>CM036562.1:77940427-80494177 GCA_020745775.1 Theristicus caerulescens | reverse complement strand
GCAGTTTTAATGAGAAAGAATATTAATTGGACAGGCTGGGGGATCTTTGGGTGACTGCGTTTTTTTCCTTAGAATCTCACTCACCCTGTCCTCGAAAATACACAGCATATGTGCCAAGGGTTGGGGGTTTGTTTAAATGTTGACAGTTAATGCACACAGCTTGTAGTATTTTGTTTCATTTCACAGAGCCTTTTGCACAAATGCGGATTCATGCCACCCCAGCCATGGGATTTACAGATTGCTAAATCTTAAAAGGTTTGCATAAACAGGCGTCTTGCTATTGATAAGACAGACAATGTGACCATCTGTCTTTCTTCTGCAGCCAAATGAAAATGACATAAAGTATGGGTCTTGTCATTTAAAAACTAGTAATTTCCCAGCTCTTGTTAGCATTAATTTAAGCTCTCGTGCTGCAGTGGGCTGCTTGGCAGGCAGTTGCTCTCCCAGCACAGGCGCACCAAGCCCTGGCATGGCCATGTCCCAATTGGCCCAGGAGAAGGGCACCAGCACAGGGGCTCAGCTGTCCCCCCCGGGCAGTGTAGACCATGGCGCTCTCATCTCTCCTCCTCAGCCTCCCCGAGATGACCATTGCTCAGCGGCTTTCTCCCCACCAGTGCTAGCAGCATCTCCAAAATGCTCCAGAAAAGTGATTGCTCGGAGCAAACTGGAACACCAGGCAGTGGCACGTGTGTGTTTTGACTAAAGGCTGAAGGTCAGGCTACATCTGTCCCTGTCCTTTTTCCTCCTGCTCTGTAGACAACTTCTCTGCACCTTAGCCATCTTGCTCTGTGTGCTCATTTTCAGCAACACGTGCTAATTGCGTTGGCTGCCATTCAAGAGCAGATCAGTGTGGCCAGGAGGACAGCACTGGTCTCTGGGAGGCACAAGCCCCAGCCTGATGTTCTGCTCACTCAGCCAGCAGCTAGCCCATTTCACCCCATAAACCTTTACCTTCAAAAAGCATATAAAAGCAAAAACAAACAAAAAATCCGCACACCAAGTGGATTTATGGAGCTGTTTGTATTTAAGAGATGCTGAACAGAGAGCAGCAAGTCAGATTTGCCATGGAGATACTCCGACAGAAAACAGGTTTTCTCCAGTGGAACAGGAAATCACCAGCTCTTTAAACCAGTTTGCAAAATGAGCAGATTTATGGTGATGGTGTGATAACAGTCTATAGTTTATACTGTATAGCAGTTTTTACAATATTGTCTTAATGCTGCCACCAGAGCATCACAGACAATAATGGTATTTTCAGGCTTTCCATAAATCTTGCATGGCTAATAAAGTGAAACTGAAAATTTACCACATACACAGCAATTCCAAGATTGCCTCTGAATTGGTAAGGGCTTTTTTATTATCCATGTATTGCTGTGCACATGAAATACCAAGGACCTGTGTTCAGACTACCTGTCATCACACATGGGACATGGAAAGACCATCCTTCTCCTTCTCCTCCTCATTTATTAGCTGATCTATGTGTTTTGATGTGTAATTGCAGTAAGTGCATTGTGCTGACAAGTTACTCAAACACTAACTGCACCATTGCCCGGCACATCAGGAGTCTTCAAATTGTAATAACAATAATAGAGCTTGCTACAGGTCCCCTCTCATCCAGACTCATGTTATTGGTGCTGGGGCTGGCCAAGGATATGCAGGTCTATCTGAGTCCAACCCCCACACAAACCGAGCACCTGCAGCCCCTGTGCATTTAAGGGAGGGTTACAGGGTCTTGGAGGCAAAACCCCACAAAATTATTGTTATCTCCAGCTCCAAATGTTGAAAGCCATTGCTTTCCTGTACATCCGGCGGCTTGTCATGGCTTTGCTCATAGCTCCCGTGGCAGTGATGGAAGTGAGCAGCAGACGTCTCCATAAAGCAGCAGGCGAGTGGTCTCTCATGACAGCCGGGCACAAGGCTGCAGCTTGCTTTGACACTGCGTGGCACCAAGCACTCCCATCCAGACACCTGATTTATATCTTTAAAAACAGCCTCGAAGAGTTTGCTAACTTGTCTTTTATCTCACAAAGAAAACATGTTTTACTTGCTGTACCCCACGGGTGACCACTTAGTGATTTATTCATGTGCCAGCTCCTTCGGTTGCATTACTCATGAAGAAAAGGTGCTTAGCCCTGGCACTGTGCCCCACAGGCACCAGGCACTGCCCTCTGTCTCCCACCATGGCGAGTCCCACTGGCCCCAGGATGGACGGAGAGTTTCTACAAAACCTTTGACCAGGCCAGAGAGCGTCTGGATTTTGACTGACTAGCCCCAGGACTGTGAGGTTAGCATCATGGTCCCAGGGTGTCCCGTGCTCTTTGGGATGCTCTCCAAGCACAGTGTGGCTGACAGCCCTTCAAAGGCACATTTTCAGCTTCAATGTTGGTGTTTTTCTTGTTAAGTCCAAAGTAAATCTTATTTTCCTGTTTTTAAATGGTGATGTAAGTCCAGTCTCTCAATACCTTCTAGTACAAAATTCCTTTGTGCTGAAAATCCTTAGTGTAGCAGCTTTATAAAGCTGTAACCAGTGTGCAGGCAATTACATCTTTGGATAAACAAGAGTAAGTAAGCAGAGCACATGGATTTCTACACATATAGCAAAATAAATAAATGAATAAATACAGAAGCTTTAAATATGAAAAAAAAATGTTAAAAATGCAGTAAAGCTCCCAAATGAAATATTAAATAAAAAAATTTACTCCTCCTGTTTCCTGAACTAAGGTGCTGTCATTGCTTTGGGGTGCAGAGAAGAGATTTGGGAAGAGCGTGCACCACTCCTCTAAAGCTGGCACCTCTGTCATGGTCCTAGCACTGTGCTGCCACCTTCCTTCACGCTTCAGCCCAATGATTAGAAGACACAGTCTAGAAAAGGGATCTCTTAGTTTCATCTTCATCAGTCTGAAGCTTGACCCGCATCTTCCATTTCTGTGCACAATCCCGAGGTCACCTGCCATGCTAAGGACTGGGTGGAGAACAGGGGAACTCACAAACTCTTCTCCTCTTCTTGAGGCCTGGAAACAAAATAGGTGGGGCCAGAAAGAGAAGAATCAAAAGGGAGAGCAGCTGTCAGCTGGCAGTTACGTCACCTGATGGGGAAGGAGAGAAGGGACGTAAGTGCCTCCAGGTCCTAGGCAGCAGTGGCTTTCCCCAGCTTCAAAGCCTTGCTGTCTGCTAGCATGAGTTGTACACAGAGGAATAATGTAGAGAACTTGGAAGACATCCAATCATACACTGATACCTACCTCTCCACACCAAGGGTGTATGAAGATTTCAGTGTTCAAAGGCACCTGCTGTCTGGCATGTCTTTGTTTCTTTAAATGTGTTTACTTTTTCATGCTGAAATTTGTGTCTTTATGGCATCCCACTCTGTGTTTCTCCCCCACTGGTTTCTGTCAGGTTTTAGAATGCGCTGTGTGCTATGATGTGTTTCCCTTAACTGATTTTTAAAAGTAATATATGACTTTAATTGCCTAACTCATTCCAAATGGCATAAGACTAAGGGCAATTGTGAATGCAATTAGCTGGAATAATTTAGTTTACTTCAACCTTTTTTTAATCTTCCATTTTTAACCTGTTCTCTTCCCTCTTGAAAAAGCAAGTGGTAAATTATATTAACAAAAAGCTGCATGGCACCACAAAGGTGAGATAAGCACCGTCTGCATCCCAGCCACTCTCCTAACAGACGAGTCTTGTTAACTGGACTAGGTCTGATTTTTTTCAAAATTAAGGGTTTATGCAAATTTTTCAGGCAGCACATTGTGAGCTGGGAGAGTAAAGGGAAGATGGAAAAAATCTGAAACCTTAAAAAGTATTTCCAAATACCACATGCAATGTCTTAAATGGCAGTTTGTGTCCTCGGCAGGGAGCCCCTTGTTTCACAGCTCCTGCAGTGCATGGTCCTGCTCGGGAAAGGGGTAGTCTGTTGGCCAAGTTCCTTGTTCAAAGCCAACAGGGCAGTAGCAGGTCCATTTTTCACCCTGAAAAAAAATCATCTGTCAAAATCCCCTCCAGAGCCTGCAAAGTGGTGCCAAAAATAGCAAAATGGGATCCAGTGCTTTGTAGGGCAATCAGGAGACCGGAGTCCCAGTGAAAACAGGCAAAATGGGGACAGAGGAGACCCTGACACTTGGGTCAGGCAGGGACATGCTGTGTCATCCACACCACAACGATAAGAAAAGACAAAAGTGCTAAATGTTGGCATTATTTTCTGCCCATAAACTAATGAAGTTACCTAAATAAGTGTGTGGGGGAAAGGCACACATTTTTTTCTTCTTGAATGGATTTCTGTGCTCTCAGGGAAATTCTCCAGGGCTGCGCTGATTGAAACTGGAAATGCTGTGGCAGAGTCAGGGAAAACCCCAAAACTCTACAAATGCCAACAGAGGCAGAATTTGGCTACTTTTCCAGGACTTCTGCTCCAGTGAACCCCCAGGGAGTGCAAAGTCGTGGGGCATAACCTAGTTACTCTGGACAGGGATGAGCATGATGGAAGCTGTGATGGTTCAAACCCACCTCCTCTGCAAGGAGCTCTTGAATGCAGCAGCATGGCAGATGCCTGTCATCAGGCAATCTATCAGGTTTTATGTTACAGGTCATTCTTTCTTTTTCCTCTGAGAAAGTTTTTGCTGACTTTTTGCTGTGAAATAAAGCAAAGTATAATGATTTAATCAAAGGGTAAATGGTATAAAGTCTTCTGAATTCATTCAAAGTTAACCAGATCTATTTCACTTCAACCTAAACCAGGTTTTCTTGTTTGGCTACAGAGCTGAAAAAACTACTGCTTGCTCAAAATTATTTTAAATCTATTTCTGTTTTTCACCTCTGTTGAAGACTGCCTCTGTAGCACCCTACGTATCTCCCAGGCAACCCAACCATCCTAAAGGAAATATGGAGACAGAAGCTTACTTCTCCAAGACACGTTTACACTAGTTCACAAATAAGCGACTTCTTTTCTTCATTCAGGTAGCAATCCCACACTCATCATTTGGCATGTTTTCCCAGCCAGAGCCTCCCCAGGCAACCCAGACATGGAGAATCTGCGGGTGACCTCCTGACCATGCAAACAGACCAACAGCTCAGGCAGGAGACTTGGAAGATGCATGAGCGCTTTACCAGCAGAAGCACCAGAAATCTTCAAAGCAACAGAAAGTCTTTTGGATACATAAAAAAGACATGAGAAGAAAAGGCAACTGTCAAAAAGAAGTTGGGTTTCTTTTTAGCAGGTTCAAATGGGACTTTGTCAGAAATCTACATTTTAATCCAATAGAGGATCCCCTTCAAAGCTTGCCTTTCTCTTGAGCTACATTATCAAAGCAAACTCACAATTTCAGCTGATCAGAAGGCAAGAAAGAAGCTTCAACTAAAATGCCCAGAAAATTAGATTAATCAGAGTTGATAAGAATCAAGTGAGACAATTCTGCAGCATGAACACGACTGAAAATTGTAAGATAACTGATAAAGTATTCCAATGACAATATCTGATTAAAATAAACAAGTTATTATTTTCACAATGATTTGTTTAGTGGTGTCACACTATGCTCTGAATGAGAAAAGACAAAAGCATCTTTGTGATCTAATTACTTTAAAAAATCCTATTAACATAACAATTTGATCCAACTGTTTTTGAGGTGTCCCTGTTTAGAGCACTCATCCCTATGACAACAGAACTTTTTTTAAACGCTTCAATTATTTTGGGGCAGAACATCTTTTGAAGGAGATGCCCTGGTATGATATGCAAAAATTTCAAGAATAATTTAGGAGAAAAATAAAGTTCAGAAAATCCTCTAAAAATACCCCCAAGCCTGGAACACAAATGTGGAAAATTCCTTCAAGTCTCAGTTACAAAATATGATAGCATGAGGTCCCAAAAAATCTAATTTTAGCAAAATGCCAGGTGGAAATGCAGCTTTGGGCACTGCCTAGTAGTAAGTAATCTGACTTCCTTGTTTCTTAAGTACCTGCAAATTAGAGATGCTTAAGTTTTTCCATTCTTATCATGTTTTCACTGAACACTTCCATGGATAGATATTCCATTGGAAATCTAAAATATGTTGATTTAACACTTTATTTTGAGGATTTCTGAAGTAAAAGTTCAATTTTCAGGTAAAGATTAATCATGTCAACTCTTTTTTTCCAGAAAGACAGAAGAAAAGGCCAAAGCAACAAAATGTAATTTCCAGCCCTTCAAGTACAAATCCTAAAGCTAGTCAGCTTCTTAAAGTGGTACCATAAAGTATAATTTACTATGGAATAAAATTAAGCTAAACTAGACAAAGACCACTTGCATGCTGAACAAGAATCAACACAGAATGTAAATGACAGCTAGTTTGGGTTAAGAGATAATTTGAAGTAATTTTTCTATGCATTTCTGCACAGACCAGACTTTAAGAACACCCTCCCTGGGGCAGAGGCCACATGGCAGAGGACCAGCTGAACGAAGGCGCTGCCCACCAGCAGCTGTGCAATGGGAGGGTTTACCAATAACAGTTCTGGCAGCAAGGGTGGGAGGGATTGAGCTTGGCTATTCATGTCCTAATTCCAGCTGAGAAGTGGCTGATGCCTCTTGTGCTGCTGTGACCAACCTCCCCTTAACGCTCACATTTACAGGTGACAGCAGCAAACGCTAATGTCTTAATTTTATTCCTGAAGCAGTCACTTTCATAATACTGAAGATGATCATAATGTATATTCGTTATGTGAAATGTCTCTTCTCCTCATGACCTTTTCCACAAACCAACTCTCATTAATTACCCTGAGTTATAATGTGATACAATCATTATTTGCTGTGCTTAGGTTCATGCAGCATATTTATTGTCCGGTTTGTTTTACCAACTAATAGCAAAGGACAGTGCAACTCTTTGCAGCTGAGTATTGTGTGGTGTTGTCGCATGCACAAAAAAGGATATGAGGGGAAAAAGACAGAGAGATGTCAAGCAGTATGCCATTCTTGGTTTTGCATTCAGATTGGGAGATTGGATTCTCAAAGTAGAGAAAGACTTGTGAAGAAAAAACATAAAATGAACTGTGAAAACGCCCATAAAATGCCCAGGGAAATACGAGAATATATTAGAGGAAATTCACCAAGAAAATAAAATAATCTTTATGTGTATGTTAATATGTGCTACTTTCATTACATGGGCTTAGGAGTGATTTTGGAGCTGTGTTTGGAAATAGAAATTTAAAAGCCATCAGAGACTGAACATTGAGGGTATGAACTCAAAGTGGCAGAGGCAGAGCCTGCTGCCAGGTCAGTCGGGGTTGCAGCCAGGTATCGTCTGAAGCAACTGCGTCTACAGATCTGGAGGCAGAAGCACTCTGTTTCACTGAAATGTTTTACAGCTGTAATTGCTGTTTGACCAGATGACTAGATACCATACATAACTGCGATTTGACTCCTCTCTTGCATCTCCTGTATTCTGAACTGTTTGACTTAGAAAGAGAAGAGTCTTTTCCTCCTCATGCATGGCCCTATGACTTTTATGGCATCTGACCATTTCTGTTTTCTGAAAAATTCACAAAGGATGCCCAAAAATGTCAAATTCAAATGCTGGAAAGTATGTTGTTACTTATAAGAGGCTCTTGTAGGCAAATATCTAATTACCCAGGATGAATCTGAAATAATGCAGAAAACTTAGTTTCTCAGGTTCTTATGGAAGCTCACATCCTCTGAGCACACAATTTTAGGCTTTAGTTCTGGATGAAAACCCAAAGGAAGAAGGGAGTGTCGTCCAGTATGAGCTGCTCTGGCCATGGGACTGGAGCAGGAGTTCAGCGGGTTTCACATGTGCCTGGTCCAATGGGAACACCAAAACTTCACCTGCAAGGTGAGAGGCAGCTGGCTCCGGTGGATGAGGGAGGAAAGGACAGGTGGACAGGGGACAGGGGACAGCCACACCAGCACCCTGACCCCTCACCTCCTCTCCTTATGCTGCACAGCCTGAACAAGCATCCAGACAGCAGCAGCATCTGCATTCTTCCCTCACCGTGTTCACTGGATGAGCATCTCTAAAATCCTGATGATTTCAGTGTGGTTTTGGGAGACAAACTTGAGTGAATCCCTGTTGCAAGTTTAAGAACCAGCACTATATATTCACTTTTGCCAGATTAGGTTGTTTTACAATCTGCTTTAATGAAGTGTGTTGCTATGGTGAGGCTAGTTTCGAGGGGGTCTGTTAAAAAAAAAAAAAAAACAGCAGAAGAATAAATTGTCCAAATCAAATCAATGAGAAACCAATTTCTAATGTTGCACCATTTTTTTGCCAGTTTTGGCTTAGCTGAATTAAGAGCAGCCCAAGCTGGGAGAGTAGAGAGGAAGCCCTTCATGGATTACAGTGGAGGAAACACAATGCTCATGCATCAAGGGGTCAGTAATGGAGCGACGTTAAACAGCGACAGAATGTGCTATTAGGAAATATTAAGCCATAAGGACTATCCCTCGTTACTTTGGCATTTCTGAGGCACCTCTGGCCACCCCTGAGCTGCTGCCAGCAGCCACCCAGCACTGCAGCTTGCCTGGCAGGGCTGGGGCCCACCCCGCTGCAGCAGTGACTACCCAGGAGGGCACGGCTGCCCCCTCAGCCGGCGGGTGGCCGGGAGCTGCGGGGAGCACGTGGTGATGCTGCAGATTAAGCCATTTCCTTTATCTTCCCCTCCGAGGCTCCTTAATTAACTTTTCTATTGTGTACCTTGATTAGATTACTTTTCTGCCTCTAGGCTACTTCTCCCACTTTATAACCTCCTTAAAATGTGTTTGCATAGCTTTCTAAGTCATAGAGCATAATAAAAATTAGTTTTAACAGTTTCTTTCAAAATTTATAACACCTATCTCGTTGTGCATGGCATAAGCAGAGGAAAAACAAGACCGATTTGTGGTCAGGTCTTGCTGTGACCAGACGCCCTTCCTCATCGCTGCATAGACGGGAACATGCGCTCCCCAAAAGGTGGGCTCAGCAGCCCTGTTCACGGGAGCCAGGATGGGATCGATCCTGCCTCACTGTCTCCCCTCCTCTGAATGCCATGGCCTTTGTTTTTACCCACACTCCACAGCAGGTCTGCTACTTCACGTGCATTTATGTGTTGACATTCAGAAAAGGTTGTAACAAGGAAATGATTGATAGCTGCAGTTAAACAGAGCATCAGCCTCATGATGTATGGAGCTGTAGCACAGCTGTCAGCTTGCGTACGACCAGTTCCTCATGGGGGGATGGAGGTTTCCTCATCCCAAATCCAAACCATCCCTTCCTGCTCTTTCTCCCAGACCTGTTGCTAAGCTTCCTCAAGCCAGTAAAAAGTCTTTCTGTTGCTACAGGGTTTGGACAAAAAAGGTGTTCTAACTACTGTTTGTTCTGGAGGAGGAGGAGGAGGGGCAGGAAGGCTCTTGCCCCCTGTGCCAGGCAACGGCACCCAGTTCCTGGCCAAGGGACCCACTCCAAAGGACCTGAGGAAGAGGTATCTCCAAGTTGATGGGTGAAGCTCAATGTCATGACACAAAGAAAGCAAAGAAGAGAAATAAGGGGCACAAAGCAGTCAGGCAGCTCCTCTGCCATGGCACAAATTAGTTTGATTTTTTTTTTTTAAATCTTAATCAAATTGCTTTGTTTTCATTTCAGTTATTTACAAGTTCCTAGAAGGCACTGTCAAGCCTGAAAGTGATTGATGTCTATTTTCTGGGTCTGGGGAGCAGAAAGACCAGCTTTCCCAGCTCAAGAGCCAACACGAAGGCTCTTGCTGTTCATAGCTCTGGCCCAAAACACTGTCCAGCCCTTGTTCTTCATTGCTTCCTGCCTGCTGCCTGCTTGCCCCCCTGTCTAGCACAATAACTTCAATATAAATCATTCCAAATGTGGTCAGGTCTCAAACACTCTTCTGCGGTTTTGAGCCTAGGAGTTGACTCAAAGCGTTTTAGAGAACAATGACACTTCAAAGAGTAGGGAAAATGTGGGTGTAACGAACAAACAGAGATGAAATCAGAAACAGCCATTTAAGCAACAAAACTTTTTGCAGTGTGATTGGCTTGTTTATTTAGTAATATTTTGTGGGAAACTCCAGCCTCTCTTTCCCAGAACCACTGTGGACCCATCTGCCATGACTTTGATGAGGCAGATAGCAGCAACGTGGTGCTGTTGTTAAGCCAGTCCTATTCGTCTTCTGATCTGTATCTGCTTTTTTAGCAGGTATTTATGCGACTCTTTGATTCAATGTTCAAACTTTCAGCCAAACTTTGTCATGTGATCAAACTAATTATAAAGGTCAAGGCATTTGCAAAATAAAAGAGCAAATATAAAGGTCCTTTTCTTCCTGTCACTGCTGTCAGGTAGAGGTCACAGTTCTGCCAAATGGATGCTGAGATTTCAATGAAAGTGATTCAGCGTGGGTGCAGCTGGGCGGAGGCATCTTCCTAGTGCACTTGGAAAAAAAAAAAGGAAAGAAAAAGAAAGTCCCCAGTCCCCTTAATAGTTTCCTTGATGGCTTTTGCTGTGTTGCAGACTTCACTCACCACTCACACCATTAACAGCCTGGTTTAACCTATGCAGGGAGCAGCACTCAGTCATCGCTTTGGGGTATTTCTGTTATTAATGCTTACTCCTTTTGCTGTCGTTGAGACTTCAGTAATAGTCATATCCTTGACCAACTAATTTGGAAAGGTCAAGCCCAAACTCCGAAACACTCATTAAGGTTTTATTGGCTATACACTCAGAGCAAAGACTAGGACAAAGCCGAAGAATTTCTCTTGAATGTGGGCACTTGCATGCTTCAGTTCAACCAGCCTCTCTCCTAGAGGCATTTGTTCTCTCCCAGCAATGTATGCAATTTCATCAGGTAAAATTGAAAATCCCACTGATGCATTTGCTACCTTGACAATATAATTTCTCACTGTTTGACCACAAATTCCATTTAATTCATTCTGGGCTCAGGATGACATGTAGCACACCATAACAGGGGCTGTTTCCAAGTGTGCCTTTAATACTTTTTTCCCTTGCCCTGCTGAAGAACTCAGACAGTTTTTACATATTCCCTTTCCTGCTTTCTTGCACAGTGGAATCATTAAAACAGGGGGGATCTGCCCCTACCTAACCGGAGCCTGCCCTGGTCCTCCAAGAGTAATTGGGACACTGCTCCAGGTCCTCAGCCTTTTGGCCACTCGATTTTGTTCAGCAGGTGGACGTTTTCACAAGGCATACCAGGCTCCTGGAGTGGCGAGAGCTGCATGGTGACTCAGGGCTGCATTTCCTGATGCCTCCCAAGGGTATCGGGTTTCTCGAGGTTCACGTGGATGAGCAAAGCTGCCTAAGGACAGTGATTTTCAAGTACAACACAATGAATGCACCAAAGTGTCTTAAATATTAAAAATTCAAGTGATGAATACTTCAAAGTTTATTTTAAGAAATATTAGGAATTGGTGGAGATAAATGGGTATAAAAATCAGGGAGCTCCTATCAGAAATAACAGAGGCTCTGAGGAGGAATTAAATACGTTATTTGAAATATATTATCCACTCTTAAACAATGCATAATTTAGTCAGTTGGAGCCTATATGCCATGCTACAAAGATTGCTATCACGGGCTCAGTTTTTCCTTCGGCTCCCCCTCTGCCCCATGTGGTTGCCCCCTCCTCCGCGCCTTCCCAACAGCCCCACAATGCTCTCGCTCTTCCCTGCCACAATCTCCCTTGCTCCCCGCTCAAGCTGCTGGCACTTCCCCCCTGGCAGAGCGTCCCACCCCTGCCATGGGCACTCTTCCCTGGGCATCCCTCCCCAGCCCCGCATGCCTCTCCTCACTCCGGCTGCCCCCTCTCAGCTAAAAGCCCGCAGGCTGAGCTGCCTCTGGACGGGTCCAGGGCGGCAGCTGGGACTGGGAACGGACAAATTCCCATGGCAAAAACTTTCTGGAAGAAGACCGGGTTTCCTCCCAATAACAGAGGCATCCAAATGAACGCAAGCACATAGGACTCCTCTAACTTCTGTTCTTATTTATCTCTGTCATTTTACTCAGTTGCACATACCTGCTTCAGTGTTTTCCTTTATGACTAGTGCCTAATACAAATAGACACCTTGTTGTCCTGAACATGTGAAATAGCCAGGCTGCTTGCTATATAGGAGTGTAAAATGGAGTGTGCCAAAAACAATAGAGTAAACACAACAAAGGAACAACAATTATAAAAATGGTAAAACCAAAAAAGCTAATATTTATTTGGAATGAGAAAACAAGAGCTACTGAATTAAGGTGTTCAAGTTCAAAAGCACGGCTTGGAAGTGGGAGCTGTTTTAGAAAACCAATGTCAGATACCAAACTACTGGAATGAAAATCTGGAAGCTACAGATTTGGGAAAACACATCTCAAATTCAGTAAGAGATCTGGGTTTCCATAAAGCACTATGATTCCTCCACTTAGGGATAATAATCTACATTGTTCTCAGAAAGCAAGATGTCAGTAGCATAAACCAAATAGGCAGTAGACACTTCTTATACATCATGAGGATAACGGCTCCCAAGACAAAATGCGGAGGGGTATTTTTCACCATGAAATACTCTTGAGAGTTAGACCTGGTTTTTAATCCAGACATTGCAGACCCAAAGGAATTTTGTTTGAGTGTGACAGGGAGTGGGAAATGTTTCTGTCTTGTGAAAATTCATTGGAAATTACATTAGTACTGCTGGGAAGGCAATGGCATCTAGCAAGAGTGGATGCACTGCCTCATCCATATATATCCCATTTACTAAAGTCTTAGTCTATACTGTACTAATGGCCCTAACCAAAAGACCATAGTGTATCCAGGAGCTAGTGACCCACACAGCAGTTACACGTGGGCCAGAGGGGTGCTGAGCACACACCATGGTCATGGGATGGACTCCCCCGCTATTCCTGATGGAGGAGCCTGCAGCAGGCCCTGTTGGCACCAGTGCTTACACTACCCATCTGGCTGTGGCTTTATCTTACAGTGAAGCGACATGTTCTCATGTGAACATCCTTTTGCTTGACAGTAGAGGTGATGGATAGGGTTGTTTTCTCCTAGGAAAATGCTATAAGAGCTCTACAGACTAAAATGCCCAGTCACTTCTCCACGGGTGGGATCTTGCAGCCTGCTGTGCCTGGGTAGGACTTCTGTCCAACGTTGTGACACTCGGGGTCCCAACATCTGAAGAGTCATCAGATTACCATACTATCTGCTCTTCCCTGCTAATGTTAGCTCCAGCAAATAGTATCTTCATCCATACATGATAGAGTCTGAGTGCCTTTACCAACACCATTGTAACAAATGCTTGCACTAGTGCATTACAGGGACTTGTAATTATTAGCATGGGGTGACAGTAGAAAGCCTTGGAAAGCAGATAATCAATATCAATAAATTAGTATTTGAAAAATAGTTTGTACATGCTTGACTCATTTAATAGACTGATGATACTCATTTTTAAAATGCCCATATTGTTTGATTTGCTATATTTTCAGGAGAACAGAAGGGAAGGTGGGAGTCTCTTCAGGAGCTCTGGAGCCTGGGGAATGCAGTCTTTCCTCATCTTCTCTGTCGTGGCTCATGGCGGCATGTTTGCTGTGCTCTGCCTTTCCTCTGTGTTTACTTTGACTGACACGCTTCCTGCCGGTCCTCAGCCACACACGCTCCAGGCACTTCTGTGCCCGGTGGCACAGAGGCTACGATCCATCACTCAGTACCTGCACAGCTCTCGCAGGAGAGAAAAGAAAAATCTTCCTGGCGTGCAGGTCTTGGTGAAAGTATAGTTGGGGTCAACGTCCTTTCAAATCACTCACCATCTCCTTTTATTCCAGCCCTTTCTAGGCCCTGCTAGTCTAGCAGAGGTGAAAAGCTTCCTTTTCTTTCCAAGAAGGAGCCACAGACAAAACCTGCAGACATGCATTAAACTGCAATTCATCCCTATGATGATAGAGTTTATTCTGAACTGAAATAAGGAATTAAAGTAACACTTCCTTTCTCTTTTCCTGCATTTCTTCACAAAAGGCTTTTTTATACCAGACTTTACTGATCAGATATAGATAACAATAATCTATTTTTAACTAATTAATTTAAAATTGTATTTGCAACATTCTGCTTAGTCACTAGCTTTGTGCCTACCTTAAAAGAAATCCAAACACCATCTGCACATTTAAAGCACAAGCCAGGCAGCATTCCCATCACACAATGCCACTGGTGACCACTGGTGACCACTGGTGACCACTGGTGATCAGTAGTGGCTCCTTCCCTGACCCCAGGTCTGGGAAAGCAGCAGGACTGGCCAGTGTGCTCTGGTCCCTGGGTTAGTGCCACTGCTGGTGCCCCCTCCTTTCTCCAACCACATGTTCCTGCTGCTGTGTCACCCAGCGAAGGGTCACTTGCCCTTACTGATCTCCCCATTGGGGCAATCAATGATCAATATGGCAACAAAAAGAGCCTTTAAAAAAGTAATTATCATTTCCTCTCAAGAGCATGAACAAGTGTAAGAATCAAGGACTTTTGCCAAAGCTGTGCATGCGTCTCCCTACCTCACACTTTCCCTTAGGTAGGTTTATGGTAGTGCAGGCGCTTTGGCATCTGCTGACTGGGCGCCACGTCCCCCCAGCACCACACACCCCATCCTGTGTCTCAAAGGCTGCTGGCTCTTGGTGTGACAACCTGCAGGCAGGCTGTTTGCCTGGCCACGGGACCCCAGCCAACTGAGATTATAGTGTTTTGAAGGTCTAATCTTAATTAATTTTTACTGTCTTTTTTAATAGAAAAAATAATATTTTACTATGTGAGCATGCATACGTTATTTAAATCAGTACATATAATTTTTTATATAAAGCAAGACAAAAAATTGAGGGCTTGTACTGCAGATGTCAAGTGGAAACAATCACTACATTAAATCCCGTCCAGATGTGCAATGATTGATAGTGATAAGTACCAACATCGTCTGATTTCTTGATAAACGAGGCCAATCTCCAAGCAGTGAAGTTTCCAAAAGCAGCGGGTTTGCCCAGCTGCACAGCTGGGGACAGCCCCAGCAGAGCATCCAAGGGCTGCACCAGTGCAGGAGGGAGGGCGCCGTCCCCACCCAAACCTTCGTCACAGTGGATTAACTCCAGCGATGATTAATACATATTGGCAAGAGATTCAAGGGAATTCTCATCGCTGATGCCCAAGCTGTATTTATTCTGTTGATAAAGATAATTCTTCATCCCCCAAGACTATCCATTTGACATCTGTTATGTCTACAAGGAACTTCTTCCTTCACTGCTGCAATAAAGAGCAGCTTTATAATTGACTTCAGTAGAAGTCAGATCACCCTATATCCATACACACGAATAAAAGATCGAAAAGAGAAGCAATGACCTCAATCTATTCTCCAAACTTTCATCATTACTCTCTACAGCTTGAGTCCTCTTCTTTCAAAGCTTGCCCTGAGTTTAAAATTCACGTGTACAGGAAAAAAAAAAATACAAAACCTTAAATGGCACAAATCAACAAATACGGTGATGCATTATCAAATTAAAATTAGAAATAGAAATGTTTCTTGTAAAGTATAATCCTCGCCTTGATCCATGCATTTAAAAAAATCAATAAAATAATGTGCAACAACCATGCAAGGCTTCTTTTAATGACTTGTGTCTTAATAAATACCATATTCATTACAAACCTCCATCAAAATATATTATCTACACTTGCCCATGTTACTTTTCCTTGATTAGAAAGCTTCACCTTGCTAAAGCATGAAAAATGGATAAGAATGGAACAGAATACAAAAGGGCCACTTATTATTTGTCAGCTGGCAGGGTTTGCCCTTTTAAAGCAGATATCAACATTTTAAATGTGATCTTATAATAGCAGCAGATTTCTTCTGGAGCCATCTGTGACAGATGCTGGGGAACTGCAGAATATTTGGACGCTATTGTATTAATATTAGAAATGTTGTGTCTGTCTTTTTGGGCTGATCTGTGATTGCACTGCTGGCTCAAGGAAGACAATGAGGAACACATTTGCAGGAACTAAAGCCAGGAGGGGGTAATTAATGCCTTTCTCCAGACCTTTAAAGGTGCAGGCAACAAATCATTTGAAATTACAAATTATGCACGTATGCTTCTACCCTTGGAGAAAACAACAACAGCAACAAAGCAGCTGTGATTTGAGAAGTGGGCTGGAATTGCGAAGGTTGTTGTCGGAGGATAACTGAGGACCCCCATCCATGGGGATCCTGTTAAATCTCATCCTTGAGGATCTTGACTTAAGGGAACAGCTCATAGGACTTACTGCCTCGTGGCCAGACTCTGTGCACATGCCTCAGCTCCCCGTGCCCCATGCCTAGACGTCGTGCCCACTGCCATTGGACATGTCATGGTGTGCAAACCCATCCTTGCACCGGCAGCTGGATTGGGAGTGTGTGGGCATGCTGGAGCACTCATGAAGTCAGAAGACTGCACTGAGCCACCACCCTAGCTGTGCCCTAATGTGCTTCACCAAGTTTGGTGTCCCCGGGGGACCTCCCCTCCTGGCACCTCTCCCGACACATACTCGGGATCCCTGAACATGTCACCACGTTTCAGCTGCTGCACACGTAAGCTGAGATAGACATGTCCATATCCAGCAGAAATTCTTGTAGGATTGCAATATTTGCTATACAGTCTTCAGTATATCTCTTTCAACCTTCAGTCTTGAAGCCTAATTGCAGAGCAAAGCATCCAAGATTTCAACATGGTTCCCAATGGGTGTCCTGATCATGTCTGAAAGGGAAACAGCTCCCTGTATTTCTCCTGTACAGCCCCTTGTGCCAGGGCTGGTGCACGCTTTACCTGTAAAGCTGAATTTCTCAGTGGCAGCAGAAAGTTGTCCCCAAGGGCTGGGCACCGCAGGCACGGCACGCAGCACCCATCCCATCTGAGCACTGGTGTGATGGTCCTGTCCCCCCATGCCCCAGCGAGGAGGGTGACGGTGCTGTCCCGCTGTGCCCCAGCGAGCAGGGTGGCTGTCCTGGGTGACTGCTCCTTCCCCGCCGCAGTGTGGCTCTGATCCAGCACCCTCGTACAGGGTGATGATAAATCGCCAGGTTTGTGTTTTCACACTGTGCATGAGGTGTTTCTGCTGGTTTCTGCACAGCTCCAGGAGTACCCGTAGCATTTCTCACTTAGTGTGGTACCTGGGAAAAATATGTGTGTACGTGGCTTTTGTTTATATTGTTTTATTTGACTTTAGGTAGCACTCTATCCATTACTTGACATAACAAACTTCCTGTTTGCTTACCCAAAAACCATCTGACTCCCTCTTTCTCTCCTTGATCCACAAGCACAAACACTAGGAGACCTAATTTCTTCAAGATATTTACTAAAAGATTTAATAATGATTGGACTGGGTTTATTGAGGAGAGACAGCATTTTTTATCTTAAACAGTACTGGAGACCCTTCTCCCCAGCTGCCTAAACCAATTGATCTGATAATAAATTCCACAAAATGAGCAAACAGCCAATATCAACTATGTAAAAAAACCCAAATACCCTCCTGAAATATTATCATCTAATTAAAATTAAACATTATTGCTACTCACATAAGTCTTCTGCTTTCATAATCAGGGTCTTTCGGATACGTTCTTCTCCTGCCTGCTTGGAGGACTGATCAATTTTTTTCTAGAGAAAGAAAACACACAAGTTTACTATTTGATATCAAGCCACTGCATGACAGCAGAGCCCTGATCAAGGCACTGGACGTTGCTGCTTTGACCTTCGCATCTTGACCACAGCAAGGACAGGGACTGTTTTCTCACTGCAGTACAAGCTTAACTGAAATTTCTTGAGAAGCAACAAACGGCTGTTTCCTCTGATACCTCACCCCACGGAGATGAATTTATATGAATAAATAAGCAGAATATGTATATTTCAATGAAAGCACAAAGTTGTCCATTTGCAAGGAACTATGTGCAAATTCAGTGGAAAATGCGAAATTTAACCTTCAGTCTGCTTTTCACTTTGAGCAGATTACCCCTTCCATCGGCAGATTACCGCTCCCATATCAGAGACTGCTCTAAAAAGTGCGACTGACAATGTGCTGGGGCAGCGTTATCTGCGCTGCAAGGTGAGCAGCTCCGTTGTGCACGCTGAGCAGTGCCAGCCTGCACAGCCTGGGCGGCCAGGCGGGGAGGCTTTGATCCAGATGGATCTCCCTTAGATCCCCAAACGCAAAGCCTCCTAGCACTGCCTCTGAGACAGAAAATAGCACGTTCAGATCTGTGAGGATGCACTCTCGATACATACTGGGCTTAAACCTTCTCTAAAGCATTTTTTGAAAAATCTGACGAAGTCTCCAAAAAGAAAATGCAAATAAATAAACTTTTTTTTTTTTGTGGGCAGTGAAAGGGATTAGTGTGAGTCACCCCCCCTCTGCTTGCATTTGCATTTGGTGTTCTGATGGCACTTGACTCTGAAATCATTCCAGTAAAGCGGAAAATTAATATTCTAATATGTCTACTTCTCCAGCAACTAGAAATAAGTAAAGTGGAAGTAGTAGAGAAGAAAATGTTCTAGTATTAACTATGTATATGAATATTTATTGTAACTTGCTATCAGACATCTGCCTATCAGGGTGCCTGTTCACTCATATGTACTGTGAAACACTGTGAGAGCCACAGCAGCAATTATTTTCATATTGTATAGAAAAGAGGTGAACAATTAATTTCTAATAGTCTTTTGATTAGCTTTTACCACCATTTTTTGCTTGGATATCCAGCATATCTTGCAAAGTGCACTGTAGGAGGGAGTACTGCCAGACTGCTTTGCTTCCCCCAAGAGCATGTGTGGCTGTAGGCACAGGTGGGCAGGACACCAGGGGCTAGGGCTGGGGCTGGGGCTGGGACCCAGACCCACAGCCCAGACAAAGCAGGAGGTTTTGCAGACCATGTGCGCCCAGGGACAGGCTCCCATGGGACCAGATCCCCATGCCCCGAGTCAAGGCATGGCCAAGGTGATGGATGTGGAGACAAGGACAGTCACTGGGACAAGGATGGTCATGGGGACAGCCATAGGGATAGGGACAGCCATGGAGATGTGGACAGCCACAGGGACAGCCATGGTGAGGGGAATGGGAACAGCCATGGGGACATTTATGGTGATAGCCATGGAGATGGAGACAGCCATGAGGATAGCCACAGGGACAGGGATGGCCACAAGGATGGCCACAGGGATGGGGACAGCCATGGAGATGACCACAGGGATGGTCATGGGGAAAGCCACAGAGATGGGAAAGGAAATGGGGACAGGAATGGGGATGGCGACAGAGATGGCCACGGGAACAGGGACAACCATGGGGAAAGCCACAGGGATGGCAAAGGAGACGGCAGTGGCCACAAGGATGGCCACAGTTACGGGGACAGCCATGAGGATGGCCACAGGGATGACACAGGCATTGCGTCAAGGCTCCCAGCTGCCAACCGCCCCAACACCCTGCACCACTGTGTTTCCCTGGGCTGTGCTTAACTTTAACTTCTGTTATTTATAGATATAAATGTCTCCAAGTGCCAGAGGCAGAGACATGAATGGAGCTGCAAGAGCCACCCGCACCGTGTCTGTGTTTGCTCAAACAGGAAACCATGGCAGAAGTCTTCAAGCTGCAGTTTGTTACTTGGAAACTTACAGTTACTTGGAAAATACACGAAGTCTCACTGTTCTGTAGGAAAACCAGACGTTTATAAATTAATAAGAATACGTAAGTTTAGATTTTCATTTATATTTATAAGTACTTACGCTTGTTTAGACCAGACCCTTTTCTGTAACTTTGCTTGCTACTCTTTCAGCAAATCTGAAAGCCTAAATGTTTATAGTGCCAGTTTGTGTCTTTAAAATTAAGTTTAATGTTCATTTAATGATTTATGGTGAACATGCCGTAAACACTTCCTTGCTCATTTTCTTTACAGAGTATTGGTTCTGCCTACATGAAGTCCAGGTATGATTTCAGACGTGTTTCCCTGATGGTTTAGTTGGCTGCGGTTTCACGCACCACTGGGCTGATGCTGGGGGTGTTTCTTGGTGTGGCCAGGGATCAGGGCCAGCTCTTACCTGGGTGGCACTGAGATACACCGCTCTTCCATGGGGAGCCTGTCCATATAATTTTGAAGTCTGTTGTGTTATAAGAGAGGAAAGAAAGGGAAAAGTGGAAGAAATATTGGTTATGGTTTGTAAAATGTCCGTTGTGGTGGTTAGACTAGGTTCCAGCAAGTGCCAGAACCGGCATCCATCTGCTGGGTGGTGAAGCACCGGCTGCTGTGCTTTCAGATCCTTCTCTGCACTTTTTGGAAGGCAATAATAGTATGGGAAGAGTCTTTAGCAGATGATGGGAGTGCCAACAGCCACCGGCGCCCAGTGCGTGGGCTGTGGGCTCGAACACCTTTGCAGCACCAGGGAGGGTGCTACATGGAAGCAGGGGTCTGCAGAGCACCACTGGGTCTTCTCCTGTGAAATTCTGTCTGCAGCTCATCAGCTAAAAGTTAACTCAGAAAAAAAGCATCAGCATAGTTCACCTATGTGCATATTTTTGTGTGTTTAGAGAGAGAATTTGTGTGTTTAGAGAGAGAAGTAAAGAAAATCAGGGATTCAGGCAGGAGGTTTGCCATCCAAAGTGCACAGGATGAATTGTGGTGGAGGAGCCAGAGCCCCAGGTAACTCCACAGCACTGCAGCCTCCTTCAGAGAGCACTGGGTGCTGGTGTTAGGTATCTATTATTCATAATATTAAAATCACTGAGGTGTAAAATTGTAGGTGTAGTGTAAAGCACAGCATATTATTTCTCTGTTCAGAAAAGACAAAATCCGCTGGGCGTACCAAGGTGTCGATGTGCTTTTCTTCTTTTTGCTGGAGCTGGTGCTGGGCTAGCAGCTATCTCAACCACCCTGCTGCAGCAGGGGGACAGGAAGGACCATCTCTGCTGGCGCCCAGGGACCTCCTTCAGGACAAACCTGGGTCACCCTCAGTGCCTTTCCTTTGAATGCACCTCAGCCCTAAATTGCACACAGGTATTTTCATTACAGGACAAAGACAGAAATTCAGAAGTTATAGAAGCAAAAGGAATTTTACTAAACCTAGAAAATGCTGGAATCTAACAAATTTTTGGCTGCAGGAGCAGACTTACACCTCCAGGTCAATAAGGCAAAAGAGGAAGTTTTCATACTTTTTTTCTTTCCCCAGAGGTTTCAGAGAGCATGGAGATGTGCAAATGACAGAGAACAGAGCAGTGGTGCCTCCATCAGGTCCTGTCCCCACCTTAGTGGCATCGGAGTTAGACACCCAACCTCTCGCAGAGACAAACGCCTCAAGTGCTGCTGGCAGTGAGTCTGCTTCACCCACCAAGCCGACACGGACAGCCTGCTCACATTCCTTACACTGGAACGAGCAGATCACAGTCCTGCAACTCCCACTAGGAAACACCTGCACTGCATGCAATGTCAAATCTCCTGCCTGGCAGCAGGGAATCCATACGCAGTCCTTTAAGAGAGCCGTGACCCACTTAAGGCAGACTGGCAAGCACATCACTCATGGCGAGCTGGCACCAGGCACTCTCTTGTTTGAAGTAAGCTGGCTCTTGTATAAACTCAGGACATAAAATTTGCACTGTAAGGTACATTATAATTAAAATACAATCTAAAAAATTCTAATCTTACAATGCCATTAAGTAATTATGGCTTATTCACATTTTTTTTCCCATATTTTAATGTCTGCACTTTGTGATGACTGAATATACAGTAGGAGTGAATCACTCATTTCCAAGTATAAAACTTGCATATTGTAAGGCTGAATTATTCATATTATTCCTGTTCGGCCCTATTTCTATTTACATTCTTGATACTGAAAAATATTCTTCAAAGATGAATTTTAGCAATTAAAATTTAAAGACAGAATTTGACAATGCACATTATTAAAACATCACAAACCAGGACAGTAAAAATTTAAAATGTGATTGGTGTCAGCTGGCGGTGATGTTGTGAGCTGTTTTGAAGTGGGTCACAGTTTTCCAAAGTAGATTTAATACAAAGTTTGGCGCTTTTTTTTGGCTTTTTTTTTTTAGTGTCTGTTAGGGTTCTTGATACCATACATTCACAGCTGCTTGCTATGAGCCACATCCTGACACCTGGTCTGCGCTGCCTGCGTCCACCCTGCCCTCGGAGGCAGTCTCCGGAGCTGCTGCAAGCATGGCATGTGCTCCCTACCTGGCGCACTCCTTACATACTCATTTGCCCCTTGTTTTTCCTGTCCATTCAGATAGGTATCCATGCATTAAATCCAGGGGAAAGAATGAAATTATGTTAGCCAGCAGGATGTGATCACTACCTGCTGCATTACCTTATATTTTTAAACAGAGAGAAAATGCCTGAAATAATGAAGGCATTCCTGTTTAAATGTGCATTATAATGTATGCATAAATTATTTTAAAGGTATCTTGGAATATGTAAAACGTTTAAAGTAAAAAATTATCTTTAAAGGCAAAGACTTGAGGAAAGTGTCAGTGTTGTGTTATAGCTCTGATTCTGAGCAGAGCAACACAGGGTAGTGAGTGAGCACGACAGTTTGGCCACTCTTGTAACCGTGTTTTCAGGAACTTGAAGTCCCTGGCATTGCTGGTACCATGCAGATTTCCCTGCCAAGTCTCTTCTTCCCTTACCAAGTCCATGCTAACTGCAGCCATAGCTTCATTTTTAAAGTTGAAGGGTTAAAGACAGTGGGGTTTGATTTTCATAAAAAAGGCAAGTTGACACGCAGATTCCAAAATTTGTGTTTTGCCCAGAAAGCATGTTTACATGGGGCTAATGCAGAGCTGTGAAAATCAGCGTATGCACATTCAACGGTGACCGAACCAGCTGGGTCAGCCCCGCTGAGGAGCTGGATGCCAGTCTGATGGATTTTAAGGCTAGAAGGGATCATTATGTTCATGTATTCAGACAGCCTGATTAACATGGGCATAATAGAATAGTGGGATTAAAAATGATGGGAAATGATTATATTATGTAAATGCAATCCATATTTAAATAGTGAATGCACAGTTTAAAAAAAAAGTGGAAAAAAGGTAAAGCAGAGCCTGTGACAAGCAGCTTATGTTTTGTTCGTCAGCTACAGAGTCATGCACGCTTTGGATTAATAGCTCCTCTTACAACCAAATGCTCCGAATGGGAATGGGTGCTGCTGAAGCAGGACTGACGGTCTCCTCCATTCCTACCGAGCTCTGCTTACAGTGTTGGGGTCAGAGCTCTACTGTTTCACTTTCTAATATACTTCTCCTGTTTCACTTTCTAATATACTTCTCCTGTTTCATAGTACTGAAAAATCTTTTCCATATGAACTTTCCTACTGCCATGGGGAAAAATGGTGCTGTAGATTGTTCCTTCACATTTATATTTCTGCCCTGATGATGCAGAGGTGATTTAACCAGCTCTTACCCCTCAGTGCCTCCACGCAATCTTGTAGGCTCACGCAAACCTCTCTGTCTCATTTTAACTTTGAGCGCCAGGGCTTGACCTGTCTCAGGACCCTGCCCAAGCCCACCAGTCTGGAGCCTGGTGCACCACACCATCGGGCTTGAAAGGAAGCTGGGACTCGGAGACTGAGCAGCTGCAGGACCTCACAATGTTTCTGTGATGAGCAAGTGTACATGAACCTGCTGAAATCTTACATAGATCTCCAAATCCTGCCAGCATGCCTTGCTCTAGCTTTATATCTCTTCTCTCAAAGAGGAATAAAACCATTCAGAAGTTACAGACCTCTAAAATAACAATAACAATGGTTCACCGCAAATACTGTGACCTCTAAATCCACTTGGATGAGGGGGGAAACCTAGGACCTTGCCATCCTCAGGTGCTTTCTCACAGGCTTTCTGAAGGCTTGCTTTAAGCAAGGCAAGTTCCTCCAGAGTTGCAGATCATCCCTGCTCCCAGAAAGGGTTGTGCAAGAAATAGTAGTAATACAGCAGTTATAACAAGACATAGAGGGAGGGAGGGTGCATTTTATGTAAATTTAATCAAAAACTCCTCAGAAGTAATTGGCTGAAGTGATTGGGAAAATTGGCGGTGCATAATAACCCTGGAGACTTTCTGCCCACTCCTCTTTGGGTGCAAGCAACTGGTGTGCCCATGGTGCAGCCGTGATGGGTGCTCGTGCTGGGACGGCACCCTGCCCGTTAGCATGCTGAAACACCCCGTCTTCCCTCGTGTGAGGCAATGCCGAGGAAGGGGCTGTGTAATTAATCCCCTTCAAGGTGAGCCTTACATTTGCCCGGCTCCTTGCTTATATGTTACCGTGCAGGTGAACAACTTATGCAACAATGTGTTGCAGCTTTTAACTCAAAGCTGTAGCTCTTGTAGCAGGTTCCATGTGCACGGTCTGTGCAGTAGATTGTTGCTTTGTGAACACCTTTAACCTCTCTGGTTTTGAAAGTAACCGGTGCTTCCCAGGAGCACGGACGGTATGGTGCATGAGTCTGCATGGGTCAGTTAGGAGCTGAATGTGGGACCTGCGGTACCAGAAATCACCCAGAGCCATGGAGTCCAAAAACAGATCGACTTTTGATTTTGTGTGTTTAATCATATGTGGAGATGCAGAATCTTATAGCTCAGATTATCCCAGGGAAGAAATTAAGCTTTCTGCAAGCTGAACACAGAGATCTGACATGATGCTTCTCAAGAAGGCCAAGTACATCTCTCCAAACCCTCTGTAGCTCTCATAATACAGCAAAACGAAGCTTGCCACACACTTTATCTCAACAGCAGATACACTTTTCCCTATTACACTTACAGAGTGGGTTTTCCCATGTTTTATGTATGCTTTTATTTTATGTATACCCCCAGCGAGCCTATGACCATTGTTATATCCTAGGTATTATTCATTTGCAGTCTCTGTGACCCTAGCTTTTCTTTCAATGATGATACTAGTACTTTGGACACTGTTCTATGTTCATAAAATCTAAACTGCCCATTCTGTTAGTTTTGGCCATAACTGGGTAATTTTCCTTGACTGACAATAGCTTGTCCAGGGTTGATGCAGAATTTTCTACCTGACTGAGCCTCTTTCAGTGTGTTTTTTTTGCAGACCCCAGTTATGAGCAGATTTAGTACCAACCCTGGGCAACCAGAACCGCACCACAGCCTCCCGCACCAGCTCGTCCCATACTGCATGGTCAGCTCCTCTCTGCATTAATTAACTGCCAGTTTTTACCAAAGAGGAAGTGTTTGCGAACCTACACTTGTTGGCATAGTACAGGTGTTCTTCCTACCCATCCCCACAGGAGTTTCTGCCTTGCAGGGCAAGGCTGGGTGCAAGCGCTGGGGCAGCACCAGGCTCTCCCAGGCAGCTCTGCCCATCTCCCAGTTTTCTCCTGTGTCCTGGCCAGGAAAACCTGGATGAGGTTTTCCTGGGGCCTGCACCTAAAAGCAATTGGGTGAAAAGAATGAATGTGGATTTACTTTACCTGCGTGGGGCCATCGTGAGCCATGTGTGTTGTGACCTGTGGTACCCAAGTGAGCCAACAGGCCATTGTTGATACAAACGTGGCTGCTTTCACTTCATTATCTCATTTCACCTGCTGGACTGGCCTTAATATGAAGAAAAGGATGGGGTTTTTTTCTTCTTTTTTCTTTTTTTTCTGGAAGTTCAGATCTGAAAAACCCCACTGACATTGCCCCTGCTGTTCTGCCAGGGATGGGAACAGGGTGCAGAGGAGGATGATGTGTTGGGACCGAAGGGTGGGAGCCCTGCATCCCGCAGCCAGGCTGTGAGGGGGGTCAGCTCAGGGCTGCTTTCATGGTATATAAATATACATATGTGTATGTAGGTAGGTTAGTATATAGCATATATATATACATATGGAGTTAATTATGCTTCTCTTCAAAAAATCGGTCAACCTCATGATTAACTTTATTAACCTTTTCAGTTGCTGTGAAATACATGTATTTGTACAAGAACAGATTCAAACCAGGAGTGTAGATGGGATTTAGGCAGCTGACAGCAATGCTGAGTGGCGGAGTCCAAAGCCCTTGGTGTGCCACAAGTGGGATACTGCAAACATGTCCCTGGGGTTTTCTAGTCTCCTCCTTTTTTCACCCAAATAGACTTTCCTACATGCTCCTTTTGATTATTAGCAGCAAGTATTTGCTGCTAATACTTTTTGTACATCTCCATAATAATGTTAAGAAATACTGAAATCTCTATATTTAAATTGCTCTGGTAAAGTATAATACATTAATCATAAATAATTTATATGAATCTGTCCTTTTTTTCAGCACATCTCAGCAGTGTCATAGTAACATCCTTTCCATATAACATTATTCTGTATTCTCTTATAAAAGAAAAAGGAAGAAAAAAAAAGAAAAGAAAACTAGGCGAATATTTCTTTTCTCTCTCCTACTCGATAGGAACAATCCCCAGTAGATTTCCTCAAGCCAGTCTTTTAATTTTATGTAACACTACCAGGTGAAGTAGGGAGAGCTGCTGCGGGCAATTTCAGCTACTGTCAGAAGCATTACCATTAGTATATCTTGTTTTATGCTGTTCAGCTTACAAGAATAATGACAGCAAATACACTCCTGCTTTCAAGCAGAGAGTTGTATCATACATTGCATTCTACTCCATTTAATGGAAATGGCCAGGTGTAATTTTAATTCATTTTCTGCCATTACAGCTTTTTTGCTGGATTGTTTATAATTCACTACTTCTCTACCCCTTATCTAGCAGCCTGTACCGAACAAGGCTTTGCCACTGACACACCAGCCCTCAGGAACCCATTTGGTCAAGCAATGGAAGAATGCTATCAACTTTAATGATGATTTTCCTGCTATATAAACATGTGTTTTCTCGGTGTGCCATGTTAAACCACTTACAGCAAGGTCAGTGATAGTGTTTTATCTTCCATCGCTGCGAAACAGAGACATCAATCTGTATGAGCAGTGAAGAGCTGCGAACACCAAGTGGTAGCAGGTAGCAGGACTGGCCAGGTCTGCAAAGGCAGAGCTCTGGAGCTCCCAGGAGAGCCGAGCCAGGGAGCCTTGCTGCTGCCAGCACCCAGAAAGAGAAACTCCCTACCCTGGAAAAAAGGCATTCATATCCCCCGCACCCCCCAAAAAACCCTGCAAGACATTGCCTTTCCCTCAAATGCAATCAAAGGTTTTATTTTGGCATGGGACATTTCCATGGAGTGAGAATTTTTCTGAAAGCTAGCCCTTCCTTCAGAGAAAAAAATCCAGGTTTTGGCAAGCTGAAATTGCAAAGCATCTACTGCCTTTATTCCACAAAACCTTTGGTGACAGTGAGCCCCCATAGAGAAGACAGAGATGGAAATTTTCAGCAGAGCTGTTGGAAGAGTTGATTTTTTTGTGCTTGTGACTTTCAGATGCTCTTTGACAGACCCTAAGTTGGAAAGCTAAACTTTGTTTTCTTTTTATACTACCCACAGTTACAAAAAAAAAAAAAAGGTAAAAAAAAATCCAGTCTTCAAATCTTAGGAACTTTTTTTTTTTACCAGCAATGGTGGGAGTTGCATACCGAGGTGAAGAATAGTGTATGATCTTACAGTACATTTTAAATAGCTTCTGAAACATAAGCAACCTTAATTAACATTCTTATGGTACTGGAATTATAACAAGAAAAGCAATTTAATCTGTAAAACTCTATTTGTCACAATGACAATGATGAACAGAAGAAGAAAATGTTAAGGGGAAAATAGAAGAAGGAATAAAAAAAAAAAAAAGGAAGGGTAGAGGAGATGCATCTCCAACAGTTATTAAGTGGGTGATAATATTTTTGGAGAATGATGAAGACAAAGCAAAAACAACTGACCATTGAACTAAGTCAAACAGGGGAATTCCTCTTTCTCCAAGTCCTTTCTTCTGTGAAATTCTTTAATTCTAGTCTGCATTCCCTTAATCTTCACACAAACTGAAACAGATAAGAGAACAATAACGTCGCAATGCAAGCAAACTAAAACAATTCTTTAATCCTCTGGCTCACCTAAATTAATGAACATCTTTGTGCATCTATTTATGAAGTGGCAGAGTTCACGGCAAAGATTTCCTTTATTGGTTTTGAACAGCTTCAAGGACACCAATGGCACTCAAAAAATAGGGAATTGTATCTAAATAGTGATCATTTCTTCCAACCTCTATCAAGCTTGGCTCCAGTCAGAAAGCCCCGGAGGTGGAATATGCCGAGCAGTGGGCTGCAATGATCAAAGCAGCAATCTGAGGGAGGCATGGGCAATTGGAGATCAATTTTTCAACCCCAAGAGGCAGGAATTATGCTATTTAAAAAGAGGTTTGGGTTTTTTTTCCCCTGAACATGACTTCAATTACTTTTTACTCTCAGGCTTCTCTGTCCTGAACTTTTTCTCACCTGATGGTTAGACTCCAAAAGGAAAAATGGGGACTTTTACATAAACTTTTAGGTGGGTTTCAAAAGGAAGTTAATAAGGTGCGGATGGCATGTGGTACCTGAAACTAGGGCAGCTTGTCTTATGGTTTGCTGATTTTATGGGTCCATAAACTGGACATCGATGTCCAAAACTTTCAATTTGTATTGTGCTGTTACTGTCAGCTTATGAAGTTATTATTGAATTGGAGAGTTTTGCAGTCTCTGAAGTTCTGCAGCAAAGGAGAAAAGCTGTAATTGTACCCAAAGGGACTCAGCTGCTGCGTCCGCCTTGGTGCCTGCCCAGCTCCCGCTGCAGACTTCTGCAGAGCCCCACGCGCGGCTGCTTGTGAACTCCTCAGCGGTGGGATTTGGCTAACATACGCCAACTCCTTTGGTTTTCTTTTGATTTCAGCTTCTTCGGGCTGTAGTATTTGTAACACCCCCATTTCCCGTATGTGTTTAGCTCACGTTGCAGCTGCTCAGAGATGGGTGGCTTGCTTGGCTACTTTCTTTTTATTTCCCCATGAGACACTTCCTCTGCTTTCTGTAAAAACTCTGCAGCAGCAGGCTCTGGCTGCATGCTGTCATGCTGCTGGGCTGTGTGTAGTGCATCGGATCGGGATGCCTTTCGCAATAAATGGGAACATAGAATGATAGAATCATAGAATAGTTTGTGTTGGAAGGTACCTCCAAAGATTATCTAGTCCAACCTTCCTGCAATTAGCAGGGACATCTTCAACTAGATCATGTTGCCTGGCTCCATGTTTAAGTAGCTTTCTTATTTACTTAACTGGTCTCAATTTGTATTTTATGCATTGAAGTGTTCTGCTCAGTTAATGTGGCTCCCCAAGAGCTCTTTGTTCAGGGCTTTTTAGCATTCCTACAACCCCAATTGCTTCAGTTTTTCCAGCAATGGGGGCTCAGTTTTCACCGCTTGCTGATACTGGTCCTCTCTGCCCACCTCTATTTATTTGTCTGACTCTGGTTAGCCTATATGATGGAAACACACAGATGTAAATGTCCCAATATTTATTTTTAAACTTAATGCTCCACAGAAGGATTTCTTATTAACGGGAGCACCTGGCCATAGAGGCATTGCTCATTCTTCTGAAATACAGATTGATGATGATAGCATTGCTTTTGCAGATGCTGCTGCAATGTTTATTCAAGTGATGTCTTCCATGCACCATGCATCATCTCTAGCTAGAAAACTATACTACTCTTTAATAAATATTTTGCCTCTAATGTCTTGGTGTGAGGAGATTTATGTGCTGATTACTTCTTTCACCTTATTTGTTTAAGGAGCTCTTGTTTACAGAGCCCCTGACAGAGCTGCATGGATTGCAAACTGTGCCAAACACTCCAGGGTCTTTTATCTCCAGCAGACATCGCCTGCACCCACTCCCTGCACTCTGCAGCCATCATCCAAGTGCCAAGGGGGCTCCTGTTCCACTGGGAAACCTCCTCCAGGGACTGTGGCGTTACTGGAGATCCTCCCTTCCCTCCTGTAGGGTCATTTTGTGATTTACACAACCACCAGCAACAGGGAACGCACATTAGTCAATAGGCAGCTTCTCACCCTGTCTGACATAGGACAGTTCCTCTAAATACAGGAATTAACCACTGTTATTGCTTTGCAGACAGAAATTGCTTTTAACAGCTGCCCTAGTCTGAAAAGTACCTTCCTGTCCACAGGCGCTCTTCTTGTGGTGATATCTGTCTCCTGCATGCTAATGCCACTGTTTCAGCACTTTTTATTTGTTGATTTTACTGCAGATTCAGAAGCCTGTTTATTCTTTAGTGATGAAACTCTCCAGACCTCACTATGGGGTTTAGCCTAAATAAGGAGTGGGGAGCGACTCCAAAAATGCAGTCCGATCATCTGTATGATTTCCTTGAACATTTGACCTGTTGATTTCATAAAAGTACATGAGATCCGTTTCTGAAATGGCAGTCTTTAAATTTCTTAATTAAATCAAGTAAGATGAAAAGTTTATTATTATAGAAACTTTCTAACATGTTAGTCTTCATTATATCCTTTTTTTTCAATAATGGAGCAGATACTGTATTTCCTATTTTAGATGTAATTAAATAGCTAATGCTACATCTTGTTAGGGAATATAAAGCAGAGGCTATACTTATGACACAGTGTGAAAGATGAAAGCATTTATTATCAATATTTTTAAATGTACTGTCACATTTAGACAAGTTTTTTAATCCTAACTAATGAAAATTGTTTCAAAGTACAGGAAAAAGACAACGTGGTGCTCTAACTATAGGGACTAAAATGAAGAAAAATAAGTTTGTCTTCCCTCTTCTGTCATCTGCACATGACTTCATGGTCTTTGTTGTCTCCTAGAACAGTTGCTGTCCCTACATTTTAAATACACAGATGCAATACACAGGGCAGGGATATGGACCACAAAGCGACCATCACAACTGTGTGTGAAAAATGAATCAGGACCTTTAAAAGCAATACCCAATATGGCAGTCTGCTAGGACACTATGTGCAATGGGTTTCTGGGTGGTCACACCTTCCAAAGTAGGTCTTCAACCTCCAGCTGCAACGCACGTGAAATAAAACAGCAGCCTGGGCTGCACCCTCACAGTCGAATGCTCTGGGGGGCCAGACGGCACTGTGCCGGGATGGAACACCCTGCGCGGGGCAGGAGACGGTGCTACTGACCAGGCATCAGCGCTCATTCTTCCTAATTAGCTCCAACTGAAAACAGAATCTGCTTGGGGTTTCTGCAGTTGGTTACTAGCACTGACTCTGTATCTCGTGGTTGACTGCACTTGAGCCATAAAATGCTGCATTTTGGCAGATGAAACGACCCTCTCTGCTCAGGCTGTGTGGTGCTGGCAATGAGGTGTCAGGGATGAGTGGGAGTAGGACCAGCTTGACTGTGAAGTGGTGTGGGGAGAAAGAAACTCACCTTTGTTTGTCCACCCCTTTTATGTCTTTACTGTCCAGTGGGATTTGTGTTCCCCGCCACTTGCAAGCAGGGCAACACCAAAGTCAGACTGATGTATTTGGGGAAAAGCGTTCTTCTGACCCAAGCAGCCCCAAGTACTGTTTATCCAAAAGGATGCTGGAGAGTCTGGGGTCCCGCTAAGGCAGAGGCCTACCTCCTTCCACATACTGCAGTGCCTATTTTCTGTGAAACCCATGGGAGGTGGGATCCTGAGCTCCCTGAGGCTCAGTAACAACCAGGATCTGCATCCCTGGGCAGTTCATCCTCAACTGCATCCTCATGCAGTGTTCCTGGGGCACAGGACATCTTCCTGCCCCCTCCCCGATCTGGTCCCCTCCCATGGGGTACCTCCCTGGGCTGGGCAGCTGGCACCCAGAGGATGCTGCTCAGAGGAGGGGCAGCGCGATGGGGACAGCGCAAGGCGGTGGGTCATCGGTGCTCAGCCTCAGCTTGGTTCTCCTCCCTACGCTGCTTATACCAAGGAGACCACCTTTACTTCTAGGAGCTCTTTCAAAGTGGGAGCAGGGTGTCATGGTGGCCTTTTTTATAGGAAAAAACAGGCAAGGTAAATCCTGTGTATTTACCACCTAGGAGCAACAGCTCAGCCCCAGCTTACACCACAGCTCTCATCTGAAGTGCAGTGAATACCACAGATACTCCAATAAGGAAAAATAACCCACTTTCCCATTTCGGCTGGGCAGCGGCAGGCTGTGTGTCTGATAAGGCAGTGGATGACGCAGCTGCAGTTCGACTGGCTAAGGCTGCCTCTGGTTTTCTGTCCCTATGTGTTCACAGCAGAATGCAACTATGGGATTTGTGCTCTGAAAAACATGAACAAATTTTAAGTGTCCATTGCTGAAATGATAATGTTTGTTTCAAAAAGCACTGCCTTAGTTTGATGGTTGCATCGTGAGACATGGTTTGGTTCTCTGTGGGTTAATTACTCAGAGTTTCAGGTTTCATTTAGTGACCATTGATTTTTCTTTCTAATTTACATGTATAGAATAATGTTTGTCAGTAATGTTGAAAGAAAAATGAAAAATTGGGGATATTTTTAGTTTGGCTAACAAGGCACTACAGGCGTGATGAGAGCTCTAAACATGCAAGTAATCCCAGGTTAATGATCTCATTCACACCTTCGGGTTAATCATATAGACAAATAGCAAGGCAAACCCCGGAATACTTATTCACTGCCGAAATAGTAGAGGAGTGACAGAGTTGGCTTCCCAGAAAGCTGCAGTACAAAATAAAATCTTCCATGGTGGCACTTTAAAGTGGTACTGCCTTTTTCGTTGGTTTTTCATTCTTCATGTTTTACTGTAGATTAGGTATCTTAAAAGATTCTTATATTATTTACTGTTTTCTAGGATGAAAATTAATTTACATATATTACTGCAAGGGAGTCCCCATTGGCAAAGCTCTTGCTAGGAAAAGGTTATTTGTAATGACCAAATTTGTCACTGTTTGGAATCTCATAAAGGTCACAATAGAAGGTTTTCACTTGCTTTAAATAAAATTCTGTATTTTAAAAAGAAATGTGCTTAACTTTCATTTCATAGAAATATCAAACCTGTTTGCACTATAATTTACTTTTTGAGCTCTTGACATTTACCCAGCTGCCTGTCTTTGGAGAAGAATCTCTTGATTTGGCTGGGAAGTGCTCACAAGAAAACTGTCAATTACAAATTAAAGTGTGATGCTGTGCAAAGTGCCTAGATCCTCCCTGGCACGCAGCAACCTGGGGAAGTGCTCAGCCTGTCATGTGTGCCCAAAGCTGGGGCTGCTCCCTGTAATGACAACATCTGAACTGGGCAAACATGGGGTCCTCCTGGTGGGCACTGCCTTCCTGTTAATTAAATGTTACTCAGAGAGCTGAATGGGACAATGTGCTAATTTGCATGGTTATCCTATTCAGCATATAAGGAAGGGAGAAAAGGGTGTGTAAATGGGTGAAAAGCTTGGAAGACCTTGCCTTATGTTTCATCCAGGGAACAGCAGCTTCTATTCATCCCCCGGTGCCAGAGGGACACCCTTGGGAGGGACACAAGCCAACACCATTTCCCACTGCCTGGGAAGCCATGGCTGGGGAAGGCTTTTAAAATAATATTTTCTTTTCATGGCAGGCACGTAATGCACTGCATTTTACCTCTTGTACCAGGTGGAGTTTGGTCCTCTATAAGTCATCAATATTTGAGACCTACTATTTGCTACTTTTGTTATCCAGCTGTTAGGGTCAAGTTTAAATTATAGCTTTTTGGGATAACCAGTGGGTTTACAGCAGATTAAGCATTTTATTTACCTGCCATAATTATCTTAATAGGATATTCACGCCCTTTGATGGGCCCCTGCTGCATGCAACTCTTGGTAGCAGATCCAGGGTGCCTCGGGGGGGATGGCACCCGCATCCCATGGAGGGGATCAGGACCAGTGACTGTTGAGGTGACTCAAGCTGCTCTGCAGAAGCACTTCGCTGTTGGAAACAATTGCCCTTCATCTGTTGGCTGAACTATTTTTCTAGCAACCTGAGCCTTTTAAGTAACAGCCTTTCAAATTGCATATCAGGGCATCAGAGGTGCATGCATCAGGGCTTAAATCACATTATCAATATAGTAACATGCCTAGGGAGCAGAGCCATTCACAGTGGAGTCAGTGTTGTGTTAGGAGTAACAGTATTTAAAAGTCTAGCACTAGATTAAGAAAGCAACTGAGATAATAGGAGGCTTATTTAAACTGCACAAGCAGGCTGAGAGAATGGAATCAGTCCAATTAGTTCCAGAAATACCTCCACGTAACATTTCCATCAGCTAACGAAGGAGAAGATATAAGCATTATGTCACCACCCTGCACATTCAGTGCCAAAATAATAGTTATTTTCTCAGCTGCTAATTAACTTTTTCACATGCCTACACACTTGATTTGCTCCTGCCCTGCTCTCCAAAGACATGCCCTGCCACTGCCTGGACAGGCCTTTGACCTTCCTCCTCCTCCTCCCAACAGCAAAGCCACTGACCCAGAGCCATCACACCACACACTTGCTCCTGCGAGAGATGGTGGCATCTCCTTGCCATTGCTCTTGCCTTCTGCTCACCTGCTCCCTGCAACCCTGTCCACAGGGTGTCCTGGTTTTGGCTGGGATGGAGTTGGTTTTCTTCCTGGTAGCTGGTATGGGGCTGTGTTCTGGGTTTAGGTTGAGAACAATGTCGATGATACACTGATGTTTTGGTTCTTGCTAAGTACTTGCTAAGTGGTGCTCACTCTGGTCAAGGACTTTTCAGCTTCCCATGCTCTGCCAGGGGCACGGGAGGCTGGGAGGGGCACAGCTGGGGCAGCTGACTCAGACTGGGCGGGGGCTATTCCATACCATGTGACATCATGCTCAGTATATAAGCAGGGGAGTTGGCCGGGGAGGGGTTGGGTCGCTGCTTGGGGGATGTGCTGGGCATCGGTCAGCGGGTGGTGAGCAATTGTACAGTGTACCGCTTGCTTTGTATTACTACTGTTCTATTTTTTTTTTTTTATTTTACTTTAGTTATTAAACTGTTTTTATCTCAACCCACGAGTTTTCCCCTTTTGCCCTTCCGATTCTCTCCCCCATCCCGCCGGTGGGGGGGGTGAGCGAGCGGCTGCGTGGTGCTTAGTTGCTGGCTGGGGTTAAACCACGACACAGGGCATTACAACAGAAACACAGAAATGGTTGAGAACCAGTAAAATGCAACAGCCCATTGCAACCAGGCTACAAGAAGCAGCAGGCAAGCCTGCCCCACACTCTGCTTTTGCCTCTGCCTTTTTGCCCCAACTCACCAAGGTGGTCGCTGCATAAGGACCAATCCCTACCCTACTCTACCGTGCCAGGTGAAGCCCCAGCCAGCCCCAGGTGCTGTGCATCAGCCTGCTGATGGGCAGGGGGGCTGCCCCTCTCCTGGAGCAAGGAGGTAGAGAGAGGCATTTGGAGCTTTGTTCTGTTCTTTTAGTATCTTAGTCCAAAACAGGGAATAGTTGCGGGAGATTAATGTTAGTAGAAGGCATAATATATTGGCTTTTTTTGTGCTGGAGCAAAATGCAACTGTGGAAATGAAGGACATAAAGTAATGAAACTTGCTCAAAACTTCTAGAGGGTGAGTGCCATGTACACTTTTTTTTTAATGCTGGCTGGACTGGTCTGGGGCCTCAGTAAGATTTTAAATAATGAATAATGTTCAAACTGCCTTTTCCTTGCTTAAAGGAAACCTTTGCCAATATACATGAATGAGAGCTGTAAGTAAAATGAAAGCTATCACCTCTTATTAAAAAAAAATAAAGGTAGGATTGAGGCTATGTTTTAGAATATAATTGTATTATATAAGCATCTGAGGGATGTGTGCTGGCTGAAACGTTGTTCATTTTGCTGGAAAGATTATAAAATGCTAGTCTGTTTCTCTCCTGGTTTAACCTGGTGGCATTCAGAGAGATATATTGATTTGATTTTAGGTGATATATAGTCCAAGAATCACGTATGCATGTGCTATAATCTCAATTTAGTCATTACTGTGAACACATCATAAAGGATAAATAACTAACATCAAGCAGATGTATTCAGAATTGATTTGGAATTGGGTGCAACAAGTGATTCTCTAGCCTTTTATTCCAATTACTGATGGATCTTAGTGCAGAAAAGGACAGTGCCAGTGCGTTGAAATTAAAACTTTGGACACGAACTGATTTTCTGCTTACACTTTCATTACCTCAAATGATTTTTTTTTTTCCTGTTCATTGATACAAGTAAAATTCAGGTAACTCTTCTGAAGTATTTCTGTGTGAGAATGAAGCTAAGACCTGCAGGAGTGTTCTCGTTTTCTCTGGGCAAGGCAGCCACCTGGGCTGGCTCTGGGTGCCCTGACTGACACAGGGGGCTGGTGCCTGAGTTGCCCACTGCCCTGGAGCAGTTTGTAACCCGCCACCAGATACAGAGAACAATCCTCCTACTGTCAAAAAGTATAAAGCAAGGGAAAAGTATCTTAGCCATTAATGAGTTATTTACTGAAAGCATGTTTTTGCTTCTGAGACAGTACGCTTGTTTGTAGCAAAAGTGTTTGTAATCTCTGAAAGCTATCAGATAAATCTTTCTGTTTTCACACGTGGTGCTTATGGTCCTCTTCCCTTTTATAATAGAAACAAATAGAGAATGATTTCTGCTCTGCCCTTCTTTGTGAGTGTGCTTCCCATTCAAACTGATATTTGCAATCTCTCTGCTGCAAAGATATTTTTCTCAGCTGAGTCTAATCCTCACCACTTGACTTTTTGAAATGCCACGCATCTCAGTGATTGAAGACAAAGAAGCTAAAGGTGCAGGAAGTACTTCTAATGGCTGTGCTTTACCAGCTAATGAGAGATTGTTGCACACTATATGTTTAAAAATGCACGGGGTAGGGCAGGACTACTTAGCTGCACTTGTGTGTCCTGCCTTTCTAAATGCTTGAAACTGCATTGCAGAGGGATACAGCAAACCCCATCCAAACTAGCTATGCAAATTGTCCTACTTATCAACCACAGGCTTCATGAATATAGCTATAAAAAATAATAACAAAAAAAATGTCAGGAACTTGTTCTTCAGCAAGCTGGCTCAACAAATGAGCAATCTCTTTTCCACCTGGGAGACACGATCTACATCTAAAGAGAGCTCACAATAATGTTTTGAACATATATCTAATTAGTTTATTCTTTTCCCTAAAATGCTCTCATTTGGGATGGGAGAGATACACTTTGACAACTCATTTTCTATTAGTTAATTCTGTGTGTTATCTGCCTTTCACAGATGGTGAAAGAGTGCTTAGGGGAAAAGAGTCCTTACTTGGCTTGATGGAGGGATCACTGGATAAAAGTCCATGGGCTGGGAAGGTCAAGAGTGGTCTGTTTTGCGTAATATATAAGAACAGGGCTGAAGACCTGGGAGGCTGGCAGCCAACTGTTCCCACGTGTTCCTGGCAATGCTGATCTCTGTCATGAGTCACCGGATTGATAGAAGAGGGCGGGATGAGAACTGTTGGCTAAACTTGTTGCTTTTAGATGAGTTTCTCCATAAACTTTCATTTGTTGGCAAATACACACCACATTGTTTGTTAGAATGCCGGGGAGATGTTAGAAGACCATAAAGCATGCTTTGAGAGAAAGGAAACTATTTTTGCCCTTGGATTTAGAGAATGTACTGTCCACTTCTTGTTCATGTTTATTCCTTGGGTTTCTGGCACCTGCCATGCCTGTGAGAGGTTGTGAGTGGGTTAGGTCCAACGTATCACCTAAAAAATTTCTCTTTAAGGCCTTATAAATGTTATCTCTGCTTACCTCTGCAGCAAACTATCAAGTGTAGGCACCTGGCTTAAAAAATGTCTGCATGTGTGTATACATAATATACTTATTGTGTGTATAAAAATTATGGCCCCAAGGCTTTTCAGGTACTTGGGAATTTCAATATAAATATTTAGCAAGTATTTCTCTACTCAGAGATAAAACACGAGACGATTCCTACCACATCACACCCTTGCATGTTCTGTTATTTTATTTTATATGAGATGTTGAGCATCATTTTGAATATATGGAAAACTCTTTTGGAAAAGGTGGGCTTGCTTATTTTACAGCAAATAGCTTCTGTGTTCACCTTGATACTCACCAGAAACAAAAGCAAAAGCAAGCTAGCTTCAAAGAGAGGAAAATAGCAAGGTTTTTACCATTAGATTTACTTCTGTACACCGTATACTAGCAAATGGGGGAGGGAGAACAGAGACCAAAACCCCTAGCTAGTCTCCAGTGTCTGAAGCATTTGAAGAGCACAGCAAGCGTATTGCAAATCTCAGCAGTGCTCTTCCCACAAGTCTGCTTCATCCATTATGAAAGTAGCATTTTTAATAAGACACAATGGACTATATGGGGCTATCAAATGCAGTGTGAAATTTTTTCCTCTCTAAATTGATATGAAACACTTGTCTGTTTATAACTACCAAACTATATCTACAAAAAATCTTGACAACTTTCTAATGACATCCTTAATCTAATAATTGTAGGAACAAAGCCAATAAAAAAGAACTTCTTGTTGTTTTGAACAACACAAATTTAATATATTGGGAATTAAAGTTTGAGCTTAATGAAGAAAAGTAATTTAGATGTAAACAACTGGTCTGAGTCAAAAGCCTGGGGATTTCAACAGACCATCATACATCACAGTGAATGCTTTTAAAACCGACTGAGTTGTCTAAAGGCTTTACAACAGTTCCCAAAATGACAAGACTGATCTACTTTAGACTGTGTGCATTTCAACACGGGAAAGCAGAGTGCAGCCTTCCCAAAAGACACCATGCCCTCTGATCTTCAGGCTTTCACCTGAAAAATTTCATAGGCTACTTTATTTAATTAGCATAATTAACATGAAATATATAGAAGTATAAAGTTTCATGACAAAACAAATATAATGTGGTGCTATATTTATGGGTCCCTCTTATTTTTAAACAGCCCATCAAGAGATTATATTAGCTATTAATGCATAAGCAGCTCCACTTTCCTCTCTCCTTCCAGTGAGGCCTCCTGTACAGTAGAGCTGATTGAAGAGGGATATGGAGGAAAGCCTGATTTTTCTACAAAATAATTAAAACAACAGCAAGGTGAAAAGGTGAATGTTCTGTGCCTAATTACTTTGTGCTGGTGTGGGGCTTGTTCAGAGCTGGTTTGAAGTTACTGCTCCTGAGCTCCTGTGTCTCTTGGCATTGTTGCATCCTGAAGGTATTACATGAGGAGCAATGCTGTTTGGTTGCCTACAGCTTTCAGGTCCTCTGCTTTGAAAGAGCACCCGAGTCTGTGCTGGGATACTGGTCTTATGCGAGTGTGACAGGCTTAACCTAAGCCATCCTGGGCACCCGTGGTGGAAAACACCACTAGCGAGCCTACTAACTCACACTGACTTCCTAAATTCCTAGTCTGCAAAGACAGGAGGAGACCTGCTCTAGAGCCAGCAGCCTGACCAAGGTTATTCAGGAGATCTTTGCTATCCCTTCTGTCAGTCCAGCAGTTTTTCCATCTGTGTATCTTGTTATTTTGGAATGGGAAGTTTAGAGCAAATTACGTGTTAATTATAGAACTGCTTAGCATCTACGTCTTCAGACTGTTGCACTCAGGAATAAGATTGTCAAAATTATGTTAACAAATGAGAATGTGTCACTGGAAAAAAGCTCTTCCTTGTACACATTTTATATAAAAAGTATATCTTCCAAGTCATTATTTTGGCTAAGAAAATGATTCCTTAATACTGTACCCTAAGGAAAAATATGTAAAGATTTATGGTTGAAGTCAATAACAAAAATCTAGATGCTAGGGTGACGTGCATGGTTTAATTAAGTGCAATTCACTGCTGCATGAATAGCCATCATAAAGCCCCTTTAAAGAATGACTTCTGGAAGAAAGGTATGAAAACATTGTCTTAATAGTTAAATGGGTCAAGCTGAGCTCATGGTCAACTGTGTATTATTCTCCTAGTTACATGTGGTCATAATTAACGAGGTCAAGGGAGACTGGTTCCTGGCATGATGAGATTTTTTTTTTCCTTTTTTTTTTTACTTTGGTATAAAGACTGTTTTCCTTCCATCTAGTCAATTGGTTTTAAACCACAAGGGAATCTAGCAAAGATAAATGCATGAAAATATTAAGATATATTCAGAACAAGTCAATTTTTTTTTTTTGTTGAAGTATTTGGACACTGCCATTAAGCACAGAATTAAATGAGAGATGCTTAATATTGCTCATGCTTTGTGGTGTTAACCACTTCTGAATAGGCTGGTGACTGTCCTGGCAGAGAGAGCATGTTAGCCCCAGGGCAGATACATGGCTGGATGATGACTGGCTCTTGTGCTTGAGTCTGTTCCCTGGGTAAGAGTCTGCTTGGGGATTGTTAAAAGTTGCTTTTGGATAACTGATGTGCTGGTTAGGTGGAAGTTTAGTGGATCCTCTTTACTGCTTTCAGCTGCTTTCCCCCAGCCCATACCACAGTGATGCAGGTGGGACCTCTGGGCTCCCCCTTCAGACCAAAGCTAGAAGGTGAGAGGCAGGAGGGATATCGGGGAAAGCAGCAGCTCACCTGTGTATTGACGCTGTAGTAATGGCTGAGCCTCTCTCTGTGATCTGGAGAACAAGGAGGTGCAGCCTTTGTGTGGATGCCCATGCATTAGACACAAGGGAACTTGATTTGCCCACTCATGCAGGACACGCTAAACTGTAATTCCTTCACTTGTATTGCTGTTTTACACACAAAAACCAGAAACGGCCATGTGAACCAGTTATGCCTCTGCAAATATTTTCAGCACTGAATGACGGTATCCAGGGGAAAAGGAACAGTGTTGCACAATAACTCTGAACTGGAAGACTTGCTATCAGTTCAGACACAGGCATTTCCCACTATGAGAACACGGCAAGATGGAGCTTTGTCACAAAGACAGATGTGAAAAATGTGGATGTTGTAGACCAGCCTACCTAAACTTATTTGTAAAGCACATTTTTAGCTGGATCACAGACTTTTTAGAATAAAGACTTTATTTTTAATGGGCTTTTATCCCTCTCTGGGGCTCTGCAATAAAAAGTAATAGAAAAACATAATGGTAAAGCTGGGCTGAACATCTCAACTTCCACAGGCTTAAAGTTATGAATTAATATGAAGATGAAAGTTTGCCGATTGTCATAAGTTTTAATGGAGTTTACTTTTTTTTTTAAATGGGGTGTGTAGATAATTCCTTCTTTTGCAAACTGAGCACTTGGCCAAGAATGGGTCAGTTCTTCTAAATTTCTGTTCAAATTAATGAGAGAGAATACTACTGGATTGCATGAGCTTTACATAATAAACACAAAAAATAAGCCTGAAGTCATCTAGTCTAGCCCTAAGGCACGATCAAGTATAACAAAGCTAGTTCGAAGTGATGTCTCTTTAGAAATCTCCAGATATTACACAAAATCCTTCAGTCTTCCATATCCTTGCAATTTATGCTAGCTACCTTTTTTTAGAGGACTTTGGAAAGGTGTGTATATGATTGGACATTTTCAGGTACTTTCAGGGCTGTTTTTGCAAATATATTTATATTTTTATACCAAAGAAATAATTTGCACACATTATCAGTATTTTCTATGAATACATACATATGCTATTCATCTCTATGCTGGGGTAATTCCCACCACTGTTGCAGGAAGCAGAGGGTTTCAATTTAAATTTTTCTGTTTATGGATTAGTATATGGTTTTCCAGAGGACTGTTTTTATATAAGCAGAATAGATATATACAAATGAGAGCTCTAAATACTTGAAAGACTAAAATATCTTACTTTTCATTTCTAAGAGTAGTTTCTCTCTCTGTAAATGCATCTTTATTGTGTATGCATCGTCCCTGTTGACTCTCGTCATATGAAAGAGATCTCCATTTGCACAGAGGAAGAGAAGGGTTAATACCCCAGAACACTGCTTGCATAATGCAACTGGGAGCTCATGTAGGATATATGCGGGGTTTTGGTTTGTGGGTTTGGTTCCCCCCCCGCAAGGTAAAGTAAGTGCTGCAAAAGGCTTTCATGACTCAATCCCTAGCTCAGCAATCTCATCACACACTTAATATTAGTTTACAAGCTGCAGGTAGAAAGTAAGTGCTGGAGGCAAAACAAACAGGCACTGCATTAGAGCAGGTGGGAGGGAGCATGAGCTGAGATATCTTCTGAAAGCCACAGAGCGAGCTACTCTAAACCCAGCATTAACTGGGTGCAGCCCCACACCCGAAGTCTTTGGAAGCTCTTCTGCTGATGACTGATGAAATGAATATTTCTGAGTAAAATTGCATCTCCCCTTCTCTATATGAATTTAAAAGAAGATGTCTATCAGTTTTATTGCATCTGATCATAATAGAGAAACTTATTCAAATCAGTTCCATGGAATAATTGCAGCAATCATTACTTATTTTGTAAGGCAGAGCTTTGGCACATACAAAACTTTATGTTTAGTCCTCTTGGTATTTAGGGAGACAGATAATGCTTGCTCTTGTACAAATACCTTGCAATTGCCAGTCAAAAGGGTGGGGGAAACAAACCACCACAAAACCAGTCGTCCAAACTGGGACTGGTTAGCTAAGGCTGCACCGCTGGCCCCATGAGGCTGTGGTTGGCGGTGGGGGTGCTCCATGGTGCCTACCCTTCCCCTCCCATACCGCGATGTGGGGAGCAGGATGCTCAGCCTGAGGGAAGTGGGGTCCTTCAGGTTGTGGATACCCCATGTTGTGCTCCAAAACAAGAAGTAAGCAGTTGCTTTAGTAAAGTGAGCACCTGAGCATCTGCCTCTTCAGACCTGATATGCCCTGTGAGTTTTGCCATGGTCTGTTTAACTTATTAAAAGCTCATTGCTTTTCATTAGTTTGTTTTAGGCTGCAGTAATCTTCAACTGCTGGGCAGAGAAAACTTAACATGGTATCAGCTTGTTTTTCTGAGAGGTGTTAAAGTGCCTTTTTAGATACTAAATAAATTCCTTGTATTCTGACTTATGCCTCATACTGATCCCAGCTTGCACCTGTGTTGCTCAGCTCCCAAGCTTGAAGTTCATAAAATACTATTCCAAACAGGAATTTTATTTATATACAAATTTGTGTGTGTGTGTATACTTATACACACACAGAAGAGGATGTCTCTTCAGGCTGTAATGGGTTCCAGAGGCAGCCAAGGGTTGTGACTGCAGCAGCTGGGGAGGAGAAAGATGATGCTGGGAGAGAGGGAGAACAACACTGCCCATTCCCAAAAGAGCTCCTGCAGACTGGGAAGACAGGAGCTCTAGGAGGGAGCTCTGAGCAGCGTGACATGGGTGGACAACACTGCTCTTTCTTCAGATGCATCACTCCTGATGTTTCTAATGCCCAGGACTGCAGAAAATTGGTGATCTTGGCTCAGAGTCACGTTGTGTCATGGCAGTGCCCTCAGGGCACTGGGGCAGGGCAGGGCTGATGAATGCCAAGCATCGTTGGTCAGTTACCCCCTGGCTGAATCGATCTCCATCCACATCACCAAACACCAAACCTGCAGAAAAATTTAGAACACAATCAAACATCCAGCAAATGACAAAACATACAAATTAAACCTTGGGAAAACCAATGCACTTAGAGCTGTTTGCCTAATTCCACAGGCTTTGTTCACAGATGGTTTTATTTAGATCTATGAGTTAGTGTAAAGTGATAAAAGAGAAACACTTGCTGGATAAATCACAGCACCAGAGCTGGGACTGTGTGAACTCTCCAATTAAACTTGACAACTTCTTAAAAAATTTAATCCCACAGATGCAATATGACAATTCCCAAAGTGTAGAATGAACATGGTATGTCGTATTCAGCTGTTTCTTTGTAGGACTGCCGAGTCGGCATTGTGCTTAAGCAGTAGAAGGTGGAGAAAATTCAGTTAACACACTGACACCATATGTGAAAGCCTGTTTGTGTCACTAGGGTGTAAACTAAAATAATTTGGAACTTAAATGTTTACCAGTGGGCTTTATTCTCCTTTAATTTTCCTACTCAATAAGGGCAGCATCAGCAAGACTCAAAAAGCCTTACAGTAACTGACAAATAACTTCTCCTCTTATCAGGAAATTTCAAGAAAAAAAGAAAAAGCAAGGAGATTAGTTCTTACCTGCTACTGGACAACTGCCACTGTTTTTTAAAGTACTCCTTAATTTATCTCAAGTGTTTAATTTAAACTTTCCAGTAGCTGTGGTTTTGCATTCTCCCCAGGTATTCGAGATGTTCAGTGCTGTGATTAATTGGGCAGGCATGATTTCTTGTATTTAGAGACCACTTGAAAGTGGAAGTGAGAAATGAATTGCGCCAGAAGAGTTTGGTCTATTTTTATTAATAGAGCAGATTAGATGGATCATGAAAACAATCTTCTAATTTATAAGAGTCAATCTCATCTCTTGTTCAACAGGAGTTGTGACTATTGAACTTGAAACTCTGAAGTGTGGTGTCCTGAGGGCTGCTCTTGGCAGCAGAGCACCGCCGGGAGGGTGGGTGCACAGACCACACACTGGTGGGATCTCACCATCTGGGTACCCTATGGAGCATGTCTCTCTGTGCAGGTCGTATCCAAGCCAGCTGGCATGGCTGCCTGCAATGCCACCTCTTATGTCCTGCAGCTGGATCTCAACCCTCACTCGTGCTGAGGTGTGGGATGATGGAGAGGGAGATGAGGGTTTCCCACAGGGAAATGTGGAAGTGGCCCTGAGCCCTGTTAAACTCTTCCCTCACCCAGCGTCAGCATCTCTTGTGCCTGCTGGCTCTCATCTCAATTAGAGGGACTTGCTCTGCGGACAGAAAAACAGTTGGATGCTCCCAGCATTGTTCTCTTGCTAACATCTATATTAAAGTGGCACTAATTTTAGTTCATTTCTACATAGACAGAAAAAAAAAATGGGAAAAGGTACAAAATGCCTATGTGATTACAATATTTGTGTGACAAAACCACTTCTGCCATGCTTGTCAGAGTATTTTAGTACAATTTCTATGGGAAAGCTTTTTTACTCTACATAATACCTGAATCTATGTAAAAATAACTAGTGTTCCCCCCTCCTCCATCCCATGTCTGAAGGTTTTGCTCAATGGGAAAAATTGGAAGGGAGATGAAACAAAAAGTGGTTAAAAAAATAAGGGGGTAGGAGGAGGCAGGGGAAAGTTTCCTGTTATTTAAGCATTATGAATGGGAAGGAATTTGACTCTTTCACTAGAGAGCTGTTCCAGATGTCTGAAAGAGACCACATCATGACAGAGTCAACATACTTCTGTGCTGGGTAAAAAAACTGGCTGGATGGCCAAGTCCAAAGAGTGGTGGTGAATGGAGTTAAATCCAGTTGGTGGCCGGTCACAAGTGGCATTCCCAGGACTCAGTATTGGGGCCAGTTCTGTTTAATATCTTTATCAATGATCTGGATGAGGGGATTGAGTGCACCCTCAATAAGTTTGCAGATGACACCAAGTTCAGCAGGAATGTTGATCTGCTTGAGGGCAGATCCATGGGCCGAGGCCAACTGTATGAGGTTCAACAAGGCTAAGTGCCGGGTCCCACACTTGGGTCATAACAACCCCATGCAACACTACAGGCTTGGGGAAGAGTGGCTGGAGAGCTGCCTGGTAGAAAAGGACCTAGAGGTGTTGGTCAACAGCCAGCTGAATATGAGCCAGCAGTGTGCCCAGGTGGCCAAGAAGGCCAGTAGCATCCTGGCTTGTATCAGGAATAATGTAGCCAGCAGGACTAGGGAAGGGATTGTCCCCCTGTACTCAGCACTGGTGAGGCCACACCTCGAATCCTGTGTCCAGTTTTGGGCCCCTCACTTCAAGAAAGACATTGAGGTGCTGGAGCATGTCCAAAGAAGGGCAGTGAGGCTGGTGAAGGGTCTAGAGCACAAGTCATGTGAGGAGCGGCTGAGGGAGCTGGGGTTGTTTAGTTTGGAGAAGAGGAGGCTGAGGGGAGACCTTATTGCTCTCTACAACCACCTGAAAGGAGGTGGAAGCGAGGTGGGGGTTGGTCTCTTCTCCCAAGTAACAAGTGAGAGGACTAGAGGAAATGGCCTCAAGTTGCACCAGGACAGGTTTAGGTTGGATATTAGGAAAAATTTCTTCATCGAAAGGGTAGTCAGGCACTGGAACAGGCTGCCCAGGGAAGTGGTTGAGTCCCCATCCCTGGAGGTATTTAAAAGACAGGTAGATGTGGTGCTTAGGGACATGGTTTGGCGGTGGACTTGGCAGTGCTAGGTTAATGGTTGGACTTGATGATCTTAAAGGTCTATTCCAACCTAAAAGAGTCTATGATTCTATCATACCAAGGGCAGGAAAAACGGTGAGAGCTTGGGTTTTTATTTTATTTTTTTTTTTAAATGGTCTAGCTACTTCATCTGAAATTCAAGTATAATAAATCACCCCAAAATCATGTATTCAGTAGGCAAAAACCTCTCATTTCTCTTTCCTTGTTACATCTTCTCTTCTACACTCATCCACTGACTTTGACTTAAATATAAATATCTTCCAGTTGTTATGAGGATGGTGTGAGGTCTATTACAAATGCAGAGGAGCTAAGCAAGCAGCACTGAAATCTGTATTCAGATTAACATTCAATTTACAGTTAGAACTGGTGTGAAATACCTGGAGTCCTAAGTCTCTTTTTTTTTTTTTTTTTTTTTCCCCTGTACATTTATTTTAAATCTCGCTTGGGTTAAATGATAAGGTTAAACTTGCTACTGAAAGTCAAGCATAGCAACCGTATGACAAAATGAGACATAAAATAATAATTATGGTTTTGCATACTGATGCAAACTCAGAAATCATTGCTGAATGCATATCACAACTTGCCCTTCTCATTTTCTGAAATAGCCGTTGCTCCATAAAGTAAATATGTGTAGCTTGGAGATTGGTATTAGCTTGTTCATCCATCTCCTTATTATAATTTAATTGATGTAGCAATGTTTTACATATCTTAGATTTAATGATTTAGTAGTAATCAGGATAATTTGTGTATCTGGCATACAGAAACTAAGCTGGAGAACTTCTAAGGTATCCTGGGTTTAAAAAAAAAAAGTTGTATACTTCAAGTGTTTCTGGGCCCACCTTCTGCAGCAAGCAGAGGCTGACTCCTTGTCTCCCAGTTGCTGTTTTGGTTGTGATTAAAATGAGCCAGATGTTATTTACATTTAGCGAGATCATACTTGTTACATGACCCACTTTCTGTGGGTCTGGCTCAGAGCATCATCTAAAGCCCAGGCATTAGGGCAGGGCTTCATCTGGTTTTAACTCTTGCAATACACTAATCCTCTTGCTGAGAGCACGCTGAGGGAGGAAACACCTACTGCTATGGCGTTTGCTGTAGCTTCTTGAAACTTAACTTCCCATGCTAGAGCAGACGCGTAATTTGCGTTGGGTTCAGTAATGGGACATTTATCCTCAGTCCAGATAGACTGTTTATTTTAACCAATGCCATGTCTTAAAATGGGGCCATGAAATAATAAATTACAGTAATGTGAGGTTATTATGACATCTAAAAAGGCTCTGCAGTTTTTCATGCTTATTAAATAATTGGAAGAAGTGTGCTTTTTAAATTAGTTACTTATCAGTACTGACCAACTGTTTCAAGTAATAGCAACTAGAGAATTGTTTTCATTGGAATAAGATGCATATATTATTTTAGGTAGGGTTTGACATCATTATGAAGGTGTCCAGAAGTTGGCTTTATTCCTTTCCCTACAGTGATATTTGGGCAGGGGGGAACCCTCTGCTATAAAATTTAACAACAAATAATTAAAAGTAGTAGATGGAGAGGTGACACAGCAGAAGTGCATGGTGACATTGAGAAGGGCAGACCTGAGTACAGGTTTGCCTTGTTCACTGGTTGGACGAACTGTAGCCACGTGGCGTCAGGAGTCAGCGTGCCGTGGCAGGGCGTGGCTCTAGCAGTGGTGACATGGACCCCACCATTGCTTCACTCTTTCACCTCCACCAAAGGGGCAAGGAGGGTACACCGACTGCCAGCAGCAGAAGCTGTCATTTTGCGGGGTGACTTTGCGTGCATACAAGAACAGTCTTGTATGAGCAAGAATGAGCAATGAGAATGAACTGTGAGGTTAGCCATGCTGGGGGCATGGGGGGGAGGTTTCATGCCTCATCATATTCTAGGTATTTGGAGGACATGGCGTCTGGAGGGACTGCTACCTTTCCTCTTCACTGATGGCAAAAGAAAGAGTAAGGAATTGTCAACTAGTTGGTAAAAGTAAGCCTTTTTTATAGGTCACAAAGTGTACTGTTTGTTGCAAATCATAATGAAAAATAGGGAAAATATTGTATATTAGAAAAGAAAATGCTGCAGGATTCATTTCCTCATGTAACTGCGCCTCCATCTCCAGAAGCACGTTGCTGTGTTTTTGATGGATGTACAGGGCTGGCAAAGAGCCACAGCCCAGGTTACATACCTGGACACAGTGAGTGACCCTTAAATCCATGCAGAGTGGGGACAGGGCTTCGGCATGGTTTGCATGCTGAGGTAATGACGGATAATTAAAAAGTACATTAGAAAAAATGGAGGGGAACAGAGAAGGCAGGTAGGTATTCAACCATGTTGGGTAAAGTCCTGAGGAGAAGCTACTCACATAATTTGCTTCTTTCAGACACTTACTGGACTTGCTGGAAGGCTCTTAGGCTCTGAGGTCTGGATGGGGGATCATCTGCAGGAGGATGCTACAGCACTCACAGCCGCTTGGTAGAATGCTGAGCTCAACCTCCGGCAATGGCTGGTTTTCATCAAAGGCATTTGTGCCTGTACGTATCTTATGTTCCTCAAGGATGCCATTCAATGCTTTCATGACAAATGTCGTCATACCTCATTTCAAAATTTTAGATCTAAACACGAGGTTCCACGTTAACCTTCCTCTAAAATCTCCTTATGTCTTCCCGCAGCATGCTGAAGAGCATGCTGACACACTCTGCATCACCAGGACATTTTCATGTCTATACTCAGAGTGATCAATTGCTGTAACCTACACTTTTAAAATGCAAAGGCAATTAAATAAATCTTTTTATGTACACTCCTTTTCATATGAATCAATAGATGTTAAAGTGTCTCTAAAGCCTTACTTATCTTGCATTAAATCAACTGTAATTGTAAAAACATTCCACAGCATCTGTGATCCAAATGTTGTTGCCTGTTTGATACTTTTTAGTCACTGCTAGGGTGCAAGGCTCTCATTCAGGTGTAGTTCTAATTTTCATGAACTTTATGGATATATAGCTATAATAGCTGTGTACGTAACTGTTAGCCAAAAAACTAGTGAGTAGGAGAGAGGAAAATATGCTTTCCCCATTGCATATTTAAGGCCTCATGAAATGTAATTTATTTGTTTAGGCCATTGATCTAAGTTTTGAGCCTCGTTTCCAGGTTGTTCCTTTTTTTGTTACCCGTGTACCCAGAGCATGAGGAGGACCGACAGCTTACATTGAACTGGAGGGTCCTGCTGGGGTCCAGAGGCTTCTCTGAAACACCTGTATGTTGTACTTCACAACCCATGAAGATGGCGAGGCCAAAAAAAACCCCAAAAAACTAATTCTCATGGCCTTAGAGCAGGAAGGTGGGTTCATCTCCTATTAGAGCTGTTTAACAGTGCACAACAACTGCCAGAGATGCTGAAAAGGGTGAAATGTCCGTGTCTGTGAGCTCTTCACCTCTTGCAATGAAGCAGCTGCATTAACAATATACAGACCCATTTATTTCCCTGAGGAAGCACGTACCGAAAAGCCCCAGCTTACGTGACAGTTCAACTGTTTTTCAAGAGAGAGTGTGCATTGGCTTTGACAGTGTTAATCGCTATTGGAAGAAAAAAATAAACTCTCTAAGTAATTACAGTTAACACCTCCATTACAGCCAGCTTGGTGCACAGGACACACAGAAAGCAGTGCAGAAAAAGAGGGAGAGCTGAAAACCGCTCTGACGGGAGGAGGGGATGAGAATAACCAAGAACTGGTGTCCTTGATCCTGTGAAAAATGAAAATGATATAGTCGTCTTGACTCTGTTTTTTTCCCAGAATACCATGAATGCACTAATATGCAGGTACCTCACAGGAGGGTGAACCGGCTCTAAACCTGGGAAGGAATATTAAGAACAGTGGGTGAAAGGTGCCACATAATTATTATTTTATGAGCATGGCTGCTTGATGAGCAGCATCCTGGTGTCGCTCTGGTGAGCGGTGGGACTGCAGGACAGCCTGGTGGGACAGGCTGCTCCTTCCCTCTGATCATATCTGCTGGGGCCAGGCAGGCGTGCAAAATCGAGGTGCAGGTGAGGCTCCCTGGGAGCGCAGCCAGCAGGGATTTGTTTCAGTAATCCCTTCAAGTCAGTAGCCATTAGAATGTAAAGGATGATAAGGAGCAACATCAACTGTCTCTGTTCTTTTACCATTTCTGAAAGCGAGGCATGAAAGTTGGTGAAGATGTTATTGCCCTCAAGACAGAAATGCAAGAGATTTCGCATAACCGGAGGGATTTATACACAGTCAGCTGTTAAAAGGTTGAAATCTTCGGCAGAGCTGTTGCTTCACAGCTCTATTTATTTGAACTTTGCATAGTTAAACGTCTCTCTGCCTCGTCCATGGCTGGTGAAGGCAGTGCAGGACGAGGTGGGGCTCTCGGTGGTGGCTTGCAGATCTGCAGCAGGGCTGCACCAGCGGCAGTTCTGCCTCTGGCTGTGTCCAGGCTGTGCCTGTTGTCGACTGTGCCAGCTGCTGCTTTGCTGACCTGGGGTTTCAAACTCTGCCACTGTCACTTGCTGGTGCTGCCCTGGAGCGGTGGGAGCTGGTGCTCTGCTTTGGTGATGGCTTCTTAAATAACTTGTATATAGGCGATACGGGTTTCCTCTTTTTTCTTTTGAACAATATTATAAAGCAAAGTAAAAGTTACATTTAAATGAGAGTTTAGTCTGTGAACCAGTATGACAAATCTTGGGAAAATCAACACAAGTAGTAACAAGTCCTCCTTTAGCTTCTATTCCTCTTTCTTTGGAGAGAGGGCTGGGGTTTCAGAAACAAACACACCAGTATTGAATCCATTTGCCAAATTTTGCTAATGACTCCCTGTTGTTGTTCATCAAGAACCAGCGGGTGTTTCCAAACGAATTGATTAACTCCTGGCCTCCTTCCAGTGTTGAGTGTTGGTCTGACCAGTCTCCAGCTTTTTAGAGTCCCCTTTCTCCACCCCTTAATCACAGATATTTTTGTCTTTCAATCCTTTATGACCTTCCTTATCCTCTGCAATTGCTTTGTCTACTTCGTGACTCTCTTAGGGTGAATTTCATTAGACTCCAAAAAGTGCTTAGTGTGTTTCAAACCTCTTTATTTCCCAAATTTGGCCTGGGGGCTGAACCTCTGCAGTTAAAATTAATTGCATTATGCATCTGGTCATGATCCACAATTCTTTTATGAAGAGTTACCTTAAAAAAAAAAAAAAGTACAGATTATTTTGACCCTCTCTGGGCCATCATCCAGGAAAGAGTAGACCTACATTTTGCTTCATCTTTCTCTTCTAATATGTTCATAGTTCCTAGATAGGTGAGTTTAGGCACCAGAAGCAAAACAGCCAGAGCAGCATGGAGCTTAGTATGAGCTAACTTGCTTTCCTTTGCAGGCATGCTGCTCAGACATGATGCTTGCTTATACACACCCCCTATTGTTCAGAAGTAACAAATATTACCATCTAATATCACACTTAATTTAGGAAAAAAAATTCTTTAATAGAAAATACATAGCATTATCTAGGTCTCAGCAATGATTGACTTCTTCATGTGACACCTACGAATTGAAGCATTAAAGATTTTATGAAGATGAGACACAAATAAGGGCTTTGAGGAGAAAACTGATGGGTTTATTTTATATATGGCTTTCAAATTCAGATTCATTCATGTCTTTCTGCCTGCCTGCTCCCAGCGAGCACTATGAGGCAGGAGGTTTGAACTTCTGCTGGGCTCCAGAGCAGAGGCGGGTGTTTAGAAACCAGTATACACATTTTTATATATAGATATAGCTAATAACTTCAAATGTTATAGGAATGAGGTTATCACTTTCACATCTTTCCTGATGTTCTTCTTCCAGTGAAGGCACGTAGGAAGCTTGGTGAATGAATTATATGAAAATCTCTAAAATTTGCGTAGGCTGACTCATCAAATGCTTCATTTCTTTACTAGTGAAAACACCTTGTGTTTCCATGAAAAAGTAAAGAACTCTAATCCAGCTCAGCCAGAAGGTCCAAGTGGCCTTCTTATTAAGTAATTAATGAGCAAATAATTTGTGGTTAATAATTTACTCAATTTAACCTGAAGAAATTATACCAGTGGAACTGAAATGACCCTTTGAATGTAGCCACTGCTAAAAGTTACTCAAACCCTTCCTACAAGTAACTGCACTTCTGGCAGATGAGGAGTTGGCCTGGTTACTGGAATGTACTGGGTGATTTTTGTCCTTTTAATTCAAAGAGAACCATCTGGGGAAAAAAAAAAAACAGTCAGGAGAACGGAACAGCTGTGGCTAGTGTGATCTCAGTGGACACCAGTCACTTGGTAAGGGACAATTTTGGATGCATGGTCCTGAGGACCTTAACTCATGATTGCCCAAGCTTGCATGACTGGAGGGGCTGAAGCTCATAAACCAAGAAGGGGAAAATCATATTAGCAAGACTAACATGCTGACTTCCTCCCTTCTTGGGGGAGGACCTTCACACGATGGGAAGAAGCCAGTTAGGGAAATCAGGCTGAAATACCTAGGATGCTGCTGCAGAACTGCCCAAGCTTTACTGCAGCTCATAACACACAGTAAACTTGCCTGGGTTACCCTACTCTAATGAAAAGTCGCTATATGAAAGATAACTCTGTACACAGAATGCTTTGAAATAGCTCTTCCATGTTGTTATCATGTTGCTTTGATAAATAATTCTTTGTTTTTAGTAAATTGCCTGATAACTTTGCATCTCTAGCCTTTAAATCCTGCCAGAGTGGGCTGCAAATTCCTAAGCTTATTGGAAATGGGGTTAACAAGCTAGACCCAATCAAGAGCTTAAATCTAAGAGTGGGTGAATTTACTCCATGACAATAAGATGTTATGTCTTACAGCTTTAGGAGTAACGTCAGAGAAAGAGGACTGAGCTATAGCAATAGGAACGTCCTATGCAATTTTTCCATGTCTAATTTGCCTGAAGGTGTGACAAGACCATAAATTATCTGGGCATGACTTTTTAACATATGGTTTATGGAATTTAGACCATGAATTCAGCAAGAAACCCAGAAAGGGTTGATTTCTTTGCACTTCAAACTCTTGGGGGACTTCTGCTTTGCATTATCACATGCAATTGTGTACTTGAGGCAGCTGAGTCTGTTTGCACTCCCAATATACAGCAAAAATCCTTCAGGTCTGAAATTGAAACCAATAGAAATATCAACGGCTTAAAAAAGCTGCTTATATGCCTGCATTTCTCTGTCCTAGATAACAAGTAGGCTCTTGGTAGCAGGAGAGGAATATGTGAATATTGTGTTCATATATATGCTTTAAAAACGCAGAACCAGAAGACAGAAAAGCCCTTCGGGTCTCCACCTCTGTTGTGAACATGCCTAGGCTATACGGTAGCTGCCCAGATTTCTCCAGTTTATCAGGGATTCTGAAAAATCCTGCTGGATTTCAACCCTCAAGTCCTCCCTGTATATCGAGATAAGCATTCCCAGAGCAGGATGCTCCTCTCCAGTGCTTACTAAAACGCTAGGTTTGCATACATATCCATGAAAGGATTTGTATCTATGATCTTCATTTCATCTTCCTGGCTAATAAAATTCCAGTTGTTGTTTTTCCCATGTAGTAACCCATACCTGTGCTTAACATATACAGTGTCTATTGCTCTGTAGCCAGGCATCCCTGGGAATATACCAGGGTCCCTCTGGCACCAGCTAGTGCCAGCTGCATTCATCAGATGAAGGCTTTTTCCTCCTACGTGTGGAAGTAGCGATGTGACAAGGAGGAAGGACGCATGGTCCTGCTGGTATTCCTACAGAAATGCTGGGGCAGGTTTAGCAGCTCTTCAGGCCCCCGTGAGTACTGATGGAGGTGGCTGGAGAGTGGCACTGTGCAGGTCCTGACTTGCAGGAGGGCTGGGCAGGGTGAACAGTGGTGGTACTGCTCTTCTGTTGGACTGACAGGCACATGGACAAGGAAACATGGCCGAGACCACCTGTTCCTCTGCCTGCCTGTGGTCAGTGTTTCTGAACATCTGGTTGCCTCTGCTCTTGCCCTACCATTGAGTGCTGGTAAGGAAGATATCATGAAGTGGTTTCATACATGGCTTCTCATGCAGTACATCAACACACGTTTAGTTTTTGTAGAAAACTTTCATAATTTGATTAGATAAAAGCTGTGCTGAGCAGCATGAGGGCTTTGGATAGACTCAAAAAGTCATCTTACTCCCTGCCTGGGGCAGAGCTGTATCCTGGGGACCAGGTACCAAGGTACCCACCACCACAAACTATCTCTAGGGGAAGAGATGCTCCACTGTGTCCACCTCTGGACAACCCCTGTGTTGAGGTGGAACAAACCATACCTGTGCTGTGCCCAGCATGGACAGGAACATTTCTGCTGCTGGAGAGCTAGTCCTTGAAGCTCTGCTCTGCCCGTGCCATCCCTGCTAGGTCACAGCAAGGCACGTAGCTGGGTCAGAGGCCCATGCCAAAAGAAGCAGCACCATATCCAATACATCATGGGCATTAACATCAGCCTTCCAACAGCTCCCATGTCCTCTGTCATGACACATTTCCTATAGGCATAAACCCAGATCCCTTACGCTTTGCTGTCCTGCCTAAGCACTTGTAAGACCAGAATTTGATCCTTCAGATTTAAGCAGTTTTTGATGTCTTGAGCCATGTTTTCCACATGAACAATAAAGAATGAATTAACTACACGACAGTCTAGGAAGTAAGAGCTGCCTGCCAAGAGAAGATAGTGTCTTCTGTCTAGGTCCTTTTTTTTTTTTTTTTTGAATGACATAACTTATTAAAAAGCTCATTTTGGCCTTTTCAATTGGTGTTCACAGGTAAGAAAAAAAAAAATTGCATGTCTCACTTTAAGGGGAAAAAAAACCCAGAAAGTAGTGCAGAGCATTAAAACTTTTCCAAAAGTTGTTATGTATAGCCTGTAGACTCTCATCTGTACTGATGGTCATATTATATCATCTTTTTCTAACAATTTATGTAAATGTGACAAGATTCAAATTGTTGCCTTACAGTGCCAGTATAATTTTACTGTATTTCCTTGATTGCACGTTATTCTATACTCTTTTGGAGTATTTTTGTTTGATCTCTTGAATGATAATTACTATCACTTCTTCATATGTTGTTCATCATTCATGTGTTCCTTCTTCAAATCTATTTCAGGCTGCAGAAGGAAAAGTATCTTTTCCCTCCAAAGCTGATGTTAACTAAAAGCCTTATTTAGCTGTCTAATGCTAAACCGCATTCTGTGAACCAGTTAAATTTTTTCTCTTTAAACCAATTTTGAGAAATAAATAATACTTATCTATTACTAGATTTTTTTTTTCCCCAAACAAACTTGCCAGCTTGCTGCTTTTACATGTGTTTTCCGTGGCTGAAAGTTCTGGAGGATGCTCAGATGATTCTGCTGATGTTGTCTTAAACACTCTTGTTAAAAGCTTGCTTCATATTACAAAGTGAAAATGAAAATGCTCACATTTGAAGAACTGGTTCTTTTCAGCTACTTTGGTTCTAAGCCAGGAGTCTAAACTTATGGTGGGATTGGTTATCTTTTTGGCAAGAGGTGCAACAGTTTGCTAGTAGTTGTCCTCCTCTCCCTCACCTGGAGCACTTCCCCTTTGCCCCACCCTGCTAAAAGGTCCTTAGATTGGGATGCAGGTGTCCTGGGCTCTGTGTCACTGACCTTGACAAGCCCTGCTCAATTTCTGTGCAAACTGAAAACAAAGTATCTTTTTTTATTTCCCTGAAGTGTTATGAAGCTAACTTTACTGTGTACACACTGTTCTCAGGTTCTCAGAAAAACAAAACCCAATTTTGCACTGAAGTACCTTTTCTTTCTCTTCATCTGTGGTAGGGAGATTGCAGATTAATGAAGCAGAATCCAGACCCAACCCATACTGTGTTCGTGGTCTGATTGTACCGCAGCTTCTACACTTATCTCCATAGATACAGCTAGCAGCCTGGCTTTTTGGAGAAGGAGAAGGTAGTAAATCTAGCAGGGCTGTCACAACACTAAATCAATTCTGCATTTGGTAAAATAGATCAAACTCTCCGTACGCCTTTTCAAGACTCCGTCCAATGCTGCTCCAGACTGCATTTCAGTACTTGTTGTCCTCTGTTCCTCTCAGTCCCTCTCTCCACCAGTGTTTGCTGTTCTGGATCCATCATTGGCTTTACATGTTTCAAAGGCACCTTCTTCTCTCATGCCTCTGCTCTGCCTTCAACTGTGTTCTTTGAGGATGCTCTGCGGCCCTGCAGCCAGTGCTGTGTTTTCTAAGCAGTTATTGCTAATGTTTCTGTGTGTTCAACAAAGCAGCATATCTGATGTAAAAGACATGTTGGATTTAAGGTCTTTTGGGGTCTTTTTTTTTTTTTTTTTTTTTTTTACCACAGCTCAAGCCAGCATGTTTAACTGTAAATTCTTTCGCCCAAGAACAGATGCCCGGCTCATTGTCACTATGCTCCATGTAACCATCGCTATTGCTTAAGTAGAGTTAACCGTGTAATGTTTCTGTCAGGCTCAAGTCTTCCACAGGACCTGCTGATATTGCATCAGGCAGGTGGGGAGCCAGTCTGCCTCTTCTTTCCCACATCCTCTTCCTTTCCGCATCCTCCCCTGTGGCAGCATCGGTGGTCAGAGTACACTGGCTGCTATGCTGTCAGCAAGAGGATGGGGAGAATAATAGGATGTGTGAGTGGGCTGATACTCCTCTCTGGTGGAGTAGTGGCATTGCATGAGTGCACACACATGCAGAACTGGGCATGAGGAACGGAGTGACACTGGGGCACAGGGAAAGGTGCAGGAAGAAGATCAGTGGTGGTGTGCTATGGTAGGGCTGGCCAGCACAAGCATCCAGGACATGCAGGGAAGGTCAGAATGAAATGGTACAATAGATGAAGACAAGGGCAGGAAGAAGAAAATTGCATTTCTAAGACAGACACAGGAACAAAATAAAGGATCTTCCTGTGGGTGGTTTTCAAAGCCTCTCAGCAGCTGTCCCACCCAGTCTCCGCTGCCTTTAATGGCAGATCCACCATTGATGTGAATTGGAACAATCTTATTACTAAGTGAGGACTTCTGCGAATAGCACTTCTTGAAGGGGGATTCGGACAAGAAGAAAGACTTCCCAGCCCATTTTAAGGCCACAGCTCAGATGGGCTGTCTCAGTGCCAGGGCTGTGCAGGTCAAACCTGACTGCACTCCTCTCCAGGGAGCATTATAGCCCCTGGCCCTGATCTCCAAACCACTGGGCTCCTCCCTGCATCAGTTTTGTCTTCCACTCTCCTGTTCTAGAATCTTGCTTTTCTGATCATTTTAAAAAATCCCCTAATTCTCAGCCTGAACATGTTTTTGTCTGCCTATGGCCATCATGCTTGTGCCAGTGATATCTCCTCACCTCTCCTTTTCCCTGGAGTTACCTCTGCTGCATCTCAAGAGAGCAAATCCCTCCTCTCTCCCATCCCTCATCTTTTTGTTTGGTTGTCTAGAGAGAGATATGTTTTTCCTCCTTGCGTACCAGTTGTCCTAGTCATCCCATCCCTGCAACTGGGGCCAGGGTCTGGCATGGGTGGGTCCACCCCTGGGTTTTGCACCGTATGAAGTTGGGGCAGCACCTGGCTCCCATGCTCTGGACGTGCGTTTCTGCAAGTCTTGTCTTAAAATGGCTATGAGGGGTGTTTCCAACAGCCCAGCTGTGGAGGAATCCCTGGCATAGGGAAACACATAAGGAGTGTTTAGTCATTGAGCAAACCCACATATGGATCAGTAGAAAACAAAAGCAGGTTTGTACTTACCTATATAAATATAGATCATTTTCAAAAATATATATATTGGGTTTGTGTGGCAAGGTTTTGGTAGCAGGGGGGGCTATAGGGATGGCTTCTGTGAGAAGCTGCTAGAAGCTTCCCCTGTGTCTGATAGAGCCAATGCCAGCCAGCTCCAAGATGGACGCGCCGCTGGCCAAGACCGAGACAATCAGCGATGGTGGTGGCACCTCTGTGATAATATATTTAAGAAGGAGAAAAAAACCTGTGTAACTGCAGCTGGGGAGAGGAGTGAGAATATGTGAGAGGAACAACTCTGCAGACACCAAGGTCAGTGAAGAAAGAGGGGGAGGAGGTGCTCCAGGTGCCAGAGCACGGATTTCCCTGCAGCCCATGGTGAAGACCATGGTGAGGCAGGCTGTCCCCCTGCAGCCTGTGGGGGTTAACGGTCGAGCAGATATCCACCTGTAGCCTGTGGAGGACCCCATGCTGGAGCAGGGGAAGAGTGTGAGGAGTCCTCCCCTTGAGGAGGAAGGAGCGGCAGAGACAATGTGTGATGAACTGACCGCAACCCTGATTCACCGTCCCCCTGCACTGCTGTGGGTAGAGATATCAGGAGTAAAGTTAAGCCCAGGAAGAAGGGAGGGGTGGGGGGAGGTGTTTTAAAATTTAGTTTTTATTTCCTCATTACCTTACTCTGATTTGATTGGTAATAAATTAAACTAATTTCCCCAAGTTGAGTTTGTTTTGCCCATGACAGTAACTGGTGAATGATTTCTGCCCGCCCTTATCTCGACCCATGAAAGCAGTGATAGAGTGGCTTTGGTGGGCACCTGGCGTCCAGCCAGGGTCAACCCACCACAATGCATTATTCTTAATCCACGTAGGAGGGACCATGAAAAACAAAACAAGACAAAACAAAACAAACAGCAAGGCATAGCAATAAATCAGGAAGTAAATCATTCATTTATTCCTCTTAGAAATAGATCCATTTTTTTTAAATGGCTTTTAATCTTGCTGTCAGTAAGACAAACTAATGTTAGCAGTATATGATGTCTGCTACTCAAAATCCAGACTTGGGGGGCATGGGGGGGGGGACAAAGCTATTCATAGGCTTATATTTTATGTTTAAGATATCCCTTGCTGCTGTTAACAATCAAGCCAAATTACAGCCTCAACCAGCTTGAAGGAATATTCTGAGGAATATGTTTCCCTGTTCTGTATGCATTCTTTGGGCTTTATTTTAAACACTGAGAGCAAACCAGTAACAAGCTAATCCTGTTTTCTCCTGCAAATCTTTACTCTATATGAGTCATTCTTGTTTTCCTTTTCCTTCTTCTGAACATTTTGTATAAAATCATATTTATTTATTTATTTTTACCATTCATATCCCTATGATTGTTTCATAGGGCAGCATTTGAACCTTGAACATGAATAGCTGAATCATGTAAATTAGATAGCACAGTTGTACTCTAGCTCTTCTACTCACATGTTATAGTAAAACAGACTGTCTTCACCTGAAAATACTGTTCAAAACTTTCATATATTTAAATGCTTTTATTTTTCTTATCTAGCATGCTAATTTTTTGTGGCCAAGGACACAACTTATTTTAGTGTGGATCTTTGCTTGGTCAATATCTTGGCCATTTTAGGTCAGTAACCATTATCAGAGTTTTTCAGTAGTTACCTGGCTTTTTAAAAATATATATATTGTAAAAGTGCGTTTTCATGTTTGTGTCAGGGTTCACTGGTATCCTTTGTGATTATTTGCTATGAAGTACTAAACATTAAGATAAAATTTATGCGAAGCCATCTCCGAAGTCTGAAGGCTAACAGCAAGACAGTAGAAACGGTGTGCATAAATTTGCTGAACTCAGCAGCGGGCTTACTGTATATTTTTTAGACATTGACCATGAGTAAGGGACACAGCAATTTCTTTCCAAAGAGATTTGGGTTCTTTTTTTTCCATAATTGAAATAATTAAACGGTATTTAATTGCAAGACTTCAACTGAGTCTTTGTTACATCTCATTAACTGATTTATTTGGATTATCACTTATTTTTTTTTACCTATGACACCATGCGTAGCAGGAGTAGACCTGGTTCCTGAATTTCAGTGTGCGGTATATAGTTGCACACACCAAGAAGCTTCTGAGCAAAACCAGTAGCTTGATAGTAAATGCAAGTATAGGTGGCATTTTTCGGTGTTCATTGTATAACCTGCCACGTGTAGCATCCTTACGCATTTTACCTTTTCCATTTGTGTCTGAGCTGTATTCAATAATTTTACAAGTGCCTGTAGTTATAAACATTATTTTGAGTTTCACATTCAAATATATGTTTTTAAGCATATAGACGTTGTCCTGGTTTCAGCTGGGATAGAGTTAATTTTCTTCCTGGTAGCCGGTATGGGGCTGTGTTTTGGGTTTAGATTGAGAACAATGTCGATGCTAAGTACTGCTAAATAGTCGCTAAGTAGCGCTTACATTGGTCAAGGACTTTTCAGCTTCCCGTGCTCTGCCCGGTGCGCAGGGGGGCTGGGAGGGAGCACAGCCAGGGGCGCTGACCCAGACTGGCCAAAGGGCTATTCCATACCATATGACGTCATGGTCAGTATATAAGCTGGGGGAAGAAGAAGGAAGGGGGGGACATCTGGCGTGATGGCGTTTGTCTTCCCAAGTAACCGTTACGCGTGATGGAGCCCTGCTTTCCTGGGGATGGCCGAACACCCGCCTGCCGATGGGAAGTAGTGAATTAATTCCTTGTTTTGCCTTGTTTGCGTGCGCAGCTTTTGCTTTACCTATTTAACTGTTCTATTTTATTTTACTTCAATTATTAAACCGTTCTTATCTCAACCCACGAGTTCTCTCCCTTTTACCCTTCCGATCCTCTCCCCCATCCCACCGGGGGGGAGTGAGCGAGCGGCTGCGTGGTGCTTAGTTGCTAGCTGGGGTTAAACCACGACAGTCCTTTTTGGCGCCCAACGTGGGGCTTGAAGGGTTTGAGATAACGACAGATTTAATTGGAATGTGCTAGATAGAATTTATAGCTGTTATTGCTGTTTAGTTGTTAATCGGCAGGCTTCTGTGTTTGCCATGGGGCTTGCTTGCCTTACTGTATATTAGAGCCTAGTGCTTGTTAGTGGCTGTTTTTTGCTTTTCTGCTTGCTGTACTGCTCATCACCTTACTGTGCTGTGCCTGGGACATTTTGATAACAGCAATGGCCATGCGCCTGGGCTGGCAGATGGCCAGGGCATCTCTGCTGTTTTTCTGTACTGCTGTACTGGACAGGCTGGAACTCCAGCGTGAACTCGAGTCGAAGGGACTGTGACCTGTGGATGAGTCCCTGCGGGAGCACGACACCCCAAAGCATCTGTGAACGTGGATAATCCCATGCCAGAGCAGCCCATGGAAGTTAAGTGTGGAGCAGAGATCTACCTGCAGCCCATGGAGGACCCCATGCCGGAGCAGGTGGATGCCCGAAGGAGGCTGTGACCCTGTGGGAAGCCCGCGCTGGAGCAGGCTGCTGGCAGGACCTGTGGACCCGTGGAGAGAGGAGCCCACGCTGGAGCAGGTTTGCTGGCAGGACTTGTGATCCCACAGGGGACCCACGCTGGAGCAGTTTGTGAAGAACTGCAGCCCGTGGGAAGGACTCATGTTAGAGAAGTTAATGGAGGACTGCCTGCCATGGGAGGAACCCCACGCCAGAGCAGGGGCAAGGGGAGGAGTCCATTGCAGTGTTAAATCCTATAACCTGGCCCCAAGGGGCCAGGGGTGGAGATTGTAATGGATATACCTTTAAATTGTTGTGACCCGGGATTTGAGTTGCATGCTGTGGGAATTACTATAGCAGGAACCCCTTGTTGCTAGCCAGGCTAGCAGCAAGGGGAGGAGTTCATTGCGATGTTAAACCCTATAACCTGGCCAAAAGGAGCCAGGGGTGGAGATTCTAATGGAAATACCTTTAAATTGTTGTAACCCATGATCTGAGTTGCATGTTATAGGAATTACCGTAGCAGGAACTACCTGAACCAATGGAGGAGAAGCCTTACAAGAAGCAGTGCAAGTGCAGCAGTGACCTGACCTGAGCCGGCTTTGGTGCCCAATAAATCCGCACAACACGCTGCCTCTCCTGTCCTGAGTGACCACCGTCACCGATGGAGCCCAAAGTCATGGACTAAATGAACTACAAACATTTCCCAGGGGTGGTCCATAGACTAAGGGAATGATACCTGTGTATTGTATCAAAGGATGGGAAAGGGGGTGGTGGTTAAAGAGGATGTATTGGATAATGTGGGACCTGTGCATGACGTAAATGGTATGGAATAAGGGGTGGATACTGTCCTGGTTTCAGCTGGGATAGAGTTAATTTTCTTCCTGGTAGCCGGTATGGGGCTGTGTTTTGGGTTTAGATTGAGAACAATGTCGATGCTAAGTACCGCTAAATAGTCGCTAAGTAGCGCTTACATTGGTCAAGGACTTTTCAGCTTCCCGTGCTCTGCCCGGTGCACAGGGGGGCTGGGAGGGAGCACAGCCAGGGGCGCTGACCCAGACTGGCCAAAGAGTTATCCCATACCACATGACGTCATGCTCAATATATAAACTGGGGGGAAGAAGGAGGAAGGGGGGGGACATCTGGCGTGATGGCGTTTGTCTTCCCAAGTAACCGTTACGCGTGATGGAGCCCTGCTTTCCTGGGGATGGCCGAACACCCGCCTGCCGATGGGAAGTAGTGAATTAATTCCTTGTTTTGCCTTGTTTGCGTGCGCAGCTTTTGCTTTACCTATTTAACTGTTCTATTTTATTTTACTTCAATTATTAAACCGTTCTTATCTCAACCCACGAGTTCTCTCCCTTTTACCCTTCCGATTCTCTCCCCCATCCCACCGGGGGGGAGTGAGTGAGCGGCTGCGTGGTGCTTAGTTGCTAGCTGGGGTTAAACCACGACAGACATCTTCACCTTCAGCTGTGTGCTAGGAAATAGTATCAATTTTCTCTCCTTAGAGGCTTGGTGCCAATGTGCTCACAAGTTTTCACACTGCAGAAATGCTCCTTTTGTAGAAATTGGCCTCAGATGTTTTGGAAATGCTTCTCTCCCTGCAGCATCCTGCAAATGTGTGAGGAATAAGATCCAGAGCCTATCCCTCGCTGGAAAGGTGGCTTCTCTAGAGAGCAAAAGCGACCCTTGTTATATTAATCAGGGTCAATAGAATCTAGTTCAGATGTTGACAAACAGTCCCTGGCCATCCCCTTGAGTTAAAGACAAGCACCATGATTGCAAGAGTCATCTCTTCCTCCCGTGAGTCCTCCTCGTACTGAGATGACAGAATAGAGGCGAGACTGATCGAAGCCTGACAGAGCTTCACGTTCATGGGTAACGCTCCACCCTCTGCGTGCACGTTGGTGCAAAGGGATCAAGACCTTGGCACTATCTGAATCTGAGAGATTCATAGATAAATGTATAAGGGAGGTCATCCTAGAGGACTCTGAGCACTCGTCTTTAAGGCTGAATTCTTTTTGGAAGCTTCCTTGACCCCGTCACTGTTTGACATCAGTATCTCTCCTCTGAGCTTCCTTACTATGTTTTCCCTCACAATCCCCCTTCTGTTTTCTTCTGTGCTGTGGACATCACTGAGAATCAAGTCATCCTTTTAGAGATGTATTACCATCTCCCTCATGTGTATTGCTTCTTTTCAGGGTGGAAATTGCAGATAAAGAGGAAAGAACTATGCATGTAAACACAGGTACATTTTTTGTTTCCTGTTTTAAAGGATAGGGTTTTTTTTCAAGACTCACAGTGTGTTTTGAGAAGATAAGGCTGAAGTGCCTGGTGAAGGCTCAGAAGGAACTGAGGGCTCACAGCAAGCCTTCCAGGATTAAGAATACCTTGAATGATGGAGTTGGGGTCGGAGATGGAGACAATTTTCCCTGTAGTCTCTCCAAGTTCTTTGCAGGAAGCCTGAGGACGGACAATTTTAGGTTTTCATCTCACTAGTTGATTGGCTGCTCTTCCTGAAAAATTTCTGGCACTGAGTTACTGTGGTTTGTTTGCTACCCTGGACCCACAGGTTCAAGTTTTTGGATTGTTATTTTATATCTACTGCACCTCTGCTATTGCTTTCCTGTTGCTTTTGGAGCACTTCTTTATCCAAGATCAATTTAAAGTATTAGCGGTTGAGCTCCGATGACCTTTTCTGTGGTTTGCTTGTGTGTATGTTTGCTTGAGAAATGGAGTCAGTGTTTGATTTCCCCCCACCCCTTCCACTATAAAACCTAAAGATAGAGTCTATCAGTGCCTCAGCCCCACCAGCGCTGAAGCCAATGTTTCTGCATGAAACCATGTGCCATCCCAAGTATAATTAAATAATTAAGATAAAATCTAAATACAAGTGTATATGTGTATGTATACACATATGTGTACATACACACATGAAAATCAGTATATCAACATTTAAAAAACTATTGCAGATGGATAATAAAGACTGCTAGAAAAAGGATATGTTCTGATCCTTTAAGTCTAGTTCTGATTAGAGTTCATAAAGTGGGAAGGAGTTGAAAGATAAATGTCATAGAAAAAATGTAACTACGCTCAGGGCTTTAAATGATCAAAGCACTCTCTTGAAAAGTCTGTTTTCAAATTTTGACGCTGTGTCACAACTCCTTGTGTCAGTCCTGAAATAAAAACAAAATATTGATGTTTTTTGGAGATATGAACAAAATCATCCAAATCTGGAAGGTAGAAACACAGCTGCTTATTAGGACTATTTTCCCTTAAAATATGTATTTTAACTGTCTAGATATAGTGTTCATTACTGCAGGCAAAATGAAATCTGCACATATTGAATTGCCTCTGGCTAGCAAATGTATTTCTGGGGTACATAATATTTTAAGCAGGTAGCACAGAACAAGTCTGCAAGTCAATCTGTCTACAACTAATCAAGTATTCACAGCATACTTCTAGCAAAATAATTTTAAAGGAAAAGTTACTTGCCAGTCACTAACAAGCATACAGATAAATTAGTGATTTCTATAGCAAAACTAAGACGTTTACAGTGTGATTTCTAATAAAAAAATCAAATCTAGCTTGTTAAAAAGATCACTAGTCCATGCACCTGCTTGCTAAAAAAATCCATCAATTGAGTGTATTTTTAATAAGGCTATGGATTTGATGACTAAGAACTATGGTTTGTAAAGGGTTTTAGTTTCAGCTGACCCAGACTCTGCATCTGAATTTGGTCAAGGTAAGCATTTTGTCTCATTTCACCATCCGCAGAGTGGGCTTAGTGAAAAATGCTTCTCTTTTTGTCAAGGGTTTTAAGATTTTAACAAGAAAAGTGTTAACAAATACACCTGTGCTTATGAGGGCTGAGCCTTAAATAATGGTTTCTTTCATGCTTCACAAGGACCTTCTTTGAAATCCATGGCACCACACAGAACAACAGAGACTAATCTTGCTGTAGTGTGCGGTTCTTTTAAAAGTGCAAATCTTCACCTGTTGTTACAAATCTACTTTTTACACTATGTTAGTCAGCATGACTCTGTGCCAGAAATACAGTTGTATGTCCTAGTGACTTCAGAGAAGCTCCTGTTTTCCCTGCTTGGGATGTGGACGTGACAAGTCATATCTGCATTTCATTTGTAAGGTTGAAGAGCAACCCCAATAAATATGGGGGACATTTCTAAACTCACAGAAAGTAGATTAGATGAGAGAAAAGGGAGTGAATATAGAGTATGTGCTATCACCTATGGAGGTGTCTCTTCATTCCCTGATGTTCAGATTTGTAAGCTCAGCTCACTGTTCCTTTTTTTGAGTGATCATGTAGAATGTCTAAAAAGATTTTCTTAAATATTTAACATACTAAAGATGTTTGATCTTCATGAATGGTTGTTATTTGCAAACTCAATTATACGACTTCTACAGACTTGTATTCTTAAGACTGTTTGAGTACAGCATCTGCTGCTGTTGGACTGGAGGTTACAGGAGGAAAATAGATTATGTTGGAGTGTCCTCTGCTCTTAATTGTGTCATGTATTCCAGGCAATGACCTGATGCAGAGGACTGTGGGTTTGGTCATCTTCAGGGTTTGCTGTATAAGGCAGTAACTTAGTGTTGAAATAATTTTCCTTCACAAAATGTCTCTGCAGGAAGTTTGGATATATCAAGCACAGCCTCATTTAACTTGTTTTCAAACCACTAGTGATCAGGTTTATTGCTACGATTCATGTGTTATAGTGGTTATTTGGCATAACCTAAAGGAAGCCATTGATGACTCCTCTCTGCATCTGAATGTCCAGGCAGAGCTCCTGAGTGGCAGAGTAGTGATAGTTTTGTCCTCTAGCAAATTTCTTAGGTTCAACAAGGGGCTAAAACCCAGAATGAATGAAAACATCTAGAACCACTGATGCTGAAAAACAACTCTGCTATTCCTCCCCTCCAACTTTTGATATCATTATATGTTTCTCATGACTTCTCATTTATTCCAAATCTAAAGTGGAGGTCATTGAAGAATTGAGCTGCAGATGCACCTCCATGATTTGCTTTCTCCTTGAAAAGAAGCTGATGTTCCCCATCCAGCTCACTCGGTACACACACCCCAATGGTCCCCTCATAGCTGCACTGAGGGCAGCCCTGTCTCCTGTGAGCACTTGCTGGAGGTGCTAAGGCACTGAAATAATAAGCGCATAACTTAGCAACATAGAGGTTGTCATGCTAGCCATAGTCATGAACACTTCAAAATACTCAAAATACTTGGGGCTTGAAAAAAAGGCATTATTGCTACCATCTGTTACCCAGCTGCATAAACGCAGTTGAAAAATGTGTACATTCCTGTTCGGTTTAATAAAGATATATTAAAATAATCAGAGGAGACATGCCTTTAACCTGAAGCAGTGCAATAAGCTATACAGATAGTTTGTTTTTAAATTTAATTGATGTGGCTTCAGTATTAGAACAGCTCAACATTAAAGGCATCTGGAGTTATTAATATTTCTGGTAAATATATAAGCTTTTTTGCTTTTATCCACACAGACACCTACTATGAAGGCAATCTGTTTTCTAATGCTCTCTTCACCTGATCTGTTAGTACTCTGCTAAGTATTGATAGCATCAGAGCAGGTAATGAACTCGGCTTCTGAGAGATAATACTATTTATCATATTGACAAATGCATAGACTTTATGAATAGGTTTTTGTATTACTGCACAACAGCAAAAACATGTGGAAGATCTTCTGAATTTTATGCCTGACACTCCAAACAGATGAGTATTAGGGCAATTGGGATGACAAGTTTATTAATATTTTGAGAGAGTTAGAGAAAAGCACTACATGGAGACACAGTCAATGTGTTTCAAATGACAGCATACTCAAAGAGTAGCAGAAAACAGGCGGACTTAGGCTGAGACATGTTTTCCGTTGGTAAAGGACAGAAGGACATTTCCCCTCGTGTCCAGATCCAAAAGTCTTGTTGGTGGAGGGTCTGCCTTACCTTTACAAGCCCTGGTCCTGTGAGCTCACTTGCTCAGTGCAGTGAAGGTCTGTCTGTCCCTCCTGAGCTACAGCCTGAGCCCAAAGGATGCTTGAGGGAGCCCGCACTGCCCCTCTCCCACTGTTCTGTGCCATCAGAGGGGTCCATCGCCAAGATACACCCCGCAGCTTCAACTCTCAAGAGGTCAGCCGAAACCTATTAAAGTATTATTGTATGTCCAGTACCTTGTAGATGGCTGTGCACAAACTAGATGTGTTTTACCGTACAACGTCCATTGAACAGCAATATACACCTGAGCATTTTGTCTGAACCGCCAGTGAGATGCACCAGGGCATCTAGATGTCTAAATACCACTGCAATGTAGTGTCACCAACTATGTTTCTATAATCCTTTAATCATAAACTTCCTTTTCAGAGTAAACTAAACTGTTAAATCATTGTTAATTACAATTTAAAGGTACTATTTCCAGTATAAATCTGGCTATTACGTAGGTAGTACCTTGCCAAGAGATTATTATCTATTTTTTCCCCAGTGCCTCTAGTATAGATAAGATGTTTGTTGCCTCGTTGGCTTCTGAAAGATGGTATTACTGACAAGAAATCAGTTGTGCAATGCTCCACCTAACACTGAATTGTTGATCAATAAAAGCCAACAAATCAGATTTTAATTTTATGGAATTAATTTCTAACAGCTAATATTAACTGTGCTGCCAGATCAGGTCCCAGCTTGATTGTTTTGACTGCATCCAAGCTGCTTCTATGGAAAACAATCTGTGACAGTATTGTGTAGTGATCTTATTTTATTTATCTATCTATTTTTAATGGTGAAAGAAGTGTTGGTCTGTTCTTTTCTACATTGTTTTCCCCTGTGCAGCTGCAGGACTTATCCTGATCTCTTTGTATAGTTTCTGCAAAGATTCTCTTTATAGTCCACAAAGCAATGATTACTGCAGTGTTCCTTAGAAGGGCTGTCCTCTTACTGTTGAAAATAATACTCAAAACACAACTAAGTGGTTTGCTCAAAGAAGCTAGGATTAGCTTTAGAGTGTAACTAGTGAGAGATCCCTGATCCATATGATAAATTTCTGGTGTTAGAAATGTGGCATCCAGTACTAGAAATCTGATGTTTTGCCTTTTTTCTTCTGGGACTGTTTGTGAGCTGCTGAGGTCTCTCTGACATCCCAGGTCTCCCTAGCCCTGCTGCCATGGTAGGAAGCAATGCTCAAGCACCTTCTTTCCCTTACTGTGCTCTGCTCTAGGATTGATGCTGCTACTTTTCTGGCAGGCCAGCCTGGAAAAGAAAGGCATAGCAATTAGGAGCATACAGTAGCTAATCCATTCTAATTAGAGTTTGTTATCCATGTTTACCTCCCCACAGTTGTGCATAGCCTCCTAAAGAAGACTTCAGAAATTTTGATCTAGCTAGCACCTATCACACAAGTAATGTGCTGTGTACCTGGTGCTCAGCAGAGAATGTAGTCACATGCAAAGGTTTGCTCATCTTTTTGAAAGTGATTCTTTCAAAATAAAAAATAAATTAAAAAAAAATTGCAATTCCATATTGATTGCTTTCACTTTATTTATTGGATGTCTCTGCAATGAAAATATCATCAATCAAAGTGCTGAACTGAATAGAGTATTGGGCTTAATTCCACTATTTTTAGTTTTGCCTTGTTGGGATACTTCCCGAGTAAGGTGGTACTTAGTATTACAGAAAAGTCACTCTGATTCTTTCCTAGATTTTATAGAAATAATAAAAATTACTGGATTGGATTCTTTATTACTTTTTTTTTAAACACTTTTCCTGTATAAGTTCTCCATCAAAAGAAAGGAAATAACTTGTCACTTAGCTTATTAAATGATGGATTTTTGAAATTGATTTTGCCACTTATTCGTGTTTGAAATATATATTGACATCAAAGATCAAAATCTTTCTGGAATTTGAGGGGGGAAAAAAATCCATTTTGAAATTCACCTGTCAAGCATTCATACCTTGTGGGATCTTGAAGACTTATGAAATTTTCATTTGATATTAACCTAAATGGCACCTGGGAGGGGCAGGAGCAACCCCCACTGACTCCCAGAGGCATTTGGGCATCTCTCCTTCTAGATTTCAAGAGCTGTGGAGTTTTATCCAGGTATCCTGTATCATGATCTTGACATGCAAAGGGATATTCAAAAGGATGATCATATACTCATTACGTTTCAGACAGGAAACACATATGACCTATTCTGGAACAGTAAAATGTTTTCTTGATGTCAGTCCCAAATTAATGAAAGTAAGACGACAATTACAGCAAGATTTTTACAAAAAAAGCATGTTTTTTCTGATTAGAAACCTGTGGCAAGTATCTCTTGCAAGAAGAGAAATAAGATTGATGGAGCATACAGCCAGCAAAAGATAATGTTGACTGTATGAAAGAAAACCTTATTCACAGGTCCATAATACAGCTTACTTAATAAGATTACAGCCAAAATAAATCACTCAGGATCTGAATAACAGGAAATAAATAAAATACCATATATGTTGGAAGCTGATAACCTACAGCAAATTAAATTGGCCAACACAAATCATAATGTATCGAAGATGTTGAAATTCTGTCCATAGCCAATAATGTGTCCCTTGGTGTTTGTAAGCCACAGGTGATATATGGTGCGATGCATACAAACTATACAGTCTAACCAATGCAGCTGCACAATTGGCCTTTAAAACAACTGTCCAAAACATTTTTTTTACTTAAAATTATTACATTTTTCCTGTAGGTGCTGCTAAAATTTTGAACAATCTTCATCAAAATGTCATTTTTTTGTTAAAAATCATTTTCCATAAAAGTGCAAGCCACCTCTACTTTATGTTGGACCTGACTTTCGTTTCTGTAAGTCATTCCCATTGATTTACTCTCTGTGCTCTTTGGAATAGAGATTTTATTTTTTGTATATCTGTAACACTGGCTGCTAGTAGTCATAGTTGGGTTTAGTATTTCATAAGTATATTGCAGTGATCATATTGTGCTAAGGGTTAGCTACATATTCACAAATGGTATATTTAAATGTCCCATATCAAATATGCTTGAGATTTATTCAGCTGAAATATTAAACAACTAAATTTCAGTTTTTAACTGGAATAATGAGAAAAGTAAGAGGTCTAGGTTTTCTCTGGCCATAAAAATCATAGTTAGAACTCTCTTCTTTTTTCCTGTTGCTTTGCTTTGGTATTTATATTTGCTTTTTTTAAGTAGTATGACACCCTAAATTAAGGGTTGACAACTTAATTATGTGTGATTGATATGCTTATTTTGAGTGAGTCGTTACCAGAATGTAAACTGCAAATGCTATTCTTTTTTGCGTTTGCAGTTTGCAAGTAGAGGCAGGGAAGGAACACACTCTGGTTCCAGAGCATCTGACAAGCTTCTGCAGTGAAAAAACATGAGGTGGAGTCTTCCTGCAGCAAAGCCAAAAATGTCACTGGCAAAGTGTCATACCTGGAGACCTCTTCACCCAGCAGAGTCTCTGAATATGAGTTACTCTGGGCGTTATGCTTTGTATGAATGAAAGTAAATTGGCCTCATAGACATGGGTATGGAAATTGGGCACAAGGAAATTGCTGCTTTCCCTAGAAACGTTAGCAGATGCAAACCAGAGTGAAAGGAACAATGTGAGCATTGGTCCCCTGGCAGGATCTGGAAGCAGCTTGCTACTTTCTGAAACATAAACCCAACACAGCCACAAAACTGCACCTTTCCAGAGAAACTGTGCACAGCAAATGCCAACAGTTCCAAACAGATTAAAAAGCCCAAAAGGTATCAGCAAACTTCTTCCAACTTTAATTGATTGAGCTTTACTCAAATATGTTTAGCTCCCACCTTTCTGTAAATTCATGCTGTCTACCCAGATTTGTTCAGAAGCTCATAACTTTTGTTAGATGGTATTTGTCAGCAGGAGGGCTTTCCATGGAGATTTTTCTCAAATATCTCGAATGTTGTCAGTAAGCAATAACAGTAAACACAATACTTCTGCTGAAGGAGAAATGCCACTTCAGAGAAGGGCTGTAACATAATTCTGTAACAAGCTGGATAACATCTACAGAGCTTTTCTTAATGTTATTGCTTTAAATGTTTAACAGTTTGGAAGCGGATCAAACTACTTGGTTGCTTTAAACTTCACTCATGTCTACTTTAAAATTAATGGATGAAATGTGTGTAATGGTTGCTGTGGCAGAGTTACAGGGATGAAGTTTGGTTTTAAAGTTGATTTGAATTCTTAGTCTGCTCTGAATGCATGTCACTCCTCATCCATCTGATGTCACATGTGGGATAATGTTTGTGACACAGGCTTTATCTTCTCCTGGGAGCAGAGCAGCTGACACTGAAATTTTAGGCATTGTTCCTTCTGATAAATCAAGTACTCCGTAAAAAATTAAGTAACTGCCACTAAATTGTCAAGATTTTTATGCTTTCAAAGTCTTTCAAAAGGCCTGGAACAAATTTTGGTACCCCATTTGACCTTCCTTCTAGCCATCACAAACACAAGAACGAAACATGTGCCTTTCTCAATAATTCAGGGCAGAATTATTATGTTTCTCCCTAGTGATGTACATCATTGTGCAGAGCCACTGCAGTGCAAAGGGTCGCACAACCTCTGAGACCAACCAAAGCATACACTTCCAGAAAAAGGCTGTGCTAAGTGGACTGTCACTGTAGGTGACATAGCCTAAATCCGGTTTAAAATTTTATATGAAATCATTTTTGCACTAAAGAGTTTTTTGAACAATATGGTTCTTCCAACAAAAACAGCTCAAGCACTTGTTAAGAAAAATAACTCTTTGACCAAAAATGCTTAGTTGTCAAATGGTGTCTTGGATTTCTTTTTACAAGAACTTTTTGTTTTCGTACATACCAGCACCACCACTCACCTACTAAATAAACCACTGCATGTATAAAGTTAAGACTTCTCTGCTTCAGCCTGTTTTGACTAAAATCAGTAACAATATTCTGACTTCCAGACCTTGAGAACAACATGCAGGCAGGCGTGGTACTTCTAGAGTTTACAGTTCCTGTGTTTTTTATAATGATTGATTCAAGCTTCATTTGCGGAGTGTGTGTGTGCTTCACTTACCTGATGAAAACATGATAAAGGGCATCCGTTTCCTCCATCGTCCTTACGCAGCTTGGCTGCCATATATTCTTACTTTCAGTGGGACTTATGCCAGCAAGGGAGGAGCTTTCCCTTTGGCATTTTCTGTCTCTCAGCAAGTAGAAGTGAGACTCCTTGTTATTATAACGTAACAAAGGTTAATTTGTTCTAGGATTAAGTGAACAGAAATTTCTGTTTGATCAATTTTCATTCATCACATTACTGGATAGCAGCTGACTATTCGGAGGATGCTAAAATATTAATCTAAATTCCTCTTCTTGCTCAGCACTAAGTTGTATGCCAAAACCAGAGCTATTTTTACATATGCTGCTTAAACTCTCTGTGAAGACGAAACACCCCTTCCATGTGTTTATTTGCTAGGAGGCTTAAAGCACAGACTGTGGATAAAGTTTCTTCAGTTCAATATAAGAAAATACAATAACTATACAGCTACAAGTACATTACTCTTTCTGATATTTTTCCCCAAAATTTATTTAATTATAAGCTTCAGAAGTAATTGGAACTGAATTTGAGGGGTAAAAGGTAATTTTTTTTGAAGCAATATACAATTAAATTAATGAAAATGCATAGTTTAGATTTCTGGTTGGTTTAGGGTCAGTACTCTTCTCATGATACCTGCCTCTATAAATACACCTATATTAACAAAGGCTTCTTAAAGAGGTCTGGATAATAGCTTACTCTATCACTTCTTGATTTCCACACACACTGAAAATAAATTTTGAAGATATTTCCTACTCAATATTATTTATGTGACTAAGTAGAAATTTAAGAACTGCAGTCATCTTCAAGTACATGTAAAAACATAAGCAAAGGTAAACGTATGCCAGGGAGGAGTGGAGGAGGACAGATAACAAAAAGTTTCTCTAAAAATGGAAATAAACCTATATATTAGAAACTGCAGTGTTTAAGAAAACTTCTGAAAATATATTAGTGAAATAGTATGTCTGTTGAAATTACTTTCTCAAGTTAGTTTCTATTAAAATGCAACTTTTTTTTCACTTTTGATTTCAATAAACACTAAAGATTTAGTTTGTATACAGTCATTACAGGAATACATGTATCATACATAACCTAATAAGTTTTATTTTCTTTCCTAGGTGTCCCAGCATATTTTAAATTGAGAAGTGCTTCAATATTGCTTTCCTAGTTTAATCATCTGCTTGACCTGGAAGATAACATGTCGTAGGGGATGTAAGAAGTGACCCTACTGTCGAGCAAAGGAAGAAATGTTCATTAGATGTCTTTCAATACCTGGCTCCAAGGAGGGACTCCTGTTCTCGGGGGACATGGGGTGCTCCTCGTGACCCCTCATTGGAGAGGCTATCAATGGCCAACAGCTCTGGGCACAAGCAAGCTCATGCATCTGCAAGGTTGTGTTCCTGGCAAGGTCTGGCACTCTGTGCATGTCTGCGGCATGGAAGGAGCTGATGGACGGAGACTTTTCATCCCATCTCGTCAACAACCTGAGGCATGCTGCGGCATGCAGCTGGAGAGCACACTGGGGTGCACCTGCATCCTCCGGGCTTAATCTGGAAAGGGCATTTGGTTCCTCTGTAATGCTCAGAAAGCAAACACCTCTCAGAGGAACAGACTGGGAAAGGGAATGTACGTGGCCCATTAACGTATGGAAAGTGATTGTGCATGGACCCTTCTTCCACAGATGTTGCTTGCACAGATAATGAAAAGGAAAAGAAGGAGAGAGCTGGTCCTTCCTGGCCCATGTGGTGTGGGATGGTGTTGTTCTGTGCATATTACACAAGAATACCAAATCTGCTGCCAGAGGACCACTGTCTGATGGGCTGGCCAAAGTTACACTGGGAAGGCTACCAAATGGGATGCATAATGGCAAAAAGTGTTCAACCTCATGGCAAAGAGGGAAAGATCGGTTCCTGGCTCCAGAGAGGCTGCTGTCCTCTGCTTCGCTTCTTGCACCATCTGAAAGGAGAAAACCGCCACTGTGACTGGCATTGTGGTAAGGAGGCTTATTTTACTTTCTTATAAAATGAAGTATCTCAGTAATGTATCATCACTACGCAGCAGGAGAAAGCACTGGCAGTACTTCAGGGAACACTTTTCTGTCTGTGTGCTACTTGTATGAAAACCTTCAATTGTGTGGCTGGTGTAAACTGTCGTTATGTTATTGAACATCTTTGGGGTCTGCTGAAGCCAGAGGCTTCCGGAAGCTTCAGCCCAGCCCAGGCTTTGACGCAGCGATGCACAATGACCAGTATTACACTGTGAACAGCGCTGTCTTCCATACAGTCCCTCCTGGACTTGTTAAGGAGTTGCTCCACCGTTTGCTAGTCTACTGAAAATATACCCCAAGGAAAGGTTGTGTTGCTCCTTGGTGGTTGCACAGAATGAAGTTGCTGAATAATGTGTCCCTCAAAAGAAACAGTCCCTTTGCATGAGTAGAAATGTGATGATGTGGTTACATTGTAGGCCTTTCCTGTAGAAAAATGAAATTTATCCTTTAAGACAATCACCTTTTTTTGATTTTTTTTTTCCTTTTTAGAAAATGGAGTGGGAACAACTTGTCCTATAACAAAACTGTAAAAAAGGAACAAATATGAGGACAACTTTCATAGCGTGAATGAATGAGGGTTTTTTTAATGGATTTTTTGTAATTGCAAAAGGGGATTCTGTTTTTTAATTAAAATGTATGAGTGGCAGAAAAGCCCAGCCACAGGTTCTTTGGACATAAGCATATCTAAGCCTGTTATGAGACCTCATAACAAACAACAATTTGTGCATTATTGGTTTTTTTTGAGGAAGGGAAATATTTTGCGGCATTTTATGTCACCTATTTTAGATTGTTTTGTGTTGAGGCAGGGGTTTTGCAACCTCTGTGTTTTATCAGTACGTACAGTTAACTTCTTTATGTGTTTCCACTGTTGAAACTTGTTATTTCCTGGTTTTGTGAGTTAAATCATTTTGGTAGCATTATTTAGTAGCATGATGTATTTATTCTAGTGTCTAACATTCCTGTTTAGATGGTCTTCACTGTCCCCCAAGGTTTTGTACCCCATTTCATTACTATTCTTTCTTTGTCCACCAGGTAGTGCACCTGAGTATTTACCTCCAGGTGTTTCAATTATGCATTAATACAGAATGTTTCATCTAAATAAGAGAAGCAGTTTTGTCTACCAGCTGAGTCAGTTATTTCATTAATACAGTCACCTTCTTAAAATCTGCACATTTGCTGCGATCCTGGTTTTGGTTTTGTTGCATTGACTTCATTTGTTCCACCATTTTAAGTGGAAATGAGTACTCTGATGCCAGCATAGAGAAATCTTGTTTAATATTTCTTGTTTGCCTGTACCTGATGTGGTGGGCTGCAGACAGCTGTCAGTAAGCCTTCTGCACTGTCAGGAGCCATGTCTGGGCACATCATCTCCTCTGGCTTTCGTGTTCTCCCTTGCCACATGCATTAATTTCTCTTCTCCACCAGCGCAATAGTTTGTGGGTTTCTCAATGATGTGGTACTTTCTATTTGAATTTCACTAGTAAACATCTTCAGACTTCCTTACCAATACATTACGATTTCTGTACTTCTGGTACATCTTAAGCTCTGGGAATTGTGTGTGAATGACACATCATTACTTCTGTACTAGAGGTGTTATTTCAAACTGCTATGACTAATTACTAACAGATGATGAGAATTCGAACATCAATTCCCAGTTTTTGCTCTGGGCAAACCCACTTTTCATAAATCTTATGTGGTTTGTTTCCTGAAGGGGGTCAAATGCTGCTGGCATTCATTGTAGTTGCTCATTCTTCTGCCTTTCCGTGTACACAAATGAGCCACAATTGGTTCTAGGATTTCAGTTAAGCCTTGAAATTATGCCCCAGATTATTTAAAATAATAATTTTTACATTGTTTCCAATGCTTCTTTTCCTGTTGAGCTGTCAGACTCAAACATTTCAACCTTGTGCACATACACAAGTAGAATGTCTCTGCCTATACACCAAAAAATTATATTACTGCTTGAAGTTTACCATTGTCATCATTGTCTGTGATTTATTCTTGACTACACTTAGTTCACCTATATATTAGTTTACTATTTATGCTCTAAGTTCATCTTCCTATTGTGATGCTTTCCAAAAACACTAGTCATGAAAGCCAGTAATTCTTTCTTAGAGACAAACAGGTTAAGCAAATGCTGAATTTGAATTACCTTTCTAATTTAAGTTCATAAATCTATGAAAAAAGAAAGTTGCTGCTGGTTTTGTACCTGAAGACATCTGTTCTTTGAATGTATAGGTGTGAAATAGGAAGCACAAAGAGGTGATGCAGCAGTATTGAAACTGCTGCTATAGTACTGATTGCTGTGCCATGTTGTGAGGGTTTACACCTTGAAATAGAGACCACAAAAATTGGAAAGATTTAAGAAAAAATATGACAAAGAATGATTCAAGGTCTGAAAAACATGCCTTTATAATTGCAAGCTTAAAGGTAAAGGTGATGAATCGATCGTTGCCTACCAGCAGCTACATGGGAAAGATTTCTGATGGCATCATGATTCTTTAATGAAAGGCATACCAGGAATAATGGCAGCAGCAAAGATGCCCCAGAAAAAAAGATTGAAAACGTTTGACATTTCCCATAGGTGTGACCTACCTAGGGGCATCTTAGATGCTCAGACATACAAGTTTTGTTTATTTATTTTAAATCAAGATTTAATTTCTTTTTAGGCAAGCCCAGTTTCCTGTGACTTCACATTTCAAGATTGAATTCTTGGTGTCTAATAAAGGATAAGCTCATGTTGCAGTTTTTCTCTCAAGTGGAGCACTAATAGAGTGCCTCTGGTTACTTAATTTCATAATGTTGGTAGGAACATATTATCATTTAGACCTTTGTGTTTATGTCAAACGTGATTGAAATCAGTCAACCAGTTTTAAAGCTGTTCACAGTAGATAGGCACACAAATACAAACATATCTGGTAACATAAGCCTCATTTAAAAAAAAAAAAGGATAAAAAATATGCAAAAACTTAAACAGGTTTATGCTTGATGTAAAACATTTTGCAGTGCTATGGTCAGGCATTTTACTGATATTTCAGTTTGAAAAATAGTAATTTTAAAAATTCTAAGTAAGTCAACAGAGGTGTTCACTTTTAGGACAGTAATATCTGACTCAGTCTTTTTTAAAGTTCCTCTGATTTGATTTTAGATTTACTATTTTAAAATGTGTAAATGAGTCTGTTTCACTGGCAGGTGTTATAGAGGTGATCACTGAGGTTTTTTGGAATACCTAAAAATTATCATCTTTAATTGAGGTTGAAAAGCTTCAAAAATTCAGCCTTTCAAATAGATTTATTGATCTATATCACCTTCAGTAGTAGTCCCCATGTTGCATTGGAAAAAAATTTGTTAAGATTATGTCTTTTGAATCTCTTTGCAGGAAGTATATATTTATGTGTGCAAGTATGCATATACAGATAAGTTTTATGTTTAAGAAATAAGAAGCATATGCCCTGGCAAGGTATACTTTTTTGATGAATTAAGCTTATTTTGTAAGTCTACCATATCCTAGCAGATTCTGGTTCATTTCAAGTGGTTATTTCAATTTATTTGACAGATATAGTAACTTTTTAAAAATGCCACACTGAGGATGGAGTGTGAATATTCAAAATATGAGCCATACTACTTGCTTGAGATTGGTGAGATAAATCATATTTCGTAGTGGTTAGTTCGTGGCTCTGTTTGTTCTACGGTTACATCTCCTCTCATACAAATTCTTTAATATTCAAAAGGATAATTGGTCTCTGATAATGTGACCATGAAATTCCATTTCTGTTCTTGACCACAAGCGTGGCCAAAGTTGACTTTATTTTCATTGTTTTATTCATGCGTTTTTCCTAATAATGTCATAACTCTATTCTTATTATTGAATCTAAATGGCGCAGGTGCATTTTCACTTAACAACACTGTGAGAAGCAGAGATTGATTTTTCAGGAAAGTGATCAACCTTTCTGATGGCTGGTTTCTATCCACCACAGCCACTCGCAGATTCTGAAACCCCTGTTGTTAGTCAAAAGAAATCACTGATATGCAAATATTGCTTCCTATAGACTCCAACAGTGCTGTGATTCAAGCATCAATTATGAAAGTGCTATAAGGCATTTCTTTGTACCATTGCTCAGAGATTTACAAAGTCACTATCTGGAGATTCCTCGGGTTTTTAATCTTAATACCTGGGGAGAAAACATGCAATCCACACAAACTTCCAATCTGATATTTTATTAACGCGATTAAATGAGTAAGCTAAATTATACATGTAAATCAAATAGAGAACAGAGTAGGATAATATGAAGTCAGCACATTAATCAATTTATCAGGTTGGTTTATTTGATATGCTGTGATCAGTGGTCTTCATATCCTCCATCCTGTGTGTTGCATACCAAAAAAAAAAAATAAAAATCCTCCCCCTCACCCCTTAAAAACTCATATCATATCACTTCTCCTTTTGCTACAGGATAACAGACCTTGTGAATAAGGAAAGAGCATTATGGAAATCTACTTGATTTTAGGAAGCTTGATATTTTCCTGCAAAACATTTTTGTAAAGAAAGCTATTACAAAAGCTAAGGAGATAAAGCTACTCTGGAATGGATGCATGATGGTTCAGAAAATCCTATTCAGTGCAGTAACTGGTGGTCACTGTCAAAATGGCATGATGCACTGACTACGTGCTGCACCTTCAGGGTCTAGCTTGTATTGGTACTGGTCTGAATTTCAGAAACACAGAAGGATGATGGCTCAGAGGAGACTTTCAAGGGCGTCTAGTACAACCTGCTGCTCAGAGCAGGGCCGGATCTGAAGTTGGGTCAGGTTGCTTAGGGTTATGGGCTTGCAGAGGTTTCAGTGGTAGAGTAAGATGTACCCAAGTGACCCCAAGCTAGCAGGGGCAATAAGCACTGCCAAGCAGATAGAGATGTTCCAGAAGACACCAACAAGAATGATTGGTGGGGTATAAGTGTAGATTGAAAGAATTTGGTTTGATTAGCCTAAAGAATTAAAAAATAATGCTTTTAGATGAGCAATTTGAATGTGACAAGGTCTCATATTTCCAGACAACTAGTATGTACTCTTTAGTGTGCTTTAAAAAGAAAAAAAAACAAGAGATCCCGTAATATTATACTGGAGATGACTGTGTCCCAAAGGAAAGTGTGTGAGTCATGCTGTGGGACAGAAAAAAATCAATCTTTTTTTTTTTCTTTCTTTTGTTTTCTTGGTCATAAAATAGAGGGTCGGATCTCCTTATTGTAATAATAAGCGTAGGGTTGATTATTGTAATACTGGTGAAGGCTTTTTGCCCTGCCATCAGGTCCACAACAGGGGTGTTGATCATCAGGCAAGAAAAGGAGAGTGTCCTGACTTTTCCGATCCCTCCCGCTTTGCATATGCAGTCCCTGTCCTTCCACCCTGCAAGGCACATGAGCTTATGGAACTTTTCTCCCAAGGTTGAAACATGTGCGTGAGATGTCAGAGGTTATTTAGACAAAATGCTCCCTGATGAATAAATGAAATCCTAACATGAAAGAATGATCTGGGCTGCTGAACACAGATTCACAGATTGTCCATGCTTGTTAAGTTTTGACATGTAGCACATCCTGTCTTGTCCAAGTTATAAACTCTGACTGTAATAGTGAGGGATCCCCATACAAGCCATTGTAAAGTACAAATGTCTTGGTTAGGAAATGAGATTTAAAATCTGATAGTTTCAATAATGACTATTCTGCACATGTCCAGTCTGAAAAATACCAAAGGAACAACTACGGTTTATTTTATAAGTTTGAAATACACTGCATATATAATCCTTAGGCTTATAAAATGGTCTTATATTTGCAGCAAGGATACTTGAAAAAATGTTTGTGCACTTCCTTAACACTAAAAAAGCATTTTGTTTATAAGCACTACACCACACTATTAAAGTAAGTGTCTTGACTTGTCTCGAGCATGGAGAGCTGCAAATTGTTTTACGACAAACTCCAGATTTCCTTCCTCTACTCCACTTGCAGACCCAACAAGGAGGATATTTTCTCACTATAGAACAGTAGCCACAAGATGTTATTTCTAGTAAGCAGGATGCCTGTGTCTTTTCACTTACCCTTTTTTTTCTGGAATTTATTTAAAGCTACCTCTTTGCATAGCAAACTCTGCTCTTTACCTTTATGAATCAGAGAGTTCTGAACAACTGAAAAAACACGACACTCCATGCATGTTGGGAGTCTGTGTCTTTGCAGAGTTCTTCAGTCTGAAGCTTCTTGTGGATGTTTTCAAACTGCATTCATTTGTATGTCTTAAAATAGGAAAATGTAGGCTGATCACAAGTTGACAATATTATCTATGTATTTGGCATCAATATTAGTGAGCTTCTGTCATTTGGCAATTATTTCCATAGTATACCATATGGTGAAGAAAATGTTTTCATTCACCCACATATGACTAAAGTTTTATTGATAGCCTTGTACTGTGTGAAATCTTATCCCACAGAGGGTTGGTTAAGCCAACCAAGAACCTAAAGACACACGTGCGCTTCTGTCAAGCAGAAGGGTCTAGATTTCAGAAGGAATATCTTGCATAAGTGTGGCATTTCCATGCTTCTCTTGGGTTAAGAAAGCTGACTTACAAGGTGCTGGGTCAGTACTGCTCTTCCTGCCACCTCTGTAGATGCTAAAGAAGAAAGTTTTTTTCCTGCACTGTTGAGTCTTCTTGCTCGAATGATGGACATAATGTGGAAATGACTCCTGCCTCGTGGCTTTCAGTGTGTATCACTGCACATGTAGCATGTCTGTCTTTCCACTGCAGTGGGGGGATGCAGCACAAGTCAAGTCTTCTCAGACATGAGAGGATCCAGTGAAGTGACATTATGAATGCCTCATGTCTGAGAAAGGTATAATTAGAGCTTGTGTTTTATAAATAGGCACCCATGGATTCGCTCCTCCTTTGAGAATTCTTTATTATATGCATTTTCTCACGTCTAATATGGGCTGAGCTTGTTCTGCAGCCTCGTTCTGTCAATTTAAAAACTCGAATAAGACGACAACTCAAATCTATGGAAATTAAAGTCCATTCGTTATGGTGCTAATAGAACTACTGACTTACAGCTCGTAGATGCTAGCTTAGATGATAGCACACCAGGATTCTTCCAATTTTGGAAGTATGGGAAATAATTTTGTGGAGTATTTTACTGAGCACTTCTGTACACAGTCACATAATAGACTACACAGAAAATGGAAAATGCATTTTGTGGAGATTTCAGCATTTGCTTTCAATCCTATTAGCAAAAAAATTCCCACCATAGTGCCATGAATTCTGAAGTTATCTGAGAATGAGATACTTATTTAAAAGGAAATTTCTGTTGATTTCAGTACTTGACAAAATCACTATTTCCATTTCTCACGTAGAAGACATTTAAAAAATAAAAAGTAGATATTGGAAAGGAGACATACAAAAACTTTTATTTAAAAATGTGAAAGCGCTGGCTCTGTGTTTTCTGAGATATATTGCTTCCTTGCCTTTCTCTGCACACTCCCCCCCCTTTTCAAGGGAAATTTTCAGGGAATGCATTTTGTGAAGCCTTTTCTCACTGTGCCTGATGATCCAGTGGGATTGATCTATACGAGCTCTTTTACATAGCAGTTCTGCAGAAACATCAGAAATTGCTCTTTGAGAACTAAAGGTGACAAATTCTTTGGGTGTCCTGGGTTGTTTGTTCACATTTGGGGCAACTCGAGACATGTTTTAAGAATATTGAGCAATGGTTGGATGCTTCTTGGAAGAGTTTGCACTACAGCATAGTAATAAGGTGTTGTCCTTATTTATGTGATGTTTTTGCTACAGGAGAGAAAGGCAGAAGGCAGATATATTAGGGAATATTACCTGAGAATGTTAATTACCTGAGAATTCATAAGCTAATAGAAATTTTTACTTTTTTTTCTTCTTAAAGATTTTCAATTGAAATTTAAAAACTAGTTTTACCTCTGGGAATGTTTTATTACTTCTAAGTTTCTATTGTTCTTTGAACATTGTAAAAATGTTTCAAAATTCCAAAGTTTTTGTGAATTTGGACGCAAAACATGACTCTGAAAATTCAGTGCGGGGGTTTTTTGTTCTTTTTTTTGTTGTTGTTGTGTCCCATCTGTGTCCCATTGTCCTGTATGTCCTCCCTCCCAATTTAAAATACCTATCGTCTGTTTAGGAAGCAGAAACAAAATTTTTATTATCAGGGACATATCAGGACAAACCTCAGCTTGTGATTCAGATGCTATGGATGATGCTAACCAAAGTCATTTGGCAACTAGGTGGAAATACTTGAACACTTTCAAAAATATATATCTCAAAAGCTAAAAAAAAATGTATATATGGAAATTGCCCATTTAATTCTCACAGAGCTCTGTAAAAAGATTTTGATTAGAGCCATTAACAAAATTACAGGACAGAATGCCTTCCATCACCACAGCATGACTGTTTTAGAGGACAAGACATACTTTGAAAATGCTGCTGTGGTGGATGTTGTTGGGAATGACATGCATATTTCCAGCCAATGTTAAAACTTGTAGAAATAGAGCCAGTTCCTTGACCAACTCTAATGTAGGGGTAATTAGCAGTTGGTAAGCACTGTCCAAAGTACACAGAAAAATGAAACTAACTGGAAATCGACATGACCAGGAATTAAACAGAACGTGATTAAAACTGAAGAGTTCATTGAAAAACAGCAATCCAACAACCAATCATTGTGTCAGTGAGAGGGGTTTCCCTGAGCAGGTTATTCCACCAAAGTCCTGCGCCTGGATCCAGGCAGGACAGGCAATGTGCCACGGTGCTCTGCCCACAGGCTATCAACGACCCATGGGTGTTCTGTGTGCATGGCCGGTTATATCTTCCCATGTTGAATGCTAGGTATGTGATGCAGATCAAAAGTGCCAATTCTCTTGGAGTTTATTCTAGTCATTCAACTTCCATATTTTGTCACTAGCATGAAGGAACAGTTACAGGAGAGTTAAACACACAGAAGGAAATGAAGGAAAAAGCCAAGTGTGAAGTTTGTGAATCAGTCTTGAATATTTGTGCAAACTGTTAAATGAATACTTGCAAACAACAAATAAATTTAGCTTTTCCAAATGGCTTTAAATAAAAATATGCAGTTGAATCTCAAGAAATATCATATGGCCTTACCATTACTGTTTGAAGTACCTAGCTCTTTCAGGTAAAACCAACGTGCTAAAATAGCCAAGTGCCATTCATAGTAAACTAGCTAATGTGAAAGATTTCTGTCTTCCCTCCATGGAAATAATTTTTCTACGTGTGTACACATCTGGTGTGAGATTTTTTTTACTTTTCTTTTCTTTTCTTTTTCCCCTGCAAGCTTCCTAGACATGGAAGGAGGTGGGGAAGACTCAAATGAAAGAATTCAGTCTCTAGAGCAACACTGATTGGCATAACTGCTATTGACTCCTGACCTGCTCTTTTTTCCATTGATCTGCAAATAGATGAAAGCCAGGGATATGAATCTAAAAATGAAGAAAAAATAACAAGCTTCATCTTGGTTATTGTTGATTGAGTTTTATATGATCTGGTTTGAAATTAATAGAATGTTGTTGATGAAATGTCTTTTGTGCTTCTTATTCAAAGAGGAGCAAATTATTTGATTGTTTGTTAAGGTCAAGTAAAAACAATATCATGTGACTCATTAAAGGTTACAGAGCTCTTCCTAAAATTAGATCTCGACTATTATATCACATCTCTCTCTGGACGATCTGAGTACTTAATGTACCAGAACATTGAAATGGCATCTTACATGAGACAGCTGTGTGAAGTTTTTTGCACATAAAAACTGATTCCCATGTGGTTATGCATCTTCCTCCTCTTGATACCAACACGATGTGTTTGCAAAAGTTGCATCATGCCTTGGAAAAGTATTTCCCCCAAAGTCTAAGAAATAGCACTGAAGATCACAAATATTCATAAATTTTCTGCCTCAAAAATTAATTGATTTGGTAAATGTTGTCTGACCAGCTGTAATAGTAATATTTTGCATGTCTGTTACAGTAGGAACCACATTTCACTCTAGACCACAAGTCTGCAAGATGAGAGACTGATCTGATGGATCTGAACTCTCCTTTTCTTTTTTCCCCTTTTTTTTTTTTTGTTTTAAAAAGAATGGCATTATCTAGTTTGGGTACATGGCATGGTTGAAATAAATGGAAGAGCAGAAAGCCTTGAGAAACAGGTCTGTTATTTTTCATTTGTTTTGTTTTTTTTAACTTCCCCTACCCAAAAAGTTTAACGTGAAAAATAGTGAAGTGTAGACCAATTTGGGAAATAGTGGAAGGGTCTATTTTTGCAGCAGAGAGGAAGGATTGCACTGCTTATTATTTTGGCTAAGCCAGTCTGCTGTTATCAGAGGGAAGGTAAGGCAATTATCAGTTGTTTTGGCAAATGAAAAAAAAACATCCTGGGAAAAAGAAAGAAGATGAAGCCTTTGAGATGCTCTTCTCAGATCAATGGAATGGAAGCCATGCAAAGGAGATGGCTATTTAATTGAATGCAACCTTGGAAGAAGAGTGGGGAAAAGTGACAGAAAGGTCTTCAGGACCCACTGAAGTAGGACAGATGCTGGTGTGTTTGTCATCTGTGTCTTGTATACAAAACCTTCTCAATGAAAATTTCTCTGTGCTTTACTCTTTTGTCTTGCTGTTGTTGTGACAAGGGTATATTGATGCAGCTAGGTAAGCAGTTGTTGTCAGGTTGAACTGGTTGGATTTTCAGACCAAGTTTCCCTTACACACATGATTTGGGAGAGCATTTGGAGATCTGAATACAGGATCTCAGCTTAGAAGGCCAATGACTTGAAAAGGAGGCAGAGGTTTTGATGACAATATCTGAGAAGCAGGGCATCCACTCCTGAATAAGAATGATGATGGCAAATGGGTGACTGGCCTGCAGTCCTGAGGCTGGGTGACAGGAGGCATTTTCTTCTGGGTGTTGTTAAAGCATTACTTCAGTACTGCTCACTTCGTTTCCAGCTTTATAGACAGCGTGAGCCTATACAGCAGCATACTACAACAGTAGGCAGAAAAGCAATTTGATACATTAAGAGCGACAGAAGAAGAGCCCAATATACCTGAACATGTGAATGGCGAAGGTACCATCCTAGGATCCAAAGCAGAGCCATGTTATATGTTTGGCTGTAAGATAAACCACTTGCATTCCAGTAATCCAGTAAAACTGGCAGGGAATGCATCAAAGGGTTGTGGAGTCTCCATCTCTGGAGATATTCAAAAGCTGACTAGATATGATGCTGGGCAACCAGCTCTAGGTGTCCCTGTTTGAGCAGGGGGGTTGGAAAAGATGACCTCTGGAGGTCCTTGCCAGCCTCACCACTCTGATTCTGGATAGTTATGCAGAAGACAGAAGATGGCTCTTGAAGTTGAGATGTTGCCATAGGTGAAATATCAGAGAAGAAATTAAGACTGAAACCACTGGGTTACTGAGGTTCCTCTGGAAACAAACATTCTGAGGATGCAGTGTTTGGAGAACCTCTTTGACACTGCTGACAACAGAACTTGATGCGTGATGGTAAAAATTATATCTGAGAGCTATGCAGACAGGACATTTACAGCTGTTTGGCATGTAATATTTTGTGGTTGCTGATTGCAAGAAGCATACATGTCTGGAAAGGTCCTACAGGAGATTATTGTATATCTTTGAATGTGGGATGGTGACAGTGTGAGATGCAGAACGGCTCCACCTGCTATTAACAACTCCCTGCTAGTGAAAGTAACTGAGGCTTACAGTTGGAGTCTGTCCTGTTGGCAAGCCCATTTCAAAATGCATGGTGTTGCCTCAGAAATATTCCTAACGCTATTTTTGATACTAGATGTTCAACTTCTGCTTGCAGTAAGTTCCTGCTGTCATGGTCCCCATGGATGAGTACTGCATACTACGGCAGTTGCATATACGCTAGCAGAGAGAATTGTCTTACTGCGAAGTTGTATTTAAAATTAAAAAGGCATTACTGTATTATAGCGATAATACTGATGGTGAGTCTTCCACATCCAAGATTTGTGAGCCAATCTCTCTCTCTCTTCCTCACTCTCTTTCCTTATCAAGAAAACTCTGTAATATCATGGTATCATGTGCTGCAGAAGTAGACAAAGAATTCCCTTTTGTGTACACTAGAATTTCTTTTGGCAGCTGGAAAGATCTAATGCAATGGGATGCACTAAAGAAGGGTAAAGCATACAGGAGAAGGAATACAGGTTTATCAAAAGAGCAAGCATTGGAAGTATGATTATTAAAGATTTTTTACTTGGAACGTTCTACCCTAAAATCCTCCTGATGCAAATTGCGAGTAAGAAAAAAATGGTGCACCAGAAAAATACGTACTCTGTGGCAGCTGATGAAAGCGAAAGTACTGCAAGAAAATCAGTGCATGTTGTACCATGGGCTGGCAGTGTGGGGTGGCAGAGCTGCTGTGAAGGAACAATTATAACATTGTATTGGCCAGATGTGCATGAATTAGTGTGAGAATGTTTCAAAACTGTCCTTAATGTCATAGCAGTCATGCAATTCCTGTTACATAACAGTGCATCGCTTATGCAACTTCTCTCGAACTGAACCAACGGGAGGAGAGTAATTCCTGTAGGAGATGCAGCCTGATCCTGGAGAGGTGCAACCTCGTGTCCTGTGATGAACGGTTAGACTGCAAAGTGGGCGTTTGGGTAAACAAACCGAGCAAACAGAATTCCTCACTTAGTGGCGTTTGTCAGAGGCTGACAATGTTTTGAGTGTGTGTTTAACATGCTGGAGAAGACCACGGGAGGAAAAAAGGCTGCTGATTTTTGTGTGTCTATAGGGAAATAATTTGTCAATGGTTTTTTGCTCCTTTTTTCCTGCTGTTGGTGAACGTCTCTAGCTATCCTGGTAGAATTTTAGGAAATGGAACTCCCCAAATATCGGAGTGGCCGATCCTGTGTTCCAGAAAGGACTGGATCGTTTCTTTCGAAATTTTAGCAGCTCCCGAGGGAGGACGAAGCCTCACCGTGGAGCTGTTAGTGCGATTTCCAGCACTACTGCCTTAAAGCAATGTTTGACTTGCTGGCTTTTGGCAAAGTGGTAAATTTTTATTAAATCGTAAGGGGAGAGAGCGGTACCAAGGAGCAATTTCTGATGGGATGTGGCACACGAGTACGCAGTGAAAGCAGGCGCCGCTAGGCCTGCCCGGCCCGCCGGCCGGGCCGCGGTGCTGGATGTCCCTGCGCACCCCGCGGGCAGCGGGGGCGGGGGGGCATCTGCAAGCCGGGATGCCGAGGGGCGGGACAGCGGAGGCAGAAGCCTGGGAGGGGGGGGATCGGCCGGAGCGGCGGGGAGGGCGGCGCGCATCCCTCCGCCGCCGGGACGGTTGCCAGGGCGACGGCTGCGTGGCAACGGGCTGGCAGCGGGGGCCGCCCGCCGCCGCCGAGCCGCCGCCGCGGCGCGCAGAGCGGGCGCGCTGCCCTCCTCGCTAGATGCTGCGGCGGCCGCCCGGGAGCAGCCACGCTCCGCGTTCGGCCACCGACCGCGGGCACCAGCCAAGGGCCGCCGCTACCGGGGACAGCGCTCGGCCGCCGCCGGGCCCAGGCTCAACGCGGAGCGGAGCGGCGCGGCGCGGAGATGGTGCCGCTGGTGCGGAGCGCCGGGGGCTCCCACCAGTGGCTGGCGATCGTGTTCCTCGGCCTTTGCTGTCTCCTGCCCCCTGGGCGACTCGCCGCTCCGGGTGGAGACTTCCCCGGGGCGGCCGTGGACAATCTGGTGGTCAGGAAGGGGGACACGGCGGTGCTTAGGTAGGAAGCGATCGCGGCCGCGATGGGGCGGGAGGTAGGGGGGCACGGAGGGGAGCCACCCGACCGGCCCTACCGCTGCAGCATCCCCGAGAGCGGTCGGGGATGCTGCAGCGGCCCGGCTCCCCCCGAGGAGTGCGGGGAAGTTGGCACCGAGAGCTCCCGGTGCCCGCATCCCCGGAGCTGGGGCGGCCGCGGGGCCGCTCGCTCGGTCCCCGGGGGTGTGGTGCGCGGGTCCCGCTGCCTGCTGGAAGTCGTTTCCCGGTTTTAACTCTATATGTTTAGTAAAGCACAGTCTGTTGATAGAAGTTTGGAAATCGGCTGCTGGGGGAAATGATGCAGTTTTGGCTTCTGGCATCAGTTTCGGGCTCTGCAGTCCGAGCATTGCTGGCAGGGTATCGCTGGGCTGTAACACGGTGACGAGGATTACACCCTGTCAGAAGTATTTGTGTTGTTGTTTTGGTTTGTTTTTTTTTTTACATTTTCATATTTCTCAACGATTAACGTGGAAAGCTAGCTTTACGCCATTAGGAGATTACATGCTTACCGTAGCTCTGGTACTGCTTCTCCTAATGAACCTTGCAATCCCCATGCTTGTAGTGTCTTCTGTTCAGTCCAGCTGACTGGAGCAAAATTTGTTTACCAGTAGTCGTCCACCATACTTAATCTACTTGAATCCGTTTTTCTGATTTGAGTTCATTAATCCTCTGGCTTGATTTGATTATTTTTTCTCCTGATTCTAACTTTTTATTCATGCGTTGTACTTTTGTCATGATATTTCTATAATTCAAGAAAAATACTTTTTCTTGTTATTTGGAATATGAGTGCAGTGGGCTGAACCTCCTTGCTTGTGATAAATGTCCAATTTAATTGGCAGTAGTTTTAAGCTATAAAGTATCTGGTTGTATTATTTTTTGTTGGGGTGTAACTCACTTAGGTCTCCAGATTACAAAGTGTTTTAGTCATATGCATTTTTAATGATCCTACAATCTGCTGTAAAATACTGCATGAGGTATTTTCAGTAGGAATTTGGAATCGGTTTATAGCAAGTCAGCCTGCTTCTGGTGTAGTAGCTACTAAAAATGCAGTAGATGTCTATGTAGGGCAGCTGACAAGTATTTTTTATGTATACCTTGATTATACTCTGTATTTTGAGATGTCCTAAAGTCCTCATGCTTTCTGTCTGCAGAATTGGAGAATCAAAGGAAATTTTTTAAAAGTCTATTTTATTTGTACTGTTTCAGATTTAAAGGTTGCAGAAAAGGTAACTTGGTGAGTTAACAGCAGTTAAGACAGGTACTCAGCCAGTACTAAACGTCATTAGGACATAAACATATATATATTTAGAACTACCTTATCAAAAAATTGTGGAATTACTCTTAAGGTTACCTCTTCGTGGGTTTCAGCTGGAACACATTCAGTTTTCTAGGCCTAAGATTGTGTTTGAAACTCAGTATCTGTGCAGCTGGATAGGGTTACATAAATGAAATTAGAGCTTTAAGATTAAAACATTACTTTTTTCTCACAAGGGAGGGAGAGTATCAGTTTTGTAAAGAGATGCTGCTAAAGGAAACATCAACATCACTACTGAACTCTGGAACAAAGCAATTAGATGGTGAAATAGCGTGCGTTACGTCTGTTTTCACTCTTGCTCTATGATTAACTTCTTTCCTTTTGTATGCCTTTTGTAGGCTTTCTTTCAAATCAGAGTTTATTTTGTTTTCAGCTGCTATTGCAACTTGAAAGGTGAAATGTAGGATCACTAGAAGAGAAAACACTTTCAAAAGAGTATGCAGAAGACGGGTAGAGCTGTTTATCTTGAGTCTCTTGCTGCACATCGTCACAGCTCCTCCTGAATTTTTCTTCACTGGATATTTGTAACATAAATATATTTCAATATACCTTAAAATAATTGCTATTAATATCCTAAGTATTGGAAGCTGGCTATTTATTTAAATACAAATTCCAGTGGGCTGAATAAAACAATTTGGGTGTTAGAAAAGGAGTTTTTCCTTCCAGCTCCGTAGCTGTCTGAATTTAGCTGTTCTCAGTTACTGTACATTGCAGCATCCAAAGTTGGCTGTGCGCTGTAGTTCCCAGCCTCTTACGGCAAGATGGCCATCAGCTCCCTTCTGCTGGCACGTGTTGATTCACCTCTCAGCACCAGGCTTCTCCAATTTTATCAGTTCTCCGGCAATGAGGGCTTCAAAAGTTACCTCCTTACTTTGTTACAAAGACAGGACCGTGCCTAAAGCATCTAGTACTGTTTTTTTTAATAATTAATGCTAGAACATGGGAGTAATTCCCATGGCTTTGAGTCAGCATTTTCTTGGCTGCAAGAAGATTAGGATGATTTATGTGATACTCATTTAGGTGGAGGCATCCCCTATGGAGAGGGCGTTGCGGGCGCTGCAGGAGCACTCACTCAGCGCGCACCCTGCGCCGGCTCCCAGGGCTGTGGTGCTGTTTCTCAGGGCTTTTACTCAGCTGTGCAGCTTAATTACGTATTGACCCACGTTTTGAGGTCTGCAAGGAGTGTGAATAAATGGAGTTACTTGCGTTGACCTGAGGATAAACTTTTCCTTGTGAGTCTTGTTTTGAGCTAAAATATTAGGGAAGAAAGCACGTGGCCTATTTCAATGAATAAAGTGGCAGAGTGAGCGAGCCAAGTTCCAGTCTCAGTTCTCACATTAAGTTTTCATTGTCTTTACTAAGGATGAGGAATAAAGCCTTCTTTAACTGCTGAGGTTTTCCAGTAAAAGCCTCTAAGTGTTAACACGAAGTAAAATAAGTTGTACAGCTCCCTCATTTTAAAATAGTTAATTCATGTGAAGGTAATTAATCAATTTAGCATCAAACGCATGCAGCGTTTGCTTGTGCTGTAGAAGCAAAGCTGCAAGCACCGCTCCCTGCCTGGTGCTCTTGCTCGGCCAGCCCCCCCCCCCCCCCCCCCCCCCCCGCCCTCACTGCACACCGTGGGGTGGGCACACTCCCTGCCCTCGCCGCCTGGACCACCGCGGGGCTGGGCCACGCTTCATGGGTGCCCAGGCAGCGCCGGGATGCTCGTGGTTCTCTCACAGCCTCCCTGGCCAGTGCTCCCCAGTGCTGGCAGAAGGCACGGCACCCTGCACTTTTCACCTCCAGATGGACTGGCCGAATAGACAGTTTGCCAAGAATGTCACTTATACCTGTTTTGGTACAGAAAACATCTTAGCAATTATTTTTCAAAGAAAATCTCTCATTAGCCAAGGTGCTCTTTCTGATGATGAGTTATTTCTGTAGTCTCAATAATTAAAACCTAGTACCTTTCGTTTGTTTTCAATCAGTGATCAATCCATGCAGTCCCAACACTATTTGTGTCACTGTTTATTGCAGTTATAAGAAATTATATCAGTAATGTAGTTGGCTTGTATGGCAAAATAATTTTGGGAAGCCACTTGTTTTCAGAAGTATAATTCTCTCCTGCATCTTTTCTATATTCTTCCCAGGCAACCAGTTAAGATTTAATGGGAACACACGAAGAAGGAGAGAGCAAGTTATAAAAACATTATTTTATCAAAAGAATAAATTGCTACATTGTAAACTGCTAGAAATACAGGAAACAATCTGTATTTTCAGAACTGGATTTCTCTAGTGACCCTTTTCAAGACCTCCTATAAGGAGAGGGATCACAGTATGTTTGCAGCATATCCGTAACACTGACAGCAGAAATGGCAATTTTGGAACAGGAGCATTTTAAGAGAGGTGACAAATGCAGAGCAATTTGCTCGGAGCAGGCATGGGTAACCTGTTTCTTTTCCCTCACTGCCCCATGAGCAGTGCTTGTGGACTGGATGCTCAGGGAGTACGAAGGCCACCTCCACCTGGGTGGGGGCTGCTCCATCCCCTTCTTGCTGGCTGTGCGCAGGGTGACACAGGGAGGGCAGCTGGAGAGCTCGCCGCTGGGATTGCAGCAAGAGGCATTTCTGCATCCAGAAGAAATAGAAGAGAATTTCTCTCTGACTTTCTCTGCTGATGCTTATCTACGTTATGGCTGATTTGTGTGTGTGGCCCTCTTGGCTTTATATATGCCAGAAAACGGGTATATGTTTCTTAACAGTTCCTACATACCTCATCTGCAGTTTGTAAAGAAAATCCCCTTAGATATCTAAATGTACAAATCTGAAGATGATCAAAATGGCTTTCTCTGGCAAGCAAAGTTTTTTATCCTGGATTTTATTTTTCTTAAAGCTCATGGATAATAAAAGCTAGTTTACCTGATAGTACTTTTACATGGTGTAATCACAATAAATTAAATGTTAGAAGTGGACACATTTTTAAAAAAGCAAAAGATTTTTTTACCACTATGTGATTATAGAGTAATTTATGAAATATATGCTCTGCAATGTCTAAAATAATGTGAATTCTTCAGAGGGTTAAACCTCTAGCTGGGATCTATTGGATTGAGGTTCCCAAAGGCTGCCAGTGAAGAGTAGGAGCGGTGGAAGCTGTGAAGCAGATAATTGTGTCTGGTTGTGATTACAGAGCGGATGTTGGTTCTTGTCAAACCTGGCTGGGACAACCAGGGATCAATTCTAGGCCAGCCTTGTTGACGGTCAGATTGAACTTCATCCACGTGTTTGTGACCACAGTAGTCTCTTTTGGCCATCCCACGTGAATTTTATTTGAGGTTTAGGGCAGTCAACAGTCATCTGAGAAAGGTGATTATAGGAGGACTTTTTTTTTTTTGTCATAGGTCAGGAGATTCGGGGTTTTTTGGTTTGTTTTCTAAATGTGAAATTCTTCGCATGTAGCCTGGCTGCTTCTCTTTCCACCTCGGAGAGTTTCAGGTCTATGTCGTGCATAGCCATGCTCTCCCCTGCCTTGGAGTCTTGAGGTAGTCATCAAACACTTCATGTGAACCAGCAGGTAACACAGGACAGGCTGTGCTGAGCAGCTGCAGATGAATGCTGTCTGGGAGCATGTTTTACTGGTATGTTTTTACTGGTATTAAAAGGTTTGGGCACATGGTAGACAGCTGATCCAAAACTATACATCTCTTTCAGTGACTGCTTTTAGAGTTACTCAGCTGCTTCTTTTCCGTAAGTCTTTCTGCTGGTGGAAGAAGTTGCCATCTGGGGAATGGGAAGAGCAGCTCCTGGCATCCTCTGCGTCTCTCAGTGTCCTTGTCTGGGAGAGCTGCTGCCCCAAACGCAGCAAGCCTGACTTCTGCTTCCCCTGAGAGGTACCAAGCTTTTCGACCGTGACACCCCTGGGGTGGCACAGGAGGCATGCAAGGCAGTGTGTCGGAGAAATGCTGTTCCTTGTGCATCACTGATGTCTCAGTGCTTCACTGTGGCTCCCTTGAGCTTCGCAGAGATCACAATTCTCAAGGTGTATTGAAAACGACTTTCCCAGCTGCGTGTCGTCTTCTCCACTCATACTGGAAAATAGAATGCTCCCTGTTCTCCACCACGGCTCTCCTCTGATAAATGTTGATGGTTCAGGGGAGAGATGTCAACCTAACATTATTTTTCTAAACTAGGTCCCCTTAGGGGTACCAAATGTAGGACCTCTGAAATGAGAGTCTGGTATGGGGATGAACTCCGTTTTGGCAGGAGAAGTTTGGCAGCATCAGCCAAACCCACGTCTTGTGCTTCTCTGGCTTTTAAAACATTCTGATTTTCAGATTGGACTTCCCCTTCCCCAATAAAGCACATCAGGGCCTTACCATGGGCTCAGGGGAGTCCTGGCCAAACAAAACCTTGCTGGGATCATTTCCAGTTCCCGCTTCTGCTTCCCCTGACTCCAGGAGCTCAAGAATGCAACTACAGCATTATGGTCATCATCATGGATTTTATTTTGTGGGGACTCCTTGCAAACACTTCTCACACTATGAAATTCCATGGATCCCCAGATCAATGGTCCTGAGGAATATCCAGCTGCTCTGGTTGAAATCACCGAAGGTGCCTGTGTGGCTTGAGCACTTGCGTCAAGCAGGTCGAGCAGGCTTCGACTCTGAAGCTGTTCAGGTCCTCAGGGACATGTAGGTGCCTAATTCATATTTAAATTGCTGAGGGGGGCTAGTGACTTTTGGGGATTGGGACTTACTTGCCGATTTTGCCTTCTCTTCCAAGAAGAGCTGCCCTTTATAGCCAACAGTCTTTGCCAAAGGAGCAACAGTGGTCATGGAAAGCCAGTTCTGCTGAAAGTTCTCTGTCTGTAGTCATTCGTATTACTGAGAATTGGGCATTTGGAATGAAGTTTTGCAGTATGAGTAGCAGGTGAATATCAAGTGTATATAGCATATTTAAATTTTAAGATACTATATATATTCTAGCATTACAGTCCCTCTGATGCATGTCCACGTGCCAGTGTTGGATACAGTTGTGTGCACCCAGGTATAAATGCAGATATGTTTATGGAGGGTTGGATGGTGTAATAAATATAAAAATTTTCTTCTTTCCTTTATGAGTTTAAAAGGTACATTTCTTGACTTCCATACTCTGTTGGTATTCTTGTGCAGTTCAGGATCATAAATTATTTGGCTATGTGAAGCTTTGTTCCTATCTCTCTGAAATGTGACTGTGGTACATGTAGACTTATGTGCACACCTCCCCATAAAATTTAGTTGTTGTTTGGATAAGAATTTCACGTTTCAAATCCCTGCCAATTATTAAACAAGCACATTATGGTGCTTGCCTCTTGTCTGTGCAGTAATAATAAATAAATTCAGAGTAAATTAAAATAATTTATCATTTTAAACGAGTGCAAATGTTTCAGATGTTATGCAGAGGAACTAACAAAACAAGGAATCAGTAAGGAATGAAAAACAGAATTTGTTCCAAAGGGCTGTTCTGTTGAGGAAAAAACAGAGACTTAAATTACTTTCTTCTTGTCATCTTGCATAAGCGTTGACTGTAGCCGATATCCCAGGGAAACAAGTCTCAGGGATTCAGGCTGGCTCGTTTCACAGGCCAATCGATGACATGCAGAACTGGCTTACCACTGTCTCTCCTGGCAGAAATTTGACCCAACGCTGTGCTTGGAAACTAAAATCTGTGCTGCAGAAGGCTCAAGGTATCAATTTGGAGACATTTCAGCTCTTTTTGAGACTTGTGGAGATGGATGGGTACAGTGAGGCTTGCGCTTCTCTGATGAAGGCAGGCAGTTCCCAGATGTAGACTGGCATGTCCTGGCTTGGCCAGGCAGGGTCAGGGAGCACTCACGCACTGGCAGGCTATTGACCACATTGTTCCTTCTCCCTGACATGGCTTTGGCATCCTCCCTGCTGCTCTGGCCACTGAGTGAGCCACTGCCCTGCCGCTGGCAGCCACCCCTTTCAGATACTCCTGGTACAGGACGAGGAGCCGTGTGGCCTGAGAATAAACAACATTTTTTTCAGAACTAGAGGGATTCAAGCCAGCAGCTGAGTGAAAGCAATAGCAGGTTAATCTGGCTGGCCACAGCTCTGGATAAATTCAGTGAGATTTTGCAGGTGACAGCAGCAGCAGTGGACTCACCTGTGATGAGGTAACACTGCACTAATCTATCAGGTTAATTGATTGTATCCATCCACAGGCCTCTGGTACGTGAGCTGCCAGCTCCTTTACCTTGCTTCATCTGTGAGTCAAAGTGATCTGCAAAGATAAGGTTGAAAGATAAACCTTTGTCTTCCTATGAGAATGCTGTTCCTCATGAGCAACATGGGGAGGAATGTTTGTTAAATACCCCTCTGCTAAGGCACTGCTTCTTGGCAGAGGTAGGGGGTTCAGAGTCCTTTTCAGCTCTGGCTCTCAGCCTTTGAGCAGAGATGATCAGTACAAAATCCACATACTTGCCAGAAAAGAAAGGTCCCACTTAGAAGCACAGGAAGGAACTCCTCAAATTTGCAAAATTTCCATTTCCCCCAATTCAACCCAGATGTCAGTTCAAGGTTGATGCTAACTTGGTGATGTGCTTTCTGAAGTTTGTAGTCATTGGGGCAGTGCCTCCTCTGCCTCTTGTTGGTCGTTGTGCTTCCACCATGCTGTTAGCATGGGGCAGTCATCCCAAGCCCCCACCGTTGAGCCAGCTCTGGAGCAGAGATGTGTAGTGAGACCAGGGTGACCCTTCAGTGGGGCTGAATAGCCCTGCTGGGCTGCTTGGTATGGGCATGCCATCGCACCCTGCATTGCTGTGCTGCTTGGTGCCATCGCATAGGGTGCATTGCTGGGTGGCTGGGCACTCACCCCTGTATGCAGCGTGGCAGAGTACGGCCTGAGCAGACCCTTGCTCTTGGAGCTAGCTGAGTTTGCAGTGCTCTGGTGTTCTGCACAGGCATAACAAATCCCACTCATCTTTATCCTACCACATCAGAAACCATCGGGCTATCTTCTTTTTACTTTTTTAAAATATTTTTTAAACTCAGCAGAAAAAATATTTCCTCCTCTGACTGAATGCAGAGTTTTTTCCCAGCGTTACAGCTGTCAGAGACCCCAGAGCAGGCTGGATTCATTAGTGCACCTGCATTTGCATGTAGGTGGATATGTAAAATAGGCCAAATAAAATGTCCAGCTGTGGCAGTAGTGTTTCTTGGAACAATTTCTGTAGTACTTTCCATATATGTAACAGCACATGGAGCCAGTAGATGTCTGCAGGATCTCTAGCTGTATTTCTGGTTTTGTACGGTGTTTTGTACTCTGGTTTTCTACTTATAATGCTGGTAGAGATTTGGTGGTGACTTACACACAGGAATGGCCCACCAGTGAGTTCAACTCAAGTTGTGATTTTTATACCTGCAAAACCATTAAAAAATATAAGATGAGGTAGAACATGCTCTGTTTTATAACAGAAAAACAGTCAATCTATTTTAAAAGATTTTCCCTTGGCAACAGCAGACAATCTGGTGGTCAGACAGCCAAACAGCTATCATTAGTCATGCATAATTAAAACAAAGAGAGAATCCAACTGTTAGCAGTAACAGTTTTGTCTTGGAAAAAGTCTCATTAGCATACAATACTTCTTGCAGAGATCTCCAGTAATTTTTTTCATGCAAATGTCAATGCAAATGAAGGAAATTCTATATATTTATGTATATATGCTGTATTTTTTTCTGTACTTATGTAAATACACAAGAATACGATAACTGTCCAGTTTAGTATAGCATCTGTGATATGCATGCTAAATTTTCATAATGCAATTCTGTCAAAAGTAGGCAGGAACCTTATTCCCTCTACAAAACATAGGCATACATAATTTACTGTACAGTTGTATGCCTTTGATATTTCACTGGGTTCATGTTAAAAATGCTTTTAAACTGAATATAATTCACCATCATAAAACAGCACTTGAGACTGAAGTCCTCCCTTTCTGACCACCTGGTTTTCACCTGACGCGAATGCTCCTGTTGAATTTATTCCAGGTACGAAGAAGATGATGCAGACCTTTGCCCTTTATTTCCTTGGAAAGGACTGACTGACAGGTTTTTTGTGTTGCACTGCACAACTGTTCAGGCTTGCTTTAGATGCCATTAGGTATGGAGGAGATATGTTTCTTTAGAGCGTGGTCACAGTAAGGAGCTCCAGAGCTACCAGCGTCGGTGACATGATGCTGCCATCAGCAGAGAGCCGAGAGCCGCTGGGATGTTCACAGGCAGGTTAGTGATAGGAACCAGTGGGAATCGGGACCAGGTAAGAGTTATAAATAACCAGTTAAAGAAGAAAACAAGGCTTTGAAACCACACTCCCATTTCTTACTGATTGGAGAGGGGAGCATCTGTAAACCACAGGTCTAGAGGTGCACTGTAGCTTTGCTACAGGCCACAGATGTAATGTACTTAATTAAGCAAGAATGACACAGAGGACAGTTCTCTCCAAGGAAACATAATTGAAGAAGAGAAGGGGAAGTTTCAAATGAAGTTCTGGTTGATTTAGTGTGGCTAAGGTGTATGTGATTATGTAAAAATAAATAGCGGTTACATCCCGCCTTGCCCCAGCAGCAAACATCTTCCAGCTCCTCCGGGAGGCTGGGCTGGGCACCTGCAGAAGGACCTGCCCTAACCTGCTGTGCAGATGGGCTCTTGCCGGGTGTACAGGAGCATGCAAAGGACAGTAGGAAGCTCGTGATTCGGTGTATTTATTTTGTTATGTTTCTGATACACGGTGAAAAAAGGTACTTCATCCATCCATCTGTCCATCCATCCATGCATCCATCCATCCATCCATCCGCCTAGTAGCTATTGACTTACAGGAAAATCATTATTTTTTCTTCAGTACAGTAGTTGAATTTCTGACTAAAATAATATATATAGGCACATGTATGTATTTTTCTTTATAGACTTAGTGCTAGGGTGGTTTTTTTTATATTAAAGCTGTTCATTTTATGAAGAAGTTGTAGAAGCACGTTTAAAATAGAACAGACTCCTTACTTCAGTGCACTGGCATGCCTCCTCAGTGGTACCTTTGGTGCCTGCTCTGGAAAGGTGCTTCCTTCGGGTATGGTTGTGGCTGCACACCGCATGTGGGAAAGTGATGCTCCTAGCAGCTACAGACAGCTCCAGCAGCCTCTGAGTGATGGTGAAGGTAGATGCCATGTGAAAACAGGAAAGTGTTGCGGAAGAAATTGTTTTGTGCTGCTGTGGAACAAAAAAATTTGCTGGAGTAAATGAAGCACTATTTTTCTAAACCATTTTTCCCCCTATTATCCCTCTCTTTCGCTTGGCCATGCTGGTTGCCTAGAACTTTCTCTTCCACTTGTCTTTCTACTCTGTTGTAAAACAATGGTCCATGTGCCAGTAGGCTTTGTATGTGGAAGAATAAAGTTCATTGGGACAACTAAGCGTATTTAAAATCTGAGCAGGTAGTCCACTACAACCCTTGTGTGAAAACTCCAATAATTTTTTAGCAGGTTTTAATAAGCTACCAGCTTAAGTGCTGAAATATCTATGAAGAGATTTTACTTCCATTTTACTAGCTCTGGGTTTTAATAACACTGGTGGAAGTTTGCAGAGACAACATGTTAGAGCACTTCATTCACTCGGGATCGGGAGCACAGGAACAAGCAGCACATGCTTGTTCTCTGCAATTTTCGGTTTGTTTTAATTCGGGAAAGTTCACTCTGTTCTTTCAAAGTTGTCCTGGTTTCAGTGGGGATAGAGTTAATTTTTTTCCTAGTAGCTGGTATAGTGCTGTGTTTTGGATTTAGGATGAGAATAATGTTGATAACACACTGATGTTTTAGTTGTGGCTAAGTAGTGCTTACACCAGTCAAGGACTTTTTCAGCTTCCCATGCTCTGCCAGGTGCACAAGAAGCTGGGAGGGGGCACAGCCAGGACAGCTGACCCAGACTTCCTTTTCAATACAAATTATTATTATTATTATTGTTATTATTATTATTATTATTATTATTATTAATTTAATTTCAATTCATAAACTGTTCTTATCTCAACCCACGAGTTTTCTTACTTCTGCCTTTCTGATTCTCTTCCCCATCCCACCTGGAGGGGAAGGGTGAGCAAGGACTGCATGGTGCTTAGTTGCTGGCTGGGGTTAAACCACAACAAAAGTAAGAGACCTGGTAGCAGCAGAAGCATTCTCAGGAACAGTGCGCCAGCCCAAAGGGTAATTGCTCCAACACAGGCAGTCCCACTGCTTCACCATCCCCAGCACATGTGCTCATCTGAACTTGGAGCAGCTCCTTCAAGGAGCCAGAAGGAGAGCAACAACCTTCAAAAAGGTTCAAGAGGTTTTTTAACTCTTGGGCGGGCTCTGACCAGGGCAAGCGGGTACCACTGCTTGTGTACGCGGCAGGAGCATGGGTGACTGGGTGGGCACAAGGTGCAGTGTCCCTGGGGGCTGCCCAGTGCAGGCGTTTGCAGAGCAAAGTCTGGCATTGCTGCAGGGTGGTGCCTAAGCACCAAAATGCTGCCCTGGGCACTTGCCTCCTCCAGTTATTTGGCATGTGTGCTCAAAATTTTAGCCTGGACTCTAAAGGTTCATTAGAGACATAGTGACTGTGCACGTTGCATGAAGTCACAAAGGGGTCTGGTCTGGGACGTTCAACTGGGCAGCTCTGATCTCCACATATTCTGGCATTTCTTCATGGTCCCTTGTTAGTCTGGAAAGCTCTTCATAGCTATGAATTATCAGCTGGTGGACACTCCACCACTGGAAGATGAAAGCCTGTGTAAAATGTGTAGTGTGTGTTAATGAGATGCAGCAGCAGCCAGCAGGCAGTGCTGCTGGGAGCAGGGTGTGAGGAGCTGGCTGGGATGCAGCCTTCGGGGGAAAACGGCACTTCCGTGGGCTGGCTTCCTGATACTGAAATGCCAGTTTACTAGTTTATAATTATCAGAAAGAAGTTTAATGGGGAAGGGTGTAACTGAACACATTATGTTTGCCCATTCTTTGTGACTGTGATGCTACCCACCAGAAATGTTCAACTTGACACAGGAGCTTCAGACATAACCTTATGTCCTGGTTTTGGCTTAGACAGAGTTAATTTTCTTCCTAGTAGCTGGCATAGTGCTGTGTTTTGAATTTAGCATGAGAATAATGTTGATAACACCCTGATGTTTTAGTTGTTGCTGAGCAGTGCTTACACTAAGTCAAGGACTTTTCAGCTTCTCATACTGCCCTTCCAGCAAGGACGCTGGAGGTGCACAAGAAGCTGGGAGGGGACACAGCCAGGACAGTTGACCCAAACTGGCCAATGGGATATTCCATACCATATGACATCATGCTGAACAAAAAAACTGAGGAGGTTGGCCAGGGGGGGCGGGGGCTGCTGCTCGGGAACTGGCTGGGCATCGGTCAGTGGGTGGTGAGCAATTGCATTGCGCATCACTTGTTTTGTATATTCTTTTATCATTATTATTATATTCCCTTCCTTTTCTATTCTATTAAATTGTCTTTATCTCAATCCACAAGTTTTACCTTTTTTCCGATTCTCTCCCCCATCACGCTGGAGGGGAGTGAGTGAATGGCTGTGTGGTGTTTAGCTGCCTGCTGGGTTAAACCACGACACCTTAGCTTTCAGTAAATTGTGGTGTCACTTAATTTTAAAATAGAGCTGTAAATGCATGATGGAAAAATGAAAATGTTAAATATTGAAGCCAATACTTTTGGTAAGTGGTACATTGCAGTCTTGGAATAAACACATTTTATGTTTGTGACACAGTTCAAAAGAAAGTGTATATTATTACTGATGTAATTTAATATCAGATCAGATCAGATCAGATTACAGAAGCTCCCACGATTGGTGGTGGGTCTGAGAGCTGGGGAGGGTGCCTGTGCGTGTCCAGAGAGCAAGGTCTGTGCTAAGAGCAGTACCATGCTTGATAACAAATTGGAATTGTCGTCATGGCTGTGTACTGCATTTTGGAACCATGGTATTTGCCTCAGCCCCTTCCCAGTGGAGGACAGGGATGGTTAATGCTTCCACAGTTGCTTCTTCTGCTTTTCTAGCCCTGGACCTGCCAACACTGAGACTCCTCTGAGAGACCATGTGATGCACCTCCTGGGTCCATGATGCATTGCCCAGCCGGTGTCCTGGCTCAGTGTCCTTTACATCAGTGGTAGCTGGCTCATGAAATGGGCTCACAGGTTCTGTGGTGAGGCTTCAGAAATGTATAGGTGAAGTAGACTGTGAAGTCCAAATTAATGGGCCATACTGCACTGAAGACTCAGCAAGATGTGGAACTGCTAATTTTCTCCAAATTGGCTGAATAAAAGTCAAGAACCTCTTCCTGCCAGCAGGAGAGAGGAGGAGAATAACTCCCATGCCATGACCAAGGGGAGCATGAAGGAGAACAGCAGAGGTTTGGGTGCCTTGGAGGAAGGGTGAAAGGATGGATAATTTTCCATATAGACTTTCTGCCAGTTCCAGGAAACCCAGAATGGAAGTGAAGGCAGCAGAAGTCAATGATTGCACGGAGCTGTTGGGTTATCCACTGTGAGGGGACAGCAGCCTGCAGGGCTCTGATCTGTTTGGACTACAGGGTGCCTGTGGAAGCATTGGCTTCTGCCAATGTGATGTTCACCCAATGACCACTGCAAGAGCTGGAACAGCCTTTTGGTACCCCGTGCTTGGTGGCGAGACTGGTACTTTGATGCTGAGAGGAAAAGGTGGAGTTTAACCAAAGATAAACATTTAAGTAACACAGCTTTCAAAGAGTTTGTTGGGGTTTTTTGGGTTTTTTTTTGTTTTTTTTTTTTAATTCCAGAAGTTGTGTTGACTCATCTTTGTGTCAGTCCCTCAAATCATGCTTGTGTAAGGATTTCCTAATGATTTTTTGGTTTCTTGCATATAAGTGAAGGTAAATTTAAGGAGTAGAAGACTTGCTCTACCAGATTTTTAAACTGATAAGATGGTTTTAGCTTAATTATAACAGGAATTGGGAAATGGCCCTAAAAGAGGTTGAACAGTGTCAACACACTTTGAAATAAATTACAGGTGAGGTTGTCCCAGACTTTGTATTCTTAAAGTCTTTAGGAGATTGAATGCAAGTCTCAGTGAAATCCCAAAATAATTTGCTATCCTGAGCTGAGGCAATAATAAGTTTCCAAAGGTGGCGAGAAGAATGGATGTCTTGGCAAAAATAAACAGATAAATAAAAGCACTGCCTTCTATGTTTGTCTACTGTGTCACAAAATCTGAAAGACTGAGGTCTTTTCTGCAAGATAAATGAACCCGGCTTTATTGAAAGCATGATTTCAGATAGGTAACTCTATCAGGTCTAAAAGCAATTATTTCAGTTATTCTGTTCCTAACCATCATAATATAGCAGTTCTTAATGAGGGATTTGGATCAGATGAACTAAATTAGTTAAAAAATGAGCACAACTGTATATGTAGGTCTCAGAAAGGACTTACATTATTAAATTTACTTATTTTAGGATCTGTGCTTATGAAGTATTGAGTTAGCTGAGTTGCGTACTTTAATAGATGTGACAAAAAATCTCATACCAGTGGAAGTTAAAAATGCAGTAGTTTTGCAGGTATTGTGTTGCTTACAGAATGAAATAATACATAATGCAATAATTAAAAAATGTCTTTGTATAATATGCTAAATATTTTTGTTTATAAATTTAATATGGTGGTATAATATAATATTTACAAAATTATAGGTTAATTCATTAAAAGGATGTATGCATTTATCTTGATGTGTTATGTCATAATTATCTTGACTTTATCATGGGAATTAAATCAGTAAACTGGCAAAATCATGTACTTTTCAATGTGTTATATAGAGAGAAGTGTTAAAGTGTTTCACTATCTAGCTACTACTTTAGGTCGTCTTGATATAAATTAAATTGTATTGCAGCACTTAAGGCGCACCTTTTATGATTGAACTCAACAGGCCACTTCTAACTTCTAATCACACTCCCACTTCAACTTCTTGTTCAAGACAGTTATTAAGTAAATCTAAAATTAAATATTAAAAATGTCATTGAAATGCTAATATAAACAGTGGGGAAACAAAAGACTGATTAGACTAAAGTTTTCTTTCAGGTATTAAGGGTCTCTCATATCGTAGTTCTTGTTTTATGATGTGTAAATAGATTTTTAGGTGCTGTGGGTAGTGATTGTAGGAAGCCACTGTGACCTTCAAAATCTTTTAAGTGTGCTATAACAATGTGTGAAAGCTAACTTGCATACCTCTGCTATAGAAATTATTATATTCCTCTCCACAAAGAAAATCCCAACCTTTATCGTTCAAGTTACTTCAATTCTTCAGGAATTTTTTTTTAAGGCATTTTAGGGTGTAAATTTACATAATGGCTTGAGAAACATAGCATACACTGTCCAAATAATCCTGAAAAATTCTTCAGAAGATGTTGGTGTGTTGAATTACACCATGTGCCATTAACTCTGGAAGTCCTTTAGGGCTGTTCCTGGAGAAAGAAGGACCATGAAGTAAACTGTGGACTTGACAATTCAACTAGAAATCAGAACATTAGCATCCTGTCCCAACCTATACGAGACTATCACTCTCCAGCATTTTGGAAACACACACTGCTTATTAGAAAAAACTGAAAACTTATCTACTAGTAAGACATTTACCTTACACTCGCACAGTATTTCATAGAGAGGGACTGTTTGTTCTTTTTTTAATTCATTAACCTCACTGTTAAAGAACTGCCGGGCTGGGGATACGAAGTGAGGGGCTGGAGTGGCTCCAGGTGGGAGCCACCCAGCAGCACCAGGTCCAGCTGCTGCAGGTACCTGCTGCTGGCTCTGCGCCAGCAGCACTTCTCCTGCGCAGGTGTGCTGCCAACACTGTAGTTGTTTCTGGATTATTACTTGAACATACTCAATTATATATTTCACATTCTCTGTATAAAGCAATGTCTGCAATTCTTATAGAATCATAGAATGGTTTGAGTTGAAAGGGACCTTAAAGATCACGCAGTTCCAACACCTTCCACTAGACCAGGTTGCTCAAAGCCCCATCCAACCTGGCCTTGAACATCTCCAGGGAGGGGGCATCCACAGCTTCTCTGGGCAACCTGTTCCAGTGCCTCACAACCCTCATAATGAAGAATATAGAATCATAGAAAGATCATTTGAAAGACTTTCTGTTATTAGAGAGCTACATTTACTTTCTGCAGTATTCACCTATGAGACAATTTTGTGTATATATTTCATTTTTTTAAAAAAGATAGTAAATTTGTGTTACTTCAGGGAAGGGATCAAAACAGCATCTTCCAGTTTGCAGCAGTGGTCCAGCTGCTCCTCACCCCACAATCAAGATTGGATTGCAACTTCTGCTTTTGACAGAACTTTGATTCTCTGCCTGGCAGATAAAAAGAAGGGCACATATAGCTGGAAAGAATATTTACCAATAAATCATCAATACACCAGACATATTAAGTACACTGGAAAGAGTAAGTCCCCTATGCTGTGAAAGATAACAGGCTTATGATGACCGAGTAGCCCTACCTGCTGTGGCAGGGTACTGGGTTAGCCCTTCCCTGCTCCTCTGCACTTGTCCATCACCAAGCCTTGCACCAGCTCAGCCCTGTGGCTCCGATGGGTGAGCAGGTCCTGGGGCTTCTCACCTGGATCCAGGGCATCATCCCATGTCACCTAGCGTGCACCAGCAAAGCCCTGTCAGGAAAACTGCACGTACAGGTTCCACGGTCATGAAAACCAAACAATCTTTTATATATTTTTCTCTGTAGTTGGCGAACTTTGCTTTTCTGTCCATGACCTGTGAACAAGTGCATAGCAGGATCAAAGTCAGGTGAGAGGAGAGAAGATGATGGGAAAATGACCAATGGTGAAGGAATAGGTCACCAATTCACAGGTGCGGAACTTTGGTCACATTCACAGGAGACTGGGTGATGAGTAAATACGTTATGAAAGTGGCCTAATTATTACAAGCAATTTTCCCCCTGGCTGGAACAATTGGACTAGAAAATTGTACTAGACTTTTAATTCTGAGACTATTAAATAGCAGAGGAAGAGAGAATGAAATATATCTTTTGTCACAGCTACTTTTTTTTTTAGTATAGAGTCTTGCATATGGCTGGAAATTAGTTTAAAATTAATTTAATTAATTGTATTTAATCTGTGACTTTTTTTTTTACCTGCATAAACCTTCTTTATGTTACATTTCCGGCAGTGTGAAGGTGTATGTGCTAAAGATAAAACACAGCCTGCAAATTAAATTCGGAGAACCTGGTTACTTGGGGTGGGCTGCAGCTCGGGGCTGCTCCAGGCTGGGGGGGACATGTTGGGCTGAGCCTCCCATGGCATCTTCTGGGGGAGCCAAGAGTGCAGCACCGCCCAGCTCTGCCTGTTAACAGTCCAGCTATACAGAAGATGGGAGGTTTAGCACAAAGCAAAGTGGGGAGAAATTTTGCTTATAATCCCCAGTAAGAGGTGGAGAGGTCAATGCTGTCTGCAGCGAGTGCGAAGTTGTGAAGGGGCGAGGGCAGAGGAAGATGAGGTGAGGCATCGCGAGCACACCTGACCCTGTGCATGAGTATTCATGAAACAACAAAAACTGTTTGAAATTTGAAATTAAACTTGGGGCGCGGGTGTGGAGTGGAGAAGATCTGAGAGTCTTTAGCATAGATACGGTAGTTGAATTTTCTGATTTTTTTTTTTTTTTTTTATATAGAGCTGCATGCTCTTGTCAGGAGATTATAAAACCTGCAGCTTTCACCCAGGCTGCGATAGCCAGAGGGAGCATGGTCAAAGCCGTGGTGCTGGCGGTGCCAGTGTGGCTGAGTTAGGCAGCCTGGCATGGTACAGCCCCCGCACACGGGTGACAGTCTGGTGACCTGGGGTACACTCAGGGTGTTGGGATCATTTCCTACAAACTGCGGAATTGTTTTTGGATTTTTTTCCTCTTTCATATATTATATCCAAATTTCTGATCATGATTTTTTTTTCGTCTCTGTAACACATTTGTGATTCATTCGTACTGATTTTATCAATGGGTAATGGATTTAAAATGCATCTTGGTTTTGAAGGTGAAAAGAGCCCTTTCTGTGATATTCATCTCATTGAGTACAGTAGTTTTGTGTAAATATTTTAAGTTAACATGCATTCTTTGATAAATACCAATAAGGCTTAAGTGGTAATATACGTAATTAATATCTTAGGATGTCTGGTCTTTCTAAATATAGGTAACTGGCATACCAGAGTAGTTTTACTACCTGCATGTTATTTTTTCCTGTACCTATGGCCTTCTCTCACCAACAGTAGTTCACCTTTGCTTCCCTACCATCTATTTTAGCATTAATGTTTACTGCAATTAAGCTATTCATGTCCAGGGAACACATTATTCTGTTTATGAAAATAGTAATAACCCTGAACACTGCATATGTATTTGGAACTCAATTCAAATAACTCTTGAATCATCACATTTCCAATGGACTATGTTGATTCCTGCTTTTTTTTATATTAGCTAGGTAAAGTGAACAGTGAAGGAGAAGATTTTATATAACAAAATTTATTTTTAATTCAAATATGATACTTCTGGAATAACAATCTTGAAAAGCATACTTTTTCATATTTTAGACACATCCAAATACATTGCCCGTTTACAAGATTAACCAAGTGAAGGATGAGAAGGAATATTGTTTTGAAGTGTTCATGAAAATAATGCTTGTGTAGAGAAGTGGAATATAATGTTAAGGATGGTTCAGTGCATTTACCTCTGTGACTTGAGGAAGTCGTAACTCACAGAAGAGCCAAGTCAGTCCAGGAACCAAGACTCAAGTACTGACTAAGTGAGAGGAGATACTCAGATAGTCGTCCATGGAGTCTAAATGGTATTTTGATGTCAAATGTATGGATAGTTGACCTGCTTATTATAGCTACAATAAATCGTGAGGAGAATCCACTGTCTCACTAAGATTACAGCTCATGATAAAATATTTTGGGGATGCAATGCTTTGAATTGTAAGTGCATAAACCAAAACCAACCACTAAACAAAACATAGGCAAAAACCTTCAGATGTTCACTAAATATCCGTATGTTTGAAATTCCTGTGATTCTTTTTGGGGAGGCAGGGGGGAAGTGGAATAAGCTTAGATTCTTAACATTTTTTGCAAACCTTTTGAATTCTTAGATGGAAGATAATATATTGTAATAGTACAAAGTAATATTATTTTTTATAGTAGCAAATGATATGCAGTATTTACTGTTGATCAAAGTTTATGTTACCTAGTATACAGTTTCTGTGCAAATGTTTGCTGTCTTTGGAGAGGACTTGACACATTATTCATAAGTTAGAAGCAGATAAATTACAATATCCAAAGCACATCTGCTAGTAAAAAGTTTGACTGGGTGCAGAAGAGCAATACAAATATATTCATAGCAGAATAAAGGATTCCTTCTTCTGTTTAAAAATATTAATTTGACTACATATGTATGCTGTTTAATAATATACATCTATACCTGTGTGATGGCAGAATCAAGAATGTTCTTTCGTTTGCTTCATCTGGATGAGAATCAGTATTCTTCATCTAAAATAACAACAGGAATTCAGCACACTGATTATTGAAGTTGTCAGCCCTTTCATAAAGTTATAGCATCTTGTACATCAGTTAGTGTAATCAGTTGATAATAAAGAGCACCACTCAATTAACAAATAAGTGCCGTTGGCAGTACTGAAGTATAATTTTGGCCATTTTTAATAGGTGATGCCTTCGTAGGGCTGGTTGTAGTTATTAGAAGATAAGTCTTGGGAAGGAACGGTATCAGGAATATGCAGCTTGAGTGGCTGCTGCTGATTATTCACCGCTGGCGCTTGTCGAGCACCCGACCCGAGTGGCAGTGAGTACCCTGGCATGGCTGGGAGCCAAGCCTGGAGGCCCAGGCTGACGTGCTGGTGGAAGGTGTGATATTTGGGGGGGACTTTTCCTTCTTACAGCTTCATTTCCTGCAGAAAGGGACATTTCCTGAATTTCTCTTCCTGTAAGAAACATGTGCTTATATAATTTTTTTGTTTGATTTGGTTTTGGGGTTTTTGGGGTTTTTTTTGGGTTGGTTTTTTTTTTTAATTTATTTTTCTTTGAGGTTTTTGTTGTTGTTGCTGTTTTTTTTTTCCTGGCAGTGGTGTATGATATTGCAGATTAAGAGTTATTTTCTGAAAATATTTACTATAGCTGACCCCCCGCCTCCAGCAGACTGATGTGGAGTTTCCCTGTCTAGCAAAGCTTTACAATATTGTAATTATGAACCCGGTACTGGCAGAGGTGCACCTTTTAGTGTTGTCTTTAACAAAAAGTAGATAGTTTCTGTAATGGTTCCAAAAACATTTTCACTACCAAAGAAGTTCTTTAAATAGTACTCACTGAGTGAAGCCGCTAATTTGCATGACAGCTTGATTAAATGTAACCTGGTTCCACACTTAATTTATTTTGAAACTGTCCAATATTTTCATTCCATGCCATTAATTTTAAATTAGTAGACTAGCTTGATTAGATTATTTAAGAGAAAAGGTAATTTTATTATCTTCATTTGTGTAAGTTCAAATCCGTACTGTAAAGTCATCTGAAAGTGGCTATAAATAACAAAACTGTTTGCACCAGCATAAAGATCTATCAAACCTGTTAGTGTGATGCTTAATGAAATGAAGAATAGGTCTTCTAATGATCATCTTTAACTTCAGCAGAAGGTGGGTTGCAAATTTAGCTACATATTGCAACATATATTCCTGAATATGTGCTTTTTCGGAGAAATGAACCTGAAAAGATAATATTTAAGAGTGCATTTTACACGGATCTTCAAGAGGACTCCACTTTCAACAAAGTGATTTTTCAGCTACAGGAAGTGCGTTTGGAGCTGGTTTGTAATTGCACGCAAGATTGGAAGCAAGAATTGTTTTGAAGAATTAATGATACTGATAGAAGTTAGTGTCTTTATGACACTATATGAAAAGCAAAAATGAAACATTCACAGTAAGAAACAAAGGCTAGTATTAGTATCTGTTACTCTGTTTGCCGTCTTCTTAATACCAAGTTTTATGATGCCAAACCAATTTGTCTGTGTCTGTTCTGCCTGAAGACTAGCAAAAATGCTGCCCTTCATCCTACCATTCCCAACTTGAGGTTATCAAATATTCTCTCTTCTCTGCTGCCGTGTGGGGCTTTTGTGGATGAAGAATACACAGGTGCAAAATAGAGAGTCTCAGATACTCTTTCAAGAGGTGTAGTACTTACCTTTTGCAGTGGATCTGTTAGAGAAATTGGCCACAGTTCTTTGCTTTCCATTACGCTGAAGGCAGGATGCATCATGTTCGTACCAAGTCCTGCAGAAAAGAGTCCAGGCAAGATCTTTTTAAATTTATTTCTACATTCATTTAATTAGCTTCTCTTTCCAGGGCAAGACTTGCACAGCAGTTAACAGAATATTTCAGATTTTTTATGAAAATGGACCCAATAGTTTAGGTTATCTGCCATCTGTACCAAAAGGATGCTTTCATGAGTATGGCTGTGAATACTTTTCCTAAGTAAAGATTATATTAGACATCATAAAATATATTCTGATCACTGGTTAGAGTGCTATTGTCATTATTAGTGTCTCAGCACAAGAACAAATAAGTATTTGTTATAAGTTATGGTTTCAGAGTACTGGAAACAATAGAGAAGTTTCAGTTTGCAGTATGGCTAAGGATTCATGGACAGCGCTAAATACTTTTTATTTCTTCCCTTAGATCCATACTAAAATTGTTTTGATTATTCATTGACTATATTAATTAATTTTAAAGGCTTTTTAAAAACTGTCTTTTAGTAATATCTTGAAAATAATCTAAGTGCCATGGGAGCCTACAGTTTATTTTCCAAAGTAATTTTAGCAATTTGGAGCCTAAATATTTTTTTATTTTCCTGTGTCTGAGTAATTTCTGAAAACAGGGAAAGAAACTTTTGAAACTTGCAACCTGCTGATTGGTCAAACGTGCTGAGACTCTGGCATTGCCATGGAGCTGTAGACTGAGCAGGAAGGAAGAACATCACTCCCAAAACCAGTGACGGCACTCCAGTTTCTGTCTTCATCCAGCTCATGTCTGTAACTGTAGCAAGTTTGATTTCCAACATGCAGGATATTTTTCCTAAAAATATTTGTGAACATACATGTATTTGTTTACTTTGCAAACTGATCCTTGGGATTTTTAGTTATACAAAACATCTAAAAGATTTTTGCAGTTCTTCAAGGCAGCAATGTTTTTTAGTTTGGTTAAAGTAAACTTGAATGTCAAGTGCTGATTGTTGGCTTTGGGGTTTTTTTTTCTGTGCATAGTAATTTTCTGTCAGAAACAGTGAAAGTAACAACAAAATATAAAGACCAGATGTGCTGTGAAATATGATTGATATTCATGTTAATGTGTTATATGAAATACCTGATCAGGGTGGGTTCACCTCGCTTCACTGCTGGAGATTAATTAAATTTCCTAGATTAGGACACTAATCTACTGCTTTAGCTACTCTACAAAAGAAAAAAAAGAGCAGGAAATGCTTTCAGAGGGTAATCCAGCTACCTGAAATCTGGCTATGAATGTGTTGCAATGGGTAGGATGGTCTGTATCATTAAACGAAAATAATTTGTAACCCAAGAAAGTCTGTTAATTTATGGCCTCTGAGGTTGGTGGTCTAAACAAGATGAACCAATCCTAAACCCATAAAAATACTTCGGAGACAATCATATCCTCCTGGAGGGAGGTATGACAGACATGAAAATCTCAGATTCACTGAATATTACCTGGGCAAGTAGCTCAATATATTTCATGGTAACATTAAACTTGAATATGTAGAGGAGAGACAGGAGTTTTGCCAAAACATAGTCAGTTTTCATTTTTTATGATCTATCATCCAGCTTTAATATCGGTAGCTGCACCCATCTTGAAATCTTCTTCACTTGTGAGTCTCTGTCCTCTTTTGGTTATTTCTTTAATTATTATTATTTTTTCTTTTTGAAGAGTCCTATTCCACACTTCTGCTATGCGGGCAGGCTTTGGATCCCCTTGGTTACACCTTCATTTCCTATCTCTCTGCTCTTGAAAATTTAACTTGTGATCTCCATGAAGATGACACACAGATACTTTTTCATTTCAGATTTGCAAACTAAAATCTCTATTTTATCTTCTGAAATCTCCTTGTAGATACCTACCAAGGAGCTGAAGCATTACAGTTTTTAAAAAAGATCTCATAGCTTTAATTTCTGCCTGTCTCCAATAAATGCCTTTTCAACTAACGATCCTGCTTGTAAACCAGCAGCCTGTTTGTCTAGTACCCCCCTCTTGATTCTCCTGTCCATGCTCGCTCTAAATCTTTCTGATTCTTTCTGCATAACATTCCTATGAAATGAAAACTCCCATTCAGGCTTTTTTCATCTTGATTAAGGAATTATTTTTCCTTCTGATTTTAAGAAACACCATCTTGTATTGTGCCATTTCTTCAGACCTCTGTGACAAATATTTTTTCAGACCATACTCTTGGCATCCTGCTTCAGTTTCCTCTGGTTCCAGCTTCTCCATCTCATCAGGGATAATGTATTTGTCTTAACATTCAGGTTATCACATAGTAATAACCAGCCATGAAAATGGATGTCTTTAATTTGGCCACTGCCCTGGATGTGACGGTGACAAAGACAACTCATTGCCTGTGCTGGGGAGTAGAGCACTCCATAGGTTTTCATTTGCAGCTCTGACTGTGAAGTTTATGATTACAGAATGGAAAACAATGAAGACAGAGAGGAGAACATTTTACATTTGAATGAGAGGACCAAGACATGTGACACTAAATATACTTCTAAAAGATAATTTATTTCCTAAATCACTTTCACTTTTGAATTTGAATAGTAGTTATGGATGAAAACCACCTGCATTTAATCAGGAAGTGAGTGAGCATTGAAGAGAATACTATGGGCGTGCTAGCAAATATTTATTTGTAATAGATGTGCATAAGTGAAGGATAGAATTCAGCATTCACTAGGGCTGAATCCATCTCATAATGTAATTTACAATTTCCAAATTTATGAATATATGTATGAATGGCTGAATATAGACTCTGCTGTGAACACTAGTAGTTGAAGGTCATGCCATATTTCATTGGAAAGCTAATTTTCCTGATATATATAATAAGGTTTCACATTTGATCTTTATGTAATGATTACTGGAGCATTTTAACATTCTATTATTGTGTAAATAAATATAAGTATGTAAATATTTTTCTTACACTTGATGAAGCAAATACTCTTTCTGTTATGTATCTGAAAGAAGAAGATGTAGCTATGATGTTCATGTCTATGAAACCATAACAGTGGGACAGGCTCATGCTAGAAAGAAACAGTAAGTTGCCTGTCTTTGCATCATTGTTAACATTTTTCAATAACTTCTCTACTTTTGAAAAGAAGTGGACTGATGTCACTTGGGAATCATTAAATGCTTTCTGAGGCAGATGTACACTTATCTATAAAGGGTGACTATTTGTGAGCCAGCAGATCTGGATGCTCTGAACCTTGGAGTGCTACAAGACTTGGTTGGGAAGATCACCAGTCCATAGATGTTATTCCATAGTAATATATGGTCTAAAATACTTCAGTGAAAAATCCAACAGATTGAAGTAGTTAAAAAAATCAATTCAATATATTTTTTTGCATTCTTTCGTGAGAAAGGGACTATTTCAAGTCTATCACAATCTTTTGAGATTTCTCTGAAAGGCTACATGTAATAAGCACTGCTTATTACTGCTGTTTGATTTAGTACTATCAAAACTCTTGTTTCTTAAAAAAAAACCCCAAAAGGCAAGCTGCAAGTTCAGTAAGGCTATGTTAAATGGATTAAGATCTGGATAGTTAACAGACCTGAGAAAAGTCATCAATGTGGAGTCAACACCATGTGTGGGTGGAAATGGTACTTCTGGTGGGGTTCTTCAGTAGTGAGCAATGGGAGCAGTTCTGTTTGGTGTTTGCATGAATATTTTGAAATTTGATATAAAATTATTGATGATAAAATTTGAAAATGACACAGTGATGAGTGGAATAGGATATAATGAAGATGAAAGCTGCTCAAAGGGAACATCTTGGTAAGCTGGATCCATTCTAAAAATAGAGTTTACGCTGGGTCCCAATATAACACTATGGCAAACCTCACACTAACAGGATCCGGAGGTGTGCACATTTGGAGTAATGAATAGTAATATAAATGCCTTGCTGAGACAGGTAGTGTAATACCATGTATAGTTCTGGTGCATTGTTTCTCAAAGATGCTGAAATAACAGAAAGATGGCAGAAGAGAGAGAAAAATATTACATCGGAAATAAAAAATATTTACAGGGAGAAGCTTAAAGAACTGTCTAATTAGTTAGCAGAATAGAAATAGGCAGCCTCATTGTGTTGAAGAATGTTTTTATGTCAAAAAAACTCAGAATATTCAATCTTGGCAAAAAAACCATAATGAAAACTAATGACTAAAAGCTGAAACTGAACAATTTCAACATAAATGCAAAGCAAGTGTTTTATAGGCAATTAACTACTGGAATCAGCTATCAAAGAAATAGAGGACTTCTTATCTATTGTGGCTGGTTGCCTCTGTAGAAGATACATTTAGGCCCTTTGTTGAGCTGAATGATGTCAGAAAGGTGGTTCTTTCCTTTGACATAGTTATGGGAGATGTTCCCTTTTACCCAGGCAAAAGGAAACAAGGGAACAAGTGGAAAAAGTGTACTGTTGAACCTCAGCTCCCCTCACTAGCACCATTGTGTATCAGTCAGAGCAGAGAACTACCATTTGCTCATTTGAAAATTTCCTGTATCTAAACCTTTTTTTCAGAGTGTTACTGGGTGTCTCCGTGAAATTAATTCAGTTATTTAAGATATATTAAATTAATAGTTAATTTTAATATTAAAAATCTAATTTCTTCAATGACCTATATAAAATCTGTTGTGTGTAGGAGTGTAATTGAGAGTATTTTAATGTAGAGAGTATTTTAATGTAGCTTGTAAGCATGGAAAAAAACATACAAAACATGTTCAAGAGATACTTGACCTTTGCCTTGTCTTCGTCACACCTGTGGCACAGGGTTGCAAAGTGCAACTTTACTGATTTGAGCTACCTGTGAAGTCAACCTAGTAAACTAAAAGCATTTCTGTGCCTTTTTCCCCCCACAGTTATTTAGCAAACAATTTATTTATGTGTCCTCTGTTCATAAACCCATAAATCTTTTCTATAAGTAAACAGTTCAATTTATCTTTAATGGTCAATTTTATCTTTAGATTGTGGAAGGCAGTACTTTTTAGAACCAGTGATGTCTGTCAGCAAAAACAATGATGCCTTTATATTCCCATGTGATGAGTTCTGGTTTCATGCTGGAAAACCTAGCAGTGTGGACATTTCCCTGCTCCACTGATACAGTGTTCCTGAAGAGTGTTTGTATAAATTATTTCACTGACAGCTTTCAATCCTGTAAGCATATTAAAATATTGCAAGTAAAAAAAAAAAAAGATGCCTGGAGCAGCAACCACTGCTCTGGTTTTATATTCTTTTTGGTCTTTTTTTTAGCTAGGCTTTGACTTTGTCACCTACCTGGATAATGAACACCAGGAGAGCAGGCTGCTGCTACCGATTAACTGAGCGGGCTAATTGGAGAGGACTGCATTGGTGACAATTAGGAGGAAGAACAGCAGAGCAGATCAATATCCTTGAGAGCAGACTTCTTGTCCTTTGGGAATCTGTGCCATAACAGGGCTGCCATCTTACAGAGAGATTAGGATACAACCGATTGCTGTTGGTAATTTAGTTGCTTTAACTTATATAACTATCAAGTATCAGATATATAGTTCATACAATAAATTGCATTAAAGGTTCAAGAACTAAATTTTGACTGATAGTCTGCCAGCAGTTTCAAGATGCTACAGTGATTATGCATTTATATTATTTCCCTCTATAACAGTCTAACATTTATATGCTGGATGTGCTGCTGAGTATTATAATTATTGTGAAGGTGATTGTACGTCTGCTTTCTGAGCTTTGAGGATAAGCAGCATGCTGATGTGAGACGGCATCTTCCCATTTCCCAAGGGGGCTGAGAGGAGCCTCCTGGCCTGTGCCATCATGCCAGGCGCAGGGACGCCTCGGGACAGGTCTGGAGCAGGAGGAGGTGTCCCGGCTGCAGCGGGGGTCAGTGCAGCTCCTGTGCCTGGGCAGGAGGGGTGCTGGTGCGGTGCAATGCGGGGGTGCGCGGGGAGCGGAGTGCAGCTGCCAGCCCTGGCCCGGGGAAGGGCGGCTGCCAGCCCCACCGCAGATGAAGCAGGCAGGTCCCTGTCCTTGGTCCTGGACCCCAAAGAAGTCTCGCACCCGCTACGTGCAGCAGCTCCATGCTGTGCTCCTCTCCATCTCTTTTATATCTTGTAGAGAGGGAGTCTTTTGGCTTCTGTATGAGATGTACCTATGTCTTTTCCCCCTGTTACATGGAGTTAACTCACTTGGTACCCCTTTTTCCCTGTGGTACCATCTTGCACTAGCTAACTGCAGTCTTTTGTTATGGTATCCAGTATGTAAAATTAATTAGTTTATGTAGAAGCACTCACATAGTCTGTTCAGGTAGGGACTGCAGAAATACACATCTTTCTGCTAATCCCACTGTGATGGATTCACTGTCTTTGAGGCTGTCAGAGATGTGTATGAAGTTCTGTTTTTACTGCTCTGGCCTTGTTAAAATGCTGGTTGAGAAGCAGTTTTCATGGCTAGCAAATTGCTGCTGTGAAGATGAACTGGCTGGGCTGATGGAGGGCAGATCCTTATGTAGTTTGGCACAGGGTGAGTCAGGTAAAACAGGCTTGAAGCTTTCTGCATATTTTCAGAGCTAAAAATATTGTTAAAAGTTTTCAGAAAGTTTCAGCTAATATTCTAAGAAGTCTGTAGTGGTAGTGATAAATCACATTGTGGGATCCTGACTGGGGTATTTCAAGGGTGATACAAATCTGCCTGCTTAACTGTTCCTAGCATTACCCAGGTTTAATGAAGATATCCTATAATCTTGAGGATCCAATTTACTAACTGTCACTGTTAATGTAATCTCTATAGAAGTAAAACTCTGGGTTTGACATTAACATGGACATAGACAGAATCCATTTCAGGTGAGCGTAAAAATTCAGTCAGTGAGGTACCTGTGACTGTCACAGGTGAAAATATTTGCTAATGAAGTGTGTATTAGTCTTAGACAGGTAGAGAACTCGCTTAGTCTCTTAATTTACTTTGAATAATTCATTAGGTAGCACTCTTCACCCATGACAGTCATAGGTAAATCCCAGACTGGAGCTGCTAATTAAAGTTGCAAGATGAAGGGAAGCTACTAACGAGATGCTAGACAAGTCCTAGAACAATACAGAGGTAATTTTAAGCACATAAAGTTTTATTGTTGGTTTTCACATGAGGGTAAGGAAATGCTGAAGAATTTACACTTGTTACAACAAATAATTAGAAATACGTGTGAATGTAGATGCGAGGCTGAACGAGGGGAGCATGCTTCCCCAGGACCAGCAGATACCTGTGGCACATAGATGGGTCCTTAGGGATCATTGAACATATTGATATGAAAAATTGTTGAATATTTCACATTTAGCTTTAAAAAAAAGAAAAGGATAAACAATGAATCTATGTGGATTTTATCAGACATTTATGGATAAATATATCGCTAAAATATAACCTATGCCTGTTTAACAAAAACTTGTTACCCATGTGATGATCTGTATATGCACTGTTGTCAAGTGGAACTAAATAGTGAGCTTATGGAATGAAAACATATAGATACAGTTTTGCATAGTAGAAATTAATTTTTCTTGTTGTTTCTTCTACAATGTGAAATTTAGAAATTTCCAAATTAATGTTTTGTTGAAGAGTACAGAAGATTGCATCTGTGTTGTTCCTGTTGTCTGGCTGGTTCAGTACACAGAAATATCTGATGTTGCAATACATTTAAATATGTTTTATCTTAGGAATAAGATCTCTAGAAATCTGTATGGGGATATGGAGGAGGATAAAAACAGACTTTTAATGATTATTTTCAATATACCAATACAGCACGCTATTCAGACAAAATCAAATTTGTTAAAGCAGTTTATCTCATTAAAGAAAATGTCTAATAGGAAAATTCATATATCAGAGCTTCACTGAACATGGGAAAAGTGTGTGTGTGGAGTGCCTTGTCTAAAGAGAAAATAAATATAGTCAGCTAGATGTGTTTGCTAATCCTGCTTACTGCATGGCTGTAGCAGCAGCTCTGGCACTGCAAGCGGTGGGGCAGGAGTCTGAAGGGATCCTCTGCAGCCAAGCTGGTTTCAGTCACTGCAGAATCAGGTACTGGGTGGCACTTGGGTTATAACCTCATGAGACTCCGTCTCTGACAGCAAAACCCACCAAAGGTGATACCAGTCCCCCCTGTTCTTTCTGACCCTACACAGCTTGTGCAGCCACATTATGGTTTGGATTGGGAGCCTGTCTGGCTTTAGAGAAAGAGTAGCATGTGACACCTTCCCTGCTAGGTTCTTCCTAAACTGGTTGTTTCTCTAATTCACTGTTTAGCCATCCAAGACGTGATGGCTGGCTTGCAATAAAGCGAGAGTGGAGACAAAGCCTTGGAGTTTGTGCAAGGACAGGACCGCATTCAGATGCTGCTGTGGCTGAGGACTGCATTTCAAAACACCATGTGCATTTATAAGGGTAGGATCAAAAAGTAACATGCTAGAAGAGCAGTACATGAAGTGTTTGACATAGGAAAAGTGCAGTGGCAGTGGTAAGCATATTAACATTACCAAAAAATGCATCTTGTCTTGGTGAAATACTTGGTAAAGCAACAGTTTTACAGCACTTCAGTTTACCAGCCACAGCAAACCCCATGTCATGGGGGCGGGGGGAAGAGAAACATAAACTACCATAAAACTACACTTAGATCATATGTATTAAAAAGTAAATCTCTCCATGAATTTTCTGTGATTTAGTGTATTCTTGGTTTGCTGGGTGGATTCTGGCTGGTTCTGTTGGCAGCTCCTCACTGAACATGCCTGTGGCATGCACTGTCCCAAACTATTGCAGATGAGGAACAAATACCTTCCAGACTTGTTTTGTTGTCATCCAAAACAGATGGCCAACTGTCAGGCTCCTCCAGTTGCTAATGAAACTTGGAGTTTGGAGAAGCTGAGCAGATAATATATTTTCATCATTTTTCTGTGTGATACCAGCAAATACAGAAAGTATGATTTTAAAATCAGAATGTTATGCTATATAAGATTTCGTTTTGGGGTTCTCTGCTAGATACTGTTCTGATAAATTTGCAAGGTGGTCCAGGAAGCCTTCCTGCTCCTGAGCAGCCCCCCAGTGTTCTGCATGCAGGTGTTTGCTGAAGGTCTAAACCAGTAGTATTCTTTCCAGTTAAACATGAATTTCTGATTTCTTTTGTGCAGGAGGTGATTTTGCACTGACTGAAAGTGTTTTTGACCAAAACCAAGTTATAATTCATTTCCCATCTGTATTCAAGCAGGCTCTATTTTTATGCTTACATAAAGAATGGGGTGACTACGGAGAATTTGCATGCTCTCCTGAGAGTGTTTCCAACTGCAGGTGACAGAGATGAAACAACACCATGTCTATCCACTAATAAGACAGTATCCATTTCCCTACATCAGAAGAATCAACGACACATCTAAAAAGGTGAACAAACTATAGCATCTGCTAAAAAAAAAGACAAAAATAAATCAAGGGTTTGATTTATACGGAATGTTAGGTATTTCAGAGTGTTTTGTGCATGAGGGAGTTAAAAACGAGTTTGTTTTCTGCTGCAGTTTTTGCTATGCAGAAAGTTAAGAGAGAAATTCAGTGAATGAAGGGGGAAATGAGTAACAATTACTTCCTGAACAGTGTCAGCAATGCATGATACAGTCATGATCTGGATCTCTGCTGTCTGTGAGTGCCGAGCATCCACTCAACTCTTATGTTTGACCTAGAAAACTTAAAAAAAAAGCTCCTGCTAGTCACAAAGATGGTGCACCATCTAATCATTTAATTCTCATAAAGATTAAAGAGTTAAAAGCAATGAGTTAAATTTATTACTTTGGGGTTTGTTTGTTTGGTGTACCCATAGCTGCGGCAGATTGTTGATCAACAGCAGGGACATGCCCCACTGCTTATTTATAAAGAGATCTCAGAGTTCAGTGAGACCACAGAACAGCTTTGTCCATCACAGAGATAAATCTGCTTTTCATATGTCCTCCTACTGTTCTCCCACTTCCTCTACAGAAAATACTGATTTTAAGACATTTCATGTTTTCCAGATTCAAATCATTGTCATGCAGGGTATTCTAATAGAAAGAGCAAAGAAAGTTCAATGTTGTATTTTTGTGCCTATAAAGAAACTTAGAAGATTATGAAGTGTAGTTGTAATTATGAAATGGTCCCAAAAGCCAAGGGAGCCAGATACCTCATGGTCTGTGTAAATGCTTACCTGTGAAAAGCCCTGCCATTGGTCTGAGTGCAGAACTATGAAATCAAAACCATTTATTTTGCACCAGTTTCCATGCCTAAGGCCTGAAGTGGTAAAGAAGCAAACTTTCCTGCAGATCCCCTTTGGCTTGATGACTAAATTCCCATTCAACAGAGAGACATGTTGTGGAAATGTTTAAATCATAGAATTGATAGCAATTTGTTCAGGGTTTTTATAGCTTTCTTGGATCGCCTAAAAGATGCTGAAATGTTTTCTTTCACTTCAGTCTTACTTTGACTTTGAAGAGGATGAAATGTGGCTGTATGCTTCAGTGGTGACACTGTTTAAAAAGAATCTTTGTATGTACAGTACTTAATATACAGGGAAGGGAGGAATAGTAAAAGGTTTATAAGCATTTGATGGTTTGATACTGCATGCTCTCCTAAGTCAGGATCAGAGCTGTTAGGAAGCAGCCTCCAGGAGAATTTCTCAGCTAGCCACCGCTCTCAGCAGAGCCACTTGGCATCCCCTTCCCACAGCCCCCCACCCCAGAGGGTACGAGCTGGCAACAGAGCCAGCCTGTGTGCAGGGTCCTGGCCATGGCTGCCTTCTCAGCTGTGGGTAGCGAAATGCCCCGTTCTCAGTCTTGGGAGAAAAAGGCTTCGAGTTCAAACCTGTATGATATATTTAGCACATCTTACACTATAAGCTCAAAACACATGGATGTTAAGTACAGTGGTGAATGATTTCTTAGAGCATCCCCTTGATGCTGATGGAATAACTATTAGTTTTCTCTTGTTAATGAAGAGGTTGACAAAGTCCCAGTGGATGAGGGATATTGCTCTATTTCAAGCCTTGTTTTAATTCCTCTAGATCACTTGTTTTCCAAAAGTAATATTTAGAAGACGTATAAACTCACTGCCTTTTCACCCTACAGCCCCTCTTTCCATTTAAATGATGTCTCATCTGCTGAACCCCAGTATTAATGTCTAGTTCCACTTAAGTTGCATGAATTATGTTAAACAGTCAAGTAATTCAAACAAGTGCGCAGTGCAGTGGTTCTTTATGGTACACCCTGATGGTACAGACTGGCTTTAATTGTGTCCATCACTTTTAAAAGTCAGCTTGTAACTTACTGGTTTAAATTGTGCTGTTCCCTGGCAGACAGGGCTTGGGATAGCAAACTTGGGAAAGATCTTGTGCAAGAGCTTATTTCCTCTGAAAATGAGAAAACATTAACATTGCACCTTTGTAATAAAGTACATTGAATTGTAAATGAAAAGCACGTAGTTGTGATTTAAAATGCAAGCAGCTCCTGCAAATCAATACTAGCTATATAAAAAGAGTTGAAAATGATAATACAAATTAATTCTAGAGAGAAATATTCATAGTAGTCATGATACACTGATTTCTGCCAGTCACAGCTTGATTGCATTTACAGTTACATTTGTGGTACTCTTGATAAATCCATGATTGGAAGATAATGCTCACATTTGAACCAAGTACATCTTTGAAAAAGTCTTAAGACAATGAAATACAAAGTAAACCCCATGCCTTGCCTCTTTGCTCAGTTCCAGTTTTAGGGATGAGGGTTTTTCCAGACTTCGTCCAGCGGTGACTTTGCACTTGAGCAATGTGCTTCAGCAAATCAATTCTTGTCCAGGGGGAGGGCTGGACCTCCAGCTTCGTCTCCCCCAAGGCTTTTAGCCTCCTTTGACCTCATCAATCCATAAGCTTCTGCTTCAGTTTCCCAGGAGTATATTAAAAAATAATAAAGTCAATAGTTGGAGCTGTCGATGGGAAGGCACTCCGGGGCCAGGAGCAGAGCGGGCTCCTCTGGCCAGCATCCTTGACTGGGAGAAGAAGTAGGACTGGGGCAGAGGGAGCAGGCGGCATCCCGGGGAGCCAGGGGTCCAGGCGGCAGCATCCCACACTCTGCCGGGGGTACCAAATGGTTAGGAGAGCAGCTCCAGGAGTTCTTTGGGTTTCCATCTCCAGAGGTACACAAGCCATTTTTCACTGATATCCTGTGATGGCAATGTGTTTACCTGGGGCTGATCTGAACTGAAACTTCATCACAGAGAGGATCATCTCCATATGGCTCCTAAATCTATTGCACAGGAAAGAGGGACAGCATGTACGTTTCTTTTCCATGCCAAAATACAGTAAGACAGCATTTTGACATGCAGGCAATTTATGAGGCTGTCTCTGCATTCTGAAAGTAGCAGGGCTGCTTATTTTAGTCAGCCGGTTGCATTAAAATATCATTCTTTTAAGGACTGTGCACTCATTCTAATTTCTCCTTGGCACGGACTGGTTTGGTTCATGATCTGCTGCTCTCACATGTGAAAAGGAATAGATCTCTGCCCCAGGTATCCCAAGAAGATACAGTTTGCCTTAATCTGAAATTACAATCTTTCAGAATGTGCCTCTCACTTTCCCTGGGCTGCAATTCTCCTGGTTTTCTCCTATTACCTAGAAAAGGAGGTTTTCTGTTGGTACTCATGCATCAAGGGCCCATATTTTCTGCACGTCCCTTAGGATGGTTTCCCTGCTCATGCATCAAGGAGAGGTAGTGCTTTCATCAGGTGCAGGTTCTCAGTTTTCACCAAACTGGCATTATTTATGGTAGAAGAAGCAACTTTTAACTTCTCTGCTCCCTGCTGGGATCCCTGTAAGAGTAAAGGCAGAAAGCCCAGCCTGCAGGAGCCCTTCTGCCAGCTGCAGCTTGCGGAGCAGTGCTGTGGAGGAGGTGTATTTCTGACAGCTCAATATTATGCAGTTTCTTCTTTTCTCACCATATTTGTTTCATGTTGGTTTTAGAAATTTGAACTCTTCCATGTGGAAGCTACTCTCATCCTGAAGGTCCACTCATGTCAGCTGTCCATGTACACATGAATGGGTTGAGTTAGTGTTTATGGTTTCTAAATTACCTTTAAAGCACAGAATAGATTTAAAGCAATAAAATTCCTTTTTTTTTTTTGTTTCTTTAAAGCAAACAAATGATGTTTGGACAATTAAATTAAATACTTACAGAAACCTTAGAAAAGTGTATGAAAATTTGCAGATGTTTTCACGTAAAAGCTTTTTTGATATATGTTTTGATATGTAGCATGTTACTAAACTTACACAACAACTTTAAGTGATTTCTAAATCCAGGCTTCACTGCAAAACATGTGCCTACTCCAGTACCTCTACAAAATTCAACCTCTAGTGAATATTTTACATCACTTTTCTTTTAATCACATCCTTCTAAATTACTTTATCTTACATCCTACTGCAATCTACATCTAGACCTGTGCTAACATGCTTTCATGTCTGTGTGTTTCTGGGCGGGTATTTTGCTTTCTTCGCAAGGTCAGTACGTGGATGCAGTAGATCTTGGCTGGCCCTGACGCCTCAGCCGCAGGTGGCTGTTGCACGGGCTAGGGCCTGGTGAGGTTCAGCATCCATGCAAAAGGAAAGCCAGGGAACAGCTTCCTGTATGTAAGTGCTGCTAATGGTTTTAAAAAGATGAAGTCGGTATCTTCTCCTTCTCTTTCCTCTGTTCTTCTTCTTAATATGAGGATTTTTATTTTGTTGATTCATAGGTTATCTAAATATGAATAGGTTCACATCAATCAGCACTGCTAGTACCACAAAATGAATATAAATGTTGTGTTCAGTACTTTCCTAAAAGAATGAATGTGTGTCTGAAATGTAAATCCACATTCTGCAGTCTTTTCTCATGAATCCTTGAAGCCTAACTCTTTAGGTTTTTTTTTTTTTAAACATTAATCAATTATTTTGCTCTAGACCTCTAAATCGGTTTGCAAGAATTTATGTTATCTGTGGCATTATGTTAATTTCCAGCGGATGGTAACAATCAAGTATTATACAAAGCATGGAAGTTAGAAATGAGAAGTCTTTGCTTGTTCCTCCAGATGAATGTTGGAAATGTATACAGTCTGTTAAGATTTTCTATTTATTCAGTGACCAAGCTTTAAACTGCACATGGCAATTACTCAGTGTTCTTCATACTAATGTATTCTGGAGCATTGAGGGAAAATTATGGTGCACTCTTGATAGTTTTAGAAAATGAACTGAAGCAAGATCCAGTAGCGTTTTGCACCATGCAGAGGCTCCAGGGAGAAAAAGAGCCTGCATGCTGGTGCACATACAAAAAAAAGAAAAAAAAGCATGCTGATTTATAGCAGCTGCCATTGTTGTTACAATATCAAAAGTGAAATTAAAAGTTTCCTAGAATTCCTAGTTGTAAAAACAGAAAAAAATGACTCCTTGAACCTAAAAATCTTCCCCTACAAATCAGGGCTCCTAAGTGCTACTTCAAAAGAAAAAAAAACAAAACCAGCTCCTAATTCCAGTTGGGCCCAAAGTAGCCCCAGATTTATCCGCTTCTGCTCAGACGCCTACTGTGGTGTCAGTGGGAGATTTGCCTCGGGGACTGGTTGCGGCACAATCCCACACTTTGTCATCCGCCAGCGGGAACCAACCTGGCTTTGGTTTTGGTGGTCACACGCGTGCCTGGGGTATTGCTCTGGTGCAGGTTGGCCCCACCTGCCTGGGCAAAAATGTGGCTTTGATGTCCCAAGACATGCTACATATGTGTATTACTGTGCCAGGAGAGCTATTGACTGATGAAAAATCATCTTGCTACAGCATCTTGTTTATTTTTTTGCAACATCTTTACAAATATTTGTATTTAAAGCTTTCTCATTAGAATTAATGACAAGTAATATGCACAAGGAATCATTAGCAGAAACTCCGATTATTGCATCTTACATTTAAAATTATTTAAGTCAGTATTCTTGACACATAAAGCAGCTGACCTTTTATTAAAAGGGATGATTGGTGTTAGTAATTAAAGTAAGACACACTAAACGTAATACATCTTCAAAGTATCCCTGTATAATTTGGCTTTTCTTGCCTCATTTGAAAACCTTTCTTGCTTTTTTGAGGTTGCACTTCTAAGGATTCTGAGTAACTGAAATATTTTACTGTTTAGTGAATTGAAAAATAATCCTAACCTTAACCATAAAAGTTCGTGGATATATGTGGACTTCTTTATAACACAAGAAATCCACTTTGTTGTAGCACTTTTGTAATTTAAAAAAATTTCTTCCCTAGATGTTGTTGGAAAGAAAAGTGATCATAGATGGTATTCTAGAAGTCCAAGAGCTGACACACTAGACTTCCATCACCATAGAAAACTATATTTTCAGCTCTCTTGAGCTGCCCCTTCTCCCCAGGACACAGCAGCTGTCTCATGTACGTGGGCAAGTGAGCAACATGAAGGTGATGCTGCAGAAATCCCTATTCCAATCAAAGAAAAAGAAAATATGACTGAATAAGCTGTGTGCAGTCTAGGACAAGGAGCTGTAGAGCTGATACTATAACTTCAAGGATGTTTGCTCATTATAGTTACAAAGCTGTAATGTATTTTTAATCAAATTAGTAGTTTGAAAATCTGGAGTGTTTTGACTTTCACTTCCAAAAGATGGAAAGTCACTCTGATGATTTTGCTTTTATAATATTTGTATGTAAACTTATTTTTCCCACTTAGTAATTTAAATTGTCATAGGTAAAAGAAAGTATTATTGATACACACTTATTTTACTGATTCTCAAATGGTTCTCATTTGTAAACCAAATACACCTAAATGTGTTTGTGTTCATGAATTAATTCATTTCTATCATAGGCTTATGACAGTGTTATAAAATCAGTATTCCATAATCAAAGTCTTCTTCCTTTCTGAAGTTTAAGAAGGTAAAATCTTGATGCCATAGAAATCTGAGGGGACAGGATTCTGACATCTGATTTTATAAGTAGTGGATATCTTTGTAACTTTGATTAGAAAGCCATGGTCTTTCAGTCTTTAAAGAAAAAGGAAAATAAAAGTTTTTACCTCCTTTTCATCCTTACTGTGAATACACAAGAGCAGTATAATATATGTGCAGTACACAACAAAAAAATGCCAAACTTTTTCCTACATTCAAGAAAAAATCAAAAATAAAGTGATACAGCATTAATGCAGACCAGAAATTTTCTTCACATATGAAAGAACTGAATATTTCATAGAATCATAGAATGGTTTGGGTTGAAAGGGGCCTTAAAGATCACACAGTTCCAACCCCCCTGCCATGGGCAGGGACACCTTCCACTAGACCAGGTTGCTCAAAGCCCCATCCAACCTGGCCTTGAACACTTCCAGGGAGGGGGCATCCACAGCTTCTCTGGGCAACCTGTTCCAGTGCCTCACCACCCTCAATTATGTATTTGTTTGTGTGTGCATTCATATGTTTCATAATCGTTATTAAGAGATGACAACAAAAATGTCTTGTGTTATCTTCCTCCTCTCAGTGTGAGCTCTCTTTAGCTTTGAAGTATTATATAAAAAATAAGATAAGTTTGTAAATGGGCATCTTTGCTTTATGTGAGACATTTTTTTCTCTTAACAAGATTTGCTCTGCAGTTGTTAGGCATTTCTAGAACCTTTCTAGTTGAACTGGTGATATTTTCTAATAGTAACCTCTGGATACCAAAGCTGGTTGCTTCCAATGGCGTCACTTATACAACCAAGATGAAGGGCAGAAATTCAGAATCTCATAACTTGTCAGTATTACTACATGTTTCAAAACTATCTGAAGTTGAGTCATCTTATATCAACATTACATTATTGCTCTGGGACTGTGAATTTCCATAATAACAGTGGAACTAAGGCCGCTGGAAAGGTTTATGGTCAGGGTTTGGTGGAGGTTACCTAAGAGCTTGCAGAATAAGTCTCTGAGATTAGGGCTTCTTGTCCTAGAGAAAATCTAAATGAATGCTACGACAGAGTCCTTGTTCCAGGAGGTTTGCAGTGCAAAGAAAAAGAGACAGAGAGATGAGAGAGGAAAGGAGAGCAACGAGGGGTGAATTGATTGCTCATGGTGATCAGAAGATGGGAGGGAGAAGCCCTGAGCACAGCTAACTGCAGAGTCCATGCAGCAGCTGTGGGCGGTGGAGGAGAGCAGAGTCGGGGGCACTGCAGGTGGGTGGGTGGGCTGTGTCCTGCCCATGGCGGGATGTGGGGAGGGGGCAGCCACAAGGGGCTGGGCTGAGCAGCTCCCTCCAGGTGGCTGTGGAATGTGGCCACAGGGCTTAGATTTCCCTTCTTCTTTGTTGTCATGCTCTTCAGTTCATTGAGATGCAACAGTGCTCCTGAGTTGCTCATTTAATAAGAGTATGGCGGGCAAATTTCTGGAAGGAGAGGCGGTCGGACCACAGCAAGGCTCTGCGCTAGACCCTCCCCTCCCACTGCCTGAAAGGCATGTCACGGGCACATTGATTATATACAAATATGTGTGTTTAGCTGCAATTTCTAGCTGCTTTCAGTGGTGGGATCCGTGGGGAAGTCAGGAGTGCAAACATTATTTGCTCTCCACAGGGTAAATACCTTTTGTGTTGCAGGCAGTGGTGGAAAGTTTGTGTGTGCATTGCACTTACCAGCAAGTGCTTAAATCATGAATGCTGTTAGATTGCTTCTAATTGCCTCGGAGATGCTGTGACTCGTCTTGTTATTGCCAGCTCCTGTTTCCATGGGAGACGGTGACTTCTGATCCCAAGAAGTTGAGCTTAGACATATTAATGGTGTTTGGATATTGTACGGTAACAACTCCATTGACTCACGCCGGTGCTGCCCAGGCGCAGAGCAAGTGCATGTGCCGGCTGGTTGCGGGAGGCTCGGGGCTGTGCAGAACCCACACCACCCTGGGACGGTGCTGCACCAGGAGATCAGCAATGGAAAAGGGAATATATGCCCCACGAGAGCTAGATTGCAGCATTTTTTTTTTAAAAATGTGGTTTTGTTTAATTTCCACAATAAAAAAAACACAAATAGTTTTAAACTGTCAACGCTTTCTGCGACCCCTTCCATAGTTACATTTGGATAATGTGTTTTCTTGGTAGTGGGTCCCAAACATCACAAGCTTTCTCACACCAGTTAGTTGCATTTTGTTTCTAGTGCACTGTTAAATAAGCTTTTTCTTCAAAATTAATGGCCCAGCAAAGAAGGTCTGCAGCTACCTGGCTGTAATGATGTGTGGGATTTGTCAAGCTTTAATGTACTGAAATTCAGGATTAAAAAGCACTCATAGACAAGCTTTCTGTAAGGGATTTTTTTCTCAACTAACAATTATTTTTGTATATTTTTAGAAGAAATTGAAATTTATCTTTTCTCTGTATTTTTTATTTTCTTCTTTCTTAAAGCATGATTGTCTTTTATAAACAAAATCCTTTTCCTGGATTTTTTTGTTGTTGTTTTAATAAAGACATATGAAAAAGATGTATTTGAGCTTTCACTATTTGAGAAAGCAAAGCTCCTAATTCATGTGCATGTTTAACCAATGTCCTCCATAAGATATGTGAACACCTTATCTATAATTGTTCCACTATAAGTAAAAGAAAGAAATCAAGGAAGAAACCGAGCAAATCGTACGTAGTGTTGTATGCAGAAGCCATAGGAATAGAAATCCTATGATCGTCCGAGTGGTACATGAACCTTTGGTCTCCGTGGGGCTCTCAGGCAGCAGCTGTTTTATAGCTGGGGTAGGATGTCAGGCTTCAGAAATGGACCAGAGAAAGAGATTTTCTGTGTCAAACCACAGTTCTTGGAGCTCATATTGCAGATGATGAAAATCAAGTTATCCCCACATCCAGTGACAACGTTGCAGATAAAATTACCTTTTCTAGTCTGTAATAGCAGGCATTATGTGTTTGTTCTGACTGCAAGATTCCAGCATCGCTGAGAAATGACATGTGAACAGCCATGGGACAATTCAGAATCGCTGTCCATCTCCCCTGTCCACAGGCAGATGCTCTCTGTCATGGGCACCTGGCTCCGTGTACAGCCACGGCAAGAAGTGCTTGGGGTATCGCAGCTGCTGGGCAGGTGCCACATGAAGGCAAACCAGCCAGATTTCTGCTGATTCTCCTTATTCTTGGCAAACACACTCAGCTGAGGGAATTTGAGGGAATTCTTTGACAATGCATCTCTCGAAGACTTTCTGGATCCTTCCCTCCCTCCTTTTTTTGCTGCCAGCAAAGGGAGGACCAAGCCAAGTGGATGTTCATGGCCTTCATCATCCCGTCTGTTTGCTTTTTCATCATTAGGTGTTATAATTTCTAGGCCAAAACTGCTCCTATCATTCCTAGTGCTGCTGGGCTTCCCCTAGTTACAAACTTGTCCCAGTGAAAAACTTCAGAAAAGTTTGTACTTCCCAAGCAAGCCTGGAGACAGCTAACAATTAAGTAGGGTAGCTGGTGGTTTTACATGAAATGTGGTGTAAAGTCAGGTGCATTTTGGTGGTTGTGACCAAGTTCCACTTTGTGAACCAGAATTTGATGGAATCTGAATATTGCATTAAAGTCACAAATAAGAAGTCACAAACCCCTCCGACACCACAGCAGAGACACAAGCACATCTGCTGAACATGACTCTGCAACCAGCGATGCGCCCAGCGCTGCTTTGGTAATGCACATTTGGTTCGTGTGTTTGCCCTTAGATATACACAGCAGGGAGGCCTTTATCAGATGAAGTCTGTACAAGCAAGAACAAAGATGTCTAATAAATAAAAAAACCCCAAATGTCTAAAAGCTAAATGTGTCACTGAGCTTTTCCATATGGTTATTTTATCCTACAAGTCTAGTATTTGACCCGTGGTTGTCAGAGTGCTCATGGCTTCACTGAGAGAGCAATGCTGCAGTGCTTGATCTCCTGTCCTCCTTTTTTAATCTTTGTAATGTGCCGTATCATTTCCAGAAGTATTTCCAAATCTGCTGCCAGAACAAAGCAAAGAACTATCCAAGACTGATTTGCTCTTGGATGTGCAGATGGTACAGGTACCTTTCTGGGTGCTGGCCCCCACCATGTTGATTAGGGAAGCTGGATGCTGACGTGGCATCAAGCAGGGCAGCACAGGTGAAGCCACAGCTACAGGAGACTACTTCGCTGCTGGCAGTGGCACGGCTCTCCCCGAGGGCACCACCAAGGTGCTACTGGCCAGATCAGAGTCCCGGGCACGGCCGTCATGCCCTGGGGGGCTGAAGCCCATAGGAACGCTGCAGCTTCTCTCACCTCTGGTTCGTGTTGTTAGGAGCCGAGTTTCTGGCTCCCAAACCACCGAGGAGAATGGCTGTGCCGTTGCTATCCAGCCTGGCATCAAGTAAAACAGTTCCCTTTTTTCCACACGCACCCCAAATTAATTACAGCTTTGGAAAAACCATAGTGGAATGAAGGCGAACAAGAAAAACATTTCTTTCTCTCCTCTTCTGTCTCAAAATATTTTTTTTTTTGTTTAACTTCCTTTCCCAGCTGAACACTTTAGGAAATTTAAAAGTATTTTCGATATGGTATTCTAGTGAGAAAAGTTATCACCAAATGGCCTGTTCTTTTAGCAGTAATAATGTTCATGCATCAGCACCTGCCTCTCCATCCATGGTAGCAGCTGTTTGAGTTGAAAACAGGAATGAAACCTTGATGGTTTCATATGCCGTACTATTGCGCATTGCACTAGCACAGCCACTGCCGTTTGACTTGGCTCTTGGGGGCAGCTCCGAGCACTGGGTAGCTTTCCAGAGGTGGGATAGCCTGTGTTTGTGAGGACTTTGAGCAGCTTTTGCTTAGCAAAAGAAACGACGGCTGATTTTTATGTAAAAATTTCAGTGTAAAATTTCTCTAAAGTGAATGAACTATCAAGCTGCAATGAGGTAATATCACAAAGGGTTTAACTCTGAGCTGTCAGTCTCATGCGGGATGCTGTGCAGGCGGCACGTGCTGTGGGGTTTTGTCTTCCAGCTCCACGTGAGATGAGTTATGTGCACAAATCCCTTAGCTGCAGTGCAGTTCAAAAATCATGACGTCCCTGTACTTAACGGGTTGCGGTTAGTGCTATCGAAGTACAGTTAAACACTCTCCTGAATGGCCTTGCAATTTTATTTTCCCTCCTAAAATCACATAGTTTTATTCTGAAAGGATTCTGATATACACAGATGTAGCCAAAGCAATTTTTCTTCATTAGGGTGAAGCCTCATTCCTTTTCTGTTGCTTTTTCATGTTAGTTGTTATAGCTTGCTTTGAGAAGATTCAGTTATTTTATTCCTACTCCATTAAAAAATACAACACTGCAAGCTAAATATTATTTTGAAAAATAAGGTATGAGGAATTGACTGTGATTGCACAGTGGTGAAAAAAACCTTGTATTTTATTGGAAAAATAATAAGTATGGATTGGTTCTGCTGTACGGAGCAAGCTAGTCTTATTAAAGCAATCTAACTATATATATAAAAAGGACAAATATTTGTTGAAATGCTGCAAAGGGGAACTGGGCTTACATTCCCTATCACTGGCAAAATGTAATTTTTAAGATTAATCTAAATTCTCTTTCTCTCTCTGAAAAGTGTTTAGTATTCCTTGGAAGCTCTATTGATCAAGGAACTCTACTTAGAGTTGAAAACCATCTGAGCTGTTTTTTACAAATGGATTTTGTAAATGACAGGTGGAATTGAGATGTTGGCTCCTGCCAGAGCCACCGTGTCAGCCCAAAGGGACCATTACAGATTTTCTTTCACTTCTGCACTTGCTCTCTTATTCCTGTTGTGCTGGGGTGGGGGAATGAACAAAATAAATGGTAGTAATCAGTATAGTACAAATTTTTCTATGCATAACAAAGAATTAAATCTGATTTGCTGACTAAGATTTTAATTTTTTTTTTTTTTTTACAAAGATTTTGCCTGTTTGTTGTCGGTGTTGGGCAGCAACCCGTGCTCCTCATGCCCTGTTTTTAAATTATAGAGAAGTAGTCCTTAAGAACAATAAATGCCAGTTAACATGTGTTAAGCTTCAGAGCTGCGTTTCTCCACAGTGGGTTTCAGCGGTGCCCTGTTGAAGTGCAGGAGGGTTCAGCCGTGTACTGTGCTCAGACCCAGCAGCATGGAGCAGCTCCTTAGGTGGAGTTCTGTCACCTGCACACGTGGCTGGGCATGACTATGCACATCACTCTTTACATACCCTGTTAGCAGTTACAATAAAGATGTATTTATGAATGAGACATACAGTTCTTCTGGAAGTTTGCTTAACTCCCTCAGTATAAAATACAAGTTTTAAAAGCTAGCATATTTGCCAAATGTTAATTATTAAAAATAAAATCTGACTGTCTTTGGATTATTGACTAAGCCACTAATTACTGATTTACTTGCTCTTGAAATAATGTCCTTTAAATAAATGATGGTTTGGATGTATTCAATAAATTATTGTCCTTTATTGAACATGGGTATTATTGATCTCCCATCACCATTTAAGTATTAGAATTTGCAGTGAGCCATTCTTGGTATTCAAGATATTGTTCACTTAGTCAAATCTTAAAGCAGGATTTTCTGTTGTGAATACCTAATGTATATATTTATCAATATTTCTATAGTACTTGACATTGAAGAACAAAAGCTTATTGCTGCATATCCTCCATGTATCCTCCACAAATCCATGACTTGGTATCTTTTTGGAATTAAGTTGTTAGAAATTTGAGAGAAATAGAGAACATAGACAGAAAATCAGGCCTTGAGAGCATCATACTTTGAGAATCTATGAAAGGAAAAAGAGAAGTTTGACAGTGAGGAGTCAAATTTATTAGGCAGATATTAAAAGAAATTAAGACATCCTCTTTGACACAGAAAGATGTCTGAAGTGTGAAACAGATTATCAGATTCAGGGACTAGGTTTGCCAAGCATTGATGATGGTATTAAGATACTGCCCGTCTGAAAGTGAAAACACAATGTGGTGGTAAACCTGGATAGCTACAAGCTTAAATTTCCAATCCAGGATTGCACTGAATCCTCTTCAAATTGTATTCAATGTTTAGATTTGTCTTAATGCAGAGTATTTTGCCCTTTTAATTTATAACTTCTGCTTGTCTAAGGAATATGGGCTTTTTCTGTTCTTGCTGTACTGTTTATACTATCCTTGGCTATGCAAACATATGGACAACCTACTCCATCTATCTGTATTTTACCTACGTGAAAGACGTACAGTTGCTAATATAGAGATAGACTACTCTTCAATTTAGAAACGGTATTATATTGTCAAAAATGGTGAAGGATCCAGCAATGTGATAGTTAAAATATTGTGCTGTATCTAAGGGAATTGCTTTATCATTTCTGCATAGCTTATAACTATTTTTAGTGGAGTTACTGATGTGCTGCGTTTCAGGATTTGGCCCTATATAAGTTGATTGTGGCACTAAGATTATGATAATCAAAATGCAATTGCTTATTCTTTTAATCTAGAAGATTAAAAAGATTTTTAAAACAATAACTTTATTGATAGACCATATTGTTACATGCAAAGTAACTTTTTAGTATGTTTCATGCTATATATTTTTAAACTTCAGATTCCTGAAGAAGTTAAATTCTGATGTTGATTTCATGTCAATATACTTAATGATACCTCTCACACTTCAGACACATTGCAAGACATCAGCTGAATGGAACCACATTGTCTCAGAGCCAGATTTTTACTCTATGTTTGACCATAGTTGTATGTTCTTATCTGCACATTCTCTGATAAAAGCGAATTTAGAACTACTCAATACTTAGATACTTTCCAAAGGTCCACTGAATTTCTCATGTAAGACTAAAATACAATGTATTTGCTTTGAAGTATTATATTTAACATCAGAAAAAGAAATTCTGGACTGGGAAATTTCCAATGATCAAGCAGCTCACTCAAATATGACCTAAAATTTGCCTCATATAGTCTCAGAAAATTCTGTCCTTTTAATCCAGTTCCCTTTCTCTGCAATTACTTTTAAACATAGTTAGTGCAAAGATTTTCTATTCCAAACATTTAAACCACCATCATTAATGGAGAAAGCTCAGCCAGGATTCTTTTTTCATTATGCATTCCTTTAAAAAAAATAATAAATAGCTTTTTCTTCCCAAGTCAAAGTGTGTCAGTTACAAATTCATAGTATCTTTCCAGGTTGAAAGGCTTGTTCTTCCTGACAGGTGTCAGGTTCACTGGTGATGCAAATTAATATTAAAGGGCAATAAATGAATGATAGAGGAAGTCTTGAAAATCTCAGCCTAAGACACTCACCTGTGGACTTTTAATGCCTATAAAATATGAATTGCAACTAGGCAAATTATTGAAGGATTTAGAGCATTGATATGTGAAGAGAACAAGGAGATCCAGCTGACAGGCTCATAGAAGACAGACCAAAGCATTTTAGATGCCACCTGGACATATAAATAGCTTCCATACAAGAGTGGTACTGTGGTACTTGGGTAGTTTAGTGTAAGAAATAAAATTTCAGTCGTTATTACTCAGTTATTACTTATTACACTTCACAGCTAAATTATTTTAAAAATATGTACCTCTAAATGCTACTGTTGGAAAATACAACTTTTATCATAAAAACCATGGATGTGTATTTAGGACTGAAATTAAACTGAGAAAACTGTGCTAATTACCCAGGGCAATCTAGCATTTTGAGAATGTTTCTGTTGCCCAAATAATTTTTAGCATTATTCTTTATATTTAACATTGCATTTTCACTTCTTTAGCTGAATGGTTTCCTTTACTGTGCTGAGATGACATAGTGCCACAGGCTTCAAATTCCCCCTTGACCTGCATGAGGATTCTCTGCTAGTTAGTCTCAGAGGAGAGTGCTCCCACAAGAGCAGTCTTTTTCTGTGAAGGCAATGTTTCCTTCATGTGAAATGGTTCCCTCATGTAAGACATCTGATGCATTATTGCTTCAAGAGTGTAATAAATATAAAGGTTGAATCAGGCTGCATATACATGCAGGTTATAAATGTCACAGTAAGTGACTCTTCATGATAACTCTAAGACAAGACAGAAGAAAGTACTCATTACTGGTGGTTATTGTCCACACTGAATCGCTGAGCTCTTATTTATATTTTCTGAAATGTTTTTCCAAGGCATGCTGAAGGCAGGAGCCATACCCTGTGTGTGTGCATACGTACACGTGTACTTGAAAGGTGAAAGCAGATTTGTCAGGCTCCCAGGTTTTGCATGGAACATGATGCAGAGAAATGCAGAAAGGGATTCTGAGTGGTGATGCACAATATCCGATGCTGTTGGGATGCAGGTTGCAGCCTGAAGGTGCTGGGCTCATTGGATGTGCACAGCTCACTCTATCAGAGCATATGTTTCTTCAGGACTTCCAGGTGTCTCGTCTTCTGCCTGACATCAGAAACTTTCAGACATCCATATAGTCAAATTGTGGGTTTGTTTTTGTTTATCCAAGGCAGATTTTTCCAACTCCAAAAGGGAAATTTGTCCATAGGAATCCATATTTATGATGGTTTTAAGACATGCTTAAATATCCCATCTTCAACAATTTCTTTTTTTATATGTTCGTAACAAGGACTGATGCTGTACAGACAGATCTTGTTCCTGGCCACAGGGTGGTTTTAGAAGATTATCAGCCAGGAGTATTGATGGTGTTATTCGTGTAATGTCCATAACTGCTGGGCTTTTGGTTCAGTTTAGTAACAGTGGTAACATACCCTGTTAGATCTTTTACTGTTATCCAAATGCTGACAACTAAAGCACCTTAAAAAATGATATGTAGCTTACTACATTTCCTTATATGTCATCTCAGAAAAAACAAGTGCACAAGAGCGACATGGTCAACAGACAGTGACATTTTTCATGAGAAGGGAAGCGTTTGTCAGCTAGTCTCATCAGACCTTGCATCACAAATGACTTAAGATCTTCTTAAACTCAGATAATGTTTCCTGTACGACCATATCATCTCACAAATAGTGTTTGCACTGCCTCCATGCTGTCTCGCTTGTGTCTGCTCATATTGCTCAGTGCATTTTCCCCAGGGTTTTTGGGGCACTGCCTTTTTTGGGGTTGCAATCCTCAATGTCCAGCACAGGGAAGTGAAGATTGATTCAGGGAGTGGCTGACTACCACTAGAACAGATTTTCTCCAACCCTGTAATGAAAGGTAGCTTCTCTGCTACATGTTTCTTTCTCTCTCTGCCAAAGAGCAAGGACCAAAACCAGCCCTACCTCTGCACAGTGCACAGCTTCAGGAGACCAGCTGGAGAAGCCCTGGTCCACCTTCCAGAAATAAATCTGAGAACCGGTGTGTTTATAATGTCTGTGTGAAATCCTCCTTCATAGGGAGGTGCAAAAGAGCTCTTTGATCTGGTGAGGAGGGTATCACAGGAATTACTGACTAGGGAGATTAAAACAGACATTTTCAAATGAGGAATTGAACAGACTTTTAAAATGGCAAAGGTAATTATCCATGGAAATGAAGCTCCAGAGAAGTACATTCTCCATCTCTGGTTGCCTGCAGTCCAAGTGTAGGCACTTTTCTGAGCAGTATGGCATGAGTTGCCTGAATTAGTGCAGAGAGGACTGGAATAAAGTCAGTGTCCTGGTTTGTAGGTTATGAGATATCGCCTGGAACTGTTTTAATGGTAGTAGTTTAATTTACAGACTACTCCAGTGCTGGTAGCATACATATGTTCATAATGGGGTTACAGTGGTCTTCATATTCTCACCCATAATTTTGCTCAATGCTGAGCCCAGGTGTGGCTGCAGGTTCGGGATCTCCATCCCTGATAACACTGGGAGGACAGAGGGATGACACTCTAGTCCACTTTCACATAATTTCTTTCACCATCACCTGCAAGGTATCTCATCTTTTTTGTGAGCTTTTTTTGGTGTGTTTACATCTCTGTAGGGTCACAGCCCTTTTTTCATGTACAGATATCCAAGTTTTTCCCATCACTTGCCTGCTGTTCACCAGACTGATTACTTGCATTATGCCAATAAAGTCATTAGTTAAGGGCCTGTGTGCTGCAACGAAGTGTAGAAACAGTGTGGGGAGCAAAAGTGAAGACTTGCATTTAATAATTTGCTATAGTTCACTCCTGATATTAGGCTTAATTTCTCTTTGACTCCTTAATGCAGAGATGCTTTAAAAAGATGGCACTCTATCTCTTACAAAGATGGCTTTATATCATTTACAAAGGTGGCTGTCCAAAACCCATTCATAGAGGTAGTTGTTACAGAGTCTTAAAGTTGATTCACCCCTTTCTTATAAAGTACTGGCTTTTTTATGGTCCCATTCACCCTTTTTTTTTCTGTGAATTTTTAATTATTACCTCACTGGAAAAAGCTGTAATTGTCTGAGTATTGGTTATAAAGATTTACTTTTGTTGGAGTCCTGTGGTACTTTACTGCTATAAAATGCAGTATTGTAGAATAGCACACGAAAACTTAGGTTGAGTAATTTTTTAGAATCAATAAATGTATACATGACTGCAGCTGCAGATATGTTTGAAGGCTTATGTACCACATTGATCATTTATACTGAAACTCAGATATACAGAGCATTGTTATCTCAGCTCTCATTTTGGGGACAGGACTGCTCTTGCTTACAGAAAATAAATTTATTGACATCTTAGTCTGTATTGATCAAAGCACAGCCCTTCTTTGGCCATGTGTTTTCCTGTATTTTAACAAGAAAATACTATGGATAGTAACCTGAAACAGTGGGGAGATTTATTTAAGTGACAGCTCTGAGCACCTTGCAAATTCATAGGTCCGTAGTTAGCACACTTGCAGGTTTTCATTTAACTCGCACTATATGGATGAGATCAATAAATAATAAACAATGGGAAAGGCCCCTGTCTGCTGACAGGCTCTATAACTTGTCCATAGCTATTCCCATACTCTTCCCATACAACAGCTCCCTGTTACAGTGCAGCCTGTGGCTACTGTGAAACAGAATATTAGATTGGTGCATAAATTTCTGTTTCTGTTCTGCGGAAGTAATCAATTTTCAAGAACTCCATTTTTACACAGTATTACCTATGAGTGTTCTGTTTAGTTTGCCCTTATACATTTTTAATGGCATAACTCTTGAATTACTTCTGGTCAATAACTCCTTTTCATTGTTGGTTATCTTTTATATGTAATACAATGAATTAATTATAATGGGGGAAAAATTTTTGAAATACAGTTTCTGTATATACTTCTCAAACATATCTGTTTAGTCAGACAAAATAAAGTAAAATCAAATCTCCCTGAGGGGGGTGCTTTGTTTCCTTGGAAGTTCAACATAAATATGTACACAACTAATCCCAGATGTTAAGAAATAAACAAAAGTAAAAATTATTACTGTTCACCATAGCCCTCATTCTGCTTTAACAAAATGATACCGGCTGGACCATATTTTGTTTTGGCAATAGTAAAGATGGTGGTGGTAAAGTAAGGAGTGCTGCTGTGTTGGCTATCTTCTCATTCTTCTGCTTGAGTAGATATGGGTTAAGTTCTTGTTACATACAGACTACTTCTAGGTATTTGGAAGTACGGTGCCTAATGTGTATTTGATGCCCATAGGGCAAGCAGTTGTTTGGTTCAGAAAGGCTTCCAGAAGACACCTTAGGTCTGTCTGTTCATCACACCTCCTGGTACAAAAATGAATTATTTTCTCATCCTTATATGTTAATCACACCCTATTTAATGTGCTTGAGGTCTGGGTTGTAAGAGGTGAGACATCAGGATATTTTATAAGCCACATTGCTTCAGCAGGAAACTTCAGCAGTCACTGAGATGTTTGTATGGTTCCTGCCCAGACTTTGGATAAATGCAGATGTTTGGTCTCCACAGCTTTCTTTTTGGGTCCTTTTCTGAGCACTGTGTTTATGTTAAACTTTGAGAAGATGAGAGCCTAACATTCATTCCCTTTCTGCACTGGACAGACCCTTCAAAATGACACTGAAATTCTTCCTGAAGTGATGGCCTCATATTTCATTACATATGCAAATCAGGTAATTACTTGGTGGTATGCAATTGCATGCACATTGTTGTATGGGTAATTCTAAAAATTGTGCCTCAGGTGTTAAATGTTAATCTTTTTCCACACATGCTACTCAATTATTTATTTTAATGCGTTTTTTTCACATACAAATCTATGTATGCCTTGACACGAGAAAAAAATTACATCCCTTGAAGATTCAATACTGTGTTAGAAGATAATTGCAATTTCCCATAGGAGGGAAGAATAGTTATCTTTATTTTTATTTTTGACCCATAGTTTGTTTTATAATAGGAATAAGTTCTTTGTAGAATATTTGCAATAAAAAAGCTTTGAGATTGATTAAATGCCTTAGGTTCCTCTCGGCCATTAATCAAACTTGGCAGCCATTTATTGCTTTGAACAGTGCAAGGCAGTAGAGATAATCCTTTAAATATAATAAGTCCCTTCAATATAATGAAGTATAAATACTACTGTGGTGATGTAAAAGTTCTGTCTTTCAGTAATGACATAGTAATAATATACTACTAGTAAACGATGCTCCTAGTTTTTAAATTTCTGACAAGCAGAAATTGTTTACCATTTATGTGCAAACAATTTTTACTCAGGAAAGACCTACCTTTTTACTTTCAGTTAGTTTAAAAAAAAAAAAGGAAAGACAAAAATCATTGGATAAAAGGAAAGAGGAAAAAACAAATCTACTAGTATGGTCCTCCCTTGCCACACCCCCAGGACAGTGCATGTACTCAGATCACTGCAAATCATCTTAAGACATTGTTTCCCTCACCAATTTCAGAAAACAGCCCTGTATTTTAAATACTGCAGAGTCTCTGGGATTAGTCATAATTTCCTTTCTGAGTGCGGAGTTGCAGCTCAGCAGCTGACTGGATTCTGGTCCCTTAGTAACGGCCAAGACCTATAGTCCCACAATCAAAAGGTGCCAAGAAACACCATTCAGTGGACATGGAGTAATGAACAGAGCACCGTGATTCATGTGGATGAGTGGTATTTTGTGTTATATTGTATTGCATCACAGCAAAATGCTACAAAATATTTTGAAGTATGTGTGAGGCTGCATAAAAAACAAATTTAAATGCAAATATCCCCAGAAGCTGGTCCCATTGCAGTGTGAGAGTGGACCACTTTCTGGGGTCCCCAGATACCTGTGCAGCATTTTGCTTTCCTGTTGCAAACTGCCCCAAACTGTCTAGTTTCTTTTTAATTGCAGACAAAAAAGACCTTTCTGGAATACACACCAGAATTTATTTTTTACTAGAGCTTTTGATTTTTCTAGGATACTTGCTTACCCTAAATAGTTTTTATTTCTAGCCTCTGTCTGTTTACAGATAGACCAAATTAGTCATATTTCAATCAGTGCTGAGCTCTCGGCTCCAGGTGTGATGGCTTTCTTTGAAGCCTGCATTGTTACGTCTGAGACTCAGGCAACCGCTCTCTGTTGCCTGCTTGTGACAGCTATGCAAACTACTTTATACAAGTGTTTGATCTCTGCTGTGCTTTATTTGACATCTGAAGGGTCCTGCTTCTTGTCCATGGCATTGTACAGGGGCTGGAGTCTTGGCATTGGAGATCAGACCCTCCGATGGTGTTCAGAGCAATGGGCAGTTCATGTTATCAGACAGAGATCACCTGTGACATGAATTTAATCTGCTCCGAATGCCTGAAGCCTACTCACTTCCCAGTGTGACCCCCTGGTTTACGAGAAATTGGTGGTGAGGTCTGAGAGAGGCAGGCACGGCCAGGGATGGAGATCCCAGTCCCCACATAGCACCTCAGGCCACGTGGGCTTCAGTAGCAGCCAGGACTCGGGTTTTGAGTAGAAGACTTTCCTAGTTTTGATGTGTGCTCGTGGAAGTCTGGTTTGGAAGCCCCATTGATGTCCACAAATGCTCCAAAAGGACCTCTTCTTTCTTTACTTATACTGTTCTTAAAACTTTATTCCTGGAGTTCTGCTGATTTTTTATTATTTTTGGTCTACTTATCTTGATGTGCATGTCTATTGACAAGTATGTTTTTCATTCTACTCAAACAGGGTCTAAAAATAAAAAATTTTGCCCACTTCTGAAGCATCTTTCTATGTGTGGGCACAGGAGATCTCTGAGCACAAAGCACCTTGCCATTCATGTTATTACAAAAGTGCACATTTCTTTTTTGTGATTAGGGGAATTGCTGCTCCCATAAAACCCCTGGAGCCTGCAGGAGGGCTGGTGTGCTCTCCACTCTCTGAACTTCACCACTAATCCCTGAGAGTGCAAGTTAAAAAGAAAACCCAAAAAGTGACAAGACAGAGTATGCAACGATCCTTTTTATGTAAATTCAGTCCCAAAGTTCACTGCTAATTGCTTGCAGTGGTTAGCAATGCCAGAGGAGCATAATGGCCAAGGAGACTTTGCTGCCACTGCTTGGTGGGGACAGCGTTGGCTGGCTTTCACTTCTCAATACTGGATTATCTCTTGTTCTGTAGCTGGGCTGATCACAGACTGAAGTCACTTGCAGGTACACAATTTTGGCGTGCTTGGCAGCCAAGAGCAGGCTCAAGGGAGATATCTGCCCAGAAATGCAAGCCTGCAAGCCGTTCCCTCAGTGTAATGTACCTCAGTTATTTTTAGAAGGCACTATAACTTAAAATACTCAGGCTGAGGAATGAAACAAAAAAAGTAAAAAATACCCTCTTCTGGTTCAATATTGTGTAAACATTGCAAATCAGGGTGGGCAAGCAGTGAGTACTCCGTGATAGCCCTGGCTCTGCAAGAGGCTGACCAGGCTGGCAGGGACATTTCTGGGGATGTGGTGGTCCCCATCTGCGGCTCCGCACCCCTCGCTGGAGGCTGGAGCAGAGCTGCAGCCCCTGGGACCAGCCATACACAACTTGTCTTGGGCACTTAGGTAAGGTCACTCGTTTTAAGCACAGTGTAAAATCTTTAATGTAATATTTAGACAGATAATCTGGACACTGTGAGGGATTAACTCTCCATTAACTGCCTCTCCCCTTGTGTCAAACAGGGGACTAACAGCCTCTGTTTTCGCTGTGGATCCTTCTAGCAGCATGAAAAGGGCTGCGTCTCTCAGCTTGTTTCTCATTGACTTGTGAGTTTATTTTGCCATCCCGATGCCTCCTGAGCTGTAAATTACACGTACCTTGGCTGGTGCCGCTTTTCAGCACCAAGGGTGCGTGCAGCACCACCACGGTGCCACCAGTGATCACCGTCTGCCTCCCCCGGAGAGATGCCCATTGCCATCTGTCCAAAATACATGCCTCGCCCCTCCTGCATGTCATTTGCAGTTCTTTGTTTCATGGCTCAATCTATTTTTTCATATTATATTTAATTTTGTCTTGACTTTTAAGGACCATAACAATCTTGATTATTTATGGTAGCAGACTGACTACCAGAACTGAACATTTGAGATGTGCAGCAGTTTCCCTGCAGATACATTACTGCTTTATACAGAGGCAATTTTGCACATTTAACATAAAACTTTCTTTAAATATTTATAAAGTTACCAATGAAATTCAAGTACGAGTAATAATAATTAGACTGGAAAAAATCATAGCCCTGTGGCATAGATAAACTTACCTGTATTGGGCTAAACTTGAAAAGCAAGATATATCAAAGTGATATTTTATTTCTTTGCAGTTACATATTGACAGTTGTTGAAATACTGGACAAAATTATGCACGTTGCTGTTTAGTTTCACATATGGCAATCTGGGCTCCTCCCTGGAGCTTATTGTATAAACTGACTGATTTAATTTAAGACAAATGTCACCTTCAGTAGGAACAGTAACAAGCTTTCTGTTTTCTGAAGATGATGTGTTCAGGCTTCCTCTATTGTATGTCATTATGGCACCACTGCAAGATTTCAGACAGCACAGGCACCTTATAAGGATCCATGAACTTTTGAAGATGATACCTATTCCCTCTTCTTCCCCAAAACCGGAGATGAGTCATCTGCACATAGGTCCACTGTGGTCCAGGGGACGGAGGGGCTCAGCTGCTGCACTGGCATCCCTTTCTCCCTCTGCACAGATGCAGGGCACGTGGTGTAGATTTGCAGTCAGTTCAGCAGGAGGAACGTTCAGGTGGGATGGTGCAGACTGGGGAGTTTTCCAGCAGCAGTGTCTTCACAGCAACATGCCCATGGCTTTCTTCTGTAAGGTTTAACATGGGAATAAGCTGTCCTTTTTATGTGATAAGGTTTTTTTTAATGATGTGATGAGTTTCCATAATTCATTTTTTACTTATTATTTCATTGTCAAATACATTGTTCCCCTCAAAACTTAGTGGTGGCCACTGGCTGGAAGCATGTGTATTATTTTGAAACTTTAGAGATAGAAAATGTATTGGTTCCAGGTCCAGAAAATACATGGGAAACCTTAGAAGTTATTTGTCTGAGAAATTAAAGTAATCATCTGGAATGGACAATATTTACAGTATCTCTCTAGTTTTATTTTACAGCTTCAGGGTAAATCATTACTTCCACATAAATTTATTATTTACCTTTATCGCTGGAGACCTTGTCTCATGTTATTTATCATATATATTGTGTATGATTATATTTCAACTTCAAATTATTACTGGCAGATATGACTATTTCTTGGCACCTCTCTTTATTACACTTTGTACTCGGCAATTCATTTTTCCTGATCAAGTCAGTGTGTCAGACGTGCAGGTTTCATGATTTATTACTATGCTTCAGTATTTTTTGTCTTGAGTATCCAGCTGTTCTCCAGCTGTTATTTTAGTATGTGTCTTACTTTTAGAAGGTTTTAACTGTACTGTTAAAGCTCTAATGTAATTCATCTCAATAATCCAATGTGATTATACTATGTACTGTAATCATTACAGGTAGTATTTTTGCTTTTCTTTTTTGCTTTGAATATATCTATAACCTATAGCAAATGACAAATGTTTCTTGCTCTACATCGTTGAAACATCAAAGAAAACTCTAATTTTAGTTCAGGTAGTTTGGAGGTCAAAACAAACAGTACTTAAATATACAGAAAACAGTGAGCAATAACATTATGTCTGTCATAGGGGAAATTATGTTCATACACAGCACGAGTGCCTGTAGAGGTTTAACAGCAATTGTTATAAAGATGTGTTAATTGTTACAAGCATTATCAGATACGTTTATTTAAGTATGTGTACTGAATTTGGGGTATAATTTTAAAATTTGACTGTATCTTTAGTTTGTCACCCTAATTCAACTTGTGATACATTCAAGGAAATTTTTCCATAAGAGGAAGGGTATTTTTCCCCTCTCAAAGTGTTTAACAATTCTGATTACATATTTTATATACAGTCAAATGCTGCCTAACTTGTGTCTTCAGTGGAAACATTGCATCAAACTAATTGCAGATGTCAGTTTTTCTGCTGTATTTGATCAAAATGCTAATTGAGTTTTGCCCAGGGGCTTTCTGTTAGTTTGTCCCCATGACACTATTTGGTGGTGTGGGTTTCTTTTCAGGACAGTGGGCTTACTTTAGGCAATAAAAGAAAAAAAAAACTGGTTTACAATGAGAATGCTTGAGTACTGGAACAAGTTGCCCAGGTTGCAGTAACTCAATCCTTGGAGATACTCAAACCCAACTGGACATACTCCTGAGCAACCTGCTCCAGCTGACTCTGCTTTGAGCAGGGGTTAGACTAGCAGATATCCGGAGGTTTTTTGCAACCTCAGCTGTTCTGTGATAAAATGTGATAATGGTTTCTTATTAAGCAGTTTTATAGGAATTTTTTTCCTATAAGAAGTACATTTGTCAATAATAGGTATAAAACCACATGTAAAGTTTTGCAAACAACAGAAATGTTCTTAATTCACATTGTAAAGCATTAAAAATTGAAAAAAATATTTTATAGTAATTTTCAAAATTTGTAAGTGAAGTTATTTCTATTTGTCAGACTTAATATTGCATTGCTCTGCCAGTGATGTCACCTACATTTCAATCCCTGACACTCTTTGCAGCTTTCTATAGCTTTGGTAGATGCATATGATGCTACTTGTGGGACCACAGCTTTCTTCTTTCTCTCTCCATAGAGGTAATTCCAGCTCAGTCATATATCAGCTTTGGTTTTTGCTGTGACTCTGCTGGAGCTGCAACAGTATCGCTGCTCTGGGTGGTGGAGCACTTGCCTGCCAACAACTTTTTTACTGAAAATTTACTTTTTCAGCAATGTGACACAGCTGAGTTTGCTGACTCTCAGGTCAGACAGCACAGCTCAAATAGTCCAGAAAGGTGAGTTGAGAGCACTGGAGCTAGTTACTAATATCTTGAGGGGGTCTGATACCACTACAAAAACTTGGTGTTAGGTTAGGCATGTTTTGTTGCGTTAATTCTTGGCAAGTTATCCTTGCCGCTATTTACAGAATAAACACATATACACCAAAACTTCGTTTTGCGGGCTAAGGACAGAACTGTTTAATGATTTTGGTATTTGGGTTACATGACTGCATGTAACAGGAAAAGATTTATGTAAAGTTGTGTATTCATTTTCATAATTTTTTCTGTTCATAACAGTAATGCCAATTATTTTCAACCATGCAGTCTTTAAAAAAACAAAGTGAGGTTTTTCTGATAGTTTCAGGTCTTGTTGTGGGCCAGTAGGTCTGCAATGGTGTGTCCAGCTGGGCAGGTGCCAGTCAAGCTGTAGTTTTTCACTTTCGTGTAGTCCCATCCTGGTCATTGAGTTGGTGGGGAGCGATATGAGCTGAGCCTCAGCCTGCGGCCAGGCGGCTTGGCCCTTCTTAGTGACATTTGTCCTTGAAGTGGGTATAATTGCTTCACTTACATTTTGGGACGTGGGCTCAAATGCAAATGTATTACATTTTCTATGAGGCATTGAATGGTGATCGTGTCCCTTTTTGCATGTCATGCAGAATACTTTGTATTTAACAAAGGTGTTTTCTACAGACTGTCGTGTAAAGTTCCCATCGTTCTTTTCAAATATTTTCTTTAGAACAGTTACCGCTGAAAAGTTTTATCTCTACAGCTAGCATCCAGTCAAGTACTTATAAATCTCTTCTGTGTGGAGAAAAATTCCCCCCACGCGTGATGGTGGGGACGGCGTGGAGGCCAAGCAGGGTGAGCTCTGCCAGTGCCTGGGATGGGCTGGTTTACCCACCGCGGCTGGGAGCAGTAACTTACTGCTGGGTCAGCCCGCAAGCTGGGCACCGCCAGGGCGGATTTTGGGGGGAAACACGGGTTCACTGTGTTGCATGTGCTGGCACTGTCCTGAGGATCTGATCCACAGAGTCTGTTCTCAGAAGAGTCAGAGCTCCCTCTGCTTGCAGGCAATTTATGTATCATGTTAATTACATTTACATTAGTATGTAAAGGCATTCCATATAAAGTATGTTTAGATCTGTATCTATTTTAAAGATGGTAACTCTGAATAAGAGTAAAAGCAGTGAGAAACCAGGATGCATGTGATCTTTGGAACTGTATTTAAGTATGAAGATTTCCAATACATATATTAAGGTTTCCAGTAAATTTGAAAAAATAGAGAAAAGTACATATCTGTATCTGCATTGTGAATTAAGACTAATTTTTAGTTTGTAAAAAAGCAATGTATTACTTTGATCAATTTAAATTAGTAGAAGGGCCAAATTCTAGTCTAATGTTAATTAATGACTTTGGTGATACAATGCTTAATATCAGCTCAGGATACTGTCCAAAATTCTCTACATTAGAGTTTTTTTCTTTATCTCAAAGTATAACAGAAAAATATCATGTGGAAACAACCTTGTTGTACCAGATTGAAACTGACTCGTGTATTAAACTTATAAGAGGAGTCTTTCTTGTGCTTTAATTATACAAAGACAGTATGTCTGCAGTGCTGTCACATTGTGTTCAGTGAAGTGACTTGTCTGGATTGCTATTCCAGTAAATTGGAAGTAATTGAGCAGGGATTATCCATGGCAATGGAAACACAGCCATTTCCTTTGTTAAGCCAGCTCTGCAAGGACTTTTTTTGTGAATAAGCTTGAAGTTTTTTAAAAGGACTGGGACTAAAATCCGCAGCCTCTCTGCCAAGCGCTCAAACTGCGTAGTTTTGCATGTGCATGCAAAGGCCCTTTCGTTACAAATAGGGTCCTAAGGGATTGTTAGCTGGAGATGAAGGTTTCTGTATATTCACCAGCTCTGGGATTTCCCATTTGCCGACACTGTGAGAGCATTGTATTATAAATGAGAACAGCTTGCCAAGAGCTGTGGGTTCTTCTTGTCTGGAAACAGATGAAGTCAACGTGTTCTGATAAATTTGCAATGATATCTAAGAGTGCGTTTATTTCAAATGCAACGCTGTGTCCACACAGAGAGGAATCTTTCTTTAATTAATACTTTCTTACTGCAGTAGAGATTTGTAAATGTGTTCTTGTGAGATTCTTTGCAGGAACTTGTCGACATTTGAATTTTGAAACACTTCTGAGTGTGTGTGACAGCTTCAGCAAGTTACTAAAAAAGTGCACCTGTGTTCACAATAAGCAGCCAGTTTCTCTATTTTGAGAAAGATTAAATAAAATCCTTATATCATTCCGGACTTCCCCACTCTAGGACTGTTTGGGGGTGGCAGCATCTTGAAACATATAGGTCTGTACAACACCAGTCATTCACTGGGAGAAAAAGCATGTCCCTTGTTATTACACACAAAACCAAAAAACCCAAACCAAACAACAACAACAAAAAACCAAACCAAAACAAAAAAAAAAAAAAACAAACCAAACCAAACAAACAAACAAAAAAAAAAAGAGTGAGAAAAAGTATTTGAGGCTTGTTTTCAGGGCTGGAGGGGGATGCAGCACACTTCTGCTCTCTGCCACGGATGCTGCATTCCTGTGGCTTCTCTCCAAGAAGGTAACATGGAACTGGAATTGGACAGGCCATGTTAAATTAGGATCATCTGAATCCTTCTTTCACAGCATTAAAGTGTTCTGAAAAGTCTTTCAAACAGCACATGGCACATCATTTAAAGGATACCATGGGGAATTTGGAAGCAAAATTGCATCTAAATGTAGGTAAACTGTTGTCTCTGGGGTAAATTTGCTGGGCTTGTCTCAGTTTGATAGGCTAATGACTTTATGTTCAGTGAGTAAGGAAAGAAACTGCAGTAAATGAATGAAATACTACATGCACAAGGAAATTAAAAGTAAGCTCATATTTTCAGGTTTAGGAAATAAATACTATTGAGTTAAATGTATCCTTGATTTTCAAAATGCACAGTAAGAATGTAAAATACTGATGTATAGTTATGTAAAAGATTTGTGTGATCTGAATAGGTATTTTCCATAAAAGCTGAAATCAGCAGCCAACATACTGGTAGTGAACTGAAGGGAAACGCCTTGAAGTGTCGGTATGCAGTGCTTCCCTTTCCCATCGGAATTCGGGTCAGGACTCTGCAAAATAACAGGAATGGGGCATGGTCCAGCACTGCCGAGCACCACAAGGTGCAAGAGCCACTCCCCAACTAGCAAAGAAGGAGACGGACTGCCTGCAACTCATACCAAAATGTGGAGTGCCAATTTATATTCGTATTTATAATGGTTATTAATTGCTCAGTTTATAACCCAATTTACAAAATCTCAGCGGAGTGGTCAGCTTAATTAATCAGGTTATAACTGCTCTGCACTGAGAAAGATTAAAAAGGGAGAGACATAGAAGAAAAGAAAATGAACAGAACGAAATGTCTTTAAAATGTTGCTGCTCGTACGTATTTGAATATTCACGTTAATAGTGTTGTGCAGCCATGGTGAGCAAGGGCTGTGAGAGGATGCTCATAGCAGTGGCAGTATCTTAATGAGACCTGCCAATAAACCTGCAAACAAGGACAAGCTTCCTGAATCATCATCCATTCCAGTTAGTAAGTCATATCTGTATAATAAATGAATTAAATATGAGTATTTGGGGTAAAATATTACCTCTCCTTTTATCTCTGAGTTTTGAAAAATTAGTGTGGTGTGCTCTAACTAAAGGGCTTTCTCAGTGCACGATTAAGTTTCAATAAACTGAAATTTTGGGAAATTCATCTGGTCTTTGCTCTTCACAACTCATGGCTCACGTGTGACTGCCCAGACTGAGATGCTGACAGCGCTGTGTGTGTACCTACACCCCTCCGAAGCGCATTTGGGAAGTTTTCAGTGCAGGGCCCAGAGCAACCTTTGTTCCAGGGTGCTGAAACAGCCTGATCTTGGCAGGATTTTATTGCATGCAGTTCCACCACCAAGCCAATCACGGGCTGCCAGCTAATGAATCTTTGATACATTTTCCATTTCTCATTCATCAAACACTGCTGTTCGCTGAAGAAGCCTACCTGCTGGAGGGCAGCTTCAGATGTAAAGGCTGATGGGACATGAGCTCCATTGTGTCCATTGCCACTTTGTTGGGTGACGGCCAGGTATGCCTGTTATTATTGAATTATTTTCAGGCAATAAACACTGTATGCTTTCTAATTTTTGTAGTCTGTGTACCTGAGAGCTGCACTGTCTTTCTGCATCCAACTGTTGCTTCCTTCAGTCTAAAATACTTCTGCATGCTGGTAGAAACAAGCTATTAGGTTTATCATTGGCTTTTTGCCATCATGCTCGAAGTGGCATACATAGTAGTAGAAAATATAAGTTTCTTGGAAATGCTGTTTAGTTTCCAACCACTCTATTCTGATTTCTGCATATTGCATAGATGATTATCCTTTGCTGTGGTGGATTACAAAAGGGCTTTACAAAGGCTTGCTCACCCAGAGTACCCTGGGCAGCCCTTCAGGGCAAAGCACAGCTCCTTCAAGGACTTCATCGTATTTAACCACTGAGACCTTAAATAAGAAAATCGTGTAATCAAATGCGAGTGCCCGTAGCCTTTTTTTGTAGATATAGTGGCTTTTGACCTCAAGTGGCCTCTCTCGTTGTCATGTAAGATTGCTGTATTTTAAGGAGGGCTCCAAGACTTGCATATGGCAGGTCTGCAGGAGGACTGTAAGTGCATTATGCATGGTACTACCCTCCCAGTGAAGGACCTCGAGGGCACCATGCACCATCTGTATTTCCTCGGCAGACTAATAGAGGTCTCGCCAATAATCATGAAGAATATCTGATGTGGATCGTTCTACTGCTGTTTCCTTACAGTTCTCCTGAGTATGTGGGTTCCTGTGCTCCAGGTGAGCTGTCAGTGTTTTTCAGAGTTGGCTGTAGCTGCTGGTGGAGCATGTGGCAGGTGTGGGCAGAGCAGGGGCTTCCAGGCAAATATGCTTAGTGGTCTGATGAGGAATAAGGTACAACAACCTAACTAGGTAGAGCTGTTTTTAGGATACAAAGTCAAAATTGCTGATTGAATGTCAGTACATAGAAGAGTGGGAGTTAAAAGAAATACATTGCTTGCACTTTCATAGTGTTTCTGGCCATTGGCTTTGCAGACATTTCTCATCAGCTCCACATTTGTTGGTTTGCTCAGTTCATCCATAAGGCTACTCCCCTGCTCACCTCCTGCCAGGGTGTAGGAAGCCGTGGTACTGCTCATCCATGTAAAAGCAACCAATATTCTTCTGTTTAGGAAAGAATGAGAGAAAATGTAATCTACACAGCCTCTGCTGAGCTCAGAAAATATATGATTCAGGAAACAACATAGTGCCACACTATAGCATTCACATTTTCAATATTTGTAGAAGAACTTGGAGAATTTGTTTCCTGTTGTGAAGTAAGGAATATATAGCCTAAGGCAGTGCCACCTTAGGTTTTTACTGTTGAAATTGCAGTAAAAAATTGAAACAGAGAAGAAAACAACCAGAAAACTTCCATGAAGCTGACCCGGCTCTGGTGGATGGGTTACTGCTCCGCCTTCGATGAATCTCCTCAATAAATCATCTCTTAATTTTCCTTATCCATTAAACATAATTTTCCAAGAGTGGAGGAGTGGTGTAAGGAGAAATAGTAATTGCTTGATATTTCTTAGATAAAAAAGAGTTTTGTAAGGTAAAATATCTTACATGCTTTTCCATTTTACAATTATTTTTCAGTAAATTACCTAAATAATTTTTTTCTATTTTCAATTCTCAAATATCTCTGCATGCATTATATAGGATTCAATTGTATTTATTAAAAGATGTAGCGTTTGTGTTTATGACCTTTTTGTAGTTCAGCTTCATTTTTCAAAGGTAAAAACAGCAAACACAGTATGGTCAGTATGCATCTAATTTACAGGTTGTTTGTGTCCCCTGTAACTTCAGTCTGGTAAATCCATCCTGATTGCTACTAGGGTTTTCGTTTCCACATCGCACTGCACAAATTTAAATGTATGGTGCTGAAGGATGAAGATATAATTTCTGATTTCCAAGATACATTTATGAGAGTCATTTGTGAGGTGCAAAAAATGAAATTGCACCAGAACCAAAAGTTCAGGAGCTCCTGAGAAGTAACTTGCTTTGGGTGACGTGAGATACAATTTTCTCCCATATCACACAAATTATGAAGGAAATGAAACTGAACAATGAAACCCAGCAACAGCAAAGTCAGAGAAGTTTATTATATCTGTTGCTTCCACAGAAGTCAAAGCTTTCCTTGCATAAAAGCAGTATATTCTGGATATAAATAGTATGCCCTGACGGTGATATGGTGTGTGCACAAATACAGAGTTTGATTATGGCATCGTTTGTCTCTGGATCTATAAACGGTCTCCCTGCATGCATGCAGCGGTGATAAAAAAAAAATCAGTTTTTTATATATATATTTTTAAAATCGTGCTGGAAGATAAATCTGCTGTAAGGAAGCAAAAGGAAGGCCATACCCTGCAGTTCCACTGGCCTCTTGCCTGATACACTTGGCAATGGTGCAATGCACGTGTCCTGCGAGCCTGAGCCTCTTGCGCACTCGTGCACATTTGTGCACCGCTGCCGCAGGGGAGCACTGGACACCCATCGGGGCACTGGGGGCAAGAGAACTCTACCCAACTTGCCAAAACCTGTCTGATTTCTCTCTGATTTGTTAGAAGCATTTTAAAAAAATACTGGAGGGTGAGGATTTTCTAACTCTTTTTTTTATTTAATAACAAAAAGCACAGTTAGGAGCAGGCTCCTGCACCTCTGTGTTAAATAAGTTTCTCAGGATCTGGTTTCACCAGATTCTTTTCTTTTCTTTGCAATAAAGGAGGAAAGTCCTGTGTCTGGGAGAGTTAATTTTTAAACATAGAGGAGCAGTTTTGGGGAGGACAGTTTGGGTGGATGGCATCTTCTAGTGTCCACAGACCCGACATGCTGTCCCCACTTCACCGCACCCTTACTGAAGAGGTCAGCCCACCTTGTAGCTGGCATTGTTTTTTCTTCTATTATTGGATGTAATTTTAATAAAATATAATTTTGTGTGAGTAGTGGCGACCACCATTATTTGCTGCACAAGCAAAGAAAGATTTCCTGTGAAAATTTGAAAAATGTCATCAATGTGCCATATCCCAAAGCTTTCTGAGGAGAAAAATCCCATTTTTATGATAGTTTAATTGTTTGCAAAGTGGTTGTTTGTGAAAAGGTAATTCAGCATCAAGAATGACTAATGTGAGCGAATTGCTGTGCTGAGCACAGAGCAGTTATTTACCATGGTTACCCCGGGAAATGAAGAAAGGTACAATTATTCAGAGAGGTACTGTAGATCCTGTTTACTTTTTATTCTTACCGTCTTTCAAATGTGCTTTTCCCCTATCTTTGTACAAACAAACAAAAAACAATTAGGTGTATTTATCCAATTTTGGAGCATAGCATTTGTAATTAAAAAGCTTACTGCTGGCCCGAGGCTCGGCTAGGGAAGGGTGGAAGGTGATGTCTGTGGCTGGCAGGGTGTCACACGGGAAAGCTGCCTTCTCCCCAGCTCCAGGTCTGCATGAAACCTCTTCTGGTTTGATCCTGCGTGTTCTACTAAACTGAAGAGGACACAGATTCTGATCTGGTATCACAGTCTTCATTTTCTTATGGGTTTGCATACATTCCCCTGAAATGCAGTGTCTTTCAGTGGTAGGGGAACCTTTGGGGTGTTTGGCTGAGAGAATGCTTTGAAAATTAACAGCTATTTGGAATGAAACACATCTTAACACATTAATAAAAAAAAAAAGGCATAATGAATCAATTCCAAATTGCTGTTGTAAAATCATATTAATATGTATTTTTGCTTTCATACTTTCTCAAGTTATTCTGAGGTTTAGAGACCCCCAGCATCAGTTCTTGTATGTTTTCAGGTCTCCCTTTTTGTGTGCAGCTCTTCCAAATAGAGGCTTATTGGTTTCTGCTGGAAAGAGCAGCATTTCTGTTCCTCATACATTCAGCTTGGTGTTAACTGGCAGCCTGGTGTTTTTCCTGTCTTTTGTCTGCCTCTCCCTCCCCTTTCTCTCTCCCTTCCCCTTTTCATTCCCTGTGCCGTTAAAATCTGCAGACACCTGCCTGATGCTTCTCGTGAAGCGCAGTCTGTCAGCTTCTGGGTGCTCACGGCTGCTGTGAGAGAGGCATGGAGGAATGCAATAATCCCATAAAAGCTCTCCTATGTGGCCTATGTACTTCTTGCCATTGAATGTACAGCCTTCATTTTGGGCAAAGGCTTCATAGACTTTAGCTTTCTTTGTCTTGCACCTTCATTTAGTAGACATGGGTTTGAGCCTCACTAAACATACATAAATAAGAAGATGCTTTTTTTCCCTGAAAGGGAAAAAAAAAATGGCACTGCATAGGAGCAAGGTAGTGGCAGAATTTCAAAGGAGTTGCTTTCTGGTACCCCTTCTTGTTTGTCCTGACCACGTTATAGTCAGCAGAACAGAGAAAAGGAAGATTAATTTGTCAAGCAAATAAAAATTATTGGATCCTGTCTTCTCTTTAGTCAACAAGAAGTCGATGGTTAATGCTGTAATTAAGTGCCAGTTATTATCCTTTGGTTTTTCATAAGTGCCTAGGCCATTTCTGTTACAAAATACTTTGAGACAGAATTAAATAAAACAGTAGAATGGGTTGTGACTTTTGCTTTGCTTTTATCTTTTAGAAGTTTTGTTTTAATATTTAACAATATTTTAATATTTAATATCACTAGACCTTTTATATAAGCTTGTTATTCTAGACCCTCTGGTGTGATGCTAAGAAGCTGCCCAGCTAATAGGGTTATTAAAATGCTTGATATGTTGTTGTTTGGCTAGTTAGTAATATACTTGTCTGCGAACAAAGCAAGCCAGACACAACCAGGTGTCTGCTTTTGCTTCACAAAGTTCCTTTGTCAGCCACCCTTTAAAAAGTTTGGGCTTTTCACGAGAGTCGTTTAGCTGGTTGTTGTAAATAAAAATAGGGGATATTATTTTCTCACTTATCAAAGGCCAATGATGAAATATGCTTCCAGTTGCCCTGTAAAAACTGTAGGTACATGTGGATATTGTCTGCCTGTAAAATGATGAGGACTTGTTCTTCCAAATATTTTCTGAGCTATATTTCTTCCTGTGCAAAACTCAGACCTGCATATGGAGTTCTACCATCTTTTCCTCCTTAGGAAAAAAATCCAAGCCACCCCCCTCAGATAACCAAATTTATGCGACAAGAATAAATGGATTATTAGTAGTTTTTATAGCCATGTTACTCTGCGTATTTGCTGGAGTCATGAGATACAGTTCTGCGGTGCCAAACTGCGCTCAGCTGAGGAGAAGCTAATCTCCAGCTGCTGGCTTTTTGTGGTGGTAAATTTATGGATGAAAGTAACTATGCATCCAAGAAATGGAGTTTAATGAAAATCATCTTGGCTTTGTTGGTGTAACGTCTTCTATCAGGTTGTGTTCACACTGATAGGCTTGGTTTGGGGGGTTGTGGATTTTGTGGGGCTCTTTGCAAGCCAGGATTTCATACTCCTACCAACTGCTTTTCTCTGTCCTAGTGCCGCAGTGGTTTGTAAGTCTGTGCAGACACAGTGAGAGAAAAAAAATCTGAAATAAAAACAGATCACGAAACTCAACCCAGATTTTGTGAAGGATCTGTGCATTCCACAAATATTCTCACATTTTCATTTCATTGAGGTATTTAAGTCACTAAGGTATTGAACATTTCTTCAGCTACACGTTTGAAGGACAATGCATATTGGCAAGAAGTAGATCTTAGCATCCATATTCTCTGCTCTTCTGCCACCCACACTATGAGCCAAGCAAAACTGGGGATGTCCCTCACCTGCATGGGCAGGCACAGATGCAGTGAGGTGCAGGACGCAAAGAGGGAACTTGTTTATTCTCCCTCCACACACTCCAGGTTATTTCTGTCCTCCTTCCACAGAGGATCTTCATGAGTTTCTGTCCTGGCTACTCCACTGACTCCCCGATTCCCTTTTTCCTGTTTTGTTTTCAGAAGCTGCAGGGAGGAGTGAGTGATCATTCCTTCTGAGATAGACATTCTAAAATTTTCACCTTCAGGATTTAGAGTACATTTTTTGGTCCTTTTATTTCATGTTTGGTGGAAACAAAAGCTAAACAAGAGCCAATGTGAGTATATATTAAATAAGTATATATGGGGACACTCCCTGGGTACCCATCATAACATGGCCCATCAGTAGAGCCTTCTGAAGAACTGCATAGTGAAATTCTCACATTGGATGTATTTGCATCACTGCTTCCTGAAATTGAATTTGAGTGGCTGAGCACATTTCTGTTTTTTAGTGTGACAGAGCACAACGTTTGAAAAAATGTGATATAAAAGTCTTCAGACCTGTTATAGTATATAAAAGATGCATTTTTCTCCTATGGCAGACCATCTTTGATTTTTCATAGCCTTTCTAATAAGAAGTATTACCTTTTTCCCATTAATTTATAGCTAGTGGAATTCATTCTTTCAAGTGCTGTTGGTCCTCACACTGCCTCCAGTCTAGTATTAGCAAAGTCATGAGCCATTTAAATATAATTTACTATGAGAACCTCCGGGACGGATCTCCATCTGACATTTTCAGGCTTAACTAATTTCAAATAGTTTAAGTATATATTCTATTCCCCAGGTATGGAAAACAGAGAAAACTACAAACACTTGTTATTTAAAATGCAATTCAAAACAAAGCTAAAAAAAAGAGAAAGGTAATAGTTACTGTTCACTCTTTGTGAGGATTATGTACATAGTAGCAAAATAAATCTTCCTTTTTAGATAGTTTGCTCTTCTGACAATATTATTGATACTTTCTTGGAATAATATATACATGCACATACAGATATATACATAAGCTAGCATATATAAACATATGCATATATATGAATATGTATAAGATACAGTTTTTAAAAAGAAATAATCTGAGCCTGTTTAAGCAAAAAGGAATGCTTTCCAACATACCTCTGTGCAGGTTGTCTTTAAGGAAGGGTACAGTACGTATATTCCCCTTAGCTGAAGCTGATCTAGCTCAGATGCTGGAAGTAGAGCTCAGCATGGGCTGATTTTATTTTCCATGCAGCAGTAACTAGGTTGCTTCTAATCCCAAAGCTAGCATGCTCCTCGAACAGGACACACACTCTGCAGCGCATTATATCCCGTATGGCAGACGGACTAACTCACACTATTAGATGAATATATGTATATCCAGGCAGGTTGTAAGAAGACTGATGTGTAATGATGATATTAAGACAGCAGATTGTATCCAGACTCAGGAAAGAGTTACAACGTCAATTCCCAGTGATTCTGGAAAAACAGCCTAAAGATCAAGAAGGTCCTTTTAGAGGTCTATGTCACTGGAGATCACCAACTCACCATGAGTTTCCAGTGGCTAAGCATGCCAGCTTCAGGCATGCTCGGGACCCTGGCAGATATATAAAGGTGCTCTTCTTATCTGAAGAACTGTTTCCAAGATTTGAAAAATTCTTTATGAATCCATCCAATTTTGCTAGAATTCCCCTTATTTTGCATATCTTAATGGTCTTCATTTTGATAAATTTTTCTTTGTGAAAATTACAATTGTTAATGACTCTCTTATATCTTCTCAGGTTTTGGCACCAGATACAGACCGATAGTAGCTCCACCCCGTTGTTTTCCATTGCATACTCTCTTTGCTTCTCCTCTCCCAAATCTAAAATGGTTTTCCTACTTGACTTGTAAAAAGCCATTCTTAAATCTCCCTGCCAGTCAATTAAATTCATTAATTAAAAGAAGATAAAGATCAGTGAGTAAAGGCTGAGCTAATATATGCTTAATGCATTGTTATATCATGCTTTGTCAAACACACTAGTAATTGCTCATTTAATTTATTCATTTCAGCATTACTGATTTAAATATCTTTCTGGACTTTTTGGAGTCAGTTGTCATTTTTTTTAATGTCTGCTGGTTGCATATCAAAATGTCAGTTTATTATGCTCAATACATTATCTATGACTTCAGTTTCCTTAAAACCTCTAATTGATATGACAGTTCTCACAAAAATTTAGTCCTGATCTGAGAATTATTTCAATCTTAATATGAAAAGGCAGCTCTTTTTGCCTAGGGGTTTTATTTATATGTCACCTTTGTGTAATTGCAATGTCATGGGGACTCTTTCTCTCTCAAATACTTTGATTTTCAAAGCATTGTTGAAGATAGTCACAGCCTCTATAATATGAGGTCAAGTTGTGAAGTCCTTCAGATGCCTTCTTCTGGCGTGTTGTATCAAGTCATTTGCTTCTTTTGCTCATTATTTGTGTGCAAAGGAACATGAATCACCATACTGCAGAGTAACCTGGTAGTCTTCAACAGATCCTACTGCATCCAAAGAAGCTAATAAAGAGCTACATACATTTGGACATGGGAGAGAGAAAGTAAGTTTCATGAATGATTTGAATCCTCATGAAACCTGAAAGCAAACAGAATTGCACTGGCAACTGTTGAATAATAATGATTTGAAAAGCTTTAATTAAATATATAAATTGGGGAAAGATCTTCCTAGTACTGGAAGAAGAATGTAGGCTACTGAACAAAGAATTAGCTCAAATGCCAAATCTTATCCCATCTTCAGAAAATATCTAACAAAAGCCTAGTCCACAACAAAAGACTTTACATAAAATGTTAAAACAATTATTCTTACAGGAGACAAAAAAAAAGATGAAATATTTAATAAAATGTCAATTTCTTAAAGGTCTTTGCACAAATCGATCATTGGAGACCAGCGAGTTCAATGCTAGGAGCCAATGATGAGGAGAGTTGGAAAGGAGGTTTATAACTAGAGTCAATCTAAATTACATATTTTCTCATAAAAGAATTTGATTATAAACTTCCAGTAATAGGTTACGGAAATTGTATGTGTGTGTACATACATGTGTTTATGTACATATATATAAATATATACAGAAATTATATTTCCAGCCTACTTTTTTCTTTAAGTGGATCCAAGATACTCAGAGGTCTGTACACAGAGGGTTTTCTGGAAATGTCAATGCACTGAGTTGGAGAATATACAGAGAATTTAATTACTTTTCTGTGCGTGGGGCAGCTCTAGAACACTTTCCATTCTGTGAATATTCGTTATTTTCTTAGTCTCCTTTCTCCAGGTCATTAATGAAGATCAAAACCCAAGTGTCTAAATAGCATTCCCTTTGACAAAACAACCAGTTCTTTCAATTGTTTCTCACCGGTCAGGTTTCTAATCACTTTTGCTTTCCTCCAGGTTCTTTTTAGTTCATTTTCCTGGAAGCATGGCGATGCTCAAGCAGTGCAGGCGTGTGCTGGCTCATCGTCAGCCCACTGCAGCTGGAGGGTGGTTTCCAGCAGCTGCAGAGACACACATCTGTCCATAGTCTGCCTGGTCAGAAATTAAAGGCTTGATTCCAGAATAACCAAATTATTGAAACATATTGGCCTTTTTTATAATGAGGACTCAGACTGTCATATGATCTTTGAATTCTCTTATGGTACATGCACATACTGTAATACATGTATAACAAAACATTTGTAGGAGCCTTCCCTCTCATTCATAACAAAATAACCTCAAAACTAGACTGGACCTTTGTTCATAGGCAGTAGAAATGACACTCAAACCAAACTGCACTCTGGTTTACAAGGGGAAACCAGGAACATCTTCCAAACTTGACTTATTGGTGCTTCCACATTTGCTTAACATAATTTTGGGGTTTGTGTGAACATGTACCAACTCCTTTCCTGTATAGCCTGGCAAGTGTGGAATGAAGAAAGAGGTGGATGTAATTCAGAAAGCTAGAGCAAGTGAAGTGCAGTGAATCAGAACACAGGAAAAAATGGAGGAATAAACATAAACTGAGTTAAATGACAGTCAAAGGGAAGATACTTATATCTCATCTTCATTTCTATTAATCTATTTTTTCTTCTGTAGTTTATATAGTCTGTCTCTATAGCTTTACATTATTTTTAGATACCGATTTTAGCCTATAAACTTATCTGACTGAAGTTTTTGTATAGCTGTTTGAAGCTGTGAACCAACCTTCAAAATACCTGATATTCAGTCATTAGGCATGGATAAATAATTCAATATTTGTAACTAACTAACTGTTGAACAAGGGATTTTTTAATAGAGAATGTTGGTGGTTTATTCATTCTCCATTTTTTAAATTTTTTTTTTTTTTTTTCAAATTACCAGACAAGTCTGGATAAAACAGTTACCAATAAAGACACATACGAGTAACAGTTTGGAAGACTGACAATTTTGCTAAAATGCCATATGCCTAATCTGCTGTTCCTTGTAATCCTCTCTAGCTTTCATCAAAAATTATTTGAGATGAGCTACCTTGTTTTGGATATTTACTGATGAATGGACTTTGTTTGTAACTGGTAATGGTAGCAGTCAGGTGAGAAACGGTGGTCTGGTGCTGAAGATCCTATCCCAAGAATAAGTATTATTTCACAAATGTTTATGACAGAAACCCAAGAAAATTCGTATTAAAAGTAGTCTGTGGTGACGAGAGAAGTAGTTGAAATAAGCTTAACCTTAGGTTACCCTGCTTCAGAGCACTGTGTTTTGTAGAGATTGTTAGAGAACAGCAGCCTGTAATGATGCTACAAGAGAAGGAACAAGCCAGTGTCCTGCACTACTTATCACCAGTATCTCCTGCTCCATGCACTCGCAAAGGGAGAGGTAACATGAGTTGTCATGAGACAATAGTTTTTTGGAGGAGGCATCGCTGTCAGTCATCCCTTCATGGAAGCTAATGTAGTTGTGAGAAGTTGATATTTTATACCCTTATTCTTAACATATGTAAAAATCCTTCTCCTTTTCTCTGTGTACCTTCCCTTTCTCTTCAAGCCAAGGAAGCTGCTCACAGCAAAGATGGTGAGCTGCAGCAAGGGCAGTCTGTGGTGTTTTCTGCTGGGCCTCTTTTTGTCTTTTAATATAGACTACAGGCTGGAAGAAAGGAACATGAGATAATGATCAAATGTTGCTAAGAACTGTGATATTAGAGGAGGGTCTATGTATTAATGTCGTGGTTTAACCCCAGCCAGCAACTAGGCACCACCCAGCCACTTGCTCACTCCCCACTGGTGGGATGGGGGAAAGAATCGGAAGAGTAAAAGTGAGAAAACTCGTGGGTTGAGATAAAGGCAGTTTAATAGGTAGAGCAAAAGCTGTGCACACAAGCAAAGCGAAACAAGGAATTCATTCACTACTTCCCATCAGCAGGCAGGTGTTCAGCCATCTACAGCAAAGCAGGGCTCCATCATGCATAACAGTTACTTGGGAAGACAAATGCCACCACTGCAAACGTCCCCCCCTTCTTCTTCCCCCAGCTTTATATGCTGAGCATGACATCACACCGTATGGAATATCCCTTTGGTCAGTTGGGGTCAGCTGTCCCAGCCGTGTCCCCTCCCAACTTCTTGTGCACCCCGAGCTTACTCACTGGTGGGGTGGGGTGAGAAGTAGAAAAGGCCTTGACTCTGTGTAAGCACTGCTCAGCAATAACGAAAACATTTCTGTATTATCAACACTGTTTTCAGCACAAATCCAAAACATAGCCTCATACTAGCTTTTATGAAGAAAATTAACTGTGCCCAAGCCAAAACCAGCACAATTAATGAAGTTAAAAAGAAAAATTGCTTCTAATTTTACTATTTCTTGTAATATATTTTTGTGCGATGTCAGGTATCAGATAAAGGCAGATCTCATCCAAAATGCTAAAATTTTATACGAAATCTGATAGAAAAGTTAAGAATGGGTTACAGGCTTGTCTAAAAATATTGTCCCATCATTGCCTTTGGTTGGACTCCATTAACCTCAGCAATTTTAATTTTTTCCTTGAAATTTTCAATTCATTACTAAGCTTTTTATCATTAAGTATAGGCTTTTTAAAGAAAGAAAACAGTAGGAATAGTGTAAGTGTTATGACTAATAGTGGTGAGAGTAGTATAATAAGTTTTGAAAAAACACAGGATAGAAATAAGGGTTCACCATAAAATACAGAAGGATATTCACAGGTAAAAATGGCAGGCATCTCTTCAAGAAAGTGCAGAGTCTAATTGCTGTGGCTGCAACTCAGGCTGGTAAAGAGACCGTCCCTGTCAAGGTCACTGATATTTTGCTCTGAATGTCAGGCTTTGATTTATCTTGCACTGCAATATTACTTGAACCTGGGATTGTAAACAATAATTACATCCCATCCCCTTGGCCAGTGTCATGGTACTCTATGCATATCAGCCCCTTGCAGATTCTTTAGCCATTTTTGATCCGCCTCCCATAGCTTTTCATAGTTCATTTTGTAATAAAAAATGATTGATACACTACCTTTGTACATTGTTTTTGGTTTTTTATATCTTGGAGGTGGATTACATCCAAGGTCACCCAAGCACTGAAGACTTCATTCTGAGGGTATTTTCTTTTTCTGTTTTACATTTGGTCGTCTTAATCTGTTTTCTGTTAAACCAAAGCATGCTTCCTCTATTGTTGGGTTTTTTTGGTATAGGTATTAAACTGCCACTGGAAAAATAAGAACATTCAAACATCAACTTAGAAATGTGTACACTTTGTTTGTTCTCTCATCTGCAAACACAATATATGTGTTATTTTTGTTCTAATTCTCACTTCTCTTCTATTAAGGAACAATTTGAGTACTGTCGCTTTATGTTGCTGCCAATTTTCCTGGCATTTAAAAAAAACCGAACGGGTGCAAAACCTTGCAGGAGCCATCGTAGTTGGCTAGTGGTTTAAATAAGCTACATGCAGCCTCTACATATTTCTGGAAATTTTGCTAGTAGTGTTTGAAACTTAGAGAGTCATCCTTCCAACGTATGGGGAACCTTTCCTATTGCAATATTATATTTCTACTGTGATCACACATTGCTGGATTTGAGCTAATAGCAAATGTGTGAGAAAGCTGATTTTCTGATATTAAATTTGCAGTGAATGGCAAAATGGGATACTTTCACACTTCTTACCTATTTCAGGGATACATTTTACCAAGGCTGGTTTCTTACAAAATGGGGTCCTGTGCCCTCTGCCCCTCTTTTTCCCACCCGTTGAAACATTGTCAGTTTGAAAACATTCTCAGATGTTGAAACATTCTCAGATGAGTGTCCTCATCCCTCTTTCCATGAGACTGGCCCGCTGGGAGGAGATGCTGGGATCAGGAGATGCTAGGACCAGCCTGGAGCTGCTTACCTGCATTGAGTTTTTGGAAAACCTGACCATGTTTGCAGCTAGGTGCCGTCTGTCCAAAGGAGATGGCAAAGGCTGAGTTGCTTTTGCCTCTTGCGGTTTGGAAGCATGGATAGGGTCTCTTTTTGCTTTTCCACGGAGTTCTCTTCGTTGAACCTCCCATCCTTCAGTCAGATTTGATGCAAATGGGCCAGTGGGTTCAAAGGTAACTGAGAGGGATGGGCAGACAGGTATAGCACAATTACCTGCACCTGGTTTTGTCAGGAAACGAAGTGGAAAGGATTTCTGCAGTCAGTTTACGTGAACACTATGAAAAAAAATCAGTTTCTATGGGAACTGGGAAAGTTGCAGCATTTCTTGTTTGAGTTTCAGAAAGCTCTTAATTTGTGTTGCAAATTCTTCTGCTTTCAGGATCATGCTCTTCCTTGGTCCACATCTGGGCACAGCAGGATTTGTGCCAGTTCATGGAAAGAAGAAACACAGGTCTGACAGTCACTAGATTTGGCTTTTATCTGAAGCCAAGCCATGCGGTCCTCCATTTCTGTTCCTTAAAACAGAGAAAAATTGGGTTTATCGTCTGAACACGAAGCACCTGAAGAAAGACGCTTCTTAGAGCAATAATGTTTGTGTTGCTACAGAGCTGTGGCAAGCCCTAACCCATTAATATGGTGCTTCAGCAGTCTGAGATGCTGTGCTAACCTGCACCAATTGCTGGTAATTACTGTTCTTCTGATTCCTTTACTGATATTGGATTTATAAGACAGATTGTCTTTGGTCCCCATAATGAATTGTAAAGTGATGCCAATGTCTTTTGAAAAAGATGTGAGGTTACTAATTATATTTAGCCAGTGAATTGAAATTACTGGAGTGTCTGTTTGGGACCATTTTGGCAAGTTGCTTATTTGTAAGTAATGAGAAATGTGTATTACTGGAATTTTTCTTTTAAATTATTCCATTACAAAGAGAAGTTGTTATGGGATAAAGTTGTTGTTATGTAGGAAAAAAATGAACATGACAGCAGTATTGCAAGCTTAGTGATTGGTATAGATTTGAGGAAATGATAAATGATAGGATGCAGAGTAGCAATTCAAACATTTGACAGTTTTTATAATAAAAAAGCAGTTCATCTGATATTGAAAGTCTCTGGTAAAATTTTTAAAAGTTCTGGAAGTAAGCCAAGCGGTGTCCTTAAAAAGGAGTGAAGTATCCAATTCGTTTGGACGAGGACAGCCATGAAATAAAAGATGGATGCTGAAAGGTCTGTAACACCACCTGCTGCAGATGACATTTTTGTAATGCGAGCACAGAGAGCAATGGATTTGATGGACTTAGACTTAGATTGATGGGGAAAGGGCACAGTATTCGGAGATGCAGACAAAGGGCTTCTGTAAGGGATATTTTAATTCCCACTGAAATTAATGTTGGCCAGTTTGGGTCCGTGCCCTGCCATGGAGACCATGACCATGCAATCTGTTATGTCTTGCTGCAGCATGGGTGCAGGGTCTCATCGTGGCTGTTTGTGAGCCTTAGAGGAGCACTGCTGCTCCAGCTCTGCACTCGGAGGAGATGGCCATCTTTCATTGATGTCTCTCCCCCCTGAATTTCACCATCAGCCATAAAACTCTGTCATGGACTGGAGAAAGTGATTGGATTTATTAAGTGCTCTGCATCTAGACCACCGCCCCGCCAGCCCCAGGGAATGGAGCTGTGGCTGGGGCAGCCAGGGTCATGGGCAGGAGGGGTTTTGTGGCAGTGTGAATTTCAGGCGCTAGTTAAGGCATGCATGGTTAATGAGACTGGAATGAGGGCATGAGAAGGCCAGGCGTGGATTCAGTCTTGCTTTGCTTTTCTGGATAAGTGAATGTTTGGGAGCGTGACCGAAACACTGTCAATATTTTTTGTTGTTGTTCCTATACTGAAAGAAAAACATTTTATAAGTGCAAAAATATACTTCCATAAGTCATAACATGATTTCCATAGATATTTTGCAAGGTGTGTTTGGATTAGGTCATCCAATCCTGATCAAATAAAAGATGAAATATTTATGACTATTGAATAACATTTTATGTGCTCACATGGAAAAGTTCATCTACGATCCATGGGTTTAAATCACCATGTCAAAGACCTGAATACATTGAAAGTTTTTAAAGATTACAGCTTGCTCACGGATCATTCATAACTACAGAATAATTGTGGAATTATTGGGACCTGTTGGAGACAGTCCAGAGGAGGGCCACAAAGATGATCAGAGGGCTGGAGCACCTCTCCTATGAAGACAAGCTGAGAGAGTTGGGGTTGTTCAGCTTCGAGAAGGGACAGCTCTGGGGGGACCTTGTAGCAGCCTTCCAGTACCTGAAGGGGGGCTACAAGAAAGCTGGAGAGGAACTTTTTACAAGGGCATGTAGTGATAGGACAAGGGGTAATAACTTTAAACTGAAAGAGGGTAGATATAGATTAGATATAAGGAACAAATTCTTCACGATGAGGGTGGTGAGGCACTGGAACAGGTTGCTCAGAGAAGTTGTGGATGCCCCATCCCTGGAATTGTTCAAGGCCAGGTTGGACGGGGCTTTGAGCAACCTGGTCTAGTGGAAGGTTTCCCTGCCCATGGCAGGGGGGTTGGAACTGCGTGATCTTTAAGGTCCCTTTCAACCCAAACCATTCTATGATTCTATGAATACATGCTCTGGTTTGAAATATTTGCCTAGTTAGCCACATAGTTACTGAAGTTTAGTATTTCAGATTAAATCACATGGAGAAATTAAAGATTTAATCCAAACAAATATGAAAAATCACATTCATTTAGCCAGACTAGTTTTTAGTATAGTTAGCTAAACAGCTTTCCTTCAGTATTACATGTGGTCAAATACTGCACTAAGTGTTTCAAACTACTCATTTTTAAATTAATTACTCTTGATTTAAAATGTGTCTTTTTTGTGTTACACTAAAACAACAAAAAACTGTGTGAGTCTAGTTAATGCAGTTTGGATTCATCATAGCTGTTCCTTCTGGAATTCATAATTACAGCATTACAGTTATCTTCTCAGGGAACAAAAGCGTCCCTGAGACCAGAGTGCCCAGTCCAAACAACCTGGCAATTGAAACAGTGATGACCTTTGATGTTGTGAGTTACTCGGTTCTGGAGAGGAGATCACTCCATGTCAGCCCTTCATGAGAGCTAACAGAGGCTTAACAAGTTAATCTTTTATACCCTTATTCTTAAAGTGTGTCTAAATCCTTTTCATTTGTCTTTGTACTGCATTTAGATAGATCTGATGGTTCAAAAATATCTGAAATTTCTTTCTTAGAAAGGCACAAGACTTTTAGATTTTTTTATGTTCTTAGATCATTCCTTTAGAAATGTCATTCTCACCTTCAAGAGGTACAACGAATGGCATGTATATCTCAATTTAGGAAGTAATTCTTAAAAAGGAGAAAGACAGAATGAAAAAAAGAAGCTTGCAATGAACTTGCACAAGTCTTTGCAAAAGAAAATGCCTGATTTGATTTTACACCAAACATGCCTTTAGTCTCAAAGTTGGAAGCACACAAGGGGATTGTTAGTGGATGGGCAGAAATCGACACAATAATGACAGTCCAGGTTTTAAATGAAGATATCATAGCCCAGGTCATAGTAGAGGTATGGGTATGAGATGCTGGAAGTAGGCTTAGAGAAATGCTAGTTGGAAAATAGGGATTTCGATATTATTTGCTTTAGATATTATTTGATAACTGGTCTTTCCAGGAAAAAAAAACAGAGAAAAACAACCCCAAAACTAGTAAGTGCAATGATGCAATAGGAAACCTGATTCACCAGGTTTGTAAGAATTTCATCTGTTTATATGGGGGCTGTGCAGGCCAACACAGTTATTTCCTTCAACACTGCACTGTACTGTTACAAAACCCTGAATCCTGGAAACATCAGTGTGCAATTCATTAACAGCTGTGTAAATTTAGTGTGATTGCTTTTGTTTAATTTCAGTGAGAGAACATGCTCAGACCTGGCCCAAACACAGGGCAATTATGCTAATGACATACATTAGAAACTAATTTAAAACATAAATAATGTATTATTGACCATAAGATTACACTCAAGCTTAGATTTGATTCCTTCTTCATCATTTTGCTGCTGGGGCAAATTAGCCTCGTGGGAGGTTTAATTTGAGTCCCTCTGGGATCCTGGACTCTGACAACAGAAATGAGTCAAGCTCCTCAATGCCGTGTTCCCGTGCAGCTTCATGCATATTTTGAGTGACATAAAGTTTTAGACAAATGCCTTACCCTGTTTGCTAGCCTCAGCAGTGAAGTAACTGCGAAGAGATGCTGAGCTCCAACTCCACCATGGCATGTCCACACCTCTGTAGTGAAGTGAGTGCTTCTGAGCCAGGTTCAGGGAAAACCATCCTTGATCCCACATCCTCTGGGCCTGTGCCCCCCAGGGCTGTGACAGGTGAAATAGGGGTTGAAATTCTCTGATAACACGGTTGATGCACCAGCTTCATGTGTCAGCATGATGAGTGGATGTCAAGATGTGGGTGCAGCCAGGTGACAGACCTGGCACCCAGAGGTGGAAATTGCAAATTTAGAATTGACCTAATATCCAGACTTTTGAGAACATGAAGTCTTGGGGTAAATACTAAGAGTTTATAGATTTAAGTTGCCTAACAGCCTTGTAAGAAGTTATTTCATCTTTATTATCAGAGGCTCAATCATTTCCATTTCTTTCAATGGAAAAGTGATGTTTCAGCACTTAGAGTCCCCAGCTGGGAGTCAGACTTTTGTTCGTCCTGGGCATTGCTTGCAAACAAGAGTCTAACTCACAGGCAAAACAACTCTCCTGCTCACACCAGCATTGCTCTCAGAAGGTAATGGCTGACGATGACCCTCATCACTGGCCAATGCTCATTGCCTCCCAGGCAGCTGAGCCACTGTCTGATGCCACGGCAGCAAATCCGTGGTGGCAGCAGGGACAGGACCCAGCCCCAGCCCACCGCTGCTCAGCACGGACATCCTGTCTTTCAGCTGACGAAGAAAGTGCAAGACTTTTTTTCTGCTTTCTTTTCTTTTCTTCTTGGTGACAAGGCCAGATTCCCCACCTTTCCTTTGCTTAAGAGTATTAAAGCAGTACCAAAACTTAACAGGGGGCATGTGCTTAGCAGCTGGCAACTGGAAATGGTTTGCTCTGGACCATACAAAATGTTGTTTTTCTGTGTAGGAATTGTTTTTTTAAATAACTGATAGGGGGAAAGGTATTATGTTCACACACAACACACCACTGTTTTGTTATGTATAAAAATGTTTATTGGGTTGTATTTCAGTGTTTTCTGTCCTAAGAACAGCATACCTGCAGTGAGTTGTCTCATGGTATAAAATTAATGTTCCTTCCTCACTTAGCATTTATTCATTACTATCGATTACTTGCTGTAAATGAGATGATTAATTTGGCGCTCTTGCCCTGCTGTACGATGTGAGAAGGGCACATGAAGGCACTCTGCCATGACAAGAAAGTTAAGTGTTCATTGTGCAGAGTCAAAAGTTTAAAAATAAAAGAGTGTGTTCCTTGGTTTTCGGGAAATAGGGAATTAAAATGTGTGTGTGGCTGTTTGCAACACTTACCCCTCACTTGTATTGCAGTGTCTGCATGCCAGCAGCTCTTATCATCAACAACTTTACAGTACATAATTTTGGATAATATTTTAGTTAAAGAATAATAAATTAGTCTTTATGTTTGAACTCAGGAGTGAGGAACAGCCAATTAATGGACAGGATTGTCAGTGTAATCCTCCCAGAACCAGTGCTTTGTTAGTTCCAAGCTAATGAACACAGAAAGGACATCCCTGCTGCACTGTATTGTTTATTAGAATTTTTTTTCCTAATAATTGTAATTATTTATCACAGCTATTTACTTGTGCTGTGTAGAAATGCACAGACAATCGACTAATTACTTCAGACCATCAGCCAGAGAGAAAGTGTTCAGGGTGGCGGGGTTCCCCTTTCCAGTAATCTGTGTAATTCTATTTCATTTCATAAAATGCCTTGCATGTACTATGTGAGGGTGTATAATTGCGTTACAGAGTCCACTGCTGAAGTGGTGCTTGTAACTTAGTCCTCGTTTAGACACTTTTAATTTCAGAGTCTTTTGAAGATGAAAGATCATGGCTGTCTAAGTCAGCATTGCAGGCTTTACAAGGCTTCTCCCAGTCCCCTGCATCAAGAAGCATCCTGGCTGGCATCAGTCAGGTCATCACATTGGTGTTGCTGAGTCTTGGTAAACCCACCACGGTGCTGAATATTCTGCCAGGAGTATTGGAAATATAAAATGCTAATTCATCTCTGAAGCATAGAATAAATCCAAGCCGTTGTCCATTTCTGCCATGGTGGCTTCAGAGCAGAATTCAAGTGATTTATTTCAGAGACATTCTTGAAAGGAGAGTTCAGGTTTAGGTGTTACATTTCTGCACTTGAGGAATTTCAACTTTTCTTGACTTTCTGAAACTTGTGCTAATAATGTGAGAAGATTTGCCAGTCTTTTAAAATTGTTTGATAATTTCTCCCTACTAAATTGCTCACTAACAGTATGACCAGTTGAAAGAAAAAGATTAAATTGCACAAAGATAATTTTCAAAGATGGTGATAATTTACCCTGTCTCTTCCAGGTCTGTCTGGAAGTCAGATTGTCAGCTGCCGTCAACATGCAAAGTCCTCAGGCTGTAAAGCTCATGTGCTGAAATTTGTGCATTTGAAATTAAAGCTTTGCAGTGCTAGAAATGTCATTCTAAACTCCTTTTTTTTGATATTTTCTTTAGGAAAGAATTCCTTTCAAAGAGAAATGTTCCGGTGAACAAAAATGAAATGTCATCTTTTATATCTCTTAAAGCCTTATATTGTGAAGATGTACTACAGTCAGTATAACCCTTTAGACCAAGAAAGTTTCTGCACGTCGAGAATTTTACCATGGAACATTGTATATTGTCTTCCATAAATGTCACTCTTTGTGCACTCTTGCTGGACTGAAAGTGGAAATATGAACTCACATGAAAATGCCTGCACATTAATATTTCATTTGATGTTCATAGTAATTATAATCAGGATTAATTCATTCAGTCTGAGAGCAGATACTATGAACTATGGGAATTCTAAATTATTGATTTTTGAGTGTGAGAATGAACGTAGTCATGCCATACTGCTTCAGTAAAATCCAGAAAGGGGGTGAGGGTGAGGGAAGACATCTCCAATCCCAGTATCAGGAAGGACATCTCCAGTCCCAGTATTGGGACCACGCGCACTTCCAGTGACACTACCCAGCACAGGGTGCATCCTCCTCCTGCCACCCTCCGTTGCTTATTAGAGCAGTTTGGACCTTGCTAACTCTTCCCAGCCCTCCAGCCTCCTGGGACCTGGCTCCAAAACTGTATGTCTCTGGCCCCGAGGAAGAGGGCAAAGAAAATTAAATGAGTGCAGCCTCCGCCTCAGGCAGGGCAGGAGCCTTTGAAAATGGTTTGGCTCTCCAGAAAATGCCCTTTTCTATTGATTAACTAGCAGAGACTGCACTCCCAGCTTAGGCACACAAATGTAGATGTCTGTAATAGGTTCTAAGAACATTTTCTTAGCAGATCTGCACTTTGGAAAGAAATCAGGAAAATGTTGTATTGCACAAAACTCTTCCTGCAACTTCACGGCTTTCTGTGAGTATCTTGGGAAAAAAAGAAAGACTGAATATGAAATACAGCCATTACAAGAGAAATTTCAATTTTGCAAGGGCTAGGAAGCAACATTAAACTATAATTAAAAAGTTATTGGAAACCTCCACAAGGCTCCAATTCAATTTAATTAATGCAGCTCTTCCTCTATCAGAAAGGCAGTAATCATTACAGTTGCATTTCAGAGGTTGCACAAATCTGGATTTTACCTATTGTGAATGCTAGATGTAATTATAATTTTCTCATATCCATCCCACTTTTCTTAGCAGAAGTTAAAATTCTGCAAAACTGGACTTTATAATGGGTTCAGCATTACTCATTATTGCAATAGCCTGATGATGTCAAGGAAGAAAATTTTAAAGCATTATGCACAAAAGTTCTTCTGCTTAAAAACAGGAGACAACACAACTTGTGCTGGTCTGAATATTAATTAAAAAAAAATAAAATGGGCTGTTGAAGCCAAGAATTAAAAACCGCTGTTGATTAGCTTCTTCATTTGCAATCAGTGCGTGTTATTTTTCTGTCAGACCTCTTTCTTCTACAGACTTTCAGAGACTCTTTAATAATTACAAGAGAAAGATGGGAAGAGTTTTGAAGGTCTATGGATAGAAGCACTGTAGTTTTCATGTTGCATGTACTTTTCACGTTCACCTTCAGGCTGTGATTCTCAAAGTGGTCCTTGAGCAAACTTAGCAGCTTCTTTATGCTTCAGTATTTTTTTTGGAGGAGTGCGTGAAATTCAGAAGGGTCGCAGTGGTCAGTCCAGAAGGCTGGAGAGCTCCCCCTTTTGGACAATAAGGTTTTATACCTCCTTTGTAAAGACACAAAGGTGAATTCTTATCATACCATGTGCTGAAGATGGAGAACAACATTCTAAAAAAAACATGCAGGGCTAGCCTTTGTAGAGACTTCCATTTTGAGCCCTTTGTGTGCATAACTGCATTTCACTCTGCAGGTACAGACCCTGGTTAATTTGACACTAGGTCCCAGTTTTCCCCAACATAAACATAAGGAACCTCCCTGGCTACCCTGGATTCCTCCTGTGCAATTGCCCGAGGCACAGCCAGGTCATGCCATGAAGCCTACAAGTGCAAAGCTGTGCTTTGTGTCCCTCTCCTTCCCGGGTGTGCAGTGGGTCGTGGTTGGAAGCATCACACAGGGTATTTTGCAGACTTCCCCTATAAGCATCTTCTACCCTGTGGCGCCAGCCTGCTGGTGTTATTTTTCCAGTGTTTGCATTAAGGTGTAAATATGACCTCCTTGCTGAGCCCACACAACAGGACTCTTGCGTTAAGCTGAAGGAAAACAACTCCACAATCAATCTAATATTTCACTATGGCTAAATAGCATAACATTAAAACAATATAGAAATCTTTCATACAAAGGTTAGGTCTGCATTGTCTAAAACACCGTTCCAGTCACTGTGAGATATAAAATAATCCTTATTATTTTTTTCTTTTAAAAAGACTTGCTTTTTGATCTTTTCTATGCAGAAGATCCAATTAAAACCCTTGATATAGGACAATTGTTCGATTGTTGGGAAAATTTTCCTGGTATATTATTTGTTAAATGTTTCAAAAATACCAGTTGTGGTTGTTCTAGCAATCTCTTTGCAAATCAATTGATTTTAACTGAGTTTATCTAGATGATAATAAAGTTAACTCAGATCTGAGTCTTACACAATTTGTGGTTTTACTTTGTATATTTTTGAAATCAATAATATATGCAATTCAAAGGTGGCAATGTTCTCAATAATTAGGTAGAATTTTTTAGTAGAATAGATATTACTTAAGACCAACAAATTGATGAAATGGATTCACTCTCAGCCTAGGAAGTATTTTACCTTGCTAGGGAACTGTGGCGTAACCCCATATACATTGAATTTAGTGGGAGCATTTTTTATTTATTTCTAATCAGCATTACATTGATGTTAGAAAAAAACTATCTAACATTTTTATGTGCCAGAGCTCTGAAAAAGTAATTTTCACTTTACGCTATTAATTTTTATATATATATATATAAATCAATGTAACTGTTTAGAAAATTAGACATAATATTGTGAGAACAAAAAACCTAATCAGAAATATAAACTTTTTTTTAGCTGAAATTGTCAATAAATCTTGGAGAATAAAGTTGTTGGCGTTCTTTTTGCATTTGTATTTTTTTTTTATAAACCGAGCAGACCTTATGGCATTTTTCTCCTATAGCTTTCCAAGCTTACAAAACTGGAAATATGGTCATAACTTATAAATGGTGCAAAGTATATCTGTTGTGATATGTTTATGCAAGCAATAGGTTTGCCAAGTAGCATGTATTTTGGATTTCATATTTTAATTTTTTAGGTTAGCACATGTCTCAGAGTCATATCTGCTGGACTTTATAAATTAAGATAAAAATGTCAAATAGTCAATATGTTTCAATAAAAAATATTCACTTACACAGGTAGCATTTCCTGGAACTGTAACTTTTCTTTCCCTATGCTACTCCTTTGCATATTTTGTTTTAAAATGGGTACATTTAGAATAGTTTGCATTCAGCTTTCCTCACTTTGGTATAACACAGAGTGTCAGTAATCCAGGGCTGATACTTGCTGTCATTTTATTCCTGTATAGATTCTAAATTACAAGAAAACCACTTTTCAATTCAGCATGATTTTTTAAATTTGGCAAAATAACCCTAGCTGTAATTTTTTTCCTAAGTAAGGACATAGCAGCATAATAAGAATTTGCAGTATGTTCAGTCTGTACTAAATAGGTTGCTGTATCTCAATGTAATCAGGAAAAGATTTAAAACTTTGCAAAGTAATGTTCTATCCTCAGCTAACAGATGTACAGCATTAACTTTCTCCCTGAGCTCTCTACACGTGCAGGCACGTTCCCTCTCAGCAGTGCAATAGATGGGGAACGGAACCAGCCTTGCGTTGGTGTGAGCAGAAACTGCGAAAGCTGGTTCTGAAGGGCCAGTCTGCAGTTTATCATTATCAAAGCAAATGAAGCTATTGAAAGTGCCAATTCAATGGTATCTTCCTATTACAATACCATACAGAAATTTCTTTCTTTAATAAGAAAATACAAACAGCATTTATTGTTACTGCATAAAAAACATCAATAAGCAGCCCGCAGGTTATATTTCCCAACATAATATAGATATATGTTGTTGCTGGCCTCCAGGTACTAGTATAGACTTTCCTAACTGGCAAACATGAACTATTGGAAGTTCATCTGAGGTTAATAACAGTCAGCAAATGTTCTCAGTTTTTTCCAAGTATTGGTATTTTCCAAGCCTAGTACTGCTGGTATTTCCAGTATTTTAATTAATTTATAAGTACTTTGGTGCTTCAGTGAAGGTTTTATTTTCTTTTGTGGTAAAACCCTACTCCTGGCAAGCAGAAGATCTCTCCGCAGTAACTCTGAGAGGGGAGAAGAGCCCTGTGCTCTGGCTGTGCCGGCATTGGGCTGCAGCTGCAGAGGAGGTGCAGCCTTCACTGCCAGGGCTGGGAAATGACATTTTCAAGATAAATGTAGTAGGACAGAAGTGCTGTGTGACTGATGATGAATGTTGTGTCAATAGTTGTATCCACGTCTTTGTGTTTAATAGGCTTTGATGGACTTTTCTTCCATTAATTTGTCTAATTGCTTTTCAAATCCATTTATGTGTTTGGCTCCCACAGCATCCTGTGGTAATGAGTTCCACAGTTTAATTATACACTATGTGAAAAAATACTTTCTTTTCTTTGTTTTGCACCTACTGTCTAATTCTTTTCTGACAACCCTTTGTTCTTGCATTTCAAGAAACAACAAATTGTTTGCCGTTTTGCACTTTTGCTGCCATACATGATTTTCTATGCGTCTGCTATGCTGTCCTTTCTTTCCCAAATTGAATAGTGCTTTATTTAATCTTCCTTTGAATAGAATGTCTTCCTCTTAGTTAACCATTCGTGTCACATTTTTCACACCTTTTCTAGGTCTTCTAAATTTTTTTTGAGATAGGATGCCAGATATGCAAACTGTGTCTCTCCCGTGGATTTTTATTGGCATAATGACATTTTCCATTGTCATCAGCACCTTTCTGTATAATTCCTGCCTGTACCCTCGTTTTCCTTCTCCCCTCCTGAGCACTAAGCTGATGTTGAAAAGTACCCATAAAGACTCTGTCATACGGGGAAATTTTCTGAGCGCCACTATCTAATTTTGTCACCCTTCACTTTGTGTGTGTTGTTAGGGCTGGCTTGCTCAAGCTGGCGTTACCTTGCATTTATCCATAACGGCAGTTTCCTCCTGCTGTTGCAGCAGTGCTCCATCCTGCGAGGCTGGGCTGGAGCTCCTCGCAGCTGAATTGCCTTTACATTGCTCCCAATAGTTGTGCATCGCCGATGAACTTTGTCATCTCCTTCTGTACCGCTCTTCAGCTTGGGAAAATGTTGAGCCCTGCCCAACAGAGATCTCACTGCGGCTGCACTGATAAACTTCCTGCTGCAAAAGAACCAGTTTCCTACCCCTCTGTCGAGGTGGGTGATGGCCCTCTGAGTCACCACTGCCCCAAGGAAAAGCTATGCTGTCTCTTCTCTGTAAACACGAGTTTTCAGTATGTCTCTTCATTCGGTACTTCACCAGTGCCCACCTGTTTGCCCTGTATGGAAGTCATGCGTATTATGTTCTCGACCTTCCATTCCCCTAATACTGAGGCCAACTTAGGCGCCAGGTAACAAATCCGCAATTTCGTATTTGATTTCCTTCAGAAGCTGGCATTTAAGTATTTCTGTAATACACCCAATGAACTTTGTAGGCTTTTACCAGAATACCTATATTGTTTCAAAATGTTTACTTAGTTGCTGTTGAGCATGTATGTCTATCCCTGTTGGGTCTGGCATCCTTCAGTGGTGCACTTGCCCTGCTGCTGGGAGACGTCCTTCCCCTCTGAGCTCAGCAGTCACAAGCGATGTCCCCGCAGTGACCAGAGGGCATGGGTGGGCTTCCTGATCTCCATACTATTACACCTTCACTGCTCCATTATCTTACTAGATAAACTGATCAGGCCTCTTCATTAGAGTACAGATCTGGTGGAAATACTCTTGCTGTCTGAATTTAGGCATATAACTAAATTAGACATAAGTTTAAATAAAGGGTCCTGTAACCAGAGATAAGCAACATCCAAAGCACGGAGAAGTATTGTCAAAATGTGTGCAGTCTTTCCTTCCCCAATGTTACATGGATTTGCTGTGATATACACATGGAACTAATATGGGCCTGAGGACCTAGCAAGGATGCTTTAGCACTAAGTACACTGTGAGTATAGGTCACAAGGTGGATGACTGTGTCACCTGCTCTCAAAAGATTAAGCATTTCACACCCAATTATGAGTAATACTTTGTAATACTTCAAACTATGTGAGGTTTTAAATCAGTAATGGAAGAATGTATTTTCAGTACATGCATGGAAGGAAAATAGTGGGACTGTGATATCAGAGGCGATGTCTCAAGGCAGTAGCACAGCCCACAGACTGGTGGGCAGCAGTGGGCTCTGCTCTGCACTCCATTGGGGGGGGTTCCCTCTCTCCCACACAGCTCCACTCCTCTGCACCGCTTCTCCTCCTCTATCGGGACAGCGTGTCTTAGGGTTTGCTTCCTTCTGTAAGAAGGATTATTGATAAATTGTGTGATGGTTGGTCACAACTGTGTCAGCTTCACAGCAAGCTGCCTTGTTGTGGGTCTTGGCTTGATGGCTGAAACTAAAAAAATCCTCATCATGTGCGTTGTGTGCCGAGTACAAGCAGCAGATTCAGCTGTGAAAGTGTGTGCAATGTAACAATGCGGTTTTTTCTAGGTAAATATAAACCTGCATGTTTATCAGTACAAATCCACCCCTTTCCCTATGTTTATCAGGTGGTTTACTTCCTGCAGGTATCATTGATGAAACAGGACCTAAGGGAAGAAAAAAAGAAACTGGTAGCCACTGTGAGGGTCAGTTTAGGGGAAAAGGCTCAAAGAGACACATTGGGGGAGAAAAACAGCTGGAGGGTACCAGGGGCTGCCCAGGGGTGCCACTGCTGGTGGGGAGCGGCTCCTGCAGAGCTGCCCCACACCTGCTGGGATGGCCAGCCTGTGCCCTGCTGCTGCAGCAGCCGTGGCCTCCCTTCGATTACATCCCTCGGAAAGAGGAGGACAGGATCACTCTGAAACCCACCTCGATTGAATGAGATCGTAATCCTTCAGTTAAGCAGTTCGTCAGCAGGGAGGTGAAACTATCTCATATTTGTTTTTAGAAAATACTGCCTTGTATCACAGGAAAACAGATCATGAGAATGATTATTTGCTAACAGAATAAATTCTGTCTGTGTTCATATATATACATACATATATATACCCACACGGATAAAATAACAGTTATCTATTGTAAGAAATACAAGTAATGTAAAATCTTTAACAGAAATTAATCCTTTCAGATGACAAAGAAATTAAGATCAGGTCACCTAAAATGATGGGATTTCTGCCAAAGCCCTTTAAATGCAGTGTATTGTGCCTAATGCACGGGCAGGGTCAGTATGCGGCTCTTAGACTGTAAGTGCTAAGAGGTAAGAGATACCTCTTAGGACTGATAATATTGAAATTATTGTAATGAGATTCATAATGAAGTAATTGGCAGTTTTCTTCTTTCCCGTCACTGCTTAGGTGAAAAGTACTTTGGAGAGTCTCCTGTCCATTTTCTAGGGTTAACAGATGGAATGGAAAAACAGAAGTCTCAAAGCACAGGCTCTGAGATTCTATGTGCAGTTAAAATACTTCAGCATGATGAACTTTAGAGTCTTTCTTTACTTTTTCAAGAAATGTCAATATTTCTATATATTCTGAAACTAAGTTACTTCTTTAATTTGCTGAACTTTCTGCATAATGATAATTGTGAGTTTCATTGAAAATTCTCATCAGTTTAATGACTCACCAAGAAGGACATGATTATCTTAGGAAACCATGTAATCTGTTATTTTAACTCAAGGATGCCTTTTGATTTGTTCCTATACCTGTTTTCCCTTACTCATCTATTACATCTTCATATGTTCCAGCTAATCTAAAAGAAACCATAAAGATCGCTAAGATTCCTGTTTGTGCTTTGAATACAAAGGGAAGTGGGATAAAAGTGGACTGTGTCTGTCCCTGGGTGCAAGTGCTCCACCTGCCCTCCTTCTCCCAGTCCTTTGAGCAGCAGCTCAGCTGCAGGTGCTGGGTTCAGCAGAGCTCCTGGGAGGGTGGCTCTGGAAGAGCGGGTGTGAGGGTTGTGCACAGCCCTCTTTATCTCATTTTTTAATTCTTTCATGAGCTGGAGCACATCTCAGTTTCACAGCACAACTGTAGGTGTCTCCAGTTCTGGAGGGCTGCTGTAATCAAAGAGTTAACTGGATTAAATCCTATTCCTAACTAGACAACTGTAAATTAAAAGTTTATTAAAACTGGCTGTAAACGATGCAAATCTCTCATTGCCGCTCAGGCAAGCGGCAATACATAGGCTTACCTCATAAAGATTAGAGGCTAAGTTAGAGGGTAATTGTGTTTTGTATCCAAATGTAGTAAGTTTCTACCGTTGGGGAGGGTGCAGACTGCTGAGCTCTTTGGAAAAGGCAACTGTTTTTAGTGGAAATGCTTGAATTTACCTATACATCCTATCAGCTAGCCTTAGTTTAAAGCTTGAACTTTTTGTCTTGTTACCCAACTAGTATAATGAAATACAGCAAATGACAGCCCCAACTACACTGTGAGTGCTGATGGCCGGAGTCTGCAAGACACTTCTGAGATCAGTACCACTAAAAAAAAAATACTTTATTTTGTCTTTCCCCCCTGTTTTTATTTTCTGATTTTCATAGTTCTTTTCATTCCAGTTAAACCTCAGATAGCAAACTGTGAGAGAGAAAAGGAGGCAGGACAAGGCAATAGTATTCAGAACTAACTTTTTCTTCCCATCCTTTCTTCTCACGATGGTACAGAGAGAATGTGGCAGGTGTACAGATCATTTCCAACTCTTTGCCTTGAAATCTGAACTTTCAAAGGGATGTTGAGATTGCTAAGGCTCATATAGTAAAAAATAATTAGTAACGTAAAACCCATTCTATAACCTAGTCATTATGGGGTAAAATCTTTTTGTCTTATACCTGCAGAGGGACAGGGTATCCTTCTGCACTGTTTCGAATCTCTATTTTAATCCTTTGCTGCAGTTTGATCCTAATGAGATTAGAGACTTAAAATGATTCAGTATTACATTATTTAACAATCAAGACAACTTCTGTAACCATGGTTTCATTTGCGTGCCTTTTTCACAAGAAGAGGAGCTTTCTTTTCAATAGGGATAAATATCAGGAAATTCTGATAAAGCCTGAATCTCATCTTGTTTATATTAGTGTAAAAACAACATAAATCCATTAACAAAACCAACAGACTTTTTGTATTCCAGTGTCATCTTAAAGCACTGTTTGGTCCATAATGAAGGCTGAGAAGTATTATTCAGCGGGTTATTATAAAAATAGCATATCCATTGTCATTGAGGGTTTTAGATGTTTAATATAATTTTTCAAGACAATTAAGCAGTATGCAGAGATGTGCTGAACTTTGGAAATATTTTCATGAAATGCAAGCCTCGACTACCAAATGCAGATGAGGGTAGGAGTGTGGCTTTGGCAGGCTGATGATCAGAGGGCTGAACTTCAGCAGAGAGTGCCCTGGCCCTGCTCCTGGGAGCATGCAGCATCCTCTGCTTTGGGGTCTCTGAGAAGATGGGGAAGATGTCACCCAGTACAAAGGTATCATAATCTGCCCTTCAGTGATTAAAGTGGCTTACAATCCAAGTAGGCAGGTGTAACCCAGGATTGAAAGGCAAGCAGAAGCACACAGAAACGAAGAATACCATTTTCAAAAAGTCCCATTGACTTAAAAGGTAAATGCATCAGCGCATGAAAATTTTCGCTGTCAATGCCAAGAAGAGAAGTAAGCCTTGTGCTTCATGTGCCTGACTGCAGACTCCAGACTGCCTGTGCAGCTAACACACTCATGGAAATTAATGCCATTGTACCTTTTGTAGTGACGGTATTTTGCTCTTCATCTCTCATTCTTCTGTTAATGGAATTGCCATTTTCACATTGTCATGGTTTAACCCCAGCCAGCAACTAAGCACCACGCAGCCGCTCGCTCACCCCCCCCACCGGCGGGATGGGGGAGAGGATCGGAAGGGCAAAAGGGGAAAACTCGTGGGTTGAGATAAAAACAGTTTAATAACTAAAGTAAAATAAAAAAAAAATAGAACAGTAGTAATACAAAGCAAGCGGTACACTGTACAATTGCTCACCACCCGCCGACCGATGCCCAGCACATCCCCCAAGCAGCGACCGAACCCCTCCCCGGCCAACTCCCCTGCTTATATACTGAGCATGATGTCACATGGTATGGAATAGCCCCCGCCCAGTCTGAGTCAGCTGCCCCGGCTGTGCCCCTCCCAGCCTCCCGTGCCCCTGGCAGAGCATGGGAAGCTGAAAAGTCCTTGACCAGAGTGAGCACCACTTAGCAAGTACTTAGCAAGAACCAAAACATCAGTGTATCATCGACATTGTTCTCAACCTAAACCCAGAACACAGCCCCATACCGGCTACCAGGAAGAAAACCAACTCCATCCCAGCCAAAACCAGGACAGTATCCACCCCTTATTCCATACCATTTACGTCATGCACAGGTCCCACATTATCCAACACATCCTCATTAACCACCACCCCCTTCCTTTCCTTTGATATTGATGACGGGTATCATTCCCTTAGTCTATATGCTATCCCTCTAGAATGTTTGTTGAGTTCGTTTAGTTTTGACTTTGGGATTCATCTGTCGTAACAGTCTTTCTGGGCAGGAGAGGTAGCGTGTGGTGTTGGATTGTAGCATGCTGAATACAGTTCTAGTTCTATCACCTCTGCACTTTGGTTTCCTCAGAGTTCATTCTTCATTAATTTGGGTGATTCTTACTGTATACTGTTGATATGTCACATAGTAATCACAGAAGTGATGACATACAGTATTATATAGCAACTAACATTATACAATTCAGTTCATTGGCTATTTTCACCCAAAATCAAGTCTCCTTGAGGTACACATTGGACTTCCCCATCCTCCCGCATCACCCACCAAGTGCACCCAGGTCCTTGAGCAAAAGCAATCCCACGAACGCGTTTACTTTTGCCTAAGGCGGGAGTAACCCAGACTGTCTTCCCCAGCATATTTTTTACGTGCACTACAGGGACTTTATCCCCTTCTACAGTACGTAAAATTCTTGATTGGGCAGGGCCAGCTCGACTGGCTGATCCCCTCGTGTTGACTAACCAGGTGGCCTTTGCTAAATGTGTATCCCAGTGTTTGAATGTCCCACCACCCATTGCTTTTAGTGTAGTCTTCAACAGTCCATTGTATCGTTCTATTTTCCCGGAGGCTGGTGCATGATAGGGGATGTGATATACCCACTCAATGCCATGCTCTTTGGCCCAGGTGTCTATGAGGCTATTTCGGAAATGAGTCCCATTGTCTGACTCAATTCTTTCTGGAGTACCATGTCGCCATAGGACTTGCTTTTCAAGGCCCAGGATAGTGTTCCGGGCAGTGGCGTGGGACACAGGATATGTTTCCAGCCATCCGGTAGTTGCTTCCACCATTGTAAGCACATGGCGCTTGCCTTGGCGGGTTTGTGGGAGTGTGATATAATCAATCTGCCAGGCCTCCCCATATTTATATTTCAGCCATCGTCCTCCATACCAAAGAGGCTTGAATCGCTTGGCTTGCTTGATTGCAGCGCATGTTTCTCATTCATGGATAACCTGTGCAATAGTGTCCATGGTTAAGTCCACCCCTCGATCACGAGCCCATCTATACGTTGCATCTCTTCCTTGATGGCCTGAGGTGTCATGGGCCCACCGAGCCAGAAATAATTCACCCTTATGTTGCCAGTCCAGATCCACTTGAGCCACTTCAATCTTAGCAGCCTGATCCACCTGCTGGTTGTTTTGATGTTCTTCAGTGGCCCGACTCTTGGGTACGTGAGCATCTACATGACGTACTTTTACAACCAGGTTCTCTATCCGGGCAGCAATATCTTGCCACAGTGCGGCAGCCCAGATGGGTTTGCCTCTGCGCTGCCAATTGCTCTGCTTCCATTGCTGTAACCACCCCCACAGAGCATTTACCACCATCCATGAGTCAGTACAGAGATAGAGCATTGGCCACTTTTCTCGTTCAGCAATATCTAAAGCAAGCTGGATGGCTTTCACCTCTGCAAACTGACTCGATTCACCTTCTCCTTCAGCAGTTTCTGCAACTTGTCGTACAGGACTCCATACAGCAGCTCTCCACCTCCGATGCTTCCCCACAAGACGACAGGACCCATCAGTGAACAGGGCATATTGCCTCTCATTTTCTGGTAGTTTATTGTACGGTGGGGCCTCCTCAGCACGCATCACCTCCTCCTCTGGCGATATTCCAAAATCTTTGCCTTCTGGCCAATCCATGATCACTTCCAAGATTCCTGGGCGACTGGGGTTTCCTATTCGAGCCCGTTGTGTGATGAGTGCAACCCACTTACTCCACGTAGCATCAGTTGCATGATGTGTAGAGGGGACCCTCCCTTTGAACATCCAGCCCAGCACTGGCAGTCGGGGTGCCAGGAGGAGCTGTGCTTCAGTACCAACCACTTCTGAAGCGGCTCGAACCCCTTCATATGCTGCCAATATCTCTTTTTCGGTTGGAGTATAGCGGGCCTCGGATCCTCTGTATCCCCGACTCCAAAACCCCAGGGGTCGACCTCGAGTCTCCCCCGGTGCTTTCTGCCACAGGCTCCAGGTAGGGCCATTCTCCCCGGCTGCAGTGTAGAGCACATTTTTTACATCTTGCCCTGCCCGGACTGGCCCAAGGGCGACTGCATGAACTATCTCCCGTTTAATTTGTTCAAAAGCTTGTCGTTGCTCAAGATAATAAAAAATTGTTGTAATGAAGGAGAAAACATCATAGAAGAAAGAAACAAAGGTGTCATTTTCTATTTCCTCCATAAAAAAACTCTCAGAAGAAGAGGTATAATTACTAATTGTCTCTATGAGGTGGTACCCGAAGTACAGTAATGGCTTCACTACAAAACCCAAATACCAGATAGCACTCAAGGTCAGTGTTTTAATAACCAATCTTCCAGGCAAAACATCACTCATTACGGCAAAGCACAACAAACTGAAAAAACCCACACCAATTTTCAACATGCACAGTAAAAACAATAGCATGATGCAGATCAGGTAGACTAGTACCGCGAACAGATGAATCAATATTACAACCGATAACTGTTAACAGATACAAATTCCTTAATGCACTCTAGTTAATCTGTTATTATCTCAAACCCTTCGTGCCCCACGTTGGGCGCCAAAAAAGGACTGTCGTGGTTTAACCCCAGCCAGCAACTAAGCACCACGCAGCCGCTCGCTCACCCCCCCCCCACCGGCGGGATGGGGGAGAGGATCGGAAGGGCAAAAGGGGAAAACTCGTGGGTTGAGATAAAAACAGTTTAATAACTAAAGTAAAATAAAAAAAAAATAGAACAGTAGTAATACAAAGCAAGCGGTACACTGTACAATTGCTCACCACCCGCCGACCGATGCCCAGCACATCCCCCAAGCAGCGACCGAACCCCTCCCCGGCCAACTCCCCTGCTTATATACTGAGCATGATGTCACATGGTATGGAATAGCCCCCGCCCAGTCTGAGTCAGCTGCCCCGTCTGTGCCCCTCCCAGCCTCCCGTGCCCCTGGCAGAGCATGGGAAGCTGAAAAGTCCTTGACCAGAGTGAGCACCACTTAGCAAGTACTTAGCAAGAACCAAAACATCAGTGTATCATCGACATTGTTCTCAACCTAAACCCAGAACACAGCCCCATACCGGCTACCAGGAAGAAAACCAACTCCATCCCAGCCAAAACCAGGACACACATTTAATGCATATTTTTACAACCAGAAAAGCACTTCTGGTCATTTCAGAATAACTCTATTTTGCTTTGCTATTGCAGAGAAGAAAAACATTGCAACTTCTTCCCTTCTAAAGTTAAGATCAAGTCATAGTGAAATTGTCTTTTATATTGTTTTCAGCTGTTTACATACAGTCTATATAGCATAACATAATAGCCTGTTTATCAGCTTGGGAAGCAGGAGGGAGAACAGCGAACACATTTATCTTGCAGAATTTAGGCCAGCAAACTTAAGAAGCTATTTTAACCATAAGGGAGAAGGTTTAAAAGCACTGTAGAAGATAGGCGAGCAATTATTTTCCAGTACAGGCACAAGTACTTCATCCCATCAGATTATGTGAGACAAGCAGAACCTGCCATGGGCTTGTAAAAGCTTAGCTAAGCTTGTTAAGGACAAGGATAGTGCCTTTGCCAAAATCTTAAGTAAATATTGTTGGAAGCTGCACAGCTCAGCGAAGACAGCATTGAGTAAAAGCTCCCTGGCTGCTCTGCTCTGTAGCCCTCCCCTGCGCAAACAAAGGCTGCCTGATGCTATGAACCTTGTAAGCCTATGCACATCTCCAAAAGGCAGTTCTGTCTGATATATGAAGTGTCCATTTGATTTGTATTGTTTTGATAACCAAGTTTTAATACATTAATTTACTGAAAGGGAAAAATATATTTTTTTCTGTGTTGAAGTAATCTTTGACAGCGGCTACCCATGGATGATAATAGATCTTTAACTCAAACTTGGGTTTCCCTTAATATTCCAGAGCTTTCAGATGCACTAACTGCAGTTGGAAATATACTAATACATGGAATATACTAACTGCAATAAGAAATATGACTGGTTTCAGAGACATTTGTAGTACATACATTTTCAATTAGTGAAAGAAATACTGGTTAAAATCACAAAAAACCCCAACCAAAACAAAAAAGAAAAGCAATATATTCTATATGTAAGCTTGAACTGGAAAATCAACAGATGTAGTTAAGTGAACTAGAATGAGAAATGCCTAAGACACAAAACCAGAAGAAAAGGGTATGTACGAGTGAGCTGGTGATCGCATGGCTGCGGGGTGGCATTGGCCCAGTGTTCACGCAGTGCTGTGGTACCTGCTGCTGCTGTTGGTTGACTTCAGGACATAAGAATCTGAACTCATGATCTATCTGATCACTGCAACCGCTAAGCCACTTCTGGTACGTGCTTAAGATCAATGAGGAGTTTGAGCTATTGCCTTCACAGAAATCAACCCAGGCATTTTACTGGGGCTTAGGTGTATTTACTTATTGTAGCAGTATTTTTTAGACTGCAGCTGATGCCTTATTCCTGATTCTTTTCAATTTATTTATTTATTGAGGGATATTTAAATGAGCAATACATACATTTGAACATAAAACAGAAACCAACCAAAATATTTTTCCTGTGAAGGATCTCTATAAAGCCTCCTAGCACTAGGTATTTCAGTGTCTGGCTGTTGCAGTCCTGCAGGCTGCTCAGTGGTCTCAGGTTGGGAGGATGATGTGAGAAAGGCACCCAAAGGCATCCTCTCCAATAACCACCACCACACCCAGCAGCCACTCTTCCCTCATGTCCTGTGAGGAGCACCACTGCCACTCTCTCCAGGTTGACCATAAATCATCTCAATGTGGTAAATTTTCTCTCCATCTTGTTGAAGGAAATACCAGATTATCTGCAGATTAAAATCTGCAGTTGTGGTTCAATAGTTACTGCTGTTGGCCTCTGTTTGGAAGACTTCATCTTTCAAATGAAGTGTCAGGAGGCATCATTTTTTTGCCCCTTATTATCCACAGAGTTCACATGGTTGTGGTTGGTACCCTGGGAAGTTTTAAAAGCTTTTCGCGTCCATTCTCTAATTTTCTCTACTTCTCTCATTTAATTTTTTCTCTAGAAAGCAGAATTTCACTTGGCTAAGCTAAAATACCCTTTCTTATCTAGGTTGTTGTCCTACTACGGCTGGATATCACTTCATTTAGATTATTGCTTCTATTTAGAAGGCTTTTAAAATTTTTTTTAGTCTCCAGCAATTGCACTTAAAAACTATTAATGACTAATCTCCCTGGAGATTTCAGGATTCCCGACTCCTATTGGCTTGTGGCTCTCCACATGAAGTGTTTACTTCTTTGTAGTGCAGCATAATTTAAGAACAACAACAGATTCTGAAATATTTACATGTAGACATTTTCTGAAGATGAAAATGTGTAACAAAGACTGATCATCCATGTATCTGACAACTTTCTATTCCTAAAGTTTATATTAGAATAAGAGAACATGGCAGCTCTGGCCAGAGCTATCAGATGCTATAGTCTTTGTTAATGAATTTTTCATCACTGACATCTCAGCCAAACATTAAGACTGGATTTCTGAAATAATTAGTTGCAGTAGCTCTCTGGTGCACTTTAGGATGCTATCTTGCATTCTCCTTGTTGTTCCTGGGGCAGTGCTGCTCTCCTGACCATGCCTGTTTCTCAGAACTTGTGCCATCCCACCACTGTCCTCTGGGACTCTCCAGGGTTATTGAAGTCCATGGACGCCTTAGCAAGTCCTGGCACATGTAGGAGAGGAGTTGGGGAGCAGAACAGCTTGGCCAAAGGATCTAGTATCCACAGGACACTTGTTTCAGCTGCTGTATTTTGGGTGGCTGTGGTGCAGTCCCATGTGCTCTTGCACATTAGCTAATGGAGTGCAGTGCATGCCATCCTCGAGCATCTTGTCCAGCTTAGTTTCTTCTGGAAGCAGCCATGGTTCTCCATGACCTCTTTGTGGTGTGAACTAAGAGATGATAAAGAGGCAGTCTCTAGGAGATCCTCTTGAGTTCACACCTGATCCAAACTAGACATCTAATGTGGACACACGTAAAATGTACCATGAACTATTGTCATGGAATTGATTTATAGATTTTAAGCCTTGAAGAGACCATTAATGATCATCTAATCTTATGTGCCACAAAATCTGATGGCATAATTTTTATATCCAGTCCACAATTTCTTTTTCAGCTAAAACATATTTTTTAGAAAAGATATCCATCTTTACCTGAAGACTCACAGACACAGGAAACCTAGGATGAACTCATCCAGTGTTAACTTAAACTGAATCTGTCTTGAAATTTCTGTCTCTGGATCTCTATATATTTTGGTAGTTTAAAGAGTCATCTCCTTTCAAAAATATTTTCCCTCAAGTGAGTGCTTTTTAGGTCAAGTTATATCAGCCCATTCTAATGACAGATTGGGTAAAAGCTGACATATCCATTTTAGATAGGAGATAGTAGGAGTGCTTTTATCAGTGTGATAGGACCTTAGCTTAGTAGTCCATCCAAATATACCTAATAACTTTGTGTGTTACCATGATATTCTTATCTATACTTGAAAAGAAAGAAAAAACATGGATTAACTGAAGAAAAGTTAAGATAGAGCAAAAATACTAATAATAAGCTGGAAGATTTAAAGCCCTTGAACTTAGTCTTTAGCCTTAAACAGAACAAAATAAAAAATATGTCTTTGTGTGTTGACAGTCCTGAGTCGGAGACCTGGACCTCTAAGTGTTCAGTTGGCATGGGCACCAGGAGAGAGAAGTAGTTGAGATGTAGCGTCCATTCATACTGGAATGGATATTGCACACTTTTTTTTGCACTGCAAATATTAAATGATAAATTACATCCTTGTAATAATAGCTATGAGATAACTGAATGGAAAAATTAGGGTAGTGTGTAGGGTAGTCGAGCTTCTGGAAGGAGCGGGTGAAGCCAGGTAGTTTCCTGCAGGCTGCTCCTATTCTCGGTGTTGGCGAGGCACAGGTGGGAAAACCGAGTGGGTCTTTTGTGGATGTGTTGTGTGAGCTCCTCCCAAAGTTGTTTTAGGCTCCCTAAAGAACACAGTCTCTAATGCAAGGGACTGTAAAATGTAGAAGATGAGGTAAAGGCAGAGAGCAGGCAGTGACATCATGTGCATTGGTCTTCATAATTAATTAGTGGTCATGAGGTGGTCATTTCTAGTTACTGAGAAATTTTCAGCAGGGTTGGAGACAGGAACTCTAGCATGCAGTATGCTATAGAGGCCATACTTGGCTGTTGGAGATTAATTTGATTACCTAAGCTAATCAAGTTGTTTGCATAGCTACCTAATTTCTATTATTCTATTAGCATTAGAATAAGAAAATAAATAATGCATAAATAAAAAATTATGTTCAAGTAAAATGAAGCCAGCAACTATTCTTTCGCAGTGATCAAAACCAATTAAAAAGTTAGTCACGTGTGTTGCTATTTTTCCATACAAGAACTATCTAAAATACCTTTAAAATCTATTTCAATTCCAGTTCATGTATTATATTAATTAATTACAAAGCATTTTAGTTAATTCACTTTATCTTTAAAGGCTTATGACTTTACAATTTTAATTAAATTTAATTTCATATACTACATTCATTAATATATTCCTTTAAAAGCATTTACAATTCATTGTCTTTATCCATTTTACAATTAAAAATGTTACTGTAGTTTGTATCTCAAAAATAAGCAGCAGCTGCCTCTCCAAGCAACATTAAAAAGACACTGAAAAACCTCCAACCTTATCTCAACATTTCTTTTTACTCCTCGTATCCTAATCCATGCTTCCAGAGTTGTCAGTGACTCAACAAAAGAGCCTCTTCATGGCAGGCAGCATCCCTGACCTTGCTAATTCTTCCTATTACCATAAACTGAAGTACATTTGGTAAAGCTGTCTGTAGTCATGCAGCAATGGGAGGCTCATGTTTTTTCCAAGCAAAGAATTTCTTTAGAGGATTACTTCAAAAGTCTGCTTTTTTTTAGAAACAGTAGTGACTATTTTCAAACTAGGTACCTTCATGGGAAGCTCTGCTATGTTTGGGGTGGCTGTACGTTTGGTCAGGTCCTTACTAGGAATCTATTTGCATTATTAATGTGTTTTTAACAACTGATGTATAAAGAGCAAGCTGAGAATATTTAGCACAATTACCATTCAAATGGGAGTTATAAAATTTTAGCATCTGGTAGTGTTGCCAGTGGCCAGCTAGAGATGTCCCACTAAGCCAAATCTGTGCAGACAACCAGAATTCTTTAGGTAGAAAATTAACTAGAAAAGAAAGAAAGGATGTGCAGGTCTCATGTTGGGTATAGAAACAAATACCAGAATTTATAGGTAAATTTAAATACAGAAGGCTCTGTGGCAAGATGAAAATATTCTGGTTTAAATTCAGAATTTCAAGTTCAAAGAAAAAAGGAAACAAACACACTTATTTTAATTTGTCTAAGGAGTGCATAAAATCTCTGTACACGTTTCCTGTAGATTAGTTATGCCAAGACAGAAAGACTGATTGACATCTTTGGAAAATAAAGGAAGTATGAACTACAGAACACAATTAATACCTCCAGATTCCATTTGAGACTGCCTCTGTGTATCAGTTTTATTGAGGGAGTGTGGAGTATGAGCTCCTGAGTTACAGACCAGGTCATCGTTATGGTCAGGGTTCTCACTGGCAGTGGAGTACTGGCATGCAAAGCACAAGGTTTAAGGCATCACTACTCAGATTTGCCATCAGAAGCACAATCAAGACTTGTACATTTGTATCCCTGTACTTGAGGGATAAGTAGGCAAGCTGAATTTCCCACAGTCTTTGAAGGAGAGGTTCTGGGCTGTGCTCCCCTTTGCTGGCAGACCCTGCTCTGCTCCTCTCTCCAAGGCTCAGGCAGCAGCTGGGGTTAGTAGCTCTGCAGGAGCCTCTCCCAGTGCTGGGTTCCTCATCCCCTCCAGGATCCTGTTTGGAGCAGGGACCCCACTCCCTGCCTGGGGATGTAAACTCCCTCCACTCTGCCACAGCCAGCAGTCTCGGGTCCCCACTGCAGGATTTTCACTTAGCCTTTCCTTTCCCACCACTTAGTTTGTTTCTGATGGTCTAGGGTGAGTCTCTATATTGACAGGTGGGGATTAATCTTGATTAATCTTTATTTCTCTCATGATGTTTAAAATCTCATGATCCCACTCCATGTCTCACTGCTGTGAAGGTACAAAGCTGGGCCTTTCTATGGATTGCAGTGGCTCTTACCAAACTGTGCTCAGCTGCAGAGTCAAGGGACGCAGGCTTGTTGGACATTATCCTGACGAAGGAAGAAAACACTGGTCTTGGTGATGGGAAACTGGGGCAGAGGGGTGTATGATGCTCAAATGTCCCTAGGAAAATATATTCAGCAAACAGAACCATTTTAAGGTTGTCCTTCTTTAAAAAAGATTCACTTTCTTGTCACTTCTGATTATCTTGGCATATAAACAAATGTTGATGTCGTGTTAGACATACACATTGCCTTAGGTTGCAGTGCTGAAAGCCTAAGAACATAATTGAATTCCAACAGTGGCATCAATTTGATCAGTGCTCTAAATGGACATTCACATTAGCATCTTTCCTAACATAGAATAATTATGCCAGAAATTAGAGATGAGATGCTGGCAAGTATTTGCATCATATTTTCAGCCTAAAGGGCATAGCTTTTCTAATGCTAATATTCTACCTTGTTAAGTTTGTAACGGTTTTGTTTCTTACAAGATTTGGGTATCAATGTACACACACCCTGGCTATGAATGCTCAGCAGATCCCAACTGAGTATCCAGTAGCTCCACTCCACTCCATCAGTGGTGGAAGCACTATTCTGATTTACACCACTGAGAATATGTTTCCTGTTTTCTTACATTTCCACTCTATCTTTTGTTTCTGAAAAGCCACGAGAGCTTCATAAGCTATTTTTCTGTAACACTTTCATCATTGCACTTCAGAATATAATTTCTGTGTTTCCCTCTGTATTCATATAACTTCAGAGGAGGATCTACACCCTGGTATAGTGTAGGTACTCCTAGCATATGTTCATAATTGCCCTGATCTGGGTCTCGTTGATGCTGAGGACCACCACAGTCAGCATCAGAATTCATGCAGACATGGATGATCTGGTCTTCAACATTTCTGCATTCCTGTTCTGCGTGCCTGTCTCCATGGGAGTGGAGTAAAATGAGCAGATTTAGCTTTCAACAGTAGTAGGGTGCAGCTCAGGTCAGACAACATGCATAGTCTGCTGTTCCTTTTCATGGGCTTGTAGGGTCTGTGATGTTTAGTGACGACAATTATACTAAAACCTTTCAAGAGAGAGTAATATGCACTCACACTCACCCACTGACCATGAAGAAGTCATCTCATACACAGTCTAATCTTTTATTACAGAATTACAATCAATATTGAATAACAAGTAGTTTTGATTTGTGTTAATGTTGATAAATTCTTCAATGTTAGAGTAGTGAAAATGCTATTAAATACATTAATGTGTTTGCTTGTCCTGTAGTCAGATGTTTAATAGCAAATAAGTGGGTGCAGTAGCAACAAAGTAAAATTATTTGTTGTATATCTCGAACTGCCTTGTGCCTCTTATTGTTCTGTATTCTACTCAAAACTGATAAACATCTATTTCTTAGTTATGTTGGCCTTTCAGCATTATTATGCCTGTAAAATTTTAGGCTAATTTTGTTAACTAACCCTCTTCCTTCTTTGCAGTTAGATACTCGGAGCTAAGGGATCTATTTTTACAGAAAGAAATTAATAAAAATAAAAAATAAAAAGAGAGAATTCTGGATGTCAAAATTCCATATACCCAAAATACATAGTCTTTGTTTCTTGTATTTATAGCTGTGAACATGTGATAGTGGCCATGAAAGGAAGTGGATTTTGAGGTATAAAAAGGCTAGCATTGTGTGGTTCTTGATGAAAGTAAAAAGTTACAATTATGATGGCAATAATTTTTATTTTACTTTGTTGTGAGTTGATGATATTGGACAAGTCTGCTTGACTTCATTCACTTCTGAGAAGTGTAATAATCCCATGAAAATTCATTGGCTGACATGTCTTATTGGTATTATGTAATAGAATATATGAATAAAATTATGTAGTGAACTATAGGAATAAATACAGGAAAAATGTGGCTTTGTCATCATAGATGCCATCATGAGAGCAGTGACAGATCACGGAAAGGTCTAGCTATGTCTGCAGCTCTGAGGACATTTCATTAACGTGCAGCATTGCCAGAGGTGCCAACGCTCGTTGTTGTCAGGCAGTGCTGGGGTTGCCCTCAGCTCGTGTAAAAATAATGGCCACTTCTGGGAAATAATGATCCTTACTTTTTTGAACAAATAATTTGTTTGTCTTTCATGCTTGATGTTTTAAAATTTGTTTACCTTTTCACAGCCTGCTAATTTTCCTTTGTTAAGGAACCAAGGCTCTTTCAAGCTCTGCAAATATTATTTTATTAGTGTGCCTAATATTCATCTGATTTGAATATGAAAGTAGGTTAAAGGGTATTCAGTGAAATATATGATTACAGGAGAAAGGCAGTGCATTCTATGCTATTGCAGATTTACTCTGTAATATAGTAATAAGTAAATCAGTGACATTGTTTAGAAATAACCCTTCAGGAAATAATGTTTCTCCACCTTGGTGCTCTACTCCTCCATCGTTCAGCCTCTGCTTGGTAAAAACCCAGTCTAAGTCTTTGTTGTTTTGGTGTTGCTGCACTACCTTCAAACTATCGAAAATAATCATCTTCCTTTTTTAAACTTTATTATTACTCAAATTCATTCATTGTTATTTTAACAATAATCTCTTGGGTGAAAGCAGGACCAAAGGGCACATCCCTGGAGGTGCCCATGGCACTGTGAGCCAGGAGCTCCCACATGGCTGAGGCTGGAGTTCTTGGAGCATGGAGGAAGCCGGCAGTCCGGGACAGCCACCCCCAGCATGTCCTGTTCTCCGCCACCCAATGGCCCCTCGAGTGCATTGTGTCTTTAACGCTGTTCCTTACCGTGCGGATTAGCTGGTTATTTCTGTGCATCATTGCAAATATTTTAGATTTTACAGTGCAGAGTGAAGCTGTATGACTTTAGTCTGAGGTGGCTCACCAGTACCTTGCTCTTGAAGCCAGACATTCAAAAGGAAAATTTGAAAAAGGTCTATATTGTTAAGGTCAGCTAAGGAAAACATCTCCCTTCCTTTAAAATGGGATTGCAGTTCAGCTGTTCCTATATATCTAATTAGAGAAAATGTCCACTGAAGTGTGATATCACCTTACTGGTGATGTCTGTGCTTTTGTATAAACGGGGGATTCATGTGCAATGATGAGTACTGGCCGCTGCCTGCACTGTTGTGCTCAGCTTCACTTACTTGCATAATTAATCATAGAATGCTTTGGGATGGAAGGGACCTTTAAAGGTCATCTAGTCCATCCTCCCTGCAGTTGGCAGGGGCATCTACAACTAGATCAGGTTGCTCAGAGCCCCATCCAGCCTGTCCTTGAATGTTTCCGAGGATGAGGCATCTACCATAATTGCTATTCACATAACTAATTTCACAAATCCAATGATACTTCTTACAAAAACGGGCAACTCACATAAACAGGATTGTGCGGCATAGGCTCCCCGCTGCAAATCATGTAAGTGGAGAGTGTGGAGGAGGTTGTCTTCTCAGACTGTAGAGTATTTGCTGGAAGATTGATAGACTTCACGTTTCTAAGTTAATTCCTTTTGTAGCAAAGCAGGATTGAATTGTTTTACTGTAACTCTCAAATGGCAAATTATTTCAACAACTCCATGAGCAACCACATTTGCACAGTCTGATTGGCTACCCTAAATGCAGAACCAATTTATGCTAGTATGCTAATACGCACAGAAATCCAGGCTCACCTTTCAAGACATCAGAGTACGTAGACCTTTTAAAACAATGAGGTCGATGTGGTCAGATTTTATGGTAAAAGTGGTGGAGGACAGGTCTGTAATTGTCAGATTTAGCAAGTTAGCAACATTCAGATGTTTCCTAATAGAGATGAAGTATTTCATGTGACAATAAATACCATGAGGAGTATAGCGATCCCCATGATGGAGTGTAGTACGGCTCTGGAAACTTTCGAGAAGATCAGGTTTTGCATCATTATGTGCGATTCCTAACAACCTAGGGAAAATTATCTGAAAATCTGTTCATTAGAAATTCAGTATAAAAACATCCTGTGTGCATTGCTAAGAAAATGTACCTGCGAATATACACTTTTTCCTGGGGTGTGTATTTTATAGCTTAAAATATTTTGGTAGCTTTGTGGCACATCTTGCTGAGAGGTGTTATTTTACATCACAATATTCTGGTCAAAAGGAAGATTTGCTCCTAAGATTGAATAAAGAACTATGAGTGCACTAGTGATGAGAACTCACTTCAGTTGTTCAACAGTTTTATATAAAATAAAATTGATCATTATCATTTATTATTGTATACAGGTGCTTAAGAGTCTTGAGTGTTCATTGAAAAAATACTTAGCTATTAATTTTGAAATTGAAGTTCCTGAACAGGATTACCCCGTTGCCTTTGACACACGTGTGCACATATGCCCCCCCACCCCCCACCCCCGCCCTGCAATTAGTGCTTTTGTGTGTTGAAATCTGAAGACAGACCATAAGAATTGAGATACACTGTTATGGAAGGAGTGGCTGGTCTGTGTTCACACTATGACTACCAATTTCTTGTGTAACCTCGGCTCTGGGCAAATCATTGTGCCTCTGTTCTGCTAGTGGTGGAGAGGACAGGAGAAGCCATAAGGTGAAGTTGTCATATCATGAAGTATGTGTCACATTTCTCAGTAAACCTGTACCAGCCACTAAACCCCAATGGCCCTTATTAAATTCTGCCATGTACAGAGTAATATTTTATGATAGATTTTATTTTCATATGAAGCTTTTTAAAAAAATAATGGGCTGAACTATCCCAGGGCACACTTAGGGGTTTGAAACTTTCAAGCAAACAGTTCAGAATCTGTGAAGCCCATTCTGAAGTTCTTGGTGTTGCCCATGGCAGTGACCTAGGTGGACAGACACCTCCTGGATGTGGATGTGGTGACACTCACATCCTTTGCAAGCTGCCAACCTCTCTATATGGAAAATGCTGTAGTTTAGATTATTGTTAGCAATAACAATAGCATGGTGAGAAGTGGTGCTCTTGCACATTCATCATCCCTGTACTGCTCCCTGTGCTGTAAACGTGACCTTGAGCTGCCTCTGCTATCCCTCATAATGGAAACTATTCCAGTGGTTTTAATCTTTTTGTTTCCATGTTTGTTTTTTTTTTTTAATTTTCTGCTTCCCCTTCCCATATTCGCTTTGCATACCTGCAGTCAGCTGGTGAGCAGAATCAGGTATGGTATTCTCTGGTGCAGGAGTTGATCTTGAAAGAAGCTGTAGCATCCATGAAAACGTTCCTTTTTGAGTACCACGTCACTGCTTAATAGTTAACATCCGTAAGATGAGACACAGCCCTGCTGGACTCTTGCCTTCCATGAAAACTTGTTTGACACATTCCTGTTTTATCTTCGTTATCCCTCTGCTAATCTTTCTTTATGCTCTAAGGAAGTGCTGCTCATGGAGTGTCAACTGTTCGTTCACCCACTGAGAGGTGTTTCTGTTTGAAGACCCCAGTAAACAGACGTGGGTGTTTTCTGTAATCTCAGCGCTTTTCCTCCCTCCCCTCCCCTGTGAACATCATCACTCCCACTGGTGTGCTTTCACAGACGTACTGTGCACACCAATATTTCCTTCAGCTCTTAGGTTATTTCTCGTCCCATTCTTCTCTGTGGCATCTGAATCCTCATCAGCATCTGCTGAGCCAAGGTTGATGTTTGCCAAGTTTATCCAGATCACCTGAAGGGGATTTGTGGTATAGCAGTAGAACTTATTGGTAGAAAATTGCATCTCTACCCTCTTTGTTTTCCTTTTAAAATCCACTGTTTCACAAGATGTGTGACACATCTTCCATTGTTTTATCTATCTGCTTTTAGTGTACTTAGGAAAGACATCATAATTGCTATCCCAAATTTGGAGTTGAAGTAATTACAATAAACCCACCTCTACCAGATCCCCCTCACCCTCATTAAAGATGAGTCTTCCTCAAAGGATCCAAGGGAGAAGAGTCAGAGAGAACAATTAAATAGGAGATTTCTTCTGTGCAGACATAACAGCATGGCGAATGCTGGCGCCAGCGGACCTTGCAGGAAGCCCTTCCCGAGGACCTGCACCTAACATATGCATGTTTGTGGGAAAGCTGTGAAATTGGTCTGTGAGCTCTTTTAGATCCTAGACCCCTTACAAAAGAGCTTTCGGTTTTATAAAGATTCTCTGACCAGAAGTGAATTGGCATTCATTGCTGAAGGGTTGGTATAATGATGTCGTCTCTCTGCACATGCTAAAAGATAAGTATGAGCAGCCTGCAAGCGAAGGAGCAGATTGCAGAAGACTGTCTTTCAAAGTGACAAGGTTATTGATGACTTTGAGCAAGTCCAGATGTCAAAGGAAAGCTTCCAGTCTCTTGATTACTTGAACATGAAAAACATAATTCTGCCAAATGCAGCTAGATGCAATTCCATAATTAGAGACTAACCTTAAATAAATATATCCGTATTTATTCTTATCATCATTCCTGGGGATGAGTGTATAAGCCAACTGAGGTGTGGAAGGATGGCTAAGTGAGAAGGGACATGATCTTTTCAGTATGAGCAATCCTGCTTTTAGTGTATCAAGAAGCACAGAGGATACTATAAACTGACCTTGAACAGCAACGGACTACTTGGCAAACAACATAAGAGACAACAACTAAGTCCGGAATGTGCTAATGAACCTCTTCGCGTGAACAGCAACCCTGTACCAATCATATAACTGTCTTAAGCGCGTGAACACATGTAATGAACCAATCATATAGATATTGCTACCGCGTGCTTCGCTGATTGTCTATATAAACCTGGTAATTGTCTGAAATAAACGAGAACGATCATACTCGCATCGAGGTTACATCGTTACTCCAGGTCCGAACTCTCCCACTCCGACACTGAGGTGCTACTTGTTCATCAGTGATGGGTGGTCTGTCCATTGCTGAGAAGACGAGAAGTGGGAACAAACACATTTTGTATGACTGAACCTAATACTTTGCTGCCAGAGCTAACCACACTGGAGAATCCTTTTCTGAAACAGGTCAAATTTGCATTTTTTTTCTCTTCTTTGCAAGCAGATGCAGAACTTTAGTCTCTGCACTGGCTGGACACATTGCACCTGGATTTGTGAAGTCTTCACTGGAAGCAGTGCAAGCTGCACTGGTGCTATTTACTCTAATTTGTTTTCATGAACCTAACCTAGCTCTGGGCCCTGGGCTTTCAGCACACTGCATTTTCCCAAACTGACTTACATTAGGTGGCTCTCTTTTTTTTCAAAACAGCTATTTTTTCCTTGCTGTGGAAACCTGTGATAACATAACATGTAGGAAAAATTTTCAGAACAAGCTGTGTACAAAGAAGAGCAGCTAGAAATAATGTTATTTTTCTTAGCTTAGTAATTTTCTGTATGGTGCTGATGGTGTTAGAGCTGTGTGTACGTTTATTTAGTGAGCCCATCTGTAAGTACGTCATGGGCATTTTGTCTGAATAAGGAATGCAGGCTTTGGGAATCTTATCTACCTTCATTTTTAGCCTGGTATGAGCGATTTCAGTGTCTCTGGGTTTTTTTCTTTTTTTTTTTTTTCCCCCCAGATCTTGTTTTGTTTTCTTTTTTGTTTTAACTGTCATCAAACCCCCAGTTTTATAACACTTTTCCCCAGTCCTTTTTGTTATTTTCTCCTTTGCTGCATTAAGATGCAATTATGTACTTTAGTTAATTGCTAGTTACTTAATGTCAAAATGCATAATGTCCTCTATTTTTCTCTGTCAAAATCATATGTAGCAGAGGAAAAAATACAAGCTATTAAGGTTATGTCTTGTCAAGAATTTACCTAAAAAGCTAATTTTTTCCTGACGGAACATATATCACACTTTGGGGTACAGTGTTATGATTATAGGCATTTAAAATGTATAAACTGTTTCTATTACATATTCTTAGTTCTTGAGGCACTTAATGTGTGGGACTTATTTACTCAGAATTTTAAATTCACATTTTGTTTGGCACATATTTAGGGGCTGATAAAGCTGGAAACATTTTTACAAACTAATGTAACTGGACAGCAGCAAGTGCCAAAAAGCATTAGGAAAATGGAAATCTGTTCTGTTTCACAGCTGAATGTACCCTTTTATAGACACTGAATGTGTTTGAATATTTTATTTCAAATCTGTGTGAGGTAGGTGGAAAAAGGTTTAAATTAATAAATGACATAATTAATGGCAGATATAATAATAGCACACCTGGTTGAAATGTTTTCTTCTTAAAAAATGAGTTTTTCTCTGTTACTTTGGAAGACTGTTGTATTTCTATTTAAGAGCTGTTAAGTCACATGATTTTTACCACATAAAAATTATTCTAAAAGAAAATTATAAAATATGTAGAGTCAGCATTTGGGTGAGGGAATGCTAGAAAGAGTGGCCCTGGAGCAGTTTGACACGGACTATTGTGCCAAGAATACATGAAGAATAGTTTCTTGCTTAACTGGAAACATATTAGTTCTTCATTTAAATAAATTCCGTGTCATAGCCCAGGTAACAGGAAGCCAATTTAAGGCTGGGGAAAAAAAAACACCAAACCTTAGTTCTGTCACTTTCCTCACTTTTGGAAACATGACTTTGAACCTTAATAATGCACCCAAAATATTCTTGTGGGAGAACTCAGTATCTAGACTGAATATCTCAGAAAGCTGCTTGGGGAGCTCATGCTCTCACAGAGGGGCTCACCTGCACTACGGTTTGGGGAAAAACATCAGAGACAGGTGAAAAAACATCACTGAAAGCCTGCGCATCCACTGTTCCTCCAGCAGCACTGGGAGAGGCTGGTGGGGTTTGCTCAAGCTTTCCATTCCAGCATCCTCATGTGGATGATGAAATTCATACTAGTGACATGCCAGAGCTGCCTCTTTAGACAGTTTATTGTTAGGATGGGTCTCACCTGGTGTGCTGGTTCGGGGTAGGGAGAGGTGTCCTTGGGCTGGTGCTCAGCCTTGCAGAGGGGCTGCTTTTGAGAACGACCAAAAACTTCTCTCTCCATGTGTTGGAGTTTGATGGCAACATGTGGGACTTTGGAAACAGCAGAATTCCTGTTTCTGTCAGTTTAGTTCCTACCAGCTGTAAAATCTGAGTTTCAGAAAGACAGTAGAGTTGGCAACAGGTAGGTTTCATTATTTTACTTTGCTTCTCTATAGAAAGAGTAGTCCCCCATAGAAAGTCTATTTAATTCTGTGGCTTAATCAAAAATTACAGGAAACCTTCAGAATATGGCATTCCACAGCTTTTTCCATCTGAATTACTAGTTCATGAAAATTTTAATGAGCAACCTACCTAAAAACAAACCAAATTAAAAGTACGCAGGGAGTATATCGTGCTTCATACCTCCCTCCATTCAGCTGTACAATATTTGCTAATTTTTATAATGTTTGGCATCAGAAAATAATAATAAAATGTAGTTTTGTCTATAGCTTTCTGTTATATCCACTATGTAAAGGAATTATTGAAACTACAGCTATGTAGTAACATGGGAAAAAATACTAAAAATATTCACAGATCTTGCCATTTGCCTCCTCCACTTGGCTTCCTCTCAGCAAATGTGCCAGCAGGACTGTTTCTGTCCCCTGTTTATTTTCACGATCTCTAACCACAAGGAGAAACCATCCATGCAGGATATGACAAATCTCTTGTCTGCAGGAACACGTTTCAAGGCTGGTGTGGCGTGAGCATGGTGCTCCAAATCTGCAGCACCTTCCTGTCTGTGAAAGGGTCAGGATGTCCTGGGATCCCTCAAAATCCTCTGCAAAGCATTTGGCCAACCCACTCCACCATGGGACAGGGTCAGCCCACCATGGGCTCTGGCTCCTGTCCTGAACCATCCTGTTTCATGTTCACTCTTTGCAGTGAGATATTGGCCAGTTAACTTCCACTGAAGCCCACATCTGGGCCAAGTTTAGGAAGACGATGACTCCATGTCCGTTGGAATAAGGTCAACCATGAAATAAATAAACCACAACTTCAATTTCTTCAATTTTGTAGGATTTTTCAATACTACAAAACCAGAAAACATTATTTAATAAGATCAACATATGCACTCTGTCATAGACAGGCAAATAGGATTTAGTTAAAATAATCAGAAAATGAGAAAACCTAACAGCCTACTTCTCCAGTCCTGGTGGCTCTCCCTGCTGTCCCTACCGCTGTCTTCTCTGTTTCCCCTGTCTTACTTATTTCTCCTTCAGGCTTGGCATGCCCCCAAAGTGTGTTTGCAGTTTCTCTGCCTACCTTTCCTCTATTTCACTTGAGCTCTCATCTCTTCCTCCATGGCTTATTTTCTGTTTCCAAGCTCTTTTTCTTCCTGTCTGTTTTACTTTCTCATTAAACTTGTCTTGGCTCTCTCCAGACTGACCCGGCATGTTTCGTTGGCAGGGTACATTTCACTATGCTGCTTTTCGTCTGCCTGAAGTACAAAAATATTGATATTTACAGAGCTTGTTGTAAAAATCAATATTGCACTAGGCAGAGCAGAACAGCTGCTGTGTTGTAAAGCCAGTCCTGTCAGCTTCAAAAACCGATAGGATTTTAAGAAATCAGGAAAAGCGTGAGCAAACCTATGTTTATGAGAATTTTGTCTGAAAGCACTGCAGTAGTATGATGCGATTTCTTGTCTTGCTTGCAAAAAGACATGTTTATTATGAAAAAACCCCATTCTACAAGCATTGTTTTTGGCTAATGCAGTAGCACTGGTATACGTCACTTTTAGTTCAAACTTCCTCATTATATATTCTCTTGAAACTGTGGATATTAACTGCCTGCTAATTCACACAGAAGAAAATATTAGTAAATTAATTAGCTCATAGGTAAAGCTTGTAATAGCTACTTCTTTGCTTCAGGGAATAAAGATTTTCACTTTTACTTTTTTGAAAGCAGGAATATTGGCTCTTACAGAGCACATCTGGACCTTGGACTATCAGTAGTCCAAAGGATTATTAGTATTATCAACAGGATAATACTAACAGCTTGGAAACCACTGACTAAAATAATTCAGTGGTTTTTTACCAAACAGAGCAAGTCAATGACTGGGAACTGTTGGTTGGTTCCTCGGGCAGTGCCAAGCCCTTTCTCCGGCTACTGCCTTCGATAGTTGTGAAGTTCACCCTTTGCATTGTGGGGATACCCTGGGGATGATGAAGAAACTCAATCAATTCACAACAAATAAACTAGATTTTTCTGTTTGCATACAAGCTGCCTTTTCAACGTTGAACGAGACAGATAAATCCTTTTTGGAAGTGTTACCCATTCAGAGAGGAGTTTAGGCATTCGCTTGGCCCCATGTAGCTGAACAGTCTCTAAACCAAACTATGTGTAATTAAGTACCTTAATGAAATGTAATATTGAGACTGAGATGATTTCACATAATTTTGAAATATTAAATAGCTTAAAAATTAATCGGGGGGGGGGGGCTTTTTTGCCTCTAAGCAGCATTTCTTAAGCAATTTTCTAACTTCAGGGCTCTGTTTTCAAAAACGTTCTTTTTACATGCCAGAGGAAAAAAGCCAGTAGTAGACAAATGCCTGAATTGATAGTAATGCAAATTCCTCATGAATTTCACAGCCTCATGAACCTCTTAGCTCTTAAAAGCCTTTGGAAACTTCTTCATCCTGGTTTTATTTGGCAAATTGTAGTCAATTGTATCTCATGAATTTCTATTTTCCTAAGCACGAGCTTGCTGCCCACAAATGTAATTATACTAACTTCCTTTCCTTTGGAGTTTGAAGACTTTATCCATCATTTTTCTTCCTTGAAAAATGTTTTGATGTTGTCAATAGAATATGTGTTTTTGTCTTTAAGCTTAAATTTGGTCAAAACAATAAAAAATTGCATTTCTTCCCCTTCTGTATTATTAATAATTATCTAATTTTCTATTTTTTCTAGTAGCTTTGTTATTTAGTGAGGAAATGAGTTTAGGCTTTATTTCTAAATATCATTTAATAAAATTTAGGAATTCAATTCTAATGAAACACAGGAGGGTCCCTCTGAACATCAGGTAACACTTTTTCACTGTGAGGGTGACTGAGCACTGGCACAGATTGCCGAGGGAGGCGGTGGAGTCTGCATCCTTGGGGATATTCACAACCCAACTGGACATGGTCCTGGGCCACCTGCTCTAGGGGACTGGACCAGATGAGCTCCAGAGGTCCCTGCCAACCTCTACCAGTCTGTGATTCTGTGAAAATTCTTTACAAGATTTTTAGCTCATGAGGATATCAGCAGTGGATGAGAGCAGAGTCCCATTAGTAGAAGTTAGTAGAAACTTGATTACCAACTTCAGTGATGTTGATTTTTCCAATTTATTTTAGCAAAAGGCTTTATGACAGAAGCTAAGAATTTACATGGACAATGATTCATTTGATTTTCATCCATATGGGAAAAGGTTAATTGTTGATGAAATATGCTTTTTTTTTCCCCCATTCATATCCTAGAATTTAAAAGGGGAGTGAGAGCCTGGCCTCTGAGCAAATCCTTAATAATTACTAGTATCACAGTATATATAAAATCCAACCTTCATAATTTGCTAAATAAGTCTGTATTTCTCCACTTGAAGCTGCCTTAGGGAAGCTTGAACTAAGACATCATTTTTTTCTTATTTTTTCTGAAATATCTATATTCAGGGATAGGTACTTCTTGCTCATTCGAGACACTTTATGAAAATTAGATGAAAGTGCTCTAGCCACACTTTCCAGTCTACATTATGAAAATATGATTTATATAGAACCATTCCCTTAGGAATCAAGTCTTTAAAGTAACAGAAACTTTTTTACCATTTTGCCTTTCTAGACACATCATCACCCTGTGGTTGGATCTTGTTAACGCAGGAGCCTCTCTGAGATATTTCACTAATTCCCTTGATTAATATCTATAAAATTTGTTTGCAAATGTAAATATTTGCTGCAAATTCTAAGCACTTAAAAAAATCTTAAATATTCACCAGTATGTGCTACCCTATTATCTATGAAACCTCCACAACTGGGATTTTTAAATCCTGAAGCAACTTGAATGTCTAAAGTGTGATTAATTCTTTTCTATCTAAGGGATACACTTGGTAGCTGGCATATTACTGTCAAGGAGCTCTGTGTTTGGTACTTAAAGGGAAGATTTATTACATCCTTAGCTACACTTCCAAAACTGAGCAGTGACAGTAGAACCTGACCAGCTCAGAACTGCATCAGGAACTACCAGCTCCCTCAATAAATGCAAGGCTGGTACAAGAATGAATGAGATGTGCCTCCACATAGTACACAGTTTTTTGTTTAATTGAATGTATGAAGGATGAATGCAAAGCTTGTCTTTTCTAGATCAGGATTAAGATGAGGATTCTTGGTGGACTCATGTGGCACTTCTGGAGCACATAATTTGAATAATAATTATGAATTCTAAATGTCCTTAAAGTAAAGAAAGAACAGTTAAAATGTAGATAATAGTCAAGCACTATAAAAATACTACCATATGTTTGGAAATGGCTTTTCTGATATGTTCATATTTTCTCCTTTCTATTTGGATCTATTCTATTCTATGCTATGCTATCTGCTTTTTTTTTTTCTGATAAATGACCATGCTCTATACGATGGAGCTAGCTTTTTTCTAATAACTGTAACGCATTATTCCAGTGATTTCCATTCGTCGGTCCCTCAATATTGTTGATGAAGGATTGCTTGTGTTTTTATAGTCCTAAGTACTTGCTAGGAATAGAGTCACTTTGAAATCACCATGGAGTTACAACTCCTGTTGCAGTAAGAAGTACAGGTTAGGTATGAGACATAATGAGGTCATCTACAGCAAAAGGACTTTAGGAGGTTTTGGTTGGTTTTCTTTGTTTTCCCTTTTCCTCTGTTGATCTTTAAGTCTTGAGAGAGAAGAAGGATGCTGGAAGAGTCATCTCTAACATGACCCTTTGGCCACTAGCCATGATATCTTCTGATATCTTCCTTATACATCACATAGGAATCCAGTAACATAACATGAGAATGTAAGGACATTTAAATTATCATCTCTCCTATTACAGAAAATATGTGCTTGGAAGAAGAAATCTGGTAGTAAAAATACAGAGATCCAGCACTGGCTGTCAAATGTGGAGCAATACTTTCAAGTAGGCTGTGGGCATATGTCTCTACAGCCTTGCTGGGTGTTAGACAGGCATATAACTTTGAATGTACTTTACAAAAAGAAGATTTGCAAGGTCCAACTGCACAAGCGCCAGAGTAAGTTGGCCCAGTGTTGAAGTCACCCCTGCTCTGAGCAGGAGGGTGCTCTGGGGAGCTCCGGTCCCCTCCAGCCTGAGTTACCCTCTGGCTCTGGGACTTCTGTGATTCTGTGAAATAGGAGCTCTCTATTTAATACATGATGTCCATAGGGCTGCTTCAGGCAGATGCCTGGAACAAAAGGAGATTGCTCATATAGGCAAAATTCTGTTTTCTCCCTCTCACTTGAGGTTGCCCACTCTACCTCTTGCCTTACATTGTGTAGCACGAGTGCTGCTTCTGCTTCAGCTGGCTCTGCAGTGAGAACTGGTCAGGACCACAAGCATACCCTTTGCTCCTTGCCAGTTTTCACCACCTCGTTTCTAACTTTAGAAGTGCCCTTAGATCTCTCTGCAGCCATCCTTTGCCTTTGCCCCATGGTCCATCCTGTAAGCTTTGAGTGCTAGGAAAGGCAGTGTCTCTTCCTTTTTTAAAGCAATTTAAGGTAGCTGGTGTGAGAAGTTGAGTGGGTCTCAACCAAGGAGCTGCCAGGTCTGATTGGCTGGCATGGCTAAGGGAGCTAAACGGGACTTGCTTGCAAAAACAGCTTAAATTGTGAACTGGCAGAGTTCTCTGCAGAAAACTCCTGGAAATGGAGAATCCATTACTCCCTTTGGCATGAAAGGGCTTTTAATTTGTGAGAAAGGCAGGTAAATACTACTATTTTAGTGGAAATGGGTGACAGGAGGAAATAAAGTTTTGTGACAGTTCAGGTAAAGAAGTTTGACATTTGTACAATTTTATGCAGGGAAAAGTTTTTGATGTGCTGGTGCTATTTGAGAATTTGTTGAATTGCATTTTTAATTATTTGTCAAGGGCACCTAGAGTCTTGGAAATGTATTATTTTATGTTTTATAGGTTGAAATCTAAATAAATAAATGTGGTTGAGAGCTCAAATGACTGTCTGCACAGTGTGCAACAGCAGTTAAAATGCTTTGGTGCATTAAAAGTATGGAATATATTACAGCAGCATATTGAACAATGGTATACCTCATCTGGAGCGACGCATTCAATTTTGTTTGCTTACCCTAAGCTATAATTAAGATTGACAAGGTTATCCAGAGAAGGAGAATAAATATTACAGGAATTTTAGATATGTTGACACATGACTAAAGAACTATAAGAAATTAAATTTCTGGATGACAAATATGAACACAATTAGGACAAGGCTACTTCAGAAAATATAGGGAATATTAGTGAAGAAATACTTGGACTGTAAACTCTTCAGCTGATTTTTGTGCCAGTTTGGTGGGGCCTTTTTTGCGCTGGTTCAGTGGCTCCTATGGCAGAACCGGGTCCTGAGGAGTGGCCCCAGTGCAGATACCAGTAGTGGCAATAATGGAACTGGTGTCAACTGGGACAGGAGAGCAGACAGAAAAGTGCTATGAATAGGTTGTAGAAGGGCTGGATTTTTTTATTTGTTGCTCTCAATGAGAAAGAACATTTTTTGGTCAAAAATATTACTATCATAAATATTACTATTATAAATACTTTAGGTGTTTGCAGCTGCCTCCCTGCCTGCCTTGCTGGTGAGTCATTTGGCCACTGCACTGCAGAGTGTATGTGAAAATGTGTCCCAGAGCCTGTTGTCAGTCCTGCTGGCACCACAGTCATGTAGGCGCAGAGGCTGATAATTGTGGGATAAAGTATTCTTTCTCCAGCTGTAGTGATTTCAGTCTCTGCTGCTCCTGATACTCTCTCAGCAGAGCAATATGTTTCTATTATTTTTTGCATTAGCCCCCTCTGCAACTATGCTAGGGATTCCCCAAACTTCTGTGGCAGGTATTCCCAGGTGCACGCACATGGGCTGATACTGCTCAGCCTTTTAGACAACAGCCGGCACGTATCAGATGGATGTGGAAACGTAGCTCCCCATATAACTACAGCTTTTCTTTTTCCCATCTGCTCCTGCTTGTCTCTCTAGCTTATCTGCTGCTTCTTTCTTTTGAACATAGCCAGCACCACAGACTAAATTGTTCATTCCTCTTTTCTCCTGGGGCTAACCACCTACATCCTATTTTAAGATCTATTTTCAGCTCACTCTAGCAATTAACATGCAATATTGCAATAAGTCTGGGCAGCAAAATTATTGGGTCGTTTCACTGAAATGTCCATTATAGATAAATATGCAATCAGGCATCTGTGGCAGTGCATGAAGTCAGCCCTCCATTATCCTCCAGTACACGGATAGCCATAAACACACTTCTATACACACAAACAGAATTTGTATTAAAAATACTGGAAATAATTAAGTCAAATTCTTCCCTGCATATAAACACAGGGCTTTCACTGGAGTTAATTTGAGCTGAGTATGTGTAACAGTTAAAAGCTAGGTCATTATTTTTTACAATGGTCTTCAAATACGTAATTTATGTGCAATTATGAACATAAATTCTCTATCTTCTACTAACAAAAACAACAAAGGCCAAACATGTTTATTGTTAAAACCTATGAGGATCCAATTCTCCACTCTTTCTGCAAGTGATGCCATCCCTTTAAATTGATAATGTAAATCTTCGTAATCAGGCCCATCTATTTTATTCCCACAATATGTGTAAATTTATTGTCAGCATGTGTCAACATCCCATCAACACTTACACTTCACTCCCATCCAACATGTGTGGTGATTTGGAGTGGTTGTCACTTGGATAGTTAAAGCAAGAGGATGTGAAATGAGGTTTAACCATCTCCCGCATGGTCCTTGGGCTGGACCAAGCCTCCCCGTGCCTCCCGCCAGCTGGGCAGGACCGCCGCCAGCCTCTCCTCCTTCTGCATATGTGTCCAGATCAAACACTGGAACACAGCCGCTCCTGAGGTTTGATTATCCTGTCAAAATAATAGCATGGTTTCCCTGAAACACAGTTCTGGCACTGTGTGTTTCATGTTTTTGGTCTCTTCCTCTTATTCATCAATTCTCCTACAAGCTCCTCCCTGTAACTGAACCAGGGGCTTTGGAGAAATGGGGCTGACTTACATTTTTGCCTAGAGAAATCAAGCAAGCTCTGAAATTTGCAGGATAGCAATCTCTTTTGATTAATCAGATTTTATATAATATTTATTACTATATATATATTAAAAAAAAAACTTATTGCAGGTACCTCTATATCATCACAGTGAAACTAATAAAGATTTTCATCTCTGAAAAAAGCCAATTGTCTAGCAGAGCACCATCCTAAAAGTGTATATAGCTAAATGAAAATAAATGGTGTATATGATAGTAACAAGTGGATTTCGTCCATTTCCTTAATGTTGTCTTATTCTTTTAGGAAAAAAATATGTACAGTATTCAGGATATGACTACCCATAGCTTCAGTCCCGTACAAGTTTGAAGATAACTATGGCAGCTTTTAAGTCGCCAGCTTAGACAGCGGTGGCAGGTTAGCTGTGGGAGCTTGGAGGCCGGCACAGGCAAATTTACCCTGTTTCAGAGACAGGATGATTTTCCTTGGGGGTTGTGCAGTGCTGTGCCCAGCACAGCCACCGTCCCAGTTTAAAGCTCCCTCGGGTGCCCCGACACTCCACGGTGCTGGGGCAGCAGCGTAGACCTCACTTTTGTGTTCATATGTTCTTTCTTAATAAGCCAGTAAATTTCAGTTAATTATCTCTCCTATGTTATAAATCAGAATAAATTATTGATGTTTGCCTAGTGGTCTTAAAAAAGAAACTGTATTTTAAAATTTCGTGATGAAGGTGTGACTTTAAGATATGGAAAAGAGGTTAATGCCTGTGTGTGTTCTTTATGGAAATGTTTTTTATTCTGGAGTTGCAGATATTGCTTATGAGAGACAAGCTGATTAATCTCAGTTGTATGTGGCTTTCAAAGATTAATAGCCTCATTCTGATTCATGCTATTTATGGTGCCGCTCAAATGTTTGGGTTTTTTTAAATACTGAAAAGATGTAGAGCAAATGTCTTCCAACCATCCCAGCTCACCTCCTAGATCGACTATATTCCACCTGTTCTTGGAATAGTTGCTTAAAAACATTTATTGATTTCTGGTGCACTCAGCAACAGCACTAATAGCACTAAGAGTGCATAGGTAGATGTGTTATTGCCTGTAAGGACCTGTCTTTTTTCCTTGCTTTTTTTATGCCTTTGCTAGAGTAAGGTCTTTGACCCTAGTTCTTACATAAAAATATGTTTGCTTATAATAGGATAAAGTCTTTGTTCCTATTCAGTACTTGTTGAAGCAAAACTGTTAGCTGATGCAAGTCTCCTAGAGGACGAGTTGTGATGTGGGAATAATGTTGGTGCTTCTCCCATGTCTGTGTGTACCTGAGGACAACCATTCCTCAATGGCTCTGTGTTCAAGTATTTGTGTGTTAGCTGCGTGCGGCTGCTGCGTTAATGAAACCCAACAAAAAAAAAGGAAACTCAGAAATCTAAAAATGGCTCAAAGTGGGCAAGCAGCTGAAACCTCTCTAAGCTCTCTGGCAAGCAGCATTTAAAGTATTTGTCTGGGAGGGAGCAGGAAAGGTGGATTAGCAATCATAGGAAATGTAGTTGGTTTTGATGGAGTCACTCTTTACAAATGTCATGGTGAGGTTCCACCTGTAGTTTCAATTATTTCTACCCAAAACATGGTCAGGTTTGGGGTTTGTTTGTTTGCTTGATTTCTTTCAGCTTTCCTCTGAGAGTCAAGCTGAATTCTTTCCAGTTACATTTAATAAAAAAAAAAAAAAGTAGATGTTTTTTATGCTCTGCAGGGCTATAACCCACTGGCATTCAGCAAACACTTCTGTTCATGCTTCGGGGGTAAGAGAGCTGTGCTTGCTGACTGACTCTTGCCTGGCTCAGGGAATTGGAGAAGGAAACATATTTTTGCCATTAATTTAAATAAACACTGATAAATAGATGTGTTTGCATGTGTAGGATGAATTATTAAGCAAGATAATGTTGCTGTACAGTTCTTTTCAGAGCAGTATTCCCTTTTCTCATCTGAGATGTTCAAACCCAGCAAGAACAGACCAGGCTAGGGGGATTTAGAGGATAGCAGGCTTTGCAGACACGAAATCCTGATCCTGCCTTGCCTTCCCTTCCACTCTGACCTAATTTTGCTGGCTGCTCCCTTGCGGACTGTAAAACTCGAGTCCACACAGCATGCTGCTGAGCTACCCAGGGCTGCATTTCGGATGAGGCACGGTGTTAATCTCTTCTTGGAGCAGGTGGGGAAAACAGTGAATCGTGCTGGTGCTGGGGAGGGACAGGCCAGCTGCACAGCATAGCCTGGGGGGCAGGTCATTTAGCCCATCAGTTACTTCTTGTGTTGTTGAGTAACTACCTTTCCACCATCTACAATATATTACCCTTTAATGTTTGTGCTTTGGCTGTAATTGATTTTAGCCTTAACTTAAACACCTTTCTGAAAAGGCATATGAATCATAAATGTTTCCATATACTGATTCTATAGTGATTGATACACAGAACATATAGTGACATAGTTACTGAATTAGTTATCACTTTATATATACATACATATACATAATGATATGGTTGTATAAACTGGATAGTCATACAGTGATTGTATAGTGGATAATTTTATTTTGTTTTGTATAATGCCATATTTTTAGGAGTGGAAAAAGGTAGGAAACGGGAGGCGCAATTATTCAGCTAACCAATCTAATTATTTATTGTGGATTTTTGCTGTGCAATTCAAGCACCTCCCAATATTGGTGAATGCAAATGCTCACATCACCTGTGAGGAACCAGCTATCTCCCCTCTATATGAGGGAAAGTGGGGGCGCAGAGGGCTGCTCCCAGCAGGACCAAGCTGACCGCCACTGCTCAGCCCCCCTCATATCTCCAGGACATTCAGCATCTTCTTCATTGGTACCAAATGCCCTTTACAGGGAAATGGGCTACACTTGCATGGGTGGAATATATGCCCAATGTGATTGTAAATACTTTTAATACTATTTAATATTTTAATACTATTTTATGTTATAAAATAAATGTGTACTCATTCATTCTCTGGCAAACAATTATTTTACTTGTCAAAACTGCATAATAAGACATCACTTAATCTAAAAACATATAGAGAAAACTTTGCAGCTATTCTATCTAAATATGAATTTTAATGTGCATTGTATGTTTTCCATTGTGACTACCTCACCTCTTAATAGACTCAGCATCTTAATATACCTCATACAGAGGTTATCAATAATTGATTCATTTTATAAAAGTCTGTTTGCTCTGATGTGAAACTGTTAACTTTCAAAAGGTGTGATTCTATCTTTCCACCTCTTTTACAAGTAAAATGAACAGGCAACATATTTTGAACATGAATAAGAAGGCTGGATATTTTTTTCAAAGGGAAAACATAAAGGGAAAAGAAAAAAGGAATTCCCACTAGTTGTTACTCTTAAAAAGCTTGTTTGTAGGTGATGTGCTAAAGGAAACTACTCAAGAACAGTTCCTTGTTACACATAGGTTATGCAAATGTTGTCAGGCTATATCAGACTTTGCCTTAGAGCAGTCTTGCAAGCTAAAGTCATCTCTGAAGAGATTCAAATGTCACAAATTATAAAAATAGTTGCATATAGGTAGTCAGTGAATGTTTGTTTGGATAGGTTGTTCATCCTTCCTCTGTGTGCACTATTACTTATTTCTTCAGAAAACAACCTCTGCTGAGAAATGCCATTTTTCTGCACCCAATAAAGGGTACATTTAATTTCCTTGAAATGAAATGAAAACTGAAACTTCTCATCTAGGCTTCCTTTCTCACGAAAGGTTGGACCAGTTGATCTTTCGAGGTCCCTTCCAACCTGGGCTGTTCTATAGTTCTATGAAATGACTTACAGCGTCACTATTTAAACTGATTCGGGGCTATGTTGTAAGACAGCCATCAATCCAAGGACCTGATTCTGCACATAGGCATCAGGCAGTGTAGTGTTCAAATGATGCATTTGTCTCTCCCTGTCAGCAAGGTTGTTGTAGATCTGGGGTGAAATCCTGTCCTTGCTGAAGCCAACTGGAGCCTAGGAAGACAGAAAGAAAGATTGCATCTTTTGTTATTTCCCTTCCAGCAGAAAAGTAATGGAAGTCTGGTTTTCCCACATGCAGGAACTCCAGATGGTGCCGATGCGATACTGCCCGCTCTAGTCTTTGTCAGGGTTTTGGTTTAGAGCAGTCCAGGTGAATAACTGCATATTTAAAAGTAATTGTCATTCACATCTGCTAAAATCATTTGCTATAAATTGCATTGCTATTTCAAAGATGGGATTTGAATACAGTCAGCGCAATGTAATTATTTACTGCATGTACCAGCTACACGTGTCTGACAGAGCAGGCCTATGGAGTATGCAGACATAGACAAGCTGGGTTTTGTGCACCTTTCCTCAAAGCTAATCAAATGTGAGGTAGTCTCCACTTGATTCTTTTTATGTTATAAATAAGAATCCACAGCAACAATTAGGAGCAGACAAAAACCTGGCTATGTGCTCGTTCAGTGGATGTGTTCTAGGACCAGCTCCGCAATATAGTGGAAGATAGTGGGACATTTTGCAGAAAAATCAGCATGTCAGAATCAATAGCTGCGATTATCCCGCAGTAGCTATGCTTAACGGTCGTGGGCCATGTTCTTCAGACTGGATTACGGAGGCAAGCGTGTGAGTGTCTGCTGCGAGAAGATAAAGAGCACCAGTTGAGTGGAGATGGCGGTTTTGCTAAGTAATCGACTTCCTTGGCTGCCTTCTGTAAAAAGCTGAATTCCTCCGGTAAAATTTCTTTTCACAATGAGTGAGTCAAGTGGAAATACAGCAGGAGAAATGAGAACAGGCTTCTAAGGTGCTCAAAAAAATGTTCATCCTATTAGCAGTACAGGAACAAAACATAACAAGTCTAGGCACAACATTTGAAGATGTATAATATATTTAAGGCATCCTCTCAGATTTATAACCCATTCATGTCTTAAACTCAGTCTGGTTTAAAAGACACCCATAGGCCAGTTCTTATTATCTTACTTTATTTGTGATAGTGGAGAACTTCACATTGCTGTTAGTCTTGCTTTGCTGTCCATGTTGGTCAGGTATGGCATCCTGCATGTACATATGGCAACATATCTATCTCAGTCTCAGCTCAAAGATACAGAAAATGCTGCTTTTACTGAGATAATTAAAGCACACAGTATAAGGAAGACACTGTTTTAGATTATACATGGTTTTCTTCTATAAAAACTGGAAAACTAAGCACCACATGAACCAATAACTCAGGTTATTTTCTTCCAGTGATTTCAAAGCCTTTTTGTTGTAATTTGCCATTCTAAAAGCAAACACTATCTGAATCTTTTCCATTATCGTGCATGGCGAGACTTATTTAAAACTTAAATGTGAGTAATGTGGAAGGCATTGGATCCAGGATGTATCCTTCAAATGATGGAAATTCAGAATATATAATATGAGATACGAGTTCATGAAATTCTTTGGAATGCCACTGTAGTGAAGTATGTCCTTTATCTGCCTTTTCCTTGCTTCACCATTGCTACTAGTGCATAAGCAGAGAGACCAGGACCACCAAGAGGGATCTGTCAAATGCAGGAGACCTTGGAGTGGTTATCTAAAATTATTCCATTAGATGCTATTACAAAATACTTGAGACATCAATGCATTGCATAAGATAGGAAGGTTTCCACAGCATGGCAGTGCATAGCACAGCTGAGGGCCACCGTGGAGCAACCCCTTTACATTTCACTGGAGATGTGCAAATCTTGATCCTGGAAAGCTCTGGTGGGGACTGGATGGATTTTACAGTCCATTCAAGCAATAAACATAGCCCAGCATCAGCAAAAGTGTTTCCTGAGCTGTGAGTTCTTTTCCCAAGGTATAGATCATTTTCTTGCTACACCAGCACCATATAAGCAGCATGAGGAAAAGTTATCGCATGGGAAGGACAGTGTCAGCCTCCTGTGATCCCTCTCAGGTGGGGTCTCGCTGCAATAGTGGGGTGGCCCAGAGTGGCTGCACCACACTGAGATCTCCCCCCAGAAAGATGTTTAATAATATTATTAATAATGTATTAGTAGTGGTACTATGGAGTAAGCAGCTGTGAGGTTCATCCAAATATCTGGCTATTGCTGGCAACTGCAACCCAAGACATCTGTGCACCAAGTTCATGTATTTACATGAGCCAGCACAGCTCCATCTATAACCTTTTCTTCCTCTTTTAAATAAAGAGGTCATTCTTATTTCTTGTGAAAGATTCATTATAGTGAAGGACTGCAGCACAATTAAATTTACCTTTTTTTTTTCTATTTATTACTAATATTCCAAAGAGTAGTATATCAGCAAACTAAATGTTCTAGGAGATAAGCACAGATGAAATCATGTATAAGCCCTAGTAGAAGTCATATGAATTAAGTTATTTATTTATTAGTTTGGGTGGAAAATTCTATTTCATGAAGGCCTTTGAGATTTTTAAATTTTATTTTCATTCTGCAATGGCATGAAGATAATTTATCAAATATTTTCACAAATATGGAATTGTTGAAATGGCCTTGTCTGCCAGCTGCACTTTCCTAAATGTATTACATACTGACCTGAGATGTGGTACACCTCCATGTAATCTCTGTTCTGCCTGACAAAGAGCGGAGACCTCAGTCATAGGTCATTCTGAGTTTGGAGTAGGAACTAAACCTGGGTCTAAGCTAATGTCAGAAACTTCAGAGACATAGGAGGCTTCTCTTGCTCTGCCTTTTGGCTTATTTTCATCGTGATGAAAAAAGCAACAGTGGCTGGGCACACAAAGCACACTGCCAGGCTGCAGAGAAATTGCTGTGAGGAAATGTGTTATTTGTAAAAATGCCAAAATACATTACAGAATGCCAGAATATTTTCATTCAGTTTTTTTTTAATAAGTCTTAACATATTTGCTTCATTTAAAAAAGAAAGGGAGTACTCAAATTCTTCCAAACACAGAAATACTAACTCATTGCACTGATTTGCTGACCTGGACAGGGTATGAGTTAGCAGCTCAAGGACCAAAGAAGAATAACACTGACATCAAAATGTGCAAAACTCTCAGTGGCATTGGTGGGGCAAGAGTTCAGAGGCAGCCGCTCAGCGACCCCCAGGACACAACCATCCCAGGGCAGAGGGGGTGGCCGGGGGGTGCACGGGGTGCAGAGCATGCTGCAGCTCGGCCCTGAGCCCTGTGTGGCTGCAGATTGGCCGATGAGCAATTGCTTTGTGCTTTCAAGTCGCATAAATGTGTGATTTTGGCTTAGTTTCTGCTTGGTTTTTTTACACACAGTTTCATTCTCTGAAATGCTAACAGTTGCTCCTGTCTTTAGTGTGCAAAGAAAAGCAAATCAAAATAAAACCAAGTTATATGTATGGGGCTCTAAGCAGTAGCCACACTGGCAGAAATATTTGAGATGGTGCTCATGAAATACTTCTCCACAGGGAATAGGAGGCTGGACCCAGTTGGCCTCTACTGCAATCAGTGAAAAAGCTTATTCACACCAGCAAGTGCAGGTTTGATCTTTCTCCATCCATGTCTTCATCCTTAGTGTTTACTAGTTTGTGCTGGGTGGCTGTGGGAGGAGAGGAGCCCCCAGAAACGAGGCTTGCAGAGCTCCTCCCGGTACCACTGGTGCCATCTTCGCTCCTCTGCCATCAGTCCTTCTGTCCCAGAGAGAGAAGCCACAAAGGGATATTGCTATTTTTTGTTGTCAAATAAAAGCATTTTTCTGATGATGAGTGTTGCAGAGAAAAAAAAAGAGATTCAAAATCGCATTTTGAATAGGGTTTTGCTGGGTTTTACAACGAATACAGCATAGCCCTTCCCCAGTGCTGCACAGGGCAGGTTCACTGCAGGGCTATATGGTCTCTGCCAGATTTGCTCCCTGCTGTGCTGCCAGATCTCACTGCTGCAAGGGCTAATCCTAACCAGTGACACAGAAGGAGCTCTTTACTTTGGGGAGCACCTTATTTATACTGTAAAGGAGCATTGTTGCTTTTAATTATTTTGTGTGTGTGTGATGTTTTTCCATGAGAACTGATGCAAAAGTTTGTTTTACTGTTAAGAATACTCCAACAGTGCATTTTTTGCAAGTGGTGGCAAAACAGTGTGGATACCCGTGGATGCAGATGTTTGGGTGGGACTTTTGTTTTCTTTGTTTTGTTTGTTCTCACCAAGCTTTAAAATGTTTTTGTATAAGAGGCTGGTTAAACTGCAGGCTAATAACTTAGTTGTCTTGGTTAGATGTGCAGGTACCTCTGTGGCTGGTTATTTATTTATAAACTTGCCATCTCTGCTATAAAAAGATTTGTAATACCCCAATAATAAATGCATTCATCACAACATCTTCTGTAATCACTACAGTTCCTGAGCTGCTATTTGGCACTCATTAGCTGAAACTCCCATTCACCTATAATTTATGAGAAGCATACAATTATGTGTTATCACTACTTCAAGTGATTACTACACTGTATGTTTTTAAGATAATGGCATGAAACACTCCATGATGAATTACACCTCTCTAGGTAGCTTTGCTTCTGTCATTAACTCTATTATTTTACTTAAACCAACCTGGAGAGAATTGTGTTGCAGGGTTGGTATTACCTTCTCAGAGAAGAGTCCCGGCTCAATACTGATCCAATAAAGGACATGACACAGCACACAATTATCTCCCACCTCATGTGTCCTGTCTGCTCATAGTGTAGATGTTATTATAAGGAAATCCTAAAATCCAACTTGTTTTCACTCGGAAAGAATGTTTTTTCATTTTGCCCTGTTAGTGAAAAAAGCCTATCCAGGAAGAACATGTGAAACATAAAACCTGAATATTAAAAGATCCCTGTGTCACTGATCTGCCTGGAGAAGGGAGAGGTGAAGTTATCACAGCTCTGCTGTGGAGCAGGAGCACCAACGCTTTTGTGTGTAGACATTTTTTTTCTCACTGTGTTTGATGCGTTTTATACTTAACAGCTGAGCAGGTAGAGAGGACCTCACCGTTGCATTGATTCCGCAGGCAGACATCATAAAATTTCCTGACGTTAGGAGGCAATGCAGTAGTTAGCTGGTTCACCTTACTGCATGGTCCCAGTGGCCAACCTGGCAGCAGAAGGGAGACTGCAGTATCAGGAGAAACAGTTGAGACAGCCAAGGAAGCCAGGACAGCCTCCTCACCAGCAGAAGGGAATTTCCACCCCTTGTCAAGCTGCTGATAATGGAGTCTCTGGGCAGCACAGTGTGGAGGATCACCCAACAGAGCACAGATTTGGGGGTTTTCCTACACATTTTTCTTTTATCATATATTTTAAATGACTGATAAATAGCATTTGCCCTTTGTCCCTATCACATCTGCGTTTTGGTTTAGTCTTCTAAAACATTACAGAGGCAAGTGCAGAAATGCAAGCAGAGCAAGTTTATATCAAGGAGGTCTGTGCACGTGGGAGCCCACGTTTCCTTGTCCGGCCAGACGCCTGTCTCCTGGGGACCTCCTCAGGGGCCACCTGGCCACCCCGGGTCCTTCTCCTGGGCTGGGAGCTCAAACTTGTGCAGATATTTGCATTCAGTGTGGTGATTCTCCAGTTTTCTCCTAGACAAAGCTGGTAGGGGCTGCTCTCTGCTCCCTGGCCACAGGTGATGTCCACTGCTCGCAAGCCTGTCTCACTCTTTCCTGTAATGTGCTGTGTCTGGTGTAAGCGCCGCATCGCCATGATGCTGTATTCATTATCAAATTACGGCATTTATGTGCATGTTGAGTATAACAGCCATCCAACACTCATTATTTTATCCTGAGTGCACGTTACTGTAATAGTTTCCTGTTGTAAGCCCTCATTTTTTTGTCAGAGCTTATTGTGTCAGTGAAGAAACCTTTGTTTCATTGTAGCATTAAAAATAAAGACTAATGTAACTGTTCTGAAACTGAAGTAAATGCAGTTAATTAGTATCATGGCTGTTTTAATTCAGTTATATATTTCTGGATGCTAAAATCCTTCAATAACATGCTGTGATATTGAAAATTTGGAAAGTAACACAGTATGTTCATGGACCTGATGTTTTCTCATTCTCTAGACGTGATCCTTTGCCTTGCCATGGTCTCAGAGCTTATGTTGCTTTTTATTCCTTTAATTTGTGTTTTAGTGTCATGTGGCAAAAAAGCAGGGGGAAAAAAATTGCCATCTGGGTTACCTTTCACCATCAGAAGAAACAGCTGACTTATCTATTCCTATAAAATAAACATGATTGGCCTTGAATTTTCAAAGACCTCTCTCCCTTAGGAAATGTGCAAAATAATAAAGACAAAACCATGCAGTGAATTGTTTCCTGACTTTTCTGCATTGGCAATTTCTTCTTTATAATTTCTGGAAGTCAGTGTTTCTATATCATAAATCTTTAGGAATTAATAAGTATCAAGTGCAGCAGCCAGCTCCTTTTTAATATTTCAAATAATATGATTATCTGGGAGTTACTCTCTGAAAATGAAACCAAGACTATCAGAACCAGTAATATTGTGTGATATTGTTTCTGAGCCTTCAAAGAGAAGATATTGCATGCTTCCATGAAATAATAATAACATTATTATTAATAACTAATAATTCTTAGCTTTAGACTATACTGTTTTGTTCATTTTAATATGAAAATATATCTGTGAAAAGGGGTGGGAATATTTTCATATAAACAAAAACAACAAATGAATTTATTGCAATTGTGATGCTAACAGTTTCTTTGTCCTTGCCATGGAAAAAGCCACTTCTTTGTGGCAGGAGGGAGATACATATTATGGTCATGGCTGGTGGTTATGATGAACGTTAGAGGCCAGGAAACCCCTGTGAAGGTGGTCCTTTGCCTGGCTTGGATGGATTGGCAGGTATTGACGTTGAAATCCATAGAGATTAAAATTCAAATATCATCAGCTGTAGAGCAAATTACATTTACAATCTTGTAGAAGAGTAAACACTTTTGCTATTAATTACTAGTATTCTACTGATTTTCCATTTGAAATGTTTTAGATTTAGGGATTAATCCATGTTTTATCTGCAGACAGATTTCCTAGAATACCTTAAAGCATCTCAAGGCAGACAAGTTTATAAAATCAAGAAGCTGGAGGTGTGTAATGAAGAAGATATATTCTGCTTTCTCTCCCAGTCATTTTGTCCTGCTTTCTCTCTCTGCCTTGTCTTTTGTTTCATCTGCAGCCTGCCAGGTACCTGCTAACTTTGTCATGGCCAGCTATAGAGCAGAAAATCTGATGAGTTCTCATGGTTAATAAACTATACATCGATTCTCTGGAGCAGTGGAAGTGGCATAGGAGCAGAGCAGGGAGGTTAATTATGCTAATTACTCATGAAAATTCAGGTAGCACGTATCCCCATTTATTTCAGGCAGTTTGCCAGATAAAAAGCTCATACTATTATCTGCTCCTTTTGGAAAAGTCCACGGGTCAGCAAATATTTAAAGAATTATCTTGGTTTCTCCCTCAGTTTACAGATCTCTAGTTCTGAGCTGCTATTTTAGAAAGCAATGTAATGGACTGCTGAGAATCGCAGAAAATAGAGGGTAGTAGGTTTGGAGAACATCTTTATTTAAAGGAGGTAATTATGAATAAGTGTATTGATATGGTGCTAAATGAATTATTTGACTGCAAACACTGGGTAAAATGTCTCACGAGTATCTAGTCTGTTCAGCTTGGAAGGGAAGGAGATGCTATGACACCGTTAGCTCCTTTGCTGTCAGTGCAACAGGTTAGTCTGCTGTTTGCCCAAAGATGCCTTGGAGCAGAGGCTGTGGGAGGGACAAGGCGATCCTGGAGACTTGGTCATCCCCCCACACTGTGCTGATAAGAGCAAGGAAGGTTTTCCTGGAGGGATGCCCCCTGGGTGGCTTTCCCCTGTGGAGCAGCTGCGGAGGGACAGGTCTCCTGTGGCATCTCCTTCCTGATGCTTGGAGGGAAACTGGCTTTGGAGATTCTCCATCCTCTCTAGGGGAGACATACTGCATCTTTTGAACCTGAAGAGAAAACTTGCTCTAAAAAAGGATTTGGTACCAACTACAGTTTATGGTGGTTAAAAAGCAGAATGCACGCAGAGCAAAGATCAAAGGAAAAAGGCTCATTTGTGCATGTTAACACCTCAATGTATAATCAGAGCTCCTACTGCCACTGGCATGAAAAGACAAAGAACAACGGGGACGTTGGGACTTGCTGGTTGCGGAGAAGGAAAACTGGTACCAGGGTGGGAGGAAGAAGAAAGGGTTTGGCAGCCAAGCAGATGAAGGGGTGGTGGGATTAGAAGCTGGGGTGGACATGGTGGCATGGTGGGGCCAAGACACGTGCGGAGACGAGACAGGATGCTGGGGGGGGAAGGGGGGGAAACATAGGGGAACAAAGCAGAGTTTGCAGTGTTTGCAGGACCTACATTAAATGCTGCAAAGTTCACGAATGTTTGCTGTCAACTGGTCGCTGCGTAGAGAGAAAGAAACTGAAATCTATATTCGATCCATTAGCACCACTTTTCTTTAATCCCGACTGGTCTGGTGCTGGTTCAGAAATGCAGCACACAAGAATTTGCAGTGGCTTTGATATTTGCTGTGAGCAGGAAAGGGTAGGCAGCTCAGCACCTGGGGGTGAGTTGGTGCTGGAAAGGTGCACATTCATATAAAGAAACCTCATCACATCTCAGCTGAGTGCTGCTGTCATTCTTTAAGCAGAAACCATTTTTAAAGGTAGCTCTAAGGACTTTGACATACAATGGAGATGCCAGGCAAAGCAAAGCTGGTTATTTATCTTACGTCTGTTTTGGCTGCTGTGAGACAGAGTTTTGGGGTTCTGATTTTAAACCCTGTTTTAAACCAACTGCTTGTCTCCCATCTTTTACATAACTCCTGTTTATCAGACTTCCCAGAAACCATCTGTGCAGATTTCTGTCCCATTCACAACAGAACAGTCTCCCTCTGCAGGATAATTTAACATTTGCATGTTTCATAAATAAAGTGTTGCTTCTCGGGGGCGGGGGGGGAAGTCTTCCTAAGATTAAGATTTTTAAACTCTGTTAAGTTTTTCTTGTTATTAATGTCCTATATGCCTTGCTTCCTGGGTGCAATTCCTCTGTAATACTTAATGTTTGCTACACTTCAGAGATAATTTAGCTCCAGCGGTTGCAGCTGACCACTGGCCAAGTCTTCTCCCCAGGCGACCTCCCAGTCCTTGTGTTCACTCTTCTAGGCCAGGCAGTGGGTAGTGCAGGTTAATTCCCTGAGAAAATGGTGAAACTGGGGCTGCCGCATCTTTACACTCTGGATGCACTGAGCTTGTGCCGGTACACGTGCTGTTGGGGGCAGCTGCGGGGGGGAATCTCGAGCTTTGGGCACAGAGGCAGCCGGGGCTTGGCGTCCACTGGCCATCAATGCATGAGCTCCCTGAGGGACTGAGACTGTTCTGTAAATAAAATTTTTAAAAAGCTGTGATGATAATGAGCAGCTGTGCAGGTTTTTTTTATGCAGAATTCCATGCTTTAAGCTATAGTAGACAGGAGAAAACTGATTTTGATCACAAAAGTAAAAGGCTCACCTGTAAATGCACCTGAGTTATTTTTATTGTTCAGAGAAGTTTCCTCAGTGTAACAAACTTTTAGGATGTTGTTTGTTAGAATCCATTGAGAACTCGGAGAAGACATTTATCAGATCACCAGTAAAAGGACTTTGCAAAAGTTCTTAGCAGGTTTCCAGTGTGATTTTCTGGTTCTGGAGCTTGGATGTATCATTTTATGTTCTGAGCTTCTGGGTGTTTTTCTAGGCTGCACCCTGACCTTCATGCTCCTCTCTCCCCTTGCTGCTTAGCTCAAAGCCAATCTTCTTTAAAGCAGCAAAATTTTTAGCAACACTGTTTTTTGCAAAGGTTTTCTGTGTTCTGAGGAAAGTGGTTATAACTCAATGCCAAAACCAATTTCACTGGAAAAAAAGATGCTGCAGTAAGCAATAACAGCTCTGTTAAGTGCTTCACATCTGCTTTGGTGAACACTCACCCACTGCAGGGTGATGGAAAGGGGCTGCTGTCATCCCTTGTGGGCGTTACAGTCAGCTCCTCCAGCACCCAAAGCCCAGTTATATGAAACCGCAGAAATTTTCAAGTCAGATTCTTCTAGGTTTTCAGGGAAAAGAAAGGATTCCAGGACTTCCTGTAAACGAGATGGAACTTTTAACCTAAACTGCAACAGGATTACTGGTTTTAGAGACACAGCCTACACAGAAATGACTCATGTTCTGACCTGGAATATGTGTCTTACCATTTAGGGGATGTGTTTTATGGAGGAAACGTCTCATAGTATGTCACTTGGTGTCTCCTCTAAGTCAGAGATGTGTTTTGAATCACTCTGCAGCTGGGCAGTGCAATAGCCCCCGGGTGGCATTTCCTGGTCAGCCAACTTTCCCATGGCTCCTCGTGCTCACCTCCCACGGTCCCACCTGGGGATGGAGCAGAGTAGAAACGGATGAGGTGGGAGCACTAAATGGAGGCCCATGGGGCTGAATGGGTGTATTTAAAGGGTTGCACGGGTTGAATTTACCTACAAATTTATAAGACAGTTTTTAACTTATCCTTTTAGCTTTGCAATTTTAGTCAAGTAAGTAGTTGCACAAGAGGTGAGGATAATGGCAGCTTTTGGTCCCACTTGAATGAAGATTTTTTTCATTTTAAGTACTGCCCAAGTGCTATCCAGATGCAACCCCAGAGAGTGTATTGAAGGCTGTTTGGAGATAGGCATATGTCAAACATTCACGTGATGTATGGAACATGGGAAAGCTTTGTGTGCAATCCCATGCAGTTTGTTTCAAGGGCAGTGAGGTGGGAGCTGCAACCCTGGGTGCACTACGAGGGCTCTTGCAAAAAGAGACTGTGTGCAGTTTTAATTAAGCAACTGAGAAGAACTGTTTTTTACAAAGATTAATAGGTCTATATTTTAATTATGGGGAAATAATAGACTAGAGAGCTAGGAAAGTGGGAGGTATCAAAAAGAGAGGATTAAAAACTTTAAGGAAGCTGAGTGAGACTATATTTTTCTGTATTTACAAATTACAGATCATCCCCATTAATAATGATCAGAAAAATAATAAAATACCTTCAGCCATATATGACTGTTAACATTAAAATCTATTTTTTGTGCTTGTTGAGCAGAGAATTTCTGATTACAATCATCAGTTAAAAAATAAATTGCTCTTTTTTCCAATCTTCCAAGTTTAAAAATAGTAGAATTATCTTCTGACATCAGCCATAGTTTAATCAATACTTTTCCAAGCAATGTAAAGGTAAAAAGAGCAAAAGTTGCTTTTATTTAATGATTGTTATGCTTTCTTTAATTGTGCTACAGTGTTATTATTAACTTCTAAAAATAATTGGTCCTATGCATAGATTTTAAAAATGACATTGCAGAAAATGCTGTCATGATGCACAGAAAGTTTAAAAATAAACAAAATTTAAGGAAAGAGAGGAAAGGGGGAAGAGAGGGAAGGCCACTAATATTTGCAGTTTCTACTGGTTGTCATCTTTTCAATATATTATTTCCCATACATTGCTGTAAGAAATGTTTTCTTGTTGGACTTTATTAAACAGTAACATGCTTTGGCTTGAATTGTCCACCAGTGATCAGTAGTGATTGACCACAACTCCCACAGTCCTGGTGCTGACCTCTGGCAGGAGCAACTGTGCACCTTTAGTAATGTGCTCCCAAAGAGATTTGTGTGTGCTGATTTAGAACTGTGCATTGATCTGGCATCATTATTCAATGTATTTATGGCACTTAAAACTAGGAGAAGTTGAAGAAGAGTTGGGCTCTTAGATTGAGTCTCAGACTCATCCTGAGGGAACTGCAGTGGAAGGCTGCCAGCTCTTCATAGGTTCACATGAAATCAAAACTCTGCTCAAATTCACTTCTCAGGTCTGCTGAAAACTTGTGTTTAAGTTCCCTGAAATGTTTGGAAGACTTAATGGGCAAATCGTTCCAGAGTGCAAACCCAAATTTTAAGTTTTTAGTAAAACTTAGCTTGACGACTCGTGTTTTAGGATTTGTAACAGATTTTGCTCAACTAGACTGCTGCAGTCTTAAGGAAATAGAGGTTTTAACTGAGGGCTTTGGTTAGCATTGTCCTGTGCACGTGAACACCAGGTGCAGAGCGTGGGCATTGCACCACCCGGCTGAGCTGCACCCTGGCACATGCATGGCGAGGGGCAGCTGGGGCATGCAGACATGTTCAGCTGGGTTCCTGGTAGTTCTCATTGGTTTCCTTTGCGAGGTCTTGTCTCTTCATAGCTGCCTTTCCTCCCCAATCCTCACTCATGAGATGCCTGGGTTGTTGCTGAGCGTGCTCCAATCGCTGCCAGCACAGTGGCCTGGAGAGGGGTACGGACAGGGAGAGCGTGCACGTACAGTGAGGCAATTCATCTTCTTGTAGGAGCTAAACTGTTGCAGGGTTTCAGTCAAAATGTGTTTCCAGATATGTTCATGTTCATGCAATGAAAATAATACAGAGTTATCACTTATTATCTGCAGCTTAAAAAATAATGTTAAAATACTGTTCTTAGTTAAAATGAAGAAGTGCATCCAGAGACTATGTAAGAAATACAATTGTAGGGAGAAATGTGGAGGTTGTGTACAAAGTCAGTTGTGGTATTGCAGAGTAAGAGAGCTGGTTGGATCCCATGGGCTTGCTTGAGGTCAGTATTTTTGTTATCATTGTTTATTCTTTGCAAATGTTCATCCATAAAAAATTGGTTGGTTATGTCGCACAAAACATACGTGGAAAAACTGCTCTTTCACGGAAAATTATAAAGGTATGGGGGGAAAAAAAGACCAAGCCTTCATTTAAAGGGGAAAAAATCCTTATTTGTCCTTATTTCTATTCCTCTGCAATACCTATGGTGCAGAATCATTGCCTCCAATGGTCATGAACACACATGGGTGAATGTGTAGTCCAAGTTGCCTGCAGAATACTTTTAAGCAATAACTGCATTGTCAGAAATGAGAAGTGATTTGCAAACAGAAAGGGATTAAATTTGTTAGATTAGAAAACATTTCTGAGATGAACCATTTGATTGCTTTTTCCATAGAGTAAATATGCACTTTATCCATTGCATCTAGCGTGCATAGTGGGAAAATACAGCATGTTGGCTGCTGTTTAATTTGAAGACTGTCATGTGCAAAATATTTCAGCCAAATTCTGCAACATTTTCAAATCAGTTCACTCCCACAGTGCTAGAGAACTTGCATGGCTTTTGAATAAATGTAGACAAAAGACTGCTTTAGGGTATTGAAGGAGCTTGCCTGAGGTAAAATATTTAACCTGTTAGCAAAGAACCTTATTTTTAATATAATTTTTAGTTTGAAGCCAATGTTATTCCACAATACAACATGCTTAGCTGGGGTCTGAACAAAAAACTGGAATGTTTTCTCCTAGTTACATTTTCAGAAATACCTTTTGTGATTTTGTTTTCATCAAACTTGAAAATCTCCCTGAACAAATAAAAATCTGTTCCATTTTTAGTCCTCGGTTTTCATGTTTTATATGGCAGTTGTATACTGCATACTTTTTGTTAATTGGTGGGGTAAAAAAGAAAGTTTATTTTAGCCGGTTTTCATCTCTATCCATGATACCCATGCACCTAGGAATTAATAAAGCAAAATTTCTTATTTGTTTTAGAAAGTTATTTTAAGAAAATACCTTTGTGTATCAAGTACAACAGCAAGAAGTCTTATGTTCCTTTCTGTACTGCTGTTATCTTGCCTTTTCTCAGCAGGAAAGTCTTGATATCAAAAGGGCTGTGTTTATATGAGAAGTTTTTGGGAACCTTTGGGGCTTTCAGAGCAGGTGCCGTGCGGAGGCTGTGAAGATGCTTTGCAGCTGCCACAACAGCAGCCCTGAGCACTGCCTTTCTCAGCGTGGTTTTCAGGTGGTTCATTTTGCATCCGATGAGAGTTCCACTTTTGTCTTTAATCAATAACCAAAAATTTGAACTTCTATTATCTCTTTTTTTTTTTTTTTTAAGCAAAGCTAATTTTTTTCTTACAAGCTGCACAGAGAGCAGGGAATTTGTAAGGCGAGGCTGGTTTTGTGTGCCAGGAAAGGAGGAGGCTGGTTTTCTTTCTTGTGGGAAGAAGCTGTAGTGCTAACGATTTCTTGCATGGTTTTGGATGTGTGCATGTGTATGAACAACAGGGGAGTTAAGTAAACTGGTAAACAGCCACTGAAACTACAGGCTGCCTTCAAAAATACTCATTTATAACTGACTATATCCAGCTGCTGCAGAAATACCATTAGAAAAGAAATGCATTGTAGAAAAACATCAGTGAATCTGAGGTTTCTCTGCTTCTCCCCAGTCTTCTGTTCATTAGAATCAATTTGAAAATGTTCATAAGACTTTGAAAGTGGCTCCTTGCCTTCTCCGAATGGGACCAGACCCTACAAAACTCCTCCTGCGGGGATTCACAGACGTCTGCTGCGCTCTCCATCCTCAAAGTGATACTTCCCCATGACATTCCAATTCTCTGCTATATAAACTGTCATTTTTTATCCGGTATCATATGCAGCTTCTCTCAGAACCCTTTCAGATTTCATGTTGAGATCATTAATTAAATGAATGGTTATTTTCATGATCCATTTCTGAAGAATTTCAGCCTGATGCTTGTAGTTTCTTATTCCTAAAGGGAATGTCATTTTCCCCTTAAACAATACCGCCATATGCTTAAGCTATGAAATCACCATTTTCTCTCACCTAACAGTTTCCATAGTTGGGCTATTTTAATGTTTTATCAAAGAGATGAGATATATTGCATTCTTTTTCTTCTGTTGGATTTCCTTCATGTAAAAAACCTCTTTATCAAATAAAAATGTCCCATTAGTCTGTTGCACTTGCTATTACCTTCCTTCAACTTTTAAAGTTGTTTTAAAGCCTTAAATTGTATTGTGCACATGATGGTTAGCCTAAAATTTGCCTGATTCACTCTTCTTATTTCCTTAAATGTAGATAATACATTTATGCTTTCGCAGTTACATGGCATCACTTTCAGATTGTTTAAAAAAAAACCCCACATGCTCCTGGATTTGCAGTTTCATGCTCTCAAACTTGACTCCATTAAGTTTTTTCTCTGCCCTTGACTCCATTAGCTGCTCTGCCTTTTCCTGCATGCTGGATGTCACCTTCTTTATGGAAAACTGGAGTATAGTGCTCATTTAGTTTTTGAGCCATAAATATCCTTAACCTCACTGCAGACAGGCTCCATCTTTTTCATCAGCTCATAGAAATAAAGTTCCTTCTGTGTGCTCTCTCTGTCCTTTTATCCCCTCACTTCTCAGCCATCAAGAGGGACTCTCCTTGCTGGCTGTTCCTCCTGGACACCATTCTCCCAGCCCTATTTTCCCATGCTCTTTACTCAAGCTATCACCATTTTCTTTTGCTCAGGTCTCATCTCCTGTCTCCAGTCCTCCTCTTTTTATGACAAACATTTCCTTGTCTATGGGAAGGTGGTACTTGAAGTATCTCCAGTGTTTGTATTTTCCTTGTATTCTCATACTTCACACAGTCCTGTGCTCTGCTGGTGTTTACTGGTTTTCTTCCCATCATTATGTTTTCTTTCCTCACTTGCTGCCCTTTCATGTGTTTGCCTGGCTGCTCACGAAAATCATCATTCTGACTGAAGTTCAAGAGAGCATCCCTAGGCTGCCTTGCCTAGGGATTGCTTTCACTGTCAAACACTGCAAAGTAGAATATAGAGTGCATCTCCCAAGCATCAGTTGACCACACAGTCAAAATGCCCATGGGATTGAGGAGATTAGTGTCCTTTCTCTCTCCTGCTCTCCCACCTGTCCCCAGTGTCAGTCCCCTCTTTCCAGATGACAGAAATGTTTGAAGGCTACTCTGAAGCCATCAGTTGCCTTAAAAATTAGAGCATCCCATGGGACCATTTTTATCCTACCAGCCTGGGACCATTTTTATCCTACCAGCCTGCGTGCCACTGAGTGGCTGCTCCTTTAGCTCTACCGGTGACATGGGTTCCTCTGTTCCGGTACAGCTTTGCATCCTCTGGCATCACCCTGTTCCCCCCAGCCACTGCTCTGCCTGTCCGAGGTTCAGGACCACCGCACTCTCACACCAGCGCCAGCTCACCTCTGTGGGGATCCTGCCCCAACATCTGCATTCCTTCTTATTTACTTAATTGTGCTAAGAAGTACTGTCAGCGTTATTCACCAGCTTCTTAGTGCTTTTTTCATGAAGTTTTAGTAATTGCACTTGATGCCGTGCAATTCTTAGGACTTGTCAGTGATGTTTAATAGTATCCTTCACAGTGCAGTTCTCTTCATCCCAGTGTGCAAGTGAGCAACTTAAGATGGAAAGCTATTTTAGAGACAAATTACAAATGTTTCCTAATACACAATACAAAATATTGACAACAGCAGCACATTGCAGTGCCTAATTACCTTAGTAGAAGGTTATACTTCTGTTACGCCTGGGTGGCTTTTTTTTGGTTGCATATCTACAGAAAAGATTTTCAATTAACATTGACCTTTAATACTCCGGCTGTTTTTTGAATCTACAGATGGTGAAACAGACTACAAATTAGATTTTGCAATATACCTTGTTCTTTATATTTCTCAACTGATTAGTTTCAGACAGTTTGCAGTACCTACACTGGTGTGTTCAGCTTGCAATTCCCTTGCAATCTCTGGTGCCATGTTCAAACCCCCAAAATATTGTGTAGAAATGCTGTCAAACTCTTCAGATATACGTGTTTTCATTCTCCAGCTGTACTTTTTACTCATTTAAAAAAAAAAAGTCTTTACTTTATGGAGGAATATTTTTGAACTAAAATTTAGAAGGAAAGGAATCTGTCTGGGGTACATCTGCTTCTGTTGTTATTCACCGAGATCCAATTAAGGTGACTATTATACCCTGAAGAGCACTATTTTTAGTTATTGCTCTAATAATAATTGTACAGAAGCTAAAGTATGGCATAATAAACAAATCACATGTACTTGAGTCACTACCATACCAAAGATGTTTTAAAAAATATTTAGTAGATCTATGCTTTATATTTCATTGATGTTGTCAGCAGGGAAATCCATGCTAATTGAATGTATGTTTGCTTTAAACAAGATGTCTTGAATATGATTAGCAATGACAAATCTAATAATCTTTTGAAAAGAAAAAAATATTGCTTTGGATTCTAAGATGTCGTTATAGTTTTTGGTGGAAAAGGACTCTTGGTTCCTTACCTAAGCAAGCAGAAGTTTATGGTGTCTTAGGAAAAGGACAATAATTTCGCACAGACACACGTGCCTACTCCTGATCCTTATGGGCTGAAACTGGAGCAGAAAGGGCTGCTCCAATGAGGTCATTGAGTCCAGTTCAGAAATAACTGAGGCTTTCTACCTACTGCTCCACTGAACAGTCACAGCAAGAAAATCAGAAAGGAAGAACATAGCAGAAAAATATATTTATGTTTATTGTGTGTTTGTAAGATAGGCTTTTGGTTTTATGATGATTTGTGAATTAACAAAGGACTCATGTTTTGAGGTTCAACTCTAATATATTATAGCTGTATTCAGTCTAAAAATCAATAGCAAGTTAATGGTATTTAAAAGCTCCTATGTTTTCATACTTACAGTTTCACTTTTTCTCCCAGGTGTTACTTGGAAGATGGAGCTTCAAAAGGTGCCTGGCTGAATCGGTCAAGTATTATTTTTGCTGGAAGTGATAAATGGTCAGTAGATCCTCGAGTTTCAATTGCAACAGCAAATAGAAGAGAATATAGCCTGCAGATACAGGATGTAGACGTGACAGATGACGGTCCATACACTTGTTCTGTGCAAACTCAACACACTCCTAGAACGATGCAGGTGCACTTAACTGTACAAGGTATGTGTTTAAACCAACTGCAAATCGTTATTGGAGATGTACTAGAAAAAAATAGTTTATAGATGGGAAACATCAGCTAAGCACATTTTAAAGCTTTTCTTTCTTTCTTTCTCTTCTTTCTTTCTTTCTTCTTCTTTCTTTCTTTCTTTCTTTTCTTTTCTTTCTTCTTCTTCTTTCTTTCTTCTTTTCTTTCTTTCTTTCTTTCCTTCCTTTCCTTTCCTTCCTTCCTTTCTTCCTTCCTTCCTTCCTTCCTTCCTTCCTTCCTTCCTTCCTTCCTTCCTTCCTTCCTTTCCTTTCTTTCCTTTCTTTCCTTTCTTTCATGTATGTAGCCATAGACTTATGTGCCATTGGCTCTGGGCCCCTGCAAATAGATAATTAGCCCAGAAGGTCTCCAACTTGCCAAAATCAGGTTTAAATCTTCAGTCCTGCTTTGCTGACAATTGAACAAGGTGTAAAAATATAAGAGGAAAATACCGGTACAATAATCAAGGTATAGTTCCTTGCAGTGGCACTCTGCAGGTATCTGTCAGTTTGGTAGAGGTCTCCTGCATGGCTCAAAACTTGGTTGTTTTGCATGTTATTCAGCCTAGTCACCATGTAAAGGTGCATAATCAGGTGCTGAGTTCACAGAAGGTTTACAGCCTTTGCATTTTAACATTGATACCAAATATTGCCAGAAACATCCTCGTTTCCTTTATGACATCAAGATATGTTCAGAAATAGCCAGTGCCGCTACTGCAGCGCACTGTGGAAGGGTCACCACGGATCAGGACCCAACTGTCCTTAGGTACAGCACAAGGCCACAAGACATGCTTTGATGATCATGTAATAAAAGTATCAAATAAAAGATGACTGATAGATGCAGCGAGACAGATGCCAGAGCACAATCTGTCATGCAGAGTTTGCAGGTGGCATGGCCATCAGCTGCACCATAGAATCATAGAATCATAGAATTGTTAAGGTTGGAAAAGACCCTTAAGATCATCAGGTCCAACCATTAACCTACCACTGCCAAGTCCGCCACTAAACCGTGTCCTCAAGCACCACATCTACCCGTCTTTTAAATACCTCCAGGGATGGGGACTCAACCACTTCCCTGGGCAGCCTGTTCCAGTGCCTGACTACCCTTTCGATGAAGAAATTTTTCCTAATATCCAACCTAAACCTGTCCTGGTGCAACTTGAGGCCATTTCCTCTAGTCCTCTCACTTGTTACTTGGGAGAAGAGACCAACCCCCACCTCGCTTCCACCTCCTTTCAGGTGGTTGTAGAGAGCAATAAGGTCTCCCCTCAGCCTCCTCTTCTCCAAACTAAACAACCCCAGCTCCCTCAGCCGCTCCTCACATGACTTGTGCTCTAGACCCTTCACCAACCTAGTTGCCCTTCTCTGGACACTCTCCAGCACCTCGATGTCCTTCTTGAATTGAGGGGCCCAAAACTGGACACAGTATTCAAGGTGCAGCCTCACCAGTGCCGAATACAGGGGCACTATCACCTCCCTGGTCCTGCTGGCCACACTATTCCTGATACAAGCCAGGATGCCATTGGCCCTCTTGGCCACCTGGGCACACTGCTGGCTCATGTTTAGGCGGCTGTCAACCATCACCCCCAGGTCCTTTTCAGCCAGGCTGCTTTCCAGCCACTCCTCCCCAAGCCTGTAGCGTTGCATGGGGTTGTTGTGACCCAAGTGCAGGACCCAGCACTTGGCCTTGTTGAACCTCATACAGTTGGCCCCGGCCCAACAATCCAGCCTGTCCAGGTCCCTCTGCAGGGCCTTCCTACCCTCCAGCAGATCGACACTCCCACCCAGCTTGGTGTCATCTGCAAACTTACTGAGGGTGCACTCAATCCCCTCATCCAGATCGTCGATAAAGATATTGAACAGGACCGGCCCCAACACTGAGCCCTGGGGAACACCACTCCTGACCGGTCACCAACTGGATTTGGCTCCCTTCACCACCACTCTCTGGGCTCGGCTGTCCAGCCAGTTTTTAACCCAGTGCAGAGTGCACTTGTCCAAGCCGTGAGCAGCCAGCTTCTCCAGGAGAATGCTGTGGGAGACAGTGTCAAAGGCCTTACTGAAGTCCAAGTAGACAACATCCACAGCCTTCCCCTCATCCACTAAGCGGGTCACCTTGTCATAGAAGGAGACCAGGTTAGTGAAGCAGGACCTGCCTTTCATAAACCCATGCTGGCTGAGCCTGATCCCCCGGTTGTCCCGCACATGCCGCATAATGGCACTCAGGATGATCTGTTCCATGACCTTCCCCGGCACCGAGGTCAGGCTGACAGGCCTGTAGTTCCCCGGATCCTCCTTCCGACCCTTCTTGTAGATGGGTGTCACATTACCTAACTTCCAGTCATCTGGGACCTCCCCGGTTGACCAGGACTGCTGATAAATGATGGAGAGTGGCTTGGCAAGCTCCTCCGCCAGCTCCCTCAGTATCCTCGGGTGGATCCCGTCTGGCCCCATTGACTTGTGGGCATCCAGGTGGAGGAGCAGGTCGGTGACTGCCACCTCTTCAACAACTGGGACTACATTCTGTGTCCTATCTCCATCTCCCAGCTCAGGGGCATGAAAACCTTGAGGATGATCAGTCTGACTATTAAAGACTGAGGCAAAGAAGGCATTAAGTACCTCAGCCTTCTCCTCATCCTTCATGGCCAAGTTTCCCTCTGCATCCAACAAGGGAGGGAGATTCTCCTTAGCCCTCCTTTTGTTGCTGATATACTTGTAGAAACATTTTTTGTTGTCCTTAACAGCAGTGGCCAGTTTAAGTTCTAGCTGGGCCTTCGCCTTGCTAATCTTTTCCCTGCATAACCTCACAAAACCCTTGTAGTCCCCCTGAGTCACCTGCCCCTTCTTCCAAAGGTGGTAGGTTCTCCTTTTCTTCCTGAGTTCCAGACAGAGCTCTCTGTTCAGCCAGGCCGGTCTTCTCCCCGACCTGCTCGACTTGCGGCACATGGGGACAGCTTGCTCCTGTGCCTTTAAGACTTCCCTCTTGAATAACATCCAGCCTTCCTGGACTCCTTTGCCCTTCAGGACTGCCTCCCAAGGGACTCTGTTAACCAAACTGCTAAACAGGCCAAAGTCTGCCCTTTTGAAGTTTAGGGTTGCGGTTTTGCTGGCCCCCCTCCTTACTTCTCCAAGAATCGAAAACTCAACCATTTCATGGTCGCCGTGCCCAAGACAGCCTCCGACCACCACATCACCCACCAGGCCTTCTCTGTTCGTGAACAGCAGGTCCAGCGGGGCACCTCCCCTGGTTGGCTCGCTTACCAGCTGCATCAGGAAGTTATCCTCCACGCACTCCAGGAACCTCCTAGACTGCTTTCTCTCTGCTGTGTTGTATTTCCAGCAGATATCTGGTAAGTTGAAGTCTCCCACAAGAACAAGGGTTAGAGACTCTGAGACTTCAGCCAGCTGCTTGTAAAAAACTTCATCTGTTTCCTCATCCTGGTTGGGTGGTCTATAACAGACTCCCATCAGGATATCTCCCTTGTTGGCCTTCCCCCTGATCTTTACCCATAAGCACTCAACCTTGTCGTTACCTTTGTTGAGCTCAAGACAGTCAAAACACTCTCTGACGTACAAGGCTACACCGCCACCTCGCCTTCCTTGCCTGTCCCGTCTAAAGAGCTTGTAGCCATCCATTGCAGCACTCCAGTTGTGCGAGTCGTCCCACCATGTTTCTGTAATGGCAACCACATCATAGTTTCCCTGCCGCGCAATGGCTTCCAGCTCCTCCTGCTTATTGCCCAAGCTGCATGCATTGGTGTAAATGCACTTGAGTTGGGCTATCGATCTCTTCTCCAACACAGGCATGCCACCCCTGGGCTCATCCCTAGCAGGTCTGGTTTTATCCCCTTCCCCCTTTGAGTCTAGTTTAAAGCTCTCTCAATGAGGCCTGCTAACTCCTGAGCCAGAATCCTTTTCCCCTTTGGCGACAGGTGAACCCCATCTGCCTCCAGCAGGCCTGGTGCCATGTAAACTTCCCCATGGTTGAAAAACCCAAAGTTCCACCGCTGGCACCAGCCTCTGAGCCACGTGTTGATGAGGTGGGTCTTCCTGTTCCTTTCCGTATGCCTCCCAACTACTGATGGGATGGAGGAGAACACCACCTGTGCTCCTGATCCCTCAAGTAACTGCCCCAGTTCTCTAAAATCCCTTTTGATTGTCTTTACACCTCTATCGTCTACCTCGTCACTGCCAACCTGTACAACCAATAACGGATAATAATCAGATGATTTGACCAGCTTAGGGAGCTTCCTAGTAATGTTTCTTATCCTCGCCCCAGGGAGGCAGCAGACTTCCCTATGGGATGGGTCCGGTCAGCATATCGGGCCCTCTGTTCCCCTCAGAAGGGAGTCTCCTATGACAATTACCCTTCTTTTTTTCTTACTAGTTGTTGTTGTGATGCGTGGGGCTGACTGGTTCCCCCTAGTCAACTCCCTGGATGGTTTACTGTCAGCTTCTTCGTCCTCTCGGCCCTCAAGGTCCAGAGCCTCATACCTATTGTGTACGGGCACCCAGGGGGGTGAGGTAGGCTGGGAGAGGGCTCGCCTGCTGCACCGAGCGGGGATCTGTTTCCATCCCTCTCCGTCTCTTAGGTCCCCTCCTTCTGCCTGGTGGCAAGAGGGTAGGGGAGTCTCTCCTTCTCTTGATGGTTCCATCTGGTGTGCTGGTCTCAGGGATGGTAGGGAGTGGCTCCACCAGTCAATCTCCCTCTCGCATTCCCTGATACTCCTCAGCCTTGCAACTTCCTCTTTCAGCTCAGCCACCATGCTGAGCAGATCCTCCACCTGCTCGCACCTCACGCAGGTGTTATCTTGGCTACCCTCTGTTACCAGAGCAAGGCTCTGGCACTCCCTGCAGCCAGAGACCTGGGTGGCTGCATGTTTTAGCGGGAGCTCTGTCTGCATCGCCGCGTCCCACCAGCACCCCAACAGCCCGGCTCCAACTTTCCTACAGGACTATTTTGATGAGAGTTTTAAAGGAGGAAAATGAATTGGTTTGTGGGCTCCTTCAGAGGCAATTCCTCAAGGACAGCCTGGGAGAAAGCACAAAAAAGCTTCATCCCATGTGCTCCCACATTGATGGGCAGGGTGGCAGGTCGCGCCTTGGAAAGCTCATCCTCTTCCTGGCACACCTTAGCTGCAAGGAAGGATTCACCAGGGCGTTTTATACACCATCAGCCCTGAAGGTCTTCTTTCTGTTCCCGTGGCACTCAGCTTGCCTGCCGGCATGGATGTGTCCTACCCCATGAAGCTTTAAGTATGAAGTTTTCTGTAAAAAGAGATGCAGTATTTCATCTGAGCACCTCAAGTGTCTTCTCTGGTGTGTGCCATCACAAGCATTGTTATGAAAGCAAGAATTAACTCATCAGCTTAAAAAAGCAGTTAGAATGAATAAAGTAATTTTTCAAAAATAGAAATTCTATGAGATTTAGAAATTTAACAGAAATTCATTAAAACCAAAATAAATCAGTGATGACAAAATAAGCTGATTTTGCATTAAAATCCATAGGTTTTGTTTCTTCCAGACTAGTTTTCTCACAGAAATACTAAGATCCCAATATTGTTAATAAGAACAGTCCATTTAATTCCGTGAGACAGTTTTCTGTTACAAGCACTGCAGGACAACAGTGTCAGTTTTACACCATTGCAAGTAATATTTATTGTATTGTTCCAGGGTGAATAATTCTTAGTTTTGATTGTCTTTATAATAGTTAATGCCCTCATGCAAGGGGCTAAAAAAAAAGTTGGAAATTAATTGCATGTATAAAATATATAAACAGGAGCTTAAAATTAATTAGGCTAACTACAAGTATATAGAGAAATAATAACTCAATAGTTAAAAATATGCATAATTATGAAGTGATTGCATTTATATCTTCAGAAATGCAAAGTATAACCTAAGGCTTTAACTTATTAGTCTTTGGTGTAATCGTCATTAACATTTTCTTTTGCATTTTTATGAGTAATAAAGCAATGAATATAAACCAGAAGAATTTAAATGGCAATCTCTATTAATCTATATGGCACACCAAAATCCCTTACAAATAACGTGTATGAAATGCTTCTCAAACTAATTATCCTTAACCACTGGACCTTTAGACCCCCATGGTTTGTAAGAATGTTAGACTGTAGCTCTGTAAGAGCGACGCGTATTTGTTGCATAAAGAACATAATTTTATTAGTACAGCCAAAAAGCCATCACTTAGTCATTGTTATAACCTTCCTCAGAGGCAGCTGTTGCGTGAAGACCCATAAACGTACTGTTTACATGGCGGGGGTTGTTAAAGGATTGCAGAAGCATTTGTATGCTAGCAGATTGGGAAGTTGGAATGAAGAAGGTGTGACAGTATCAATTATGATTTCAATCGTATATATATATTCAGTTACTCCAATATTATTTCAGCTATATTTTATGTAGGAAGTAGGGACCAGCTCCATGAAGCATAGCCAGAAAAAGTGAGCCATTTTCAAGATAAAGTTAAAAAAAATCACTGTCCCTGTATTTTTTCCTGTGTAGTTGCCTTAGTACTTAGCAAGAAGGGAAAGCTCCTGAGCTCCCTGCTTGTAGAGAGGGGTCCTGCATCCACTGAGTGGCAGAGTGGGATCAGCAGCTCTAGAGGATGCCCCATCTTATTTCAGTGATGATTGCGGCCATTTCTTTCCATTCCAGCTTGTATCTTTATGTACATATTACTATAGATATTAATCATTATCAGCCATGTAATGGATGCTCAGTGGATTGGATGTGAATCACATCAATCACTCATCCCACACGGGTGGGATCCCACCTTGAATCAACATTGGATTTTGCACGGTAATTTAGAGGGACCTGCATCACACTTACTACTGTCGTTATCTGTCCAGTGGACCTGAATGGGACTTGTGCATGTAAGCACTTTTCATCAGGTTGCTTCGTACTTACACCGCTAATAAAGCCATCACTTCACCTTCCATGTGCTGAGACTCAGGAGGTAAGGATGCAAGATTCATGGATCCTTTGAGGTGGAGATTGACCTGCCTGAAAGTAACCGAGACTGTAAAGGAAACATCAAACAGCTAATTGGTGCTACAAGCTTATATATCCCTTCCTGCTGAATATGGTTCATAGGAATGATATAATAACATTTTATGGAAGCAGTTTTATGTTTCCTTTTAATATTGTTCATGGCTTTGTATCTCAAGATTAGAAACAACTTCTGCTATTGGGGAGAAATAAATGAAGGGAAAAGCAGGTCTTTTGCCAAAGTAAAATCATTCAGTCAAAGGGCTGGGTTTCCTTTTACATTGTGAATAGATGATCAGCAGCAGACCTAGAGCAGCACATGAAATAACAGGAGAAAAAGAAAATTTAAAAGCAAAGTCTTAGCCCTTTAAAATTCCTCTGCCCTACAGGCTGTATTCTGTCGAGTAACGTTGAAAGACAACGTTCTCCTGCTGAAAACAGCAGAGCTGTAAGAGCCAGGGGTGCGTGCATTGTGTCACAAATTAAATGAGTAAAGACTTATGTCTGATCATAAGCTCCCAAATAGGTTCAAACTCCAGATTGCAAAATTATTTGCTGTGAAATTCTACTTTAAAAGCCATGTAAATCCAACTCTCTCTCTTTTTTTTCTTTTTTTTTTGATGTGTGTGTGAGGTCCTTCAATATACACAGATCCAGTAGCTGTCATTTTGAACATCCTCTTCTCTGCTATTTGGGCTGACAATTTCTGAACATATTCATGTAAGTGTTTCAGAGAATAAATACATTTTAATGCGGTAAAGATGCCTTAATTTCCATGAGTAAAACATAGAAAGGTAACATGATCAGTAAACAACCAAGGCTGAAGGGAAGCAGCAGCCTCTCCATCACTGTCCCACTCGCAGATACAGAGAGCAGTAAGACCTAGTGGAGTTTGGCCACAGTCAATCAGGAATCTCTGGCAGAGCTTGAAGTTGAGTTTCAGTCTCCCAAATCCCTGCTTAACACCCTAATGAGACCACCAAGTCAAGTCTAGATCACTGTTACTTATTACATAGTTACACCTTTTTGTACCAAGAAAATTCATCAAGATAGTTAATAAAAAAGAAAAAAGCCTAATGTGTCTTTAGCCCACATTTACATCAGTGAAAGAAAAATCACATGAAAGAGAGGAAGGTAATCCAGTTAACCTTCTTTCAGTGACCTTATTAAAAAGAAGTGAGAATTATGAAGTAATTAATTAAAAGTTTAGAAGGTAGGAGTTTGTAATCAACTCAGTCTACCTCAGTGCCAGATGCTTGATCTGCAAAATCATGAACTGCAGATGATTTAAACATCAGATGTTTGCCACAGTAAAGTAAAAAAAAAAAAAAAACTCTTACAACACTATATTGCTCATATTTTTTCTAGCAAAATGTTGCAATTTCTGCCATTTCTAATCTGACATTTATTCTACCAAAGTTTAAATTGCGTCCTCCAAGTTGTGTTTCCCTTTCAATTTGCAAAAATATTAAGACACGTTTACCAATGTCCTTGAGAATTAATTTTGCCACAGGGCAGAGCAACAGGTCACAGCCCAAAGTCTCCGTTTCTCTCTGTGTCTCAGGACACAGTAATGATGCTATTGCATCATGTGGGGAAAGCGCAAGTCAGGCTTCTTGTTTGTGACTCCAAGGGAGATAGAGGCCAGAATAGAGTGTTCAAAAGGACCTCAGCCACCAAGGGAGGGCTACCAGGATGATTAGGAGAATAAAGAACACATCTGAAAAAGATTGCTCTGTTTAACATAGAGAAATGAGGGCTCAGGGAGAATTTTGTTATGCTTTATTAATACATTTGGTGTGGATCCCAGGAAGGGAGAACGAACATGCCAGCTAACAGAGAGCACTTTTACAAGACTACGCAAATATAACTTAGCCATGTGTGAATTTTGAGATGAGGGGAAGGTGCTAGTCCCCATCGCATTGTGGATGGGCTGTCCAGGGAGAGTGCCCAGGGTCTGGGATGGCGGTTCCCATGGGGGCTGGTGGGGCAGCGTGACCGTGATGTTGGTGAGGGAGGTTTGTGACTGTGGACTTCCCAACGACAGGATTAAGGATGTGACATCTCTGTTTGTATCCTTGAACGTGAACGAGGAGCCTGGTGATGCTCCTGGTGACAGCAGCGCCAGAATCCGCTGGCACAGTCTGGATGGAGGGGTGTTTTTTCAAGGCTGCATTTTGGTCTGTCATGGATGCACAGCTCAAATAGGTCTGTGGTTTAGGCTTTGAAGTGTAGATAACAGGTTTCATTCCCTTTGCCACCCCCTGTCTCCAACTCCCCACGTTCTCTGCTGCCCGTGCTTACCCCTGCTGCACCCTCTGCCTTCCCTGTCCCACAGCAGCCTGGTTCCTGGTTACATCAATGCTTTCGATCAGTACCAAAATGCTAATACCAGGGAATCAGTGACACAAAAACTTTCTTACATTAGTTACTAGACATCTTAATTTTTATTTTAATCTAGCCTGTGCTGGGCATGTTTGAGTCTCTTCCCGGGACAGACCCTGTGCATGTGAGACATGGCACTTACTCCTCTTCTGCCCTCTCTGCATCGTCTCGTTTCTGTATGTAATCTGCACTTGACATGGTGTACATGTAAATAATTCAGTTATCTATGTAAATGCGATTTATAGATTCAGTCAGAAACCACAACCTATGTTTTTTATTTAAACATGTATGATATTTCCAAAGTGATACTCAAGGCCCTTTTTCTGTTTAATAAACCTCCTTAATGTCCCCTAAATATTAATGTATTGATTTAGTCTTTGCAATGTTTGCAAAGTCTAATTTGTTTCCTCAATCAGGCCAAGAGGGACTTGTCTTTAGAGCTAACGAGATAAATCTTACCTAAATTTATTTAAAGTGGGACAAAATAAATATGCAGAAGACTTCTAAAATCATGTAACAACCACTTTCCAGCTAAAACTGACAATCCATTACTCTTTTAAATTGCTAGCACTCGAGTAGGATGTCAGTTTTCATTATAAAATTAACTCGTTAGTGCCAGCCACTGTTATCATCTTGTCCCTGCTCAGCACAAGAAGAAAAAGACTTAGAAAAATTGTTCTAGAGGTGGAGGTGGCTGAGTGAGATTTGCTCAATGATAGAGGCCCCGCAGTCGAACAAACCACACGCTCCAGCAAACAGCATACTTAGACTTGCCATTACCAAGGGCTGCATCCACAATCATTAATGCATCATTAATGGCCGATCAGAGTGTTTTCTCCAGGATTTGTATTTTTTATCCATTCATTAAATTCCTTCCACATTTGTACCTCTCACAGCATTCAAATGAGCTGCAGGGTCTCTCTCTCTCTCTAAAATATGTATGAATGGCTTTTACCCTTCTTTAAAAGACTTAAATCATGGAAAATGTTTGCATTAGCAGGTGATCTCTTTTACAAGGATGTAAATCAGGAATATTTTATCTGGAGTAGAACAGGACTGTACTAGTCTGAAACTCATAATTCTGCAGCATTGGTGGTGCTTTACAGTCATAGCTGCAACTGAATTTTCATTATAAGCCTGAAATTTACATCTGAAATCTGTAGGCAAAGGATAATCTACACAAAATAATCATTTGCTGTCTGGTCTGAAGTATATTGGTTCTGTTACATTTGAATTAAGGTGAATGAGTTGTTTTATGACCTGTGAGAGTTTTACAAAATATGTGTTCAGCAGAGTCCAAAGTGTCATTCAGCAACTCCTTGCATTATACAGCAATGCCAGAAGCAGAAGTAAGGAGGAAAAAATACCAGGTAAAGCAAAAAAAAAAAACAAAAACAAAAACAAAAAAACCCTTAGGTTAAAGAACATCATAATGTAATGCAAAGGGCAAAAACGTAGATGATTAAATTCTGAGTTTTGCGTTTGTTAGGTTAGTTAGGTTCTTCATCCCCTCCTCTACCAAGCTGGAGAGGTGCACAAGCAGCCTGATGCTTCCTGCTGGCACAGCATCTCTTATCCTTTCTAAAGCATTGGTCCAATAAGCTCGTGCCCTATAAACAGGAGACCTCCATCAAATAAAACAAAAACAACCAGTTGGAAATACTGTGTGAAGCCCAAGTTGTAAAAAAGACTATGAAACTTTGAGAAAGAAAAATTTTAAGAATGATTTTGGAAAGAAAGCCAATTCAGAATGAGAATTTATCAAAGACTGAGCTGGTGGCTGTGTCTGCTCTGCACAGTGGGTTTCTTCTAGTTCTTACTGGCATTAAGGCAAATACAGGTCAAATCTATTACTTTGCATTAGAATAATCTAAAGTGGTTGATATGAACAAAAGCTCTTGGGCCAGCTTTTATTTTTTATTTTTATTCCTTTTTAATTAAAGTGCAGATAACCTCCATAGTTTTCCACATCTCAATGAAAAGGCTTTTATTAAGGAATTTACAATCAGAAGTGTTTGACTTTGAAACATGTGAAAATAATTTCATAGTTAGTACCACTCAGTTAGGATTGTGGGTAGTCTTATCAAGTGTTTATAGATCTCTGACAGCATACCCCCCCGCCTAAAGCATTAGCATTGTGCTGGCCACTAGCAGAGAGAAGATGCTGACTCCACGACGTCGTGTGTCTGGGCATGTTTTTTGGAGCTACGGGAATGCATTAGCAAAAAGTTGCTCATAGCAGAACATGATGTGTGATTGCATCGTATAATGCAAGAAATTATCAAGGTTGCCAAAAATACCTCTTTTTAAAGATTTTGTATTTATTGAATATGCTTTTTTTTAGATTTCATATCTATTGAACTCAATGGCAAAAATCCTGATAGTTTCACTCAAGGAGTCAACACTCATTGCAAGACTTGCTTGGGAGACTAAAATTGAAACGCTGTTTTTTCCATTATAATACCTCAGAAATACAATTGTCATCTGAAAATAGAGTGTGGGAACACAGAGATTTTAATTACAATTACTTTATCCAAACGCAATTTCATTTGAACATATCCTCCAAAATGTTATTTTGTAACTGTAGCGAACTGCAGGAGTATTATTTTAAAGACATAGAATTTGGTTTATAACACTTTTAGGCTTTTGGTTACATATAAGTACATACATGGTTTAGTGGTGGGCTTGGCAGTGCTAGATTAACGGTTTGACTTGATGATCTTAAAGGTCTTTTCCAACCTAAATGATTCTACGATTCTATGATTCTATGTTCTTCTGACTGCCCTTACTTCAGGCTCTATTATTCCCTCTCTGAATGCCTCTTTGCCATCCTGTTGATTCAATTAAAGGCAATCAGGCTGGCCTGGAAAAACTGAGATAGTAATTATTTTGTTATTCATTGCCATCATTTCCACATTGCAAGTGTTTTTGGAACTCTGTACCCTGACTAAACAGTATAATATTTTATTGAGCTTTCTGCTGCCTGTCACAGTGAACACTGTGATTAGTGTGATTTATCTGATTGGTTTTTTCATTGGATTTACTGTTATTTCAACTTCTGTAGTTTTATACTGTTAGTTGTCAGGAGAAAAAAAGGTGTCCCATGTTTAAAAGTTTAATTTTTGCTTGGAGTGATGTTAACAAAGACAGTTAAATAGCCTTGGAGTGCGTTGGAGACCAATCTCTGCAACTCTTACTCAGAGTGTCATCTTTTTCACCACCTAGATTTGAAAGAGGATGTAAAAAAATACCTGATGTAGGGTAGATCTAGAACATGCTGGTTTTATCTTGCAAAAAGGGTTTTAATCTAAATATTTAGTGAAGTCTTGCTAAGGACGTGCAAAACCACTGATTATCCTCAAAAGAATTCCCAACATTTTTGAAAATCCTTATCTTCTGTTTCTCTAAGATTGAGGAGCAAACACTGTAAAAGTATTTTAGGGTCAAAACTTTGGCACAGTAAGATTTTTTAGTAAATTCTTCCTCACAATATTCTAATTACTGCAATCAAAGCGTGCCATATCAGGAATTGTGTGAAAACATAGATCTGTATATAAAAATCATTTCTATAAAAACAGGATGGAAAGAAACTGGAAAATAAAACAAAAGGACACATCAAACGTTCTTAAACAGTGGCTAATGCACGGCAGCACAGCTGTGTCCCTTCATTGCCTGACCAAAAGCAGCATGTCTGCTGTATGTCTGCATGAAAGACTGAGGTCAGCATCTTGCTTTTAGCCTGATTAAAACTAATAACATCTGACATACTAAATATCCTGGCTGAAATACTATAATCTGATAAAAACCTTTTGTCAAGTCCAGTTAATATTTAAAAAGTGAGACAAATGGAAACTGCGCTGATTTTACAGGTTTCCCAAAAAGCGAAACTTTCCCTGCAGCATCCCTTGTCTGCTGATGCCACTGAAGACGTGGCATCATAACTATGTCCATATGTACTTTTAGAATCAATCACTTATTTGAAGTAATAAATATCTTATTCAAGGCTCCAGGGTGCCAGCAATAATTAATTTTACCATATATACAATTAAATGGTACCTCAGTAGGATTACAATTTGTTCTGTGGGAATTTTGATGCCTGATTAGCTGTCCTTCCGTTTCTGCATCGTCAGCAAAAAGCCTTCAGCCGTTCCCTCTAAGGCGCAGGAGCTGTGGTATGACCCACACTCACTGCCTTGTTGCTCATTCAGCTGCAACTTATTTTCGCTTTAATTTGGTGTTGGATGCTGATATTGAATATGGGAAAGTAATTCACTGCTTCCTTGCAAGGGATGATGGAGACCCATGGACATTTGTGGAATTGCCGGTCTCCTCAGCTCTGGCATGAGAAAGGTGACTTTATAGAGAGGAATTTAAGGGGCTGGGAAAGTGTTAGAAATATTTATTGATGCTAAGTTTCTTTTTTAAAGAGGTAATGGAACAACGTGATTAGTAGGGAATCTGAGCTATTGGACCAGCAAGTACTGTGCAAGCTCCTTGACAAAGCTGAAGATGAAACTTGTCTTGGACAAGCCAGTGTCATTGCAGCCGATTGCTCATCTGTGAATATTTGTTTTCTGTAGTTATTTACAGGGGGAAAGGATCAATGCTTTGAACATGAACATCTGGTATTTAAAAAATACTTGTTAGGGCAACTCTTTTAGACACTAGAATAATTTCTCAGGGGAAAAAAAAAGAGACATAACTTTCATGAACTTCTCTAAAACTAGAGAGAAGAGCATCATGGAAACTTCAGGACAGAACCAGTTCTGTGTGTTTCATTGTGTGACATGACCTTGCTTGGTTAACAGTGAAGACTTTGAGAATTACACATTCCTTTGCCACAATAATGAAATTCCAAATTACTTTTAAACTGCTTATATGGCTATATTGCAGGTTAAGTAACTGTAATTATAAACACTGGCAATATTGTTCCAAGTATCAGTACAGGCAATTCTAAGTATATGAAGATATTAATAATAACTCTTAACTATAAAAACAATAAATATAACACTTCACCTTTTGAAATTATTAAAAAAGAAGTGCAAGTTTTCACAACCACATTATTTTATTGAAATGGGAGGTGGAATTAGAATGATGTCCTGCAAACCGAGAGTGAGCTAGCCTAGCTTCTGTTCTGTTTTTGCTTCCGCATCTTTGTCCAGTCCATGTGATCTGGTTTCCTGGAGGTGTGTGGATCATATACACCTGACTGTAAAGGATAATGCCAGCCTAAATTCACTGACGTCCACAAAATGCTTTAAAAATGCTCAAGTTGGAAGTGTTTTATGTTACTACAACATGATGCATTCTGAGAACAAATAGAAAAAGTAGATAGTGTTAATTATAAGTCACAGTGACATGATACTTGCCAAGAAAATCTGCAATAATCAACATGCAATTCTTAGAGATTTTGTTGCTCAAAAGTTTTAACAACTTGGGAAATAGCTTCATCACATTAACAATGGCTGTTGCTGTGTACCAGATGTCTCTGTGCTGGCAGGCATGGCAGCGCTGAAGCAGGAGGATGGAGCTGTGCTAATGCCTTCCTCTCCTGCATCTCCCATCCCCTCTTGCCTTCCACCCCCAGTTTTGCTTCCCATTTTTTACTGTGGACCTGGAGAGGTGGGTTGGAAATGGGCTAAAAATAAAGAAGATGGCAGTAGCTTTTCCTATGAGAACAATGCAATATGACAGTAATAATATCCAAATTTTTTGCTACCTCATCATCAAAGAGAGGGTGGTTTGCTACTGGCTGTAGGTTCCTGTACTCCCAGCTCACGGTACTCTTTGCTGGACATTATGACCTTTCTGAATTTCCTTGCACTGTAGTGATCAGAAATATTGGAAACTTATTCATACAAGGAGTAGTTCATTTATATTAACTATAGACTAAAATCAGTGCATCAACAATACGTAAATAATGATTGTCCTTTTATAACTGTATTCTTTTTAAACTTAAATTTGTGTAACTATTGCTAAATAGAGAAAAGTACTACCTTCCATTTTACAAGTGGGGACCCTCACAGACTTGAGAGGATAAAATCAGTCTTATTTCACGGTCTGAAATTTCCCTTCTGATGTTTAGCAATATGAAAATCCAGCCTGTAAGGCATTAGTGGAGAGAAATAAAACTGTTGGATGGTTTCACCCACATCTATTTTTAAGTGAAATGTCCATGATCATGTAGCAGATAACTAGCAGGAATAGAAGAGACTTTAGAGTTCTTGTCTCTTTATACTGGCTATCAGTAATGTATATACTATGGTGCCTAAGCACATGCATGTGGATGTGTATATGCAAGTTTGTTGCATATATTCATATTATGGGTTGAATTATGGCGTAATTCAGTATGAATATGCTGAATGTGGAGGCTGAATATGGAGAAATATTTCATAGATTTGCCTTTTCTTACAGATGACAGCATTCTGTAATTGCAAAGAAGCACTATGTTAGCAGTATAGATCTGTAACGGAACAACTATTTATAGTTGGATCTGTTCACCACTGTCTTTTTTTTTTTTTTTTTTTGAAAGGTAATTCTGCACATATGTTGCACTTTATCTAAAAGGTAAAAACTCTCTGCCATATATCCAACCAGTTGTAAATGTCAATATTACATACTTGAAAAAACTAAAAACATTGAAATTAGTGTCTAGGATTTTGAAACCCCATTAAACATTAGTCTTATTGGAATAATTAGATAGTAGCATCTGTAAAAGTGTGAAATGTCATTTGGGCTCATCAGAAACCTGTTGACAAACCTGTTCTAGATTTTCTTTTCCGTGAAATTTAAACAATCAAGCTGTCTTCTTTGAGTAACAGTGCTGTAATTAGTCTCTAACATTTTATTCTTCCATGTACAGTCTTTGTCTATATACTTTATTTTGCTTCTGTTTCTGTGTACTCCTACAGAAGTAGAATTATGTATGCTAATATTTTAAATGGTATTAAAGTGAGGAAAAGCAAAGGCTGCATACAACAGAAGAATGGGACCAGGCAATCTGCTTGAGTTTGAGGGAACAGTGTCCCTCACTCCTGTGATGGTCTGAGCCACTTTTGAGGATTTCTCCCTCCTGATTACATAGGGGCTTCATAGGCACTGACTATCTTAAATCCACTACGGCAGCATCATGCTGCAGCTTGTCAAGAGAATACATTGTATTTTGCATACTCTCATGTGTGCTTTGTACCATGAACTCTAAGGGGAAAGCCATGCACATCTCCCTGAGTCCTGGGTAAATTGGAGCAGGTGATACACAATACATAGAGAAACTCTGGGAAGTGTTATTTGCAGTGGTTGCAAGTGTAAGCCAGGCTAAAAGAGTCTGTCACCCAAAAATGCAAATTCAAAACATTGTGTAATTTATCCTGTAACAGTCTGGATTATTCAGGGTGCCTTGATGAAGTATTAGCAAAGCTCTTACTTTTAATGAGTCAGATTTGCGTTAGCAACATTACGTTTTAAACCAGACTGTAATTTAAAAATACCACTGTCAGCCTTTTCATGCGTGCTTTCTTTCAGTAGCACCAAGCCAGATTTTACTGTTTGAAAAATATTTATTTGTCCTCTCCCACCTTTCCTCCCCATCCCAGTGCTGAGTTGGGAGCTTGATGCTCTCCAGGTGAGAAAGCCCAGACCAGCTTTTCCTAGCCCATTTAGTGCCACAGAGGACAGGGACCTCGGAGGCTGGGATGCTGCCTTCCTCCCTTCCCATCACCACCATTTAGTGGTGGCAGAAGCCCGCCAGCAGCAGAGAAAACCGGGCTGCTGGGCATGGGTTTGCAGTGTTGCTGGTGATGAATATCCAAGGCCAACGGTTGTGTCAGCCCTGCATGCCTGCAAGCATAAATCCTCTAAGAGGCTGTTTGTCTCTAAAGTATAAGTACGATACTGTTTTTCCATACAGTGTGAAAACAAACATTTGGTCTTATTTTGCTTTCATGCTTATGCTCTAACATAGTCTCACTCTAGAAAAGTGTGAGAAGAAAGCAGAAACCCAACCAAGCCTCACACCTTGCTGTCCTTCTCTTTCTGCTCCCACTGGAAGTTTTTAAAGCCTGTGTTATTAGTTTTGATTACACAAAAATCGACCCACTTTCAGGTCACTTAGAGTGTTTTCTGACTGGGGTAAGGACTGACTGGCCCAATAAAAGAAAACAAGACCAGCAAGACAGAAAATGTAAGATTATTTGGCTTCTTTATGATTCATCACTAGGAAAAGATGTTAATTTTCATAGATGAGAGAAGGTGTTGGGAGAAGTCAGTGGGAAAATGTCAGTTCTCATCAGTGGAGGCTAAATCAAGCCCATAGTTTACCAAATGTCATTACGTGAAACACAGTGGTTAAATGTGAGTTTAAAATATCAAAAAAGAAGAGGAAAATCTCCATCCAATAAAGAGAAATAGTATTAGACAATATTTTGTGTTGCTTTCTGTATTTTTGGGATAGTGATTCCTCATGAATGTCCCCAAAATTAGTGTCGCATTCAAGCATCCCATTCTGCAGCATTTTTTTATACTACAGAATAGAAGGAAGGGGAAAAAAATCCACTCCAGACTGAAATCACAACTTTATTGGTCTTGGGTTTTTGTTTTGTTGCTCGTGTTTAAAAAGAGAGAAATCCTGAGCGCTGGTGTAGTCAGTAAGAGGCGCGAAGTCCTGGGGGAAGCCAAGCTGGGACATGTTAAAACAGTTCTCAAAAGAGGCGTTGAGAGTTAGTAGAGAAACAAAGCAGTTCTGCTCCACATTAAATTTCATTATAAATATTTGGTGACAGCTAATGCAAAAGATTTTTTATGCTTTTAGCAGGCAGATGACGGACATTTTTTAATAAAATAAAAAGCATTTTAAGTGCACAAGCAAGATAGAGGGGACATATTCCTGGTTACTGTCTAAGGGAGCATTTTCCTTTACAATATGACCTTTGTCACTGAAGACATCCCAGGATGAAGTATAAAGAACTGGTGATCGAAAATCTAAACACAAAAGCAAATGAAGTAAAAGTAAACGAAAAGGAAAATGTAAGGAACATTCCCCATATGTATTTTTACCAGTAAGAAATGGCTAAGTATAATAACGAAATATAAAATGGCATTAATGCAGAGCATGTCCTTTTTTTTGGTTTTGTTTTAAATGCTTTGCTCTTCGTGTTTCTGTGTCAATCTCTTCCCACACTTTTTTTTTTTCTTTGAGGAAGCATCAGCTGTAGGAGTGAAACTAGGCCAAGCACAAGTAGAAAGGAAGTTGGAGTTACAAGCAGAGAGAGTAGTAAACTTTGGAGGACTTTGATAGAACACTTGCAATAAAATGAGCTGTATGCTTCATGCTGCGTTTCCATATTTAATGCTGGAGAAGCTGATAGCATAGAGAATTTGTTTTGTCTTTTATTTCCTTATATGATGCATAATATTTAAATCTGCATTACATGCTGCTGCTCTGCTTCTAGTCATAGTCTGCTCTGAAGAAATTGTGAAGTAAGCTTGTATACCTGCTTTTAAATTAATGACATCCTTGAGAGATGGCATTATTATCCAGAACAGTGTAAAGGACTGTGATTTATATCCTTTGTAGCTAGCTCTGCTTTAGCAAAAGCTGATGCATGACCTCTTAGCATGCTAGACTATTTGACAAAGCTGACTAAATTATACATAGGCAGAAATATTCTACCTTCAGTAACCAGTCCATTAATAAAAATCCATAAACAGGAAGGGGTAGAAAGATCTCATCAGGAAAACCAGATGAAAGAGTGAAATGCACAAACTTGAAGTACTTTAACAACTGGAGACTCCATCAGAGAAACTGAATATTCAGTCTAAGAAGAGGAGTTCCCTTTGCCTCAGAAACAGCCATAGGTTGTACTGGAAAACATGCACCAGTTTTCTGGAAATACATAGAACTCTCAATCCAGTCTCTTTTATAGTTTACCAACTAAGTGAATATATACACACACAAAATACTAAATGAAGATGGGACCTTTTTTCCGTTCATACCAAGGGCAGTATCTCTAGATATTTATGGAAGAATGTATTTGCAAGAGAATCAGTCTTGAAGTAAATACATGTATTCACTATACTCTTCCTTGTGAGGTTTTTATATTGAGACTGTCTCTTCTATCACCAATCCACAAGGGTAATTCCCATTCATAGTGAAGCCCAAAATTGCCCATGCAACTGAACAACTCAAAAAGAGGACAGTCCATTGCCAAGAATTTTACTGCATCTGGGTATTGTTTCACTTTGTTATGTCTTCTACTGAGCTATGGCAAATTTTATCTGCATTGCATAGGTGATTTAATTAAATGAAAAATAAGAATTGTGTATTAGCTCTTTAAATCCCACCTCCAGTGTATGAAGATATGATTCTTGCCTTTGAACTTATTAGATGGTATACCTTGTCTTGTTTTTATGAGCTGGAAACTTGCAGAAGAAAAATATTTTGTACTATGAGTTGTATTGGATTCATGGTTATGGGAGAATTACCAAGAATGAACAAGCATGGGCATGGATTTATTAAAGAAATTCTTTCTCATGTACTGTCTTCTTTTTTGAATTCTTTACAGCTTAATTTTGATTTTATAGCTTAAGAGAGGGTAAGAGAGGATGATGACAATATCTGATATTCGCAAGCAGCAAAATCCACCAGTTGGAAAGAACAAAATCAAATGCATATCTCTAAAAAGAACACATAGTGTTAATGTAGGAAAAATTCTGGAAAGCGCTGAAAACTGAAAAGTCACAGATTCATAGTGTAATATTAAATTGTAAGAAATTTGAAAAAAAAGCTTTAAAGGATATGGACTAAATGGGTCCTGCCTGGAAAATCTCCATTTGAAAAAGTTAATCTTTGATTGTACAGCTTTCATAAAGACATAAAGAAAACTTTTGCAGTTGTTATATATCAAAAGATTCTAGGACAGCAAATGCAGAGATTACCTAACCTGAGACATATGGCAAGGATGCAGGGGTGCATTCTCTATAGGGGAAATAAAGATGCTGCTTTTCCCTATTTTAGCATTTGAAATACCTTCATACTGAGGTTTAAATTAAGAGGCATTAGTTTTCTAAATTTGGCCTTCAAGAGAGGAAGCTGCAGTCTGTGCAGGCTGTGGCCCTGAGCATCCCCCTCCTCCACAGGCTGCACAGTCCCACCTGCCCTGCCTCTCCCCCTGTGTCAGATGCTCGGATCTCTTCGTCATCTTCATGGCCCTGAATATGGGTTATTCTATAGTAGCTTATATGAATATATCTGAGTAGCAGTTATATGAATAGTGAATTATTTCAGGGAAATGTCTCATAGTTTGGACATGTCTCAGTGTTTAGGTAACACAGGAGCCGTTAGATGTAGAATAGTGGCCTGAATGTCCTATTTCTGGTGACTGACCTGGTGTATTCAAATTGCTGCAAATTTGATCTGGAAATTGCCCACATGTTGTATGTGAAGCAATAATTACAATATCATTAACAAGTTGTAAAAAACATTTCAGTGGTGACTGAAAATGTGATTTAATTTGAAATCCCTTAACAGAAAGAACAAAGGAAAAAAGTTTTTAATACGTAGTTGTTAATACTTCGATTCCATTACATCCCATCCAGTACACACAAGCATCCAGAACCTACAAAGTCGGTCTCATGGGTCAGGAGTCACTGGTCTTCAACAAGCAGGTTCATCAGTGGTTTATTAATATCACTAGACTAGATTCAATTAGCCCTTGTTTTGTAAGTAAAACTGAAAAAAGAAATCACCCAAGTATTTTTCATTTTGATGGCATGGCTTTAAGCAACTCTTGGAGCCATCCTAGAACTATGCTCCTCTCTTCAGTTTTAGAAAAACACAGCATTTATGGTAGAGGATAATTCAAATTATTCTTCTCTTTTCTATTTGATAATTACAGTGATGATTCAGATTTTTAGGATACATTAACTAAGAAAATATTTTGGGGTTTCCCGCCAGGAGATGTGGTTATGTCAAAGGCAAGTATATCTAAGTCTTCATCTAGTGCAAGGTATTGAGTCCAATCTGCAGAGACATAAACCATCTCACACAAGGAGAGCATGAATTTCAGAAGAATAACTGAACGAGCCCCAAACATAACCATACTCAAACACAGCTGCAGACTCACAGGATAAACTAAATTAGAATACTGTTTGTAGCAAACAGTAAATCGAAGCACTCTTTGAGGCAATTAGCAAAATCAGAGAATCCTTTGAAGCAACAGGCATCAAAATACCGTTCTTGCACTGATTTTTCAAATGCTTAATTTTACAACTTTCTTGAGTGTCTTAGAGTTTGTTCAAAGGGCAGCAGAACTGAATATCTAACACAACAATGAATTTCATGAGTTGCTGGTGGTTTGGGTTTTTCTATGAACTATTCACCTGGCTATACAAACATATTTTCAGTAACAGCAGTGATGAATGAGAATTATTAGAATAGCCCGCACTTATGCGTGAGTTATAATTGCAGCCAGGCACCCTTTTGGATTTCCACCTTACCTCCAGCGAGGAGTGATGATTACAGGTGGAAGTCACCATGGGGAGCAGGGAGGAACTGCCAACAGGGAATAAAGGGGAGGAAGGCGGAAGGATAAAACATTCATCCCTCAACACTTTAATAGAACTTCTTAATTTTTACAGGGTTTATCTTCACATCAGACAATGCTCAGGATTTGAATATACCTAAGGATTTTATCTTCCTGTATCCCTTGTGACTAAGAGATATGTTGTTTCCTTTAAAGAACAAGTCATATAACACTAACTGTTCATTTACAGGAACAAATCTTTCACAGAAATGTTCTGAAGAGTTTCCTTAAAGGAACCATATAATGAAAACTGTATGACTTAAATTACTGGGGCTGTATTTCTTGCATATTATAATTTATGAAGCAGTAACAAGGATAATAAATGGTCCAAGATCTTTTGCACCATAAAAGAAACTCTATAGCAAAATGAAAATCATATAGTATTGATTCTTAATACAATCCTATAATATGACTCTAACTTCTCTTATACCTACTTATCACAGATCTTTTATCCTAGCTATTCAGATAAAAGCTTAGGAATTTTAGCAAACAGAATAGCCTAGCCCCATGGGTAAATTTTGAAAACTGTGCTCAAGGAGATGCACATACAAAATCTGTTCATTTACTGCATTTTTTGGCATTCTTTTTTTCCATGTAATGTTTTGAACATTTATCCCTTCAGGTTAATATGTTCATTTAGAAGAAAAAAATTAAACAAAAATCTCACAAGAGAGATGTGAACTTGAATTTCAGCACCCAGATTTGAATGGATAAAAAGGCACTTCAGGAGCTGGATAAAAAAGACGCATTCATAAGCCTGTGATTTTCAAACCTGCCTCAAGGCCAACAGTGCTGAAGACATTACAGTGAGACAAAACAAAGAGTTAAATTTTTGCTTACTTGTAAGGCTTTATAATACTAAAGGCTAAAGTACAGAATTGTAAGATAGTTATTATATTGTCCCTAGCAGATTACTCGTTTTGTTTTCTTTAGGATTCAGAAATGTTCTTATTTTATTTAAACTGAAATTTTAATCATCCCCACTTTGCATTTAAAATATGATATTATTTCCCCTTCTATCACCTCTAAGAGAAAACTGGAAAATTTCCTTAATAGTTGGCAGATTTGCTTTGTTATGTAAAATAGATCCTTGGCAAAAAAAATTATAATTAACATGACAGTTCCATTATACCATAAAAGGGTTGTTTTATAAAAAAAAAATCTTTGTTTGGAATACTTCAAAGGAAAGACATTGTTTTGTTTTGATAGTGAATTGAATGTAGTTAGCACACTAAAATATTTTGCCCATAAATATTCCGAAATCTCTCTACGTGATAACAGCAATTGCTAGGCGTAGCGTGCTTCTCTTCTTATTTACAGGTAATGCCCCAGGTTTTGCAGTTTAAAAGTATTTGCTGTAAGTCTCTTCCTGTATCTCTTTTCATATGATAACCTCTCTTTAAGTTAAACTGTTTTCTGCAGAGACACTTCTATATCACTGAGATGTAAACATCACATTAAATAATATAGCTCTAATTGCTTCTGCCTTTTGGACTTCTCTGCTGACTTTCAGAATGCTGATAAGAAGGTGTCCAATTGAATCAGTCTATTCCAGTAAGATATATTTTAAATATAAGACCACTATAGTATTGTCCTAAACAGCTTATTCTCTTCATTGTGAAAAAGGTTGAATAGAATTGAGGAATAGGATCAGTACATAAATATTATAATTAATATTTAATATATTAATATCAATATTATTACACTATAATTAATATGGATATTCAATACAAGTCAGTTGAAGAATGCCTACAATTCGAGGTTTACAATAATTGGTCTCTATCATACATACAATCTTTAAGTGCTACTGTAGTTTACTTTCTGACATATTTAACTCAAGCTTTGTAAGGTGCTGATTTTCTTCTAATTCACTGTAGACTGTACAATTTGCTTAGACAAATACACTCTTTTCTCACTGTGACTCAAACCCCAGGAATATTAGAAATCGCAAATTTCAGTTATTTCTAATATCATGCTTCCCCAGCTTATAGAATCTTGGTTTAAAACAAAGATGAATATATGTGGTATATATCATATCTAACAAGCTCTCCTACCCAAACCAGCTTTGTAGATTAAATGATTTTTAAAAGATTAAATGCCCATCTCTGGTACAGGGAACATTTTAATAATGTTGGTGGAAAAAATACAGGTGTGTCTTTTAGCCCACATTAGGGAGATGGAAAGATAAGAACTAAGGTTGGGGTTCACACAAATATGATGAAGCCAGGAAGGTTTCACCCATAGACGTTTGGTCCTTTTTGTCAAAAGTAATGCAGTTTTAAAGCAGTTTCTGAAATCCTGATCCCATTCAAGTCAGTGTCAAGATTTAAAAGCCATCATCTGAATAGGGTCTTACTCACCATTTACTTATCACACAGTACAGCCCAAGGGGTGTATCAGGGATAACAGACCCCTAAATGATACACATGAGCAGATAATTAGAATAACTCTTTAGAAATCAGTGTCTCATGCCTTCAGCTTTTCAGCTGTCCTTTTCTAAACAGCCTTTTTTTTAGGTAGACAGGATTCTGTAACCTGGAAAAGAAACACAGGGTTTGGGGTTAGATTGAACAAAACATTCATATTACCCCAGGGAAATTTTATTGTTTTTCATTTCAATCCTCAAAACCAAAACTTTCCTTTCTCAGTTCTATGTGAACTGATTTTTTTTTTTTTTTCAAACTTAGGAATTCAGCTACTCATAAAAAAAATTCCATTATTCATCCAGATTTACCATATGAGTTTCCAGTAATCTATAATGCAATGTTCAGGTAGTTTTCAAGTGAGATAAAATGTGACCACAGCGTAAATTCTCAGCCTGCTTTGTGTTCTGACATTGCATATTTTAAATAAAAATGTACAGAAAACTTAAAGCAGGAAAATGCATCCATGATAACATTGTGGTTAACTTTTCAGCAGGGTTCCTTGACTACATCTGAAGTATTTGAATGCATACTGAGTTTGTAAGCCCAAAACGAATAACCACACACGTAAACACTGGTTTTGCATCTATGCATTCACCCATGCATGCACCCATTTTATGAGTATAATTACATACAGCAGGGATGTTTATACATACAAGTCTGATTCCAGCAAGCAGATGCAAAAATATTTAATTTTATAATAGAATTTCTGTGATAATTTTTTCCAAGGTTTTTCCACATGTGCAGATTTCAAAGGACATGGGTTTATACTTTGCAGTTGTGGTTTGGCCTGTTTGTCAAAGGAGTTGCCCCATTTCTGATCATCTCTCTAAAATGTATCTGTTCGGTTCCTCTCACCTGACTCTTCCTTTTTAATTTCCATTTCTAATAGTGACTGAGGCACTCTGGGAAGTGTGTGCCCAGCAGATTGCTGCACTTCACCGGTGTTTGAAAGCTCTTGGAGCAACCTCCAGAAACACACTGCCTGTTGTGTTTTATTGCTTAATTTTCCAGACTTCTTTAAATCCCATTCCAGTCATACTGCATGAGCTATGGTGAATTTTCCTTCATAACTCCACTTAGAGTCTGTTATGAACAAAAAGTAATTTCTTATTCAAAGTTTCCATTAATTTATGTAAACAAGCAGTTAACTGCTAACTTTCTGTATGAAGATATTCCTCCCTCATCACAAAAGGCAAGATTTTCTTTCTCAGTCACTGAGGCTCTCGGAAGGAGCTCTTTACACCCCAGTGACAGCTCAGCAAGCAGAATTTGCATTTTACATTAAAAAGGCATAATGCTAGAGGAATCTGTCTCCCTCCCCGTGGTGATATATGGGAATGCCATATGAACTGACATGGGGAACAACTTAACCACAGGGAAAATTATGAAGTTTCCTTCTTAATACAGGCCAGGTGCTGTTTGGTTTGAAATTCAAGTGTTTCCCTTCTTTTTTTGTGGTCCGGTATGACAGGAAACAATATCCAATACGCATTCCTGGCATCCATGAGATCTTGTGGAAATGATTATTTGTGCTGCATGTTTTTAAGTTCTTCATAAATGCATTTTGATTGGCTTTATTATTTGGGGGGATTTTTTTTTTATAATGTCATAGTAACATGAGAAAAGGTAAATAGTAAAACTATCTGCCTTTCTCTACGTTATGTATTAGTTCGTGTATTTCCTCAAAAATTTTTTTCTACAATAATCAGTTCTGGTCCTTTTAAAGTCACTTTTTCTCTCTTTCCACTCTTTATCCCTGATGTTAGAAACCAAATCACTTCCTTATTACTTTATGTTTCACTCTTTATTTGACTGAGCTAAGCTTTCCCTGGGCCATCCTCACTGGCACATATTGGTGTCTGATCCTGTATTCCTTAGCACTGATCTCATCAGTAACATAGCGATATTTACTCATCCAAAGGTTTCTCTGGCCACAGCTAGAGACTCTTGTCATTTTGCCATGTGCTAATTTGGAAACACCACTGATAATCCCATATACTTCTGTGGCTAGAAGGGTAATCCATTTATCTGGTCTTTGAGTCTCCTCCCCTGCAAACATGGTTCCCCCTTGCTGTTAGATGTGAGCCCATCTTCCCTTCCACAACACCAGTTATCAGCCCAACTTACTGCATTTATGACAGGCCACTAGACCCAGCAGTATCAGAACTTGACCACCTCATCATACACTCAAAAATCAAATATTGATTTATTCCTGGGTCCTCACAGGCAGCTATTCAGAGTCCTAGTGAGGTCAACTGATTTCTTATGTGCCTCATTTAGCACAGACCCTTTGTGCCAGGGCAAGGAGCTTAAAACTGTGGTTATCATACTATCTTTTGCTTTAGCCATGATCCTATACTCTTTCCTAAATGAGTTTTTAAAATTAATTTGGTCACAAATAAAAAGTTCCCTAATTCATAATTTTATATTATAATCATATCTGCTCCTGAACTGCAGTTGTATGAATACAAAGACCTCAACTGGTGAAGTGCTTTTAACTCTGCCAGTCTTTAGTATTTCCAGCATGGAGAAATTCATTAACATGGAGTCCCAAAACTAATATTTCACAGGATGCTCTTAATAACCTCTGTTGCTATGCAGTGGAAAGAATAAAAACGATGTTGAGTAACTCCTCAAACCCCACATTGCAAATACCTATTTCATCCTGACAGAAATATCCATTGATGATAATGTTTTATCATGAGGCTTTCACATTGCTAAGGCACCTTTTAACAGCTGGAAAAGTCTTGCTATGGCTCATCGTTGACTAAAATTGAAAATGATCATAGCAACCTCCCAACTCTGAAATGTTCTAACTGTGCAAGGCTTCCTCAGGCACTAGCATCTCCACTGCTAATTTTTCTTTTCATAGGAACAGGCATGTTGATGGGTAGGAGAAACAAGACGTTTGCCCACTCCATGTTGTTTATCTTTTTCTTGAAAAAAGATGAATGGCATAGACATGGGTAAACTGAACATCATGAATGGCTACAAGGGTTTCATTCTGCACACGCCCATGATTTGCCTTGAAAATACAACTGATCGAGAGGTTTTCCAGGCAGTACTTTCAAGGCTGTAGTACATCAGCAAATATTTTCTGACTGCATGCTACCATGTGTGTGTCCACATCTATTCCTCCAGCTCCAGTATTCTTCTTGCTCCTAGCACTAGCTTTCTTCTGGCTCTTCCATGTGCCAGCTGCCCTGGGTGACCCTGCTGTGAGCAGGGGTTGGACCTGACCATCTCCAGAGGTCCCTGCCAGCCCAGCCCTTCTGAGCTCCTGCTGTCCTGTAATGTGCTTTTTCTGCTTGTCACGGTCCACTCAGTGGACTCGTGATGGTTCGTTTACCGTGATCTCGAAGCGCAAAATCAAAGGCGACCACGCCAAGGGGTTATGCTTTGATCAACAGCACAATTTTATTGTTTGCCCGTAAAGCGGCATGCGATAGATGAGAGTGACAGAAAAGGGAGAAAAGGTAAAGTAAAGAAAGAGGATTATAGCTACCACCGTGGGTCCAAGGCGTCCCTGTGGCCCCAGGTCCAGGCAGCGTCCCGCCGGTCCTTCCGATCATCGTGATCCTTGGTGGGGAAGATCTTCAAAGTTCAGTTGCTAAAGAATCATCTTTTATGCCGAGCAACACACCTTGCTCCTCCTCTGGTCCATGGCGTGTTACCAGTCTCCGCCTTCTCGCGCAAGGTTACCACACGTGCCAAAAGAGGAGTGTCTGAGGCGTGGTTTACCTTAGAGGCGGGTAGCTTCAGACCAGGAGGTGTGTTTTTGTATTATAATGATATTACAATGAAGAAAGTTCACCTGAGGTTCTTGGTTCATTGTTAGGACAATGGTGGTGATCCTTATGTAGGTTGTTCTGTTCAGTTGGACAGCAGTTATGCAGCCTTACCTAGGTTGTTCCGTTCAGTCCCAGGTAACAGGGAGCGGCATAGTACTCCTCGTACCATGCAGTTCTCCTTTCCAGGGTACTTGTGTCTTGGTTTCCATGGGGACCACATTCCATCTCCAGGTCTCCGTTGGCAATGTTGAGACAATATTGTCCTCTTAGGACCGACTCTTACACTGCTCTTAGGTTTTTCTCCTCCTCCCCTATGGATACTTCACTGACTCCTGTCAGCATCCCTTTTCTCTCAGTGGGTACCTGCAGGCTCTGTTACAGTGTCCAGAGCAGCACCCAGGGCAAACGCAGGCTGATCTGGCAGCAGAGCACAGAGTGCATGACTCAGGTTCATGCTGGTCATCTTGAGAGAGTCCCAAGCGAGTTCTCTGTATGTTCTTGTTTGAATGTCGAGGACTTGCTCCAGTGCCGGTCTGCGCTGTACTTCTGACATTGCTCGTGTGTGCAGTGTAAACTTGTAATGGGCGTTTGATGCTGATGGGTACACAGTGAAATTTACAGCAGCACAACCACGCTGGTGGAGACGAGTGTCGAGTTGGTTATGGAAAGCATAATTTAAGGCTGTTTTCCAATTTCCCATCTTTTCTGAGTCAAGTTTACGTATTTCTCAGCCAGGGCGAATGAGGTACATGGTAGTGGAGAGCTGTCAGCACATCTCTCAAAACTGTATGTGCCTTCCTTTCTGCCTTTGACAAAAAACTAGCTTGAAAAACAGAAAAACCCAAACCTAAAAAACCCACTTTCCCAGTTCTCAAATCTATGCTAAGCCCCAAGCTGGGGTTATTTCCAGGGAGGTGCGTGAGGCAGCAGACCGGTGTGCCCAGCTGGGTCCATCCAGGTGCCCCAAATGGCTCTCAGGGCTTTTCTTGTGGCTCTCTCCTTACAGAAGCACTCTGATCTCCCGATGGAAATACTGGTCAAATAGGGTAGCAAACGACATCTATAGAGTTTAACCATTTCTACTGATGCTTCTGCCATTCTGCCACTGTGCCTTCTCCCAACGGAAAACCGGCCTTGCTTTCATCATTGGCTACACCAACAGAATATACTTAGTCTGTTTTAACTTTGAAGTACTATAAATTGATCTAGACACTTGTTCACACTGAGAAATGGTTATTTATTTATGAATCTGGTATGTCATATAGTTACCCAGCATGGACAAGCTACTGCTGTAATTTTAACCTAGGATGGAAAGTGGTGCTCCGTATTATCAATGCAAAGTCATTAACTGGATGTTGAAATCCTAATTAAACAAGATTCTGAGTACTCAGCTCTGGAAGTCCATATTAACTGGAGTAAGCTGCCTATTTTGAATGGTTGTGATCCTTGTGATGCTTTTGCATAGTAGGACAGATTTGATTTATTTGTTGTTATTGGAGTCTTTAATAAGCAGTGTAATTTATAGGGACAAGTGCATAGAATCCTTTTACATTTTTCATTTTTATTGATTTCTGTAAGCAGAGACATTCAGGGTGGTAATTGTGTATTGTAACATAGTGTATATGTCACTGTAACAGTGGAAACAGAACAGTACAAACAGAAATTGAATCTATTGCTGTGATTCCATGGCAGAAATTATGATAAAATTTTCACTTGGAACTTTCTTAGACAAATTAAATACCCTAACAGGGAACTGGCATTCATTTGGCACTCAAATACTTGCTGGCCCAGAGATTACACTTGAGGCAATGCTGTAGGACTTTAAAATGTTATAAATTCCATTATTAGGACAATGGTCTGTTGAAAGTGCTGCTTCTGTTAATGAAAAGGCACGGGATGATTCTGTCATCATCTCAAGGTTATGCTGGGCTGAGCATGTTGGTAAAGCGGAAGAACTCACTGCATTTTTCTCAGAAGAAATCTTCTAGTTTACAGGTAATACAGCAAAGAGTAAGAGGCTCAGTACATGAATACTTGAGAACCACAAATGTCGTATAGAGCAGTTCTGTAACCATTTCAGAAATAAAACCTCACCTACCTCTGTTTAGGTTGGACAAACACTCTTTTTGTGGGCTGAAGCCTTTAAGATCATTTGGAGTTAGAATAGTTCTAGCTATAGGGTCAAAACACTTATTTGGTTTTGATACTGTTTTCAAAAGCCGCATGAAAATAATATTAAAGTTGCAAAGCTAGGAATCTAGAGCAAACTTATTTGTCCCTTTTTGTGCATAAATGTCAAAATAGTCTTGAACCCCCTGGTAACAGCCGGTGCTGTGAGCAGGAGCCTGCTCTGGGCAGGGTGGCAGCCAGCAGTACATGTCTGCTGCTCCTCCCTGGCCTCTCCCGCAGCAGCTAGACACTGAAATTCTGTTAGAAGATGCTGCCTGCACTGTCTCTGGTCGGGTACCCAAAACTGTTGGGCAGGTAGCAGTTTGATTTTAATTCAGTGTTAACTGTCTGTAAAATGTGAATATTAATAATCCCATTAATCCCCATTAATACTAATGCTTCTCGTGTCATTGGAACGTCATGAAGATTAAATCATACCGCTCACAACACATTTACGTGCAATGGGGGCAGTTCTGCAGAAATTCGAGAGAAGAAATTAATAATGTGGAAAGCAATTCCAAGTTTAAATGTTAGATAATCATTACTAATTTCTAGGCTACATAGTGAGAACAAAAATAAATACTGAATAAATACCTACCAACTGACTTAGTTCAGGGAACAAGCCTTTATTCATTTGAATTGAGTCAATTCATTCGAAACTTTCTCAGTACATATTAGCATTCAGTACAACTAGAGAACCATTTTCCTGAATAAAAATAGTATATGATCAGATAACGAGAGGCATCCCTCAGCGTAGAAAAACACATGAATGCATCAGGATGGTACTCATGATCTAACCTGTCCCAGAGCTGCAGGAAGAAATGTGTGTCAGCTGAGCATGACGCTTGGATGGGGCACCTGGGGTTACCTCCCTGGTGGGTCCCCCATCCTTCCTCTGACCCTCCTACATGTTGCATCCTCCTTCTCCTCCATACACGGAGACTGGAGCCCAAAGCAAAGCAGATCTTTCCCCCGCTGGTCCACATGTGCAGAGACCAGCCCTCCCCCTGACTCACTTCCATCAGGGAGCTGGAGAGCATTACTCCTCAGGAGGGGGAGTCAAAATAGGGAAAGATCAAATTAAATACTGAGATGCATCACAGAAACTGGTATAATCACAAACTGGTAGCATTCATCCTCGAACTTCTGAAAACAGTCTCTGAATCCTGACAAATTGTTTGGGAAATCTGGGGGGAAGATGAAACCCAGTATTCAATTTTAAAAAAGCAATCAACAGAAGACCCGAGAAAATATAAAAAGTGAGCTTAACTTCTGACGTGAAAAAAGTCTGGAATTAACACACTCAAAAAAGGGAATCTCATAAACAATCAAATGGTAATAGATGATAAACGAGCAACATTAATTTTTAAAGCAGTCACTATGAAAAAACAGTCTAATTTCCTTCTCTAAGAAGGTAACTCGCCTCCCGGAAAAGGTCAGGCAGCAGATGGGAATCACATCTTGACGTTAGAGTGATGTTCACACAGTCAGTCCTGGCTTTCTCTTCCAAAAATTAAAGAGAAACAGCCCAGATCAAATTGCGGTAAGGTGGGTACACAGCTTGTTAAAAATAATACTGAAGGAATGATTGTCAGTAATTCACTGTCTAGCAGGAAGGACATATCAAATAGGTCTGTCATCATTCCAGAAGGATTTAATGTGGATTTCAATAGATGAATTAGGTGATATGCTAGAGAATACATCTATATAATTTGCAGGTGACATCAAAGTGCAAGTAGTTGGGACAACAGGCTTCAAATTCAAAATGATGGATTTCAGAAATGGTCTGGAATCAGTAAGATGAAATTCAATAAGGACAGTGCAAGACAGCAGTCTTAGGGAGAAATCAAATACACAAATAAGTGAAAACTACATAGACAGCAGTGCTTTAGAAGAATTATAGTGGGCCGTGTATTAAATCCGGGACAACAACATAAAAACTGCAGGAAAAGGGCAGATGTCATCTGGAGATGCAGTGGTTGGAAGTACCTGAACTGGAAATCGTTTGTACCTGTTCTGCTTTATCTGTCCATCACAAAGCCTTAGCTGGAATGGGATGCTCAATTTGGGGAAGAATAATTTTTAAAAAGTTTTAGACAAGGTAAAGAAAGTTCAAAGGAGAATAAAAACTAAATGCATAAAAATAAATAATAGTAGGAAATATAACACCTAACAAAAATGTGAAAGATTTCATATTCATATTTCTCTGTATACAGAGAATTCTAGCGGGTTAAAACAAATTTTCAAATACTTGCAGAGTTGTTACAAAGAGGACACAAAGGACAGGACCAGTGTTCAAGAAAACCTCCCAGCAAGGAGGTTCAGAGTGGGAGGAAATTTCCCCTCTGTGGGCAGACAAGAGCCAGAGCAGGTTGCCTGGGGAGATCTCTGCCATAAGCTACCAAGCCAAGATGAGACTGACACATCAGAGATGTCTCTGATACTCTTGATCTTGGAGCAAAGCGTTGAAGTCATTGATTGATTCCATTCCTTTCAGCCCCATTTTTAAGATTTCATTTGACAAAGTACAAAAGTTTTTCCTAAGCACCACTGGCCCATACCACTTTTCAAGTCACCCTGACCTTTGAAATATTTGACTTTCAGCTTCCCAAGCGTTAACACTTGATAGCATCTTTGAAGTGATATGACTATGGATGCTGGTGTTTGTTATCACCAGGTGAGGTACATCAGCTTTGTGAGCAGTGGGATTCAGCTGCTTCGATGTGGAAATCACATCAGCGGTGGGTCCCGAGGGGTCAGGGGGATTGCATGGTCCTTTCCACGGAGCTCTGTGGTGTGTAGGGAGATGTGGATGAAGGGAAGGGGAAAATGATGCTGTCTGAGCAGGTGGCCACAGGGGCAACTGAACAGCATGTTGACATTGTAACAGGGGAGAGTGGACATGTACTGAGGAGTAAAGGACAATGAATTGTTTTCAGATAAGAACAAAATACTTAAAATGCAAAGTAAGCAGAGACATATGGTTGGGATTCAAAGAAGGGGGAGTGATGCAATCAGAGAACTGTCAAGGGAAATTATTTTAATAACTATATTGGGAATACAATGTAAATCTGTCATGCAGCCTTACTGGAGAAAAATTGAACCAATAAGATTTTCCGAAAGAAAAAATGCACAGTTACAAGAAGGCATCTTGAATCATTACAGATCTTTTATATAGTTCATGTGATAGCAAGAGTGGCGACAAGTATATTATTGTTTATCTGCCAAAAACTTCAAATATTCTCATTTTGCCAGTAAGGATTACTAATTTTCTATTCTAGAATTTTTTTTCTTGGTACTGAGTCTGTTGCATAAAATATTTCAGTGAAAAGTTCTATGACTACTTATGTTTTAATTCATCGTTAAAATCTATGCATGCCGAATTTCAGCATTTTACCTGTTTCTCGCTTCTCTATGTCCTTTGTTTCTATTTATACATACATATATAAATGTGCACAACAACATCAGCAGTCTACAGCCTGCACACCACAAATAATGCAATACAAATACAGCCTCTCCCTTTTGCTAAGACTGAACACAACTGTTGCTTTATCTATAATGATATGGAATGGGAAATATAAGTTTACTCTGAATTGTTACATTACATATTGCTTTTCTGGCTTGACCAAACTGTGATTTTCTCTCTGTTGGTTTTAAATTGAACCTTGTACTATTTAACTTACTGTCTGAAAAGAAAAGAGGAATAGCGGGGTTTTAAGGGAATAATATGTGTATGTCCTCATATAATAACTAGCAACTTATTGACACCTTCTGGAGAAATGAGGACAGTGTAGCTTATATCTAATGGCATAGGAAGAAAGAAAGGATTTAGAATATTTGTGGCAGACTATAATGACTAGGAAACAGGCTGCTTATGGGTAACATGTTAAGCCGTCATACCTTGCACTTTAATTACAGGGAAGGGCCCGGAGGGCAGCAGCCCGAGTCAGTTGGCACCATGCTGCGTCACATAAAGCAGTCACAGGTTAGACCTGAGATCTGACTAAGCTGGCTTCAGGTTGGGAAGTAAACCGCTTGTTTAGACAGCCTGGGAAGGTGTAGGTGTTTAATGGTACTTGACAGATGGAAAAGATCTATATGCAGACCTATTTATACATTTTTTGCTTGTATATTATTGTCCTCTTCCAGTCTAAGTCTGCTTAATCACAGAGAGAGGTCTTCAGAAAGTTCCCATGGATCGTGAGATTTTTTAAGTGTTCTGTTTTATGCAAATTTATTCAGATCGTATTTTAACTGACAAATGTTTATCCTCTTCCACCCAGTTGTTCCTTTCTTACCCTATGTAAACAATTTTCTTCTTGTCTTTTCTTAGTGATCATTCCCCTGAATTGCTGGCATATAAAATTAATACAGGGAAGTAATTTTTTAACTAGATTGAATGTAATATTATTTTGACCTTTGGCCATTTTCATATTTTTAATCAGTCTTCTTTTTGGGGGTACCTATTTTCTGTAACAATATACAATTAAAATCACATTATATTCCAGGTGTGGCGATAGTAAATATTTGAAGTCACTAAATTGGAAAGGATCTTCAAGAATAACCTTTGTGTATAATCTTCATTTACATTTTTAATGAGTTGCAATAACTTCATTAATCAAACAATATCACTGCTACTGCATATAAGACTTTTGCATTGATTGTCTGAGATAATGCTTCCCAGAATCCCTCCTAAGATTATATTTAGCTCTTACACAGAAGCAGTTGCACAGGCATGACATGAGTCTCCAGTGCCGGACAGAGGGTTGGGGGTATTGGGATGTGTGGGAGGAACTGAAGCAGGGAAGAATCCCTCTTAGAATCAAAATAAAAAGTAAATTTGACATAATTTGCCTAAGAAATAATTAAATAAATCACATATTTAGTGGTCTGTAAGATACACAGAAAGAATCCCTGATTTTTCAGAGTACTTTCATATCAGTGTGTGCTAAATTAGCTTAAACAATGCAACTAAAATAGAATATCGTCTGTGGCTCAGACCTTTTACTTAGACAGCAATCAGTCACCAACTGGGAAAACTTTAGTTTTAGCCAGTAGGTTATTGCTTTTTCTTTTTTTCTTTTTTTACATTTACATGATTAAATCCTTAGCAGCAGTTTGATTGAAGAGTGTTGCTTACTGAAAGCAGTTTGTGATATGTCTGAAAGGTTTTCCAGGTAGTAGGAAAAATAGTGTGTGAAAGATGGAAGGGGGGAGTCCTGCTCTGCATCTTCCGTATGCCCAAGGGACATTTCACTGTGACAGTTTGCCTTCTCTTTAAGAAGAGAAGACCATAAAGAACTAATCCCACAGACACAAATCTCATCCCCATTTGCACAGAAAGGATTTCCAAATAAAATCATTTTTCTATCCATACTCTGACAATGTTTATTTTGGATGAGGGATTCTTTCTGAAGCTAGAAAGCGTCCTGCTCAGACCTGCACAAGGCACACGTGTATGCTGATTTATGGGATATGATTGCTTTGAGGACTTTATGGCTTGCAGAAACATGTTTGTCTAATTTCCTTTTATTTCAGTTTTTCATACCAGAAAGGCATAACACCACATCATCCCATTACAGTGCTATTAGTACCAGGAATCAGTATGGGTTTTTTTGTAAATAAAATGCTTTGCTTTTCATTTTAACCAATTTCAGTTGTGCTTAAAAAAGTTAAGAGGAATAATTAGATAATCAATGAAAAAGTATCTAATTACTCCTAGCTTGCTAAGTACAGCTGAAATTGTGGTTAAAAAAACTGAATGTGCTAGAGTGACAGGAAAATGTTTTCAGCCAAAAATCAATATCCCTTACTCATGCAACTGAGTGAACATTTAACCAGTCTTTGGAATAGGCTGAACAAGGCAGAGAACTGCAGTCACTGTAGCTCTGGGTTATTGGAGTCGGCACCCCACCACCTGTGCTGATCTCCGCCAGCCTAAATGGGGCTTATCCTTCAGGATTGATGGTCAGCGTTTATTAAGCCAGCGAGATTAGGATGGGATTGCTCCTAGCCCTTGTTCCCTTTGCTGGAAACCAAAGACCCGTCAAAGGGGGAATGTGCTGTTTGGGGACCCGGCGATCTGGTGATGTCAATGTGCCTGGGAATGGCTTTCCACTTAAGGGAAAAAGATGGAAAACTGAAAGAAAAATAAAATATTGCTAGATTTTTGGTTCAGTAACATTTTTCTGATTTAAAACTGGATTTTTGCAAATCAATTAACAGAAATGGCAATTTTATTTTCTACATTTCTTCTGCTGTACAAAGCATCAAACTGCTGATAACAAATCCATCTCGAGGCAAAGAATACAGCTTTTCTATTTCTGTATTTTCTCAGTGATAAATTGAGTACAGTAATGAAAAAATGTAGGAGAGTGATGAAAGGGCTGCAGAGAGAACAAGTGCTCATCCTTTCCCTTCTCTCTGCATTTACCAAGTGAACAATATGAGTCACAGAAAATAGGGAAAATCTATGGCATCAGAAATTGAAGAATGATTATCTGCAGAGAGTCTGCTTCTTCATTGATGGAAAAATGGTTGCATGACAAAATAACTGTGGGTAAGAGATGAAGATCCTTCGATTTGCTTGGAAAAAAGAAAGCTGTCATGTTTGTCTTTCAAAGAACTTTCAGCACCATAACAAATTTTGCTCATCAGCCTTCATTCAGAGTGCAACCTTTCTGCTTTGCAGAGCAGGCTCTGGTTGTGAGGTGAAACTTTGGGGCTGCTATCTGCCTCCCCTCCTGCAGTAACTTTGGGTTTTAGGCCAACGTGCTTGTTCCAGAAGCACCCTGCTTGGAGACACATCTCCATCCCTCCTTGGAGAAGTGGTGGTTTGTTTCCAGTTTGGGGCCAACCTCTGTCATACATGATATATACATTATTTTGCTGAGCTCTTTTACTTTCAGTCTTTGAAGAACATGAGTGGACCACAAGCATCAGAGGTATTAGCATAACAGTGTAAAAACGGTCCCTGAAAATCACTGTAAGTATAAGTATTTATAACAGAAAAAATCCACCTGATATTTTAGCCTAATTTTTGTTAAACTTTCTAAATTTTACTAAAATATTTATGAAAAAAGTATTCCATTTAGGTAGTTCTTAGTTAAATGTTTGGATATTCTAAGTGAAAATCAATCACAGTGATATGATTGATACATAGTTGGTAAGATTTTCTAAATCATTTATGCTCATTAATTTTAGTAACAAATTTAGTCCTTTTGTAATGGCTTCCATTACTTGAAGTTTTACGCAGTGGTACTCTCTGAATTTATAAATTTATTCCAATGTGCATGTTATGAATGGCTTCTTGGCTTGGTAACAGTCCTCCAAGTATGATGGAAGCAGCCCTCCCCGCCACCTGGCTCTGCTCACATGCAGCTCCACCTTTGCTGGGGCTGTTGCTCACAAAACCTGTGTGAAAGTCTAAACCTTCAAGAAGTGACACATGGTGAGCACATAGCCAAAAGCCACAATATATTTTTGGTTTAGTGATGCAGAGAAAACTCCTTGCTTCAATGAATCAATAGCAAAACTCTCACTGACTTCAGCAAACCTCTTAAGTATAAATTCACTTTTTGTTCAGTTCCCATATACAAGGAATGGCTCATTTTAAGTTAGTTTTGGCAAATCCAAATAGATTTACTTACTTGAGATATTGCCGTTGAAGATAGATAAACTATTTTAATGTGACCCTCCCAGAGTCCGAGGATTGCCAGTGCACACCACCATCGTTAGCAGCTCGGCAGGGAGCAGGAGGGACGGCACACATGCAGGTGTCACATCTGCCACTGCTGGCGTCTTCCCAAGTCTCTCATGCCTTCATACACTTTTACTGAGGTTAAAATAAATGATTATCTTTGAGAAATGACACTGCCACAAGTAGAGCAGGTAAAGGCCAATATTTCTGTGCTGAAATGAATGATTTAGGAAAAATCTTGTAGATGTGAAACCAGCTGTGTCAGCCTTTAACCAGCCAGCATCCACTTCCAGGTAACCTTCCTGTCCCTGTGACTCCAAGATACTGTTGGTAGAAATACAATAGATACAACAGATAGAATACTTGCTTACACATTTTTTGTTGTATTTTCCTTCCAGTTCTGCTTTAGCATGTTCCTGTGGCAATGTGGGTCTTTTTTCTATAATTTAAGACTGATATTCGAGTTGGTCTAAAATAAATTGATCACTGATAACAGATAATACATGATAATAAATTTCTAGTTAAAACATAAAGGATATGACATTAGTTTATACAAATTGTGGTTATACTGCTAATGATAGGTAAGAGGAAAAGAGATTAATTGAAAACTTACAAAAGTACTACTTTTCTGAGGTTTTCCTCATGATTTAGCATTGACATGAATTGGAAATAAATGATGAATCAAGATATGGCCATTTCTCTTCACAGCCCACCCATAATTTATTTTATCAGAACCACTGTGCCAATGCTGCTTCTGCGAACAAGACAAAGTGTGTTTAATAAGCAAGAGGTGAGGACATTTAGGCAATGCTCTTCAATCAAACTGCTGTTAAGGAATTAAACATGTAAATGCAAAAAAGAAAAAGAAATTCTTAGTTTTCCCAGTTGGTGACCGATTGCCATGTAAATGGAGATTTGTGCCATACTAGCACAGGCTGTCATCTGCTTCTTTATATTATTTACTCTACTGATTTAAAAACTGTATTAACTATAGTCTAAAAATCGTATGTTTTGGGGGCATTTTACAACGCACTAAATATTGAGCTCAACTTATTATTTTGTCAAACATGAAAAAATCTGTGCGTTATCTTTGTGCAATATTTGATTACGATGGGGGGGCTTCAGCTGGACAAAAAAATGATGCTACATGGAGAGTCATCTAGATGGTTACCTGCATTTTTATGCATTCATAAACAGTTAAATTGACCATGGTGGCTGCAGGTAGGGAGGGAGGTGCTTGGACTTTTCATGTTATTTCTGCTGGCATGCACTGAGCTACTGTAGGCAATGAGCCAGTGCTGCCACCTACACCGTCTTGTGAGACCGTCCCACGATCTCAGGTCATGCATTTCACCAGGGTTAATAATCTGTGAGCTGCCCTTGGAGTTACACTTACAATGCCTGTCTGAAATGCTCAAGAAAATGCAAACTCTTTCTCTTTCTTTCATTAATTCTTTTCAGCAGCCATAAGGAGGTGAGATACCACGCGTCAAGACTGGCACAGTAATAAAATTCATAGGCATCAATGTTTAGAAGCAGTAAAATGTTGCTGGGCACATGGGCAATTAACTGGTTCTGTAGATTAATATGGCTTGAAAAATTTTGAACTTTTATTTTTCTGTAACTTGTAGTTTCCACTTATCCTGGCTTTCAAGGAATTTCCTTCCCAAAGAAAAACCTTATTTGCCCTTGCCTCAAGCCGAGAATTTGGGATGGGATTTCATCCATGAAGCGTTTCTTCTCTGAAAGCCAGACCCTTTAAAATGCAGCAATTTAAATTTTGTTTTAAAATCAACAAACTGCATACAAATTTAAATCTTTGCTGTTGATTTATTCTTGCTCATCTACTCCTGTTTACAATCTTAATGTTAGTGCCTACTGTTTCCTGGGATGTGCCCTTCATCGCCTTCATGGCCCTTGCCTGGACTTGCCCCACTCTCTCCGTGCTTCTTTTTCCCAGGGGGAACCAGCCCTGGACCCAGCACTCCAGATGTGTCTCACCAGGACTGAGCAGAGGAGGATATAATAATATTTTTTGTGTGGCAACTCTAATGCATTCTGAAAAAAAAAAAAAAGTATAAAAGTATAAAAGGAAGAGGGGTTTTTAAGTGTTGACAAATGATTTACAACTCTAAAAAGCATAATTATCTTTTTATGATAGATATTATGGTGCAATATGTTCAATTATAAAAACGATTTTTTTAAAAAAAAATTGTGATGTTTATAGTTGTTTTTTTATTTTTAAATAAGGTATTTTAGATATGGCATTTAGAGGTGTTTAGGGGATTAAAATTGTTTACAGGTCTGAGGATGAAAACAGTGTACATGTTTGCCAGAGAGGTGGAGGATTTATGTAGATATAAATAATTTTAAAATCTGACAAAATTAAGGGCATTTTAAAACAGTGAAATAGTTTCTTGCTTTTTGGAATATTTGAAGCATGCTGATTTAGGATAACTTGCGAATTTTGTATTGTAATACTGTGACTTTCATTCACTAACCACTTGACTGATAGTAATCTGTGCTAAGTCCAGCCTTTAAGGGGATTCTTTGCAATCCTGCCATTTTTAGTTTGGTGTCCCAAATATTTGCCATCATCGACTTTCTACATAAAACCACTGGTTGGAGGGTGTCCTCTCCCAAACCACACGGAAGCAACCTTGGATTTATAGCTGGGCTAGAGGTCAAGAGCAAGTGATGAAGCTTCACAAGCACAAACAGACACCTCGCTGGGTAATTAGCCACTGCGCTGGATTAGCAGCATTAGCTGCTGCATGGGACATCAGCCAGTGTAATCTCCTGGAAATAAATTACATCTGTTTCTGCTAATTAGTACACCTCACAGTAGTCACAGTGGTTTGCGTTTGGCAATATTATTACTTTTTTTTGTTGCCTGATGATGGCTATTGATGAGCTCTGCAGATGGTCGAATGGCCTGTTGAAGACCCTGCTACCTGTTAATGCAGTCCCCCTCTTTTCATTCACATACGGTTCAAATGTATTACTTATTCCTAATAACCACATTTGCACCTGGGATTTTTTTTTCATAAAAACTTTCCTTTGATTAACTGTCCTTTTTTTTTCCTTTTTTTTTTCTTTTTTTCTTTTCTTTTTTTTCCCCCCCACATTTGAGTGTTATTGTTGTGTCTGGTTATTCAGTCACAAGTTGCTTCATCCTTCTGACTAAAATGGGAAGAATAAGAGAAGGAAAGAATAAGAAATTAGGGTTTTCTTACAAAAAATCTTCATGCAAGTGCATATGATAAAATTTATGAAAACTTTCAGAAAACAGAATCATTTGTTATGCAGAAGGTTTTCCAGATGCTGGGGGATCTGATGATTGCAAACTGAAAAGTCATATAGATTCTCAATTAGAGGCAAATGGAGTTCATCACTGGTTTTAATAACCCTCATAAGCACAGTTTAATTTTTCTATGTATTTGTCATAAAACTAATTATTATGTCCAAGCCATAAAAAGAACAATAATCTATTTCTTATGTCGTGTTAGTGATTTCTAGATATTATACAAGTTAATGAAATCAATATGCGTATTAGGAAAGCAAAGCAATAAATTATTCTGCCTGCAGAGAGAAATCAGTGTTTCACCTTATTTTTTTAAGTATCTACAGCAGACAGTTCAGGTCACAAAGGTCCCTAACTTGTCATTCCAGCAATGCGGGGTTCAGAGATGCAGTTGATGGTAACCCCACAGTGAAATGCAGCATCCTTGTCTGCTGCAGGCAAGCTGTCCCATGCCAAAGGGGTGAGAAGCCTTCAGTGGATGTACCACTGGCCCCAGCTGCACTGGCCACCTCCATCGCTGCCATGTCTGGGAGTGAGTGGGGAACCGAGCCAGAGACCTGCTGCTGTGTGTTTGTGGAATGAATTGCTAGAGATTATTAGCTCAAGTCAAGACCTGATGAGTTTTTATCTCTGATAAACATCTCAAAAAAGAAAAAAAACCAAACCCACACGTATTTTGCATTTTCACAGCTAAATTGAGAGGCTTTTTTAAATTTTGAAAGGCAGAGGTACAGAAAATATTACAAAATCTGTGCATACATGGAAAAAATTGTATATTCAAAGATGGGCTCTAGGAAGATCTGGAGATAGTCACACTGCCTTAGTGTGCCCTTCCCCAGGGGGTGGTGTGTGCTGGTGGGAGGAGGACCATGATGTCGCCATCACCTTCTGCTGAGGATGTGCTGCCTGCACTGCTGCTACGTTCAGCGCCTACTGTGCCTCACGTTGCGCGAGGAGGAAGGGGCGCGTGATTGTCCAGGAGGGATTCATCAGGTTGGTGGGATCAGAGGGTCATCTGCTCCCAAATGCCAGAGGGAAACATCCGATCAGGAAATTAAAACACAGGGAGCCTGAGAAGATAATAATCCCCTTCTCTTCTGAGCTGTTTTTTTAGATTTTGGCTGTGAGTGCAGCTCAGCTACTGTTTCCTGACTATTAATGGTAACAAATTACATTGAGATTGCAGTTTTTATTATCACCAAGGAGTCCCCAGTGCTTTACAAGATGGTTTGTACATCACAAACAGTCATCCCCCCCCCGCCCCGATGATGTGCAGCGAGGTCTCAGCAGCTCTGAGAAACATCACACCGCCAGGGCAGGGGGCACCCAAACTGGTGGGTGGCACTGGGGTGGGGAGACAAGGACAAAGCTCACTTTGAGTGCAGAAACCCATTTAGGCAGTGTTCTGCAGTTCACAGTAGCTTTTGCAAAGATAGCTGTGGGGTCCCTCATGACGGCATATGCTGAGTGTCTCCATTTTATTTGTCTTCAAGGCCTTGAGATTTGGACTGCGGGTTATTATCACTTATGAGCTGGTTTGGAGCTGCTTCTCACCGAGATGGACTAGTTCCAATGAATTGTACTTTAGTGGCATCAGGGTGGAATAAAATTATGATTGTTATTATTAACGTTATCATTATTATTGCACACTTGCTTTTATAGTCACTTGCTATTAGGGCTTGTCTGAACTTCATTCTCATGCCATTTGTTTTAATTGCTTTTGGAAAGAGAAACAAATTTATTTCTCTCTGTTATAAACAGCCCAAGGGAAAATAAACATGTCGCTGTGTCCCTCATGCCACACTCTATTGGTATGCACTTCTAATAAAGGTGATTCATTTATTTAACACTGTAGTGGATATAAGCTTTGGTATATATTTAAACAAAACATTGTGCAAACCAAGTAGGTAAACAACTTTTTTTGAGTATGTTCCCTGGGTTTTTTTCCTCTCCTGTAATGTTGACAAATTACTTATTAAAGCAGAGTACGATAACTATTCTCAATAAAGAACTGGAGAAAGGAAATAATGGAAAATGCTGAAATTTTCCTATTACTGGTCATTTACAAAAACCTTTTAGAGAATACATTCATCCAGACACATGAAGGAAGGGGATGGTGGAGATTTAAAACTGCGTAAAGATGGGCTTGCACATTAGGATCATACTGTAACACTGAGCATGTTGCCTTGCCTGCATGACTACCTGTGAGGTTATCATTTGTTCCTCTGTGTTCCTCTTGTTCTCCGTATTTTTCTCTCAATTAATCAAAATTTAAGTGAGCAATGTTTTTTCTGGACAGAAAATGAAGCTTCACTGAAATGTAAATCTTTTTCCAGAATGTTTAGCATCACTTTAAATTTCATTAGCAAAACAAAAAAATAATCATTCAATTTTTCTCATTTGTTTTAGAAAACAAAAATCTTTGGCTTTGATTTTGATTTATTTTGACTCCCAGAAAATGATCAAAGGCTAAAGTGCATTTAATATTTTATGTGACAAGGGCAACTCTTTAATTTGAAATTTGCAAATGGGGAATTTGTCCCAAATCACTCAAAATATTTCATTGGAAAATCAGACCATCAGGTGCATTACAGCAAATCAGTTCTGCAGCCTCGCAGTTGCTTGGCCATCACTTAGCAATGACTCTTCAGCCACTCCAGGTACCTGCAGGGGTTTCCTTCCATTGCTCTCCCACTGCAGTAATGCACTGTGCCTGTTGCCAGTGTTTGGCAGCATCAGGGATCCTGTACCGTGCTGTATCTTACACAAACACCCTGGTACCTGCTGTGCATTGCACAATTGCATTTATAGCCCCATTCATGCTGCCTCCTGTCAAGGGAGGGATTCCACCTTTGGGGCAAACCCCCAGGCTCCTTGCTCAGTCCCTTCACCCCACTGTCCCCGCAGTAGGGCGGTTTGATAAAACTATAGAAAGGAAGTTTAGTTTTGATTGCCTTCTCTAGTTTCTGCAAGCGGTCTATATACCTTGTCCTAAATGGGAAGGTATTCATTTAAAAGCATTGTAAATCAGATGACTGTAAACTGCTTTTCATTTTGGACCCTTGTACAAAATTTACTTGGGAGTTTCATTCGTCTTTCATCCTTGCTTGTTATCTTGTTTCTTATGCATTTCTTTAATCCAAATACTGCATAAACGTTTATTCACTGCTATATTTAATTTTTTTTCTGACCTTCACAGTTGCCATGTGGGATGGGTGAAAGACTCTAGTTGTTGAAATGGAGAGAAATGGATTTAATCTGCACTCAAATCTCAGCATAGCAGATATTAAAAGCTAAATCTGCTTGTAGATCAGAGTCTTTAGAGGTATCATAAGAAGTATGTATGCAAAATAAACATTTTTAATTCTTATTAAATATTAACTTTCTGTTGTGATTATGCATATATATTCTAGTCATAATTAATAAATTCCACAGATTTGTGTGATCTGAATGTAATGATCCCTAACAGTCAGTAAGTAGCAGAAAAATTAGCAGCATACCAACATACTAGAAATCATTATTTTTCTCAAACTGTGAGGTTCCAGAAATACTTACTGTAGAAACCAATTTCTATCATGGGAAAGAAGATCTTCCTAGGAAATCATTGATAAAAATAAAATCTACATTTTTTCATGAGTACCAGATCATATTGTGTCATTTCTGTAATTTTACAGAATTACATTATACAGCAGGACTGCAATTCTGTGCTTACTTTTGTGTTATCTTAGTTAATATATGGCTTGTATGCATTTATTTTCTAATCTATTTTGGAAATGCATAAATGATGCAACCTGCTTGGTGTCATTGTAATATGATTTACAGACATCTTCTACTAGATTTTATTTAATTTCCCCACTATAAAACCTAGATTAAAGAAGAGCTCAGTCAATTAGAAAATGAACAAAGCACATACTTAAGAGAAAATCACTTAATCTGCACTGCGTAAGTCTGGAAAATTCTCCATCTTCTACCATGTCACAGTTCAAACCTTCCCTTAGAAAGACTGCTAATTCCTGATGATAATCCTCAAAAAGACACAAAAGCACGCACACTTCTTCTGGATTGGACTTTCCAGTCTTTAGCAAAATCTGGAGAGAGTTTGTCCACTATGATCTTGTGTCCCTTGAGGCAAGGACGATGGGGTCTGTGTTCTTTACAAAGCTGAGTACAGAAAATCACGGGGTATAAAAATAGGGCTCAAATACTGTGCTGTAGTCACAGAGCTTCCTGCCTGTGATTTCTTCTTTTTTTCCATATTTAAAGCTCAGCTGTAGTTCTGTAATAGATCATCTAACAGGGCACGGGGAAAAAGAGTTCACTGAGATGCAGACACAAATAATAAAGTCAGAGAGGAAAGTGCTGTAGTAGGTGGTTGGCAATTACCTCAGGAGTCTCTGTGGTGCTGCAGTGAAACGTGGTGGCCTTCCAGTGGGTGCACTGTGCTGCCTGCTGTTGGAAAAATGGTTGTGGAGCATGACATTGGGGAGGAATCATTACACCAGAGAGTTTCTGTCTCCCTAATAAAAATGCAATCGACCTTACATGTTTATAACCGTAGTCTCATATGTAGTATAAATGCTATTATAAAATATTGTACAGTTAAAAATTATATACAGCTGTTGCATATTTTAGATATAATGGATGGGGGCATGAAGTACTAGCAGCAAGGACTGTGTGCATTCACGTCCCGGAGGCTCCAAACAGCTGCAAGAAGAGAATTGATGGTGTTGATTTGCCCTTTGGGTGAAAATGTCTGACTCTGGGATTTATGGGAAGGAGTGGGAAATATTATTTAAAGGACCAAATTCCTTCTGTGTGCATGGGAATGCCAAAAGCTGTTGTATCCTGTCTGTGCCGATTGCTGCAGGCAGCGGTATCAGAAAATCTGTAAAACAGAAGAAACCTGCCAGGGCTGTGCCATGAGGGCATTTCATTGCCCCCCACCCCTGCAGACCCCGCAGGGGGGCTGCTTCCTGTGGGGACAGGGAGGTACCCCGTGGGCTGGCGGCTGCTCCTGGGGAGGCCAATGGTCTGCTGAAACCCTGACACTCAAAGGGTGTTTGTGTGCTCTTGAGGGGAAGATTTTGCCTTCTGAGATTTGTATGGCTTTTAGGAATATGTGTGTTTGAATGTTAATGCTTCTGCAGAAGTGAAGGCTGAATCACAACAGACCAAGGCACTTTGTGATGCGCTGCCTCATCGTAAGCGTCCCTTGCACTGGGTGCTCTCATTGCCCTCCACCGCAGCTCAGACCCTAAACACCCTCTTTTGTGCTCAAACACCGCAGTTAAGTAGAGCTGCAGTGCGTATTGCAGGAGGACTCTGAAATGTGGTGAATGGTGTTTTGCAAACTCCTGTGCACATTGCTGTTTGCCTGTTCACAGTTAGAAATGCATAAGCATTTGCACAGATGGATTGGTCAACAAATTAATTCCAGTCCAAAAGAAATGGTCAGTTAAGCCGCTGAAAGCAGCATCTTCTCTCCCCCCTGCTGTGTTTATTGCTTAATTATGAAATTGTAATTAGGAAAAAAATCAAATTACCATTGCAGACAGAGAGGTGGGGAGTGCAGCCCAGAATTTGGATGAAGAACTTAAGGTTATTGGGGATTCTGGAAAAGAGGTTATATAATACTTCTCTTTCACCAAAAAAAAGTCACTCTATTGAAAAGCAAGCATACAAAGATTCAGCTAAGGCAATACGAGCACAAAAGCTATACTTGCAACACCTGGGAGGGATGAAGCATATGATTCCTTAGATTCTGGTGGTAAAATTTCTCTTGGCAAACTCCCAGATGTAACACTTCTGTACTTACAGTCTAATTCCTCTCACAGTTTTTAGATGTTATATTGGGATTGGCTAAATTCTGTATATAAAATGGGATTGATTACATTATAATCTGAAAAGGAGTTGGCTGCCATATGATTTAATAAATGTTACTATAAAAAGTGTAGGTCATAACTTGTCATCACCTTTATCTGGGGAAATCTTCTGAAGAAACAGAGCTGTATGTCCAGCCACATATGTTGTAATCTTGATACTACATAGATTTTGACTGGACATTTCAATGGGTGCATATATTTTAAGAAACAAGATGGGTTCACTGATGCTGAGGCCCCAGATTATTTACCTGATAAATTTAAATTGTGCTGAAAATAAGACATCCTTTCCCATGCTTAAAAAGCAACAGCAGCTAAAAAAGCAGCTCTACCCTACAGTCATTCCCACTACACACACTAGTAAGCTTTATTATGCTGCATCATTTATGTACACATGAATGTAACTGAGAATATAATTCCAGTCCTTGAAAATGAGAAACGAGACCCTGCAATGAACTATAGACTCAATGTCAATCCCCTGCAAAATAATGGCACACGTAATTCCAGACTCCAGGAAGAAGTAGGAGCTAAAACATGTTGTCAGCCAGAGACTCAATTCTTATTAGCATCCATCAGTCAGGTTTCGGGGATAGCAGATCTGGTCAGAGAAAGCAGCTCCTCCAAACAGTCAGGTGAAAAGCAGATCTTTGTCAGCCACTTGTGGAGAAGTTTGATTTGGGAAAGTCTTAACAGAGGTGCCATAACATAAAACAGAGGATGCTGTTAGACGGAGCAGGCAGGTCCCTTCTGTGGCAGAGCCCCAGAGATGCTGCTGCTCTCCCTCCTGTTGGGGACACGAGTTTTTACCTATAAGATAGGAAATTTTAAAGAAGAAATTAGGAGGAGGTTCCCGTAGTGCTGCTCAGGAGGGAATCACAGGTGGATGTGCAATAGGACCAACAGGAGCCTCCAGGTATTTATGTTATTCTGGTAGCATACGTAACTGGTATTTTTAACCACGCAGGAGATCTGTGCAGCAAGCCATCATCATTCCTTCGGTGCCTCCTGCCCCCTCCCTCCTTCCATCCCTCCACAGCTGGCCACGGCAGGAGCTGAAGGGATAATAGGAATAATGGTCCGGGTGATAATAACTGCACAGAGAAAGAGGAAATAAGGCTGAGATAAAGTAGTGGGTTTACCTCTGTACACAGCACTGGTAAGACTCTTGCTAGGCTGTTATGCCTTGTTCCACTGTTCACATTTCAGGATGATTCAGATAGTCCTCAAAAGAGATAAACAAATATTATCTAGGAAGCCTTACAAAAATTAAGCTTGTGGTGCCTAAATCATCTGCAGAGAAAGATGAAGAGGTGATTTATCACATTGCACGGGTCCTTAGTCATAGAAAAGATACTTGATAGTAAGGGGGATGTTCAGTCTTGCAGACAAAAACAAAATAAGATCTGATTTCTGAAAGCTGAATTTAGTGGAATGCAATTTTGAACTAAGATGCTATTTCCCGGCAGCGAGGCGGTATTTAATCGCTGAAAGTGCTTACCAGGCGTGGCAGTGTGAGCATCACCTGGAATTGCCAGAATAAGACTAGACAGCCTTCTAAAACATATACTTCAGCCAGGCTTCTGGGAAAACTTCTAGATCCTGTGACTATCTGAGCTCAGACTAAATTATCCTATAGCTCCTCTGGCCATATATTCCAAAAAACTATTAATACAGTTGAATTTCGTTCATATCAAATTCTGTGCTCCATAACCATGGCTTACATGTAGAATCGCCAGGGGAAGATTTTCAAATTGTGTGCCATTAGAACATATGGTTTTATCAAAATTAAAATATTTGACAAAATACTATAGATTTGGGGTATGAACACGGTAGGCAAAACCTACAACAAAGAAGGCAAGACTGACTGCCAAAGTTAATGGCTATCCTAAAACAAGGAGGAGAGGGAAGGAGGAAATACAGGGCTGGGAGCCTGAGCATTAGGGAAAATATGCTGCTGCTTGTGAGAAGATGACACTTGAAAAGGAGGTGAGTGATAAAGAGCAAATAAAACCTTATGAGGAAAGGCAGAGGAGGATGAAGACACCACTTGCATTAAGCAGCAGAGAAAAGAGTAGACTGTGTTGATCTTTGTCTTGGAAAAGAAATTTTGTTCGTCTGTGTGAACTGAATGAAATCCTATTACTTCAATTCTAGATTCCTGCTTATAGCAGGACTGTCAGTGTATTTTCTTTGGAAATTTGTATTTTTGGAAATTTGATTACAATTGCTTATATGATCCAGCTTTTCTGCTGAATCCACTCCTCTCACAGGACCTACAGTAGTTGTGCTGAAGGACCAGCAGTAGAGCATGCCAAGAGCTCCTCATTCCCACTGAAATTAATGTTATCATATTTCTAGTCTGGTTTTTTCAGTCACACTAATTAAATCAGTATACTGAACAATGAGTGGATATTTCACCCACCCATTTTCTGGTGATGCATGCAGGGAAGAGACTGGACTAAGTGTAATCCTGACCCTGGCACAGCCTGAACATCAGGAGACCTCCTTTAACTTGCTTCAGTTTGTACTTGCCACCCAGGTGCCATCGTGGCAGCACAGCAGGCTCCAGCCACGTCCTCTATGTTCAGTGACAAGTTTAAGGCAAACAAAAATCACCTAGATAAATAGCATTAGGTGGCAGGTGTGAAAAATCCCTCTATGGTAGTGCTTCAATAATGCTAGAACATGATCAAATCTTTCTCTTTTTCTACCTTCAAAGGCACAGGACCTCATATAAGAAGTTTAATGCTGTTGGAAATCTTACACCATAATATTTCCTTAATCTGGAAGATATTTCCACAGTTCCAAATAGATATTGCATCAGTCAATTGTATATATTTACTTGTGAGAAGCACTGTTTTGAGGTATTTGTTGCCTTCACTTGACTTTCTGGAAGTACGTTCATTCTTGAAGGATAAAGAAATAAGTAGCTCAAATTTAGGAAGGTATTTTTAAAATATTGTAGACTGACTAAAGCCACTGCGTATGCCACATCACTCATGATATTCTGCTCTCAGATGGATTTCTGCATTTTGGACAGAATGTTTCCTCACCGGCTGTCTTTAGGAAGTAGATTTATTTTTCATACTCTGTACAGAGAAATAAGAATTCCTTTCAATGTTTTGTCTATTGCCAAGCTGAAACATTAATGATATTTAACTTGGGCTGGGATGGGAGAATGGGGGAGACCTGTATTAACAATGCCCCATTTCAGGGCATGGAGGACCCCAAGGAAGGGTCGTGGCACGGCATAGCTGACATGGGGTTAGCATGTAGGTGGCGGCTGTTCACGTTCTCCTTTAGGACAGGAGAGACTTCTGCAGAAGGAAGTTGAGTAACGGCTTCATTGCAAGGATCTGCAAAGAAATCTCATAAATAAATTATCTCTTTATGTGGAAATAACTCTTCTGTATGTTTCAGCTCCTAAAAATGGTCTATAATGACTGCATGCTTTTTCAGGTCATCAAGTGAAGTAGGAAAGAATAGATGATCACCTTTGTGAGTTAGACTATGGCAAATTTAGAAGTATATCTCTGTTTTACACAAGTGATTGTGTAAACCTGCTTGAACTTCAAAGCAAGTAATATTGAACTTCACTGCTTTAGGAATTAGGGAAGGTTCAGCCTTCCCCAGACCTTCATTTTCCCTAACAACAATGTTTCTCTGCTAATTAAAAATACTCTACATAGTCTTTTAATTTTCTTTGTTCACAAATGCAGAGCCACAAGCAAGCACTGAGAATTTCCAGGTTTTTTTAAGTATGTCTGACCCCAACTCGTTTCTACGACTGAAATACTTCCAGTCACTGGACCAGGGAAAGGGCTGGAGAACATCTGCAGGTGGAGATACCAAAGCACACAAAAACAGTCTGTGCATACGAAAAAGCTCTGTACTTTTAAAGTACATTGAAGGGATGCTAATAATGTATTCCAGGTTGCAAAGGTGTATGTATGGGTTCAGATGGGATTTTGGCTGTGACAAATTGGAGCAAACCAGTGAGACAAGACTGTGGCATTCAGGAGGATAAAACTCCACTTGGACAGAGACTTTGATTAGGAAAATGGATCATAAACATTTTTTTTCTCATTTTATTGGTACCTATTTACCTTGCAGAGCACTTTGATTTTAAAGCAGTCATTACAGAAGGCTCCAAAACACCTACATGTAAGATCTGTATCTTTTACAGATATTTGTACAAAATTTGTTATTTATCATACAGAGAATAGTGCTTTTCAGAAACATCAATAGGGTATGCCTTGTCACCGCATTGATTTGATTTCTATATCAAACATAATAATAAGACAGGTAAAGAAATATATATTTCTTTAAAAAGAAACATTCATTCTGAAATTCACAATTCCTACCTTCCTTGCTGGGACCCTGAGTTCCTTTCCTCCCTGTGTAACATTACAAGTAAAGCATTCCCTTAAGGGTAAGCCATTTAATGCTTTCCATCATTTTCTATCCATGTGGAACTCTGTTCTCTTATGCCCAGATGTATAAATAGTACAGAAAATGGAGTTTAGTGAAGAATTCTGCTGATGAAATGAAAGAAAAAAATCTAGCTTATTTTTTCTTAGCCATGTTGCTACTGCAAGCCTAAAAGTAATACAAAGCAACTGAAAGAAATGTATTTTAGTCTTCTTCGTGAACAGATATGACTCTCCAAGTACACACAGAGTAGATGTAATAGGCATCATTATTTTTAAAAGTACAAGAAAAATTTAATTTCATCTTCTTTTCAAACTGTCATGAGCAAGGTCAACCTTCTCTTAAACAAGAGCATCCATCAGTAGCAGTTTACTGGGAACTCGATAACAATACCGGCTTTGCACAAAATAGAGGAAATTGCTGCTTTCTTATTTGTAGCATTTTGAATCCATGGCTGAGCTTCTGCAAACATGATAGAAATAGCTGTGGTCACATCTAAACAAGGTTTTTGCATAGTTACATTTTCAACAACTGCATGTATTTTTATCAATAATGGCAATATGGGCATCCCAGCTCTCCTCAGCTATCCATGCTCTGGCAGAATTGCACTGATTCATCAGCTTTCCATTACAACTTTCTCCTTGTTTCATTCCAGTTTCTCCGAAGATATTTCGTATTTCGAGTGACATCGTTGTGAATGAAGGAAGCAATGTTACTCTGGTGTGCCTGGCCACGGGGAAGCCAGAGCCTTCCATTTCTTGGAGACACATCTCTCCGTCTGGTAAGCACAAATATCTGTCACCTAGAGCTTTTTGCAACGTTTCACCAGTAACAGGTTTTGCATTTTCAGTTTTCAGATGTGTGACAGCATCACTTTTGTATGCCTTAAAAAGTGTGTGCCTAACCAGACTTTTAGAAAATCAAAGCTTCTTCAGCTGAGATCAGTGAAAACTATAATACTAGTGTAACACAGGAATGTAGAAATAAAGGCAGCCTAAATATGAGTATATTTTTAAGCTCATTTTAACAGGCTGCAGATGTTTATCAAACAATTCCAACTAAAACCAAAACAAGGAAATAATCAAGAACACACAGGGGTCTCTAGAAATAGGAGTGAAACTTAAAAACATTAACACATCATGCAATAGATTTAATTTAATGTAACTACCACTGAACCTGACGATTATTTAATGATACAGCATATTTTATTAGAATGGCTTTATTGAACAAACTAAATTATATGTATGAAAAATTGCAAACAAAATGGCATCTAAAAGTATAGTTTCTATTTAATGAAATGTTTCCATTTATACTTTTAATTCTTCATAACATATTTAAAGGAAAACTTTTAGCTAACACTACAGGCATCTCTACATCAATTGGCTTGGTGCAGAGCCACCGAAGCCAGCCCCCTGTGAGCAAAGCTGGATCTGTCTCACTCAGAGGAGGGGAGACCCCTGCTCTGTATCTCAGAGCTACTGGCTCTGGAAATCCTGGTGGGTTTTGTGTTTCTGAAAGGAGATACTCCCTGCTTCCAGATGGCTGTTGCATGCAAGACTGGTACTGCACTGGTTCTTTTATAGGGACTCCACAATGATAATTGATTTTGCAGTGAACGTCTTTCTGTTTGCTCACACAACTTTTGTGAAATCCATGTAATTGAAGGGAAGAACGGTTTCATGGACTGTCACAGCTTACCACAGTGTCTCATAATCCTGACTAACAGTTTGCTTTAAAAGGCAAGATCTGAAAAAAAAATTAACTTTTGACCTTTAAGACAATGACAATGAATTCTGCTTGAAGTGTCCATCAAGGGACTAGGGAAAAAAATTCGGTTGTAGCAAAAAATGGATTTTAACTAAATGTCAAATAAAATTTTATTGGAAACTGTAGTGATACTTTAGAGTAATAGCTTAAAGCATTAGATTGTCTACAGAAAGGAGCTGTTACAATTTTCCTGGAGCGAAAAAAAGCAGAAAAGGAGAATCAGTGCACTCAGCCTGGAGAAGTGGTCTGAGGAGGAATTCGATCCTCCTCATCTTGAATTCAGGCAAAATTAGTGCATGTAATCATAAGGGCTTTCAGTGAACCCCTTGATTTTGTATCTTGACCGAAGGACTGAGAATGAGGACTGAGAGGAAAAGTGTGATTATTCAACTACAGACCCATTACACTTACCTCAATGAGAACTGAAAATGAAATTTGAAGAAAAGACTAATCAAAGATATCATGGTACAGGGAGAGTAAATCAAAGTGTTCACGGTGCAATGATGATGTGCTCTTGCCAAGCACCTAGCACAGCCAACTGTGGGCCGACAGGTATGTTTTCTCACTGCTGGAGACTTAAGGGCAGGCAGTTAGAGCTTGTGCTTTGTTTCCTTTCCATTGCCCGATACCTGCTTCATTCTGCCTTCTCAGCCCTTCTTGGAAGCTTACATGAATAGCGCCCATAGGAGACAGCAACGTGCATTTACCATATGCTCACTGTTTCATCCTCTCTGCTGGAGCATCTTGACCAAGTAGCTGGCAGGTAATCCTGCAAATCCTATACAACTTCTCCTTTCAGGACTTTCTTTTGGGAAGGGTAGTGTGTTGGACTGGTTTTGCCACATACCTTACTCTCTCACCAGGAAGCGACAGATTAGATGAAACACAAGCATGGGCTTAACAAATTTGGTACTTAAAAAAAAAAAGGAAAATCACAGAATTGAACCACAGACTGGCTGAGGTGGGCAGGGACCTCTAGAGATCAGCTGGTCCAACTCCTTATCAGAACATGTCCAGCTGGATTTGAATATCTCCAAGAATGGATATGCCACAGCCTCTCTGAGCAACCTGTGCCAGTGTTTGATCACACTTACAGTTAAAAAGCTTTTTTTCATAGAATCATAGAACGCTTTGGGATGGAAAGGATCTTTAAAGGTCATCTAGTCCAACCCCCCTGCAATGGGCAGGGACATCTTCAACTGGATCAGGTTGCTCAGAGCCCCACCCAGCCTGTACTTGAATGTGTCCAAGGATGGGGCATCTACCACCTCTCTGGGCAACGTGTTCCAGTGTTTCACCACCCTCATCGTGAAAAATTTTTTCCTTGTGATCAGTCTAAACATGTTCATGTTTAAATGGAAACAGTTCATGTTTAAAGGGAATTTCCTGTGTTTCAATACAAGCCCATTGCCTCAAGCACCTCTGAGGAGAGTCTGGATCCATCTCCTTTACACCCCCCATCAGGTATAGGACCCCCAGAGACCCCTGCTCCCCAGTTCAGATGCTCTGGCTTCTTCATCACTCTCATGGCCCTCCACTGGACTTTTTCCAGGATGTCCATGTCTCTCTTGTCTGGGGGGGCCCCTCGGGACATGCATGTATAATTCATCATAAAAACAGTGGGATAGGCACCTACCTCAAGAAACATTATTAGCCTGTCCTGGTTTCAGCTGGGAGTTAATTTTCTTCTTAGTAGCTAGTAGAGTGCTGTGTTTTGGATTTAGGATGAGAATAATGTTGATAACACACTGATGTGTTGTTTCTTGCTGAGTAGAGTTTACACTGGTCAAGGACTTTTCAGCTTCCCGTGCTCTGCCAGGTGCACAAGAAGCTGGGAGGGAGCACAGCCAGGACAGCTGACCCAGACTGGCCAAAGGGCTATTCCATACCATATGACATCATGCTCAGTATATAAGCTGGGGGAAGAAGAAGGAAGGGGGGACATTCGGCATGATGGCGTTTGGCTTCCCAAGTAACCGTTACAGTGATGGAGCCCTGCTTTCCGCGGATGGCTGAACACCTGCCTGACGATGGGAAGCAGCGAATTAATTCGTTGTTTTGCTTTGCTTGTGCACGCGGCTTTTGCTTTACCTGTTAAACTGTCTTTATCTCAACCCATGAGTTTTCTCACTGTTACTCTTCCGATTCTCTCCCCCATCCCACCGGGGGGGAGTGAGCGAGCGGCTGCATGGTGCTTAGTTGCTGACTGGGGTTAAACCACGACATAGCCTAATTCTAACATTCCCTGCCTATGGCAGGGGGCATGGACTAGATGATCACTGAAGGTCCCTTCCAACCCAAAGCATTCTGTGATTCTGTGACTTACCAAAAAAGAAGAATACTGATGCAGTTAAAGTTGTTATAGACACACTTAGTTTCTACCCCTTTCCTGGTGATTTGCACACCCTTCACTGCCCCGTGGGGGCTGAAGGTCAGTGGCTTCATTCTGGTGTGGGGTTGTTATGGTGAGTTGTCAGCATCCAAGATCCCGTGGCGGGGGGAATAAGATGTTCACATTGGTGGTTTGTTCTTCTACTGTTTCAGATCCATTTTGGGTCCTTTTTAAATGTTTGCTATCATCTTTTTACACCTTTGCTCTTTCTTCATTGCTCTGCAGCTCCACATTACATCCTAATTTACTGTTTGCGGTGCCTTCTATATATGTTCAATATCATGCCTTTGTTCTCTGATACGCCTAAACCCCACTTTGTCCAGCTCCAAATCTGCATTTCTTTAACTGACCATGGGTGAGCTGTTCACAGCCGTGGGGTCTCCTGTGGCAGCCCCTGCCCATCCCTACCCACCCTGTGCCTGCCCTCCTCTGCGCCCTGTCCCATGTCCCTGCTTCTCAAGCCCTGACTCCCACATCAGCCTTGTGTAACAGTCATAAATACTTCATTACACACAGAATAACTGGTCACTACTGCTGGCTGTATAAAACTATGGTCATACCATGGAAATGCAAAGGTGAAACAGATTAGCCAGAGACACCTGCTCAGATGGAGGAAATGCTGCCCCAGCTGAACCACGCATGACAAAGTTTCAGGCAGGGCAGGACAAATCCAGGCAGAGATGCTGTGACAAGCCTCAGTGCTGAGGCCTTGAAACCTCATTACAAACACTACATTACAGGTCTGCATTATTACAAAACCCATTTCATCCGAGAGGTGAGCACCGATGTGGCTGTTGCACTAGGATGTGCCTTAATGTCCCCTGGTTGATTAATGGACAGAACTCTGTCCAGAGTGGGAGAACACAGGATCCAAATAACTTTTTGCTCAAAAAATCTTGCAAAAGGTGACAGAAACAAAGATACAATTTACAGAATATGTTCTGTCTGCTAGTCTACCAAATAAAAAATAATTTTTCCATTTCAGTAACACTGTACCACTTTTGTGCTCAGGTGTATGTTCTGGTGTACAGACAGTTATAAATGGCACTCAAATCCAATTAAATATCAGTCTGGCAAACAAGAGGCCTGGATTTATTAGAAAACAAAATGCAGGAGAGTTGAAAACACCAGATTCCTGTAACAGTTTCTATTCTGTCTGCAGCAAATTACCTTTATCTCAACATAAGGTGCATCTGCACTTTATAATTTCTACCAGTTTTCTCCTGTAATTCCCAGTGGCACTAATGAGGCTTACATGCAAGCATCACATCTAGAATACAACACTAAATTATATTAACAAATCATATTTAGAATATTCTGAAATTGTTTGTCAAAGCTGCTACTAAAAGATAAGAAACTGAAATCTCTGAATACAAATCATTCAATGTAGATTAATTCCAAAATACTATCATGATTTGCATCAATGCAGCCTTTACTTGGGTAAGGTCGGATTCAATTTTTTTGAACAAGAGATAAAATGAACGTTTCATAGGAATAAAAATAAAATGTATTTAGAGGTGATTTTTAACTTAGTACATAAATTATTGGCCTGGAATCTTTATTGAGCATGTTTAACTTGTAGTCATTATGTAAATGCATTCATTATATAAATATTCATTATACAAACCCATTATGTAAATCCACAAAATCTACACATTCAGCGTAACACCATAAGGAACATGGGGCTGTAGTTTGTAATCTGAAAATCTTCTATTGTTGAAATGTCATCTGAATAAATTGCAGGTATTACTTATTTTGTTCTGACATTTAAGAGCAAAGTGCAGCATCAATAGTTTAAGAATGAAACCAGAATTTTAAAGAATTAAGGTCTGCCTGAAACATAACTCCAGCTTTTAACACTTGTATTCACAGTGTGTGTGTGTGTTACATTGCCGTTTTTGAAAAGCAAGCTCTGCCAGTGTTGCCACGAGCAGTAACAACAAAAGCCATTCAGAAATCTTTTGAGGAAATGTTACTGCTTTGCAAAATTCGGGTGCTGTATGTCAAAACTCTTTTCCACTTTGGTTTTGACAAACTTTCCAAAGGCAAGTGTTCCCAGCCACAGAGAGACCGATGGCTGGAGATGCTCAGGTGATGTCTGGCCAGGCAGCCATGGTCAGACCACTGAGCCGAGTCGGGGCCAGCAGCAGAAGCTCACACTGCCTGCGCGCCTTGCTGCTTAGGACAGGTTTACTAGGAAAGCCTGAAATTTCCTGGGTTTATCTAAACACAAAATAGGTTAAATTCCATAGTTTCAAAAAGTCTTATGGAAAAAGCAAAACTTTTTCTACCTAACTCCCTTAAAACAAAATGACGCTTCTTGAAAGTTCACACCATAGTCTAATGTTCAGGGTATAGAAGTTTTTCATTTGTTTATATATGAATTAAGCAAATGGAGAGAAGTGGGGTATCTTTCCACATCCCAGCAGGTTGTTTTGGCAGTCACCGCTACAGCACATGCATGGAAGCATCAGAGCGGCTGCTCTCTCTCGTGGGTGGGAGGCAGTAAGAGCTTGCAGAGCTAGCAGAGCAGATGGGATGATTGGTCAGATGCATACGGTTATGTTTTGCCAAACTAGCTAAATATCTGGGTGGATGCTGGGGGAAACAAGGTGCTTCAAATGAAGCACATCTGCATTTAGACAACAGTGACCAGGACGGGTCTATATCAAATGTAGAGAGAGAGGGGGGCATAAAAGGATTACAAGAGTAGCCTCACCTTTGGCTTCATACGGAGTGCTTGACTTTGCAATCGTAATATTTACCACAATTGTTGTTAAAGTTTCATATGTTTCAAACAAATATTTTTATTCTAGTTGGTTTGTGTTGGCATCGTGGTTTTACCCAGAGGACTCACACACAAGGCTGGGCTCCGCACATACCCTCTGCAGCACCAAGGAAGGTGCAAGAAGGGAGGCCAACCAAGAGATTCACCTCAAAAGTGCATTCCTGGTCCAAACTAAAATGCTGATATGGATGCACCCAAAGTGCATGAACTTCCTCCACTCAGATGAAGGGAACCTGGTGGATGCTCTCCTGGAGTGAACCTTGCATGGTCCTGCCACAAGTGGGAGTTCAGCCCACACAACCAGGACAGATCTGATCCAAAGCAAAGCTACCCCAGACTCTCCACACCATGCACATTAGGTCCTCAGCACTGTTTTAATCTCCACATCCACTCCTATTATGCTGCACTACCTGCTAGCATAGAGACTGAACATCACTGGCTCAACAAGGAGACTGATGTATTGATGTGCATTTTGCTAGCAGGTTTCGCAGCCACTGGCTGCAGGCAAAAAAAGAAGAAAAAAAATAAGATTGAGACATAGGAATCTCCCATTTTATTTGTAGTTGTGTGTAGTGTGTGGCAGTGTTTCCTGACCATACCATCCCATCTTCTCTGGCTTGTTCGTATTGAACAGTCCTCCTCTGGCTTTGTACCAGCTCAGCCTGGATCCTTAGCATCATCCCTGATGACTTCTAGTTTCATATTTTCTAGTTCTTCCCTGCTCTCTTGCCCTTCTCTCAGTTTTATCCCCATTGCTTCCAGTCTAGTTTCTAGTTATTTTCCTAAAACATGAGGATAAACTGAATGTATGCATATGCATGCATTTGGGAGAGCAGATTTTCAGAAATTATGAGTTTAGCTGAATGAAAACACATTTTCCCATGTCAAGTGAAAGGCAAATCCCTAGCACCAGGACACTCTAATTGTTCATTCAGTCCTGTTTCCAGAGAATGGTGACACTGAAGCATTTCCAAATAACCCAACAACCCCCCAAAAAACCCTCTAAGAACTGTTTAGCACATGCAAAATAACAGATTTTTCACTAACACTGAGGAAAGCTACACTTATCCAGAAATTAACCTGAATTTAGATTTGAACATATTCACATGATGACTCCTCTCCTTCTCTAACACATTTCATTTGCCGCCGGGGCCTGTGTGCATGAGTGTGATATGACTGAACTGAATCTAATGCCCTTCCTATTGTTTCTGGACAGCCCTAAAGCTGTGAAGATGTATTGCATTAATGTGTCATCATAGCAATGTCGTTCTGACAATATATTAGTGTAATACATCTTCAGAGCACTCAAATGATAGGGCTGTCTGGGAAGAATGAGTCTAAGAGCCGATTCAATTCAATTACAGGACAAAAGGCAATGCTAGTCCCTGAACAAGCGGAGTGTGATTCCTGCAAGACCCTTCCTGAAGCAAACTGCTACAGAAAGCTGATATTGGAGAGGGAGAAGCAAAGAGGCTTTTTTAAAACTTCTAGCTAAATCCTAAGAAACAAATAAAGCTTGATATGAGCAAGTTAATGTCAAATATTTTGTTCCACTTGCACATCTGCTGGAGAACCACTTTTTTTTCAGATGTTATCCACACCTGACAGAAATAAGAAGTATTTTGTTGAAGTGCAAGTACTCTGAACCTGGATTTTCAGGCTGAAAATACTTAACTGACATGAATTATTATCAGATTTCCAGGGCTTTGTGTGTTTACAAAGTGTGAGCTCATCTTTTAAAATGTTCCGTCTCTTGCTTCAAAATAGTTTTAAAACTGAAAGTTCTAGAAAGAAGTTTCTGGCTTGTGTCTTTTGTCCTTCTAAATTATAAAAATTGAACAGATATCATTGCTGGTGAGGGTTATTTCACACCACTGTCTCCCTCTAATATCTTTGCAATTGTGCATGATATAATTTTTGATCTATGAGAAGCTGCTCTCATCCACCCTCTGCTTAGCTGTTGCCTTTGCACAGTGAAGCTACTCCCAGCACTAATCAAGTTATGTGAAGGATCTCGCTATCGAACCACATTTTCCCAACTTTGTAATTGAAAGTCCAGTTAGCAGGTACTTCAAACCGCCAGGCAATACTGCCATCTGAAGAGACCTCTTTCACTCGAACTGCTTTGTCCAGATAGCTTAAAATTGGTGATTATTGTTTCCTGGTTCATGGGTTTGGGTTTGCAATGCCTGGAGTCGCTGTTCTGTTGTCTCCCTCACCAAGTGATCCCATCTCACTTCCCCAGCAGCTTGGTAAGAGCCCTACAAGTAATGAGGGGTTTTCTCATAGTGGAGCTATCATTTCATCAAGGCGATGTCCTGCAGGAGACAAACCTTTGAGGCTGGACCCAGTGACATGCTCATGGGCTGCAGGGTGGTGCGAGCTCCTGCCCAACTTGAGATGTGGCATCCTGAATGGCAATGATGTGCAGCCACCTTTCCTAAATGGAGGTAGATTTATTGCTGCATTAGACCAAAAGCGAAGCTAGTTCCCTTTAGGTGTCTAAGAAGCAGAATGTAAAATAATTCAGTGATTTAACCTGATCAGCAATGACAGTGATATGCCTCCCTTATGCCATCATTACTCATCTTGCAGGCAACAGCTTCATTACAGGTGCTAGCACTATGCTTCTCAGTCAGGTGAAGCATTACCGGACTGAGCCGAAACATCTGTTCCTTGCAACCGAGCTGGAAGTGTTTGGAGACAAGCCAGGAAACCTTCAGAGATAGACCAGGGCAGGGATGATCAGCAGTGACGGGCTAAGATTGACCGTGATCAGGGAGGTTTCATTTGTACAGTGGAGGCGAGAAGAGGAGATAAGCAGGGGACTCCTGCACATAGCTGTCTGCTCCTCTTCCACTCCACGTGGTCCCTGGCATCTGTTGAAAATGTCTATCCCAGCTTCAGGAGGAGGGAAGGACAGGGCTGTGCTCTCAGCTGTCCTGAGCCACAAGAGAAACCTGCAAATTGCCTCTTGGCTGTGTGTTGTAGATGTTGGCACCAGCTGGGTTCAGAAGTAATGCCTTTGATGCCAGCATATTGCGCTGACAAAGATAACGTTAATTTAAGGCTTGGATGCCTTTGGATTTTACAAAGCTTTCATGTCCTGCTCCTAGACTGGGTTTATGAAGAACATCCCTTCTTTTTCTGCCTTGACGTAAACTCCACATTCTGTGTCATTTGAAGAAGCCGCTCAGCACTCAGCTCTAGGTTTACAGCTCTGTGTTGCAGTAATTTACACAAGTAAAAGTACTTGCTTTGCATTTTTTATTGAACAGGGATGCCTGCTTCTCCAAATTAGCAGCTCTGGCTGGGGCCCCCAGGAGTCAGGAAATCTTCCAGTCTGGTGGTCTGACACATTTCCCTGTTAGCACAAAAGACACAGCACCAGGGCTTTGGGCTGCTGGTCACACCAGCTGGGGCTGGCTGACCAATTAGTTCAGTTGCAGAAATCCATGCTATTCATCCAGCAGAGGATGCGCTACTGCAACGTACCCCTCTTGGCACACAAAGCTAGTTGGGTGCTTGAACACCCTAAACGCAACAACTTGCACTGCTGCCCCCTACCAGAGCGCTTCCTCAGCTGCAAATGTGCTGCAAGGAGCTGGTCTTGTGCTTGGCTGAGCAAGACCTCCCTGGAAAACACCCAAAACCTGTGTCCCCGGGGACATGGGCTGCCTGGATGGAGGACTCAGGGTCCTTCATCAGCCCTTACACAAGAAAAATAATGTGCATGGGACAGCTAAATATCACACTGATGGGCACGTGGTGATTGCATAGATGGATTGGTCCATGCTACAACCGTTTGGGGACTTGAAGTTTTGTGATTAATATTTTATATGAATTTAATGGCCTGGCTCATGATCCTGAAGGGAAGTTTTTCAGTTGGTAAAGGCATCGCATGTCATTAAATCAATGGTTCCCTGATATCAAACACACAGCTGGCAGCTTCCCAAGAACTCAAGGGGAAATGGTCTGGAGCTCTACGCGGAGTAAATGAGGGGATTAATTAACAGTTTAAAGACAGCAGTGCAAACAGTAGTACTCACTATAAACTACCTGTTGTGATTCTTTCCTTTGCCTTTGGATAAACAAAAAATAAGGAACCTCCAAAATCACACCTCTCCCATACAAAAGACAATGTCTTTTGGTTTCAGGTTACGGGACTTTTTGGCCTTTTTTTTTTTAACAATACTTGTAAGTACCATTCTTGGGACATATGTGGAGTATTAGTATCCAATTAAGTGACATTCAGTATCACGATCCATTGCTCTGGGGTCCAGTGACATTACACTGTCTGTGGTCAGGGGGTTTCTGAGGAAGACTTCTCAGAAAAATGTCATTTTTATCAGGACCATTCCAGAAGTTTGAGCATCCCTTCAGGAACAATTAAAGGTATTCCTAGAATCCTCATGTCTTCTTAAAATCTTTAAATAGCCTGAAAAAAAATTCTTGTTAAAATACAGTTGTCAGGAGAAGAATATTCAAACTAAGATGGTCAAATAATTGGGTCTTTGTGAAGGAACTGAGAAACGAGAGTAAGATTGCAATCTTAGCGAAATACGGAGGTTTAAACTAAAACCATACAAAAGCATTGCACAGAAATAAGTATTAATTTTTTGATGATTTTATAACAAATGGAAAGTATTTCTCGCTTTTCAATAAAAGTAGATGAACTCATTTATAACTCATAAAATGCTATGAAAATTAGAATTTTAATACATGCTTAGTTTATTACCTCAGATATTAGTTCATTTTTAATTGAGAAATACTGCACTTCTGAGTGAGCAATTTATGAATCATAGAAGATATTTCAGTGCAACAAAATCTTTAATGTTCAAAACCAAACCAGGCAACTGTAGATTTCACCCTCTTTCCCCTTCCTTTGATATAATGTCCCTCATGACTATTTTGGGAGAAGACTGCTCTTTTGAACAGAGCATGCCAATTTTGGGGCTTGCACAAATTTTTAGAGAAAAGTAAAAGATGATCTCAAAAATCCAATGAGATGCTCTTATTTTCTCTTTGACTTTTCAAATACTCTGTTAATTTTTTTTTTATTTTTGTTACTATTATTTCTATCTTGCCCCACTGGGTGGATGTTGGTACCGAGGTGGTGCCTGGAGCACTTTGTGACAAGGGTGTTTCAGGCTCTGGGGACGACCCCTCTGGGAGGGCTGCAGGCAGGCAGGCAGGTAGGGAGGCATGAAACCCAGGCTGGGCAGGCTGGTGAAAGCAGATGCTCCAGGGAGGTGGCAGCCAGTGAAACAGCAGATATACCCAACATACCTGCAGCAGATATACCCCAACATACCTGCAGTACCTCCTGTTTTATTTCCCAGAATCATTTCTTCTGGGCATTTTTATGAATAAATCATATTTTAAACATATTAAGAATTCTTTTTAAAATGCACATTTTACAAAAAAATAGTGTAGCTTTTGAGGGGTATGAAGAAATACGGGAAAAATAGTCATTAATGATTCATTTAACTCTAGTAATGCCACCAGTTTCAACAAACTGCAGACAGAAAAATCATATAAAATGGAAGGGATCAACAAATGTATTTGAGCCAAAGAGATAATCAGTAGATAAATAATAGGCTATTATTTGCAGTGCATCGTTTTGACATAGCAACAGGAGGAAGGAATGTTATAAAGTCATCAGACATGAGTAATGCTGTGACCGCAGTCCTTTACCCCAGGGTGAATGCCTGCGGGGCACAATCTGGGCTCCTCCTGCCCCCCATCCCTCCTGCTCCCCAACCCCAGGTCTCCTGCACCCTCCGGTTGACCAATGGACGGACCAAATCTCTTCCGAAAGCCGCCGCAGACATGGGGCTTTATTGGGAATAATTATCCCTTTCCCAAGAGCCAAATCCCCACATTAAGTGCTATGAATTATAAATAAGCTCAAGTGAGATTTAATTGTGTAGCTTTCTTATTAGAAAGATCATTGCCCCATTCTTCCCTACATGGTTTGAATTTTCTGTTGTGCAGAGAAAGGTTTTTTAGGCTGTTTTCAGACTGAAGATGTTCATGTTCAGCTATTTGCTGCAGAAGACCCAGCAGCCTCTGTGTAAGAGCATCTCTTGCAAACCCCTCTCCTGCCAAAGGGTGCTTTGCATGTTGCAATACAGAGAGATGATCTACTTGCTATGGGTTGTGGTCTTCCAGTGAAAAAAACTGGCATTTGCAGCAGACTGCACTTATACCTCTGCCTTCTGCAGGAAGCACAGAGTTTTGAACAGATCCACAAAAATCGGAGTGCAGTCTGATATACATGAAACTAAACATCCAGAAGACATAACCTGCAGACAAACCTACTATCTCAAGTGTTTTTTTCTCTTCCAAAGTAACATCTGGTTGACCGTATCTTCTCCTCAAGTATTAAAATGGATCTGGCTCTCCTTTATATTAATACCCAGCTGCTAAGGCAGAAAAGTCAGTCCATATTCTGGAGTATAAACTGATCATGTGATCCCTGGCATGAAGTCTGCAAAGAGAAAATTCAAACTTGCTCCAAAACATCATAATTCCATGAATCTCAGACACATAGTGCAGCATGGCAACAGTTTTGTGCAGGGACAAAAACTGATGTAACTTTAGAGAATGAGGAAAACTAACCATGACAACTTCTCTTGTAGGACCAACCTCTACCCTCTACACACAACATCAGTTGATAACTGGCTGAGATTTACATTGCCCATACTATGAGCATGCACACAGCCAGCTCTCCAAATGCTTCTCTCTGTACCTATATATTTCACATACAGATGTAACCTTGTTTGTCTCCACCTCTGAAATGTTTAACTTTGTCAATCTATGTTCACATCTCTCTTCTTTTATCAGCATGCCTTTCTTACAAAATTGCTCTACTTGCTTTTCTTGTTTCATGTCGTCAGCTGGGAGATCTCCTCCAGCCCTCAATTTATCTGTCAGTTTTGGATATTTTTTTTCTTTACATTTTATCTGATTTTTCTTTTCAAACAGGGAGCATGGATTCCCTAAAGCTAAATAGCCAATGTTTAAATGGTCCCTAATGTGATAGGGCCATTCTCCTAATAGACAGCGAGCTGTTCAGATTACCTGCAGTTTCTTGGAGAGGACTATACACTATCCAATTACAGCATTTAGTGTAACTTTAAACCCAGAATCCATAATGAGTAGTAGAAATGGCTTCAGACCATTTTTCTGGGTGAATCCAATTGTTTAGACTTTATCTTGTTCTCAGCATCCCACAGCAATTCATGTCCAGGTGCCTCCTTGCACCCTTGATCCTCTATCTCCTCCCAGCCTCTGAGATCAAGAAGGACCTTATGGATTGCAGGCTACTTAAAGCATCTGGTGATAATCAGATGGCATCATGATGGCATCATCACGGCATCATCACTGGACACCACCTTCTGTTCTCTCATACTGAGCCCAGTCCTCATCACTGAGGCAGTACATGTGAGGATAAGCCCATGCTGGGATCTTTGCACCCCCTCTCTTTGGAGACGGTTCACTAGGCTCTGAGCAGTCTCTCATGTGCGGCTCTGCAGTGTTCTGAGTCCATGATAAACCAGGACTGGCATCAGCTCAGCCTCGTGCTCCCCACTCTCCCAGTCCTATGAGGGTCTTCACTCTCTGCTGGAGGATGAGGTGTCTCAAAGATTGGGCCATAAAAGCCATTTCTGAGCACTGAACAGGTTTCACAGTTCATAAACTGGGGCTGTATTGTAGTCATTTAATATCCTAGTGAATAAGGAAAAAATAAAATCGCGTTGGCTCAGATGAAGTCCTCAAGAGTTTTTCAGAGCTACCCTGGACTTGTACCAGATTTTTCCTCTTACTGACTTATGTTTAACACCAGGGGAGGAAAATGCTACCCTTGCAAAACTCATCTGTCCAAGCCTTTGAGAACTGGTCCATATGGCAGTGTGTACGTGTGCTACACCTGATGCCAGATACCATATGCATGGTAAGAAAACACAGTTTTAATTGTGTACTCTCCTGAGGAATAACAAGTGTGATGATTTATCAGGCATCATATCACAGGCAGTAGCAGAAAATATATTCAAGCTTAGTTTCCCAGGCATTTCCCTTTCTGGTTAGAGAACCTGATCCTGTAATCTAAGATATCCAGAGCAGATTACTTACATGTCATTATGTGTATCAGTAAGTCTCATTAAGTGATCTTCTGAAAACCCATCAGGAATTGCCTTGGACATGAGGCGCTCTTGTATTTATGTTTATTTTACTTCAGCAGTTTTTTCCCATCTTTGATCAAAGATCTTGGCTGACACGACCTCAGGCTGATGGTCTGGTGCTAATGAACCTTCCAGATTTCTTTTTCTCGGATACCAAATCTGATAAGTCTTTTGGCTATATGGCCAGGAAAGCCAGCCAGACACATTCCTCACATCTTGATAGGGTGCATAAAATGCACATGGTCTGCAGAAGGACAGAGCAAGGTGTGGTTACCCCAGGCTGTGAGACATCACAGAAAAAAACAGTGAGAAAACTGAGTTGTCTGCTGGAACTTGTCTTCATTCACCAATGTCTTCATACACAATGTTTTCTCCCTACTGCTTTTGAATATTCTTTTTCGAGCTGGATGTGCATGCAATGTAACATAAATACACTTACATATACTTATGCATATATCTTTCACATAACACGATTTAAGTTCTCCCACACAGCCATGGGAAATCTCTAGAACTAAAAGCAAGCTGAAGAAGATGAAACACTGTGCAGATGAATAGGAAAGATGAAATGCGGTATCTGTGTATTCCCTAAGAAAAATATTTATCTCTAATATTTACTAAAAGCTTTCTTATATGATCTGGATGCAAAATTTCTGGGGACATGAGGGTTTAAAAATGACTTGATTTTAATATTTTCAGATGTGTATGTGAGCTGCATAAAACACATGGGGTTTACAGCACTATAAGAATGCACGCACAGTTTGCAGCATAAATTAGGTTAATAGCTCAGCATAGGATCTCTATAAATACAAGAGTTATGAAAAGTGCTGATGGGCATTTTTGCAAATCTTTCCAATAGGAATTATTGTGGAAACTACCACTAAGCTTCCACCCAGCAGCATTGATGCATTTGAGCTGTAGTAATTTGTTGTGCTGCCCTCTCGGTCCACAGCAGCACCCTGAAGATGGCTGGTGGCAGCACCTGAATACGCATTTGCTTTCCCTGCAGATTTTGTTCCTGTTGATATTTTTCAGCCGGACAGATGACTGCTTGCCAGACCTGAGAACTGATGTTGCTTATGCTGTAGCAGAATTGTGCCAAATACGTAAACCTGTCACTTCTGTCAGTGTGGAGTGGCGGCTGTATTGACCCCGGTTGAGGCTGAACATTATCGCATTCAGGTGGCAAAGCCAGTACCAGAAACACAGCTACAATCCAGGAATTGTTAAGAAAGCAAAAGCTGGGAGGCAAGAAACTAGGTTATCGCCTCGTGTATTACATTTACATTAAAACAAAAGTTTAAAGCAGAGAATATTTGTTTTTAGCTTAACTCCAAAACACAAATAACTATTTTTATGAAATTCCAGGTACTTGGAGATACATTTTTTCTTTTTTCCAAATTGATGTTGGGAATTTGGATAGGATACATCATAAATTATTCCCAGGATTCAGTGTACAATATTTTGGTACATACCATATATCCAGAGAAGTACTGACATTGGAGACTATTACAATCTCATAATTTAATAGTAATTTTTAACCTGACACACAAGATAATTTTGCATTTTATATAATTTTCTTGGTATTAGAAACAAAGCAGAAGTCTTGTTGGAAGGTTTCTCCTCTGTCTGGGCAGACACTCCTGTGCAGGCAGGGGCTTTGCATCCTTCACTGCTGTTCAAAGCAAAAGTAAATAAAATTTTCCTAGCAATTGATTCAACCTGGCCAAAGTGGAGCAGGATGATGGCCACAATGTGAACAGTAACAGCTGGTTTGTTTGTGGAAGGTTTTTTTTTTTTCATAATTTATTCCTATGAACAACATGAAAGAGAAAAATATTCATTCTTATGCAATTTCTCATATCCCATAAATTATTTCATTGCATTTTATAATGTTCAGTTCAATTCACAATAATTTTCCAATTTCAGTCTTATCTTTCTACTTTACATAACCAGTGCTTACTTGGGCTCTTTCCTGTGATGGGCATGGTATATTGTGCTTATTAATGAGTGCCATCTTGCTAAGCGATGCACTGTTTTAATTGATGTTTTGAACCTTGCACACTTTAAAACATTAATCTGTGAACAGATAAGCAAATTAAATTCACTACTGTGATGGACATGAAGAGAATACTTCTACTTAGTTCTCACTACCCAGTTCAGATTTTTGTCGTTGCTTCATAAGTTGCAAAGTTATTAACAGTCAATTAAAAGCTTGTCTGTCTGGAAAAACACTTTCAGCAAGTCTTTTTGACCTTTAGACCTATAATTTCCAGCATCTGTAGTTATGACTGCTATGAAATATTGTTTTAAGATAAAAACTATATTAACATTTTTCGGTTCATTATGTGGTGAACGCCTTGTGAGGAATATAAAACAATTAATTTGCTCCCCACCTACAGTGCACTGCTCAAAAGACATAGAAAGATGCACTTTGAACCAGGGAGCAGTTTTCGTCTGAAGGATATCATGCAGTGCTAACTGCAAGGCAGAAACTACAGTAGGGAAGAGCTGGAAGATGCTGGGATTTAGAAAACTACAAAAATGTCTGTATATGCTATGACTCTATGTCAAGTGGACATAAATTAGCTTTTGAATCATATAACTGTTCTTGATCTCTAAAATAATTAATGGTTTCAGATATAACATACCAAGGAGTTCCGTATTTCAGTTTGGTCTTCATATTGTTTTATATCAGATAGACCTCTACCTATTTTTAGTAGTGCTCACACAGATTGTCCTTATTTCTGTGTAACAAGGCAAACACCGTGGATCTTAATTGTTGGGTTTGGGTCCTTTGGGAGAGGAGAGCTATTATTTAATTTTTAATTAATAGGATGAAATGTTTATTAGGGCACAACATGTGAGCACTGAGTGGTGTGGTGAGCAAGCCTGAAGGGGCTTTTTCCCTGGAGGTAGAACATGGGATAGACCCACCCATTTTGCACCCACAGGCACCCATTAGAGATGATCAGCCGCTGGTTACCTCCAGGACACATTTGGCTTTGGCAACCCACAGGGGGCCTGAGCCCTCCAGCTGATAGGGTTTATCATCCTTATATATATCCAGCTGGTTGATGTATCAAGATTAAATGGTTGTTAAAAAGTGAGGGCACCTGTGATGGGAAGCTGATGCTGGAGCCACCAGCAGCAGGGGTGGATCAGCTGCTCCAGGGCTCAGCTGGGCTGGGCTGTTTGTCCCTTTAGCTTGCCCTGATCACTGGCTTTGCTTCCGATTGCTGTAGGGGGGCAGATTTCTACCCAGGTGCAAGCCATAAGTCCTAATGGATGCTGAAACTCTTAAGGCAAGGTTTTGACTGAGGATTCTGCCTTATATTTTGTGAAGTCCATCAGGTACAGAGCAAATTGCTCTCATGGATCTGGAGGCTGCTGAGCTCAACTGTGGGGCATGGTCAGGAGAGGACCCTTGGCCAACCCCAGAAGCTCAGTGGGGGTTTGCAGCCTGGCTTGGAGCTGGGTTTCCAAGTGAAAACTGCAGCAGCTGCCCAGCTCTCCTTGAACATGTGTTATCTGCAGCACCCAGCAAAACCCTCCAGCTGCTGTTCAGATGTTGGTGAAGCTTCAGGTATTTTGTGCTCAGCTTCCAGTAATTTCTTTCTCTGATTATTTCATTTCAGCCAAACCATTTGAGAATGGACAGTACCTGGACATCTATGGAATTACAAGAGACCAGGCTGGGGAATATGAATGCAGTGCAGAAAATGATGTCTCAGTCCCAGATGTGAAAAAAGTAAAAGTCACAGTAAACTGTAAGTCATGTTGTTTTTTAATCACTAAATCCAATGGAGAAGAGGGATACAGCTGAGAAGAAAAGTCTAATGCAGAAAACTGCTGCTTGTGGTGAAACTGTAGTGTGTTTGAGTTTTGTATTACAGTAGCAAAATGACCTGTGCTATTTGATGTACGAGTTAGTCTCACCAAAGGAAGGGAAAATGAGATTAAGGTTCAAATCCTCCTTTTGTCTGCCAGGGGACAGTAGTGCTGGTGTGCTGGCGCAGGCTTTGTAGGAGGTGCTCTCGCTGGGCTGTGGTGCTGAGACTCGGTTTTTGGAGTAATTTTTTTGAGTAATTGTCTGAGTAACTTCCGAGGACTGCTGCAGTTGTTGGGCTGAAGTGTTTCTGATTTAATTTGCCATAGTTGTGCGATAAGATGAATAACTTCTTGAAATTCTGTTTGGGTGACTAGATGGTGGTTGATTTCTGTGGAAATTTGAAGTACTCCCAGCAGAGGCAGCAAGTTGTTTTATGAGGACTTTGCTGCTGTGCAGTTCTGCTGTAGTGATCTGGGTGGATGGTGGGTAACACCAGGAACTGCTAAGGTAGCTTGTTACCTGTCCCTGCAGCCTGTCAGGTCTGACTTTCTAGGATTTTCACACTGAGGAGGTGTTTCTAACTTGGGACTGAATTTGGTCTAGCTCTTGGTATGACAAGAAACATTCAAAACGGTGTTCTTTTTCCCTCCAACATGTGAAGAAAAAAAATGGAAAGAAAATCAGAATAATTACTCTCATTCATTCTAACTATGAATTTTCTTAGGTCAAGTGCAATTACCTAGCTTGTAACAGTTTCTGGTTTGAAAATTGCTGTGGTGTCTTTATTGACCACAGTTTTTTGAGATCTCAGCTTTGTGTCTCCCTCCACAGATCTTGTCCCTATCGATAAGCTGTAGATAGCAAAGCCCCTCATCCCCCGGTCACTGCAGAGCTGGAGGTGGGAGTGGGGGAGGTGGGTTGTTGCAGGTGGGTTACTGGTGGGGCTAGCTGTGCTACCCGGGTATTTATGGGATGTTCCCACATTCAAGAGCTGACTGGACTCTCTTCATTTACATGACATCAGGGTATTTGTAGTTCATGATGTCCTGGAACATGGTGGGTCAATGCACTAATGCTTATAGAATAGCTCAATTATGCGCTGGGTCTCACAGAGAGCTTTCTGTACTGCTTGGTCATGTAGGCTGGTGATGCTGGATGCAGATCCTGCTTTCCCTCTGTTGCTGAGGCTTCTGCACTGAGGCTCTGGTGTAATGTGCTGTGACAATCAGTCCTTGTTTTACACGTCACAAGGACAGACTTCAACTGCAGAGCAGTTCAAGGAGGCTGATACAGTCCATTGCTGTTCTCACTGCTGCTTTGCCCTTGTTGATGTGCTTCAACCTACATCAGCTTTGCTGAATTCCCAAAAGCAGGCAATGCCCTAAAAACTAAGGACTATGTGGGAGGAAAAACAACAATGAATGGTGTCCTATGGAACAAGTGACCATTATTTTTTGTGCAGTATGTTGTTACTGGAAGATTATCAATAAGAGAAGTTGTGCAGATACTTGCATAGGTGTGCCCTGGGTGTTTTGGGGTGACACCTTTCATGCAAGCTGTACTCAAATGTCTTGTGTTGTTAGATAAATAACTTGCAATAAGGACCAGCAGGAATGGTAAGCTCAGTCTAGTTTTAGCAAAACAAATATTGCATCTGTGTTATTTTATATCATGGGGATTTTAATAAGGGTGAAACTAGCTGTCTCAGGAGCTTTCTAAGGGTTCACAGAAGGGAAAAGTTGGTAAGGCTGTTTCATGGTTTTGGTGTTTGGGTTTTTTAAAACAAACAAACAAAAAAAAAAGAGTACAGAGGAGGTGGTAAATTCATGGAATGTCTCTTGTCTTCTGAGCCAGGATCTAGACTTGCGTGAGTCCTAGTTCAGATAAAAGCATCAACTTAGCTGGCCAAAGCCAAAACTCAAGGTTAAATGCAGCATGCACCTGATGTGCTAGTTGGTGTGTGCTCTGCACCCCAGTTCGTGTGAAAGCTGGAACTATTTCTGACCTCAGTTCACAGTTTTCTTAATGTGAGTTTTGAGTCTGTCAGATGTCTTTGTGGGTGGGAAAAATCAGCTCTGACAGTGTTGGGAAGGTAAAGCTGAGCAGTGGTGGTTTGTTTCTTCACCAGCCCTTGGTGGCCCTTCCACCAACCACCACTGCAGGTCTGCATGGCGAGCAAAGGTCTCACTGTGGCAGCTGGGAGCAGAACCAATGACTCCCATGTGGCCAGCAGCAGAGGCTGGTTGCAGGTGGGATGGGATTTGCTCTCCCTGAACATTGAGCTAAGTGGGTAACAGGAGAAACAGTGTGTCTGTGTCAAAGGGTGTTCAGGCTCAGGAGGTCATACTTCTCCGTGGTGCATACCACAAGCAAGAGGTGCTTGGGTTTGACTGCAGCAAGCAGTGTAAGGGTACATCTGTCTGCAGTGAGAAACTATTACAGACTGCTAAATCAACCAACAAGCTCATTAAATACTTGAATAAAGTGTCCAAGGTGATCTTTGTCCCAATTCATCTACCTGGGCTAATCTGGAAGTGTCCATGGCAGTAGTGTGGATGCCTGTGGCATATGCCAGATTTAGGCAAACTCCTAAGTCTGCACTGGGGGACATGCAAAGTATTTTTTTTTTACTATATCTTACAACTAAAAAGGAAATTTGAGGGGGGAGGGGATAAAATTGAAGCAATGTAAAACTAGAATCTGGCTACATCATGAAACAGTTTGTATACGTGAATGATTTGTCATAGTCAGCTAACTGCTAATGCACTTCTGTCTGGATTTGTACGTTGTCCCCTAGCCAGTTAAGCACAATGCAAAAGCACTCCAAACATCTGCTCCCTGCTGATGATGCTCATCCATTCTGACCAGGCAGAAAAATGGCTCCTGGTGTTCAGGAGAGGGTCGCACAGAAGGTGGCCCATGCTGGGAGAGCTCACCCTGCCATCATCAGCCCCATGGGCATGTTGTTTGCAGCGGGTGGAACGTGCTGTGGCACTGCGGTGGCCGATGCTGCTGGGGTGAGCTTTGCTTCCCAGCACCTCGGCATGGGCAGCCCTGTTCAAAAAGGAATGTTGTGCACGTGATCAAACCAGCAGAGTGATACCCCTTTGCTCTCTGTTGAGCTGCCTGGCAGGGCAGCATTCTGTCAGTAAAAGCTAAATATTTCATTTAGGAGAGCTGTGGTTTGTCTCCTAGTCACTATTTACAATAAGTTTGTATCAAATCCATTTTCAAGTTTAAATCTGGAAAGATATTAATGAAAGAAATAGAAGAGAGGAAGCCTTCAGCTCCTTTTGTTACTCTGAGTTGGGCAGAGTTTCCTTAGTCAAATGTTCTTCAGTCCTGTTTCTTCTTTTAAGATATCTGTTCATTTGTCTAACAAACTAGCAAAGAGCAAGACTTTCTCCCTCTACCCCTGCCAAAAAAAAAAAAATATCCCATTCCTTTATTTTCTTTGGGTTTGTCAACTTATTTAATTCTCCTGCTAACACCCTGACATGTGGGCTCAGCACCAGCTCTGCAGCCTCTGCTGCTCCTCACACACCGTGGTGTTATTCTGTGATTGTACTTCTAATGCAGTGATGTTGTGACCATCTGCCAGGTACCTCCACTGTGTATTTAATTCCACTTACTTGCGACTTGGTTCCTCAGCAAGTGTCACTGAAGCTGTGACCAGCACACGAACCTCCCCTCCTTTAGTCTTACAGGGATCCTGTAATTTCACAAAATGTCTATTGCCTTTCCCACTTGTAGTACTTACAATAGAAAATACTCTTGGAAGTAATGTGTGTGTCTTATGCTTCACCTGCTGCTCTTGCACCCTTATGATCTGTTGGGGTATGGACAGTTGTGTGCTGCAGAAGCATCACTTCATCTCAGAGTCTGAGTAATCCCTGCTTCATCTATGTCCCTCCACTGTGTCCCGTACAATGACGTCTTGATGTACGATCTCCAGCACACAGAACGATGACAGTACAGCACTACATATGCATGAATATGATCGTTTAACCGCTGCTTCTGACAATTTTTAATACTGTTTCCCTGTTATTAAAAGGAACGTTCTTTACTGCAGACCTGATAACTGTAGAATAAATCACGGGTTTATTGTGCCCAGTTAATAGAATGTATCAATGAGCCCTGAGCGGTTACGGTGGATATAAGCATAATTTTGAATATGGATATTCATCACATATAGCGGTTGTTCAGTCATCCAAGCATGTACAAGAAAATTACCAGGTTTAAATTACTTTGTGAATTTCAAGTTTCTTGCCTGGGCAACTTCCAACCATACATAAACAACCAGCTTGCTATCTGCCTTACAGCACATAAATTATAACTCTAATGACTTTGCAGGATTTTTTCTTTATACTTCTTCATATTGCATAATCTACGTTTTCTACTTAATTTATGTCTGCCACCCATAATTTCCCTTTTAAAAATGGTGGTCTGAGAATCCATGGTGCATTTGTCTGCCTGAATTCTGAGAGAGGAGGGGAAAGAAAAAAAAAAAAGAAATTGAGCCTGCTGGTTTATGGAGAAGGAATACTATACCCAATCAAGTTAAAATAGATAAGATATAATCCAATTTCATTTCACAAGTAAATCTTATTAGCATTTTCCATTACATTTGATAAAGCAAATACTGATTTATAGATGATCGTATTGAACCCCACTTTGAACTAACCAGTGTCTGGATTAGCAAGGCTTTAATATGTCATCTGAAAGCTGGTCTGAAACTGTACATATGGTACTGTAGCTTTGCTGACTCTTTTCTGGTTTATTAGTGCTATACTTAAAAATATTAAAGGCAGTTGCTAAATGTGAGAATCTCCAGAAGTGTTGAGGCTGTGCTGCGATGATGAAGAGTGAGATGTGTGCATCATGAAACTGGCATTTATTTTAATTTATGTAAAATTGTCAGCTACCTAAATAAATAGCAGATGTGGACTTTCTAAAGTAGAGCTGTATTGCAGTATTCCTCTTTTCAGATAATATACACTAAGGGTCTGGTTTTCTGTAATTGTATGTTGAACAGCTCTGTTAAAGCTGGATCTTGCAGACTTTACTGAATTAAGATCTGGTGGCTTTGGAGAGGAAAAAAGCTATTCAGTTGAAATTAAAAGACAATAATTTAATTTCAGCCCTTATGAACCCCATCATGCTGCAAATTGAAGGCCAAATTCATCGGTGCTTACCAGGGAGGTGAAAATTACAGTTCCTGTGCTGAGGAAGCCCAGATGGCACCGGGAAGCACTGATGTGGTCTGGTCCCGTCGGGTCTGTTGGTTTGGCTGTCTTGGGGTCTTCCTGGCAGCACAGGAGGGAGGACAGGTCTTCATTTCTGAGCCAGGACTCGCAAGTATTTTTTCTGGCACAAGTTGCTTTGAAGGAAATGATGCATAGTGCAGCCTGGGCTCAACCTGTAGCAGTTCTCCTGCATCTGATGTGCCACAGTCTACAGAAGAGAAAGCTCATCTGCCAAATTTTGTAGACGGTAAATACAAACAATATAAAGATAACTCTAGAATATTCTAGACATTGAGCCATGTCTGCTTGCAACAGCATCACTTTGTACAGATATTTTCCATTAGATCTTGAAAATGTTGAAAAAGGAAAATGGAAGTGAATAGACTAAATGATAACCTGTAAAAACTGTATTAACCTTGTAAGTCATGCCCCTGAATCAGTGTTGCCAATAGGTATTTGCCCAGTCCCTCCGTAAGGCATCTCCTGTGATGGCAGTTCCAGGGGTAACATACTCTACTGTACTCAAGCACAGCCCTTAACTGAACATTTTTCACAGTGTCTAATGTGAACCTTCCTTGCAGAATTACAACCCTGTTCCTCACCTGTCCTCTGAGGAATGGAGAACTGATCAGTCTCACCTTTCAATCTCTTTGAAGGCAGTGGACTTGTGCTCCTCATGTTTACCTCCTTATGTTCACCAGCCCTGATTCATCTCATCTTTATTCTTGGGTCATGTTTTCTAAGGGATTGACTAAATGTTTCTTTTCTGTAGATCAGTCAGTGCTAGGGAAGGGCTTTCTTGAATAAGGTATTTAAAACTTGAGCCAGCATGCCAGGCAAAGTGTTGGATCGCCAAGGATGTGGAAGGATTATTTTTGATGCCTATGTGTATATCTGGCTAGGGCATTTGCCTTCCCTGTGACAGCAGGACACTTTAGGGGGGTTTTACCCCCAGCAGCCCTGGTCACTCTCTGCAGAACGGCTGTCTCACCTCCTCACTGTATTCATCCAGATGACGAATCCTAAGCATTTAACTCATTCCTGGTTTTTTTGTTGTCCTGTTTTCAAGACACTTCTTCAATTTATCAGGGTTGTTTCAGGGTTCTCATCTTTGATAACGGTGTTAAAGAAAACCCCCACCAAGAGCATGCCCAGGACTGATGTCCAGCTGAGCAGACAGGACAGCAGACCCATGAGCACAGCCTTCCAGACAATGTGCGCCCATGTGAAGGCAGCGTTTAGCCAAGCCCAGCTTGCTCGTGCATGGAAGACATGGTCAAATGCTTGCTGCAGTTAAGTTGTGGCACCCACTGCTGTTCCCTGCAGGAACCGATGACCTGACACAATGCATTCTTAACAAATCTGTTGGTGATTGCTCATTGTCTTGCTATCTTCCAGGTGCTTTCACATCTTTGATTGCTCAAACAGCATTTTTATGGGGATTGGAGATAAACAGACTGGCTTGTAATTCCTTGGCTCCTGTTGCTCTCTCCTTTTCTAAAAAGGGTTCACGGAGGCTGCGTTAGGCACTTGCCCCGCACCTCAGAAATAACATTGTAGCTCCACGTTTGCTTCATCCAGCTTATGAATATATTTTTGAAGTTTATTAGGCCAATTGGTTTTGTATCAATTCAGTTCATTCAAGTACTTGCTGCATTATTCTTTGCCTGTCTTAACCTGAAATATAAAACGATTAATTGTGGTCATTGAATTGGTCATATTCTGTGTTTGGAATGATTTTGCCTCCTTTACCCTTTCTTTTTACACACATGCTTCATGTTCTTCAGTAAATCATCAAAGTTGGGATTTGTTTGAGGTTTTTTTTTTGTTTGGTTCCCACCCCCCTCTTCTTTCATCAAGTTTTCCTTTACCTCTGGATCCCGGGTGTGTGCTCAGAGCAGGCACTGCACCACCTGGGTTGCAGTAGTCCTGTTCAAGTCCAGAGCAGAGGGACCCTGGGCTGCTGCCCACCCTCCCAGGCTCTGGCATCCAAGTTCTGCTGCTGGCTTTCAGCTGGAGCAGTGTCTGTCATGCGGGATTGGGCTTTCAGGGAGCAGCGAGCCAGTTATGAAAAGTGCCTGCTGTACAGACCTTGTGCCCCCTTCCTGCTGTGATGGTTGGATAAGACATTTTATGTTGTGAGAGTTTTTTATAGGAGGAATGTGTGAATTTCTTGTATGAATTTTAATAATGTGTTTGTTTTTTGCTTGGACAGGTTAGGGTTTTTGCAGAACAGCTTATCTCATTAGCATTTCTTAGAAGTCTGCCTTACTGTTGCTATGGTGCTTTGCATAATATTATGCATAATACTCTGATTTTACTTTGAAATCAGACATACTGTACAAGCCACTCTAACCTAATTATATCTGTAACCTTAAACCTACTGGGGAAAAACATTATAGGACTTCAGTGTTTGTTGGGGCTCCTAATACCTGGACACGTTGCTTTGACTTTATTTTCCCAGAAAGTGTCTTGCTGTGAACTGTTGCTGACCTACAAAAAAATATTTCCTTGGCAAGGTTTTTTGTTTTGGATTCAACAAAGAAAATTTCCCTCAATCAAGGTGAATGCATTATTAAATAAAAAGGCAACACCCAAATATTTTCTAAAGGTCTCAGTTGTCCTCTGCTTTGGTACCAAGTATAAAATTACTCAGAGCAATTTGCAGTTTTGATTTCCACATTCTTCTAATATAAGAGAGGGGAGGAGGGGGGCAGCTTCTGTTTAAGCATAAATAAATAACTCTGCTTCTATCCATTTTTAATAGCTACAGATGTGCAGCTTCATATTTATATCCCTGACTAAACTTAGAACTTGCGGGTTAGGGTTATGGTCAGCATTGGCTTTAGGAGAGCAGGACTCATTTTGTTGGAGAAACCAGTGAGTCTACATAGATGTATTTTGAGCTGTAAGTGCAATGTCTTTTTTTTTTTTTTTTCTTAAAACAACACGGAGAATGTATTGAGCAGTTGTATGTGTTTGTGTGCATGGGTTTTTTTGCAATATTTTTTATTTGGTAGCCAGCCTGAGAAGGAACAGCCTTCATGTCTGTTGTACCAGAAGCTTACAATAGTGACTGCAGTCAAGGGTGCTGCATCTCACAGACTTAAGGGACCTGAAACTTAGTCAGCAATGGTTCCTCTCAGTGAGGACACTTCCATCCAATGACAGTTTTTCTTTTAAACCAGCTAAAACCAGTTCTCTGAAAGAACAAAACTGTGGAGAAGTTACTGCTTTTCTTTGCAATGTCATTTGTATCAAGTAAATTCAGTCATGTCAACTCTTCAGACAGAATTGCACCCATGTGAGATTAAGTCATATGTTCATATTTGACCGTGGAACAGAAAGACCTTATCTTGGTGTTGCAGTGGTTGATATTATCCATCTGGCTGAAATTCACACATTTAAAACTGCGTCATGTGGGTCAGTCTCTCTTTAATCACAAAGTATTTCCCAATATTGTAATGACAGAGAGTAATTTGCAGGTACTGAGCAGCCACAATTCCCACCAACCGATTCGAGAGGTATATGTGCGCAGAGCCTTGGAAGACTGAACTTTGCAATAGCTTTCTGAAGTATCAAAATTACACTCTGAAAAGCTAAAAGCACTCCAGGGTGTGGTTTCACTGGCTTCTGTGAAACATTTTCCTAAATTCTCAGGTTACCTTTCAAAAATGAGATTTTGGCTTCTAAGTCACACTGGGGACTCCTGGAAATCCAACTACTGGTTCATATTTGATTCTGTTAATGGATCAGTGGGGCTTATTGCAGCGTGAGCTTTCCAGAATGTGAATGACTCTTCACTCTGTTCAAGCCATCTTGGTCTCAGACATGTGGGCAAGGGTAATGCTGGTGCACACCATGGACTCACATGGTGGATCAGAGTCTGAAAGAGTAAAAGATAACCCTGACCAGGCATAAGCTGTGTTCAAAGCATGACTTCAGGCTGCCTTGTTTTCCATAAATTTTCTGGTTTCTTTGGGAAGAAGGCTGTGTGGATTGGTCCCCTTTCATTTTGTCCTGCCTGCCACAGACCTGGGGAATGGATGGTGTCCTCCCTTCACTTTTTTCATCTGAAAAGCTGTTGCAAAAGATCAAAGTTAGAGTTGTGCTAACATTTTGAATGGGGAGAATAGTGCTGCTCCGTGATGTACTGTTGAGGGACCATGGGCTAACTTCTTGAAGAACGTGTTGGCAATCCGCAACGCAGGCAGGTCAGGGGTGATGCACGTGTGGAGATTCATGTATTAGTCCATCAAGACCATCTCTTGACTTGCTTTTCCTGTTATAGTTAAATAGTAATGTAATTCTAAAAATTGGATTCTCTGTGTTGTACAGATGTTCTAGTTCAGTAGTTATAACTTTTACATCTGAGCTACTATTTCAATTAAAAAGACGTAGGAAGGCCTTCAGAGGAACGATAGAGAGGATGTCTTTCCTGCAGCACATAATACACAGCTGAGAGCAGAGAAATAATAGTGTAATTAGTTTCTATACTGGTGGGTCAAATATATGAGCATACAAAGCCACCCACTCTAGCTAAAAGAGATTAGATGCTAGCATAGCTGAAATGAAAACTTTGATCATGATTTAAGTCAGTAACAGCAGATACTTTCTTTGGGTCCAGCCAATGAGCTGCTAGCAAAATATTTCAGGTGAAACTAGTGCAAATAAGAACAGGGGTTTTTTTTGCATAAGATAAAGATCTTTGAAGAATTTTCTGCTACCCTGTAAAATGGAGTTTTTGATCATGCACAATGTAATCAAAGTTGGGGTTTTCTTACTCTGGGTTTTTTGTTATTTTTGGTCACCATTAGGACTAAATTTTTATTTACTTAATTTGCAAGCTATTCTCATCACTGGGATCCCTTGTATGAGTTATATGATATCTTACTTCATAGTAACGCTTAATGAAAAATGACTTATACCAATTCAATAAAAACTGGTCATATATTTAAAACCACCTCAATTGGTGGGGTGAGGAAAGAATATATTTGATTTGAAGAAAATATCTTTCTCCTCACTGGTGGGGAAAGAAGCCTCCTATGAAAGTAATGTTTGTCCTTTTATGTCCTTCAGGTATTTTTATTAACTTTTCAGAAGTCAGATTAAAACAATATAGTTCAAGTTTCTGACTCGAGTGCAACTTGACTCCTAAATTAACATTGATTTTCCCCCCCCTGCAGTGTAATAGTTTACTATTAGGTTCTGCAAACTGTTGTGCAGTTACTGCATATTTCTGAAAAACATTGCTCATATTGAAGCGTGACAAAATTGATTATAATGCTCCTTCATGTAGATGGCATTCTGCTGCCACAGCACATAATCAAGGGCTTTGGCAACATGAAACGAGATCTTGTATTTGAAGACGTCAGAGTATTAGTACTCAAGATAACCCTTCAATGGATAAGGAGTACATTTATCATCATCTTAAAGAAAATCTCTGCCTAACTCTGCCAAGTGATTTCCCCCCTCCGCCCCCCAAGTGATATCTGGGCTATTTTGGGGGGAGCAGCATCCTGTGTTTGCGAGTCATGCAGTGCAGATGTGTACGGACAGCAGCCTGTTGAATGGGCTGCCTCTTCTCTCCATAAAGATCTTGGCTTGACCAGTGCCATATGAAGGTGCAGAACAAGGATGCAGCTTGGCTCCTTCGGTGGAAGAGGAGATGTTGCTCCAGCGTAACACCGGTATTGCTGCTGTGATGGCCCAGTTTTCAGATGCAAAGGCAAATTAAGAGTTCAAGACACCAAAAAACATCTCATGTTCTCCCTTCACTAAGTGAAGAGTATCTCCAACACCAATCTGTGAACCACACTGAGGAGTTTGAGAGCTATTAAAACATGTGCAAACAAATCCTTTTTCAAGCACTGTTTTCTTGGGAAGCAGCATGTCTGACCTAGCTATTAAAAGATTGTTTCTATTATTCAAATCTGGATTTATTGTTTCAGAAGCCTATGGGTGCTGATTATTTGTCATTTCTGCAGTGGTTAATTCTGAGGACTGCCATGATTACCCATTTGAAAGTAATCTCTGTTCCTTGTCCCCAGGAAAACAAGTCCTTGAAACAAAAATAACTGTACTAATTTGCACATATTTACACTCTGCCAGTAATTACAGGTCCACATATTGTGTAATTATGGTATATCAGTAAATGCTGTTCATTATGTTTATGCATCTCTGGGCAGCTGTGCTGTAACAAATGATAGGAGACCTTGTCATGGATGCTCTAATATTGGTGAAAAATATTGTCAACTGTATGTTGTTAATGGTTGTTGCAAAGGCACAGTGTAAAGGCTTCAGGCCATTGTTGGTGAAAGTGTGGGGACCAGCTCATGAATTAGTGGATGAGAAAAATTAATGAAGTCTTTTTAGTAACTTTTGTGCACTTTTCCACTTGTGCTGTCATTTTAAAGTCAAAATAAGGTTACAGTAAGATTCTGGACACCTCTGTGCATCCACCTCTGGTGAAGCTGCCTTTCTCACAGTTCTTTCTCCTGGCATCAGCAGAAGTGTGCTCCTCTCGATGGGGCTGGTTTCCCAGGGTGCAGTGCTGGCTCCCTGGAGGGTCAACATGCAGCTCACCATCATCTTTGGACATCCTAAAATGTCACATCAACAGGTGGGATGTTAACGCCCTCAAACTTGATGGGATGAAAAGTGAGGAAATGTTTGTAGTAACTGAGGAAAAGCACTCCTGGGAAGTCAGTCCTGCCTGGAGTGAATGCTTTCTTTCAGCTCTGAACTGCTGCTGGCTTTTCAGCCTCCAGGTGATCCCACTTTAAATACCAGCTAAAATACAGTTCAGGAAAATTGAAGTCTTAATAGAAGATGACTCATCTCTAAAGACCGTATGCATTTCAAGAAGCAATTTGAAGTATACAGCAGGCTGTGTTAGACTCTAAACTAGAGCCCAAATTAATGGAGAGCTCTTCAGCTTCCAGGAGCATTCACTTGCCCAGATTGCTCTTCAGCAAAAACAATTACTTAAAATATTTCTCATAATAGTCAACATGTTGTAAAGCAATATTTCTCCTAGTAATTGTAGTCTTCCTTATTGCTGTTGGTCTAAGACAGTCTTCCCTCTCCCTTGCCAGCACAGTGCTTTTGAGGTGACAGTCTAAAAGGGTTTTGAGTGCAGCTGGTGACACCAACTGGGGCCATGAAAAGACAAGTCTGAACAGTGTGTCAGTCTTGCAAAACTCTCCATCCATTTATATTTTTTTTATTATTTTTTCCATCAGCAGTCATTGCTGCTTTGAAATAGTTCTGCAAAAGAAATCTTTTTAGCATAACTTGTGAGCGTATGGGTACAGCCATGATGTCACGCAGCAACGGTCCCCATTGGCTCCTACCCTGACTACACTCAGCATTTCAACAAGACATCCAGTCCCTGATAAGACTGTAATGATATTGTTACAACTTGTTTGTCCCCTGGTGAGATTGTTAAATTAGGTTTTAATAACTTCTGCAATTTGGCTGGTATTAGCAAGTGTGTGGTGTAGGCACTAGATCTGAGCTAGGGGAGCTTTGAGAAGTAATATTTCTGCTTTTATAGTTTAAAACAAAGCAGTGCTGTTGTAACAAAAGAAAGGAAAAATTGCCAGCATCGTTCTTCAGGCATTATAATTCATAAAGCTGGTTCTCTTCATATTTTCTGCCTCTTCTCAAATAAAAACAAACTATTTTGAGGTTGATATGACCTTTTTTTGGACCTTAGAGTTGCAGAACAACCACAAGCTTTGATGCCTTGCAGGCACGACTGTACTCAGTGCTACTTCCCAAAGACAAATAACATTACAGACCATATTACTTCAGTTGCTTTGATACCTGTTGCTCACTGCGCACAAAGATCGCGATAGTAATTTCTAGACTGAAAGAATTCAGTTCACAAATTCAGAATGCACTCTTTCCAGTGTATTTTGAACAGAATTTTGTTCAAAATCAAATGTATGAAAATTCAGGTGCTCACTGCTTCTGCACCTGGTATTACTAATGGCAAAAGAGAATCTTGGGAAAAGGAGGAAATCAGGAAATATCTTTCAATGCAGCAATTAAATGTTTAAGTGGGGAAACCCCAGTATTCCAGACTTCTCATGTAAAGTCAGGTCTGCATCCAAGTGTTGACTTGCAATCTATTTTCTCTTCTTGAGAAATATGTAACATTCTTTGGAAATGAGGAGTTGTCACAATATAAGTGATCATCAGGGACAAACTGCAAAGCCCTGGACGTTTCTGGTGTTTATAAATGGCTCTCATTTTTTGGCTTTGGTCTTCCTCAGCACAGAATCATGCATGCTTCATTTTAAGTAATGATCTCAGAATAAAAGGTGACATCCATTGTACCCAGTTCATTGGCTTTTATCTGTTGAAATACCACAAAACTGATGTGGAAGAAGTTACTTCATATGAACAATCTTATAAATAAATACAGACTGGGGGGGGGGGGGGAGATGGAGACCCCTGAGATACATTTCTTTCTAACACAATACCTCCTTTACCACAGCCAGCTAATTTTTTGGTGCCATAAGTATGCAGATCACGTGTTTAGTGAAGAGTCCAGGGTACTGCAGAGCAGGTGGCTCAGTTAGCAAAGATGCTCAAGGAAGTCTGCGCTGTACTTGGCCATGCAGTGGCAGTGGTGTTTTTGCACAGGCATTTTGAGTGTGCTGCAGAAAGCAGAAGCCAATGCTCCCTGTCCCGTGGAGCTGCCAGTTGTAAACCATCGACAAAGATGCAGCATATAAGAGAAAAGTAAAATGTGACTCAAAGTAAATGGATTCTTTTTTGAATTAATATGGATGTAGCTACTCCAGCAGATCCCCCCTTTGGGCTAGCAGGAGATCTGGGAAGCCCCTGTCAGAGTTGCACTGAGTTTTATTTCTATAATTTTATTTCTAAACTTTGTTTTCAATTACACAAACTTTTCCTGAGAGCGCTTGAAAGCAACTAGTATTTCTGTGGCTTTATTGCTTTTAGTTAGAAAAAAAACTTTGGACTTGACTCTGCGTGCATGTTTGCTTGTCACATATCAGTATAGATTGTCCTGTTTCTATCAACTTACATCTGCTGCAGATTACTGGGGAGCGGGGAGAAACCAAAAAAACCCTTTATGTAAACTTCACTTCTTTTTAATATAGAGTAATAGCTTCTAGACCTTTTATGGCTCTTTCTCATTCTTCATGAGATACGTATGTATATCAGCTATAACACACTGTCAGCGAACAGTGGTTTTCAATCAAAAAGACTGTCAGTAAAGCTGATTCACTAACAAGAAAGCTGTCAAGCTGTGACAGCTGCTGTCTTTGCAACCCCAAACAATCTGTTCAGTGCTAACTCTGACTTATGCTTCCATTTATTATACAGTAGTAATGAGTTCTGTCCTTAGAAATATCATTTTGGTGAGTACACCTAGCTACTTTGTTATGTATGTAGAACATATCAAGTCAGATCCAAGGTGCACATGATAAGTTTTCTGCAAAAAAGTTCTACTTCTGTCTTTTGAATTATTTTTTTGAATTCCAAATCCAGTTTCAGTACTTACCTCATTTTTGTAGTTAGGCATGAACTTGGAGATTTCATTACTATTGTAAGCTGAGAAGAGTATAATTTCTTTTTTTCCCATTGTGCTGAAAAATGTCATATAACCTTAAACACAACACTAGTATCTACAGAAATGAGTAAAGGAATTTGCCATTATAGGAACTCTTCTGATGCTTAATAATCCCAGGAACTCGGAGACCACAAAAATTCAACCCAGAGGAGGAACTGAAGAGTCAGGCTGATGCTGCTGTCCAGATGCAGATGCCGGTATTCAAATTGTCAACCTTTTCTTTTAAAATAAAAAAAGAGAAAGAGCACTGTGACAGTCTCCTTAAGCAATCTCTTCCAGCAGTGCTTTACCAGACCAAAATCTTTGTTTCAATTTTGGTTGATTATTGCTTGCCTGGCCCGTAAATGAGATAGGGAAGAGCCGATTCTTTTTTGTTCTGTCTTGAATATTTAGTGATGCAACGTATCCCTAGTAAATCGTCTTTTCCAGCTCTGCTAATCCCAATTCCTTCTGCTTTCTGAACTTTTGGTACTTCAGCTGAGACCACACTAGTGCCCTATAAAGCAGGTGGTTTGCACTAGATAATGCGTCTGTTGAGCATCTCTGGGAGGTACTGGCCTCTATTCCCAGCGTGTTGTCAGATGCCTCCTCCTGCTTTTCTGCTCCACCATCTCGAAAGAAGGGAATGTTGGTCACCTGCGAGCCAGCAGGACTGTATACCAAGAGCAGACAAATAAAGCTTAACCTACAGTAGAGAACAGTTCTTCCATAAGCTAATTGTTGTCTCAAGTCATCAGATAAAGATAATAAACTTCATCAAAGATCTACATAAAGCAAATGATTAAACTGTTACTTCTGAGAGCTTAGAAAGGCTGGGGGACGTCCTGGGGACTGAGGCCCTGGGTGCTTGTTGTTCAGAGGGAATTGGCAGTTGCCTGGCATGTCTCCAGTGCCCAGACACATGCTGGAACTGTAACAAGATGTATTCATACCTGGGAGGTAACCTGAGGAGGGTAACAGCTACCCTGGATTCATCAACAACAAATCACGTTGTCTTGCTAAATCCCATTTATCAACGGGGAAGGCAGAAGATGTCATGTGTTGACATTCATAAGCTTTTGACATGTGGCACTTACAGGTGCAAGTATGAGAAACATGACTGAGGAAAAAATGTCCATGGTAAGGATGAAAAATTACTTAGAAAATTGTCATCAAAAGGCTCCTTGCCATGCCAAAGGGATGTGGGTCCCCAGGGTTGGTTCTAGGTCCAGTGTTAAGTTTTTTGTTTAGCTATCATGTTGTGTTTTCAGGTGGAGTCAAGCTGCAAGTGTGGTGGTACAGAAATGCACAACCACGAGTGTTTCAGTGGTCTGGGCACCACAAGGGTAATACTGAGCAGCAGGGTAACTTTTTTCTTCAATACTCATAATGTACATATGGCATGGTTTCTCATTGCCCTTGATGTCTCATGCCTGCCTTATCTGCTTTTGTGCTTTGACTTCCTGGATGTGCTTCAGTGGGACTCAAGCGGGTCTCTTGCTGCATTTCTGACCTACTCTGAGATATTTTGCGGTTTTGTTCCAAACTTTCTTTCCTTGGAAAATTACCAGCTTGCTTTAATTCACTTTCTCCTCAGCTTTACTGCCAAAAGATCTACTTAGTAATTCCTGGAATTTGTTGAAGTCCATTGCTTTTATCTTCCTTAGAGGGAGAGAAATAGCAAAGTAAAAACACTCATGTTTGTTCGCACCCAGGCTCCTGGCCAACTCTTCCTTCTAGATTAGCATCAGATGTATGAAAGCATCCCCTTTCCTCCTCCTCGTTCCTTAGTACCACTCTGGGATGCTGATACTCATTTTTCCCCTTTCACCTCCACATACACATTTGAATAAATTGCTGAGATAAAGGAACCACAGCAGAGTGTGAGGGCACGTTAATTGTGCAGAAGCTTTTCTAGAAGCAACTGTCAAGGGAGGGAGGTTTGCTGATGCAAATGCCTGGCGGGGCAGCTGGTGAGCCTGGCTCAGGTGGGATGCCTGGCTCCCCCAGGCAAACAGACACGACAGCACATCATCCTTCTTCCCCCCATGTCTTGCCACGTTGACGCTCCATGTGGAGTGTCCCATATGGAAATGTCCCTTTCCCAAACTAGCTCTGGTCCTTGAGCATTACCCAGAGATGTACATTTAGTCCTGTACATGGAGCACTGCAATATTTAATAGCAAGCTTGCATGGAGTAAAATATCTTTATCTTTCCCGCTACTTAAGGCTCACAGTTGTTAGTTGAGATGCTGCTCTGCCTTTCAGCACAAAGCTCCCCATCACTAGGCTTTACTCGCTGCCTGCGTGGGGCCATGTAGTCCCTCTCTACATGCAGAGAAGTGTAACTTAATAGAGTGAATGCAAAAGGGGAATGAAAATTAGACCAGTGTGCATGCCGCGTGGGAAAAGCTAACCCCAGCCGTTCCTGAGATGCCTTTTCCTGGGGGAGATGCTCTCCTGAATTTCAGAGAGATACCCTTCACCTTGAAGTCCTCCAGCCAGCATTTGCAAATGACTAATTAGGGGTGTCATGCTCTGTTATGCGTTGCTGAGGCGCTGCAATACTTTGATCAGGCTCTGCCACCTCTCCTCTAGCAGGAGATGTGCACCCCATTACATACCCACGCGCCCTCCTCAGCAGCCACTGCCTGTCAGTGCCACAGTGCCCGGATGGCACCTACGTCCCAGCAAACACGCTTTCCCCCTCTCTGTAGTGAGTGCAGTGTCAGGACTCAGAAGTTGTGCCTCTCAATCTCCGTACATAGCACACTGAAAGTTTTAAACCCTTTTCTAATAGATCCCCTTCATATATTTCAAAAAAGACCATCAGCGGTTCTGCTGGGTACTGTCGATACCATATTTTATGCCATGAGACATAAAAGTTCGTTCTTTCAACTCAGGTAATTACAGATGCTCAGCCATTCTTTGCTGATGAGAAAGTATTGATGACAACTTTTCCCTCAAATTACAGTAGTAAGAGCAATAGCATATAAAAAGAGGGATTACATGACAAGAGCTGTCTGTTGTACTAGTGCTCTTTCAAGTTGCAGGGGTTTTTTTACTTTTTTTGTTTTGAAAACTGTGAAATTCTCCTTTATTGCAGATCTATCTGGGCCTCGTTGAAAGCCCACTGAAGTCAATATAAAGACTCTGACTTCAGTTAAATTTGAATCAAGCTGCACTGGCCAATGAAAGATTAAAACCAACTCCACTGTATCAAACAACGCCAAACACTGAACATTTATATCCCTATTTATGTTTTGTGCAGCTGTTCCTTCTAAATTAGCAACACGTCTTCTATGCAAATGCAGGATTCGTTTCATGTTTGTTCATCGTGGTTTCAATTATGCCCGCGGAAAGGGTGAGTGCAATGCCATTGGACAAATGCACATACGAGATGCTCCTGACCTGGCTGTCCTCCCCCAGCTGCTCTGATGTACGTTATGAGGTCCCCGACTGCGGGGAGTGTACAAAGCTGAGGTTTTTCTTCATATTGTGAATTCCTATACAGTGGCAGGACTTGTTCTATCAAACGGACATAGCTATTTGCAAAAAGATGGAGAGTCATATCAGCTGGGCTGGGCGGCAGGGGCTAAAGAGAGCAGGGGAGCCATCCCCCTGCTGGAGGCAGCACCCTGCTGACAATGCAGGGGCTGTTTCCATCCTGGTCTGTGGCTGAAAGGGGTTTGATGGGACACTATCAATGCTCACACAAAAATAGTAGTAACCACAGGGAACCCAGGTCGCCTAACCCAGGGACACAGAACAGATGCTAGCGTGTGCCTGGAGCTGCCCATCCCTTGGATGCTGTCACCTGCAGTGCGAGCTGCTCAAGAAAAGGGGTTGTGTTCCCATGCTAGAGCAACTCCTTTATCAGGGGATAAAAATACATCTACAAAGCTACCTTAAAGGGAATATGATTAGAAAAATGCTTTGTTGGAAAATAGAAGGATTAAATAGATGAAGCAGTAAAATAAAATCTGATGGACGGAAAAACAAAGCAGTCCTTCCACCTGCACGCTAACTTGCATTTTCTTATGTAGCTCCCTAGAGGTCTTTGTTTGCTTTTCTGGTTTTGGGAGGTTTCGTTAAGTTTCTTCCTCTTCTTTCTTGTCACTCAAATACTTGTAAAACACATTGTTAAGAATTCCTGTCTGCTGGCCTATTATTTATTAAGTATTATTTTTTGTTGCTGATCTTTTTTTTTTTCTCCCACATAACAATTACTTGCAGATTTTAAGCTTTCCTCTCAACTTAACACTGGGAGGTTTTATATTCAAAAACATAAATTGCACAGCAGCCAATGATTTTTATGGTCTGTTATAATGCAATCCATTAGGTGTAGCTGAGGGAGATGCACATTTCGGAAAATTCTGATGCACCCTGCGATGTGCCAAATTACACGCGGGGAATGCTTGAGAATCCACTCATTTTCTGACAGCTAGTGCAAGCTATTTACACAACTGTTTAATTAATCAACATTTAAAGTATACTGGTTTGTAAAGTTAAATCCTGAATAAGAAAGTGAAAAGCACAAAAGAGACGTTGGGTTACATCTAGAAATGTAGGAACTGAACTGAATTCTTACTGATAAGTTGTATGTTTGCATATAAAATTTGTGTATATGTACACATCAAGATCCCACTGAATTCAGTGTTTTTTGATAAGTCATCAAGAAGAGAGGGAAAAAAATAAGCTTCTTAGTTGTTTAGCTCAGTGATTGTTAAAGGCATGCTTCTCAAATGTTGCCACACACTGGAGAAGTTTCTGATATGAAGAGGCATTTATTAAACCACTCCATTAATTTGGGAATAGGTAGGGTTGCCGCTCTGAATAAGTTAGAAAAATTAAATAAACTAGACTATTCGAAGACCGTCTTAATTATATGAAGTACAAGTAATACGGTTTCACTTGTAAAGATTTGTTACTTTGTTGGTTTTGTGCGTGTGTATGTATATATAAATGAATATATTTGAATATTGCTCGTATCTGTTTTTCTGAGGCAGAAAACAGATCTCAGAAAACCTGTTCTCTTACCTGAAAGTCTTTATCTTAACACACTGGAGAGCAATTTCACTAACAAAAGACTATATTAGGATGCCAAATTAAAATCTGATGAAAACTGGGAAAATAAAAGACTTTTTTGACATTTACAATTAATGCCACAAAAATGTTAGTTTAATCAGACAATATGGTTAATCACAAAGGTGAAATTGGAAGTTGCCAGCCCTGAATGCTAGTGTAAAAGTTAATAAATTCAGCTCATAATCATTATGCACATGCTAGTTATAATAATTTACTGTCCATACCAAATCTTTATAAGCATTGTAATTAAATATAAAATGCACATTAGAATTATAATGAGTAATTAGGGCAACATAACTAATATGCATAAAAGTCCCGAAGCTCATTAAAATGTTAAAAGATGAAACCTGTTCTAGCTGGAGTTTTTTTGCATGCTTTCTGTGCCCGCCTGAATGCCAGTGTATTGCGTGCGTTGTTTTAAATGCTCCTTTAGACATTTAAAAGCAAAATGAAAATATTTGGGTAGGAAACCAGATTCAGCAGTACTTTGCATCGTTTCTGGATGGAACATAAGTTGCAAAATTTGGTTTCCCAGCACAAACGCCTGACTCATGCGAACGTGTTGGTGATATCAGCTGAGCAGAAACTGAGCAGAAAATAATTATAGAGCTCTGTTAGCACAGGAGTGGGAGACGAAGATGATAGTTTTCACATCTTTCTCATTAACACGCTGGGGGAGAGATGGAGTGCCGTGAGTACTCAGCATCATCACATGAGACTTTAACAGAGGTATTTATTGAAACTTCAATTGTTTCACTAAAATTAAAGGGGATGCACACACATCGGAGTGTGCGTACGCACTTGATGTAGTGCTCATCTATCCTGAAATCTCTGACAGGTCCCTCCGAGGCTCACACACTGAACTGAGTGAATTGCCTAATGAGCTCATGTTGTATTTGGTTGTGGGACAGGAATAACTCAGGAATAATTGCTGATGCTATGTTGTGCTCCTGTCCTGCGTGGTGCTTTTTTCTATTACTCCTAAATAAGAAGGAAAGTAGGCAGTTGTGCTTTTCTCACGCTGTTTTAGCAATAACTGGTATAACCTGAACTCATGACTGTGCTAGGTGGTGTAGAGGTATATTGTGCTTTGCTGGGTAAGACTTGTGTGACTCCCATGGAATGACGCCAGACCCGCAGCGAGCAGCTGTGGCATCTTGCATCGCCTCCTGATTCGTGTTGGGTCCGGTCCTCCTTGCTCACATGCTTCTCATGTCAAATCCCTCTGGTGGGGATACATAAATATGTATTTTGTGGGGATAATAAATATGTATTTTGGGTCAAGAACAGCCTTACCTCCTGAGCCATTTCATGTAGGGACAAATGCAAAAGGGCATTAGTAAAACCCCAGTTAAACTGAGTCTCTGAGCACCCACTCGAAAAAGCCTTTCCCAGCAAAGCACTCTCACATATTTGAGAAATTGATATTAAGTAAGTTCCAGTAACTTATTTTCAAGTCAGAAATGAAGCATTTATTTTAAGTGCTCTGCTCTGCAGGGATGAACTAGGGGAGAGGGTTGAACAAGGATCCACCATAGGGAGAGTAAACCTACAAATATGAGTCACAAAAACCCAGTACTGCTGACAGATATATGTAATCTTTTTTTTTTCTTTGTTGTTTTATATAGCCATTAATTAGGGGATATAAAAATGACAAATACATTTACAATTATTAGTCTTACACAAGGTTTTCTTGTTAACATCACTGTTACATTTTACTGCAATTTCTTCTGTCAGACCACTAACTTTTCTATTATATTCTCCCCCTTGGGAGCTCTCTGTGGCTGTCACCCTCTTCCTTCCTCCTGTAGGCCCTTCCAGGTAAAGGGTTTCACTCTCTACTGATGCTCTATACCTTTGAGACAAGTTGTTATTTTCTTGCTCACTTGTGTGTTTATTAGTATTTATAATGAAGTGCTCCACACGTGCTCAGAAGCACGTCTGTGTCTCTGCAACACAACTGGAATCTCTTGCCACGTAACTTGCAGAGGGAAAAACCTGGTAAAGCCTTCGCTTGTGGAAGCTGTGGAGTTTGAGGGAAGGTTTGCTGGAGCCTTGCCTAACCCATGCCTCCCTTCAGCCTCGGATTCTTTTATATTGAATCTTTAACCAAAATTTCTCTTATTTTTCCACTATTTTTCCAGCTGTAACTAGTTTATTTTAAATTTTTTTATTAAAGCTGCTGTTTCTTTTTCTCTCTTTAATCTTTCATCCAATCTTTAAGCTTGTGTCCATCTGTATTTATTCCTTACCTTCTATTGCCCACTCAGGACTTTTGCTAGCATCTGTTTGATCAATCAGCTGAACAGAGCAGGATTGCATTGTTAATGATACTAAACGATTTTCTGTAATAGTTTAAGTCATCATTATTAAACTCCTGAATGAAAACATTTTCCTAGATGGCCAATATTTATACTTGCTATCGATTCCCTAAGCAGCTGTAAAAACCCGACAGCAGCCGCCTGCCGCCAGTGCAGTGGGTGATGTGCGGGATTACCTGCTGCGTGTGTGGGCAGCAATGCTGGTATGGCTGGTAGTGGTCCTAATGGCCTTGCAGGAAGCCTGCCAAGGGTTTAGGAAGGCATCTAATTGCTGTTGGGATTGAGCAGGATTTAAATCATCCCCCTCAGTAATTTAAGAGGGTCAGATCCCCCTGGTCCCTGCACAGGGCAGGGAGTGTGCTGGAAGCCCCCTCGTGCTGTTTGTAACATCCTATAAAAGGGTGTCAGCAGAGGGTTGGCAAGTTTATTGGCAATACAAAAGAAAATAAAGCAAGCTGTAAAGAGCTGCAGAAGGATCTAATGAGGTGGAGGTGATCAGGCAGAGGGATAATCAGCGCCGCAAAATGCGGAGACCTGACGCAGTGGGGAGGAACAGGGTAGGGGAACCATCGCCGCATGTGTTTTGGGAATTTTCTAAATTCTTGGGATGCTACCTGGGAGGAAAAATCATGTTATTTTCTGTATGTTTATTATAACCTTTCCCAAACACCTGCCTGCCAGCCCCAGCTGGGGGTGGGATGTTGTCAGCCTCCATCCCTCTCTTCCCCTGGGTGGTTTGGCTGATCTTGCACATCCCTGCTGTACTGGGCAACTCTGGTGTCGGGGCAATTGCTCACCAAAAAACAATGTATATTGGGTAACTGTGATGGCAGAATTGAATTGAACCTTGTGAGCACTTGTTAACATAATATATGAGCTTTCCTCTTGCTAAATTACATGTATTTAGATCAATATGGTATTCCTTGTGATTGTTATAACCTCAAAATCTTTTACATAGGAGAAAACATGTGCAGCCCCAGCAGCACAAGAATGCAGACAACTGCCACGTGACTAACAATAAGATCAAATCACGAATGTCTTCTCAAAAATGAGTCTTTGCTGACTACCTGGAAAAACATTAAAAAAATACATTAAATAGTGGAGGCCCAAGAATCTCTTCCCATGTGTTTGTCCCTTTCCTTTCCAAAACAAACCTTGGCAACTGGCAGCAGCAAGTATTTAGGTGTGTAATTTCATCTGGAGTTATTCAGTCTTCCACACCAATGGGAGCAGTAGGGTCTGATGGATTTTTGGCTCAGCACATTACTAATCAGTGCATCAGAAATGTGCCTGCACCACGTAGTTTCTCTTCATACTAAAAACAAGAAAATAAACTGTCAATGAAAAATCTAAGAGAACAGTGACTCTAAGCTATCTTCGGTTTGTGTTTTTGTACCAGTATTAACTGGTGATTTCCTAGGGCAGAGAATATTGATTTTCATTTTTATTCTGAAGAAACAGAAGCTGAAATCCTTCTGAAAGGGAGATCTAAGAAAACTTCCTTTTCAGAAGTTTTTCAGTATTTTCCAAACAAGACTCTGCCTCACTGGACAGCAAAGCCCGGAATTGTGATTTGTAGCTGGGATCCAGCCAGCATCCCCTTCCCAGCTGCACTGGGAATGCAGTGCCTGGGGCTCCTGCCTGAAGAAGCATTGGCAAGCTGGATCATTTATGGATCATTTAATTTTAAAATTTATTACCAGTGATGTTCTGCATTTATCTAAAAAACAAACAACCAAAGCAAACAAACAAAAAAATCCCCCAAAAAACACAAAACACCAAGCAAAAGGTGGTCAGGCCACACTGAGAAGCATGAAGGTGGTACTTTCTGGAAAAAACTTTCTACATGACTCAGGTCTTTGCTGGCCTTTTATTTGCTCTTTCTGTTTAACTCATGAGAATTAAATATTGTCCGTGTAGTGTGCACACAGTGTGGTATATTAATTTCAAACTCTTTTTTTTGATAATCCTACCCACTCTGAATTAGAAAAAAACCTAAGTATTTCCACTCCCTTTGTATAATGCAGAAAAATGTTTGCCTCTTACTACAAAGCTTTCCAAGGAGCCACTGCATGATGAAAGGGGCTGGATAAAGTACTGTTTCCTGCTCTTTAAGGGCTTGCAGACCCTGTGGAACCCATGGGTAGGCTGCAGCTTTTCTCTTGCACAGGACAAAACCCACAGTCATGACAGATCTTCCCAGTGTCTTTCAGCACCTGAAAGACAAAACCCATGGTCACTGGAAATCTTCCCAGTGTCTTTCAATGGTGATGGAAATACATGAGTCGTCAATAGCTTAAACTCAACCTTCGGTTCATGAAAACTTGCCCAATGTATGGATCCAGTGTGTTATCCCAGTTCCTCTCCCAGAATTTCTCTCTGGTGTCCTCAAAAATAGATTATATCTACTTATGCCTGCCAGGTTCAGTTTATTCCAGGTGCAGCAAATCTTCATGCCTCCCTAAGGCAGGTGTCCTGGCACTGCTAAGGGACTGCACCATGGAGCAGGCAGGACTAGAGATTGTTTCAACACACAGGAGAATGGCGGTAAAAATAACAGATGATCAGTAAAGAAGCATGGGATAGCATCCGCGTGCAGGTGAGGACTTGCACAAATGTAAGATAGACAATTGGGCTTATGCCACAGAAATCCCAAGGGGCAGTGCAGGAAGAATGTCAGCATGTCATCATGTGTAGGAAAGCATCGCATGCAGACCATGTGGAGCAACCTCCCTGTTCCACTTGGCAGCATCTATGTGGTAGTACTGCATCTTGTGTTGGGCACACTCACTCAGGCAAAGTGTGGGTGAACTGGAGGACTTCCAAGCACCACAAAAACCAAGCATATTTTGGGGCAAATGTGATGTCTGAAATGAGAGAGAGAACTGAGTTACTTTTAGGTTGAGTTTGTTCAGATAAATGAGGACCGAGAGAATGAGCGTACAAATCTTTAAATGCATAAAAGTTTTCTTCGATGAGAAATTTAGTCCTGCTCTTCTTATCACCAGGGACAAAATAAGTAACAGTTTAAAACTGCAGCAGGGTGCATACCTGTAACTGTGCGGATAAGTAAGTGCTGGTGCGTTGCCATCCAGGCAGGCTGTGGATTTCCCTGAAACTTTGAAACCTCAGGATGGAGGGGTCCATTGGGACCACCTGGGTCAGGCTGGCCCCACTTTGGGCAGGCGGGTGGACCAGGTCTCCCCAGCAATCCAGAACCACGATGTCAGATAGGCATGGGTAAATGGGGAAGCAAGCTGATATTTCTCTGAACACCAGGGGTCTGGGCTGTGTGCCCTGCAGCCGGGAGCCCCAGGACCTGCCTGCTCAGGGTGGTGCTCCCTGGCCATGGTCACACATGAACTAATGATGGAGAAATGTCCTAGGGGTTATGTTGCAGGGTTCACATCTTTTGTACAACTTGAGAGAAGCAGTGGAAATGCTGGCAGACAGTCCCCAGTCCCAGGGCGGGTGGAAGCCATGTGTGAGAGCTTGACTTCCTCCCGGTCATAGTCCAGCTTTCAGCAACCTCTGTTGACTGCGTGCCCGTGCAATAGACGTTCATTTTCTTCCATTATCCTGGTGATGCTTTTATATGGTTCATCTTGCACAGTCTGAACATTTCTGAAGCACAAGCTGATCCACAAGCTTTGCTGGTGCCACGCAGTCCTGTAGGAGCAGAAGCAAAATGTAACTGGTTCACAGCTCTTCATGTGATAGGTCTCACTCAAAGTTATTTTTTAAAAGTCTTGGCTGCACAAACTGCTTCATTTCTCAAGAAGGAGTAAGCTTTATATGTCCCTGTTATTTTTATGGAGAAACAAAAAAAATCTGATTTTTTTCCTCTGCAGATTATGAAGTAGTCATGCAAATTGGTTATATGTTTATTATCCACTTGAAATTTTAATGTTACCAGTTGAAAGTTAATGAATTTATGGATTGATTTGATGTAATCATTGGGAAGAGAAAGTTGAAGGCAGAGGGTGTGTTTGCCAGCTGTGGGAAATTGTAGTCTGTCTGCCTGCCTGACTCAGGGTAGGACATGAGCGATGGGCAAGAGAGAATCAGTTCTCTGTTTAATCCCACCTGAAACATCCTCACATGGTTTTGTTAAACATCAAGACTTGTGCATAAGTGCTAAGACTGCACGTTTGCTTTCCCTGGGCTGTGACAACTGGATTCCTGTGTGATGTCCTACACATCTGGAAAAGCAGCCGTTGATGGTGTTGGTGAAGGACAGGTGTGCGATGAGATGTGAGATGGATCTGACCCGCCCATGCAGGCAACCTGGCTGTCACTCTGCTCTTTCATATATCTGATGCTTCTTTAGTGTGACTGGTTCCTGTAAAAGATTATAGTCTCTTAACGTGGCACGCTGAGCAATGGGTGAGATGGTGAAAGAAGCAGATGAGAGGCAGTCAGCATTTTACATGTACATAAACACCTTAAAGCAACATCTGGAAAACTGCTTGGGAAAAAATAAACAGATTTTTATTTATAAGTTCTGTGGTTTGGTTTTTATAGCATTTTTATGATGCACATAAATTATTGTTTAAAAACAGAAAATGTAAAAGAAATTCCAGGGAGAAGGCAGTTGTTGTACAGCCTTTCCTTTGATAATCTCTTTCCTGAGGAATTTGTTGTGTTTTATTTTCAGCTTACGGTTGCCTTTCACTGGCAACTGGAAAAACTGACAATCACTTTTTATCTTTATTTGTATCTGTAGTTCTAAGCTTAAAATGTTTATTGCTATTTACAATGTTTACTGTTTAAAAAGATAAAATATATTTACTGAAACGACTCTCTATCTGGTGTAATACTGGAAAAGTCATGCTGTTATATGGTATTTACAGTTGGCTCATAATTGTGAAGGTAAGTTTGTTCTTCTAATATGCAAAACAAGATCTCAAAGGCCATTTGAGCCTATGCAGTTTATGGGTCATTTGCAGAAGACATGATGCAGAAGATAAGTGATGCTGGCTATGTTCTCTTTGCTTTGGACCCTGCACCCCAGACACTGCCATACCCCTCCCCAGCTGTGGAGATTCCCCCCAGCTGAGCCCAGCAGGACCCCGCAGCCTCTCAGCCAGCACCAGGTCTGGGGCTTCATATGCTTTTTTCTGATTCTCAGGTTTTAAATACATCTTGTATGACACTAATGCTTATAAATAGTTATACTTTATGTTGAGTAACTGAGTTGGAAAAACAGCTTTTTGAGTATGGGATTGATATTTTTTCATGTCTCAGTTGTGTTTTTTACACCAGATACACAGATCTGTATCAAAATCTGCTGTGTGGGATAATTTTTACACTGCTGGAAGAAAACGTGATTGAATGTGAATCAAGCTGGAAAACATGCGCCAGGCTGAGAGTAACGTAAAGCGTGCTGAAGAGAAGCGGCGTTAAACAATCTGCGTATCTAGATGCAAATATCCATTTTACAATTCTTTTTTTTCAGTTGCCCCCACAATTCAGGAACTTAAATCCAGCGGTGTGGTGCTTGGAGGGAACGGACTGATACGGTGCGAAGGTGCAGGAGTTCCTGCCCCGGTCTTTGAGTGGTACAAAGGAGAGAGGAAGTAAGTAGCTGGCACTCACTGACCCCCTTGTGCTGCTGGGGATGCTGCCCACCCGCGGGGACGCGGGTGGAAGAGAGAGGAGACTGCCAGGCTGGCTTTGTCCCCAGTGATGACAAGTCCAGCAGGCTGTCCTGAAATTAATGCCAAGCTTTAAACAGCAGGTGCTTGGAGGTGTCGGCTACCAACAGCCATTCTGCACGGCTTTTGGGGGAGTTTCTTGGTTTCCTTGTGGTTGTAGTTTCTGTGCTCAGAAGTGAGGTGTAATCAGGCTGTCCATGGCTCAGCTGGGATAGTGATAATTCCAATAATGAGCCTAACATTTAAAGATGCTTTAGTAATTACAGCCTTTTAAGTATAATAACCAGAAATGCACTGAAAAAGTCTACTAAAAGGATCTTCTATTTTTTTTAAATTCATCTTCATAGGCATCCTGCTGAGGGTTTTGTGGGTGGGAAGGTTGGTTCATGAACAAGACTTTCAACCAAACTTTATTGTGTACGAATGTGTCAGGGGAGCGCTCTCTGCTCGAACCCTAAAAGCTGACCGTGTACTTTGGTTTTGTTTACAGTCAGCTTCACTTTCAGGTCATTAGTGCTCCATAATGATAACAGGCATCTCTGCAGAGTCATCTTTATTTTAAAAAGCCACTCATTAAACAGGTAGATATTTTTCTTTTTGAATAGGAAATTTTGTTTTACAGCTCTTAGCTTATCCAACAGCTTGTTTCTGTTAAGTTTACATATTGGTGCAAAAGCAAGTAGATATTGTCCCTTGTAAGTGACTGTCCATGTGCACCTTCTAGCTTCTGGAATTTCCTGGCTTCCAAGTGCTGGATTTCTCAGCTCAAACATCCCATTAAACCTGGGAGTTGACATGAGAATATTAATGACCATTTTTCATAGAAAGCCATCTGTCAGCTCATTTCTCACTGGCCAGCTGCTCCCCTTTAGGAGCAATAGCTGCTCATCTTCCTTCGTGAGTTTTCAGAGCAGTCATAACTATTGCACTTTGACCATATCCTAAAGCATTCTCTAAAACAATATAATCGATCTTTATAATAACAGTAAATGTTTTTCTTCTGTTGGCGAAATTCATCTGCATCCTGTTTCCAAAGATGTATGTTATATTGTACACGTGTTTGGGGGGAGTTGCAGCAGAAACATGTTTTATGTAGAAAGTATTGTAGCGCAGGTTTTAGCACTCTGGATTCAATTAGCCATTTTGAGCGCGATAATCACCTTTCTATTTATAACATTGACCAATTCCTTTGTTCCTGAGCACATTCAGTGCCATGGCAGCAGCAAGAAAGACTAAGCAGAGCATTTCAGGATGCCAAAGTTGTGCTTTCTGTTTTCTGTTTCAGTTGGTGTATCACTTGAGGCTTGCTATAATCAGCAAGAAATGTACTGGCCTATTGTGTCTTACTGCTCAAATATTATGTTAAATCTAATGGTCCATCCTTTTTTGTTAAACTGTTGTTGACAGATATGCTAGACATATATGACTACAAAGGTACTCGGAATCTCTGAACCTCCACCACTTGCAGGAAAGAGGAAAATACATACACATTGCTTTTTTCTCCGGTATATCCACTTTACCTCTGGATGACAGAAAGCCAGCACAGAATGAGCCTTGGACAGCTCAGTCATTTTAATGCAAAACAGAAGAGTCAGCTTTCATAGGTAGTTCAGTGTAGCATGTACATTATCCTGAAGATAATTTGCAGATATACTACAAGACTAAATTTATATACTGGGAGCACACACCCTGCTATATTTTCTGCTAATAGAATAGAGAGAATCCCATTTTCATCAGTCTTGGATTGGGACCTTTTTTTTTTTTTGTGAATCTGGATGAATCTTTGAATAAACAAACAGTGGGAGTTAGATCTGAAACCCTAAGTACATGTTCAGTGTCTGAAACAAGCCTTTTGGATCTGTAAACTGTATTGTTGTTACTTAGATTAATGTAAATCCAAACCCACAGTTTCCAGACTCCAGGGATCATCTCATCATAAAATAGCCATTAAAACTAAACATAAAAGCAGTCAAAGACTACATCCAGTTAAAACTACTGGTCTTTGAGGCAGAGAGCTTGCAGGATTAATTCTGCCTAATCACCAAGCTCACAAGAGTTGCTGTTCATTACTTTCCGTAAGTGCTGGCGCACAAGCGTGCTTTGCAATGTTCTATCCTGGCCAAGCACAATGTGGGGAGCCAAAGCCTGAGAGCTGCAGCCCACAGGAGGCTGTGTTGCTTTCCAGGGCAGGGAGCAGGCAGGATGAACACCTCCGCTCTCCTCTTGTAGCTGGGGAAAGGCGAGGAGAGGTCTCACAGGCAGATTTCAGACCATTTAGCACTTTATCTGTCAAAAGCGGTGCCTTGAACTCCCTGTGGGAGCTGTCAGGTGGCTGTGCAGACCCCAAGCCAAGGGTACCCCAAGACGGGGAGGGTGGGGTGAGCTGGGAGGGGACTGGAAATTTGGGGGAAAAGTTAGTAAAAGCACCTTAAAATTATAAAAGTGTGTGGCTTCTAAAACTGTACAAGGATTCCCTGCAGACGGGAGAATGGCTTCACTGTGCTGACTTCCAGTTTCTGAAATTCACAACTGTTCAGTTATGTTATGTTATAGGGGTACACAGAAATTAGATGTCAAACATTAAACAGCCACAGGGAGGAAGCTCAAAAGTCATCTATCTAAAAATATTAATGCCCTTATCCTTGACAAAGCAAACAAGACTTACATTTGAGATAACAAAACTGATTATAATGGCTTAATATATTACAATAACGTGAGGGTATTAAAACATGAAACCAAAGGTAGGTCCTCCTCAGGTCTGGCACTGATGCATGATTTTCTTTGGATGCATAGTCATAACCTCTGGAATAAAAAGATGATCACTTTTCCCTTTATAACTAGTGGTACAAAGCAGTAAGGTGAAGAAATGTGTAGGGTGGCTGCACACAACTTAAAATGCCATTCCAGCCTGTGAAGTAACTTGGTAAAACCCAGACAAGTAATAAATGTTGTGTTCAGTTAATAAGCTAAGCAGAGCAGCACACAGGAGTAATTAATTTAAAAGTAAAAGGTTCCTACAACTGCAAATGGAAATCCTCAAAACTGCTGAGTTTATGCTAACTAATGCCGACTCCTCCGTCCGTTAATTATGCGGCTTATTGACAAGCATATCTATCCGATTCCATTTACTCCACTTCCAGTTCTGGCCCCCCAGTGTCAGCCACTTCCTAGCAGGGATGTGGAGGGAAGGTGACGCCATCCAAACTGTGCTGGCAGGAGTGGTGGGAGAGGAAGGAGGGCGAGAGGAGGAGGAGAAGGGGTCTGAGCTGGCACCCACAGTGCTCGTCCTGTTGGCAGCCTGGGGAAGGCAGCAGATCACATCAAGCAGATGCAGTTATTTTTTTTATATGAATGTCACCTCTGATGGGGCATGGGGACAGCAGAAATCCCAACACCCCATTGTTTTCCGGACAAACAAAAAAAATGAGTTAAACCTTACAGCTGTAAAATAGAGATGCTGTAGTTCAAACTGCAGTTATGGGCCAAAACGGTGGAGGTGGCTTGGAAAAAGCTGGTAGGAATAAACCATAGGTGGAAGTAGAGCTATCACTCTGGTACCCTGAGGTCCCCTGGGAGAGGGGCGGGAGAGGAGATGGGGCGGGTTCAAACCCCAAAAGGCAGTGGGAAGGGAAGGCCATGGCTGCAGCTTGTGCCCTCCCTGCTGGGGAAGGGGCATCCCTAGTAAGCATCTGACCTGGGGCTGGAGCGAGGAACTGGGGTGTGCTTCCGACATGGCTTTGGAAGCAATATCAAAAGACCTGTAATTTGTATGAAATTTGGGGTGGGAAGCTCAAAGCCAGGGAAACAGAGCCGGGGGGGAAGAGCCCTGGTTTGGCTTTTTCCTATGCTTCGTGACCTGGTTTCTGTTCAGGTTGCTGTCTCAGGATGCAGTGCTGCTGTAGCCCATCTTTGCTAATTGCAAGTCTAATTAGTAGCTGTAGAGGCCTGTAAAATAAACTGTGGTCACAATCTTATGTAGTCGCATTTCAGGCTACCTAATCCTCGTTTGCCACCAGCTGGAGGTGTGTAAGGACACAAGCAATCTCCAGAGTCTGAAAAAACACTCTCTGAAAGACTTACCATAATACTTTTCTGCCCCACATAGGGTATTTAAATTTTTAGTTAGGTTTGCCCAATTTAAAATCTAAGCTCTCCATCTGAGAGTTTATATCCTATCCTATGGCCAGGCAGACAGGGCCATGGGTGTCAGTCTTTATTTTCTTTTGACTGTAGGACACACAGGCAGAAACTGTTCCCCTCAACACCTCACAGCTCCAGTGTTGTCCATGGCCTCTCCAATCTGCCACTATGATAATTTTGTTCAACAGACTACATCGGCAGCTTGTAAACAACTTACTGTGCTACCAGTTATGTCTGCAAAAAAAGAAAAAAAAAAAGAAAGAAAAAGAAAGAAATTTATTGCTTATGGTATATGAGTTACAGAAATTTTCTTTTTGCTTTCTAGACTGATCAATGGTCAACAAGGAATTACTATTAAAAATTATAGTACAAGATCACTTCTTACTGTTACCAATGTGACAGAAGAGCATTTTGGCAACTATACATGTGTCGCTGCCAACAAGCTAGGGACGACCAATGCCAGCCTGCCTCTCAACCGTAAGTAATGTGGACATGTGGCAAATGTTCATGGTTGTTTGTTTCCACATACATGGACTCAAAAGCCAAAAAATAGTAGTATGCTTTTTTTTTTCCCCTGGTTTCTTCACAAAGCACATAAATACCATTGCATTCCTCAGTACTGGGAAATAATGCACCTGGTTATTTATTCCATGCTGCAGAGTGTTTCTGTTCTGAAAGTGATAGCACATTTCGAGGGCATCAATGAGTTATGAATCTACAAAAAAACCACAACTAAACCCAACCCGCCATCGTGGTATAGAGACAGAATTAGCATGACACAATCTTTCTGCTCAGAATAGTAATAACAGATCACTAAGGTACCACTGTAAAAAAGGTTTAAAGCTTTTTTGGCTAGTTTCAAGGAAAACACTGAGATGAATAACTGGGGTGTGCCAGAGCCCTGCTCACAGATTGGTTTGTCAGTTGTTGGCCTCTGGTACAGAAAAGTTGTGGAGGACTTGAAGTTAAATGTTTTGGAAAAGACAATAAGCATTGTAATAGGCAAAGCAAGGCATTGAGATTTTTAGCATGAAGGTTACCTAAAATGGGTCTCAAATGTCCTGCTTGAAAGATATTTTTATCTGTGAATTTGTAGTATTTCACATTTGTTGAATATCTAGCCATCTGTTAGTGGCATCCAAAGATGTTCATAGTTGAACTTCGGTGCTATTCTGTTCTCATAGTGATAAAACTGAAAGACAAAACTTAGAATATATCCTACCCGCTTTTCTCTACATAAAGAAATTCCTTATTGAGTGGAAATGTAGATTTTCAGTTGCTTAAATCCTAGGGTTATTGCCCTCTGGCCATGAAACTTCCTTCTGAATATCCTTCCTATATGATATGTATTGTCAGAATATTCTAAATTACTGCAGAAGAGATGTAATAAGCAGAAAATAGCATGAAGCCTTTGCTGCCGTTTTATTTAATATTTGAGAAATTATTAACAAAGTGGAAACAACGTTATACTTATTTTAAACAGAAAATGCAAGAAGTGAAAACAAAGGAATATTATGCCAGAAGCAGATAGTATTTGGTGTATTTGCAATTCAGAGAAAGTAAAATGAAGGTTTGGGTTAATTTTGAACAGAGCACAGCTGAATCTGTCTCTTAGTTGCTGCCAGGATTTTATCAGTTTTAAATTGTTGAGGTACCACGTACCCACCCTTAAAAAGCGCTTTGAGATGCAGAGGTTGAAAATGTCATATAAATACCAAGTACATTGTTACAAATCATAAAAATAGGTGTTCTCCATCATGAAAGAGGTGGGATGTGTGAAGCAGAACAGTCTGAGAGAAAATACTGAAATCTGGGTCTGATCCTGACCTCGTGGAATGACATATGGGGGTGATGTTAGCTCAGAGGTTTGACTGAAAGACCAAGATGAAATGCCTTATTTTATACTATGATTTTTTTAACCTAGTCAAAACAAGGAGAGGTTTCCAAAAGGTGGTGATCTAGATTTCAGTTGGGAATGAGGATCACTTGGTGGAGTTTTTTCCTTGCCCATAGTTTGCATTAATGTTATCTAGAAAGAGTATCACTTAAAATAATAATAATAAAAAAAGTTACAGGGTAGCAACTTATTAACTATGGACTCCTTAATACTTCAGAGAGAATTTTCTCTTGTGAAATGCTACTTACATTTTATTTTGTTGGCAATGATAGCTGAACATATGTGCTGGTTCAGGTATGTGTGTGGGAAGTGTCAGCAGTTAATGGTTGGTTGTAACATTCGATAGTCAAATATAGGGTTAAGTATAATTTGATCATCATGTTACTTGACAAATGTTAAAAATTAGACGTTGATGTCTTATTTCAGCATGTATTTTAAACTGTTAATTGCATTGGTGCAATACAGTCTGAGATGCGGAGCGGCTGGAGTAGCATCATTAGCACAGCTGCCAGTAACGGCCGCGATTCGGGAGCCCCGCCGCATGCCCTGCTGCGTTCCTGTGTGAAACCACAACGGGTGTGCAAAGACACATGGGTTTTTATCAAAACACTGTCACAATGTGCAGCTACAGCGGGAGCGCTTCAAATCCTGAGCGTGGAAGCCTGCACACCTCCGCTGTTAGGTATTGGCACCTTGCCCAATATCACTAAGTAATTGCTAATTGGCTGTTTCTGTCTGCTGTTGGGGTTTTTTTTAAGAAAACTGTTTATGGCAGAGTTACAAAATCTGTATTTTCTTTCTTTGCACATCCCCATGTAATATATAAATGACATCGTAGCTGTGCACAGCTGGGAGCCTGTCTCAGGGACAGAGCTAATCATATTCTCTGTTATTGGTGTCTGCATCCTATGCAGATATAAAACTCAAGGATACCAAAAAAAAGGATTTTTTCTTCTATTACCAAGAAGGCTCTGCTTCTCTGTGATCCATAAAGGCAACCTTGAGCTAACAGAAAGTCATAAAGTGGGTAAAGGGATGTCAGGACAAGGTAAAAGCTGACTTTGTGTGGCTGTGGACATGGACTGAGTGGAGATGGTAGATTAATGAAGCTGTACCTAACAGTGCCTGTGGGATGGATAGGGCAGGAGGAGAACTTGTCTGCGGTATGGCTGCTCACCCATGGCCAGAGGACAACCCCACTGCTGCTGTGAGCTGGGGACACCCAGCAGAAGGTCACCCAGACCCACGTCTGTCCCAGGGACAGATAGCCAGATCAGTTTGCAGAAGAACATCCCAGATCCTGCAAACATAATGAAATTTATCATATCCCTAACTGAAGACTTGTTGGCCATGTCTAAGATCTAGCTATTAATAATAAATTCAGCAGCTGTAAAATAGAAAGACTGAGCCTTGCGGGAAAAATACAGAGAACCAGTGGTTCCAATAAATTAATAATGAATGGCAATTTGCTAATTATTCATGGCTAAGTCCTCTGTATCATCCAAATGTGTTGTTTTTTGTGGATAAGCATATGAAGTACGTGATCCTCCCAGAGCACCCGCATGAGGAGTGTTTGTTGGACAGTCCCATCCTGCCATCTATGGGCCTAATTGATCAGATGTTTAGCACTGCCTATGCTGGCTTTTCCCAGAATTTCTGGTACTTAAGAAGAGGAAGAATGTAGTCCTTTCCTGTAAATAAAGCATGGATTTGCTGATTCATTAAACCCAAGAGATGAGGCATTACAGTGTGTAGCGAGGGTAAGAGGTTCCATCTACAGGGGTGAGGAGCAAATGGGGAATGGAATAGCCCTTTTTTAATTACGCAGATTTTGCTTTTAAATTAACACAATCTTAATTCAAGACAAAAGGTATTTTTCTACAAAGAAATTTGCAAGGCCATTGCGAGGGGAGGGAGTTATCATTAACCATTGGTACCAAGGTAGGTTTATTCAACCATTTTTCTCAAGCAGCCAAAACGGAGATGTTCTCTATTGCTGCTAAAGCAGTAACGTACTTACCAAGATGTCTCCTGTCCTTGCGCTCCCCTGGCCAGGAGCCACAGCTGGTAGTGGATTTCTTGCTTTCTCTTATCAAAGCTGAGTCATGGCAGAAGGTTTGTCCTACCTTTCATGGATGAGGATAAAGGTGGAGCTGTTGCTCAGCCCCTGCTCCCCTCAGTGGGACGTGGGGTGAGATGCTGCCACCACAAGCCCTTGATGAGCTGCTGGAGATCCTGGGCCAGGCACAGGTCTCAGCTCTGCTCCGTGACACTGGAGATCCAGGCTGTATAAGTCAGGTTGTAGGGTGCATCATTTTAGTATCCTGGCTCAGTCAGAGGTGCAACACCAACCCTATGCTTCTGCAAGCCTGTCCTCATCTCCTCTCTCTTCTGCCTGAGCACTTCTTAAATTAGGGCAGGAAACTGAGTGTTTGTTGAAATCCTGCATTTTTAATCTTCATGTAGATTTAATCTATACATCTATATAGAAACTATAAATCTACTTAAAAGAGTGTTCATAGAAGCATTAAATTCACTGCTACATGTGTGATCTCTATGTCCCCTGAAGATATGTGATCCACAAAAGTATGGATTCATGTAAGCCATCACCTTGCAGAAGATGAAAATAATTATTACTTCTCTAGTAGATATGTGTGTGTTTATTCTTAAGTAAAATTCTTAAGAATTATTCTTAAGTATTATTTTTATTTTCTAAAGAGCACCTCCTATGCATTCCCTAGTATTTTTAGGAATGCTATAAATAACTCGTCTGGTAAGTGGTGCCTTTCTTAAGAAAACTTGCAATACAGAGGAAGCATCCTTGTCCATTACTAACAGCTGCCAAAGAAATTACTTCCTTTAAATGGCTGGTTATATGATCCACAGGTGTTACTGACATTCAGATTTATAGAGAAATCTTAGATATATTGTCAGTAATTATTCAAAACCGTAAGTAATTGTGAAGAGCTGCAGAAAAGGTCAGTAATGACATTTGGAAGGAGGAGCATAGCAAGGTGTGAGAGATGTGGTAGTATTTTCTGTGTTAATTTAATTGCTGCAGCTAAACAGAACTACTTTATTGAATAAGCATCCAACTGTGAACTTATGGTTAGTGCAACATGCTTATAATCTTGTCTCAAACATTTCTACATGCTAGGAAGCTCCAGACCATGCCCTCAATTTATATGTGTTGATTGCATTGTATCCTGATTCCTACATAAAGATTCCCAATTAAACTGCTGTATTAATATTTTTAATACATTGGGTTTCATGTCTGAAATGCAAAAAAAAAAAAATATTCTTCCAAAAATTTAAATTAACTCATTGTAAATTGCACGTAACGTGTAATAATATGCATGTTCCTCAGTCGCACTATGTATAATTGGTGCAGTGTTGGCTACATCTCCTGGAACATCAAAGACCCAGAGGTATCGAGGGTATCTGCAGAGTGGTATAATGGCCTTGCTATGACACATCTTCTAAATAAGGGGACAGGCAACCATCTTCCACGGTCATTTTCTGCTGTGCCAAGTCATGAAAATCAAAGAAAAATTAGGCTTAAGGGGACTTCAGAGATCATCTCAGTCATCTGATGGAGGACAGGCTCACAATGCCAGTAGTTGTTCCTGGCAGCTGTTGGACCTGCTCCCCTCAATCCATAGTGATTCATCACGGTCAGATTGTAGCCGTGTTTCTTTCTTGCATTAGCAACTCATCCTTTGTATTTAAACCAGACATTTTCTTATTGCAGCTGAAGCCTGTTTCCACCTGTCATAGTCACCATGGGAAGAAGAGAGAGCAGGGCTTCTCAGGAGTAAGAAGAAATGAGATCTGGGCAGAGGGAGGGAAAGGCAGTGCCATGGCAAAATAGTTGTCTCCAAGTTCATAAAAGCCTCTCCTGAAATGAGCAAGGGAATGATACAAAATTAGTAACTTTATGTACTGATAAACACATGCGTTTGCACTACCACCATCAATAGTATTAGTGATGGGGGGACCAAGCTTGCTGCTGGGACAGGTACGCTTCCATCACCATTTTGCAATGGTAATTTAACGTTGTCTGATGCCTGGTCTGCAGTCATATTCCTGAATTGACTCTTCTTAACCCTTAAAGGTTTGTGTATGCCCTTATTCCTCCAGCTTTAGTAAGCTTTAGTTTCTTTTCCTTTTTTTTTTTTCTTTTTTTCCCAAACACATCTGGGAGCTGGGATGTGGACTTCTCAAACGCAGCCTCTCTGGAGCCGTACTTAGAGCAAAGGGACCATGCAATGCAGCTGTGCTGCAGGGGTCCAGTGGCAGCGGCTGCACTGCTTGGGTTAGCGGTGCAGTGGGTCCATCTGTGGGGCACTTGGTTTGATACGCTCCCCCCATGCACGGTGCATGGCCCCAGCTGCAGCCCAAGACCTCCTTCAGGATGAGCATTTGTTATTCTGCCTAGAATAATATTCTCCTGATGCAGACAAGGTCTGGGCTGCATCACTGGCTGTGATCACCTCTCCCTGGCATGGACCTCCAGACCTCCTGTGGGAGTTGTCCCATACCATCCAGGCTGTGTGTGGGCCCTGCAAGGCTGACACTGCTGCAGGTGGTCCTTATTATCAGTAATTTAGCTTTTAGTTATTGTGCAAAGACTGTTTGGGTCGTCTTCTGTTCATATAGTTTGGTGTCATCATTAAACTCAGCAGTTTCATTTTATTGACTGAGAAATCTTATTTTAGCGTATTTGGATATGTGGCAGGTTTCTGCTAAGTTTTAGCTCGATAGCTTTGCCTGGCCTACCAAATTTGACATTTCTAGAAAGAAATTTATTCTCCAGGGACATTCCCTTTGTGTCCACAGTTTCAGCTGTTGTCCAATTACCCAAGAAAGATTTTACTGTTTTATCTCTCAAATACTGGCCTGCAAAGCAAATCAAACTTAAATTTGCATAGTTCTGTGTTATGTTGCAGCCAGGTGGGCTGATCTGCACCAAAAAAAAAAAATTATATAGGTATATCTAAAAAATTAAAATGAAAATTCCTGTACTCATTAGGAGCCTTTTCAAAGATGCTTCAGTCAGTCAAAACACATTTAGTGATTTAATAAGGTTTGAATCAAGCCCAAAGTCTCCCATAGACATCACTGTGCAGAGAACTGCTGCATGGACCTAATTTTTCATTGGGGGCTTCCCATCCAGTCCTGCCCCTGGATGATCTGCTTATCCAGCTCCTGCTGAGTATGCAGGGAAGGTCTCTTCCTCCAAGTCTCAGGAGGGGTGATGGACAAGAAGCAGATTTGAAATCAATTCTGGGAATTTCCAAGTAATTTGTAAAGGGGTTGTCACACATCGGAGCCGTCATGCTTTCTTATGGCTTCTGACCTGCTGCAAGGGACATCCAGGTCCACACCTGTAGGGTTTCATGGTATACCCTTTATAAAGCTAAGCCAAATCTTTGCATGATGCATTGTCCCATCTGGAAACTCGTAACGCCTGTGGCGTACCTCTTTGTTACAGACTGAAGGTGATTTTACTTTCTTTGTTTTCCCCTCTGTGTGCGCTCTTTCTTCACTGGTGGGTCTTCTGGTCTAAGTCCTCGGTTTTGCTTACCATGTCCAAGTTGGTCCAATAGGACCAGCTGCTACAGGAGAGGTGATCCATCATGGAAAGGACCTGTCCTGGGGATGGAGACTGGGGCGGACACCCAGCTCCTGATCAGCATGTTGAAATTCAGAGAATTAGAGAGGCAGGGTTATAAATCTGGGAGTCAGTTCCTTGGGGACCTTTCTCAAAGAATTCATCCAGGACATTTTAATTAAGTGATCATGTTCCCAATGGAAAACAGCTCTGAAAACTTTTAACCATCCCCAATGGGATTCATAAGCAAGGTAAAAACCTTTCTTCTCTACCTATTCTCACACAGGGTGAAATGCAGACGTACAATGCAGCTGAACAGCGCACAAGTAAAACAGTTTTCTTTACATCGCAAGTATACCTGGGGGACTAATTTCATAAGATATTGTTGAGACAAGGAGCCCAGCAGAGTTAAAAACTCAGCACCTTAAATTCATATATTCATACAGAATAAGATAAATGGCCAAATCCTCTATTTATGTAAGTCATAATAATTCTGTTAGATGTTGGGTTTGAGATCCTTCCATATGGATGCCAACTGCTGCTCCAAGTAACAATTTCTGAGAGTTAAGGAGAAATTTTCTCTAAATCCGTTTTCCAGCTTGAGCTTTATTCTGAATTATATGACAATGAGTGACTGAGATGGGACGAGGTAGAAATAACCCATCTGAGCAAGGCCAATAACATGTTTCTCCTTCACATTTAGAAGAAACTTTAAAAGCCTGAGGGTGTATCTGTGTTTTAGGGGAAAAAAAAAAAACCAAACAAAACCCCCAGTGATCTTTGCTGTGGATCCTTACCGAAGTTGCCTTTATGTTATGTTTTGTTACATTTGTGTTTATATTCTCAAATTGTGCAATTATAACCATAGCTAACAATGTTAGACACATATTCTTACTGAACTGGATAAATGAGAGAGGTAGAAGCATGTCTAAATGTTCATCTTAGGTATCAGTTAATTATGATAATTAAAACATCCAAGGTCATCTGTGGAATTTATTTACAGCGTGCTGCTGAAGGCAGCGGCTGCCCGTGCACTGACCAGGGTGAGGAGCACCGATAGTCAGAGCTCTTCTTGAACTTGTGTTTCTTTTTAAGAGGTAGAAAACCTTGAAGTAAATTAACTTTTTAGAAAAATTGAAAATGCAAAGAATACCGTGAGTAACAAATGGAATGAAAACTAGAAGTGCTACAATGTAATGATATAAATATATTTTACAACTCAATCTGGAAGACAGACTTCAGACTTGGCCTCAAAAATTTTGCAGAATGGGGGGGAGGTTCATAAAAGGTTGATAGGAAACAAAGGATGAAAAAAATTCCCATGTCAAGAGATTAAAGATGATTACTGGCTATCTTCTAAAGGGAAAGGGCTTATTGAAATATTGGCTAGTCTAGAGAAGGTGTATTAGGAAGTTTTCTCATAAAACAAGCCCAAGAGAGCTTTCACTTACACTAATCAGTGGCAAATTTTAAACTTAATGCAAAGCACTTCTTCATTAAAATATTATTAAATGTAGAACTTATTTTCATAACAAGTTGTTGAGACTAAAGCTCATGGGGCTTTAAAAAGGAATTAGCTATTGATCAAAGGTATCAAGAATTTTCATGAAAATCATAGAATAGATTTTAAACCCAAGACTTCAGTATTTAAGTGAATAGTTTGACAGGTTGGAAAATGCCACGACTGAGATACTTTACCAAATAAATTCTAGATTATTTAGCAAAAGCAGTTGCTTGAAACCAAACAATGTTTATCTGAAAAACATGTGTGCTGCTATCGTGTCAAGTGTCCTCTAATTTAGAGATTACTAAAAAAAATAGAGATAGAGATGATCTCCACAGCTTCTATTTACGTTTTCCCGAGAGCTGCTATACGTTCCTAAGTGTCTGAACAGTTTGTGAACTGAAGAAAATTAGAAAGAAAAAAAAATTCCTTTTTTTGCTGCAAGAAAGCTAAAAATAGATTCAGAGATTCAAAACGGTGAGCTTTTTCAGCGAGCCCACACTATAAACACTAATTAACCTCTGTACTGAATCACATAAGTAACAAAATGCTGAGGTATTTCAATAAGCATCTAAAATAGAGAACTAAATTAATGTTATCCATATTTCCACCTGCAGGTTTATATATTGAGATTTTGACTGGTTTTAAAATAACAAATTGAGTAGAAAAGCTTAGTCTTCTCAGGGCTTTTCCAAACCTCAGACGAAAAACATTGGCATCAGATGCTTAGATATTGCTTGTAATATTAGAAATGCTTAGTGAAAAAGACCTATGATGAATTTTTCAGAAACGTACTTTTTTCCCAAAGATAATATCACAAGTAACAAAGCTGATTTCTTGACTTTAAAATGTTCTGCTATGAAGCACCAACAACAGTAATCTGAATTTTACTGTGCAGTAAGATGCTGTTACTGTTACAGACCTCTTATAAATTGACCTGTAAAAAGATATTCAGATTTTAGACTATGCAGTATTTAGATTTCACAAAATTTATTCAAAGATAAAACACAAGCCTGAGAACTTGATCATTTAAATTCTGTTAATTTACTCAGTTAAAATACTATTCCAAGAGAAAGAACAAAACATTTCATTTTAAATTATTGGGGATGTGAGGGAGAAAGCAACAAATCTCATGAAGTAACCACACCGTAAACTAAGGCACATTGCAATATAGCAGTGATGTACAGCTTTTATTTATTTAGCCAATAAAATGTACATCTGGTACCAGCCCCTTTTCTTTCCTAATGCTGTTTCTGAGCTTTCCACAGTGCTGCAAGTATATGAGAAAATGTCTGTCAGGCTGGAGAACCTAACTTTGAAGTAAGGATTCAACGGTGTCTTATCTAAACGATTAGAGACTAATGTTTTTAAAGCTACAATTTTCCAGCTAAAGGTAGTTGTATGCAGTTCTTAATCTTCTTCAGCAAGGTGCATTTCTTCATTTTCTTCAACTTTCTTCTTAACCTAGAGTTGAGTTTAAAAAATAGATTCCTGCTATTATCAGAGCAGTATATTGTATAAAGTACGTCTGTTTCAAAATAGTACTTTTCATTAATGACTAAGTGGTTGACATTTTGAAGCAAAAATAGCGCTTTTCGCAAAACAGCAAAATGCTTTCCCTGAATCCAGATTTCTAAATTAGGATGCAATGTGAAAAAAGTTAAAGTTTCCCTGCACTACTTGTCATCATCTTGTCTGAATTTCAGTATGTCATGCAACAGACACATGGTTCTAGTACTAAAGAAATTTTGCAGCCAGTCCATTTTTGTTTGCAAATGAAAGGCTTATTCTTGACCTTTCAGCATTTACTCTCAGCCAGCAGTCAATGAAGCTGCTCGTGGGCTCGGTAAATATTGTTCCACAGTTCAGCGTGCAACCTGAGCAGACAGATCATCATGTCCAGGACATGCAAGTGTCAACACAAGTGAGAAAGGTAGTTCAGCTCTTCATGGTCTTTGTTAATAGTTGTTATATAAAATACCCTACAAAATTTGCATTACTTTAAATAAAATTCCCAGTCTAGGGACTGGAACCATCACTCCCCCATTTATAAAAAGTTTTTCCCAGAGTGCCTGGGACTTTTCTTGAACATAAAAATACTTTCACATATTTTCTTTTAGCACATCTGGAGTTACTGACACTGTTTTTCTGGAAGGAGGGGAGCGAGAAGGAACGTGGTGTGTCTGACCTTGTGTCCTTGGTCTGATGCCATCCTGAGCTGCAGCCACCCCGGCACAGTGGAGCAGGAAGGAGCTGTGGCTGGAGCTTGTTACAGAGCTGCTCGCAACTCTTAGTTTTTGCTCAGTTTGCCCAGGGTTTTGGAACTGGCACCTGGTTGTGATGATGTACATGACAACAGAGTGAAAGGAAATTGTCCTTGAATAAACATTTGCGCAATACTCATTGAGCAAAGCAAAGGCTGGGAGAGGGTTTTTTCTACACGTAAATCAGTGCAATAAAGTGCTGCTTGGAAAATAACTGCTTAGGCTAAGGGATGAAGCTGGTCCAAAAACTGAATGGGTATGAATTTGTCATGCATAAATCCAGGCTGAGAGAGAAGGATTTCTTACCCTTAGAACAGCTGGGTTCTGCAACAGTCTTCAATAGACAGCGGTGGGGCAAGCAACCAAAATGATTTCGACAACGAAGCTTAGTGAGTTTATCAAAAGGATTTGTCCTCAGTGCTAAAGAAATGAACTAAAAGCCTCAGGTTTGCTCCATACAAAAAAAAAAAAGTCAAAAAAGAAGATGCAGCTCTTGAGTACAATTCCCTTTCCGCTGTTCCAATGAACACCTTACTGCAAAGCGAAACAAAACCCAATTTCACCCAGGGATTTAGTGCTGGTTTGATTTTATTATCCTGTTTAACAAGTGGGGTATGTGGTCGGTATTAACAAAAACAATTGGCCTGGGTCTAACTCTACCTAATGCCCTCTTTCCAGCTACTCACATTTCTAGGTTTCTTTAAGGTGATTTTTATTGTTTTGCATTTAAGAAAATAAGTCCTGTTTGTCTTTTTGGAGCCGAAGATTTATTTCATGTTCAATACATTAGAAGTAGCCAGTTTGTTTTGTGTGTTATTAAAGCAGTGAAAGGACAATGTAGCGTGGGTTGGTGTAGGCATCCTTGGTGCTGCAGAGGGACTGCCAGAGGAGCTGGGACCAGTCCAGGGTTATCTCAGCAAGGTTTAGGTGGATTTGGTATCCAAAAGAATGGAGAAGATATTTCCATTTACAAAAATAATATGTTTAGGTTTTGCATGCTAATAGGATGTTTCTAATATGCTAATAGTTCATCTGTGCAATGAGAATCTAAGCTGTAGCGTGACACTTACCTTAATGGGTTGTGCTGATTTTGCATTAGAAGCAGCAGCAGAAGAGCAAGTCTACCTCTGACCTTGGCAAGGAGTCGTCCTTGTTTTGGGTGTAATCTTCTGAGGCAGGATCCTGATATATAAATAACAGGTAATCTAATATTTTAAATTTCACTACCTTGACCGGAAAAAGTTATCAGGTCTGACAACAGCTGTCACAGTCTGATGTATCTAAATCCCTTGTGGGAGATGATAAGTGAATCCTTTGAGAAGCCCATGTTGTTTATTTTAAACCATTGAAGTGTGTGCTTGGATCCTCTGTTTTCTTGTAGGCTATTTGCATCAGACTTCTGTTCCTTGATCTCAGCTTTTAATAGCTCCCCAGGCAATAAATGCATTTCCTTCCTCTGAGTGTACGATGACTTGTTCTATAGATTAAACTAGGCACTGTTCGTCTCATGTTCTACCTATTTTCTAGTACCAAATGAAAAACAGTTGTACTTCTCTATGACTCATTTGTAACTGGAATACTCCACATTAATGTTCACTGTCATATTCGTCTCGGTTTTTTCTCTGACTTGTAGCATTATGTGGCTCTCTATTTCTCTTGGAAAGTTTGAAGTCAAATCTTATAATGTGCTCCTTCTTAAATTCTGGATAGAGATGTGCAGCCATAACTCCAACTTAATTAAGTCTCCTTTTACAGAAATTGTAGACATTTTATGAATTTCATCGTGACGTTGGCACATTTCACCATGTAATTTATAAAGATTTGTAATGATTCATTTGATAGGCATTGTCTGTGGATTTCAGTTCATCAGGGATCGGTAGAACTGTAATTATGCAGTAATTATTAAATAACTTATTCACAAATGGCTGTGCCAGTGAAAGCAAATATCAGAGCACTTGAACAGTATCTAGTTCTTCTAGGCATATGTTATATACATACAAGGATTGCAGAGATGGGGGTGTTTACTCTAAACACAGTAGTAATGCACAGATCAGGCAAGAATGTCTGTAAATGAGAATGAGACTTTTGTTCTGGAAATAGTTGCCTATGCCTGTATTTCCAGAGCTGCAAGCAGCAGGAGAAGACTTTCACCTGGGAAACCCTAGGGGAGGTGAACCTGAAGGTGGTTAGGTCAGGAACCCAGGATCCCCTTGGTCAGGGGGAGCATCTCTAACAGCTGAACCAGGGCGTAATGAACCCTCATTGCACAGGTACTATCTATTGGCCTATATATTGACTACAAATGTCAGCAATTTAGTTAGGTACCTGAAGTTAGTACGAACTCTTCCCAGTGAGCTCCTTGTGTCCAAGTTGCTGCTCTGTTGTAACTCAGGCAGATTCCTCTGTTTTCTTGTTTTCTGATAATCGGGATGATGAGTTGCTTGGCTGCCTGCTGCTGTGGGGACTTTTCCTTAGCCCAAGGCTGCTCTGTGTGCCTATGGGACATGGAAGTCTCAGCCCCAGGTCACTGCTCTGAGTCAGTGAGAGGACAACAGGCAGAAATGTGGTTCTTGTGTACCAGGACTTGCATCCTTACAGGTGGACTCCCTATCTGACCCCAAGTTAACAATATTTATTTAGAAATCATGCTCTACTCCAGTGAAATGAACTATTCATGTTAGCGAAAGCATAAACACATGATGCAATTTTAGTACACGTATGGCTAAGCGATACCTCTGACTCCACCAGAATAGTGTAACTGGCATTTCTGCATGTGCAGAGCTTTATTGAAAAAAAAAACAAACAGCTTTATCATATAAGTATAATTTATTGTGGAAAGATATCCCGTGGAAAAAATTGGGAAAAAAATAGAATTACTCTTGCTGGTTACAGAGCACAATATTTTATAGTGTTTCTAGCCCACAAATCTTTTATACAGCCCAGATCAAATGTGCATGTGTCAGAGCAAATGCTGCCGAGCATATTGATCAAAGGTCTTAAATATTGAGGTCAGCTGTCTCGCCTATAGATTGCACATAGCTTCCACTGCATGCCAGAAAAAAACAAGTCTACCTCTTTTCAATATCTGGGTAAGGTGCAGTCAGCCAGCAAGCAGGACCATTTTTATATGTCACTTGGTCTTTCCAAGAGAAGCCGAAGCATGGCTTAACAATATACTCCAGCCTTCCGCGGGATGAATGAAAACATGCTGGCGCTGGCAGAGGGTTTAACTGGGCTGCAGGGCTGTGTAGGAGAGGAAGGTGTTTCTGGGAAGATTCCCCTGCATCCAGACTATTTTTATGGGAGTTGTGCATATTCAGAAGTGGGAGAAAATTAACAAACCTGCCTATTATCATGAACCTGGTAAAAGCATTTGTTTAAATGTATTAGCAGTTGCAGGCATACCACTATACGCACAGGAAGGAGGTAGTGCAATGGCATGCGTCGTATTGCATCTCTAATGTATATTTTCCCTTATTTACTTCCAGAAATATAGTGACAGTTGTGCTGATTTAAAGAATGACCTCTGAGAACACGAATATAATTATTCGGAGTCAGAGCAATGCTAATCATATGTTTCTGAACAGCAAAAATGCTAACAGATTTCTAGATCTACATTATTCATGAGCCTATTTATACATATGAATGAAAGACCAAGCTAAAAGGATGCAGACTACTTTGTCACTTTTTCTTCATTTTGTTATGGTCTCAGCAGCTGTAAAAATCATTAAGCAGCAGTTTTCTCTGGAAAAATCTGAAATAGGAAATAAAGACTAATGAGCAAATGTTGTTTATCCTTTATAATACTATAACTTGAACAACTAAATAAAAACATTGTATTTCATGTAACTTTTGTGATGTAGATGTAATTAAAATGTTGACAGGAAATAGAAATTCAATAGGTTTCTCTATTTGCTTCAACCTGGTTTTGTTGCCTAAGGCACGGACAGCACACAGGTGACATGGCACCAGGAAAGGGGCAGACTCATTAGCAGCCTCATTAGACCTTTGACATCAACAGAAGGTCATATTCAGTGTAGCACCCCTGACAACTGGGTTGTCTGTCTTTTCTGCTTCTTTGTCCATTTTGCAATTCAGTTATGCAGTGCTGTTCTATAAACTTGGTTTAGAAGAGCAATAGGCTAGGAAGGGTTGATTAAGCATTTAGAGATCAATTTCAGAAAACTCCTAAAATGTTCTTTTTTCTCTTTCATGAATAGAGCTATTCCTTTCCCTCTATTCATTTTAATTAAAAACATGCAATTTATTTTAAGGCTTTTTCTTTTATGAAAATCTCCATGACTGGTTACTACACACTGATTGATCATCCCTCAACTTTTAGATATGCTCTCTGCTTTGCAAAAAGCCTGTGTGTCGCATAGAGGGGACCATGGCAGATGCTTACATTTATGGATTGATGGGCAAACCACAACATACAAGTTGAAATGGGTTGTCAGGCAACACAGGGACAGGTTAGAGTACAACAGGAAGCTTTCAAAAAATTTCCCTTAACTGATCGTGGTTAAAACAATGGCTTCTTCTTTTCCTTTTTGGCAGACAGTCCGCTGTGGGTCTAGCTGCAGCTGCTCATTGAGAAATTGAGATGCTTCAAGTGTGCAGGGGAAGGAAATTTCATAAATCATATCCTCAATAGTGCTTTTCTAATAAAAGTTATAGGAAAAAAATTGTAAACCATGTGGAAGACTTCATAAATGCAGGTCCTCAACAGAGATGGCAAATTGGTTGTGCCTTTTATTATGTTTTATTTTTGATAATACTCGGCAGTGTCTTGTAACTGGATACACAGCACTGAGAGAAACGCTTTTCGATTTGACATCAAACGAGCCCTATTGATGTATCTTCTTAGAATGCAAAAGTGCTGTCTGAGGTTTTCTTCATTTGTGAAAGTTATTGTTATATTTCATAAACTGCAATGGGTGTCCCTAGGCTAGAAATGCAATGCTTTAGAAATCTTTCTCTGCATCTGAAGGAGCCCCAGCTTCTTTGGAAAAAAAAAAACATCCTTAAGTGGCTTTACATAGAGTAAGTAGTGTGTCCCTAACACTGGGGTGGCCAGACCATTTTGATCTCTGTGGCATTTCGGCAGAAAAGCAGAGCTCCTTGCTGACCAGCAGTTGCTGGTTCCTTTCCCTTCTCTTTAAATCCAGAGCATCACCTGTCTCTTGGGTAATGTATTTACTGTTATGCGTCTCTTCCACATCCAGAGGTCACTCGGAAGACTGCAGACAGCCCTACGCACCCAGGGCGTGCGTGGGACTCGCCATAGAACAAAATATTTCTGCCTGGTTTTGGAGTTCTTTGCCTTTTCTTAGCTTCTCTCTACACATAACCTTCACCATCTCCAAACTACCCATAACCATATTTTCTTTGCAATTAAGGTATGAATACTTTTCGCTATCCTGACGTAAGGGACCCTTTGCGTGGTTTGTTTTACATTTTTCTCTTAGACTTGCTTTGCAGGAGTTTCTTCAGCCATGTGTTGCATGAGACTGTTGAAGGCTGCAAGTGCTGAGGTCCATTCTGAAATCTGTAAAGATTTAATCGTTTGCATTTATTTTTCAAATCTGAAAAATTTCATTATTCATTTATTCAAATTTATTTTTGGTCCTTGAAATTTGTTGCACTTTACTTTTTCATTTTTGAATAGTTTAGTGCTTGTAAATACTAGTGCAAAGATGTACTAGTGGTGGGACCTTAAACTAGTGGGTATATTTTTGTGACATTCAAAAAGCAGACTGCAATATGAATGGGTGCTTTTGCCAAAATCCCTTTGCTCAGGATAAATTTCCCTGATTTATTTATTTCCTCAAATTACAGGCATTCCTGTGGAAGGTAAAGCCTTGAGCATATACCAACATGTTATAGATGTGAAACTGTTGTGCTAGTGGGGACAGAAACTGCATACTCTTACTGGCAAGAATATCAAATATGTGACCTTTATTTTAAATATTATTTTGAATGTTTTTAATGGAAATATAATTTTTGCCTGTTAGTGGTTCACACACCCCCCCTTAAATTAAATTTAAAATTTTTTTTTTCCACGCTATAAAATAGTTCATCCTACCTAAATTATGATGATTCATTCTGGAACTTATTAAAAATTAAATAAATTTTAAAAATTTAGTAGACTCCAGAGTTAAAATAATGTGTTATTTTAGTATCTTTCTTTGATTTTTCACAAGAAAATAAAATTCCATTAGAATTTTAAGTAAAACTTTAAATTACTCTCATTACTTTTTGTGTGCCAGCGAGGAACATATGTGGTGCTCAGGCCTGGTACTCCACAGAAATGGCTTTCAGTGAGTGCTCTTAAAACTTAATTTTCATTGGACTTCTTTTACAAGAGTACACTAAAAAGTGTCATTAACATGGTTTTCTACAGGCTTAAAAATATTCGAATATTTATTGAAAAACTCTTGCTATCAAGCAAAACCAAACTAATGTAGGTGTAGAGCAGTGAGGATTGCCGAAGGATAGAATGAGTAAACTACCTGGCAATTTCAGGTCTATTTAAGGTCTCAAACTTCAAGTTGATAATTTTTTTTTTTTTAATGTCTCATAGACATTGAGCTATTAAATACTTATCATCCTGTAATAAAAGAACAACCCATTTAAATAAAATAATCCATTACTAGGCAATTAAGGTGTAATAACTCAAACCTGTAGAAGAGCACAACTGCAATTGCAAAATATTAATGGTGAGCAAAAGACACAAAGTAAATTAAGGTCATGTCTCTACCCAATCCACTTACAGTTTCCATCCAAAAGATTTATTATTAAATATGTTTTTCCATTTACGATTGTACTCAAACAATCTCTGGCTTACCTAGGCTTAAAGACCTCTATTTCAAAATGAATCATTAATCTTTAACAAAGTTGATGAAGCCCGGGGGAGATTAGATTAAATAAGCCTGGTTAATTATCAAAGGTCATAAATGAAAATAGTTATGAGGGGGTTTTTTAATTGATTAATGTGTTAGTATTTAATTGCTAGTTGTATTTTGGACCAGTTATTGATTCCTCCAATACATGGGAAGTCTAAATATTATTACAGCAAAATCCAACAATTTTACTAATGCAGACTGAAATGAAACAAGCTTTTTATATTCTCCTGTTACAAAATGCTCTCCTTATGATCTGTAGGTGTGCTAGTCTGGTAGCATCATGTTTTGACACTTTCTCAGATCTAGAAATTGCACTCTCATTAGATAAGATGTTACTGATATTGATACCCCCATCCTATAATAAGATATCTCATAAACTTGTGCTTTCTCTTACACAGTGTATGTAAATGTCTTTCTATAGTAAATATTAATATCTAACCATACCTTTTCAAATCATTTGTATTTATCTTAAGAAAACTCATGGGGTTTTAAACCAAATATAAATAGGGAAACCATTTAGAGTGTTGATGATTAATATCTAGACTACAAAATACTAGAAAAAACTAGAATAACATTAGAAAGAAAAAACTAGAATATATGCCAACACTATGGTTTTGTCAAATTAAGTGTGTATCTTTTCTTGATTGTGTATCTGACTTCTCAGTCTTCCTAAGAAAATACTATTGAACAGAATGGATTTCTATGCTGTCGTGTGTGTCATATCTTAAAACAAGATTTCAAGAAACATAAGTTTTTAGCTAAAGGCAACTTGAGTTTGTTCCAGTAGTCATTTCACAGTTGGGATCAAAATACCTGAAGAATGGCAGAAACCGATGTTACAATGTTGAGGGCTACAGAAAACAATTAAAACATTTCATAGTTTCTGTCTGTCATAGTTATTGTAAAATAGGTTAGACTTTCTGTCACCATAATAGTGTAGAATACAAAGAATGAAATTATATCTCAGACTTGTATAGCATTGCTTTTTATTCTGAAAAACAGAATTTGAGTGTTGCATATGGCTTTACTCATAATAAAGAATATTTTTCATTTTTAAAAACTGGTATCCTCCTAACAGTATCAATTGCGCCAACCAAAACAGTTTCATTTTGGACCAGCTGCAGAGTGATAAAATAAGCTTTGTAATAAAAAATGGGGTTCATAGCTTTAACTCAAGACTTATTCTGCAATGGTCCCAGTGATGGGCTGGTGCTGAGCTCACGCTGGGAGGGGGCTCCAGAGAACTGGAAAAAAGCATCATCATTTTTATATTACTGAAGAATTATCCTTCTCTAATGGATCAAAATGGTCTTTATGGTGACATTAACATCCACTGTGAGCGACAGACAAAAGTTGTTCACTGGCTCCAGCATCAGCAGAAATGTGCTCCCACATCTGCAGCTGAGGAGTGCAGGGAGAAGGCGGCTGCCACGCATCTGGGCGGGGATGCTGGTAAGTAGGAATAGAACTGTTAAGCCACTGTCTGTTCCCTGTCTTAATATGGAGCAGTATTGGACTGGTTCTGTGTCAACGAAAGTCTGTTTTGTCATTTGTAGTTTCTAAAGACCTTGATTTGCAGAGGATATCCTTACAGTCTTCATATGCTGGGGAAAAATATATATATATATTATATTTTAAATATTGTTAATATGAAATTAATTACAATACTTAGAGCAGAACTGTGCTTCAGAAGTGATATTCACAGAGACACTTTTTTTTCTGTTACCTTGAAGGAGATCATTTTTTCAGGGGAAAAAAACCATCTGAACAGACTAAGAATGGCAAGTGCTGAGTCCAGTTGCTTGACAGGTCTTGTAATTTCAAATTTATTATTAGACAAATTAGTAAATTTGCTGTATAAAATGCAGAGACAGAACCAGCAGATGAAGACTGAGGGGTTTGGCAAGGTCCCAGAAATGGGAAAATTGTCAAAAGGTCTGTGTAGTGTTTATAGATAATATATAGAAAGCTGACATGGGGGTGCAGGGGAAGGAAGGGGGATGGGAATAAATAATAAGCACTCTTCTCTCCTTTATGTTTGTGCCAGGACAAGGCATGGAAAAAAGAGAGAGGAGAATGAAGGCATACATCTGGTATGGTCCCATGGCGTTCCAGATTTCTCCAAACTTCACATTTTTTGTATCTTCACCATTGCCTTTCCCTTCTTGGATTTAATAAATCTTGAACAAAAGTCCTACCAATATGTGAGCTACGGCTCCAAGGGGGCTGCGTTAGAGACCCTCACTCACAGCCCAGACTGTGACTGCGCTAGTGCTGTGCAAATAAAAACTAACTTGCAACACCAAAGAGTTACTACATCTTCATTAAACACTGTGAGCAATTTTTGGTTTTGCCAAATCTCTTTTTAGATAAATTTTATCTTAAACTTGCAATGTGGGAAAACTTGCAGTATTTGCAAGTGCAGACCGAGATTTTGGTAGTTTTCCTCATCTTTCCTTCATCGGCAGACCCCTCTGTACGAGACTGCAATGTTTTGTAACTGGAAGCATGATGCACCATTTTGAGATCTGTTACATTTCTGAACTCTTATCCTGACTGCAGTTTAATATTGAAATTGTTTGTGTTACTGACGTAGTTAATTCCACAGGAGAAACTGTACTCTGGAAAATACTGATCATACTCTTCTTTGTGAGATGTCATAACAATTATGTTTCGATATAATTACACTGAGCTGTGTGTGTGGCTCGCTATACTCTGTCCCAAATGGCAGAGGAACTCAAGTCTGTGAGCAGTGGACAGGGAAATGTGGCTTCATTAGCAGCAAAGAGTGAGGGACTAGTCCTAACTCATGAAAAAGGACGTTTGAACTGAAGTATGCCAGTATAAGTAGTAACGTGGTATCTGTCACTATAACATCTGTGCATTTTTAAGTGGAAAAATGTGACAAATTTCTGGTACATGTACCGTGGGCCATTCTGTGTCTGCTTTTGGTTGCAGGAGGTGGGGTGCTTGCTTGGGGGGTTGGTATGGTTTTTATCTGAGAGTCAGAGGCTTGTACACTGGTTTTCTGCAGGCAACAGACTGAAACAACGTATTGTTTACTTTTGCTGAGTTTTTCATATTCTCTTGGGGAAAAAAGGTTGGTTTATGCTATTAAGATGCTGGGACTGGGAGGATGCCTGGGTCAGTGAATCTAATCCCCTTATACCGCAGGCTGCTCCATCATGTAATCCCTTCCATAAACTAATCGAGTTTCCTCCTCGAAGGAGTTGGTTTTCCTTTGCACAAGCTCTGATGAGGAGGCAACATGAGGACAGCAAGGCTATAAAAGCTGCAGACCCACTTCGGATTTCTGAATGCATTTGCTCTCGGATTATACCCATTTGTTCATGCAAACAGGGGCTGATGAATTACTCGGTTCCTTAATCATATACTAGGAAATTTTCTAGGCAAATAATTACAAGTAATTGGCCTCTAGTAAACTAATAGCCAGTTTTTATTTACTTGCTTATTTTTACCTACCTATATCCTTTAATAGCTCCTTCCACCTCATATTTTTCTAAAGCCTTGAATGCCATGAAGTTGTAGTTGTGTGTGCTTACCCTCCTTGAGCATATCTTTAATTCTCAGTCCTGCTGTACCTGCTGTCCTCCCCTCCCCATGAATTTACTGTTGTTTTGATAATTTTATGTGCAAACGTATTTAAATCCCTCTGACCTGAGTATCCTGAGCTGATTGAATTTTGCTTTAACTTTGGTCTGGTAATTTCTATTTCCATTTTGTTATTCAGAATGCTGTCTTTTAAGCTTTTGCTAAAGCTGAAGCAAAAAAAAAGATATTTTTAGGTCCATTCTTAATTTCTCTATCCTACCTTTGTGAACAGAGTTGCTTTAATTTTTCTTAAGGCATCTATGGGGCTAAAGAGCATTTTGCAGCAGGTTTGCTGTGGTTTCCTTTCCAAGCTGCCGTTCAGCTGGGCATTTGGGCAGCTCCCACTTCATCCCTGCCTGGCCGGGTTTCCCAGACATTGCTTCTTTATGGCCAATTCCTTTTGTTTCTTGTAATTTTCCACCTTGTGCACTGTAGCCTTTCATGGGGTGGTTTCCTATTTTATTAAGAGGGTTTTCTCTGCAAGCTTTTTTCTGCCTGGGATCAGAAAGGAATTCCTAGATACTATCTCTTTCCTTTTGGTAAAAGGCAACGTTAAATGTCCTTGACATTAAACTGCAACTCCCTGTCCCAGCTGTCTTTAGTAGCTTATACTCTCCAAAGATTTTTCTTTTGAGGATTAGAGCTGTAGTTGCAAGTCTGTGGGGTTTATTCTTCCACTTTATTTAAACTCACTCAAGTGCTGATTCTCTAATGCCAGATTATTTCCAGCAGTCGGCTCTAGCATACGCTCACCACCATTAACCAAAACTCATTTTAAAAGAACATTACATTTTATTTCTTCCCATGACAATGTGGTACAGATACCTGCACACCTTATCCCACTTTGCCCCTTCCTTCACCTCTGTGAAGTTGGGCTGTTACACCAGGACCTGTCAGTGCATTTCTCTGTTTAAAAACTCTCTAGTTGTCTTTATCAAAATCTGACTTCACAGATAAAAAGATTTCCTTGTGTTGTCCCAGGAAGACTTTTCTCCACCTTTCTCAAGGTAATATTAACCCAGACAGTTTGTTTTACCCATGCTATCATCTCCTGCTTCCCTGTACTCCATCACAATGTCGGCATAGGGTGCAGCACTCTTCATGGAGTGCTTTCTACCCTGTTCCACCCCTGCTCCAGACACAGCTACTACTCTGCATTGTGCTGTGTTTGGTCACACTTGCTCCCTTTCAGGACTCTGTGCATTGCTTACAGGCGGTTTTGTTATTTCTCCGTGGCCATGTTCAGTGTCAGGCTGTGATTTGTACACCCCTTCTCCTGACAGCATCACTTAGCTGACTGCTGTTCTCAGCAGCATTCATACTTCTTCCATTCACTTAATCCATCTGCCATCAAATACTTTATTTGCTGTCCTGTCTACATTTACTTTGTTTTCTTTCTGCTCCTATGCACAGTTGCAAAGATCTCTTGAGCTTCTCCCAACCTTCCCCCTTTTTCTTCTTAAAGCTGCCCCAGTCAGGGATGCAGCCTCGACCCCAGAGGGTGGCTTTCACCAGTCCTTGGGTGTACCAACTCTGCTCTAAAAGTCAGTTCGTGACTTCCACAGATTTGTAGTGCATGGCAGCACCTCTAAAATGACAGGACAGGGGCTTCTAACTCCAGACTCGCTTGTCCCAAACCATCACTGTGAAGGTTCTGCTTTCCATGGTGACATCTCTGGCAGCATCCCCAGGCATTCACTGTATGGTCAGTAGGGTATTTGTAAAGAGAGCTGAACCATAAAAGGCAATAAAAGCTATATTTGTACACAATTAAGAAAAAAAACCCAAACTGTCTTCTGTCATCAGCTTTTCCCAAAGTGTGCTACTCTGTTTTGGTTGAATCTGTTCTGACCCGTCTTCCCAGAGGAGTCTGGGTTCCTGGAGGGGCTGAGCTCTGTCTCCACAGCATGGTCACTGCAGACGCCCTATTTGAGCATCCCTGGAGTCTTGTGGCACAGGAGAGATGCCCACCACAAATTTTGACCTTCTCGCTTGCACATCCACCAGGTGTTTGAAGTTGATGGTGGGAATTTGCCCCGTTATCCCAGACTGGTGGCAGCAGTCGGTCTGCAAGTGCAGCCACAGGACTGAAAAGCAGGCAGCCTTCCCAACCTGGCAGTGAGGACAAAGACAATTACAGACTGGCAAGTAATATTAAGTGGTTTTGGGCATTAGTACATTTAGACCTTGACAGAAATTACCAGTTTTCCATGTGTGTTTAGCAGCCAGTGATGCTATGCCAGTATCCCTATGCCTAGGACACTCCTGTAAGCCTGAATTTGCTTTAAAATAATGAGATGCTCACGCCTGCCTCACCAGAATAGGCAATTCTGAAGATAACAGCAATTCAGACAGCATCAAGTCTGTAAAGGGCAAACTAGGAGGTGGTGTGAACGCATTGCTTTTCCTCTGGTTTATGAAACAAATCTAAAAAGCTCTGCTCAAGGAGAATTCTCCATTGTAGACACAGAAATGGCAGAGAATATCATATTTTTCTATTATACTTTCATGGGTTTTTTCTACAACCACCCTTGAAAATTTGAGCAGTCCTGATATTATAGGATTGGGGTCCCAGCAAAATGAAGTACAGATACTACCGCTCCTTCCTACACATCCCTGCCTCTCAGTGTTACTAAGAAGTCATTAATATATTTTAATTTTAATGAACCAGCCTAGCGTGCTTATAGGGAAACCAGTTGGTTTTGTTTTCTCTCTATAGACCTGAACAGTTTCATGAATAAAGATTTGCAAAGAGTTTTAGAACTCGAAACTAGAAATATACCCATCTCTCCAATTCCTTGATCTAATAATATATTGTAAAAATGAGATTTTTGCAAGAATAATACATGATATTACTGCCTTCACTTCCAGACTCAGTGAGGTTATGATTCTGTAGCTTTATGCTACCTTAAGCACCTACAATTAAGTCTAGATCCAATGTTTCCAAAAGAGGCACAATCCTAGTAAAATCCCTGCTGGTTTGGGTATGGTATTTTGCCTTTTAATGAAAAATTGTACTCATTGCGTATGTTAATTTACTTGATTGTTGCAAAGAATGTCATTATTCTACAGCAAGAGGAACCTTTTCCTTTATAGGAAGCCATAGCAACAAGAAGGGTTGACTTCTAAATTCACAAGAAAAAGATCCTGTTATTTTAAGGTAGCCAGAAAAATAACTTTTGTCATCATTGTACAATGCATTTGAAGCAAAGCTGATAATTATATGTGAGAAACAGGACGTAATTTCTCAGAACATAAAGATTTGGAAGAAATTAAAGACCGCTAAATCAAATTATTATAAAACTTATAAAACAGTCATTAAAATACAAAATCAATGAATTCTTGATAATTATTTGGGTTTTTCTGAGTCTCTTGTTTTAACACCATTTCCTTTTCTCCTGCTAAAATCATGTTTGCTCTATGCAGGAGTAAAACCTTATTTCATAGAGGACTTTTTTTCTAGACAGCTGGAAGAATTTTGTCATATTGTGTTTCCCTTTTTCCTCACTTTAAGCACAAGCAGTGTTCCTTGGCTGGGGACATCTCCTGACAGCCATGCAGTGCTGCCCTGCAATAGGCTTTACCCCAGCAGGCTCTCGCAGTTCCTCATACAATGAGACATCAGCCAGGACCTTCATTGTGCCTGTCTCCTAAGAAAGCGGAATTGGTGTCTTAAGAAAAATTGATTCAAAACCCACAAATACATCACTATGGCTATTGCACAGTTTCCTAATCCATGCCAATGTAACAAAACCTGTGTTTTTTTAAAAATTAGGTATTGCTGAAATCAATTTAGTTCATCAGTCTTCACTGTACGATCATTATTTCTCTAGCTTTCTGTAATTTTGCTTTACATCTGTGAAATATACTGGGAAAAAACCCTGTTTGCACCGCAGTCAGTTAAGCAGAAACCTTCATCTGAAGCACAACACAAACCCCAGAAGAATCCTCTACCATCATTTATGTCCTTCACTGACTTTGCATCAGCCTTGCTGGAAGCAGCAGCCAGCTCCTGCTGTCCTGCTGCCCAGCACCCAAGCACCATATGGCAGGGTGTACAAACTACACATCCCCTGGGATGCTCCTGGACGCAACAGGATGGAAAGCACCCTCATGTCTGCCTTTCCTTTCCCACTGCCCCAGTTGCTGTAGTGGGAACCTGTGGGGGACATCTGGGGACCAACCGACAGACCTGTCTGTCCACAGCTCTCCCTCTCTCCATTGCCACGTACATAAACTGCCCCTGTACGGGAGTAGGAAACCTCGATACTAGATTTTCAACCCTTTCTGTGTTAAAGACTGCTCAAGATGTCACCAGCCTTCATGGATTTTAAATTTAAACTAAAATTGTAAAGTTGGAGTAATACAGTTGAAATTCCATTTTATATTAAAAATTATTTGAATTTATCAGTGCCAATGATGTATTTGTCAAAATGTCAAATAAATATTTTTAAGATTGGAAACATTCATCTGTATTAGCACAATTCTTAGCATCAGTAATTGGTAAAGAAACTTCACAACTTTTTGTTTGGGAAAATACTTGTCTGTTATTTCACTTAGAATCATTTTTGCATCATATTAACCTGAAAAGTAATTGCAGGGGAAAAAATTGGATGCAAGTGGAGAGTGTGTTCAGCTATTACCTGCACATCCATTGTTGTCAACTCACTCACATTTTTTTTCATTAGTTTCTTGTTATAGTCAAGATATGGTCAATGATCTTTTGAGCTTGGTAATCTTGTTAAATCTGTTTTATTAAGAGTATTGAATTGCTACATTGAGATGGTAGCTTGCTTCTGTGCAAGATTGATTGGGACTGGTATTTCATTTTGCATAGCACTATTCAAAGCTAATAAAAAGGCACAGAATAATGAATTTTAAAGTAAAATTATAATGAAAAGCCACAGGTGATTTTTTCATTAGACTGAATGCTGGAGAATTGTGCTCTTCTCTTAACTTTTTCTGTTGTTTGTATTCGTTGCCCCAGGTGAAGTAAATATCTTCAAAATGTGTTTTATGTTTTTGATAAATGTTTTCTTCTGGAAAGACTTCAATAATTAAAAAGACACACATTTTTAAAAGTTCACTAAAGCACAAAACTACTACTTAAAAACATTCTTTGTTCAAAATTGTTATCTTGACTTACATTCATTATAAGAAATTATCTTCAATGAAGTGAGCAAAAACCCCTTTTTTTAGGCAGGTTTCAGTAATTCTCAGGAGAAATACTTTTGAACTTGAGAACTCCAAGGGTGGCTTTGTCAAGGTGGCAGGCAAAAATATTTGCATATTCGGAGTGTGATGGTCCTGATGTTGTGTACCGGTGACACGTGAATGACGTAGCTGGGAAAAGAAAGATGCCGTTCATAGGCTCAGAAGTCTGGTCGACTGCATGTTTGTTACAGGCCTGTAACGGCCAGCCCAATCTTTAAATAAAATTGTCGTGTCTGTTGCATGACTGTTTTCTGTCTCATTCTGTATTTGTCTTCCATGTGTGATTAACTCCCAAATGTTCTCTTTTTTTTTTTTCCTTTTCCCTTTTTGTAGAAATTATTGAGCCTACTACCTCTAGTCCTGTCTCAAGCCCAGGTCAGTATCCACATACATTCACAAAGTATGTTTGGGTACTTTTTCTCAGGGACTCATAACTGATGCATTGTCATATCAGTAACTGGAATTGATAACGGGCAGCTTTGTTGTGGTAGTGCTGGACTGTCTCCTTCCCGTCTTTGTGCATTCATTGGTTTGTGTTTCCTTCAGGCTTCATATGTTGTCCTCTTCTTAAATTTCCCCTTTGAGAAAACCCTTCCCCACATGTCTGTTTTTCTCCCATTCATTCTCTGCCCCAGAGTGATGCAGTGGACATACACAGGGCAATGCAGCCACATGGTGTAATTACTGTGTTTTCTCTTTGTGATGACTTGACTCTTCTCTCGTGTTGCTGTAAACATGAACGTTTGGTTTGAGGCTTACAAATTTCTTGCTGTCTCATCACTGAATGACCTGTAGGATGGATCTAAGACCCTGTTGTGAGGTTCTCCTCATTTTAGAAGGTGTTCCTGGAGAGCTGAAAAGCCTGCCCTTGTGCTTGGCAGGCAGTAAGAGGTCCTGACCATTCATGGTGATTCCCCATTTTGTCAGGGGCTTCCCATTGTTGCTTCCCAGCAGGACACCCTCAGTGGAGCTGGTCAGCCCAGCACAGGCTATCAAACAGGGACTGCCCTGCCCAGAACTTGTTAAAAGATGGCCTTAGGGCAGCCTGTATCAATATTCCCAACCACACTCCAAAAGGTTTGGAAGGGGTAAGTCATGAGTCTCACGTACCCTACTGTAGCTCCCCTTGCTCTACATTAAACACCTTCCCAGGGATACAGTTACAGTGTCAGACCCAACAGGTTGACGTTATTTCCATATGCATAATATGGTAAGATGTGCAATGCTCAGGTCTGCTCCAAGGAGGAGTCTCAGAAGCATTATCAGGATCATCTGGGAGACAAACATAAGTAGAATTTTCCTCTAGCAAAACTTACACATGAAGTATACTTTTATTTCCAAACTAAGATAAAAAGATTAGAAAGACTATGTCAGAAAGCCATAGCAATTGAGGTAATCCACTCCCCAGTTAAAAATGCAGATTAAACAGTGTTACAAAAGAAAAACCAGGCAGCAGACTGATCCACCCACCTTAAAACTTACAGGAGTGGAAAGACAAGTGTATAAGTCTTTGGTGCTTTTAATTAAAGGGCTTAGGAAGGGCAATCTCTGGTGTCCTCTGTGGAGACGCTTGCTGTGCACACGCACTGCCTGTCTGCCCTTCTTCAGCACTGAGTTTTCCAAAGCACTCTGTCTCTTTTATGTGCAGAGGATCTACTGTGTCTGCAGTGCAAAGCCGTTCACGAAAGCGACAGAGCAATTTATGCATGACTACTGTTCATCACAAAACACAGCAGCAGAAGGAGTAGGAGGGGAGGGATGGACTTAACCTGCAAAAAGCTGATAGTGTTTGTAATAAAAGTTCTTATCCTTGTGATTTTTCACAGTTGCTTTGGACTACCAAGCAGCTGAAAATAAGCTAAGAAATTATATTTATAGCTAACAGAAGCCAGGAAGAAGAAAAGAGTCGTGGATGATATGGCAATCGTGCAAAGTAGTGATAGGAGAACCTCAGTCTATGTGTCATTTAATGCTGGTTTTTGTAATTGGTTGAAAAGTCCCCTTAGCCTGATGCTATTCCAAGCTCTGTTCAAGGAACGATGGTTTATGCTGTATGGTTACAGTTGAAATAGACTCTAGTAACATTCTGGTTTTTTAATATCCCTAGGTAAGCGCTACAACACAGAAGCACAGTCTTTTCTCACTTTAAAAAAATGATGTACAAGTAATATAGCTTCAAGATGTCTTTGAATTCTTGCTGTCTGCAGAAATTTATGACAAATGAGCAAAATTATATGTATTTTTTGGGAGCAGGATGGAGATAGGAGAATGGAAATGAATAGCATCCTTTTATAACTATCCCTGCCTTAATTCTGAGAGCACAGTGTTAAATAGAGAGGTCTTTTTCCAAAGTACATTATGAAATTGAGAATATGAAAGCCTTTGAATGCAACAGAGGAAAAATTTAGAAGAAACTAAAGTTGCAATAGATATATAACTACATGAGCCAATCCAACTTTAAATGACTGAGGAAAGGACTCTGAGGTCAGTTTGCAGATGAAAAACAACATCTGTTCCCCTGAAAGACAACAGGAAGGGTTTTTTTTAAAGAAAAGCTCTCAAAATGGATAAAAATTTAGGATTGAGTCCTTCCTCCTGGAAATCAGCACTGGTGTCAGCAGTGGCACTGCCATTGAAATGTCCTGTTTGCCTTACATAATTAAATAATGCTGTGATAGTCCCTCTACTTTTCTAATTTTAGTCTGGTAAATAGCTAGATAATACCGTCACTATTGCTATGAAGTTATACAGCTGCAGAGGCAATTAAAAAGTTTCCAGAGTGTCAGAAACCGAGTCCCTCATGTGCTGCAGTATCAGCAGAGAAGACAGTAGGTTGGGCTGGGAGATCATGGCAGAAAACCCAGTTTATTTGTCTGTAGCTGCTTATGACAGTAAAATGAGATTTGTGACTTTGTTTAAAGTCAGCCCAGGAGGTTTTAGCCAGCAGCACCCGTTGGATCTCTGTCTGTCTGCCCTGCTTTCCCTCATGCAGTGACAGGAATACAAAATGTGGATAAACCTGTAGAAGCTCATTTTTCCTCATGTCTTGCATCAGTCAGAATACAGAGCATCAGCCTGCTTCTTACTTAATCTAGGCTTTGCAGCTAGTTGTTTAATTACTAGTGTCATTTGCAACTTCACTTCATTGCAGCTTCAATGGATGTTTTTCCTGGAGAAGGTTTTGCTGCTGGAAGGAGACAGCTCCCCCTCCAGTGTTTCAATAATGAGCCAAAGGTTATGAAGAAAACCAAAACTGAGTCAATAGTTAACTGCAGATAGATGAAGGAGAATTGCAGGCCAAGGATCTCCCATAAATCAAGGTAAATGACTGACAGGATGTTCAACATTATCATCACTGGTAGAGTTTTCCAGGATCTTTCTTAAAGCCGAATCTACGAAGTTACTTTTTGTAGAAAGTGAAGAATCTGTAGTAATCCTGCAGATCTTGAAACCACCTCCTGTTGAGGTTTTAGTCCAACTCTGAATACACAGTAATTATCCTATTTTCAAAACATCTTTGAAAAATATTTTTCATTGCTATTAGTGTGTACAAGTATATGCATATGTATTTTTGTATATGGAAGGAGTAGTGTAAAAGGAAAATGTCACTGGCATCTTAAGATGCTTAAACCTGGAGTTGCTACTGCCTCTGACTCCTACAGGTCACTTTTGTGCAAACTCTGTCAGCATTGAAATTGGTACATACAAAAGACCTTTCATCTCACCAATTTTCCTTCTCATATCCAGTATAATTACTCTAATCAACTGTTTTGACCTTCTATTGTTAAAAATTGTAAAAAATCAGCACAAAAGCTTTGTGACATTTTCTAGATGTTCATAAGCCATGTGACAACATCCCGAAAACATCTTTCAGTGATTACCTATAAAAAACATTTTGATTTAAAAAAAAAAAATCCTTAAGGATTCCTTACAGTTCCAAACAATAGGTGACAAACCATTTAAAACATTAGAACTAATGCAAAACCAACACTGTGTTTGAGAGCTATAGTGATATACTTGTGCATTCCTCTGCTGGATCCCCTTTTTACATTTGGGAGTTTACTTTCTCAATTTTAAGCGACAACGCTTAAAGCATGTAGAATTAACTGCAAAAGTTAAAAAATTGGGGCCACAGTTGGTATCTATTTTGTCAGCCATTGCCAGGAGCTGTAGTTACTTACAAATCTTTCATCCTTTAGCATAATTAGTTCACAGGTGGTGTCTTGAAAAGCCTTTGAAGACGCTGCTGAATTCCTAATGCTGATGTCATCATGTTACTAAATAAGTAACAGTGACAGGTCAGAGAGAATAACTGAGGAATCTTCTTTAATTAATGATTTCACATGTTATAAGGCACTTTTATAAAAATTGGAGTTGGACAGAGAAGGACTTTAACTTATTTAATTTTCTCAGGAACAAAAGCATATATTTAAATGAGCACTCTGGGCAGGTTGGACAACTCCTTGAACTTCAGTTACTTCTCCCTAATGTGCTTTACTGCATTTCTAGTACGTTTTAATATGCTAGAATACCAAACAATACCCAATCTCAGGTAGACTCTATTTGTTTCATACAAAACATGTCAACCCCCCTTTTTTTTCTCTTCTTATGCAGTTGCAATTTCTATTTTAATCAATAAATGATCTGCATAAGGAAAATCTACAGGGTTGGACTCTGAATCTCAGAATTTATGGCATTCTTTCTTGCCATTAATTTTGTCTTTATGTGATGAAAGCACCATGTGTCTTAAACTAGGGATTTTTGCATGTGGGCAGGAGGCATATTGGTACAGCAAATGCTGGAGTAGAGATGAACCCTGAGGCACAAGAGAATGATCAGCCTTGAGAAACAGCCGGTCGTTCATCTTCATCAGCCAACATTCAAAATATTTTCTTTCTCTTCCCAGTTTGTGGAATTTCTTCCAAAAAATAAACAAGTATGAAAAGATGATCAAAGAGCTTTTGACTGTCAGTGGCCACTTCACTGTCTCCCAAATAATCCCACCCTGGGAAGGAAGGCAGGGTCTCCCAGACTGCCCTCCATCTCTTCCTCTGATGGTTGAATCACCTCCAACAACCAGCAGAAGAACACGATAGGTTCTTTTGTCCCAGTTGGCAGACATAAAAGCATACATGAGGTTACTAAGACTTTCTATGAGTAGGTAAGCATCAAACAGGTAAACAATCTCTAAATAAATAAAGATCAACATATCCATCTTATTTGTGAATTATTTTAAAGCTTTACGTTCATAACATATTATGGACATTTCTGATGCATTTCAGAACTCCAGGCAGATGTGAAATTCCAGCAGTCGTCTCTGCCAGAAAAAAATCGTTTCTATAGTCACCCAACATTATGCATCTGCGCACTTTATCCAGTCTGTAATGTGTTACTGTAGGAACATGCAGCAGAGCAATGCAGGTTCTTAAACCAGGAACGCTTAGAATTATATACCGGCTCCACTATGGGAAAGAACTGCCTTTAAAGTATTATATTCATCTGCTGTTACAAACAGGTGAACTTTACGTTTCTAAATCATTCTGTGAAAGCTGCATCCTCAAAGTAAAATCTGTGGAATTAGGTAAATGTTTCTGTTTAAGTAAAATGCATGTTTCAAATAACTCATGATGTGTGCTCAGTGACATTCTGCAATATTTAAAGACTGCATCCTTTCAGAAGACTGTTTGAACACAGTAAATCATATTATTCACTGCTTGCTGAATAGATGCATCATTTAATATCAAAGGAACTACTTTCTATCAGCTGAAAAACAGAATTAGAAATAGGTCATTTTTAGTCCATTGATTCCTTCTCTCTAAACTAGTATGTAAAATGCAAGAATATTTTTTCTGATATTGTATTGCCTACATGTCTTCTGTCGTGGGGGATTTCAATATTAATGAGTTTTTCCACAAATCTGAGAAGCCCACTTAAGAGGAAAAGCTGCTCTGACACTCACCGATTTGTTTAAGCAACAAAATCCAGGGTTTCACACAGAAATGCAAATGCCCGAATATTTCAGAATATAATACATTGATCAGTTGGCTGAAATTTCATGTTTTAACCAAGAAGTGCTCTTGAGAAATTCCAGGGAAGCAGTGCAGGGACATCTGTGAAATAACTTCCGTCATCTATGAAAAGGTTAGAGGATGTGGAAGGCAGACAGAGATGCTCAGCTTACTAGCTGTTGCTACTTCGGTGTTGACCCTTTCTCCTGCCTGAGTGTTTCTGATGCCGAGTGATGAGCTGCATCCTGCAGGCTTGGTTGGCAGTCTGATCCTGAAACTCCTCCATGTTTCTGGGGGATGCTCACCACTGTACGTGACTGCTGGGCTTCAAGGGATCGGTGTCGTTTGTGGTTTATCATTATATATAGTCAGTTATGGTACTGTAAATGGTATCAGCATTTGTCATATATAAGTGTATAGTGTGTAGGAACTACAGCACGGGAACCAGCACACCTCTGACACATGGGGAAAGCTCTTTTCAGCACAGCACTAACTTCCCACAGTTAATGTTATCTTAAAAAGATAGATATTGGTTTTTATAGCTCTGGCATCTGTTTATTAAATATTAATATAGATAGAATGTGCGACCATCTCAGTCCACGTCCTCGAGACGTCTCCCCACCTCAGTCACACAGTGGTAGCCGATGCCGTACAGGCAGCAGCGGAAGCCTGGCAGGGGATGGACTCCTCGGGACAGTTCGGAGGCGCAGGGGCTGGAAATGTCTTCTCTGAAGGCAGGCTGGGGGTAGCAATCTATATATCTAAATTTTGTTCTTTCTCTACAGACATGATTTAGGCCTATGCTCCCAAAGTATGCCAGGAACTCAGATGTTTGCATACCTAGCTTGTAACACAGTAAGTGTGACTCCATTCAGGTCAATCTGAAATCTGACCAAAGCTGTGTATTATTGTGCTCTTGCAGCAGTGTAGCGTGTCGCGTACGCAGGCAGTAGTGTCACTCTGCAGTCCTGCACCAGCTCCGAAAGGGCAAGAAAAATGCACAGTGCAAATCTTCCAGCTTGCAACACTGCAAGACATGGTAAAGCTGCTCTAAAAGACCATGCATATAAGGACATGTTCTGATTGAGAACAGAGAAGCAGGAGATTCCAGAATGTGATTCATTAGCAAAAAGAGAGCAGTCTTTGTTTTTATTTATCACATAAGGGTATGTTTTATGTGAAGGTTTTATCAGCCAGAATTGGCTGACTACAGTAATTCTTACGGGAATAAATATGCATATATCCATCTAGATGAGATGTGTAGCCATGTGCAGAAATTTAAAATGTATATAAAACTACATATCTATAACTTCAGGGAGGGTCCCAACTCTTCACAGAATATAAAAGAGCCTACAGCTACAGCTGGTTGGAAAGGATCTGACAAACTTGGGTTGTTAAGGGAGGGAAGGCTTGGGGGAATAGGGGACTTGTCAGAAAATGCCTATTTGAAATCTCCATGAATATGTCAGTTTTAAAGAAAGTCAAATAAAAGCCTGTTGAGTTTTGAGTGGAAAAAAAAATACTGGCTTCCTTCCAGGCTACCCGTCTCATTCCAGGCAACACTTCTTTTCTTGTCTTTTCACTGTCTGAATTTCTCACCAAATGGAAAATTCAGTTTCTTGCCAGCTGCATCTAGAGTATCTATGCAACGTGGACATTCTGATGCAGTTGCCAGCAATATCTCCAGCTAGGGATGAAAACCAACATCCAGAGATAATATAGGATCAGCCATTTCCTTATTTTGAACCTAATGTTTAAAGGCATATCTTGGCATCTTTATCTTTCCTTACTAAATACCAATCACAAGGCTCGGTCTACCAAACTGGTTTTTAAAATGGTTTTGGTCCTTCTTTAAACTTTCCAGATAAGCTCCTAAGCATCCATCAGGCAACCCAAGAAAGACTCTATGATGTGTTTTTCTTCCAATAGTCTTTCTGTGTTAGAGAAAATAGAACAAAAATTCGTAGGTAAAAACATGATAGTTGGGCCAAGCCCATGTCTTTCAAAGAGTGCGGTCATAAAAGGTCTACACAGCAGCTCTGAAAAATTAAACAAATATTGTTTTATCACGAGTTGTCACTGCTCCCAGGCGCGGTGCTGTCTTGGTTTTATTCTGCTTTTGTGCAGGACTATACACTTACTGAAGATGGACCTTCCTCAGAATATGAAATGCTTTTGAAGGCACAAATACACCAGTGAGGACAGTGGAGCAGTCCCTGAACATTCAGGGTGGCTTAAACAGGCTTTGACTATGACTAGACAGAGGGTGTTTGCTTGTGGAGTTGAGAGTGATGAATAAAACAAAGATGGTTTGCTCAGAGCTGGACCAGAGCTCAGAGTCTAGGCTACATACTTTATCTTATAGACTCAAGCCACTTGCACAGTGTCCTGCTACACCATGACCTTTGCTTTCTTTCAGGCCCAACTGCTTATGAGAATTTATGACCCAAATACCAAAATTTAAAAATAAACAATTGCTTGTCAAGGATATAGGGCAATCCTCAACGTGAGCGTTGCAGTACCAGAAGTTTGTATCTCTGAGCAGCAAGACTTCATATGAACCTCACACCTATTTAGGACACACTATATAGGTGGAAGGAAACACGTTAAGACCTCAGGCCCAATTTACCGTATGCTATTCCATTAATCCAGTAAGGTTTACAAGGAAAATTAACTTTGTAGTTGTTCCTCTGCTTTGGCACCTGTTCCTGTACATGATTTTCATTAAGTCCAGATTTTAACTGAGCCTCTGAATTCTACAGTGCCACAAAAAACTGTGGAGCCATCTGGTTAAAGTTTTAAAGATGGTTTTCATTAAGATGAAAGTTTTGAAAAATATTTTACCATTTTTCAACTACTGAGTCAGACATTTTCATAAGAAAAAGCTGTTGGCATTAGGCAGCAGAAGACTAACCCAATGGATGAGTGGCAGCCTGCTCCCTCCCACCCACCCGCCTCCATATTGTACCACATTGTGACTGGTGACGTTGGGTGATGCTGGGATATTCAGTGATGCCTGTCATTCCAAACACCAAGACAAAATGATTGACCTTGACATCTTTTGTACGTCCTTCTTCTCATTTTCGAGGTACATGACAGCTTGCATTTCTCTCTCAATCATATTCCACAATGACAGGGATGCATCTTTGACTTTGAAAAAAAAATTGATAGAACTTATCCTTCTTAATATCTCTGATTGCAACAGAAATGATTGCCTACCATTCAGCCTCCTTATTCAACAAGCATGGTATATAAAACTACACTGAGTTTTCTGCCAAACTGAGGCAATTCAGAGAACTCAGTTTTGAAAGCTCAAGAGCATGTTCACTTGAATGAATGGGGTATGGATTTTGTAATAGGAAAACAGTGAGTAATTTGAATAGTCTGCAGTAAATTGTCAAAGCAAAGCACTCTGGTTATAGAGACATCTCAGGAATAAGCAATGCCTGTGATGCTGTTTGTAAGGTTTCCATACCTGCAGTCTCCTATGTCCTCCCCTCTCCCCACAATATACAGTCCCATTTAGTATTTCATTTTAAATGAAGAAGGAGCCGCGTTTTACAAAGAGGTAGAAATCCTCAGCCTGTTCAATGTAGATTATCACTATTCAGGTGTCATTAAGAGAGTTATTCGCAAAGTTCCTTTTGTAGAAACGTGAAGGATTTTAATAGTTACGGGTTATATGCAGTACAAACTAGGGAAAAAATTAATTGGTTTTGGAGCAAAATGTATCTTTCTCCCATGTGTCCCAAAGACTATCAGAGGTGGTTTTAAAGGCATCCAAGTCCATCTCTGTCTTCCCAAAAGCACAGATCTTTAGACAGGCATGACATAGGGTATACACTCAAAACAAAGCACCCTTAATTCCCAGAGAGGTTAGAAAAAGGGAAAGGTTTCATCACTGACTGCCAAACTTTACCTGCTACCCAGAGGGGAATATATATCATTTCCCCTTCTGTTACTATTTTTTTTAAGAATATGACATCCATAACTACTTTGAAAGTTTCTAACATTCCTGCCAAGTGCCACGTACTGTTTTCTGTCTTGTCTTTCTAAATTCTGATTTTGAGCCAAAATCAATGGCAGAAAGAAATTGCCCATTGCCTGGCTGGGAAACGTTTCTGACAGTCTGTGTGTGCTGCTTTCTCATGAACAGAGGGACACACACGATGTCGAGTTTATCTGATTGCAACCCACAAATATAGCGCTATGCTAAGTGCTGAGCTGCAGCTCACCTACAAGGTGATCACTGAGAATGCGAAGGAACCTTTTTTTGGTGGTTTCAAAGTGCATTTTAATGTTGAGTGTAGTGTATTTCTACTGAAGAGACCAAATTCCTGACTTAACAAGATTGATGAGGAAGGAGATGGAAAATAACATGCAGAAGAGTTTTTTTGCAGCTGTCCTCAGCCACCTGACAACTCAGCAACTGGTGGCAGGGTCAGTACGCAACTTAAGTCAAGGGGCCCTTTGCAGCATGAGCTCGCACAGCAGAGTGCAGTGCTTGAGCATCTTCCCTGAATGGTCTCACTAACCTTCTTGCACATATTGCTTAGAAAATACATCTATGGAAGTTAACGCATTTTTCACCAGCACGTTTCTTGGCAGCCACATTGTGTCTCCTCCCATCAGTATCAGTGCTCCTCCTCAGGCAAGAGATGGAGAGGGCACAGTGACACTAAGTATCTGCAGAGCAGAAGGTGTTCAAAAGGTGCAGCTAGTGGGAGAGCCATCCTGAGATAATGCACTCCACACACTCATCCCCTACCATTAATCAGCATTAATTCAGAAGGGGCCTCCCACAGAGGCACCAATGCTTGCTTTTTTTTTTTGCAATCTCCACCAAAATACTGTACTAATTGATAGAGATTTTCAAAGCCATGAGTCTTAACAGGAGTTTCATGCCTAAAGCTCCCGGTCAGCTTTGAAAAATCTCAACTGTTGTTATTTTTTTTTTCCTTCTGCGTAATAACATATGCAAAGCTGAGCCATAATGTCTCCCAAATCCTCTGGATTAAGCTGAAAAGCAGGTGGGGAAGGCTGATGCACGGAAAGCCTCCTGATGCAAAATCCTCCACCGGCAGTAAAAGCTGCAGAGGAGAAGCAGCATCAGTCAGGGAGGGTGGGGGGCTCTGAAAGGGGCCCCCACCAGCCCCATGGCTCAGGGAGCCCCAGTAGAAAGCCAATCCAAAGCCACTCTGGAGGTGAGGGGTTTCATTCCCCCTCGCACACGCAGGAGGTAGCTGCAAAAGCTCAGTCCTCCCAATGGCCATGCCAGCTCCTGCTGCAATCCTTCATCAGAAAAGCCCCAAGTAATTCATCATAGAGAACAGCGAATAAAGATAAATTGAATGGCATATTCTAACACAATGCCCTTGGTTAAACGCTGAAAATCTGAAAGTACTTTGGAAAAAGAAAATTTGCACATTAATGAAAAGTAACAAATACTTGATTAGATTACACACTCTTTCTGTATATTTTGTGGATGGACTTTACATGATGTTTGTTAAGTTCTCTTAGCTCACAAATGGTGGATCTCAAAATTAAAGCAACAGCTTTAAAGCAACAGCTTGTGTCCCTGCACAAGCAAGAGGCCCTCTGCCTCGAAGGATTAAACCTTGTCACAGATAGAGGAGGATGTATATGAAATTCATATGCTTACATCAGTGTTGTATAGCATGCACATGCAGAAGACCTATTTAAATCCATTGAAATGAGGACTCCATAGCTAGTCACATGGAAAGGAGGGTAAGAAAGAGCTATACAGTCACAAAAAAAACAATTCAAATAAACCATCATTTCTAGAGTCAGTCAACAGATTTACACAGTTTATAAGCTTCTCTTCACTTTCTCCTAGAATCAACATCTTGTGAGTAAGGATAACTGTAGGCACAGAAAAGGTACTTGGGTAGCTGAGTAAGAACAGCTACAAGTGTCATTGTACATGAAAAAGGAAAACGTAACTTGTTGGAAGGAAAAAATCTGTTTTGCTACCTGCTGCTGGGAAAAGGCTTTGTTATACTCAGAAAGTTAACCATATGTTAATGATGAAAGAAAGAAATTGTATTTTTATAATTTGCATGATGGACTTGTCCATAGGAAGCACAGTCTGTTTCATGGAGCCTCACGTACTGCACAACCAAAATTATCTTAATGGGGGGAGAAGTTGCAGAGGAGATGGATGCCTTCCCCTTGAGTCATTCTCTGATAAAGACACATTGGTTAGCTGCAAGATGACAAACTATATGTTCGAAGTGACAAATCATTTAATTAAAATTTACAAGCGGTTAAATACTGTTTGACCCAAATGGAAGCAGTTATCATGAATCAATTTTGGAGGAGGAACTCAACTTTTCAGCAAATCAATAGCTCACAGCTACAGTACCTGGACACTCACCGCATTTCTTATGTGTGGAGTGCCCTTTTGCTGGCTGCTGTAGAGTCTGGTTCAGAAAAGATCTCGATCAAGTTGAAAAGTAGTAACAATTTTACTTCGGCAGTGTTTGAACACTCTCAAGTTTCATGAATAGTTAATGTCATGTCAAGTGTTCAAGAAAAACGCTCTTGTACCTTAAGAGCAAATAGCTCACATTTTGATGAGTTATGTTTTTTTATTGCATATACAGGCCAGTAGAAATTGCAATCATCTTTCATGAAAAGGCTCAGCAGTTTTTATTATAGGAAAGTAAGGGTGGCCATTGCATTTACTAACTAATGTAGTAAATGTAAAATTGCCAGGGTAACACGCTTTTTTATTTATGCTGCTGAGCACATAATGTGCCGGTAGTTTCATAAAAATATATATTAGAGGAATTTCACATGCCAGCAAGCTGTAGATCTCTTTTATGTATATGACTTATCCAGTGTCCTTCTATTTAAGACATACCCCATTACAAAGAACAAGATTAAGCAGTATTGACATACAAGACAAACTCGAGAGATAATACCATTCTAGTCAGTTATAATTCAAGGTGGCACCATACTTTAACTCTTCTGGAATTAGTGAACAGTTCGACTTTGTTATTTATTTCATCCATCACCTTATTATAATAAAAGCGCTATTGATGATTAATTGATTGGCTATTAGCATGGTTCAGCAGTAGACTTTCATGGATTCCTTTTTTTTAATATACCTATAAAAGCAGAGCAGTTTATGCACTTTGCAGAAATATGACCAAGAGAAACCCCAAAGAAATGCTTAAGAAAATCAGCAGAATAGCTGAATAAAAAAAGCATGTTTAGAAATCATCTGACAACCACCTCACTGGAAGATTGGGTTAAAAGTGGTCAGGTCCTGCAGCAAAAAAGTTCCTTTCTCATACACAGCCACCAAAAAAAAAGGCAAGAAATCATGTACTAACCTGCTTAACTCAATATCCTTTGTCAAGATCAGAAGAACGATGTTGAAACTGTCCAGAAACTGTAAAGTTCAGTGTAAAAAATTATCATTCACAATGCTATATGACATTGCCTCAATGTAGCAGAACCAACAAAATCTTCATGATATATGAGAACTATCAAAGGTTGCCACTGAATACGTAGATTTAATATGCTGCTTAATTCAAGAGCTTATTTACAATGTCACACTTCATTTTGAGGAAAATTATTCTGACAACCAATCATTTAAAATATAGAAAGAATGTTTTACAAAAGGTCAGAAGTACAAATATTTTACATATTAACTACTAATAAATTCACTTCCTCTAAAAGTTAGAAGGATCAGCAAATGTCTTCAAAGCTATTTACAATATTTCAGCACAAGACCCAACCTCTAATTATCAGTGTAAGTTGTAAATAATTGTCAAGTATGCAGATGAGCCAAAAATTCTATCAAATTAAAGTAATTAGCTCCCAAGTCAAATTTTTCTGTCGCATTAAAATGCTTTTCCTTTTCTCAAATGTGACACGTACAAATGAGGGCAACATTGTCAGAGAAGTAGTTATTGTAGGCTGCCAAAATTATGTGCATAAGTACCTGAAAGCACACACCATGCATATTACTTTCAAAACAACCTGTGTTTCTCAGCAATTGACTTTATAATGCCATAGTTTTGTTAAAGCATCACACGTCTGAATTGGACAAATTTATCAAACTTGAACCGTTGCAGGTGACTTGAAAGTTATGCACTTTGTATGGAAAACTGAGCGTGGTTATCTGTCATGAAGAGCCGTGGTTCTTGGCTCTCCTTGGTTGATCTTCACTGAAGAATCTGTCCAGACCGCATGGTTTGGGATACAGATGAGAGTTGGGTCCCCCAACTTACATACTACAACACAGGGACGGGGGAATGGGTGGCTGGCTTGTTTGTCCCAGTGCTTTCCCTAGCGCTTTTCTAGTCTTCTCAATGTCCTCTTAGCCGAAGCCGTGTCTGCCATGTACAGTGGAAGATCATGACCCATCCTCTGTTTAATTTTGGACTTCCATGCACAACCCAACATCAGCCTGTTCTAGACTTAATGTCTTTATCCTCTGTGTATTTTTTTCTATTTAATTTTAAGCTAAACAGGTGATGATTGTTTTTCTTGATTGTTATTGCTACAGGCGATAATAAAATCTGGGCTAGATGCATGCTGTAGATAAGAAGGCAGTCCCAGCCTTGAACACATCTTATCCAAAACCAGCAGTATAAGCAGAAAACTGCATAATGTAATTAAATAATTTCATTATTTATTTGTTCTTTTCCTGCAAGTTTCCCTTAAAATGATCTCTTTCTATTGCTATCCCCCTCTACCTCTACAGTTGTTGCTGTGCCACATCTTCCAGACAAGACAAAAGGGTTTAGACTCAAAAATACAAGCTGGCTTTGTGGTTTCCTTTACCCAGACTGTGCCAAGAGCAATGCAGGTGAAGCATGGCTCCCAGAGTGGAGCACATACATGGGAGGGAAGGGTTTTTACGGGGTGAGGGATACTCTGGTAAGACCTGTAGTTGAAAGCTGTAGTATGTCTCTTATGACATACAAATATGTTATCACATTAGCAAGCACTGCTAAGTACTTCTGCAAAATAAGTAAGAATTTTTTAGCTTTTGAATAATGAAAAATGTTTGCTACAACATTTTATCACATTTTTGAAAATCTAAAATAGTCTAAAAAATTAAAAGTTTCAAATAGAAAGCCTCTCAACAAGAAAAAAATAGTGTATATATATGTGCTTCAGAAACAGTGTGTACATCACACTGCAGATATACAAAAAGTCATCTTTCTAGAAGCAAAGCTTGGAAGATAATGTGACATCCATATTTACTCACTGTAGTGTAGCTCCAGGGTTAGGTAACCATACACATCATATAAGCCATATAAGTACATGGGACCTGCAATTGCCTAATATGCTATGTTTTCACATAAATAAGTTCAACAAAAATTAGTTCTGATATCAATTATAAAGAAGCATTTTAAAGTAATGGAGGGCTTCAGTAGCTACATCATTTAGAAAACTGATCTAAAAGTGATTTCACGGTTCATTCTCAACAGAAGAGCTTCTTTCCTCTTTTATACAAATTTTGAGTTCTTCCATACATAAACTCAGAAAAAATGGTTTTCTCACCAAATCTGGGGCAAGAAGGACAGTTTGGGAGTTGTACATTTGTCTTTTGGATTACAGCTTAAAATATACAATAATTAAAAATAGCCCAAATTCAGTATCTATTCAGAACTTGTGTCTGAGTCTATGTATGTCTCAGAACTAGGATACCTTTACTGAGATCTTGGGAAATATGATGAATCATAGAACAGCCCGGGTTGGAAGATTACCTGGTCCAACTTTTCGTGGGAAGTTGAACTAGCGGAAGTTGTCAATCCTGTTTGCAATTACCAAGCACCATCCCATAGAAATACAATGCAAAGTATTCTTGTATCTGACCGCTCAGGCTCTGGTGCACAGTGATGCAGTACTTCCCTACAGACATGTAACTAGCGCATTTTAAATATGAGGTCATTATTTTTTACCATATCCTTTCCCATCAGAGCTAGAATATGTTATTCTGGGCAATGAACAGCATTCTTATAAGTGGGGGCAAACATAAGCTTCATCTCCTGGCTTTGCTGACTACACTGGTGTTATTAAATTATTTTTCTGCTGATAGATAATAGGATGCTGTATATTGTGGTATCCAGTTTACACAACTCTGCACTGAAGTGTTGCCTTTCTTTTATAAAGCATTGATAATTCTGAAATCCAATGGAAAAAATATTCAGTTGTGTCCAATTCTCAGTTCGAGGAATTAATGCTTTAGCCAGCAAATTCTGCAGGCTTCAGTTGTCTATAGAGATGTCTTGATAGTGAAACTCAGGGTATTTTCTCTAGGCTGTTTCTTTCTTTTTCTGGCAATGACCACAAGGTCAGGCCACCCAGCGTGCATCACTAGATGGAAGAGGCTGGTTACACGGAATGGCCCATCTATTTAAGCAAAAAGATGCAACACTGTGTTATTTATTGCAACACCATGTTGTCTATCAGCCAGGTTACACAGGTGTTATGATTTTTATTTCAGTACTATGCAATTGTGTTCCAGCCTACTAAGCACAGTATTAATAGAAACATCTGCAATTAGGCTAGAGTTTGGGGTTTTCAGCGGAGAAGGATTTTGGTTTTGGTTTGGGTGTTTTGCCTAGAGGTGCTTACAGACAGATTGCATTTCTGAAACCAACCTTGTAGCTTTCCCTGCATAACCAAGCTGGGGAGACAGCAATATGATAATCTCCCTTGACTTCTGTTAGAATTTTGAGTTGGAATTGTCACCATTTCATGGCCTCATTGAGAGAGCTTTAAACTAGACTCGAAGGGGGAAGGGGATAAAACCAGACCTGCTAGGGACGAGCCCAGGGGTGGCATGCCTGTGTTGGAGAAGAGATCGATAGCCCAACTCAAGTGCATTTACACCAATGCACGCAGCTTGGGCAATAAGCAGGAGGAGCTGGAAGCCATTGCGCGGCAGGGAAACTATGATGTGGTTGCCATTACAGAAACATGGTGGGACGACTCGCACAACTGGAGTGCTGCAATGGATGGCTACAAGCTCTTTAGACGGGACAGGCAAGGAAGGCGAGGTGGCGGTGTAGCCTTGTACGTCAGAGAGTGTTTTGACTGTCTTGAGCTCAACAAAGGTAACGACAAGGTTGAGTGCTTATGGGTAAAGATCAGGGGGAAGGCCAACAAGGGAGATATCCTGATGGGAGTCTGTTATAGACCACCCAACCAGGATGAGGAAACAGATGAAGTTTTTTACAAGCAGCTGGCTGAAGTCTCAGAGTCTCTAACCCTTGTTCTTGTGGGAGACTTCAACTTACCAGATATCTGCTGGAAATACAACACAGCAGAGAGAAAGCAGTCTAGGAGGTTCCTGGAGTGCGTGGAGGATAACTTCCTGATGCAGCTGGTAAGCGAGCCAACCAGGGGAGGTGCCCCGCTGGACCTGCTGTTCACAAACAGAGAAGGCCTGGTGGGTGATGTGGTGGTCGGAGGCTGTCTTGGGCACGGCGACCATGAAATGGTTGAGTTTTCGATTCTTGGAGAAGTAAGGAGGGGGGCCAGCAAAACCGCAACCCTAAACTTCAAAAGGGCAGACTTTGGCCTGTTTAGCAGTTTGGTTAACAGAGTCCCTTGGGAGGCAGTCCTGAAGGGCAAAGGAGTCCAGGAAGGCTGGATGTTATTCAAGAGGGAAGTCTTAAAGGCACAGGAGCAGGCTGTCCCCATGTGCCGCAAGTCGAGCAGGTCGGGGAGAAGACTGGCCTGGCTGAACAGAGAGCTCTGTCTGGAACTCAGGAAGAAAAGGAGAACCTACCACCTTTGGAAGAAGGGGCAGGTGACTCAGGGGGACTACAAGGGTTTTGTGAGGTTATGCAGGGAAAAGATTAGCAAGGCGAAGGCCCAGCTAGAACTTAAACTGGCCACTGCTGTTAAGGACAACAAAAAATGTTTCTACAAGTATATCAGCAACAAAAGGAGGGCTAAGGAGAATCTCCCTCCTTTGTTGGATGCAGAGGGAAACTTGGCCATGAAGGATGAGGAGAAGGCTGAGGTACTTAATGCCTTCTTTGCCTCAGTCTTTAATAGTCAGACTGATCATCCTCAAGGTTTTCATGCCCCTGAGCTGGGAGATGGAGATAGGACACAGAATGTAGTCCCAGTTGTTGAAGAGGTGGCAGTCACCGACCTGCTCCTCCACCTGGATGCCCACAAGTCAATGGGGCCAGACGGGATCCACCCGAGGATACTGAGGGACCTAGCGGAGGAGCTTGCCAAGCCACTCTCCATCATTTATCAGCAGTCCTGGTCAACCGGGGAGGTCCCAGATGACTGGAAGTTAGCTAATGTGACACCCATCTACAAGAAGGGCCGGAAGGAGGATCCGGGGAACTACAGGCCTGTCAGCCTGACCTCGGTGCTGGGGAAGGTCATGGAACAGATCATCCTGAGTGCCATTATGCGGCATGTGCGGGACAACTGGGGGATCAGGCTCAGCCAGCATGGGTTTATGAAAGGCAGTCCTGCTTCACTAACCTGGTCTCCTTCTATGACAAGGTGACCCGCATAGTGGATGAGGGGAAGGCTGTGGATGTTGTCTACTTGGACTTCAGCAAGGCCTTTGACACCGTCTCCCACAGCATCCTCCTGCAGAAGCTGGCTGCTCACAGCTTGGACAAGTGCACTCTGCACTGGGTTAAAAACTGGCTGGACGGCCGAGCCCAGAGAGTGGTGGTGAAGGGAGCCAAATCCAGTTGGCGACCGGTCACGAGTGGTATTCCCCAGGGCTCAGTGTTGGGACCGGTCCTGTTTAATATCTTTATCGACCATCTGGATGAGGGGATTGAGTGCACCCTCAGTAAGTTTGCAGATGACACCAAGTTGGGTGGAAGTGTCGATCTGCTGGAGGGTAGGGAGGCCCTGCAGAGGGACCTGGACAGGCTGGATTGTTGGGCTGGGGCCAGCTGTATGAGGTTCAACAAGGCCAAGTGCCGGGTCCTGCACTTGGGTCACAACAACCCCATGCAACGCTACCGGCTTGGGGAGGAGTGGCTGGAAAGCAGCCTGGTGGAAAAGGACCTGGGGGTGATGGTTGACAGCCACCTAAACATGAGCCAGCAGTGTGCCCAGGTGGCCAAGAGGGCCCATAGCATCCTAGCTTGTATCAGGAATAGTGTGGACAGCAGGACCAGGGAAGTGATCATCCCCCTGTACTCGGCACTGGTGAGGCCGCACCTCGACTACTGTGTTCAGTTTTGGGCCCCTCAATTCAAGAAGGACATCGAGGTGCTGGAGAGTGTCCAAAGAAGGGCAATGAGGTTGGTGAAGGGTCTAGAGAACAAGTCTTATGAGGAGCGGCTGAGGGAGCTGGGGTTGTTTAGTTTGGAGAAGAGGAGGCTGAGGGGAGACCTTATTGCTCCCTACAACTGCCTGAAAGGAGGTTGTAGTGAGGTGGGGGTTGGTCTCTTCACCCCAGTAACAAGTGATAAGATGAGAGGAAATGGCCTCAAGCTGCGCCAGGGTAAGTTTAGGTTAGATATTAGGAAAAACTTCTTTACTGAAAGAGTAGTCAGGCACTGGAACAGGCTGCCCAGGGAAGTGGTTGAGTCCCCATCCCTGGAGGTATTTAAAAGACGGGTAGACGTGGTGCTTGAGGACATGGTTTAGTGGCGGACTTGGCAGTGGTAGGTTAACGGTTGGACCTGATGATCTTAAGGGTCTTTTCCAACCTTAACAATTCTATGATTCTATGATTCTATGACTATTTTTATTAAATAGGCCTTATTTTGCTAATGAAATCCTAGATAGTGCTTCTAGCTCATTAATACATAGTAATAGATCATATAACTCTGACTATCAAGCTATGCTAAGTTTGCATTTATTCAACTTTTTTCATATATGCTCCAAAGAGGCAGAGTGGATTTGATTCCAGAAAGCACTCTTTTCTTGGCCTTTGGGCTAAGTAATAACTTTTATTTGAAGGCAAAGTTATTTGAGTCACTGAAGATAACCTTACTAAAAAGTTTACTGCTTCAATAAAACATGAAATAATATTCAAAAAAAAATCTTTACTTTTTGTAATAATCCTTGGGTAAATTATTTTTAGCATGTCTAAAGAAGGAGAGGAAAGCCTGGCAAACTCAAAGAAAATGGAAATCAGGTTTTATTTCAAGCCATAGAAACAACAGTGCCCTTTAACTTATTAATAGTTCTAATGTGGGAACATTAGTGATAATTATAGCCCTTCAGAGTCTGATCCCACAAAGAAATGGGTTAAAACTGCAAGTTTATGTAAAGTATTTGAATCTGTTGTTGTTCCTATTATGCAAAAAGAAAGAAGACAAAGAGGAAGGAGACTAGAAGACGGTGCTTAGTCTAACAAAGTGAAGCCACACACAAGTGGTGCCTGTGGAAACAGGGCAGTGAGATCCAGGAGGAGACAGAGCTCATCCAAAGATAAATTTATCCTGGGAATAAGAAAATTCCTACCCATTCAGAAGTGCAACTGCAGAGAAACCTTCCACTGATTGCTCCCAGTGGAAGACAAGTAACTGCTTTTAAGATAGATGTTAAGATATTTATGAGGGAAATCACAAGACATGATGCAATAGCAGAGCTGGGTTTGATAAGCCAAGAGGCATACACTAATTATAGGTTCTACAGCTGTGTTCATTTTTGTGCAAGAATTAAGATCTGTTTAAAGTTTTCTGTGCAGTTTGCATACAATGGGCATGTCCTTAAGCCATCAGGAAGAACTGAGAGACAATTTCTAGGAGAGGGAAATGGAGCTGCAGCCCGTGCTATGGACTGGGGAGTTGCCTCCAAGAGTTGCAGGCTGATATGACTGATCTTTGCCTCTGCCATGAGCCACCCTCCCTTTCCTCCTGTGGAACCTATTATATCTCTGGTACCAGAAAGAAATTAAATGTTTCAGTCACTGCTAATTATGATGCATTCCAGGATTATTTTTAAAGGCCCAAAGGGAACATCTAGAAAGGTCCCTTCCCACAGGCAAGAGAGGTGGTGTCTACTGTTATTTTTGACAGATATTTGTACCAACTTAAAATTCTGCAGCAATGCAGCTTCCTCATCCTTTCCTTGTAACCCAGGGCTAAGTTTTCCTTCGTAGCTATTCTGGGTCCTATCTGCTGCAGGTCAGACCTGTTAATCTTGTTCTGCCTGCTACAGACACAAGCAGATCATTCCCTGACCTTCTCCAGGGGCAATCCTTATGTGTATCCCACAGTTGTTATTAGGACTCCCTCTCCCCCTCGGGTTTTAAACTGTACTGATGTTCCAAGCTTTCCTCCTAGGTGAGATGTTCTCATTGTTCTTTTCTGGGCTGTGCCCGGTCAGTCTGTGCATCTCTCGAAGTGACCCATCCATGCCAGACACAGCCCTCCTGTGCTGAGGGGAGCAGCAACACTACTTCATAGGCTGCACTTCTATTTACACACCCCAGAAACATAATTCTGCTTTCATAGCAAGATAGCACGGATGATCCACTGTAATCACAGATGCTTTTCTGAGGAATTGTCACAGAGTCAATTCTTGTTCTTCCAGTACACGTGCAGCTGGCTATTTTCGTTAAAAAGCAGAATTTTTTTGGCCTTATTGAATTGAATTCTTTTTTTCTGGTCAAAAGATTTCTCTTAGTCACTAAGTTTATTTTGAATTTTAATCTGCCCTCTGAAATGCATGCAGCTCCTTCTCATTACAGCACATCCAGCTTTGAGGTTCTTGCATTAAAATCCCAGCTTGGGTCACCTTGGGACGGTCCCTGTATTGCTGGTCAGTGCTGGAAAACTTGGGGGAGATGATTTGGGATTGTCAGTGACTCAGTGAACACTGCTGCTTGTTCTGAACAGCTATGTTCAGGCTCAGTCTGCTTTGATGGACAGCGGGATGTCTGTTCAGTGCCATCGATTATGTGCTCTGCTTTACTCTCTGGACAAGGTGCTTGGCTGATTTCTCCTGTCTCCTTTACTGGCTAAAGGCAGGGATCAGGTGGTGATTCGGTTAAGCACAAGGTTCATCCCAGGACTGGGGCTGGTGTGTCCTCCATCTGTTAAAAGTCATCTTGGAGACTGGTACACACCCACAGTTCTGAAGTTCCTGAAAGATACTTTATTTGTTTCAATATAACTGCACTTCTCATCTGTGCAAAGAAATTTGAGATAACTTGAGTATAAAGGATGACATATAAAGCCAAATTTTATTCTGTTCCCTCACAGTAATTTTCCTCATAAATACCTCTTGGGATTATGAAATATTCCTTGCAGTAGAAACCGGGTATGTCAGGGCTGTACTATTTTATCCTGTTAAACACTAAAGCACTCTGTGTTCAGTGCCTGCTTCATTTATCCTATTAATGTATTAGCAGGATTCTTTTCCTTTGCATTATTTAATGGAAGGGGTTTTTTATTTGATATTATCGAGTTTCTCTGTGTCTAAATGAAATTCCATTAAAGATATACCATACAACAATGCATAAGGGTTTAAAATTGTTTTTGATTTTCCAGCTGCAACAGAAGCATGTCTGCACTATCTGAAAGATTACAGTGAGCCTGCTTTGTCTGAGCACCACTATTTTTCTGATTTTATGATACCCAGAGACACTCGCTTGAAGAAATAACTTGATAGACAGCAGCATGTGGGGAATCTATTATTTACATTGATTATCTACAAAACAGGCTTTTGTGTTCAGGCTGCTATTGTTAAGAGTTTCTCCAAATCACCATCGCCCGTTTTTTATGTGTTACCTGAATCCATTGCAAATACAGAAACATGGAGTAACAAAAAAGGTGCATGCCTGTCTCCCACTGAAAAGCCCACACTTACAAGCACTACTGAGTAAGAACAACAGCAATACCATATAATTAGAGTGAGCAATAACTACAGGGATTTTTAGGTACCACTGTGTGATAATTGCCTGTAAATGGGGACTTTTCTATTGGCAACTGTATGCTAAAATTTAAAATGCAAGTTTGGAAACAAATCACACCTAGGCAATAAAGTTTTAACAATACCTTTTCATTGTGAAAACAGTAGCAATATAAAGTGCTTACATTCAAATGTATTCAAATGCAGTAGCTTGGGTTGTATCACGTTTTTTAACAATTCAATGGTGTACATATACTGAATTAATAGAAAATGTTAATAGCTTCTGTAGGTCTCTAACTATCATATCTAATAATTAGATGCTGAACTCCTTCAAAAAGCACACATTGACACTGAGGACCACAGTGATTCCCTTGGCATGTGACGTAAAAATGTCCAAAATCAAGGGGTTTGAGTTATCAGGATCTTGAGCCTACGTGTAAGATATCCTATGTGCCTCCCTTCTTGGAGAGGATTTTTTTTCTGGTATCTTAAACACTTTTCAACAATAGCATCCATTTAATTAGAATTAAAAGGTTATCTTACCCTCTCTCAATTAAATTACCCAAATTTTGCCAATGCATCTGTAACTTTATATATGATCAAATTACCATGATTTTTTAAAGTATAAATTAGCTGGAAAATTTACTCACCATTTATAAGTTTGAACAATTAGAGATGTTTCTTTCTCTAAAATAACACACACACACCCTTGTTTTTTTTACATTACATGTTTTGCTGTGAACAATAACCATCAGATTTAAACCTGGATTTCTATGAGAAGAATAATGACAATTTGAAAAAGAAAACATTAGATTTTGGAAGCTGATAGGAATCATAGAATCATTTAGGTTTGAAAAGACCTTTAAGATGATCAAGTCCAACTGTTAACCTAGCACTGCCAAGTCTACCACTAAACCATGTCCCTAAGCACCACATCTACGTGTCTTTTAAATACCTCCAGGGATGGAGACTCAACCACTTCCCTGGGCAGTCTGTCCCAATGCCTGATTACCCTTTTGGTGAAGAAATTTTACTTAATATCCAACCTAAACCTCCCCTGGCTCAACTTGAGGCCATTTCCTCTAGTCCCATGGCTTGTTACTTGGGAGAAGAGACCAACCCCCACCTCACTACAACCTCCTTTCAGGCAGTTGTAGAGAGCAATAAGGTCTCCCCTCAGCCTCCTCTTCTCCAAACTAAACAACCCCAGCTCCCTCAGCCGCTCCTCATAAGACTTGTTCTCTAGACCCTTCACCAACCTCATTGCCCTTCTTTGGACACTCTCCAGCACCTCGATGTCCTTCTTGAATTGAGGGGCCCAAAACTGAACACAGTAGTCGAGGTGCGGCCTCACCAGTGCCGAGTACAGGGGGATGATCACTTCCCTGGTCCTGCTGTCCACACTATTCCTGATACAAGCTAGGATGCTATGGGCCCTCTTGGCCACCTGGGCACACTACTGGCTTACATTCAGCCAGCTGTCAACCAGCACTCCCAGGTCCTTTTCCACCAGGCAGCTTTCCAGCCACTCTTCCCCAAGCCTGTAGCGTTGCATGGGGTTGTTGTGACCCAAGTGCAGGACCTGGCACTTGGCCTTGTTGAACCTCATGCAATTGGCCTCAGCCCATCCATCCAGCCTGTCCAGATGCCTCTGTAGAGCCTTCCTGCTCTCAAGCAGATCGACACTTCCACCCAACTTGGTGTCATCTGCAAATTTATTGAGGCTGCACTCGATCCCCTCATCCAGATCATCGATAAAGATATTAAACAGAACTGGCCCCAGTACTGAGCCCTGGGGAACACCACTTGTGACTGGCCGCCAACTGGATTTAACTCCATTCACCACAAGGAAGGACGAATGAGTTTTAGAAAAAAAATACAATTTTAGGGTTCCATTTGTTAGCATAGCTTTTGAAAGTGGGTTGTTCATCGGAGAGAGGCTGCTGAGAGGTGGTTGACCCAGGCAGGTCATAAGGCAGTGTAACTGGGGAAAAGCAAACAGGTGACAGCAAAAGTCTTAAAGGTAACTCGATTCAACAGCCCCTTGGCACCATCACCACCCATGCAGCACAGCTGCTCCTTGCTGCCACCCACCTAAGCTCTGCCCAGCCCAGCACCGTATTTCCAAATAGAACTCTGCTGAATTGATAGCTAGATCTTTAACTGCATCCTCTTCAGCCTGAGCATGGGATGCTCTCCTTAGAAAAGAGAGCAATTCTGTTTGCAAGATAAGTTGCTGGTGAGTCAACCTAAGACGTTTGGAGGTGCTTCCATATACATACTGCACTAAGTACTTTTGAGAAGTTGCTGACTTTGGAAATGCTTTGTTCCAGAGAGTTATTTGAGAACAGAAATTAAGACATTTAAAAACCTTTTGCACATAGTTAACAACCTCCATCAGTTATGGTCTTGCTTTCTCCATAAGCTTAATGAAATGCAGCTGTTAAGTGTTCACTAACAACTGCAAAATGCGTCTGGCATGCCCCATCACATTAATAAGCAAGCAAAAATCATCTTGCTTAAAATTTACATTACTGTGTGTATTTTTAGCTGCTTTTAAATTAGTACTTCGCCGTTTACAATATTTATCATGAGTTATTTGTCGGTGTGTGAGGGGGTGGAACGGGAAGGGCGATTCTGACTATTGCGGAGGGCAGGGAGGGAAGTGTGTCTCTTCTGCTGCCTCCTTGGATGTCTGTTTCCACAGCCAAGGAACCCAAATTCCCAGGCAAAGATCCCCCCAATTAGGGTATTACAATGCTGGGCAGCTGAGCTAGTTATCATGTTTTGATTGCTTGACTTTCTTTTTATTCCTGTAAATATAATATTTTATATTTTAACTCGGTCAGAATCAGTGTAAAGAACCAGTTTCGAATTAGATACAGAGTATATCACAACTGGGGTCTTTATGACTGAAACAAGAAATACTTCTTCCTTATTTTCTGTGCATACACAGAGATACGCACAAACACACACAGGGATAATATTTCACTTTAAAACATTGCTGGTGGCATATCTATTGCAAGTATTTAAAATATAAGGTTTACTATTTTAGTGCAACAAATAGTTGGTTTTTGCTTCTGCAGGTATAGCAATAATCTTTTATTCTCTGTATTCCTATTTTAAGACTCAAAAAATGCTACATTATTCATTTAAATTAGAAATAAGAAACAAATCAGCATAAGCCATTCATTTTACAGTTTCTGCATCTCACAGCAGCCTTGTGTGAATGCCGATGAATAGGACTTGACAATACCTCTCTCTTATCCATTCCATCAATCTATTGGGAGGGCTCATCTTCTGAATCTTCCTGCCAATGCTCACATTTCAGAGAATGACAAAGCCAGTCTTTTAAGAACGTCGCAGTTTTTGGCTATAACCTGTACAGCTCTGTCTTAGAATAAGCTGAAGAAGTTGCATAAATCCATCCAGGCAGAGTTAGCTCATGAGCAACTTTTGCAATATTTCCTGTCTCCTTTCTCAAGGATTTTCAGATATATTTGTCTTGGTAGTGCTGAGCAACTCCTGGATAGAAAATATACAAAAGCAAAATTCTACCCAAAATTACATCCACACAACCCAGAGAATGGCTGCACAGGCATTAACAGAGCAAAATTTGGCTGTTCCCTATACTAACGTATTTGATGTAGATGACACTACATGGAGGTGGCGTCCCTTGCCATGTTCCTCCCTTGTTCCCAGCATAATCCTTGTCCTTATGGTTTCATGAGCAAGGACTGGGGAGACAAATGATCACTGCGCACAGGCGCGGACACGTCCAGTGGCATTGAGCTACCTTGTCTAACAGTTTGTCATACTCAGTAAAAATGTTTTTCAGTGCTTCGTGAGCCATCACATAAAAAGTGTTTCACCTTTCCGAAAGTCGGGGCTGCATAGCTCTTCACTGATTTCTTCACTTGACTTTCTTCACTGGGATAAGCAAAACATTTTGACCATACCTCATTTATAAAATAATCCCTGGTAAATGTATGCCTTTATTTAAAATATAAGCATTTTACATTTCGAATGCATTTGGGGGACGTTGGCCTGGTCAGTGCTGTACATTTTTCTCTCATTAAAAGGAATGTCAATGATTCATACCAGTAAAAGGAACATCAGACTGGAGAGGACCTTCTGAGTCACCACGTCCAGCTCCCAGCTACCACAGACACGGTCCAAATGCATTTCAACATTACTTAAATTATCAGCATTTTCCAAGTGTTATTATCATGGTCAAAGCTCTGTTTAATCAAAGTCTCCATCTGGCACACACTTCAAAAGGGCCTTCTCATTCAGATTTATCTATTTAACTTCACTAGTGAATTTTCCATCACTGTAAATTTCCTGTCTCGGGCACTTAGCCTTGAGGATGATTGCATTTGCATAAGACTAAACAAATTGGTGTCTTTGGTGATTCATTTTTACACAAGATTTTAAGGTTTTGTTCTCCCAAGGTCAAGCTTTCTACAATCCTGCCTGGCCTCCGAGGCACAGAGTGAGGTTTCTCTTCTTGACAAACTTTCCTTTGGTCAAAACACTCGTAAGCCTGTTCTAGCACTCTCCAAGCAGATTACCTCTCCTATCACAAGCCATTGCTTTCTAATTCAGTCTTTTATAGACTGTCGACCTGCTCCTCCAAAGCCATAAATCCTCAACTAACTTCAAGTGTAACAATATTTGGAGATGTTATCTGTAGGACTGAACTGAGGCTTCAGAGTCCCATTATCTTACAATCTTTTCTTTTAAAAAAACATTTTTGACAGCCCAGTCTTTTTCATCTCTTTTTTCTTACTGCTTTGACCTTGAGTGAGTTTATTCCTTCCTTCTCTGTATATTTTAAATGTTGCACAAAAAACTATTTATTAAGGCTTTCCTATAATAAATCATTAACCTGAATACAGTTAAATGAAATGCTTATTAACATCTCTCTGCATAATCCATTTTACAGAATTAGTCTTGCTTATTCAGACAACCTAAAGAGGTCCATGCTTTTGTCTACAAGGCATCAGCATTAAAGCTTATAATTATTTCTAGTTAATTCAGTCCTTGGTGTTAGGAAATGTTGGTTTGCATGTTTCAGCATAGTACTTTCCCTAATCTCTTGTATTAATTAGAGATACTGATATAATATTACTTTGTTCCTTTCTATTCACCACCAGGAGAGACGTCTGAACATAATCCTATCTGTGCTAAGAGTGTGCTTAAATATTTTCACAACTGCTAACATTAGGATTATGTAGAATAATCACTAAATTAGAAAAAAGGAGAGCTTGATAAGAGCACATGGACTTCAGAGGCATGCACACAGGGACCTTGGCCAGTAGTCGTGCTCTGACAGCGATGCAGGACATGGCAAGTGCTGACCTTAGCAGGGGTTTCTCCTTCAGCAGGACTGTGACACCATGGAAATGACTCCCAGACGCTAGATGCGGTCTTGTCAAAAGTGAGAAATGGACCAGCTTTTATCAATAACTAATAACACAGGGAGTTACAAAGCCCAAGGAAGTGGTTGAGTCTCCATCCCTGGAGGTATTTAAAAGACGGGTAGATGTGGTGCTTGAGGACATGGTTTAGTGGTGGATTTGGCAGTGACAGGTTAACAGTTGGACTCAATGATCTTAAGGGTCTTTTCCAACCTTAACGATTCTATGATTCTATGAAAGCAAAGAGGGGAACGGGAGCAGAAACTTTCTCCACGTGTCTCTGTCTCTGCTGCAACAAGAGCAATCACTCGCACAGATCTACCAATAATTTTAATGTATTAAGGGAGATTAGACAAGCTTGATAATGCTTATGAGGAGACAGTGTAAGAAGTGCACACAAAATCTGTTTCTGCAACCTACTGCTGTATGTCAATACTGAGGGCTACTCTGAGCCGGCAGGTGATGACTGCAAATCCCGTGGTACCCGCAGAGCTCCACAGGGGAAGAACTATCTTCTGGGAGATGGTATGCACAGGGACGTGCCAAACCCCACCAGATCCCTTCACAGCTCTTCAGCGACGCTGCTGCGTGCACAGCTCAGCTTGACACCCTGCCCCTGCCTTACCAGACCAGGCACTGCAGACAAGGAGTCTCTCCCGCAGAAATTTTACAACCACTTCCTCTAGTCATACATGGATGGCAACCAATGCCTTGAGTTAAACACGGTAACACCCAAACATCACTAGTGGGACCATCAGTGCCCAGTAACCCTGCTCCCAGGCACAGGGCTTCATTTCTCCATTAGCAAGAAAGTCAATTATTATCCCTCAATGACTGAAGCTGATATATTTTAAAGTTATTGCATCTTCTAAATCCTAGGTCATTTTATATTGCAAACATCAGACTTTTCATCAAGCTTATTTTAATCTTCTTCTAGATGGAAATTCACCGTCTTTTAAGGTACCACTAGCACAGCTCTAAACTGAATTTGCACCGCCAGATCAGCACAAGGGGAGCCAAACAATTTGACCTTGGTTTCTATTTCAGATAGTTACCAAGACATTATTCTGGATGAGAATCTTTAGCCAGATAAATACCTCTCTGCAGGCCAACCGCTGTTCTCCTTCCCCCCTCTGCGTACCAAAAGCTTCACATGCTGTAAAATCAGTTATAAACAGAGTGCTCCATTATAATGGTGGTGATCAGTATTATGGAAATGCCCAGGATAGCTGCAGATGTAATCAGGGAGTCAAATAATTCATGCTTTTATTTAATACCTAATCATACCTACCTCCACCATTATCTCACTCTACAAATATTAAGACTGCAAGTGTATGTGTCTGTATAAAACAATGACATTCAACGCTAAGGTCTTAGTGGGGGAGAAAAAGCAGCTGTGAGTTTTATGCTATTTTCAAACATTTAAACCTTTTCATTCATTCCTAAACTAAGGGTTTTAGTCTGACATAGCAAACCTTAAAAAAAACCCTAACAAAATTCACAAGTCCAAGTACAAAATGACCTTGCCTAGCATTACCCAGCAATGATAATGAAAGCAAGGACTACTTAGTACTTATAAAAAATAATTATTTATTCTAGATTAATGACTAAGCAGACTATACTAAGAATCTTTATATTTTAAAAGTAAGCTTGTTTACTTTTTAAAGTTTGTAAAACACCACAAAAGATCTACAGAATTTTATTAATATTAGGGAACAAAATTTTCTTTTGCCAGAAAAGCAATTGGGTAGCCACAGGAAAAGCTAATCAAAATGCTGAGGCAAAAAAAGAAAAGGACTGCAGAAGCTTATTAATTTTAAAGAATTTTTAAGATCTAAGCACAGCTTTTTAAACTGTAAGCCATCTAGTAGACTTACCATAACGTTGTAATTGATGCAACCCATTTGCCACTAACAGTGAGAGAGGGACATTTGCTTATAAGTTCACTTCAGAGACTAGAAACACTTGGAGATTTCCAGAAGTCAGATTAAAGTTAAGAGGCATAATGATCTGGCAAGACTTTCCCAATCAATAAGTCACCATCCATTGTACCTGAGACAACCGGGTGTTCTCCAGCTGAACACACAGGCAGTGCCCTGCCCATTTCTGCCAGCTGAGCTGCCCAAAGGGTGCTCTAATTCAGGCTGCTAATTATAGAAGGAGACTATTAAAGCAAGTTGAAAAGCAGCCAGGCTTTTTCCACCAACAGATGAATTAAAGGGTTGAAGAAGTGCACCATGATGCACATGCTGATCTGCTAGTCCTGTGCAGGCATATGGCAACTGTTTTCCAGCTACCAGTTCCAGTTTGAATTAAAATAGCATGGCTTTTTAAACCTGCAGTATACAGTTCCAAAAAAGCCCTTTAAAGCCAGTTTCTGATTAGTTTGCCTATTGGCACGCCATGGATTTTGAGGATATTTCCACAATGACAGTAATGTCTTTGTTTGGAGGAACTCTTGGGGCCATGTGGACACAAATGTGAATAGCTCCAGGTTTATTTTGCTTTTCTATAGCAAGTGTCACTGCAGGTCTCAGTAAGTGAAACTATACCCAGCAGGTACTAATTAGCAGACCCTAATGCCAGCAGGCTCACACCAGTTTGCCCTCTTGAAAGGAATCTGAGGAAATGGAACAGGTATTAGAGGGGCTGGAGAATAATTCTAAATTTCAGCTCAAGCTCTTTCAGAGCATCAGTCCCAGTGAACCTGGAAGCCACAGAGCACAGCTAGATTTCTTTCTTTATTGTAATGCCAAAGACAGGTTTAAAGACACTCAGAGAGCTTATTAAATGCTTTTTTTTAACTGAAATCTTGTTTGTCAGACCCAGCCATAGCATCAACACCCTAGCTCCTCAGAGGTGGTGAGGTGTGGGATAGGGTGGGGTTGAACAGGGCTAATATATTGCCTATGGATCAGCAAAACCAGCTCCTGCACTCGTTTGGCACCCCTGTACCATGTGAACTCAGCCCTTGGGGCAGCTTATTCAAACCCAGCAGAGCCCAGTAACTTAAACTGGTCCAGATTTGCTTCTCCTTCAGGTTTCTTTCACATCAAATTCTTCCAGTTAGCCAGCTTTGGCAACCATAACTCTTTTCTATTATCTACCCAAGTCTATGTATTTTTCCCCCATTAATTCACCTAGTACCTTTGTGCTGAAACAATCCAGATATGATTTAATAAGCTTTAGAAAGATAGTACTGGTTCATATGCAGGAAATCAGATTTACATAATTTTCCACTCGCTTTTATAGCCACCGTAGTTCAAATTATCTTTACGTTGGGGAAACTCTTTTAATATGATAAAATGAAATACCACCTACGCTATGCTTCAGCTTGCTAGCCTGGTTTTTGTAATAAATTAAATGTTGATTTGTCATACTGACTTATTACAGAAAGTTCCTTTTTAATGAGAAGAGAAGACAGTGCCCTGTCCTGCAGTTAGTCATGGTTATAAATCACTAAAATAAGCTTCAAAATCAAGCTTCATCTTGTAATTTCTTTTTTATTACCTGAACCTTTCTGCATGGAGGGGGACAATGAATGATTTTTGGTTTCATCACATACTCTGCGCCTAATGTCATATGTTGAAAATGGACCCGGTAGCACATAGCTCAGATTTCTGTATAGAAAGCAAAGGGATGTTTATGTTTCAGTGTTCAGACTGAAAAGGACTTGAAATTCAGGAGACTGCATCCTGCAAAAAGCAAGCCTCCTCCCTGCACACATTGCCAAGCGAGGTCCTGCTCTCCTCCCTGGGCTCCATCCTGTCCACACTGTGCAACTCTCCTGGACACCCCAGCAGCACAGCTCATGTCTGCCATCAGGGATACTTTATTTCTCCTCCTCTTCTCTGCACAGAAGGGAAGCATGTGAGGATTTGGTGAAGTTTGCTTATTCCGAAGTACTGCGTGCGCCGTACCCTGGCATCTCCTTGCCAGAGCTGGACTTGGCACTGGCAAGGGGCAGTGGTGCTGTCAGAGGCGGCTCGCTCCTGGGCGAGGCGGCTCACTCCTGGGCGAGGCGGCTCACTCCTGGGCAAGGCGGTGGGACAAGCTTTGGCTTGGCCCCAGGGAAACTGCCTTCTGCACCATTAGTACCTGTTCTGTGTAGCCATCTCCCATGTACCTGCAGAGTAGAGCTGTTGGCTGAAATCTCCTCTTGGTGTTCTTGGTCCAGATAGCCCAGTGCCTTGAGGACACCTCGGGACAGCAATGTAACGGGGTGAAAGGAGAGATCCTGCAGAAGAGGCAGGATCCTCTATGTGGTATCCAACCCCCCACCAACTCTGGGCTCCGAGGTGACCTCTCCTCTTTGTTTACGCATGGTTCACATGTTTTTCAAAGTAACCACGTTAGTGGTTTCTCCCTTTTGCAGCCAAGCCTTTGGGTTGAGCATCCCCAGCTCACTCAAGATGGGTCATCAGGAATGAGCTTGGAAATTTCTGTTTCCCTCCTGCCTTTCCAACACCTCTGTCCTCTTCAAGTAAAAGGCCTTGAGCACCAAGACGTGGACACCAAGCTGGCTCAGTCTTGCTCCATGTTTCTGGCAGACATTGGGTCAGTCTAGTCAAAAAAGCAAATTCTGCAACTTGTATCTAAATAAAGTGCCATTGACATAAGCGATGTCTGCTTGTAGAAATGGCACTCGATACAAGACTTGCACAGATACTATGTTTTAGAATATTTATATAGTCTGGAAAGCAAAACTTTTGATATCAGTGTTCAACCAAAGAGCACAGGATGCTGTGTACGTCTATAAAAGGCTGGGGTTTCATGCATCATATAAATGAAAAATATTTGATTTGAGAGAAATTTTGTACAGAAATCTGCTGGCCAAAGTGAACTTGCAGTGTTTATTTAGCAGCCAAGCATCCCAATAGCATCATCCTGATAGCTTCGGCTAAGTGCGGGGTGAGGTAACAGGTCCTTTTCCTTCCTCTTGCCTGAGGCTTTTCAAGAACAAAATCATCGGTTTCTGCCCAGATCCGTTCCTGTGCCGCAGGCAGGATAGCCAGCAGATGTTCACGACTGCTGCAAATGATTGTCTCTTCACTTGTTTCTCAACACTGTTTTCTTATATTTTAACTCTTTTTTGCATGCACTTACTGTAATATTTACTTAGGAATTTGAGAAAGGCTTTGTATTAAAGCAAGTAAATACAATTTCTTCAAAGAGACTCAAAATAAATATGAATCTCTTTGGCTAAGCAAAATTGTCAAACTTTGGCTTCTAAAGTCAGGCAGAAAATGAATTGTTTTCCAACAGAGCTAAATATATTCACCTCTCATTGATTTCAGTGGAGATCTTAATGCTCAGTAACTTGAAAACAGATAAATTATTCAGATGTTTAAACATGAAGCGCTCATCTGATGTTAAGTACTCACATTTTTAAATGCTTGCCTTAATAATGATTTATCCTCTTTAAAACAAAAAATAATATTCACTGAGCAGGGTAGCACGAGGGTTTGGCTACCTTTGCAGCATTTTCTCCGGTGTTCAGAAGAATGCTTTTGCTGCCCTAATAGTTATCTTCTTAGAAGAATTAATGAAAACAAAGAATGTGGAGGTCTAAGAGTGGAAATTTTTGCTTAACCCTTTTTTCTTCTCTTTGCAGCTCCCAGTACAGCCCAGTACGGGATCACCGGTGATGCCGAAGTCCTCTTCTCCTGCTGGTACCTTGTGTTGACACTGTCCTCCCTCACCAGCATATTCTACCTGAAGAACATCATTCTGCACTAAGTGTAAAGACCCATAAAAGGCTTTTAAGGATTCTCTGAAAGTGCTGATGACTGGATCCAATCTGGTAGAGTTTGTTAAAAGCAGCGTGGGATATAATCAGCAGTGCTTACATGGGGATGATCGCCTTCTGTAGAATTGCTCATTATGTAAATACTTTAATTCTACTCCTTTTTTTGATTAGCTGCATTACCTTGTGAAGCAGTACACATTGTCCTTTTTTAAGACGTGAAAGCTCTGAAATTACTTTTAGAGGATATTAATTGTGATTTCATGTTTGTAATCTACAAGTTTTCAAAAGCATTCAGTCATGGTCTGCTGAGTTGCAGACTGTAGTTTACAAAAAAAAAAATATTGCAGTAAAAATGTGCTTCTTTAAGGCTGCAATACAAATTTTCAGTTCCCTTCTTAAATAGCATTCTATCCACATTTACACAGAAACATTTTTTCTTTTTTGATAAAAAAAAATTCAAATAATATTGCCTTCAAAATATTTCTTCAAAATATTACACATACCTAGATTTTCTTCTAGCATGATATTCAGGTTTCAAGAATGAGCCTTGTATTATAACTGCACTGTGCAGTACTGCTTTCTCTTTTCTTTCCTTTTTCCTGCAAATTCAGCATGGGTGTGCCTTCATAAAACACTACTTTCCTCTTCCTCTCCAACAAATCTGGAATATGTTTTGGGAAATGCTAAAGCATCCTTTTGAGCATAACAAATCTCCAGCTGAGGACAAAGGTGCTATTGGCTAAAAGGAAAACCTCCTCTCCCATCTCCAGGGGGTCATCGAACTGCTTCAGACTTAATGTGCTTAGGCAATCAGTCAAAGATAGCACCAACTCCTTTTTATGTTTTCCATCTACCACCACTAACCAGTAGGTGATCTCTGTAAGAACTAGTTTTCCCATTACAAAACAGAACGCAAATTATTTTGAGACATCTTTTGAATGTAGAAACATTTCCCTTAGGCATTCTAAATCAAAATTCCTAAATGGCTGTAAATGTGAGAAGCTGAATAGTCCCTTTTGTATTACTGGCAAAAACTATGTGAATTGGTATTTTTCTTGCACTTAATTTTGTACCGGTTTGGCTAATTTAGCAATGATAAAGGATGCTTTTAAATATTAGATATCTGAAAATACATGAAATATCAAGCAGAATTTTATATATATACATATATATATAAAATACATATATATATTAAAATGAGGTTGCTCCAATAACTGTACTGAAGTGCATGTTGCCGTCCATGATAGAATCATCTTTACAGACAGAACTTCACTACCAATGTACTAATATCTTGCCACAGCAGTTAAGTCCTCATACATGATTTCCTAGTACTGCAGTCTATAAAGATAACGCTCTCATTTCACTCAGTGAAGGATCAAGTTTCAAAATAGCATATAATGCTACTTTTTTTTTTAAACAGCCCTGGACAGCATTAACACAAAACATTGCTCACAGTTTACAGCTGAATTTAAAAATGCCATCTGTGTAAATTGCTGGGACATGACTATGGCCAACAGCCCTTGAATACAAGATCCCCTGGTGACCTCAATAGATCTTGACTTGCTTACAAAACAACTATTGATGACAAGAATAATAAAGCCATTATCGACGTTATTATTCCCCTGTTTTGTATACGAACTCCAGTAGGCAACACAATTATTATACAACATTTTTTTCTCCTGACAATAGGTTTTTGTAGTGACCAATACCAGATGAGCACTATGCATACTCAGCAGTTCCAAATTCAGTTTACAGATACCCTATATTTTGAACAGGCAGACTCTGAGTTTCACTAGTCTCAATATATACTGTCCCATGCTAACATGTAGACAGAATATGCAGCAAATCTGTTGTAGTTACTGATAAAGGGTATAAACAGAAATATGTTGACTCCAAAATATGGCAATAAAATGTCCTGGGTCACTCTGCGTATGTTCAGTGACAGATCGTACTATTTCTATCTTATTATTTAGAGCCGTGTGCTAAGCAGTTACTATTTTCAGAAATGTGGCATTTTTTAAAACCTTGAATAACATGACAAAATTTATTTTTTAAGGAAACAGTATAAACCCAATTCAAATTATACTATACACAGTCCTGATATTCTGATCTCTCTTGTATTGCAGCTTTAAAGTGCTATATTTTAGAATCCATTCGCTAGAAACAGTGGTGCTGCAGAAAGTATCATGTCAGTACAGTTTCATGAAGAAAGAAAAAAGGATACGCATAGCCCAACTCATATGCCTCATCCACATAAAACTGAGAGATGTTTCTATACTGTGGCTGGATCAAATTCTGTATTTCAATGATATATTTCATTTTGGTGATTCCTGATATCTGGATCCTGATATCTCCAGCAACAGAATAGAATGAACAGCAGCTTTATTAAATACAAAAAAAATAATAATAATTATGTATTGACTGTTTGCATTTGTATCAGGTAGAGCCACTGGATAACATGGACAAGATATTCAGTCCCATCTCTGAATTTTCACTTAAATTTGGGGGGACATAATTATTGTCAAGTCAAAAAAAGAGAAAAAAAAAAAACAACTCACAAACATGTCTAGGTGCCAATGGCATTTCCTTAGATGAAATAGGTATTTAATATCAGTCAGACCTGCGTGTTCAGCAGTGGACGTGTGTGTGTGTGCGTGTGTGCAAAGCGCAGTGCGAGGCGTGCCGGGACTGCGCACACGCTGCCGTGTGCCCTCGGTGTCTGTAGGGTTAGTCTCCTGAAGGCTGCTTATGAGACTCTGCCCACTCAGCCCTCCAGTCCTACAAAGAGATACAGCCGTGCTTAACTTTATACACCAATTAATTCAACAGATATAGTAGACAGAGTCAAATGACCTTAATTTTTGCAGGATTGGAGCTGTAGGCGGTGTTGATCAAATAAAGAAACTTGGTTCTTGGTGAATCTGTTCCATGCGGTAAACTGGTAATTGTACAGATTGGGACTTATTGGGACGTTCTTCCAAAATGGATGGTGCAGACTGCTGCAAATTGAGCACAACATTTTACAAAATCTATCCACCCTTTAATTTGTAGGGTGTATTTGCTTTAGGCAACTGTTTGAAGGTATGTTCTATGCTTCTTCAAAGGATTAACCCATACTGTTCATATCTGTCGGGCAAATATTATTATATTTATTCCCACCTTTCAAACATGAAAAATAAATGGCTTAGCTCCAAGCAGTATAACTGAATATTTATATCAAGATTGTTGTCCACATTGGAAACCCCAAAGTCTGTAACACCGTAAGTTCCTACTTGTGCAATAACTCAGGTCTGCAATTACCATTGCATCGGTGACATACATAGAAGCAATGATGCTCTAATTATACAGTTGCTGATCGTGATATTATACTAATACTGTATTAAAGGATGTCTCACAACTTCTTGAACAAATGCAGTTTCTCAAGGGTTTATAACTTGGCAGGAAATGTATCCTTCATAGCTAGACAGCTTTTTTTAAACTTTTCAATATATATATTTTTTTTAGAAACTATGCTGTTTTTAAGATACAGGAGTGTTAAAAACCATCACCAGTAAAAGCTGCTTTTTTGCACATTTTCAGAGCTAGCGTTCTAGACAAACAATGGTAAATGTTATGCCTACCAAAATCTCCGCTTAGTCCACGTAACTGTGTTATAAAGAATGTGTATACCAAAATATGTATTTACATGGATAAACAATATGCCTTAAAGACTAAATATGCATTTACTTCTAAGACTGGATCAGACTTGTGCCAGTCTGGAGGTAAATAATCCATATTTCACAGCCTGCCATGGACGGTTTTGTTTCTTTGGAGAAAAAAGAAAAAGAAAAAAAAAGTATTTCTTTTAAAAGAATCTTAAATAATTTTTAAATTCTTGCATAAACTGACATATGTGAGGAAGTTTAGGAAAAGGATAAGTTTTAGCCTGACACTGTAGCACTGGCAATGCGTCGCCTCACTCGCGGGATTTGCCGTAGGGGCTGGCAGCACCACGGTACTGCCAAAGGCTCATCATGTCCCCTTCCACGTCCCCTTGTATGCTTAACTCTCTCGGGTGGCCCTGAGCAAGGGCAGAGTGAGGTGCCTGGGTGCCCCCTCCTCCCGCAGTGCTGTGGGAAGAGGGGCCACACACCCACACCCCTCCAGCCATGCTACAGCTTGCAACACAAAATCCTTTAAAACAAGAAAATAGTGAAAAAAAAAAAACTTAAAAACCAGGAATTAAAAATTCTCCATTCAGCCTTAATATTGAGAGTATATAAATAAGTACTGACATTGAAGGGAGGAATTTACTTTCAATCTGAACAACCTTAAGCACCGCCGTTGCACATGCAGGGATGCTGCAAACATTTAGTTTGGGTTGGCTCTGTTTTTAAGTCCTGTTTTATGTTTCTCTGTTGAGCATTGAGGGCAAGAGAGGGAATTTATTCTGCGATCGGAAAAGTCCATAACATAACTGAAAACAGCCAGACCAAGGCAATGGCACAAGGGTCTCAGAATAATTTGGAAGGGATTCACAATAAATCCTGCTCCAAAAATTTTGTATCAGCAAGGATGGGGAGATTTTTACTGGGGCACCTTCAGTGCTGAGCACATACCTATTTGTTCCTAACACTTTCTGCCCACTTTATGCCTAATTCATGAAGAGCTCAAAGGTTCCTTTATATTAGAAAATTCACATGTTAAAAAATGTAAAGATCAGCATATTTGCCACCTCCCATAAACTCAGTTTTCAGTCATTCATATTTTAAGGTGTATTAAGCTTTCCCGTTGCTTGGTAGGGTGTAAATCTGTATCATAGGACAAGCTGTGGGGCCAAATTCCCACCCTGCTCTGGCTGCTTCGTTCTTGTCTCAAATGGAGCTGCAGCGAGGCCATCAGGTCTCTGCACGGGAGGGCTCCCGCGCTGTGGGGGCTGCTGCATGATGCATAACGGTCATCGGCCACTCTGCATCACCTACACGCTGATGTCTCCTTAACTCCTGGCTGCCAGAATTATCCCTGAGGGTTTGCTTTAATTTATGCCACCAGCCATCCCAGTGCCTGGAGAAATGCAGGAGGGACCTTTTCTTTTGCTCTCACTCCAGACTCGGTTCTCCCACTCAATGAACTTTGAACCCAACCGCAAACAGCAATGAAAAATAGCACAGCTGAAAAGTCATTTTACTTGCAGTCCCTTTCATTGCCTCAGCCTCTGGGGCAGCTGGACAGCAGGTAAACCTTAACCCCATTAGCAGAATAAATTACATTTCTGCAGCAAGCCAGAATTTAAAGACGGGTGAGGAGGAGACAGTACAGTGCTGTTCTGGCCACTACAGCCACAGGAATTTCCCCTTTTATCTGCCAAATATGAAAGTATTCATTATTCCTCCACTACCCTTTTTTTTTATGCTGCCAGATAAAAAAAATGCCTGTAATGATGATATATATTATATTTGGTATCCAGAGGGCAAAATATGTTCTCTCCTAATGCACATCCATCCTTCTCTTTATTATTTTTCAGCCAAAACCAAAACACAATTCACACATTACATGATGCGATTTATGTGCAATAACATCAGCTTTTCCACTTATCAAAACCATTATAGTCATAAGCACATAACTCCCATTAACCTCAACGACAGCGACTTAAATGTGAACCACAAGTGAGAATAAACCTTAAAGATGTGATTGAACAGCAGCAGCCCTGTTTTCTGGTAGGTGTCTAATGGTGAGATGGCAGGGCCATTTCTTCCCTCCTCCTGCCTTATTTTTTTTTCTTATATGAAAATAGACTTTCCTCTTCTACGGGGCGGTTAATTTAGGCTGGGAGGTGCAGCCATTTAGATGTGCTTAACATTTTTGACGTGTCACTTCAGGTAGTGATACCTCATCAGGCACGGGAGAGGTGAAGCATCCCGGGGAGCCGCAGCGAGCTGCTCCCACTTCATGCTAATGAGACAGTTTCTTGCAGGAATTTCAGCTCTGTAGAAGCTGCAGGAGGTAGCATGGTTCATTAGGCTACAAAAGCTTTAAATTGTTAAAGGAACTGGTTTTCCTCTCTCATTTAAGTGAATTGCTAAAAGCACTGGGTTGTTCTTCCACGGAACTTTGAATTCACTATTTTCTTCATTAACCTTGACCTTTTTACATTTATTACGATAAGGGGAAAAAAAAAAGTTAACTTTGGAGTAAGCTACTGCAAATTCACTCCCCTCAAGCTTTTAAAATTAGAGAGCCTGGGAGTTTGGGCCAGGGGAGCAATGGATCTCGTTTGCCACTATTTTCTGCATAAAGAGGATTTAATGTTTGTTTGCCAAAAATTAAGGATCGTAAGTCCCTATGAGTCATTTCTAAATTACTTTTAGCAAGCTACATGCACGTATCCTTCCTACCGATGTGTTTATTAGTAGCAGAAAGACAAATGGAGTGATGGGATGGGACATCTTCCCATGAGCTGCTCCCTAGAGCCTCAGCCACCTCAGGCGTCAAGCCACTTTGCTGGGGCCAGGCAAGGGCTCCCGTATTGCTCTCAGTGAGCTGGAAAATAAGCTAGCGAGGCATCCATGTGGAGTTAGAGGCAATTCAGAGCTAAATTAAACAACACGCTTGACACAGTCTTTGGAAGTTTAGTTCTGGGATATTTGCATCAATCTTTTGAAACCGCTGCAGGTGCAGCCTCATGCTTTAGCCATCGGTGAGCAACAAGCCCAATTCAGGAAAGTGGTAATTCCACCCACCCTCCTCCAGGTATCCCTGGAGAAGCATACAAGTAGCATCCTGCTCTGCTACTTGTGCATTTTCTAGTTTTGTCAGAGTTTTTTTTCTCATATTAATTTAATTGCAAGGTTGCTAAACTATGCTCTTATAGCCTGCAGCAGCTGTGCTGTCTAAGGGGGAGATGTTCAGCACTCAGTTTCAGTCTCTGCTGTTAGCAGAAGGCTGCTCTCCCCAGGCATCAGAACACACTTGGCACCGTCTCCCCTCCCTTGGGGCTGGCACACCACTGGCCCCATCTCTTGGTCCCCTCCTACCCCCGGCCATGGGGAAGGGGCAGGCAGGGGAGTGGGAGGAGGCTGCAGCTCTCAGAGTGAGCTGCTAACCCATAAAATGAACCTTAAAAGAAGCATCAGACAAATAGTCAGCTAAGAAGAAAAAGATGGGGTGTTACACCTTGTGCACTAAGGTCTAAGTTCCTACCTTCTTCTGTAACAGGGCTCTGATTTCAACTTAAACAAACCTGAAAGCTCCATGATGTTTTTGTGACTCAGCAAAACTTTCCTCCCCAAGCCAGACGCATACATGCTGCCGTCCTTGAGCGTGGGGTATGGTGTTAGAGTCTTTCTGTGCAGGCATAGCTTTATATAGATGCAGCAGAGCACAAATGTCTGAATGTCAGTTTGCCTCCCCTGCTGATGAAACACGTAGTGGAAAAGATACCTGAGTTTTTACAGTATATTCATTTTTGTCATGGGAGTTTCAATGTGTCTCAGTCTTTGTTTCAGTGCCTTAAGCACCTTTTTGCAAAAGGCCACAATGTAAGAGAGTACATTTAAAAAATTAATTTCCCAAAGTTAATCACCCTTAGTAACTCGGCTCCCCTGCACAGTCACTCCCACGTCAGATGTACCACTGGCTCCTCAGGAAGCGAGACGGCGGCAGCGCCAGTCAAGAGGCACTGATGAGTGCTTCTGGCGTGGTATTTCTCTGCAGAAGATTTTAGACAAGACACTTAGTTCCTCTGAAAAAAATTCAGCTAAGGGCTTTGACCTTATATTTGAATACAGAATTAGCACTCCTGTAAAGGTTAATGAACAGAAGAAGGGACTAGAGAATTTTTGACCGAAATACTTCTGAAATGGATTTAGACACGTGCAGGTCTCCAGGCAGGTCTGCTGCTGCAGAAGGACTTGCTCCCCTTGGCTCCAGCACTGCAGCCACTGGGAAAACCTGCTCAGAAAAGGGAAAGAGGGAGAGGAGCGGGAAGAGGGTCTGCTGGTGCTTGGCGTGCAAATCCATGCACTTGGTGTGCAGAGCCAGGAACTTGGTGTGCAAAGCCAGGCCAGTGATGAGGCATTAGGCTCAACCAGCTCCAAGGCTAAAAGACTGAAACTGGGTCCCCCAGCGGCAGGGCTTGTTCTGGTTTTCCTGTTGTAGGATGGAAAGGGACGGGGTTTTACTGCAGGTTTTGCATGCCTTTGGCTTGGCTTGGTGCTCAGCTGAGACCCCTAAGGAGAGCATAGGATCTTCCTTTGAGTGTTTAAAGTGTGTTCATTTTTCTGAAAAACTGTGACCTTGAAATGCAATGTTTTTCTTTGCTTCCTCATCAAGTTGATGCTTGTGAAAAGTAATTATTTTACCATATGGTGAAATGTGCAATTATTACTGTTAGGCTCTTCATCTAAGACTAGCCCCTTCATGAGCACTGACAACCAGGGATTTGGCCAATTCGGGCAAAAACCAAACCGGCCTTCCCCCCCAACTCCAGCACTTTCCCAATTTCTAATTCCTCTCGCACCCAAAAATCATTACACCGTTTCTGCAAATGGCAAATAATAATAGTAAATACCAGGATGGACTCTTGAAATGAATTGTAAGAATTCAGGCCATTATAATTTAATAATCACTTTAAATTATTGTGTTCATGACTTTTATCATTAAAGGCATTTTACATATATTTAAAGCTCACACTATTAGCAAAACCTGGGAGTTGTGAAAAGTGCTTTAATATTTCAATAAATGAAAAATATTTTGGAAAGAAATCCCTTCCCACCTTCCACAGGCTGAAGCACACCCCACCAGTTCACGGTGCAGGTGGTGGGGGAGCAGGGCAGGGACCTTTCCATGGCTGTTTCCACTGTGCAGAGCTATTCAGTAGCAGGCCAGCTACTTAATATAGCACCAGCACCTTTGGAAAGGTTAATAAGAATAAAGCAAGTATAGGAAAAAAATCCCACAGAGTCATTTGTATTTGTTAAACATAGAGAGACACCATCTGAAAACAAAAGCCAAGCCTCATGGAGGTAGTGAGCCAAATCTGTGTGTAATTATCCTTCTACTATTCAAAATATTGTTATTAAAATATCTCTCCACTCAAATTCCAGTGCAGCTATCACACTCAGTGTAGAACACTTATAAAGAATATATATTTGGTCGACAGCGGAATGTGTTTGTACTCCTCTGTGTGATAACAACAGCTCCTCTGCCACCAGGCATAGCTGTGGTGAGGTCCCATTTTGGAGGGCAGCGGGGCAGCTCCTGCCCTGTGCCGGGGGGTGATCTGCCCCTGCACCTGCTCTTTGCCACCAGGCACAAGGGACACCAGTTTGTCTGCAAAACCACATCCCTTGGCAGAGCTTAGGTTTGAGCATTGGTGACCAAGGGGCAAAGAGCCATACCGCACCCCAAGGATGGCTCAGCCTGGACCACAGGGTCCGAAAATGAACCTAAGGGAGAATGCTGCCTGCCCGCTGGGAAGGACTGGGATTGCCCATGCAGCTCAGCTCCTGCCCTCCACCATTGTCACTGGGGCTTCTTCCCCACCCTGCTCCAGGATAAGGTCCCAGGAATAACATGAATAACATTCAGCTATAGGGAACATCCTGTACAGGAATAACATCCTGAATAGGGAATAACATCCGAGTGTCAAATCCGTGTTTAAGGATAGGTATCCCGTGCCACTGGAGGCTGGAAATATATCTGATGGATTTGTGTGTCCCTCAGACCAATGGGCTGAAGCCCATTGGTTGCCCCTTCTGCGAGCACAGGGCTCTGCAGCAGCACAGTGTCCCTGCAAACACATCTTGTCTTGTCACCAGCCTTCTCAAAGAGGAGAGGGTGACTGCTCTCCAAGACACAGCACCCAACTCTAAGTCAATAATATATGCAAATGCACTTAGCAAAGCACTCCCACAGATGTTGTTAATTAAACCAACCTAACCCAAGCCCACATAAAGTAATAACCCCAAAAACTGCCTTCCCGCTCTCATATGTTCTGAATCACTGCTGCAGAATACTACAGGAATATTATTTTTATAAGAGTGAACCATTTGCTAAATAAGCCACCTGTTAAATAAACACTCCCACTCTCCAAATATTGGTGTTTTGTTTTTGAGACTATGCACAATCTGGATTTATTTTAGATGAAAAAAGATAATCACTAAAGTAAAAAAAAAAAAACCCACAGTATTTTGGCTATTTGAAACTATCCATCTTGTGTGCACATCTGCTCCTTTGCAAGCTAACAGAGCTCTTACATTAGAAGAGAATCATAGTTACTTATTCAGCCGGGAGCTAATGAATTTCCATCATCAGACCTCAGCAGTCTTCATTTTTTAACTTCTTCAAGCCTTGAATTGTTCCTTATTCACCTGGCTTCACTTTCTATAAGGTGTATCTTCTCACAGAGACAAATCCCGATCCAAGATTGTTCTAGCAAAGTTGACACAGGAGCAAGAACAGAGTTCGCCTCAAGTTTCATTATATAATCACTTTTTCCATGCTTTAAAAGCCAAGTTCACCACTATCCCACCTCAAGCCTGTCTGTACAGGAACATCCTGCTGCACATATCTAACACACTCAGTTTAGTCTTTAGGACCTTCCCCTTTCCCCACCCACCACAGCCCCTGGAAAACACCAGATTAGTTCTACAGGATGGACATCCCCTCAAAAAAAAAACACACACAAAAAAGAATAGGATAGGATAGGATGGGATGGGATAGGATGGGATAGGATAGCATTTCAGTTGGAAGGGACCTACAACAATCATCTAGTCCAACTGCAAGAAGATGTTAAATAGCTAACACTGCCATTTAAGATCATATCTGGCCTCTTTTCTCCATTGTAATTAATAAGCTAGATCATATCTCTGAGCCACTCTCACCCTCCCTGCAATCCCCAGGGACAGCTCTGCAAAAGCCAGCAAGAAGCCATTGTCACAGCATGGCACCTCCCAGCCCCACGTTTCTGCCCCCACTCCTGCAGGCCTCTTGCTGCACCTCCACAGGCCCTGTGAGAAACCAGAGCACTTAAACTATTCAGATTAATCATAGAATCATAGAATCATAGAATCGTTTAGGTTTGAAAAGACCTTTAAGATGATCAAGTCCAACTGTTAACCTAGCACTGCCAAGTCCACCACTAAACCGTGTCCCTAAGCACCACATCTACATGTCTTTTAAATACCTCCAGGGATGGGGACTCAACCACTTCCCTGGGCAGCCTGTTCTAATGTCTGACTACCCTTTTGGTGAAGAAGTTTTTCCTAATATCCAACTTAAACCTCCCCTGGCTCAACTTGAGGCCATTTCCTCTAGTCCCATGACTTGTTACTTGGGAGAAGAGACTGACCCCCACCTCGCTACAACTTCCTTTCAGGTAGTTGTAGAGAGCAATAAGGTCTCCCCTCAGCCTCCTTTTCTCCAGGCTAAACAACCCCAGCTCCCTCAGCCACTCCTCAGAAGACTTGTGCTCTAGACCCTTCACCAGCCTCGCTGCCCTTCTTTGGACACGCTCCAGCACCTCAATGTCCTTCTTGTAGTGAGGGGCCCAAAACTGAACACAGCATTAAATAGATATGTAGAGAGAATAATTCGATGCCAGACCTCAGGGTTCTGTTTAGAGCATAAAAGGTTAAAGTGATTAAGTGAAAGCAGCAAAAAGAAGTGTAAACAAGGATGCTCTGAGACGGGGCGAGTGGTGAAGCACTCGAGCTGGCTTTTCTGTTCATGCCAGATCATCCTGGGCTGCAGCTCATGCAGTCTCTGAATCAGTGAGTTAAAGTTTGGAGGGTTTGGAGTTTATTTTTGATGAGCTTCTCAGAAACTGTAAAACTCAGAGTCTGCAAAGCTGCAGCTGAAGAACAACATTCTCCAGGTGCTTTGCTGTGTCCTTCTGCCATCCCAGAGGAGCACTTTTACACTGGAAAGTAATGCTTTAGACGTGTTCATGCCCTGTTATTCAGCCTGACATGAATGTTAGTGCTATGGACCCAGACCTGTCAGTTAGAGTGCGAATTTCTACGGCGTGTCGTTTTTTTAGAGTTGGGGCTGAAATAGGGTCCCCAACACCACACAAAACACTCCCACCAAACATTCCCACAGGCTTCATCAGTAAATGTGGGGGCCACAAAGAACGCTTAAAATCTATTGCTAATGCCAAGGACTGGTTACAAGCAGACACATACATTCTCTGTGTGTGTGTGTGCAGACATTTACCAGGGACTTAAAATGGCTTTAGTGATTTTGGGTCTTCATATCTGAAAATAGTATCTTCTCATCACAAATAATTACGCAGTACAGATGGAGGTTTGGAGATCAGTGGTGACATCCTCATCCATGCCAAGTTATACTTGCACATAAAGTCCAGTTAACTTGGTGAGACTACTGGTATATGCTATTATACTTTGTGGAAATCAGACCTGTGGAAATCTAACTGATTGGCACTAAAAGCTGGGTAGGTGATCATCTAAGTGCATATAATGTGGCCATAAAGATGCACCGGCATTATGAGTTCATATAAAATTGCAGGCACAAAACTGGACAAAACTGCTTTTCAAAATCAGCCCCATTATATCCTGTTCTCTTTCACAGAGAGCCTTTGTGATAATAATTTTGCATGCTACTATTTTGCATGTTCACACATATTTTCTTGCTCTTTGACACTCAGCACCTAGCAACTTGGCTCCATCACCTTTAGCTGATATTTTTCCCATGCCTTCTGAATAAGACAGCAGCAAAATCCTCCATGCAAGTCTCATATTCTGTCCTTAAAAAGAACTCTTTTTTTCCCAAGACAAATTCAGTTTTCATCCAGCTACAGGCTTGCCTATATCTTTTAAACACTAAACTCCATCAGCTTGTGATTTTTTTCCAAGTGCTTTTATGCATCTTGACTCTGATGTAGTTTCTTAGAAAATTTCACAAAGCCTGTATTACTCATTTCACTTTACATGCAGCTCACAAATTAATGGTGTCTGTTAATTAGGCAGCTAAACCCCCAAAAAGTTTTTTAAAAAATTGTAATGCTTCTCATTTGAAGGTACTGTGCTGTAAAACATGGTAAAGAGATTTTAATAACTAAGAGAGGTTCTAATTAGAGATGACATATGAACTGAGCAAGGCTACAATGCCATATATATATATGTACACACGTACAATACATATGTGTGTGAAGGGTTGTTTCACAATAATCTGAAATCCATACATGAATTAGCCTTGTGAGTGAACAGAAACAAATGGCACCTTATTTCCTTGTGCAGGGTGGACACAGGCACAGCCCTTGCCCCAGGCAGTTCCCCAGGACCCACCATGGCTCGCTAACTAGCTGGTGTTGCACAGGAGTGACCTGTTTGGCATCGGATCAGCAAACAAACCATGCAAGGATAACGTGTTCATTCTTCACCCGCTAAGCATCCAAATAACACAGACTTCTGTCCAAATTACTGCCCAGATCTCTGTGTCTTTTGTATTCTGTGGAGCCCCAAAGAAAACACTGTGAGTGCTTCCTCAGCATCACATCTAACTGAAAAATGGTACAGAACCCAGGATACAGCACAGTCCTGGTGCTGCTTGATGGATGAGAGTGATGCAGAAGACCCAAAACAGTCTGCTGCTTTGCAGAGACTGTGGTCTTTGATAATTAACAGAAAGGAAAGAAAAAATATTTTGCATACCTGAGTCTATGTTACTTTAACAAGACTAGTGCAAAAAGAATATGTTTATTTGGAAATATTGCAATGGCCCACACATCGATAGGAAAAAGAGAGTTGCATCCTTTTGAGATAGACCCTTTCCTCACCTCTCCATCTCAGCCTTTTCCACAAAGAAATCCAGGACTCATTTCATTCAAAGAATAGACTTTAAATTTCTATACTCATGTCAGGGTAGCATTAAATATTAAAGCAAGATATTAAAATTTCAAAGAACCTAAATTAAACCTGAGGTATTCAAAATAAGTGTTCCTGAATATTTAATACTAAAGATTTCATAATTAACTTTAGAAATCTCTCACATTAAGAAAATGAGGAGCTGCCTAAAAAAATGTGACCATCATAGTAACCTTCCAGAGGTCTGTGGCAGATGCTCTCAGTCCACAGAAAGATGCAGGTTTTCTTTGGCCCTGCTCTCCATTTTCGCCCCACAGGGAGGGAGGACCCAACCCAGTAGATGGGGCTGGTGGGGGGGCATGCTCCATCCCCAGGACAGTGCCCACTGCTCCTGCAGTGCTGTCCCCTTCCCATCGCCCTCCACCACTGCCTCTGGCTGGGGACGAGCATCAGCATGAGCCAGGCAGCTGCCTCACTGGGGCTGAAGGACCATGCTGTGTCTCCTCTGCCACATGCCACTGGCAACCAGGGCCCTCTCGGGTAAAATTGATTCAGTTTCTTTCCTCCTCAACTGCTTAAAGGAGTTTCTTGGGATCTGTGACATCTTTGTGGCTTCCTGCAGAAGCCTTGCCAGTCCTTCATCGTCTTCAAGCAGGGACACTGCCACAGTGTCACAACTGCCCTCTCCCACATGCAATAAATAGGCTTGCCTGCAGGACCAAAAGGGCCATCACTAACTATAGCAGTTCACCAATCTGAGATTTAAGTGTGATGAGATGTTATTTACTGTTCTTCTACCTGCAAATGTACTGTGAAAGACACATGGATTTACTAGGGAGGAGAAGCAAAACAAACCAAAACTAAATTGACTTTGTATGCCTCTGTAAGCAGGTTTTCCTCCATTATTCATAAAGACAAGCTGACTTCTGAGGAGCAGTTACAGGTGGCTCTCCCATTAGTGTCCTCCAAAGATCTTCCAGCTGCAATGCTCTCAGTTTCCCACCATCATAAAATTGTTTGTAACTTGCCTGTCCACTAATATAACATCTGATTGTATATGCAGATAAAGATGTGGGATAGCGGTCCATACTAGCACAGGATCTGGCCCAACATTTCAGTGTAATAAGGGGAAAAAAAAATTAAAACAGATAATATAAAAATTTAAATGAGGATCTCTGAGCTTGGGAAATTATTCCATACTAAAATGGTCTGAGAAGATGTAAAAAAATAGAAATTTATAGAGAAAAGAGGTCCTCCTGATTTAGCTCTAAAATCAGTGCAGCAGCAACAGGCTGCCACTCCTCCCTCAGCATCCCCTCTCCTCCAGCCCGCCCTCGCCCTCTTCCTCTCCCCTCCCCGGGGGCGGGGCTCTCCACACCCTCTTCCTTGGTCAGCCACATGAAGTCCCATCCTCAGGCTCGGCAATGAGCAGAAGCACCCCAAGGAAGCAGGGATGGGGCCCACACAGCAGCCTATCACCATGCTGTCCCTCAGCGGTGTCCTCCCACTGGTGGGAAGGGCAGGTCCCACACCCCTTAGCTGCAGGGACCACTACTTCATGGTTTTCACCCCAGCCAGGTGGGGCGAGAGAGTCTTAGAGCCCTAGGTGCACAAAATGGATGGTGGTGGTGGTGGTGGTGATAGTGATGGTGATGCTGGTGGTGACACTGGTGGTGATGGTGGGGACCTGGCCAGAGCCAGTGGGATGGGGAAGGGCTCGGTCTCCTCTGCTGACTGAGAGCAACTCCTCCATGGGGCAGCTGGCTGTCTCTCACCAGTGGATTTCAGAACAGCTCGTTAAGCCAAGTCCTGAGTCAGCCGGGACCCGCCAGGGTTCCTTTGCCCAGCTGAGCTCCATGCCCAGGGGCAGGGCCTTAGGGCATTTTTATCTCCCTTCAACAGAGTTCTCAGGACTGTGAAACAGCTGTAGTTGTAATGCGTTTCGTAGAGATTTAAAGTGTTATATAAGCATTACAATTTATTATTCTAATGACTCCATCCTACATGCATTTTTATAAATGGAAAGTTGCTTTAAATCAACAGTATGCCAAATTTTTAGTGCTCTCAGAGAAGCTGAGAGCAGCAAATAAGGCCTGTGATGTACAGCACAGCTTGTACGCAGCCAGAAGTCTCTAGGTACTGTCACAAGTAGCCAGCTGATAGTCTGTGTGTGTTCAGGCTGTGGACTAAGCCTGAGCTACTGTTTAAAACTGCATAACTAATCATACACAATTAGCAATACTCTTCGAGGAGACTGCTCCCTGGCTTACGAGCACTGTGTGCTGCCTCTGCTCAGCCTACATCTACAGATAAGGGTGATCCTACAATTGAAACCTCTTATATCTGTGGAAATCAAATAGAGATCGGTGTAAATAGAATAGAAAAAGTTGGTCGTTGCCATCAATCACTATGAAGAAGTTTAAATGCCTTCCCAAAGTAGAATATTGGTCTACAATAACGGGCAGAAGAAAAACAGCAGATTCAATGGTACAGACTGTAATTTAACATTCACACTTTGTCTAATCAAAGTAAACATGCCTTTTTATATGCACATATAAAAGTCACTGAATTAATACGGTAAAGGGAAAAAAAGTCTTCAACTTTGTCAATAGTGACACAAAATAATTACCAGCCTTCAGAAGTTAACAAGTATAATGCTGCAAATTACTGCGGCTTGAATTACTTGTGCTGCAGCTCAGGGGATACCTGGGAGCATCCCAAGGCAGGGGAAGAGGCAAGCACCTCTGCCCGCCTTTGTGCCACCTCTCTAACAGTGCCTTGAGGACACAGCTGCAATTCCAGTTACTGCTCCTGGACCTTCTCTAATACTCTTGTTCTCACAAAATGTCACGTGGCTCCCACAGAAAAGGCTTAGCCAAGCCAAAAGCAGGAGGTGGAGTGCCAGGGGAGTGCCAGAGCCGGGGAAAGGGGAGCAGGCTTGTACGGTCAGAGCATGCTGCGCCTTGCAGGCTATTTTTTATGATGTCTGCTAATTTGCAGGACTCATTTTTAGAGCTTCGCTCAGTAACGTACAATAGACGTCACAACATTCACTTCAGCAAAACATCAGCTTATGGATGGAGGGGAGGAGAAGGGGGTTGAAGAGATAAAACCATATACTGACAAAACAATAAAAGAAAAATCAATCTTTATGACAGATGAGCGAGTGAGATTTACAGTATGATCAGAAAGCACAAAGAGATTCATGGTTTGCTGGGAAGGGTATCCAGGCAGCATTATTCTATAGATGGAAACACAATCGCGCTTGCAGGATCTGTTTTCTTATTTCTGAGCAAATCTTCCAGCCCGTTTTGTTGAAGTGGGTAGCTAAAACGCGCAGATCTTAGCACTCTATCAGTATTGCTGCGCCTCTCCTTTCACTGAACGCCTGAACTTCTCAATCCTTTGGCTTTTTCAATGCAATCAGCCGGCACAGAACATGCACTCAGAAAATTGCAGGAGATAAGACGCAACCCCAGAGAAAGAGGCAGTGCCACACAGTCCCTGCTTCCACAGTCAGAGCAGCAATTAGAATAACCATCAAGGCAGATCTGCTCTAAGAATGAGCTTCTGGCTATCAAGTGATTGTATTAATTTCTGTTCAGTTTTATATAATGGCCTTATATATGGTCAAAATGACCAGCCAGCTAGAGCTTAAGGAAATACTGACCTGTGAATTGAATACCGTGTAAAGCTTAGTACATGCTTTAACCTGAACTAGTTTATATCGCTTGGCACTTTTTATCTGAAAAGCAAGAATCACACAAGACCCTCAGGTGATTTAATCATCCATTTACTCCAGTGGAAAAACAAACTCTCTTTTTTTTTTTCTTTTTTTGTAAAGTCTCTCTGTCCTGTGATGGCTATCCATTCCTCCTCCTCAACAAAATCAATGGCGATCATTTACAATGCGTAAATCTAATTGTCTCTGTGTATCCCAACCCATGGAAAGGGTCCGCAGCACTTCAAAAGCCTGGGCTTGGACAACAGAAGTTCACAAGATCTATTATTGGGTTGGTAAGCTATTGTAGGAAATGTGATCAGGTCTTCTCCCAGGGCATTGGTTAGTTTTGTTGATGTCTTTTACTTTGCATCATTTTAAACTGAAGCCAAGCAAGGCAGAACGGCAGCTCCTGTTGGCTTCTGCCTTTCACTTTGGGGAGGTACAGCAGACTGGGCAGGGCTGTTTTCCTAATGATGCGGCAAATGTTGATTAAATGGAGAAATTAGTTCAGCCACATACTTCAGGATAATTCCTGAAGACAGCCTTTCAGGATGTAAGGTTCCTCAGGGAGATGCAGCTATCCCCCTCACTACCTAGGGACCTCGGCACCCTCGAGGCTGAGTGTTTTGGTGGAGCAGGGACATGAAAGCTTTGCTTGGTCATGGTTGTATTCCCCCGAGATGTGGTCTCCTGCTCCTTGCTCCACCTGTAAAGTTGAACAGGCAGCCCAGATACTACTGACTAACACCTGGACAAAACCGAAGCAGAGCTCCCCAGCTCTGACTCAGGGAAGGGAGACTTCTCCTCTGCCTCCATCCACTCTGTCTTCAGATTTCCTCAGTGCTGACTGCAGTGCCTTCTACACCTACAAATCAAATCCATTTTACACACCTCCCCCTCACTCCCAACCTTTAAATCAGGGTCAGCAGAAGATGACAGTGAAGAACGTGAGCCAGCTCAAGCTGGGAGTTTTCAGCAGCAGAGCAGATTCTGCGTGAACCCACAGCCACTTTGCATCCTCCCACAAGCTGCCAGGTCATGGCCGGTGTGGGATTTGGTACCTTCCCCAAGCTCAACAGCTTGCTTCATCTCTCCTAGGTCACACAGAAAATGTTGGCGTTACAGCCCCAACAGCACCTGCCAGACCACCTTTGCCCACCATACTAAACTATTCTTTATGTCTTTTCTTTGTTGTTCTTACTGTCATGCCACCTAGGCAAAACTCACAGTCAGCTCAGGATTTGTGGCAAAACCAACAAGATCAGAATCAGTAGTGAGATCTGCAAAGACCATCTCAGACTCAGCCAGGAGAAAACATGATGCAGCTTTTTTCCCAACATCTCTTAAAAGATCTCAGAGGCAGGTTTCAAGAGCAGCCCTATAGGAAATTTGCAAACCCACACACAGAGTTCCCTGGCACATCCAACTTCAAAACAAGGCACAAGGGTAAAACACATGGACCAGTCTGTGGCACACATGTAGGTTTGCATAACCTACAGATACAGTCACCCACTCAGTCATTTAAAGAGTAACTGATGTAGAGCACCACCGAAGAACAAGGTAAACCAGGGACTCAGCAGACTGGTAGTGAATCTTCCAAACCATTCCCAGTTTGTCACCAATACCAGCACCACAGAGCCTTGTCTCTAATGTAATGACACAAATTATATGAATGCTAACAAAATAGTTTGTGTAGCACTGTGACAATGCACAGCATTGCACATGGGACAAAAGTGACTATGATATCCGATATGCTATTTACATACTGTAGGGAATTAATGCATCGTTCATGCAGGTCTGTGCCACGACAGCAATAAATGAGTTGTCTGATAAAGGCAGTGGCACTAAAAAATTACATGATCTTTTGCGCTACTGACTCAGTCAAGAGAATGACACAGACTGGAAAACGCATCACGCACTCTTGGTCTCTGTCTCCCTTCACTCGTCTGAAGCCCTGGTTAGTGCCTTTAGAAAGGGTCAGGGCCAGAAATCAGAGCAGAGAAAAACCTTGAAGGCATCAGGTTTATACCATGCTGCAACAAGTATATTCAGATGACTGAATATAATCCTTAATTTTCCTAAGATAGTTTCAAAACAATGAGTTTATCATTTGCAAGTCAAGCCATTTGTTTATGCCCTTTTCTCCTTCAATCTCAGATGGTGGCCAACTATGGTTTTATTTTGCACAAAGTTCTTTCGCTAATATTCATCCATAATCATCAACAAAATAACTTAATATATGTAGGCGACTATAATGACAGTAAATGCTGTGTAGGAGGCATAATATATGCTTCATTGTCAATGCTTCCATGCTGAATTAAATACTCTATTCTGGTCAAATGCTAATACATTCTAAAAGCACTTTTCCATAAACAGATTTTTAAAATGTGGTAGAGTAAAAAGGTGATATGAATAATATATTGAAATAATCAGATAGGTGCGAGTTTAAGAACCAGTGTTTTTCTGTAGCGTGTTGCTTGATATTGGCACTGAAACGATCTGCATGAAAAAATATTCAGGATAGTATCTCTGCCACCCTAAATATGGTACAGCTGTCAGGACTAAAGTAGCATCAAACCTCATTTGTAAACAATATGTTCTTTTTTAAATGGACTTTGCCACAGCTGGCTGCCCTGGTGGAGCAGAATCATGTAACTTATTTGTCGTGGTTTAACCTCAGCTGGCAACTAAGCACCACCCAGCCACTTGCTCACTCCCCCCGCATTGGGATAGGGGAGAGAATCAGAAGAGTAAAAGTGAGAAAACTCATGGGTTGAGATAAAGACAGTTTAATAGGTAAAGCAAAAGCTGCGCACACAAGCAAAGCAAAACAAGAAATTCATTCACTACTTCCCATCAGCAGGCAGGTTTTCAGCCATCTCCAGCAAAGCAGGGCTGCATCACGCGTAACGGTTATTTGGGAAGACAAACACCATCACTCTGAATGTCCCCCCCTTCCTTCTTTTTCCCCAGTTTTATATGCTGAGCGTGACATCATATGGTGTGGGATATCCCTTTGGTCAGTTGGGGTCAGCTGTCCCAGCTGTGGCCCCTCCCAACTTCTTGTGCACCCCCAGCCTACTCACTGGTGGGGTGGGGTGAGAAGCAGAAAAGGCCTTGACTCTGTGTAAGCACTGCTCAGCAGTAACTAAACCATCCCTGTGTTATATCAACACTGTTTTCAGCACAAATCCAAAACATAGCCCCATGCTAGCTACTATGAAGAAAATTAACTCTATCCCAGCCAAAACCAGCACAATATTACACTTGGACTTCTCGTGAAAAATTAGGTGAAGTACAAAACAGGTAGAATTTAAACAGATCCTTAGCATTTAAAGCAGCTTAGAGCTTAGAAGCACTTCTGTCTCAAAAACAGCCTTAAAATCAACAGCAGCCTCTATGCCTAACTGCATTTTATGTGGCTGGTGCTATACTGGTGTTCAATGTCAGAGCATGGGACAAAAAAGTGACTGCAATAACATGGTTCATACAGCAGACAAAAAACAGCAGCTGTAAAGACTGTGAATTTGAACCTTTTATTGGCTTCAGCAGCAGCAGCAAGGGGTCATGCCAGGGAAAGGCTGCTAGCTTCAGTGGATGTGGAGCATCCAGCACCTTCTGTTTGCAGCCTGGAGTCATGCTTCTGCTTGCCCAAGCAGTGCAGCAGAGATGTGGTGGTCTCCACAAATTATATGTAGTGGCCAAGCGCTTTGAAAGCGCTTACCCCCTTGAAGGACAACCCTTGTGTCAGAAGAGGGGAACAGGGCAGGGGCAGTGCAGCAGGTCATACCTCCTCAGCCCCCAGAGGCAAGCGCAGCCAGGCACACGCACCAGGGACTGGGCTGACCTCATCCTTCTGACTCTTCTTGGGATGTGTTTCCCATCTTCCTGAGACATAATCCAACATTTGAGAAGCAAACAGGAAAGCAAAAATTGAGGCAGAGTGCAAAACAACCCCACAATGCTGTGCAAAGGCAAAGGGACCACTCTGTCTTAATTCACAGGGCTGTCTGGTAGCACTGTGTTGTGCTAACAAAAGATGTACATGCAGATCTGCTAGAGTATCATCTGAAGCAAGGGAGACATGGTGTGCCTTGGAGCAGTGCTAGTGAATACCCCACCAGACATGCTCCACACCTTTTTCTATCTGCAGGAGTAACGTGTGCCTCTCATTTGTCACCAGTCCGCTGGCCACCGCTTGCTTCAGAAGGACACCAAGCCTGCCGGCACTCTGGGTGCCTTCATGTGTCCCAGCCATACTGGCAGTGGGATGACTTCAGTGTTAGTGTTTTATCTAGGGCTGAGGGACAGCTTTAGCAGACCTAATGGTAGTTCTTCCAGCATTATTGTTTTCTCTCCAGCCAGAAGAATGCTGGGTGTGGGATTGGCAGCCATACGAACCATGCCACAGACTGATCGACTTGGTTATTTATTCAGTTCTTCTAGATCAGTGGTTGCAAGATAGACTGCTTCTCATTCTAGATGCAGGCTTTCCAATTAAAATGTATAAAGCACTGAATTGGGAGTGTATGTATTCTGTACAATCAAACTCGGTTCCCCATGCAATAAAATGTTAGCAGGGTTAGCTTGGTTCAGACAAATATTTCTGGGGTTCCTGTACGGCACAGCCCCATGCAGCACTGCACGGCTTAACAGGATCCTGCAGCGCAGAACAGGGCTGAGCTTGCCCCTTGGCTTTAATAAGTACTGCCTTGTTGTTGATACCTTGTAACTATTGATTATTCCTCTTCCCTGATAGACTTTTGATTTTTCTCTCCTGTTTTACACTGCAGTAATTGAGAAGCCTAGAGATACACTATCATATCGAGCCCTGAGCAAAAATGCCCCAGGTACTAGTGCATCTAGCTTATACTTTAATTACTGTACTAATACAGGGAGGATTTTACAGAGCAGTAAACAGCAGTACCCTGAATAATGCCTTGGTTTGGCACCATCTGTTCTTCATTCCACAAATATATTTTCCTTGGCGATCCAGAGCAAAAGGCTTAGTACATTATCATATGATAAGACAATTTAAAAGAATAAATAAGTCCTGCAGCACAAAGCTCAGTATTAAAAATCCAACATGACAATAATACCTGAATGATACTACATGTATTAGAGCTAAAAATAAGTTAGAAAAACAAAAGTACATCCAGACAAGTAATGAAAGCATGTTTTTAAGGTGATTTATTAGGAACTATGAAGTAGATCTGGCTTTGTGCTGAGCTGTGAACAGTGAAATTGGAATAAATAAAATAATCTTACTGCATTAATAACCTGCTCTAAAACCACACATATGTATAATATGCTCACTGGTTGCCAAGTGAGGACCATGATTTAAAGGACAGATTTTGTTTAAAATCTTTATCTATCTAGAAAAAGAAATGAGTCAAGATACAGACCCTGACCCTATGAACATGAAGGGAGAGGAGGGGTGCCACGGCAGCTGCTCCAGGCTCCGGGCATGGTGCTCCAAGAGGCAGCTCCACCTCTCCAGAGCAGGAGTTGGCCATCCTGATCTGGAGAGGTTGAAATGGCGGTGATGATATTACTTGGGGTACAATGGCAGTGTCAGGGAAGACATTTCTGGAGGGCAAAATTATAAATCCGAACTTTCTACCATGTGAAATAAGACGATATTTGCACAACTGAGGGAATAAAGCTCCATTTTTCATCCTTCTCTTTTCAAGTAGAGCCCTGCCTGTAACACCACAGAGAACCAAATTGTGTATTAGCAATCTGTAGCTTCAGCAGTTGTCAATGGAGTTGCTTTATGCAACAGAAGGACCTGACTCATTGGTTTAAAATAAAATAAAATAAAATAAATAAACAAAAAAGCCCTGTCTGCCCAAGATCAGTTTTAATGTGCTGATGGATTTCCACAGATCACATTGGCTAATGCCCAAGTAATGACAGTTTGGAGTATTTCAAAGGTGCTTACTTTTAATTATAAGCTTTTGCTTTACTTGCAAAGTATGCCAGGCTTAATGACATGTCTTTCTAATATCTCTTGGTCAGAAAAACGAACCAAATGCTAATCTGCTAGACCTAAAACTTAATGTTTCACCAGTGGAATTTAGAAACAGAAAGCAACTACAGCATAGATCTACTTCTTGGCTGAGGAACTGAGGTCCATCATAGCCCAGAGACTCAGCTGGGCACAGGAACCAAGTGAATAATGTGAACTGGAGATGGACCTGAATTTCCTCACTTGTCTCAGAATTAGCTCTCCTTTCAATCTAATGTCAATACTTAATGTTTGAACTCTGATGGGCTGGTTTGCCAATTATCATCAGTGTCTTTTGTGAAGCAGCTTACCCAGGCTTTTAAAGCTCAATTACAAGCATGTTTTAGCAGACAGGATGCCTGCTACATTTTTATATGCTGAAAATAAATACATAAAATATGACAAAGTAAGACTTTTATTAGTAACATACTTTTAGGGAAGAGTATAAAACATCCATTAGAAATCCTGTTAACAGCATTGGTCATTATGACAAGAGGGAAAAGAGCTTTCCTAGGGATTTGATTTCTTTTTTTTCTTCTTAATGGGTACTACTCTTTCACCATCACCAGCAGACAATGTTGTCTATTAACATTTACTCAGCAGTTATCATTTTTATATGTCTTCATAACCATAGTGATTCAAATAATGTTGTTGCTCCACTCTTGTATCTTTCCTTTGATAAATATGGATAATGATATAGCACCAAAGAAGCCCCTGCTCTCAATGACGTTTGCAGGTCAGGGTAATTGCCAGGTAGGGTAATTTGGCTAATTCAATCCTGTACCATACTCAAGAAAAACTACATTTAAGCATCATCAAATAGGGTCTTGCAAAATAGTTATTTCTCAATTTTTCTTCAACAACAAAATTCAGTATTTTGAGGACCTCCAATATATTTGCACAGTGTAACTCCTCCCCAAGAAAAATATAACAGTGTCTACAGCAGCCTCAGCTGAACAGGGTTGTTTAGAATACAGTTTCATTCTGTAAAGACAGAGCTGAAAGACAAAAGTTGTATTAACAGGAGGCTCAAGTATATCCATTTAATACTTACATATTGTATTTAATTTACCCCCTGTGTGCAGTGCAAAATCAATTACAGTGAAACACCAGATTTAAATATGATGTCAATCCAACTATGCTATTGCAGTTTGATTTCACCTCTGTGGACCAGGGTCAAACTGTATTAGAAGACAATGAAGCAAGAACCAGCCTAGACATTTCCAATTAAAACTGGAGTAGCAAATTATTAAAAAGTGTCTGAATTTTTTTTACCTGTGCAAAACAAACAGCAGATAGGATGAGTTCCGTAAGAGACAGACTTCAGCTCATTTCTAGGACAAGAGGAATGAATTATGAATGCTTCTGGACACAGTAAAGCTACTATAACCCACTCATTCTTTTTTCTTACAGAGCAGGTCTAGTATATAACAATATGGTATATTTTGTATTACACCCAGGGAGCAGAGTGTTGTCATATCTCTTAAACTTATTTGCATAAGAGGTTAGGATACAAAGCTCATATTCAAAACCTAATCTCCCTGTTAGGTTCTAAAAGCTTAATAAAGCTTGACAGATAAAACCCAATCTTAGCTATCAAGCACCAGCTCTTGATTACATGGCTCGAAAAACAAGATCAAAGCAAATGTATAAGCAAAGTTACTGTGTTGTTAATGCCTCTCTTTCAAAAAATTCATACAGCCAATAGCAGAATTGACACAGGTTACAAAGTTAAAGCCCATTTTAAATCATGTGCACAAGCCACATCACTGCAGTACATTCTCGTGCAGTATATCTACAGCAAATAAGTTGCTTACCATGGCAAGTCCTAATTTCTAAGCTAATGAATGGATATCTTATATATGCTGACTTTGGTCTTCAATCTCCTGAGTCCCACACACATGTGGCCTTTGTTTTGGCAGGTTTGATACGTTTGACCTTTACACGGCATGAGTTTGCTATTTAATTATAGGATGGTACTAGCTGGACTGCAAAATGAATCACTCAGTAGTAAACGCTGCATGTAATGTAATGCTGCACACTGTGAGATCTGGCAAGTATTACACAGTAGGACTCCTCTTGCATTTGGGAAATCACTCAGCAGAATTACAGCTTTTGATGGCAAAGCTACTTACAGGCAAATAAGGTCAAAAAAGCATTAAGGAGCATGAAGGGAAAGCCTAGCATTATTCACTGGTTCAGAACATAAAGCTTCCATGTCAACTGCTGGCAGTTAAAGTGAACATTTGTACAATCCTTCACCTACGTAAATCTAATCAATGCTAGAGAATTATTGCTGGTTTGTAATGCGATGACTACTCTGTCAACAATGAAAGATGAAAGGACGGGTCCGATGCAGTGCCTTCTTGGGTGACACTTTCCTGTGTGGCAAAAGAAGTGGTATTGCTATTTCACCCATGCAGGGATGTATGGACTGTAGATTCCCATTTTCACCATCTAATCCCTTGCAGGCAAATGAAAGAGTTTTCTGGCGTTCATATTTGATAGACCATAGTGATAGTCCCTGGCACACTGACAGAGGGAGTCTTTAGCCTTCTTATCAATGCAGCGTAGCCTGTGAGATTCCCAGGTGGAAGACCCTAAGTAAATGTGAATTGAAATAGTGTTTTTTAAAATGACACTTTTTTTTTCTTTAAAAAAAAAAAGAAAAAACACATGTAAAGAATTCAGCATGAGCATAGTTGGAGTATGACCCCTTTGTTTTTTCATGGGACCCCATTACATCTTGCTGCCTTTGAAAATCTGAGAGGGAGGTCCATTTTACATAAAGTTGATGAATGAAAACAAATGTTTTTCTATTCATTTTAATATCTTACATGTTAAAAAAACCTTTTTGCAAAAGACGGGTATTCTTTTTATTGTAAAATAAATTATTGAGGTGAATCCTCAGTGTTATTCAACAAGTACAAAACTATTCTTTCAAAAAGAATTTTTTAAATGGAACTTGCCAGGTTTGACATGTATGATGTAAGAAATAATGACCCACAAAACCAAAATGCTCTTATTAAAATACATACAAAATCAAAGAGGTTCAATGAAAGTACAAATCCCTTGATCTTAAGACCAAAAGGAAGGAAGATCCAACTTTTGGGAACTTACATGTGAAATCATGATCCATATGGCAAAGATGTTCTAGAAAACATCATCATGTTATTTTCTTAGTACAGCTCTTCTTCTCTAGATCTGTATACAATGTATTTAGTCTCTGGATTTTTCGTGAGAAAGAAAATTTTGCCTTTATTGTGTCAATGCTGACTTCCCCACAACAAATTTTGTCACCTTTGAGCTAGGTATGTGTTTTTGTGCAGCAGGCCTTTTTACCTGACCGTATGCTCCTGGTACCCAGCGGGATTATTCTGCAGAGCTGCTCTACCATCCCTGCATGTGCAGAGGAGCTATATACAATGGGTTTACAATACTTGCCACATTCTGCTATGGCTTCAGCTTTGCAGTCAAGAAACCTTAGTGGTTTAAATGAAGTAAACCATGCTGAGATTAGTATAACAGAAAGTGGAAGTTGGCTCAGTGTATTTACTTATGAATCTCCATAATGCATTCATGGCAAATATTGGACTTCCTTTCCTTATTTTCACTCTACAGAGAGGGAGGTAGAACCATTACATTAAAATATGTAAAAGAACAAAAGTCAGCCTACAAATGGAGGTGTTTGACTCTCATTCAGGGGCACAGTAAAATAGACAAGTTAATACTAAGCAATTATAAAATGTTTCCAACAGTCAACCTTACTGAATGAAAGACACACTAGTAATCCAAAGAAAGCAAGCATGCGCTGCATGTTCATACACTCAGACACAAGACATGAATATAAAAAACTACAGATATGATTATATGTATAAAGGATATCCCATACACACACCTTAACTGTAAAAGAAATAATCATTTTTATATAGCGTCCCAAACCACAGTTTAATTTAGATTAAGTAAATTTGTTCTGATTTTATTAATGATCAGAATGAACAAAAATCAGCCGTGACAACCTACTTTTAATGAATTTCAGAACTGTAAACATTTAGCTGAGGTATTGGCAAATGTCAGCAAATAATGCTGTACTTTATTCCAGGACAAATAAAGTAGCATATAGATAAAAGGAAATCCAACTTCTGCCCTTATTTGTGCACAGGAAGCTTTCTCACAAATAAATTGTTGCCTAAATTATATAGTAAATCTAAGAATAATGCCGAGTGCAACTTGGAAGTGCTTCTGTATAATGTGCCATTCACATAATTTCAGAGCCAGATTTCACATTATGGACGATACCCATCACACCTTTATCTGTCTTCTGCTGATGAAATTTCTGCTTTGAGCCCAATGTACAGTATCTGCGTCAAAAGATCAGATATTGTATTTGTCTGTTTTCTAGCTTGCTTATAGCTGATAACAGTATAAGCCAAGCAAATCCAAGGAAATATAATTCATCACAGTACACTGGTCACCCTTGCACTGCTGCAAAAATATATTCCCATGACTAGTGTGAATCCAACTGCATCAAATTCCGCTTAAACATCATCAATCAGCAGCACAGAAAACACTTTCCTAAAGCTCCTACAGGGCTGATTGAGTGAAACCAGACTGCCTACATTGGCTCAAGCAGCAACCAGGTCAGAGCATTTCTCAACTACCAAATCCAACGCCAAGAGCACGTTCCTGTTGCATCCATTCATCTCTTTTAGCCTGACAAAGTCACCATGTGGATCCTCGGTTACAGTAAGGATTTCGTCCTACAGCAGCATTGCAGCACTGCGGTGTGAGGCTGCAGGTAATGCAAAAATGCTGCATTTCCTCTCTCTGAGTGACCATTGGCCACAGAGAAGATAAAGCCATCTCAATACGGTAAATGCACGATTAATGGGAGATGATTGAATTACTTTTCCCTACGTTCACATTGCTTCTGTTAAGGATTGTATTTTATTCCAGAATCAGGTTGCAGATTGTACATTGTGTTACAATTAGAAAAGGATACTTATATATATATATATATATTACTCTTTTTTATTCATTTCTAAATAAATCATCTCAAGTTGACAGGATACAGTGAGGATTTTAGTTTTTAAAAAGTGGTTTACAGTAACTAAATTAAATGGATGCCTTATTTATGAGGATTGAAGGGTTTTTTTGAAGAGAAACAATCCCCTATCCAAAGGTACCTGAAGAAATCCTGGCAGGGGATGTTCTCCCCAGTGATGAGCTAAGGTAGGAAGGGTGTTTCTGTGTAAAGCCAGCCTGGCAGCAGGACGAGAACAACCTGTGCAAAAAGAGAAGCTGATGTCTGAAAGGCGCCTTGAGATACCGGGCTTGGGTGGACGTTTCCTGGACCCTAGCGCTAGCCTGACTCCTCCAAAACCTCAGGCACAGCAGCCACGGCCGTGCCGGGGGCAGCTCAGAACCTCCATGTCCCACAGGAGCCGTGGGGCTGTGCACTGGGAAGCAGCTGGTGCCTTTCGGGAGGGACTCAAGCCAAGAAAGAACATTACAAGAACAATGCTACAGTACATAGAGTATCTGTCCCTGTAACTGGGCAGATCTTCCTATTTGCAATTAAAGAAAAAGCCTCTTAAAAAAATATGGAAAATCTTTTCCAAAGCCACTTGGTAACTTCCTTGTAACCTTACTGCTGTACAATGGGTAGGGAGAAAAATCGCTTTTCCACAACTCATTCATTAGGTTAACAACAGAACTTCTCCCAGGATTAAAATATAGTGACATTTTCTTTTTCTATGTTTTTTTAATTATTTTAACCTGAAGTTAACAGAGTCCCTAATTCTTTTCAAATCTCAGCAACAGCCTGTAGGGATGAGTGTATTTATTTCCTGCATCTGTTCTCCAAATTAAATCAGAAAATTATGATGAAAGAACGGTTCTTGGTAGTCCCCGGGGAAGCTCTTATGGAAACCTTACATTACAGCAATGCTTGCTGCCAGTGATCTCTGTATTGCAGCATGGCTGGCGTCCTTCTTCACAGAACTTTTTTCCCTCCTTTTATATTGTACTAATTGTAAGGGAAATATAACACCACTGCAGGGTTAAAATCTGGTTCCATTGGAGTTGATGGCAAGACTTCCATTTATTTCAGTGGATCAAGGATTTCATTTCAGATGTTTATTATGTGTCAGAAGACGGAGCAGACTGTGTGTCTGCGAGGCACACGGGGTATCAAATGATCAGCCGTGGTGTTATATTGCAAAATCATTTGCGTTTGCTCTGGCATTAGGAACATCGTTTGAGGGGTTTTTAATTGCAGATGTGAACACAAAGGAAGAGTCAGTGTGCCATTAATACAAAGTCGATGTTTAACACTCACTACAAAGTACCGTGTGGAACTAGGATCAAATCTGACAAGTCCAAACTTTAAACGATGTACAGCATTTTATGATGCATGTAGTATTTTTAGTAGCAACAGACTATGACATTTGAGGGCTGCAGCCTAGTAGGATATACCAGTGTTTCTCGCTTCTATGTAATATTTTGTATGGGTTTAGAGAAGATGGCCTCTGTTGTGCATTGTTTGTGAAATGTTTCTTATCCCAGAGAGGTGTATGATGTAAAATACGTCAGTGAAAAGTGTATATTTTATGTGAGAGGAAAATACATTTTAATAAAGGTAAAGCTTTGTTAGCTGTAAAAATGGCAACTGTTCAAGTGTACAGTAACTTCTTACTAATGTATGAAAATCTGTGATATTTTTGATTTGATTGTATTTGTATTGCCCAAATAAAACATTTTGGCTGTATTGTTCCTAACTGTTACTTTTTTTTTTTTTCAATGGGGAAAAGTGCATTTATTTCTCAAGAATGTACCTTATTCCGGAAAAAAAAAAAGGAATTACCAAATTTTCTGGATGGTGCCTGTAGTGAATTAGCCAGTTACCCTGAGTGAAAGTCCATCTTGTATTGTAACATGCAAAATTAACTTCTAGAAGTGTTTTTCTGCACATTGCTATTTAATGGTAAGAAAGAAATGATTCTTCAGCACAGACTTTCAACAGCAAGCTATTGGTAGAATAAGGCTAAGACTCCTCAGAGGACTCTGTGAAGGGACCCCTGCAGAGGCAGAACTTGAAAAGAAATGCAATATATATAGTGATGGTGGCATTTAAGCCATCATGGCCTTTTTCTCTTACATTTTTTTTCTTTAAGGGAAGATATAAATTAAAAAGATTCAACTAGAAGTCCAGGCAGCAAAAGCCAGCTGTATCCAAACCTAAAACTGTGAAAGTGTCCATGCCAGGAAAAAAAAAAATAAAGGAGGTACCATTATCTTATTAGCATATGTGAAAACTAAGCTCGTTTCAAAAACATAAACAAAAATCTGATGCACCGCCTGTCTAGCGTGTCTGTTTGGGTGCAAGTTTAATGCTGAGGTTTCATTTGTCTGCCTGTCTCCTTGCAAACTTGAGTAGGGTGAGGGGAAGGAACAAAATGAGCTGTATCAATTAAATGCTCTTGTTGTATGTCGGGATGTGTAACAATAAAACTGTTCTACATTTTTCAGCATCCTTGCAAAAGCACACTGTGAACTGAAACTGTGAAACGGTTGTTGATGAGGATAAAGGTACACCAGCAAAGGCAAAGGGAAATGTTTAGCAGTGCATAGTAGTACAAGCACTGTCCAGAGAAAGAGAGCAGGCAGGTATAAAGAGTATAAAGAACTGCTACTACTGAGCCAACCAGATAGCTAGCACTGACAGCTAAGTCAGCGAGCAAACTTAACTTGATAAAAGTTCAGAAGAAAACACGTTAACCTGAGATTGCCTGGTTATCAGCAAATCATAACAAGTCAGTTCTGGGAGTCAGTGGGGAGATCGAGGCAAGAGAGGCAGCAAGCTAAGGAAGACAGGACCCCATGAGATTTGAAGCAGCTCTTTCCAAACAAAACTGAGCTAATGAAGTGTCTCCTCTGGTAACCTACCAAACAGTGAACTTCAATCGTTTAACACAATGATATTTTTTAAAAGCATCAACTACATCAACCATGTTTCCTAGCCAACTCTGCCAAGACAATACTCATGCTTTAAATGTTTCTGTGGAAGTAGAATAATAACAGGCCTTATAAAGCCACTTTCATTTTAAAAGGGTCTAAAAACATTTTAGAAAAATTTGCACACTCAAGAATTGTTTCAGCTGACACTGAACTGCAGCTGCCTGTGCAGTGAAACATGGTGAGCAGGGAAGAGCACAGAGCACACAGTGGCTGTTCAGAAGATGAGATGAAGAATATCATAATAACTGCATGCTGCTTTGGTAGGAGCTTATAGCAGGGATGTGGGAATGAGGTTGCACACTGAGATCTGTAAGACCCCAGGACATGTGGAGCAGCTGCATCCCAAATGAGTCTGGCTTGATAAATTGACAGTTCAGAGGGAATTGAGGCAGACTGAATATAAAAACTCACAGGAATTAGCACAGGATCTGAAGATCCTGATGTTACGCTCTCCCAAGCAGCTGTACCTTTGACAGACTGCACAATACATCATAGCATTAATTATGTCTGGAAAATGTTACACAAAAATTGGGAGCATTACTTTCTGCAGCATCTTTGGTCTTCCCATTGAAGGCTGTGGGGTTCCTGCACCAAGTCTGGCAGCAGCACAGCACCGAATATGATGATTCTCCCACTGTCTTAAAGAGATTATCAAAAGCTGAATGAGATATTAATCATGGTGATGCCAATGGGCATTTTCTTAAAATTTTCTTGATCTGCTGAAAAGAATCTTCTCTGTATCAAATTGCATGGTTTCTGCCTGGACAGTCACCAAGTTAGAGGTGTGTATATTAGCTTAGGTTATGTGTAATAGCCAAGGGTTGGTATTAGCAGACAATTTAGGTACCCACTGGACTCTTGCCTACCTGTCCTGAATTCCTGCTGAAGACAGCAGGAGTTGATTCAGTCCCTGCTGAGTGTGGCCACTATCAAAAGGAGAATTAAGCTTTAGAAGAGGATTAAAAAAAAATAAGGCCAGGGATACATTTTCAAAGCAGGGGAGGTAGCCCCTTAAGTGCAGAGCTACTAATGGCACTTCAGAGAATAAAACTTTGAAAGTCTCTCTTGAAAATACACCTACTCCCGCAGCCCCACTTGTCCACTGCAGAAACCGACCATCCCGCCCTGGTGCCAGCCGGTGGCGTCCAACGCAGCCAGTCTGAGCTGACAGTCTGCAATAAGACAGCTTCCTCACAGGACAAAAGCATCCTTGCCACTACAGTACCAGCTCATATTTGTATGTTATACATACAAATGTATGTGAGCATTATTGCTAAGTGTTGAGGAAATGAATTGCATTGAGTACTGAACCTTAAAACACTCCTAGTACATTACAGCATTCCCAAGAATTAATTTCTTTCTGTCTTCAGGTTAATGAGTTGAAAACAAAAATATATGGTCTCAGGCAACAACAACAACAAAAATATTTATCTAAAACACACAATCTTTCCAATTGTCGGATTTATTTTACTCTTTTTACAATGCTAATGTGTAATGTCAGGCTGCTTATTTCAGGGAGAAGCAGAAGGTTTATTTTTCCGGATCTGAATCGGATGATGTCTTCATTTAATTCTGCTTGTTTTTCCCAGAGTGCATTCACCCTTACCTTCTGAATGGAGTCTTCTCAACTATGGAAAGTGAAAACAAATTGAATTTTAATCAGAGGGTTTCTATTCTGATCACTGCTGGTCTACTTTCACTTTATAGTTACCGATAAAATGTTAAAGAGAGTATCACCGATGGATTTATTTTGATTGATTGCATCTGCCCACTCTCTTGCATTTTAAGGTACCTCATTACTGTATGTTCAAGAATTTCATTTCTTAGCATGTGTAATAAGCCTTAAACTTTAGCTAGCTAATTGGTTCAGCTGGCATTTCTGTGCCTTAGCTGAAAAGCCAATAAAAAGAAGCACAAAAAAGAAGAATATTAATAGTTCCTACTTTGTAAAGATAAGCTTAGCAGCCGGTTTATACTTTAATTAATACATAGAAAGCAAAGCATGCTGCCTTAAAAATAGAGATTACCATCAGATTAAAGACTAGCTTGCAATCTTTTTTTTTTGTATCCCACACACATGTAGCTATTCGTCTCTCTTATAGATTCTTTACCTCTGAGCTTGCACATTGTGAGAAAAACACAACAACTTGTACATTAAATTCTGTAGGAGTGAAAAATGTACAAGAACACTTTAATCATCATCTTTTACTAGAGGATCCTCTCTAACAATTACCCTTACTAAAAGTAAAATTATTGTTCAATTTCTCTCACCAAAGATATTTGCAAATGGAGAAAAAATGAAGCAGTATGGGTTTTGATGTTCCAATGATTCTAGTGGCGATAACTAAAATACAGTAGTTTGAATACCTTGGTCTACAGTGAGTTAAATGTTGATAATATGCCACCAAAATATAATTTTGCTGTAAGATGCTTTTAGGCATTTTTTACTTCTTGCAGGTAGTCGTTCAAATGAGCATCTGGCCTGGAGTCAGCAGCTCTTCCTGCTACTTCTCCACACACTGGGAATTTCGGTCTGGGCATGTGCTCTGCAGTCAGAAATACTACTGCATCTGACCAAGTCACTGATAATCTAAATGGCACTGTGTGGGAAGAGAGAGCATGTGCAGATGGGCAGAAATCTGACTCCTGGTATTCATGAACCATCTCACAAGAGAGACCAAGGGGCAGATACAGACCCGTCAAGCTCACACAGTACACGTATGAATCATATATCTGCCCCTTCTCTGATGCTTCCGTGCCATGCAACAGGCAATTTACACATTCCCAAACCCATGTTCTTTTCCTCCCTGGACACTCTGCCAGATACAGATGAGAAAGTCTGCTGACAAGTTTTATCTGGCATGTGGACTCTGAAAGCAGGAGTCATTAGCTGTGCACCATTCCCTCACTACAGCTGCAGCCACACGTCACGTAGCCCAGGTGAAAGGAAATAAATCCCCCTCTGCATGACCAGACATGGAGGAGGACACTCTCCCAAAACACAACCCATGTCAGATTTGGGCTGAAATAAAATTCCCACCCCCATGCCCCCCAGAAAAACAAACCAACCCTGCCTCTGCTGACGATTCCTGTCCTGGCCATAGGAACCATACGTGCAGCCCTCCAAAGGCACTGTGCCACAGGCGTGCCACCACCTGCTGAGAGCCAGGACAGTTTTCTACCAGGAGGCCTGCCTGAAGCACCTCCAAGGAGCTGAGATTTTGGGGAGGGAAGCATTTGTTTTTTCTTTTCCTATTAGAGGTAAGAAAATATTATTATCTTATTATCTGGATCAAAGCAGTGCAATGATGCACACTAACCTATGACCATGTTGGGTGGCTGAGGCCAGTCCTCCACACCCCAACACCTCACATACGAGGCAATGAGCATCGGGAGCTTGCTGGTCAGGCCACTGGGGAAAAGCTTCCTTTAGATTTGTTTCTAACGAACAACCCCTCTGGAAAATGTATTTTCTTGCTTTTCCTACCTGGAAATGCCAACTAGGATTTTTAATGGGATATTTGACTTGCTTGAACAAATGCAGGCTTCATTAGTTGTTATTTTTTCCCAGTGATAGGCAGTGGTAAATCCCACACTAGACTTTTGTGACTGTGTCTGATAAATGTTGCCTAGAGCTCTAGTGCTATCTTTTAATAAGCACAAATCTTGCTGCTACACTGTTTTCTTGTTCTTTCTTCCAAAAGAGAAGTATCTGCTGATGTCTTATGCTTCCCCCCATCTTTCCTTTGTTGGTAGAAAGGAACATTTTTCTAAGATACCTGAGCTGAACAGATATTATTTTCTATGCTTTAAAAAAAGGAAACAAAACAACACAAAACAAACTTTGTCTTTATTAGCTGACTCGTTTCTTAAGACACCATAATGACAGTAACTGTTTGTAATACTGGTGTAGCCCAGAAACCCTGCTATCAACACAATAGGCATAAAATGTTGCTTTGCGGTGCCTGTGGATCATTATACCTTCTTACATGCTGCAGGATGGAAGTTACTGATGATTTCTGTCTACCACCTAACGTCAGAGTTCACCTCTTGAAAGCATATTTCTTTCTCTAGTGCTCTATAGTTTTATGGACTGATACACACTGGGAAAGTTCCAGAGGGCAAATCTGCAATATTGTACCACTTCACAACTGAACAAAAAATGTGCCTTTTCCCCCTTCCTGCTACGGAAGTGTTAGAGAACTGTCTTTTAAAAATGTGAGCTCTCCAGAGCAGGTTTATAGGACAAAGATGAGAAGGATGAAAGTTCTTATTTACTGCAAATAGTCGTCTGTGTCCGTCTTGCAAAGAACATGAATTTTTTGTACATTTACATCATCCCTCAGAACACAAGATGGAAATAAAACTTTGGAGAAAAGTGGTGAGTCCCATCCCTGTAGGCAGCGTTAGTGAGACAGTCCTTACAGTAAGTTGGGCATGCTCCTTGCCTTGCACTGGCCCTTTCACTTTGGCTTTTCAGTGGCACTCAGTTACCCTCAACGGTAGTGCAAGGCTTACAAGTTCACCTTTTCCTTGGTTGGGAGAAAAAGCGGGTAAGCATATCTCCAAATGTCACTTACTTGTGGCACTAAAATGAAGCATCTGTCAAATTAGACGATACAAGGATGGTCCTTGCTACAATTTAAATTATCACCACTTGGCATTTGAGTTGACACCTGCCTGGGGGGCGAAAGGAAGCTCCGGTACTGCCTGCAGCCTTACGGTGGCACTGACATCCACATGCTGCTCCTCCGCAGCAGAAGCAAGACCCCGTGGAGGTCTGTGCTGCACGGCTAGTCTGTCTGGGCTAATTCAGGAATCACAACACTCAACAGCACCTGGGTATGTGCCTACACACCCATGCTTTTCTGAATATGAATAACAACCACATATATAGATTCTTCACCTTATGGGTTAGCATTGACTAAACAGAAAAGCAAATGATCCAGCTATCTGGGAATATCTAAGGAATATAACTTTACAAATGGATTAGCTTTTGTACCTCAAGCATCGACATCGTGTGCTTCATACTGGCACTGCCAGATGTCAGCAGGTATTTCGGTGAAACAAAGTGTCAGGCGATGACGCATGGCCCCGCATCCCACAAAGCGGGTAAATATGCCCAGAGGAGGTGAATGTTAACTCACCATGCTAACATTTGCATCTCATTTACAGCTGGCTTAAGTATCACTGCACAACCCTACACTACGCTATGCAGACATGTCCCCAGTCTTCTTCAAGGCTCCTTCTGCACCTCATGGGGTTTATGCTGGCAGAGACAGCAGGAACCAGCTGCCGTTGAACTTCAGCAGGTACCAGTGCCTCTGCATTGAACTATAGCTATGGTTATGCACTTTTGCCACCTAATTTCCTAATGAAGGCTGGGTATGTCCTCAGAGGGGGCACATGTGCCAGTCTTCACACAACGGGTGAATATTCTGACTGATTTCAGTGAGCTACAGCAGAGGTTGGAGCCTCCTGTCACAGCCACCGCAGCCTGGCAACATGGCGGCCCCACTCCCCTCAGCCGGCCAGTGCACTGTACCGCCCAGGCACCAGGGAGCAGCCACCGTTGACCAATCCCTGGCCCTACCTGGCCACCCAATCCAAACAGACGCCACATCCGCCCAATCTGAACACGGGCGGGGTGCTGTGGCCACCCAATCGGAGTGGGCGCCGCTGCCGGGGAGGTGATGCAGGGTCGGCAGGGTGGCTCCCTCAGCAGGCCGAGGTGGGGAGGAAAATCCTCCTCTCCTCAGCTCTTGGTAGGTTTGTAGGTTGGGATTTTAAACCAGGGCCATTCAAGTATTATGAGAGTTGTCTTCCAGTCATCTATTATGAAGTAGTCTTCCATTTCATCTTTCCCTCACAGCCTATAGAAAACCTCAGAGGGCAACAGATCCAACACGGCTACAACAAACAGTGTGTCACACTGAAGCAACTATCATGATTCATGCAACAGGGTAGTTTTATAACAGATTTTAATTCATTATCATTATTTTTAAAATTAAAACAAGACTATTACTGAGTAATCTGATTATTACTCATTGTTGATAGTCTTTGAGAAATCTTTTTCACTTGCTAGAATAGACCATGTTTCAGATATGGTGAGCTGAGGTAAATGTACACTGTGACCATTCAGCACCTTTGGGAGAAATCAAGGCAAGTCAGGTTCTAGCACCCTCTGAGCAGCCTGCCTGATCTCCCCAGAAGGGCAGGTCTCTGCCTAGTGCTCACCTGCACTGCTTCTTGACAAAAGCAATTTTTAGTCACTTACCTATCACACATTAGTAATTATTCATAACAACTGCTCAGCTGAAGTCAGTAGGACTACAAAAGCTGTAGGTGTTCACCACACGTGTCTTAAAAGAAGTAACATTTGGAAGAAAGAAATGCATCCCCGTATTGGCTTCAGTTGTCTCGTATCCTTCATGAACCTACTTTATGCTCTTTCTTGCTTTTTATAAAATCTTTTTTGCAAAAAAACAAAGTTCAAACACAAGGTCATCCAAGCAGCTGTCTCTTTGTAATTGTGTTCTCTGGATTCACTGTAGCAAAAGCTATCTCCAGTGAAACCTAGTTTAATACATTAATGTAGATCCATAAAACAAAGTCACACATTGTGCAAGCAAAGTTATTTATGGCACTGGAATCTTACTCATTACAGCAATAAATAATACAGTATGTATCACTGGGAAATAATATAAAATCAGTTAATCCACAGGAGCAATGAAGAGAATTGGAACAATTCTGCTATTACTCTAATGCAGTAATTTCATAACGGCAGCCTTCACAGTTTCACTTTTCAAAGCATTAAGACTCTACTCATTTGATAATAATTTGGGGAAGATTCCCTTCTGCTGTTTATCATGTGAGTGAAGCTGCCCCTTGCTAGTTCAAACCAATGGGATTATAACTCTTCAATAGTCCCACCATGACACTAGCAAGGTTTCAGCTTAATCTGGGGCCACAGTTCAGTCAGTACCAACTGCTTCAATTTCTCTTGCAGTTTACTTAGGCTTAACGCTGGCAAAGTGCCACACCCTCGCTGCCTGAACCTGATTACACTACTTTCACAGCATTATGTGGAAAGCAAAATCCACAGCTCTCCCTTACATGACTGTTTTACATAACATGGGCATAAATCAGGAGGAACAAAACTGCTATTACTTAAGAAGAAAAAAAAATAAAAAATGTCAGTGTGTTTGCTTGCCAGCTGATTTATCTCCACTGCAGCTACAGACATTTTCCTAAATGGGAGAGTAAAAAGTCTCAAAATACATATTTATATCATTTCTGGTCCCAGGCATAACTGGGCCAGGTCCTCTACCTCTCCCCACCTCATGTCACTTGTATAGGATCCAGGCTGTTTTCCCCTAATTTAGGGCTGGATTATGACACTGATGTGCAGGCAGGTTTTGGGTTATCAGTACCCTGGAAAAAACCTGCAAAACGTTATGCTCAATGTGCTAATTACTTTCCCAGGATCTGTAATGCACAGGTGAACAGTTCCCCCTGCTGCACTGAGCTATGCTTATGTCTCCTCTAACCAAACACTTCTCCTGCTTAATAGGCTATCCAGTACAAGTACTGGTCTGGGAATGTCTTTGCATTAGCTTATGGCAGTCTACTCTAACGATACAGCTGTACCTAGTGACATTTAGATAGTCAAGGGGATATTCTTGCATTTACTCCCTTCAGTCCTAAGATCAAACATGACCTAGGAGATAATACACAGTATGCCGGTATGCGGTGTATCTTGCCAGGAAACCATCACATTAAAAATATTCTACAATGTTTTAGGAATCTGTTCAGTGAATACTAAATTTAGAATTTCTAGAAGCAGCTTTTGTGCTCACACTGAGAGTGAACTTAGCGACATGAAAAGATGTGGCTGCAGCTGTTCTTTTCAGGTTCTGCAGTATCCGCCTCAAACTCAAATCAGTTTAGGAGCTCAAATGTGCAGCATCTGTATTTGGAAAATTTTCCCAATTGTCAAGCTCAGAATAACAGTACAACTATTTCTAGTACTGGGTACCTTGTTACTTCAAAATATTCTGTATATTCACAGTGAACTGTGTGATTGTGAAAAGAGCTATGGCACTTACGCTACAAGTGAGCTGTAGGTATGAAAATCAAGTTTGCTCTTCAGGTATAATTGTGATACAGCTGGTTATTAGGGCTGCACCCATATGCACATCCAGTGCTCTTCAGTCATCAGATGGTCCAGGAACTCCCCAGCCAGGCCTCTGCACTACATCCAAGTTTTTGTGTTACATGATGAAGGTCAATGAGGAAATAAAGGTAGACTTTCCTCATCTCCTGGTACTTTGAATTCTCTTTTAATGCTCTACTGACTCTGCTCTTGTTCCTCTCTAATTTTAATGGCCATCTCTCACTTACATCCCTTGTGGAGGCAAAGCACCAAGGAGAATGATGGTCTGGGGTGGGCTCATGCAGTTATTCCTTTTTTAATGTCCGAGTACAAATTCAGTAGAGATATTAAGCAGATGTATAAACAATGGCACCCATTTTACACAGATGTGTGCAGTTTTGGCACTCTATTTTATTGGAGCAGTTAACATTTGCAGTGATAGAAAACAAAGAGCTCTGTTTGCATTTGAAGATGGTTTATATTTCCTCTTTAAACAGTAAGGCTACACAAGGGCTTTTCTAATGACAGTTTTTCTTAGTAAATCATATTGCTTTTGTTTTCAGTCTGAGGGCCACTGTCATTCGGTGCTCCATGAACAGAATTTGCTTTAGCCATCGTGATAAAGCTCTATACAGTAATAAATGCATTTTTTGCAAATAACCAATCAATCTGAAGTGTCCAGAAAGCAAAACTCTTTATGAACTGGAAGCATATAACCCAAAATATTCACCAACATTTGTTAGAAGAATAATCAGACACTTACCAGTAGTTTCAGAAAACTGGCTGTTGCTGCCTCAAGTTCTCCTCCTTTTGACCTTCAGAATTCCCAATGTCAAAACCAATCATTACTATTACCAGCACTTTTCTGTTTACCTGTATCCTTTGCAACTGCCTGGAGCTTCTAATTTGTCTGATTGTCCTCAGCTGGGAAAAAAAAAAAAAACAGCTACTAAAAACCCCTTTTGATACCAGCCTGCCTGTTCATCTCTCAGAGGTTTTTAGGCATCTTCTCAAATAATTGTATTCCATTTAAGGAACATTCAGAGAGGAGTGCTTAGGGCCATTGTGAGACAAACAGGCACCCATGGGAGGATATTAATTTCATTTTCTTCACCTGCTGAAAGAAGCTAGAATAGATAGGTGAAAAGGCCCCCCCATTGCAAGCTTTGGATTAAGCAGAGGATTCGCACTGTTGAGAAGGCCTCACTTTGATCAGATCCTTGTGCTTTCACCATATTTGGACCCTTTTGGTGTCCCCATGTTGTGCTTGCTGTGGTCTATGCACTCCCTCAGCTTTAACAGCTAGCTTCCAGTATGGAATACAGCCACTCTGCTACAGTAGAAATGTGAAGAGAGCATGTTTGATCTAAAAAGGTTAAAGTTCTATTATCCAAATAAATGTATATTGTTTAGGAAAAGCTTTGAGAGCTTCAAGGAGAAAAATAACTGAAATTTTGTTCCTTCTGTCTCCCACTGTGGATTACGTTTTATAGTATATAAATTGTCTAAGAATCAGCCAAAACAAAAATGCAGCTATTTCTGTTTGTATAGAACTGAAGATAAGCGAATGTGTGGAAAGCAGAAGGGATTGTATACTGTGTTATGAGAGCTACCTAAACTTATAAAAGGAATGTGTATTAGTCAAACTTTGTCAATAGAGTAATGGAAATGGAGTTTGTTGGATGCACACTCCCAGACAATGTGAGAATGAATGTGTCTGCTGCACACCTAGGTGTGCTTCCAAGCCCACAAATGCACAAGCAGAAGTGTAATTCGTTACTGTGGTTTGCATGCTGATTTCAAATGGGCTACACTAGCTGCTATGCCATAATCACATTAAACCAGCATTGACACTGAAAGAAACGTCCTTCCTTTCTTCCAGCACCAAATATTTGTTCCTGCTCTGTTTCTTACTTGTGCTGGTGTAACCATTTCTCTAGCTATCTATCTAGGGAATTAACCTGGAGAACTAATCCTGGTTAAAACTAACCCTTTTTTTTCTTGGTAGTTTTAAGCAGTTCCATTTGCTCAAGCCAGTTTAGTACTACCAAAATACTGGTATGTATTTGCATGATCAGAATTTCTCTTTTGCAATATAAAGTAATGGAAATGCTTCAATAATGATTAGCAATACCTATCTTGAGATATTTTTCAGGGAGTGAAATTTCAAAGGTGGAGGAATATGACAGATGTTTGACTCCATATCCCATTCTCAGGCTTCATCAGAGGGTTTCAGGTGCGTCTGCCATCATTAAGGAACCTACAAACTCTAGAATCCTTCTGAAAATGCAGAGTAAACTTTGTTTTACTATTAAGTAAATTTAAATGCACATTTACATGATTAAAGGCTGGCAGTGGAGTCAAAAAGAAAGTTCACTGTCACTAGAAAGTATTTTAGAAGGAGACAAAAGCTGGATTCAGAGCTCATGCACACATTTGTAACCCCACTGCCATTGATTAAAAACCATCTCAAAGCTGCTTCTTGGAATCGTAAAGATTGATGTGATCAGAGCCCTGTTTACTTGCAACCCAAGATGAGAGCAGCAAGAAGCAGTCTCAGACTGATAAAGACTATGACTGACTCTTGTCAGGAAATGTCTCCCACAATTAAGAATGCACATTTTATGCCTGATTCATAATTTTGGAGGATTGTTTTAATGCACAGGTATATGCTTTTCCTCCAATTATTTTTTCTTCCTTTTTTATCAATATATTTTACTTTAGCAACCTGAAATTCCTATTTTTTTCTTTAAAAAACAGCCTTACAGAGACATGCTGGGTTCTGACTGAAACTGATAAAACCACAGAAATTCAGAGATAATGGTAAAATTTGCCTTATGTATTTTTATTCTTCTTCCTCTGCCAAGTTTGAAATGCAAATTATGGGAACCCGCACAGTGTAGCGCTTAAAGATAAACAAATGCAGTTTCAAGTCAAAAATCTCATAAGAGACAAAGCACACTACAAGGATTCCCGGGCTCAGTCCATGCATCTTGAGCTCTGAAATGCCACAGAAGGCACAGCTCTTACGTTTTGTCCAGAATGTGACATGTCAGAACAATCTATGCAGCAAATTAATGCAAATACTTGCTATGTGACATTTATCTAAAGTGCCCAGTTGCTAACTGGCACTTTCTCCCTCTTATTATTTTCAATATTCAGCATTAATAAAATTCTTGATGTTTTTGATATTATGGATCTCATTTTATTCCAGACACCAGTCTAGGAATTTCTATTAGTGATTTTTTTCTCAAGATTCCATATGCCAAAAGGTTAAAGGTGAAATGAAAGCCATCACCTTGCTTTTCAAGCCACATCCACTGCTTCATGAGAGGCAAGAGGAATTGCTTGGCTTGCCTGGGTCTACCTCTTTCAGCAGACTCTTGAGAAAGGTTGAAATTTTTCTCATTCCAAAACTTGGGAGAATTTTCTTCAGAGGAGTAATTAAAACTTTTTTATCTGTTGCTGAGTTCTCTGAACAATTTGCTGAATTGAAGTGTAAGGGAGAGGGGAAAGTTCAGGAAATTGCCACAGACAATGCCTGCTGCAACAGGTAGGTCTCACCTTGCAAAGTCAGGACTGCAAAGTGTAGATCATTTTGTCCCTCTCCTGGCACATTCATGTCCTAAGACTGTGACAATCTTGAGCATGGCCTAGGATCACTTGGAAGTTATGGCCTCACCAAGCCTGCTCTGGCAATCTCACTGTTACAGAGGTGCTGCTCTCACCAGGGAAATGTGCCGAGGATTTGCATGGCTCCATCCATCTTCTCTCTGCTCAGACATCATGTGCTCTGTCAGAGTCCCAGGTAGAGTTTTTCTCTGCAATGAAAGGCACTGATATTGCCCGCCCTTCCCTCTGTCATACCATCTTAAGTTTTCAGCAGGTTGGCCAGGAGGCTGCTCAGTTGGCCAGAAAGCTGGTCGTGAACTGGAGAGCATAACCCAGCTCTTTTCCAAGTCGCATGCCTGCACTGCACCCAGGAGGGGAGATTGCAGCATATGTGGAGACAGCAACAAAGCTGGGGCAGCAAAAGCTTGTCCTGGTGCTCAGTGGATGAAGTCTGTGCTGCCTCTCGCTTTGCTAACTGCAAGTGAGCTAACTGCGAGTGCAGATACCTCCTGTATTTGCATTTCAGAGGATGGGCATACACAGCAGCTTGATGCCACTGAGAGCAGTTTCATCATGAGCTGAAAGTATTCTGAAGTTGACTTTTACATACAGTGCTGCCTGTGAATAGTCTGTATCTCAGTGGGCAACATGCAAAGTGGAGTCTTTGGTTTAGGTATCGCTGCTACATAAGGCACAAGGTCAATAATCTTGACAACGTACTTTAGCCTTGCTTTTGTCTTCTTTCTCTCCGGTGTTTGTACTGCCCTAAGGGCCCTCTTGTCTGGGTGGGATTTTTGCAAGTACACAGGCTGTAACTGTATGTTTGCATTTTCAGAATGTTAAAAGAATAGGTCAGGGACAATTGGTTTCATTAGATTACTGTATTAAACAGCTACTTGATGCCTATTGGACTTGCTTTCTTTTTTTCCTGTATATATTTAGCTGTGACCTTGAATTTTGTTTTCTTTTGTTCGTTTGTTCCAGAAAAGGATTTTCTCTCTCTCCCTATCTTGACAATGACTAGAAATGGAATTTTTTTTTCAAACTCATACATGAGCATAGTACATTTCCTAGCAAAATGTTATGAGCGTACAGCACTGGGCTGTCCATCAGAGAATGTTATCCTCTTTCCTATACTGTCTACCTAATATTCACTTTTTCCTTTAGATGGACTGGTCCTTGAATACGATTTCGTGTTAAACAGGGTTGCTCTAAAAAGCCACAACTGACAAAGTATAGAGAGTTCCCTTTTCCTTTACTGGCTTTGCTTTGTATTTTGCATTCTTTTTGTTAAGGACTCAGTAAGTGCAGCAAGAAGACAGACTTGTAGAGTCCCAGGCCTCAGCCATGAGACTGGCTCCACATCCACACAGTGAAGTCAGGAAATGTAAATCTGCCAAGGACTTGAAAGAGACTATAATTTCCAGTAGTGTGGGGTGGGCAGCAGCAGCTGTCACTGCACAATTGTTCCACCTGCCAAGAGGCTAAAATGCTTCCTAACACTGTAGTGTCATCTTCAGATAGCAGCTATAACAGAAAATAAAATGTTTACTCGGCGTCCAGCTTCGCTCCTCAGACTTGCCCTGAAAGGTGGCTTCTTCTGGAAGGCACTCCAAGGCTGGCATCTGCTGAAGTCCTACCAGGCTGAGCAGGCTGCGAGGGTTTTCTGCTGCCATCTGCTGTATATTAGGTCAGACTTTAGAAGTTCAGTCTCCAAACAGAGGAGAGCTCAGAGACCGTGGTCACAGCACAGAGCTCTTGCTGCTCTGCATCCCAACTCACCGTTGGCAAGGGAGCAGTTTTCATGTTCCGCTCCCGGCTCACCTTCCCTGCTGACCTCCCCAATGACCATTCTTGCACTGCAGAGAAAGATGGTTCTCAAAGCTCTGCACAGACCTCCTGACCCAGGGGCATAAATCAACTCAGTACATTTTCTTGATTGAATAAGCTCCAGAATTTTTATTTGAGTGAATGGTCTTAGTGTCTGCATCAATGATTATAATGGTCTATAAAATTAACTTCCAGTATTTCATTTCCACTAATGTAAATAAGAAATCATGTAAGGCATCCCAGAAGACATAGTGAGAGCTCTATAATCTCCCAGTCTTGTCCGCTTGGGAAAATGCAGAGCAGACCCCAGATGTGACTGTATACAACAGTGGTTGTTCTTCTTCGCTCCATGGAGAAGTGAGCATGTTAACCTGTTGCTGGTCCTTCTTCAGCATCATGGCAACTAATACTCAGTCTGCTAATATTCAAAGTCTGCTTGAACAAGCAAATTCAGGTACTGGAAACAATCCAACTGTGAAGGCAAAAGCTTCATACAGGTTGTGTTTCCCTGCTAATTTTCTTGCTGTCCAGTAATCAGTTGCCTGTAGCTCGGGTGTTTCTGCACTGCCTTGCTGTGGACAGTGAAATGCATCCTGACACAAGCAGCCTGAAAATTCTGATAACAATCACTATCATAATGTATGTATAAATATATACAGTAATAGTCTTTATTTCTTGATATTCTAAAGTTTGAGGGTTTAATAATCAGCTATATACTCCAGAGGAAACCTCAGTAATTTCAATCTCCAACTGCAAAGCTTTTTTATCACTGAATTTCTTATTTACCTTAACAACTCTTATGCTTTTTTCACTTGTTGGTAGACTAAGCCTGCTATGACTGTATATACACAGGCAAAGGATACGGTATGATTTTGTAGTCTTCTTTCCATTCCTAGCATAGTACAATAGGTATCAGGGATGTGCTTCACGAACTCCGTAAATCCCAGGACATCTCTCACACTTCTAACCCAAAGTGAGGAACCTCCTTTGCTACAGGGGTTCAAACACTCAGCAAGAGACATTGATGCCTTGCAGTCTGCATAGATAAAACCAAAGCAAGCGCAGGTAGAGGCTGGACAGATAAAACAGCTTGCCTGAGGTCTGACAGATCATCACACCAGCACTAGCTGCGCACCAGCACCCTGGGAAGCGCCCTCCCTTCCCACTCGACAATCAGACCGGGACCATGGGTCCAGCCTTTAGCCACTGCTGCTTTGCTCAGAGGGGAAAATGTTTAACCTACTGCTGCCAGGACAATGCATACAACGTCAGGCTTTGAACAAAAATTTAGCTCTGACTTCTAATCCTGCATTCTGTTTCAAAACTGTGATGACATAAAGGTCAAAAGACACAGCTCTTATTTCCAGCAGACTTCTGTTTTCCTTTTGCGATGCAATAGTTCAACCTTTAAGCTTTCCCCACACCTATATGATTACATCTCCTTTTATAATGTGCATATACTTATGTTCAATAAAAGCAAATCCAATTTCTCTCAGTCAGCCTACAAGGTACTGCTATTTAGAAATACGTAAGAAGAAAGGAATAATAAAATATTGAATACATCACACAAAAACTGCATGTGGGACTCCAATCATTCTGAAATAGACTTAATTTTTTCTCTCGAACAGAAACTCATAGTAAGCAATAAGAACATAAAAGGAGTAGCAATAGATAACACAGAGCTGAAAAATTGTTTCTCTGAATATTACAAGAATGTACCTATGATAAATGAACCTTCCCTAGTATTGTCTGCCCCAGAAAAATGGTATACCAAAGCCAGTTAAGTTCTAAGATTTTTCTTATCCAGACCTTTTCTCTAAACCAGAGCTCCATGAAGATACTGCCAGTCATGTTTCTCTGCATACTGTTTATACTGCAAAATATGGATACTTTGGTGGTGCCTGCTATTTTAAGATTCTTCAACAAAAAAGTATAATGGAAATGTAGTGTCGATAGCTGTTGTTGCTACATTTATGTAAGGAACTTCAGTGATGCCTTACTTCAGCCTCTCCGCTGGCTTCAGGCACAGCGTTAGTCCTGGGCACCTAAGTACCACAGAAGACATGAGGTATTTCACATGAGGATGACAGTCACATGTATCCAGACCAACCAGCATAACAATGCCAGCTGAGGGATATTCTGCATCCGTTAAATCCGGTAGTGGACCATCAACCACATCAACGTCTGTTGGAGCAGCCACGAAAGTGCTGTGCTCTCACAGTCTCTTCACATGAGCAGAGGCTCACAGCTGAGAGTTAGCTACAGGTATTATTTTTTTTCTCTGAGTATCTTTGACTCAGTTGTAACTGAAGAGAGCTGGAGGCAGAACCTGATGAAGAATTCGTGCAGCCCCGTGGCACCTGATTATCTGACACGGCGCCATCAATGAATCTGCAAAAAGCATCATTTGTCTTCCATCACCATAGCAACTAATAATTTTGATTCATGTGCATTCATGTGTGTGTGTGTGGTTTGGCACCCATGTTTCCATGGCGAGACTACTGCCTCGTGCAGCAATAGGAAGCGCCCTGCTCTGATCCTGTTCACCCACTCTGCTGTGCTGAAGCAGCTGGACTGCAGGTTTCTGAGAAACACAGTGCTGTCAGGCTCATGAGAGCTCTTCAGGTCTCCTGCGTTATCTTGCCCAAAACTGAGGAGTAGTCTGATAATTTACTAATCTTCCAGGCATGGTGCAAAAGATACGAAGCAGAAGTCAGCAGAAAGTTGAGATTCTTCTTTGGTGCAAACACAAGTCCAGAAGAAAAAAAAAATGCATACAGTTCAGGGTAAAGAAAAAATAATTTTAAAAAGATCAGACAATTCCTCTTTCTTCTTTCTTTCCTTTTCTTGTTCCATAAATCATTTTATTTATGTAATGGAGAACAATAAAGCAAGCCAGATTTGGAAAACATTTTTTCCTGTCAAGGAGTAGAATGATTGATGCTGTGCAAAAACAGTATCTGAGTAAAAAAAAAGCTTTCAGGGATGATTTACTGAAATCCACTGAAAGATTGCATTTGGATGCTGAAAAATATCAACTATTCAGACTAAATTAATTAATTAAATATTTGGGAATGGCCTTGAATAGTTAGAACAGAACAGAAGAAAAAAAATAGCACAAGATTGTCTTCAATTTAGACCCACTCTCCATATTACAAGTAGAAATGATTTAAGAATAACAATGTAGCCCAAATATCTCAAGACAGAACAGAAGCCTTCAACTTAAACAGTGGAACTCTTATCAGGCTGCCTTGGCATTTGTATGACAATGTATTAGCACGGCACCAGAATAATAATTCTTTGCTGATTGTAAGCAAACCATTTTTCTAAGTCTTGTGTTCCATTCTCTTTTTAAGATAAAGCCCTGGTGAAGTACCGTACAATGAACATGTATTGCATGAAGTGTCTAATACAATTTGGATTTATGCAGTGCCTTTCGTACTCAGGTTGCCCCCAAGTACATTGCTTTAATGCAATAAGTCAGAAACCGGTGGTGCTGTGAGCATGTAGGCAAGCATCCACTGTCATTATGCACCAGCTACAGCTCACAGAGGATTGAGTATCTTTTTAAAAATGAAAATGAATAAATAAACACCAGCTTTGGAGCTGGCACTGGAAAGGTGCTTGTGAGTTGATATTTCCATATAAAGAATCAATTCTGTAGACAGTTACTCCCCTGAGTCAGTGTTACCTGTGTAGGCAAGAATAGGCAGCATTAGATCCTGGGACCGGCATGTCCCATCTCTGCTGAAGGACAGAGCTGGGTTCTGAGCTCTCATCTGCTGAGGGACTGAAATGTAAATCTGAGCCTTACCATTAAACAATTTGTTCAACTACATTCATGTCAGCTTTTGCTGTACCAGTTTAAGGTCTTCCTGCAGTACCGGGACTCATTTGGTCTGACTTTGAAGCCAGAGCTAGCCTGAGCTCTGCTGAAACCCTCAGCTAAAGGTCTTTCTCCACCAAGGTACAAGTGATGGAAGAGGGAGTGGGTAGCAGCGGTCAGCTACGTAATGAGGGACAAACCTGTGAAATGCTTTTTTCTGGCTTCTCTCTTCATCAGGAATTTCTGAGTATATTTGTTACATCTTTCACCCTGCCACCTAAGCAAGTTGTATCATATTTGTTTAAATGTGATAAATTAAATCCTGAACATGATTAGATTGACTGTTGCTACTGTGATGGAGTGGAGGTTTTCCTTAAAAAAATTAAAAAAAAAAAAAGAGAGAGAGAGTGGTATTTTTATTTTAAATGCCAAGTCTTGTGCTCAAAGGTCTGCAGCTCTGCCACTCCCAGGCAGCACGGGCAAAGGGCACAGAGGAATAGGAGATGGAAAGGCTGGCCGGACGCTGCATGTCCTCTGGCAGGGCAAGGACTGTCCCCTCACTCAGACAGGCAAAGGGGAGAGGCAATTTTGCCTTTCCTGAGAACTGGTAGTAATGCTTATTAAGTTGAGATATTTGTCCTTGGCCAGTTGAAGTACAGATAGATGACAAATGTGTGCCTTACCACTTTGCTGTGAATGTTTCAGGAGCTGCCTAGCCAGAAATGTTTTTTCTTTTTCTTGCTCAGATTTGAAGCCTTGGCAACACACGAACACTGCATTTATTCAAAGTCTTTTCCATAGACCTTGCCTAGCTGAAAATATGTTTCATAAATTAAAAAACAAACTAATTCCAAGTTGCCAGCTCTTTCTTTGTTGTGACCGAAATCATTCTGTGATGCTCCTACTGCAAAAGATCACACAGATCAGCACACTTCCAGCAGGAACAATGCAAGCACGCCTGTTCAGCATGTTGCTGCATGCTTTTTGCATTAAACTCCATCCGTCTGTACTTTGAATCATCTGTCTGTGATCTTCGCACATTTCCTGCTTTGAATCCAGCCTCAGCAGTGGTGGCAACTCTGTTGTGCTGTACACAGAACACGGCAGAATGATTTCAGAAAAGTCTGGGTGAGTTGCAGGGTGGTGAAGTAAAATATTGTAAACATGTTTTCCATTTTTCTCTGTTGTAAATCATCACATTGAATTATATTTCTATTTGGAGTGAGGCACTCCTGTTCTTCACACTCAGCTATGCCTCATGCTGGTGAGAAAAAAAGCACGAGATGTGATCAAATGCACTGCTGTTCGTGAGGAACACCAGAAAGCGCTCACAAAACTGAGGAGGGCAAAAAGACGGTGGATAAGCTTTGGTGTAGATAAACGTAAGGTAAGGGATATGAAGAGGAAAACTCTGGATGCGGTGACAGGATGGTGCTGAGCTCAGAACTGGCAGTTACAATTAGGAACAAACCCTACAGACATCTCTGACAGTTCTCTGAAATCACTGCCTGGCAATATCAGACAAAAAAGCCAACAAAATGTTGAATGTCATCAGAACGGCTGTGGCGAACAAGGCAAATGCATCCTTTGCCACTATATGCCACCTTGGTGCACCCACTTCTCGCACACTACACATAGTGCTGGTCTCTGCATTTTAAGGATGTAGCGGACTTTGGGAAGGCACAAAGAAGTGCAGTAGAAAACAGCAGAGTAGAACAGCTGCCTTACAAGGGGACTAAAAGGCTGGGGCTCTTAGTCTGCCTCAAGAGAAGGCAGAAGGAGGATGGAGCTGAGTTTTACAAAACCTGGAAGGCAGTGAATAAACTGAACATGGAGCTGTTGTTCAGCCACACAAAACAAGGACTCAGAAGCAGCCAGTGGGACTAGGAGGAGGTTGGTTTAAAATAGATAAAAGAACATTTTTCTTCATGCGGCAGGTCATGAACCTCTGGAACCAGGAGACTGGAGGCAAACAGGATCAGTGGACTCTGAAAAGGATTAGACAAATTCATGAACAGCAGGTCAATGGCAACTAAAGATATTAGAAAGGGACTTAACTTCTAACATCCCTAATACAACTCTTCTATATGCTGGGGGAGTACAAGGCAAACGGGCAGCAAAAATTGGTAAGACTGATGTTGTTCTTGAATAGCATTGCCTATTGCTACTGCAATAGACAATATACTTGGCTAGGTAGACCATTACTCTGACCCAGTAAGGCATTTCTACTGGTGTTACGTTCTTATGTGATTGCTTAAGGATTGGCTGATCTTAAATTTTAAATGTGGGTCCATCCTGCCCAACTTCAGACACTGATCTTAGGTAAGGATGAATCACCTGCCACAAGCACCTATTTCTCTTCACTGACTACAGTGCTAGTGTAGACTAGACAATCAACTTTCAGATGGCTAAAGTTAAATGAGATGAATCCTACTAATTACACTAGTTCCAATATATCTGAACCCATGAATCAGTCCCATAAGGTCATTAGATTAGTTCCCAATTTGTCCCATACTTTTCCCAGCCATATACCTCCACCTCTTCCCATCACCCAAAATGCTAAATCTCCTGTGCCAGGTTTTCTGTCTCTCTCACAGCAGATGAGTTTACCTGCAGGAGTGAGGTCAGACAGCCCCACACCTTACTGTCTACAGCTTACTGCACATCTGCCAGGGCGTCATTCTTGCAGCTCTGCCTCTTGCATTTCACCCTAGCTAACCTGTAAATTGCCAGTAGACTTAAATTGTTCATAGAAATCTCCACACCTTGACTAGAGAAATGTTAAGTATCTGCAAACTCAAAAAGTTTGAAAAGTTACTCTTGGTCATTGGTTGGTAAAAAGGGATGGGACAGTAGGAGCACTGCACTGCAGAATTTTAAATCAATTATTGTTGACTTTGAGCTTTGGGTAAGGTATGTACTGTCCTTTCTGGGCTGCAAAAGGAAATGCGACATGTTCCACACAGCAAGATAAGAGGAGAATTTTGAGCTGTTCCCCATTTGGCATAGAAGGTCACAACATGAGTAAAATTACAAGCTGCTGTTCTAAAGCATTCACTGTAGTGGAACATGATAACCTTATTAGAAAAATCCGGTAGTCTCCTATTAAAAGGTGAAATAAAGGAGAGTATTCACTGTTACATGCCGTGTATTTTTAAGCTCTTTATTGATTTTCTGTAGGAGTTTCTAAAAGCTATTGGAACTATAGCTTATATTCCCTTAAAGGGAATGAGGCATTTACTGGCATAATCAAAACAATAATTTTCTGAGTGTCCATACCTCCTTATGTTCACTTTATGTAATTCAGAGAGCTCTGTCAGAAGAAGGGGAAGGTGGAAAGGAACAGCTGAAGTTGATATGGGACTGAATGCAGATTATTACTCAGCATTTCTATATGCAAAATGCATGCTGTAAACTGCTTCTAATGACAGCTAATGAACCAGGTTGAGAGAGGTAATGCAAACAGTAAACAATGTTGTTACAGCAATTTATAAATACCTTTTATTAAACATTAAAAGCAGCTGTTTAATGGTAACATTATTATGAAGTGAGTTGGATGATGAATTCAGAGTTTAGTTAGTTTGTGGCTAAGTAGGTATCTCCTGAGGATCTTCCTGAGCATTCCAGAAAGTATAGGAGTGTGGATTTTCTTCAGAAAAAAATTTCTCATCCTATATTAGCCTTAGAATCACAGAATCCTAGAATGGTTTGGTTTGGAAGCGACCTTTAAAGATCATCTAGTCCAACCCTCCTGCCAAGGGCAGGGACATCTTTTACTAGAACATCTTTTACTGTCCATCCCGGACAATTATAAATATAAAAATTCAAATTCCATTGTAATTTATGCTCCATGCAACGCTACCAAATATCTCTCAGACTGCATGATACAAATCTGAAACTGCTGAGCAGTAATTTTGGTTTCTTTAGAGTATGGTATTAGGAACCAACACACATGGAAGTCACTGCCTTGAGAGCAAGACAGTGCAGAGATGCTCAGGCTCACCTTCCTCTGCATATTACTTTAAGATCTTTAGAAGAATATGCTCTAGAAGTGTTACATATTGTTACTTCTGTGACACATTCCTTGCTTTGGCCCCTGTAAACTCTGTTCATCCACTAGACCTGCTCATCTAGCACATCAGGTTTTGTATTGTACTTTTCAGGTGCCCAGGAAGGGGCTTTTCCTTATTATGAAACAGTCACTCAGAAGAACACCACACTACTTCACACGTGAGGAGGAATTACTCCTTAACAGGCCTGTCTCTTTAGTGGAAAGGTGCGTTAGTGAGCTCCACACTAACAGCAGCTCCAACATGTACGCCATTTGAGCACTAATGATCCCCTCCCGCTGCCGGTGGCGTGGAGCTGTGCCGCCGCGCAGCACGAGCCAGCAGTCACTCATGGTACACTCTTGGCAGCTGCAGGGCCCCAGTGACCAGCTTGGGCATATATTGTGCTTTTGCAGCAGCGACGTTTGGGTCCCCGCCTTGGGTCTTGGCCAGGCTGCAGGTACAGAACTGCCCATTGGCTTGACACAGGGGCAGCCTGTTGATGCCATACCTCTAGACACCGTTTGTCACTCAGTTCACCTTGGACCGCAAGACTTTTTTTTCCTCCTTAGCGTGTGTTTTAGCAAAGGATTATATGCTGGTTTTCCACAAGATTTATACACAATCTCTATCTCTTCTAGGTAAAAAGAAATGTCTTCACTTTACCTATATTAGTCTGATGTGGTTATTAATCTCTAGAAGTATCCACACAGAGTCTATCACCTCCAGGTATCTACCGTTAATATACAGAGCATTGAATCATATGCAGCTAAAATCAAAACACACTGAAAATAATCCTTTTTTCCCTTCTCATTCATTCCTTTTCTCCCCAAGCTCAGAACTTTGTAAGGCATTATGTGTCATGCCTTTGAGGAGGACTTTTTTGTTTCTTATAGGTCTCCAATTTTCAGATTTGTATCTTCTGACTTCTGTGAGAATGAAGCTTGAAACATAAAGATTTCTTAAAGGGAGGATTTATATTTTTTTTAACTAAGACCCAAAGAATAATATCTACAGTTTCTTGGGGATAAATGACCTTTAACTTAAATAATTTGTCAGGCTACATTTGAAGAACATGCAAACATTTTCCAGAAAACTATTCTTATGGATAACTGCCACTCCTAGCAGAAGTCTTTGGATTTTGTTGAAACACATTCATATTTCATTGCCACAGATGCCCAGGCAGCTGTGTAGAAATCTATCAGTGGTTGAAGCTGTTGAAACATAACTGACAATCAGTCTGCTGGGAAAATAAAATAAAAAGAGCTAATCCTGGAATAAAGGATATGCAGATGACTTTCATTTTAATGAAAAAATACAGATAAAATGAAACAACAAAAATATAATACATAGCAAAGAAGATTAATAAGCATTCTAAGACATCTTTTCAGAAGTCCAAAGCAGCGGATTTAGTCTAGGAAATGGATTTACAACTGATTACTTGCTCTTCAGAGATGTTTTATCTGGTGAGATGAGGAGTTCTGTCTCAGCATGATGGGACAGAAGTATTCATTCTCCAGCAGTCCTCTGGGTTGGCCACTGGTATTGCCTTAGCCTGAAAGCATAACTTCCAAACTTTCCCTCTTCAGCTGCAATGATACTCATGAGTATCCAAATGGAAAGAGAGGTTGGATTTAAAACAGTATATAAGTCCCAAAGATCCAAGTTGGACTAATCTGTTGGTATATAAATTGATCACTGATAGGGAATTTTCATGTTGGAAGTTTGTTCATCATAATTCTGACTTGATTTGCTTAAAACAGTCTGAGCAGGAATACCACCTTCTCAGTTCTCCCCAACATTACACTGTCCACCTCTCTTGGATGGAAACAGAATCACAGGAGGGCTGGGGTGGGCAGGGACCTCTGGAGATCGTCTGGTCCCACCCCTGCTCAGGCTTCCCAGGACTGCCTCCAGTCGGGCTCGAATATCTCCAACAATGGAGACCTCACAGCTGATCTGGGCAACCCTTTCCAGTGTCTGATTACCCTCACAGTAAAAATGTATTTTCTAAAGTTTAAGTCTCACATTTAAGCCACACACACAGAGCCATACAACATAATAATACTTTACATGATGAAAAATACAGATTTTCTTCATGTATTTCTCACTCCCATATTTGAATGCCCTCAGTTTATGATAAATTTCAATGCATTATTTAAAAATAGATTCATTATTCATTTTAACTCCTTTTAACACATCCTGGCACTTTTTTTGATTAATTCCTAGAACACTCGCACTGTACAATTGAAATTTACTTATATTTGAAGCTTACCCGTAATACAATCAACATACAGCAGATTTTTGCAAGCAGCTTATGCAAAGAAAATAGCCTTTCTACTGTTGTATCTGAGGTAGGACTGAGAATAATAAATTTGCCAAGTTTTAAAAAACTACGAAGACTTGGCTGTGAAGGTAGCGGTACAGGTCTATTTTGTTATGTGCATTCACACATGCACACATCCACATGCACACTATTAAAACTTGTACTACACAGACTTTTTCAGACAAACAGTTCATAAACTTGACAATTTATTTATCAATTTCCATCCTTTCAGTTATGCTTAGGATCTTCTGGAAACAACATTTATTTTCATTTTTTATTAATTTCTAGGCAATATAATGTTTCCCAAAATTAACACTAGCAGTAGCAACTGCAAATGATGATGCATAGTCAAAGTTCAACCCATCTGATTTTAGTATATTGAATATATTTTCCTGTTCTCAATCATGACTCAGCCCATCACCGTCTTGACCATAATCAAGTAGCTAATGGATTAGCAATGCGATAACAGCCAATTACTGGAACATCAATATTTTCATGCTTTGAAATATCAGAGGTCACAGAGAAAACATGGAGAAATATATATGCTTTTAAATCAAGGCTTTGATTGTTATCTCATTTGAAAAAGTAATTAATTATCAGTATGTATTAGTATACATAATAATAGTTAATTATGGTGTATAGATCTGTAAAACTGTTATATCAAGACAGTTCACTTTAACCACACAGCACTTTTTGCTATTGCAATCAACTGATCTTTATGAACAATTGTAGATAATACTGTGGTACATATTTATTGCTTCCGCAACAGCTACTGTATCATTTTCTGTATTTTCTTCTTAGTAAGATAAATATTTCTGGGAGTTCTGCTCTAGCCATACAAGAATTATTTCTGAGATCCACTCCATTTGCATGATGTCTTACATCTGACAGCCCACAATGAATAACAGAAATTTCTTCTACATAAACAACAGTAAGCCCATGGCAATTATTGCTGTCTTTATTGATACACGCCAGATCGTTTCCTCAAACATGCCAGAAAGTACAAAGCTTTTTGTGGAGCATAAGAGGGACATATTTTCATTATTGATGAAAAGTGACTGTAACACAATAGGAATGTAAGTCAACCTACAAAAAGGTACCTAAATAATAGGTAAGCTTATCCATAAATCATGACTGTGCTCTTTGCCCACATTAGTATACTGAGCCACTATACCCCAGTTTACCCCACAAAACCCTATATGCAGGATATTTCTAGCTGAAAATATTTTACTTAGACGAGAGTTATTCTGAAAATAACTCTTTTCAAACTTATCTTTGCATTTCAATGGCATTGAAGTCATTTGTGTATAAAGCTTGTGGAAAAATCTGTGACAATGTGACTTTTAGAGTGTCAGTTGTTGTTTGAGATCAAGTATACAGGGTTTGATCTTAAGAAGCAGATGGTTTGGGGAAATACAACAACTTCTGTCAAAGACAGGGTCAGGTCTGAAGTTCCTCCCAAATGCGAATAGTCAAAGTATTTCTCTGTCGTGCCTCACTCAAGCCAGATCTTCTGTCTTCCCTCAGTAATTTCACAGACCTCAGTGAATCTCTTCCCCATGTTTTAGAGGGGGTCATCTTCTGCCTTGGTTCTCCTCCGAAACTCTCAGTCCTCTGAGATACTCCCATGGAGCCCACTACCTTCTCTAGTGTCACCACATAAATCAGAAGCTCTTCCCAGAGTTTCTTCAGCAGTATGGTCACCTCCGGAAGGCTGAAGTCCTCCTTTAGATCACTGACCTCAGGTTAAAATTTCCAGAGATCTCTGTAAACTCCACCTAAATATGTCTTTCTCTACCTTCCTTTCAGACTGGCAGACCCTGCCAGAAGACCCTACTTTGCATACAGTAGCCACGGCACCTTTATAATAAAATGTATTCACCACCATTTCTGTGAAGCGTCTGTTGCACATAGCCATTAATGACTTCTTCAAAAAAAATTTGTTCCAAGAGCATCTCACCTGGGCTACCAGCAGGTAGCATCTTCACAGGTAACGTCTGGGACATGGCACCATGTCCTCAATCCTCACTGTGATCAAGCAGTTCAGTGCGTTCCAATCAAGTCAGAGCATTGGCATGAGAGCACACAGGAAGATTTTCTCTCTAAGCTTTGTAATTAGCTTCTGTTAACTTTGAGAACAAGGTTTAATCAACTGTATCACTGCTTTGTGTGGCTCTTCATAAGTATGACTGATTGACTGATTCACCCTTTTCTTTACTCATCTGACAAATAAATGAAATGAGGACAGCCACCGTAATGAGAGAGGGAGGATTATCCTACAGGACCAAACAAAGACGTTGGGTAAGGTTAATCATCTTATGTGGAATAAACCTCCAGTTCCCACAGTCCTTCTCTTCCAGGCCACCATCCTCTGGCTGGGCAGGAGTCTGTGCTGCTTCCACAGAGCTGCTTCCACTGTCTAATGAACAGATGTCAGTGTATGACTGGCCAGCAGATAGACCAAGCTCCCACTGGGTCTCATTCAGTACTTGCTGCAGTTTACAACAGATCTCCCATTAATCTCAGTGGAACTGGATCGGACTCAAGAAATTGTCCAGCCACAGGGACACAGAGTTGGAGTAGGACAAGAACCAATCCCACCTCACAACTGCCTTTTCTCCCAATGCTCCCCAGCGGCCCTTGACACAGGCAGTGGCATCAGCAGCTCTTCAGGCAGCATGCAGGCTAAATTGCCACACACACAGTCGTCTTCTCCACAGAGAACCTAAATACTGACTTGCACTCATCAGACTGACTGCATATGGCATCTATTTGTTGGGAGGTTTGAACAAATGAGGTTCATCATGGGATTCTGCAACAGAGACAGACTTATTTTCCAGCAGCCACAGAGATGAGAAAGGCTGGCTGCGAATTTCCGAGTAATCACCATGTAAACCAGGGCAGACGCTTCTCACTGAACAGGGAGGACCTAAGGCCTTGACCAACATTATGTCCAGCAGCTGCCTGCTGCTTCATGCTCATACAGCCTCGTATGCACCATATATTCCACATGACGTCATCTGCGACTTAAGATAACTGGGGAAAATTCATCTTTGCTTTCCAGTAAGTTTTGCCTGCTTATTCTAGCTTTGAATTGGGCCTGCTGCATTAGCTATAGATACAATTATTTCAAAAAGTAGCCAGTTAAATTACCTTTATTAAGTAGCTTTTGATCAAAATATGTTTGTTTATAAAATCTCAGCCATTACAAATGTGAAGGAGAGGAAGATCTGGTCAGCATGAAAGTTTCTGGTAGAAGTCAAGACATCCATTGATTTCATTGGTAATTGAATCAGATCTGTAAAGCATAAATTGATCTAACTATTGGAATTTTACTGTATAAATGTCAAGATTCCTACAAAGGGTAACCAATGAAAGATAAGACAAGTACTGGGGGTGTTGTAAAGGCATTATGGGGGAAAAAAAAAGGAAATACTAGGCACTGCTTTCCAGTAAACTATACTGAGGGAAGCTCATGAGGTACTTGGCTCACATGGAGACATGGCAGCATTTTCCCTTGAAATGAAGAGCTGCTGTTGAAACATAAAGAGCTATAGGAGCTAGGGGAAAAAAGAGAGGGGGAAATGGAACCAAAGGAAGAATAGGCCAAAAGAAAAAGCGTAATTGCTAGCAAGTATTTTACCATAGGGAATGGAACACGAAGAACTGCACAGAACGAGTTTTTTTGTTCTGAATGTACTCAGATGAAACCTAAAATTACTCAAATATTTACATTTTTATCAATGGCTTTAATCCATTTTGCCATTTAATTGTACAAACCCATCTTCCACAACAAGAGTATCTGTAGTTTTTAAAATAAATTGTGGTTTAAATTAAAAAAACAACTCAATATCACATAAAAAGCTACAGATGGAGTTTTTATATACAGTTGTTTGCTCAGTAGATAGAATATTGAATCCTTCACCCATTAAACATATCCTCACCACAGATTTGCTGCACCTGCTATTTTACATCTCAGTGTATCCGGTACTGAATATTTATGGTCCATCCCCAAGGAAGTGCAGGCAGGGCTAGAGGGGACCGTCACAGCACGGCTATGACACCGGCTGGAAGTGGTCATCAGCACCCAGCCTCAACTGCATCCCCTCCAGCCAAAACAACTTCATCCCACCTGCACATGTGAAAGTGGTAACAGACACAAGGAAGAATTTTTTTACAATGAGGGTGGGGAAACACTGGAACAGGTTACCCACAGAGGCTGTAGATGCCCCATTCCTGGAAACGTTCAAGGTCAGTTTGGATGGAGCTCTGAGCAACCTGATCTAGTTGAAGATGTCCCCTACACTTTGATGTCGTACCAGGGAGACACAAGGTCCTCCCACAGAACCACTCAAACACTGTGCTATCACCTGATCTTCCCAGGCCGGAAGCTGAGGACAGTAATGTAAACCTGCAATGTCCATGAGCTTGAATAACTTAAAGCCTCTTGTTTGCAATAGACAGGGACTTCTCATGCCCACGTAGACATCAATTGGCACAGGTCTGTCCTTTTGGGAGGCTGCTGAAGTGACTGCCCTCAGCTAGCTGAGTCCATGGGGATGATATCACACAAACTGCATCCGTATGTTCACCCTTGTCCCTCACTATGGTGGGATCAAGATCTGACTCCTGGACTCACACCTTCCCCTCGCTGGAAGCCACCGTGTCTTTTTGCTTGAGGAGCAAACTGTAAAAGGACAATACTGGCATTTTTATAGTTGTTTGCCCAAAGACAATCCCAAGTAGTAAGCAAAGATGATTCATAGCTCTTACGCCTGGCAGTCTGCAGTGTCTCGGGCACCAGAGTCCTTTGTAGAAATAAAATCTGCTCACGTTTGTGTGATGGGACATTTTTCATGTTTTCCTCATGCAATGCAAGCTGCAGTAACAAACCTGGCTTTGTTCTGAGAAGTGTGTTGGCATCAGCAGAATCTGCAAGGCAAGACCAATGCCCTGACACTCCCACTTCGCAGGAATGACTTGAGGAATTGTTTTTCATCATTTAAAACAATTCAGAACAAAGAAAAGAAGTTTAAAAACCCCAAAGAGGTGGAAGAACAGCTTGAAAAAGGAAATTGTCAAGATTGGTCAAAGCTGAGAAGGAACTGGTCAAGTGCAGAGCAGAGCAGAGCAGATGAAGAGGCAGTTGGAATGGGAGTGCACACATACATAGGAATCCTTGAAAAACTCAAAACCTGGTAACTTTTTCCAGTGTCAGTGGACTTACTCATCTTACTCAGGAGACTTGAACCTTAAACAAAGAAAAAACGTATTTTACCTCAGAAATAAATCAGATTTTCAAAGCCATATGGATGTTTTATTTTTGTCTTGAGTGTGTTGCCATGCAACTTAGAGAGGCATCAGCTCCCTCACAATGATTGCCATGAAACTTCCATCCAATTCACTTCATTGTGTTACTTGATATGAGTTTTGAATGACCTCATATCCATCTGCCTATATTCTATTTAGTTCTCTACTTTTAAACAAGCAAACCACAACATCTTGACCTTTTTTTTATACCCACTTCTCCTCAGCAGTGCTATTGAAGACAGTGAAGATAGACTAGTACTTATGGTGGCTATTAAATCTCAAGAGTACTCTTCATTCTTACTTTATTGACATTACAGCACCCTGCCACATAAACCAAAGAGACCCACAGGGTCTTTGGGTATAAAAATTGGTTTTCTGAGATATTTGGATCCAACAAACAAAGAATAAAGACCCAATAACTAAAAAATATATAGGACAGTATGCACTTCTTAAAAAAAATACAACCATTGAAACAGATTAGCAGAAGATGCGTCATTCTCGATCCTCAGAGGCCTGTAAGTCAAAACTGGATATCTTTTTACAAACAACTGCACCCCTGAAGAAAGTGTTTAGATCGCATGCAGAAATCTGTGGATATCTGTTTGACCTCTTGGGGTCAGGAGTAAGGCTGGAGGACAGAGTGGCAGAGCAAGAGGGGTGAACAGTCATTATTAAAATCAAATTATATGCAGCATCGAGGCAAAGACAGACTATTAAAGTTTACATGAGAAAAATCTTTGCACGAAAAATATCCTTAAAATTTAAAAATATAGGAGAAAAGGGAAGCTAATTCTCTGGTAAACCCTTTCTGCAATGATCTAGGATTAAAGGGCAAACTGCAGTGCATTAAGCCCTGCTGTTCTTTGCCATTATGCTCCTGAATGGGATCTGTACCACATCATTCAGCAGCTGTGAAGAGAAAGACATAAGCAGTTACCAATTTGTTAATTGGGGCTTTAAATGGACAGGTTCAAGCACAGTATGTTTTGTTTCATAAAGGATTCACTAGGGACCTGCTATAATCATTTATGTTTTGTGGTCCCACGCAGAATACTAATTCTTCTGCATAAAGCCTGTCTATGTAAACAGGTACGACCAACACTTGTTTCCCTCCCCCCAAGTTTAAGGGGCAGAAGGGAAAGCTGTAGTTCTGCTGAAGGTAGAACGCAGCTCCACAGTATCCCAACCACACCACCCCACTGTCCTACCAATACTTGGGCAATTGCCATAATTGAGCAGGACCTTTGAATTGGGGGAAAAAGGGCTCACAAAAGAAGGTGCATGAAGGAAATGGAATCTTTGCCTTGCAGCAAAGAGATTTAGCAAAATTAATAGCAGGTTTGTGCTCACGTATCTGATGTCTTGGCTTTCTTGCAATAGGGATATGGTATGAGATGCAGAACAAACTATTCCATTGTGAAACCCAATGGAGGTTCAAGACTTCACTGTTAGAGAAGGTGCTGAACTGTCTGTGGTAGGGGATGGCACAGAGGAGAGCTGTGCAGCTGAGGGAGCTAAAGGGAACTTTCCCCATGTCCCAGACTGAAATCCAGAGGAATGACTAAAATAGGTTAGGGAAATAGCACTGCAAGGTGAGTGCAGACCAGCAGCCCCTTGCAAAGCAGACTGAAACTGGAAATCTGCACTACTGCAGTTTGTTGGTGTGGTCTGAGAGCAGGCTTTGGGGAGAGATCTCAAAGCCATGCAGCCCAGGGGCTTCTGTTTCCAGGCCATGCGATAATTGGTGGATATAATGGAGATCGCCCTTTTCCATGTTACTTTTGGGGGACAAATGAGGTATAACAGAAGGCAACAAACATGCCATGCATCAGCTCTTAGCACTGCCACTGCTCATGCTTTGTTTCTCGGGTTTGTCTGAGCACCTTTCCCCCGTAAATCTGGGAGAGCGTTGCTAGGTTTTCTGTGTCAGTTGCACCTTGGAAGAGCATGGTGTTATAATCAAATACTCCCAAGTTATTAAAAACATGTCGTGAATATACAGAGGGTGTAGTTTATAACTATAGTGACTTGGTGATGATGCACTGCTGCTTTCTCAGTGGAGAGAAGTCATGGGTCACACTGCTAATGCTACTGCTTTTGTCTTTTTCTAGGGAAGAAGGCACATGAACAATGCCACCTCCTGAAGCCTTCACTTTTTCTTCCTCTATTTCAGTATTTTTTTAATATGAGAAAAAAGTCAGACTTCACTCTCTCTCTAAAATGACTGTATGGGAGCAGCATCACAGTGATTTTAGGGATGGTGGGCAGCCAAGTGAAGCCTGTATACAAGTACGGTGCATCTGCAGAAAGGGCATGCACACAAGAGAATAAATCTCTGCGTTGTCATTTATTATAAATTCGAATGAAAATATAGAGAGGAATTTTTTATTTCTTCCCTCTGAGCATATGTAGAATTTTAACATGAGCATTTTATTAAAAAGCAGCCAGAGTTATGAATCATTCATAGCAAACGACTGACTCCCACACGTTGGCAGAATGACCCATGGTTAGCTTATTCGCTGGCAACAAATAAAGCGGTTCTTAATGAACCCAGACAGGTTATTCTGAAGGCACTGAAGAAGCAAAATCAGGTGCATTTTTAGGATTCAAAAAAAGTTATATATTTTGTCAGGATCTCACTGGGGTTTTTTTTCCCTTTTTTGAATAATGAATGAAGTTGTTTTAACGTAGTGTTAATGCTGGGAGTGCTGGGTGAAGAAATTAAATTGAAAGCCTGTCACAGGACTCTCTTGTTTCCCTGACAAGAGTTGTCATGTTCCTGTGACACCTGATGTGCAGAGCACCAACTGATAAATAACTTAAAGATGAAATTGTCAGTCTCCATTACCTTGCACCAGCAATTACCCGGTGCAGTGGCCTGGGGTGCCGGGCCAGAGACCCACAGGTCCTCCAGATGGAGAGGGAGGGTGGAAGCGCATGGGTCCAGCATCTCCTCACCCAGGGGCCTGGAGGAGCAACTTCACAGCCTGATGCAGAGGGACTCTTCAAAGGTTTGTTGGTAATGATGATTCTGGGGATCCTTCTTTTTGCTGTGCTTACAGCAGAGAAAAAGCCAGAGAAGACTGAACATGCAGGGTAAAAACTGGTGAAGGAAAGAGGGGAGATAAGAGAATACATGGATCGCTTTAGCTTTGGGGGGGAAAAAAACGCACATGCTTGTAGAAATTAGCCCCGAAGTCTTAAGTTGGATACCTCCTAGGAGGTAATTTAAATTGAAAAGTTTCCAGGTGTAAATGAATTTTATATTACTTAGAACTAAGACGATGGCACTAACCTAGTTTGCCACCTTCATTCGCCACTGACAGGAGGGGAAACATCTGAAAACTCCGTGCTACTGGGAATTACTTTCATAGTGTCCCTTGGATTTTTCTCATTTCTGGCTACTTCGGGGAGACTCTGGGAATGGCTGTACTATAACCATAGCAACGTACAGATTTTGCACAGCACTCAAAATTTCTGTCGTTAACAAAAAAGCATAGTTGCTAACACAATAAGGACAAAATTTGTTTCTACTTGTATTAAATGGAGCCAGGTGTGTTCAACAAGCACCATTTTGCTTTTGGCTGAGGCAGAGTTTGGAGCTGCAGGAGCAAGGAGAGGAGACTGGGTGGGATCGGTGCAAGGCTGGGAGCACGGCTCATGCACACTGCCAGGGCTCACTTTTGGGTAAAGACATTCAGGCTTTGGCAGCAGCTGTAAGGCCAGTCTGGTGGTCTGTGGTGAGAAGGACTCCACCTTCCCTAAGGTCCCCAGGAGGGACTGGTGGGGTTTTATTTCTTCTGGGGGGAAAGGGATGTATTGGGCTCTGCTGTAGGGTTTGGGTTGAAGTTAGACAAAGCCACAGCTGGCCTGATCCCATACTGGCAATAGACCTGCTTCAGGTGGGAGACTTCCAGCAATCCCTTCTGCATACATACATAAATATACACCTCTGCTTCACTCAGCATTTGTATTGTCCACTTGCCAGGAGTTTGTGCTGAATTCAGGATCTGATGAAACCTCATGGAAAAGTGTGATTAATAAATCTCAGAAAGATTTTTGGGAAAAAAAGTTCTGTCTTGTGGAGGTGCAGAGCACTTATCTATTGAGATGCCAGCCCACTGAAATCTCTCTAGCTTCTGACCAGGAGACCCAGCACCTCTCTGGAGTGGGCTCTGAGTCTGGATTCACTTGACTTCATTTGCTTTGGTGTGGCATGTTGGTTTGAAGCATGATGTGAACTGAAATTGCACTGTGAATTCCTTATTCTATTTGTAATTGCAATTTAAGGAAAACCAAAGTTTATTCAAGAGTTTTCTTCTACAATAAAAGAAAGAAGAGGGAAAGAAAATAATTCTCCTGTGTGGCCATTCATTTCTCTGTAAATAGGACACTTGTCAAAATGACTTTTTGTGTCTGATGTTACTGTAATTGAGTGTTCTGGAAAAAGAGAGACTGTCTTCACTGAAATGTGCAAATTTGTAGCAGAATTGGCTGTAAAATGAGGACATGAAATTACTTTTGCATTCTGTCTGGTAGGCAGCAATGTATGAGAATTCACAAATTCTCTGGCAGTGAAGGAACACTCATGGTTCTCCTTGGACATCCTGAGAATCAGGTCACATAGATGCACCTCTAAGAAATGACCAGCAAACCCTGGAGGACCCTCCTGACTATTCACCCTTTGGGTTTGTTCAGTTCCTTACCTGAACCAAATTATTAATTTTTTTAAATTTTATTTTGTCAAAACAGAGTTTGGAGAAGAAGCAAAATATTTCATTTCAGTAAGGTGCAAAAAGCAAAACAGCAAAAATGAACTAAAGGTATAAGGACACCATTCAGAAACCGGAGGAGGGGTGAGCAGCCTAATTCTGACTTAAATTCTGTCCTAAACTGGTACAACTCCATGTTCATTAACAAAAATATAGCTCAAAATAGTAATATTGTAGATAAAATTAGTACAAAAACTTTTAGGTACAGTTTCTTTTGGAATTGTTCCTTACCCTTTAAAGATACTACTGGCACATTTCCATCAACTGGGATACATGTGAATAGACTATATCACTTGTTTTTAGAGACAGAATGCCAAAGTAAGTGATACTTTGCCAAATACATTTTATTTACATGTACACAGTAGAAAATAATCATTAAAACTGACTGGTTATGAAAGGGTTAATTATTTCTGTGATCAGGTTACACTTTTGTCTACTTAACACCAAATTTCTACGAGTAAACGCTGATCTTCAAAATTTTCCACGCAGTGCTGTTGATTTCAACAAGGGCAGAATATGTGAAAAGACAAATGAAAGACTTTGACGAAGCAAAGAAACATCCCCACAAGAGCTGGAAACTTCTGAAGCCCTCCAGGTACATCTGAGTGAAATATCCCTGCTGTGCTGCTGCAGACGGGAGCTTTCGCAGCAGCGAGGTGCTGAGATGCCATGGTGACGAATGTTCCTCGAGAGGGTGAGCAGAGGAAATCTAACAGATCCTCCCGTCGCACCGATTCCAGCCGCACACTAATTAGTGGTGATACCATGCAGCATAAGAAGAGCAGGGGAGGATGAGCATGGGAAAGGTTAATCACATCTTGTTTTGCTTGACAATGATTCCTTAAATGATGAACCCTTTCCAACCTGGCTTTTAAAAAATACATATTAGATCTTCTTTTTACATGCTTCACCTTTATTTCTACTGCACTTGCCCATTAAATGCTTTTGCTCAAACAAATTTGTATTCAAAATAAGCTTTTTTGAACCATGGTAATTATAACTGTCAATTGGGGTGTTATTTATTCTGCATCCCACCTACATGGTGTTCAAATATACCTTTTGAAAATTATAAATATTGGCTTATTTATGTATCTTTTTCTTAAACACGTGACCTTCCTTTAAGCAGCAGGTTTAGAGAGTATGTCTTCTCCTTTTCCTGCTGGGAGCCTTATTATTCCTTCAGTGACACGGGAGCACAGAGCTGCTACCTGCACAGAGCCCATCAGACATCATCCTTCTTAAACATCACACACGTGTCATCATTATAACCAGACCCCCACTCACCTACACCGTCAGGTTTGAATACTGGAAATGCCTTTTGTGTTTTTCAGAGACACTGAGCTACCAGAGGAAGAAGGCCTCAGTGTCCTCACATAATGATCTGCAGAGATCATGGTGCACCAGCAGCTTGCTGAAAAAGGAACAAATGACAAGTCTTCAGTTTTTTTTCTTGTGTGACAGACTCCTCTGGTTCCAGAGAGGAATTCTTCAGACCTTTCCTGAAAGATGTCAAAGTGGGTCAGAAAAAGAGGAGGGGAACAGAAGAGAAAGTGAGAGAAATCCAGCAACTGCAGAGCAGTTTCTTGGGTAACCAGGGGGTACCCCACCCTCGTGAGAAGCTGCTGCTCTCACACAGCATGCATCCTGCTGAAAACAGAGAGAAGCGCAGCAGGACAAACTTGGTGGTGGACTTTTAGGTGCATTGACTAAAGATTTCGTAGTTACTCTAAATTTATTAGTAAATCTGCAAAATATGTTCTATGAAATACAAAGTTATGGAAGTTTTAAGAACTTAAGGGTGGAATATAGATGTTCTGTCCATCCAACCATGTCAAATCCTTAAGATCTTAGACTGCTCCACTGCTCTGTGAAAGAAAGCAAAGCAACCCTCCAAAACCAAAAGTGAATCGAGCAACTTTTCCTCCTGAGTCCAGACCTAATCATCATCAGTTCTTTGGAGAAAGCTGGGAGAAGCATCAGCCTTGAATCCTCCTGCCAATGGAACAAAAAGTACTCCGGGACCTCCACAGGTGACTAAGGGGAACCCTGAGCATCGCGCTGATGCAATGATCTAGTCACCTTTCAAATTCCCGGGATAAGCCAGTGTATGTGATGCTCAGAAACTCATACCACAGACAGAGCTTCCCCTCTCCAGTAAGTCCTCTGATAAATCAAATAACCTTCTCCATATGTTTACCAAGCTCCATCTTAACTTATTTAGAATCCTTCTTCCCTGATTTTATTTGGAAAACCATTACAGACCTTCATTCTTGGATGGCTAGACTCTGTTTTCTAATTTCTATCTAAATGTATTCATGATCAATTCATAACTATTTGATCCTGTCATTTATCCTCCAAGTGAGAGAATCCTTATCCTTTTTGACATTTACCATCTCTGAATGCATTAACAAGGAATCATCACCGTTCCTCTCAACCTTACTTGGCTAGCGCATGGCAACTGGTGTTCTTCCAAAGTGGCTTCTTTTTAAAAGAATATCTTGGGAAAAATATATCAATTTTAAATTTAAAGAACATTTACCTTAGTTGCTCTTAGAAAAAAAAAGTCTATATCCCTGGATTATGTCAGCTACGACATCTACTTGTCAGATCTAGCTAGCCACAGAATATTTAGTTGCTGCATTAAAAAGTAATTCTTCCAATGTTTTGGAGATACAGTGTCAGTTCTTGGACGGTGTCACTTTTAACTGTACCTTTTCACATATCCAGAAATACAGCTTTGCTGTATTTTCCTCATCATAAATGATGAGGAAAGCGTTAGTTTATTGTACGTCTGCTTTGGAGATTAAGTTTAAAAAGCTAAACTAGATCTCCGGTGGCTCTAAAAGAAAATCCTAACCTGTATTGCAAATGTCAACTAAATTGTGGGCAAGTACATGTTTGGATTTTCCTGTCAAAAGAGTGAAGTGTATCATGAGGCCTTATTTATTTCTGAGAAGGAGCACTAGAACTAAAACAACTGTCTGACAGGTAAAATTTGCTGGAGAAAATAATGCATCTATATCACAATTCTGATTGCAGGAAAGGCTGTTGTCAACAGCAGTGAGAGCTCTGTTAAGAGAATATAGTTATTGTTTGGAGTAAAAATGTAATGATGAAATACAATCCATTTTCATCATCCCTGCACATTTGACTATTGAAACTCCATGTTATTTCTAAATTACATGTTGATGGTGGATGTGAAGGATCATATGCAAAGCATGTGAGCAAGGTGTCATGGCAATGGACACTCACACTTTTCCTTTTAAAGCTGAGGTGGTTTCACACACTCTTTAGGCAAAGTATTTCCCATTACTGGTTTACTAATAACATGTAAAAGTAATTTTTTGGCACAACAGCAAATAACATACCTAGTACCAAAAAAGCTACACGGTTTATGTGAAAACAAAACGTGCATGTGTCACGTTAAACCTCCTTTCACTCCATTCAGCATCTCCACCAAGTACGAGGGAAATATCCAGGTATGATCTACTTTCAGTTGAGAAAAGCCTGTGACCTAGGCTGTGTGACACTCATGCACAGGTTAAGGAAATGCAATCCAGATTGAATCAAAAAGAAAATCAAAAGAAATTTGAAAGACTGGTTAAGTATTTGGAATTACCTTGGTATTTGGAGAATTGATCTGAAATTAATTAAAAAGAAATTCAACTCAGACCACATGCAAAGTATCAGACTTCGAAGGGAGAAATCAAATACACAAGTCTTAAATAGTGAACAAGTGGAAGAGCAACAGTACTGCAAAAGGCATTGACCTATGGTGAATCATAAACTGAGTACGTATTCATGATGCAATGCTCTTGGGAAAATAATTAAGTACGATCTTGACATGCACAAATATTAGCACTGCACAAAGGCAAAATGAAATAGCCCTTCTACCACATTCAGCACAGTCCTCGGCTACAGCGTGGTATGCAACCTCACCCTCACACTCCACTGCGGGAGGGGGGGTCTGTTGGTGGGGAATAACCAAGAGCTGGGCAACAAAAATGGTCGAAGATCTAGAAAATAAGGCCTAGGAGGAAAGTTTTTAAAATCCATCTTTTAAGTATAGAGAAGAGGAACAGTCCTTTCACACATGCCAGAGGATGTTAATAAAAAAGAACACTATCAGGCCTTTTTTATATCAGCTGATGGAAAGACAAAAAGCAATCCGCTTAATCTGTAGAAAGGAAGACTTAGGTCAGAAGTGTTTATCATTGCTACTTGCTGCTTGGCTATAAATGACAGAGGCTGGATGACGGGATGGCTTACAGACCACGGACGGGGAGCGCCTGGTTTGGGATTAAACCAGCAGCTGTCGTGACTGGTCTCTTTAATTGACTGTACCTCTGAACCAAGGCAGAGAACTAAGCAACCTCTTCAAGTCCCTTTTAGCCCTGCATTTAAATGATTTAGTGAGTATTTGCCAACTCTACTCTTACTAAACCAAACATATTTAAATGATTATTTAAAACATTTATTTTGTGATTTTCTGTACTCTCAGCAGGCTTGAATCATTCTTTAATTATTAAATTATTAAATGACAAGCAGTGTCTAACCTTCTGTAAAGGTCACATGTGGAAGAAAATCTTTCCTCCAAAAGCACGTCAGCTTGAGCGACACGTCAGTACCCATCACTTGCTTGAAAAACTCTATTACCAAATGTCTGTCACACTTGAAAATTGAAACAAACTTTGGAAGACCAACTCTCCAAATGCTATGGAACATCCTAAAACTGCTTTCCACCACAGCAGTCCTTGTATTTCAAGAGTAAATCACAAACCTGTGAGTGTCTTGAATGGTTTATAGCGTTTGCACTTTTTAACATAGGCACCGCATTTTCACTATTTCTTGTTTAAACACGTATCTGTCAAGTTGTGATGCGCTTTGAAAAACGAACAGTCAAACATTACTTCAGAGTATAATTTAGTGTATGTTCAATTACATCAACACAAATAGGTTTTCATAATAGTTAGATTTCACCTGGTGGAAGCACACTGCACTCAACTCATAGATCTGAAATTATTATTATTATGTCTTGGAAAGCGTCAACAATGTATTAAGTACTTTAAAGTGATGCTTAAAAATCTAGGTGCCCCAAGTTTCTTAATAAAGAGCATGGCAAGCCGACGTCGTACCAGGAAGGGACACGAAAAACAGAATGAAAGAGCTATGAAGCACAGGCAACCTTCATTTAATTACCTGAGTGTGATCTTGGCTGGCCTTTGTACCACTTAGTTTTTCTTCAGGAAAACTGATTTTCAGGGCTCGTTGGTAGGAATTGGCTGTCTAGAGACAGGCCAATTAAATAGTTTTCTGTACATTTTTTCATTCTCAACTGTTTGGTTTCATTATGTTAAAATGATGGGTGATGTATTTCTCATTTACTTGGTTATTATAAATTCCTTACCCACATTTGAAGCCAAAATGTATTGTGATAGAAACAGGAATCCAATAAAATTGTTCATAAGCTATTGTGAAATGAGGAGTAGATATTTAAATCAAACTTTGTGTAAGAAACACAGGAAAAGAATATCAGCATATCAAAAAACTTTAAGTAAAGCTAACTGGTTGTCATGGTTTAACCCCAGTCGGCAACCAAGCACCACACAGCTGCTCCCTCACCCTCCCCCCCTGCAGGATGGGGGAGAGAATCTGAAGAGCAAATGTAAGAAAACTCGTGGGTTGAGATAAGACCAGTTTAATAATTGAAATAAAATGAAATAATGATAATAATGATAATAATAATAATAAATTGTAATGAAAAGGAAAACAACGAGAGAGAGAGAGAGAGAGAGAGAGAGAGGAACAAAATCCAGGAAAAACAAGTGATGCAACTGCTCACCACCCGCTGACCAATGCCCAGCCAGTCCCCGAGCAGTGATTGCTGCCCCCTGGCCAACTCCCCCCTGATTTATATACTGAGCATGACGTCATATGGCATGGAATATCCCCTTGGCCAGTTTGGGTCAGCTGTCCTGGCTGTGCCCCCTCCCAGCTTCTTGTGCACCTCCTCGCTGGCAGAGCATGGGAAGCTGAAAAGTCCTTGACTTAGTATAAGCACTGCTTAGCAACAACTAAAACATCAGTGTGTTATCACATTATCCTCATGCTAAATCCAAAACACAGCACTATACCAGACACTAGGAAGAAAATTAACTCTATCCCAGCTGAAACCAGGACACTGGTTTATTAAACAAAGGGAATATCCTATATAGTCACCGAGTTGAGCACCAGATTGTGTCTGGTCACAGCGTCCTTCCAGACTGTAGAAGATCTTGTCCATCTGGGCCTTGCTTTTGTTCACAAATTAAAAGATAGGGCTTTTTTTTAGTCCCCAATTGGCTTTTCAGCTTTTAATATATCTGTTTTTTGAAGTAAATTGAACAAATGGAAGTTACAGAAACACTCCCTCTGCACACACAGGGAAAGGCCCTGTTTTCAAAATGCAGTTGATTGGTTCAAACTTCTGGCTGCAGGTGCCTGGCCAGAGACTCCTCTGGGAAGTTTCGTTTAGCAGAAGATGAGTACCGCTTAAATGTTCTTCTCATTATATTTTAGTAACTTTTGAAACATTTAAGCCTGAAATTATTATCAAGTGAATTGAAGGTTTGCCTCTGCCTATTTTTAAAACAGTGCATATTCTCTTCCATTTCTTAATGTAAAAAGTAAGTTTTGCATGACTTGATTTCCCTGAAGAGAAATCCAGGGGTTATGAACAAAATCTTCTCCTTGAAATCATCGATAAGGTGTTTTTCTTCTGACCTGAGCAGCATGAAGATTTTATCATTCAAGATAAACAGAGGTATTCTCCAAGCTCATTTTAAATTTTGTTGTGTAGAAGTTGACCCTTGTAGCTGCCCAGAAGCCACACAAAGGCCATGAAATCTTCTGCACAGGCTCTGCCTCTTCTTTAGTTCTTCTGCAGACGCCAACAGGAGAGAGACCCAAATTCTGAGAGTATTGTAATGAATTCACAAACCATGATTTCAATAGGAACCCAGGATTTCAGAACAACGCTTCTCCTAAGCACGCTGAGGTTCACTCCAATTCTTACTAAAGTCAACAGATACCAATTTTCTTCTAACATACTAGCTTTGGACAATATTTTTTAATAAGCAGAAGGATATTACAGATGAAGAAAACCTTCCATCACACATTAATTTATTCTGTAGGTCGGGATGTTTTTTGTCTCCCTGATATTACACTTCATGATTGATATTCCTGTTATTTATGAGAGGGTCTTTCCTGAAGGTACACAGGAATGAATTAACTTCTAGGGGCCAAGTTCTGCTTTTGGTTACTGCCTATAATCCTATCGACATAAGCAGAGCCTCACACAAGCAGAAACAGGGGAGCAGCCAGGTAGTGCCTATTTTGCTGGAAAAGGCAGGTGACAGTGAAAAAGTCCTGCTTATAGGAGGTCTGAACGGAGATATGATCTTGATGCACCTTGCCAGCTTTATGTTCTGTATCATGTGCAACTCAAAAATAATCTTGCATTCAATTTCCAGTGCCAATCATGCATGGTGACAGTGATACTTTTTTTTTTTAATATAAATAACGTTATCAATACGTCGATATTTAAAATATCTCCCCTGAATTCCATAAAAAAGCAGGCTTTTAATCTGCAATAACAACAGTACCTGGAAAAATGTATGTTACTAAAGTGCCACCTGCTGTACTGACTAAAACAGCATAGGATGGCAGGAGCAAATGCTTCCAGGCACTCTGGGCTGCAACTGGATTCTCCAGCTTTTTTCAAGCTCTTTTTTATTTCCTTCATCTTAAAGATCTGTGCTGACAAAGTGACCGAAGAAGACTTGTTGCCATCTACTACAGCATTAAGATTCTGATATCTCATTTAAGCTTAGATTGATTATTCAGTGCCATAAAGGACTGTCGTTTTGAGAAAAAAATTGCTAATAGAGGTTTTAAATTTTGCAGGCTGCACTGCCCATCTGTGACACGCTATTTCTTAAACAGGCTGCATACACAAACACAAGTGCAGTGCAGGACCTGTTGCTGTCGTGGTCCCAGTTGATGAGCTCTGTATCAGCCACCCAGCCACCATCTCCTTTTCATCTGATACTTTCCCCTTGTTCTTCTAATTCTGGAGTAGAGACAAACAAGATTTTTCACAGCCCTCATTCAAAACTCCAGCACAGCCCTTCACCTGGGACCTTCTCCAACTGCAGGAAAATGCAGGTTTAGTCCTTTCTGATTATTATGGACATTTCCTAACTGGGAATTTGTACACAGCCCTCTGCGGCAGACAAACCAGATGCCCCAACACATTTTTCCAGTGTACTCATGCTGTTTTATTCTTTTTTTAAATAAATAGCAATAACACTGTCATCTTGCCTCATGAACTGGACAGTGGATGTGATAAAAACCAGTCCCGTAACCAGATTCCAGATGATTTTTCCACAGGATGTGGCTACAGCACAGGAGGGAAAGGAAATAAAAACTGCCAGGAAAGTAGCATTTGCTATAAATAAGCATATTGCATGTACTTAATTAGGTAATGCTGGTCAACCTAAGCGCAGCAGATCTTGCCAGATCATTACCAGCCCAAAAAGAAAAAGGAAAGGGGGTCAGAGGCGGTTTGAAAAAGGAGCTGCCAAGAGCACAGCGTGCCAGCACTGCTCCGACACGGCCGTACTCAGCTGGCGCAGCCACGGACACCCAGTCACACACGGGAAATGGAGGCCGGCATCTTCCTGCCAGAACAAACCCACCAGCAAACCACCCAATGTTTTTTTAATAATTTCAAAAACTATTCCTTTAAATAACAGATTTACTTGAACACTCTAACATTACTATTTATACCGATGCTCTGTCATATACATATTTCTCTGTATGTTCTTATGGGGATTTCTTTAGGGCCGTCGCACCGAGAAACCAGTCTGAACCTTGCTCACACTCTCATCTGTGAAAATGAGGCCTTATTTAATTTCTTTTTCATTACATAGCAGCAACTGATGGTTTCTCTGTTTATTTTACTGAAGTGAAAGCGTACACGCAGGACTCCACCGGCAGGCTTTCCTCGTGAGGAGCCCAGTCAGTTCTGCCCCTGGGACTTTAGGGTGACAGCTCTGGGAAAACAAACTGCCATGAATCAATGAGCTCATATACGAGCGATTTTCACACTTGCAGGGCTGACGGAGGCTCCCTCGCCCCGCCGGGCCGGTCGCCCGGCAGTCAAAAGAGCTCCCATGCCCACACCCGCCCTTTCTCCTCAGGCAGGCACACAGCCCTCCCATGGCGGCCGCCGCCACCGGCGGGGCGTACTGCGCATGCGCCGCCCCGCTGCAGGCGGCCCTCCGGGCCGCTGGGGGGCGCGATTACTTCGCGCCCCCTTCCCGCGGCCGGGCTGAGGCGGCCGAGCCGCTGCCTGACCAAAATCCCGCCCGGCGGCGGCCCCGCTCGCTGCGGCAGCAGGGCGCAGGCGCGGAGGACATCCCGTGCGGCGCAGGGCCCAGGTCCTCTTCCGCGGCGGCGGCGCTCGGCTCGGCCTGGCGGGGCCCAAGATGTCGACCAAGAATTTTCGCGTGAGCGACGGGGACTGGATCTGCCCTGACAAGAAGTGAGCGTGAGCGGTGCGGGCGGCGTCCGTCCGTCCGTCCGTCCGTCCGTCCATCCATCTGGCCTCCCACCGCGGGGTCCGGGCTTTGGCACGGCACGGGACAGGACAGTCCCGCGGGGCAGCACCATGTCCGGGCGGCCCTGGGGGAGCCGCGGCTGCTGAGTCTCGGGGGGCGGCCGCCCTCCTACCGGGCCGGTGCGGCTCCGGGCGGGGCCGCGGCGAGCTTCCCCGCAGGGTTTCACAGTTCCGGGCCCCCATCGTGCAGCGGGTCCGGCACCAGCCCGCCCCAGGGTCGGGCACGGCCTGAGAAACTCCGTGTTTTAATTTGGAACAAATTCAGTTTGAAATATAAAAGCGTTTTTCTTTAATCTCGTGTATGTGCATTTTCCAGCGTTAACTAGCGTCTTGGTTCTCTTTCTATTTTTATTTTCAGGTGTGGGAATGTTAACTTTGCCAGAAGAACCAGCTGTAACAGATGTGGAAGAGGTGAGTATCTTAGATGATACATGTTTTTCTCCTCGTCTATTTCTGCCTTTTTAAAAGAAAAGAATATTAAATCTTTTTAATTAATTATAAAGCAAGATGTTTGAGAACTGTTTGTTCTTTGGGTTTTTTTTTTCTTTTCCAGAAAAAACGACAGAAGCCAAAATGATGAAAGCTGGAGGGACTGAAATAGGAAAGACACTTGCTGAAAAGAGTCGTGGCCTCTTCAGTGCTAACGACTGGCAGTGTAAAACGTATGCCCTTTTAAAAAATGCAGAGTGTTCTTTTACAGCCACACAACACATCTACAATACGATACTTAATTTTGTCAGTATAAATTTACGTGTACTGATGAGAGAGAAGTGATCAAAACTCGCAGCTAGTAGTGTTTTGCTGTGAGGGTAGCATTCATTTTTGTTTGCTGGACAGCAGTTACTTAATTAACATGACTGTAAAAAGACTAAAAAAAATCAAGAGTAGAAAGGTAAAAGCTCATGTTTTCTTCTGATAAGCCAAGGCACTTCTCAAGCTCGGAAGAAACGTGTAAATGGAACTAACACCTTCATTGCAGTATGATATTTTATTGTTAACATTCACTAAATATTTAATGAGTAAAGTTTAGCACATAGTTAAATTCTTAGATGTTTCTACAAGCCATCAATTGAAAATATTAAGATCTAAATTAGAAAAGGACTACTTCAATAATTTTTTTTTATTTTTGAAAGGTGCTTTCAGATTTTCTGGAGCACTTTTAGGGATTTCAGTTTTTGCTGATTGCGTAAGCTGTCTGATGAGTGAAACCTGGATTTTTTAATTTTTTTCTGTCAGAACTTAGCTGTGTCCAGCCTGATGGGTTTCCATTTGCGCTGTTCTGCAGCACAAGACAAGCAGGTGTCTTGGGCAGCGCCATGGGTCCCAGTGTCTGAGGGAATCCACTTGATGGCACACTTCAGGATTGTCATGTTTTTCCAAGTTCATAGCTAGGCTGTGTCTTATGGACTTCCTCCTCTCCTCTTTGGGACTGAGCAGCATCCTGATGATAGTGTTACAGAGGGATGAAGTATGAGTGGCCTTTTAGGACGCTGTAAGATAGAAATGCAGTAACGGAAGCATAGAACTGTAGCTGTGCATCAGTGGATGACGATGACTGCTCATAAGCATTATTCCCATGGTAGCTTCTTCATTAACTCCTCTGAACTGTGAATGCTACTAGTGGAGAGTAATGAGGAATTCTAACACTTTTTGTGTAGTCTTCTGTTAACTTGCCTGCCTACCTGCCTGCTAATTTTACTTCTTTCCCCTTGATTTGTCCAGTATGGTCATCTTCTGATCATCCTCATGCTGGTGAAGTACCCATAGATTCTCTTGCAGTTCTTTGGGTCTTGGTGACTGTTGGCCTTGGAGTTAATTGTGTTATACTAGTGACTGCACATCACGGCTAAAACCTGGCAAATACATCTTTATTATTTTTTTTAAGTGTTGCCTCAACACTTAAGCTTTTTGATTTGAAAGAAATGTTTCTTACTTCTGTTTTATTCTTTTTGCCTTTGAAGATGTGGTAATGTGAACTGGGCCAGAAGATCAGAATGTAACATGTGTAATACTCCAAAGTATGCTAAATTAGAGGAAAGGACAGGTAAGACGTATATGGTTTTAAAATACTCAGATTACTGTAAGAAAACTTTTTTTATAAATCGCAATGTAATTTAATTAAAGGGATTGTTTTCACAGCAGAACTAGCAAAGTTGAATGATCTTCCATATGTAAATAAATCTGTAGGTTCTTAGACTTGATTGCTTTTAGTAGTGTGTAAAGTATGTGATGGTTTCATTTGGAAAGTCAACGAATATTCAGCTTAAACTGCCTCTATATTTGATTTTGATACTAAGATGTTTGGAAGGAGTAATACAATATTTTATTAAACTCCAGAAGGTCCAGTGTATATATAGTCTTCATCTACAGAGGACTCAGCAGTCACAAGAACAGTGTTTGAAGGCTGTATAGATTAGACTGTTATCTCTTAATGAGGTTTGAGGTTTGGTCATACTGTGACGCATTTTAAGTTCCTCCTGCATTAACAATGAACCCAGTGGTAACTAGAACAGAAGATATCCTTACAGTGCGGTCGTAACTATTTATACTGTTACCACTGCAAATGGGATCAGGAAGAGAATTTAATGCATAGAGTGTAACACTAATGCATATAGAAAAAGAAGCATGGAGAAGAGCACAGAGCTTATTATTCAAAAGGAAAAAGAGGTTTTTTTAATATTCTTATTTAATATTGTAAGAATATTAAAGAATAGGGTTTAATTGTATTTCATATAATTAAATATTTTTAATATTTAATTTTAAATAATTTAAATTTTGAAAATTTTTCATATTTAATTAATTTTTTCAAGTTCTGGTGTCCTTCAGAGTAAATTTGCAGTCATGTGCAGGACACCTAGCATGTTGCACACGCTTGCAGTAAATTGCAAAGTCAGCTGAAATTAAAATGAGCTGTTGAAGTTTTCCACTCACATTATAAAACGGAATAGAAATATTCTTAAGGCAAATCTTTGCAGTTGTACGTTTTGGTGCAACTACAGGATGCTTTTATTCCTATTGCTCCCTGAGGAGATATATATATATGGCTTTATGTCACAGAATAATTGCGATATGGGAGCAGACCGGCATGCCCAGAAGCCACCAAGGAGGCTCCATGCATGTAGGGCCTGGCTGTGGCAAAAAAGCTGCAGCAGCACCAGCAGCTGGGAAAGCAGTTAGCAAGTGTTGCCCTCCCCTTATGTTTCATTGCTCACTTTCCCAAGTTAGCTACTGGCTGCTCTCAGAGGTGGGATTTTGGTCTTCCAGGACAGTAGCCTTTACTCTAGCCCCTTGGAGACATTCTTGTGTTTATCCACACCAAGGCAGTTGTCAGGCACTGTAGCCTTGCCGGAGCTCTTCTGGGAAGCTGGTTGCTCAGCACAGCTATAATCCTGAAATTTTTTTTTTTTATTTTTTTTTCCATTCTTTTAAACTCTATTACTTCTGTGTTGTTTATGTGTCTTAATCCATTTTCTTGATTAGGTTTCTGAGGAACTATATTTAAAAAAAGTGTGTGGGAACAATTCATGTTCCTCTTGAGATCATATTACATTCTTATGGCATATATTTATAAATCCACCGAAGGCTTCCAGAAGCTCTGTGAAAGTTTAGAATAAACTTTGTGCTTAATGTAGCTGAATTTGGTGCAGCTCAAGAGATTGTCTGGTTTTACCCCTTTTTAAAGGATACGGAGGAGGATTTAATGAACGAGAGAATGTTGAATATATAGAACGTGAAGAATCAGATGGGGAGTATGATGAGGTAAGATTAAGTATATGTATTACTCTGGAGAGATGCGTATTGTGTGATTTGTGTTTAGGATACATATATTTCCATTTGCTTTCCTTATGAGGAAAAGCACTAGTCAGAAATACATTGTGATCCATCTCTTTGTCAAATGCTGAAGTGTGAAAGTTTTGAACTGAAAGTGAGTGCATCTGTTTTGTCTTTTTGGGGGTTAAAAACTAAGAATGAGTTCATATTAAACTGGTGCAAGCTGAGTTTGTTAAACTTCTTAGGGAGCTGGCTTCAGGGTCATTCATGTTGTTTTCAGCCAGATGTTCAATATTGTTTTATAAAGATATCCCATAGACACAAATATAAAATATTCTTTTGTTAAATTCAGATTTCCATTAATCTTGTCTGTGGGTACTAATTGTATCCAAGACAACCATCTCTTTAGATAGTTTCTTGTTGCTAACTGATGTTTCATGATACTTCTCCTTCCCTTTGAGCAATACCTTATTTGAAATTGATATATATTTATTTTCTCATAGAAGTTTTATCAAAAAATACAGTTGGAAATTACTTTTGATTAAATCTTATTCTAATGGAATAAAATTTCTTAGTTTGGACGCAAAAAGAAAAAGTATAGAGGGAAGCCGGTTGGTCCTGCATCTATCCTGAAGGAAGTAGAAGATAAGGAATCTGAAGGGGAAGATGAGGAGGATGAGGATGAAGATCTCTCCAAATATAAATTGGATGAGGTAGTGTGTGTTGGGCTTTTTCAGAAATTATTTTTTAATTATTACTACACCGCTGTTTAGTAGGTAAGGTTTGGTCTGTATTTTTAGCTGCCTTTAGAGCAATGTAGAGGAGGAGCTACGAGAATAATGGTGCCTACAGCTTCTGTGCACACGCTCGCTTTTGTTCTAAATACCTGTATTCAAAGATGTATAATTTTTTTAAACCATGAAAAATTAAAAGCATATCTGAGATCAGGATAAGAAATTTTGAGATTTTTATTTGGAACCTTTATCTATGGTTACCATATAAAGGGAATGTTCTTGAATTTTATTCTTAGCCTTTTAAAATGACATCAGATTTATTTTTTATAAAATGGAATAAGATATTCAGAGATTTTTTTTTCATCTTTCCTGAAATACATGATCATCACATATAGGATTGTCCACATCTTTGGACAGCAGTCCTGCAGAGACATGCATATGTGCTTATTTTTAACACAGCAGTCACCAAATTCTGCATATGAAACATGTCTGCAGAATTATGTTATGGTTACAGATTTTGAGTCTGAAAATTCTTCCAGGCACTCATTTAAAGTAACTGGTAAAAACGAATGTCTGTATTTTCATTAACTTCATTAAATAACAGAAAATGGGACTTCAGATGGGTTTTTTGCAGCTTTTTAATAGTTCACTTTGAAGCACAAATTTTCAGTCACTCTTTACTCTTAAAATTTTTGGATCTCATTAAATGCACTCACAACAGTATTCTCAAAGGTTGGAAAAAAAGCACAAAATAAACCATAGAATAAGTAAAAAACACTAACTGAAGAAAACAATCAGAATATTTCTTAACTATTTTTTGTATATCTGCATTTTTTCAGGATGAGGATGAAGATGATGCTGACCTTTCAAAATATAATCTTGATGCCAGTGAAGAAGAGGACACTAATAAGAAAAAGAAACCCAATAGGCGCAGTCGTTCTAAGTCTCGATCTTCCCACTCACGATCTTCATCGCGCTCATCCTCTCATTCAAGCTCAAGGTCTAGGTCCAGGTAAACGGGTACAGGTCAAGGGTAACGCCAGGCAAAATGTCAGTATCTAACTTCTTTATTTACTTTTTTTTCTTGATTGCCTTACAGTTTTAGTTTAATAATGTTAACAATTTTATGTACAGAATTTACACGGGTAGATAATGTTCTGTTCTGACCTTCTGTGGATCCTCAGTAGGGAGGCTTCATATGTCTTGTTGCTTGTTTTAGTAAATTTAAGTTGATATTTCAATTGAATCCTTCAAATAAATTTAAAAATAAAACCTATTTTCAATTTTATTTTTAGGCTTGTTGGCCATATGTGATTCAATGGGTGAACTTTTTTTAGCAATGTTGAGTAGAGCTGTTGAACAGAGAAGCAGAAGGGTGGTATTGTTAAAGTGGGAGGCGGTGGCAGAAGAGGGCAGTGATGATGCAGTCCAGACAGATTCAGTGAAAGGACAGAATGGAAAATATCCTGGAACTAAAGACAAGAAACTTGAACTTAGTTTGGTGGCAAGCGACAAAGCTTTAAGTACAGTGGCAATGTTGTCAGAATAACAGTAAAGGTTTATATTGATCATGAGGCCACAAAAAAAAGTCTACTGGGTAGATTTAAGATCTCACATTATTATTTAAATTCAGTAATACATGAACAATTCATTGTTCATTGTAATCGTGAGGTAAATCATGTAGCTTTTTAGTTGCCTTACAACTAATACAAGGATACTTACAGGTTTGAGACCTCAAATTGGTACTAGCTCATAGGGTTATATGTAAAGTTCATATACATAAAGTTCAAGTTTCTTCTGATCTTCCTAGCTTTGTAACTGCACCTCTCTGCTCTCACTGCTGTGATCACTGCCCAAATTCTTCAGACCCTCATACTAACCAGATATCAGCCACTGTCTCTGTTTTGCCTTTCTTCCCATTGCTGTCATGCTTTTTTTCATACTGCCTTTTCTATGAAAAAAGTTACATTCTTCACAGTACCTATTGTCAGTCTCCCCACTCCTTCAGATGCCGTCTTGAGATGTGTATTTGTCACGTGGTTCCAAGGAGGAGCACTAAGTGAATAATAGTGACTAAGCTGACTGGCTGTCAGCAATTTTTGTAAATGAAGTGAGGTGTGGAGCAAGATCTTTGAGGAAGTGGCTGTATTGTCCTGTGTGAGGATAGTATGCAGCCAGTATGGCCTGCATTTGAGTGCAATTCTTAGGTTTAGGGGTGGGCAGGTCAAAGAAGACAGAAGAACTTCATCTGGCCATAACTTTGTTCATTAATTCACAAATGTTGACAGTGAAGTAAAAAGTAGCTTGTCATAACTGAAATTTGCTAGGGATCTTTCAACTTTCCATTGAACTTTTTGCTTCTAGCTACAGATAATTAATTGGAAATATCAGTTGCCATTTGTGGATACTTTGTGTTTTTTAAAAAGTTTTAAATATATTTTCTAGCTAGCATGTGTTCATACTGCTTTTGGTTTGCACAGTAAAATGAAAAAGACATGGTAACAATATAAACTGGGGGATTGACAGCATGTATAATATATTTTTCCTGAAAAGATTATTAGAATTTGATTGCAATGCCTTCTTTTTACAATGGTTACTGCAAGTCTGCTACCATTTTTACATATCTTTTGTGGTTTGTGCTTTAAAGAAAATCCATCACCATGAAAAATTTGAAAATAATTTTGACTAATTAGAAGTACTGTTAGATATGTCCTTCTTTTAGCCAAGAAATAACTACTACTTAATTTTTAATGCAGGGGAAAATCTTTACAAAGACTTGAAACTGCTTACAAAATGCTTGTGAGAACTGACTTGGGGAAAATTTGAACTAGCTAGTCCTAATACTCTTACCTACTGTACTTTTCAAAGAAACTGATGGTTTTCAAGTTAAGGCACAAATTGAAAGTTAAGGCATTGATTTCATGAAATAGTTAATAGATAGGCAGTTGTTTCATTTTGCCAGATAACTGCAATCCTGTTTAATTTTTGTGCTTTGTTTTAGGAAATGTAATAAAAAGCTGACTTTATACATTTTTTAATGCACCATCTTACTATGTTAAAGTTTTTGTTTTATAATGTACTATGGTGATACTGGGGAAATAGGAGGAAATTGCCACTTTTTTAGTGACTCTAGGCCAAATGGTATTGATGCATCCTTGTCTCTACTGCTAACAGTAGCAGTTATTCTGCTAAATACAAGTCAGACACTGGAAAAAAAAATCTTCCATGTTGTTTCAGGTCCCATTCAAGAAGTTCTTCCAGTTCCAGATCAAGATCTCGTTCCAGTTCCAGAGAACACTCTAGATCTCGTGGGTCGAAATCAAGGTGAATGAGGTAGCACTCTCTCCTTGCAGAGAGAAAAAAGGGCAGAAGAACCAACCGCTTGTTGATTTCATCGTAAAATTATGCCAGTCAAAAAACATTAACTCATTTTTATCTTGGAAGTCAGAATTCCTGGGGTCTCTGCACGAGGTTGTTACCACTACAGATGTATTTCTTGAGAATGCAAGGTTTTGGTTGAAGAGTTTAAGTCTGATCTAAGCTAGACGAGTGGACGCCACAGATCTTCACTTTGAAGGAAGAAGAATTTGAATGCATGATTACTTGCTTCAGTAATTTTTGCTGGTTTTACTGTTTCCACTTTGGCTACTTGATGTGGAAGAACATTAGGAAATATGCTATACTTCTGGTTTTGTGTTTAGCGATAACTTATTTAACGTTATCTAACTTCCACTAGATAGTGCTGCCATTATCTTTATAAATGTGGGGGAAATGTATAAAAATGTTGATAGTAAATCATGCGAGAAGCTGACAGGAGCTTGAGCTAGCTGACGTTTTCTGTATAGCAGTTACTGAACTGTGCGGGGAAGAATAACAAAAGCATATAAGTTCCTTGAGGTGTCCTTGCACAGGCATCCTGTTGGCAGGAATTTCCTTTTGTGATGGAATGAAGAACTGTCCCATCTCCATGCATGCAGAGAATCTTGAAACTGTAAATAAGGAAGTATGATTTGGGAAGACCAATCACAAATGGTGCCACCGCCCTTTGGTGGCAGAAACATGCTATGGATTATCACGTGAGGGTCAGCGTGAGATGGAATCCGTGCTTGTAGGAAGAGAAAAAGGGTGCCTGTGCCCCCACTAGATGCTGAAGTGACTCGTCAGCTAAGCTGGGTTATTTGCTTGTGCCATACAGCATCCACCGAGTGTCCTCAGTGTATTAGCTTGTGTGAAATAGGACTGACTGCTTTGTTATTTACAAATGAGAACCCTAAAAATATTTTACCAACAACATACACTGCGGTATTTTGTTTGGGTTTTTTTTTAAATGTTTTATCCAGCTTACTGAAAAAAAAAAAATCTTGTTAGGTGTTTTTATATGACTTTAGAATTACAGTTTAGGACTTTCTAGCTCTATTACTTTTTCCACAGGTGTGTTTTTTATTGGGTTTTTTAGATAACCAAAGTGATTTTTGAGTGCTTGTAAGTGAAGCTGGTTCTTTTTTTTTTTTTTTTTTTTTTTTTTTAAAATGCCAAAATGACTGTATCCTAAGAGGTTTTTTTAAAATATTTTTGTTGTGGAAGGTCTTACTCTCTACCCAAATTTATTTTTGAGATTTGTAAATATACTGTCTGAGGGTTTTTACTATTCTAGTAAGATGAACATTACTTTACAAATTTCCAATAAGAAATATCCATTAATATGAAGTGAAACATTGTTAAATCGGTATTACATCTGTGGTTTTCAAGCCATTTTGCTTTGTGAATTTAACTACTGAGGAAGGTCCTTATATAGGCTACTTCCTGTCCCAGTCTCCCATCGCTTCTTTGTCAAAATGCATCATTCTGGTGAATGCTGGAAAGAGGTTTCCAAACCATTGGTGGTCTGTATTTCAAGAAACACTATTTAGCAAAATTTACTAAGAAAACTACCGCAGCAATAGATGTCTTTATTGGCAGATAACTAAGGAGTAAGTATTAAAGCATCCACAAATTTATTTGATAAAACACTGATGTAAATAGAGTAGTGAGTGTTCATGAATGCTGTCTCTTTTTGTTCTTTCTTTGTTCTTTCTATATTATACCAGAATTAAATCTGATTTATTTCTTAATCAATAAAGATCCAGCTCCAGGTCCTACAGGGGGTCTTCCACCCCAAGAAAAAGATCTTACTCAAGCTCTCGTTCATCATCTTCCCCTGAGAGAAGCAAGAAGCGAAGTCGTTCTAGATCTTCTTCATCTGGTGATCGCAAAAAAAGACGATCGAGATCACGGTCACCCGAAAGGTTTGGGTTTATGTAGAATAAGAATGGGTGTATTTAAATGTGTGAATTTTTTTTTTTTTTTCTGAAGGACTGAGGTTCACTGGGAAAGAATTGAATCTGATCAGTTATTCTGATACTAAAATAGTTTGATCACTTCCCCTACTCTTACTTCCTATTAAAACTTCTGTAATTGCCTTTTTTTCCCCCCCCTCCAATGAAACTTCCTCCTGCTAGGAGCATGTTCCTTAGAAAGACCCGAGTCACCCTTCTTTCAGTGTGTGAAAGTGTTAACATGTACATTATTGTTTATTTTCATAAATAAATATTTCATTTAGAAATTGTATTCTACTTTCAGTATTAAACTTACATTTTTAGTATTAAATTCACATTCATGAGCTTAAAGTGGTTTAAAGTTATTTCTATATTCTTATAAGGCCCCTTATACTTGGTTTCCAGCTATTATAGGATACAGACTACTCAAAAGTGGATGCTGAAATTAATTTCAACTTATTTCTTTGCATGCTTTCTCCATTTATATCTTACAGACGCCGCAGATCATCATCTGGATCTTCCCATTCTGGTTCCCGTACAAGTTCTAAAAAGAAATAATGTATTAAAGCTCACGTTTTAAAAAAAAAAAAAAAATAATCCAGTCAGTGCATGAGACATTTTTAAGAAGTTGGTGTCTTACTTGGTCAGAAGTGCTAAATCTGCTAGTAGAGGTGCATGTCTGTCCTTGCTTTCTGGAAAACTGCAGCTTTGTTCATTCATGAAACAAAAAGTGAGGTAGCATTTTAAGCCATAAACTCACCAGAGGAGGTGTGCAGTTTTATTATTTGAGTAAGAGGTTTTTTTTTTTCTTTTTTTAAAGACTCAGTTACTCAGTTCCTGGCTCTCTTGTATGCATGAGCAGGCACAGGTTGGATATGTTCTGACAGAACTCTGCTCTTCATGTGACAATTACAAAGAAGTATCTGAGGAATATGGGAAGAACCCATGAGCTTTCTGCATCCAAATCCTGGGCTTGTTTGATGTAGCTCATATGGGACCACAAACAATTAGTGTAGCTGTAGGTCTGGTGTTACCCATTGGATGACAGAGTACTTAGGTCTAATTATTTTTTTTTATTCTTCTGTGTTGAAGTAAAAGTATAGATGGATGCCTCTCTTCAGCTACACTCAGTGCAAAATAGCTATTAAATACCCAGTCCATCATATGATTCTGTAGAGAGTGAATTAGACTTCATTCATTCAAAGTGAGGGTGTCTGAGACATGAGGCACCATACTCTCCATTGCTCGAGTCTCATAGCTGCTGGTGCCTGTCACTAGAAATTATTTGCTGCGGTCAGCGAAGTGCCCTTTCTGCAGTGGGTACTGGCTGTGGTGTTTTCACATGCATGGACCCTGGACGCTGCAATCCTTTCTTACAAAAGGATCATTTAGGAACTACTCTTGAGATGGAGGAATATGGAATTAGCTTCTTGGAATCAAGTGAAGCTTCTGCAGGCCGTCTGTAAAATTCATTTTGGGCTGACTAAAATTTTCAAGGTATCTGAATTTTATTTATATTTAAAAATGAGAATTAATAAACTGTGTAGAAAGTTCTGACATCTTAAATGTGTTCATCAATCATTCTTTTTCCTTTAAACATAATTTATGGCTTAAAATGCTTTATGGAATCTATTTAACTAGCAATATCACATTAAAACTTGGTCTCTCTTGAGCTCCGTTTGGTTAAAGGTTTAAGTATCTTCAGTGCCATCACAAGGTAAGTATGTTAAGGAAAATGATTATTTTTAAGCAAGCAAACAGCAATATATCTGCATTTATTTCAGTAGTAAAACTTCCAAACCCATATTTGACCACTGCTTTTATTAAATGAACTGCAGGAAAACAAACGGAGCAAAATTTAAAAACTACATTCTGCGTTGTTTTTTTTTTTTAAGACTTGTTTTGGACTGGTATATAAGCAAAATGTTTTTGGTGTAGAAATATTTTGATAATCTTTTTGCAGAAAAAAATGCTCTGCAGTTTCTTCTTTAATGCTTTCTTTTATATCTAATTTCAATGCTAAATGTGTGTAGATTGCACAAGAGCAGGTTAGTCTTGTAACTGTGCCTCTGACGACTTCAAAGTCCAACGACTAAATTGTAAAAATCAGATCAAATAGATGCTATGTTGTTAGCCTTTAGTTTTTTTCTTGTTCTTTGTATTGAAATTGTTGCTGTACTTAACAGATGCAAGTTTTTAAATTTAGCAAATGATAGGCTACAGACAAAGGAAAATTATGGTTTCATTTGGCTTAGATAAAATGTAAGGCAAAATGATTCTGTAGACAAGTGTAAATAAAACCTGTAAGTCAACTGTGGAGTGAGTGCTTTCTCTTGGAAACATAAGCAAATCTTTCTTTATAACCTACACTAACAGATTATTTTGTTGTTGTTGTTGTTGTTGTTGTTGTCTGTTACTGTAGTGCAAGAAGGGGGCAGTATGTGCACTTACCTGGCCATATGTACCATAAATTTTCAGATATTTTCCATTCATTAAGTATTGAAAATATTTTCGGATTTAAACAGCAGCACATTTAAAATGAGCTTTTACAAAGCCTCAAGGTATTTTCTTCTGTATGTGTTCCATATCTTCTTCTCAGAAAGTTTTTAGAGGAAGCAGTGTGTTTAAATTATTTTGATTTCTACATTTTAAAATACAAAGGCACAGTGACTCTGGTAGTCTTTGCATGTCTGTTATAAATGACAGAAAATACCTCTTTATAGTTACTGGATCGGCAAATAAATTAGAACCAAGGTATTAGAACTAAACGTGGTCCACCTCTGATTGGACACAAAGCTCAATTAAGCTCGGGCAGTAAAAAGGCATGGGTTTACTGTAGTAGAGTGTTTGTGTGGGTTTGGGAGGTAGAATTGTCTCCAGTGGCCTAGCAGTGAATTTTTCTATTTCACTAGAAAATATTTCCCATGCCTTCAGTTTAGCCATTGCAGTCAGATAAATTGCTGCCTATAGAAATAAAAACAGGTATTTCTGTGCAGCTTTATCAAAGATCAGTGAAATGTGTAATGGCCAAGGAGGAAGTGTTGATTAAATGATTAGATTTAAGTTTAGGGCTAATGTGCTTTTCTACGAAAAATTAAGTACATTCATGAATAGTAACGGTGGTTTTGTGTAAGCATTCTTCTGTAGTAATTGAAAACTAGGAAGTGAGTTGAAATAAAAGCAGACCAGACTTTAATTTTATATAAACTTGGCAGAGTAAAATCAACCACTGAAAAATGTTTCTTTTTTTTTTTTTAAGATAGTCAATTAATAATAGAAAATATTAAAATGTACATGTTGGTACCTTTTAAAACAAGATTGCTTCATTTCCACACCAGGTAACTAACTCCTGTACACGGTTGTCTGATGCAAGCAACTTTGGTGAACCACCAGAGATTGAATAGTCACTGCGTTAGGTCTTCCTTCTCACTAACTCTCCAAATTTAAATTTAGTTATAATGAACTACTGCAAGTTAGTTGTTATACCTAGTAATCTGCAACGTTTTCATCCTTTTCAGTGCATTAGGCATTTGTTTATTTGCCATGCCTTATTCTGTTGGGGGGGGGGGGGCTTGGGGGAGTAGCAAGTTGCAGCGTGGGCTTGTATTGATGATTAGCAGGCCAGTATTTTAAACGGTAGCATTTTAAATGCAACGGCACTATCGTCACTCCACCTTTAGGGAATAAATGAGTGTAAATAACCTTTCCAGAGTAATGAAAAATACTAACGTTGAAGACACACACTTGAAACCTTTCTAATTTCACTGTAGCACTGCTAGACAAATGTTGGGGGAAAAAAAAAAATACCAAGTAGGGCAGGATAACTTTAAATAGTAATAATGTATTGTGCCTTTCATCTGGGTATTAGAAAAGGCTTCTTAAAAATAAGTTGAAAATCGAGAGGTGACCAATGGAGTTCGGCATTCGCAGGATGGTACAGGATATGAATGGAGGGGTTAGGAGCAGAAGTTTCATTCTCCATAACCACCTCACTTTAACTGGTAGCCATGACAATTTAATGTTGGCTTCCATTAGGAAAGACTTAATGCTCATGTCCTTTTCAAGTCAGATATCAAGTGCATTACTAAGATCCTAGAGTGAATATTCTTACACAGTATGAAAAGATACTTTAAATGGGGGAAAAAAAATTTGAAGCCGATGGAAGTTGTAAGGGGCAGGCTAGTCCCACATCTCCTCCAGTCCCAGTAACGCACCCTTCGCTCTTCTCTGTTGACGGCAATGCCTCAGGATCAGCCTGTCTTTACAATTCATTCCTATTTGTGGAGTTTCTCTGCCTGGGATGCTACCCCTGCTTGAGTCTATGCTGTAGCTTTCACGAGCTTTTGGGGAAGAAATTCTGCAGCTAATGTTTTTAATCAATTTCATAGTTTGTTCTTGGAGCATTAATCAAAATGTATCACTGGTCATAGAACTTCCTGTCTGGAATTCCTTTAACATAAAGGATTTTTTTTGTTCTTTAATCAGCAATAATAGCCAATAGGGTGTTTGTTTGGGGTTGCTTTTTGGGTTGTTTGTCTTTTGGGTTTGTTTTTGGTTTTTTTTTTTTAAGTATGAAAGTATAGATACTTGTGCAAACTTTTTCAAAATTTGGACAAGGGAGCAACAAGAGGGAGTAATGCTCCTGTAACACTTCAATTACAACAGCTTTGAGCAAAGTCCTGCGCAATTTACTAACTTCAGCTGTCCTCACATTATCAAAATGACTAGTATTTTTATTGAAAAAAGAGGTTGCTTACACATGCATTTAAAAAAAAAAAAGTCTGTAGAGTGCTTCATACTTAGCTTGGAAAATGGAACTAATAAATTGATGCTTTCTCATAGGCTGGTTATGGACATCATCCAGAAATAACACACACCAAAAGTAACAGGGAACATTCCCACTGTAAAACCGCAGGGCACAAATACCAAGCATAGTACCAAATGATGGCACAAAAACTTTCCAAATGGCAGAGGGGGGACATAGAAGATGTGGGCTGAACTCACAGTAGCTCCCAATCAATGAATCAATGTTGCAATTAAAAAGGGGAGAGGAGGGAAAAGGATATTTCCCCTTACGCTTTTCCAGACTTTCTACTTGAAGCTGTGTACATTTGAGTTTAGTGTGAATATTGTTCCCAGCACTGGACTTATTTTGCAAATGGCATCCTGCTATATATCTGCAAGATTAAAAAGTCTAGATTCCTTCATTTAAGGACAGATTGCTGTACATGTTCTAAAAATTAGAGTATTAACAAGCCACAGCTCAATAATTTATAAAGCAAGCCATAACTTCTAATATGGTTCTTATTTATGAGAAACGTGTTTCTTCCCATTTCATGATTTAGCCTGTGCACACTTGGTCACCCAAAGTAAAACCTGAGCAGGGCAGTATTTTAAACTGGACTTTGTTAATAGCACTTTTAACCTATAAAACTTAGAACTTCTTAAAACTGTTAACTCTGCTTTCACAGGAAAAATGAGTTAAATCCCTCGCGGTAGCTGACTATCTAGAGCAAGATTAGAAATTCCTGCTCATAAGCAGAGAAGTTATTGTAACGTGAAATAAGGATTTGTAACAATAGTTAGCGTTGGTTCTCTGACTAGCTGTTATCTATGCTGGGAGCAAAGCCAGGTCCCACCGGCCTCCCCAGACCATGAGAACACAGAAATGGCACAAAGCGAAAGGTGCTTCGGTGCCGCGGGTGTTTGGCTGGTCAGGTACTCTGTCACCTGGTAGTTGGGGGTGTTCACTTATTGATCCCTTTGTAGTTAATCAAGCCAGTTACGGCCTGAGAACAGAGAAACAACTTGGATGAGCCTGAACTGTGCTAAAACAGAGTCCCGAGAGTTAAATAGAGCAGGAAAAGAAAGGAGAAGAAAGACGACCTCGCATTCGTTGCCACCAGCGCGGAAGGAACGCCCCAGAGCTGCTGGCGCGGGCGGGGACATCCAGCGGGCGGGGACAGCCAGCCCAAGGCCAGCCGGCGCGGCTGCCCGCCACCTCATGCTGCCCGCACCAGCTCGGCAGCGACTCAGCCTGCAACAGCACAACCGGCAGGGCTGCAACGCAGCGTGCGCTGCCAGTCAGCGAGGCGGGACGGGACAGGAAAGACCCCCGCGACAGATTCCGAGCTGCAGCACAGCGCCAGCGCCGTCCCGGTCCCGGCAGAGGGACGGGGACAGCCCCGGTGCCGCCCGGGGGCAGCAGAGCTCACGGACCGCCTCGAGCAGCGCCCGCCGCCGCGATCGCGCTGGGGGCCGGCCGGGTGCCCCCGTCCCGGCGGGCCGCCCGAGAGAGCAGTCCCCGCGGCGGGGCCCGGCCGGTGCCGCCGGGCCCCCAGACCCGTCCTGGGGCACGGCAGCCTTCCCGACCCCGCGGCTCAGGGCGGCAGGGTGCCGCCACCGGCGGCTCCGCGGAGGTGCCCGGCCGGGCCGTGCCGTGCCGCGCCGCCTCTGCCTTCCCCTCGGGGCGGGAGGGGCCGTCCCCCTCCCGCCCGCCCCCGCCTTATAACAGCTCCCGCCCACTGCGCGCCGACCGGCAACGCCGCGCTTCGCTTCAGCGCTCCTCACAGCCATGGGCGGTTGCCCGCCGGGATGAGCCGCTGGCCGCAGTGCCAGGGCGACCCCAACGGCACCGATCCCGGCGCCATGCGGCAGCAGGGCAACGGGACGGGGCGGGCAGCGGAGGGCTGCAGCACCGTCTCGGTGGCGTTCCCGCTGACCATGATGACCACGGGCATCGTGGGCAATGCCCTGGCCATGCTGCTGGTCTCCCGCAGCTACCGGGCCAAGAAGAGCCGGCGGAAGCGGTCCTTCCTGCTGTGCATCGGCTCCCTGGCGCTCACTGACCTGCTGGGGCAGCTCCTGACCAGCCCCATCGTCATCTCCGTCTACCTGTCCGACCGCGCCTGGGATGCTGTCGACCCCTCGGGCCACCTCTGTGCCTTCTTCGGCTTCAGCATGACCGTCTTCGGCCTCTGCCCGCTCTTCATCGCCAGCGCCATGGCCGTGGAGAGGACGCTGGCCATACGCGCACCTCACTGGTACGCCAGCCACATGAAGACACGGGTGACGAAGGCGGTGCTGCTCAGCATCTGGCTGGCCGTGTTTGCCTTCGCCCTCCTGCCCATTGCTGGCCTGGGCCAGTACACACTGCAGTGGCCCGGCACCTGGTGCTTCATCAGCACCGGCGACAGCCAGCTCACCGGGAGCCTCTTCTTCGCCTCCACCTTTGCCATCCTTGGGCTCCTCTCCCTCGCGGTGACAATGGCATGCAACCTGGCCACCATCGAGGCCTTGGTGTCTCGTTGTCGGACCAAAGCGACTGCATCGCGCTCCAGCAAGCAGTGGGGGCGAATCGCCATGGAGACACTGATCCAGCTTTTGGGGATCATGTGTGTCCTCTCAGCCTGCTGGTCACCGCTGCTGGTAGGTCACCTTGCTGCCCGCTCTGGGTTAACCCCAGGCCTCCTCCCTCCCTCCCTCAGGGCAGGAGACAGGGTGGCCCACGAGCTGCTGGCCTGGGCAGGGCGGGAGGCACCAGCATTTCGGGTTCCTCATGGAGAGTATGGCCGTGAATGGCCTCTGAGGAAAGAAAGTGGGGACAGGGACAGAGCCTGGTGTGGAAAGCTGGTAGGAGAGAAGCTGGGAGACGTCCAAGAGGATAGCCATGTGCAGCGTATTTGGAAAAATAAAACAAAGGAACTGGAGTCAAGGAGGGACCTTGAGGAAAACAAGGGTCTTGTACGGAGGAGAAAGGCAGGATGGAAGGAGACTGTGGGTCTAGGAGCAGGACACTGAAGTCGGCAGCGCTTGTGGCACAGAGCCGCAGACAACGGGCAGACAACAGGCGGATTTAGAGGGGAGGGAGAGCGGCTGGCACCGGCAGCGGGCTCCAGAGGCAGGCAGGGCACGCTGTGCTCCTGCCCAGCACAGCCTGACCAGCACGTTGTACCTGCTCGATAGCACGATAGGGGTCTGAAGGTGACAGGACAAGGGAACCAAAACCTGCTTGTGCCTCATTTAGGGGAACCTGTGAGAAAGTTTATCGAGACCTCACTGTGATGGAGCCCTGTGCTCACGGGAAACAGCCGTTTACGATTTGTTATTTGCTCCCACCTTGTAGCAAAACTTACTTCAGTGCTTTATGAGAAAAGGTATGACCTGTGACTGTGCGAGTGCCTTCTGGTTTTCAGCAGATTGCTCACTGTATCTGATTTATGGCAGCATTCTGGGCTTTTTGTTTCTGTTTTTTAAAGGACCCTTGCATTTCTTTCCACTCTTTTGTTATTCCTCACTTATGCCCTTTCTTTGTTATCAAACTGGGGTAAACCCCTCCTCATGATTTAGGAGTGGAGGAGGCTGAATCCATGTCTCTTTCTGCCATGTGGGACAAGGGCACACCCAGGAGTCCAGTACCCCATGTAAAAAGGCCAGCTTATTCTGCTGTCAGAGGATAGTATGATTTTTGGAAAGTTTGTACTTGGGATCTATAAGCAGGAAAGGGCTGAAGCTAGCTATGGTAATTTTGAAGTTATGTGAAAGGCACTTTATGGCCAGGAAGGATTTTTCTTCCTTCTTGTGCACAGAGAACTTGAGCTCTCATAAATGGGGCTGTGACAAGAGGAATGGTTGACAAAGCTAACAGGCGATGGGGATGAGGTAAAAATAGAAAACCAATTTATTTAATTAAGTAATGTTATCCTTGTAAATTAATTAAAATTCCACCAAATCTCCAAAATAACCCCGTCCCATAATAAGTCAGAAGCTGTAAGTTAACTTTCTAGAGGTGATTAACAGCTTGTGATGAAAGTAAAATATGAGACCACACTGAAAATATAGTGAGAACTTGAGAGCAAAGAATAATGTTCCGCTCCTCAAGCCCCAAGGAACGCTAGATTTGATAAGTTAGACCAGGAGAGTGCCCTGTCACTGCTTCTGTGTCTCCATGCATTGATTGCCTGCAGCCCCAGACGCCTTGGCTGGCTATTAACATTGCTGTGGCACGTCCTGCTGTCCCACTGGCGTGTGCAGTTAAGTTCCAACGGGAGACACTAGGATTTCTTTATTTTACAGAAGTTAATTGTTGCATGCTTGTCCATAATTAAACAGATGAAAAAATTAGAAGGCATTTATTAGATGAAGGAAGTATATTTGCCTCTCAGCCCTTGCTTTTGTAGTCTTTCTGTTGGGATGCAGGTTCTGCCCTGCCCTCCACAGCCCAGGTGGCAGGACCCATGCTGCTCCCTGGGCCAGCCCAGGGGCCATGGAGCTATTGCACCTGAGAGTTTAACCAGCTTTGTAGCATCAAGAGAAAATCCCTGAGATGAGGGACACTTTTTTTCTTCCTTCAGAACCAGACTACTCAGAAAAATCAGTGAGGATGCAGGGATTCCTCTTGGCGGTTTCCTTCCCATGGCATTTTTGCAGATCTAACAGTCAGAAGTGAAACTGATACAGCTACCCCTGCTCTAGCTCTACTGAATGGATCTGTGGGAAGTGTTAATGGGATGAGTTAATGGAGCAGAGCCCCAGTCAAACAGCCTGTTGTAAACAACACTGACACCTCCAGAAAACGCGCGGGGAGCTGGTAAGAAAGAGCAGGGTTTCTCTGAGGTTTGGCCATGGAAGGTGAACTGACTCCCTGGTGAGGAGCCTGATGCTCTGATTCAAAGGCAGGGCCAGTTGAAGAGATACTGTTTGGCAATGCTTTGCATGCATTTTATGATTGTGTGGAGGACTGCTGCCTCACTGGGTGACACAGCCGTAATCCAGAGTGAATTTGTCAAGAGTTCACTTCCCTGTGCGGCACCAACACTTGAAAGCATATAACCTGTTCTGCAGAGTTGTGCAAAACTTCGCTCTATAGTCAGCATATTCTCAAAAGAGTCATGACTACAGAAGCATATTTATACATACGCTACAATGTTTTCTGTACAACTACAAAGTACAAATTAGGAATAAGAGGCCAGATTTTTGGAAGAGTGACCATGGAGTAATGCAAGTGCATTTTCAGTGAAAGTCAGATTGTAGAACTCATTTGACCTATCGCTGCATCATTTAGCAGTTGTAAGAAATTTAGTTGAAATGGGAATCCAGGGATTTTCAGAGGAGATTTTTGTTTGTTTTTTTTTTTTAAAGAAATCTGAGTTTTATAACCTAGAACTAACGGATTCCGACAACTATTACTATTAGGTAAACAATGCCCTTTTACACAGACAGTATTTTTAGACTTGATCTGTTGATGAAAATGACAAAATTAATGTGATTTAGCAGAAAAGTGAAGCTTCTGACGATAGTGGCTGTGCTCTAAATGGCTTAATGAAGCATCCCTCCTTTTCTTGATTTATGCTGCATTTGGTAGGAGAGGCAGTGCATACATTACGTAGGCATTGTCTCCTTTTGTTGTGCACTCAGGATCTTACTTGAATTCAGCATGGAGAACTTGGGAAAATGTTCCACTTCAATAAGATATTGCTTTATCATAAGTGGTTTCCAGTTCACACTAATCTTCTATTTATTTTGGTGCTCAACTGTGGAGCATAACCATTGAACTAAACTGACAGCAGATTGAAATGAGTCTGAGGTTAAACAGAGGAAGCTATTCCTTGATTGCACAGAAACACCAGTGCAGCACAAACTGGAATTCTCATACAATTCTTTTATTATGCTGCTTTTCCCATTAAAATACTTCTCCTTAACCCTCCTGTCAGACAGAAATTAAATACATCTCCTTTACAGGTATTTTTATTAAAAATATATTATTTTGTAATATTTGTAGATGTGCAAGACATAGTTATGGAAAGCACCTTCACTTAGAGAGAAAGAAAGACAGTGGTATCACTGAGCTTCAAGGAAAATAGAAGGCTCCTTTTCTATGAATCAGTAACTCTTCCCACTAATGCTTTGCTTCCATCTGAGACTGAAATAGCCACCTGTTTCAAAACTGCCCCAGCGTACTGATCATTTCAATTTGGCCAAAAGACTGGATTTTGCTGGACTGTATTTGTCTAGATAAGGTCACACCCAAGTGGTAAAAATTACACCACGTTTGTTGGAATCCCGCTAGACTTGGATGGGACCTTGTCATGATTCCCTGCATTATTATCCTTCTGTAAACATGTTGTTGTTAAAATCCGCAGCCTTCTCCAGTAATTCTCCGAGAGGATTGCAAATGATTTCACTATCATATGTTTCTCAGAAACAGAGAAGTGGAGGTTGCTCTGCCAGTGAGCGTCCTGCGAGGTGGCAGATGAGAGAGCACTGCACGCAGTGCTGCCTGCGCACGTGCCAGGTGTGTGGTGCTGCCATGCAGAAAGCAGCATGGCCTTGATGCGGAGCCAGCTCTTGAGAAGCAGTTCTTCCCAGGTCGTATTGATAACGTTTGTGGTCTACGCACACCAGGCGTTGTTGCATTGCCCTACTGCAAGAAGGTTGCTAATAGATTGTCAGGTGCCGTATAAATTAGATCCTTTCTGGATTATTGTCAATCTGATGGATGAGCAGCTACAGTGAGGGGGTGGACCAAGGTTAAGGTGGTGTGGATGCCAAACATGCCCCTCTGTAGTCTCGTTGGCTGGACTTGTGTTAGCTTTGCCTGCGACAGGCAGTATTTCTATTTTAAAAAAGAAATCCATATCCATGCTAGGCAATGGGAAGTTCTCCTTCAGGGGTCCACAAGCAGAGTCTGTAATGGCATTTGGCATGCTCGAACTGAAGTCTTTCATTCTGCCTCAGCTTAAGCAGAGGCAGCGGAAGAGAGTCCTAAAAATTTTATGAGAATAAATTACAGTTTTGATTTTAAAACAAGACAGTACATGACTATAGGTATTGTTAGTCATTACAAGGAAAAATCATATCCTCTCCATTGTGGCTTTCCATGGGTCTCTCACCACAGCCACTGTTTGTATTTCATCAGGAGAATCCTCTGTTCCTTCTACGGCTCGCTTCTTTATGTGTGAGAGAATTATTTAAGCAACAGATTAGGGCAAATGGGAGAGGAGAAGCAGTGTAAGAGGATGAATCCTCCTGTGTTCGTAATGCATAGAAAACATGTTTGGTTTTTTGGAAGCTATCTCAAAAAAAGATTTTTGCAGTCTGGGACCAGGAATATCCCGTCAGAATCTTACCCCACGTTCCAGACCAGCTACCCAGCTCTTGCTTGGCTGAAAAATATGCACCTTTAAGCACATCAACTGTTTTATTCTCTATCTTTTACCGCAGATAGCAGCAGTTTCCAACATAGTTTGTAAAACTGGAAAAATATCTTTGGGAAAGTTTTTGTCTTTTTCTCCCCCCCCGCCCCCAGTGGAAGTTCATTCTAAATTCTTTGCAATATAATAGTAAGCTGCCTGGGAGTCCCTGAGGTAACACAGGCTGCCCATGTAAAGTTAAGCTAGTGGCAGTATATCACAGTGATGGTTGCCAGCTGGGGAGCCTATGAAACAATGCTGAAAAGTTCTTGTGTACTACAATCCAACTTTATTCAAAACACTGTAAAGTTATCTCACAAAACGCATCTTGTCTTTGGTTGTAAGTTTGAAAGCCATAGCAGTGGAGGTTTAATGTTATTATAAAGTTATGTTCAGTAATAACAGTAAAGTTTTATCTACTCTAATTGAATAAATACAATTATCAACCATATTACTATATGTGTTTTGAGCCAAACTTTTATCGGCATAAATTGTGTAGTTCCATTGACTTTATTCCACCTGATGTTGTTCCTCTACCTTTTGCAGTCTATCTTTCAATTCATTTAGAAGACCAGTACAGGCCATGATAAACAACCTCTAAGGATATCAAACAGATAAAATTTCCAGTAGAGCAATTGTCGGTCCAACAGATATTCCAGTAAAGGAATACTATGTAATAAAAATAAAAATAAGCAGCAGTTGTCTGCTTGGGAAATATATTTTATTAGCCTGATATTTTTGTAGCTCCATGGGTTCACTAACAAAAGAACAAAACAACAAGATCTGCAAAACAAGGGTCATTGCAGAGTTCCCAAAGGAAGAGCTAGAAGAGCTGATCTGGGAGAAAGTAATCCGGATACTGGGAATGACAAATGCGGTGTGGTTTTCATTGGCTGTAACATGGGCACAGCATATTTACATAATACTGCTACTTTTTAGGGTATGGTAATGCTGCCGTCCCCGTCAGGAGGTGGGTTGTGCTGGACTCTGGTGGGCACAGGAGGCAGGTGCTGCAGGCAGCGTAGACCGAGCTGTGACAGTGACAGTGTCCTAAACAGCCAGAGGTGGCAGAGGAAGTGGTAGGGTTGTGGTTGTGTGGGTCTGGTGCACAAGTGGCCTTTTGGTGTGATCTGTATCTGTCTCTATTTTTAAAAAGCTCTACCAATGGTTACTTATTTTCATTTTTATTTAAATTAAATGCAGTAGGAATCCTCAACTGCTTCTATTTAAAGAAACAAAAACAATTCTGCTTCGCTGTGCAAGCCGCCCTGCCTTCCGGACTCATCTAAGTCTTTCCAAGGTCAACACATGGTTATTGATCTGGCACCCAGAATATCCCTTTGAATGGAAAAATCCTCCCCCGTAGCCTCTGCTCCTGGTCACTCTTGCTCTGACTGTCCCAGTTTATGGGGACAGCAGCAGTCCAGACGTGACCTTTCTGACTCCACTCTGAAGACAGCCTTCTGTGGGAAAACCTTGGCTGGGATCACTTGGCCTGTGTTGCTGCTGGTGCGGATTGTCTTGGTTCTTTCGAAAGGCTGAAGTTAAGAAGTTGGACAGGGCTGTGAATAATTGACTGTGAGTCTCGTCCCTCAGGCTATTCCCTGCATTTTCAGGACTGGCTGCCAGTTTATCTAGTGTATGGTACCTCTGACCTTTGCAAAGACAGTGAATTAGATGTGCATCAGAGCCATTGTGCATAGGTATCCACCTCCTTGACATACACAGTAGACACATCAAAATAGACAGACCTACTGCATCTCAATTCTGCAGGATTTCCAGACAGTAAATTCAGACAGTCATGCCCAGAAGAGATTTGCAAGCAAAAAAAGGACCTGTCCAGGAAAAGCTAGGTGTTCAATAGCCCTGTCCTCAGAGTGTAGCACGCAGGCCGTACCTCTGGCTTCCCAAGTGTCAGGTCACTTCACACTGCCACACTTCAGTCCGTGGTAGGACCTGGTACCCAGGGACAAGGCCTGCTTGCAGTTACCTGATGTATGTTATGAAGCATGCCCCATCCTCACATCAGCTCTGCCTTTTGCCTTGCTCTAAAGCACCCAAGAGCTCCATTGTGCATCACAGCCATGTGTAAGAGCACAGGTATTTTCCCCATTATACAGCTGATACGCACGTCATTTAGCAGCAAGTGGCATAGCAGGTGCTTGCTTAGAAGACAACTGGATCCTGGAAAAAACATTGCAATACAAAATCTAATGTAGCTTATCTGCAGAGAAGCAACTAAAAGCCTCTAAAGTGATATATTTTTAAGCAGCTGCTACAGAAAGCCCAGGAGAAAACTTTCGGCAACAGATACCAACTAAACCATGGAAAATTATATCTATCTGACATCTTTCAAAATGTGATTCATATTTCCCATGGTTATATATTAGTATATGAGAGCATCACACACCAGCTCTGGTGAGCTAGATTACTAGCTTTAAAAAAGAAAACAAAACAACCAAACAGAAAAAGCTTCTCACCATTTTTACCTAAATAAGCAGCAGCCTGATAACAAAACCAATGCTCCTGTGGCTGCAGCACTGCACTGGAGATGCCAAGCTGGGTTCTTTTTCAGTCACAGGTTTTCTGTGCAGCCTGTAGCACCTCTTGGCAGTGTCTTACCTTCCTAGTCTGTAACATGAGAATAAAGGTGTCCTTGTGTTTCAAGGCTCATGGCATTGATAGCTGTAACACAGGTTTATGTCTTAATTTGAAAAATGAGGATGTACAATGTATTGTTATTTTAGTTGATTGAATCATTATAGTGCAGTCTTCAGTTTATAAGTCTTTTAAAGATTGTAAGCCTTGTAGCAACCCATAAGAAAAATGGATCCTCCCTGCTGCCTGTACCATACCAACAGCACATATCTTCACTGGCATTTTGAAATACAAGCGATAAAATTACCTTAAAGTACAGATTTTGCGGTGAAAGTATTACTCAAAGCTGCCTCTTCTTTGGCTTTTCTGAATAAATGAGTGACTATTGCTGACCAGTGCTTATGGTCTGACATGTGCCATCCACATAATACCCATGGCAGGACCCCAATAGCCCTATGCTGTGTAACTGATATTGTAAATCAAGATGCTGCCATGCCTGATGGCATTTAATCCCCAAAAAATCAACCTGCATGTAGCTTTTGGCTCCCAGGCCAGAGCTTGCTGATCTGTGCTGTGAGGTATGGGAGACGTCAGTTACGGAAGCTTCTACTTATGTGAAACATTTTACAGTGTAAATAGCGTCTCTCGGTCATGCCAGTTCGGATGCTGTGGGAAACAGATTCCTAAATATGTCACTCTATTCAGTGGGGGAGCCGAACTGAGGAGGGAAAGGAGAAAAAATAGGTAAGGTTAACACAGAATGCAGTCTGGTTTTTGACTGAAGATTTTTTTTCTGTTGACTTAAAATGTTTTCTTGACTCCTAGCCCAAAACACCTTTATTAACCCTTTTCTTTTAATTTGGCTCAGTTCATAAGCAGAATAGTTTACCTTAAAATAAAATTCTAAAATTCAGAAGTCACAGAATAAAACATCTTAGCTTTAAAAAAAAATGAAGACATTTTTGTATTTGAAATTCTTTTTTCTGACATTTACTGTTTATACCATAATTTTGAAGAGCTCTACTCATCATGAGTTATTCAGCTGTTCCTTGTAATTGTGATAATGATAAAATGAGTCCTTTTAAGTCAATTCTGCAAGATCAGTAATTGCCCTTTCTAGCCAAGGCCATCTTGAACCTCTAGAATTTAGCACACAGCTTTCAGCTGTGTCTCAAGCAGGGAAGCAGCATGTGCTGCCTTGTTTTAGCATGGGATCTATAAATAAATGTGACTGATAGCTGAAAGGTATCATGTTTATCACTCATTTTACACACACACACAAACTGAGCTGCTCTCTCAATGCTTATTTGTTCTGATCACAATTTGAATTGGATAAGGGAGGAAAAAATTTTCTTGACAGGATTTTTTTCTTTAGGGATATTTGCATATAGTCATGTACACATAACAGTCTCTTAACATTTATCGCTTCTTCCTCCTAACTTTCCTTAGATTACGATGTTGAAGATGATCTTCAGCCACACATCATTTGAACACTGCAAGGGATTCTCCAGTGAAGCCCAAAGCTCAGAACTGCACAAGGATTGCAATTTCTTCTTGACAGCTGTGCGTTTGGCCTCATTAAACCAAATACTGGATCCATGGGTTTACCTGCTACTCAGAAAGATCCTCCTCCAGAAGTTCTGTCAAGCAGCCAATGCTGTCTCCAAGTGCTCTAACAATGAGTTGAAAGAGAGATCAATCACCTTGTCAGAGGAAATCCGACGCACAACGGCATGAAGGAACATTGATCCATTTGCATGGAATCTACTTTTGCCAACGAGTAGTTTTAAATCTTACTGTGAATTGGGGTATCCATAACATGTTAGCAACTGCATAAATAGCTGAAAATGGTATTACTGAGTGGACCTATAGTGCCAAATAATTATTTATCCGATGTGCCAAAAATTCTCAAATACAGAAGAAGGAATTGGTTTTATTCCTACATTCTGTTGTTATTGCCATTCATAACTGAGCTGCAGAACATGACATTTTGTGTGCCTAAAATAGAGTTTGGAGGGAATTTTCTTGTGTTAAGGTAGAAAAAATGGTTTTCTTATCGGGGACACTTGGAACAGATTCAACAGATTAAATTACTGAAGAGACCCACTCCTATATATATTTTAATACTAAGATTATCTACTTCAGAGAGTCCTTCTTCCTCCTTTTTTCTGGGGGGACAAGGAGAGAAAGGGGCAAAATATACAAGAATTAAAGGAAGACAAAATTAGGAGACTTTATTTGGATTCCAGTGGCTTAAAACTGAAAAGGTTGTGTTGTACCAATGATGTTATATCATTCTGTTTCGAGAACTGAAGGTAGCACGAGTCTCATGACACATGGATTGTGCTGATAAATACTCATTCTGCGTGGATGCTAAAGTAAGCTCAGCTGCTGAGGAGGATGTGGCATTGGGACAAATAGCACAAGTGAGAAATCTGTTGTTTTTTTTTTTAAATACCAGCCTGTGAAATACCCAGGCATAACAAGAATTGCTGTTTGCAAAGCACACTATAAAACTACTTTGAGCAGATGGAGAGAGTGATAAACAGGTTGTAAGAGACAGTAAGTGTTCTTCCTGTAGATTAATGGCAAAGGTTTACGAAGCCAAAAATACTGCTTTCATGTGAGTTGTTTTAGTTAGAAATGCACATGTCCAGGAATAAAATGAACATCAAATGATTTTTAAGTAATGGGGATGCCACTCAAAACTTCTTCATTACTAAAATGTCCTACAAAGTGGCCAAAATAGTACCCCAAAATAGTTTATTTCTTCTTTCCTGCAAAAAGGCAAATTTGAGAGATATGGCAGCTTTGGGAATTTTTAAAATAAAGCAGACTGGAAGAGGTGGGTAGAGTGTGTGCATTAGCCCAATCTTTCCCCCAGGTAACTTTCAGGTTTTATTAGAAAACTAATCCATTTGTGTCACATCTGAAGTTTATCTTTACAAGGGCTGCATTTTTTCCTCGTTTTCTTCACCCTTTTGTAGATGATAGCCTCTAATGTCTCCGGTTTCATGGCCTCTTGGGTGAAATTAGATGCAAATACAATAAAATACAATATATTGTATAGTTGTACACCATACACTATGTGCCATATAGTACCAAATTCAGGGGCCTTAAAGGCAAATGTAATCCTGCATCTGATAGGAATTTCTTGCTCAGAACCTTTATTTTTACTTCTCTTCCTTTGTTTATAAAAGTAACTACTCAAAAGAGAAACTGGCTACTCATTTTCTTGTTCTGCTGCTGCGTTGTCTGATTGCTTATCTTCATATCAGTCACAAATAATTAATCTGACAGCAGAAGCCACTGTCTACATAAATCTAATTTTATCTGGGTGGTATTTGAGTGCAACCTAAAAGCTAATGTCTTACTTTAATTCAAGGGCCAGACTAAAACCACAGAGAGGCACATTTCCTAAGGTACTGCCTTTCTTTTGTCAGTCTCTTCATCTTCAATTTAATGCAATAAATTCCTATTTCAGTTACAAGTCGACTGCCTACTTCAGGCTGCAGGACCCCACGCTCGGAGCCGCGTGCCCCCGGCGAGCTGCTGCACTGTGTGTGAGCCAGTGTTGAGTGTAACGGCTACACATGCCTGCACATCGACAGTGCTGCTAGCCCCAGTTCATTTACTAATCAGCACTTTGGGGAACACGGTGAAATAAAAATATTACTTGTTCTCTTTGAAAAAGTGCCTTGCAGGATTCATACTTCTTTTAAAAAATTATTTTGGAATATAAAAAGCCTGTTCTGCTGTCCAGAGGATTCATATTGTTCGGTTTGTGTACATTAGTTTTTTAAAAACAAATAAACAAACCCAGTCGCTTGTAAAATATGTCGGGATGACCTTAACAATTAGACTGAATCATTCTTTGTCAAGTAATTTCTGAGCAGCAGCACTTACAGAGCATACAGCCGACTCTGGGATCATAAGTGGGATAGCGAGGGAGAAGTTCTGCAAGGAAGAGTGAATCAATCCCCCTTTTATCAGCTCTTTTATAGTGACAAGAGGAGAAGGCTGTTTTTTCCTGTACACAATCAATCAAATACATTGTAATGAGCAAACAGCTCAAACATGACATTGCCTTAACTCGGCTGTGGGAAGGGACCCTTGTTCAGTTCTTGAGTAACTGAACATGAGTTGTTCTTAAGTGTCAGGGGTGGTTTCACTTTGATTTGCTTAAAATAATTTTGTTACGCCATGCCTTTTCTTAGTGAAATAGGACACTTACTTACTTTTATATTTGGAAAAAGGCAGTTCTGTCCATCTTTGGGTGCAGTAATATGAAGAAGTTACTTTAAATATCAGAAAATGGGAAAGAATGCCTGCTTTTAATCTGTTTACAGCAAAGGAGTTTAAGCATTATTTGCCAGCCATGGCTGCCATAACGGGACGTGGCTGGAGGAACACACTTTCAAAAATTAATTCAAAGAGTTTAGTGTAAATGAAAGGTTTTGTTTCCCATTTACTTGTTTGAGTGGTGTATTTTTGTTGCATTTCTGTAAAGATGCCTTTTATGTGATGTATTTAAATTCCGCTACAGTAGTATTTCTAATACTAGTTTTAATATGTTGTACTTCTGTCAAAGATGTTATGGAAACTGTAGTGTATGGAAAGATGACTTTGAGATCATTGTTTGCCTTAAAACTAGCTTGTTTGTGTACCAAATCAATATGTGTTGTATCAGTCAGAGTAAAAGTTCGACAGAATAACCGGTCTCCGTTTCCTTGATGACTCTTGCCTGGGACACGGTGTCACAGCAATGTCAAACACCCTGTACAGAGCTGGAGGTGGAAGTGCAGCCCCCGGTGCCCAGCTGTGATGGCTGGTGGAACCCATCTGTCCTGGCGAGGGGAACCGCAGGGCGCTCGCCCACCTTCCTCCCTGCTGCCTGCTCCCGATGGGCTGTGCACAAAGCAGCAGGGGATGGAGAATGGTTGATCCTAACCTGTAAAGCACTGTTTACTAACAGGCCTTCCAATAAATGGTTAAGTGAGTTTTGCAAAAGCACCACCTGCTGATACAATACAACAGGTCTTGGCAGGTTTACATAGATCAGATTTTATCTGCACAGTCTTCCAGCTAGTGACCTTCGCCTGTGGGAACCGTGCTGCACCGCTGAGGAAGGCTGGTTCGGTTTGCTGCGTCAGTACAGGCTTTGCAGTTCCTAACTTGCTGTACGCCACGCTCACACCTCTCGAGTGCTGGGTGGGAAAAACACGCAGGACTGGGGCTCTGTGCACCCCCAAATCTGAGACCCAGCTCAATGTCTGAAGCATTTCAGCGAAGCCCGTGTGCCAGAGCCCGCGTGGGTGACCGTCTGCAGCCCCTCTCACCAAAGGTGTTCCCACACTTTTTTACAGTATTTACATTATTTTACTTTTTTTTTTAACATTTTGTAATTTTAACACAAACTTTTTGAGCTTCTAGAGCAGCTATATACTGAAGAGCAGCAACTTCACTAATGTGCTGGAAGCATTGTTAGGACAGGCAAACCCAACCCATCACCATAACAGAATTCAGTGTGCTCCTCCGGCAAGCCAGTGAAATGTCACCCAAGTTAAATGACCTTCAGAAGAGAAACAGCAAATGGCCATATGCAATTTTCCCTTATTTCAAACTCCCTGCCTGTTCCCTTACTGCTTAATGGATTTATAGTGATTGCCATGCAATGGTACCATGTTTCAGTGTGGACTGGCACCCCAGAGAAACGGCCACCAGCTAATACACAGAGGATAGATACCCAGCAAAGCTCATCTTTCCAATTACAGGTTTTCTTGGCTACTGTCCTGAGAGGAGATTCTCCTGGAAAAAGGATTCCTTCATAAAGGACCTACTGAAGTGTCCCATGGGTGGGTACCCCAGGGCAGAAACCTGTTTATCGTGTAAACCTCTCCTGCAGCTTGGGCAGAGCCTGAGCGGCCAGGTGCAGGAGTTAATGTCAACAGTCACAGGCTGATGGAAACCTTGAAATCAGTGCTCTGCAGTTAATAATATCAAAAGAACCTTTATTTAAATTTTTCTTTAAATTTTCTCAACCTAGCATGTCACTGCAGAACTGGAAATACTATCGCTTAGTTTTTATCTATTAGCAGGCAAATGTGAGGAGCTGGCAAACAGTGATTGCTGCATTGAAACCTTTCATTTCTGGGGACCAGAAGGGAGCATGAACAACTTCATACGTGGATGCTTCCACATAAAAAGGGACGCTCTTTGTACCAAACAGACTGAAACCAAATTACGGACAGAGCATTTCCTGCAGCATACCTGAAAAGCCATGCAGGGCTGCAGCGGTACCGAGCCCAGTAGTTTGGGCTGTGGTCACTTTGCAGTGTCATGCATCGCTCTGCGGCTCTGTGGTCCCATGTCGGGTCCTATCAGGCGAGGACAAATGAAGATATCTGCTACCCATGGTCTTCCAGTGGCCAGAGAATCACATGCAGAGCAAACCCAGGGCTTCGGGAGCCCGGGACGTCCCAGTGGATGTGCACAAAGCCCAGGCTTCGCTGTGCCCTGTGGGCAGAGCGGTGCCTCCGAGGACGGGCTGGGGCTGGGTCCCTGCCAGCAGCAAGGTGGGTGCTCGGTGCTCGGTGCATGTGACCATGTCAGCAGCACCCAGCCGGCAGGCTCATTCTGTGCCAGCCATGCACACCAACGGTGATTGCCCAACAGTCGGTGCCACAATGCTGGTCAAGCTGCCCCGGTGAAAGCACCTTACGCTGGTTTCCCCGAGCCCTGCCAAGGTGGGTCCTGCCACCCCCAGAGCAATGCGACGGAAGCCCCAGGGGTCCCATGGTAGCATCACCAGGCCCCAGGTGTCAGGGTGTCTGCTGCCCTTGTCTTCAGCTTCCTCCCTTTGGCGGCCACCCCTCACCTCAACAGCAGGCACCCACTGCACTAAAACATCAGCCCAGCTTAGCAGAGCCAGAGCAACCCTGTGATCCCAGTGTGACTGACAGCGTTACCGCCTGCCTCTCGCACACTCGGAAACGGGCTTAAACGCATCGATCAATGATCTCGGCGCTGATCGCTATCGCTCTCAGCACATGAATTTGAAAGCAAACAGGTTGCACAGACACAGCATTACCCAAGATGTTTATTTGCAAAACAAGCATGTAAAAGGAGGCCCAAATCTTGCACATAAAGTAATTGTGAGAAATGGATGTGTTTGCTGCACTGTGGGAGAATAAGGAAGTTGAATAATGCTCAGTGGTAGAGTATGAATCACTCCCCAAAAGAGAAAGACAAAATTGGTGAGGAGCAGGTGTCAGGCACCCAAACTGGCCCGATATGCTGAAATAAAACTTCAGACACCTGGGAGATCCCCTGCTAATTGCCACATTTTCTAAATTAAAACATAAGCTTTAGACAGCAAGAGTAACAAATCCCAAATTATATTTTTTTATTCACTTGACATTTGTAGATAACATTAAATAATTTAGAACAGAAATTTCATAGCATGCTAGTTAAAGTCGGAAGACTTGTAAAGGCAACAGTAGTTGAGCACGAGACCTCTCCTGCAATGGTCACCACCATTTTATTTAACTGTTTTTTTTGCTTAGTTACAGTTTTCTCCTTCTGATTTATCAGTTCAGAGTAGCAGCTCAGATGCTTCCATAAGTGGGATTTGGGGATCAGGGCACTGGCAGGGCTGACATAGGGGCTGGACCCTGGTGCGAGCCCTCACTGTGATGCAGGGCTGTTCAGCAGCATCGCTGGGGGTGTGGCACCAGAAAGTCACCAGGGAACCTGCAGTGCTTGGCCTCTAGCTTAAAGTGTGAATTTTTAAGCAGAATACAGAAAGAAGGAGACTATTTCAAAGTCAGTGGGAGAAGAGGGCAGTGCAAAATCAGGGCTGACTCATAACCAGCCATGGAAAGGCAAATGCGGGTAAATGCAAAGGGGAACCCAAGGGGAGCAGTGGGGCGATGCTGGGTCTCCACTGTGTTGCCTTGGGGCAGGCTCAGGGCTTTGGCCCCACCACTGAAGCAGCAGGCACAGTGAGATCAGCCCGATGGTGAGGCACGAGGGAGCAGCGCTGGGGGCCAGAGCTGCCGAAGACGGTGCTGGCAGAGAGAGGCAGCAACTGGTCTCAGCAGCCCTCCCACTGCCTTGCACAGGCTCCTCCGGAGAGTTTAGAAATGAAACCCTGGCATCGGCTAAACCATCCCTGCTGAGATGGCCATGTGCATGCCTGCAGCGCAGCTCCCCGCGGCTCCTGCCCCTCAGTCCCCAGCCAGCACCGGCACGTCTGCCACTGAGGGACAGGCTTTCCAACACACTCAGCCTTGCTGCAGCTCCAGTGCAAGTCCCACAGGTGGTGGAAGAAACGCCTTGCCACCCAGCCTCAGACCCACAGAGGGTCTGATTTTAAGTTTCCTTTTACCAGCTAATTTGACCTCAGTTTAAAAAAAAAAAGGCCAACAAAGAAACTATGTTAAAAAAAAAAGCAGAATGCAAGACAACATTAAAGGCTGTGAAATGAAAGAAATGGAACCACAGAAAGCAAATCTATTTTATCTTGAACAGCAGCAGGAAGAACAACAGCTGATAGGTCTGGTTGCCCAGAGACAGCAAAAAGCTCCCCGAAAGTGTGTTCTGTGAGGATAAACAGCTTTTTCAAGATGTACAAGTCTCTGCCCAGAGTTACAGGAACTTTGGTGGGATGCAAAGTGTTTTTTACAGGCTGAAATCCTGCTCGGGCTCCCTTGATGAAGTTTTCACCCAGAGGAACAGCTGATCCTGAGCACAGCCCTCCCCACCAGCTCACTTTGGCCCCAGCCCCCCCGGCCACGCTGCCTCCAGGCATGTCCCTCGGCTCTCTGCCCCGTGGGGCCAAGCAAGCCGTGGGGAAGCCAGTGGTGGTTTTCCACGTGTTTCCTCCATCCGTGGCTCATCATGAGTCTCTGTGCAGAGTCAGAGCTGGTGCTCGGTCTCGCAGGGGGCACATCCGAGCTCTCGGGGTGCACACAGTGTCCTGTTTTTTTTAACAGATCCCCCAATACAATTAAAAAAAATAAATGCAAAGGCTGTATTTTTCATTATGTGGAAATGAGTATTTTAAGAATACTGTTTTGACAAATTATAAACACAATGACAAAGGCAGAAGATAACAATTTTCAAATAAACGTGTGATACTGGGTTACCAGAGGCATTGACAAAATGGCCTTAGGGGTGAGCTGATCTGTGTTGGAAGTGGGAGCATCTGACTGCCTGTGGGTAAGATGCTGTGTATTCAATGAAGTATTTTAGATCACACCAATGCAGTAAAAGATTTGGGACCAGGGAGGAATTGCCTACATGAGCTGTACACCCAAGGCCACTCTCCATGAAGGACTGAGGCATTCCCCTGGCTCACAGTGATCCCTTGGCCCTCCAGTCCTCCAAGTCCCATGTGCCCAGGACGTTCCCCAGCACCCTCCGGTAGTGCTAGGCTTCACTAACCTAGGATCTGAGCTTGGCTGATGGTGAATACATGAAATGCCCGTTTATTTCATATATATATATATACAAGACTATCTGTGCACTAGTGTGCTATTGCACTTGTTCCCATCTAATCCCAACTGCAAACCAAGCCAGCTTCCATGGGGCAGCTTCTTCCGTGCTCAGGTGTTCAGTGAAGAAGTTCCCTGGACCCAGCAGGAGCTTCTTGTGATGGCTGAGCAGGATATCCACCACAGCAAGGGCTGGCACAGCTGCGTTATATGGACACGACATGGTCGGACCTCCCAGCTCCCACGGACCACGTGCGAGAAGGAAAGGAAACAATATCTGCAGCCAGGGGTGCAAAGGGAAAAAGAGCCATCCCTCAGCTGCCTGCTAGCAGCCAGGAATCCTCGAAGACTTTCAAATAAACAATAACCCAAACTCGGCTTGTGAAACAACAGCTTGCAATCCATAGGCTTCTCGTGTCCAGCAAGCTTGAGTCTGGTGAATCTTTTCTAAAAACTGTTGGCAACAGCGACGGGACCGGAAAGGTATTTACAGGCTATATCCTGCGGATCGCCGACGATTTATGGGAACTCAAATCACCATGTAGCTCACTGGAATTAATGTTCCTGAGATTCCTCCTTTGAGATGGCTGGCTGAGTCCCAGATCCTTTCTGTGCATTATTAATCTGCAGCCATTTCACTTGAGAACAACAGGTTATAAATTAACCGGCTGCTACTTTTACGGTTTCCCAGTTTTTTTCTTGGTGGAAGCATGGGCACTGCGGTGAGCACCGTCCTGGGGGGTTGTGCTGAAAAGGATCGGAGCTTTTCCTGGCTTCAGCAAGCAGCAGTGAGTTATTCCCCCGGCGCCAGGCAGCAGCACGCCCCAGCGCCCACAGCCCCGGGGTCTGCCGGTGCTCCCTGCGGGGCCGAATTCAGCCCTTCCCCAGCACCACTGCCATCAAAACTGAGCATATGCTTGATGGTTATCCTGCTCCCAGGCTGCACACACCGCAAAACTAATGCTGGGTATCTTTTAGCCAAACACATCCATGCTCCGTTTTCCTTGGTGTTTCCATTCCTCCTGGGAAGCGCAAAGACAAATTTTCCATTTCTGTCAGGATTTAACTGCTTGTGGGGCTTCATGAAGAGACCCGCTGGGGTGCCAGGGCCACAGGGCTATCCCAGGCACATGAAAGAGAGAGAGCCCTGGCTGCATGAACACTCGAAAAGCTGGCAGGGGCTCTGCCTCCCCACGCCTGCGTCCTGCCTGTTGCACTCCTGCCTTTCCCCAGCATTGCCTGTGAAAATACAAAGCACCAGCACCCCATCTTGGGCATAGCTTAGCAGCTCACAGAGTCCCAGTGCACAACAAAGGCAGCAGCGGCAGGGAACTCACCGGCTGGCATATCTGAAGCAGGCAGCTTGCCGGCAGGCAGCTCAAAGCAGGCAGCTCGCCAGCAGGCAGCTCACCGACAGGCAGCGTGCTCTGAAGCGGTAGCAGAGCAGGACTTTGGACTGGTGATTTGCGGTTCACTCTGTAGATCCAAGTCATTTCTGGTTGACCCCAGCCAGTGGCAGTCCTCTGGCAGGTTTCATCAAGCTCTGGTTTCCCTCTGAACATTTAAAATTTTTCAGGAATGAAGTCAAAAGGAGAATTAACTCTGAGTTCACCCAGGCTTGTCCCTGCCAGCATCGCCCGAAAGCACCGAGCAGTCTTGGCAGGCCCCAACAGTGATGCAAACAGGGGATGCACAGAAATTTAGCCCTCGCTTCAGTCTACTGCAGAACATAAAAGAACTGCGTTGAATATAAAATATGTTAAATATATTCAAATGCATTTTATTAAAGACAATGTATTTATATTTTGGGCTGCTTTGTTTTGATAATAAATTGTAGAAAAGGATAGAAGCCCCAGCTATTATGACTTTTTGTAAACACACTAACTTAACAAACCTTCTCCACCCTTCAACATACAGGCTGTTTGCATAGAGGGAAGCCACAGTTATTACATGCATCCATTAGGAAAAATAAATTTAGCATTTATGAAGGCTCTTGGGCTTGCAGATGAAAAGAAGTATACACCCTGTTTTAGGGTGACTTTATAGTGTGAAGACATAATTCCCAACAATTAGTGGTTTATATGACAGGTTGGAGTCAGTTGGATTTTGCCTGATATATTTGCAATTCACTGGCTCTGAACTTGAACAGGCTTTAAAGAACAGAGACAAAAACATGCCTAGAAACCCTTTGCCCACATTTGGGCAAGGTTTTGTCTCATCCCGCCAACTTAGGGAAAGGTTGTAGCCTGTCTCTCCCACCATGAGAGCTGTGCAATGTGCAAACACCTCCAGTCCCCGTCCAAGGGAGCTCGCCCATCAGTGAGTCTGGACCAGTCTTCATGGCTAAGTACTGTGCAACAGCCCAAGACCAGAGAGATGTTCCACTGGAGCTGGGATGAAGCCCATGTGCTGAGGGCAACAGCACATACAGGTGGGTTTGGGGTGGAAAGTCACCCGTGCCGCAGAGCTGACCTGCCCCAGGACATCACAGGCTGGTGGTGCTTCAAACCCGCCTTGACCACAGCCTCCCTCCAACCCTTCCCCAGCATGTGTAGACAACACACCAGAGGCCTCTCTTCCCCACAGGGGAGAGCTGGCTCCTGTAACTTAGGTGTAAGGGATCTTAAATCTTTAAGTACTGATACTTAAAATCTTTAAAGGCATCTTTGAAATATTAACATCTTTTATGGTACATAAATGTCACAAAGGCAAGGAAATATCAGCTTTTTGTAGGGCATCTCATTTAGCAGAATAAAATGCAACAAGGTTCAGTGGCTCAAGACTAAAACCAGAGAGTTTCAAATTACAATTTAGGTGCTATGTATGTAAAACAGTGAATGTGGCCTTAGACTAAAACTGCCAGGCGTGATGGAGTCTTTATCTCCTGGAGATGTCAAATCATGACTCTTCCTCAGAAGAGGACAGGTAAAGCCTCCACTGATGCGTTTGCCAGGCCCTTGCACTAAACCACCTCACAGCCCTTTCTGGTCTTCAGAAGCTGGTCATTTTTCTGTTAAATCTGTGCTATTACCTTGCGTCTAATGAAGAGGGGGAGAGTCACTAATTTACAGGGATTGGATGTGTCAAAACACTCTGGAAATAAATGATTTAGCCTCAGAATAATTAGGTTTCTCCCCCTCCTATCCCTTTCATGCTGCTGCTCTTGATCTTTTGAAGGCCCTTGACAGGAAGATGAGATGAGGCTACAGACTCTGCAAATTACTGTTCTCTCCAACCAGAGCGTTTCCTTCATCAGCCATCCCTGCAGTCAGTCATCTCCTGAGCCAAAGCAGCGGAAGAAAGCCTCGTTACTTCCACAATGACAAGCTTCAACTGGAGTCTTTTAATGACAAAGTTTTATCCAAACCATAATAATAATAAAACGATTTCTGCTTTGCTGAAGAATGTCCTTTTAACTTGGCTGGCCACTGGTTTCAGAAGCAGTCCACATTGCTGGCAATGCCAGCCCGGTGTCACAGGCAGAGCAGCGATAAAGCAGCCCGGCAGGTTAAACCTCCAGATAAATTTACATTGTGAAGGGCAAGAACTTACTGTCCTTTTTGTCCTCTGCCAAGGCTGCCGTGTCCTCCCCAAAGGTGGCAGAGCAAGACACGTACTTGTTGACTGCAGAAGGACGTTGTGTTTGCAGAGGCAGCTGCCAGCAGTGCCCAGCCCAGAGGTGCCACTGGTGGGGCAGGGGACCCACAGGGTTGCTGCATGCACGGTGATGTCTCCTACACAGGGGACACACAGGCACCATCCTGAGATTAAAACAAAAACAAAAACAAAAAAAAAAAAAAAGAAAATGCCCCTGTGAAGCTAAAGGCTGAGGAGTGAAAAGTTTCCTCCAGAAACACACCAGTCCCACCTTTGCAGGGTTCCTGCTCTTTCCAAAGACAACTGAGGGTACAGACCCATTTAATGCCACATTTAAAATTAGGATTTTTTCTAAATATATAATGAAAAAAAAAAACTATAAAGATCAACCCAAACCTGAATTACTTCAGATCATCTTAACTCATACCTATCCTTTACAGTGGATGATTCAAACTATCCTACAGCTCAGCCAGAGACCAAAATCCTGGAGAAGTACATCTTGGTTTATGGAAACGCTTCCCAACTGGACAGGGAGGTCTGCGGGAGACATAGACCATCACAACTGCATTAGAAGTCACTAAACCTCCGCCAGCCTGCAGTATGACAGGATTTCACCAGGTGGTAAAATTTATTTCTAGTTTTAAAATGGCCATTCCCGAGTCTTATAAGCTGATCAGAAATTTAATAAAGGCAATGTTGTGGTCGCTTTATTAAATGCATGTCCAGTTCTCTGGCATCTCTTGCTGCTACTGTATAATTAGACCACACATTTGGTATATGATGAATACACAGTATATTCTAACTGAAGAGCTTCTGACAGAGCGTTTCCCACCATCCTCCCCAGTATGACTCGAAAGACCGAGGCCAGCAATATGTCAGATTCTTCTGCCCGCACTGGGGTATAAATCCACAGGAATGAAGCCAAAGACATGAGATGACTCTTGACCAGCATAACCTAAGGCAAGGGCTCCTGCAGAAGCAATACTCCACAGCGGTAGCATCCATCCATCTCTCCCTCTCTGCTCTGCACCACTCACTGAAGGCTACATTCAAACCTACCAGGGTTAGGACTCTCCTTCCAGACTGGTGCTTTCAAAACTACTGTTGCTTCGATACCTAACTAACCCTGAGACACTGACTTTGTCACAACCCCACAGACCCTGGATCCTGCCCACCACAGCCAGGCTCCTCTCCCACGCTGGGTCCAGATAATTCACTTTCCATTTGTGTGTCCCCAGCTGACACAAATAAAACTCCCATTTGCTGATGCCGTGGTTATCTTTCAGATAGTGTCTAATAAAGTACTCTCCCAGAAGTTATTTTGGTAAATCCCCTAGAATTAAGTTGCAGATGAGTCATTTCAATCAAAGTAAAGAAAAAGATATAATCACTGCTGCAAAGGCAGCACACAGCTGAAATGTTCATCTCTGAATTACACCACAAGTAGTTCACAGAAGACATTCCCAAGTTTGCAAAGCACATGGATGCGTACCTTTGAGGGAGGAAAAATATCCTAGCTTTTTTCAGAACCTTGATCTGGTCTAATAAACTGCAGCCACCAGAGCCACATCACAGTTGACCTTAGGCAAGGAGGTGCCCCTGCCTGAGGAGGAACTGCTGCTGGGTGCAAGCAGAGGGACTGTTTGGATCGTGACCACATCAATGCAGATGTACAACATATACAAATACTGCATGTCTGTCTGAACTGTCTGCGTGCCCTCCTCCATGCGCAGAATATGGTTTGCCATTTCTTATAAAGAGCATGTCAATGCCACAGGGGGCTTTGGGAACAAATACTTTGATGCATCACTTGCTAATGAAATAATAACTCCTCTTGGTCATCAATAAAAATCTCTTTGCTATTAATATGTCTATTGGTTTTGATTCGAAACCCACATTTAGGTGATCACTGGGTTGCAGCTCAGCTCTCTAAGTCACCTAGTGTCACTGTCCTAAAGCTTTTCCACGGACCATGTTCAAAGCCCCACTCCGGGGGGTCTATGTGGAGCCCTGAGTGCTCCACGTCCCTGCTGGAGGGCAGCTCTGGCACGGAGCCCCTGTGCTGCGTGAGCTGGCCAAGCCCACCCATGTCCCACTACTGGCAGGCAATGGGCACAGACACTGCACACGCTGCAAAATCCAGCCCAGGATCTGCGGCTGGTATTTTAAGACTCAGAAACCAAGATTTTGGTTTCCAAGCCTGGGTGTAATTGCTCAAAGAAATGGTCTGAGCGTTACTGTCCTTGGCGCCTGTGCTGTGCATGGTGGGAGAAAACAGCTCCTGCTTCCAAGAGAGTGCCAGCAGCCAGCTGCCTGTACTCCTGAATTAGGAACACAGAGGCATAGCTTAATGAGGCCAGCTACAAGCTGTCAAGCACCCAGGAGCATTTATCCCAGGATAAACAAATCCATCGGGCAGCAATATTCAAACACCAGCAACCATATGCCTGGGCTGCCCCTCCTGCCCCCCCCTCCCCGCTCCCCAACAGCAGCACTGTCCCCTCCCCACCCCAGTGCACCCGGAGCCGTGTCCCCAAGCATCCCCAACACCAGACCCTGCAATGGCAGTCGCTGCCTCCTTCCAGCCCACAGTGGCTCCCAGGACCAGGAGAGGGGCTGGGACTGCCCATGCCTGACCCCCTCTGCGCTGCTGCGGTCCTGGTCCTTTGTGTGCTCCAGCCTTAACCCTGGGCTGAAAGTACAAGTAGCTGTTGCAGTCTATTAACAGCAACTAAACCACCCGTAAGCAATAATAATTAAAAGACCCAGCGAGCTGTCTGGGAAACGCAGCCTGTCCAGACTCTCCCTTCCTGTGGCTTGCTCCCCCAGCTCCAGGCTAAGATGAGATACAGCAAAGCCACACACACCAGCACATTGCCTGGGCTCAACCAGTGCATCACACAGGCTCAAGAAGTGCATCGTGCAAGCTCAGCCTGGGCATTGCACAAGTTTGATCAATGCACCACACAAGCTCAGCCAGTGCATCACACAAGCATGGCCAAGCAGCCATAGGCCATCAGGATCCTCAAATCCACACGCAGCTGTCAGCAAAATGTCCTACTAAAAGCAGTCTCAAGGTCAAAAAAATGCTCTAGAGCCTGCATTCGCTCGTGGTCTGCACTTCATACATGCCCCTGTGGCAATCAAGGGCACACAGGCTGTAGTAGGTAGCAGGACAAGCCCCAGGTGCCCCATCCATCCCCTCCACACTCACATCCCGGCCACCCACCACAGCCCCAGCAAAGCTGCTCCATGCGTGGAGACCTTTCCAGCTGCTTCAGAAACAGAGCAAGCACCAGTTTGAGACTGGCAGTGTTTGTTTTTAATCACCTGCTCTCACCCAGAGCCTGGTTTTAACAATTCATTTATCAGACAGTCAGAAACCTAATGGCTGCAATCAGTTTATACACATTCATTTGGGGAAAAACAAAACCGAAAAGGCACGGGGTGCCAACTACCAAACAAGCTCTGTTTATCTCCTCCCCATGCCCTCCCTCACTTTAAAAACACTATTACAAAACCACCACAGCAGGCTTTGGCCCTATTCCCCTGTCACCTCGTATGTATTGACACAGCAGAATTATCTAAATTACTGGAAATGAATTATTATAGCAGCTATGTCAATAAATTAGTTTGATTACAGTAACAATGTCAAAGTTAATAATTCAGCTGGTATTTTACTGGACTACGCAGTCATTGCCCATTATCGGTTGGTTTTCGTTGGTCACTTGGTCTCAGGTACTCTTTTACACTAAGCATCTCAAAACAAATTACAGGATCACGCTGCACCCTCCCTGCCTTTAGTGCTCTGGCTCCCTCGCCTCTGCTCTGTTAAGTCAGAAAGTTTATGCTTTCAGAATAAAATAATATTGCTACTAAATGCAGTGCTATTTTCAAAGCAGATGCCTACATTTCAAAGTGGATGCTGCTTTGAAATGACCGGGTGAGCAGTGTCTTGCCTTTGCAATCTTGAGGCTGGACCCTGTGCAGGCTGGCTGAAGCTGGGTGATGTTACCCACCTTTCTCTCCGCTGCAGCAGTTATTTGAGCACAGGTCAAAATCCTGTCAATGTAAATTCCTCTTCCAGCTCAGGCCCCAGCGAGGGCTTTGGAAACCCTCCATGTTGTGCAGCATCCCTACAAATGGCTCGTGCCGGCACCCATCCCTGCACACAGCACACGCATGCTGGTAAGTGAAGGAGATGGGTACTGTAAATTCCTTCTGTGTCCAGGGCTTTCTGCTGCACAAGGACACAGTGCCAGGGTCGCTGTGGCTGGGCAGGCACATGGCCGGGCAGACCCATCACCAGTGTCACCAGCATCCCCAGCCATCCTGCTGGGACAGGAGCCAGCGCCAAGCTGTTCCCTGCCGGCAGCAACTGGGGGTAGGTGCAAAACGGGTGCTGCAGGACACCGGCAAGCCATCACTTTCTTTGGATTTTTCACCCCAGATTAGGTAAAAATAGTAGATGACTCTTTGTAAAGCCTTTAGTGCTTCCAGAAGTGATATTCAGTAATAACTATGAACCACCCACTTGGGTTACAACAGATAAATCTGAGATTTTTAAGTGCTCTGAAGAGCAAGGCAAATGCAAGGTGAACTGCTTTGTTTATTTGGGAGCGCACCTGCTAACCACTATGGCATCACTTGATTCCCACATCACACCTTCTGCCATTGCACGTAGAAAGCAACTCACAAACCCCTGTGCTGGGCCCAGGGGCTCTCTGCTGCGGCACTGGCAGGAGAGGGCACAAGACTAGAGCTGGGTGCATGGGCTGGAAGTTGCACGTGAGCGCAGAAATCTGTGCAGCAATTCGGGAAATGCCGGTTTATAATTTACAGAACATTTTATAGTGATATTGCCCTGTGTCGGGCGGAAGGTCTTATTTCAGGAAGGGCCTGTGTCCCCACCTTCCCGCTCTGCACTGAGCTGGGCTCCACTCGGTGCAGCAGGCAGGGCTGCACCCTCCTTGCAGCAGAGGAGTGCGGCAGCCACCGGGGCTCACCCCCAATGGGGGTCCCCCTTGCCATGAGTGCATTTTAACTCAGCTTTCCTTGATCAAAAGGCTACTGAACAACCTGGGCCTGAGTTATCCCTAGTTTATGCCATCTTGCAATATAATTCTGAAATTAAATCACTTACACGATGCACGCTAGCCAAACCCAAGCTCCTGAAGTTAAAGGCTGTTTGTGCAAGTGGCCGCACTGCTGAGACTCCATCCAACATGCTGCACCAGAGGGCTGGGGAGAGCAGAGCGACAGGAGTTTCCAGCAATTCTGATAAATAAATAAGGAAAGGCAGCACCGGTCTCCCCCAGAGCCCCTGACCCGGGGACTGCATTCTCCCTGCGGCTGCCCTGGATGCTCCCGCTGATCCCTGGTTCTGCAGAAATACAGCTTTAAATCCATAAAGCCATTACAATTTCCTAAGAAAGTTCTCTGGTTCATAAAACTAAAAAGCAAACAGACCATTTCCTTATGCACCTCCTGGAGCAGAAGACACGTGAGCGTGCAACTGCCGCCGCTCCTGGCCGCTCCACGTGTGCTCGCAGCGCTCGTGGTCCTGGCACAGCCGGAGGAGACCAGGGTCTGCTGAGACCGGGCAAAGCCATCCTCCCAGAAAAAGTACCTGAGTTCAAAGAAATAATGAAGATTTTTTTTAATTTAGTGAATATAAATGTGTTTAAATGAGCCCTGAGAGCTACAGTACTGATGAAAGCATAATGCACTTTTGAGCTGTAGGCATACAGTTGGCATGATTCAGACAAAGCATATGCTTCTGTACTATTTATAAACAACCAGTGGGCTAAACTCCCCCCCATTTTTATACAGAACATTAACAAATCATTTTAATTAACATATTAGACAAAATAAAGGTGTTAGCTTCACCTTGCCATCTGACTCCAGCTGCATTGACAATGTATTTTCTCCATCCTTAAATTCTCAGTCCAGCATCCCCCGAGGAGGTAGATGAAGGCAAACCCAGGAGACCTGCCCCCCGGCTCCTCTCCCCCCTGCCTTGCGTCCAGCTGCTCCAAGTGCATCTCAGCGGCGTTGCACATCATGGACAAACCCTGCCTGCGTCAAGACTGCTTGCCTGCCAGCAGATCTGAACATCATTGCCAGAAGGTGTTCCTCATTGTGCTGGCATTCCCACTGTAAAATCAGAGGTCTGTTGGGTTTTAGGATTGTCTTTTTCCTTGACAGGAATCTAAATCCAATTTTTTATTGGATTTTGGCCTGGAAAGCTTTTCTCACAATTAACCCTCATTTTAAATAAATATATCTAAGAACATACTTATGGAGGTGCTGCTCTGTTGTTTTTTATTAGTTGCTCTTTGGACAGCAAGAAGCAAAGGTACCCATTAACTCACACAGACAGCTCATCACCCAGCATGTGTCAAAATGTTGTTTAAAAGCAGAAGGAAGTGACAAGTTCGGAAAGTATTTTCCTCTAAAAGTTCTCCACTCCTCCTCTGTGCCTGCCCCCCTTTTCTGTTCCCTTCCCCACCTTCAGAGCAGAAGGAGTGGATGTCAGTGCCTGTATGGGAGGAAGGTGACAGTTCTCTGGGCAGACATGGAGGAGGGCAGGCAGAGCAGCACACTGCTGTGGCATCACACGCTCCTCCAACAGCCTCCCATGGGATGGGAATGAAAGGCTAAGAAACCTGGAGGGAAATAAGAATAATGAAAAATGAAAGCTGTCCTTTGTGTGTTTCCTGGGCATCACCCAACAATGTTTCAGGAAAAGCTGACAGCATCAGGTCACCAAAAACAAGTGCGACACCACCCATTGCAGTAATGGCTTTGCCATTGGAAATCTGGGGTCTAATTCACAGCAGGCAGCCCAAGGCTTTAGAAACACTGGCCATCACATCACCCAAGCATGCTACGATAAACAAATAAATTAATTACATTCAGCAACACGTACATGATTTTCTCTCCTTCCTTCACTAGAGGTGGTAACTTCATATTCTTCTGACCCTCAGTATCGAGTCCCCATCACTGTGCAGAAGATGAGCCTGGAGAGGCGAGCCCTGCTCATGGAAACAGTCTGCAAAGTTCAGGCTTGGTCCCAAACACTTCAGTGTCACAGGGGTAGCAGAATTGGCATCAAATTCCTATGCAAACCTCAAATGTAAGTCATTTTAAAGCTTCAAGTGTGCTAAATTAAAAAGCCCTTGTGCTGAAGAAAGGATCCAGGCCCGGGCTGTGGAGCCGAGGGCAGAGCAGGGGCAGCATCACCAGCAGGGCTTGGGGGCCCCTTTTACACCCCCATCAAATACATGGGACAGTCGTTCCCAGTTTCTGTTTCCATCATGCCAGGACACGGGAGAGGGCAGCCGACAAGCTGCAGCACAGGGGAGCCGACCAGCACCGTCGATGGCTGCAGTGTGCCAGACTGGTGAGAATCAGCCAGGCTCTACCCCTGACACCTGAATGAGTTTCGACTCTAGATCCTCATCAGAACTTCAGTTTTCTTAGTGCTTCTCACTGGTCACTTGCAGCCCCACAGAGGCTCAGTTTCCCATCACTGGTACCACGCACAGTCACCTATTCTAGTGCCATCGGGTGGATCAGCAGCTTTTTACAGTCACTGCAGAGGTGTGAGCAAAGCACAGGGTGCAAGTGCAGGGACGGAGCCTGTCCCCATGCGCCTCGAGGGAAGATGGCTGGTGCATCAGATATGGCTCCGTAACAGCCCGAGAGCCTGCTCAGCCCCAAGAACTGCAGTGGGAGCTACGCAGCCTTTGGAAAACCAACTGCCCTTTACTGACAAAATAAACATTTAGAAATAGCATGACATCCTGTTGTCCTTTTCTTTTCTGAAATAACTGGGGCAAGCAATAGCCCAGAAAATAAAAGCTGTTAACCCAGATAAGAGGGGTTTTGTGCAACTGTGACCTTGAGATTTCATGTCGCCAGCAGCAGACAAGGGGTGAAACCCACTCAGGCTCCCCAGTAGACATTCCCCATTTGCATTCCCAGTACCATGTCTCTAGAGACTCGCCCTGGCTTTGCATCAGGCACAACCTTTCCCAGACTGGGAGCCCGCTGGCGCCTCTGCTATCATTGAGAAAGCGTGGTGAGAGTGCAAGAGCTGGCATGCCAAGGGCTGGCATGCCAAGGGCTGGAGTGCCATGGCAAACAGCACGGTGTCACCATGGCTCCCAGCCACAGGAGCACCCATGCTTGCCCTCATGGCTGTCATTGTCACCACCCAGTTGCAGCACAGCAGCCAGGAGTTTTATTCCCCAAAAAATTCAGTTTAACCATGCAAAGATACCTAAGTCTGGACCTTATAACTATGTGCTATACAGAACCAGATAGCTGGAAATGCCAGTGCCAGAGTGCTAGATATTGCCTTCCCACCGTTTTTCTCCCATTTTCGTATCTGGCAGCCATGGGCATCCAGCAAAACCCCGCAACCAGATAAGGCACCATCAGATCCCACGTGAAGCCATCTGGGATGTGCTTCAACTGTCCTAATTCTCTGCTTTGAAAGTGAACTTTATTTGTGCTTATATTCACTTTCAAAAGCTTTCCAGGCTTATTTTGCTGGCAGTTTAGCTGATACAGGTGACACATGGGAGAAGATTCAGGCATGTCAGCAAGGTTAGACAAAATACAGCTGGAAGAATAACCTCTGTATATCTTTCACAGATGTTTGCTGGACACTGGTAAAGCTTGTTTTTAATTTTAGTTGTTTGTCAGCAATCCTTTTTCTTTAGGACGCAATGTTACTTTGGCAATGCTTCTCAGAGGGATCTTTGCTGAAATACCGAACACATTTCATAACAGAGCCTGGCGGGCTCCGTGAGACGCTGGTTGTGTAATGAAAAGGGCGATCATTAATTACCATCCCATGTAGGACCCATCAGAGGTAAGAGCAGAGCTTTGCTCCTCCAGACATCTCTCATACCTGCGTTGGTGAGCAGGGTGGGGATGAGGTGACCTGAGATCCGTTACCTGTGCCCACAGCAGGACCTCACCCCCACGTCCCAGATTCCCTCTGCCTGCGGGGCAGGGAGCATGGCTGGGCAGCAGGAGCAGAGGGCAGGAGCAGCTTCATGCCGCCCAGCAACACAGCAGTGCTCAGCAGCAATGTCCTAGCAGCTCTAAAACCATGGGATCTGGCTCACTGGGGCTTTTGTTTCATTATTTCCCATTAAAAAGGGCTCTCCTTTGTCGAAAGCTGCTGCTTTATGGTAGGGGAGGGGGGAAGCATTGGAAAAAAGCATTAACAGGGAAAGAACTTTGAAAATATCTGGATATCACCAAAGTTTCAGATCTTTATTTAAATATTGAGCATGTGGCAGTTCAGTCAATACTACTTGCAAATAAAAAGAAATCCAGTAACTAATAGAGACAGAGGCAGAGACCAAGCAGCAGCCCTCACTTTAGTACTGTAGGGAGGGGTAGGGAGCGTCTGAAATGCAACCCAGCTGCCTGTACAAATTATCAAGGTAGAAAAAGTTTGCCAGAACAGCCATAAAGGGGATCACAGCAAGCACTTCAAAGAACTTCATTAGCAAATCCAAAATTGAAAAGGCTTGACCTAGTATGGTAAGCCATAACAAAAGCAATATCAGTTTCCACTGAAGGGGATCTTAGCAAGTTCCTGAAGGTCTAATTAATCCGAGCCTCTCCTCCGAGCCTCTTCCATTAACATCTGAGGTCAGGTAAAAGATGCCCAAAAGCACTGGGGTGGCGGCTGAGTGCACCCAGAGACGCAGAGCAGAGCAAAGGGAGCTGTGCGGGTCCCCAGGGCCGTGCTGCTGAGCCACTGCCTCCACCCACCGCTGCTCCAGACCAAAAAACATCACGCTTCTCTTTTTACATAGACGATAGCCAGCAGTGCTTTCCAACTTGAAAAGAGTGTGTCAAAAAGCAAGAAAGGCCATAGAGGCAGCATGTGGTCCCGGGGCACGGGCTCCTGTCAGAGCTGACTCTCTGCCAGCTGTGCTCTGCTGTTGTTCCCATCTCCACAAACTGCCTTTGGCCCAGCCACCACAATTCTCCCCCCGATGATGTAAAAGCCGCAGAAGGCAGTGTGTTGTGGAGGGGCTGGCTTCTCCGGGCCCTGTGGGGAAAGGCAGCATCACGGCTGCATGAATGAGGGGTTTAACAAGTGTCAGAGCAAGCTCATCACTGCCTGCAACATGAAGGTCTCCTTTAGCACAAACAGTGCAGCTGGACCACAGCAGGGGCATCAGCTGCAGGCAGTTTCCAGGGAAGTACTACTCCCTCTTTCCACCCCTGCTCCTTTCTTCCTCCAACCATGGAAGCTCAGTATTGTGTTTGCAGGATTTGAGGATTTTTTTTTTTCTTTTGGCAATAGATTTTACAGTTATGAAGAACCAGCTCATCTTGTTTCTTAGGCAAGTATACAGGTTCTGCTGTTTCAGAGCTTATAATAAAATTTGTATAGCCCGTCCCAGCTATACTAAGTGAAAATGGACAGCTGCTTTCTTTCTCTTGGCTGATGCTGAAATACCACTTTATATGGCTGGCTGAGCAGTGCCATTTTTGCCTGCAAAACACACAGAAGTTGAGCAGAAGCAGAGACCCTGGCCAGGGTTCAAAAGACATTTCCTTGCCCATCCAGGGTCCTACCTGCAGTGATATAGCTCCGTGTCCATGCTGCTGCAGCCAGGGGCAGGATCCCACCCATTGAGTCCACTGAGGAGGGCACTGATAAGGACGTGAAGGATTGCAGGGCTTCAGGAGCAACAGGAACAAAGCACAGAGGCAAAAATTAAAGCTGAGCGTAAAGGGAGGGCTGTTTACAGGGAAATAGCAAAGAATGATGATGGCCACAACCCTTGAGCAAGAACACGGCTGTTGCCAACTTTTTGTGGCGGATAACACACGGCTGAGCCGGAGGGAGGGGAGCGAGCTGCGGCAGGCATCGCTGAGCACACTGCCGCGGGGGGGCCTGCAGCCCCCTCCCCACCCTGGCAGTGCTGCAGCCCCCCAGCCCCACAGCCCCCCTGCCCAACAGGCTCTGGGACAGCAGGGAACGGTACTGGGAGAACAGCAGGAATGGGAAAATACAGGGTTTGTCTTCCTCTGCACACGTCAGATCTTAGCCATGGCTGTTTGAGAGCCACTCACTTGCAAACCCGCAGCAGGGTCTTTGCTCCCACTGTTGCTTTCCTGCAGAGGAATGTCTGCCCATGCAAGGCAATCCTGGGGCTCTAGTTCCCTTCTCTTCCCTTTCCACCAGCTCCCCCACAGCCACCGCAGCCCCCCTCACCCCAACCAGCTCCTGGGTAGCTCCTCACCACCTTCACCTCTGGGATGCAGTGTCAGTGACTAGGGAAACACCAGGTGCCATCTAAAATTACATCAATGGTCGTTATAATAACAGCGTATTTTTGTATTGGACATTTACCCCAGAAAAGTACCAGAGCCATTTACAAAATGATATTATTCCCAGGTTACTGAAAGTATGAGACATGAGCACTGAGAACTGGTGCTGAAACCTCCCGTCTTTGTGCTGCAACTTGCAGCTCTCACAGGGCAAAGGAGTTGCTTTTAAACCTGCGCGTAAGGCATCAGGCACCCCTAATTCAAATGACATTAAGCCCCCATGTGAGAAGCTTCTCTGGGTAAAATGCAGATGCTAGGAAATGCATCATTTATTATTTGTTTAAGCCATTGTGTTTATGAAAGAAACATAGATAAAAGCTACTGAGACATTAAGCTACCCATAAGCCATACCCTCCCCTCAGCCCATGTTTTGTTTAACTTGTCAGAGAGAGGCTGGGTCACTTCATAATTTCCCATTTCTCCCCCATCAACAGTATATCCCCAACTGTCATTCAGTGAGTGAAACCCTTGGAAAAGATCCTCGGACATCTGTCTGACAGGACTGCTATAGGACATGCCAGCAGGCAACATCTTCCACCTTTTAATTTAATTGCTCATTCCTAAAGACACTACCACAGCTGGTCTTCTGTGGGTGCGCACAGGCAATGTGGAGGGGTCTGCTAGCTGTTGAGCTTGAGGTTTGCAACATTTTTTGAGTGTTGAAGACATTAAGGATCTCTTGGGATTGCCAACGCTGGTGCAGGTTCATGTACAGGCTCAACAGGGCCAACTGGGGCAAGGCTTGGCCATAAGCCCCAATTTCCTGAGGCCACCCAGGAACCCTCCTGCATGGTCTTGTTTGGCCCTGAACCCCCCAGAGCTCCAGAGAGCTGATGGTCTGACACCCAAGAAACTGTGCACGGGAATTAGCTGGGTAGGACTCAACTCTGTAATACAGTGCCCATCTCTATTGAATTTAAAGGTACAACTTAAATATAGCGATTCCTATTTTCTGCTAAAAAATGGAATACCATACACCGTATTACAACACACTGGTCCTCTTGGAAACCTTCTCTTGCCTCCCTTTGGCACTGACACCAGGCTGTCATGGCCTGTGACAAGCCAAGTCACAGGGACTGCACCTTGAATTTCCCAGAAGACTTATTGAGCACCATAAATTAAGCACAAGAGCAACAATTTATTCCTTTTTTGGGAAGCTTTGAATGAAAGATATTTTATCTCCTTTGAAATATCTCTGCTGCTCACCAGTCAGTAACAAATCCTCGCCCTCCAAAGGCAGAGGAGAACCCAACCCGTGAAGGCTGAGGCTGAGTAAGCAGAGTATTTATTTGTACATTGCTTACTATTTATGGGTTTTTTTAATTAAGTTTTCTAATGTTACTTAATGACCAAGTACCTTTCATTTTCTTAAGTTCATCAGTGTTCAGATAACAAGGATTTCCAAGGCAGAGCAAGCCAGCGGTGCCCAGTCTGATGCACAGTCGCAAAATGCCGTTCTCTGATGCACTGTATGGTCACACTGAAAAAATATGTGAATGTTTTCTTCCCAATCTCATCTTGCTTTTTTCCTTTTTCTTTGTCATGCATTGCAAAGGTTGCTCTGACTTTTTTCACTCAAATGTCTGTTAAGAACTGTTTGAGCTCATTACCCATTTCATTTCCCTGGGTGCTGGAAGAAAAAAGCTGCCAGCAGTGGAGAGGAGCAGCTGGGGGACTCGGCCATTGCCTGGTCGCTGGAGTGGAAAGTTTCTTCCTTCCACAATGTCCCACAGACTCAAAACCACCAAGGAAACAAAACAACTCAAGGGTCTGAATTTCAGGGAAACTTGAATACCTGGAAAGACCATTATCTGGCTGCAGCTCAGAGGCACTAAATCATTAGGAGATGGCTCCTCGTGTCAGAACACCTCGAGAGGCTGCAGCATTCAGCTGGGGACTGATTTGATCAGAGGAAGGATGAACACACCCTAAAAAAGGAGAAAAAAACCCTAAAAAACCCCAAAAACCAACAACAACAACAAAAACCAAAATCAGAAAATCTACTTGTTTCACAGCTGTGTCTAACTTCCAAATATACCTCCAATTCCAGCTTTTGTTTTACATCCACCTAACCCATCAGAGAAGAAGAAATGCTGAGCCTTGATGAGGTGTTTTCCAGGGACCTGGAGGGGATGAACCAGCAGTTTCATGGCATACGACAGATGAGGCTTCTGCTGCAGCTGCTCCAGCCATTATCTTCACCATCTGCCCACATGTAACTTAAGTGTAGCACTACCACATCTGTCATTTATTTTAACACATACATATTGTTTATTTTGGTTTCCACGTCCCTCATTAGAGCGTTGCACAGATTTTTTGCAGTATTATTCAATGGTTAAGATTTTACGTCTGTCTATTGTTTTTCTGATCTTCCTTCAAAGACTTTTAACAAGGGAGAGCTGGACCGGAGGGCCTGGGAAAAGCTGCTGACTTTTCCCGAGGGCTGGAGCCAGGCGCTGGCGCTGGTCCCGTGCTTAGCGAGGGCAGCAGTCGGGGCCAGGCAGACCCCTCACCCCTCCACCCCGGGGTGATGCTCCTGGTCGCCCACACTGGGCCACCTGCAGTGGGACGGGCACTGGGATGCTCCACAGAGACCCCTGCCCTGATCCTCCCGACCTTGCACTGCTTTGGGAGAGAGGGCAGACTAACCCAAGGGGACTGATTTGATCAGAGGAAGGATGAACACACCCTAAAAAAGGAGAAAAAAAAAACTAAAAAAGACCAAAAACCAACAACAACAAAAACCAAAATCAGAAAATCTACTTATTTCACAGCTGTGTCTAACTTCCAAATATACCTCCAATTCCAGCTTGAGGGCTAAAGAGGTCAGCTTTTAAATTTTAACACTCGCATGTTTTCAAAGTAACCTAATGCATTGGGAGGGGGGCAATTCAGACACTGCTAAGCTCAATTATTCCATTAGGCTGATTTCTACAGCTTTGGAGAACATAAATAGTATGTTTACCCTATAAAGCTATTACTAATTCCAAAGAAAGAAATCTGAAAGGTGTTTCTTTTATTCCCAGTGTTTGCAGATCGAAATTAAACCAGTATTGTAAGCACCAAAGAAAGAGAAATTAATATATTTTTTTCATTTTCACTTTCAAACATAGCATTAAATATTAACTGAAGTGTATTTTACAAAACACATCTATTCATTTCCTGTGCAGTGCAGAAAGGAATGGCCTTTCATGTACAAGAGGAGCTTTGATGCATTTAATGAAAACACTGCACTAATAAGAGCAATGGAGCAGCACCATGTGGGACCCCCATGTGAGGACCCTGCCCACAGCCCCCTTGGGGCAGCAGAAGCCGGCAGACCCAGGCTTACAGCATCAGCAGATGTGATGTAAAATTTCCCCAGGGTTTCTCTCCTACCTTTCTCAAAACCTCATTACTTTGCTAACTTGCACCTCACATTAGGGGCTGCTCCCTGCATGGCTGGGGATGAAACCTGTTTATTAAATTTCTCTCTAGAGAAGAGGGGGGGACGTGAATTGCTCCCTTTGCTCCTCAGGGCTCAGTCCCATGTATGCGATTGACCCCATGAGCACCATCAGCTGTGACAACCATCATGTTCATAACTGGCATTTGACCATCTAATGCTCTCCCTCCCTGGCACCCATGCAAATGCCCCAGGAGGAGAGGGGTGGCTGCCAGCGCCTGGTAATCGCCTGCTGGACCCTGTTTTCTATGCTTTCGGAGACTTGCTGTGCACTCCAGTTTCTCTGTTCATTAAACCATGGCCTGGAAATGCTGCTAACTTAACTCACCTCAAACAAACATGTTAGTCTATGCAAACAATAAATAAACAAGTAATGCCCAACGACCTCGACTCTCTGCTCCACTGAAGCAACCCTCAAACCACTACATTTATTGGTGAAGATGCACAGGAGAAGAAAAAAGAAAAAATTTCTCTGTAAGCAGCAGCGATACACACCAAAGTGCTCATCCTGGCTGAAAGCCTTCTGGGGCCAAGATCCCGGTGGGAAGAAGCCCGGATGTCACCATGGATACTCCAGTGAGAATTTCTGAAGACACGGCTAACATGACGCTTAGTTATTTCCATGTACTAAAGATATGCATAGTAAATACTGGAAATTCATAGTGCTTGTACAAAAGCCCAAGGAACAACTTGACCTGTGCTGCTAACATGATCCTCCAAAGCGGCAGACATGAAAGGGTTTGGAAACAAGCACTACGATGATTGATTGGATGGAGGACTCCTGTGGCAGAAAGGGTGGAGGAATGTTTCCTTAGGATCACCCTCCTTTTTAAGAAACACAAAAACAACTGGGCTCTCCAGTGTCATTGCTGTGCCTCTTCCCACAAGGTTTCTTCCAGACCCGTTTGGACAGGGTACCACAGCCTTGGTACCCGCTGCAGGCAACGAGGGCAGCTCTACGGGGAACAGCCTCCCAGGGGAGCAGTCCTCCCAGCCATCTGCACCGCTTGATGGGAGCCTTCAGCCAGGCAGCCTCCTCCTCCTCCACCTCCCAGGGATCAGACCCAAGCCCACCCCCTGTGCTGGGGAATAGCCCCCACGCATCCCCATTTGGGCCAAAACAAACACCGCTCTCATAGTAAATGGAGTGGCTTCGCATTGGTTAAAGTGAGGTAAAGACACTGACCCACTAACTATAACTGCAGAAGAGACTAAAGCAATAGTCCTGGAAAAAGTTCGTGTGACACACAGTAAACCAAGCAGTTTTCAGATTTGCTCCATTTAATTTAAAAAACAAACAAATAACCAAACAATTTTTTTCCTCCTTCAGAGCCAGTACTCCCCCCAAATCTCTCTTCAGGAAGGCTGAGGAACAAATGTAACTTCTAGAAGTCTCTCTTGAGAAGAAAAAAAATACTTTTATTAAAAGACCTGAGAGAGCCATAAATTATTTTTTTATAGAATTCTGGCTTTGCGTACACAAACCAATGCTTGGGTTTGTACGTGTGGTTTTTATGCTCAGGAAACATTCTTGTTAAATCAGCCAAATAAAAAAGGAGGGAGGTCATTCCACCACGAAGCAGAGTCTGAGCTGTGACTGCTGTACGGAAACCCGGGCAAACCGAAGATGTTTAGTGCATTGGGGAGCCAGTGTAGCAGTGTTAACAGGTGCTCTGACTTCACCTTTCATTCTAATAAGCAAAGCAATTAACTGAATTTACCCCAATTTTATGATTTTTTTAAAAGAATTTTTACGAAATAGTAATATATTTTCCCCCCCAAGAGCTCAGACTGCATTAGCCATGTATTATTGCTGCAGAACCCAGCCATAAAACTTTAAAATGAGTCTCCTGAAGTTAATGAGTTACCCTAGTGCACATGGGAGAATACCAAATCCAAGTATTGCCACTGCTAAATATGGGGTTAATTACGTTTGAGGCCTCTGGTGCTCACCCATCCCGCTCACACTCCTGTTTCCACAAACCATCCTCATCGGGTTTGGACTCCTCAGGGTGCCCGAGCCCTGCCCGCAAGGGAGCAGTCCCACACCCATCGCTGCTTTGCTCACTCTTAATAAGCTGTCTTTAAAATTACAGAGCACAAGCTATATCAAAAACCACCAGTATTTGTGGTCATATCTGAAGTTACAGGCACTTTGAATGTGCATTCAGAATTTAAAATATTAAAGACCCTAAAAAACAGCTGTTGAGAGTTGTCATGTGAATACATCAGCCTAACATCAATCCATGCAGCTTCCACAGATACGGAAATATAAACGGATTTAACAAAATTCTAACTCCCTGTCACAATTATGCTGTGTATTTGTTTTTATGCAGTTTTATTTACCTCTTTGCACAATAGCACTTAAACCTAAAAAGAGAGCTCAAGCAGAAACTAGTTACCCACACATCTATGTGTTTATTTACATGCATGACTATTGATTATTTAGCAGTTAGCCAGTTGCTATGACACCAAACATCACTGATCTACGAGCAAACAAGTGCTCTCTCCCGTATTTCATAAATACCAATTATGGTAGAGTAGGTCAAAATTTTCCATTCGGACAATCTCATGCAATTTCTCCCCCATCTTCTCTCTATATGATATTCTTTGCTTTTTATTAAAAATTTACGTTTTAAAACTTTTTACTTTTAAACGTTTTTCCATTTTACTCCATCTCCAAAAAGCACTCCATTTACAAATGTGTCACCATTTCATGGTCTGTATCTCCGGCAGCCAGGGGCTCCACGATGCACTGGCATCTCCTGCACCAGTCACAGGGAGATGCAGAGCCGGCATCTCGCAGGAGGTACCTTCAAGCTCACAATGCGAGCCCCGGTCCTGCCGAGCACAGCAAGGGAATTTGGGAGGGTGGGTAGAGGAGTCGGGGTGGAACAGGGACCTGAAACTGCAATGCTGCTGAAAGTTTTTAGCAATTTTCAAAAAGAGTAAATTACCCAGAAATCAAAATAATGGTGCTTGGGTGAAAATACTGCCACAGCAATCTGAACCAAAGCTGCTACACCCTCAGATCTAAAGCTTGCAGTAGCCTGTGCCACCAATTTAAAGCTAATAAAACAACGAAAGGGACTAAGAATGTTCATTAAGGCATGAGTAATGTGACTAGTGCTCCATCCACCCGGACACCTTGCACAGCCCAGCACAGCCCAGCAGTCTGGAGAAAGCCAGGGCTGCCAGTAGGGCAGGGTCACAGCACTGGAAGTTCCCCAGAAATGAAGGCATGGAGCATTACGACACTTTATTAAGCCAGAAAGAAAAAAGGCACACACATGCTTTTCTTCAGAGATCTTAAAAGCAACGCCCTGTGTGCAAGGTCAAACCTGGCTGAAGGGAGCTGGCTGGTGGAGTGCCATGTCTTTGTGATCAGAGAGGTCAAGAGAAAGAGGAAAACAGATGAAAGACCATCTCTAAAGTCCCAGGAGCACAAGACCAGGTGTCTGAGAGCCTTACCAGAGACACAGGAGCTGGAGGGAGATGAGGGCAGAAGGCGAATTTGGGAGATGAATACACAGCCTGCCTACTAGCACATGCAGCCAGTGCTTTGAACACATCCAAGATGATGATCTCAGACTTCATCAGTACCAAAACATTAATAACAGCGTCTGGTGAAGATCGAGTCAGCTCCACATCTTCCAGTCACTGATCTGTAGGTCTGTGTTTTCCTCAGCTTCTGATCGAAGCAGAATATCTGATGAACCTAACCAGTCTGGATGACATAGACGATGGGTGGAAACTCAATAAATAGATAGATAGATAAATAAATAAATAAGTAAATCCCTACCAATTGATGCCGCTACGCTGTCATTTCCAAATTCACTTACTCTCCTTTCCACTTCACCTCATGACACTGAAGCCATCTCACAGTTCTGACTCCATCACTGTGCTCGTAGCACGTTAGTCCTCGTGGGTTGGAAAAGGACATTTTTTTAAATGTAAGACTGTCTTTCAAGATCACTCAGGCACACGAAAATGGCAAGTTGGCAGATATCTGTCCTTCCCCCAACATTAGAGACTGAAAAACCATCAAGTGAATAATCACATCAATATTGGACTCGAACAGTGTCTCATAAAAGCACACACTCCCAATGCCTTTTAACCTCAAACCTCTAAGAAATGGTCTAACTTAAACTCGGTAACTTGAGATATCCTTTAGAGTTTATTTCTTCTGTCCAGGCTGGAAGGTCATTCCTTCTAATTTTACAAGATGCAGGATGGAGGAGGGGAAATGAAGAGTCTGTTGACATGGGAATAGTTTTAAAAATATTCCTTCCAGAGCTGTGTTCTGGTGAGATTCAACTTATTTTTTAAGCACCAGTAGATTGTTTTTGTCATTATAAATCAACAACAGAGTATTTGGTTCAGCAAGATCTGTGTACAGTACTGGTGATGGAAAGCAGTGAAGAAAGATGTTTAAAAAAAAAAATCCAAGTTTTTTCATACTGGTAGCAAGCCAGGTTATGTTCTTCTAAATATCCTGCCAAGATATACAATATATGACAGTCTCAGCTTCCAGAAATTCAGAAGACTCGTCAGCCTGCAATGCTGCTGTGGCCTGAGCATGTCACAGAGCATGTGAGATACAGAGGACTGACATGGACTTTGTGGTGGGTCTCGGACTCCAGAAACTGGTGGGTCTCCTTGACGTGTTGGGAGCTCAGATGCCAGGGGCCAGCATGGAGGAAAGCCAAGGGTACAGGTGAGGATCATGACGGTGCTCACAAGGAAGGGTTCCCAGGGCCATCGCTCCGTGCACACGGTGCAGTGCCTACAGAAGGGGCTGTCCTGCTCCACTGGACATTGTCCTGCTAGTCCCCAGCTGAGCACTGGCCGGAGCTGCAACAGCCATGGGAGAGCTGGATCAAGTAGGAGAAGCGGCTGATAGGAGCTGGGGCTTCAGCAAATCCATATGGCATGAGTGGGGAAGCCGAGAGAGCAAACAACCCCATGCAGGTCTTGTTCTCGCCCAGGAAGGAGCAGTAGTGCTGGAGCAGCACCAGTCCAATGCCAGGCACGGGGTATTTGGAAGGGAAGACATCTCCAGTTTCTGAGACATCCTTTTACAAACCAGTTCTGCATTTCTCTGGCTCTGAAACCATGCCCTTGCTCCACCGGGAAGAGGACAGAGAGGAGATCAGATCCAGGACTCACATTAAAGGAAGGGGTATGTTTACTTGCCAGAAGCACTAGCAATGTCATATAAGCCCTCCCGGTTCATTTCAGTTTATTTAATATTTAATAAAGTCCATCTGGAGTCTGTGTGCCAATTTTTCTCTGTAAAGCACACATTTTTGAGCAAAGTTTCCATTCACAACTGTTTACTTGGGGTTCAGCACACCAGACCAAAGGGGTTAAAGTTGAATGTGTCAGAAAGGTAATGCGAAGTTCTTCCACTAAACTGCTTTGAACAAGAGGCTTGATGACTTCTTTCTCCCCACAAAAGTTTGCTTCTTTAGAAATGTAGAACAATTAGCTTTTCTTTGGAGGACAAAATATGAAAAGCCTTAGAAAATCTATTGGGACTGCAGCTCTGTATGTGTCTGTAACCTCACATGAGAAGAGAGATACGGTTTGAGTTAGAAGTTGGTGTGAAAATCAGCACACCTCTGTTCTGGTGGTAGCCCAGGACCCCCAAAACCAGGGCAGGCATCTTTAGTCACGAGAAAGTGATGACTAAAATTATTTGTAGCTTTGCTCGCTTGTTGGTCTTTCCAGCTTTGTGCCAGGCACAGCTTGGGCTAAGCCTGGACCTCATCTCAAATCTGAAAACATGCCGGATGCATTTTGCTGAGCTTTGTGACCTGGACTGGTCAGAGAGCACTGGCTGGTGGGTGATGCTGCCCAGGGCCACCAAGCATCAACACCGGCAGTCCTGGTCTCACCCTTGCTGAAGGCTTTCCCCGATGCACAGTGGGAAGGAGAAGCAGAAGCAGCTCTGGAAAGTTGCCATCAGCAAAACAGAAGTCAAACTTGCCACTGATGGTGATGGACACCCTACCCTCCCCTCCCACGTGGCTTCTGCACCACGGTGGGTCTCATCTGATTATTCACTGACAAAGTCGCCGTATGGAGCTTCCTTGGAGCATCTGGAGAACATCTACTACACCCCTGGGTGGCCGCCGGAGCGGGGCCAGCTGTCACCTCCTGCTCAGCTCACACATGGCCACGGGTTTGAGCACTCCCTGCATTTTGCTGAAACAACACCAAACACCCGCCATGAAAATACATTTTTCAAAGCGCTATCAGCTTGTTTAAACACATGATAAATCTGAGCAAAATGTTGTTCCTACTGAGACAAGCTGAGAAGAACGATAAACTTCAAGAGGCAACTCATGAGACTGCACAAGTGGACAGGACACAGGCAGGACCCTCATATTTCATCATCCCCAGCCTCTTCTGCAGTGGCTGCTAAGAGCCACCTCTGAACGCCAAAAACACCAAGTCAGGCTTGCCAGTGCTTGCCAGGGCCACGCAAGTGTTCAGAGCTCCAGAGTACTTCTGCCCTCAGAACCTCGGATCTGTGCTTGGATGTGTTTTTTTCTTTTTTAAAGACACAATGTTTAAATGTAATTTTATCATTTAATGGAAATACATGCTATGGGCAAGCTGTCCTTATGGAGCTGCAGTATGGGAAACAAGGAGCTCTGTGGATGCTGAGCGTTATGGATGGGCAGCTAAGCATCATTGACCAACTTTTCACAGAGGAGGGGAAAAAGCACAGGTTAAAAAAAACCCAACTTGTTTAGAGAGAATGCTGTTCCCCTTCAGTGATCAAATCAAGGGCCAGAGCTTTAAAAGTACTTTGATCAGTTGGGCACCTGTAAGATCTCACAGCAAAGGGGGGCACTCAAGTTCCCCTGCCATGGCCAGACCTCCCTCCTTCAGAGGGAAATGTTTTAACCAGTTCACTTCAGAATTCAGATCCTTCAGCTTGCAACAAGCATCGAAGGAACAAGTCTAAGGAGAGGGGATGACTGTTCTCCTCACTCACACTTTCTTGCTATAAACCTTAAAGAAATTAACTTAAAAGTAACCAGCTAACCCCAACTCCTGCATCTCCTGGGCAGGCAGTGTCTCTGCGGTGCAGGGCTGTGTATAGCAAGCTCTGCAGAGACGGACAGACAGACGGACTTTGCAGCCTCCCATGCCACAGAGCCAAGCTTTCCATCGCCTGCCCAAAGCACCGCCTGTCACCAACGGGGACATCCCCTGGGCAAAACTAGGTGTTGATGCAGACACTCTGCTGGGCAGGGGGATAAAAAGATGATGAAATAATAATTAAAAAAACCCAAACCTGCCTGAACCCAGAGGCAAGCAGGCTGCGCTAGCACCATGACAGTATAAACTGGAGTCAGTAAAGTTTTGCTGCTTTACTATGATTTTGTCATCACTATCAAATAATAAAAAATGAAAACATCTGAAAGATAACTTGTGCATGCTTGGGGGCATTTTGAACGTACAGGTTTTTGCGTTTGTCTTTTTCCAGCTGATATTTACTTCTACATAGTTGTCAGCACAGTGGGTCAGCATTACCAATACACATTTGATGTCCTGTTCAGGAGCACTAACTCCCCTCTTCACACACACCAACATCCCCACACAGATGTTCCCCAGCTGAGTTGAACATCACCAGCCAATGATGAGGTTGTCTGGATCCTGCTCTGCAGCGCTCAAACCTGGGACAATCACAGAGATTAATTTCCTTACTTTACAATGGACCAATAAGAAAAAACACCTACCCAATTTGGAAAAGAAATTTCAATGTACACAAGTTTTCCAGATTAGGAAAAAAAAAAAAAAAAAAAAGAAGAATTTGTTAATATATGTAATATATGTCACTTCTCTCTGTGGTTGTATTTCACAGAGGAAAATTTTCGAAACAACTTTGACTTTTATTAGAGGACAAATGTGATGAACATTGTTTTTTAATCATTTTTTTAAAAATTAATCAGCTGGTCCATCTCCAGTCTGAGTCCATATCCTCAGAAGGTAATCTATAAATACCTTCAGAAGATGACTTTGGGAACCAAGAAATGAGGATTGATTTGAAACAATTGTTTCATACACTCAGGGAAAATTAAAATCCTAGGCTTATAGGATATTTCATGTTGGAAGGGACCTCAGGAGGTCTCCAGTCCAACTGCCCACTCAAAGCAGGGTGCTCTGAGATGCTCAGGACTTTACCCAGTCTGGTCTTTACAGCCTCCAAGGATGGAAACTGCACATCATCTCTGGGCAACCTGTGCTACTGCCTGACAGTCTGCACAGGGAGAAAGGTTTTCCTTATGTCCAGGTTGGACCTCTCTTGGTTCAACTCACACCCTCCCACATCCTCTCATTCCCCCCCCCACACTGTTGTGAAGATGCCAGCTCTGACCACCTCTCTAGGCTGCTGCGAGGTCCCCAAAGCCTCCCCTGCTCCGAGCTGAACAAACCCTGCTTCTTCAGCCCCTCCTGGCATGGCCAGTGTTCCAGCCCCTGCCCATCCTGGCAGCCTCCACCAAACTCACACCAGTTTACTCCCATCTTGCTTGTACTGGGGGGCCCAAAATTGGAGGTGGTGCTCCAGATGCAGTCTGACAAGGGGGGCAATCACCTCCCTCCATCCCTGGCCATGCTCCTCTTAACACACGCCGGGATGCCACTGGCCTTCCTTTCTCAGCTCCTTTAATCAAATTACACATATATAATATCTTTATCTGATATGAAGCCATTCTCATCCCGTTGTCCATTGCAACATGAGATATTGTGCTGCCAGTTGATATACTTTGAAATCTGACTGATAGGAGTTAATGGCTTGCAGGAACGCAGAGCTCTCCCAGGCATTTCAAAGCCAGTTTTCTGTGTCTAGTGCCCGGTGAGGACTGTGAGACATTGCTCACACATGCTGAGCACCAGTCTCAGATGTTTCAGTTCCTGCACTTAGGGACCCGCTCCAGCCACCAAAGCCTCACTGATGCTGCAACATAAACTGCAAACATTAAACAGAGCATGAACTTTGAGGCTGAAACCTGGGCCCTGAAAAATAAAATAAACCCCAGCAGTTTTGTGCTAATTCTGTTTGCTTCAGCAGCTCTTCTTGGGAGAACATACCCTGCAATGGACGGGAGCCTGGAGCTGGGCTGCAGCCCCGAGCTATGATATCAGAAAACGTCCGGACACTTCCATTAACATTAGCTTCTCTTCTTTGTTGTATATTCAAAAAATTAATCTTCCAAAAACCGTAAATTTTGTATTAGCTCTTTCTCTAGAAGAACATGACAGAGACGTTTACATGTACCCACGTCTAATCCTCAGCAATCCCCAGCAGGCTCTTTGCCTCCAGCACTTTCTTGGAACATCTCTCAGCACACCCAAAAGCCTTCCGTTGTGCTCATGCAGCACTTGACGAGGAGAGAGACAAGCCACGGGGCTAAAATCAGAGAAGCAGAACGAATTCATGGGCTCTGGGGCTGCTCTGAAGCCCATCGCACCCTGCCGCTTCTCTCGGGCATGGGGGCAGCTGCTCCTGCACAACTTATCTTGGTAGATAAGAGAGAAAAAGAAGCAACACTGAGTAGAGAGAAACAGGACAGGAGCCCTCCCCAGCTGCCTCAGCATCACAGCATGTTCTGGTGGTTGATATCTCACTGAAGCAGGATGTCCAAAATCCTCACCCCATCACTGCCCCAGCAGAGGTGGTAGATGCTGCGCGCAGATGGGCCAGAGGAGAAGCAGCTCCAGTGCTACCTCGTGGCTAGCAGATGAAGAGCAGAGCAAGTCAAGGCTTAGGAAACGGAGAGATGAAAATGGCTAGGCTCAACCCACACTCTGAATCCACGTTTTTGTTTTTCCTCTCTCCTTTCTTCCCCCTTACCTTGTAATCCTGGGGGTGTTTCAGACATTGACTTTGGGTTTGGCTGTTTTAAAGGCAAGGCATCATTAGTGAGTGAGGTACCTAGAGCTCCAGATGTCTCCTGAGTCAGCTTGTGCTCAGCGTCTGTGTAGCAGCGGGTGACCCTGATGCAGAGCCCAGTTCCTGCAGGCATAAACTTATTCTCACATTAGGAGTGGGGACCTGGCTCCTTGCCAGTCAGCAGGAAGGTGAAGGTGTCCTGGTTTCGGCTGGGATAGTGTTAATTTTCTTCCTAGTAGCTGGTACAGTGCTGTGTTTTGGATTTAGGATGAGAATAATGTTGATAACACACTGATGTTTTAGTTGTTGCCAAGTAGTGCTTACACTAAGTCAAGGACTTTTCAGCTTCTCATGCTCTACTGACTGAGAAGACTGGAGATGAACAAGAAGCTGGGAGGGGGCGCAGCCAGGACAGCTGACCCAAACTGGCCAAAGGGCTATTCCATATCGTATGGCGTCATGCTCAGTATATAAAGTAGGGGAAAGCTGTCTGGGGGGCTGCTGCTCAGGAACTGGCTGGGCATTGGTCAGTGGGTGGTGAGCAATTGCATTGTGCATCACTTGTTTTGTATATTCTTTTATCAATCATCATCGTTGTTGTTGTTGTTATTATTATTATTTTCCCTTCCTTTTCTGTCCTATTAAACTGTCTTTATCTCAACCCACGAATCTTACTTTATTTTTTTCTTTCCCGATTTTCTCCCCCATCCCACTGCGGGGGGAGTGAGCGAACAGCTGTGTGGTATTTAGCTGCCTGCCAGGTTAAACCACGACAGAAGGGAAAAGCATCCTTCTGGATGTCAAGAAAGTGCATACACAAGAATGCAAAAGTACTAATTTCTTTTTTTTTAAACAGCATATTAACTAAAACCATAGTAAGTTAGCTTCTCTCTTATTTTATGCCAAATCTGGTATAAAGTTACAACTGTGTTATTGTGGTACATCTGACCAACATGCTTTACGCCACATCCTTCCTCACCTAGTTGTTAAGGCTGAATTATTTTTGTACCAGCCCTTCAAAGAGTACCAGGAACAGAAATTCTCAGCACGAAGCTAACATACATGACTCCAGCTCTGCTGTCAGCTTGTATGCTCCCCCTCCCCAGGCACAGTTTTTGTGGATTCAGTTGTGTGTCAGATACACACTTCATCAATGAGTAAAGGAGATGATGGAAACATGTTTCAGGACAATGTTATTCTCTCCTCATTTGTAAATAACACTCAGTTCCTATATTTTCTTTGTATTAATAGAGGCTAAGAGATTTGGGGCTGTTCAGCCTGGAGAAGAGAAGGCTCTGGGGAGACCTTATAGCAGCCTTCCAGTACCTGAAGGAGCCTACAAGAAAGCTGGAGGGGGACTTTTTACAAGGGCACATAGTGATAGGACAAGGGGTAATGGCTTTGACCTGAAAGAGGGTAGATTCAGATTAGGTATAAGGAAGAAATTCTTCACTATGAGGGTGGCAAGGCACTGGAACAGGTTGCCCAGAGAAGCTGTGGATGCCCCATCCCTGGAAGTGTTCAAGGCCAGGTTGGATGGGGCTTTGAGTCAACCTGGTCTAGTGGAAGGTGTTCCTGCCCATGGCAGGGGGATTGGAACTGGATGATCTCTAAGGTCCCTTCCAACCCAAACCATTCTACGATTCTATGATTAACATATATATTTTTCTTATATGCAATTACCTATTTCTAGCAGCAAATTCATTTCCTTGGGTACCCCTAGACTACCAGCAGTGGGTAAGTTTCTTGTGATTCTACAAACTGGATATCTTTCAGAAATTCCAAATTTTATTTTTACCCTTGAACAACAAGAAGTAAATTTCATTGCAAATGAGGAGTGTTGTTACTGTAGCCTATGCAAAAATATTCCACAGTCACATCAGATCCCTGTGAGTTTTAGGAGAAAAACAATTTCACCCAAATAACAGTGTAAGGAAAATGTTCTTTCACATCATACAGAACAAATAAGAAAACCTGCCAACCTGAAAGTAAGCAAACAGCAGTTGCAAATTATAAACAATTAAGTTATGTAGCTGACATCCATGTTTTCAGCCTGTTTGGTACATTTTAACATGCAGCAGGAGAACCTGATCCCGCTCCAGCTGGTGGCAAAGCTCCCTGCAGCTGGAGCGCAACCAGAGCTGCAGCACAGAGGCTGGGATGCATCTGCACTGGGGAGTCGTGCTGGCGAGCTCCACGAGCCCGGCCACCTCTGGTGAGGGCCATACGTCCTCCCTGGCACGGGGGGCACAGTTAGTCACCCAAACCCACCTGCATAAGTGACCTGGGGTGTTATAGGGGGCCACCAGGCTCTCCTGGCAGCCCCTGCCTTCAGCCGGCTGGCAGCAGCATCAAGCAGGCTCTCATCTGCACATTACCCACCTCACAGTTCCACCACAGCCCTGGCTTCCTCAAAACGATTCACAAGCACAGCTGGGTGCCCTGGGAAGCCAGCAGCACCGCTCAGGCACCACAGCCTGTGCTGCGCCCTTGCTATTGCCGCTCCCAGGGACTCACCCCCAAACATCGCCTTTCCAGAAGCAAGAAGACCCCTTTGTCACACACAAGTTTGATGGGAGCTGGTTTTGCCCCAGTAGAGTGCCTTGCTTTTCCGAAAACACAGTCCACAAAGGCCAAATTATCTCTGCTTAATCCTCAGGAGTTTGGCAGGGCTTCCTGCACCAAGCTTGGAGCGGGCGCACTGAGCACAGGAGGGTGGCCCCATGCCACGACACCCTGGCCACACCAGTTTCTGGTTCACACAGAACAAGGGACCTGAACAATGTGCCACGTGAAGTTGGGGGAGCCCTGCTCAGAGCAAAAAGGGACCCCAAACCCCAAGTCTTTACTGAAAAATAGCTCCTTGGACACAGTGGCGCTCTGCAGGTACTGTGTCTGCATTGTTTTCCCTGCAAACTTGAGGGATGATCTGACATAAGAGGTTTTGTCCCCGGTCTGAGCACCGACAGGAGTTATAATGACTGTGGACCAGTTCAAACCCAAGTCCCGTCTGCAGCAAAGCAGTTTATGCTCCTACACAAGCCTAGAAAAACATATCTGCCTTCTGACCCATGAGGCACAGTTTAAAATATAGGTTATTAAATTGCATCTTTAATGACTAAGTCCAGAGGCCCAACACTAAATTTTTTGTTTTAAAGACTAAACCAGAGAAGAAGACAAGTTGCAGTGCCTTGGTGCTCTTTTTTTTGTAAGGCAGGGAGCCATGAGAGTAAAACAACCAACTGACCACGAGATGTACCTGGCACACACAGTCGGCAGCTGCAGAGGAGTCTGCGGCATCCCTGCACAGCTGCACAGCAGCAAGGACCACTGCTGCTCCCCAGGGCTGCCCTGCTCCCCTGAGACCTTTATGAACCTCACCCCCGTACCCCAGCATCCCACCTCCCCAGCATCCCACCGCCCCGGCACCACAGATCTATGCCTGCCCTTTGCTGTGGGCTCAGCACCACCAAAACCCATCACCATGACAGGGCTTTGTTTATGGTCTGTGTTCCTTGTTAAAGAGAAATGGGGATTATGTTTAACAAGTGAGTCCACTGGAGGATCACAAGTCATGCCAAATGAGACTAATTCAGTTTGTTAAACAAATCCAGCTGAAGATGTGCCAATATTTGCTCAATATTGATAAAATAAATGGTTTAAAGTGAAAAGTACATTTATGCAATTGTTTTATGGAGACGTTTTAACCAAAACACTGGAGTAGGTCCCCAGGCAGGCTGTGACGTCCCCATCATTGGGGATGCTCAAGTCTGCCTGGCAGCCCCACTCCAGGAGACCCTGCTGGGGCAGGGCTGGACACAGGGGTCTCCAGAGGCCCCTGCCCACCCCAGCCCTCCTGTGGTTCTCACTTGGACATGTTTTTCTTTGCTATCTCTTGCCCAGGACCCGAGACCTGCCTCAATGGCACACAGCGACAGTGCCTGCTGCAGCCGTATCCCTCTCACAGGGCAGGGGTCCCCTGAGCCCATCGGCTGCCCCGTCCAGCCACTCCAATGGGGCAGCCAGTGCCACAGCCAAAATGCTCTGCCATGTGAGCCAAAAGCAGTACCCCTAAACCCACAGCAAATCTCAACAGAAGTGATGGGCATCCACGCTTTGGAAGTGCAGACACAGATTTTCCAGCTCAGCTAAGGAAATCCAGCGGGTATCCACCTCCTCTGCAGACATTAAGAGCCTTGGCTTTTATACTGCAAAAAGTGAAAGTTTTCATAGTGAAAGATTTTATGTGCCCTGAGTAGTGAGTAAGTTAGATAGCGAGTGGCTGTAGCATCAGAGTCTAGCCTGGTTGCAAAGCGCATCCGAAATGCAAGTGCAGAGGCAGCTGCTCAGTGCTGAGCTCCCTGCAGCTGCAGGCTCCAGCTCAGTGTTGACCCATAGCACCAGCATCATTACAGGCCAGGTTTTCAGCGTGTACCCAGGCCTCTGGGACAGTTTTGCAGGGGTATGGAAATGATATAAATTAGAGAAATGAAACAGCTCTTTAAATGCAGATAATTTGATGAATAATAGCCCCTTGAAGGGGCTGTAATTCATCGTAGTGAAAATTATTTTCTGTTAAAGGGAAGTGCAGTAAGGAATGTAACACAGCTAGGGAAAAAACATAACATAAAATACAGCCTAAGCCATAACAACCGACAGTGCATCCCCCACCTCCAAAACTGTTCAGCACCTTTTTTTCCACTCCATTCCTAAACACAGCTCTGTGTGCCTCTTCCCTGCGGTGTCCGGGGATGCTGGGGGTGTTTCACTGCAGCATTGCCAGGGCACATGGGCAGATTCCCGGTATTTCAGCAGGACTGCTGTGCACATGAGGGCAACACTTTGGCTGCTCCACATGATAAAGTAATTACATGATTACAGCCGGATCTGGAAGATCCTGAGTGGGATGATACCTGAAAACTTCATTCTCTAATCTTTTCAACTTGAACCAGGCGTATTACAAAGGCATGTTTTAAATAATTGCTTTGCTTCAGCAGCCATGGGAGCAGTGAATTCTTCAGTGCTTTACACTAGTTTTGGTGCACACGCCATACCAAATCTAACTATGTCATCTTAGCTAGAATACGTGAAGACAAGCAGGCGGGCAATAAATATACGTTATTGCTCTATGAAACAAGATAAATGTCTCTAGGAATATATACATGGCCTTTAGCAATAGTTAGCATCCACCCCCTCTGAAGTGCACAGTAATTATTTCGTGCATGTCAAGAATGCTTCTCTCTTTATTCTATCTATTTTATCCTTCTTCTCCCACCACTATTTTTATAACTTCTAATGATCATTTGAAAATAGGAGTTTGTGTTAGAAACAAGAATTTTCAACATAGCAACAAGGAAAGGTATAGGATAAACATGCTTCTCCATGGAGATTAAGTGTGGAGGACTGTCTAGACAGCTAAATTCCTATGGATTTCATTTATCAGGTCTGTCATGCCAAGATCTGTTTTGTTTCCAAACAAGGTCTGGCAAAACCTTCACCCCACTGCAGCGCCCAGCTTCTCCCTTCGGCTCTGCAGCCCTGCAGCCGCGGATGCTCGGCGAGTGGGATCCTCTCATCCTCCACCTCAGAAAGCTGCCGGGCAGGGTTTAGGGTAATGCATGCAAGTGCTGATACCCACTGTGCCGTTCAGCATCCCTGCCTCACAGCGTTCAGTCACCATCCACTAAAAACAGAGGCTTCTTTGCTCTGACCTGTAGGACACACATGGGGTTCATCACAGCAGCATTCCAGCCTGGCAAAAATCCTTCCCAGGAAATCACATTTCACTGATCTCCAGTTGCAGGTCTTAAGAGTGTGTTTCCATTGCAGCACATAAACTTCTTTCTTTCTCATTTATGTAAAATAATTGAGGAATTTGTTTCTTCGAGTCCCAGTGGTCAAGAGATTAACAAAAGTCCATGATTTACATGCAGCCTTATGTCCATCACATTACCAGATTTTGAGAGACTTGCACGAAGTCAGCTCAGCCTTCTGAAAGCTGAGCAATAATATAGTATTCATAATCTCATTGTATTTATTTAAACTTTTCAATTAAGGAATCCTGGGAGTAGGGTTATGGTTACACCCCGCCCCAGCTCAGGGCATCAGCCTGGGCAAAGGGGAGGTCTGTGTGTCTGACTGCCATGGTTTAACCCCGGTCAGCATCCAAGCTCCACCCAGCCACTTGCTCACTCCCCCCTGGTGGGATAGGGAAGAGAATTGGAAGAGTTAAAGTGAGAAAACACATGGGTTGAGATAAAGACAGTTTAATAGGTAAAGCAAAAGCCGCACATGCAAGCAAAGCAAAACAAGGAATTCATTCACTACTTCCCATCGGCAGGCAGGTGTTCAGCCATCTCCAGCAAAGCAGGGCTGCATCACGCATAACAGTTACTTAGGAAGACAAACGCCATTACTCCAAACGTCCCCTCTTCCTCCTTCTTCCCCCAGCTTCATATGCTGAGCATGACGTCATATGGTGTGGGATATCCCTTTGGTCAGTTGGGGTCAGCTGTCCCAGCCGTGCCCCCTCCCAACTTCTTGTGCCCCCCAGCCTTCTCGCTGGTGGGGTGATGTGAGAAGCAGAAAAGGCCTTGACTCTGTGTAAGCACTGCTCACCAGTAACTAAACCACCCCTGTATTACCAACACTGTTTTCAGCACAAATCCAAAACATAGCCCCATGCTAGCTACTATGAAGAAAATTAACTCTATCCCAGCCAAAACCAGCACACTGACATTCGTAGAAATGTCAAAAAATGCTGTCATGAGAGCTTAACACCCTGATCTAAGGCATGCAGGGTTTTCTATTTGCAAAGCAAGTCTGAAATATTGAAGCCCCTCAACTTGCCTATTGCAGACCCCCAGCTTGGATACTGGAGCACGCAGGTAGCCTCTTCACTGGCAGAGCGTGTACCCACATGGAGCAGGTTACAGCATCACAAACTCTGTGCCATATTCAGCAGTGGAAACCTCAGAAAGGTGTCAGGAAAATAAGGATTTGACTCTTAATCCTGTCTATGAAAACTTATTGCTAGTCTTCAGTACTAGGGATCAATCTACAAGTCCATAAAGAATTAGTAATAAATTAACTAGTGTGTTATTTGCCTGTAAGACAAGAGATATGGATGATTTATTGGGCCATGACAGTGTCTTACTTTTTTAATGAGCAGCTACTTAATAACTCTTTATGGTCTGCTTATAAAAGCAGCAAAACCAGTAATACTGTAGCACTACGAGAACAGTATTGCTGCTGTAGTCTAGGGATGATCTTGGCACTTCCCCTCATACCTACAGAAGTCAATTCAAAGAAGACTCATCAAACAAAGAAAAAGATCAAGCGAAGGAAAAACCCCACAGGTAGTTGCACTAAAAAAAAATTATTCATACACAAACCAAACAAAAAAACCCATTGTATTTTCCCTGAAAGAGAAGCTGGACAAACCAAAAAGTCACCTAAAAATTATTTTTCCACATATACCATTAGCAAAATTACTACTGTTTGTACAGACGCATGGGAACAGGAGGATACAGGAGCATCTTTGTACCTACAGCAGCCTGGCAGATCAGTAACCTGAATGCCCCATGTTAGCTGGAGTGGGTACAAGTGGCCACACAAACTTGGGAATCCAGAGCAGCCACTTAGACTGCATATGTGAGGTTTTATGCAAATGAAGAAATGAAGGAAAATGTCTTTTTTCTTTTCCCAAGCTAAATTAACTTAAAATAAACACAGCTAAATTCCCCCCATGGATTTCAGAGGAGACTTGAGTAGGCACCTTTTCAATATTAACATAAAAAGTGCAAAGTGTCACAAACCATCCTGAGACAATTTCTGCCATGAGGGACTTGACTCCATCAGCTCCCTCTGCTCATTCCTGCCAGTTTGCACGCTACCAACACCTCCAGCTCACTGCTCTAATGCAGAACTGCCTGGTCCTGCAGTTTAGCTCTGAAGGGATGGGCTCTGAAAAAACCACAGCGATCATGGCTGCATTTTGGATACATCCCTGGGGTCCTCCATGTTGCAGGAAGAATTCAGATCCAGACTTTTCTGTACTGCTTCTCACCTCTCGCTTTTGCACTCCCAGTGCCCACTGACTGCAGGACCACTGCAAATCCCTTCTCACATCCAACATCTGAAATTCCTTCCCGCAGTCAACATCTCTGGAATAAAATCTTGCTGCTATAGTAACAAAGCCATGATAAACAGATTATCCCATCTTGAAGCAAGCCATATATCATCCGAAGCCTGCTGTGGTGCTCCTCCCTCCGGGGTCCCTGCTCTCTCGCCTTCCTCTAAAAGAGATGGGTTTATGTGCTTCCAACTGCAGGGGCAGAAGTACTTGAGAAATGACCACTTGGCTGGATGATGAATATCATTCATGTCTACTATTGCTTTGCTTTTAATAACTTTGAACTTCTACATAGCTTTCATGCTAAAAAGTCAAGTAATCCTCCTGACTCCAGCCTGCCAGCTTTGCAACATGCCTGCTTGCTGCCAAATCACAAGATCTCTGTCTTGCTGTCTCTGCGTGGTCACGTGCAGCGAATGCCAAGTGTCCGTGACAATTAATATCTGTATTAATTACCATGTAGTTTTTTGATGCAGCAGAGATGCAGAAAACTAGAGTCAAATCATACTCTTGGAGAAAATCTGCACAGGGGAGCAGGAACATCCTGTTTTCATTATTATGAGATGATAATATTAAACAGGACGTAATTATATCCTCATTAGTTATGGTCATACATGTTTATTTGTGGGATTAAATATTTCTATTCAAACCACAGAACTAGATCTAGCCCTAAAAAAATGAAAGGACAGCTTTCCCTCTGAAATTAAAAAGTTTTCCCTCTGAAAAGTGCCAAAGAGTTGATAAAATCCATTAATAACCAAATAAGCAAGTAACCAAATAAGCAAAACTACTGATGGGATCTCAGGTGCCACGGCTGTGGCACAGTGGAGATGGCTGCGAAATGACAGCACTTTCCTCCCGGACGGGCACGGGGAGGATTGGCTGGGCGAAGGGAAGGAGCCTCTGAGATGGAGCCCCTGGAGAAGGAGCCTCTGGGGAAGAACGTCCCAGCGGTGGAGCATCCTCCTGTGCAAGGGTTGCCCCACGAGAAGCACTCTGTGCATCCCCAAAACCTTCCTTGGCCTCAGGCAGAGGGTTTGTCAGCAGGAGGGACAGGATCCCACTTGCCTGGGCAGGTGAGGGGTGGTCCTACTCCTGGGAGGACCAGGATGCTTCAGCGAAGCTGGATGTCAGCTGCTTCTGCTATCACAGCATTGTACAATAACAGATTTGATATTTCTTTTTCCAGAAAACATGGCAGGAGCTGAGGGGGGGTTGTGTGTGATGACAGGCAGTCCCTAACCCAGCCGAGGGGTCAGTTGGACTGTTGGCAGGGGTGTCATCACCATGGGCTTCTGCTTGCTGCTGAGGTGAATGCTCTCCACTGCTTTCTCTAACCTGTTTGCTCCCATCTGCTAGACCTTCATTGGGAGGAAGGAGTAAAGCCAAAAGGAGGAGAAAAACAACTGTCATGGGAGGATAAATCAAGACGCCAGAAGGTCTAAAGACTGCCTTCAGCCTGAGCTCATCCTCTGTGCAGCCCAGCCGCAGAATTCACCGGGGCCAGTAGCAACCACGGCTGATGGATGTGCAGCCACGGGGGCTTTGAGCCAGGTAGGCTTGGGCCATGCACAGAGCCACTGGCCTTACTCCCATTTTCCCCGATGTTCCTTTTTCTGTTACTTCATCCATCCATGAGCAGCTGCTACGCATGCGATCCAGGTGGATGGCTCTCCTCTGCTTGGCAGCAGAGCACCAGCAGGTCCCTGTCAGACTCACTCGATGGCTCACATGCAGGGAACCACACCGTAAGGGCAGCTGCACCCACCACCTGAAATGGTATCTCTCTTCAGAGCCTAAAATATTATTTATTTTCTGATCTGTCTTTTTTTAATGGAAGAGGAAAGCTTCACTGCCTTCTTCCTCATTTATTATGGGCATTAAGTTAAACATTGTTTCCTCTTAAATTCAATCTAATCAAATTAATATCAATATTGTACTGAGCCAGGCTAATCTAATTAGTGTCGATATTTAATATATTTTCTGCAGGTTGTGCTAAGAATGAGCTTCTTGCTTTCCGTCACTGAGTCTGGAAAGAAGAAATAGCATTTTCTTCCAGTTCAGGAATCCATACCAAATATGAATAAGGAAAGGCCTGGGGCATTAAGTGCTGCCTTCCTTGGCCCCTCCTGTGCCCCGTCTGTGTGCATAAGCGATGCTCCGGGAGCTGCAAGGCATCGGCCGCCTGGGCAGGGCAGATGAGTGTTCTTGGAAACCAGCAATGGTAACAGAGAACTAGGAGGAGGGAGGACCTGAGGGGGATGATTCCCTTTTCTGGGTATCCAGGCACCAGGCTCAACGAGCACAGTCAGAGGCACCAAAACATGGAGGAACCACGAGTGGTGGAGCACAGGAAAGTGATGGGACCCCCCAGCCCAGGGGCAGCTGGGTGGGGTGAACGTCCCCAGCACCGCATTGGCTTCACATGCACTTACAGGGCAGTAAGTGTTCATTCGAAAAGCGGATGCCATTTCTAATGGCTTGCAAATGGGTACAGTTCACAGAAAAAGTGTTCCTCAACTCCCTGGTCCCTGGGTAATACATTTCCGTGCACAGTTTTATTTCATTAGTCCTTTAGAGACATAGAGAAGAAAGAAATCTCCACAAGTAATCACCTTTATAAAGCACATCTTCCTCCTCACAGCGTTCTCCTACTTCCAGCAAACAAAGCGGGAAAAGCCAACATGAGAGACTGATGTGCAAACCAGAAGTGTCCCTCCCTCAACACCTCCCAGCCATCTGCTCCAGCAGGGAGGTTCAGAGCATAACGGCTCATTAACAAGCCAAAAAGTCGTTGGATTATCTTTTGTTAGTGCTAGCTGATTGCAAAAATGCCGGGTTAGCAAGCTGCATGAGTTACAATACACAATAGTCGCTGAAAAGTAAATAAAATAAATCCAAGATTCCTACATGCAGCTGTCATTATGAACACAAAGAGCTCAGCATTAAGTGCTATAAAAGGAGTTTCATCCTTGATTATTGCAATAGAGTTACGGTCCACACATCAAAGTGCTCTGACAAGTAATAAAATCTGCTGAACACTGATACCATAACTCAACTGGGCAGAAAAAATTACTCACTGGTTATGCGAAGGGAGCAGGCATGCAACCATCGGAGATGAGAGGAAGGAGTTTAGAGCAGAATTGCATCATATTTTGGTTCTAGTAATAGCAGCAAGTTAAATGTGATTTGGTATTATTCAGAATACAATTCTCTTTTTGTTTTGGACCCGGCAGCAAATAATCTCATTTCATGTCAAGACCTTTCCCCCGATACGTGTGCCCCCACTGAGAAGTAGAGATGCTGGGAGCATGAGGTCTGAGGGGGTGAGGTCAGGTTGCTCCTCCTCAAAATCAGGAGCCACATCACACAGCTCCCTCTACCCTGCAGCGTGTGTGCTGCGAACAGCTGATGCTGCCGGCTACTTTGAGCTCTAGGAAGATGTCAAAATCTGCAGGAAACCTTCCGACAAGCTTTCACAGCCAGATACAGAGAAGCGGTGGAACTTCTGGAGTTACGTAAATATTTTTCTTATATGGTTAAACACAACCACTTTATCCTTCCTCAGCACTGTGATAAAAAGCACATTTTAAATAAACAGGGTTTCAAATGGATGTTTTGATTTTGCATGCTTCATGCCTTTTTTCATTTATTGGAATATACTCTTGCTGTAAGTACTACAGGTGAGACCCCCCAGCTTGGTTAGTTACATCTGGAAAAATGTGACATGTTTTTCCAAATCTTTTGATTCAGAGTTACTTTTTGGTTTAAACTATAAAAATAACCATTTGTGAAAAAGACAACTTAGATTATAACTTCTTGCTCCATGTTTTTTTCTGGTCCGCATTGCTCAATACTAGGAGTCCCATCTGGTGCAGAGTTGTCGCCCCCGGCTGCGGGGTCGGCTTCAGCTGGGACCCTGGCAGGGATCCCCCGCACCACTCGCTTCAGCATCCCCGCGACTCGGGCGCAGAGCCTCCTCCCAACGGCCTTGGCAGTTTGATATTAACGGAGATTATTAAATTACAGAGAGTAAAGTGGTTACTTGAGGAAATAGGCTTTTTTTCCATTAAGGAGACATTCAGAAACCGCCGCAGATTTCTGAAAGTCTATTTATTTTCAGTAAGCAGCTGCAAAATAATTTGCAAACAAATTTCAGCTCTGCGTATGTTTGCAGGCTGTTCAGCGCCGTTTCAGTCAAGCAGTTTCTCATTGATCCAACATACTGTGTGCTGTTCTGGTCACACTGTCAAAGCTTTGCACATAATTGTAATATAATATTAATATAGATGGTTTCATACTTGTTTAGTGAGCAATAAACTCTCTAGTTTACACATGAGCACAGCTGACTGTTTGTGTGCAATACAGTCACATCCCAGCACAGCGAAGATAAAAATAGTTAACGTAAATGTTCCCCAGGCACAACTAATAAGGGTTATGGACAGAGGAATAAATATTATGCTCAGCCCAAGTACACTTTGCTAACCCCATGTTCCTCTTCTCTGACCGAATCCAACCAAATCTAATTAAAACAAAGTGGGACGTTGTTGCAACACAAACTCATGAGAGAGGGGTCGGCTTTCCCAGCCCCTCTCCTGGAAAAACTGTGGATTTGCACCTTAGAAAGGACCAGAATTTAAGCCATTTTGCACATCACTGCATGGCAGGGGTCAGAAAAGGGCTGACGTTGTGAAACCTTTGCAATAAAGCATGCTGCAGGTCTGCAGGAGGCTTGGAATTAAAACCTAAATAGCTTTAATAAATCCGATGAGTTGATTTCAATTAAAAAGAAGTTATTACAATAGCCGTTATTTTCTTATTAGGACATTTAAGCAGCCCCTATTAAAAGATTACAAAATATTGAGCATTGTAGGGCTTCTTAAGCACACTGTTTAGAATATTTCTGTTTAAATTTTTTTCTGTTTAATACTTCTGTCTAAATCCAACATTATTAGCATTAGACATTCGTGTACAAATTTCAGACCACGGGTTTGAGAAGCCCTGAGACCTTCCCCAGGGGGTATCCTCCACAGCCATGGAAAACGCACCTTGGTTTGTAGAAAATAGTTGCATTCCCCTGAAACACAAAGAAGAAAAATCATGTCAATATTCCTTGATTTGCTAATACTTGTCATCTCCTGCAGCCCAGACCAAACCCAAGAGAGGTGCCAAGAACAAATGACTACCGTTTCCATAGATTAGGAGATGAATCATTCACGTTATTTTTAGCAGGTCATTAAGGGCTGGCAGCAAAATTTGCAAACTGACTTGTGGAGCTTTTGATTCATGTTAGCATAACCTTTTAAAGAAAACATAAACTGGGATTTAGAACAAAGGAAATTGAAGGACTGGAAATAATATCTCTAAGTTTTAAAATGACAGTGACATTAAAATAAATAGACTTCATGTGAGTCTCCTACTCACAGCTCTCTCATTTAAACATAATGTAGCTAAACAAATACAAGTGAGAGTTTTTATATAAAAGATGCTAGAACAAGGATTTCTTTCCACCCCATGAATATTTACGTGCCCTGGGTAGGGGTGCTGTGGCCGCTGGGAAAAGCGGGTCCCCATGGGGCACCATGATCAGATCGAACAGGCATTTTCCACCTCTCCTACCTGGTTTCTGAGCAGGAAAGCTCCCTTTGGTATTAAATATCCATCTTTTAACAGCTACTTCTCTTTTACTGTGCTATTGGCAGTATGATGAGTTCCGTTCTCAGGAGGAAATCCAGGGAATATCCTGTGAATTGACTGAAAACGTAACACAACCAAAATGATCACAGTCCCACATGCCTAGCGCGGGCAGAGCACCTTTCAGGTGGATGGCTCTTCATGGCACCCACCCAAAACACCCGGCGGGCAGATGGAGGGACCGCAGCTCGCATGCCCCCACAAGAGCCACACTGCACCAGACACCACGGGCAGCTGAATTTCTGCCAGAGCAAGTCTGAGACTGGACTTGCACATACCTTCCCAAATGTGGAGGGACTTTTTGCAAACAGGATCCCAAACATGGCTTTGACAGGGTGTTAGCCATCAGCTTTCCTATGTTTCACTGTAAAATGTGCTTAATCCGAAGTGTTAACAGTGTGTTTGTCAGACTGGTGTTTGCTAGCTCCACCAGCTGCAGATTGATGTATAGGGGCATCGCCTCCAATGGAGCAACCTCATCTGTTTTACGGAGCCTTACGGATTCACTCACCAGAATCAATGAGGCCAGGAGGCTCACAAGACTGTTACACTCATCCTTGTTAGCGATATAATACCGCATTGTTCGAGATGCTACTGATATTGCTGTCCTAAGCCATCGTTAGGCAGCACAACCCGCCCATTGGTAGTTAGAGCTGCCTGCTTGTGCAGAACCAGGATGACCAGAGTATGAGCAAGGAGACCCACAGCTGCTCAGGTCTGGGTTACCCCAGCAGCAAGGAGGGCACAGTGCTGGGGTGTCCCCAAAAGCAGAGCACCTCGCACAGTGCGTCACCCCACCCTGGGGCCACCCTGCTGCTGGCCTGGTCACTGCTGGGAGCAGGAACGTGACCCCGGGGTCGGGGGTCCCTTCAGCAGGAGCTGATGTTGCTACCAAACCTTGTGCAGGATGGAAGCGCAGCCTGGAAAACAAGCGAGCAGGCAAAGGGGACCTGTACAAGCTGCACCACAGGGCATTCTCACATTTCAGGGAAAGAACGGCTGACAGATCATAGGAGGCATGAAACCCCTGCACCCTCTGGCTGGCCACCCACTCTGACTTTCTCGCAACTCCCAAATACAACTGCAAAAGGACCCTCACTTCTTCTCTGGGCTCGGCTGCTCACAGGAGCCCTGGAAAGACTAAATCTGGTTCCAGCTTTATCAGCTCCCACAGTGGTCATCAAATGAAAGGGCTCTGGTTCAAGCCTCAAAGGCAGAAAGGATGCTCTGCCGTGGCAGCTGCGCTCAGAGAGGTAAATGAGAGCACACAATGTGCAGGGAGATTGCAGGAGACGGGTTTTGATGAGATGAATTTTGTGTCCTTTCTGAAGGGGGAAATTTGGTGTCAAAAAGGATCAGTGCTCAAGAAGGTGGTAAAAAGCAATGTACTTGAATATCCAAGGGCAGAGGAGAGCTGCTGCCTCATTATCTGCTTCACAGCCTCCTAACAGAAAGCCCCATCTCCTTTATCAATGGGATCAATAAAACTCGTTTCTCAATAGGTAATGAAATAGTACGTGTCCACTCACAGTAATTCAGATAATTGATGAAATCAGCTCTTGTCCTCCCCTGCATGTCCCCTCATATCTCATTATTAGGTTCCCAGCACAGGCACATCCATACATGGATGGCTCGTGTGAACAATACTCTGCAGGAAATAATGGAGCGGATGGCACTGTTCCCAACAGCCGGGGTGACACTCCCTGTGAACAGATGTACGGCTGGACAAACACCATCCTCAGATGGGACAGTAGCAGATGTCTAGGGACACGGAGAGCTGTTCTAGCTCTGTTGATGAGGGACATATGAAATGCATGGCACCAATCGTCTGTGCTAAAAGTCCCGCAATGGTTTTGTTTGGATTTTTCGTTGAAGAATGGATTTAATATGGAGTAAATTGAATTTAACCTTTGCTGTAAATGGAAGCATTTGTTTCTTTGAGTCTCAGGGGGAGTTTTCATTAACTACACTGAGCCCAATGGCCAAGTTGGTGAGAAATTTGTTTCCAAGGAAAAAAAAAAGCAAGTCAAAGGTAGACTTCAGTATGGTTTTCATATACAATAGGAAAAAATAACAGATTTTAATTTGCTAGTTAAACTTTTCTTTCCTTTTAAAAAATAATTAGTTTCTTTTAGGAAGGCAGTCTTCTTCACAGGGAAACTGGTGAATCAGTTTCTCCCCCCTGTCTGTGGAAGCAAACATGCGAGATGCAGGACAAGAAGTGCTACACAGAAGGAAAACACTGAACAAGCACAGGCACCTCCTGATGCTGAAAGAAAGATGCAGCTGCCTTCACATCTGCTGTAAAGGGAGCTCAATAAATCAGAACAGAATTTTAGTAACAGTGCAATGCACATTTTAGAGATGAAAGAAGGGATTTAACTGAGTTAGTCACGAAGCTCATTAGCTTCATTTTTCATGTGAGCTTGCACCATGGGAGGCATCAGCGACATGGCCCTACTGGGGAGTCAGCACAGAGAACTAGGCAAAAAGATAGGCTCTTGGACCTGGGTCAGTAAGAAATCGCTGTGCAGTTGTTATTTCGTGGAAGTGGTGAACATGAAAGAATATTATCACCAAGCCAAACCTACCACAGACCTCAGGCTGCCGGTCAGAACATGCCCCTGTAGGAGATGCAAAATGAGTCCAAGGAGACCACATCCCATCTAAAAAGCAACAAGATAAAATCAAGTTCAATGAGCCAAATATTTGAAATCTGGGGAAATTTTTAGGATGTGGGATATCTGATTGCTTTTGCTTTTACTTATATTATTCTCTGTCTTTGCTTCCTTTCACGTTCATTCTCTTTCCTATTTTGCCTACAAGCAGAAGCATCTTAATTTGACTTTCTGAGATACTTCTCTCTTCAGACAAATATTTGTTCTGATATCTCAAATGGTAGTGTTTCTAAATTTTAAATCTCAACTTCCCATTTCCTCATCTTAACACGTTGCTGAAACTAGCTGTGAACTTGCTGCTTGGATGAAATCACTTACCAAAAGCAGGCGTACCGATTCTGAAATGAAGCCTGGGAACAGAAAATATTACTTGTGGCTGGAACTGGTCTGTTTCTGCTCTCCTCTATGTGTCCAAGCAAAAGAATTCCTTTTACGTTCATCTGTCCTCATGAAAGCCTAGAAGAGGAGAAGAGATAAATGATTAACGTAATCTAAATATAAAGATTTTCTTCATTCTTAGAGTCTTTGTGACATGGTCTCTTGGGAAATATTCCCAACTGAAATGGAATTTTGCTCCCTTCTTCACAGATCTCATATTGCTCTTGTGAAACACATAAAGCCTTTTAAAGTCAGTAATTATGATGTCAATAATTGTGCCATGGTGAGAATACAACAGGAATCTTAGAAATACAAGCAGACATAGAAATATTAAAAACCACCCTAACTATTAAACTTTCCTACCCAAACTCTGTGGCACAGCGAGAAGGGAACCACTTCATCTGCAGACACTCTGCGATGGCACCAGCACCACCAGCACCAATGGCCTCATCCTGTTCCCCTCTCCCACTGATCTGGATGAAGGTCCATTGGGGTGAAATGTATGTATATATATTAACTGGCGCAGCAGCCCTGCTGCAGCGGCGGGTGCAGACCCGCAGACTGGTTGAAGACTCTGCCAAAACTCCTGTTCCCATCTTGCAGTCAGGCACTGCAATTTCTAACAGGTAAAAGAGTACCTCGCATGCTTGGGAGAGGAAATGCAGCCCACAGAATTGCCTGTAAAATTGAGTTTCTACAAATCAATAAATTACTTAAAGAAAGGAAAGTGCAACCATTTAGAGGGCTTGGCTACTTTCTTCCATAGTGTGTCAAGCCGTTTTTAAACCACGGCTATCAGACCATAACATTCCTTATCAGTGTTTCAATATCCTGTTACTCTTAGTCAGAATTTTTTAAGCATTGAACTTGTGAAAAGGCAGGGATTTCCCGCTCCAGTCCATCATGGTGCCATGGTGACTGTCAGCTCCAGCCTGGCCCTGTCCACAGAACTTCCAGCCCCCATCAGTCTCCTGCTTCACACTTTGAGCTACTGAAAAAGGTGAAGCCGAGGACAGCTTCATGCCGTACTCTGAGTGCTGCTGGTTTGCCAAGAAATATCCACCCTAGCTGAGCGTTTGTGAGACCTGATTGAGACCTGGACTGTTCATCATTGTCTTGATAGGACCAAGCATATGTCCTGTCCCCTCCCCTCACCCTGACCCCGACCCCTCTGCCTTACCCCCAGGTCAGTAGCACAGCGGTGTTGGGGGGTGAAGTGATGCCACTATGGCAGAAAGAGAGATGTGCAAATAGTTCACACACTCAAAACCAATAAACGTGTGATGAAAGACTTTGCATGCGATTGGATGGTGGAACTGACCTTAACTTATTAAATGAGATTCACAGCTGGGCTATAAAACGCGGAGGGGAGCTGCAGAGCAGAGTGGATATTCCCACTCCTTATATGGGACTCTGGAGGATCCTTTCCAGCTCATCTGCCAAAGGATGAATTCACATTGAAATTGCTACTGCCAGCATGATCGTCTCAGCTATATATAGTGGTCTCCAGAGTGAGGATTTTGCAAATCTAAATAAACTGATCATGGACAGTTACTTGAAGAAGTTAAGAAAAATATATGTCTGAGAAACCAGATGGGATTTGGTCTTGAATGTGGAAGACAATCTGAACTTCATACCGTTGTACCTTGAATAAATATTGCTGCCACTAAGAACGGCAATGCATTTTCTAAGAGTAAAATGCAGTTTAAGCTTGAATTTACAGATTGGCCTCAGAAATGTAGGTGTCCAATTTCTCAGGGATCAGTGGTCTTCATTTTCTTGTGCTCCTCTGAAAATCACAGATTTGGGATCCAACAAATACTTCTACGTACTTTTGAAATACATCTAAATAAATGTTGTCTAGTTTTAATAATTGCAGGGGTGATAAACTGGGAAAAAAACAAGATTTGCTATGAAGGAGGGCTGGTAATTTAGGAATTAATTCTGTGCCAATGCAGTACTGCATTGAAGCTGGAGCATTATCTGAGACATGCATCTTGCTGGTGCCCTGACAAACCTTCTCAATGCCTCCAAGGAGCCACATCTGCAGCATCTTTGCTATCCCAGACTCGGTTCAGTAGGTGGATTTGTGGTGTACCTGAGAGGATGAGGACCCAGGAAGGGAGCGCAGGGGACATCTTCCCACAGCAGCCCATTTTAGCACTAGTCAAAAAAGTAGAGGGAAAATGCATTTTTTTTTAGTTCCATTCAAAAAATTAACACAGCATTCCCTAGGGATGGAGGAGAAAAATGAGACATGTTTATGCCCACCTCCACATTAGTGTAGCTTCAAGTTCTGCCACTTGTCTCATCCAACTAAAAAGCTGTTCAGACTTAATTTATTAATTCCAAATAACCTTGATATTTAGTCAAGATACAGGTGAAATTCTAGCCATGCACTCCAGTTTCTTCATTAATTCTAGACACTAATGTAGACTTACAAGTTTTAGGCTTTTTAAGAGCAGCTTGCTCAGCATTCCATATGCAAGAAATGTACCCAAAATTTCTGTTGACCAATCTAATTAAAAGAGTGAGAGGCAATGATTGCAGAATCCTTTGTGATTTCTAAAAGATATTGAAATCTATAGTCATTAATTAATATTCACTCTCTCAAGTACTGCGCATCGATCGGGAAATGAATTTTTGTTGTTAATAGATCAAATACTCTCAATTAATAAGCATTGCTAACTGGATTTTTTTCTTTCTGTAAATGGCAGGACTGCACTGCAAATATGCACCACCTTTAATTGTGTGCGACTCACACTTTGGAAGGATGCACTGGGATTTGTTTCTCATGCACAATTGGGAGAGAGCTTGGTGCTGCAGGGTCCCGGGGAGCCAGGAGTCCTTGTGCTTAAGTCTTTTCTCCATTTTGCAAAAAAATATGTTCTCGTTTCCATTTCCGCAACCTATGTCAGAGATGTGAGAGCATCGCTCGCCCTTAGAGCAGGGGAAAATCAGTTGGGGGGTGCGGTGCTGGGTGCAAGGGGAGCTGGGGGTTGTGGGGAGGGCTGGCAGGGGACTGGCTGGTTTCATGGCAGTGATGGAGATGCAAACATCTGCTCCCACCCCACAGGGACATAAAAAGCCCTGAGTCGCTGGACTTTTTTCAGAGAACAGCATCAGGCTCAAAACATCTCTTTTTTTCATCAAATTTTTCCCTTTCTTTCCACTTCTGTCTTTGGCAGTGCCTTGACAGCCCCAGTCTGAACCAGAAAACTTTCACTCAGAAAGTCAGCGTTTCCATTAAACACACTTGCTGGGAGGAAACAGCACTCTTGGGCAAGAAATAAACACCCAGGACGTTGTTTCCTCCCGAGGCAAGGGGAAGAAAGCTCCCTGCTCTGCCGGGAGCAGCCACCAGCTCTAGGGAGGGCTCCGCTGCCTCTCGGGATGCAGAGCAGCCGCCAGACAAGGCCAGAAAGGGGAGGCGAGCTGAGGAGCTGAGGTTAATGCCCTCGTTGGTAAGGCTTGGAGACAGCAGTGCTGGATGCTCTGCAAACACCTGTGTAGATAAACACATGGTGAGGAAACGGGCCGTTAAACAGCCTTTTGGTTTTACAAAGCGGGAATATGATATGATAGGTGAAAAATGTGTTATGCAATAGAGGAAAAATAAATTTTCATGGTTGCTTATAGAGCTAGAAACGACAGCTGAAAGCTCTGGGGGAAAAATCTTTCAATCAGCCTCCCTGCCCTGACATCCCAGGGACCCAGCCAGTGGGATGGGCATGTGGCTCCAACCCCAGCAACTGCCTGGAGCGACCTGGGTGTCTACAGAGACTGAGATGCCCTTGCCTCTGCACAAGCTGAGCAGAGGGACACTCTGGGGACCCGGAGCTGGGTTTGGCTGCGGTGAGGCTGGCAGGGCAAGAGCCAAGGCTCTGTTTCCATTTTACAACACCTGGCTTTTTAGCAAGACATGAGAGAATAAATATTTTCCTAATGGAAGACGATAGATGGAGGAACAAATTGCATTTGTAAGTCAGTTACTGCACACAAGAGCAGATAAAAAAATTATGAAGCACTTATCAGTCTCAAACTTAGTTTAGTGCTTCACAAAGACATGCCTGCAATGGTTAGGAAGCCATAGTAATGTGAAAGTGCATCTGCTTTGCTGGAGTTAATGCCTTTGAGTCCACTAAATCGGCAAATATGCAGGATACTGAGCTGCTGTTTCCCAGCTCATGCTCTGACACAGATCTACAGCAGCAGGAGAAGATGAAGCATCTTCATATTTCTGTGTTGATGGTCAGTGGTGACAGCAAGGGCCAGTCTGCAAATCTGCAAAATGGGCGAGTGTCTCTGCTGAAATGGAAAGTACGCACGGTATCGCTTGACATTTTCTATATATACGAGTTTATATAATTATGACAAATAGCAGATTTCACTTACAGCAACTTTCCTGTAAGTAAAAGCTGGAAGTTTCTAAGAACTATTCTGACTAATGTGGTATAGCTCTTGGCTGTGCTATGGCTGGAAAACAAAAAAACCCGTCATCAAACTGTTGCAACTGCGACTGCAGCCAATAAATGCCAAAAAAAAGCTCAAGTTAGGGGAATCTGAGGCTGGGAGAGAGCGCAGGAGGTGCTGACTCCTGCACTTGCTGCCATTTATAATGCTGGGGGCCAGGAGCCAGGAGCTGCCTCTCCTCTGTGCAGCGCTGCGGGGACAGGGAGCAAAGGTCCCAAAAGTTCCCACAGAGGATGTCACCGCTCACCCAGTCCCACGTTGCTCAGCAGCTCCCGCAGCGTGCCCTGGCTGCTCCTGGTGTCCACCATGGGCGATGTGGGATGGAGATGCCCACATGGTCCCTTCCCCAAATACCCCTCCTGGCTGTGGAGTGGGGTTTCGCAGCAACATCTGCCTTCAGTGCAAGGCAGTCGATTGGTACGGGAAGAGCAGCACCTCCTCTCCTTCATGACGGTAAAAATGTCAGAAAACAGCCAGATGGGGATCACTGTTGTATATAGCTTAAAATGACATTCTAGTCCAAAGTTTTTCAGCACAAGTTGCACAAGTGGTATTTTATTTCAGCACAGTCCACTACGTCTTATAGCGAAGCCCAGGAAAGAGCAAACGAGCTGTGCCCCACCGGCACCGCCCAGGGCAGAGGGAGAAGGTGGGCACAGCCCCACAGCAGCAAGGCAGGAGTGGCACCTGCGACAAAACCGAATCAATCTCCATGATTCAGGATTTAGCTCTTTCCAGCAGAAACCGTGTCCTCACAGCCGGCACAGCAGAGGCTTGCCAAGGAGCAGTGAGCTGCTGCTTCTGCTCCCGAGTGCTCGCACATGTGCGTGAGTGGAGCACCCCAAATGGAGAAATGCTTCTGAAACATGTACCACCAGCGCTGGTGCACAAAAGTAAGCGTGTGCCCAGTTTTCTCTGTAACAGGTGACGTTATGCTCCAGTGGGGCTTTTGCATTTGCCTTTCGCTTTCTGACCTGGACCCATGAGTTGTTGCACTACAGAAGAGGAAGGGCAGGCGCTGGCAGAGCTTTCAGTGTCAAAAGCCAACTCTGCTCTCCTTTATTCCTCAGACACCCACTCTCCTCAGTAGATTCCCACCAGTGTAAGGACAAGGACCATTTTGCCTTTGGCATCCCCACCATGCAGATTCACAGCACATCAAATTCACAGGGCAAGGACCAGACCTGCAACACCAGGGCCGGATTTTGTGCAGGAGCTGCCACACCACAGCACTTCCACCTCCCCCCAAAGCCATTAAGCCACCTTGCAGGCTGCAGTTTCTCTGAATAGACACTGTTTAATCGGTCTTATTTCTAGACTTAGCGCTATACAATTATTTCCCAGGGAACAAATATAATCTTTATTCAATACAAGTGTGATCTGGGCCTCAACATAAATAATTCCCTTTGAAGGGTAATGCAATCTGAATCCACATCTGCAAAATCTAATCAAAGGATGAAACACACCCTTTTAACTTCAGAGAGAATGTGATATGTGAAATGCATGATGGATCTGGAGTCAGCCCGTGAGACGGGGCAGATGGGATGACTCCAGGAAAGTCATAGAAAGAAGGGATATTTAGAGAAGATCTCAAAGGATTATCTTCTGTTCAGTTGTATAATCAGCCTGTTGCATTCTCCTACCATTCACTTCAACATAAGGAGACCAGTTTCTGGCAGGTCCAATGTGAGGCCACCCCCCAGTCGCGGGGAGGACAACCTTATAGCTAACTTCATGCCAATATTGCATGTGTTAAGAAAATCACTGAACAATGCATTGAGAATTTAGCTGCTGGCAGTTTCATCTGTCCTTTCCCCAAATAAATGGTATAAAGGAAATTAATGTCTGCAGAAGGCAGCAGCTGAAGAGTTAGAAAACACACAAGCTATTCATTTGGTGGTGGATATTCTTTTGATAGAAACCAGACACTCATGCCCCTTCACAAATAGCCGAAGACCAACTGTTCCCACACCAAGACCTGGAGCTCGTTGCACAACATAATGGCTGCATAGTTACTAGAAAAACATACATATCTGACTTCCTATGGATTGGCTTTTACTAGCTGCTGACCTGGTATAACCAGTAACCAACATTTTGGAGGAACAAGAAAAACTAAACCAAAAACCAAAATGTTGCACACAACACCTAGCAACCTTACTGAACCTGCCACAAGCTGCAGAGAGTGTCCTGCCTGGCCTGGAGAGGAGGGCGGCTCTGGCAGGGCCGACTGGTCCAGCACAAAAGCAGATCTCCCCAACCCTCAAATCATAGCTCTTCAGAGAATCATCCATGCAAAGACAGCAGCTGTGATTAACAGAGCACTCACATTTGTGCGCTAGACCTGGGAAAACCTCAGCAGAAGGAAGGATATCCTGATTGTAAAGCTGTTTTATGTAGCAACGCTTAAAACTTGTTGACTTGATTGCAAGAAGATAAATACTTCCTGAGCTGGAGCAAGACTGGAAGGGGTCAGCTCAGCCCCTGCTCCACCAAAATGAGCCACATCAAGACCACAGGTTGTACCAGGACAGCAGGACCTGGCCCATCACCACCACCGCTCCCTGCCCCAGGACTGGTTGGTGTTGATTTCTTGTCCCCTCCACAGCCCTGACCTGCAATTCAGCCTCCTGGGGCTCGGCTCTCCCCTTTCCACACAGCTATGAACCAAGAGCAGGCATTACTTCAGTGTGGTAGCTCCTGTATTTGACATTTCAGTGAAATCTTATTTTGACATTTGTGATCTAATTTGGAAATGTTGATCAAGGACATTCAGATGAATAAAGAATAATGGAAAAATTACTTCTGGTTCCTGATGTCCTGGGAAGGGGAAAAATGCAAGCTCACCTTTTATTGCTTCACTCTGCACAAGCAGAGTTTCCAGCCCATTACTGCCACCTAAGGATGCGTACAGTCCCTGGGAAATTCGCATCTCCCCATCAATTCCTCCCAGATGCAGACACATCTTCTGTTCAGTTTATCCTGTCTAAAACTGCCCATATTGATCACTCATTACATCCGTGTTAGTGAAGACACTAGAAAAACTATCTGGACTGGGAACATAGAAATTAAATCAGGTATTTAGTCAAAAAATGTTGTAACCACAAACATGAAAATATAAGAGAGAGATTAACATGGAGGAAAAGATGGTTTTCACTAGAGCAGGGAGAGTTACTAGCTCACACAATACAACCACAATGCCTTTGAGACTCTTCATCACCTTTTCAAAAATTAACAAGAACTCCTCATTTTTATACCACCTACCAGCCTACATCCCCTATAGCATCTTACTCATTTTGCATGCGCTTTTATGGTGTACTCTGCAATGCAGATAAGTAAATGAGGTGTTTGTTTGGTATACATATCTTCATCTCAGGTTTCCCAGGATTTAATCATTCTAGATAATCAAGACTATTCTGTCTGTGTGTCAATATACAGAATTGTTTGCTGCTCAGAAGGCACAGTGCCTAGACAGGTTGATAGGATTATCTTTGTACTCCATACTTCACATCGAAATGCTGTATTGATCCAGTATAGAAAACACAGTCTTAACTTTAATTACAACAAATAGAAGTCTTTACCTATTTAAAGCACTGCCTGAGCTCAGACGCTGTGCTGGGCCACACAACGCAAACAGGGCTCTGCAGTTATCTGTAAGCAGACACGCGCAGGCACCCTCTGTGCTGGTTCCCCCCTCAGGGAGGGCAGACTGATGCACCGCGACACTGGTTCAGCTTGTCCGCACCACTACTGCTGTTGTGCAAAGCACAGCCCCACCATTTCTGACCTGCTTTATCGTCCCAAAACCAGGCCCTAGGATCTCAGCGCACTGCCCACACCACAGGTGGCATCCCCTGCGCTCTCTGACCCATCTGATCCATCTGCTGGTGGATCTCTCCCGCCGTAGCCCCTTCCCACCCTCCAACTCAGCCGCCAGCCTCACTGATGTGCCACATACCTGCACAAATGCCAATGTAGGTAATCTGGAGCTTGTCAAGGTTTTTAAAGCGGTACTCATAATTATATATGCAAAAACTTATTTGCTGAAGTTTTTCCACAGAAGTTAACACTGATGTGCTGCTTATGCTTAGAGTCAAAAACAGAGCCGGAGAGTACAGTAACAGTATTTATCCTGTAGAAGTTAATAAAAAACTACCTGCAATGTTTCACTGATCTTACAGATAGGCTAACCAAGAATGACTCAGAATAACCACTCTGAGGGCTAGATGAAATACACCCATTTCCATCTCGTGCTCAACCTCTGCCCCAGCCATGCAGAACCCCAAGGGCTCAATTCTCCTACAGCAACAGCAGACAACAGTTATCCCTGCTCGGGGTACCACCAGGGTTCACGGCAACTGGCAGCCAGCTACAGCCCCTTCATCTCACTTGCACATGTGTTAGGGTGTTCCATACCATAATCTGAAGCAGCTTTTAATCAGCAGGTGAGTGAAAGCCACTCACATTTCATGTCAGCTCTCAATCTGAGAAAGAAACAAAAGACACCCCCAGAAAGTCTAATTTTCATTTAGTGTGGGAAAGCTAAATATTTTTACCAAGAAAGATCTGTGTAGTCAGTCTTGTAACAAATATCCGTAGTACTTAGAATCATAGAATCGTTAAGGTTGGAAAAGACCCTTAAGATCATTGAGTCCAACCATTAACCTAGCACTGGCAAGTCCACCACTAAACCATGTCCCTAAGCACCACATCTACCCATCTTTTAAACACCTCCAGGGATGGAGACTCAACCACTTCCCTGGGCAGCCTGTTCCAGTGCCTGACCACCCTTTCAGTGAAGAAGTTTTTCCTAATATCCAAGCTTAACTTCCCCTGGTGCAGCTTGAGGCCATTTCCTCTCGTCCTATCCCTTGTTACTTGGGAGAAGAGACCGACCCCCACCTCACTACAACCTCCTTTCAGGTAGTTGCAGGGAGCAATAAGGTCTCCCCTCAGCCTCCTCTTCTCCAAACTAAACAACCCCAGCTCCCTCAGCCGCTCTTCATAAGACTTGTGCTCTAGACCCTTCACCAACCTCATTGCCCTTCTTTGGACACGCTCCAGCACCTCAATGTCCTTCTTGTAGTGAGGGGCCCAAAACTGGACACAGTATTTGAGGTGCGGCCTCACCAGTGCCGAATACAGGGGCACTATCACCTCCCTGGTCCTGCTGGCCACACTATTCCTGATACAAGCCAGGATGCCATTGGCCCTCTTGGCTACCTGAGCACACTGCTGACTCATGTTTAGGTGGCTGTCAACCATCACCCCCAGGTCCTTTTCCACCAGGCTGCTTTCCAGCCACTCCTCCCCAAGCCTGTAGCGTTGCATGGGGTTGTTGTGACTGAAGTGCAGGACCCAGCACTTAGCCTCGTTGAATCTCATACAGTTGGCCCTGGCCCATTGATCCAGTCTGTCCAGGTCCCTCTGCAGGGCCTTCCTACCCTCCAGCAGATCGACACTTCCACCCAGCTTGGTGTCATCTGCAAACTTACTGAGGGTGCACTCAATCCCCTCATCCAGATCGTCAATAAAGACATTGAAGAGGACCGGCCCCAACACTGAGCCCTGGGGAACACCGCTCCTGACTGGACGCCAACTGGATTTGACTCCATTCACCACGACTCTCTGGGCTTGGCCGTCCAGCCAGTTTTTAACCCAGCGCAGAGTGCACTTGTCCAAGCCGTGAGCAGCCAGGTTCTGCAGGAGAATGCTGTGGGAGACAGTGTCAAAGGCCTTACTAAAGTCCAAGTAGACAACATCCACAGCCTTCCCCTCATCCACTAAGCGGGTCACCTTGTCATAGAAGGAGACCAGGTTAGTGAAGCAGGACCTCCCTTTCATAAACCTATGCTGGCTGAGCCTGATCCCCCAGTTGTCCCGCACATGCCGCATAATGGCACTCAAGATGATCTGCTCCATGATCTTCCCCAGCACCGAGGTCAGGCTGACAGGCCTGTACTTGTGCGTCTTCTGTGGTTCTTCAGCACAGATGTTTAGATAAGCCGCAGGGAAGTGGGCAGGAGGGCTGAGGTCAGCTCAGAGATGACACCTTGCAGGGCACTTCAGGCAGCTGCCCACCACCTATCCCAAGCAAGTGGCGCCTTGAGGCACCTGAATATTCCTTGCCTGAATACTGCACGGTAAGTTGTTATACATTAGAATTTATATCTTTTTTTCTTGACAAAAGTAAAAACATTGATGGCATTGTTTTCCCATAGGAAAATTTAAACAAATCCAGGGTCATTTTATCACCTGATTTTGAATGCAAGTAGTATATGCAAATGTCAAAACAAGTAATACATCAGGGAAATTCAAAGTGTATTTTAATTAAAATTATTCCCATTCCAAATATAAATCAAATCATTACCACAATCAACATTACATGATTTTTTTTAAAAAAGAGAAAGAATCTTCTTTAGAAAGTTACTATTGTTTACCAGGTATTGGCTTTCGCTTCATTTTCAATACTCCATAAAATATCAACAGGTGAAAAAGCATTTAACTGCATTTCCAACCTAATTAAAGAAAAAAAATCTAAGTTAAATCAACAGTTTTTAAGTTGGACTGTTGGATTAGAAGATATGAGAAAAATTAATTGTGCACTCTGAGAAGCAGTAACAGAAACCAACCCTTTTGACCTAACACCCTTGCAGCACTAGCATGACAAATGAGAAACACTCATCTCCACTGAGAGAACCAGGATAATACTCCTTAGTGTGCATCATGGCTGTTCTCAAACACAACTTATTGACTCCATAAATCCAAAGCCAAAGGATTTCAATACACCAGAAATGAACCCACAGGAGACCACAGGCTGTGTGCCACAGTGACCTATGTCCATGTACATGTCCATGTACAGCCAGACATCAGCAGAATAAACATAACAGCACAAAGTGAGAGCTCCCCAGGAATCCCGTGTTGGATTGAACAGATTTCAATTCTCAAAAGCAAATCAAAGGAAAATCATTAGCAATTTGGCTTTCTGTGTCATCTTCTTTAGCCATTTCAATGTTCCATTCCAAGTTCCGGTTTTAAATGTCAAGCCTCATGGTCTGCAAACTGCAATGAGAAGGAAAAATTAGAGATAATTATGCTATGCACCTATATCAATCCTGCACCTTTTTTTTTGTTTTCATAAATAAGAGACATTTTAGCATTAGATTAGCTTCATGCTCTGTGCTGGCATATAGAAATACATGCAGTTACTGTTGCTAATTTTCCCTATCACCAAACAAAACAAAAAAAGAGAGAGAAAGAGAAATAGAGGGACAAAAAAATTTCTTGTCTGTACAGTACATCAAACTACTATACATCTGCTACAATTGCTGCAGGACTCAAATTTATACTTTACCTACCAATATCACCATGTTCTTTCACACAGACAAAACTCCATATTTCAAACACCTTTATTTTTTTAATTCTTTTTTGCAATGCAGGTGCCTGCAGGGATGCAGAGGTGGCAGAGGAGAACAAGGTAGTGCTGAACCTAGTTCTGCCTTGGCCATTGACTTGGAGCTGATCCAAGGTCCACCAAAGACTGTGAACTCTGTCCTCAGCGTTGCTAGGACTACTGAGTTGTCACCAAATCTGCAGAATTCCCACTCAAAGAAAGCAAACAGACAAACCAACAAGAGTTATAGTGCTCCTACAGTATGAAAGTACAAGCTGGAAGAAGGAAACTCGTGCATTTTTGGTGTGGTTACTTATTAAACTTTATTCCAGTACTTGCTGAAGCCCCTCTTAAGCATGTGCCTTGCTGCAGTCCTTGGTTTGTCTCCTTCTCTTTGACCCCCTTGCCCACCCCATGGCATGGCAGAGAGTGTGCCGCTCTGATGAAACATTTTCACTGCCTGGTAGCAACATGTCTAATACCTACATTTTTCTGTGTGGGAGCAGCATGTGATCAAGTGGATACAAACAGGTTAGGAGTACATTTAGATTTTGTAAATCAAAGTTTTTGACTATCCAGGAGTGAAGCTCTATATCAGGCAAACAGGATACTTGAGAAAGGAACCTAAAATTGTAAAGCCAGAATAACAAATTTTATGGATGGGATTGTGTGACAGTAGTTGACAGTTCCTGAGAACAAAAACTAGAGCTTGCAGCAAGATCTAAAGATCTAGTAAGCGTCCTTGAGCAGTGGATATCCTGAGATCTCCAACAGCATTTGAAAGGACTGGCTGGTGCTTTGCTTGCAGCCATCCCATACCCCTGGGCTCTGTTTGTTGCCCACCAGGATCAAGAGGAAATTCTCCTTCCTCTCTCCAACACATAATTATGCTTATGAAGGTTGGAGGGATTTTAGTCTTCCATTAAAGTTCTGGAAAACAGACAAAATTACAGGTTGAGGCAGAGTGCCTGGGTAGGCTTAAGGCATCTGGTTCACATGCCTTGCTCACACATTCAGATCTAAAGCTGCCATGAGATTTCACATCAAGAGGAATTCTCCTGCATACCTGCAGGTCAGGGACCTCCTTCTGGGAAAAAGAAAGGACCTTTCACATGATGTGATCTGCTTCCTAGGATCACCTGGGAAACTCAGCTAACAAGTTATCTGCAATTGCAGAAACCAAAGACATTGGCAATGCCCTTGCTAAGTCACAGAGTGATAAATACAAGGTACAGAACGACATCGTATATTCTGCAATGAAATACTGGTACATCAAACTGCAAGTCTGCAGCTGCCAAACAGGATCCATCAGACGGATGTACCAGTTCAAAGCCAAGTGCCCATACTTCATATTTTCCAGTTATGACTAATCCTTTCCAGTTAAAAAAAAAAAGTGATAAAAAAGCTTGCAAAAACCCCCATTATTCCTTCAGTCACAGCATTAGCTGACCCAAAGCATAGCACAAAGCTGTGTAGGACCAAAATACAATATGCATTTAACCGGCCTCTCCCCTGCACATATGCATGTGTGTATGCTCATACGTAACACATATACACCTCATGAATTTTAGGAAACCTGCCTTGAGAAGAAAAGACATGATATGACATCACATTACTTACTATGTGTAAAGAACAATTTCAATCTATTGTCTGAAATACAGAATAGTGGGTAGAGGAGTAGAAGTAGTGGTTGTAAAGGAATAGCATTAGTCAAACATTGGACTTAGTGTCTGGTAGAAGCTCTTTTCTTGAAGCTCCTTAATATATTTCAACCCTCCCTAAAACTATGACATGAAAAATCTGAAGCACACACTAAGCACTTCAATGCCTATGTGAGAGCCTCTCCTCAGCCTGACTTTAACGGCTATCCCTGTCACTCGGATGCCAGGGACATCCCATCTGCTATAGGAATTCATGTACATTCAAATCATGACTGACAAGGACTGTAAACCTCGCTGTGAAGAGAAACATAACAACAAAAGCTTTAAAACCCTACACACACTCTGCAAGGTATGCTTATGTGTAGTTTAAAAATTAAGTGAGGTAAGAATTACCAGCAGGCAGTTTAGTGAGAAAGGCAGAGGACTAGAGGGGAAATTATTTTTAGAGTGACAGCACTAAGGTAACAACCCACTTACTGCAGCTTTCAGAGCCTGGTCTAGGTCTTCCAGTAAATCTTCTTCATCTTCCAAACCAACTGACAGGCGGATCAATGTATCACTGATTCCAAGAGCTTCTCTATCTTCTTTAGGCACCGAAGAGTGAGTCATGATGGCCCTGGAGGAAAAAAAATAGCCTTTTTTCTAAGAAGTGCTTACTTTTGTCAGTAAAGACCAAACAAATTGGTTTCCTGCCAGCATCCCCTGAAATTCCATAATGACTTTACACCTTTTGTGTACCACTTGCTGGTTAACCCACAGACGGAAAGAGATCCTATCATCAGTTACTGTAAATCATACGAACTGCAGATAAGTCAGTGACTTGTATCTCCCAGCGTTTCAATACAGTATTTCCAAGCTACAAATTATGAATAAGAAGTCGATACTTAACAATCTGGAAAAGAAAAAGGTGGTGAAAAAATCCTATTCCTCTTCCTTCCAGGTATTTTTTAAATTTTTTTTCTGAAAAATCGTATCTAAAAGCTCTACTTTAAGCATGCGGAGAAACAGCTATAGTATACAATCTCCAGTATAAAATCTCCAGTATAAAATCTCCAGTATAAAATCTCCAGGTTTGTTTTTTAACTTCTGTTTTCTCAGATCACTTGTCAAACTGTACCACTTATGTCGAAGAGTTTATTCTCTCCAGCTATGGAGGACATAGGTAAGAAGCTATTTCCCCCATATGCTCAGTCACTCACATCCACCAGTTGGCAATTAGCTTTCAACTCCTTAAGTGTTTTAAGATTTGCTGCTATTCTAAAATGAGCAACTGAAATGATTTAGCATATAAGTTTAGTCATAACTTTCTATGTATCTTTTTGAAAAGCAGATTGAATTTAAGTAAAATCATCTAATTCCATAAAAATCCTATTTTTAGCCCTTTAACTTAGACAGGGGCAACTAAGTATTACTAAAATCCCCACAAAATTTACCTGACATGGAGACAGATGCAGTTCAGTGTAGCATACCGAACATGCCCTCTTGTCTAAGCAGGCAGAACGGCAGACCTCTTTCCTCAACAGTGTGACCAAATCTGCTCAATACTACTTATTCAAACACACGCTGATTTCTTGGATTTGTTATCATTGCAACAAATTGTGGCTCAGTCTCCAGTTAAAACCAGGAAGCGTGGAAATTCTTTCATCATTGCATTCTTCAATTCCCAAAAGTCACACTTGTTTCTGGAGTAACCACTGGGTTTTGTGCTATACGACATACGATCCTTGAATCTTGATTATATGCAAAATATCTTAGCTTTGTGTACTAGAAAATTTTAGAACTCCCATCAGAACAGAGCAGAAACTTTTTTGTTACTCTGCAGCTTTTTTAGACTTTTAAGATGAAGAACTATTCCAAAATGTTGGAAGTCAACCAGGCAAGGTAGAAGGCTGGCTTGGCTGAGTAGGGATCTTCTACAACTAAGGCAAAAAAAGAAAATGTATGGCCAGTGGAAGCAAGGTCAGGTGACATAGGAGGACTATAGAGATGCTGTTCGCCACTGTAGGGAGGAAATTCAAGCGGCCAAAACTCAATTAGAGCTGAAGCTGGCCAGTACTGCAAGGACAATAAAAAGGGCTTTTAAAAATGTGTTAATAGCAAAAGGCAGGCCAGAAATAACATTGGCCTGTTACTTGATGAGCATGGTCGCCTCACAAACAGGGACACAGACAAAGCAGAAACATTTAATGCTTTCTTCGCCTCAGTCTTCCAACACTGATGATGGTCAGAGCCCTGGGCTAGAGAACCATGACTGTGAAAACGATAAACTCCCAACCAACCCCAAACTTGTGCAGGATTTGCTGCTCCAGCTGGATCCCTATTAGTCAACGGGGCCCAATAGGATTCATCCAAGAGTACTTAAAGAGCTGGCTGATGTCATAGCGAGACCTCTCTCAATGATTTTTCAATGCTCTTGGGAATCTGGAGAGGTCCCAGTTGACTGGCAGCTGGAAAATGTTGTCCCAGTCTTCAAGAAGGGCAACAGGGATGACCCCGATAACTACAGGCCTGTCAGTCTCACCTCTGTGCCTGGCAAAATTATGGAGAAGATTATTCTGGAAGTTATTGAAAAACACCTGAAAGACAACAGTCATTGGTCCCAGCCAGCATGGGTTCATGAGGGGAAAGTCCTGCTTAACAAACTTCTTTCTTTCTATGACAAGGTTACCCACGTAGTTGACCAAGGGAAGCCAGTCGATGTAATCTTTTTGGATTTCAGTAAAGCTTTTGATACTGTCTCTCACAGTATCCTCCTGGACAAAATGTCCAGCATACAGCTGGATGAACACATAATGCAATGGGTGAGCAATTGGCTGACGGGTCGGGCTCAAAGCGTTATAGTAAATGGGGCTACATAGGGCTGGCGACCAGTCACTAGCAGGGTTCCGCAGGGATACATCTTAGGGCCAGTGCTTTTCAGTATCTTCATGAATGACTTGGATGCAGGACTTGAAGGACTACTATCTAAGTTTGCCGATGACACAAAATTGGGAGGAGCTGTTGACACTCTCAAGGGCAAGAGGCCCTGCAGAGAGATCTAGACAAATTAGAGCTGGGCAATCACCAACCGTATGAAGTTTAACAAGGGCAAGTGCTGGATTTTGCACCTGGGACATGGCAACCCGAGATGTTCATACAGACTGGGGAATGAGAGGCTGGAGAGCAGCCCCGTGGAGAGGGATCTGGGGGTTCTGGTCAACAGCAAGTTGAACATGAGCCAACAGTGTGCCCTGGCAGCCAAGAGGGCCAGCTGTGCCCTGGGGTGCATCAAGCACTGTATTGCTAGCCCATTGAGGGAGGTGATTGTCCTGCTCTACTCTGCACTGGTGCGGCCTCATCTTGAGTACTGTGTGCAGTTTTGGGCACCACAGTATAAAAAGGATATGAAGCTACTAGAGAGTGTACAGAGGAGAGCCACGAAGATAGTGAAGGGTTTGAGGGGAAGCCATATGAGGAGCGGCTGAAGTCACTTTGTCTGTTCAGCCTGGAGAAGAGGAGACTGAGAGGAGACCTCATCACGGTCTACAGCTTCCTCACAAGGGGAAGAGGAGGGGCAGGCGCTGATCTCTTCTCCCTGGCGACCAATGATAGAACCCGAGGGAACGGCAGGAAGATATGCCAGGGGAGGTTTAGGTTGGATATTAGGAAAAGGTTCTTCACCCAGAGGGTGGTGGAGCACTGGAACAGGCTCCCCCGGGAGGCAGTCACGGCGCCAAGCCTGACAATATTCAAGAAGCATTTGGACAACACCCTCAGACATATGGGGTGAATTTTGGGGTTGTCCTATGCAGGGTCAGGAGTTGGACCCGATGATCCTTGTGGGTCCCTTCCAACTCAGGACATTCTATGATTCTATGACTTACGGATGCTCTGCTAGGCTTTCATATCCTCCCAGACTCTCAGCCAGTGCAAAAACCTACAGGAAAAATTAAACAGAAGTTAACATAAGAAGTGTAAGTTTATGAATGCTTAGAAAGAGACAGTTAATGAAAAAGCAATGTTTAGTGGCTGGGGGGTTTTTTTTCTAAGTTTTTCTATAACTTTTATATTATGAAGGGTATTAGCTGTAATTAGGGAAAAAAGTGTACATTTAGCAGGTAATAGCTATTAAGATTTAGAATAGACTTGTCCTATAAAGGCTCTAAAGAGATGCTGATGCAAAACCAAAATAACTCAGGAGTAGTTCCTACAATGCAATGCATGGGCAGCAATGGAGGAAGAGCAGAAGGGAAAATGCACAACATGAGGGAGCAGGTTCTGCCTGGGCACCATCAGAGTCTTCATTCTGTTCAGAGGAAGGATAGAGCAAACAAATTTTCTTTTTTTGCTTGAAACAAAATTTTGTTTGCCTGAACAAAATAAGAGTCAGACCTCAAAAATTTCAGTTAAGCTTGAAGTGATTATATCCTATCCTTACATACTCTTCTTTCAACATCACTCATAAATGTTCACATTTAACACCTATGCTTTTCAGGCTGGCAAATAGCAGACTTGATGGGGGAAAAAACCAAACATTTAAGATTCTCCTCATAAGGCTGAATAGATTTTTTTCACTCATTGCTCGGGCCTGATGGTTAGTTTAGTATTTTGAAAACCAGCCTAAATTTCTCAGTGCCTAACAGGACTAGTGTTCGTGAAATGCTTACTGTTAGTTAAGGTTTTTTTTAGCACTGCTCTTTGAATTATGGACATATATTCCTGGAAGACAAAAAGGCTCTCTAGAGAGCCAACTGCATTCAAACACGGATTCACGATTTGTCTTTTGTGAATGCACTTACTGCCCTCAACATTGCTCTCCAGCCCTGGTTGCTCATACTGACTTTTTTTTACTTTAAAAAAAAAAAAATACAACTAAACCTATCAACCAAAGAATCCTCTTTTCAGCCTGAAAGAATCCTCTTTTCAGCCTGGTTTAAGGAAATGGTTTTACTTTTGTACCAACCTAGTGACAAACTGATGCTTATCCAAGTCAAAGGGCCGAAGTGAATATACTCATAAGGGACTACTTCTGCAACGTACTCTCTGATGCTTTTTGTGAAAGCTGGTAGATCTCCTGTGCCAGGATTAAATGCTCTCTCTCATGTAAAATGATATTTTGTGGGGAAAATCATATTTTTAGTAAATTCATTTTCAGTTGATGACATTAGCTGGCAAGTAAGAAAGACAGGGAGAAGGAAGTTCTAATTTACCTTTGTCAATTATTACTGATTTGTTTTTCCAAGAACAAAACAGCAAAAACACAAGAGCAGGATGCAAATTAACCAGAGATCAAGACTAGTAAACACATTAAAGAGTGCAGACAGAATTAATACATTGCAAAGACAAAAGCAAAAGCCTATGGTCTAGGTAAAATAAACAAACAACTATCCTCCAAACTGGGGGACTCCCTCTTTGCTTCAAGACTCATGTCTTTTCTCATCAGGTTTTTCTCCTGATGAGTACTTTGAAATATTACAGCAGTGTTACACCAGCCACCGCTTCTCTGCTTTCAAACACTACAGGTATTTTTGCAAAAGGCTGGTATGCAGGCCCTTTATTAGAAGCAATGCCTGGGCTAATCTGGATATACTACACCCTATGGTGTAAACAAATACTTCAAATGAGCTGAGGCATCCTTTTCTTCCCTCTCATTAGCCTCCCATTTACAAATAATCTATTATTTAGAGATGGTTACTTTAAGAGCTTTGCAAGTACAGAGAAAGACTCTCCCCACCTCATGAAAAACCACTTCCTTCCATTATCACCCTCGGAAGGACAGGCTGAAGCCCCTCTAAGGTAGTGCGTATTTACCGTCGTTTACCTTTAAATTCTTGAGAAAGGTAGCAGCATGTTTGAGATTTCCTTTAATGTAAAAGGTTACCATCCCAGGACAGCCAGTACACTGTCGTTTGATCAACTCATGCTGAGGGTGTGAAGGCAAGCCTGAAATTTGTAGAAGTTGCTTTAAGTTAATTACCATCACTTCAAAGGGTAAAGCAGCTCACCCTCAGCTATGTAGAAACAGCCCATTGCCAAGGTGGACACCTAAGACAGAGTCACCAAATGTGAAGGGTGCACAAACGACACGTAGTATTACAGTACCCAAATCCAGCCTCACTCTAAGACATCACCTGCTCTGAAGTCTTGCCAACCTACCTGGGAAAATGACTTTCTCCACCCGGGAATCTGACTCAAGGAATCGAGCAACAGCTAATGCGTTGTGGAAATGTTGTTTCATACGGATTTGTAGAGTCTTCAAACCACGATTGCACATGTAACAGTCAAAGGCAGATGGAACAGCTCCAAGAGCTACAGAAATTGAAACAAAATTCCACATAAAACAAAAGGATTTTTTTTAGTAAAACTAAATACAGTCCTAATTTCCAAAATTTCTAAAGCTAAAACAAGACAAGTGGAAAGACATCTGATGCAACCTATCTTCTTCATCTCACACACATAGGAAGACAATTAATGAGCTGAATTAACAAGCTGAAGACTCAAGGATTAAATTTATTAAGACATAATATACCTTTACTCCTTCTGTTGTAGAGAGGAGGCAGACAGAACACTGTACAGAAATTTATTCATTACAATTAAGAGGCAGTAAAATTGTTAAAATCAACCTATATACAAAAATTCTACATTAGGCATATACTCTGATGTGTGAATGAGTTTAAAAAAACTCAGATGTACTTGACATGAGTTAGATGAAATTAAATAAATGTGTAATTTAAAGGTTTGTATCCCTCTTCATGTACAAAGTCAAGTGAAAATAGGAAACGATTGTGCTCTTTCTGCCACGGTCTTAACTGAGAAAAAAAGAGAGACTTTGTAAGCAGTCATGCCCCATGTAACTGCAGGTGCTGCACATGGGAGACAGACTGCAGCCGCTCTGCATCTGATGCTTTCAGGATGTGCCACATCTCCTGCCTCTGCGCATGACGCACAGAGCACAGGCAGAGCTCTCCATGCCACACCAGCACGGGCTCCGGGAAGCACACTTGAGAGAGGCTCCGCAGCTCAGTCCTCCCTCGGAAGCAGCAGGGCACACACTTCTCAGGGGAAAGCAGGGATAGGGGGGAATTGCAGTCCTGCAGTGAGGACTGCTGCCTGCATTCAAGCACCTGCCACCAGACAATTCACCCCACTCACCAGCCCCTGGTGAACAAATGTTGAACAACCCACACTGCTCTCAGCATTTTTCTAGAAGCAGTTAGGAAGTGGAGACCAGTGTCATTATTTGAGAGAGAAGCCACAGAGGCATACTGAAAGCTGTCATGTTTGCATAAGGCCACCCTATGTACCAGTGAAAGGCAGGGAAGAGAATTCAGGTTTCCTACATCTGTGTTACCGCTTTCTCTGCAATCATTTACACTTCTGCACATTTAAATGCCTGAGATACATGTCTAGATAGATTTCACACTTGTGTGCCTGCAACATGGTTCCCATTACAAGCTGGTATATTTGAACATGATTCATTTTAAGGTATTTCCTACATTGACTACTTACAGTTTTGTAAGAATTTGAGCCTTTCGTAGAGATCATCACAGTTTACTGAAACAAGTCCCATTACAACATCACTATGCCCTAAAAATGCAAGAAGACAAGAACGGAATCAGCCACTCCATCTGCTCCAGGGTTCTGCCACAAACCCCCATTTTCTCAGTCCCGGTGCTAACACAGTCCCATTTTTGTGAGACACTGGGTTCCTTTTCATTGCTACAGCTGTCCTTCCTGTGCAGCACATGAATCATAATGCAGATTTCAGCTTTGTCTAAAGCTCTGGTCAGCAGTGTGCTCTGCCTGTGCTGCACGCATGCCCCCAGACACTTCCCAAGCCCACTGCTGCTAACTGCCAGAAAGCAGGACACTGTACAGGAATCAGGTATGTCCTGCAGAACAGCACCAGGCTGCTGTCTTAGCAAGAGTGAACACCAGCTAGGAAATTTCCACTTCTATCTGTACCACCAGGGACATGTGGTTACAACACAGCTACAGTCATGTTAGCTCCAAGTCTGGGCTATTTGGGAAACAACACAGTGAATGTGCTTTTGACAGGCTCCAAAACAGCTGTATGAAACCTCCTTTGAATCTTAATATAATTTCTGGCTGCTACCTTCTACTGAAGCCACTTGCTTTGTTGTAGTCAAATTAAAGCCAATATGGCTATAAACACCTCTAGGTCTATTACCTGAAGACAGGTCAATATTCCTGCTCCCAGGGATAGTTTAGGAGTTATGAAGACTAATGGTCTATTCAATGGTCCATCTCCTCTAATGGTCCATCTAAGAATTACTGGCAGACACATTGGCTTTTGTGGACTGCCCGCAGCCAGAATGGCTTTTAAATTGCCAGCCTGAGTTGTGTTGAACTCACATACTTACCGTTCATGTATTTGGTTGCAGAATACATACAAATATCAGCCCCCAGAGATAAAGGACGCTGAAATGAAATGAAAATAATAGGTCCGATTAAAGGTTGTGTGCACTCTGGTTCATTCCACACTATCCAGAAAGGCTGTGATCCAACAGAGAAAATACCAATAGGTGGAGAAACTAAAAAACCCACAAAAACTTAACACAAAACTTAATGCCTTAAACACAAAAACGTGAGAACAAAGATAGATAGAATACGTGGCAAAAACAATAGTACAGGAAAGCACTCTGAATTCAAGATAAGCACAATAAAAAGGACCCACGATAAAATGTGATTTAAAAGCACTGGTCTAATTCCCACTGGCTTCAGGGAGAGGAGTGATTAAATACATCTAACATACAGCCCATTCATATTTGTAAAAAACAAAAATAGTTATATTGCTTAGCTGAGGCAGGGATAAGTAATGGTATTTACTCTAAAGTGTATTTCTTTAGAAAATGAAGACCTCAACACAGTCTGCAAAGCAAAAAAGTTGCATTGGTTTCTAGATATCAATATTGGTGATACTGCACCAAAAGAACAACTGAAAACCTGAAGAAAATGCAAAGGGTTTTGTTTGCCAGGTCTCTCTTCCCTAACCTCCCAGCTTTCTTCCCAGAAGCCTTTTTAAGGTGAGGCGAACTGAGATGTTGATGGGCAAGAAGTAATGAACAATATATTTTTTTTAATCAGTCCCTAAGTAAAAGACTTTGCACATAATATAAACATATTATAAAGTCTGAAGAGTATCAATATGTTAAAGGGTAACAAAGCAAGCAGATTTAGAATAAAAGACTGTTGCTGTCAGATTAAACACGGACATCTACTCAAGGAACATGGATGATGTGCATTCCCAATGCGCAGCCAGGAGAACGGTAGCATAAACACCAGTGCCTTTTACATTCAATATTGCTATATAAATCTCTCTAAAATTATGATCTTCTTAGTACAGTGTATCAGCAGCAGCCCGGAAGGGTTTAAAGACATTACCTATTATGCTTACTAGAATTAATCATTACAACTGACTTTCTCTTAGCACTGGGCCAATAAAAGATACATTAACTAGCTCATATATCTAGATGCTCACTTTTCTTCTTTCACACACGTCCTTCTGAAGTAATATACATTGTGGGGGCAGGGAAATCACCAAGTCTTCGGTATGTACAAGACAAACTCAAGTGCTGCTTTAGCTAAGCGTTAACACTTTCTGTAAAGCTCTTAATGTATAAAGATCTCAGTACCCTTAACAAAAACAAAGACACCTTGCCTTTTGCACTCATTAAAAAGTTTTACTTTAGACCTAAAATACAAAGGATTAGCTTGGTCTCCTGGGAAATATACATGAATATTTCTATCCCATGTTAAGATGAACAAGACTTCAAAGTTTATTATTCCAAAGCATTTTTAGAACTTAAGAAATTGTCTTCACTTCATGTATTCCAATTATAAAAGCAGAAAAGTTATGCCAGTGGTTCGAGATCAAAACTACAAACTTCTAAGCTACACATTCACCAAAATATTGAAGAAAAAGGTAACCTGAATGTCTCAAAGAAAGATCTAACAAAGTTTGCTTGTTTTAACTTTTTCTTCCACTACCTTTTTTAGAATATGAAGTGGTTCAGAACAGATCATAAACAGCATATGCAAAAGAATTGGTATAAAAAGGCCAAAATTAGAAAACAGGACACTTTTTAACAGGCCTGTTATAATTTCCATCAGTGAGAACTAAAAAACATGATTTCTGAATGACAGAGAAGCCATTCTCCCAATGGCTTACCTGACTTGTCTTGATTCAGTGTGTTTACTTGACCGCTGAGCTATATTGGTTTTGCTGGTATCATACTGGTATATGGCTAGCTATAAAATACTTTGCATACCATCTTTACTAATGTAAACAGCCGCAGTACATGGGTTGTATTTAGAAACAGAACAGGTAGTTTTACAATGCATAGATCAAAACTACAGTTCCTTGGTGGCACTTCCATTTTAAAAATATATCTTTGAATACACTGAAACAATGGAGTAATTGTAAACAAACAAAGTGCTTACCTGGAAATATGCAGACATAAAAGTGTTGTCTACCACTAGAAGAACATCTTTATGCTTATGTACTACATCTGCACAGGCCTGAATGTCAATGACCTTCAATGTGGGGTTTGTGGGCGTTTCAATCCAAACGAGCTGCAGTAATTCAACAACACAAAACATCAGTTTAGAGATTTTACAATGCTGGTGATGATATATGTGTAAGTCATAAGTGCTTTTAAACGTTAACTCGTTGAGTGTCAGCTTCTCATGCAGGTTTGCAGAGCGGAAATAAGAAAGTGTCCCTACTGAAGAAAGGCAAGGCTTCTTGGGAGAGGTAATATTCTCCACAAAAACAACTGATATATCGGAAGAACATCAAAGCTTTTGAAAACTTAAGTGCATCACATCTGAAGAAGGCCTGACACAGCCAGGACAAAGTCTTTACTCCCCAAAGTTTGTAGGCCTTTTCCAGCTGAATTATCTTCCACTAGAGTGGGGGATTATCTGCTCCAGTGCCATGGAGCACCTCCTCCTCCTCTGACCTTGGTGTTCCCTCTGCTGTTTCTTACCTTTCCCCTCCTCTCCTCTCTCCCTCTCCAGTGTTTTTTGCCCTTCTTAAAATGTTTTCAATGAGGCACCACAAACATCACCAAGTTGCCTGCAGTGGGGATGTGCTGGAGCCAGCTGTGCCCCAACCTGTCCCTGCAGAGGCCACCCCTGCAGCCCCCTCTGCTTGACACATACACCCAATATAACAAGAGCAAGAACAAAATTATTTAATGACATTAAGCAAGTAAGTTCAGCAATTTCCCTTTCCCCTACCTTGGTTTCTGGTGTAATTGCAGCTTCCAGGCATTGTGTCTTTGTGCAGTCCACAAAAACTACATTCAAACCCATTTTCATGGCTACGTTCCTGAAGTATCTGTTTGTGCCTAAAAAAAACCCAAACAAAACCAAACCAAACAAAACAAAAAGTCAGAGACACAAAATGAAACAACTTCCTTAACTTTCCTTGACTGATCTCCAGTCTCCTGAATGCATCCATGGAAAGTCAGGAGGGTACAGTTCTATGCTCTACACCATAAATGGCACATTAGTATTTTTTAATTTCTAAAAAGTTTAAAGATTGCTGTAGTTTTAAACATCATGGAAAAGTAACAATGGGAATATGGAATCAAAGTGATTTATGAAGTACTTTCGGTGAATAGCTGTTCGGGTTTTTTTTAATCAGAAAATGATATAGACTCCTTTTAGTTTGCCTGCTTCTAACTTTTCCTCCAGCCCTTTGCCATGCACAAGCTAGCAGTTCCCGTTTTTATATCTTCTTTCCCCCACCCCACTTTTAATAGCTTTTTCCACCACATACTTTCAAACTCTTTTTTCCTATTTAATAAGCTTAATTGAGAATCTGGGAGAAGAATAATCAAGGGGAAGACTCCAGCTACTGTGTTTCTTATCATTCCATTAAATAAACATGTAGTGAGGAACATAAAAAAGTGATTATTTCTTTCTCTTCTGTCTTTGAAGCCTTTCATTGGAAAGATTAAAAGAAGAAACCAGAAGCAACCAGTTGATCACTAGATGTGCAACCAGTTGATCACTAGATGTGCAACATATTGACTATCTGGCAACACTGCCTGGATTAAAATTTAATTCGTTAGGTCTTTCTGCCAAGGTTATTCAACATTTACTCACGCAGAACAGTAGTTTGCCATCTAGCCAGTACATGCAGGGTATGATTCTGTGTGCTGACCACTACATCTGAATGATTTTTTTTTAAGGAAACACTTTTATTTCTACAATAAGCTATATATTATATTCTTGCTTGTGCTGTAAGAAGTTTATTCAAGCATGGGAAATTTTCATATAGGCTGTCAACTCTACAAATACAAACCACAAAAAAGTTGCTTTATAGTAGTCTTACATTTAATAATAGCACACTACAAAAAAACTTAGATGGAAATGAGAGGTTACACTGAAAGTAGCCCTTTTAAGAAGTTACAGCAATGGCTCAGAATTCAGAGGTGTCAACTACCTACAGCTCCTCCTCACACCTCCCAAAACTCAGCATCTCTTAAACACATCCCAGGCAATATGCTTTCCAGCATTGCCCAAGAGCTTTTCATTTTCTTTTACTGTTTTTCTGACAACTTTGAATACTGTGGACTCATTTGAGTTAGCAAGTGCGACACTGCTTTCCTATCCAACCAGGCTTTTTACAAAAAATGCACTAAAAGCTTACTGAAGCTAGTGCACCCTCGAGGGGAGCAGGGACACATGCCAGCACTCAGTACCCAGTGACTCAGAGGTTGCTATTACAGGGCTGAAGTATGAAAGGCTGCACAGGACAAGCATGGTGGAGGAGTAAACCCCGCACAGCAAAAAGGAGTCAGCACAGGCAACAGCGAGAAGGGGCTAAACACATAGTGGCCACAGCAGCCAGTGGCATATCTGCAGATGTACCCTGTCATGGGGTGTGAACTCTACTGAATAAGGCTGTCTATGGGAAAGCTGATGTCTTTACAACAGAAGTATGAAAAAAATTCAGGGAAGAAACAATGAAATTAATCTCTGCAGAAAGCACCACAGGCTGAGGCTTTAATGAGCAGGTGAACTGGTTTTGCTTGAAAAATACACCTATGGGCCTTTCTGAAGTGAGGAACTGATAATACGCTTTGGCCAAATGACTTCGGTTTACTGAGTTCTGTGGTGGAAGGGCCGTGAATTAAAGGAGCAGATTGTCACTAGGGTTTCTGCTGTCTTCACTGAACTTGGCTCCAGATGTACTTTGGAGAAGAGCTATCTGGCATGACAGAACTAAGACATTAAAAACAAATGTGTGTATTTATATTTGATATGCACAAGCATATAGAACTGACTGGCAAACAGTAATCACTCTTAGCAATGGGAAAAGTTATAACTCTTGCTAAAAGGTTTTCCAGCTATTATTTGGGAAAATGCTACCTGTTGCTGGCCTTTCTACCTTCCTTTGAAAACAAAACAGATTTGACCTCTTTGTGCTAAGGCCTTGAACCAGATGGAGGGAGACAAGCTTCGCTGATCAGTGAAACACGAGTTGGGTGCTAAGGACACCGATTGTCACAGCTTATCCTAGCAGACTTCCATACTACAGACTTCTGGGTGGCATCAACCTTTTGAAGGACTTCAGCAGAGATGGATGAACTCTGTTTGTTCCTAGGGAGTTTCTTGGAAGAATGGATCAAAAAAACCCATGCACAATCAAAACCCAATAGTGGGCTGCAGCATCACTGAACCATTCAGAAGACATGGGCCTAACAGATGGAAGTTGTGCTTTCAGGGAAGATGACAGGATAGTTGTCTGAAACAGACCAGACAAAATGCTTGTTGGTAAAGAGTCAAACCTAGGAAAGGAATAGTAGAAATACCAGAAGCTGGAAAGCTGCATTACATTGGACTGCAGGGGGTCCTGCTCTGCAAACAAATCTGTGCAAGGCTAGGATGTTGCTATTTTCCCTTCATTCAAGCATATATTACTAGTTAGCTATATTTTTTTAAACCTCCATGATGTGCCACAGAATCTTTCAGCGTTTGAATTTCTAACACCAAAATCAGACAGGAGTGTTCTGTGTTCTCATGAAGTGAAAAGGCTTTAAAGAAAAGTAAGGTCCCACATGGGAAATTCCGAAAGTTCATGAGAATCACAAATAGGTACATTTAATCATTTGCACAATGAAGATCAAAAACACACTTGTGCTTTACATACCTCCATAGACATCATCCATGCAGATAATTGTATCCCCTGCCTTTAACAGGTGAGTAATATTCAAAGTAGCAGCTAAGCCAGAAGCATAAGCTAAACCTAAAAAAGAAAAGAATAAGTGGCCGTATTTTAATGTGATACAACCTTGTCAAACTTGCCTTCCCTTTCCTCACTTTGCTTTTAGAAGGAACCTGTTCTGTCACTCTCACTTATGCTATCTCACTCGTTAAGTGGATTCTGTAAAAGCAGCAGCCTGATTTTACACAGGGTGGAACCCAGGATGAACACTGGTAACGCAGTCTGGTAACAGCTGCTGCGGGGCTCCCACTCCCCGATGCATTCAGTGCTGCTGCACAAGGACTGATTCAGTTTAGCTTAGGCATCAAATGCAGCGAGAGGAAGCAAAGTCACTATGGAAAGTCCAATGATTCAGCTGGACTTTCCTGAACGATACGCGTTGGACTCTTTTTCATACCACGAAGCAGCTCTTGCCCACAACCAGTAGTCAGCAGCTGTGAAAGCCTTGCTGTGATACAACTGCTGCTGACAACTCAGTGTCCTTGCTCCCCAAGTTATGACTACTGTAGACACTGTCAGGAGACACACATGTTGACATCTTGCTTGAGAAACCTATTATTTGCTTACAGTATTTAGCTCCATCTAGCACTGCCACAGCCTTCTCCAGGCAGTTTCGGGTAGGGTTTCCACTCCGGCTGTATTCATAACCCTATTGTGAAAGCAAGAAAAAAATATAACTTGAGAGAGCACTGAGAAAGCTTTGTATAATAGTAGTCCTAGATTGCTTAAAAAGTCCTCACTTTCAACACTGAGGTTATGCATCCACCTCCTCCAAGAACAGCAGGCTGGTTTTCTGGCTATGTCAAGCGGCTGTACACAACATCCAGTTGGGCATCCCCAACCTGAAAATGGTTTCTAGGGGTGGACCAGGGGAAGTATCATACTGCTAGCCATGCTCTCCTATTTTTTCCCAGATATCCATCTCTTGTCACTGTTGGAGAAAAGGCCTTGGTCTGACACAGTCCACTCATGTTATCAGCAAGAATGTGTCCCATCTCCACGACACTCTGCTTGAAAGATGCCATAGGGCACTAGCCAGTGCCAACCTGTACCCATCAAAAGTTCTTGAAAGCTCAAACGTTTCCCTGGCATGCAATCAGGCCAAGTTTCACACTTCAGTGCAACAGCTTTTATGTGAATACTGAGAAAATTTAACAAGAAAAAAAATACTCATGCATGCATGGATGCACTTGTTACAGAGAGAACCTGGCTAAGCATCCTGGTATTTGCGTACTTTCAGGATTTCTGTTTAATGACAACTTCATCATATTCAGGAATCTGGCAGACCGCTCTCACGGAGCTTCCGGCAAGAACGTGGCCACTCTGTCATCAGTACGTGAATACAGCAGCGTGTGACTCCTTCTGTGGTCTTCAACACAGCTACCTACTTACAAGCATTCACAATTTTAGTCTGCGTAAGTGATTTTGTGTGGAATCAAAGATCACAAGGCAAATTCCTATTGCCCAACCAACACAGCGAGATGTTCAGACCCCGGGTTTGGAACGAATACTGATTTATGAGTTGCAAATTTGTGTCATTTCCCTTGTACACACATGGTAGCAATCAGAAACTTCACGACAGTTCAAGCCAAACTTTCCAGTACTTCTGGAAAGTAGCTTCCAGTACTTTCTACAATACATCCACAAAATACTTATGAAATATTCGTTCGGTCTGGAAGGAAAACTGAAGCAGCCTCTTACACAACCTGTGTAAATGACAAAATGTATTCTGCCTGGGCCCAGTGGCACTGCTATCACAGTCTTCAAGACAGCCCCCGGCTGCACGCACACCACCCGGGCAAGGCCTGAAGCTTCCCGCGGTCAGCAGCTTCCGGCACCGAACGCCATGCGCGCCGCCGAGCCGAGGCTGCCGGGCCCGAAGAGCGCGGGGTGCTCCCTGTGGTGCGGCTTCCACCCCGACCACCCCCCTAACTGTGCCTTCCAGCCCGCTGCGGCACAACTGTCTCTTCCAGCGGGAAAAAGATGGTGCGTTTTTTTTTTTTTTCAGGAGCTGGCACGAGGGAAAATATTTCCACGCGCTGCAAACCGGGAGCCCCCGCTCTCCTCCCCGGGGCCTGCCGCCTTCCCGGACCCCCCCGGCCGGCCAGCACCTCCTGGGGCAGCCGGCCGGGCCGGGCCACGCCGGGCCGGGCCACGCCGGGCCGCGGGCCCTCACGGTGTCGCCGGCCGAGCCACCAGACCGCGTCCGAGCGCGACGTCTTTGACCCCAGACCCCGGCGGCGCTCCGTGAGCCCCCCGCGCGGGCGGGGCGGGCCGGGCCGGGCCGGGCCGGGCCGGTGGGGACAAGCCCGCCTCGGGGCTCCGCCGGCGGCCGCACTCACCGCGTGCTGCCCGGGGGCCCGCTGCTTGAAGGTGGTGGAGAGGAAGATGGGCGGCACCACGGCGGCCGAGCGCCACTGCTCGGGCTCCTGCCCGGCGTGGATGGCCTGCGTGGCGAAGTGCGCGAACGGCGGCAGGAAGCCCCGCGCCCCGCCGCGCTCCATGGCCGCGCTCCGACTGCCACTGCCGCCACTGCCGCCGCCGCTGCCGCCTCCCCGCCTCGAGGGGCGCGGCGCGGGCGGGACCTCTCCGCCGTCCCCATTGGCTGGGGCGGGGCGGGGCGGGGCCGGGCAGCGCCCGCGCCGCAGGGCGGGAAGCGACGCGTCCCGCTGAGGCACAGCGCGCCCGCCGGGGGGCGCCGCCGGACGCCAGCGGGGCCCGGGGCGGCGGGGCCGGCGGCCGGGCTGGAGCCGCGCCTCCGGCCCGGTGCCCGCAGCGGGAACGGCAGCGCTGTCCCAGCCTACGGAACAGCCCGCGGGCAGGTCAGGCAGCGAGTCAGCGTGGCTCGGTCCCTGAGAGCAGCCGTTCCTGCCAGAAGAGAAGCGGCCGCCTGGCAGCCAGGCAGTCCGTGGCCTTGGCTGCAGGCGGCAGGTGGCAGGGGGTCCGGTGGCCCCACCGAGCGATCCCCAGGGAACGGCTTCCCTCAGGTGTCTCTGCACCTGAGGCCATCGGCCCGACGCACGCTACGGGGCCCAGCGAGGTCACACAACCTAGACCAAGATACGTACGGTTAGAGAACTCTTCCTAATGCTTACACCTTCTTCTCTTATATTTCAGGCTGAATTTGAAATAATTTTCATACCGTTTGCAGGTACATTTAGAGCAAAACTGAATCTTAAGTAGAAGAAATACACGGATTATTCTCATGCCCATTTTTCAGCCTTAGCACTGAATTTTAGCCTCAACCTTGAATTTAGGAAGGAGAAATTTAATCCTATGGTGACAAACCTGTTTCCTGTAGGCCTGTGGAAAATGTCTACATAAATCCCATGGGCAAAGCTTTGCTTTGAACCCGCCATGCTGCCAGGACACCAAGTCACAAAGTGTCAGGTGGCCAGCGAATCTCAGGCAGAACCATAAAGTGTCTGTTTTCTTTTTATAATAATTTGTATTATGAAATTCAGGACAGTCAAGCTGAGACAAAGGGGAAAATGGAATTATTTCCTTGTCATACAAAATTTCTTCCTCTACTTCCAGTTTCACATTATGGTTACCTGTGTATCCCACAATAGTCTTTTGTGGCTATTTCTGGAGGAGGTTGTCCTGTCCATAAGTAAATATACAGGTCTTCGGTGCTATTGCTCCTTTGATGGACACAGATCCTCACCCTAATATCCCCACAACTGGCTGCTGAAGCACTTCACTGAGTAAGTGCAAAAAGGAACTCTGCAGATGCTAGTCCCATGGATTAGTCTGAGCAACCTGAATAAATAGCTTGTGTTGTTTTTTTTTTTTAATGAGATATAAAAATTTCTGCAGTGCTTCGGGACAGCACCAGCTGAAAAGAAAAGAGAATTAATATTTCCTCATGAACAGAAGCCACTGAGGCTATGATGTCTTAAAATTTCTTACCTACTTTTTCCTGTTAAGTTTAATTTCCTTAAATGTTCTTTGTCACTTTGAAGAATGTATTGCTCTCTAGCGTCTCTCAAGCCAGTCATTCTGAATGCCTGGGAGAAGCAGAAGTTAATTTCTCCAGAGCTGGCAAATTCCATTCACTGTCCTCCAGGACCTCATTTATTTTTGCTTTGCCTTGTGGAAATAAGGAAAAAGGCAACTGGAGAGCACTTCTCTATACTCGGGTGCTTTCAATATTCTATTAGGTACTCTTCATAAGTTTAAATGTTACTGTTAGACTTACAGCTAAAATAAATGCAGATGCACACTTACAGTATATCATTTTCATTTACTGACTACCTTTGGGTTTTGTACAAATTTAGTCTTTTATTCCTCTCTATTTTTTGACCTATTCATTTATATACTAAAAAATTCGGCATCCTTCCTGGACGAATACACCCATGAGAAATTATTCCTCCATTATTTATTTCCTACTTGAGGAATTCCGTAAGTGAAGTTTCCACAGACTCACAGCCCAGAAAGTGTAGAAAATGTAGTTCCACATTGCCACAATATCTGATCCTGCTACTTTCATCTAAATTGCCTCATGCTTGGAAGAGAGCAATTTAAGTAATTTAAGAAGATGGAGAATATAAACAAGTCAAAGTTCTGTTGATAGATGGTAAAAAAATTCCAAACATTCTCAAGAATTTGTAGGTGTATAATAATTATGCAGTAGTCCTAGCACAGGAGGACATATGGGTTCACTACAAACGCCAGTTTTCGTAGTGCACTTCCCATTAGTAATGCATTCATTATATTTCTGGATTGAATAAGGGACTCCATAATAAGCTGGTAAACAGTGACTTCATGCCTCTGTCTCCTCTTAGCTGGCCTCCAGTAATTAAAAATGCAACGTGAAGCTTCCAACATCAGCTAAAACCTGAGCTCGTACATCTCCTCCGCAAGACTAGCTATGCACCGTACATGTTTCCAGCACAGCAAATAGCCTCTTGTGCAGCGCTGGAGAACGGACAAGAGACATCAGAATTGCTGACAGTGTCAACCCCTCAAATTCTGTTTGTAAATGAGATTTAATTTTCTCTAAAAGCAAGAAGAGCCAGAAAAATCTTGTTGGAAAGACCAATGGAGTATAGAGCAAAGGTGACTTTTTTTCCCCCCCTAGAATTATTTAAAATTCTGTATTAGAATTGTAAATTCTAATTGTAATTGTAGCTGCGAGGGAAGCAGCTTTGCTGTCACTCTGAAGACAGCAGGCACAGAAATCTTATTTCATAGTTCCCATCTCTGCCTAGAATTCTTCTTAGCCACTTAGTATGAGAGGAGATGATGCAAATTGGGTGAGGAAAGAGGTCACACAGAAAGGTAGTTTTATCAAAGCAGATCTAATCTTCCTGACAACTTGTAGGTTGTTTCCCCTGGAAGCATTAGTAAAAAATCCAGTTTACCTGGAATTTGACACATCATCATTTTTTAAATGATTCATTCCACTATTGTAAGTAGATACTTGCAGAACTGGTGCTAAAGAAGGAGATCCTGCAGGGAAATCTGGAAGCTCTGAACCTAACGCAGTTACTTTATAAGATGATAATGCATCTACGAAGACTGACATAAGGACAGGAGGACTGTCTTGTTTTTCCCTTTTCCTGCACGTGCTTTTGAGGAAGACACTTGTACAGGTCCCACCATTCTCCAGATAACTTCTTGTTTCACAGTCATGTATCACACTGGGTCTTTTCTATTTCCCTTTCCCTCGGTCAATGAAATAGCTACGCAAACGAGGGAAATGGATGAAGAGTGAAGGGACTGGGTGACGTTTTGTTCAGAACAGCATTAGCAGCCTATTTCTTTTCCTTGGCTCACAAGGGGATTCACGAAAGGAGTGCCGGAGGAGACGCTGATTTGAGATCATGTTGAGAAATCCCTTGACCTTTCATCACCCAGGAAATAACACAGTGCTTCTGTTCTCTTAGCAAACAAGAGGAATTGTCGCATCTCATTTATTTCATTGTTGTGTGGTTTGTGTACACCTCTGGCACGCAATGTACAGAACATACGCTGTCATCTATACAGTTGCGTAACGAAACCTCAAACCAAGACACTCCTGGATCCACCTTGCCACTTCACAGACGAATCCGAGAGGAATCCATAGGAGTCATCACAGCAGATTTTTGCAAGGGACTGAGAATCTGGGTCCTTCCCTCATGATATGCAGCACCGGAGATGGTGCTTCTCTCCCTCAGCAGGCTGAGATAAGCCTGGGTAGCTGGGAGCGCTTCCCAACAGCCAGAGCCTGTGCTGTAGTAGCAGTAATGGTGCAAGGATGTGGGATGCAAGGTCTGTAGGAAGGCACAGCCCCCTGTGAGATGCAGTCACCTCAAGGGAAGAATGGTGAGCTGCTTGGCCCACAAGGTATTCCCTCTCCTTGTGCCTGTGAGACAAAGGCAGGCCCTTACTGCCGGTGTGAGAAGCAGCTGTTTCCCGAGAAATGCCAGATATAGTCTTAGTGCAGATACATTAGCATGTGCATAAATTTTGGGAAAAGGAGGCTGAGGGGAGACCTTATCGCTCCCTACAACTGCCTGAAAGGAGGTTGTAGTGAGGTGGGGGCTGGTCTCTTCTCCCAAGTAACAAGGGACAGGACAAGAGGAAATGGCCTCAAGCTGCGCCAGGGCAGGTTTAGGTTGGATTTTAGGAAAAACTTCTTCCCTGAAAGGGTAGTCAGGCATTGGATCAGGCTGCCCAGGGAAGTGGTTGAGTCTCCATCCCTGGAGGTATTTAAAAGATGGGTAGATGTGGTGCTTAGGGCCATGGTTTAGTGGTGGACTTGGCAGTGGTAGGTTAACGGTTGGACTCGATGATCTTCAAGGTCTTTTCCAACCTAACCGAGTCTGTGAGTCTATAAATCCCTGTGAAGGGAACACCTGAGCCCTAACCTAAAGAGCAGCGCAGCCGCCCGGCCGGGGGCTGCCCGCGGTACGCCAAGCGCTGGCTCGGCCTTCGCCTCGGCGGCGGCCGCCAGGGGCCGCCCGCGGGCCCCTACCCCGGCCGAGGGCCCGCTTGCGTGAGCGCCGGGCCTGCAGGGGGCCCGCCGAGCCGAGCCGAGCGAGGGGCGGGGCGGCGCGGCCGCCCCAGCCCCAGCCCCGGGGCCGTCCCAGCCCCGGGGGCCGCCCGCCGCCCGGCCCCGCCGCTGCCTCCCGCCCTCCGCGCAGTCTCGCGGTGCCCGGGGAAGTCTCGCCTCGCGCCGCGCCTCTCGCGGGAGCAGTCCGCCAAGATGGCGGCGGCGCCGGGCCGTTGAGCGGGCCCCCGCGGGCGGGCGGGCGGCTCCTCGGCGTGGCGGGCTCCGGGTGCTTCTGGCGGGGGATGCCGACGGGACGGGACTCGCCGCCGCGGCTCTGAGCGTATCGACCCTCCAGCTGCGGCGAGTCTTCCCGGCGGGGCCCCGCCGCCCGCGGGGCCGCCGCTGGCGATGACCGGAGAGAAGCTGCGCTCGCTGCGCAGGGACCACAAGCCCAGCAAGGAGGACGGGGACCTGCTGGCGCCCGGCGAGGAGGAGGCGGCCGCCGCGCCCGGAGGCATCTTCACCGGGGGGCGCGGGAGCAGCGGCAAGGGCGGCCGGGCCGGGGGCCACCGCATCTTCAGCAACCACCACCACCACCGGCTGCCGCTGAAGGGGGGGGCCGGCGGCCGGCGGGACGGGCCCGCCCGCCGAGCCCGACAAGTGCCCGGCGCACTTCCCCGTCCACGAGTGCGTCTTCAAGGGGGACGTGAGGCGGCTCTCGGCCCTTATCCGCACCCAGGGCATCGGCCAGAAGGACAGTCACGGTGAGCGGCCGGGGCGGCGGGGGGAGCGGCGCGGCGCTGCCCGCGGGGCGGGCCCGCTGCCCGGCGAGCGGGCGGTGGCGGCCGTTTCGCCCGCCGCGCCGTGGGGAGCTGCCTCGGCCTCCGCGGGAGCCGCAGCCTCTTCTCTCTCTCTCTCTCCTGCGCGGCCCGAGACCTCGTCCCTGTTTTCTGAATTGCCGCCGGTGTTTGTCGCCGGGGCCTTGGGCAGTTGGCGGGGGTGGAAGTGGTAACGGGGTCTGCGGAGCAGCGCGGCCGCACACTTGGAAAATTCTTGGGATTTTCATAATACGAGTGAGCACGGTACCGGCTTTTGTAACAGAACGATGCAGGGACAGCTTCCTCTTACCGGGTGTTGCTTCATGTCCAAAAAAAACTACTTCATTTTTAAAAATATATTATTTTTTTAAAGTGTCTGAACTGTCACCTGTTTGCTTTCCGAGATGAGGAGCGCACTCGGGAGTGGTTCCTTTGGCAGTCGATGGAACTATCTTTGATTTTTCTCCAGGCTAAAAAAAAAATTTTTTTTTTTAAATGCTTTAGTTCTGGGATTTGAAAGAGCCAAAATCTTGTTCTGTGCTCCTCTGCAAGCTTGCTTTGGACGTAGAAGTGGCAGTAGCAGAGGTAGAAATATGATCCTTATGCTACTCTGTAATGCATAAATATTTAAAATCTTGCTAGGACATTTTAAAATAATATGTTTAATTTGGGGAATATTTTACATTGTTAAAAAATAAATCAGCCCGTCAAGTCAGTTTAAGTTTCATGGTTAGTTTTCATCTCTCTGTTTCCTGCCTATTTCAAGAGTAACATGATATGTTTCTGCTCGAGAATGCTAAGTTATACCGTATGTGGTATCTGGAGAAGTTGTGATTAAAGGGCACAGTTACATTCTTTTTCTGATTAAGAGATAAATGTTCCCTTTGTTTTACTTAATTGTGTTATGTAAAATAAAAAGGAACATTAAGGTAGAGCAGTCTTTGGGATTGGTACAATGGGAAGAATAATGTAATTGGAGATTAAAAGCCATGTCCATGATAACATTAGTCACTCTGAAACACAAACTAATGTATGCAGAGTAATACACAGCTCAGTTTTCTCAATCAGGATGGGGAGGAGTATTTCTTACAACTGTCATAACATTTTTCTAAGTACGTTGTTATAAATATAGCTACAGATATATTTATCCTGTCATCTTCATTCCAAACGCTGCAGCAAATGCTGGTAGAATGAAAGCAACAGACTTGGGAAGAAATTTTCTCACTCAGTGTGTTCCTTCTGCTGACTTCTCCCCTACAACTCCTCCAATTCCTCATCAAATAACTCATCATCATAAGCTTAATATCTTTGAAGGCACTTCCTGATCCATCTTTGCTGTGCTATCATCTTCAATGTGTATCACAAACATTGATACCATCCTTTTTTTAATAGATATATGCATGCACACACACACACATATATATAAAAAAATTTCAAATGAACATCTTTCTGCTTTCTCAGTGCTGTTTACAGTAGGAACGCTTTGGAGATTTCTGTCTAATTATCTTCCTCCAAGTTTTTACTTTTAAGTGTTCCTTTGCTATTAAGTTTTCAAAAAAAACCCAACAACAAAACCCTTGATGTCTTGACATACCAAAGGCCTGACTAGTATTTCCTTGTTATTGTTTTCTTTCTGCCTGAATCCATCTGTCACTTGTTTACATATTTGAATCGTGAGTTATTTGGGGTAGATAACTTCGGCTTATAATTATACTCAGAAATAAGCCAAAAGAATCCTAGTGCATGATAAGGAAGGGACAGAGGGGAGAAGGAACTTCTAGTAACAGTTATTGTTTATAATTCAGTCCCGTTTTTAGTGTGTGGTTAAGTGCAGAAAAGCCAAGTCCTTTAGAATGTTAAACTCTTGGTGTTCTGATAAAACAAACACTGGCTGTGTCTGTAAGTTGAGTGCAGCCTGCCTCGCTAAGTTAACCTCAAAAAACATTACCCATCATAAGGCCAGTAGCATTATTCCAAAAACGATGAGTTTCTTGGGGGAAGCTTGTATGTACACCTATTAGATTATTTTTATTTTTACTATAATATGCATTTAAGAGCTTAAACGTATATTCAGAATAAAAACATGTTATATGCTGGAATAGACAAATCTTGCTGAAGTACTCTCTTGGAAAACAGACTCAGCTTCCTTGTAGGTGTGCCAGATGCCTGACGAAAGGTTAAAAACTACACATGCATGTGCGTGTGGACAAGTACTGTATTTTATGTGCATTTTTGTGCAGTCTTTGTTTGCATGCCCTGGGTGTGCACGTGCAGGATTTCGGGCACTGTTTTATCACTGCTTTCTTGGAATAAGGCCCTGTAGGCTATATGACTCGGGGAGGAAAGCATATATGCTTATTTCCCAAAGCTATAGATATTGATGAAGTTGTCTTTAGATGGAAGGGAAACGTGAGATTTGTTTCTATGGTGAATCAAGCTGTTGGCAAAAGAGAATGTATTCTATTGCAACTGTTCAAGTATGTGCCCATTCATGTTCTAGTCAGTGTCTAGAAATCATCATATCAAACACATTATCGTTGTTATTATTAAATTGCATGGAAGTCATCAGAACTATACGTCAGCCACTTAATTATTTACTGTGCCCTTTTTATTACAGCTCTCTTACATAGGTAAACGACATAGTTGTATATGTGCACTCTTCTCTCTCCAGCCGCTGCCTCGTGTAAAGCTACTTGTTTTCATGGAATCTAATACTTACTGTTGCGGCTTGTGCTGTGGTTCACTGAAAACCTCAAGCTGTTTAAAAACATCCATGCAACTGAAAGAAGTGAAACTGCCCTATCCCACCCTCTTGCCTATCCGGGCAGAAATGCTTAGTTGCACTGTGCACTGACTAGGAAAATTTGATTAGTGTTAAAGCTCGCCATTTTTTTTTTTCATCAGACTAATTTTACCTAGAATTATTCTTTATGCTCTGGATAGTAAACATTCTAGAGGAGCCGCAGCTGTTCTTGCCATGATGAAGCAACTAAACATGACTTGTATTTTAGGATTGGTGGAACTTGAGGTTGCAGTGTGATGGAATTCCAGTGGAGCAGTTCCCTTTGAGTCCTGTAAATACTGGTACTAATTAATTCATCAGTTTGGGACTTTTATCATCTAGATGCTAGCAAGAGCATGATAGTGTGGCTCTGTTTCAGCAGCTGCTGGGATTGGGTTTACATTTTCAGATCCCATCTCTCCCAAAGGAGTACAAGTTAATTTGTCCCATTGTGCCTGCCAGCCAGCCAGGTTTCTGAGATGAAATGTATGGAAAGTCTTTGGCTGCTGCCCGCTTCAAACCATGATAAGTACTGCCGCTGCTGGTACCAATCGATGGTTGCAGCTGTTGCTAGATGGGAGACTCTGGCGGCACTGGTCTCATCTTTTCCAAGGCATTCGTCTTCCCTGTTTTCCTGGGCAGAGTGAAAGCTTACCTCTGCTTAAGACTATGATTAGACAAAAGATGAGTCTTTCTACTTGAACAGCTCTTCCCTTTCTCATGCTGGCGGGAAGAACCTGAAGATTGCATAGAGGCATTCTATGAGCTGAGTGATTCCTCACCATAATTTCTTCATTTTGTGACCTACAACCTTACACAGTTTGGATGGCTTATTTGTAAGTCAAATGTGCTACTGATAAAACCCATTTTGTTTGGCCCAAAGAGCATCAAGACCTCCCCAGGTTTATCAGATCTTAAGGCAGATGATTAGTAATGGAACTGTGCAAAAGCTGTTCCAGTTTTGATTTTTTTGGATGTGCCAAAGCTAGTGTTGTGTCTCAGCTCTTGCTGAGACTGTTTTTCTTTGGGGAGGGGGTCAGGGAGGTAGTTCTGTAAAGTAGCAGTGGAATTTTGATGCAGTAAAAATGTACTTGAGAATACTGTGGTGCTTACAGGGTTTGGTGTGCTGCATGCACATTGTTAGGCCGCTCCATCTGCAGTCCTGCCACCATGCTCCAGCCAGCTCTCCAAAGCAGCCGCGTGCTGTTGTGTCCATGCTCACTGAGCTTGGCTGGTCCAGGTTAAGAGTTGTCTGGAGAGGAGTTTGTCATGGGCAGTGAGGAAAAGGCCTGACTGGCCAGGTAGTCCAGAACAGTAGGAACTACAGTGCTTCTTTCTATGTTTCATAATGTCCCTTTTCTATGTGTTCACCTTGCCTCTCCTTCTTAGCCCCTTTCCTAAAGGTGCTTACCTGTTAGTGTGGCTCCTCTCCCTTTAGTACAGCAGCTAACCTCTTCCTTTAGTTTGCTGATGTTTGTTAAACCTTAGACTCCTCTTTACCAGGGACTTACTGGCTAAAGACCAACAAGCAGGGTGTTACCTCTTTTCAGCTTCCTCATAAATAGCTTTTTATTTTTTTAATTCTGGAATTGATAGATTCTAGTTTCTGTGATTTATTGGTTATTGCACTGTCTGTTTTTCTGCATGCTCCTCTTCTTCTCCCCCTTGTCTGCTGTATCCAAGTTTCCTATCTTATTTTTGAATTGCATACTTTTTGGTGTGAAGACAATCATTGAGTCAAAGAAAAATCTAAGCTGGAAGAGCTCTCTGGAGGTGATCTAGTCCAACCTCCTGCTCAAAGCAGAGATAACACTGGAGTTAGGTCAGGTTGCTCAGAACCTTGTCCAGAGGAGTTTTGAAATGATGTGTGTTATCGCACAACTGCACTTTCTGCTTATCGGCTGAATGAAATCCAACGAAGTTCTCGGGAAAGCTGTCGTGGGCCTAGTTAGCTTTTGTTTTGTTGTTTCTTGCCTTTATACCAAGCTGTCATAGCTACTGGAGCTGTCTGGCTCAGTTTTATTCACTGTTTGAAAGGTGGAGTGTTCTTTTAAATTTTAAGGTTTATTAGTGTAAAAGAAAACTTAGTGTAGAGCTATTTTTGTGTGTGTGTATATATATATATATATATCTGCCATTGAAGTGCTTGATAAGGTGAGGAAAATGTTTACTCCTGGCTTGCATAATTTGAATTTTCTGAGTACATGGTTTGGCTCATTCTCAAGTTTGTTCCTCAGTAACGTTGTTATTTCAGTCACTTAACAAAGAATGGCTGCATCCAGTATTTAAAATAATGTTTTGGCTCATGGATGTTACAAAATCTATTAACAGAAAATTTGAGGTTAGCTTAGTTAGAGTGTGCATAATGAACTAGGATGTAGCTGTCTGTGATGTTGCTAGTGACCCACAAGAATAATTTGTACTACATGTTGAATAGCTCATTCAAAACCACTTAGAAACTCTGCCTTTGACTGCTTGCCTATCTTGATCAAAGATTTCATGATAGTATAGTATGCTGGCAATTACTTTGTGTAGCAACCTCTCAATGTTTTGGATTGCATCTGTTAGATGTACGCTACATCATCCTTTGCACGCAGCAAGTACTTATTGCTAACATGATACTGTAAAATAACCCTAAATTCAAGTGCATTTGTTATAATTGCAAAAGAAATTTGTTTTCCAGCAATTTTTCTCTTAACTCCACTAAGAAAATGTTTAAACATATAAACAGAGTAATACAGTTAAATGGAAGAATTTAGCGTCCTTAAGCTAATGCATCAGAACTCTGGTAGCAGCATTAATCCAGAAAAACAACTCTCTGTACCTTACAGCGCATATTTAAGAACAGAAGTACAAAATGTGTCATATGCATAGCCAGGAAAATAGGGTCATATTTGTAATATCTGCTAATAATCTCGGAAGCTTTCTTTGGAAACAAGGCATTAAAATAACCAAAAGGCTTTTTTGTAGTGAAGTTACTGTTACTTTGCAATCTGTCCAATATTGTATTAGTAAAAATTTTGTACTAAATCTTTCAAAAATTAATAAAATAGGGTCTTAAAATTTTAATCACTATCATATCTTTGAGTAGCTTTTAACCTAGATATGTCATTCTTCATAAAATATCAGACTTTACAGACCATGATAAGCATAGAGGTTTGGGTTATCTCTTCTTGAAGATACAATTGGGCCTCTTTGTCTGGGATAAGTTTCAAGATGTCATTAAAAAAAGCTCTCTTGGCCCATGAAATGTGTTTCAGATGTATTTATTTTAACAAGTATAATCCAAATGCTTGCTTAGAAAAATGTAACTGCTCTGGTGTATTATAGTGTGTTCCTTGGTTAGGTCATGTAACTGAAGTTACTTAACATGTAACATTTGAGTTGTATGTGCAAACACCTGAAGGAATTGCAATGGATTCTGTTACCTTGTATCTAATATCTTTTTATTTCTATTATTTATTTTAGGAAACACTCCTTTACATCTTGCTGTGATGTTGGGACATAAAGGTAGGTAAAACCATCAATTTTATTAGCTCTTAAATGATCCTGAAGACTTAGAGGCAAGAGGAAAAAAAGATTTTTCACTTTTCCTGAATGTGATCTTGTGTTTCAAGCTTGTGCAAAGTTGAGGTTTTCTGAAAGGAAGACGCCATGCAGATTTAGAAGAGAAAAGTTGGAGAAGAAATCAGAGCTGTTCTTCAGGCCACAATCAAGGAACTAGGTAGTGAATGGGGAAGGGTGGAAAGGAGTTGTAGCAGTTGGACTCTTTATGAGCCTAGAACAAGAACAGTGGGTGGACCCAGCTCCTCTCTCTTTGCAGAGTTAGAAGGAAATTGGGAAACTTGGAATGTCATAGACGATTGAGAAACAACTCTAAGCAGTGGAGGCAAGCATATGCACGCCTGCTTCCGCTTTGGTGTCCAAGCAGCTGAAGTGGAGGGATATGCTCAGTATGTGTAGGCAGGGGACTTGATCCAAGCAGATCTCTATTTTAATGTGCAATTAATTTGTGGTACAGAAGGGTTATTAATTTGTGTGTGTGTGATGATACCCTTTCTCTTTGTCAGTACTTTTCTCATTATTAGTGTCACTGTGTTTGTTGCTGATCTACTCACTGGAGGTGTTGAACAACCCCGTTTAACTTTTTCCCAGTGAAGTGAATCAGAATAACATCCTCTAGAATAAAATGACTACGTGAGTGGAAATGTAATCACTCACCTGCTTTTTGCATACTCCTTCACTCACCATACTTCTCACTCACTCGATTGAAATTTCTGACCCACCGCCTGCCTGTTTCTTCATGTTTCAAGACTGCCCTATGCAGGGCACAGGGCAGCCTACAGGACTGTGCAGCCTGTTGATTCACGATGGCTCTCATCTTTCCAGATACCCTTCGAGGATTGCTTTACAGCAGAATTTCGAGGCACAGGATTTAAATTTCTACTTCAAATAGAAAGTATAGAAGTAGACATGTTTCAAGACTGGGAAGAAACCTGGAGTATGATTGTTCAGTCTCCATGACAGTAAAATTCTTTTTCACTACTGAAACAAGATTGGGTTGGTTTCATTCAGCTGTGTGAGTCCTATGCCTGGTATGTGGTACTGCTCCATGAGAGAGCTGTTGTTAACCAAAGCACCTGGCAGATTGGAGAAGGGAATGCAGGAAATGCAATAAGTTGTCTTAGGATGTTTTAGTAATACCTAGGAAATTATCTAAAATAATTGAGAATTAGAGTGGGAAGTAATTTTGAAGGAAGAAGGGAGAGAGGTGGCTTATGCAGAAGAAGAAACAGTAGAGCTTGCTGGAATCTGCCAATATTGGTCTAGCCTGTGATACCTTTTAAATTAAAAAAAAGGACAAGAAGACAGGCAGAAACTTTTTGAGACAGCAGTGAGGCAAATACATTTTACAAGTGCCTGCCTACTAGAAGTCACAGATAGGATTTTTTTTTTTTTCAACTTGGGAAAAACGGTGCTTTGTCAGAACTGCTGTTTTCCAGTGAGGGCCCTAGACTAGAGGCTTAGAACAACAGAAGGAAACAGAGGCAGAAGCCTTCCTTTAATTCCTCAGCCTTAAACAAGGCATTTTTCTTTGTAAGATAGATTTTAGTTTTGTAACTACTTACTCTGTGTTTTCAAGCAATGATGATCAGCTATGTATATGACTTCTGTTGTGCCTTATTGCAGTGTTTGTTTCAAGCTTTAGTTTGGCACGGTCATTACTTAATATTTACAAGTTTTGCACTATTGGATGTAGAAGGGGTTGTGTGGTTTTGGTTAAAAGGCAATTAGCTGTCATGAAGGGACACTTTCCATATAACTACAAAAGTATCATACCACATTAATAAATACAATTTTGATCAAAGATGCTTCTTCTAATAAAACTGATAGAAAATAGTTTACCAACTTTAATTCAGTATGGTTGAATATTTATTCTAAGTCTCTCTTAAAATTTGGTTATTTTATGTTTCAGCTCCAGGATAAAAAGCAATTTATTCAGTGCTGACAAATTCCTTGAATATGAGTTGTCCTCATGTATAGTACAGCGAGGAAAGGCATTTCTTCCCTCTACTCCTTTTCTCATTGACTGCATGTTTTAGATTTCAGTTTGCAGTTCACCTCCTGGCTTCTTTCCATATAGTCAGTCATCCTATGTGTAACACCCTAAATCCTTTAGGATGCTTCAGGTGAGCCTTTGTCTAGTTTGCCTAGAGCAGGGCTATTCGTGCATGACATACAGCACAATACCTGGTTTTACTGTCTTGACTTTGAATCCTGCATAATCGTTGATCCACCAAGAACCCCAGGTCCTTTCCTACCTTGTTAGTCTGTCTCATTGATATCGAACGTCAGTTTTCTGTCTTTCTGGGTTGATGCATATCAACTGTTCAGCTGTATATAGCAGCATTATAGCCAGTTTTTTCTGAAGTGCAGGGTGAATTTACATTCTGTTTGTTTAACTGAAATTGTAACCTGTCTGGTAAATGCAAGCTTATTTGCCTGTTCACTGTACAGTGTTGTTATTGTGTTAGGCACTATATTTAAAAACCCATAAAAAATACTTCTCTGTGTTTGCTGACAAAGTAGTCAGGGCTTTTGTTTATTTACCACAAAAGATAGTATATTCACCAGTGAAGTATCTCTTCCTTTCCAAACACTGTGCTTGCCAGTGACTCACGATTGTTGCATCTGGAATGACTAGTACGGTTTCCTGTAACACCTATAGCAGGAGAATAATACAGGCAGTTCCTCTATCCATCATGCTTGCCCATCCTATTCATAATGAGACATTTCTTCAGCCTGCAGCTCCAGCTTGGTACTGTGCCATCATGTGCAGATAGGTCAGGTTGATTTTAATGTGATGTGGTGAGGAAACTTTCTGTAGTTAGAAACTGAAGAACCGTTTCAAATGAGGACAGCTTATTCAAAATATGGAAACACTGAAAGCTTTCTTTTCTCCTTAATTTTAAGGACTATTCATCATTCCGCCATCACCTTTTACCCGCAGACAGAGAAGGGAACGCAAGCTGAGCTGTGACACTGCTAGGAACTTGTGTGGCTTTGATGAGATGTTAATGTTGCTTTATCAGCACAGTGCGTGCACGCTGGGCATCAGAGATGGCATTGATGCGTGCTGTTACTGATGCTGTTGATGAAAAATGTAGCACGTTGCAAGTGTACCTCTCTATTGATGGAGCACAGGACCATGAGTTGTGTGCTCTGTTATCTGCTCCAGGTACCCACGTTGTTAGTCCTACAATACCTGTTACCTGTTGTACAGCCGGTTATGCACATATTCTGAGGCTTGCCTAGGTGAGAGTGTGCTTGTATGCCCGCTTTAGATGCCACGTTACCACAAGATGTTACAGCACATAGGGATGTGTGAGTGCCACAGCTTCCTCTCTGCCTCCGTACACGCGATGTTCTCAAGAGTTGCCTGCACTCTATGTCTCCATGCACATTTCTAGCAAATCAGTTCACCATTGACCTTTGCGCAAAGGGGGTTGAGATAGAGAGGGGGAAGACCATGCACAAATTCCATGTGTGGAAGACCATGAAGCGTGGTAGGTACGTGGTTTTGTGCATTAAGTAGAGAGAGATGATGTAGTGTTTTAAAAATATTTGTTGTATAGTTGTGTGTGTGTATATGCACATACAGAAATATAGCTTTATAAAAAGCAAAATATAAGAAGCAGAAGGGACATTTCTTCAGTGGTTATGTTGATCACCAATTATGTTTTTAGTGTTAATATTAAGCAGGGAAGTGCTATAAGTACTTACACAAATGTTTTTTGTTTGTTTAAAGTTTGAGTCAGAATCCAGATATATGTTTTGATAAACTGCTTAATATATTATCTCCTACTTTTGCTTTAGTATTGTTTCCTTTGTTATGAATGATATGGCTACATCCTTGATGTTTACTGAAAATAATTATTACTATTTTGTTACAGAATGTGCTCACTTGCTTTTAGCCCATAATGCTCCAGTAAAGGTGAAAAATGCTCAGGGATGGAGCCCTCTTGCAGAAGCCATCAGCTATGGAGACAGACAAATGAGTAAGAGCCTCTGCTTCCCAATTAATCAGAAATTGAGGCCTCATTCAGAACAGGAAAACAGGTTTTCAAGCTAGGGGTTTTTTATAATACTCCTATTTTAGCTCTCTGAAGAGTTTATCTTAATCAGCTGAACTTTTTTATATCTAAATATGATACAACAAGCTCTACACATGTCCATTTCCTTGATAAGAAAGAAATTGCGTTAGGATACGTAATGCTAAGTAGAGTTAAGATTTTGCTTAAGGTGATTGTAAAAACTATAAACTAGCATTCTGTATTTAAAATTGGACTTACAAGGTCAGAATGGATTTTAGCTGTATGGGATCATCTAATTGGAACTGCTCCGTGTGGTCATATGTATATTTGATATACCAATTGGCAATGGGATATTGCTTTTATGTTTCATCTCAACAGGCTAGTAGGCAAGTATAGTGATTATTTATTCACTTCAGATATGAAGTAGTAAAGGGAAAGTTATTCTACTGCTACTCACTAGTGGATGTTAATAGTATTTGGTATTACCATGTCCCATAGCAGAAAACTCACTATATATTTTATATATATATTAATATATTATTAATACATTAATGCACTAATTTGCAATATACTAACAACATTCTGCATGTCAGCTCCTCGCTACTAAAGAATTTTCTCAGTGGCAGTAAATGTTATGCAATCTATAGGCTTGTGTTCGATAATATACATGTGTACCCACATGTTTACTAATACATGTGTAAAAGACCTATTGACATGATTGTATACATTATATTATAAACAATTATTGAGGCTTTCCTTCCTGTTGTGATGAGAGTAGGCTATGTATAATTACTCCGATGTCTGATGAAATGTTACATTTGCATTGTTTTTTCTTTTTTTAAGATGTCAAATAATGACACTAACCTGTAATTAACAAACAAATAGAACAGATTTACCTTATAGTTAATTTCTGTTCAGTTACAGCACTCCTAAGGAAGCTTAAACAGCAGTCCAGGGAAAGTGTTGAAGAAAAGCGACCTCGATTATTAAAAGCCCTCAAAGAGGTAAGTTCAAGGCAGTTGTGTTGACAAAAACAAATCATGATGGAAAGCAGTGGCTTATGTTCTTAGTATGGATGCTCTGGCAAACTGTAAAAAAGTTTTTTACTTGCTTTTACAAATCTCTTTTGCTCCTAATAGCAATCTTGGTTTACAGTGCTCATTTTAAGGGGTCACCGAATTATGTGTATTTTTCAGATGATACTTCCTTCTCAACTTCTGGAAATTCAAATAGAAAGGTTTATGTAAGACAGACCTGCTAGTCTTCTTTGCAACCTAAAACTTAAAGAATGTATTTTTAATCTGTATTTATTTAATTAGATTTTTAAGGCTTTCTTAAATCTTTTGTTTTGGTGAATAATTTACTGATTTTATTTAGTCACCAATCATGAATGATTCTTTCCTTGCTCAGTAATGAAAGAGATTTTTGGTTTAATTCTCATGGTGCAAGACCTGGCCTAGAGTTGCGTATTTTTCTTCTTGTGTGGAATAGAAGTATGTGGCTACCTCGGTGTATTACCAACATTTGCTAATTTTAATCAAGTCACCCCTTACTTTGCTTTTGCTTTGCATACAGTTTAAAGGAGTTGGCTGGCATGTGTTTATGGAGGTAGAGGAATTTTTATATAATGACTTAAGCATATTTCCAGAAGGCAGATTGAAATTTGTGTATGTGAATACTCCTAGCTGAAACTTGACTCATTAATTTAAGCCAGAACACATAATTCCATGGGGTGAATGTGATCAATCAAAGCAAGCAAAGAGCTCCATAGATCTTTTTTTAAACATGTATTTACAATAAATCTTTCAAGCTATTTAAGCTTATTAAGTCCACAGCTTAATAGCTGTGTAAATTATTATTTTTAAAAATTCATTAAAAATGGGTAGTTCAAATGAGTTACGTAATTTTATCATTATTGATTCTACTCTAGTTAAAGCTTCAGAAATGTTTAAGTTCAGTATAAATTCAAATACAAACATTAGAGAAACACTTTTCTTTGTTTGGCAAAACACAACTTCTTCCTGTCTTTCAGTAAATTTTACAGTTGTCATTTAGACTAAAAAGCTTGTTAATATATTATTCTTTTCATCTCAGCTAGGTGACTTCTACCTAGAGCTTCACTGGGATTTTCAAAGTTGGGGTAAGGAATTGCATATTCCTTTCGTAGGGAGGTAATATAATCAGTCTTCAGCATGCTTGTTCTCAAGCTTAAATTCTGTTCTGGTTTGCATGTTGGAAAGTTTACAATCCAGTTCTCAAGATCTAAGTGATAAAGAAAGGATAGACCACTTTTTTGCTGAATTACTTTTGCTTATTCATTTTTGGAGCTGAATTCTATTCTGTAATCCAGTGACACAATATGGGGGGGAACACACTGTTGTTTAAGAAATTGATTATTAGAAGAGTAAAATATTAAAATGTCTCTATCTGGTTGATTGGTGTCACTATAGAGCGGTGGTTTGAGCAATTTAGTTGAGTAACTGGACTTGGGGCATTTAGTTTCCTGAATTTCAGCCTGTACTCTGAATGGTGGCTGACAGTTAAGTGCAACTATGTGAAATGTTCTTCAAACCCTAGCTTCACCTTAATGTTTCTTTTATGTGACTGTATAACATTTAGTGTTTTCTGAATGTCTACCTCCTCTTATCTGTAGAAGAAAAATCTAAATAAATTAGCAAAACTGTATTAGCAATGATCAACATGTCTGAATAATGTCAAAATATTGGAAGTGATAGCTTCTATTACCGGTTGAAATTTAAGTTAGTAATTTTATGTACTTTCATAGAGGCATAGTCTAAGTATTTGCTGCACTATTTGCTTCTTCCAATATTCAGAGGAGGAATGAGCAGCCAGGCTGCCATCAAACATTGAACAGATATGGGACAAACACCTCATTTTTCTAAGTGGCCTACTTTTTCATGGAAGAGTCAGTGTGAAAAAGAGTAGAGCTAGGCATGGAGTAAGATAAGACATTGCTTAGTGATGAGACTGCAGCCTGACTTCCAGGGTATGATGGTGGCAGTCAGACATTGCACAGAAAAAGTGATGCCAGAGGTAAAGCCAACTTCTAGGGGTCCTCTTCTACAGGAGGCTCACTGTGCCTCTGTTTACATTATTTAGTTTTTTCTATATATTCACTTTCTTGAAGAGAAAAAGATGCTCTGGGCAGTACCTCTGTCCTAATTATTGGTCTCCTAGGCTAATGACATTTTACAGGTGGTCTTAATTCTTTATAGTTCATTTTGAAGAAAGTGTTGAAATGCCATTGTGTTGAATTGGTTTTATTGCTATAAAGTAAATGATCCATTTTAGAATAAGGGCAGATGCAGTGTCATATATCCATCTTGTAATACTATACTGACTCTCAGTCCACTGGTGGTTTAATGTTTGCTTAATGTTTTAAGCTTAGTGCACTGGATTTTTTTTTTCCTGCTTGTGAGTGTTCTGCTTTAATTGTAGCTAGGCTTTCAGTTGGTACAATATATAAGTAAACTATCAAATCATAGAATTAAAATTTCAGACAGCTGGAAGACGAGTTATTAGAATTTATAAATTATTTAACTGTGGCTGAAGCTATTTTAAATTATGTGCTGATGCTGAAAGTAGTCGGTACAATTACAAGTCAGTTTTGCAGTTATTGAATAGAAATAACCCTGGTATTAGTCAGTTGTATTTGTATTGAGATTATGATGGAAAATGGGTATGTGTTATTTGTATTAAAATATATGGAGATTCAAACTGATGTATAGTTTTAATAGAAATACTTTGCAGAGGAACCTCAACGTCCTAATTGCATTCTCTCTCCCTGCCTTTAGTGCCTTTACTTTCCCGAATTCTGCCTTCTGATGCATGTAAAATACACAAACAAGGTATAAATATCAGGTACGTACTGATTTTACAGTGTGTGTTATCTAAGTCATAAACATCTTCATGTTAGTGAAAAGGTTGGATTCCAGTGTGGTCTGAAAGAAATCACTGCAGAGTCTGCAAATGTTTGTGAAACAGCATTGTGTTTGTACATTGGCATTTGGAGGCAAGAGGCGGTTTGAACTTCAGACTTTTTTTTCTCTATTAGGAACTGAAGTTAACTTAAGTTCCTGAGTCACTTAAAATATAAAGCAAAAGCAGTTAAGCTGTATAAGGCTTTATCTACCAGACATGACAATGACTAATTGAAAAACAGGAATTTGATATTTTTAACGCAATTTCAAATAAATGAGCTTTCAGTATTTTGTGGAGAAATATTGCTGCTCCAGTCTATGTAGTAAAAAAAGTGGTTATAGTTTCTCTTTTTAAAATGCTTAATGTGACAGATTCACAAACTCAATAGAGTGCTTCCAAGAGTCTTTCCAAGCTCAGCTCTTTAACTGGTTTAGTTTGGGTTTTTGGATTCAGATGTCTTTTTTTGTCTTTTTCTTTAGGTTCCAAAGTTAAAAAAAAACAACCCAAAAGTCAAGAATATGATTCAGAAGATTCAATCTGTAGAAAATTTTGTTCTATTAAAGCTGTTAGCATAGGTGTGTGAACTGACATTTTAGGTCAAATTTGAGTCTGAGACCATTTTTTTCCTTCTCATTTCTGTGTGCTCTGCTTGTACGAGACCGGGAGTTATGAGACTGGCACTGAGTGGGAATAGCTACAGATTCTTTCTTGAAATCAGAGGCCAATATATGATGAGTATTAAGCAATCACCCCTTAGAACTGAAGTGGTCACTAAATTCAGGTTCTTTAACCATCTTTGTTAAAGAAGTAAATACTCTAGCAATAATGGATACGAATTGGTAGAGAGATCTTTGTCCTTGGCTCCATCTTCTAGTTATTCAGGTCAGCAGAAGCATTTCTTCTGTGTTGGTTAGGGGAAAAAATAGCAATAGCAACTAAAATAAGTCAAAAAAAACCAGTCTGTTTCTTAGTCCTCTTCATAATTTGGGTCATGTCCTAATATTGCTACTCAAATCACTGGCTGCTTCTCGTATAGTAGGATGCTGATCACATGGAGTAGTTGTATTTCTCAATGTGTAGCACATACTGGCTGTATAAATTCTGTGACTTCCTCATGCTGGCAGTTTTGAAATAAAGTTTTCTGAAGAAAACTGTACCTTTTCCTATGAAGTTAGTGTAAGAATAGTTTGGAATGCATTTATAATGGTAGAGATGTTATAATGTGAAACTTATTAATTGTTAATAGCAATTTTTTTTTTATTTCTACACCCAGGCTTCACTTATGAAATATTCTGTGAAAACTTGGACCTTAGTGTGTTTGGTTGTGATTTAAAAAAAAAAAAAAATGCTTCTGCTTGCAAACTGAATTTATTAGTGTATTTGAGTGTTTATGGGTAACTTCTTTTCAAGTATTGGTATATTTTCACAGGCTGGACACAACTCTCATAGACTTTACTGACATGAAGTGCCAACGAGGGGATTTAAGCTTCATTTTTAATGGTGATGCCGCACCCTCTGAATCTTTTGTAGTTTTAGACAATGAACAAAAAGTTTACCAGCGAATACATCATGAGGTAAAGATCTGTGTGAATGTAGGGTGTGAAATACCTCAAGCTTTTACTTGATATCAGAAGTCTGACTTATTTTATTAAACAAAATGTGCCTCTCAGAAAGAGCCAAACAAGCTCCAAAGAAATGCAAGCCAAATAATTTTTTGCGCAGTCGTTATAAATTAAGCTGTATAGGTGACATAAAATTTTGTTATGAAAAACAGTGCTTTTGAATACAGACTTCTAAATGAGGAAAAAGCTAGAATATTAATCTTTTGGAAAAATCTTTTGTCATTCTGAATAGGCAAACATGTTTTAAGTTATGATGCATGCTACTTTTAATCTTTCCAACATGCTTAATTTAGGTGTTCTCAGGTGGGTTTTCAAACTTGCTTGCCACTGCTTTGCATCCGTTTAGTCACTCTCTGGCCAGTTTAGTTGTTAACAATGCATGGGTATGACTCATTGGCCCCCTTGTATTTAGTCAAGTTTGTAATTATAGCTTTATCCACCAATCACTTAAGCATATGGATCTTTGCCTGTGGAAAGGGTGTGGCTGCTGAGTTTCTGGATAAATTACGCTTGGATGCTTTATTTGCATTAATATTTAAGATTAAACTATATGGTAACCATTTGGCCAGAGCTTCTATAAAACAGTGGGAAAATTCAGGAAATGCTAGTTCTGGGAAAAGTTCCAAGGGAAAAGGTGTTTTTTTTAGAAGAAGTAATCATTATTATTAAGTTCTAGTCAATATTTGGCATTTTTTCTTCTAGGAATCTGAGATGGAAACAGAAGAAGAGGTTGACATTTTGATGAGCAGTGATATTTACTCAGCAACATTATCAACCAAATCAATTACCTTCACACGTGCCCAAACAGGATGGCTTTTTCGAGAAGACAAAACAGTAAGCTGAAAGAAAAATTCACAGACTGCATTACTGAACAAATAGTTCAGACAGCCTTATGATGATGTGGTTGGGAATAAGGAGTAAAAGAATAAGAGGTTTAGGACAGAGGAAAAACCTCTCCCCTTACCCCCCACAATTGTTACTGATTTGACCACATAGAATATATATGATGGACTGCCTTCATAAGAAAAAAATAGCTCAGAAGAAAGATAACAAACTGTAGCTATTGGGCATGGGGGAGATCAGATTGTACTGAAAACTACTTTACTGTAGGAGTATATGGTCTCTGCAAATTCATTCCAGGGCGTGCAGTAAGGATTCTGTGCGCTCCTGTGTCAGAGAAATGCAGGAAGATGGGAGTGTTCTGGGTAGTTTCCTTTGGGTGTTCCTTTCCATGTTATCAGTCTGACTGAGGTACAAGTTCTCAGCTGTGGAAAAAATTGAATCGGCCACTGTCGTAACTTCTTTGAGTAGGAAATTGCTATCTTGTGACTAGCTCTGAAGGATTTTGTCTTCCTCTGGATCTGTTCAGGTAGTGCCATTCATTGCAAGTTTTCTTCTGAGCTTGTGTTTCAGAACTTTTTTCCTTTTGAATACCAATTCTATATTCTACATGTGTAAATTATCCTTTAACACAGCTTGCTGCTGAAGGGGATTTTAGTCAGATTTCCCTTGGCCACTCTTAAATTCTTAAGCAATCTTTTTGTCTTAAAGTTTCCGTTGATATGAAATACCTGTTCCTGATGGAGTTCTTGCATTTGTGCTGTACATACCTTACTGGGATTGTCCACTGACAGCTCATGTGGTTGGTTGTGTAAATTACAACGTTTCAATCCTGAAGTTATCTTATTGCACTGAAGTGCAATTACTTGGATATACAAGAAATTAAATGTTTTTATTTTATCTTCTGTGAGTCATTAATGTCCAATTCCTTTTGTGCAGGAAAGAGTAGGAAACTTTTTGGCAGATTTCTACTTGGTTAATGGACTTGTATTAGAATCAAGGAAAAGAAGAGAACATCTCAGTGAGGAGGATATTCTTCGAAATAAAGCTATCATGGAGAGCCTGAGTAAAGGTGGCAACTTAATGGAACAAAATTTTGAGGTATACTTAAGTAATTCTTCACAGTATTTGAATTTTTGCATAGAAGAATAATCTTTCACACCAGTCATTTAGCAAAATCTATAGATAATGTTTTTATTCTATTTTGATTGTCTTAATTTTAAAATAATAAATATGACCTACAAGTATAATCATGGTGATACGTTAAAGAATTATCCTGATTAGTGCACACATTGAGGAATTTCTGTGATTATATTGGATATTTCAGTCTTAATTTGTGTCTTACTAAAAGATGATGGTTTTGGCTGTAGCAAATCACTTTAACTTCTTTTAGACCAAATGTTTATTGTTTAGAATGCCTTTCTGGTTTTCTTTTCAGTCGTGTTTTCCTTTTAGCTTCATTAAAATGGACTAAGCCTGTTATTATCACCATGAAATCAAGAGCTATTCAGAATGAGCCAGACATCATCTGGGAACACGCGTACAGCCTTTTAAAAATGATTAATTTATTTCTGTATTAGCTTGTGCTTTGCTACTTGTCATTCAGACACTTGAATTAACTGATTAACTGATGTATTAAAACAGCCAACTTCTATATAAAATACAGTTTGAGGCCAAATGTCTAAATGGAGACTATGAGAACAAGAGCAGGAGATGGAAAAGCCAAGTGAAGTATCAGCTACAAACTGGATAGACTATATTGGTGTTCTTCATAGAATTGAAGTACAGTTGTATCTTTTGAATGGCAAAATTCTAAGAGAATATAAGGAAAGATAAACAGTTAAGACATGTTTTTCTGAACAGCCTGTGAGACGGCAGTCACTTACTCCGCCATCACCCAACACAATTACATGGGAAGAGTACATATCTGCTGAAAATGGAAAGTAAGTATTTTTGTTTTATTGACACTAACTTCCATAGACACCTTTAGATTATTGGTTTGGGGTTGTGGGTGTTTTGTTTTGGGTTTTCTTATGTGTTTGTGGTGCTTTTTGTTTATAGTTTTCTGGGGACAGAGGAACATTGGGTTTGAAGTCTCAGATGTTTAACATTCTTCAGTAGGCTGGCTGGGAAGCTGATATCTGTATACGTAAACAGTATTATTGCATCAACTGGTGATAAAAATATTGGATGGATGACTACCTGATATTTACGGCTTGAAATGTAAACATCTTGAAAATATACACATCTAAGCTGGCTTTTTTTTTTAAGGAAGATTTTCTGACAAATTCATTGCTGTAATTCATTTATCTTTACTTATGATAGTAGTAAATAACCCAATTCACCATGTTTAAAATAAAAATTTATGATTTAATGAGACTCTAGTAGCAGTGGCAGTGTACAAAAATGCACGCTTCTGGAATACGGAACATACAGATCTCCTAGTACTGGCTGTATCTTTGCGAGATACTCTCTTCTAGGTGTGTAACTAGGTAGTGAACAGCTATAATTTAAATTAATTTACAGTAGCTTCATTTGTAGAAGATGCAAGCAGTTGAGTGTATTTAATAGGACTGCATGCTGTCTAGCTGTTGAATGTAGAAGGACCAAAAAATGTACTGTGTCACATAAGTAACAATGATAAAAGCCCTTTCTCCAAAGATACTAGACTAGCCTATAGTCAGATGTTACCAGGGAATATGATGATATTACAGTACAGGCTTACTAAAAAGGCACATGGATCTGTTTTAGATTTCTTTGGGTTTTTTTTAACTAATTTAATTTTTAATGTATTTGAGATAGAATGAATATTCAAGCAGAATAGGTTATGCTTGAACAGCTATTACTGGACAGAAATATGTATGTATATAAGATTTCGCTGTGTTTAATAATCTGATTAACTGAGGGAGTTTAATGGGAAATCTAGGTTTCTAGCTAATATAAAGCAAAAGAGGAAAAGATTTGTTATCTTATTTGTTACCTGTCTCTTCCTCTCCTATAACAGAATTTTCTGTTCTGTATCTTCCAGTATTGCCTTCTAGTGATAGTAGAGAAACTTCTCCTCTTTCTCTGAGATTGTTTCATATTTTCAACTGAAAGCAAATTAACCTTTTTCTAGTTCAACTTGATACTTTGTTCACATATAGACTATTTTAATTACTGTCTGAAATCAGCTGTATATATTTCTGGGTAATTGTCATGTCTTTCTATAGTGTTTATTAATGTAATGTTTATGAGGAATTATTTGAAGATTTTTCTTAAGTTGTTTCCCGAACTGTTTTTGTCTTGTCTCACAGTTTAGCAGAACTCATAGTAACCTAAATGAAGATGGTTGCTGACTCATCTTTACTATGCACAGCTTTTACTTTTAAAGTATTTGTTTTATTGTAGGGATTCTTTACTGACATTTTCAAACCTGAGTCTGTCTGTCTTCCTTTAAAACAAAGGTTTCACTGAGAAAAACTGACTTTGTCTTTCTCCCCTCGCCCTTACAGAGCTCCTCATCTGGGTAGAGAGCTGGTCTGCAAAGAAAGCAAGAAAACCTTTAAAGCCACGATAGCTATGAGCCAGGAATTTCCCTTAGGAATTGAATCGTAAGTCAAAATTATTGGCCATGGATGTTATTTATATGTAGGAAATGTTTTAGTGTGTTTATGAACTGCAAAATTCTTCATATCTTCAGATATGGGAATTTGGCAGTTTAAAACGTGTGAATGAAGTCACGCTGTTAAGTAAGTAAACTGATAAAATTAGAGATCTCTGTGCTGGTGTGCCTGTTGTTGGAAGAGCCAAGCGCTTATTTTGCTTGATAAGATCAGAGGTTTGACCAGGTTTATCATTAAGTTGTCACAATACTGATGTGCCTGATTCTACAGAATTCTAAAACGTTTTTGCCCATAACAAGTTTTAGCACAAAGTTATGTCCTCTAAACCAATACAGAACCATGTCAGGTTCCTTATGGCCATGCAGAAGAGGGTGTGGTACTATGTGCTTCAGTCTGTTGTGTAAAATGAGGACAAGAAATTAATACCTTGATGTTTATTTGTACACCTATGGTATACGATGTGGATCACTAAGAACTGAATGTGGGGATGCTGATAGTGAAGCTCTAAGGAGACAGATGTATAAGCATGATGTAATTTTTCAGCTCCTTTTTTTATCACCTTGCTCTTTGGGTCATTTTTATCTTTTCTAGAGGGAAAGCTTGTGAAACAAGAATTTGTAATGAAATCTGTTTTTCTTTTCAGATTGTTGAATGTTTTAGAAGTAATTGCACCCTTCAAGCACTTTAACAAACTTAGAGAATTTGTTCAAATGAAGCTTCCACCAGGCTTTCCTGTAAAATTAGGTAAGAAGGCTACAACTCTTGTGGCTTTGTGTTTCCAAACTGTGTGTACTTATTCATGCGATATATTCAAAATTTCTGTTGAGTTTTGGAAAAGAACTCTCTTACATAAGAGTGTGTTGCTGTAGATTTCAGGAGAACATAGTTAAGTTAGTGGAAGTAACATTAGGTAGGAAATCTGCAGCTGAAAGGTGAATATAGTCCTAGTCAGGAAGAGTGCTCTGTAATTTATATTTTTCTAATGCTAGGGTCTTGCTCTAAGAGTAAGGTAGATACACTGAATTATCCTTGCGTTAAAGGATGGTCTTGGTCATGAGTTAAATATTTTGTAGCATTTTTATATTTCTTTTTCCTCAGGGATTACTGGTGATATATTTTTCACTTACAAATAAATAGAAAACTATTACACTTCTAACAAATAGAAAGGTATAAAGCAATTTATTCATGGTATAGATTATCACAGCATAAACTGCCAAAAAGTAATAGTACCTTTTCTAAGCGTTACAGGATTTCTTGCATACCAGTAAGCTGTTTAAGCTAGACAATTCTGAACAGACTATTGAGGATTGAATTTTTGCTTAGCTCATTAAGCTAGTTCATGGGCAAGCCAGTTTTATTGAGGATAATTCTTAAGTGCTCAACCTCAATTCAAATTGGAAAAGGGTTATATTTTAAAGCAAACATTAAAAAAGTTCGTCTTTTCATGTAGATTTGCTCAACTGAAGCCTATGTGTGGCAAGGTTATTTCATCTTGTATCCTCTTCAGGACAATGTCCTCTATTTTAACAGATTACTCTGTATGTTCACAGCACCTTGGTTTCCATGTCGTCAGTCTGCATCAAGAAAGGAAAACCACTGAATTAATAATATTAACAGTTTGTTTGAATGGTGTGTTGAGTTGGCTATTGTTTCTGCGCTCAGGGTATCTGAGTATTATTCTGAAATAACTTTCTTTAAACCACCTCCTTTTTTTAAGAGCTTTGAATTGCCCTTGTGTAGAATATTAAACAAGCTTCTACGTCTTTAGCAAGTCTGAAGTTACAAATCTTTAAGTAACAGTTGGTAATTATCAGTAAGCTTGTATTTCTTTACTCGTCATTGTACCATTTTGCTTCCTATCTAGATATTCCTGTATTTCCCACCATCACAGCCACTGTGACTTTTCAGGAGTTCCGTTATGATGAATTTGATGAATCCATCTTCACTATTCCTGATGACTACAAGGAGGACCCCAGCCGTTTTCCTGATCTTTAACTCAACTGGAAGGTTAATGGTGAATAACAATACCAGCGTACCACAGTGAAAGCAAGTGGATGCAAATAGCCCACAGATATAGATAGAAAAGTGGGTCATAAAGGAAGGGATAGACTGAATAATCCAGAAGAAAAGGGAACATGCATCAAATGACTGATGTACTGATACTCACTATAATGGGCATCTAATCTAGTTTGTGATTTACAGCAAGTCTCCTGATGTGTTGTTCACACTTTTATACATCCAGTACTGTGCAAGCGTGGTAGTCTGACACCTCGATGACCCTGAGAACACTTAACAGCTGTGAGGACTATCATTCGTTTTTAAATTTTTTACATTTCTTGGTGATACAAAAAGCACTCTTGGACCATTAGCATAAAAGTTGAAATGTCTTAGCTGGATATTAGCCCTATAAAACATCCCACCATACTTAAGATGACCATATTATATTCTTTCAAGCTTTGTTTTCATGAATTGTAAACTATGTATCATTATGTATAGTTCAGTAATTTGAATGTTAGTTGAACGTATATTAGAAGGAATGCATTTTCTGTAGATGAATGAACCAAATGGTAACCATTAAACAATTGCATTTTCATACTGCAATACACTTCAGAAATAGCATTCGCTCTGCAGGGAATAAGGTACCTCCTCTAGCACCTTAGTGCAATCCATTGTGGTGCTATCCATGTCTCTGAACCGTTAATTTCTTCACTGAGCTGTTTGTTAATCTTCCTTTCATTGGCTCTGTGCTTAACTTCTCTTCATCATACTGGTGTGGAAGTCCCTGCTCGGAGGTTCATTAGCTAGAAATTGTCACTTTTTTCTTCTTTTTTCACATTCACTTAGGAGACTTGCTCCATAATGGTTGAGCATCAACTAGGTTATCTTGTATTTGTATTCAGCAGCCACTCGAGAACATGGGATGCATATAAGGAGTTACTAGAACAATAAGATGAAGCATTAAATCTTCATATAAGAAAAAGTTTCTCTTGAAGTTAGTTTAATTGTAGTGCACATTGAATAGGGCTCATATTGGAAGATTTTATTTGCAAATGCTTAGGGTGTTTCCAGGTTAATTTCCTTCCTCTTAATATTTTGAATAGGTAGCGTTTCAGTGGTCTGGCTTCTTGAGCTTATTCTCATTCCAAGTGGTTCCAGTCTCCTATTTTGACAATAATCCAGCTTTTTGGTTTGTTAGAAAGAATTTGTGCAAAAGGCTAATGGTGCTATTTGTTTGTATTAAGAAATTTAGATTAAAGTGCTGTGGTGTAATTGTACAAAAATGTAAATATTTTCAAAATTATATTCTTTGTGCACTGTAGTTAAAACTTTTTCTGGAAATCAGTAGAGTAAGTATCAAACTTTATAATAAAGAGTACCATCAATGCTTAGTAAAGGTAACCAACCTAACTAACCATGCAGGTGATAAATGGAGATGGCTTATCACAAGGCAATAAAAGCTGACTTGTCAGGCACATCGACAGGATGTGGAAATACATGTCTGAAGCAGACGTTCTTTCAAAACTTCTGGAATCCGTTTGTATAAAACCCAAAGAGGCTGCTCTAGAAAAGTACAGTGTCCACTCTGTAAGTAGAGTCCTAGTGAATCACTATCAGCAAAGTACAGATAAACTCAAAATAGGAAGCTGAGGTTGATCCCCTTCCAGCATCACTATAAAACCTGCAAGTTTGACAGGTGACTAATGTTTACTTTGCAGACTGTGATCGATACACTGGAGTTATTAATTCAAAATCAAATTGAAAATAAAACTATAGGGGAAAAAAGCAAAGGGAAATGTAGAATTGTAATGACTTTTGAAGTACTGTATCAGTAGCAGATGTTGAACATTCGGTAGGAATGATAGAACTTGTTCTTTCAAGTAATTATGAATTCCTAAAGTGTTTTACATCTATGGTATAAATTGGCACCCACCTCATGCTCCTCCTTAGAAACAGCTGAGATCCTTACCATGAGAGACCAGGGTTGAATGTATGTAGAGACTGAATTATCCTGTCAGTGCTGGAGGCCAGGATTAAATGTCAATGAGGCCAAATACAGATTTCTCCTGTCGCCCTCTTTTACAGACGCCCGTTGCAGGGTAGAATGTTTTGTGTAGTGCTGCTGGATCAGGTCTTGTGCCGGGTGTGAAACTGAAGTGAGTGCAAGTGCTGTACAGGAGTACCGAGTTGCTTGGAAATTTCAGCAAACACAGAAGAACGTTTCTGCATAAGGTGGACGTTAGAAATCCTTTTTCTCAGTATTACAGGGAACAAACCATGTGTTTCATATTACTTTGCATTTTTGATTATTCCAAATTACTATCACAGAGCTTGCTGACGTAGGAAGGAGCATACACCGCTGGAGATATGTGGTTTAGGCAATATAGTGACTGCAATGGACTGGATTCTAGACTTTAAAAAAAAAAAAACAAACAAAGCTTTTTGTGTAGCCTCGCATGAAAACAGAGGGTTCTGTATATCTCTATCTGCCTGTAGAACAGCCCATGTCTTCTGGTGGCAAATGAGGTGTCTGACTCAAAGCCCACTGCAGTTTGGGGAAATGTTTTCTGTGATTTCCATGGACTCTGGCTGCAGATTTTGTGGGGTTTTTTAACCTTCATGATTACACAACTACTAACTTTGATACATTTTAAGATTTGCAGAAACTTTTTATAGTGGGTTGCTATATTAAGGCTTGCTCTAATTTGGAGTGTCAGCAGAGAAGAGTGGACACAAATTTGGTTGACTGTAGTCTTTTTACATTATTATGGTGAACATACCCTGCTACTTCTTTTCTTCTTACTATGGAGCTGAATGATCTGACTCCGACCAGATTGTCCTTTCCAGCTCAGTGACTGTTTTCAGATTCCTGTGACAGCCTCATGACGTAAGACTTGGCGAACTGTTTCTCGGTACATTTCCTTTCAACTTTTGGTGATGTGTTTTCTGTCTGAAACATTCCTAGTGATGAGTTTTGAAGCTTAAAACATAGGGACACTTGGGGCATGGTTTCCTGATGGATCCACTGCAAGCTGCAGGAATCCTCATTAGCGAGAGGGACGTTAGGCTGAGCCTACCTTTGGGATTCGCATCTTGGCACAACTGTGTCAATCCACAGGCGTGAAGAGATGTGATCCCAGCAGCGTAGCTGTGCTGGTGCAGTTCTTTAGTGGTGACTCTGTCCACACTGATAGAAATGTTTTATCCACTATAATTTGTTTTGCTTGCAAGGGGTTTTGTTGTACTGACACAAAGCGTGTATTTGTTGGTATGGATGTGTCTGCACAGAAGCTTCGCCAGCACTGTGGATGGGTGAAGTGTTTCTAGCATACAGGGAGCCTTCGTCCGCAGCTGTGCTGTGGGCACCAGTGTCCTTTACCACTTGCGATCTCCTGTTGAGATATCTTTTGGAAATTTATTTTTTCTAGCAGGATTGACTAGCAGAACTTAATTTTTGTTTTTCCCCTTTTCATTAAGACCATGTTGGGTGTTCAGGGAAGGTTTGGTCCCCTGTCGAGTGAATACATATCCATAGTGGGTTTACAGAGGTTGTCTCATCACTGCTGTGCAACAAGAAGCGTGTCAGCTTTAACTCATTACTTTGACATGTGCAGGTGTAGAGACTTCCATTGCAAGAAGATCCCTGGGAATGTAAGAATATCTGGGTAACTGAAAACGCCTTTCTGGACACACCAGCTGAGGTGTACAGTACCATTTATGGTTAACCCAAGCAGGATGAAAAAGGGAGCTTGCACAGATTGGGTAAGAATCACCGTATTAAGATGCATGTTGACACTGTGGTGGTCTTTTTGCTGAGGCTGACAACGGTGCACGAGTGACGCATGTGGAGGAGAAAACCTCTGTACCAGGGCTGTGGGAGAGGCCACCTCAGTTCGGAGTTCGGGGCATTGTTTCTTTCTGATCTCACCACTTTGCGTTTGTTTTTGGTTTTGTTTTGGTTTTTTTTCCCTGATGGCTGTGAGGTTTTTTTATGAATAAGTATTAAAAGACAGCCATTAATTTTGGTAAACTGAAATAAGAAATTGTTGCAAAAGAATTCCTAGGGTTGTTTCTTAACCAAACTATTTTACTGGTCTTCCAAAATATTGCTTTAATTTGTGGCAAAGGGAATGCATTTTCTTTTTCCTTTCAAGGAGCTGCTGTTCCAGTCACTGTACTCACTTTACTGCAATTCTTGATTTATGTATTAAAACGATTCGTTACAAAAAACTCTGGATATATTTGTGCTGGAAACCCACCTTGTTAAGTTGATATTCAAAGCAACTGTCTGGTTTTTTTAAATGTATTTGTTCTTGATTTGTAATTCATGCAAGGATAACTGCTTATTTAATCTGTATTAACAAATTTCCTGTAATGCTGCAGTTTCACATTTATTTTCCTTACAATTTGTAATTATCATGGAAACAATGTCACTTTTTTGCATTTTCCTAGTTGTCTGGTCCATGTTTTTAACTTACCTTCACTAATAGTCATTTTTGGTTGTATCATTTGTTAGAATAAAGACCAAAATATGTTGTTTGATTCTGAAACTGTTCAACACATGAAAATCAGGCTTTAACTCTCCTGTCACAGTACTTTTCAGGATATGTATCCACTGTAGACATACATGCATCTCTCAGCAGGGCTTCGATCTGAGGGGACAAGCTCACACCTCTACATTCTGCTAGGGCATTTTATTGGTAATTTTTTAAATAAAATCCTGCATTTTCATTATAGACTGTTCTTTACCCTCTGTAAAGCTCCAAATTTTATTGGACTGTCTCATACACAGTGGAATAGCAGTGGTGGAAGGACATGGACAGCAGCTTCTGGCATTTACCTGGAGCCGGGTCAGAAGTTTAGATATAGCTACCTGTGAGGGAGGGAAGGAGACCTTTTAAGTATGCTGAACTGTGTTCAGTAATTACAGTTGTTTTATCTCCTAAATCCAGAAATGTACTTATTTAAATAACAAGATGTGACAATTGGTCACAGCAGTGGTCTCAGAACTGTGGATGACTCGGAGAGCAAAACCTGGAACTTCTAAAGTGTCATATTTTGCCTTGTAGGTGGGTTTGTTTTTTTTTTTTTAGGGGTTTCTTTTTGACTGAGAATTGCTTTTCTGCCCTCCTGCAAGCATCAAAAGTTCAGCTTGCAGAGCAGAGATCAGGACATCCCTCTGTAGTTAAAGATTTGCTAACTTAAAATCTCATATTTGTAAAGGGTAAGGAGAACTCATGTTTGGAGTTACAGTTAAAGATTTCAGTCAACTGTGCAGTCGTAGCCTTTATGTGTGTGGCTAAATAGTGTGGCTAGCCACAAGCCTGGCTTTTGCTATGATAAAGAAGTACTTTTAAAACTAGTATGATAACCTTGGTTACTGTGAAGGTATGGCTGAGGAAGACATTTTTCTTTCACACACATTAAGTCATCCATGTATGATGGCCCAGCTATAACATGGGATTCCCCAGTGTCAACAGCAGGATGTAACTTTTTCCATCTGGATTGTGGTACTTCACATACATGTGTTGTATGCGTTCATTCCAAATGAAATATTGCAGAATGAGTTGCATGCTGACAGGGTGCCTGAGAAGTTGGAACAAAATCTCTACTGATATTTTTAGTTTCATTTTAGAGGAAAAGATGTCTTGTTCCTCAAGATGAGAGGGAACACGCTTCTGGCCACCTTGATGCTGATGTCCAAATGGAACAGCTGGATTATTGGGGATCTGAGTGAAAGCTGAAATCTGACAATAGCAAGTGTAAGGCATAAAGCAAAAGTTAATCCTACTTGATATTAAAATGGGGTTTAAGAACACTGGTAGCAGAAACAATAGCTACTGAAACATTTATCACAGCATGGGCTTTAACAACTGCAACCCAAAAAGTGCATTATGCACCTGTGGTTCCTAGCTGGCATTTTCCAGCAGCTTTGGGTTTGGTCTAAAAATAGTTGCCCATCTTTGGTTGCAGCCTGCCACCAGACATTGGGAGAAAAGCAAGGAACCGCTTTCCCTCACCCTTCAGTTTGCAATTAGCAAGTGACTCAATTACTGCTTCAGTGCATCTTTTGGCTGTGACCCAGCCAGCCAGTACTAATGGGTGCTGCCTCTGCGTCCAACCATTGCTGCCTGGTTCTCTGTACAATTTAAAGTGGAAAAATTCCTGCAAGTTACCGCTGGCAGTTAAATCCACGTGTAAGAATGCCAGAGGCCAGGAGCAGCTGCTACTAAACCAGGATTAAAATACTGCAGTAATGCAGAGGTGTTACATGACTTGGAAGGCCTCACTTCAAGAGGCAGGTGAGCCTACACTCCATAATAATTAGCAAACCAACTTCAGATCACTAAAATAAAGTTGTTGTTCTTCTGGCTCAGCGCTCTAACTGTGTGTCATGGGAGAGGAAGCTCCCATACAGGTTCAAGCAGTGGCTTGTCTGTACTGCCACGGGAGGGGAGCCCTGTCCGGGGTTACAGGCTGTTCCCTGGAGCAACTGGCAGCCACCTCCTGCAGCACAGCTCTACCGGCTCAGCCAACACGTACGCACCCCTACCCTGAAAGGCAATAAACCAAAAATATGTAAGGTTATGTGTGCAATTAGCAAACGTGGTCTAAAACCACACATGTTTCTCCAGTTTGTATTTGGGCTTGGGCAACCGGAGGTATGCAGTTAATACACAACACAGGCTTAGTTTGTTAATAAACTAGAAACAACATAATTTAATTGCATGCAGTCCTTAGTCTACCATCTTGAGCTCATTACCCTGACTTGGTCCTTCATTACAGCATGTGAATGACTTTCACAACAACAAGGTCTAAGGAACAAGGAGGTTTACTTTATTACTATAAATCGGTTTATGTTCTTGTACTTCACATATAAATATCTTGATGACAACAAAAAAGGCACATCTATGAAGACATCATGCACCTCATCTGTGTCTATTTTTATTTTATTACAAGAACTATCACTCCTTCTCCACTAGAAATAAAAGCCTAGAACTGGTTTTATGACATATACCTCTCTGTATTGACAAAATACTCCAAACAGTTGATAAAAATTTACATTTCTACAAATTCTAAAAATGACACTGCATATCTAAACGGCAAGTTCCACTTTGCCTGGGGCAAAAGGACAGTTTAAAAAGAAGGTGGTTTGACTCATCAGATTCAAGAAGTTCAAGCACCACTTATAGTTTCATTGCAAAACTTACTGATTTAAACCAGTAAGTTTTTAGTTGACATTAACAGCCTACTTATATGCACAAAGCACTCACTGCTTCCTGTTTCTGCTAGTCTTCCGTTACCATCCCAAAGAGGTGAATGTTCATATTTCAATGAAAATACAAAAAGTTTTTACAAATACATATTTCTTTAAAAGTACTTGTCCCATAATACCTCTAGATTCCCATTTAAGCCCATTCCCTTCATTCCCCCCAAAAGTAAAATAATTTTCTTTAGTGTAACATACTTAACTAGAGCTAAAATGGCAGGCTTATCAGCTTTGTCACTGCACTTACAGTTTTTGAAGAGATGGAGTTAAGGTCTTTTTAAAATAGGTAGATGAAGAAAAATGTATACTTTAAATGAATGAGGTAAAGTTTCATACATTCAGTGGTGTAAATAAATACCAGCAGAGTTGTATAGGAACATGAGTATAAGTTTAAGGGTTTTATTATCAAAGTTCTGTAAAACAATTTCAGAAACTGTACATCAACATGGCACAGACTGTAGCCTACTTTTGTCTTTTTACCTGCACAAAAGTAAAAGCTCTTGAACTTCTGTAACTAAGAAAACAGCTTGCCTAACTACTTTGCATATAACATGGAATCACTGTGTGCATAAGATTACTACTGCAGTGACAGTAAACACAAATTTATTAGTTTATACAACTTGAGATCAAGTAAAAAGTACATTATCAAGTAGACTTGCTTTTAAAAGCATACGAAGGTCAATTTTAAAATGCACTACCTTTTTGCAATGTATTTAGCTCATTAACAAATAAAACGACCTGGATTATGAAAACTGCACAAATCAACCTTTAATCACTGGGCACTGATCAAGCAGAGATTTGCACTTCCCAAGGCTCAAGAAGAAAAGTTAAGAACCATTACAACTCACCTGAGATGGATTTGAACTGACAGATTAAAAAAAGCCCTCAAAAAGGTTAGTGCATTTTAACTTTGTCAAAGCCAAACAAAACCCACCGGGAAAAACAAAAAATCAACCAACCCCAGCCACATGGCTTAAAAAACAAAACAAAACAACAAAACGAAAAACCTATCTATATCAGAATGCTTATTTTCAGATGTACTGTCTTTTTTTTTGTGTAGTCACACTTAAGACCCTTAAGTCGATCCACCATATGTTGTAGGACTTTAGAACATTTAGGATGTTTCTGCCACAATCAACATGCAGTCAGTGCATTCCCTATACTGCTCTATTACTGCAATGAATCAAATTCTAGAAACACTATCATAAGTGAGCTGATTTACTAAAGGAGATCATACAACAAACAGTCCATGCCTGCTGTAGATGCATGCAGCTTTTTACTGTTGCTTGAAGCATCACCAAGTTAGTAAAAATTGCTTGGCTACGCAATCCCTTTCGGCCGTAACAAGAATGGTTACCTTTCTATAAAGCTTTTGATGTGAGTTAGTATCAGGAGATTTACAAACCATGTATAGCTTAGAGCTGTATACATCTAGATTTAGGATTAACAAGTACAGCATAAAAGAATCACACAGGAATGACACTGATGCACGTCTGCAGCTGTGTTCACTGCAAAGGCAAAATTCAGTCACTCATATCCATGTCCTCTTCATGATGATCATCCCCATTTACTTTGGATTCCCTCGCTGAATCTCCGCTTCCTTTATCGGCAGCAGACTCCTTTACTTTAGGGGAGGAAGAATCTGCCATTTTCTTTTCTTCCTTTTTCTCCTTCTCGCTGTCATATCCTTGTTCTTCTTCATCATAATCCCTTGTGACCTGCTTTGCCGAGATAAAAAAAAAAAAAGAGTAAAACTTGCCTTCAAAGCCCCTGTTGGTTTAAGGTTAATACTACAGTACAGGCAGTGAAGTTAAACAGGTTTTTAAACATACTTTCACATCTTTATCACTCTCGGATTTCCGTTCTCGATCTTTCTCTTTGTCTTTGCTTTTTTTTTTCTTGCTTGTTGACCGCTCCCTCTCATCTCTACTTCTCTCCTTGTCTTTATCCTTCTTTTTTTCCTTTTTATGTCTGTAATGAGAAAGTACGTAGAAGATGAAAACCACAATCACACCATTCCGTAACTAGGACACAGACCACGTCCAGACTGTTACCGATAGTTCATTACGAATCTAAAGGGAGAAATAGCAGTGTACAACTAAACACCATTCGCTTTCAGAAAATAACCAAACATCCTGATTTTTTAGCTCTGGATCAAACACAGCTACCACAAAGCAAAGTCTAAGAAACACTGTGTTAAGAATAGCAACACTACAGCATTTTATGAAGGAGCACCTCAAGTTCCCCATTTAGGGAGACAGGATCACAAAATGCCCAGGCCCACCCAGAAGTCACTTGAGTCCTATTGTACACAGCCAAACGGGCCAGGAACTCTGGGCATCTCCTACTCCTCACCCCTGGAATACCTCGTGTTTGGAGTTCTTGGGCATTAACAGAGAAGCTCTATGCTTGAAGCCAAGTAAATTATGACAAAAGCGGTAGCAGGCAGCAGAGATCCACTCTCTCTCAAGAAGTCAACCTATGGGCTAGGCTTAAGGAACAAGCCAAACACACACCACCTTCAGAATAACCCCACTGTGACCTTTGCTATAGCACACATCTTGGGAATTTTCCACCTGGGCACCATTTGGTTTTTTTTTTTAGCCAAGAGGCTTACTGACCTTCTTGGAGATGGGGATCGGGACATTTTCCTTTTAGGAGACCTGGGTTTTTTAGGTGACCGTGTTCCACTCCTGCTTCTTCTACGTCGTCTTTCTCTGCAGGAAAGAGATCAAAGCTTTTTTTTTTTTTTTTTTTTAAAGCTACAAATACACCTCTGCCTCCAAAAACCAGCACTGCTCAAAAGGTAGTAAATACGTATAACTCAAAATGGATATTTACTATTAGCAGTACTGCAAAGCCCACACAGTTGCTGATCAGCAGAGTAAGTTGTTTCCTGTCCTACCTCCACCTTCATAACACATTGCTAGCTTATACTGTATTAGGGATACGGACACTTTTTGCAAATAGAAACAATGCAATTTGTTCTTGTTAATATTGCAAGTTAATTTTGGAAGTTTTTTAAAAAAAGAATGGCACACATATTGCATGTATTTATTCCATAAACCAAGAAACAGTTTAACAGTGACCTCAAAGCACCATACTCTCTTTGATACAGAGCAAGTAGAAACTATTCTAATCCCAAACAGTACCTCCAGAAAATTACAGTATCAGGGAAAAAAATAAAGCATCTTGTAGACATAGGTAGAGAGAGTATATGTGCATATACGCAATATATCCACAACAGAATCATCATCCTATTACATACAAGAATGTTCTTTCTATTAAAGTAGATAAAGCACGCTGGAAATAAAGACCAAGGAAAACCTTCATGTAACTGTACCTGCTTGTGCTTCTTGATCGTCTAGTTGTGCTGTAGCTTTTGGGGGGAGTTTTAGAACGTTTCTTTTCTTTCTCTTCCTTCTTTTTATCCCTTTTAGTAAAATACAGATTTTAAGTCATTTTCAAACTACTCAAGTAGCTTTCACTACTTTTGCTATGTAGGAAAATGAATGAAGACATAACTACATTGGATAGCATATACTGTTTAGTATTTCTGGGGCCAGTCACATTGTATTAATGGAAACAAAGATTACAATTATCTAAAGCAAAATAGAAGAACAGCTCTTTCATAGCTTCTGTGTACGAACAGCACAAAATCTGGAAGCCTAGATGCTCACACTTCCCGCTTTCCAAAGACAGCTACTGAGCGATTCAGCTAATGCCTCCTGCATCTGTTGACTGTTAGGAAAAGCATGTTACGTGTTTTTATGTAACTAACTGTGCACATGTATAGGGCAAGTGTAATATAATTCTATAAGACGTTACAAGAGACTGTGACTTTAAAAAGAGCCACTAGTTCATTTTGCCTTAGGTTTTTTGTTTGTTTGTGGTTTTTGATTTTTTTTTTTTAATTAAGCACCAAAATCTAATAATTTAATTTCTAGCAAATGGAATAGATTTACTGAAGCAATTACCTGGTTTTGGATGTGCTCCTAGACCTTCTGCTCCTCTCTCTGGAATGAGATCTTCTTCGCCTTGGACTTTTAGATCGCCTCCTGCTTCTTGATTTTGAATGGGACCTTCTCCTTGATCTGCTTCTTGACCGTCTACCAGTAACACATTGTACATGGGAGTTAAAGATACGAAAATTTGATATAAGAATCACAATGATATAGAAAACAGAAAAAAAAATATCTAACAGCAGAGGAGTTGCATTGAGTCGGCCATACAAATAGAAAAAGGAAGTGCACAAAGGCTAAATGTCAAAGAACAAGGATGCTTCAACCAGCTCTCTTATTACTCTCCTTGTAAGAAAATATCAGTCCTATTGTAGAGGAAAACAGCTAAGTCACGTTGAAATGTGAAGAAATTTTTAGAACACTAAACCAAATACAAGCCAATTACTGAATATGCAAGTAGCAAAAAAGTACAAATGGGAAGGCCATAGTTAAAATGGCTTTGCACAGACCACTGGCACGCACTGTCCAATTGGTGTTGACGAGCCAAAAGCATAAACGAGCCATATGCCTTTCTGTTTGGGTAGGACAATATTAAGATCTCTAGTCAGGATACCTGAACAGACCTGATCTCCAAGTAAATCATAACCTAGAAAACGCTGGAAAAACTTTTGTCCCAGATACTTCCATGAAACTGAATTTGCTGCACATACTAGAAACAAACAGCCCAACAGGTAAACATTTATGTACATAAATAACAATGCTCAGAGAAGCCTCCTAGTACTGGGTTTTAAGACAAATTATAATTACCATATGAGCACACTGGAAAAAGACTGAAGAAACAACAAAGGTTTAAGGAACTATTGTAAAATGGACAGCCTACAACGGCTTAGGTGTTCATAGTAGTGAGGGTTGTGTAAAACTAAGGCTCTCTGCTAAAGTGCTGCTTCTCTGATACAAGAAACAATTTATTGTTAAATAAAATCAGAGTCCAAACACTGCTAGGACTAGGTGTCCTGAAGTTCTTTCTGCAGTTGTTTAGGTACTTTTGAGGTGGTTTTTGCTATCATCTCTCTCCCACTCTTTCTACAAAAACAGAGGTAGGCCTCCATCTCACACTACAGTCTAGCCAAATCACAGCCTCAGCTTTCTTCAGACCATTTGCATTCTTCCATGAGTGAAGTGTCACTTCCAAGAAGTAAGTTTGAAGGAATTGTTTCAGCTATGTGGTTTTTTTTTTAAAGCAAATAAGCTAACTACCTGTGTCTAGATGAAGAAGGTGTCCTCCTCCTTCTTGAGCGTGACCTTGACCTTGAATGCCTTCGTTTTTCATCTTTTTTGTCTGGAGTTAAAAAGGAAAAGCATAGTAAAGCATACCATTTTTCTGGTATAATAAAAGAACAGGAGCTCTATTCTTTCCTGAAAATGATCAGGAGGCTGCAAAACTATACTTTCAGTGTTCCAAGTTACTGCTTCTCAGATTTGGTGGATCTGACATTTGTGGATGAACTGCTGCATCTTGTTCTAAAATAAAATCTACTGAAAAAAGCTACAAAAAACTAATTATTTACCAATTTCCACAGATTAGGAAATAAAAGAAAGGAAATCATCCCCAAGAACAAACATCACTAGGATGTCAAGTGGTTAAGTCACTTGCTGTTTCCAATGAAGTCTCAGAGATGGAAGTCTGAACTTCACTCAGGGGAAGCTCAAGCATTTTACAATCTTCAAATCAAGTGAATTTTGGGAAAAACAACAGATGATTAATTCCCTGCATCATTCTGCAGGACACATGCAGCATTCACACCGTAGGACAATTAAAAACCTGTCAACTATAAATTAAGTCACTACAGAACATGAAAGCATTAAGCCAATATTTTGCAGACCATTAGCTTTTATCTTATACTATGTCAAAACTCCATCTTGAATTGAATGAGGTATTCTACGATTTAAAATTACCTGGCTCTATAGCAGCAGAAATTAATGACTGTGCTTCTCGTACTCTTTTCATAGCTTCTTCTATTTCTTTACTGGAGGTATCTGATTTCAGACTTGGTGAAACAAGACCTGCGGCTACATGGTTCAACCTGGTAAATAAAAAAGAATTTTAGAAATTCAGTATTGATGAACCCAAGAAATACATGCCTCCATTGTCAGTTTGCAGCCCATTCAAATTGACTGATCTAAGTGAAAACACAATCTGCCTGTGTTTTGTCACCATTCAGGTAACTGAGTAGTCAGTCTAAGATGCGGTATCTGTGCTGAAAACAGTGACACAAGATACTAGCACTTAGAATTCCAGTAAACTGTAAATAGCAGGAAAGTTTGTATTGTCTTGCACAGATATGTTTCTAATGATACTTTTCAGAACATTTTTGTACAATGCAATTGCAATTCTCATCACCTGAAAGAGCAACTCCACAGGAAATAGTGTATTACACAGTAGAAAATCAGTTTCCATTTTTATAAGCCATACTGAGAAGTCTACAAACAGTGATGAAATTTAAAGTTCAGAAGATGTGTTCTACGAGGTAGCTTTGAAGCCAACCAGATATACCTAATATACCTGACTGATGTTTATCTAATCCATTATCTTGGGTAACTATTTTGTTCAATCAGTTATGCGTTCCCTGCTTGCAGAAATGTAAATTTAAAATAGAGAATAATATGCCAGAACAGTATTAAAAACGAAGATAGATCACATACACAGCTTTATCCCCTGGTACAGATCAGATGGCTCTGACAATTTAAAAACACTGGAACAGCCAAACAGGGTTAGAAGAAGTCTATTTAGCTAATATAGCGGCAGGGCAAGCACACATTGATATGCTTTCCCAAGGCTGAGAGTTGAAAGAATTCTTGCCAAAGCTTCCTGCAATTTACAGTACAAGCGCCTTCTGAGAGAGATGTGGTTGCTTTGCATTTAGTACACTTTTCATCCACTATTTTAATAGCTTTTTTTCAATGGCATAGGCTTTCGTTATCTTATTGCAATGTTATGAATAGCATAATGGCACACTAATATTCAGTACTACAATCCTTCCCTACTTGCTGTCCCCATATCATACTATTTCGAACAAAATTATCCTTTTTCTGAATACTGAAATAAAAATTAGCAAATACTTGTTCTTACTGTTATTTGCACCCTTTTTCTACCAAGTAGTAAGACAAGCTGTCTTTTGTTATCTTCTGACAGCTGTAACATACATAGACTCTTTTATTATTGTTTTTTGCAACAGTTGCTGGTCTTGGCTTGTTCTCAACCATAGCCCTTTCATTTCAGCCTTGCAGGATATAAGGTGCTAGCTGCACCTTTACATTATGGACACAGAAGTGACAAAAATGACATACGAAAAAATGAATTTCTGTCTCTAGCAAAATGAAATCCCAGAGATTAATTGGTGTTATTCTGTAGATGCAAGGCTGAATAATCTTCATTTCCTACCCCTCTTCCCTCTACCACAGAAAAGAGAGACTGCACAAGATCCCCAAGACACTGGTTTTCTCCAACCTTAATTAGATCCAGCAGGACAAAGATTGGATACTGCATCATAACAGATATTCCCAAGATCAAGTGTACTGCGATACAAATATTTGTAAACTCTGATGCTTACTTTGGATCCACTGTGCTCATAAGTTTTAGTAGTTGATCTGCTGCAAGAGACTGTGAGAAGAAAAAGTTAAAACCATGTTGGAAGATGTGCATGCTTAAGAAGATTATCTTCCTTGAAGGTACCCTCAGCAGTGGCTAAAGCAAAAAGTCTCTACAGATGAAAAAAAACGAAACAAACCACACCCCAAACAAGTTACGGACAAAAAGGCATATTGTTCTGTTTTAAAACTTGTAGATGGTGGCGAAGGTGTGAACATCACTTTTCAGTGGTGCTTAGGTACTTTTTTTTCCACAGTGGCCAAACATAGGCCCTTTCCTGGAGAGAATCAAAGCACTTTAAAATAAAAGTACACTGCTGGTATTTACAGGTTATTTCTCTGTTCCTTCAAGAGAATAGAGACCTCATTAGAGAACTAAGTTGCCTGTCCATGGGAAGTCCTCAATGTCAATTTGTGAACAATAAGCAAAAGCTTCTTTACTCTAAAAATTCCATGAAAAAATATATTTTACAGCTCTTAGGAAAATCCAGGTGGTATTACAATTGGTCACTCCTGTACCAGTGGTGTATTAACAACAAAATGTTTAGTCCCCGCTAATTTTCTTTATACAGAGGCAGCCATGTGCTGATCCCAGTTTGTTACAATCAGCTGGCTTAACGGACAAAGGAAACAATCCTTCATCGTACCAAATTTGTATTTTTCTAATATGGATTTAGAATGCTTATTTTTTTCATTCGTTATTTCATGACCACCATTATTTGTTTGTTATTACACGTCATGCATAAAGAGAATGCTAAATGATCAATTTCTTAGCTATGCATTAAATTATTACTACTTTTTGTACCTGTAAAACATAGTCTCTGCACAGTATTTGGTTCTTATCTCTGAAATATTAACTCAATATTATACTCACTATTACTTAGTACTTAGAGTCTTTTTAAATTCAGTTTTAAAGAGACTACAGTCTAACAAAGCCTCCTCAGTATTTACACCTACAAAATTAAAAAGTCAAACAATTTTTTTTTTACTGTAAGTACAAGACAGGTTCATAGCTTGAGAACGACACATTTGAAATATTTCATTGCTAGTCCCAAATTATTTTTTAGGTCCTTCTGGCATTAAATTTGATACTCCTACAGATACTATTTATTCCAAACAAGTGCTCAGAAAAATCAATTACTGGATTTTTCAGACAGTGGCTGTTAAACTGATATAAATGAAAATTACTTTTAAAACAGAAAATAAGGTAGCAAAAGAAAAGTGTTCATATATAAACCTGCCATGCCAAGAAACAAAGACTGCATTCCATAACAATTCTAAGAAGTTTAAAGAACCAGCAGCCTGTGCAGACTACATTGAGTCAAGCCTTTAATAAAAAGTAATATTTTGTAACACTTCTTCAAACCTAAGTATAATATTTCCAGATCTCCAGCTTGTTATTTAACATACTGGTGAGCGCTAAGAACATGACGTATGCTAGTCAAACTACATATGTGCTAGGGACAAAAAAGAAAATTTTAGAATGTGACATACCTGGGAGTTTAAGTTTGCTCCAGGAAGCCCAAGAGCAGCTAGGGCAGGATCAAGAGCAGGAGCTCCTAAAGCAGCTAAGGGAACAGCACCAATCTGTAACAAAATCAGCAATTAGACAAAGCAATATTTAAAAAAAAAAAAAAGCAAGCTGTTAAGATCAAGATTTCCAAGCATTAGACATATGGAAACTTGACCTGGGTTTTACTTAGGCTTCTAGCTACAGGAAACATTATACTAAGGTCAGTGAGAGTATTTCAGTTTTCCTTATTCAGGTATTCCAAAGCTTAGTATATGACAAATTTTCTTCCTATAAAAATTCTAAAATGAAATTCTGTTTCCTCTGCATCCCGACACGTAGGGAAAAAAAAGGTAAAAAAGTAAAGCATTCCACTACATTCAAGAAATAGTTTAAAATTCAATTATTTTCCAGCATTAACATGAAAATTCATTTTAAGTTTCTGAGCCAACTACCGCATATCTAAATCAATTTAGGATTGAAATTATCATGTTTTATGTTAAAAGACAATATAATATTATTACATCTCTGCGAATTTCTCAGATTTGGTTAAAACTGGCAAATGGGTTGAAAAGCTACTGGAAGAATAAGTAGGATGATGGCATAGGTCTGAATTCCTTAAATTGATCTAGAAGTCTCATAAAAGAACATCATTTTTTGGCCATTTAAAGTGAGACGATCAAAACATACACTGAAACAAAACACACACTGTGCTAAAAAACACGTGATCTTATGTTAATCAAATGCTGTGCTGTTGCTATGAGGTCTTTCTTTCCCTTCCTTCCTTCTCACTGCCTCCCTTCTGACTGCTCGGGCACTTCAGACTCATTTGTCAACCAATTCAACCCACTGAGCCGTCAGAGAACTTATTTTTGTGCTGTCTGCATCAAGCTAACACAATAGTTCACAGAAGGATCTGATGTTCCAGAGCCAGCATAAAAGCAGCAGCAAGAGCATGTACTCAAGAGCAAGGGAGCAGAACCTGCCACTTTTTGACAATGAGTTTTTCATTTACCTGATCTCTTGAAACTGTATACGCTTCTCCCTGCAGTCTCAAAAGAAAAAGCCACATTCCCACACACTGATTTTATGAATATAAACTGCAGCTCTAATTCATTTTTACTGAGTTAGATGTCCAACTCCCAGTAACAGTCAAAAGGAGCTACACAACAAGCTTTCAAGATCGGTTTGAAAGAAATGACCATCCACCACGATCTTCCATAAAACGGATGTGTTAAATTCTACCATTAAGTGGATTGGGAGTAGGCTGGGATGCAGAGTGACAGAACTAAAATTAAGGTGGTTCAACCACCATTTTCAGGAATTTATATGCATACAGTTTTTGCTGAAAGAAATCTTTAAGATGGTATTTGTTTCTTCCACCCCTTTCCTCGAGTTTCAAGTTAAACTTTAGACTTTTCCCTCTATGCATGGTTAAAGACCTTCTGAACAACTTAATGGCAAGTATATCTTACATGCAATCAGAAATTATAATAGAAGCTACACAAAGAAGAGCAAAAGCACAAGCTGAGGAAGTAGATTTGAGAACTGCAGAATTAATGAAGCTTTATTCTTATCCATTTGCCTCTTGTACTTTGATTCTCTGTACTCTAATAAGAGATGTGCTTTGACTGAAACTCTTCCCACAGTGTATTATTCTTATTGCTCATCTACCACACAAATTTTTGTGTATTTAGATAATGAGCAAATACAGGCTACAATTTTTTCCCTTAGTTGGAGTATTAACGGAAGGTATCTCCACAGCATGTCAACTCCTTGAACTTCACAAATTTAAAATCTACGAGATCTCTACTGCTTGTCAAATCTGTCTGTAAGTGTACAATGGATAAGAGAGGGATGAGAGAGAGATATAAACACAGGGCCCCTGAGATACCAGAAGCATCATATTAAGGAAATACAAGTATCCCATCTAGCATCACCGTTTTGCCACAATTCCTATCAGATAGCTGTAACAATCCATCAAGGTATACAAATCAAAACATTCCAGGAAGCAGCACTAGCTTATCAGCCTATTTGTCCTGAAAATATCAACAGAAAGTAAACTAGAACCTAACAGAATACATCTAATCGTTTCCCTTGACTTCAGTCTAACTGGAAAGCCTACCTGAGAAAGTGGGTTGGGAGTAGGCAGGAGTCCACCTCCAGGCAGCAGACCTGCCACAGCATTAGCTGGTGCCAAGAGAGACAAAGCCTTAGTCTCATCAGGAATAACTCCTGCAGAGAAACAGCCTTGCATTAGAATGCATTCCATTTCAAAGGCAGAAAATACACAAATACACCCAGAAAATGTCTCCCTGATACACCACCTGAGTTTGTTGAAAGTACTTATGTTGGCTAAAATACAAAGCTTGATGTCTATTAATATTTATCATTAATTTTTTTGTCAGAATGAAACTTCAATGTGTGAAAATTTGACTGTTCCTTTTTCTCTACAAATGGTTAAGTTTCTAGAGCAAAAAAATAGCACAATACACACTACTTTTTTGTTAACACTGCCAAGATTTCATCACCTGTACTCGATTTTTAAGTCATGAACCAAACGTAAGCAAGCACAGTCGGTTCTCCAGGGGTGTGCTCTCAACTTTCAAAAGCTGTTTTATGAACAACGACTCGTGTCGGCTGCTTCACTATAAAGCACACAGAAAAATCAAGATACACAAGACAAAAAAAGTTTGATTTAGGGGTTAATAATATGGTACAGTTCACTATGTTTTCTTTTACACCTACCATATAAATTTTGTAAAACTTAAGAGAAGGTATGGAAATATTTTTTGTTGAATCAAGCGTAGGGCTTTTGCTGACTTGTCAAATGAAAATGAAAGTCTCTGCAGATCTTCAAATACACGCTGTGTATGTGTGTCTGTGGGTGGATGGGTGCATACATACAGTATATTGTGGCACATTCCTTACCTGTGCAGTAAAATGCATTTGTTCCAATATGTGCCATGCTTATTGTACCAAGAATGCTGCTACATACTGCCATTTCAGAAGAAACTTCTGGCCCAAAATCTTGCAGCCAACTAAGACAAGTGTCTTATTTTACTGCCTGCTCTGCACATATAATTTTAAGGGTCCTACTATGAAACAAGTAATTATGTAGGTATTTTTATTCTATCCAACAGCAAAAGCCCTATACAGATGGATTAATTTGTTAATGTGCCCAAGCCCCCAAAATGAGAGTTCAATAAAACAATTTTACTATATATTTGCAAATACCAGTAGTGTTTCTGTAATACATATTAAGAAACTGCATCTCATCATAAAACATACAATATGTACAGGGCACTTAAGAGAAACTGGATAAGCTGCAGAAGAAAACTGTTGGGTGGTATTTTCAGCAGGGCCTGGTATATAGTTCAGGCTGAACCAGGGAAAAGAACTGTAAAACACAACAACAAAAAAGAAAAACCACTGTTAAATAAAGGTAATGGTTCCTTCCACCTATACTGAGAAGTGCCGATAATATAAACAAATGTATAATACACAGCACTGTTATCTTGCTTGTGTCATTGAGCTGTCATCAATTTAGATACCAAAAGTTATGGAGGGAGAGGGGGGGAAAAAGGTCATTTAGATAAAGGGCATTAATGCATAAATATATTAACATACCTACAGAGAGATTATGGGGTAATTTTGCATGCAAAATTATGTCTCAGAGGATATTTATAAATTATATCTAAACATTTCAAATTAGTGCAACTACAACATTTCTGGCATCTAAATACAAATCCTCAGACTTATCTTGAGACACCTCATAGAAGATCTGCATCCATTAAAAAAATCATGCATCTGATCCTCTAACTGTTTTTAAAAAAGTATTTAGAAATAAATAAACTACAATTTTAAAAAAAGCAATGAGGCCCCTCACCAGTTAATTTTCATGCTTCAAGAGTTTTTTTTACTGCTGCTTTGTTAGAACCATGAAATACTGCATGAATGTGTAGAAATGAAAGAAAAAGAAACAGACAAAAGAAACAAACATTAACCAAAGAACCTAAATACCCCCCCCAGCCATCTTTAATCTTAGAGCTCCTTCCAAATCTAGGAATATCACAGTGAAAATTACAAATACTAAACCTTACCGTAGACTTTGTGTATAGTTCTATAACACAAAGCAACAGCCAACACCAAAATGTCTGTGTATGCTAAAACTGGAGTGCGCTTGTGATATAGGGGATAATTATTGCACTAAACAGATAATAAACATTTACTTTAGTGACAGGCAATATTAATACAATATTATCACAATAGAAAATAAAAGATAAAAGGGCCCAGTTCAGCACAGTAGTTAAGCATATGCCTGGCTTTAAGCACATGAGCAATTTCACTATGGTTTTAAGAATCTTGCTGTATCGTGCTTAAATAGCTTGTTGAATTGGGACCCTGGCAGTATGCATTTGCAGGGAAAACTATACTCCAGTACAGGGACAAAAGCATATCATTAAAAAACGAGGGGGCATGACTTCATTGGCTGAACATATCTCTTGTGATACGCCACATCATTATGCCAAAAACATCAACATTCTGAACTGCTAGAACACCACAAGAAACAGCCCATGAGGAACTCCTTGATTTAAACAGGCCCATTAAAATATTCTACTTTATTAATTTTATTTTCGTTACACAATCTGAACCAAACCTACTGGGCAGATTTCTCTATATGCCAGATCTATCCACCATCAAGCACAATGGACAAAGTCAGACTGACAAAGAGAAAAACATTTTTATCCTTACTGGAAAAGTTAAACACTAACATTCTTCACCATGGGCCTTGGAGAATATTTCAGTACTAACTCAGATGGACTGTTGCTATATCATGCTTTAATACAAAGATGAGGACAAGATGCCTTTCAACTATGCTATTATACCTAAACTACTGAAAGCAGAAGCAGTAACTCAATGGCAATTTCAGAATGTGTTCTGTACTCTCAAAAAGCAGCAAGTCTTAATCAAAGGTCATGCTGCAGATTCCTACATTCCAGAAATTAAGTTTTCATATCTTTTAAGTTTAAGGAATACAAAGAAGACAGCTCCCCAGGCCTCAAAAGACAGCCTACAGCATTACAATGTCTTGATTATAGGTCTGAACCCAGGCCATGTACCAAATTTATTACTGTAGTATGACTTAATCTGCAGAGATTTTATTTAATTCAAGCGATCTGGGAAAATCCATTATTTCAGAAGTAAATCAAGAAACAGTACAATGGAAATCAATTACTTCTAAAGCAAGTCTAGAAGAGTTTAATAAGACTTCTGTAAGAAGAGGTGTCTTCTCAGCACTTTGTTTTTAAGGTAAGTTCCAAAAACCCTGCTCATTGCCTTTCAAATTACTGTAACACCCTAAAATGTAAAAATAAAAAGAAGAAGAGAAAATGTAGTTAACAAGTGGTTACACCAGGAAAACACTTGGGGACTTGAGTGCTTGCTGGCCTTTAGTTAATGTCTAGAATCCCCTGTAGCTGCAGAGGACCCACTGTTTTTCAGTCATCTGGAAGGGCTTTGCATTTGCCTTCTCCACTACAAAAATCACACACACAAATAACAGAGAGAAGAGTTTATTATTTAGTGAAATTCTGTAAAATATATCAAGGATGAACAAGAAAACTTGGAATAAAAAACTAGTACCAGTGCCCATTTGGCACCTCTTGGAAGATCTCACTTTCAAATTAAACCATAATTATTCAAACCCTTGGTATACTGGACTTCACAATGAGAGTGAGCGCCTTTTCAGGGAAGTTCCCAACTAAATGCAGTGGCAGCATATCTCAAAGAAATGTTAATCTACTCTCCCATGCACTCTCAAGGAGGGAGAAACCATTCTCATGAAGAGATTTACACCTATGTGAAAGTGGCAAACAATTATTAAGGCAAAATTTCCTTAAAATGTTGACCTATTTGCATAAGTCTGTTTAGGAAAATGTCTCATGGAGACTGATAAAGAGCAAAATTTGCAAATAATTCTGCCTAAAACGTTAATATTCTAAACTTAAAGACACACAAAACCAGTAAGACATAAACGTTCCACTTTCATTCAGTGTCACTAGGTTAAAAAAAATCTTTAATCCATGGGCCAATGGCAATATACCAAGGGTTTCAAAATGTTAATATCTTATATGTTTGACATTTTACTAATACTCATTTTTGTGAGCTATACTGGAATAAAAAGCCATCATATGGTGGCTTCATAGGCCATTAAACAATTCACAAACCTTCTGCATATGGTACGACTATCAACGCTCTGTCAACGAATACAGTGTTTGTCAGATGCTGGGCCACAACTGCCGAGTCAGGATCATGGAACTTTACAAAACAGACACGCGATGAAACAGGCAAAGGAGAATCACTGAAAAAGAAAGAAATAAATTACTTAGATGGTAGCAAGTCTGACAGTATCAAACTCTTATCTCCCACTTTCACCAAACCAGGAAGTCATAAGGGCCTATGGTGTACTTCTCTGTGCAAGAACATGATTTCAGGTTTTGTATCAAACATCATTTTGCATGACCACAGATACAAAGTTACACAGAATGAAGCCAATTCACCGTAAAATTGCAGAAATAGTTTTATTGCCTCATTTGCAACTGGACATTAATTCTATTATGCACAATATATCTATGACCAGTCATGCAAATTAGTTTTCATGACCTGTCTGTGAGAAGGGAAGGAGATGAAGAAAAATTTTTCTCAGGAAAGATAAAAAAAGTTACCTACTATGTATACCGCATAAGTTAACAAAACCAGTAGTTTTACACTCTCTGCTTTAGGCCCCAAATTACTTATTAAGGTAAATTATGAAACGAAGCGCGTAATGATTAAGAGACCACTATGATTTTACTTATCAACACAATTTCATAAAAGCTTCTAGACCAAACTTCATCATGCTTCTTCTCACACATACAGAAACTGCCAAGTTCATTCTGACAGGATGTACACTGCTAAACATGTGTTTATCATTCAGCAGTAACAGAACTAAACACAAAGAAATTCAAGAAGCTCAGTTAGGCAACACTACAGTTGAAATCTCACTAATGGGTGAAAAGTTCCTAAACAACTGATCAGTAAACATAGACCTCTTCACAAGATACCTCTGTACCTACTCCATAGCTCAAAATGGTTATCTGTCAGCAGAGCTGGGTAAAAAATTCCAGACGTGGAAAATCCAAAAGAGAACGCAGAAGTGTTGAGTCACTTGAAAAAAAAAAAAAAAAAACCAAACCAAAACAGAAATATCTACTTCCTAAAACAACAGGAAAGAATTGTAGGCCATACAACTGTGCCCCCTTCCCCGAAACAAAACAAAACAAAACCCCCCAAAACCAGAGGCAGAATCAACCTGGTAAAGGTCCAGAATGGGTTTCAAAAGTCCATATATCCTGAAAATGGTGCATATTTTACTTTAATCAGACATATAAACTAAAGACAGCAAGAAAAATTGGTATGCAGACACAACTGTGCAGCAGATGAGTTAAAAGCTGCCTCCAGAAGGCACAGGGCAGGTACTGAAAGTAATAGCAAGTCCTAAAACCCTGGTTCTTAAACAAGGCTAGGGTACATGTGCTGTTCAGTTCTGCCCTCAAGTACCAGAAGTACAAATTAGCCTAAAGAGGTAGCTCTGAAAAATATTCATTAATTCTTCATGACAAAGATCTGCCTCTACTAACTAGATTCCCCAAAACAGGTATAAGACTAGCTCTGCAAAATGCATCCCACTGCCAAAACAATTTTATCTGCGTTGAAGAACATTGATCAAGTCTTTAAGTACTGAAAGCGCAGAGAGTTGTCAGAATTCAGAAGAAAGGAGAATGACTTCGACATCAACAAGAAAGACATCCAAGATCTATTTTTGTTACTGTAAATGCCAAAAACTATCTAACCTTCACCACCACTGAGCATAGGCTCAGCCCAACATGCAAGTTATGCAAACTCAAGGCCCTAAATGTCTATTAGATCACACTTCAATATACTTTAAATTTAACCTGATGTTAAAAACTAGATTGGAGCAAGCGCATTGCAGCTTTTAAAATATTAAAATTAGAAACATCTACTTCAGCCAGCATCTTTGCAGATTTAATAAACTGCAAAGTAACATTGTAGCGATAAGCTGCACAGAGATAGAAAATTTGAAACTATTAGCTCTTTTGTATCTATGAATACAAAGTAGCTTGCCTAAATGGTGCCTTTTCTTAACAGTTTGCATAAAACCATAAAAACCAAAGAAGCATTAGCAGACAGTGTTTAACAAAATCACAGTAGTACAATTTTAAAGTAAATCAAGGAGTTATGGCACACCTGAATGGTATACTAATCTAAGTTCTAAAAAAAAAAAAAAAGAAACAATTTATTACATAAATGCAGTACAGTATTTTCAAACATTCTTAAAATGTCTGTGATAACATGGGAACGTGAAAAAGAGTAGACACTGAGTACCATGTAGTAGTAGTATACATGAGTACCACTAGGTACTAAACTGTACGGCTAGCTGAATCTACAAAACCAACTGAAAATATGTAAGGCTATGCTTATGCAGCCTGACATTTAATATAAATCAGTGTATTTCTTTTTGCAAAATGTATTTCCAGTCACTCTAAAATCCAAGCTGTGGCTGAGCAAAATTCATCAAGAACAGAATGTTCTCAACAGTTACCAAAAAAAGGCCATCATTATTCTAATTCACCAGAGATCGAAAAAATTAGTAATTCTCTCTCAGACATCATGCCAATGAATGCTGAGACACATGACAATTTACTGTGGTTGGTGTCTGAACAATGTACCCATTCTGAAGTACAGTAGATTCTGAAATACAGCAGATAAACAAGAAAACCCAACCTTCATATCATAACCTCTAACTACTCACTCCACCAAAGTTCCCTCATATTGCAACCAACATATTAAATCTGATTTCTTTAAGGGATATTTCTGCCACTTGCATAAACATTATTACTGATGTAAAATCAGGCTAGATCAGGCTGGAGTGAATAGATTGTCCATGCAAGAGATGTTCTTCAACATTACCATGTTCATCGGGTGGGAAGAAACAGAGTTAAAAAAAAAAAACTAAAAAAAACCCCACCCTACTCAAAACCCCAAAAAAAGAACCAATGCATGTGCTTCACTTTGAAACAGAAGCTGTCATCCTTTTCTCAGCAGACCAGTGGCAATTACAAGGTGTTCTGATAGAGTCCTTGTATAACTTTCATCAGCGGTTATTACAGATGGCAAGAGATCTTGCCAATTACTATGCCATCCAACGTATGAAATCATTATTAAGTATGCTCCTAATTTTATTAGGCTTCAACTCTGTAGACTGTATTTTCCATCAGATGTGCTTTTTTCTTGGTAAAATTCTCTGTCCACAAAAATTTGACTGGATCATTCATATCTAAAGAGCAAGACCAGAGAACACATTGGTTTCTCTATCAAACACCAGTGGCGTAAGACCTTTTATGTCCAATTTTCAGAGCAGAAACTTAAGTTTTGATGGAAAGGCAGTTTTCATATGCTAAACAGAATATGCTGAAATCAGCTTATATAGATATATGTGTATACACACACACACCCTTTAAAAAAAAAAAAAGAAGATGAAAAGGAAGAAAAAAAAAAAAAGCACTCAGAAATCCATTTCCTCCACTTTTCAGTTTTGCCTACCATGGAGGATGAAGCTATATGGAATACAATAAAGATAAGAACCAGGCAATGGAGTTGGGGAAAAGCAGAAGAAGGAGGGAAGAAAGGGTTTGGGGAGGAAAAAATGGAAGAAGTCACAGAGCTGGTTGTGGATTAAAGATGTAATATGAAGCTGAGGTATACATAAAACGTGCAATAGCTGATTAAAGTGGGATAAGGAGATGGATGAGGGGAGAGAAACAGAAAAGTAGAGAAGCTCAGGAAGTTATACCTGATCTAGAAGCCTAAAAGAATAAGAAGCTTCTACAGAGGACAGCAGAATCAGAGTAACCAAGAGAAAGAGCAAATAAGGAGCTAGAGCAGTGGAAATGGGACTTAAAAATACTATATGGAAGAAAGTATCCCAGTATAATCTAGGACATGAGATTCAGATTATGGAGAGAAGTTACAGATTATAATTTATGTCCTGTACCCCCCAAAAAATGTATGAATACCAGGGGCAGGAAAAAGTCAAGACCTGAAGTTTAAAGGAGAAGGAATGGAAAACGCTTTAGAAGAAACAGATGAAAGAACCTGTCACTATTAGAAAATACACCCCTCTCTGGTGTGAAATGAAATCAGAGACTCTAAGGCATCCCGAGATCAGATCCCTGAGCACCCCAGCAGAGACCCGCAGTGGGTCTAGAGGTGCCAGAGCCCTCAGCATCTCTGTATGGACAGCAACATAAAGGAAATGATGTAAAACCTCCTTAAAATAGAAAGGTTAAAAATTAACCCCAGTCCAAAAAAGTGCCTGGTCTGGTATCAACTGCACAACCTTTATATACAGTTTTCAAAAATGCTTTTTTTCCATTCTAGAATGAAAATATATGATAATGTTCACTTCAACAGCTATTCAATATTTTCTGCATCTTCTGCACAAGGCCTGTTTAGTTACACTATATTTCTGTTCCATATTAATTTCTTCAGTAGCTTTTCTATAGTTACAACTTTTTCATAAATACTAAGAAATCTTCACAATATCCCTACAAGATGAAAAAATATTATCCTCCTCTTTTTCATTTAGGGCACTGAAATAGAGAAGAAATTGAGGCCAAATGTTTTAAGTAACTTTTGGTCATCCAACTCGAGATATCTGGCACCTGGGTTACTGGAGTCATTTGCATCTTGTTGCCTTTTCTCCCTCGGCGCACAGCCTTCACCAGCACACCTGTAAAGGCAGTCAACTTGGTATTCTTCTATTCCAAAAAATGACCCAGCTGAAGTGACAAGAACACCAGTGCCAGAACAAAGGAGGCAGAAGTCAGCAGTCAAATGCAGGAGCCCAGCCTTTTTGCAGAAACAAACTTACGCCAGGATACAAACCAGTAAGTTTGCCCTCAAGACTGGTATCTACTAGTATCTAACTAGTATCAAACATTACAGACACAAGGGTACAACACAAATCTCCCTGAAGCCATCTCTTCTCTTCCCACAGCCCAGCTCTACAACATTCCCATCACAGACTTCTCTCCAGCACACAACCCCAGGACAGATCCAATGCTTGCACTGAGTAGGGTCCTGTGGGGCCAGTACTTCACTACGCATTTGTGTAACGGAGCCAAATTAAGAATGTATAGACAGTCTTGGGGTACAGTAAAAGGAGAGTTGCTGGGCTGGGCTTTGGATTTGGGGATTTTTTTTATACAGCACTTCATGCAAATACCACAAAAGTAATCTTTTAACAGATTAGTTAATATATATCTAAAATTACAAAGTTTCAGAAACAGAGTTCACCTCTAATAATCTTGCTTAAAAACTGGGCAAAATATTAAAATACAGAGCAGTACACCAAATAACTGCATCTGTTTAAAGGTGAGTTACTTTGCTGGCTGCCAAACATCAATGGTTCTGCCATTTACGTATAGTCATCCCAACTACTAACAATGCAACTCCCATGTCTGGAACTGTCCCTCAATTTCAGTTACATACACGTTCCACTTCCTTCTATGCTTCAATTTCCAACATGAAATTGCCAAAATCCAACCCAAAGTAAGAAACTGCAAGAACACCAGAAATACTGATTCTGAAATTGCATATATAACCAGCTAGCAGGATGGGGAATTTTCCTGGTTTTGTACTAGCAGGGATTGAAGCCTGAATGATGAAAAAAAGAATGCTTTGTGATAGGTTTTTTTTTCTAAAATAAAAAATCCAAATAGTCTTGTATATTAAAAACAACCCTCGTTATTCATAGCAAAAAGAAACCTTTTTACTTACATAATACATATGCAAAAGATGAACATATAATGTGACGTTAGGTTCTGTAAAACAAATGAAATTGACATGGCCAAAAATCAGTGTTTTCACCTAAGATAATAAATGTGCATTATTTGTATATTAGTGATTGCCTGCCCATTTTGCACAGAATTCTTCACAAGGAATGCATATTTATATCAAAATTTTAGTTTTACGGCCAACTGTCCATAAACTGCTTACAGTTCTGGAGGTTTGCTAGACAGCAGAGGTTAGCTAGAGAGCCCGAGAACAAACAGCTCCTAGGGAAAAAATGTGCATTTGACGAGAAGAATCCCGCGTGCAGCTGCATGCCGTAAATTACTGCCTTTTCCCCACATACCTGCATAACGTAATTACATGAATAATTACAAGCGTAATGAGCACGTAAACTCTTACAGCAGCTCTATCTGAGAAGAAAGACGGCTGCAGCCTGCTCCGACTCGACTCGCTGAGATTCCCCCCCGGTGCTGACCGACGTGGGCTAGCGGGGACCTCGCCACCTCACGATCGGGAGAGCTCCTCAGCGAGTCGGCGCCGAGCCGGAGGCGGGGGCAGCCCGAGACCGGGCCGCCTCGCCGCGGCGGGAGCCCGCTGCCGGCCGCCATGGAGGCAGGAGGCGGGCCGCTGGCCTGCGCTGGGGGAGGGGAGGGGAAGGCGGAGGCGGCGGCCGGGCCGCGGAGAGGCGGAGGAAGAGGCCCGCTCCTCGCGGGGGAGGGGAGCGGAGGGGAGGGAGCGGAGAGGGCCGCCACTCACTCGGGGGGGGAAGAGGCGCAGCTCCTCGATCTTTCCGAGGAAGCCGAAGAGCGTCCGCATCTGCTCGGAGCTGGCGCTGGGGGAGACGTTGGTGACCTGGATCACGTCGGTGCCGCTGCTTGAAGCCATTGCGCTACCGCCCGCTCCGCTGCTACAAACACATCGGGGAGAGGAAGAGCGCGTTAGGCCCGAGCAGCTCCTCGCTGCAGCTCCTCCCTGCGCCTCCTGCCGCCGCCGCCTCCGGCCCGGCCCAGCCCAGCCGCCGCCGCGCACAAACCGCCGCCCGCCTCACCAGCCTGCCCGGGCCGCAGTATCCCACAATCCCCCGCCGCCGCCCCCCCGCGCAGGCGCGCTGCGCGCAGCGCGCGGCCCGACGCAGGCTCACAGCCCGGGGCCCGCGCCCAGCCGCCGCGCCTGCGCATGTGCGTGTCCCCGGCCTCTCCCGGGAGCGCGCGGGGACGGCGCGTGCGCAGCCGGGCGCGTCTCCCCCCCCCCCTTGCCCCCCGTCAACTCCCGCGAGGAGGGAAGGGGCGTGGCTCCGCCTTCCCGCACGCGGCCTGCCCGCGCCGTGCATGCGCAGAGTGGGAGCAGCGTGAGGCGGCTGCGAGCGCTCCCCTCCTCGCCCTGCCGCTCGCCTCGGGGGCCTGGAGGCCTCTGGTGCTGACAGGGAGCGTTGAGCCCCAGCTGTCCTTCGTGCCGGTAGCGCCAGAGCTCGTCCAGATGGCGGCTGGGGTTCTTCTGGTCAGCCTTCAGCGGGGCGGGTGGGTCTCGGGGGCCTCAGCGCCAGCTGGGCCGGCGCGTTGCTAACAGCGCCCTGCCCGAGGTGTTCCGGATGGGCTTGGTAATGCTGCGTGTCCGTCGGAGCTGTAACCTTAAAATTGCCGCATTTTAGACAGGCTAGGTCAATTGGTACGTGAATTAGTTGCATTCACGTAGATATGCGTGGAATAGGTATTTTGTTGTCTGGGTTCACCGAGATGAATGTACTTTGAGTGCTCTCTACATTTTCTGCTCTATCGTTCTGGCATCAGATTGTAAATAAAGCAATCTGTTGTTTCCAAAGTCCATAAAAGCAATTTTTAAGTGGTGAATATTAATCATTCCAGGAAGTTCAGCCCTACCCCCAGCCCTTCCCATCCATTGTCATGATTTCTGCCTGTTACCAACCAGCTTCAGCTTGAATCAACTCCTGCCCTTCCAAATACATCTTCCTCTTACAGGAACAAACAGAACCTTAACTTGAAGACTTCATACAAAACTCGGGGATTTCCAGCTCTGTTTTTTTTTAATACTCAGTTGAAATACCCAGCATTTTCTTACAGAATGCTGCGTGGCGACTCCCAAAGAGAGAGGAGACAGAAAAAAGGGGAATTAAAGAACAGTGGTAAAAAACCAATGAGGCCAAAACCCTAAGTCAAGAGCTGGTGCCTGAAGTATGACAGTTTTTTGAATCACATGCTTATTTAGCCAACATGGCATTTCGTCCTTAGCCAATTACTTTTAAGTTCAGTGGAGCTACTAGGAGGAGCTTTTTTTCAAAAGGGTAGTGTTTGAAACACAAACCTGGTGTTTGAAAATGAAGAGCTACAGCTAAAAGGAAACACCCCTTTTTCATCATTTGCTTCTCACCAGGAACTGCTGGTAGGATGAGGCAGACATCCGTCTGACTCACAGATTAAATGGTGGAAGCAGTGACTGGTCCTTGTTAAACTCAAGTATTGGTAGGCAGCCACAATTTTGCAGTCTAATATTTTTATTTAGTTTGCAAACTCTGGACTAAAGGGAAAAGCAGTAAGTTGATGTAAAAGTGCCTTTTTATTTGGTATATGTCGTGCGTATGTATAAAATATTCCCAGGTTATTTGGTCTGGATTCACACTTGTGACAAAGGTGCAGACCATGGCAAAAAAAAAAAAAATGGAGGAGAGGAAGGGCAGGAAGTGAGATCTGCGTAATACAGCGTGCATGGCTGCGGCTGATCTGCTGCTGAGTCTCCTTTTTAATAATTAGTAAGAATTCGGTGTCCTCAGTTGTGTCGTCCACTGTAGCTCCTAGTCTTGCTTCGTTCACAGGCTGTGTGGATTGGCACCAAACGTTCAGGCTGCTCTGCAGGGCAGCGCTGCCGGAGGGAACGGGATCCGGGACTTCTCCTTTGTCCTCCCGTTTGTTGGAGGGAGTTACGGCCGAAACTGCAAGCTGATCTGGATGATGGAAACCATACACGGTCTAGCTGTGAGCCGAAATCAGTATGGAAATGGCAGCTTTATTCTTGCACAGAGGTGACAGTCCGGCTGTTAGGTTTTGCAGGCTCGTACACCAACACCCCTCCCGGGAGATGCAGACGGCCCCCTCTGGGCCTGCAGCCCCAAGGCGCTGGGGCGAACCCTCTCCGGGGCGGGAGGCAGGGTTTGCCGGCCGGCCCCGCTCCCACTTCGGGCCACCATTTCGCCGTCGTGGCTTCCACCCTGCGCCGCCGGGCGGAAAATGGCCGGGGTCGGGGCCGCGGCCCCGCCGAGCGCTCCGCGGGGCGGCTGCCAGGGCCGCGTCCCCGCCTGAGGGGCCCCGCCAGGCCCCGCCTGCTCGGCGGGCGGCGGGGCGGCGCCGGCCCGGCTCCGGCGAGGGATGGCGGCGGCGCGAAGGGCGCGGGCGGGGGAGCCGCGGACGGGGGATCCTCGCGCTGGCTTCAGGCGGCCGGCGGCGGAGCCGGGCCCCGCCGTGCCGCAGGGGCTGATCCGGGCGGCTCGGAAGAGCGGGCAGTTAAACCTGTCGGGCCGGAGCCTCACTGAGGGTGAGCGCGGGGCGGCGGGGACCCCGCCGAGGCTGCTGCCGCCGCCCCGGGGCGGTGCGGGCGAGCTCGGTGCCGGCGGGGACGCGCCGCTCCTTGCCCTCCTCCCCTGTAGCTGGCGGCTATACCCGTTCTTCCCCGCACCTCGGCCGCGCTAAGCCGGGCTTGCTGCCTCGCTGGAAGCGGCGGAGGGCCGGGGCGGCGCTGGGCCTGCCGCCCGCGCCTTTCTGCGGCGGGGTGGGAGCCCGGGGACGGCGGCTGCGCTTGTGCCGAGCCCTCGGCTCTCCGGAGGGCCGCACGACTCCTCAGCTGAGGGGGCGGGCGCCGCGTCTGCAGGTGGCGGCTGGCCGGTTCCGCGGGCTTGGCGTTCCTCCCGTGCCTTGGGTTTATGCTTGGCGACGCCGTCCGGGCAGGACAGGGATAATACAGAGGGAGCAACAACCAAGAATATTTCCTGCCATCTCTTTGCAGCTCAGCTTACTTTTGGCTGTTGCTGGCGGGTTTCCATCAGCTTATTATTGTCAGCTCTAGAAAAATGCCTCTAGAAAAACAGTGGACTATACATGTGTATGTATATATGAAAAGCACTATGACAGTGGAAGTTTGAGAGTAAATATCAGAAGAATTTAGTTGACGCGTGTATGTTTTTGTATGTAGTGCCTCTACACGTTTGGCGGATAAATTTGGATACTCCAGAGGAAGCTCATCAAAATCTCTCTTTTGGCGCGGCGGATCGCTGGTGGGAGCAGACAGATCTGACCAAGCTGATACTCGCCTCAAACAAACTGCAGTGTCTTTCAGAGGATGTCAAACTTCTGCCTGCACTCACTGTTCTGGATGTAAGTACAATGATCCTGTTACGGCAGGACTGTACTCTGTAGGAGGGGGGAAAACATGGTCTCAGATCTTTGTTTTCCATTTCCTTGCCATGGTGGATGTGTAGAAGTGGCATTGATGTATTCTCAGGATAAAAGATTGTTACAGATCACTGATAGTATACCAATTTATATGCTGGTAGTGGGTACTGTTCTGTAGAAAGATATAGGAAGTTTTATTATGGACACTGAAGGTAATAGCATTGAGGCATGTGTATACCTATTACTTTTATACAAAATTATTCTGTGTATTAGGTTAGCTTGATTTGTTTTTGGGGTAGGGAAATAAAACCTACAAGGTACAAATTAGTAACTGTATTCTAAAACCTTTATTTTCCAGGTGCATGATAACCAACTGACATCGCTTCCTTCTGCTTTAGGACAATTAGAAAATCTTCAGAAACTTGATGTCAGGTAAGTACATGTTATACAGAACTGGAACATGACAAATATTGCAGTGATCACAGTGTGAAGAGATTGCAGTATATCAATTTTTATCAATTTTTAACTAGAGAATATTAGTATATTGGGAATCATAAGTTTTGGATCAAAACTCATGGTCTTAGGTTTGTTAAAATTATTTTCACTGATACTCAAAGTCACAGTCTCACTTGGGAGGTGAAAACAGTGGTATTTTGAATAATCACACAAAAGCAATATCTGCATTCATGTGCCTCAGTCTGGCAATTTTGTTTTAAAGGAACAAAAATACTTTTTGTCATGAATAATGTACATTGGAAATAATTGTATCGTTCTTGTTCATGCTGGAAAGTTCATATTCTTCAGTTTACTGGGGTAATTTTGTTAATTTGTGCACAAGGAGAAAGAGGGTATGCTGCCACTGTGTGTGTGAACTACATAAAACAAAAGAATGTAAGATCCAGCTGGAATATTGTAAATTCAGATGAGGATTAAAAGTATTCTTGAACAAATAAACAAACATAATTAGTTTCTCCTAGGAAACTAATCTATTGTAGAGGGCTGCAACAGTTGTAAGACACAGATTTTTTTTAAAGATGACGGTATCCTGAACAGGAAGCATATGTGCATGCTGCAGTGTGAGAATGTTTTGCAGAAGCCTGTGTCACTGCAGATGTAATTAACAGTCAGTCCGCGCCAGCACGGAATATCCAGTGTATCTGATGCTGGGTGTGCTTTGTACTTGCTCTAGGGTCTGAAGAGTTTGTGTTGCAACAGGCCGTGTGTGGCTAAGATAATCCAGCTGACACAAGTGGTGTAACTCTAGTTTGGATAGCATCATATGTAACAGAAGCGTTCTTTACATGGTTATATTCTTAAAAGTACTTAGTAATTGTTTTTTCCCTTTGTGTTCCATGTTTTAACACTAGCCACAACAAACTGAAAAGTATCCCAGAAGAGTTGATGCAGTTGTCACATTTGAAGAGCCTTCTTCTTCATCACAATGAGCTGAGTCACTTGCCGGATGGATTTGGACAGCTTGTCGATTTAGAAGAATTAGTAAATTACAACTTTTTGAAAAATATTTATTTGTGCAGAAAGGCTGATTTACTCATGTTTTGCTACTGCTAATTAAAAAAACCACAGCTTAGATGGCAGACCTTTGTGAGTGTTCTAATGACTTATGTAGGTTGTCAGTTATTACATGGTGGGTTTTTTTTTTTTTTTGTTTGAAACCAAGTTTTGCTCTTGATTTGCCAAATATTTTAAGAAAAATCAAATCTCTCGTGATCTGTCAGTCATGGGAGACTTGTTTCTTCCATTCACATTTCTACCAGGGAGATCCTGAAGATGTCAGCCACCTAATTTTAATGTTCTGCCAGTAATTAACTTTGCAGTAGCAGTACTCATGGGATATTTTAAACATCTCTATTTCTAACCTCTCTCTCTCTTCCCTTCTCTCTTTCTTTTTTTAATCTTCAGGATCTGTCCAACAACCATCTTACAGACATTCCATCAAGTTTTGCTTTGCTCATTAACCTAGTGCGACTCAATTTGGCTTGTAATCAACTCAAGAACCTGCCTGCAGATATCAGTGCAATGAAAAGTAAATTAGTTTCCTCAGATTATTAAATGCCATACAGCCAGTTCTGTAGTTATGTTCAGAAATGTCGTGCCTATTATTCAGGATTTTAAAAATAGATTATTAAAGAGTTACTGTATTCTCAAGAACATTAGTTCAGAATTATTTTAAAAAATCAGCTACAGCTACTGTATATCAAACTTGAGTCCTCTTATGGTTCATATTTCTTTATAAATGGGACACAGAATTGATCAGAAGAGTGTGAGGATTAATATTGTTCTGCTTAGAAGTTGTTAGTCTTAAGACTGCAGTAAGCAATTTGACAGTTTTTTTTCTTTATTACATATTTTGAGTGGCAAATAAAGCATAAATGAGAGGGAGTTGAAATTGTTGGAGCCAAAAACCCCATTAGAGGGTGATAAAATTGAATTCTAATATTTGAATACTAAATATGAAGCTGACTAGTAGTCGATATGAAACGCATATTTTAATAGCTGTGGCAGATCTACAGGAACAGGTGGTAGACTGTTAGCTTTTATAAATGCTATAAAAATTACCTGCAGATCTTTCTGAGATGGTCTCCAATATTAGACCCTTTCATTTTCCCTCCAGTCCCATACTCTAAACAAGAGCTAGTATCTGGCAGTGTCATAGAAAGCATTCCAGAATGTCCTATGAAGAACAAATGAAAAGCAGATGCCTTGTTTTCAGAAATGTTGATGCTAACTGATTTGATTTCTTCCAAAATTCTAATTGGCAAAATGTTGTTATATTTATTTATATTTATAAAAACAGGATATTTATGCTTCCATAGAAAACTACTTTTTTTTTTTTTTCCCTTTGTCACTTGCACACTTACTTCTATAGGCTTAAGACAACTGGATTGTACTAAAAACTACCTGGAAACTGTACCTTCTAAATTAGCGACTATGGCATCTTTGGAACAACTTTATCTGAGAAAAAATAAATTACGTTCCTTACCAGAATTTCCCTCATGCAAATTACTGAAGGTAGGATTTGAAATGGTTGGTATACTGTAAATGTATTTGCTGTAAACTTTTAAAATAATGGCTGTTACTTTAAAGACAAATTTTTGTGAATTGCCATGATCAAAAGTTTATAATTCTGTGTTGTAGAACTCTATTTAATACATCCCCATTTGCAATTATTCTTAATGTCCACATTGGTCAATCTTAAGGTGATTTGGAAGACAAATTTGCAGCAGTACTCTTCAGATTTGGAAAATAAAAGAAATATTTAGAAGAGGATCTTCTAAACTAGAGGATCTAAAAAACTAGATCTAATATTGCCTGCAACAGTTATTTTTTATCTCTAGGAACATTTTCTGGATAAATTTACTTTGTTCACTGTAATTTTTTTCTTTGTAACTGCAGAGAAAGTATACTTTTTTTTTCCTTTTGGAAAACATCAGAAATTTGTTACTCAAGTAATAGAAAAATGATTGGGCCAATTGAAGGCCTGTATCACTGTGTTGTTTCCAATGACCAAATCCATCAAAGAATGCAGATACCTTCGTAGTTCTGCATAACTCTGAACTCAGCAGTTAAAATCCCAAGCTATTTCAGCATTTTCTAACAAAATTCATGTTGATAGGTGAAGTTCCGTGTCTTGGCGTGTCCAGCAGCATGTGTACACTCTTTTTGGTCTAAAGAAGCATTCAATTTTTCCATTATAAGTGAAACATTTCCAACAGGGACATGGAGAGCTGCCCTCTCAACTTCCTATAACTTGGAATTTAAGAAACTTCTTGAGCAAAGAAGTCATTGACAAGTTCTTGACAAATGCAGAGCAAGTTTATTCCTAGCTTAGAAATGGAACTCAAAGCTGAGGGTTCTGTGGTGATGGTTTCAGAAAAGCTTAAGTTCAGACTTGTGTCTCTGGATCTTTGGAGGCTTTGATATTTCATATGCAGATGAACGGGAATCAAGATCTGTGTTTTCTCTACGTCACCATATGTTTTTGCCAGTACCATGATTTAGGAGATTAGTAAGTTATAAAGTAATTTTACTGGAGTAACATAATTGTTGGTGATCTTTGTTTCCATAGGAATTACATGCTGGTGAAAATCAGATTGAAACACTAAATGCAGAAAATCTGAAGCATCTGAATTCCCTCTCTGTATTGGAACTTAGAGACAACAAGATAAAATCAGTTCCTGATGAAATTACTCTGCTTCAGAAGCTGGAGCGACTTGACCTCGCCAACAATGATATCAGTAGGTAATACTAAAACCTACATTATGTCTGTGATGAGGCGTAGCTAATCTAATTCTATAGCTGATGGATTTCACTTTGTAAAATGTGATTAAAAAAAGACTCAGTCATAAATTGAAGGAACCCTTTCTATATTGTGTTAAATGCTACGATCAAACTGTGCCTTTCTTAAATGTACTATATTCTGTATCTTTTTATTTGAACCTGAGCTTCAGAATACCAGGCCATCTGACAAACCATTGCAAATTCTTCAGAATTTGCTTTGAACCTGCTTTGAAATGAATTGCTTCCATTTGCAGATTGCCTTACACATTGGGGAACCTTCCTCAGTTGAAATTCCTGGCATTAGAGGGAAATCCTTTGAGAACCATTCGAAGAGACCTTCTGCAAGTAAGCACTGTAGACAATATATAAAGTTTGGTTATGTCGCATATGTACATCATCCAAATTGTGTAGACAAAACATTTAAAAAATTAGGAAACATCCAGATTTCAAGTAGCCTGTGCAACTTTAATCCATCTCTTTTGTTTGGGTGTGTTGTGGTTCAGGTAGTCTTTCCACTGGAGTCTGATGCAGTGCATAAGATCATGAGGACCGTGGAATAAAGGAGGTTGTTGCTTTATAGGACCTGTTTCTGATTTGCTACAGAAGTTATAATATATATTGCACATGAAGCAATGGGTATCTGGGAAAAAAAGGATAAGGCAGCTGTCTGCTGCCTAATCCTGTTGCAATCACAGTTCATAGCAGTGCTAGGCAAGTACTTTACATCAGGCTTTACCTAGATGAGCATGGATTTCTGTTTTTCATTTCCTGCTTGCCTGAATTAAGGATCTGGGATTCAATTTCCAAAGCATATTTAATCGCAGATGCATTTTGAGAATGGCAATCTGAGGTACTACGTTTTCTTACGGATACCCTACACCTCAGATCAGCATTCTCTCTGTAGGTAACCAGCAAAGTGAAGGTGTGAATTGTGCATGAGAAAACAAGTCTGTAGGGCAGCAGGGAGGCTGGAGCGTGGGCACTACTGCTGCTATAGAATTCCCTTTTATTTTTTCCCCAGCAGGCCCCTCTTCCCGTTGGTGGTATACATTACTTCTTCCTGTGCTTTTGCCAGTGTTATAAAATAAATGTTTACAAAGCACTGGGATTCTCTAAAAATAAGCAACACTGAAGACTCTCTGTTGAAATGAAATTTTGTAATATCTGTCAGAAGAGGGAAAACATTGTGTATCTGATGAAGTGAGCATTGTATGCACTAAATTAATGAGCAGGGGTTCTGTGGATGGAAGTCATACATGATTCCAGAGCTCAAAGTTGGCTTAAAACGTATGTGCAAAGGAGCCTGAGTTAGGGTTGCCTGGCTACTTCAGTTCTGGTATTCCCTAGCTTCTGACAATTTGCTGTCTTTCAAATGTAAGAGCATAGATGTGTGTAATTTCTTCTGTATATTTCAAATTTGTAGCAAACGACAGGTACAAGGATTCCATTATGACATTTTATATTTGCATTGTCTTGATCCATTACCAACACTGTAAATTCATATAACTGGAATTTTATATGCCTATCTAGATTTTTTTACACTTGATTTGGAGGAGTAATTGATAAAGCTTGTAGGGTTCCCCAGGCATTTCTTAGCAACTTGTGAATACTGAGATTAAGGATTGGCAAGGACTGACTATACTGACAAGTATAGTCTAGCGGGCACAGATACTTCTCTTGTCCATCCCTGCTCCATCTCATCTTTTCCTTTTCCTCAGACCTCTCATTCAAGTCCCAAACCCATTCTTGTTTCTTGATAAATTTCCAGTCGTCTTCTGTTAAATCCTAGTCTCTCCTTTTTGTGTAACACAGCAACCTGGCTGTTCAGCTTTGTCTGACTGTCTGCTTTCCTCTCCACACAAGCCACGTGACTGTTACTCAGCTTTTTGTTTGACCTTCACCTTTTCCTTAAAAGTTTCCGGGTTCTTCCATATTGGTTTCTCTTGTCTTGCTTAGCTCAGCACATGCCATGCCTAGCCGTGCCTGCAGTCAGTCCCAGTCTCCTCTGGCCTCTCTTAGTCTTTTGTCTTCTGTTTATAACTTTGGACATCGTAAATTATCAGAACACTGAACAGTCAATTCCTTGACAAATTTTGAACCTCTTCTCCAAAGTGTAATTGTTTTAGACCTTTTTAGAGAGAAGGTTAAGTTTATTTGAACATTTTTTCCTTGCTCTTGGAACTGGCTAACTACTTTAGATAAAAAGCTAAAAATGTGGAGCCTGAAGTAGTGACATGGGATTGGAGATTTTCAACTGGAAAAAATAAAAAATTGTAAATAAGCAAGTTCATAAGCTGCTGCAAAGAGGGTTTGCATCAGGTGGCTTTTATAGTCAGCAGTGCTATGGGCTCCACCTGTGTGACTGGAACTGTCATTCTTCATTGTCAAACAGCTATATAAATACTGGCTGGCAAATGCTTATTGACTTTTTTTTTTTTTTAAAGAAAGGCACCCAGGAACTTCTGAAATATCTAAGAAGCAGAATGCAAGGTATATTGCTCTATTGCATTGCATTTTAAAGAGAATCTGTCTAAGGAATTAAAATAAAGTAGAACCTATGGAGGGTAGCTGTTTCAATCCGGTTTCCTTCAGTTATCCTGCAATAATAGAGTTTTCTCTACTCAACAGTTTGCTCTTATATTTCAGTGCTGTTTCTTTTTCTTACTCTGTTAGATAATACCAAATAACAAACATTACTGAGGATTATAATTTAGAAAACAATTTTAAGTATTTTTCCCCTGGTCCCTTTATGCATTTTGCATGAGGAATTCCAGTAGCTTTTTTATTTTTCTCCTGAACATCATGGGAAGTTTACATAAGGGATTCTTCTTTTTAAGCTTGCCATCTGTCTGCTGGCTTCATCACAGTATAGAAGAGTAGGTGAGATTTTGCAAAGGTATTATGTATTATTCATTCATGTAATAACATGGGCAGTACAGTCTTGTGATTCCCAGAAAGTACGTGCATAAAAAAGTCTGCTTTAAAGTCTTGGTGATGCCATGAAGTCTACCACGTAGCTGACTAAGAATATAAAAAGTTTTGGGGAAGAAAGTACCTGATTATTTTAAACATCATTCTAATCCTGGCCTGTTAGAATTCATCTTTCTGCTATCTAATAGTCTTGATCCCAACATTCCCTACAGAAATAATTAAAAAGTCATAAAGCAGAAAATCAGATGAAATATTTCAAGGGGATTACTTCTCTGCGCAAATGCTGTATGTTTTTTGCAGAATCCTCTCTTGGTTTCAAAGCTCCGCTCTGTGTAGATTAAAAAGCACCTAGATGATTCTGTATCACATTTCTCTAACAGATACAGTACTTGGTAAAAATGAACTGATAGTATTAAAAAACAGAAAAAAAGTTGCTAGCTGCTTCTGTGCACTCAAGTCACTTTCCAAATTGATACCTGGGCTTCTAAATCACTGAGATATTTTGGCATTTGTTTTTTTTTTTTCTTTTTGTTCTGTGTTTTCTAAACAAAACAGTGGAGATGACAGTTTATTCTATAGGAAACAGGCTGTCAGAGTCATTAAGTAACTTGCATGCTGAGAAGATTAAGTACTTTCAAAATAGGACTTCAGTTTACCATCTTTAGAAATCTTTGTCTTTCTTAAGTTTTAAAACATAAAGTAGGCAAAATGACCAAGTTCATTGGTCATGTTAAATATAGTATGGAAATGATTATGCTGCACTTAAATGGCAAAAAATGCTTAGCCTCTTAATTTAAGACAGGCCTTGATAATACATGCCAGCAACTTTTCTTGAAAATGGTATGTGTGAATTTTCCTTTTTGTTAAGTGGGTTTTCTCTCTCTGCCAGAGGATGGCAGTATTTATTAGGTTACTGCAGCGTATGAAATCGCTTCAAAATGTCAGGTTCCATGCAAATCTGACATATTATTAACTTGACAAAAATTAATTGGATGCTAGAGTGCATACTCAGAAGCTTATCTGGTGAACTATAATAGATAATATAATTGTGGATAATAAAATTAGCTAATGTCTTGCATGTACAGCAACGCTTATGATTTTACTCTACCTGTTCTAGCATCTAAGTTGGAGCTGAACCAGTAGCAGTCCTATTTCTGTAGATTTAAACTGGAAAAAGTCCTTTTTTTTTAAACTCATTTTTGACCCTTTTGACCTTTCTTAATGAAAGGGTAAGTAGTTGTGGTTAGGCGCAATTGTTAGCAGACTTTTATTCATGAATGCTGCTGAATTTCCATAGAGTTTTGTTCAATTTCTTGTAGTGGAAGTTGGATTTATCATATGTTTGGACTTCTAGCTAAGCTCTGCTGTACTTACATGCAAGTGAATCCCTAGGGTGTGATGCCTCGCCTCATATGTGCAGAATAATGCTTTTAATCTGTGTTTCTTAAACGTTCAAAATAGCCTTGCAACACCAATAGCTTTTTTGTGTGGATTATAGATAGTAATCAAAAGGAACTCTACAGAGCAGGGTACGATGAATGTTTATAAATATTAATGTTTTAACTAAAATTGTGGTCAGATTTGCTGTTCTGGATATAGGTGATCTGGATCATCATTCCTAGCCCCAGTTCCCTGTTTATCATTGTTTCTAGCTCCCCACCCTTGGAGACTACTGCCTAACATAACAGCTAGCTGCTGCTAGCGTAACATCTCTAAAGCTTCCTGACCTATTTTTTCAAAATCCAAGGCAACTCCTCTCCCCTCCACGCAGCCTAAAAAAAAAACAACCCAGAAACCCAAGATTACAAAAAAACTTTACTAGAAAATTCTTGAAACAATCTGAATCAGAGTATATTCAATTGAGCCAGAATACAGGAAGAATTAAAAAGGGTGATGGCAGGTGACTAGGGACACTAAACATCTCCATCCAGGTCATTCAGAACACCACATCTGACTGCAGCCTGTAGTTTGTGTGACTATATATCTTTGGTGTCTCTAGATGATGTAACTAGCTCAAGTGAAGAGCCTCCTGTGACAGCCATGACTCTTCCAAGTGAGTCAAGGATTAACATGCATGCCATAACTTCACTAAAATTATTGGAATATAGGTATGTGTTTTGAAATATTACCTATTTCTAAAGTTGTAAGAACACTTTCCTATTTTTTTCCCTTTTTTTTTTTTCTTTTTTCCTTCATGATATATACCAAACTCTGCGCTTGTGCATTTTTCACTTTAATTTGTGTGCTGAGGAGTAGGCAGATTTGAATCGCATTTTTTTTTTAATTATTTCTTTGTATTATCAAATGTTCTGCAGTAACATTCCTTTTACCTCGCTGAAATGCTTAATTTAAGGTGCTTTTAGTACATTTTAAACTTCTTTAGCAATTTCCATTAAGAACATCTTGTAGTAGGTGAGTATCTCTTCAGTTATTTCTTAGTGTAACCAACAATGTAACTTGTTAGGTTGGGAAAGGGGAAGAAAACCCTGTTTGCTGAGAACTGCTGGGTGAAATGCGTAGTCCTGCTGAGAGCTGGACCATGGAAGGGACCTCGCTGTGGTGAAAGGGCTGGGATGGCTGTGGTCACCACAAATGTTCAGGAGCTCCAGACTGAGTAGTTACCTGAGTTCCACATCACTGTGCTGGGGATGTTTTCTGAGCTGAAGGGGGAAATCTGTTTAATGCCAATCTTGCTACATTTTCTGGCCCAGTATGCAGCATGCACATGTTATTGAGGTAGTGACATAACAGCTCTTACTGTTTTTTCTTAAGCAAGATAACAGATCAGGGTGCCAGTGTGAAATTATATTATCATCCAGATGATGTGCAGCATGGTGCAGTGATTGGTAGCTTTCTGATTAACAGTCCTTCAAGGACTTCAAATTGTAGATATTTATATATCTATTATCATCTTTTTCTAATTAGAAGATGAAAATGTCTTGTTAATAAATACGAAATGATGAACTTGTTCATGTTACTCAGCTAAATGCTTTTCTTTGTTTAGTGAGAAACAGGCAGCTGTGATTCCTGATGAAATGTTCAATGCAGTCAGAAGCAATCCTGTCGCCACTGTCAACTTCAGCAAAAATCAGCTGAATGAAATTCCTCCAAGGTACTTTTGTAAAGGTCATTCTCTATTTGTTACTTTCTTTTCTACTTTTGTTCTTCAGCATCTTGTGTTTTTCCTAATCAAGTGTGTTGACACTTTATGCTACGTATGTGTGTGTATACACTCACACACACAAATGGAAGTATAATTGAGATGCTGAATAACACACTTGCATTTCTAGTAGGAGTAGCAGGCAGGTGGATTCATTGATTAGCAGGAAGATTGCAGTAAAAAGCCGCCTGGCTGTACTCAGTGGTGCTTTCATTACATGTTGTTTTTCATCTTGCTTTGCTAAGCATTGTTGAAATGAATGAGGGGAGACTGATGTGACTTCTCATAATAATGAAGTGCTGTTGTTAACTACAGTGTAGTATTGTTTTCTCTCCAAAGCGGTCTTTTTCCCATATGAAGATAATCTGTGTGGATTCACCACTTTATTGGGTGATAGCCTTGTATTATAGCTGAGGTGCTATTTAAATTCAGTCTCTTCAGATACCATAATTATTTGTGGGGTTTTTTTAAGGAAGCCTGAACAATTCCCTTGCCTCTTCTCTTGATAGATTTTGTGCCCCATTGCATAGCGTTTGATATTATTGCACTTGTTACTTCATCCACAATCAAGGAAGAGCTTTCTGTTGACACTAATGGGAATAAATAGTCTTTTTGTGTAAGGAGGAAGGTTACTGCATCTCTGGTGGCCCAAGAAAATCCTGAAAGCTGATTTTTAAGGATACCCCCACAAATGTGGGGGTAACTTATTTCCATTCTTGGACCCAAGTGTGCTGAACATTTAACCTTTAGCACATAGAACTTGAAGAGGTGCAATGTCTTTCTCATAGGAAAACATCTCTTTTTCAGTACAATTTATAGAAAATCAATTTAGTGAGATAATGCTTGTGCCTCCCATGCTTTTTCACTGTATTAGACGCTGTTGCATTCACTGAGGAGGAAGGTGTAGGTGTGCGGCTGCTAGGTGCCAGAGAATTCACTGGCAATCCAGATAGGAGAGATGAGTATTTAGCTCCTTTAAATTACCTTTTGTTTTAGGGCTAAAACAGAGATTCTGTTATAGGGATTCAATGGCTAACTTTTTGAGCTGTTAAATATTTTACACCAACACATCTTAATATCATACCTTTTTACAAGAAGCAGCAAATGCTATGTTTCCTGGAATTTGTAACAGCAGAACAGTGGAACAGAAATGAAAGATGGAAGTAAAATAACAATCTCTTTCTGTTTGTTTGACTGCTCAAGAAGATGGGTAGTCTTTTTGTTAAAACATTTACAGGGCAGGAGATGGCAGTGATGGTCATCTGCACCATAGTTTCTGAAATACCTCTTAACTGCATTGAAGTGAGTAGGCTTTTGTAGTAAAATTTACTCTCCTAATCAGTGAGAGAAAATTTACTCTCCTAATAACTTTAGAAAAATGATTCTGAGCCTTGTCTTTACATCAAGCGTAAGACTCCAGGACAGGCAGCTTTCATAGGTGAAGTGTCCATTATCTTCACTCCACAAAATTGCTTCTGAAATGTCCAGAAACATAGCGTGTCCTTGATTTGTAGAATAAAGCAGTTTTTTTCGATAACTTAGAAAACAGAATGCAAACATGACCTTACATAATAAAAGTATATTCATATTGGCTTTCAGGATTGTGGAGCTGAAAGACTCGGTTTGTGACGTCAACCTTGGCTTCAATAAAATCTCTTCTATTTCCTTGGAGCTTTGCATGCTCCATAAATTGACACATTTGGATATCAGGTTTGTGACGTGTGTTGGACTTCCTTTCTCGGTAACTTATTTTCCTGCCTTTTTAAACCAGCCATCTGTTACAGTGGAATAGCAGTACTGAAATAATTTTTCATTTCCCAAAATGCCTCTGTGACAGCTGAATGACCGGCAGATCTGAAATAGCAAGTGGCCTAGATTTAGGCATTGGTTAAAGAAAAACACAAAACCCAAGTGGACAAGCTCTGAGACTTGCTGTGATGAAAGGTCTTGTCTCAGTCATAAAAGGGTCTCGGAGATGTTAAGCTGCTATCTAAAAACAGCCCCTCCTCCTCCCCCAAAAAACCCCAAACCCCCACACCAAAAAATTGTGGAGGATAGCTGGGAAGTAGTACAGTGAAGGTACAAACCCTCTTGTGCTGCCTGAAACTGAAGCTGTCTATAGGTATTTTATTTGCAACAGGTAATTACTTACTGTCATTTTACCTTCTCTACTTCTGAAAAATGCTCATTGCATTTGTTTAGACATCAGGATCAGCTCTCTGGCATTTGTTATCTTTGGTGTTTCACAAAATAAAAAGTAGCAAAGCACAGCTGCAGAGACAGGTTTTTACTTTGGTTTGGTTTAAAGTAATCTGCCTGTGCCTGGAGAGAGTCCAGCGAGGGGCCACCAAGATGCTGAAGGGTCTGGAGCATCTCTGCTATGAGGAGAGGCTGGGAGAGGTGGGACTGCTCAGCCTGGAGCAGAGCAGGCTCAGGGGATCTCACCCATGTGTATAAACACCTGCAGGGAGGGTGCAGAGAGGACGGAGCCAGGCTCTTCCCAGTGGTGCCCAGTGCCAGCACCAGAGGCCATGGGCACACACTGACTCACAGGAGGGTCCCTCTGGACATCAGGAAACACTTTCTCACTGTGAGGGTGACTGAGCGCTGGCACAGGTTGCCCAGGGAGGCGGTGGTGCCTCCATCCATGGAGATATTCAGAACCCAACCGCACATGGTCCTGGGCCACCCGCTCTAGGGGATTGGACCAGATGAGCTCCAGAGGTGCCTGCCAACCTCGACCAGTCTGTGACGCAGTGACATATGTGCTGCGGGTGGAGGAGTTAGGCTGAAGACTGCAGAAATGGATGGTAATATGAGATTGATAAGGGCACAAGGTGGAATATCTTGGTGATTAAGAATTTAGGTCTAAGACTGGGCATCTTTCAGTGACTGGTCTTTATGTTCCTGTAATGGCTTTTTGTGTCACACTCAGGACATACCTTGTTTATCCTTACAAACGCCCGTCTTCCTTGTATTTAAGAAGCTTCTGAACGGCTTCCTGTTGTGGGAAACACTAGGGTAACAGTAGCCATAAACGACTTTGTTACAGCAATTGGATACCAGGCTAAATGAATTTTGAAGAGGTTTAGAGTTAGCCTACTGATTCACTTTGGCACCAAGATCTGGGCAGTTTCGTAAGCTTTCCTCTGAAACCCGAGGAGCTGAATCGCCAGGCGGGTTTGTGGGGTTGTTAGATGCTTTAAAACACTTGGGAATCTTTAGAGGACAGACTTTAAATCTCCTACTGGCAGAAATGAGAATGCAAACCTGGCTTGCATTAGCAAGCATCTGTAATTGAGCATGGTCTTGACCCATTTATGAAGCAATTAATTGGTGTAAGACAGCACGTTAGCACTGATAAATATGCATATTCTGTCTCTGTGGATTCTTTACTAAAACTTCGTAGAAGTTAGTGATTATTGTTTGTCTTCATTTGATACACAGAAATAATTTTTTGACATCTTTACCTGAGGAAATGGAGGCACTGACAAGACTGCAAATAATAAATCTTTCTTTTAATAGGTGAGTAACTATTTATATTTTTTTTTATATACAATAATAAAAAGAACTGGGCTGAATTCAGTTTTCCTGTGATGTAAGAATGAGGAGGCACTTGATCAACTAGCTGTGAGCTTAAAACAGATGAAGTGCGTGTACTTCTTCACACAATGGGTAGTATATTTTTGGAACTTTCTGCCAAAAAAGTTTTGGAGAGAGACAGCAGCAGTTGTTTAAAAAAAGGGATTAAACAGTCTTGTGAACAATATATCAAAAAATGGATACCAACAGGACTCCCCTTTGGCATCTGTAATACGGCAGTTCTGAATGATGGAAACACATGAGGGGAATGGTCGGCAGGAACGGCCGAGCAGTGTCCCTGAAGAGCACCTGCGGTTGCTGCTGTTGCTCGCAGCAGGGACACAGCGCTGGGCTGGAAGCACCATTCCTCTGACTCAGCAGGGCAGTTCTTAAGTGCACAGAGCGTTGTTCTCCTCCTTACGCTGGTGAGTCGCATTCCGTGTGACAGCCAGCCTGCTTGGGCTGTTAGAGATGCGGAGCTGTCACCGAGCAGTTTTGTTCACCTTGTTCACTGTGTGCAAGGTAAAACAAGGGATGCTTTCTCCTTTCAGAGCAGCACGTTTAAACATTACCGTAAATAAACAAACCTAAAATGCTGTCTGATTTTAAAGGCTGCTAAATTTTTTGAATGCCCTATTTCTGACTCTCATGGGTTTGCCTCCTTTTTCTTGCTGAAGATTTAAACAATTTCCCAGCGTCCTGTATCACATCGTAGCACTGGAGACTATCCTGCTCAGTAACAATCAGGTTGGGTCCATAGACCCCCTGCAGCTACAGAAGATGGACAGGCTTGGAACACTGGACCTTCAGAACAACGACCTCCTCCAGGTGCCACCAGAACTTGGAAACTGTGAAACTCTGAGGTGTGTGTTTGAAGCGATGACCCATTGTATAAAAATGTATTCTGACTGATGTCTCCAGGGCATGTTTTGTCAGAGGAAAAAATACTAATCGGCAGTGTGTTTGTTTGTAGGTCTCAATGCACAAAAAGGGTCTCTCTTACCATTTGTAAAACAATGCAATTTCTTCCATATTTCTTCAGTAGTGTAGAGAATTGGGGGGGTGTTTCATGGTTTTTTAAAAAAATGGAAAGGTTACATTGGTTGTGTAAATCTAATGTCAGAGCCTCAGTCAGTTACCTTGTCTGTATGTACGTACGCGCTGCGGGCGCACCTATGGACGAGCCAGGTAGGGGAGCCATAGCACTGCCTGTCAGTTAACACATTGAGCTCCGTGCCTGTCAGTAACGCGCGTTGCTACAGAAGAGGCGGGATGACGTTCTCTAACTAAGGCATGAAGAGACGTGACTGTGCGTATCCTTACCTCGTACACCTCAGAGAAGACAGTTACGTGTAAGTAGTCCGCCATGTCACAGACAAGAAATTACTGGTCCCTGTGGTTTTCCCTTTAAGGACGCTTTCCAGAGGGGCTTCAAAAATACAAAAAACCCCCATCACCCCCCCCACCCCCCCCCAAGCAAAAACCTCCATAGAGGTTTATGCATACCAAAGAAGAGTGGGCTAGCAGCTAAGCTAGACAGCGGAGGGTTATGATTTAACATAGTTTTTCCCCTTTTATTGTGCCATTTCTATATTTCAGAAGTTCTTTTTCTTCTGGCAGAGGCTTGCTGAAGAATTGGGGCGTGTGTGTATTGTGTCTCTACAATAATATACCGCCACTGATTTATTAGCATAAATTAAAATTCGGATGTCTCTAAAGAAGATAAGTTAGTGTGAACTAAGGAAGCAGAAATTAAAATTCTTTTAGTAGAACAGAAAAGGAATTACTTATGAATTTCAAAAGATCCAAAAATCTATATGCAGTGTATGAATGCGTTGGTACAAGGAAAGGTCTTTGTACAAGTAACTCGGAACGGCTGTTTTTCTAGGACACTTCTGTTGGAAGGAAACCCATTCCGCACTCCCCGAGCAGCCATTTTGGCAAAAGGAACAGCTGCGGTGCTGGAGTACCTGAGAAGCCGGATTCCTACTTGACGCAATAGCCCGCATCCTTGGCAGACTCGGGAATCAAAGTACAAGGAAAGCATTACCCCGTCCGACCAACCGCTGTATGGTTTTACTGCCTTCCTCCTCCTTCGCCAACCGTTTGTGAACCGGGCCTGTGCCGTAAAGCATTTATAACCCTGTTTGTAGTTTGCATGTTAAGAAAGAACTCGCCTATGAAGTATTTTCCCCTCAAGGTTGCATGTTTCAAGAGTGCATTTTAAAATACCACAACGTGTGTTTACACTTTTTGTAATAAAGAATGCTACTGAAAGCTGCCTTCAGTAATAGTGACAATGTTTTTTCTACAATTAAGCTAATTTTTAAAAGAATTGTCAACATCAAAGTATTTGAGCAAAAGGCAGAAGTAAACACTTTGCTTTTTGCATGCCTGTGTTATAATCTCCCGTAAGGTACGTAGCCTCTCTTCACTGCCGCCACAACAATTGGTTACTGGTCTGTATGTGATAAAATGCTTGAACCCTCAAACTGTGCAGGGCCGATAAGGCCGCGGTAGGAGATGTACTGCAGGCGGGGCGCGCGTCTCGCGTAAAAGCAAGCAAAATGTGGTTCATGTTGGTAGCTGCACTGGAACAATAAATGTTTCCTGTTGGATGTATGTTTTGAGTTGTTTAAGACTATGCTGTAATTAAGTTTTCTAGCCAGTAACATTTTGATACTTCTCATTTTTTATTTAAACACACTTCCACGTCCTGAAAGTGATACCTTTATTAATAGTAGTAATGCACCAGGGCTATTAATAATAGAAGAGGAAGGGCTGCTTGATGCTGCTTGCCCCGTGACTGCAGATCCACAGCTTCTCCGTCAGACTGCTCCAGGCCTATGAATTGGAAACGGAACTGAAGCAGAAGCCAGATGGATTCCCGCTGGTAAGGTGTGGTGTGGTGGGTTTGGGTTTTTTCCAAACTGCACCGAGTCCTGCCGTGAGCACGCTGAGAAGCAGCAGCTGGCTGTTCTTAGGGCCGTGTCGCTGTGCGTGCCGTGCAGGTGCTGCGGGTGGGGACGCACAGGGCCCACGGCACCGCCGTGAGCGGCACCGTACGTGTGGCCAGGCGCAACGCCCGGCCCAGGGAGCTGCGTTGCTCCTGGTACTTGAGCAGCGACAGCTCGTTCTTCGCAGTGCTGCACTGTCCTCTCTTGCCAGCAAACAAAATGTGATGCTGTCCCTACATATGACGACTGCTTCTAACTGCAAACTGCTGACTTCTTTGCAATCTAAAATTTAAATCAAGAAAAAGCTTTCAGGTAGAAGACATCCTTGCTAAGCTTTAGGAACAGCAACATGCCTCGCTCTTCCGTTCAGCCTCCGTATGAAGGCTGCCAGGCTGACATCAAAGGGGTATCCTCCCTATGGTATGTGTTACAACGAAAAGTACGTGTAATGAAAGCGCTTCCCTTTCTCCACCTGTCATTTCTGTAACACAGCAAAATTTAATACGGTTGAAAGTTAAACTTTTCAGGTTTTCAGTGTGTCCAGAATTAACATAAAATGCACTTACTCATCCTCAGGGTCTTCAGATTTAGCAAGCACCTTCCAGCACGAGCGAGGCTGTGTCATGCACCTACGCGCCGCTGCACTGGACCATGACCCCGTTCGAGAAGGACCAGAACTGGCCAGCGCGGCTGGAGGCACCAGAGAGCCGGCGCCTGGTATTAACCTGCTCTAGAAAGAGAGGCACTGGGGTGGGGGGGCAGCAGGGGACGGGGAAGGGGAAGGGGCAGGGCCTTTCCTGTTAAAAAAATAGGTGATGGCGTCCTTGTGCAGAAAGAACAACGGCTTGTTTGTGCCTGAGCAAGTCAAGAGCTGTTCTGTAGTTACTTGGATGATGGAACTGCTGCTGCTCTCGCCCCCCCCGACCCTCTCTTTTGCTTCCCCATCTTCTATAAGGCATTTGTACCCACAAAGCAGCAAACGCTAAGCTTTTCTTCACAGGCTTGCAGTCGCTCCGTGTCCATATTTGATGTCTCACCAGTAGCTATGGCTGAACAAGGGGAGTTGCTCAATTTTCAAGTCCCTTTCTGCTGTATCTGGCAATTAAAAGGAGTCTTGCCCTCAAACACTGCTTGCTCTGCTGGTAGATGCCGTAAACGTTTCTGAAGCTGTAAGTGACCAGTGAGACGGGTGTAGTTACTAGATAGCTGCACCCGTTGCAAAGAGATGGGTCAGTAACAACCATCTCGCTTCCCGTACCTTGTAGAACAGCGTTTTTGGAAAGCTCAGATCCTTTCCAATAGTAAAAGATGACAAAAATTAATTACAATAAGGTGACGTTTTTATTATTTATACAATAAAGAGACTTTTTAATGTTATTCAAAACACTTTTTTAAATACTGAAAAAGTTGGGTACACCAAAGCCGAAAAATGGCTCTGCTATACACTGCACAGCATTGTTTTAGTCCCTGTATTTGTTTTATGTACAGAAGCATCTGCAAAATGCATTCTAAACACAATGTGCACCTGACGGATAAGTGTCATACATGAAAGAAAACTGGAAGGATACAACCTGCGTGTGCAAATGAACTAACAATATAATTGATTGCACTGAATCAATAGATTTAAAATATAATTTTGAAGTACCTTTTTGCACATAAAATGAAGCAGCTTTCAAGTTCAGTAAGTCTTTATACTGCAAAAAACATTAAGTACATTCACAATCTATGTTAATAAAGTAGTAAATATTTCTTCATTCAGCTTTATTTACATTAATACTGTAATTAAACTGAAAAGTACAGTTAGTCATTTGTAATATAGCAATCTTTTAACACATACAAAAATGACCATTTTCTGTATATAATTTAAGCTCAAAATCACAATTATCTCAAAATATTAATTACAATACAGCCATCTCCATCATAATTAAACATGTCTTTTATAAAATGGTAAAATTTTTAGTAAAGTAAGCTGTTGGTTCTGAACTGGATACAGTACTCACAAGTAGAAAACTGAACTGATGAGAGCGTTTGTCCTGCCCAGGGGTCGGGGCAAAGCCACACGTGCAAGCAAAGAGGCAGAGAAGGCCCCAATTGACAGAGATGAAGCCTCTTGTGCTGCAGGGCTGTGGCTGGGGTGGTGGTGCTGCAGAAAACGCCTTACAAGGGCCGTGGGAGTTCTTATGCAATGCAATGATGTCATTCACTTCCAGAATATTTGCTGGAATTGTCCAGGAAGAGGATTGGCAAAAGGCTTTTTTTTTTTTTTTTTTTTAAGAGAAACTATTGAAATTCTACGATTCGCAAATACTGTCTTTTGAAATTTGCTTTTCCATGAACACTGAGGTTGGCCGCCCCGCACGCGCTCCGCGGGGCAGAGCGCGGGCGTCCGTGCCTGGCCTCTGGGTGCCACTGCTGTGCCGCACACGTGGCTTGATGCCCACCATCACACTTACCCACATCCAAGGGGTTCAAAACAAAACCAAACCAGCAATTAATTCGTATCCTATCCAAACTACTGGCCTGAAAGTTGTATCGTTACGTTGTATTCCACTCACACTGGCAAGACTGACAAGTGAAATAAATCCTTACAGCTGATTGATTGCCTGAAGATGAAATGGTGTAGCTTTGTGCGCTTGCTTAAAATTAAACTTCTGAAGGCAGAAGACTGGGGGAAGAGCGCTGAGACAGGATGGGGAGCTGGTACACGCTAGCCTGTGGGTCGGGAGCTCAAACTTCAGATAAAATTTTATTCTCATTTGGGAATTCTAAATGTAAAATCCCACCAGTTAAAAATACTGCTAAGGTAGGTGGTGACTCCACAGCCCACGACTGAGGCTGATCACCCCCCGTGCCTGGTTGTGGATTTTAGGAAATGGATACTTGTGTCAAATCCCGTGTCTCTGTCAGAGGGCTTGCCCGGCTGCGCGGGAGGGGAGCAGCACTGCAGTGACACAGAACCCCACGTGCTCCTGAGCTTAGCTCCCGTGCAGGAGGCTGGGCAGCACAGGCCCCAGGCGCTAACCCTCTTCCCTCTTAGCCGTTAGTTCCCCGGGAATAAACACCCCTGAGGCCCAGTCATCCCGGTATTGACGCCTGGGTCTTCTCTTGAGACCAGATCCTGCGGGGGAGCAGATTGAAATGTACGGTTTTTCATTTAACACCATCTTTGCATTTACTGTTGCATATATCTCTGTCAGATATATACATATGTACACAGATATCTATAAATAAGCATTTTTTTGATTGCATAAGGTAATTAAATGCTATATTACAAGCCAGAAAGGCTTAACCAAGGAACGTCTTTACATTCAAAGTGCTTACTAGCAACAGCAAACCAATCTCCTGACCATTTCACACTGTAATTTTTAGTTGGATTTTTGGCTCATGAAGATTAGTGGTGTTCTACAACATTAGCGATTTCACTTTTTAGGTGTTCTGATATGAGCTAAAAATATGGTATTACAGCAATGTTTCCAAGGTCCTCTCATTCCTGTTCAGAAAAAGGCCACCCTATAAAAGCCTCAGCAGTCTTCCAGGCTGAGTCCTCCCAGGGAACCCCTGGAAACTCTTGCGTTTGCTGTCCCGTAGCTGCACTGCACTCAGCGTTAGGAACTTACCCCCAGCTTGGCTCTCGGCTGTCACTGCACACTCAGCTTTGTCCTGCCCGGGTACCCGCGCTGAGACACTGGCCAGGCACAGCTGTCCCTGGCTGGCACGCCCTGTCCCCACCGCAGGCGCTAGCGCAGTGCCATGAAACATAGATGCAGGCATGGACATGCTAAAAATTGTCTTGGAAAACACCAAAACAGATTTGAAGAGGTTACATGATTGCTATTATGAACAACTGGCTTCTAAACATCATAGTTTATCAACACCCAGATAAAAACTGCAAGCTGTGAATGGGAAAACGGGTAAATTACTAAGACTGGGGAGTCCTGCAGGCTTCCTGGGGTCTGGTCTTAGCTATTTTTTCAAAATAAGAAAAGCATTTTGGAAGCAGCTTTTTTTTTCCTTTTTTTCTTTTTCTTTTTTCCCCCTGTCTTTTTTCCCCTTAAGAGCTGCCTTGTAACAAGACTGCAGAAAAGCAAATGAGTTCCTACCAGTGTGGCCACTGTTTTTTCAGCACACCATGTACTCGGCGGAGGAGGCCCCGCAGTTGGTTATGGGGTACGAGGGGTAGCACAGGAATGGGAGCTCTGGCACCAATCACCGAGCTTAAAACTTGGTGCAAAATGAGGATAAGGGAATTACATCGCAGGCTTCCTTTTTTTAAATCTAGCCCATCCCTGAGGATCATTAGTTAAGTGTTTTTATTGCACGGGAAAAATCTAAAAAAGCCGAACTGCGCGTTCCTATTGCCATGGGAACGCGCGTGTGCTGCAGCACTACAGCGAAAACCTGGCGGGGGAGAGCTGCCGGCCGCACGCTGGACTTCCCCGTGGTATTTCTAACACAGCCTGTCTCAGTCAGTATGAAAATTTCCATTAGCAGCTTTAGAAAGATACTGAGTTTGAATGCTTGTATAGTCAGTGTGCGAGAACTTACTGTGTATTTGGGAGAAGAAATAACGAAAGGAAACCATCTGCATTCTGAGACTGTGCTTGCCTGGATCAAAATTAATTCACACACATGAAAGCGAACCCACATGTGGAATTCACCTCAGCGTGACTTGTCACCTGCCTCCAGCACTTGCCATATACTCATATTTAGTATAAAAAAAAAATCATAATTATGTGCAAAGCACGCACATAGCCTGGTACCCGACCTGCGAACCGGGTTGTACGTGATTGTGTCTGTGAGGTTACAGGAGACCTTCCAGGAAAGACAAAAGGTGCAAGTTATTCTGAAGGACTAACGTACAAATCCTAAGTAGTCCCATTAAAGTAATTTTAATTGCTTATAATACTAGCGCTAGCAAAACATAATTTCAGCCAATTTGAATAAAAATAATGCCAAAAAGAAAATATTTGGTATTTTTGGGGCAGTGGGGGTTGATGTTAAAGCTTCACTATTGTATATTTCAGCTGGGAGTCCAAACCCTCCCCCCAAGCCCCTTTCTAGGGTTGGTGGGAGTTTTGGCTAAGTTAAGGATTTAAATGTGACATTCCACTGCACTAGCTTAATTTTATTGTAATTTCCTTTTCATTATAACCCATTAATGAAAGCACTCAGCAATCTTGAAATACAGTTCTGCACACAGCCCCGACTGATTATGCCACTGTGCTTTAGGTCTAATAAACTCAGCATGCAGAAAAAACAACCGAGCACAGAATGTGGTATTAACAAGCACTAAAGCTCACTTGCTTTTTTCAGCTTACCAATTTTTACCTGTAAGTTGCTATCTTGGTTCTAGATCCTAAGGCAGAGCCCTCGTCATCCTTCCTATATCTGCAACTCCCTACCACATTTTTCATGCTATGTATGTAACAGGCATACTTAATGCTGGCACATGTCTCAGGAGGCTGTCTTGTCATTTTGCTTGCAGGGGGCAGATGGGTGCATCGTGTCCTGTATGATGACATCAGACAGCATTACAGCATGATTCAAAGCTGCCATAGTCATTTACTCCATTTTCCTGCCCGAAGCAGAGTCACAGGAAGGATTTCTGAGCTGGGGAGCTGTGCTGTCATGAAATGCCTACAGGGTGTGTAACAACAGACGTGCTGGTATACGCTGCATCGCTGTGTAGGGGTGTGTGTGGTCACATTCAGAAGAGTGATTTTCTGCATGAAAAGACAAAGGCAGCTCCACAGAGGAATTTAGGTGCATGCATGCCTATTAAGGGACCTAATTCCCATTCAACATAATTAACTAAAAGCTACGTAGGTGTCTACAATTTTCTGAACATGATGTTGAATAAACCCTTATTTCATTTTTTAAATGGCAATGAGGACTTAGGAATGGAAATTTTGGCCTCTGAAATGCCATGAATGTTAGAAGAGTTTTAGATGGGCTCTGCCAGAGCCTGTGTGATTTGATGGCACATTATGAAATTACATCCATGTAATGGAAAACTGAAAGCTGAAAAAATTGAGCAAATAACGGTCCCAAACCAAATCATGTAAATTCAGCAAGCTTTTTCAGCTTGTGGTATCAAGAAGATTTTAATTTAATTTAAAAGTATTAATTATTTAAATTTACATTCTCAATATCATAAAATCATTTATTCAAATTGTAAATTTTAGGATTAGCATCAGCTATGGCTCACTGTGGCACCTGGTGGTGCGTTGCCACTCCGGTGGTACAGAAGCTCTTCCAGTAGGAATGCTTGTGTGCATAAAGTAAAATTCATGTGACGTGGGAACCTGCTCAGTCAGCTCGGAATTCATGTTTCATTAATATTTATACTAATAAACTTAATCATTCTTGTTGATTGAGGAGAAAAAGGGAGATGCAAACAATCAGAGAACAGGGCATTACATTACATGCAAATGTAGAAGTGTCACTTTCCGAACGATTGCTAAAGAAATCCCCTAGCACAGCCGAGCCCCGGGCTGCAGCTCTGCACTGACCCAGCACGCTGGCTTCAGTGCCACAGCCTGGCCAGACTCTACTTCTCAACAGCTGCCATGCAGTTAAGAAAAAAAAAAAAAGGAAAAAAATCCAAACAACTAAAAAGCTGGTGCTTCATAATAACATTAGGGGATAGTTCCTACAGTTCTAAGTTGTAATTTAATTTTTATGTATTGGGTACTTTTATCTCTCCTTTCCTATGTGCACAGGTGGTCTTCATAATACTACCCTCTCCTCACACCTGAACCCAAAGCGATTGCTAGGCATTTAGTAACCTCAGCAGATCTCTCTGCCATGAATTTGTCTGGTTTGCCGCGAGCCTGGCGTAAGCCCCTCGCACACCAAATCGCCTGTGCAGGAACTCTGTGTAATGGTGTGTTTCAGTGATGTCAGGGACACATCGGCTGACAGGAATGCTGACAGCACCTTTTGCAGCTCAGGCCTTCTGCTTACTGTATGCAGGACTGCAGCAAAACTCCACAAAGTACATTTATACCTCTGTGGGAGGAATACTAGGTCCAAATAGCAGACAGGGCTTTATACGGAACAGCAGTATCGTCTTTTGAAGTTTAGTTTAATTTTAAGTATAATTACCTCGGTCAGCATGTGCTTGATGGGAAGAGAAGAAACATTTAAGACTTTCTAGAGGCTCTTGCAAGCAGAAAAGCAAAATGTTCCTGGCCATGCCCATGTGCTATAGCTACACTCCTCTGACTTGGGCTTTTCAGGGTGTTGCTAATCCAGCTGGAAAAGGCGCGAGGAGCCTGGCCCTCCTGGAGCAGGTACCAGCTCTCCCTGCAGTCCGTTGCCATCAGTGTCATTCAGCTCAATGGCAACTGGATCCCCTGAAAAAATCTTGTGGGAGGTTTTTTTATGTTTTTCTGTCTTGCTGTCACTTACAGACACAATGGACACCTGAATGGCTGAACCAACAGGAGTTTTGCAAAGTTCTGTGCTGTCAGTATTCTCTGTTGGGAACAGCACCAGGACTTTTACCTTAAGGGTTTTCAAACTGCATACTTCAGTGGGAAAGCTGTTCCCAGGCTCGCTCAGTGTCATTCGCTGCTCCCCCTGTGATGCACTGTATCTTTCTTAGATTAAATCTGCTCCCGTTCATTTTAAAGAGACTATTACTCAAATAAAGGATTGTATAAAGGTTAAAGCCTCACTGATAGTGAATATAGCGAGCAGGGGCTAGCACAGCCCGGACCAGAGTAAAAATGCAGAACAATGTAAGACTAGGGGAATGAGGAATGTAAGTAAAGGGCCTATAATTTTAAATTGAAAAATTAAATAATAAAATTAGCAGCAACAGAAGAAGTTTTACTGCCACCCATCACAACCTTCTTCCATTTATGAACTATACCTGTCTAAACTCACTGTTTGTCCATTTAGTGTGTTCACATGGAATCAACTAGAAGTGTCAAACCAAAGGAAGTTAACCAATTTTCATGTAAGTTATTTATATCTAGGTCCCAGAGTTGACAGTATAATTTATTAAGTATCTCACCCTGTATAGTGACATTTTTACTAATTAATATGGAGCCAGCTATACACACTGCATATGTACAGGTATTTTCATAAGGCATATAATATCTTTGCATTGAAAATAAATGAACATTATTAAATTTAATTTAATATATACTTGCTTTGAGGTGTTTATGAAAATATTTTTTCTCTATATTTTTGTATGTGACATGATAGAAATATTTCATGGGAAGTACAGGTTAATATATTTTATCTTTATAAAGGCATATACAACTTTGAGGCAGTGTTTCTGATGGACAGCAGAATTCCTAAAGAATTTGTATGTGCTTCTGTGTTTTGAAATCATATGAAATTGACCTTAAGAAGTAACTTGATTAAAAAAACGCACCAATGCACAGCCAGAGGCTGACAATTAAAACTAATACATAGCCACATGAACAATATATTTATATAGTTAATATATTTTTTTCAAGATGATTGGTACTAACATATAGTATTATACATTTGGCACTACTGTTTGCCATTGGTCCAGCAATTGGCAAAAAATTTGTTTCCTATGTATAAATCTGTTTGAACATTAGATCTGGCTAGACATATTTACTATTTATAAAAAAATATTTAGACAGTAAGCTCACGTTGAATAACTAGGTCTACTGTATTCTGGAAACTCTTCAGTAGTAATACAGCTTTCTCATGTTCCATATGTACAAAACTGTGTCCATTCGCCTGTAACACAAAAACAAGAAGAGGAGAAATCAAATGAGATTCTATTTAGTGTCTTCATTTTGGGGGAGCAAAGGGATATATGAAAATTAAAAACAAGGCTAAAATAAATAATAATCATATAACGATTTCCCGCAAACAGGAGTTTGACTGTACCGCTGAGAGAACACATTTCTCTCTTCCTCTATTGGACAGATACTGCACCCCCCTGCTTCAGGCAGCGGCTGGACTAGATGACCTCCAGGGCTCCCATCCAACTTAAATTATTCTGTGACTCTAGGATAGTCCACATATTTTCTGAAGAAACAATAACTCTGGGATGTAAGAGTTTCAAACACTGGGAAGCCCAAAGAAAGTTAATGCTGCCAGAATGCATTGCTGACTACAAAGGAGGCTCCGGCTCAGATCAGATGCGGATATACTGCATATACAAAAAGGAAAAATTTACTGAATACTTCTGCTTTAGTGCTAATTACATCTTTCTATAACTTGTCTGTTACAACACTATTTAAAATAGTCAAATTTTAAACATAATTACCAACAGTTTACAGAGTGTGATCAATAAGCCAAGTAGAAGATCCACCATTCTACAGAATAAAGCCATCCTGTGAAGGTGATCAGGTACCGAACAAAGATAACACTCGCTGCAGACACCTGCCATTTAGCCATCCGTGAAAGCCTCAAGACTACTCCCTAGGTGCCAGGGAAGCCCTCGGACTCCCATGGCCCTACTGCAGGGCTTGCACACAGCTGGGTAAATGGTCAACTGGTTCAAAGCTCCCCTTTCCCTCCCCCAAGACACCAGCAGAAACCTCCACTGTCCTTCACCCGTGGAGCCCATTGCTAACGGCACAGCAAGACCACGTCTGGGAACATGTGGGTGTACAGCTGGGACTGTGGTTATGGAGGCTGCCAGGGCTGAGAAGATAATCGAGAGACAGGCTTACAGGGCTGTCCGTGGCAGAATCTGGTCTCTCTAGCTTATAGCAATTCTATAAACACACTGCACTTTAAATATATATATATATATATATATATATATATATATATATATATATATAAACTAACATATAAAAACAGGTTAGTGAAGCCTTCATACTTTGGTTAATAAACTTTGGTTAATAAACCGCTGCTGTGAAATAACAGCCCCATAGCAGATATGTTGCACATATCCAGACCATTACACACTGATATCTTCTTGGCCACAAAAAACCATACTACGCCACATTATATATGGAAGGCAGACTTCAAGAGCCACCCCTTGCCAGCTGTCAGCATGACTGGGGTATTGGACAAGCAGCACAAAGTGGCTGCCAGAGCCCCCCAGGGCGCTCACATCTCCCCAGCTCACCCGTGCCCACTGCCAGTTGTCTCCTCGCAGAAGTTAAGATCTCCCCCTGGACCACGCACTTGCTGAAAGGATGCCTCATGACCTCTTGCTGTATTAAAGGATGCCCAGCCCAGAATGATAATTAAAAGAAGTGCTGCGCACACATCTCTAGAGGAACAGGAAGCCCAGGGGTGTGGTGACGCTTTCTTGGCACTTGAAGGCTTCTGTTCAAAGATTTCAGCTGCTGTGAGCTCCAGAACTGACAACTGCACAGGAATGGCAACGGGCAGGCACAGAGCACAGAGAAAAGGCAGCATCCAAGCAATAGTGAAAAGTAGTTCACTTTCATTCAGCTTAATACAATAAAATATATTTGCTCTGAGAAACAGGAATACAGATTTCAGGTAGGAAAAGTTTCAAAGACATTGACTTATGTGCCAAAATTAGGCAGCCATTTGGCATTCAGTTTGAGGTCAGCTCGGACTCTGATGTAATTCAGAGGGAAACTGAAGAAGTTTCAGTTTATTCACCACACAGCTCACTGGGATCTGTACTGCTCATTCGGGAAAAAAAAAACAAAACTGAAAAGAAACCTGAGAGCAGGCCAGCTCTGCCTGCTCCCCTTCTCATTTTCAAGCTGCGCAGTGAGGGGTACAGGAAAATGTTGTGCAGGTTCAGCTCCAGGTAGCGGAGAAACCTCCTTTCTGCAAGAAAAGTTTCTCAGTGGAAGATGGCTGTAGGGGATACACAACCAAAAATACCTAAGCAGGCCACACCCAGAGGGATTTGTTATTTAACATATACATAAATGATAATCAGAATTTACTTCTTTCATTCCTGCTGTGGTCTCACATTCCCCACAAAATATGCTATGAAATCTGCATATATCTTTACACATTGAGTTAATATTTAATTCTAATTATTACACAGAAAGAATGGGTTTTAGCTGAATCACGGAGCCACCAAAACAAGATTTCTTAGAACTGAAGAGCAGCTTTTAACATACGGTAGCAAAATTTTACAACATGGCTGATAGAGCTGCTCTCTCCTTGCTGACAGACTTAGCAGCTGTACAACTGTGTTCCTCCTTAAAAGTCATCTACTAAAACTGCTGCTAATTTTATAACAGAAAAATAATTCTTATCAAATAAATAACTTAAGAGCTTATGACACAGAAAGGAAAGATACAACAATTTTGCTTCCCCCAGGATCCCAGCGGGCCCGTGGGCTTCTGGAATTGTAAGGCCCAGAATTTGTTCACTGCAGAAGACACACATACACTCTTCTATCAAAAACAGGCAACGGCCAAAAACATGTTTAAGAATGACAGTTTCTCAGTGAGTTGGGTAACTCCACCCAGGGAATGTCAAGCCTTTTAATTTTTAAAGCTTCCCTTCCTCTTTTACCAAAACTGCTTGGGGACACACATAAATGCATGACAGAAACATGATTGCTTCTCCTGAAAACATCTTGCTAAGCAAATTCTTCCATGTAAATATTTAAAAAATTTGCCCCTTGGAGTCTTGGTCTGATAATATCTTCCTGTGTATCATCTCGAGTAAACCAAATTCCCTGCGTGGGAGCACAAAAGGTGCACAGGCATCGAGGTGCTCCAGTAACGGTGACACTGGGGTTACCTGACATGATAAAACATAACGGCACCAGCCAGTAACGCTGGGGGGAAAAGCGTCAGGCAGATGTGACGGGAGGGAGAGCCCATAGCATGGAAGATTTAGATGATACTAAAAGCTGATCACGGGGCAGACAGCATGAGGACAGAGTGGGCTAAGGCTGAGGAAACATAGGATGATGGTTCTTCTCTCAGAGTCCCAGCAGCAACTGGTGCCACAACCAGCACATCTGTGGAAGACAACAAGTGGTGCAGATAGCTACAGACACCAAAGAAGAGAGACTATGGGTGAAGAGGAACCTCCCTCTACATAGTAACTGGTATTACAAAGCCCTAGTCTCTGGCAGGGGATTGTCTCATGAGATAAATGCAAACAGAGGTGATGTTAACAGTGGAAAATGGGGGTGGAGGTGAAGTGATGCTAGCGAGTATAAATAATTTCAAGTTCTTACTGCCTAGGGATCTGAATACTTTTAGCTAAAGGCATTGCTTATATTTGAGAAGTAAATAACCTTCATCACAGTTATGTTTTTTTCTGTTAATTCCTTCATGAGATTAATGACTGCCCTTTTACTTGCCACAATATAAATCAATACCTGGTAACAGGTATTATGCACGGGTAGAAGTAATTGCAAATAAAAGGAAAACGTTCTTGCCAGAAAATCTGAAATGATGTACTGACAGTGGCAAATGAGAAATACTGCTGAGACTGATCCACAATCCCACAAGAATGACTGAGAGTGCAAAGTCAAACAAACTTCATCAACATAAGTGATGAATAAATTAGGAGAGTGAAATTTATTACCTAAAAAAAAATGCAGCAGTACCTTAAATGCGATTATATGAATATACATAAATGCTCCTGTTTTAGGAACACATGCTGAAACATGAGAAACCCCAGCTCCTAAAGGCCTGTGCCCATCAGGAGAAATCATTTGACATAACAATAGCTACAAAATAAAGGCAGGTCAAAAGTGTACATCTTTGATGAAGACATGCTAGGTGCACACAAGCAACAGACCTGTCCCTGCACAGAACGATACAGCCCTCGCACAACTCCGTTAAGACTACTCCCACAGCATATGCCCACTGCTTGCCCCCGCAGGCAACCTTCTCACCTTAGTTTGCTGTTACTTTTTAACATATTTTACGTATTTTTGTTTCTGTTACTAAGCTCAGCTTTCAGTATAGCACTTTGATTATTCTAAGTGTCTCTCTAATTTTGTACTTCATTTAGCTTTGCTATTTTCTTTATTTCATTGTTTTTTGAACATACTAGCAATTAAACATGAGTTGCCTACTGTAGACTGCAGAGCTGATAACTACTGCAGTGCCCGTGCTGGGTAGGAGGGGCAGGGGGGAGAGAAGGAGAGAGGGAGGCAGGAGGAGAGAGGCTACCAAAGACATTTGAAACATCCTTGGTTTGCTGACTTCCTTCATAGAACTGATAAAACACAGTTAACGTCTTAGCCTTGATCAGTGTGAATGGCTTTAAAAACTGTTATAAGCCTTTCAGACAGCTATAATGACTCTCTTCCTTTTGTCAAAAGTAATACTATTTGCTGCCAGTGGTAACACATTTTCCAGGCGTAACAAAACCAGAAACAACCTTGCAGGCTGGTAGAAAACCTTGCAGGTTTGGTAGAAAACCCTTTCCTACATGGACAGCTGTTATTTTCATGTGAATGAGGAATTTTTGAAAGGTATGTTCAGGAATAGCCTGCCTTCCTTTTTAAAAAGTTCACTGGAATACAGGAAATATTTGTTGCAGAAACAAAAAAGAAAACAAAAAGCTGAGATTTCTCTGTAAATTATGCAGATGTTTCCATGATCCAGTAGTGGGTCCAGTAGTAGCTGTTTTTCATGTGAGTGCATTCAAAAATGCTGAGGCAGCGAAAGAGAGGCAAAAATATTGCCAGTTACAATTCCGTCAAAAAATGTGACTACATAGCTCCTTACACCAGTGTCACATCACCTGCAAAGGTGAAAATTATAAACATGTCTTGCTTTGTCATATACTTATGCTTGTGAAACTGGTTGTAAAATTCCTTTCTCCTTGCACCTTCTTGCACTGTTAGTGTGGAAAAGCTGGATATGATGTAAGGATTATTGTTATTTTAGAGTTTAAGTTGTGTCATCTGGATCATTCCTGTGACAGACTGTAAGCATTAACCCTTTCCTGCAGTGCCATTCCCTCCCAGAAGGCTGGTGCTGGCATCCATGTGCCTTATTCAGTATCCCTGGGGAGGGAGCAGAAACTGCCAGGCAAAATGAAGGACAGTCCGGCTCCTTGCTGTGCTATGGTCCCTCTGCTCTCAGTGTGTTCCCTGGGTTTAATTCAGCTCCCCGCTAGTGGCAGGGGGGTTGTTGGACAGCACACCCCAGTGCCTCTTTTCACATCCTCAGTTTGTTTTCAAACAGCTTTACTCCTTCCTTCTGAGACCAGATTTCAAAAGAACTGCGAGTAACACACTGTTCTATATCAATATTAAAGTACCATAACAACAAAACTAGCTGTTAGCTTGTACTGAAAACAATATCATTGTACTTGTAAGATGCAAAGACTCAGTTCAGTTACAAAGCAGTTAAATCCGTCCATACCTGGAGGATCTTATCGCCAGGCTGGAGCAGGCTGGATGCTGGTCCGTCAGGCTGAACCCTAGTAACAAAGATACCCTATAAGTCAGAAGTAACAGAGGTTAGGATGCTATCACCAAGAACTAGTTCCCAAAATACAGGTGTCTCCCTAACTGGTGTCTGGGGGCTTTATATACTCTGGCAATGATCTAACTACTAAACTCTTTTTTTAATCTGTTTGTAATCAAACAGTAGTACAGGTTTGTAGCAGCTCTCCATGACCTTTGTCTTGTTATCACCCAACACAAATATAATTGTGGGTCATCTGAAACTAAGATGCCACGTCACAAAATAATGTCCAATTTGAACAGGGAAAGAGTACCAGGGTTATCAGGAGGATAAGTAAAATGGAGCAAGCATTAATTTATTAGAATAATGCATACCATAATCTATACAGTAATCTTTGTTTACTTCCTCCAGAAAAAAGAAATGTTTAAAACAATTTCTAAAAAGCAGTCTTGATATTCAGTACAATGGTCTGTAGAACTGTCACTTAATCCAGTGTCTGAGGAGTGAATGACTTTGAAAGGGGAAAAATTATTAAGTAATAAAGGATATTTTTAGACATTATTAGAATTTCAGTAAAATATGTTAATAAAACCCAAAATCAAAGATTGAGTTCCTAGATGATGAACACATTTCAAATATTTCCCATACAGCTCATGCAGTCCTGTACTTCTGTACCCTTAGTCTCACTTTCCCTGCTGTGCTTACCATGCTGCCGAGGGTGAATACCTTTAAACAGACTCTGGAACTGAGCATAGACTAAATTTTAGCCATTTACATTGCTCCCAGAGACACCAGAGAAATTCCCTGCTTGGTATCATCATGCAAATCATGTGCGTCCTTTAGGGATTTTATAGCCTTCTGGAGCAAGGTACTGTCCAGTATTTCTGTTAACCTTATAAAAACCTCAGCTGCTTGAGAGCAGAGTGATGGGCTGCTTATATTTCATCCATGTGCCATTAACTTGTGACACAAGCCTGCCATTCAAAATGACTGATTGCTTCTGTGCTTTCTACTGCTTTTCCTGTCCTTTCCTCTCACCACAGTACCGTCAGCGTGTCAGGACAAGGGTGTATTGCTATGCAGAAGAGTGCTCACTGCCATCCCCACTGATCTCATCTTATAGACAGAATGGTACCATATGCATGACTTAAAACCATCACAAATGACTGGCATGTATGATGAGAGACAATATCACCCTCTTATCGCTTCTGTGATATTTAAAACATGATAAATCTGATTTAACGGTGTGAGAAGCAATGTTTCAGAGTAACAAGACATAAAAAAACCTTTGAACTATTAATTCCTTCAATATAACCACCCTATCACTCCCTTAGTACACAATTTTGCATTTCTGTTATTGGTAAAATTAAGTCTATCTACAGCTGTTATTGCACTGCATGTCTAACTGGTGCAGACACATTCATAGTGGCATATAGACCCTTCTTTAATAATTTCAGGCAAGTGATAGACAGTGAAGTCTAGCTTAATTCTGGCATCATCAAACTGTGGAAAAAAAGACCATGATGTTATAAAGTGTAATCCCAGTGTGCAGTCTCAAAGAAGGACACTAAAAATGAGTATGTTTGAAGGTGTAGTCGTTAAAATGCCTGATGGTTACCTACATTAAATGGAAATATTCTTGAAGTTCAAAACAGGGATTATCAATGAGAAAACTGAAAGGAATTAAGATTGTATTAGATTGCTATTTCCAAGCATATTTTACATTTCCAATTAGCTTTCTGTTGTAATTCAGAGTGGTGGGGAAATTATTTTTTAATTTGCATGCAGATCTCAAATTTCTGAGAAGACATTAAAAGATAGTTTTAATTTCATCTTTTGCCAAACATTCTCAATATTTATGGAAGTTATGACTGCCACTTAAAGCTGAATCCAGTATTATCAAAGAATAGAAGAATACATTTAACAAAGAGGTACCCATAGTACTTGTTTTTCAACAAACTCCAGTCAGTTTTACTGCACAGAACAGATGGTGTAAGAGTCCATTTCCTAATCCTAAAGCCCTGTGTAGCTGATAATCACCAGATGTTGTATTTTTACTAGGCTTCCTTTTACGGTAAAGAGATTTATCAACTTCTTAAATGTGTAATTCCCAGAAAGAATACTGAGTCTCCCTGACCATCATGTACCATAATGGTGTAATTTTTAATTAGCATTACAGAACAGAAGACTGCTTGCCATGGTGTTTGTAAGGCACTGCTGATCTCCAGACCAGTTTGCAGGCCAGGCCAATTTTATTTGATACAGCTGCTATAAACCCTGGCATTTCAGCTACCTAGTGATGCTATTACTGGTTTAATATTCCCTCTAATAACTTCAGTGAAAGTTTAATCAGGGCCTATATTGACTCTTAAAAGAAAAAAGTGAGAGAGATGATTCTCCAGAAAACAGTCTCAAAAAGTATCTTATACATGAAATATAAGGCAGACACCTGCATGATTTCTGTTTTGATTCTCTCATCTTCATTAACTAGAAAAAAAAAGCAAATAACACTCCCCTAACAAAAAAAAAGCCAAGTATGGGAAAAATTCTTTCAATTATCACAACAGAACCACATAAAAGTTTCAATCATATTATCTATGTCTCCACTATATGGCACTCTAAAATAAGGACCATTTAGAGAGAAATTTATAACTTACCTTATCAGAAGGTTTGAATGGATTTCCTTGTCCACTTATTCCACCACTGATACTAAAACCAAGGCCAGGATTCTTCTCTATTCTCACACAAAACTAGGTTAAAAAGAGATGGCAAGATAAGTCAATACCAACATTAAAGCCTATCTAAACAATGGCATCTTCTTCTCATATATCTCATTTCACCAATAACAGGAGGAGTTGACCTTCTCAAAAGCTGTATTGCACAATACAGTAAAAGTAGTAGAATATGGTTATAAACTGAAAGTATTTTCATGATTTTAGCATGCTGCAATGATACCATAATATTCACAGCGCAGCATGTATTTTTGCATATATTTTAAAATTTTATTTTCAAGGAGAAAAAAAACCCTTTAGACTTGTGAAAGAGCAGTTCACACTGGCCAAAGTTTTCACTTAAACACTGGGATAAAACTGTCAGTGAGGCTTCATCTTGTGCACTTTTATTTTTCCAGAAGGTGTCACACGTGCAGCATCCCCAGGTGCTATGCTCGGAACAAACCCAAGGAATAAGTACTCTGAAGCTCAGAGATCTTCAGACCATTGTCAGTATCAGGGCCACAGCCCTGATAGCCTACACTGAGCACCAGCCACTTTTCCAATTGCCTTACTCCACAAAACAGTGCTGAATCTTATCTTTTAGTCAGGATGACTCTAAATGGCATTGGGTAATTGAATATAAAATAAAAATTGTTTCAGTGTAGCTTAATGACTGCTCATTGAGACAGTCTGAGCATGTACTGTGAGCCACACAAGCAATTGCTTCTGAATCTCAATGCTACACTCAGGGACTTAATACAGGCAGCTACTTCTGTGGATTGTCCAACACTTTACGCAAGAGAAAGGTTTACTAATGATTCTGAACCTTATTCTGCAAGTCAGGTGCCTCAAACAGTTATTGCAGTCATTAAGGCCAAATATAATGAGGATAGGACCACTTAATGAAGAAACTCATCAGCACCCATTTTCTTAGACTGGGTGCACTGGAGCTACAGCTGGCCTTTCACAGGGCTAAACTAGAGCAGCCGATACAAACCTGAGAAAATCAGCATCGTGTCAAAGATGCTGCACTGTTAGCGCTGAACTAGGTTACTGGGGAATTGTCAGAAATCGCTAATTAATTCAGTATGACCCAGTGATGTCAGCTCTGTTCAGGAATTTCAATACCAAATTGTGTTGCTTGGTCAATCCAAAAAAAAAATGGTATCAGTCCCTGGTGCTGGGGAAGAGGACAGACCTGCTCACCTGCCTCCAGCTCAACCATACCTCCCCCATGCTGTCTGGCTCAGCTGCCCTCTGTTATTGCCCTAGGCTCAAGGCAGAAAAAAACAAAGTTTTTGTCAAAGTGTTATTTTATACACACACTTTCTCACCTGCTCCTGATACGCATCCGTACTTCTCTGACCCTTGGTTTGGATTAAACATCGCCCTGTCTGAGGTGCTCGAGAGCTCTGCGAAGAGGGAATCTGAATGGGGAGTGGTGGCTGAAACTGCTGGATGGTGACTTTGTTCATGTTTCCTTCATACTGCTGCTCACGGCTCCGATGCTGTAGGCTTTGAGATCCCATTAAAGTCTGGATATGGCTACCTGCCTGTGGGTAACGTAACCCGTTAGGCCAGAAATTCAGGAAGCTGAAAAGAAGCAATTATTACAACTTACAGAGTCAAGTAAAAGCAAACCTCTTAAATCATATCAGAGGTTTGCCTTTTGACCACAGCTGGAAATAACTGTGATTAAAAGCAGCAAGGATATGCCCACTGCATTTAGTGACCTTAGGAGGTTTAAGGTAAATTAGCCGTATACAGTAGGTTTTATAAACAGAAAATATTTTTTTCTTCATGTCATGATATATGCTTCTGCTCCGAATGCTTTGTGAACTGAAAACATTTAATAAATTGAAGTACGGTGGATTATTCATCACAGCACACTCTGAAGATACTGGAATGTTTTTTCTTTTCTGAGGATAGTTTGGAATAAGATTTATAACCCAAATACAGATATTGGCCAGTATTGTACACTGTGTATGGAAAGCATAATCAATTAAATCCTATTTATGCCTTGTCCTAGAAACAAATGTAGTTTTTACAAAATGTCACTAATCAAATTATCAAGTTTCTATGATAATATCTACTGATTTGGAGCTCTAATATTTTGTAAATATAAGTGAAATACTGCATTTACATTGACTTGGCCTTTTGATATTTTCAGAAAAAAAAGGATGACTGTTATCATTCTTCTATGCCATCCATCCCCATTGCCTTTCACGTTTGCAGGTGAGGTTTGCTTTCTGTATTCTGTTCTTGACATGGTAAAGTTGCATACTTGCTTACTCTTCAATACACAGTCTCCATTTAGGCACATGAATTACATAAACAGCTGAGGCAAATCTTTGCAAAATAAATGCAGTTGAGACAATTTCATACTTTTCATATTTACAGGATTCAGATGTTGTTGCTTATAAATAACCACATGCAACTTAGCAGTAAGGGAACAAGCAAAATTCATGCTTCATTGTATGATCAAATATTATTACCTCCATGAAACACCACACCATTGCTACTGAGAGTTTTCAGATTATATGCACTCATCAACCAGTGCTATTATTTGACCAGCCTGAATGTGAAAGAGCATTATGATTGCATGTCACAATATCTAAAAGTCTCTATGGGCAAACCAGACCTATTTAAACGACATTTCACATTAAATTTACACCAGCCAATGACACAATCACATCTCATCATGAAGGTCTAATCCTCAGTACTACTGAACATTTATGATCCTGGTGGAAGAGTCACCAATTGTGAGACTGCGTTTTAGACAAGATTAAATTTAATACAGCAAAATATCAAAACATTTCTTACCCATTGGCCAATCATCTGGCCTTGGGAGTTACAGCAGAATTAGAATTAATTGCTAGTTGCCACAGCAAAAATACACCTTAATGGATTTCCAAGATTTGTCTGCATGACACATCATTAACACAGATGCAGTTGGAGCTACTCATGTCACTGAACGCAGAATCCCAGCAAGACATGCAGTGACTGTGAGCAAAACTGATCTGCTCTGTCTTATTTTTTTGCTGACTACATTTGAAGAAAGAGACTACGTAGAATACGCCTGACAGTTCTTCATTTTAGTACAAGAGGGATAGTCTCAAGGTAAGTAATGACAGAGAAATCTCTTGCTCCTTGTGCCCAAATCTTCAATCCCCAAACTCTTCTTAAAACACAGCTCACCTGTGTACATGAAAGTGCTTTCCCAGAATTCCAAGAATTCCAAGAATAGCCCGGTGAAGTCAGTCTGTACTGTGAACATCCCACTTTACAGGTCAGAGAGATCTTTAATTCATCCAAGATCAGAAGGGAAAGAAATGCTCAAGACAGAATTTTTAGCTATTCATTATCTCCCTAGCAGCAACAAGCCATGCCTGCAGCGGATTGCTGAATCCATGCCACCTTGCACTGCGGAGATGCAAGGCAACCAGGTGACTGTGTGCAGCACAGTTCTGTACTTCATCTTGTGTCAGATGCTCATCATGTGAGGATCCAAAAAAGCAGAATGTCATAAATTCTGTTATTTGCCCCAGATATAATCCCATATCCACCACAGCAGTCTACACCAGGTGCACTGTCTGCCTCAGAGGAAGATGTCTGTTTCAAATACAAAAAAAAAAAATGTGCTTCTTCATTGAAAAGCCTCAGATCTTTATCAGGTTAAAAGAAAGACCTCTGTATTGAACAGCAGATGCTGGCAATGAAACAGAAAGAGCCTCCAGCCTCTCAGCTGTGGCTAACAGAACCACTCCCAAGTCAGAAACAGAGAGAAATGGTCACTCAGATACTTCTGTATGCCCCAGTTTTGAGGCAGCTGCCTTGCTTCAGTTCCATAGCATATTCTCCTTCCACATCCACCGAGACCATTACAGTCCACACAGGGATCTCCAAGAGTTTGCACAGCTTCAGCCTTCATGTGGGCTGCTGCAATCCTGCAGGAGAAGAGGCCAACTAACATAGTCCTATGCATCCCCAAATCTGTGTAGCTCATCCTCTTAGAGGGTCATCACCCTGCACCCAGGTTGGTCGGCCTGATGTCTGTTCATTTTCCATCTTCATTCTCACTTTTCAACCTCTCTTTTTCGTAAGGAGCGATTTCCAGGTTCCCTTTTGATGATGCCCTGCCACATTCCTACCCCTTTCCTTTTTATGGAGGAGCAGTTAACTCAGAATACAACTGATTTAATCAGTCCTGTAGCTGACTTGTTGACATGTGTCCTGGGTTTGGCTGGGATAGAGTTAATTTTCTTCCTAGTAGTTGGTATAGTGCTGTGTTTTGGATGTAGGATGAGAATAATGTTGGTAACACACTGATGTTTTAGTTGTTGCTAAGTAGTGCTTACATGGTCAAGGACTTTTCAGCTTCCCATGCTCTGCCAGGTGCACAAGAAGCTGGGAGGGGGCACAGCCAGGACAGCTGACCCAGACTGGCCCAAGGGCTATTCCATACCATATGACCTCATGCCCAGTATATAAACTGGGGGGAGCTGGCTGGGGGGCAGTGATCGCTGCTCAGGGACTGGCTGGGCATCGGTCAGCGGGTGGTGAGCAATTGCATTGTGCATCACTTGTTTTGTATATTCTTTTATTATTATTTTCTCTTCCTCTGCTGTCCTATTAAACTGTCTTTAGCTCAACCCATGGGATTTACTTTTTTTCCCCCCCCGATTCTCTCCCCCATCCCACCAGGGGGTGGGGGAGGGTGAGCGAGTGGCTGTTTAGTGCTTAGCTGCTGACTGGGGTTAAACCACAACAACATGACAGAAAAAGTCATCTTCCAGGAAGCATTAATACTGTAGTCTTTTAATAAATCAGTGGATTTATTAAGATTAAAATATCCAACTTTTCCATAAGAGAAATAGCCCATAAATTATGGAATGATCACATAAATGATCATAGTTAAAATAAAATTAGCATTTAATCTGTATTCTGAACAGGAAAAAGGACAGAAGCCACCACCCATACACCACATAATTATGTAGTGATTACTGTGTAGTATTCCCACCCTACCTAACATACATAAATAGCCATCACTACACGTATAGTAGCCCTCTATGTGTGGACAATTTAGGAACACATATTACTGTGTCCATGTATGTACTACATCGGCCTGAGTACACAGTCCATCCATCTATAGTACACACTCTTCCCCTTGGAAGAACAAGTCCCAACTCTTCTTCCAGTGATTTCCCAAGTATAGCTCTACCATGTAGTGACTGCTCTGCAGGAGCCCATTCACACTAGTACTATTGTGTTAGTGGAAAAACAAAACATATACTGCGGTTTATATTTACATCATTTAATTGTTTGTTATGTTGGAGTTTAATTCTATAGAAGATTTTGTGAGTCTGACTTCAAACAGTTGCTGTATTTTAATCCCCAGATGCTGGGAAACCGAGACACTCTAGGTCACTTTCAATGGAGAAGAGATTAGCATTGTCATAACAGCACATTGCAAACCACCTCCTGAGGATAGTGGGTAAACAATTTTCAGAATTCATTTTCTCACTCCTGTTAATAGACTTTGAAGAGATCATATCACTACTTCTTGTGTATTCACACTGTGGCTCTTGCTGGAGGTGGATAAGCTGCCTTTCTTGGAAAAGGGAATTATTTATTCTGCAGAAAAAAAAAATCTCTATTATGCAGACTGCTTTCCCAATTTCATTTGTATTCCTTACTTTATTTAACATCCACCACAAAGTTAATTATTTTCAGCTCAGTGTCCAATATTTACAGTATAATTAAAGTAGCTGACAACGGATGTAACAATGGATTGCTCCATTGAGTTAAGCAGATTTCAGTACGGTTATGCAATGTTTGTACTTACCACATATCAGCAGCGAGATACTGAAATATTCAGAACGCAACAGAATCTGCAGTTTCTTATTATAGTAACACTGATGATGCACAAATGCAAGACATAGACAGTGTTAGATTGCGCGACTGGATAAATGCAGGTTTCATCCCAATATGCCAGTGAAGATAAGCAGTGACTCCTCTTAAATTTCTTATCCTAGTTTCTTGCATATCAGAGGATAAAGAAACCTTTTGAATAACTTGGCTGTCAGAGCCAACTCCATCAAACAATGCCAGGGCGCCCTCCTCCTCACCCTCCTCTGCTTGGGAAGGAGTCTCTGGGCTGCTCTAGGTACAACAGCTTTCGTCTCCCATCTTCAAGCAATTCTTTGTACATGTGTATCTCTTGTCACTACTTTTGTATGAAGGCAAGGGCTACTGCTTCTGAAACTGTCTTGGATAAAAAGATGTGAAGCCAGTAGGGAGATATTTGCCTCATCAGTGCTGACAGTTAATTACACTACAGAAGTTATTAGTGTGCACATTATGACTTTCACACCAGTTTTATTCACTCATAAGACTTCACTTCAGGAATGAGCAGGACCAATCTCCATAGAGATAACAATCAATGTAATTATCACTGTTTACATGTGCAGTTCCACGTCCTAAAGCTGACTGCAAACACAGTTTGGTTTGTCAAGATCCTCTATCCTCCAGCTTTATGATTAGAGCATCTAAAAATGGCAGTTTCTCAGTTGACGAGCAGAGCCAAGTTGGGGCTGGGAGAGAGCAGCCAGTGTTTTCATAGAAACAGGCCAGATCCAAGCACTGTAATTTAATGCCTACTGCCACAAGGTACTAGAAATTAGACCCCTTTCTAGTCAGTTTATCAGCAAATGATGTGTGCCTAGGATGTCTCTGCGAAAATGTCTGTGACTGTCCAGACACTGGGGTGGCCTCCATCTCAACACATTTAGTTTTCGTTGTGAACTGAAGAATGTAATTGAAATGAAACATTTGAATGAAGACTTTTCAGGACAAGAGGGAGCTGACAGCTGTCTGATACATGCAGAAATACCTCTGCCAAGCCCACTGTGCCCATTTCACACACTATAGATGTAACTACTAGCATCTGCATAAACAAATACAAAAACAGGTAGCAGGCATGAAAACACCATCCTTAATTCATAAGGATTATTTATTACTTTAAACTTTGAAACAAAAATACGTGTTTCCCAGACCTGTCCTCATTAACCTGTTCTCCTTCCAGTGATTCACTGGGAAAAGAAGACAACCATGGCTATGTCAGCAGCTTTGCTCATGCTGCTTACCTTCTTTGTGACGGTGTCCGGTGGCACGTCCCGCCGCCCCAGCGGGTAGGGGTTCCACTGGCTGCTCACAGACACCTCCTCCTGCCCGTTGTCCAGAATGCTGCTCTGCTGCGATGGGGTCTGTTGCAGAAATGGTAGGGCAGCCTTTAGTCACTGGACACACCATGACAGAAAATTCTCTCTTCATATTTATTTTAATCAATCCAGTTAAACTGTAGCACACTATTGCTAAAATGGAAATCCTTTTAAATTTCTACAGGATTTCATTAACGTGTAATCATATTGCTGTGGGACTCTGTGCAAGCAGGAGATCTTGAAAGATATATAAGAGAAATAATGAGAATAATGAATGATGAGAGAAAAGAGAAAATTAATTTAACGTTAACTCATTATTTTCAGAGAAACAAATTTTGGCAAAGTTCCGTATTTAAACATGCAATCTGCCATTAATCATTTGAGTTAGAACTTTCTTACTCGTCATTGAAGCATCAAAATTTTTTTAATTAAGTATTTGCCACCAGGATAAACTATATGCTTATATTTTCTCCAGAAAATATTCCTTAATGGCAATATTGAACTTGTGACTTCTGCTACCTCGCGCTATGCTCTGTGTATCACTGTGTCTGGTGTGCTTCTCACAGAACTCTCTCTAGGCTATGGCTGGTTTTGTTCTAAGTTAACAGGATATCATATGTACAATATTAACCAGTAATTAAATCCTTTCCTGGATATGAATGGATATAATCGGATATTTAACGTTTCCTAAATGAGCTTGATACTTTTGTTATTACTTTCCACTTTTCTCTCCTTTTATACTTGTTTCTTCTTTGTCACTTTTCCCCCTGGTTATTTTACTCTTGTTTTCAGTACTTTTGAGGATGTGTACCTTTTCTGTCCCATCCTGATTTTCTGTTACCTGTCTCTGCATTTCTTTACCATAGGTGGAAATTTTGCTAACATGGGTATGGCTTTTTGTGTCAGACTTTCCAAAATGCCAACATTGTACTACCACTGACAGCACTTAGCATTTTGTAGTGCTTATTCAGTAAACTGCTTATTCAGTTCTGATTAATGGCAATCTGCAAAGAAAAAAAAAAAGTCTGTTCTTCCCCCCTGTCATTCAAGCAATTTCTTCTTTAGCTTAGATTAAAAAAAAAATCCTGAAACACTTCTTTAGATGACTGAAGAACAAATGAAACTGTTGCTTTGAAATATTAAAGCTGGTAACTGGTCAATTAAGAACTTTTTCTATGCAAGCTTAAAAATCCTTTAAAAGTAAATAGAAGTAAATTGTGATTTAAATCATACTCCTCAGAGGCTAAGTAAAAAAAATTCAATGCTAAGTATTTAAAATCAAAGAAAACTTTCATTATAATTCTCTCATCATTCAAGAAGTCTTCCGGAAAAATCAGGAAAGATGTGGTTTTCCTCATATTAAAAACCACTAGAAAAACATTTCCCCTGTTGAAACTACAAGACCTCCCTGTAGAGCTTTCTTTACACACATTAAAAATGGAAAAGTGAGACCAACCTCAGCACTTTTTCCATAGGTTATCCCTGACAGCACAACAGACACTGGTCCCAGTGCCTGACGCAGCAGTGCTGCTGCTCTCTCAGATAGCACAACACTCTGGAACACTGGCAAATTTGGGCCCAGAGCTGTACGCTGGCGTATGGACATGCATGAAACCTGACGATACGGCTCTAAGTCCCTCACACGCAGCTAACCCTTTGTGTTCAGACAGGCGCCCGGGACTGTGAGCAGCCTGCCTGAACACACTGCCAGGGCTTAGACCCTGCCTGAGGCTTCCCAGCCCAGGACACACTGAGCCCTGTTTGTCCAAGGATCAGAATTTGGGTCCCAGTTTGGGCGCAGGTAGGGCTCTTCGTGCCTACATAAACTCATGAATCAGCCATTCTGCCCTGTTTGCTGCACGTCCCCACATAACCCTCATCCAAATGGGGGTACCTCATCTGAGACCAGGGCAGCAAACAACTTTTGAAATGAAAAAGTACAATTGCAAAAAATTCTGCTCTGAGTAGTAGTAAAAAACAAACAAAAAAAAAGGCCATCATCTTTGTGATGTGAGTCATCCCCTCCACAGTCACCCACAGATTGAGGTGCCAAGGCTGTGCTGGAAATCTGCTCAACTCCCTGTGAGATGAGTTTATAGAACATGCTATGTGCCCTCACCACACAGAGACAGAGGGGATTAGTGAGGCAGCTTCCTAAGGGAACTTCTGTTTTTCCTCCTAAGTGATACATGTGAATATGCTGATTACTCCTAAAGGGAGGTGGTACTGTACACTTCTGAGAATGAAGTGCACCAAACCATAAACTTTTAAAAGAACGGTGAGATGGATGCCAAAAATTGAAAGCATTCTTCTGAAAAGTGTTTCTTTTGTCACTGCAAACAACATTGTGCCATTTTTGTAAGCGACTCGCTAATCTGCAGAGGTGAGTTTGCACTCAAAATGGAAAAAGAAAAAATACAGAGGGTGCTTTCTGCCTTCTCAATAAATAGGAAAATTCTGTGATAACAGGTTTTTCTTTTCATTTTCTTCAGTAAAATGAATTTGTCTACTTGCAATATTATTCATTTACAGAGCTTGGACAGACTGCAAACAAACTACATATCTATTAAGTCTAGGTAAAAAATGAAAAGCAGCAGTTAAAACATTTTATACATGGAGTAGAATCGATGTCATAAACTTTCTCAAAATAAGTAATTGCTATACTTGATTTCCTGATCTTCCACTGGACAATTAGACCTCGCTCATTACTCTCTTGAATCTAGGCCACAAGAAAAAGGAAGAAGAAGAGGTAAGCATTAAGCTACTGTGGCCTGGACTCATTAAGAAATGCAAATTCTTTAGAACATGTGAAAGAATAAAATTAAACAGTATTAAAGATTCATATTATTTGTTCAACAATAATTTTTCACTGCTTTCCAAACAGTACAGTAAAAGAATACACCCCCTTCATGCAGTTCAGCATCACATTTTATACGGATATGTAGCAATGAAATGCTGGTGAAATATAAAGCAGAATAATTCACATAAGATCACACCCCAAAACATGTCACTCTAAACAGTTTCATGAATTTCCTCAGACATCTGTATATTAGTATCCATATTCATCTACAGCCTAAAATTCTTAAAGTGATATATAATACCTTATTCCTAAATGTGTGTAGAAAAATAGTACCATTATTTGGAGTTGATGTCAAATGGACTTCTTTCAAGGACTTGTGACAAGAATTAGTATATACCCAAGTAGACAAACAAATTCTTTGAAAGAAAAAAACAGTATGACCAACACTGGGAAGCTGTCTGTGTCCAAACACACACACATCTATGGTTAAGATTCGACCTAGATGTCATCAACTGAACAACAGAGAAGCACACACTAACATTAGGACTTGTTTAAATCCAGGGACAGCTGAATGGGAGGTGTAAATGAAGTTAACAGTGTATGGAAAGTAAGTTACAGCAGGAGAAACCTGACAATGATCTGCATCTTTGCGTCCGTGTGTGTGTGTGTGTGTGTGCTTGGAAATGCAGTGTATGATGCATATGCCTGTATTAGTAAGCTGAGCACTGCTAAGGCCTGTCCTCCAGCCAACCAGCACAATCTGGTCATGTTGCCACCATTAAATTATCTTATTCTTCTAAATAGGTTTGGATCTAAACTCTTAAATCGGACATTGGAACCCTCCTTTGGGAATTTCTGGCCTGTGCTGACTCCAGAGCCCCGGCCAGGGATTGCCTGGGAGGGTGCCAGCTGGCCTGGGCCAAACCACGCCTGAGGCCAGTCCAGCAATTAACAGTGCAGATGATCACATTTCAGCGCCTGGATCTGTGCTCTGTTACCCTTTAATTACTCACAGAGATGTTGCTAATTTGTACCAACAGCTACCAATGCTAAAGCAGTAAGACACTTCACGATGCTCACCACTTCTAGCACTGCAGTAGCCCCCTGCCATTACACATAATCCCAACGGTGTGACTGCTTGCAAGTGTCTGGCAACTGGCTCCTGCTAGGACTCCAGTGTGGCCATACGTGACACAGAGTAAGGTCTCAGCATCTCCTCTCTGCTACTCTGAAAATACTTCAGCAATGTCCCTCTCTGGCTTGTCATATGTGCTTTTCCCATCAAACATTTGTTTGTATATAATTGTGTATGTATGTACTTATCAACAATATATCGCTAATAGCTGTAAAATAAACAGTAAAAAAAATGAGAAAATTATTTTCCTTCTATAAGCATTACTCAACAAAAGTTTAAATTAATTTAGGTGTGGTACGCATGTACTCAAAACTCATCAACTATTACAGCATACCCAACTAATGTTCATGTTAAAATCCCTGTCTCTTGGAGCCTATTTAAATGCATATTAAACATTTCTACATTAATTTTTCTAAGATCAAACAGTCACAAAACAAAACGTTCTCCATTTCTGTGCACAGATTAAGTCATTGAGAAAATGATTGCATCAGTCTGTAACATGAGAGCAGAAAGCAGTAATGACAGCCACGTGAGCTACTTAATCCAGAAAGCAAGATTATTGAGTAGGAAAACTGTATTACTATCATCTTTGCTTTTTGGATTGTGTATAGTATAAGCATGAATAATAGGCAAAAGCTAAACCAGGAAAAAGCAAGAAGTATTATTAATTTATTTTGTAATGCTGGTATATGCTGGCTATCCCATACTTACATTCGGTAGAGGTAGCTCTTGAGGCATTTGGTTTTCAAATTTAGATTTAGTCTGCAAGTTTAAAGTCATGCTTCTGCCGGCATGCATTGCTGAAAAACCTCCAGAGTGCAGCATGCCAAGGCTAACTGTGTTGTGTTTGTAAGCAGCGGTCTGAGTAGAGGAAACAACCACGTGACAGGATATGAACACACATGCTCATTGAATTAAGTATCACACATATATGGTTAATTTCACAAAGTTTTAGTTTAAGCAAACAAACAGTACCAAGAAATAAATAGCTTCTTGATGCATGCACTGGGTCACATGGAAGCAAATACATTGCTAGTTATACATAAAATGGATACCATAAAAGACTTCAACGCTGACAGCAGATGAAATATGTCGTTATCTGTCGTTTGAAAATTGCGGTATATAACATGGTAAAAGTCTTTATTTTGCAAATATTGCAAATATGGCCAAATTTTGGTACGCCTGCGCAACCATGGATGGGCCAGAAAACATGTATCTAGCATAAAAGAGCATCAAAGGCAGAGGAAAAACCACTATACAAGAAGGCTCTGCACCATCTTATGAGCTTTGTGACTGCTCCCTGGCTAGCAGCTGCCCACAAGGGACAAGCTTTGGTTGGGCCCAGCACAGAGGGTACGCAGGTCCTGCACAGACCGGCACCTCACCAGCCATGGGCAGATGGGCAACATCTTCTCCTGGAGCAGCTGCTGCACTGCAGTGCCCAAGCATTCTCATCAGCAAAATCTCCACCAGACAGCCCAGCTTCTTAGAGCTTTGCTTATTGTATGTTGCAAACAACTAGAAACTAGCTCGCTGGCACCTGCAGGGATTACTATGAACTCAGTTTAACTAGATAAAATCACCAGTGTCAGCCTTCCACGAGATAAAGTATTAAGCAAATACACATTGTAAACTAAGTGTAAAGATATATCTGAAACAAACAACATCTGGGAAGTGTTTATTTCCACCAGAAACGGCTCTACTTGGGGTGCACTATTTTGCCTAGGTATTATGTATTTTCCAATCAGTTTTACACACACAAGGAAAATAGCTGAAATAAGGAAAAAGCTTCAGCCTTCAAGCCAGCTTTTAAAGTTTACCCATTTGATCCTTAATGATATTTTAATATGCATCACATCCAAGCAACTGGAAGGTAACGAATGTATTAACACCGAACTCATGAGTATCTAGCATAAAATAGGTATATGGACACATTTTGAAACTAACTTATGCATTTGATGACAGTAATTTTTCACAACCACTTCAGATTATGAAGTAAATCTGATTCATGAAGTAGGTCATTAAATAGTCAAGATCATTATCAAAATCATGCACTATAGTACTTGTACTGTTTTGTATAGAAGGTAAATAAGCATAACTTCCTACCGCTAAAAGGAGTAATAATCATATTCCTTGTTAAAAACAGTGGCAGTGTATATCCAGTGATATTTTTCAGAGTTAAGAGTTACCTTTAAATCCCCTCCACTAACAGTGATATGAAAGCTAAAATACATTATTTTACTTTTTATCTGTGATGTTTTTCTTTATTGCCTTTTACTGCAAAGATGTATCCAGCATCTTTTAAAGCTCTCAAATCATTACTGAAGTGGTGGACTTCAGCAGCACATTCACATCTGTTGATAAGGAGAGATTTTTATGTTTTTTATTATTTCAGACAGTGCTGCAGCAGTTACTACATTAATAACATGCACCATGGTGCATTACTTGTGCAGAGACTCTGTATCACTCATTTACCCCTCACTCCAGCTGCTTTGGAGCATCCTCCAGGCCCCTTTGCGGGCCGGTTCCTCTGACACCAATGCAAGAATTTCATTACTGGGAATTCTGGTGGTTACCACTTTACGTGCAAATAGTTTGAAATACCGAAACACACAACTAAAGGCATTAATTGCAGAGAAATGCCAAACATACCCTGTCTAACCTTCTAGCTTCTATATGTCTAAGTAGCTGTTGTCTCCAGTCAGCGGGCATTTTAGCACAGCTCTCATTTCCCTTCACAGGGGTAGGCCTTGTCTTTATATCACTGTTATCGGAAGGCTTGTCGCCATAGTTACCCAAGTTATAGTCTGACGGTATCTTTTCCAGCAGAGCTGCCATTGTAGGCCTCGCTGAAACCGGCCTGGTTTGGGATGTGCCATAACTCTCTGTACTGTAGCTTCTTGCAGACAACGGCCTCCTTTGTGTGAGGTTTTTAACTGGAAAGCTTCCAGTATGGGCTTTCACTTCTTGGTAGGAAGGATGCTCGTCTTCATACCTGCCGTTCCTCTTGAGGAACTGAGACTCAGAGACCGAGATACTGCCTTGGCGCTCCACAGCTCCTCGGTACGGAGGCCTGCCATACCTATCGCTTGGGGGCAGCTCATGGGGTTCACTGACTCTCCTGAACATGGACATCTCGGTGGAGCTGGCCAACGAATCCGCCCTCCTCAAGAACCCCGGCCGAGACCCCTGGCTCGCAAAGGGGGCACTGACTGCCTCCTCATTCACTGAAGGCTGGGAGAAGGAGAACATGTGCTCCACGGGGGGGTAGCCGCGGTAGGCCCTCGGGCTGACCAGATCCTGGGGCAGGTTTTTACTCTGCTGGGGAATGTACTCGGGGTTGAGCTGGAAAGGTGGTGGTAGCCTCTTCTCCGCTGTGACCTCCACTGCTCCCTGCGGGTTGAAGCTTTGGTCGAACTGGTAGACTTTCTTTGTGACGGACGACTTCTGCTGCGGCTGCACCTTGACACTGCCGTAGGTCAGCAGCTCGTCATCCAGCATGGGGACCGACTGGCTGCGGGACATGCTCAGCATGCCGTGCTCCGGACCCAGGAGCTTGTCCACCCTCTCGTGGGTTCCTACAGTATCATTACCAGATGCATAGTTTTCTAAGGGTATATTATACACTTTGTATGTACCAATGTCTATCTCATCGATACTTTGTGACTTCTTAAATTTGTTAGTTTTTAAATCCCTCATCATTGGAGAAAGCCGTTCTGTACTCTTGCTGATTGAAATAACGCTTTTGGAAGGATCTGGGCGACAGTGGATATGCGAAAAGACATTTGTGAGGCTTCTGTTAGCATTTGAATCATGATATTCCCATGCTATTCCTGGAGTGAAAGTGCTAGTCATTTCAGGAGACTCTTTGACATGATTTTTCCGCTCAGGCAAAGGGCTGGTGGTGGGGGTGCTTTCCAGTTTGGAAGGAAAAGCTGTCCTGTCTTCAAAAGGACTAGGGGTTCTGGTCCAATTTTGCCAAGGATTGGGAGGAGGCACTTCAGATTCATGTGTGTTTCTGAGCGTCGACTGCTCCAGCTCCAGGGGGATGCCAACTATCCTGTCTTGTCTAATCAACGGCCTGCGTCCATGTGCAGATGTGCTTCTGGATTTCGTGCTCAGGAGGGGGTTAGCACTAGGATTCTCCACTGTGCCCTCCTCCGCAACGAACCCTGTGTTATCGTAGTGCGAGCTGTCATTCCAGCTGTCGGCGAAGGTGTCACTCAGCGGGCGCCTGTCAGTGCGCTGTGGCAGGTTCCCCGCCACAGCAGATTCCCGCTGGCTCAGCAATGGCTTTGTTTCAAGGGGCTGTGGAAATGACTGTGCCAGCCTACAAAAACAAACCAAAATGAAACAAGATAAAATGCCCTCTACTAGAGCACATAAGCAGTCATCAGAAAGATGCAATTATAAAGTAATTTAATATTCTCCCATCTATACTCTGGCTTTAGGATTGTACTATGAGATGTGCAGCTTGTGCCATTGGTTTGGCATGAATGGCTGCAGCAGTTTTTTGCACTGGAGTAGAGATTCTGTAAGTACATACACAGAGAAACTAAAAAGTCAGTCAAAAGTCCTGGGTGGCTCAATGCCATGTTCATATAAATCCAGTTGAACATATTTTCCTGCTTTAAAAATAATCTTCCATGAGTGCAGGGGAAGATTTTTTACACTTAAATCATTCTTTTTTTAAACAAAAATACCAGATTCAGTTTGTGCATATTCTCACCACCAAGATTTTACGCATCTCACGTGAGCAGGCTCCAGCCTCTCTTTAATGGGGAAGAGCCTGTGGATGGAACTATATTTAGGATGGAACTACATTAGGTGATTTATGATAGAAATAGACAGGGCAGGGTCTATACCAGTTCCTGGTATGGTATGAGAGTGTTTTCAGGTTGCTGATGGCCAGTGCAAATTACAACTTTCAAAGAACTGTGTTGTTCTTGGAGGTCCAGGGCAGAGTGAGGCTCAGGACAGCAATAATATGAGACATACACTCTGCTATCTGTGCTAAACTACAGCCAGCTGCAGCTCAGGACCACACAGAGCAGAATAATTGCAGCTCAATTACTAGGCGCTTTTAATGCATGGTTATAGCACATAGTTGAAAAACCAGCTGTAGAATTACTGACATTTATAGAGCATGAACAGGTGGCCAACTCTGCACAGCCTGGGCTTTGAATAGCTATGTACACCTCTGCAAAACTGGTGTAAAAATGTTGTATTTTTTTAATTGAATGGCTTAAGAGATAGCATACGATCACTTTGAATGTATATGAGAATATAAGACAGAAGGCAACAGAAGCTGTGTTAAGAAAGATGATCACACCTGTTCCCCCACAAAGAGTTATTCACTGCTTCTTTAGCCGTTGTCTGCAAGGACCCCATTTTAACATGCGCATTGGAGGACCCTGAGGAAGCCTGGGAAGGGGAATAGTCTGAGTAAGTGCCTGAGGAAACGCTGTTATTCAGACAATGGATCTTATCTGCTTCAGACTCATCTGTAGATTCTGAAACAAAACACAGCAAACATTTTCAGGAGGTGGTATTTGAAAACTAAACTCCAGAAAAAAATATTTTTTAATTGATACTATGGATATATATACACGTGTACACAAATATGTATGTAATATGTTTTAAAATCAGAGTGAAGTGTAGAACATCTTAAGTAATGTGCCTATCTGTGTACATTACATACGCTTTCATCTAACAGGTTTTAAGTCAAGTTAGTACCTTTCTTCTCTTTACCCAGAAGAACAAGTTTGGGTGGGTACAACGGAGTCTCTGGCATGGAAGGACGAAGTTCCCCTATCCTCATCTCACTGGCAGGATGTCCAAAGGCATCCTGAGGAATAGAATAATGTAGAGTAAACATAGGAAACAGAATCCACTTCAAACTGCAACGAACAAACATTTCACAGCCTTCTTTGCATGAATGTGACAACACACCAAAACCTCACCATACGGGTAGTGTCTAATCATGCTGATTTGTCAGCTGAAAATTCTAATTAGTCCTACCTAAATAATTGTAAAAATTATGGTGATGTGTTCATTCTGAAAATGTGGACAAAACAGATGGAACTTGCAAGATACATCAAGGCCATTTTTGATGAAGTAAAGGTCACAAAAATGCAAGCTGCCAGTAGAAATAAATAAAAATCTAGAATAAACAATTACTTCTTATTTCAGGAGTAAGTATTCCTCATTCCTTTATTCGTGACACAAGTCCTTCCATAAATTCAACTGTCCCTATAGCTATATTTAATTAAAATGACTTTGTCTCTAAAGAGTTTTTTGCTACATGAAAATGATTCAGATTTCATAAACTTCTCATTGAGAGTTCAGCGAATCTTGACCTTCAAAGACTGCCCTGCACAACTGTTTTGCTGTTCTAGCCAGCAACAGGATCTATACTGAAAGTAACATAAGTTAAAAAAACTGGAAAGTGAGATGTAGTCTTAGAAAGAGATATTTTAAATTAGGACATTTAAATTAGGCTCATAGGATAGCTACAAGGGAATGAAGATACAAACAGGGAATCTGTGGCATTTCTTATCCCTGGAAGAAAGTTCAGAAATGAGAAAGACGCTGACCTGAAGACAGGTGTCTTGGGGAAATAGGGTAGGGGATGACACACACTGCAGGAATGACACTGGTAACCCTGCCCTCAGGAGGGGACTTAAGGAAAGGGAGTCAGAAGAATGAGCAATATGGAAAACCCACTTTGTGGGTGTTGGTGCATGGGCTCAGGGAATGTAATGGAAAGGGACCTGATGGAGATGGGCATGGCTTTTCCAACACTGGAAAGTCATGCCAATGCCAATCAAGATCCTTGTGGGGAAGGGTACGAGAAACATGCATCATCTCAGAAGTGAAAGGATGAGCTGTGACTTCGTAAAGAGGATAGAAGTTGGAGAAGGAGAGTACCTAGTAAAAAAGAGGAAGTTTTGGAGAGATATTAGGAGAAAATCAATAATTAGTAGTATAAATGAGGAAGAAAATGGTTAGGAGAAATATATTTAGGAGGGAACTTACGCTAATGGAGACACTATGAGGATCTCTGTACCCTGACATTTTGTTGTTAAAGGTACTCCAGTGATTTTGCAGAGTGAAGTCAATAAAGGAAAGAGATGTAATATTTAGAGAAACAATTTAAAACGGAGTACCAAAACCAAAACCACATTATTAAAATGTAAAATGCTACAATATTTTCAAAATTTACTTGCTTTTACTCATAAGGAGAAAACTTTCGGAGGTTTACTCTCCTTTAACTACTTTTTGTAGCAACAGTGGAAACAGAGATTTGTAGAAGCATTTGCCATGTGTTTTATCCTTGAAGAATATAATTATGTTTACACAACAGATATTTTAATCCTTCTGCATTTGGTGTTCTACTGGAAGTAGTACCATACCAAAACAGCAAAGAACTGGTATCTTCACAGCCCATTTAATTAACCCCCTCAGTGCTAACATTTAAGCAAATGTAGCTACATACTGACTCTTACATGGTGTAATATATTCAAGACTTTAAACTACTTTCACATGCAGAGATCCCTTGTTGTGTATGGTATTTCTTATGTAACAGTAGTGATGTACAAACAACTTAAAGCTAACAATAACGCAACAGCATTTTTCCAGTGCAGTACAATCACTTTCTAGTGCAGTGTAACAAACCATTTTTTGAGAAATAAAAAAGTGCATAGCATTCGCAGAGTGTGAAATTCTCCACCTTTGAAGCATGGTGCATGTTAAGTTTTTTGTTGTACCTCTGCGCTTTTTGTATGCTCTTCCTTCTCTTTCCTGTCTGGGATTTCCAGAGTCGATTTATGAGTGTTATCTGTATCAGACAGGTGACTCTTTTGGAATTCTTTACTTTCTCTATCTTCAACCTAGAATCCCAGTATTGTGCCATGAAAACTCCAAAAGTTATAAGCTTAAAATAAAACTACTTGCTGTAAGATAGGAAGAACAAGCCATTCCATTTTTGACCTAATGATGAACACAGGTTTTTATTTCAGGTGCGTGATTTTATGAAGTTTTCTAGGTTATATTCTTTTTTTTTTTCTTTTTTCTTCTTAGCCTCTAGTCCAGCTATTCCAACAAAAGTCAATACACTTTTGAAAGAACTAGTCTGGCACTTGTGAATATGTCATGAAAGTGAAATATGTTGTAAAAAACCAAACTCATATTCTCTTTCAATCTACTCTGTTTAAGAGGATCTTTTTTCTTACAAGCTCAAGAACAAATAGGTCACTAATAGAAAAAAGAAGTATTATTAATAGGACCAATTGCAAGAACAAAGGGAAGAGATAAATGCAATTGTGTTGTGTCAGAACTTACTCCTCAGGACTAACCAGAGAAACATATAGGTAGAGGACAGAAAAATATGGTGAGCTGTTTCCCAAGAGAAAATGCATGTAAAAAACATTAAAATAACTGGGAAAGAGAAATATCACCAATTATTCATGCTGACAACATAAGAACATTACATTATCATCTGCAGAGATGGAATTTTTAAAATAACCTAACTCTTAGAGTCTGCTTGCAAAGAATATAAAGCTTCCAAATAGAGCAGACTGGGGCTCTGGGCAGATGCAGCACGCATGAGGCAGAGGAATGCAGAATCATTAATGACGGATTTATTCCAAAGGAACAATTAAATATACGTAGAGGGTTGGCAGTACTTCTAAACTGGAGAAGGCTAGGTCAATCTGAAGAATGACAAGCTGGCTATAAAGAAATGGAGAAGCAAAGAAATAAATGGGTTAAGGCAAATGTTACTTGGTCCAGATTTTACTAAAACTTTAATGAAAAAATAAAGGAGAAAGTGTAGGAACAAATGCAACCAGATAGCTGTCAGAATATCCCAAGATACAAACAAGACTAACTGAGGCATAGGCATCTTTCCTGAGAATCACCTGCGGTTTTGTAACAAAGCCTCACTGAGCCACTTACCCACATTAGGGTCTTTGCACAGAAAAATGGCAGTACTTCCACCCCTCAGCCCTGTATGTCAATAGTTTCAAAGTCCCACTAAATGGTCTTTTCCTGACAAAATCACAAAATGAATTCTATCTGAAGCTCAGCATGTGAAAGGCAGTCATAGTTCTGGGTATTTTGCTGTCTAAGATAGCAATTATCAGACTGATCCAGGAATCCAGGAGTGCACAGAGAGTCACCTCAAAACATGGGATTATCCCAGAAGAAAGCAGAGTGGAGGATCTTCCACCTGCTCCTAAATCTCTCCCACTCTTCTGGCTGCAGTGGCAGCTTCCAGAAAGGCCAGTTTCAGTAGCCATTAGATCCGAAGGTTGTCCCAAACAGGATGTTAATACCAGATATAACTGAACCAGTGGAAGGAAAACTTGTGAATGTGGATATGGAATCTGAAAGTGAGAGAACGAAGGAACTCCAACACACTTCCTCCCTGCAGAGGTGATACAGCAGCCAGCACAACGTTACGGCACTGATGAAACGAGTTCTCACCTTTTCAGCTCCAGCAGGCAATCTCAGACATATGCTAGAGCTTTAAAAGGAGACAGAAGTACATGAGGAACAGACTGGGGCAGAGGTAGTTTTTGGGATTCCACATGGGAAGACATAGTAGATCCTGGAAAAACACTGTCATCTGCAGGCAGGGCATAATGATTGTTTCTGCCACGTGTCTCTTTGCCTTGCAGTCCAGTGAACTGGCAAGCAGTTGGAGGAACACACACATTAACCTTGCCTATTCAGCTGATCAGAAATACAGCCAAGGGGATGCATCCAAAAAGTGGACCAGAACTGCTTATCACCAAAGAAATCAAAGTTAGAGATCCCCAGTCTACAAAGATGTATTTTAGAATGAAAATTTCCATTTGCAGTAGTTTAATCTCATATGGCTAAGCCTGCTAGCTGGCATGGTCAGGATTCTGCAAAGATAAACTGCAGATGCTTATTTGACCAGTCATCAGTCATGTACTGCAGAGGATGGGAGACCTTCTAACATCATCCTCAGTTGTAAACCATGGAGAGGCTCTTGTCCTCTGTATGTGGTCTTCAGTGTGAGGAAAGAAGTCTCAGTACTGCCCTGAGTTACAACACCCTCATATGTGAATTGCACTCTTTATGCTCTCCCATCTCTGGAGGAAACAAGGTTCTGTTGCTCTTTATCTAGATGGAAATGCACCCAATTGCATACATCTTACTGAGGTTGCTGCCAGTAGAGATAGTCTCAGGACTTTTGCAAAAAAGCCGCTTCATGGTTCATCAAACATAAACCAAGCCTACATGCCCTGGATATACAAGTCTGTACAGAATGTCACGTCCAGACACGTAATACTGCACCTCTTGAGTCCTCATGCAGGTGGGGACAGACAGCAATGGCCTCGGGGGGTCAACTGATGTCTTGGACCAATTTCATGGAAGGTAGGCTTTATCTTGGAGGCAGCCCTGAATAATGCCCCTCCAATCCAGACACTTAGATAAGGTCAAACAGAAGTCAAAGTAACTCAAAATGAACTTTAAGACATTTGACATCCTATCTGAAGAAAGGTGTTTTGTGAGTCAGACCTCCAGATGAGTAAATCATTACCTCCTTTCCCCTTTGACAAGGCAGCACCAAGGTCATAACCTCAGTAAAGATCTTTTGTGCCATGGAGAAACCAAAAACTCTATAATGAAGATATTTCTGACTCCTGGTAAAATATTGGTAATTCTGTTGCAAATAGCTTATCAAGGTATGGGCTTAAAGCAGATACAAACCAAAAATCTTTAGCATATATTCCTCTCCCAATCTGGAGAGACTGTCATTGTGCATCTCATTAGTGGAAAACAGCTCCCACAATAGACACTTCAACTGCATCAATTGAAGCCAGGCATCCTGGGGGAAATAAAAGTGTTTAAATCTTCCTGGAAAGGCACGATGATCTTTTAAGACAGTCTCTGAAACCTTCACTAAAACCAAAGCAAAAAGAACACTCTTCTCCACCCCTACCCACCCAAAAAAACCCCCCACAACCCAAACCCACACAGTAACAAAGTCAGAAGTTAAAAGGATTCAGGTCTTATATTGACTGAGATGAGACGAAGGTCTCAGAAGATCCAATACAGCTGAGGTGGTATTTTTCTAGCTATTAGCACTAGCATCTGTATCAGATCACTCAAAGAATAACAATCTCTCCTTTTTACACAGTATTAATAAACCTGCTAGCAATTAACACAAAGGATGAAATGCTGTAGGTTGGACTAGAAAAGACTTTTTTTTAATCCAAAACTGAGAGTTATATAGCAGTATTTCCAGTATATTTGTCAGTCCATACATATCAAGAATATTAACTATAAAGATCTTAATTGCTGATTTGTGTAATTTCTCATTGTTTCTCATGAAAAGGCTACACAATGCACTAAGTTATCACAGACTTCTTTTTGTCCAAAATGCACATCTTTCAAAATTACTTAGGACAATGAAGAGGTTTATTTTAACTGATGATTAATTAAGAAATTGTTTGCTTATTATAAATGAAGGTGGAGGATGATACAGGGGACTTGAAATGTAGCTTGTTACTCATTTCAGATGCTCCCTTTAATTATTTAGAAACAGTTTTGTGAAGAGACACATGTAAATTAATTGCAAGAAAAGCCAAAAGAGATCAGAAAAGAAACCAGCTTATCTGGCCTCTGAGGATGAAAAAGTGAGCATTGCACCTGAAATTAAATTACCTTGTTATTAGAAACTGTCTTCAGTCTAAATCTATATCAGAAAACACCTGCATTTTCAAACTGTATTTTAACTTGAGGCTTGAGATCATGTCTCCTAATTATCTGAAAAGCAAATGGAGCTTAATTATGTTTTATTTCATGTGTTACAATTGAAACCATGCTAATAATATTCACAAAATCATTCACACTTTTTCTACAGTTTCCCATACCTCTTCTTTATCTTCATGCAGGAAGCCAAAGAGAGTAAAATGCATACGTCATCCTGCTTTACAGCTATAAAATCTTCCCAATGCCATTATTTGTATGAATGACAAGAATACTTTTTTTTTTCTTTAGTTGACAAGATAGTTGTTACTAGTCTTGACTAAGTACTAGGGAAATTAAAATCTGAAAAAGTTCTACCATCTTCACTATTATAATAATAGACAATGAAAAATACATCTTCACTGATATGATGGAAATAGTCATGCACTCACATCAGTTGCTTGTGGTAGAAAATTAACTAGGAAATTGCAATCACATTATTTAATTGCAGTTCAGGAATTATCGCAGGTTCTTCAGCAATTCAACTATTTTTATAGACTGCTTTTTGTGATACTCATGCAATTAACAGTTCATGTACATTCACAGAAAAACTAGATATGATTATTTTTCTGTTGCAAAAGTGAATGCATTTTTACTAAAGAATGAAATGTAAGAATGAAATTTGTCTGCATCTTTTTCTGTGTTAGAACATAGCATTTCAGAGTAACTGTAGTATTTTATGGTGTTGCTGCCATTTACTCTTTCCTTACACCTCCATAATGGAGGATTCATTGGGCTCTGCATACTCACAGGACTCTCTGCTGTGGTTCAGTTAACTGGGATGTTAACATTTTAGTTTAACAAATTAACATTTTAACAATTTAACAACTAAACCAGTACAGCCACCTATTTCTGAAGCCTGCGTCATGAGACACAGCCACAAGACCAAACACCTAATGTCTCTGTCAGACAGCATTGATTCAAATTCCAGATAGGAATAAGTGGGGATAATTAAATCCCATGGAAAGCTATTAAGAATATTCAAGTTCAAAAGCTAGATGATACAAAATAAATTGTATGTATTCAGCAACAACAGCAGAACATGTCAATACTCATACCACAAGACGTAAGTTGATTCAAAGGCCAGATTTACACAGTAAGAAAGAATATAATGAGTAAAAAGGAATAATGGTGGAATTTAAGATTTTAGATTTAGATAAAAAGATGAATGATTTAAGCTAAATATTCTAGTTTGAAGTACTAATCGAAACTGTGCCTAGATTTGAAGAAAGTTTTCTGAAGCCATCCTCAGAGAAAACTTTTGGGTCTTTTTTTTAAGAAATGAAAATGTTTAAATAAAACACACAGTACTGACAGAGCAGCTACAGTGACTGTTGAATATGTAAGAACAGCCAATCTGTGTTAAGGATATGGAAAATTGAGGAAGAAAAATTCATGCATACACAACTAGCCAGAGACAGGGATATTTCAAGGACAATGAATTTATCATAATGTTTAAATAACAAAGGAGTGAAAAGATAATGTGATTTTTTTTTCCCTCATTTATTTCTTTTGAACATTAAGACTTCATAAAGATTTTCAAGAATGCTGGTATTCTTGTAGGCCTGCTCAAGCCTATAAACTATCAGTACATACAGCCAGGGTAATAGATTTCCTTTATTTATAAATTGTGCCTGCATGAAGTAAGTCATTAGTGTGACTGTTAATAAGTAGATGCCCTTTGAGATCAAGCTTCAGCTATTTGTAACAGCTTTGCACAAGACTGCAGTATTTAGCAATTTACCTTTCAGTGACTGTATTCATGTTAGAATAGAAGACTTTGTTACTATGCATACTGATCCACTTCTGGAAAACATACTGAGGGCTAGATTCTGCAGCTCATTGTAAGTCGCTATTCAGGGGGTGCCTGATCTAAAGTTCCCTGCAGTCGAAGAAGCACTCCTGCTGACTTCATTAACTTTTGACAAGGTTAATTGTCTATCTACTACATGTAATGTGCATAGAAGAAGCAGAACCTAATGGCATAGTAGGGTCAGACAGAACAAACTGATTTGTCATTAACATATTTGACGCAGAAATACACTCACTTAAGTCTGAGATGTAAATTGTGATCAGGTCCATTCTCCTGCTAATATGCAAGTCTCTCATATCATTAAAATTTAGGAGAGTGCTTGTATATATCAATACCAAAATTCAGATCTAGGTAGATTTAAAACCAAAAATTCAGTCTGATAAACTCAGTAGTATTGGAAAAAACAGCAACTCAATATAAAACTAAATTAACTTTACAGAATGAAACTAGAAACTATTAGGTATGAGTTCACAGCAGATGCAGAATATCATTTGATGGAGTTATGTTAAAACCCCATCTCGAACTCTTGAGAGGAACAACGATCCTTTTACATTACCTCCACTGAAATCTCCTTTGGTGCCATGGGCCACTTGTGCTCATACTTTTCTTTCACAGTTTGTTCACTGTTCGCAGTTGGTGTTGAGTTCTCAGGCCGTACTCCATGGCTTGTTTTGCCCACCAGATTTTGAACTGATTTTACCATATTCTTTAAATCCTCCGGGTATGGAGTGGGATAACGTTTTAGATTTATTTCAACCTGAACATTCATAAAAAGAATTAAAGCACAAATACAAAATGAAAACAGCATGCAAACTAAAACCATGGCTACAGTACTATGGCTAAGTGCAAATTCCTCAAATTTTTAATTAATCTATTTGAGGTAATGTGTTACATACAGCTATCTTCATGGATTTTTGGACTGAAATTTGCTCTCAGTTACACTATGTCAACCTATAATAGAATTTCAGTGACATAAAATAATGGATGGGAATGGTTCCCTATAAGCCTATCTTTTACCCTGTGAGAGTACTGTATTCTAATTCTACACTTTGCTTGAGAGTACTGACATATTAAATCACACTTTTTCAAAACAATACTGGTGTAAATGCAGAATTAATTTAGCTATGTTCAGTGTACTGAATTAATTTGAATTATCTATGGCAGCTGAGAACAGAATCTGATCTACTGGGAGCTATTTGCTCTTTGAGATATATAATATACGTACACGCACTCAAGTGTATCTTACTCTTTTCTTATACAGAAAATACAGGAAAACAGACTCAAATCACTACAGAAACGTCACCCTAAGTCACACTTTAACTGACTGATGGACCTACAGATTTTCTAGAAAATTCCACATTTTAAGTTTATAATTTTTATGACTCAGAAGTAGAGAAACATTGTATTTCCCAAGTCCAAAGCAATCCTAATTTGAAGACAATCCTACAGAATCTCAGGGTTGAGAGTGGCTGAGAAGGCTCATGGATGACAGCACCCACCGTCATCTGGGAAGACATTTCACTATCAGCAAATTGCTCTGAGGAGACAGTGCAGCAAATGACCACGTCAGGAATGATGCAAGCAGGAAAGACGACATGCATGATGCTGACCTCCCCCACTGTGTTACAGACATATTTTGTCTGCTGAACATCACACCAGATCATGAGAAGAGATGCTGAGGAAACTGAAGTGTGCATCCAAACAAAGCACGACCTTAGCAAGGCTGCTTGGGCTGTGCAGAGAGTGTGGGCAGCTTGTACGTCTGTCCCTTGAGCCAAGCCTGCAGCAGATGCTTCCCTCTCAGCAGAGGGCCCTCTTCTCCACAGAGCATCTCCTGCCCTCCCTGCTCCGTCCTTCACGCTGCAAACCTGCCCTATCTCCACTGGCTTTATCCGAGCTGTGAAAGATGGTTCTGGCTTAAGCACCAAATTTGAGATTCACAAGGTGAACCAGAGAGCACACCCTGTGGAGTGGCAAGTCCACTGCTGAGTGCACGTAACAGCCACCAAACGCAGTCAGCTGAAACGCAGAAGGTACTGGCTGAGCCTGTCACTCTCTTTGGGCCTGAATTTGGGGTGGAAATGCAATAAAATCCTTCAATGGAGTAAAATTACAGCTCCCAGAGCAAGCTGTGTGTGTCAGGATAACTGTTCCTGACTATGAGGCTGCGAAATTTGAAATTACTGCACATTTACTATGTGGTAAGTATTTGGAGGCATTTACCACAAAGAAGCTTTTACCTCATTGTGTACATGAGGTAAGCAAAGAGAGCTTACTTTTAACAGCTCTCCATTATAGCTGTTGGATTTTAAATTCCTAACGAGTAGGAAAAATGTAATTTTGGATTCAAATGAATATGGTCTGTTGATAGGAATATTTTAGAAGCAAAAGCATGATCGATCTGGAAAATAAAACTATATGAAATACCAGCATACAATTCTGAACCACAATTGAATAAACATTACGGATAATAGATTCTGACATGACTTTAACATAAAACATTAAAATGTATGACTATGATGTCATATGTTAATAAAGAATTTCAACAGAAAAAATAAATTAAGTCTATAAAGCATTACTTAAGGTCTGGTTGATTTACGGTTGAAAGAAATCATATTTAGATGTGGCCTAATTAGGCAATTGCTTTTTCACAAAATTCAGACCACAATTTAAGTGTAAGGTCTACAGAATAACATAGCTAAAAGTCAAGTCATAGAGCAAATCCTCAATAAGTACTAGTCAAGGAAAAATTAACTGAAAGGCTTTCATGAGATAGAGAAGTCATAGACAGGGATTTCAGCAAGAGTTTCATATCACTCTGAGTATTAATATTAAACAGTAAAAATACTGGCAGCTGTGGTAGGTGATATCCACTAGAATGCAGATATTTTCATCACTGATTTACCCTTATCATTACAGAGGAAATCTGTACTCTCTGTCAGTACAATTCTTGTATGTTTAATACTACATCAAAAGTAGCATGACCCTGAAAACAGAATTTTTGAAGTTCAAAATTCTTGATGGAAGAAGTTATTGAACAATTTCGATTACCAAATCTATTTTAACATATAGCTGGCTGAGAGTTCAGTTTTAACTATGAAAGATTAAAAGTGAAAACTATGTATGCTTTTATAAAACGCTACCAATGTTTGCGGTTACTGCTTATTGATAATTTAAGTTAACCTTCAAATTCATCCCATGAAGGTCTGGTGCTAAAAACAAACATGTTAAAACCTCCCTAAGACCTATTGCAACGCATGGATGGAGTAACACACACTAAGTTCTCAAAAGGTTCCAGCAATTAGCTTTCAGTTCATGTACATGCATCTAAACACAGGCTGGTGAACAGCTCAGTCAAATAACTCCTTACAACACTTTTATGGTCATTCATATATAGAGATGAATTGGCATTACTGGGAAAGAGCACAGACATACCAGAAGGATGCAAATAAGCATTTCTATCTTATTAACAGTAATTGAATTTGAGCTCATTTTTTCATGGCTTGGGCAAAAAGGCTGTTTTCCATGATAGGGAAAAAACCCACACACACCTTCAGTGGGAAATCTTTTCCTTTCACAGCCTGGCAGGACTTCCCAGGTTTGAACAGTATTATTTCTCTACTTTCAGTTTTTACAAACTACAGGTATTTATGGGTATCTGGTGTACATACAGTGAGATACAAGAGAGGAGAGATGCTCTCTTCAAAATACACAGACAGGAGGAAATATCTGATCAGCTCCTAGCTCCCTGCTTAGCTTTTAATTTAATAATTCTTCTCTATATAAGCAATAACTATAGCATCAGCTGCAAAATTTAGTGTTTTGGTCTGATGAGAAGACGTTAGGATCATTATGGAGGAGAGGAACATTGGATTGTATATGGGAATAGAGGAATCATGCAGAAACAGACTCACGTACTACAACATTGGTTTATACCCACTCTCTATGGATGAGAGTGAGAACAGGTAAGTAAGAATTCCAGGAAATATATTTTAGTGTTGGACTCTTCCACAACTAAGGAGCAGTGACACAAATGATAAAGACTGTCTTGACCTTCGGACGGCCAAGCCAAAATGTTACTGAGAGGTGCAGCCTTGCGGGACATGGATCAGACACATGATACAAACCACTCCTTCCACTGGCAGCACGACTGGCCACAGGCTACCCTTCTCGTGTTCTGCTGCAACCGGGTGAGACTGCAGCTGGTCAATGTACACCTCTGGGAATGCAAACTCTGCTCCACAGACCCCGACTTTGGCAGCAGCTGCCAGGGATGAGCAAACAGCCCAGGTAAGAAGCACTGCAACCAGAGCATCCATTACATCCTGAACAGCTCTGATACGGCGTGCCTGGGCCTGGGATCACACTGCACAGAGACATCTGCTCACAGCATGGGCACAGGCCAGCTATTTTTGTTAAGTGCTGTTTCTAGGAAACCTGAAAATGTGGTACTGTGTCTTGGCTGTGTTTGCCTCCTCGTTTTCCAAACAGCAGATGGCAGCATTTGAACTGAAGTACAGGAACAGCATTCAGTGGATGAAGGATTTATTTTTTCTACAAGAACAGTTTACTCAAAGGAAATATTTGTTTCAGTCATTCATAGTGTTCTAAATATATTAAAAACAAAATGGCTAAGTGATACAATTCATATAATACATTTCAATATTTAAAGTAATGCTTGCAAATAAGAATACAATTAAATTCTATGATCTTAGAAACGGATATCTATTTCTCTCTTAATATTTCAATTGTTTTGCACATTTGGACAGCGATATTACCCACAGTTAAAATTCTGATAAGAAGTGGTGGAACAAATAAAACTCTCCCAGATGCTCTGTCTTCCATATATGACCCATAAATCTGCAGTTCATCTGGAGTAAAATTTCAGTTTAATCTATTTATTGTGAGGCAAAGGTTGCTTTTTTTTTCTGACTTAATTTTCTGTTTTACTAAAGCAGCAGAGTCCATCACCTCTGGTTACAAGAGTTAGATGGAAATTCCTAATTGGAAGAAATATTAAAAAGAAAAATCCAAAATTTCCAATAAGATCTAAATGAAATGTTAAATAGCTATTAATATTAGCATTGTTAATTTTAAAATTAAAATATGATTTAAATCTCTTCATATGATTTTTGTCTCTGGCAATATATTTTATGTTGGGTATCCTACCGCAGTTAAAAATTTGCAGTGTTGAAGTGTTTGATCTGGGGTAATTCATTTATATTACTCAAGAAATAGAAATTTTCATGCCACGTAAACATAGATGGTCCTGACAATATCCTTCTAACAATGTAACTGATTAAAGGCTCAACTGAAAACTCTGGAATTGTATTAATTTCAGATAAACGGGGGAGGATATTCATGTTTTGATCTTAATTTTTGGTAGGTTACAGAATTGATGAGAGATACCCTCTCCACTGCACATTCCTGTGTAAATCCATGAAGTTGCAAAGCTCTCGTCGACTTCCACTTTGAAAGGAATATGGAATCCCCTATGTGATCTAAATATTTCTAAAGAACCAGGTGGCTGGACATTAATTCTAAGTCTCCCAACATTTTGCGTTAATTTTGTCTTTGTGACAAAACATCTGTCACAGTAGGAACGCAACATTAGGGTTATGGGCCTGAACTGACTTATGAAATCAAAGTTCTGCTGACTAGACAACAATAGCAAAAGCAGAAATTGGTAATGTGTACTTCAGGGAGAAAGGATATGTTATGCTTCCTCAATTGCTGTACTTGAAACATGGTGATGAGTATTTTCTGGGTATTTAGAACACAAAAATAGTTCAACTCAAGATCTGTAAATTGGACCCTGTCCATAATATGTAAATACCAGAATAAATCAAATAGAACTTACCTTAACTTTCCCTGCATTTTCCTCCTCTTCCTTTTTTTCTTCAAATTCAAAGGCAACAGTCATACGTTGCTGTCTCTGCTCCTCCCATAATGTAGGGTTAAAACTATCACTGTCTGACTGGAAATCTACAGTTAAATTGCAAACAGCAATGCACAAGAACAAATAATTAGTGCACCCAACAGAGGATTGGAAGTGATCTAAAAAGACGTGTTCATAGTTGATCCTGTAATCTTGGGTTATTGTTTTAAAACTGTTGAGGGGAGCAATGAGAGTAGTAACTGACAAAGCATTATAAATAGAGTTTAATATTAAAACTGACATGAGAGTGATGGGAAGCAACTGGGTTTCAGGGCAGATGTGGAGCTGAGGGGCAAACTCTCTAACTTAACATAGGTATGTTAGGAGCCAAACCCTCAATTCTGCCAGGCTCAGAGCTCTGAACCCCGATGTCTAGGAGCTGGCCCACCCCCCAGCTCTCTCAGACGGGTTGAGCTGCCTCTGGCCAACAGCCTGTCTGCATGGCAGCAAGGCATATCCTAGAATTTCTGTCCCATGTACACTCAATTCCCAGGTTCAAATTGTTTATACAAGGCCATTCTTCTGAAAATAAAAGTGTTTAAGAAAAGGTAAATCTGATGGCCTGAGAATAATGGATTTGCAAACAGGATTCCTTTGTGTATGACAAAATACAGACTGTTACGTGTGCACCACTGGCTTTATGTGTCAGAAGAGACACTCATACACAGAACCACATCTGAAACCCCTTCCTCTCCCTCCCTCTGTTTTTTTCCCCACTATCTGAATAAGCACTATTCCTGCCTTTGTAGGAATTGCTGATGGCGGTTTACCTTCATCACTGCGGGGTTGCTGGGGAAACATGTAGTTAGTCAGTACTCTCTGCTTTGTTTCTGGGTGAGCCTCAGTTTGCAGTGGAATGAGAGCCTTGGACTATACAGGAAGGTCAAAACAAAGAACTGTTAACTCAGAGCATGTGTGTTAACCGAGATGGGATTTTAGCATTTGATAATAGAAAATACAAGATTAACTAAAATTCTGTATGAAAATAAACTTCTCTATGGACTAAAACAAGTATTAATCTGGTGGAAATGCCTCCTCTCCCATTCCTCACTTCTGTAATTCCTGTAATTCCTACTGGGATCAACAGAAGAACACTAAATGACTGCATGTTCAGAGTGATACCAGTGAGGAAGCTAAAAGACCACCAGAACAGAGCTGCAACTACACAGTTAAAACACCCACATTATGGCTGTGATCTATTTTAAGCTAGGGCTAATGAGGAGTAAATTCATGATAGTTATTAGTTCATCTGAGGGTAAACCTGGTGCAACATACTGGAGAACTTACATGGAGGTACTCTGAATATTCAGATATTACTGTTGTGTTTTACTTCAATTGATTATTTTTTATCATTGCTTTGCTCTAATATAGCATCTAGGAGTGACTGTGATAGTTCATAGAATAGAAATTAATCTATGCTATACCGTAGAAAAGTCAAAATGCTGAAAAAAGGAAGTGAATGTTCTGTGGCTGGGCTGAAGAGTCACACAATGTTATTTTTTTTAATTGAAATTAGAGTGAAAAAAATGAGAATCCTAATTTGAGACATTAAAATTTAGTCATCATTTTCTATTATTCCTCCCACTTAGCCTTCCCTCCCTTCAGCTGTAAAATTTTTTGCTTAGCTGTAAGAGTAAAGAGCACATTTAAGGAGCAGTGCAATAAGCATGTACCAATGTAAATCTATTGACTGCATTGCATTTGGCTTTGCTATGATTTGAGGGCACAGCTGAATGGTACACACTGGCCAAGAGTCAGCAGGAATTTCATCTGACATCTTGACAAAAAATGACACCGTCTGCTGGGCTGTGCCCCATTGACAGGCATGGGCTCTCCTCCGAGTGGTTCTGCAACCAGCAATGCTCAGCACAGGCATACGCACACGATCTCCTGCAAACAGGCAGCTGCAGGACCTGAGTCCCTGTGGCTTTTTCATACGGATAAAAGGATGGATTAATTTCCAGTAGCACAATAATTGGCCCCTGAAGAATTATCCTCATCAACTTCAGTTAAAGAGGTATAATATCTGACCATAGGCATTATTGCAAAGTGAGAAAGATGAGATTATGAGAATTTATTGAGATTATTAAAAACTGTCAGGTATGTCAAACATTTCTAACATTGTACAAATCAAGTTTCTCTCAATTTAGAGTTAAATTATGGAAGTCCAAAGTTATTCTATCCACCAATCCTGGAAAGGATTGAGACTTATTTTGTGCTCAGATGCTGGTTGAACTGTTACATTTCTCAGTGTTCATGTTACACAATTTATTTTAAAATAGAATCCTAAAGAATATATAGTAGTGAAACCAAACCCCTTGGAACAAAGAAAGGCATACTTAAATTTAAAAGGAATTAAATTTAAAAGGAACTTAAATTTAAAAGGAACTCCAAAACAAGACCGAGTTCTTGCGCACCTTTTACATGTTTAAACCCCCGCTAACTTTAATGGAGTTAAAAATATGCAGAAATGGAAGCATGGACAGGAAAAGGGAAAAGGAAGACCACAAGAATGGAGGCATAGATGGAGTAAAGGATGGGACAAACTAATAACAAGTTTGATAACAAAGTCTAACCTCTTGAATTTCTATTTACAGAATATTCTCGTGATACTTTTGGCCTTTATTTACTACTTTTGCAAGGATATAGAAGCTTAGTTAGATGCAAGTAATAAATCCTGCAAAGGTGAACTTTCCGAGTTAATAAATGACAACCAGAAGAATCTATACCTCGATATGAAAGTATAAAGCTGGACTGGGAGCAAACACTTCTAAAGTTCTACTACAATCGTGTATTAAATTATAGGTTTCATTTATGGCCCTTGCTAAGACCCTTGTACTTTACTAAAGAAATACGGATATTGAAAGTCATTACCTGGTTGTCAGAAAGCCACAAAGCTGCAAGTTCTTTAAGTTTAGTAAAAGTGAATGGTAAATTCTTCAGTCTGTAAATGACAATATTGGAACAACATTAATCTTTCATTTTCACAATAGTTTCTTTTAAAGATTTGTATGTAGCATGTTTATTTTGATCATACTGAAATTGGTATAATTTCATATCTTTATTTTCTCTTTTTACTAAAATATAATATTTTATTAAGGGCATTGCACATTAAGAGTGACATTTGGAATCTAAAACTACTGACATCATACCCTAAAGGTACTAAGGAGATACCGATATTTTGCCTTGGCTATAATGTAACCAAAGCTACAGCTTATAACACAGCAAACAGAAAAAATCTTGGTCCCAGGGAGCCTTACAGGAAAGACCTAACAGGTTTCAGTGTAGCTAACAGAAATTCTTCTATTGGACATTTAAGTTTTAGAACACAAATACTCTAAGATTATTGAAAATTCACTTTTGCAGAAATGTTAGGAAAAAGATTAAAAGAATATAATTATTCATAGTGAACCTAAATGACAAAATTAAATGAAACAGTAAAAAACCTAGCATTTTCATTATACATGTAAACACATTTCCTAAAAGTGATCTGAATGTGGGAATGGGGAAATGATGACCAAATACTTGTGGAAACTTCATTCATGTTTTTCCCACTGACTAATTCTGAACATATGATTTTTACTTTTCAGTCTGTACCAACATGAGAGGGCTGTCCTAACCACATACTGATATTCTCCCATCTTTGTGTTACAGAAGGTTAAAGAGCTGGAGGACTGTAGGAAGAAATGGACTGACCAAAAGACTGTCTACAAAGACAAAAGCTAAATGTGATTTAACAAAAAGAAAAGAGGAAAAGCCCTTTTCTGAGAGACTCAGACAATCCCATACTGTGGAAAGAAAGGCTCTTACAGATACGTTCACTCACACCTCAGGTAAAGACAGGCAATCCACTGTCAGGTACTCCACCTGCATGGCATCATCAGGAGAATCCTTTGCCCCTCTACCAGCAAATAACCAAGAATACTCCTGCAGTCGTCTTCATATTAAACATCTATCTGTATTTCTGGGAGATAAGCACCTCACAAGCTTTTGTACCACTTCCTCTACGCAGCGCTCTGAAAGTGTATCCATTATGGAATTACTTTAGATGTATTTTTGCCACAAAGTCATTACCATTAAAAATCGTGTTATTTCAGAAAGCAGTGTGTACTTACTGCAAGGAACACATTTTAAAGATTTTAATAAGAATACCTTATACTAAAAATAACTTACCTATAAAAGTGAAATAAATTGGCATTAATGTATACATACACATAGTGTGCTATAACATAATCTCCAATTAAATGCCTGTATAGATTAGAGCGGTTTTACATGTGTGTGCAAGTTTAAACCTAGAATTAATGCCATAAGAAAGTAAGGAGTGCCTAAACTACCTGAAATTTAGTTTTCATTCCTGTCTTATCATCAAATGAATACTGCAACATGGAATAGTGCAGTATGTGACATTCTTTATAAATTAAGGTTACATGCTTAAGCTCTAATAGTTAACATAAAGATTCTTAAATAGTGTTTCTCCAGATGTTTTATTCAGAGCTTTTTTTCTGTAGAGAAAAAGAACTTTTGCTTTTCAAGTGATACCTTCATTTCTTTACACTTTAGGATTCAGTACCTGTGATGTAAGTTTCAAAGCTATACAGAAACTTTTGTCTGCAGAGGGTTACTGGTGATGTTTCCAATGCACTCGAGAAGTGTGTATCAAAGGGAGAAGCAAAATTGGTAAGCATGCTTCAGAAATGATGTGTGAAAAGGGGATCTCCAAGCTGGTTTTCTATTTCCATGTTCAAACAAAACAAAGAATTCTTTCTTTTTAATTCTTCTTTGCCAATAAACCTGGATACCTGTTTTTAAACATCTGAAAAGGTCTGATTTTAAGGAGTCTTTAAAAGAAAAAATCTCAAATTACAGCTCAAAAAATGGAGGCACTCAAAATCATTACTGTTTTTTGAAAATTTTCAACCTCAAGCCTCTTTTTCTAATTGCAATTTGTTTTTGCAAGTTTAAGACTGCTTTTTAAACTGTGTACTGTAGGAACATTTCTCCTTCATCTGTACTAACAATGCACATGTAAACACTCGGACTTTCATGATCAACTGAATTACCAAGTGATTTTGCATGATACTCCCTTTCAAAACAAGGCCCATGGTTATTGTCACTTACACTATATTAGTTTAACCATGAAAGGTAAATATATAATTTTTTTTTTAGCTTCATCAGTCAAAATAAGGGTATACTACAGCTACAAAGGATCTCAAAGAGTAGTTATGCATGGATGTAGGTTGATTACTTTCTACACACTATAGGTCAGATCCCATTTGGTATAAATCAGCATAATTGCTGATTTCAAAGAACTAACTCACATCATCCGCAGTAAAGGATTTGGCCTCCTTTGAAGAGAAAACTGTTCATCAGTAATTGAAAAAAGTGATTAATCTGCACTGCTTCCATTGATCTAATACATGACTGCAATCAGATATCAGTACAAAGCAATATGAAGATTATGGCTATGCTATTCAACAGAGAGCTTTTCTTTTATGTTTAAATGCTGAAAATTCTCACTAGACAGTTTGGAAAATTACATATGTAATTGTTTTTATAAATCCAAGGGAAAATAGATTCACAATACTAGATGAAACTTTAATTGGTGCATAGATAGTTAATTAAGAAGATGGCCAAATTAAATGAACTTACAATTCAAAGGCAAACTATGCTGTACCAAAATGACTTATTCTTACTATGGATGGTATTTTACTCAGCCTGGATAAATAACCTTTGCATGAGGCCATTTACCTACTGGAAGATGCTGTTTGACTGTTTCAGAGCAACTTTAGCCCAGCAGTCTTGGGAACAAGGGTAATAGAAATATAGCCATAGACCCTGCACCCATTCCTTCAGGCATCAGCTGAATGGCACCCAGAGACATGAAGTCTGTGAGAAAACAATATCTCTGAATCATCAGAACAATTACACTAGTTCTTACACTTGGCAGCCACCTGCTGCGCGTGCCTTCTTGCATGAGCAACAGTTTCATTCCTGTGCAGTTTTTTAATCACTAATAACTTCACTTTACAATCTTTTAAACTGATTTGCAAAAAGAGCTGAAAATGTGATAGCCAAATTAAAGAAATCTCTTAGTGCTATAGAGATTATCTATATTCATATTAATTAGGTTAAATTACAAATAAAATCACGTATGCCATTGGTAAATATAAAAGTTTAAAAGTTATTACTAAAATTTTTCTTTTAAGGTAAATCCTGAGGCACCAACCAATTTTTCAGTAAAACAACTATCCGCAGTAATAGTTTGGAAAAGCATGAAATGCATATGTTCTTTTTATAGTGTTTAATTTTCACATAGAAAATGTTTCATATGAGAAAAAAGGAGAAGAAATTTCCCCTGAAGTTCCTCAGGTGAATAAAAACAAATTAAGCAAAAACCACCACACTTTTTGAAATGACACTCCTAAACATTAAACCATTGTACCATACGACTTCACAGCCTCAAAGAAGCTACATGTCAGTGTGTTACGCCATTCTGGAATGAGGACTTTAGAGTAATTCCTTCCATTATTAATCCTAGATTATATCTTTCGCATAATTTGTTAAGTTCTTAAGGGCTAGATACTTTAAGAGTAAGCTAATGAATATTTTTCATGGAACACAAGAAAAGCAAAGAAAATGTCACTGATACTGTTTAAATATAAAAAAAAATCAAATGTCAATATTTGAGGGGTCTTATGGGGCGAAGGTAGTCTTTGCTCTTATTGTAAGCCTGCTGACAGACATAATTTTAACTTTTCTTTCTTGATAGTAATTGTTTTTCTCATAGTTTTGTAAAATAACCCACGACATATTTGCACTAGGTACTAAATTTTGTTTTTGTTATGCCCTAAGTAAGCAAGCTCAGAGTATGGGAAGTGTTTCCATTGATTATTAGTTTGAGTAATACAACATATGAAGAGCTTACCAAACACCTACGGGAATACTTTCTAGATTCATCGATGCATATATTATACTTTGGTGACATTCAGAAAGAATTTTCAAATAATAAACCAAACATGAAAGATTTAGGTCAAAACCTGTTGAAAGTTAATTGTAACAAGCAGCATTACCAGTCAGTTGGTCAAGCCCAGATATAGTTGCTATTTGTGACAGTTCTCCAAGGTAACTCTCAGCGAATTGATAATAACAGGGTTTTCAGAGTGTGAAAGTTTAAAAGAACGTGATTCATATTAACCCATCAACATACTGTTCACAAAACCACTTGTGGATATACATGGCCAGAAGTAATTACCTCTTTGCCAATGAGGAATATTGTATAATTAAATAACTGAACAGAAAAAAGAAAAGGTATACCACGGAACAGTCTTTTCTAAAATGGATCATGTAATCTTAGGACCTTTTTTCATCTAACTTCTGTGGGTGAGATTCAGAGCAGTAATTGAGTTCTGACCCCAAGACAGAAGCAGAAGCAGTGCAAATACAGAAAGGTGATGATTCTTTCAGCTCTTCTTTAAGAACAATCTAAAACTAAAAGAAAGGTTACTTACCAGTAACCGATGCTCTTTGAGAAGTGTAGCCCAAATGTACATTCTAACAATTCTACCTCTCAATCACAGGACTCATACCTGGAAGGACTCTGAGGAGAGAGGAGAAGCAGATGGAAGACAAATGTATATGTGGACTACACATTGTGAAGAACACCGGTTACTGGTAAGACATCTTTTTTTCTTTGAATGAATCCCATGTGCACTCTTAACAGTGACTGAATCCAAGCAGCTACCCCCAATGACTCATTATGTGGTGGAGGTCTTGATATCTTTCATGCAAGTAGTAACTGCACAACTACTTTATCAAATGCTGCATTGGTTCTTGAAGTACTGAAGACAGTGTTGTGCCTGGCAAAGGCAAGGATGAATCTCCAGGCAGCTGCATTGCAAGTATCCAGAATCTAAACTTTCCTGACTGCAGAGGATGAAGCCACCTAAGCTCTTGTCAGATGCACACTAGCCCTCATTAGACTCCACCTTTGCCACCTGACAGCAAGTCAGGATTCAACCCATCATTGCCTTTTATTGTGTAGAGACAACCGAATACTGCATTTCCCAGGGATGAAGAGCCTCTAACAGGGTTGAAAAGGTTTGGACCTGTAAAGATAAAAGGAGAGAGGACTCCCAACTATGGAGATGAGAAGTATATAGTCTTAGAGTGTATGGCATGGGAAAGAAAAGCTGGAGTCTAATTCCCTGGTCAAAGTGGAATTCTAACATGAATATTTGAAGAAAGTCCTGAAACTAAATCAGCTTCTGGTCAATTAAGATCAGCAAAGTCCATCTTACAGCAATGAGGGCCATCAGAAGACATGGAACAAGAGCAGAAGCCTGTAGCAGCTGAAACCGCAGTATTAAAAATGCACTAGAGAGGGACTCCAAACACTGACCCACCTTTGAGCAAAATGTGTCAACTCACAAAAATTTGAGATTCCCGTTAGCCTGAGTGGCAAAGAGGTCTATGTCAGGTTTGCCTCCTTCCTGAAAGACATCCAATCAGGATTTTAGACCAAATCTCCCAAAATATTTCTGGCTTTCATACCCAGACAAGCTCCTCCCAAAAAGGGAGAGCTCCTCTTTTCCTCTTTACATGCTACATCACAGTTGTCCATCACTCCATATGTGAGTGACTATTCAGAGAGTAGACTGCAAATTTTCCATGCACTTTGGCAAGGCAAGTTCAAAGCCACCAATATCCCTGTACTCTACATGCCTTGAGCCAGAGTGCACTCCCCATGCCATGAGGAACATGTCCAGAATGAAGATTTTTGGTGGCAAAATGGCATCTCTCAATAAACACTTGAGTAGCCCAGCTATTAGCAGAGAAAGTCACTGGGATAAAGGCAATGATGTAAGATGCTAATGTATACACAAGTGCACCATTTACAGTCACAGTTATAGACACTGGAGGTGAAATTTGGCATGTGACAAAGCAGGAGATGACCCTGAGGTATCATTGACTGGTATGAACCTGCAGTGGACAGATTCCCAGTGGAATACTGTGTTGCCTTTGTAAAAATATACATCCATGATGATCAGTATGGATTGACAGTCATGGTGATGGAGCCTGTTCCCTCCGCAAGGAAAATAACATGCAAAGATGCATGAGCAGCTGGACACCTGCCAGAATGGACATGGAATCCTCTCTGGTGTCAGGAGGAGAAATGCATCAAGGACTGACCAGATAAATTCTGAAAGAATATGCAATCATATGCACAGTCCATCCCCATTTGTTATACAGTACAGGGAGTAACAGCTGCTCTTCAGAAGATTTGTGCAAAGGTTGGAGCTTTCATGCCAAAAAGGCTGCATCAGCAGTGTTTGGTGCAAATGGGTCTGCCTTAGCAGCAGAGCCCACAGAGGCCAGGGCTCCAGAGGTCTCATAACAGGCTGACAGGGAAAAGGCTGACCACATCCCAGGACCCAGGAGCCCATCATCGGAGGGTGAAGCGCATGCACTGACCCCTTGGCTCTAGAATGGCCTTTCTGCTCTGCTTGTGTGTCTGTGTCTCTTTTTCCAATGGCTTGAAAGGGTATCCAGGAATAGACTTGGTGTGCTCTACCTTCTCTGTCATATCTGAAGCAGGAAGAGTAGAGGGGCAAAACTGTTGTGGCAACATGCAAAGGTTCCTAGCAACAAGCGGAGCCCAAGTACACTCCTGATTAACATGTACATGTGGACTCATTCAAAGAAAGAATGGATATTGCCTTAATGTTAATATGAATGCAAAAATGGGAAAACAGAAAAGTACAAAAAAAAAAAAAAATTCAACATTAGGATGGTATCTGAACTTTGGCCAAATTCTTTGGTGCCAAAACGTTGAAAGTTTTTAGTTTCATTAAGGTGGGAAGTTCCATAACAAAAGCATTACCACAATGCCTCAGCAGGGCAACATTTAACCTCAGCCGGAACTGATATCAACAAAGGAGGAAAAATTTACTCCCCAAACCCTGCAAGAAAAGTACACAAGACAATACAACCAGGTTTAAAGGTTGAAGGTCTACAGTCTGAGTCAGTTCCTATCTCTCTTAGTCTACTCTGTGCTCTCCCACTAGTTCTACAATGCTTACAACTCACTGTACAGTTTTTCAGGTGGACTTGAGAGAATAGCTTCCTACCCCAACAGGCAAAGGTCCCGTTCTCCTGCCCTCCTCACACCTGCTTTGATGCACAGCCACTGTTTACCTTTAGCTGGCTTTGGTGTTTGCCAGACTCCACAGTGAGCAAATGGACCCTGAGGAGTGTCATAAAATGAACACAAGAAGAAGAACGATAGCTTCTTCCGTTTTCAGTGAAATAAATCAGCTCAGTGACTTGTCCAGTGAGCCCTGAGCAAGCATAAGGGCAGATGCAGGGCTACAACCCAGCACTGAAGGGGGAATGGGAAGGACAGCAGCTGACACATTCTACCCCAAGGAACATCACATCATTGGGATGCTCGTCCTGTAATTACCTTCCTCCACAATGGGAATCCCAATCCTCTCTTATACCTGGGCAGCTGGGGAAAAAGGAAGGTGGGGCAGGACGGCTGTTCTGGTGGCATCCAGCTGTCAGGTCAGCTTGGTCAGGAAACCTTCCCTGCTCTTACCACCTCCACTGCCTCCTCCCAGCAGTGAGCCACCTCCTCCCTCTCTTACCCCAGAAATAGCACTCATAATCAGTAATTACACATGAAGTCATGTGCCTGAAATCAGCAGTTGACCTGACTGAAAAGTAACTTGGCAAAAAAAAAAAGGGGGGGGGGGGGGGGAAGACTAGTCTTCTGCTTCCTCAATGTAGACTCATGGCACAATTACAGGTTTGAAAAGAGGGTAAACAGAGTGATCCAGCTCAGATTGGTTTAACGTGCCAGGGAAGGCGCCCTGCAGTTGTAGCTCCCTGGACTCCCACGAGGCCCCGAACCAGCACTGTCCTGTTGCCTCCCCACTCCTATGCCCACTCTGTGCCTCCTCCTGCATGCCGCTACAGCTGGCTGTGCAGCAACAAGGTGGACCAGCCACTGGAAACGTCCATCTGAAAAGTCACCATATTCCTGATAGGCTGCTTTTATCTATATCACTTATGTATTCAAGATCACCATACGCCTGGACAAAATTGCACTAGGGCAGGACAGGGTATGTGGATGCAGGAACAGCAAGGGGAAGCTGGACTTCATTCGTTGGCAAGAATGCCAGCCTGAGGGACTTTAAAGTGTTGCCTGAAATACAGTTTCAGACTCTAGCTGTGCAGATAAAAGCACAACTGTAGACTGCTGTGGTGACATACTGATGGGAGATACTCCCTGTCCCTGGGAAAGCACTGGAATCTGAAACCCAAAATCGAGAGACCCAAGATTTGATTGTGGGACTTGGACAGTTTCAACACAAATGAGAGTTAAGTTTAACTTAACGTTCCGGTCCATACATAATGTATTTTGTGATGCACAATTGTAATGCGGAAAATCATCTAACAGAATTAAGCAAATAATTTTAAACAAATATATTACAGGGATTTCTACATTACTTCATTTTATATTTTATGGTCAACCTTAATTTCAACAATGAAACTGCTGAGTAAACAGTAAATCAGACACAGATGTATAAAGTCCTTCCTCTAATTTTTACTGAGTATGGATGATAATTACTGGAAACAAGATGGTATTCACACATCATTTGTTGCACTACTGAGAAAACTTGTATTTCTGTGGTTATACTGAAAATTAACATATTCTTGGCACATATGTATGTAAAAATTCCAAGGAAAAGTCAGTCTTTTCTGATGCCTATGGCAGCACGGGATAGGTATCAAGAAAGGCTCATTTTAAGCATTCTGTTTCTCATAGGAATAGTCATGTGTGTAAGAACAGAAGAATCTAGTTTTTTTGACAACACCTTTGCTCTGCTGAAGGAAATAGAAAATTTTCTTTTGATTTCAGTGGAATCAGGATAACATGCTAGTGTGCTTGCATTTAATGATTTCCTATATATCAACTTGTCATAATTTTTTAATCATTAAATATTACAAAGTTATATACAATTTTAAAGCCAAATATCACACTTTCACATGGAAACACCAGGAGATAAAAGAAGTAAACACGTTTTAATCTATTAAAACACACTGAGACCCAGATCTCAGCCCCATTCAAGTTTTTCTTTGGATGTCAGTGGAACTAAGACCAAACCATAAAGATTAAAAAAAAAAAAAAAATCGAATTTTTTTCCTTATAGTTTAAATATCTTAAGTAATTCTAAATATAATTTTTATATTTTTAAATACATTTTATATATATGTATTTTTACAAATACCTAAAAAGAATAGTTTAATTTTTTTTAATAAATTCTTATAATGGGTTAGAAAAATTATGTGAACTATACCTGTTATCGCTCAGATTTAACACTCTCAGCTTCTGCATCTGACCAATTTCATCAGGAAGAAATTCTAGCTTGTTAGAGCGCAGAGACATCACTGTTACATTTTTACAGCTTCCAATCTATAGGAATGAAAAAACCAAAGACGTTAGGATACCTACTTTGATAAAATTTTTTATCACTAACTTATGTCAGGAGGTGGCCAAATTGTGTTTTTACTGTAACTGACAAAAAGCAGAAAATACAGAATCTAAAGTCAGAAAATAATGCCCTCCCTTTGTCAGTAACATCAGGGAAATGCCTAGGGTTACTTGCAACACTCTTCTGAGTGATAGCCTCATCTTTACATCAATTTACTAATTCACTGGTTTTTCTGTTTTACTATTGAGTACGTAAGAAAGATTTGGTCCTCCACATTGTGCAGAAACAATTGGTTTAACAGATATTTTGTCTGAGTAGGGATGAAATCTTGGGCCTACCACAAAACTTTTCAATCTGTAATTTAAAAACACAATCAGCTTCTCACTTCTCTGGGCAGTTCAGGAAGGAAATTCTCATCCACAGCCAACGTCCTCAGGTTATGAAGGTAGCCAATGGTAGAAGGTAAGGACTCCAACTCATTACAGCTGCAGTCAAATTCTTCTAATAAAGATAAACTGAAATTGTAAATACACTTGTTTTAGATCCTATACAAGGACTAGACAACAAAAATTAACAATCTAAAACCTTTGAGAGTTTTAAAGCCTCACACTACTACAGACATCATGCGCTGAAGAGGGAACCTTTATTGCAGATTTCCCTAGGAGAAGTCTAATATAATCTGATTTTAGGAACTATTAGGGACACTGTTTTAATCAATCTTATCCAGGAAGGCAGTTTAAGAAAGACCACTTAGTTTCCCCACATTATCATTCTTAATTTTTGTAGTGAGGAAGTATTCCAAGTACTTCAAACAGACAGTGATCAGGGAAATTCATACTAAGCTGAAGAATCAAACCAAAAAGTTTATAATCTTGACATACAAAGACAGACAACAGGTAAAGAAATAGCGCTGGTGAGAGCAAAGGGAAGGGAAACAGAAATTGCCTCCAGGGTACATTCAACTGATGCACTTGACATCATTTCTAATACAGATCAGCAGTGAAAAAAGATGAACTTGGATCCAAACTCCGCAAAGTAATCTCAGCCTGCTGTAGTCAGACATAGCTTTTGTAAAAGTGCTTATCTTTCACATGTTGAGAAAGCTGGCTAAAAAGTGATCTTGAAAGGGTATCTGTATAGCAAGGACCGAAACAAAGCAGACCAAAGTAAGTAATCTTCTGACACTCAAGGTCTCTCTTTAAAGGAAATGAAATAATCTCCATTTCTGTCTTGTACCCCTTTTCCTAGATTGTTGTATTCTGTCAAACTGTGGAAAGAAAGAGACCTGACCTTTCCTCCACGTAATCATGTTTTCAGGAAAGAGGATGAAATAGAGACAGCTGACAAAAGCTCCCCTGTTGAACTGAAGTCTGGGTTAGCCATAGCCCACAGTACCAGAGAGCAGTATGTATAGAGAAAGCACAGCTTCCTAGGGCATGGAATTGGCATTCAGTATATTCCTGCATTATATTATCCATGAAGAGGTTGTGAAATGAGTTGGAGGTTTTGTATTGAGTCCTAAATGAAAGGGGCCCACATCATAAAAGCCACAACCTTCTCTGACAGCAGCTGGCACCTATGCAGAATGAAAGCCAAGAAAACGCCAAGAGAGCTGACCCAATGCAGAGTGCTGACAGTCAGCACTTGAACCTCTCCACCCACCACCGCTCCAGTACGAAACGGCCTTCAGAGGCATTCTTCTGCTCTTCAGGACCCTGTCCTAGCCAGTCACACAACCCTCAGGACTCTTTTGAGTGTTTGCTTTTCCCTGAAGACAGCAGGTGGTATCAGGCAACACTTAAACATCAATCTTACTTTGGTGATTGAGAATCAACAATTTGACCTTTGTTAATGCAAATAACACAAACAGGAATATATATGTAATACATGTTATATATATAGATATATAAAAATATATACATGTTACATATATATTATGCACATACACACACATATAAAAATATACTGAAGAAATATCTACTGAATCTCTTAAAAAATTAGGCTGAATGTAAAAATTCTTGAAATGAATGCTGTACTGCACTGCTCATTCAGCTCATGGAATAAAAATTTTGTGACCCATTACAAATGCCATCATTCCCTGCTTCTGCTGCCTCTTTTTTGCTCCACATGTACTACCTTTTTCTCTCAAGTGCTTTAATTAATAGTAAGGTTAAATGGCAAGCAATTATTTCTTCCTCAATGTTTGCCATCTCCCTGTCCACTGATGAAGGGACTAGGTGCCCAGAAGATTGTCTTTTTTTTTTCTTCCAAATGTTTTGGTAGATCTGATAAAAAGTTTACCTTTGCTACAAACCTTGCTCCTTAGTATTTACATGAGACACAGCTGCAGGACTGGACCTTCACTGTATGTCTAACTTACCTTTATTCCAGTTTCTTAATCAAAAAAAGGTCCTTCAGCCTTCAAATTTTATGAAACATGAAACCAGAAATAGCTATTCCTAACATGGAATTCTCAGAACTTTCCTCTAATTGCTGTATTTCAGTAGACTGAAAAGCCAAAGTGAGTCATACAGTGATTAGTGAAAGAGATGCATGGCATATATCCAAAAGCTCTGCCAGGTTTGGTTATAGCTTTTCGTTAATACAAGCTTTGTATCCACCACAATTTATTTCAAACTAGATACAAAACAATTTCAGTAAAGGCAAAATTCAGTCATGTTTACCTGATTCATACAGAATATGTGCTTGACAGAGCAAAGTCCAACTGGAAAGCTTGTTAAATTGCAAGGTGCACACATTCTTCCTTTTACTGATGATAACACAACCAGAAAAGCTTGAAAATATATAAGCTAATTGAAAACTACTATGTTTCCAATGGCAATTGAAAATCTGATACTCTGAACTGTAACTGTGGAAGTTTCCCTGACAGTGAAGAACGACTTTATCAGACAATACAATTTTATCTGAAAGGTATTGTCTGGCACAGACATTCTTAGCTTCCTTCCTTCCTGATGACATAAGCAGCAGACAAATGAAGATGGCCACAATAAAAACAACAAAGTCAGCGTGAAACTATATTTTATCTCTATAACTACCACAGTTAAAAAAATATGCACTTCAGAAAGTGACTTTTCATTCATCATGGATTGTGCATGAAAGTAAGTTGACAATAACAGCTATAAATCCAACAATGCTAATTTAGTTAAAATATCATTAACCTTACTGTCTTCTTGGGCTAAATTCAGATCACTCTCAATAGGTTTAAAGAAAGGCAGACAAAAATCAGGTATGCACCTGCTGTTCAGTTTGGCACCCACTGAAATGAAGCAGTTCACAGTACATGTCCTAAGGTAGATGAGGAATATTTTTAGAGAGATTAGTAGAGAGAGATTCATGGAGAATGAAGACTGCCATGAATAAAAGAGTAGTTCCAACCCATCTCAGCCCCATTTCATACAGTCACAGCTCTTTTCTCCCAACAACCACAGCACCCAGATAACTGCCAAAGCAACTTAAATCCTAAGAGTTAGCTACATCCACTATTTGTCCAACATTAGGCAAAAGGAATTTTGCAGACCCAGGGATACAAGTTTACACTTTCCTTTGCAGCATCTCATACTGTCAGATATGGTATAGACTAGACACATGCACAAAACACTCATCTAACACAGTACACTGGCTCTTGAGCTACTGCACTATTACCTATGTATGGGTCACGACTTCCCTCATGACACCTTCCTAACCACAAAGTAGGAGCATGGGCATTCACTCAGGTGCTACAGATAAAATTTCCAGTCTTTAGGTCTGATGTGGTACTTAATCAACATGAATCCACTGATTTTATGAGGAATGTTTTATTAAGCTGGGTCTACTGTCCATAGTATCTCGCAGGGTCAAACTCTAAATGCCACTTACAAGCTTGCCCTTTGAACAAGACTGCCAAAAATGAGGGTGGCGGTTCAGTATTAGCAACATCGACTCAGACAGCGTTGAAGTGCTCTGTGTCTCATCATGAAATTGGTCCCTGGAGGGAGAGTTCCCTCCTCCACATTGCTAATCTTTGTATGACAATAATATACTCTGCACTGGGTACTACAACTATCATTTTGGAGAAAGAGACCCAGTAGGAAATTATCCAAATGGATGAGTCAGAGAAAGGAAGTTCATTCTGATGTGGGAGACACTGCCCTCATTAAATGAGAGAAAGTACTTCATTTAAAAAGCACAACCAATCACTCAAAAATAATGTGATAATATTAGGTGATTTGCCTACTGCTCTGCATATACACCTTTTAGAGCTGCAGTATGCATCTTTAAATATGTAATTAAGGCTCCATGCCAAACAATACTGAACAGATATTTATTAAAAACAAGAGGGGTTCCCCTTCAATTTGAACAATTCACTAAATAAGAAAGCACCTTCATGACAGGTCTTAAAAATTGACCTCAAAAGTTGTTAATGTTGGACATTATATCAATCTTTTTGCAATATCCAGTACAGCTTTGAGCCTTACGAGCTTTCACTTGCCTATCAGAATTTATTGCTACAGAACGCTTGTAAGATTTCCCCTTTTGTGATTCATATAACCAACTTTTAATACTCTCCGTGAATATCACATAAATGTAAAGATACTGCAAGAAGTACAGCATGGTAAGCCAAACCTGAGCTTTCAGTTGCTACAGTTGCAATAGTTGACAAATTTGGATTTTTTTTTCCTAACTGGCACACCAGCAACTAAATTATTATTGAAATTATTACTATAAAATGGGTGCAGGAGTAGTAAAGCACTGGCTGTGCAGGTTAGAGATTATTTCTATTCTAGAGACCTCACTGTACTATCACTTTTCATCAAATCATAGAATCGTTTAGGTTGGAAGAGACCTTTAAGATCATCAAGTCCATCCATTAACCCAGCACTGGCAAGTCCACCACTAAACCATGTCCCTAAGCACCATGTCTACCCGGCTTTTAAACACCTCCAGGGATGGGGACTCAACCACTTCCCTGGGCAGCCTGTTCCAATGCCTGACTACCCTTTTGGTGAAGAAGTTTTTCCTAATATTCAATCTAAACCTCCCCCAGCGCAACTTGAGGCCATTTCCTCTCGTCCTATCCCTTGTTACTTGGGAACAGAGACGGACCCCCACCTCACTACAACCTCCTTTCAGGCGGTTGTAGAGAGCAATAAGGTCTCCCCTCAGCCTCCTTTTCTCCAGGCTAAACAACCCCAGCTCCCTCAGCCACTCCTCAGAAGACTTGTGCTCTAGACCCTTCACCAACCTCGTTGCCCTTCTTTGGACACGCTCCAGTATCTCAATGTCCTTCTTGTAGTGAGAGGCCCAAAACTGAACATGTATTCGAGGTGCGGCCTCACCAGTGCTGAAAAAATTTGTGGACAAGTCTAAATGAAGCCTTCTAGGCTTTAATTTGGAACAGCTCTGGCTTAAGAAAACTACTTCTAATGAAATAGTTTGTTGAGCTACAAGCTGCTGAAGAGAGAACAGGTTTTGCACTGAGAGCAAAGGCACAAAGTCTGAGTACAACTCTGCTCACAGATGCCCCATTCCCAACATTTCATGCTGACAGCACAGAATTGGTATAAATGGTATAAGCATCTGTTCAGTCACACCAGACAGACAATCATTTCTTAGGCTGAACTCTCTTTCTTCTGCATGAATACTACTCCTGGTGCAAGGATGATGATGAAAACACCAGACCTATAGCTGTAGAAGGCAGCCAGGGACCATGTATTCTGAATTTTTTTCCAAATATCAGTTTATATAGCATTTCAGAAGTAAAATATGTAAAGGAAGAGGCATGCTACAAAAATATCAATGTTAAAGATATGTTCTGCTAGAAAGGGATATGTGTAGTGTGAAACAATGTGAAGAATCACCTGTTTCCATACTCGGAGACAAGCTTGCATCCGTCTTGAATTTTACAATAAATTGCAGATTTCATTTAGCAATAAGCTCAAGACACACAGCAGTACAAGACAGAATTTTGCACCAGTGATCACATAATATCTGACAAAATGATAGCTAAAGGGCATCATTAGTGCTTTTCATAATAAGATTACTTATACGACACTTTAACATTTTGATGTATGCACCTATGAAATTGTCATGACTTTTTCATTTCTGCTACTTCAATATATTAAGAAATCTTCATACATATGAGGTTTACAGCCATTTTCTTTTCAGCATCAAGTACTGGCTGTTGCTATGGAAACAGACGTATCCCCCCCAAATACTTCTATTTCTTCTACTTTTGCTGCTATAATCATCTAAATTGCAAGTGATTCATACAGAAAAATATCTTTGTTCTTCTTGGCAAATGTGATATATTTCATCTTTTTATCACTTACGCCAGTATAAGTCCACAGAAGTAATAGTGTTGCTCCAAATTTAAATGTTATAAGCTGGGTGTTAGGCACACAATTTGAAATTATTTTATAATTCAGTACATCTTTGTCTTATTTTTTATTTTAAAAACGCCACATTCTGCAAGCAGAAGGGAAAACACGTTTTACTTAATGTTGAAAATCACAAGACTTATACTCACTTTCCAATTGCATTTGGCAGAATGGTAAGCTGATTGTCATCTACTTTTAAAGTTGTAAGCCTTTTCAACAGTCCTACAAAAAAGGTAAGGAAGAAGTAATAGAAAAATATTTCACATTAATCTTTTTTACTTTCTGTAATCTCCCATATCCTTAAATAAACATGATTTCTAACACTGAATAACTTTGATCTAGATTTTAGAAAACATCTGTATATAGGACAACACACAGACACATTCTTGTCACATTGAAAATATGTTTCATCAAAACAAAGCACTGATTAAATGTTAAGCTGAACTGCAAGTAAAATATGAAGTATATCTCTGGAGTCTTGAAAAAAACGGTAAAAAAAAAGAGTAGTATCTTATCTGTGTAGGAAGAGCAGTACTTCTACTTATGTATTAATGTTTCAATCAAATTCAAGTCCTGTTGCCTTGATTAAAAGGTGCTCAGGTCATAACAGGACATTAGGTGAATTATCTAAAGTAAATGCTACATTTACAAAGCTTCACAATATGTAGGTATAGACAGAAAACCAGAATCAGACTGAAAACCAGAATCAATCCTGAATGCATTTGTATATGTGGTTAATTCTTATCATTGAAAGAATTATTATATATCTAAGCATAAGCAGATGCATAACTGGGCAACATTTACCAAGAAGGGAATGCAACTTCTGCTTTACCAGTGCATAACAGCAGAAAACAATAAAAAATGGGAAACAGCAGACAGAAAAAATGGGAAAAATATTGCATTACAGTGCTAGAAACAGAGCTTGAAACAGATTTCCACCTTCTGGAAGTTATTAACATTTCAACATCTGTTTTTTCCCTGAAAGAATTCTGGATATACTGAAATAGCATTTTTTAAATGATTATCTGTAATTAATGTTGGGAATAATATAAATTAATCACTAATGTAGAGAAAAATGTTAAACTGAATGTGCCATAATATGAAAGCTGAAGCAGATGAAAAGTATAATTAAAAGGGATACTAGAAACACTACTCATTTCAATTGCAGAACATTTTTGTTGAAAACTTTTTCAAAATCAACATGTTCCAAGAAAAATCCAGGTTTCAACAAAATTTTCTTTTAAGAGGAAAAATGTTTCACCAAAATGAATTTCAGCAAGATCTCACCTGAAAATGCAGTATTAAAATTACTCTTTTTGCTTTGCTTCTGTTAAATCTATTACCATTCAGTAATAGGAATTTGGAAATGAGAACCGAATATATCTAATTGCAAGAATGTATAATTCAAAATGTAAACATTTATTCCTTTTGTACAGGAGCTAAATGCCCTCTAAAAATCAATCTGCATATGCATATCAGAAAAACACATAAAGCAAAAATTCTAGAATTTATGGTGAGATGTAGAAGACTAAAATGGAAAATAGCTGTAAAAGACATCTAGTAACATTCATGTAGTACAGGATTATTAATTAGCAGTACATTTCGGAATCTTGACTAAGTTGATTTAAAATTGGGGAATTTAACTGTTCCATGTTCAAAGGGATGCACTTAGGAAAGTGAAAAAGATGATGATGATATAGTGGGCTCATCAGCTGGAAATAATAGAAGAGAGGAAAGACATCAAGTGCTTCCAGAGAAAATATAAGGGATCAAGACTGAAATGAAATATTCATATGTATAGAGTGATATACCTACAACATCTTAGCTTCCAGAATTTCTGTATATTCTAAATAATTCAGAAATCCTATGCATGCAATATAGTAAAAAAAAAAAAATTAATAGTTTGAACTACGTCTTTGTTTAATGCTCTCATATGGAATTGCACTACTGTAACTAAGAGTAGCAATTTCCTTCAATAATTTCACACTGTTAACATAATCAATCACTATTATACTTACTTTCAAATTTCGATCAGCTCAATTATATATTTCTTTGCTTATTTTCTTTAAAATAGCATATCAGAATAATCAATATCTACAACCATGGATTTTTTCCTTGACTTTACAAAATGGTCTCCATGGACTGTCCAGACACAGATGTTTCAAACTCCTTTGGAATTTAATAGCAGTTCTTGTTCCAGGTATTATAAAGTCTCATCATTACCAAAAAAAGATATAAATGAAATCCTCAACAGTAAAAGATTACAAGAAATCCTAAGGTTTTCTCACCTATGGAGTCTGGCAGTTGCTGCAACATATTGGATGACAACAGGAGATCTTCCAGTCCTTCACATCCTGATATGTCCAAATCAACAGTTTCTATCCTGTTTTTTGACACATCCAGGTACACGAGCTGTTTTAACTTCCCTATAGACTTAATAGCATGTTACAAAGTGTTACTTGAACAGATATACACTGCATGCCAGTTTCTAAGTTTAATTAAAGACAAACAATAATAATACAGGCTTAAATTCAGTTATCTTAGCATCCTTTTTACAAGATTTATTTCACAGAAGCAATATCAGTTGTGGTCTAATGGCCTTCCTGTTCAGATAACTGCAAAAGGAACTGTACCAAACTAAATGACACATACCAAACTAATTAATGTGTTCCACATTCATTAAATCTGCCGAAAGTTTGAGTTCTCAGTCATACAGCTGTATTATTTCTTCATTTGGACACAGATCCAAGGGACATTTATTCACAGTTCACATCTACTCATAACAGCAGTCCTTAATGACACTGAGGCTAGACATGCAGGTAAAGCTTTTCTGTGTCAAACTGATTCTCTTAATTTTATAAAATCTAAAATTAGACTTTAGATATTCATAGTTCAATTATGAGCAGTTAACCCTAATAGAACACTTTTGTGAATACAGTGTGTAACTGCAGCTATAACATCAATGAGCAACATGACAGGAATGCTTCCTTAATTGCTTTGAAAATCTCCGTAGCGTGTAAAGTTTGAAGCCTGTAGAAGCAACCCGCTTCTTGATCCATAATTGCAAGATGGTCACTTCTTTGTGGATGTGAAATTTCAGCAAGAAAATCAACAAAATAGATGTTGTTAGTTTCCTTAAACTAAAACCTACAGGTGGAACAGCAAAGTATCACTGCTGGGTCTAGAGTAAATGAGCTGGATCTATGACCCAGTGGCAGAGCTATGACACAGACTGGAGGATTACACAGTAGGAGTGAGACAAGCACAGCACAACACTGTTCTGGAGAGCTACCATGTGGTTGCAATGCTGTGCATCCACAGAGATACTCTTTCAAACCAGATGAATAAACATTCACAGCCTATGCGGGAACTTCCTTTATGGATTTTGGGAAAGCCATGGGAATCGCTCGTGAAGTGTATGGATTCTATGAAAGTTCATTGGAGTGGGTTTTTTAGTTATTTACATATACTTTTAGTGGTTATTTACTGTACGCATGAAAAAGGAAAATAGTTTCAGACAGCTTCACCTACAGGTACTTTCAAAACAATATGAATACAGCTTGCTTTTCATCTCTTACCTTGCTGAGATCTGCTCTCTACTTCTAAGGAGGCAGTTTCATGTTATCTTTAATCATATCTGAGTTATTGCATAAAGGGAAAACCTCCATTTCACCCCAACATTTGCCAGTCTACCCATAGTAATAGTTGAATACAATCTTTGTTTCTAGCACAGACTACTTTTTTAAAAACTGAATTATCAACATTGGAAACCTGGCAAATCTCTAAACTTTAAAATCCATTACCAGTTGGTATTTACTTTCTATTTTTAAAAGTCAAATTTTAAAGCTAATATTAACTGGTTTAAATCTCTTGTTTTGGAGAAGGCTTTCATAAAACATCATCTAGGGTCTACTAGGTTCAGATTCAGGAAACATGAATTATTCACTGAAAAGAATTACACTCCTTGGGATTCAATTCCACGATCTACTGAAGATCTTCAACTGTAAATACCCTCTCCAGGGATTATGATAGCTCAGCACAACTGTGTTTGGAACACATTTTAGCACTGGATATATTAACCAATTTCATTGTGGACAGAAAAGAAACAGAATAATGGTTTAAATGTTTGTGCTCACACTCTTTTGTATATCTGATATTTCTTCTACTCAGTTACACTGCAGCAACAATACCACAATATTTCTGTTCTTGATCTCCAGCTTCTTTCAGCATCAAGACGTGGTTTCAACATTAGCTTTTCTTTTCACTAACAGAGCACTCAAAAAGTGGATATTTGGACAGTGACTGAAAATTATTATTTTCTGTGCAAACATCCTGCTTAATACAAAATAAAAAATGAATGTAATCTATTTAAGACAAAAAACAGTCATTGCTCAATGCAAAAATTGAATTTTGATTAACAGATGTTCAAAGCTGAAAGAGGAAGTACTACTTCTTCTTCTTCCAACACCTAGACATGTTTGTGCTAGATCTAGTTCTATATTTTCCCTGCAACAATGAAGAGCATTATTGTGTGAAACACATAATCTGTTACCTGTGTGATAAAACACTAATGACAGGGATCCCTTTCTCCAGTCATAATCAGTGTAGGTATTTTAGGGTGATAATCTCAAATAATTTATGGCAATAAAAATTGAAAATCAAAGTTCTACTGTAGGGTAGCAACAACTCAGAAACAGCACTAATGTTGACCAGCACTAAAAAAACAGCGCTAAACCATGACCCTAATGTTTAGATTGTAAAATATTTTTTGTTCCGAGAGCTTTCTAGAGAAATATATCTTCATTCCACTGCTTCAGAATTGCTTTTAGTATAGTTGAATCTGTACATACCATCTGTTGTTTTTAAGTTTATTTAGATTACTTAATGTTTCCTCTTCCTTTTTAAAACTCTTGTGGGTTTTTATAAAACTGCTAGTTAATACATGGTGACCAAGAAGACAATAGGAAACAATTTCCCTTCACAATGAAAACTATGCAAGGCTTAAATAAGAGAGACACATCTCCATTTAGACACTATCATGTAATAACACAACATTTAAAAGGTTTTTATATGAATAGCTATGCTGAGACTTTTATTTCTTCATAATAATTAATGACTATATGAACTAGGAATATGTACCCCTTCAAGAAAATGCACATGCATTTATTTACTGAGAAGTAAATAGTTCACTATATTACACAATAATTTAATTACATAAAATAGATGTTCATACCCCAGGTAGTATTTGCAAAGAATTATTGTCCATCCACAATTCCTTTAGATTCTGTATTTGTTCGAGAACCTCAGGCTGAGGAAAAGAATATAGTATTATGGGCAGTTAAATAAATCAGTATTTTTTTAGTTAAAAATAAATCAATATTTTCTTAAAAAAAATTCCCTCTTTACGTTCTTTTTTTTCTTTTTATAACCCACATCAGACTTTCAGATAGTTAATGACATGAACAGTATGCTCATTTCATTTAATTTAACCACTGTTGCTCTTTTTCAAAACTTGTAAAATTTAAGAACCCTTTGGAAAAGAAATTAATACAAAGAAGAACTTCTTAGAAGTTCTTGATCTAAATAGTCTATTGGCAGTATGCAATTTATGAACAAGGCAAATAACAGAAGTGAGAATTGTGGAGCTTCAGAAACAATGCACTGAAAAGAAAGACCAAATCTCATCTTGCAGCACATCCGAAACTCTGCCTTTTGCATGATTTATAGTCTTAAAAATAGCTTAACAGAGTCATATTGCCGAACACTTTCCTGTATATACTGCATTTATGTACGATTTAATGTTTGCAATTGTCATATTCAGTAGTTAAAATAGCAGTATGCAATGATAAAGCCTTAAAATTACAATATTAAACTTAAATCTAAGATGTTCTATTCTTTTCAAACTATAGGATATTAGCGAGAGAAACTGAAAAAGGCAATTCCCCAAATCATTTCTCATTCATTACAGCTTGAAAATGAAGAATTATCAAGTCACAAATATTTCCATGTTTCAGCATAAGCAGTATTTTTCTTTTTCATGAAACACTATTTTCACAGGTAAAACAAGACTTTCAATTTGCCTTAGCTCAGTAAAGTTGTAGAGATTTTTTTTCAGTCTGCCAGAAACTGGTATTAAATATTTCATTTGGTTCTGAGTATATCAGATTCTAGAATTTTAAAAGTCTGTAGTACTACTTCACTGGAATTATTTCAACACATCTAGACACAAACGTATCTGTCTAGCATCACGGGACTTTAAGAGAGACCTCTATCTCCTGTTGTCTAAGTTCTTTGGAATGTTGTAATTCCCATAAGAAATATAATATTCCAGTTGATCAGGTCACATGGTACATTATGGGAGAAGCTCCTGGTGCATCATCAGATAAGAAAGAACATGGTAATCTGGAGAGCTCAATTCGTCAGTTTTGCATGTTGTCACATAATGTATTTCTATTAAAAAAATGATTAGTCAATATTTTAAAGATAATTTATTTTGCCTTGGCTAATTCTATTGAAATGTTATTGTCCTTCAATGGTTTAAAACCACTTCTAATTTCCAGGCTAAATTGATTAATGGTCATTTTATACTATTTGTTCCTGTGATGATTAATGTTTCTTTATTCCTCCAGAGTGTTCATTGACTAAGGTTATTATAGATAATCATAATTTCCCCTTTCAATGTTAATTTTCTTTTAAATTCCTCTCATTAGACAGACACCCTTCTCAAAGGCAACAGACTACTCCTATGTTGTAGATATTACAGTTTGATTTGAAATTTCTTGAGCGTGGATTATGGTATACCATGATGAGATCTCACTAATGTTTTGATAAGTGGTATTAAAAACTTATTTGTCTCTGTTGGAAATGCTTCTGCTGAGGCATTTTTGGAGAATATTTTCATTTTCCATGTAGATTGCCACAATTAGAATAGAACACAATAGAATAGACTAGACTAGAATAGACCAGACTAGACTATTTCAGTTGGAAGGGACCTACAACAATCATCCAGTCCAACTGCTGTCCAAATGCCTCTTAAACAGTGACAGGCTTGGAGCATTGACCACCTCTCTAGGAAGCCTGTTCCAGTGTGTGACCACCCTCTTGGTAAAGAAATGCTTCCTAGTATCACGTCTGAATTGAAGACTGACAGTCTTTGGTAAAAGTATTTATTTACATTTAAAAGTATTATTTACATTTTATCCTCTTTCCCTTTCCTTTTCTCCTTACCTTTAACTGTTTTCTTTCGCAATTTCTTTGAAGGCCTTGCTGTTGACAGCAGAATCCTGAAACTCTGGAAAGAACTACACCAGCCTTCCCCCTCCTTTCAGGCAGAGGTACTAAAATTGCTGTTTATCATTTGTCCAGTGCCAGTTTTTGACACTTCAAAGACTGGGAGATTTCAAATCATTGACCCATACCTTGTAATTTAATGCTCCAGTTTTCCCAGAGACCTGTGACACAGATTACCTATTCCCTTCCTTGATTACATTAAGTCGCTTGAATACGGCTGCTATTTAGGAAGTGGCAATTTCTATTTAGGAACACATACCTATCTCATGATTTGTATAACCTCGTTTCCAGAAAATGAATGAATGGAATTACTTCATTTTTGCAACTACCTTTATTCTTAACCCCATGCCTATTGCTCCAGTTCATCTGTATGAAGAGCACAGTCTCCCAGTGCAAAGGGAGGGACTTCAATAGTCCAGGGACGGACTGTCAAAGAAATTAAGCTTTTCCACTTCACCACAGTTCTAGGTAGTACTTTTCTCCAATAAGAAGGAAATTTCTATTGAAACCCAAATCAGATTTTCAGAATCCATGAAAACAGAACCTTTTGATCCTTTTTTCCAGGTGATCTTGATTTAAACTAGTACCACTTCTCCTATGCTGTTTCTACAGATGCATGCTGTTCCCTTGCCTCTTGGCCCATTTTGCTTCTGGCACCTGATTCTAGTTCATACATTTTTGGACCAGCTTCCTGAAAAATCAGTCAACTCAGGGAGTCTGGTCTTAATAGCAATATGAGGCCACCGAACTCCTGGTTGATCATTCTTAGGGGACAGTATGCTACAATGCAAAAACATAGAATGATGTTGAAGTCATTTAAAACAAAGACTACAAAACCAAATCACCCCCAACTCACCCCCAAAAAAGACACACTCTGAATTCAGGAAGCATATATATATTTCTTTTGATCAAAATTCCAAATACCACTTCTGAAAATTTTATTCTATTTATCTATGCAAAAGATTTCTAGTTTTAATTAAAAATCTGAGTTAAAACCATCTATTTTCTCCTACATAGCAGTATAAATTAGTAAACATTTATAGGGTTATAACCATAACGGTAGAAGACAGCGCACTGTCTACAAACCAGATGTAGACTCTTTGCTACATCTTTCTACTACTAGATGACATTTCAAAATTTGTTTAAAGTGAAATTATCTTAATTTTAATTAAAGCTAGAGGAAATATCACCCTCACAAAATTGTACGCCCTGATTCAGCAGCACTATTTTTACAGATTGTTCTTCTATGACTCTGGAGGAAAGGCGGTTCTGCTCACAGGGTTTAACAGTCACTGGACAGGCTGTTGGTGGATAAGGCACACGCAGACATTTATTTCACCATCAGTGCAACACTGAGTGCCACAGTATTAATTTGTTGTCCTACAAAAGCACAGGCCCTCCCAAATAGCCCTAGCAGTGATAGGTCTCAAAAACGATGAGGCAGCATTTTTTCTAAGTTTTGATTCTCTTAAACATATTTACAGTACCTGCAGGATGAAGTCAGTAAGCTCTCCTTAAAAACAGGCCCATTTTAAAACACAGTTTAAACACCCTCATACTGTTTCTGAGAAGTGTCAATTGCTATAGATGTAGTAGAAACATACCTAAAGGGAACCAGCAACTTAATTATTTTCTGTACTGAGACTAGAGAAAATTCCTGAAAGCTATTAAATCTCACAGAACCTAATTCTCATCTTAGGGACAGAAACTGCTTTTGGAGTCTAAAATTTACTTCTGCTAATAGCAATTGCTAATATTTGCAGAATATAATGATAGATATTAAGAAATTGATACATAATCAACATAAGTATTTATACTGAGATCACCAATTCATCCCACATTGAAGTACTGCAGCAGTAGCAACCAGCTGAGTGAGAATCATCTGTGACCTTGATCTGAACCGCAGAAGCCTGATGTAGATGAAGCATGTTGTTTTATCAACATTCACCTCATGAACTATGATAAATCTTCTATTCTACAAGGAAATGTGACCATAGCATGTGGCCACAATTCAATAATGCCTTTTAAGTAGAAGTTTAATGCCCCATACACAGAGCATCCAAAACACACAGGCTTTTTATTTAAAAATGGTGCATTTCTTACCAGTTCAGAGAATTCATTATTGCCCAGATCAAGTCTTTCCAGTTGAGTCAGTTTGTGCATTGACCTGTAACAGATTAGGAGATACTGAAGATGAAAGTTTTACTTGCAAAATGTCGGTCAAATTTTGTTTAGATAAAAATAAAGCTCAAACGATACTGTTATTGCAAAAAGAATTACATCAGACTGATGCTGATGCAAACAAGAACAATATACTCCACCTTTAAGACATTAGCTAAAGTTCTTGAACTAAAAAGCCAGCAACAATTACTTTAGTAATCTTGGTGTAATTTTGCATAGTTGCTCAGGAAAATTACCTCTATTTATAAGCATTTGAAAGCAATATAAATTGTGACATTTTTGATACAGATTTATAAATTTGTTATCAACTTCTTTATAAACCACTAGAAAGTGTTTTGGCTCCTCACAGCAAAAGTACAAAGTATGGATGTTACCCCCCTAAAACTGTACCTAACTACAGTCACAATGCAAAAGCACTTTTGTGTCACCGGTCAGCACAAAGCTTGCATGCTAAACGGGTTACACTTAGATAAGGCTTGTTTTGAGTATTTGTGTTGGTTTAACAGAATGCACTGAGCTGATGGGGTCCCCTCCTCTTTGGGTTGTAGTACAGGTGACCTGAAACACGGCTTCCATTTCAGGAATAAGCAAACAGTCACACTGATAAGCAGTGGTCTTTAGTAACACTTGCTGTCTGCCAGTAGCTTACGAAAACTCTATCACTGTAAGCAGATAAGCAACAGAATACAGATTTTTAATTAAATGACCAATCTGAGATTCAATCTTTTGATCTGCTGCAAAGCACATCTAGGCAAGTATTCCCCTCTCTGTGCAGTTCATGGCACAAGAGCATGGCAGGGAGATGGTGTGATTCACAACACTGCGTGTGGATGGGAGCAAGGTGTCGTACTTTGCTGGTGGGTGTCTCCCTGAGAGCCCCTTTTTGGGCAGCAGCTCCTCTGAGGGCAAGAAAGGCTTCACGCAACCTCTGTTGCAAAAGACTGCACAAATGACAGCAAAATCAACCAAAGCAGCTTATCCTTCTTCACAGCATTATAAAAGAAAGAGTTAAATAAGAACATATAATAAGAAAGAGAACCAAAAGTTAATATCAACGATGCTTTATGCAGCAAAGGGCTTTAAATGAGGAATAATCTGGATTTATGTCTGTGACTGATCACTACTTAACAGCAAAAAAGGCACTTTTACTGCTCGAGCTCAGGTGACTGAAACAGTGAAATAAGAGGAAAAGTGAGAAATTGCTAAAAATTGCAAAAGAAATGATTAAATTCTTCATTTACTGAAGTCAATGGGATAAATCTCCCAGGTTTATCCCTGAATTTGCGCTGTGAGAAAAAACTGGTTATCTCAAGTATAGCTTAAACTGACAAAGGCACAGATCACAGCATATGTGGACTGACTGTTAAAAGCATTTAAAATTATCAATTTTGAATATAGGCAAACTTTTTAAAAATACACAGAGTAAGATTACACTTACTTATCCAAAATTTACCAGTTGCAGTTTTGCAAATCAAAGTATTTTTCCTTAAAACAAATCAGTTGGACCCCTTTGAAGACTAGCCACTTGTTAAGACAGTCAGGCTGTGAACACACTCTCAGTCTGAATGATAAAGTCGTGAAAAGCATTTAAATATCACCAAAGTTCCTTTAACAAATCCTGATGGCAGGTTTCACTCCTTAGTACCACACAAAGGTTTTACGCCACAGGAAACACATTTCAGCATGTGAGCATTGCAAGTTTACAGTTCTTTACATCTGCAGATGTTACAAGTTTTTCAGTTATAATATTAACGGTATACACACAAGCATTACGTAGTACAATGCTTTCAAAATTAAAAAAACAGGAAACATGACATGCATTTTTAATTGTACAAAGTTTTCTCTCACAGGCAGTATTACTTGTGACTTTATCATTCTGCATTAAAGTTGATAAAAGTTTCTAGTGATTATGACTCCCCATGCCCATGTTAAAGTGCCCAAAAAAACCCAGCCACAAGAATGAAAATACCTGCTAACTGGAACTGGAAACTGAACAGCAGTATTCCTTTGTTATTTACATATATACTTACTGTTCATACATGTACAGAATTATATATTTCGAAATGTGAAACTCTGAAACTCTTCAAAGATGAAATGAATGGTAATCTAAGTTACAAACAAGCTGGTAAAAACTTGTGTAGTTCACACTATTCTACCTTTGAACAAAACTTTTACTTTAAAAGGTTTGGTTTGTACTACTGTAAATTCATCATAAAAGGCAACTTTTAAACATTACTTTGTGTAATTTCTGCAGTCAGATACATAGTTTCAGAAACTGTAACATTTATATAGGGGCAGATTAATTTCAGTTAGCTGGTACTATATCAAAAGATAAAGCACACTGCCAAATGTCCCCAGTGGAATATTATATGAGATTTTTCATTAGCTTGTGATATTTTTATCTCTTTCATGTAATTACTTGTATTTTTCCTATGAAAAGATTCATTATATTTTTTATGTGGGGTCATTTTATAAAGGTGGAACAGGAAAGGTGCAATTATGAGTAATGCTCAGTTAAATATTCATTGCTTAAATGATGCAATGTAATATAATTAATGTGCTAATAAAACTTGCAGCCAAAAATTTCACATAAATCTTTATCCATATTGCATTTGGATCTATTCTTCCATTCATAAGTAACTGCAGGAGTTATATGGAGAAGATCTGATTCTTGGCTATGGAAGTGGACCTCACGGTAGGTTCAGAATAAGGTGAATCTTTTTTTAAATTATTTTTAAACACAATAATGGAACACGGTTCTCAAAAAAATACAAATGCATGAAAACTAGCATAGAGAGTAGCTTAGAGAGACTACTGAATACTTGGTGAAAAATCAACATTGCTTGCAATAGTTTTAAAACAGTCACACTCCATAAATTATAACTCACATTATACAATTCAGTGGTATTAATTATAATTCATGGTAATCACATATATTGCCTAATATAACTTTCTTATGTTTTTGCATGTTTGTTTTTGCTGCTTTATTTAGAAGATACTTATCTACACATTGTAAACACTTCAAACAACCAAGAAAATGCATTGTATTCACAGTTTCTGGCAAAACAAATGAGTCGCCTGCCATAAATTATTTTAATGAAATCACAGTATTCTCATCAAAATCCTGGTCAGCTTTCAGACAGATAGGAGATGGTGATTACATGAAGGTTTAGCCAAACTTTCAATCACAAACTTCTAATCACATCTGAATTATTCCCACATATGAAGAACTGTATTCATAAATAACAAAAGTATCTCTAATAGGTAAAAATTCATGAATGAAAAACAATTGTGTCAGAGACACAATCAGATTTACACAATGATAAATATAATGAAAGAGGCAATAGAATCCTGCTACACAATTAATGCATGCTTTTTGTTGGTCATACTTCTACAAAGATAGGACTGAGAAAGTTATAACATTACATACTCTATTTCCTAGTGCAACAACATACAGAATTCTATTTTCATTTGAGTTTATGATAAATGGACACCATTATTTTCTGAAGAAATAAAAAGCAAATAAGTTGCCATTACTGGGTTATCTGCTGTATTCATTTCAAATAATATTTTCTCACACTTTTGTTGTACACAGTAAGCTTTATTTCAAAGTTGTTAAAATGTCACATTCGGCAGTCTCTTCCAGTTTCAGTATTTTAAACATTGCAATGTAACTTTAAATTCATTGATGAATCATTTTGGAAATTACATTGTAAAATTAATACTTAATGTTAATAGCTCACCTGTTGCAGAGTAGCTAAATCTTAACCAGGGCCAAAGCATTACATGATACAACCACAAAGAGCTATTTACTTATACATCAGTTAATGGATTACAAAGAAAACTCAGTTTTCAGTGAATCTCAAGATAATTTATATCATTTCTAGAATATAAAACATGTATGGTGTAAAGCAAAGGACCAAAAAATATAAATTAACTTGTCATAAAGTATTGAATCTATATATTATTCAGGCTCCACAATAACAGAGTATGTTTAAAAGTTGATTTTGAGGATACAAAAATATTGTTACACATGGACTGAAATATATAACAGAGAAATTATCTAAAATAATACATATAATATCTATAATAATGTCTATTTCATCATTAACTATCAAAAATAATATCCATTTCAACTTTTAATTATATTGAAGAACTTAAGGATTTTACAATCTGCAGTATCAATCCATAAATTGGAGAATATAGCAGAGACCATGGGATGATGCCTAAAGCAATGAAGTCTCTGAAGATTAAATAACTCCAGAAACTCTCAGTCGATCGTGGCAGTGTTCTTTGTTACTTTTACATGGTCTCGTTATTAACACAAAGAGAAGTTAAGAGCAGACAATCCACAAGGCACACTGCTGCCTTGGCTGTGTGGCTATCAGAAATGCTGCTGTGCAAAATGCAGGGCTGTATACAACATTACTTGGGTTAAGCATATGGGAAAACCAGCCAACATCTTCATCTGGATTAAACATTCTGGACTAAGAGGCAGCCTCCATCAGCCTTTGTATACCAGAATTGCTTGGTTTCATAACATAGTTTGGGAGAACTACCTCAACACAGTCTACTCGTGCTGATGCTCCTGATGCTGCCATTTCTGGTGCCCGAAAATCTGCTGACTCCACATCCTCTGCTGTTCGAGCCACTGTACACTCTCAGGCGATGGGCAAGGGCACTCTCCATCTTCAAATGCTAAGATGAGAAAAATCAATTTCAATGCCCAAAAGATGGAACTGCTGGTGCAGAAGGTGTCTAAACACAACCAATGCATCTATGGCAGTGAAGACTTGTGAGACTTTACCTAATTCTGTATCAAGGGCCTAAAATAAAAAGCACCACAAAGACAAAAGTTCTACATACAGAAACTGGAAATCAAGCTCTTTCATGATTCCATCATAATAAAAACACATGGACAACGGATTTCAGGAAAAATGTTTACGTGCAAAAGGTAAGGATTTTAAAAACACACTACTCACTTAAAATATTGTCTTCCACATAGGATCCTAAATTCCCATCAGTTTTGTTTATGGTGGAAATGGATCAGATCTCTAAAATTAATCCCCTAGTTCAGGACCCAGTTATGAATCACTCTACAGCTGGAAAGGTTTGCTCAACTGAGTGTAGAGAAAGGTGAAATCTTCACAGTTTTGACCTTTGTTCACACACAAATTTATTTCCTAACACAGCTTTCAAATTGTTGGGGAAGGGCACTCTAAACTTCAGTTCAGATCCACTTCTGCTTAACTGATTACATAAATAAGCAGCATGCAGAGTAAATGTCATTAGCCAGTGCAAAGCTCCTGGCAATATCAAGACTTTATGAATACATTTTTTATGCTTTTTTTTTTTAAACTTCTTTTTTTCTCCTTTTATTTTGCATCCGCTTTCTGGATTCCTCTACCTTCTTCCTGATAACTAGCTTGGCTGGGTTAAAAACAAGGTTAGTGTATGTTTCCACCTTTTGGACTAAATTACATGAAAGTCCGCCTTACCTGGTGCACAAATTTTCTTACGATATGCCCTACGGCACCTAATTAGACATTCTTTGTAGATCCCTGTTTGTGCATTCTTGCCTACCACACTTATGGGACATGCTGTATTTTGGAGCAGCAGCTGCTCTGTCAGAATTGCCTGCTCAACAGGACCTACTTGCAGAGTAAGCAACTATTACCTACTGCTCTGTAACAGCAGGAAAATGGGCTGGGATGGGGTAAGTGGTGGGACTACATGGAAAGGATACATGTGGTACTTCTATTCAGTATCTTAAGACTGCTTTCCTGAAGGTTGGAGCCAAATAACTCTTAATGTATACATTTACAGCATGACCCTGAAATGATGCATTTTGCTTAAGAATCACCACTACTTGAAGGATCCTTTGATACAGAAAATTGAAAATTTAACTCAACATTTGGTATTTTCTACTTCATGCTGTTTATCTCAGAAAAATCTGGAGGAGTGCTATCAAGAAGATATAAGAAAATATGTGCCCACTTGCAGGATTAGATGGACTCAATTAAACTATTGTCCCTTTTCCAGAAAGTAATGCGTGTTTCTTAACCTCGTATCTATGTTAAGATGCTGATTTCAATGGACAATGTGAACATATAAATTCACGTTTGCAAAATTTCAAAGTATATCTAGTTTCAAAGTATACCTAGTTAAAACCATTCAAAATACAAGTAACAGCAAACATACAGCTATTCTGTCAGTGAATTTCAGAATTAATATTCCTTGAGGGAAGTATGAGCTTTGGCACATTACAGTTACAGGGTAAATACACCCTAACAGTCACTAAACCTCGGAGCCAAATTCACGTCTAGTAAACTACATGTGGCTCTGATGAGTTCAATGATTTTACTATAAGATGTCTGCATTTGGACAAAGAAACACAATATATCAGTAACACAGGTGACATAATGACGATAAAAATTGCTCCATGTTCTGGTACAAATACACCTGTCTAACAACAATGAACCCAGGACCCATTGCAGTTATCTAAATTCAAAATCACTGAAACTGAGCAAGATTGACTGTATCATCCACGGCCACAAAGGTCACCTTACTGTTTTTGCCTAAAAGATTTGGTATTTGGTAAATAATGTATTTGACAATTTATATTTTGTTTACAGTGTAAAAATACAGTGAAAAATAACGACTGGCTTGTAAACACTGCAGTACTGATCAACTTGAACATATTATTAGATTAATATAAAATGACTAGTACTTGGGATATGGGTCTCCACCGTCTTGAAGACAGACAAGAAGCAGGCTCTAGGTTTCCTACTACTAAAATTTGACTAAAAATAATCTATGTTTCATCAGGATATACAATATATTATTCAAATCTCTAAAGAATTCAGCACATGCTTTATACTCTTATGTACTAGTTTTGCATGGAATGAATGAACATAAATTAAAGAGAGACCTAGTTTTAGCCTGCAAGACTGAAAATGAAGTTTTGGCCCTGTTTTCCCATTTACTTTGCCAGAGAGCAGGAAGAAGATCTAACTTAAGATGCTGAATAATTAACAGGGATGAACCAAGTTCAAAGGGTGTTAATGAATATCTGATGACTAAAAGTTAACTGAATCAGCTAACCCAAAACACAAGAGTAAAAGAATTTTACTCTCAACACAGGTTTCTTATTTAGTAGTCCTTTTGATTCCTATTTCTACTGAAATAGGGCCTAAAGACAGCATGAACACATATGAAAACCAGGATTATTTCTAAAAGGAAAGCCAGAGAAATAAAATGGGGATCTGCTAGAAAAATGCAAGGATGAATTTGAGATGAAAAATGTCATGACTCAATAACTATCTACATATTAATTGAGGAAGAAGGATGGAAGTAGTCAGAGATGGCAAAGAGCACCTCAGAAAATGAAAAAGCAGAAGGACAATCCCTGTTGTCACACATGAAATATCTGTAAATAGTTATAGTTATGGCCCCTCAGAAGAATGGTTGATTTCTTCATAGGTGATCTCTGGTAGTTTTAACTGTAGAAGCATCGTTTATAAGATCTGGAAGATCTCTATTGACCAGCTCTCCAATATTTTACCACACTATTAATAATGTGTTTGGTTGCAGTGGCTGTTTGCCAGCTGGGCTAGAGAGAACATCACAAGCAAATTAAACCCATCTGATACACACTGCACTCTGGGGAATGGGTGCCAGAGGAGGCTGATGGAAGACTTCTATCTAAGAGACATAGCTTGAAAAGGAAAAACCAAAGCAACTGCGGGCCATAATGTGATCTTCTTATTCAGTTATTAGAGAACTGTTAAAGGTAGGCAGAAAGATGATATTCCATTATGAAATATGGCAAATATGGGCAAGATCTGTTTCATAATCCAATGACAAGAAGCAACCTGCAACACAGAGCTTGTGAGGTTTAACTGAACCAGTCCATTGGAGACACTGAAATGGAAGAAGCATGGAACGGTGAATTTTTCAAGGCTTGAGGGAAACGGTAGCGCAAGATAACCTTTTGCACACCACAGAGCTGATCACAGGTTAGGCGCTGTCTGCTTGTTGGCCTTTAGGAAACTTACAATGCGCTGCAAGAACACAGGTCACAGGATATCCCTTCGGTCTCATGTGGAGGGACAAATGGCCATTACTGAAGTTCACAGCCCACAACATGTCCAGGTACAGTTTCTACACTTTGATATGGCTAAGGATGGCAACAACTAAAAATGCCATTCTACATATGTTTAGCTCAGAACCATCCATCTTTAATCTAACAACCTATTAAATGACAGAAACACCCTGTCCCAGGGCATCAGGTTGAGCCATTACTCAGAAATAACACAGGAGAGTGACATACAGTGTAGTGCATACAGACACTCAGAGGAGGTGTGTGTTACCTGCAAGTCAACGCTGCATCAGTACTGCAGCTGAGAAACATGTGCTTCTAGTAGTCTCCTATTCCAGCTGGGAAAAAGAAAAGGTCTCCGATGGTCATAGCAGGTAAAAACCCCATCCTGTTCTCAATGCATTCCAGCAGTCATCTTCTCTCTTATTTAATTCCTCTAGTAGTTTGAATTGTGTGCAAGCATTTTTACTCTGTAGATTTTTTTTTTTAATCAAGTAAAATTAAAAGGATACTGACTTAAGGTATTCTGAGTATAATGAGCAATTTCCTTGCATACCATAAAACAACCATAAGTGAGAAAGCAGAGCACAGAGTCTAAGCGTAACCAAGTTAGATCTCATTAGTAACAGTCAGAGTGAACTCTGTGTGTGTTTAGCTCCCAGTTGTTCTGGGAGGAGCTCAGGGTTCTGGTATAATTAAGAACAAAATGAGAGTAAGGTGGGCTAGGGTGATTCTCTGTGGTTAAAAATGTTCTCCCCTCCTACCACTTTCTGCTATGAAGTCTTTACCTGAAATTTAACCCTACTAATCAGATATAAACTCTTCTGAAAAAAGAAATCACTTTTGCATCTGTTAAATGGAAGTATAAAGACTCAAATAAGTGATAAATAAATTTTTAAAAAATTGGTGTATGAAACAGGCCTACATACAAGGCTCTAATTTCTGCTCTGCCTTTCCTTTGCCCATTTGACATATTAAAATTATACAGCATGAACACCACCAGATAAGAACCACTAATTACAGTTTAAGTAATATCAGGATTATCCTAGATGGCAGAAGCAGTACTGGTGTATGTTCAATGTAGTGAAGTTCTAGCTATATCTTCTCCCAGAGTGTCCCTCACAGGAGATAGGGCAAAAAATAAATGCACTACTGCCTTCAGACAAGAATAATTAATGCAATTTTTCAGACAAGTTTGACCCACTATATATGTTGGAAAGCGTTCTTACAATAAGAAAACAATATAATACATTTTTCTGCATCTTCTCTGAGCAGCAAATACATTTAGTTTGAAATGGCCTAAAGGGAAGATACATAGTAGTAGTTGCTTATTAAAATATTGGCAATACTTTAATAATGTAGTGCCAAAATAGTAAGTCTTCTGGAATATGATTTATTAAACTCAGCCAGAGTTACTATTTGAAGAAAACAGGTCATCATGAATGATGAAAATATTTGTAATCTCAAAGTGTGGGAAACAGTTTACATCTTTATAATAAACTGGAAGAAAGTGGAACAGCATTTCAAAAAATAGCAGTCTAAAGCTAAGCTTTTAAACCTATATTTAGATGCTGCTGGACAGATTCTCAGCTGATATAAATTGTCTGTTCCACTGACTTCAACACACTTAAGACAACCTGTGAATTTTGCAAATCTACTTCCTAAAATGGGATTTTGGAAGTGATAAGGATGTTAGGAATATAAATGTTATTGAAGTCAATGGGACTAATGGTCTTAAGTCACAAGAATGCTTCTTACAACTTCATTGTCAGGTTAATAGAAATAATAATCACTCATTCAACAAATTTCACATCTGAAAAAAGGTAACGGATTGTGATGGTTTCGATGTTTGAACATCTTTCTGAATCTTTATTGGCTCATTCCTTCTGAGATGAAACTAAAGAAACAAGCAAGGCCATATCTACAGTTTTTCAATAATGCAAAAGCTGAGAAATATTTATAGTTATCTTTAAAAGTCAAAGCAAAGTGGTATTGAAATAGGGAACAAGAATAAAATACTTTACCTGACAGTGTTTCAAAGTATTTTGATAAATCACTAAAGATGCTTCGAAGTGATATATGCTAGTTTTTATGCTAAAATGATTATTTAAGAGGAATGTCAGCATTCAATACACACACTGTAGTTATACAAGAAGTGATTCATCTATATTATTCTGCTTACTTTCTCAATTTGGAATAAAGTCTTAGCTACAGAAGAGCATAAGAGCTATAACTCTCTACAGGTTTAGATACTTCCAATTTGCAAACTTAACCTCTGCAAAACACCTAGTATTATTTTATATGTATTCTGCCAAGGAAGAATCTAGTCTACTTCACTTTATATTGCTTTAAAAACAAATTACTATGTGATTTTTATATAGTTTCTATGGTGCTGCTTAGAACCCTTGATCCTTTGAATCTCCTTATATGCAGTCTCACCAATTTTGAGAAATAACCAACGTAAACAAGAGTTACAAGTAATTTCAACAAATATGTATTTATGATAATTACAAGAGGAATAGGACAACCTCCACCACTTTGCCTTATTTCCATCTGATTTGTTTGCTAGACATTTTGTAGTTGAGGATAACTGGCACATTAATTTGGTGCAGATCTACATGGTAGTTTGGTAGTGGAATTAATTAAAAGTTTGGCATTCCCAGTGCACATTTAATATTCTGGCTTATTTTTCAGGTGTGAAAGAGTTATAGTATTGCTAGGTGATTGATAAGGGAATAAAAGAAATAACAGCCCATGACTCACACAATTTTTGATTTAATCAGTTTGTAAAATAAAACAAGCAAATAAATAAATAATTTACCAGGGCGGGGCGGGGGGAGGAACCTGTATACTCCCCACCACCACTTTATAGAGCTTCTACTTTCTATGGTTCTATGTCTAAATTTGGGGGGAAAGAAAGAAATGGAAAGAAAGAAATGGAAAGAAAGAAATGGAAAGAAAGAATGTTAGAGAAACATGTCAATTTTTCACATTATATTTACAGAAAAAATAAAAGTACACTTGGAATTCAAAGGATAGAAAAAATTACATTTTATGAAATTTTATAAGTGTGACTTCTGGGTGAAAAATGGGATTCTCTGTTCTCCCCCCACCCCCCTAAGTTTTTGTTACAATATATATTTAATTGTGAAGCCAAAACAGATACTTTCATTATATATGCACAAAAATATTGTTTTCACACCTTCACTTGTTATCCAGAAGGAAAAGCTTTATAGGTGGCATCCTTCTTGTTTCCATTTCTCTTTGAAATATTTTTCATGGGAAATTTTAGATGAGACTGACCTTCTGTGCTTTCAAATTTTTGGAAGAAAATGTCTCCATTGTCCTTTATCAAGGAAGATATTCAAGCATTGATAGTAAAATATTATACAAAATAGGATGGATTATTTTTCATAGAATTTTTGAGAAGCACTCTTTTGTGGAACTAGAATGCACAGAAGTACTGTTGTAAAGGAAATAGTTGCAGTTAAAACCCAGAGATTCATTACAACTTGAAACATTTGCAGAAAAAAGCAAAACAGAAGATTAGCAACTTGACATTATATTGCCATACAATAGGTAAGTCTAAACAATGATTTTTAAGCAGAGTCTGAATTTTGACAGCAAACATAATTAGCAGCAATTCTCAGAAATAAGACCGTATGGCTAAAACATATTGCCTGTGTTTTCTCATAGTTATATTTTATTACAATCAAAGCCAAAAAATATGCAATCAAGAATAAAACACATTGGTTTACATTTTAAGACTGAAAACACATCAATATAAAATGGCTAATTTTAACAAAAGGAAAAAAACCAAACCCTATCATCATCATTATATCCTAAAGTCCTTTTATTCCTAACTCAAACCAGGAGCAAAATTACAGGTATGTAATATTTTGGCAATGCAGAAAGATTGCACTAAAACAATTGCAAACCAAGGGGACAGAGATAACTGGAAAATAAGTATCTTTCAGAAATGTACTGATTTAAAACAACAAAGAATAACAGAACAATGCATGCAAACATCTTCAAAGGAATATCAAAGTGCTGATCAACACAACGATCTTACAATGGAGTTATATCATTTGTGATAATAACTTACCATTTCTGGTTGATTTCAGCCAGTTTACTTAATAACCCTCAAAATTTGCCTTATGTGGAGAGCAGATTTGATGTTGCAATACACCAACACGTTCGAACTGTCAGGACTGCAACATGTGCCATTTATGTTTAATCTTTCCACAATTTTCTGGTGAAAACTAAAAGTGTGTGCCAGTAGGAGGTCAGACTGGCCAGTCAGGGGCAGACTGAACGCACATCCCAGCATGTCCTGCCTGTCAGGACACCCACAGACAGCTCCTCTGGCAGCTGTGGGACAGGGACCAGCCCAGGCGCTTCCCCCACCTCCTACCTCCAGCAGTCTGCACTGAGGAGACCCACCCCCAAGCCAAAAGGGTTGGTTTTGCCTTTCAGCAAAATGCAGAGTGATGTTTTTCAATCTTAAAAGGAGGAGAGAGAAGGTACAGATGACTCTGATACCTTGGAAGCTTCTCATTCCTACCTCTCATGGCCAGTTTATCCTTATTTGTTACTCTGCTAACCACACACAACTCTGTCCCTTGTCCAAGCAGAAGAAATAGTTCTCTTCCAAGTTGCCTACCTTGACTGTGTGTGTAGAGACAAACACTAACATATTTTCTCTCAACTTCTGTTTCCTTAGATTAAGTAACACATTATTTTTAGGGCCGTTCCATACAATACAATCGGCGTTCGTTATTTTTCCTATCAGATTAGGACCTTCTTTAGCTCTCTCATCCTCGTTTCATTTGGATCTTTTCCAAATGAGGTCTCCCTCATTTTTTATATAATGTCACAAACGCTTCTTTGTCTCTACTGAAAGTACTTTAACAAAGAACATTTGGCATTATCATGGCTCTATTAGATCAATGACTCATAGACATTTTACACCCTACTAATACACTTTTTTTCCCAAATAGGATTTCTGATTGAAGAAGTCCTAATTGATAACATAAATTCCTATTAGTCCCTTGGTACATGACCTTGCCCATTGTACTATTAAATTTCACCAAATTTTTAACTGCTCTCATCTTCAGAATTAATTATATAGTTCTTCCAAGTTTAGAGGCTGTACTTGAGAACTTGATCTACAATTTTTACTCTTCACAAAGGAAATTAATTCTGAGCAATAGCTGAAGGCCAAGAGAAATCTCTAACATTAGCTGCTAGGGACCCAGCCCTTTGGTAACATCTCCATTGTATATTATTTCCTAACAGCACAGTATTGCAGAAAAACAATAGCTGTAATGCCTACTGTCAAAAAAACCAAAGAAGAGATGAAAAGCCACAGGTTCAGTTGTGAAACAGTGAGTCATTAGGATGAGTACAACAAATTCAAGTATTTTCTCATCAATTACCAGCACCTACAGTTTCTCAGACACTAGTGACTCACCACTTACAAACGCGGTTTCTACAATTTTTCAAATCTCTACTGAAAGAAATCCCCCAAAGCCCTAAAAAGGTGTTTTCCTCAGCCCAAATATTTCTAAGAGCGAAGACCATATTAACTACTTTAATTTACTCAAAGATTTTTGAAGATATATAGGCAGGTTGCCTGGCTGCTTAGTGCAAGCAACAGCACGGGTATAGTTTCCAGATTCTTTCCTGAGATACTACATATTCTTGATAGCTCTCAGGAATTCAACAGGATGTTAGTGTCCCAAAACATTCAATTTAGGAGTGGCAGGTCTGCTGACATTTCTTGCTGTGAAGAGCAATGAATATTTATGACAGAGCCTAATCTCAGAAAATATAAAGTTCAATGCAAATTAATGAGCTTCTACTGGAGTAGTAACCAGACCAGGCTTAAATACAACTGTAAGATAAATTAAAAGCTTTTGTTGTTACATTTGAAATGTGCTCAGAACATTGCTTTCCCAAATAAGTTATAAATTTAGCTACTAGATTTGCTTGAAGAATTGGTGATTTACTTCAATTACTGTAATAACTCTGTGCTGTCCTGACACAACCACAGATCCTCAGCATGCAGACATGCAAAGTGATGAACATTAGCGAGGGGAACAGTCTCTGAGCTTTGTGTATGTGCCACGGTTCCTAGAATGCTTGGCCAAAAAAATTAGGAAAATTGGTAATTTAGATTTGGGGTTGGGGTAAATTGTAGACTAGCTAGTCTAGGCCACACTATTTTTTAAGAGCAGAAAGTCAGAATGCACTTTTCCTAGAGCAGGCCAAGTAAGGCTCTCTGACACCAGCAGTTACATTGCTCACGGGGTGTAAGTCTTCAGCAGCCAATATAATCTAAACCTTGATCCTAATGCTCCCCTCACTTTCTTGTCCCCCTGATACTCAGCACATTTCCCGTCTTCTCTTCTAGCACTGACACTCAGGCTATCCTGCTACCTACTACTCCTTTTTTGGTTTTCGCTAGGTTGGATCCCAGTCTATAAAATGACTGACTGCAGCTATAGACATATCGCATATGTGTATATAGCATATATATGTGTATGTACTTATAAGTGTATATATATACACATATATATCTATATCTGTACATAAATACACACACATAAAATGCATAGTTATATATATGCTTCTTAAATATGTTATAGTTATATATATGCTTCTTAAATATGCTGGTGTAATTACGCTAGAAGGTATTTTAGGCTTTACTGATTCCCTCTTCTCTCCTATGAGGGTTCTTTCATCAGCCTGAATATCCTGGTTCCTTTGAACACGAATGCAATGGCACGGGTCTTTATTACTAATACACAAACCAAGTTATACTCAAACTCCCAGAAAACAGTCAAGATGGAAATCAAACTATAGTCTGTACTAATGTGAAGTCTGCCTAATATAACTGCCTTATCACTTACAAGGGGTAAAAAAAAAAAAAACAACTAGGAAAACAACGTAAGGATTTAACCAGCTGCCCTTTGGAAGAAGGGCAATAACAATATATTCTTTTCAATATTCTGGATTTAGATCCAATTTGAACACAAACTTTTGGTTTTCACTTATTTTGGGAGACTATCAGACTGTATTTAGAAGATCTACTGCCTAACAGTACATTTATTACAACTAAACATCCAGAAAAAGGGCACCAGGCCTCAAACTGCAGCCAGAACTGAAGCAATCAAACCCAAAGGCTGACTGCAGAACACAGCTGCTGCTGCGTGATTTAAGGTTGACTCATCATAATGTAAAAGTTGTTTTCTACAGTGTAGGCAGCACAAACATGACTTCTGTATTTGTATCCACTGTGAACTTTCATTCAACTAGTTTGAAATAACTTTCAAGAAACAACTAATGGTTGGAAAAGGTTTACTTTCTATACCAATATATGTTAACACAAACAGAAGTGTTTAGTGCCTGAACTCCTGCACATTCAGTAAAATCCACTTACCAAACAGTGGGAAAACATAGTGGTACTTTATATAGTTTGCATAATTCCTCAAAGAAAATTATTAACTATCCTGTGCATCACAGTGGTTGGATTAATCATACAAATTAGGAAGTCACTCTCAGACCATTCTGTGGTTCCTACAGGAGTGTCCAATATTTAGAGCCATTCATAAAGGGTAGCCTTATAATGAAGTACAGGCCTTGGAGTTCACAGCCCCAACACAAGAGGTGTTTGGTAAATGGCTTCAAAAACATCAACACAGACACTGCTAGCCTAATAATTATTTAACCATTAGGTAAAAAAATGCCTCATTGTGCAATTGTGCAGGAAAACAGCACTCCCATTTTTTTGCATCAGAGGTGAGACAAAGCCATATAAGCTGAAGCTACAATTAAGAGAGTGAGAAACAGAGAAGATAGTAACAGTGGTTTGAAAGCCGTTTATCTGGACTGAAATGGGAATACTGAGACAATAATGCGAACACCTAATTCACCAAGCCAGGTGCATACACACATGCATGCATGCACACGCAAACACTTCAGAACATTTATCAGAAAACTCATTAACTCCTGGTTCACCATCATGACTTTAAAATAGCAAAATATATTTGGTAAGTAGTTATGCTCTCAATAACAGCCTCCTCCCTGTTCTTAAATTTTAGGCCTATGACAATTTGAGGAACAAGAACAGTGCAGGCAGAAATGCTAGCTCCTGACAGGAGCCATGTGCTAGGCAGAGGCATTTTGGGGAAGGTGAGGTGCACCTACCAGAGCATCCCCATGCGGTGCCGGGGGAACAGCAGAAGCACTTCCACACAGTTACCACTGCCCTGATCGGTGTGGATGCCTTCAAATCGGTGGGGGACAAAAAAGGATTATTGCACGGGGAGGTATGCACACTAACCCTTGTACTGCGAGCTGGTATTGTCACAGCACCTCCAGAAACCGGGTGTGTTATTACATCTCTTCACTAATCATTTGTATGTATACATACATATGTGTGTGTATGCATCAATATATGTATGTATGTAAATACATATGTGCTCTGATACATAACTGAAATGTGCAACTAACTTAAATGTATTTTTTCTTATAAACTTGAGAAAAAACTTTAAGGGGGGTGTTTTCTGTTTCACTAGGCACAACAGATGAAAAGTGCAACTGTAATCACAGGTTGTTATAGCGCTGAACCCAGAGATGCTGACACATTCACTGACATTCACTGACAACACCTACACAGATAATATTAAACAACCCACATCGATAATACTGAACAACTCTGACAAACAAGCAGACCTCGTACTGTTGCAGAAGAGGAAGGAAAGGTGGAGGTGCTCACTAGGTGCATCTACCTTCCTGATTTTAGGCTCAAGACAATTTCTTTTTGGTGCAAATTTGACTTGTGCCATCTATACATGTGGACACTCAAGCGTGTCACAGGTGCTCTCACAGCAGTTTCCTTCCTGGTGAAGCCACGGTAGGAGCTGCCCTGTGCTCCTCAGCGATCAGCCTCCTACACATGCTTGGCACACGTCGAGGTCACTGACCAGCACGGACTTCACTGTCATTAAAGATGCAATGTGGACATACAGTCCCGGGACTGCAATACGCTATGGCAGACAGTCTGTCCCTCTCTGCATCAAACAGCGAGTAATGGACACATGCAGCGGGGGGAACGTTGGGACCCACATGAGAAGACCTTCAGGAGTAATGTCTGGCCTCTGAGTTTAGTAGTTCCAGCCTTTGTCAGGATGGCTCTGGACAGGTAAGAGGAAAATAATCACAGTGAGAAGTCCTCCACATCAGCTAAGCAAGCTAAATCGCTGCTGGGAGAAGATCAAGACACTTTAAGCAATACAAAATCACCTGTCAAAAGGACTTGAGAAAATCCAAAGCCAACATGGCAAAGAAGAAAATACAGGAGACTTAGAAGGCATCCTTTAAAAAGATGAAAATGTGTTCAAAGAAGGAAAACAGAACAGAATGGTTAACTATAGAAGGCCAGAAAATATCTTCAGAAATATTTGAAAAAAGGTATCAAAAGTAATAATAAATCTTTCCTCAGGCCCCTCAGGACCAGGAAGCCCGCCAGAGTATATGGAAAAGATATAAAAGGAATGCTCAGAAAGAAAGAAGGTCAGAGCAGAAAAATTAAATTAATGTCCTGTATTTGTATACAGAGTTTGGGCAGGCTCCCATGCTGCAATGCTTACCCACAGTTAAGAGCTCAGACAGCATGCATGTATGACACACAAAACCTCTCACAAAGTGCTTCAGTGCTAGATGACTGGGAAGTGTGTAACTAATGTCACAATAATTTTTAAATCATTCCAGGATAAGCCTAGGAAACTACAGACGAGTGACTTTGAGAACTGTACCAGACAAATTAACAGAAACTCTTTTAAACAATAGAATAAGGGGATACGCAGACAAATATGACACACTGGGGAAATTCAACATAGTTTTTGTGATGAGTAGGGATGACTCAAAATACTTTTGGAGTCTTTTGAAAGAGTCAAGTGTACAAAAGAGCTGGACAATAAAGTCTACCCTTTATTTCCAAGAGATATATGCAAAGGTCCTTCACTGAATGTTCTTAACCTAAGCAGCTATGTGACCACAGAGGGTCTTCACATGGAAAAATAAATGACCAAAGACAGGAAAAAATTCCAACTTTAAAGGAGTGCGTGGAGGAGGAGGAGCTGTCAATAGTCAGACTCTGGGCTCGGGCACATGCTGGGTAGTTTACAAATGACACAGAAAAGGATGTTAAAGAAAAGAGGTTTACAGTCACCAAGTTACTCAGATCCTCCAAGGTAAATGTTGACCACTGCCACAAACAGGACTGAGGGACTTGTCAGTCTCCTGCTGCAGTTCTCTAAGTGGTTCCTCCCTTGGCAGCCTCCTCTTTTCCCATATCTTCCCATCCAAGTTGAACTACAGCCTTATTCAGCAGCATAGAAAACTGGGAATTACATCTCTCCACTCTGAGAAATTACTCAAACACAGAATAATTAAACACTGAAGCACAAACCGCCTCATTCAAAGCCCATTGAAGCTAATAGGAATCTGTCCAGTGATTTTAATTGCTTCAGTTTGGGTGCAAAATGACTGAAAACATCACTGGCAATTGGAAAGCCTCGCCTGTAGCTTCAAATACATATTCTGTAGGGTAGTATTACAGAACAGAACACTATGGAGCTATCGGGAGCCGTGGTCTATAAAACACCATCCCGAGCTATTACACAGTAATATTACATGTTGTTACAGAGAGTAACAATCAAGTACACTTTTATCCAAACAGAATAATAAAAATTATCTTAGTTGGTTCTTCACACCAACAGACAACCCTGTGAACTAGGTGACAAAATTGTTCAAACATATGAAACTTGGCCAGAATCTCACAAATGCTCTGAAACATTTAACAGAAATTCAAGAGAAAAAAAAAGATTTTTCTATTTTGTTGCACAAATTAAAGCTTTTAATAAAATATTAGAAATTATTTGCAATATTGGCCAGAGATTTCCAAATATTTCTAAATGCTCAAAAGATCCTGGAAACTAGTATCAATAATAATCTTTAATCAAACCGTATAAGAGAGAAAACAAATTACTGATTTTATAAAACAGTATTGCAAAGATCTATATACTAAACATACAAATATTTTCAGCATGTTAAAAATATCTGTAAGCCTATTAGTATTTTCTGAAGAGAAAGTACTGCTGACAGAAAATACGAACATGCTGCAACATTTTCATTTGAAGAGCAACATATGTCTCCAGCCCAATATGATACAGCAAGACTGTTATTTTAAATGTTTGGTATGCTTGTCAGAAGAAATCAGAAGAATCTTCAAAGCATTTTATGAACAATGCTTCACTAATTTTCTATCAGGAAAGTGTCTGGGAATACAGTGATACGTTTGGACATGTTTTAGATGCCATAAAATTATGGCAACAAATTCAGCAAAGGGAAGCTCTCATTTTTTAATGCAAGTTGTATTAAAGAGGGACACTTTGGAGATCTATGCTCTGGTTAGAGAGCTACTTTTCAGCGAACTGTAGTTAGTATTTACTTAATCTGATATTTTTGTAAATAATTTGAGAACCTTTTGCATTCAGTTACTATGGATACTTTTTACAACAATCTTGACTGTTGAGCTAGTATGAAATATAGCAAAATTAGAGCTATGGTAAACACAAAGCACATTTAATTCCTGTTTATGCCAAAATGCTAAATGTTTCCTGTAAAAATTATTTATACATATATTTTACAGCACAGAACACATGAAAGAATATGATCTGCTTTTCGATAACATCTTTTAAGATGCTTTTAACATAGCAATAGTACTGAGCAGAAGTTACTTAAAACAGTCTTACAATACATTTCACATCTATTTAAAAGCCAAATCACAATATTAAAATTATTTATTTGCCTTCCTTTTCATGTCTTTTCTTCCATTAGAACTACTGGACAAACTACCAACATAATCAGGTTATTTTATTCACGCTCTATCTAATAAATTGTAGCATAATTAAGTCTTTAAGTACATATCTGAAAGACTTGCATCACTATTTTTGCAACTAGACTGTAAAATACTTTCTGATTTATATTACTGCATTCGTTTTCCTAACTGCAGACGGTTCTATTGTAGACACAGTTTTCTCGTAACAATTTTCCTTCTTTTATTGGCTGAGAAGATAAAAGCCTGGTATTTAACATTTTCCTGTTTCCCTGTAAAGCCTAAACGATATACCGATACTGCTTTAGCTCTACTTGCCACACTATCATGTCTGCATTTGCACGTGGCCTCACCACTCTCCTCCTCCAACCTCCTACACTCAACCCTGATCTTCCCAGGCCCACTCCAGTATGCAAAGAGATGCTGCTTTAGATGAGTAGTTATTCTCTTTGTATAAAAGAGGTCAAATTCACCCTAACTAGGAAGCAGGACGTATATCCTCTACATCAACACTCTGTAATATGTGTTAACTCCTGTCCATCTATTACACTGTGCACCTTTTTTTGCTTGCAGAGAAAACTGCTCTAGAGGACAAAAGAAGCCCAGAAATGCATAGTTCTCCCATTTTTGTCCCAGCTGATGCAAAAATGACCTTGTCGGCTTTCTTCCTCTTACGCTTACTTTATTTCATAACACAGCTGTCCCTTTCATCTAGCAGTTTTAAGGATAGCATTTGCATAAGCAAAACCTTTTATTTCCAGTCTGTCTCAGTAGTATATAGCAAAGCCTTCTGCCATAGCAAAGAGCAGAGAACAAACACATCTACAAATAATGTTTCCCTTGGTACAAGAATCAAAGAACTTTCGTACGTTCAGAATCATAGGTAGGTAGATAACATGTATATACTACAGCATGTATATAGCCTTTCAGATGATAAATACCTCAAAGGCTGCAAATCTGCTGTCCTGAACAGGTCTCATTTTTAAATGCAGATAAACACTTTGGTGGCAGATTGAAGCTTTTTTTTTGTTTTTCAAAATAGTAAATGTAACTCAGAACACAGGAAAGTTTATACAAAACAGTGTTTTCAACTAATATGAAGAATATTGCTTTTAACACAAAACATAGCTTTCCTTTGGAAAAGGAAGGTGCTGTGGATAAAAGCCCACAGGAAGTAGCGAAAATGTCACTATATCCCATTATAGGCAAAATGCCTGCATAGGAGATTTTGATAAATGCATGCTTGCTAAAAAGGGTGCCCTTTTAAAATGAGCTAAATAATATGCAATTCAGTATTAGCAGCGTTTCATAAACACAGTCTATTGCCACCACTGTAAGTCTCATTTATAATGGGGACATATAACCCCAGTTTATAACAATCCCAAAATCCATGGATATTTTTTCATTGGTTAGGATCCCTGTTACAGAAAACAATGATATAATGCTGGTCTGAATACAAAAACATATTCCTTGCTTTATACAGTGCAACCTCCTACATTTAGCATGGGAAGTGTATAATTTATTTTTCAGTTCTTTACTGTTTCCTTTTCAAAATATCATTTAAATGTTGGTCAAATTATAGTGACAAACTATAGCAACTTTCTTTTTTGGTAAACAGTACCAAGAAACACTACCAAATTGACATTTCTTCAATATTCTGATGATAGAGGTTTCTAAATAGTATTGTAAACCATGAAATACATTTAACTTCTGTACAGATCATATGGGGAGATTGTTCTACTGAGGTTACACTGAGTATGTTTTCAGTACATCAGATTACTTCTTGATGAGGAAAATACTGTCACATAATCACTGGCCAGGGTTGTCTCATATGTTGTTTTCCAATTTTGTTTACATCTCTTATTTTAAAACGTCATGTTATAGATTTTGGATATTGAGTTACAGTCAGCTAATGTACCAGTCTCCATCCTCCATTATATGTTTGCTTTCTGCTAAAAGCATTCAGCAGAATTTCTTTAAACCACGGAAAAAATAACTCTTAACAGAAATGACACTATTGCATTGCCAACAATAAAAATATTTTGCACTTTTGGAAATTTCAGGTGAAAGAGACTTATGTAAATATTCAGCCACTTACTTTGGTAGAGTTTTCAAGTGATTTTCTCTTAACTCCAAAATTCGCAATTTGACAAGTCTAGAAATATGATAGAAAATAATTAGTTCATTCAATGAATTAGTCCAGGAATTCAGAAGAATGATTTGAAACTACTTATTTCAACAAAAAAAGAGTCCGCTTAATGCACAATAGTCAGGTGTCCAGTTATTGTGGGGCTGAATATGATACAAAATGTATTCAGAACCAAATAGCTTCATGTAAGGACAGATAGCTTCAGATAATGACACTATTGCATACCTGTTCTGACCTGAACTCTTCTGAAAAACTTTGACATATATCAGTTTTTCATAGTAATTCTAAACTATTTTTATTAATTATTCAAACAAGGCAAACATAGTAGAAGTTCATTTCTCTCAAACATTTCCAGACCTATTAAAGGATAAAAAGCAACTGCTATTTAGTTCACAACTTACTTTCGCATTTTTTGAGCACTGAATTGTACAACTCCACACAGGCAGACCAATACTACAGAATAGATCTCCACTGAATTTACTGTATTTTAAAAAGAAATGGGACATGTGCTTAAGTGTTGGCATAAATTAGAACCTATACACAACTGTACTTCATAATTCCATATCATTGTGCAAACTCTAACTGGCAATATTCTTTAAGCCACAGCAATAAATTTCATGAAGTAGAATAATGGGAAGGAAGGAGGACACATCAGGTGAGAGATGAAGAAACTAATGTATTAGAGTTCCAGAATTTGGGGCATAATCGTCTAGGAAGATAATTTGATAAACATGAAAGGATTTTGATTCATGTCACCCTTTTGCTGGTTCTTTAATCCCAGTTTATAATCAATGTGGGAAGGAAAAGGAAGAGGATATAAAACCAAAAGGATGAACAAGGTCCTTTCCTCTTCATCTCAAATTGTACAACTCCACTCTCAGAAAATCTGGAGTATCAAATCAACTATTTTTGGAGGTACATTCAATGCATGAGCTGACCGTGCCCAGGATTGCTCAAGGCCTATGTGAAACTGAGCAGTTCTGCATAACTAATTTGTAATTGTATCATATCTAAACAGAGATGTCAGCCCAGAGGCATACTATTAAAGCTTTTAGGCTGATATAGTTTCTAAATGTGAAGAAAGTTTATTGAGGAACTTTATGGTGAGTTTCAGTGATTTCATGAATGCTGCTTTGCATATTACTCTGTTTCTACAGTCCAGGTCCTTTAGTGCCATAAGTGTAAACATGTGAGAAAAGCTTTTAAAAAATAGAGCAAAGCTTTAAATAGTTCTCTGTCCAGCACACCATCAGTTTTCTGTTTCACGGAACCTCAGGCTTCCCAATATCATGCTCTTCTAGAAAACTATGATTTTACCTTTTTTCTAAGAAATAAAGCAGAAAACATTTCAAGTCCTACAGTTGTGCTTAACCAGGACTAAAAAGAGCAACTTTAAATGAGAAATGTGTAGAAACGTTTACATGATGCTCACATAGACTCCGTTCCTGACTTTATTCACATGGCTAAATGAGACTACAACAGACTAACGGAATATTATTGTACCAGAAGATATAAAAAAAGCACTAAAATTTGGAGAAGAGCAATAAGGGAGATACAATTGAAGAGCTACGTGTGTCTAGTAAAAAAAAAAAAAAAAAGAGCAATGTCTCTATGCTAATGTGGGAAGCTTTGGAAACATGACAAGGATTTGTAAATGCAAGACACGAAACAGATAATATAGGAGCAGAAAAATAATAAAGGAATAAGAACCACAACTGGAACTAGTGTAATTTCATTTAGCTAAAATATGCATTTGTAAAAGAAAAAAAAAAGTTAGTGCTTTCTGCTAAAAGATTTAGAATACTAGACATGTCCTTAAGCAACAGATTATTAGACAAAGTACCAGCAAGGCTTTAGAAGAGCATAATGAATATAAACACTACACATCTGATAAATTGCAGGGTATTTAATATATTTATTTTTCCTTGACATTTGAACATAATGTCTGATTCCAAACTGCAGAAGCAGGCTGTCTTAGAATTTACTCTGATGTTTCAAACACTCATCAAATGCAAACAATGACAATTTTTCTTCCTCTTTCTTCAACTAGGCATTTTCTAAAGGTATTCCAGTGTAAAGCCCAGACTCAGCTCTGCGTCAGTGACAGGCCCATCAAGTGAATGCTGACAAAGCAGCACTTTCTATTTCTCAATGCCTGAGCATACCAATGTCATTTCCAACACAAATTATATCACCTCAGTATTAATTTTGGAATGCTGAGTTGATGTTCCCAGTAGAACAATAAAACACACATACAGTTAGCTGGATGGACCAGGAAAAAATTAATACAAGGTGTATTCTGTAACACCACCATATATTTTCTCTGTTAATCCTTTGTCTTCTGAGCTGTTTGCCAAACTGGACAATCCAAGGGCAGAAAAGTTCATCATTCCCTCACCAGTGTAACAGAGGTGGAATAAACTTGACGTTTCTGCCAGACCTGTGCAGTGTAAGGATCCACTGGCTTCTACTGCCCTCTTAAATGGCCATGGCAAATTGTGTTAACTTTGATTCCCCCCGCCCCCGCCGCTTTGTCCTTATCTAACACTTTTTGGCTCAGTTTCTGCTGCATTTATTTTTACTCTCATTCTACATCCTTTCTGCTCTGCTGTCTTTTGAATCTTCTCTCTTGTTCTTGCTTTCATAGTTTTTCTTTGGTTACTCCACCACGCTTAGTCATTTCTTTCTTCCTTTCTGACGCACAACACTTTTTCTTTCTTTTCATTTTTCAGTAGGCACAGACCATATTGTTATTTTCTGCCCTTGCCACAATTTAATAACACATTTGATCAAGGACAGGCCTCTTCTTCAATTTCTATTTCTTCTCACCTTTTCTCTAAACCACCAAACTGTATCACTTCATCATAAAATTCTTGCTGACATAACACTCTCTCTAGCAACAATCATTCATCAAAATAGGGATGAAAAGCCAAAATCTCTTGGTTTTTTGTTTTGTTTTGTTTTGTTTTGTTTTTAAAGAGAACACAGCTTTAAAATGGTCCCTTAAAGCCTAAACTGGGTTCATATGAAAGAGCAACGTGCTTTGATGACTAATTCTTACCTTCCAAAGTTAGCTGGAAGAAACTCCAAAAAGGCATCATTTAGATAGAGCTGGGTCAAATTTAGAAGTTGTGTGAAGCCATCTGGCAGCCTAAAAAAAAAAAAAAAACAGTTAAAAGCTTAATGTTCACACCGAAGTTGCTATGGAAATAATAACAATGTATATTTAGAAAGAGAAAGATGACTTTCCCTCTCACCTTCTTTTTCTTCCCAAATTCTCAAGAAGAACTTACTTGTTACAGACAACATTTTTGCCCATTCTGATCTTTTCCACATTGCTATAACCACAAGAAATTCAAATGCCTGGCACATTCAAGTTACATCAGCCTTTTCTCCCTTCCTAGCTGAGGGTTTTAAGCCAAAGGTGTTTTCTTTCTTTCTTTCTTTTTCTTTATTTCTATCTCCTTTTTTTTTTTTTTTAAACTGAAATAGTAAAATTTCATCCTTTCATCTCCTTCACTCCGTTTTATAAATCATGGGATTACAACACAGATTTTTTTGTGTCTATTATTGCAAGTTTTTGGAAGGAATAAGGGTTGCCAAAGTCCCAAGAGATTACGGTATGTGAGGACACAGCATGGCTTACTTCCCAAATACATAAAGCATCAGCCCCCTGTGTTTAAAAGGCTGCATCATATGGACTGCTTTGCCGACACTTTCTTTACTATGTGGAAAGACACCACATTTGTTACATAGTACACAGATCTTTTCATACATACATCAATCCTGGATTTCAAACAATTAAAAAGCAATTTAGATTAATCCTGCAATGAACTGCAATGAACTTGAAACAATGCCTTTAAATTTTAGTTCACTTTGCGTAAATTTTCTGCACTTCCAATAAACAAACACAAGCTACTGATACTCACTTAGAGACTGGATTGACACTGGCTTCAATAATTGTTAAACACTTACAACATTTAATATTTTCTGGAAAATCTTGAATTCCTAAAAAAATATTGAAAGAATTATTATACACACGTTAAAAACTGTTCAAATTGTTTTGTTCATAAATGAGTCCATTTGGCATTTTCAGATCAGACAAACTATAACAGGAAGAATACACATACTTTAGTATTATAGTCTAAAAGATGATACTTAAGCACTAAATAAATATACCAGAACAGATAATATGCTTTGTACTAAAACTATTATGCTAATGCTTGATTTATATAATCTTCTAGAGTTAAATAGTGACATCATTTGTACTGGTATTTGTGCCTTTCATGTCTTTCCAAACTGCTTATCTTTTTCTTCTTTGCCTCCTTCTCTTCTCAGGAGAACATATATATAATCCTGAGAGTCTCTAGGCCTGTACTGCTATTACATTTTTCAAAATTTTCAAGAGTGCCTAAGCCTTGTTTTTAAAGCAGACACTTAAGTTCAGACATGCAAAGGTTTTTACACACATAAATATGTAAATGCGTAATTTGGAAATGCACATCAGCAAATTAGTCACTGGCTATATAAATCCTGGTAGTTGGTTACCTGCAGCCTTATATGCTTAAATACATTACATAAGAGCCCAGTAAGTACTAAGCCACTTTGGAGAGTGGAATGGTTCATAAGTGCACTGAAAAATGGTCTCCCACTCCTATTTCTAATGTTTATCAGTCACAAGTCATCATGGGATACTATGCTAAAGCAACCTCTTTTTTTTTTTTTTTTTTTTTTAACAGAAAAGTGGATATCTACCCAGACTTCTCAAAAGTGCCAGACAGGAAAATAGTACATAATCTAGAAAAAGAGCAAGTTTTCTAGAACAAAAGCTTGTTAATTATTAGGAATTAAAACATTATTGTTCATATTCATTACAATTCTTTAAAATACTTATACTTTTGATCTCTTACCATTTTTACTGATATCAAGTTCTTTGAGATTAACTAAGCTAGCAATAGTGGTTGGCAGACTTGAAAGGTCATTGTCTGGTATACTCAGTTTGCGTAAAGCTTGACAGTTGAACAGTTGCTGTAACATAAAAAGATACTTTACAGTGTTTCAGGAAAAAAGATCAGTTTGGGATCATTATTCATACACAGAAGCAACAAATATCACAAAACTACATTTGCTATGTAAGAATTTAATAATCAAAAAATATTTTGAAAAGGCATTATTTGAGAAAACATTTTTACAGGCTGCTCAGTATCATAAACACAGCTTATACACAGTTGACAAGACTAATCAGAACAGTTGATTGATAGCAGGAATGTTCAAAAAGAGCGTTCTGTCAAAAACTGCATACTTATTGCAATCAACATTTTGTAGGTACATAATATTTCATGTGTCATATCAATTGAAATTTTTTGTGGCTAAATTTGTGTAAATTAAAATATTTGATTTTATAATTTAATTTCATGATAGATTTTTAAATATTTTGACTGCATGCAGAGGAAATTTGCTATCTTCAAGAAACAAAATGCTTTGACATTATCAGAATGATATGTTTCTTAAGTCTCCCCCAAAATTCAGGACTTGATTCTAATTTTTAATTCAAGTTCAAACTTTATAAAATGTCAGAATTTCCACTGCACAAACAATCCTCATTTCAACTTGAAGTAATCAATAAATCATGTTGAAAGCACCTATTATTTAACATGGCTGCTTTCCTCAAGAAATATCACTATCTCATACAACACCTTATACATGTAAAAATTAATAAAAGAACCATACTAAGAGAAAGCAGTCATGAAAAGTGATTTCACATTTAGGTACGTTGCATTGCAAGGTTAGAGGTGCCTTATACGAAGAACGAGCAGGTGCATTTTTAGATAGAGTAGCTTATAGCTTCTTCAAGCTCAGTGTGCAAGCAGATACAAGAGGAGAATCCAATATAATTGCTTGGCTTATTTATTGCCGTGCTCCACATTCCACAGCAACAGTACTGTGGAAAATTGACTCTTAAGAGTAACAGGGAAGGGTCATGCATGGCTACCCACCTTGGTGGTACAAACCCTGGTTTGCGCACCCAGCACAGCATCATTGCAGCTGGCCTCCAACCCCCGGTTACCAACCACTCCTGCGCTACCCATCACACCAGACTGCATGAAAGACCTGCTTCACATTACCTGCTTTGTGGCTGTAGGCTCTAAAAACATCGCTTCTTTCAAGAGTTAAAAGTTACCAAACCCCATAGGACTTCCTCTGAATAAGCATTCACCAAATGGCACCAGAAAATTCAGTGGGTTCCAGAGAAGAACAACTGCTCTTTGCAGGCATCTCAAAAGTATTCTTCAAATATTACTGCTATGTTTACAACAGATTTAATCTTTCTTTCAGACTTCTATATCAGAATAAAGTCTATATACTCATCTACAGGCTATTTGAGAATGCATAATAATTTGATTGCCTAGATGAAAAACTCAGCCAATTATCCGGAGAGGCAAAAATTAACACACAAATGGTGTGCAAATGCCAACCTGGTACTTCATTTGAAGTAAATTTTAGATCATTTTGAAACTGCATTTTTCTGCCGTAACTCACAATCCTTTAGAAAAATCCTGCTTTTTCTTCAAGGTAATCTGTTCTCAGAAAACTGAGAGAGAATCACATGAATAAAAAATGAGAAGCACCACACCACAATCACTATCAATTGGCACCAAATATGAAAGAGCCTTTTAACTAAAAGGCACTTTTCAAAATGCCTTTGTATTGACAGGTTTTTCAGATTTCCTCTTACATGAAACGTACTTGTTCCTTCTCAAGACTGTACAACAGCCTCCTCCCCATCACTCAGCAGCTAATGCCAACGGTGGGCAGAGAAGCACAATGCACTGCTACAGCCCAGCAGCCCCGCAGGAGTAACAAAGAGAACCAGTTCCATGCTGGGGCCTGTGGTTCCCAATCTAATTTACAGGAACAGCCAGAACATTTACTGTACACCCTGGAAGCCAAACTGGGTTACACATTTCTGCTTGCAGACAATGTTAATAAAGGGAACTATCTCTCCACAGAATGAGGAATTCCTTTGCAATGCATCTGAGAGCACCCACTTTTTCTCTTTTTTAAGGAAGCACATCATTTTGGACAAGACTGGAAAGTAATGAAATTAATAGGCTCTAGGGTTTGCTCTTAAAATTTCTAGCCACATTACTGTGTGAGAACAACTGTAGACATTAGTAACGTTCAGCATAGGGAACCTGCAGAAATTTGGTACATATACAAACTATACCATGCTATTATACTTGGAAAATGAAATTCCCAGTGCGTGTTCCCAGCCATTCTCCTGGAGAATTCTTCTTTTAAAAGCCAAGGAAGGCTTGGAACTTAAAGTTTTTACAATATCTGAACAGATACAAGACTTTTGAACTGGTGAATGAAGAAGTGTAATAAAAAATATTCCCTCTGGAGTAATTTTATGATGTACTGTTATATCAGAAATAATACAAGAGTGTGAATACAGGTATGTAGGCCTAAAATTGCCCACTTTTTTTTACCCACTGGATTTTCAAAAGGTGACTTTCTCAGTTTCTAGTGCTTTATGGCCTTGCCATCACGATCTTGATGTAATCATCATACTGTATGTCCATATACTACTTTTATTCCTTTCAGACTAGAAACCAAATGGTGCTAAAAGTGCTGTGATTTGAATTATAACAATGGGCTATTATTCTGCATATCTCAAGTTCGTGACTACGCAGCAATAGAGGTTGTTGGCTTCCAGGGCCATTAGAGAACAATATGAAATTTCTGCTCTTTACTTTCCATAGGCATAACTGTGAAATAGATTGGCTAACATATTTGGGGAATTTGATGTCAGGATTACAAAGGAATAACACTTTCTAGCTTTGCAGAACAGAAACGTGATTTCTTATCAGCAGATTTAGAAAAAGTATTCAGTGCCTTTAATGGAAACTATAACTTATATAGAAAATGCCATGCAAAAGAAAAATATAGTTAATTTATAATAGCTACCCATCTATGTGAGCTATACATTAATGATTACCTCAACACTGTTTATATATTGGTTGTATTGTTTGTTCTCAGTGAGGCAATTAAGCATTAAGATGTAGCCTCTAACTTCAGTAGCGTATCTAGCATTACTGGTAACTATTTTACCAATGCATGAGATGGCGAAACACAGTGGTGGCTATTTCTAGAATTCATTGTTAGGGACAGATGAATTTTTCATAAGTCATTAACAAGTAAACTAATTTTACCCATTACAAATTAGTCCAAATTTTACTTTATATTTATAAGAGAAAGCTGCTGGGGAGAATTTTCATCTCATTCATGTTTTTCTGGATACTGATTGCCAGTGACTCCACCTTCATTAAAATCGATACACTTTTTTATTAGTCATTGATTCATTTGACTCATACAAATAGGGACATGCAGCAGCAGCTCATGATAATGAAGTCAAAGGCAAATAAAATAAAAGACTTGGCTATATTTAGGGGAAAATAGAGAATAAGAATGATATGACAATCCTATAAATCCTTAAAAGAAAAGAAAAACATTAGAAACCCATTTCTAATGAAGACAAGAGAAAAAATAGCGTAATTATGATGCATAAAATGTAAGGTAAAAATTTTTTAAAAAACAGGCAGAATGAGTTTAATACATCAGTTTAATGCAAAATAATTTATTAGTTTCTAGTGTATCAGGTATCTAGGTAGATAAGGACTTAACAAGAGTTTTTACCTATGCTTTTTTCATTAAATTTTTAAACATGATAAAGCGTTCTGATGAGAAAAAATTTCAAAAGAATATTGTAACTTCAGAGGCACATAACATTTGGTAATTAACAGAAAATTGACCAAATTTTCTCTGGAATAAGTTATTTGAATTCATATTTACAGAGAGAGGAAAGTTCTGCCTATGGTAGATCATAACATGTAATACAAAAGTGAATGCTAAGTAATATGGTGCCATTTTAAGAAAAAAATGGCATTTTCTCTCCTAGAATATTAATTCAATAGTGAAAAAAGTTCAGACTTTCAGGCAGCAAAAAAATATTTGAAGCAGAGAATTTGATAAAGAAATTATTTGGACTGTTTAATTTACAATAATGATTAATAAAGGCTTAAGACAAAAAATTATGAATGGTATCAAGAAAGCAAATTAACACTCCCATTAATGTCCTCTTATACAAGGCCAAGACTATGTGAAACAATGCGTTTACCCAAACTTAAGACCAATTAAAAGGATTTCTTCAATACACAGTATTTACTTCAAAATATTATTTATAACATAAGAAAAATGAGAAAAGGGTGCAAAAATAGTGTCTTATACATTTAAATCTCTCCAAGGCATGTATTTATCTGCTGTTTTGTTTCACACAGAACAAATACAAAATAGATGATACCACAACACAGTGTAAAGGTTTCATTAGCATGCACATTTCAATTGTGACCGATACTAACAACTATCACCTTCATCCCAATTTCATAATTTTGGACCCTTTACCTTTGGCCCTCAGTTTTTCCATATAGAATTATGGCATATTGCACTTGTTCTATGCCCTGATATATTTGTCTTCCAGTATACACTGCAATTTAGTTTGAATATCACGGTGATGCGTACTTTCAAGAGACCCAAAACAAATATTCCAAAGATCCCTAGCTAAATTAGACACTCTATATATTCTTCAGTATGATTCTTCAGCAGCGTAATCAAAATATACAAAGTTAACCTTATATTATTGTTAAAAGAGAAATAGTCCTGAAGGTATTCATTAGCAATAAAATGGCCTCCACCACAATCCATTTCGTATTTATGGGGACAGAAAAAATACCTGGTTCTCTGCTGTCCTTTCTAGTAGCAGAAGAGTTAAGGCAGTTCTCTGTATCATTTTTCTATGACACTTATAAGATTGTAGCTACCCTGTCTTACCATCTGGAAAGAATTTCTTGACGGAGTGAGCAATCTTAAGCAATGAACCATCATATCCGAATAAAAGAACTCCATGTAATGGAAAAAGTACGTTTTCTACATTTGTAAATAGAATTTATATGAAGTCTCTAAGCAGTGTAAGTAAGAAATATGTTGAGAGATGATGAAGAATGGATTACAGTGGAACAATGTTTAATTAAAGACTTGTAAGCATCTTTCATTATTGTTGAGAAAAATTCAATTAAGGAATGGATTACATTACTTCATGCTTCATTATGTAGCTAGCACCTAGTATTAATTGGTTTTTCCACTACCTTGCTCTCTTTTGTTTCCAGAACACTTAAGTTACAGTAACTTTTAATTCCTTATAGTAAACATTAATCAACAGAAGAACAGATTTAAAGATTCTATAAAAGAAGTTTTACACAGGAAGCATAACTTAAGTAATCTTATTGCAGGACCTCATTTGTAGTTATAAAAATATTAGTCAGATAGTACTGGCATTTCTCCCACAAGGATAAACGGCTTATCCTGACAAAGAGCCTGCTTTTAAAAGCACTGCGACAGAGGATCCAACTGTGAGATCATCGACCCCATATATTAGCATACTCCTGGTCAAGGTATCAAAAGCCATATTAATTACTTGTGCAAGAAGTAAGTCTTTTGAACAATTGTTAATTTCCCAACTTAAGACCTCATTGGCTGCCCCCTGTTCTTGTGCTATTCAGAAGGAGAAGTAGGTGGCCCTACCCCTCCCCATGCAGTACCGTCTCCAGGAACGGTGTCTCAGCTGTTAGGGCTCTTCAGAGAGGGCAGAAAAAACATTTGTAAAAATTTAATTGAATCTAGATCTAGAGTTAATAGCCGTGACTTCCCACAGCAAGCAGGTCTCCTGGTCAAGAGCAAGCCCTATTTCAGAGTTGGAGCACATGTTGAATACAAATTTAAGAACACAACTTTGACATCCATACTACAGGCAGAACACTGATTACCTTAGGTAGCTCTTCAATTTGATTGGCATCTAGATAAAGCTCCTCTAATGTCCGTTCAAAGTTAAAAACTTCCTTTGGCACCTGCTGTAGGCCACAGTGAGAGTAATCTAACACTGATACGATTTCTTCTTCACCACGAAAACACCGGCAGGGCACCAAGCGGCCGATAATTTTCCTTTTGGTTGTCATCTCCAAACAGCATACTAAAGGAAAAGGGGAAAAAACAGTTTTCTGAAACTATCAACATTTTGGGGACTTTAGAATTATTATCAAGACTGCAGTCCACTAATACAGCTTTTCCTGAGGGATATCTGTAGTCTGCATTCTGCATTTCTTATTCTACCTTTCTACAAAACATGAAAAAGTGAGATTTACTGGAATTTACCGGAATTTACCAGTAGAATCACAAAAAGCAATCTCAATACATCATCTGTGCCCCTACACTGGGACAGAAGAAAACAAGCCAAGAGCATCCACAACAGTTGCTTTCCTTAATAATGAAAATTAGCTATGTAAATCCTACACGTATGAACATGCTAATCAGACAAAGTACAAAATGACAACATTTGAACTCCATGTTTTAGTCCCTTGCTCAGTTTGGACTGTGAGTCACTGAAGTGAATCCGAGTCATCTGGTTCTGATTTGCCCTGACAAATGCCCCATTGTATTACACCTGATTTCTCTGAAATCAACAGAGTTCCCTAGCTTTCCACAGTTACTGCTGGAGTATATTCGCTGTCTTTTCAACCGTATGAATAAAGAAAAGTATATGCAAACTTAATTAGTTATAAAACTAGAACAAAAGTAACCCAAAACTAGACAGTTTGTTTACCTGTCATTCCTGCTTCTTTTATATTACGTTGGTCTGCTGAAAACTCAGATAAGAGACTTAGTAGAAATACCATTTATTTTTCTGCAGTAAAATAAATGTCTGGGAAATTTCACCACTCTTTTCCCTAACTTCTTCTAATCTAGATGCCAAGTTCTGCAGATCTTCCTTGCATACAGAGTTTGTATGAGCGCCTCCAACTCATATGAGTAACAGTTTACACAATTGTATCTTACTATTTTTCAGTAGAATAAAAATACTTTAACTCTCTACTCTTGAACTGAGAGAACACTCAATAAGCAGATTTTATACATGTCAAGCAGTCTCTAAATCTGGAACAGATATTGACATTTTTGTAAGTTATTTTAACATGATTATAGATAAATCAGGCTGTAGTGAAACATATTGCCACAAAGCCAAGAAGGGCTAAACCTTCAACTCCCATTTTCTAAACCACTTACAAGGTTTTGAGTTACATTTATGAAAAAAATGCACAAAATTAGTCCAAGTAAACCAAAATAAAGCTCATCGCAGCCCTCATAAAGCCCTCTTCCGCAGGATGACAGTGAAAAAGCAACTGTATATTCATGCAAAGTATCAGTGGAGATAATTCATATTGCTTAAGCCATTATTTATCTCGTATGTAAGATAAAAAAAAATTAATTGGTCAGATAATGCTCCATTCATGGATCTCTGTGACTTTTTTCTCATGTAATACATTGATATTTTGAAGATAAATAAAATGCTCAAATGTTTTATTTCCTTGTTTAAATTTTATTAGCACCTAATCTGCCTCTAGCAATCCCAATAAGATGAGCACATGAATGCTGTCAGAACAAATACTGTTTTTTCATGTTCTCAAGATGACTGAGATGTTGAAACAAACAACAGTAAAACCAGAGTGCAGCTGGTTATTCATTTGGCAGTGCCAATGACAGGCTTTCTGTTGGCTGATTCTGGCTTAAGAGTAAAGCTTAAAACAGAGAAAAGGGTATAGTAATTTTGTAATTCAGCTTGACCAGATGCCAAGTTTGTGGGTATAACATAAAAGTTGTATCTTAATTATAGTCAGGTGATGCAATGAAAACATCTGCATAATACAGTGTACGTAAACTTCTGAAAGTGTAAAAATAGAACACTTACAGGTATGAAAAAATAAGCTAATAATTCACAAAATCTAAAAGTTTTATTTCAGTTCAACAGTATAGTCCACTGCAGAACACAAACTGCCACGCAGCTAAAATTTAAGGATGCCACATGCCACTCAAATTTACTCTGTGAACTTTGATTTTAAGTGTGCTTCATTTAAACTGCTTACACCGAGAACGCTAGATCCCCAGTCAGAGTTCATACTCAACACCATGGCTGGACCTGGTTTCTTGACTGGCACTCAAAATTTCCTGAGATAAAGAAATGTTTATTTTAACATTGCCTCTAGTTTTCCTCTGGAAATAAGGCTATTGCCTTTGCAGCTTAAAACCCTTGGTCAATTTCAAACCCATTTGGGAGCAAATGACTTTTATAGTTTTCTCAACTTCAAAAGATTTTGCATTTGTGACTTTTTACTTAAGGCAGGAAAAATCCCAAAGCTCGGCTCCAAAGCAAGTCCAGTAGGAGAATGGCCCATCACACCATAAGTGCTCCCAGTTCTCTCTCAGATCAGGCTTTCTTCTAATTGCCGTGTTATCTGTTCTCTCCAAATCTTTTTCACTGTATCTGCTCCCACCACCATAGCACATAACACGCAATCAGCTCGTCCGGTCTCGCAAAGTCTGTATTTGGATGTTGAAAGTGGCTTTGGCCATCGCTGCTTAAAGTTAGTCACCTTGCACCTGACTTTAGGATCATCTGCAGTTGCAGCAACTGCTGACTTCAGCAAACCTTCACACCTGGGAAGCAGCAAGGAAAAGAGGCAGAGCAATGACAAGAGGGAAAGCTATCAACATCAGCAGGGCTGCAGAAGGGGCCAAGGGATAAGGAAGTGAAGCACACAGCGACAGGCAGCCTTCAGCCGTGTTCCTGGGACACCCAGCTGAGGAGCCTGTCCTGTCTCTCCCCTCCTGAAGGAGCATCCCCTGTATGTAGCAGGGCAAATGTCCCTGCTGGAAATGAGCCAGCTGCAGGACCCAGCCACAGGGAAGGCAGCACAAACACCTCACGGCCTCCCAATCTCTCTGCCTTGCCAGTATTCCCAGAACCAGCAGCACGACCACCAACACCAATCTGCACTGCATCTTTAGTTCCAGAAATCTCCCCCAATAGCTCATTTGAGTGTACAAGATCGAAACAGGTGAAAACTGTAAAAGTGCTGATCACAGAATATGTATTTCACAAGAAAAATGAAATTAGCTATCAAGCTGCACAGCCTCTTTGTATTAAAGCAGAAGAAGAAACATTTGCAACTGCATATTTCAAACCTTGACACAATAAAAATAAATGTCCTTGGAATATCAAATTATTTGTAGCTTTTCAAGCCATTTGAAGATAATGAACAATTGAACAGTGACATGTACTTCAAAAACTACTCAGAAAAACATTCTTCCCATAGGCATTACAAAGCACTTAGCTTTGCATTATTCTCCTCTATTGTAGGCATACACATTAAACAAACCCCGCATTTCATTTTAATAGAAACCCAGAACAATAACAGTATAATAGAACAGCTAGAAAGTGTACAAATAGTGAAGTGATACAACTGTACTAAAAATAGCAATTACAACAGCAAAAAAATTTTAAAATGTTTTTTCTTTTGCTTATGTAAACAAAAGTGTTTCAATTATTGCAGTTCATAAAAATATCTATAATTTCTTATTTAATAGAAAATTGTGTTAAAAATTAGAAAGAAAAAAAATGCAGAGGATAAACACAAGTGATTTAATTACTTTGCCTTCCTCAAAAGCTATAGTAAGACCCGATTGTCATGATAAATTAGGTTGGTGGGATTAATTGGTTATCTATTGGAACTGTCCGCTTCAGGGAGATAAAAAACGAAACCAAACCAGAATCTGATTTGGACAGATGAGCAATCTGTATTTAAGAAAAGATCAATATTGGAATAAGAAAGGTACTCGAACCTGAATTATGGTGCACTGCTAAGATTTTGTGAGAAAAATTAGTATGAAGTAACTCCACTGCAGAAACTGTTGCTTATAGAATATTTGCTGGAAGAATGGCCATGGGAAAGTACAAACTTAAATGTATTTTGATAAGAAGTGGGTTTGCATGTGTCCATAGTCCGCTCCATTATTTACCCTTTGTAATTAAAAAGAAAACAAACAAAAATGCTGAAAAACCTGTAAAAAAATCCCCTGGGATTTATATTGTTCTTTGCATTCATTTCAGAAAGCACCAGTACAGAATTAAAGGACCTGTGGTACAACTGAAAGGAGTAAAATTTCATGTCCTCTGGACTAATGTTAATTAAACTCTTTATTAATTTCAGTATTATTAATTCCTACCCTGGACTAATTCCAGCTTTGGTAATTACACTTTTCTTACCTACATTTTATTCCTTCATAATTTTCATAAAGCTTTTGTTTTGTTCTGACGGTTCTCTTTGTCCTCTTACTGTAAGAGGATTGCTACTTGAGATCCTTGGGAACAAAATTTAAGTCAAATAGAGTCAACAGAAAGCCAATCTCTCAACTTTGGGAGGTTAAGTCACCATACACATTGCTGCTTTATAAAATTCCTTAATCCCTGTAAGTAATATAAAAAGAAACACCAGTCCTTAGTACTTCTCCCCATTTAAACTAGTGAAAGAAATATAATTCTCCATAGGTGAGTATTAGAGGTTATTGCTCACCGTATGTCACGTGCTATATGTTAAAGCCTATATACTCTAAATGATTTATATCACAGTCAAAAATCAAGAAATTTCAGGTTGTCTATTCAGTCTCACATGTAAGAACACTAAATTTTCAAAATTCATCAGACCACACATAGAAATGCTCAGCAACTTGGAAAGCTATAAAGACTGTCCTGCAAAGGCAGTGGGAGCAGGTGGATTTTTTTGAATGCAAAAGAACTAGGATGGAATGTACATCTTTTTTTTTTTTTTTGCAATTCCGCTTAAGGAAATGTATTAACATCTTAACTAATAACTAATTCTATACAACTGGATTCATAACAAATTGTAATGTACCATTTTTCAACAATTCAGAAAACCAAAATTAAATACAAACACATTTTTCCCCACAAAAGTTTAACAATGTTATGACCTGTTTTCTGAATGCTTTTTAAAAAATATATTCTTTCTTGAATTAAAGAAACTATGAAAGAAATATAAACTGCTCTTTATCAGCTTTATGCAAGCACCTCATTATCATTATCTGCAGTTTATTCCCTTATAAAGAAAATTCTTAATCTAAGAAAAACAGTAGTTTTATGGAAATTAATTACAATCAAATCTAATCTCTTCTCAATTAATGGATCTTTTGTGCAGTAAAACCACTAATCCCTGTTTCTCAGTTATCACAACAGAAGATGTTCTCCTACCTATTTAAAAGACAGAGCCAAAGAAAATTGCTGTATGGCTCACAAAACTCTGATTTAAAGGTGGAACAAAATAGCTCGACAAACTTCAAAACTTCAAGTATCTTGAAAGAACAGGAGAGGCAGCAATTTTTTTTCAAAAGACAAGATAGAATTTATTTTTTCATCTCAGAAGCTTTTTCCTCTGCAATGGGCCTACACATCATCAGATATAGCCATTTTCCTTTTTTTTCCCCTCACAAAGTAATTAAAAATTTGCTTAAAAAACACAACTAAAAAAAGCCATATCTCTGAAAATATTTTTATCTAATCGGTTTAGTTTTATCCTAAAATGTGCAAAGTATTATCTTCATTGTGCTTTACTTTTCCATTAACAGTGTTAAATAACCAGCAACAACAAGTAGCAAGTGGCAATTATTGGGCAAGCAATTTGAAAGAGTTGTAACGTAAATACTAGTTTTAAATTGCCTTTGGAATCCACTCAATTTCTTGTTGATAGTGCATTTAAAATAAGAAATCCCAAATATTGTATTTGAAAGATCTGACTTTGAATTATGAATTCTGAATTATGAAGATCTGAATTATGAAGTCAACCCTCTTGCTCATCTTGGACCTGCAAAACTTTGAATGCATATATTTATACACATGCTAAAAAAAGGAAAAAAACCAAACCCCAAAAAAACAAACACCAAAAAAACAGGGTAGAAAGACTATTAAAAGGTAAGACTATTAATAAAAAGCTTTGTGATTCATAGAAGCTTTGGTTTATATCAGGCTGACTGGCTTATATCAAGCAGTACAAGAATCATCTCATTTCCATAAAGAAACCAGCTCCTATAATGATGGGTACTATTGAATTCTATGCAGCTCATTCTTTAAATGAATGCTATATTACCCTTCACTTAAAAAATAGTCTAGTCTTTACAATAATCAAATCAAACATAATTTTTAAAAATGGTTGCCTGTAGAAGATAGAGATTTGCCCTGACAAAGAAGTACCAGGTGTAATTTTTCCAGCATATTCTGCTGAAAGAACAATCTGAGTGAAAACAGATGAGAAATAACGGTGACACTAACGTTACACATTTTTATTCCGCTACACAGCCAGGACTGATTATCTTGACACAGCCATAAGCCTACTCTCCTGTTAAAAGTTCCACAGGATTGCTGTGTGTTAACATGACCAGCACTACAGAGCAGCTGCTCCATATATACATGTTCTTCAAGCCCTTGAAAGTCTTCACTAAAAACAATTTTAAATCATTGTAGGCAATTTTAAACCTTAGAAGCAAACAATGGTTTTCTGACCTCTTTTTCTAAAGTGTCAAGTAGATATATGAAGAAAAGTGGTGGTTAAAATGCTACTGTCAAAAACTCCAGAATTTGCCTCCGTATAATTGGTAGTATAAATCAGCTTTTCATTTTCTGTTTTTCAGTATAGATTAATTATGGATTTAATTTTTCTACCAAACAAGTTTTCGATGTAACACTTCATTTAAGTATTCGTATCTCAGGGAGGTCTTAGTTCCCTGATGCACTGCCATAATCAACGGTCTAAGTCAAAATTCAAGCAGGAAGAAAAACAACAGGTAGTCAGTACTGTAGGACAAGCCTGCGTTGTCTGACAAGGTATCAAACATAAAATTGTTCACACTCTTGAAATTTCACTCAGAAAACTGCAAGAAATTGCAAAGTTTAAGTGATCTGGTAGTGCTAGAAAGTTACTGAGAAATACTGAAGATAAAGACCTTAGAAGTCTGAATGAGAGCATTACAAGGCTGAAATGAGTAATAATGGTAACATTTGCCAGAGGGTTCGGAAAATATTAATTATATTCAAAGCAGCAAATTCGCTTCACTGATTTCTTTGTCATACATCACAGATAAATTATGATTTTTCTGTTCCTTTTTTCTTTCTCTTATTATCAGCATAATCAACAACATTAATATGCTAATATGTTGGCTCTTTGCAGTGAGTTATGCTATCAAGCTTAGAAATCACAAATATATCAATCACTAAACCAATCACAGTTTCCATCATCCCCTTCTATTTCTCCCAGAGGTCTTTCATCACTCTAGAAGTGATGAAAGCGGAGAGTAGTTCCTTGAGAGACCCAACCAGCCAGTCCCCAGAGTCCCCAGAGACCTATCCCACTTGGAGTCCCTGAAGCGGACACCCTCAACCTGCCCCACGACCCAGCCGAGGCCGCTCATCACTGACAACTCCCCTTGCTGCGATCCGGCTCTCTCGGGGCACAGCGCACAGCACTAGCCTGAACACTGGCACGGCACAGGTGACTGATCACAAGAGGAAGCTGGAGACCAAACTCTTCAGCTACTATTTATTTTCCTGATATCATATCCTTCTTTAAACCATATCTTGTTGATGGGAGTACCACTTTTTTCTTCAAATCCCATAAAACACTTGTTCTGTGAAACAGAAGCCTTTTCTGAAACAATTAGCATGATCTGTGATTCTACAAGTGCTGCAGGTATGGAAGGTATCCCTCCTCTGACCTTAGGAAGGCATTGGGATTTTTCCAGTTTGTTCCAATAGGCCAGAATTTATGTTATATTTTCTCTGCTGAAAGATTTGATAACAGGGACTATGCATATGAAATGGAACAAAGCTGAGCAGAAGTTTGTAATTAAAAAAAAACAACCACGAAAGAACCCTGAAATTTCCTTCAGCCAAAAACCTTTTCCTCACTGATATTCTCCTAGCACTGGCCAGACATCCACTTTTGTTTTCTTTCTTATCTTTTAATTAATTATGTGTGCTGTTTAGATGATTTACATTGTGTCCATTTTCAGTCTGGGTCACTGAAACATTTAGGGAACTTCAAAGCTCTCAGAGTCATCTTAATTTTCAGCACAATTTTTCAATTAGAAACACAGCACTATTAATAATTTAGATATTTTTTTTAAATGTAGGAAGATTATACCTGCATATATGCCCTGTGCTCTCTTCATCCAGCTTTTAGTGTTTAAATGTGCTGCTCACCTTTCTATTATATGCATCTTTGTGGGCATCATCTTAGCGCTGTCTTGCGTGAAACTCTGTGAGTTTTTACTCATTTCTTTCTTTGCTTAGGCAGATGTATAACTCTTAATACCTCCATTTTGTAGTTTTTATTCTAGTCAAGACTATGTCTATAGCCACAATACCATACTTGTGACATGAGAATTATGGTTATGTAACCTCTTACATCAGTAATGACTGCTATTTTTCATATTCTCACAAATTTCCAATTCAAAAAGAAGTTCTGATGAAATGTAATCTGCTTATTCTTTGCCTGAAAATCAGCATCCCTCTTCCTTAAAACTGTATATCACCTATAAAATTTGCTTTTTTCCCCCTGAAGATATCGAAATGGGAAGGTGTATTAATGCCTTTGCAGAAGACATTACAATACTTCATTGGAAGCAAATACACAAATTTGCTTATCCATGTCTAGAAAAAATTAACTTAAATTGGAAGGGATCCAAGGAAGGACTAGAACAAATATAAAGAGTGTATGACAGCAGGAAACAGACAGCCCATTCACATGGCCCGCTGCCAAGCAGGCTGCAAAGGGGCAGCAAGGGGCACCGGGACACGGCTGGCAGGAGCCACCACCGTTGCTGCAGCTCAGAGCACTTCCGCTTACTGAACCCCTCGCTGGGGCTTGACTGCTCCTGTAACCCAGCTGCTGAAGTTGGGGATTTCTCTAGTGATGTGCTGCGGACGCATTAGTCCTATTCAGCCTCCCTTATGGAAGGGCACAGCGCTTTCCCCAAACACTCCAGCAAAGGAGAGCCACGTACACGTAAGGAAGATGCTCACACAAGAACGAGTGTGCTTGAATGGGTCTTGAAGGCTGGAGACGAGAAAATTTTTGAGAGTCAAAGCAATGAGTCTTTTGCCACCCTGCTTTCAGTGAGAGTATGAGGTAAAAAGCCCTGGGTACCTTTAAAACAAGGCCAATTCATTTCTGACTGTACCTATCTGTATGACACCTGCATAGCAGCGTATGACACAGATGTCTGGTGAATGGGATTGGACTTCACAGTGGTGGAGTCGCAGCCACGTATGTTTTCATCCATACATACAGACAAGCGAGCATTCGGGAGGCAGTGCAGGGGATGTGCGTGAACAGGTTGGTCATGTCATCCACAGCCAAGGCCTGGCTGGCCAGCCATCCTCCCTGTCACACTCAAAAACATCCACCAGTTGTGTTTGAATACACTCTTCCAAACACAGGACAAGACTTCAAATCCATCTTTGCTCTTAGTTATTATATGAAGGGCTAAAGAGAAACCAAGTGAAACTCTCCGGGTGATTCTTTTTCCAACATTTCTGCTAAAGTAAATACAATTGTGGACTGAAAGTATCTTTCCCTGTAGGGAAAGAAAAAAGAAAGAAAAAGGAAAAAAAGGCAATTTAGTCTCTGTATTAGACCTATGCAGGAAGGGGAGGAAACACAGGGGCAATATTAGAAGACTTACAGGAGGAAACAGCTGCAAGCAAGGCTGTGAGGGAGCATGCTATGGAATTAGAGAAAGGCTCCACTCTGCAGACATTTGACTCTGATCATGGCTGGCCAAGGAGAACACTATTTCAGAAAAACAATGTAAAACTTCAGCACCTTCCAATTAAGGTCAAATCTTTTGCAAGGTTCCAATTAGTATGTTTTAAAAAGGAGAAAGTGCACTGCTTGGTTTGACCAGATCTCTTTCCTTTTCACCTCACCTTCTCCATCGGAAATCACTATCTATTTTTCTAAGTTACAGTTTTTCATATCCTGTTTAGAAGCAAGAAGCATATTCTGCTGAAATTTCACACTTGAGCCAGGTGAAGGAGTCAGGCATGTCACTTTTATGTTCTAATCGGTAACTCAAATTTAGGAATTTAGATATTCAGTTTGTATAAGCCATTTGTAATAGTTTTCATTAATCATCCTGAAAAGATTAAGAAACTATGGTTCTAAAGGTGAAGTCACAATAGCAGAATTATTAGAATCCTTCCAAAGGGAACTTGTCTTATCAAAAAGAGGGGTGTGAAATACTATCTGAATTGTTTTCTTGCACAGAAATTCCAAGATAACCAGCATATCTTACCCAGAAATGCCATTTAATGCATGATAATTGAATTCTCTTCATTATATTTCCATAATAATATTCTGCATTCAAGTTCGCATTTAGATTTTGCTAATCCTAAAATAAAATAACCAAGCATGAATAGTCAGATTTCAACTTTTGTCTCCCGAGAATATTAATGACAGAAAGTTTCTCTATCTTTGCTACAAGATGTCACTTATGACTTGACCATTGTGAGAATTGGGAAATTTGCAAAAAGAGTAAAGTAAAACTTAAGAAAGAATTATTTCTACAAAATATCAGTCAGTTTTGAATTACCAGACCTTTAACCACCCTCCATGACGCAGGACCCAATCTCTACCTTTTCTGACAAAATATTAATTTATTTCAATTAAAGTTTACTATTGGTCTTGCCTTGAAATTCCTAAGCAAGATTTTTTGAGTAAATGTTTTTTGGATGATCTTAATCATAGATGATGATGACTCCAAGAACAAAGACAGTTTAGTGACAGCAAAAAAAGTTGTTGGCGTTGGGTTTTTTTTTAAAAATCTGTATCCTATTCTCCTAAAAGACAGTTTTTACATAACCTTAAAGAAAACTCCAGTTTTGTTCAGTTTTTTTTTTAATACAAGAACTGACAGAATTTCAATAATTTGTCGCATATTAGTAGCACATGCTGAAAATTGATAATTATGCTCATAATTGCTAGAAATTACAATCAGTTTGATGGCACACCCTGCAGACATTTAAGTAGGAGAGAATCCCAATAAACTAAGACGAGAAATAGTCTTCTTTGGAAAGTGTGCTTTCTGGAAACTGGGAAATTTACATTTGAACTTAGATCTTACGTGTTTCAGCTTTTACTTGAAGTAATCCTTTAGTTTAAAAGATTATCTGGTATGAAATTTAGTACGAAATATGCTTTATTCCTTGCTTTATGGTATAATGGGTTTTGCTGCCCATATGATAGCTAGAACTGCTATCCAAAGGAACAGTATATAAAACATAATTTACCTGCTAAATACATCAACTAAACAAATTGGTATTTAAATATAAGCTATATAACTTTCATTAAGTCTGGGTTTCTTCCTCATAAAGGAAAAGAATCAGACAGAATACCCAATTACTTTTCAGCAGTTTACATCACAATCCGTCTGCATTATTCCTGACATATTAATCAGCTTAGCAGGAGCTTACTACAGGAAAATTGTTTGCATTTTGCTGAGTTTGCACAATGAAAGTTCCAGAGATAACAATGTGCAACTACAAACTGTAGCTAGAAAAGAAAGTTTTAATTAAAAGTGACAACCGTGTCTCACAATGAAAGCTGATCTTCTGAAAGAACCCAGGCAGAGATGTGCTGGGACAAGGGACCTTTCTCTTCCTTCTTATTACTGCTACCTTGCTCAGCATGTGATACAGTCACACTGGAGCAGATATTACTGAAGTCCAAAATAGAAGGAGATTAAGTTAATTTTGAATATGTCATAACACCTATTTGTTTAGACATCTGTATTTCCAAAACATGGTTACATTTGAAATTCATATAATGAACTGCCTAGAAAATGCAAGTTGCTCACTCACCATGGTAAATGTTCACATCCAGTCACAAACCTTTTTCAAAAACCTTTTCCTTTTTGAAAAATAGAAATTTTTTAATCATTAAACAAAATACAGTTCTGATTCTATGTGAGTTTTTTTGCCAGCCTTCTCCACCACTCAAACTCTACCTGGAGACAGTTTCTGTCCCTTAAGGTCACCACTCCTGTGAATATTTCTTCTATTCCTTGTATTTTTCATGAGGTCCAGTCTAGCCCACAGGACCGTGTCTATGCTTCAGGATGCAAACCACGTCCCAGTTCCACACCAGAATGAAATCTGCTTGTGCACCACTCCTTCTCATCTGCAGCTTCTTTGCTTGCATCAAAGAAAACTGGGCCATGCAGGCCAGACAGAAACTGAGTAATTTGGCACTGCCACAATAATGTAGATCCCTTCACTTAAACAGTCCCTGACAGTTGTCACAGGGACCAGTTCAGCACACGCTCTGTGTCACATTACAGCACTGGCAGGAAGCTCTGGATTTCTCCCTTCCAATTTGTGATGCTCCCAGATGCCTCCACTTGACCTTTTACCAAACCGTTCCTCTTTGAACAGACCCATAACAGACACTTTTTTCCTATCACCCTCCACTTTATTGCCAGGTATACTCCATGCAAAGCCTTTTTTGATCCCTGATTGTCTTTTGACCACACTCTCCTTGTATAGGAAGTATTTTGACTTCACCTAGTTCAACTCTTCCACTTTCCAAGTGACTGAAGTGTCAGAAGTACTCGCTGATCTCTGCTGCTTATCTTCTCTCTTCTTTCAATATCTCCTGGTATCCTTCTATATTTTGCATAACCTATTCCCCAGCGGTCACCTACTTTCCTTAGCCTTTTCTGGTCTTCCAATTGTCCACCAGCAATAACTTCTCATTTGCCCCATCCTCTCCTTCCTTCCTGATCTTAATACAGTTCTTGATTCACTCTCTTTCATAGATCCCCTTTTGCCATTCACATCCCAAACACAGGTCTTACAGGTCTTACCTCCAGACTCCTCTTCTGGCTCACATCCTCCTTCCTTTGCCTCCCCAACCCCCTGCATCTGGCTTTTAAGTTATGCACTACCACAACTATTTCCAATAATCAGGCTGGCTTTCTTTACTACATAATTATCCTCTCTTCTATGAGTTCCTACACAAACATTCAAATTCTCCAACTGAATTGCACAAACACATAACTTTTAGTTATTACTATTGTTTACTTGCAACTAAAAACTTCCCCCCCACACTTATTCTCCCTTCTCTCTATAGAAGATCTTAAATTTTGCCACAAAAAATATAAAACCTTTTATTATCCATCAGTTCCTCTTTCTTCTGTTATTATATCCTCCTTCCTGGCTACGAATGCAATTTTTTTTCAGTGCTCCCCATTTGTTTCACCATACCCATTAATGCTATGCATCCATGTTGTCATATGCTTGCATGTATGTTCATAAATCGGTTATCAAAATGAAAAAGCCTATGTCTGTATACCAAAATGTCAGCACAAGTGAAATCTTAAAAACATAATTCCCACAAGTATCCATGAAAATTGGTTGCTTGAATATGAGAATACAATTTTACATCTAAACATTTATCTCTATAAATACCTCACTACCCATGAATACCTGAGTATATCTCCTCTGTATTTCGATGTATATAGTAGCTGCCACGTTTCTCTCTTGCGTATTTTTAGCCAGAATCACGTAATAAAATCTGAATTTTGCCCTTTCCCCTCAACACCAACTAGTCCCATCACTAGCCTTGAGCTGTGAAGTATTAAGCACACAGACAGCCTTGATTAAAACCCTCCAGAACTCAGGGGGATTGCGTATTTCACCTTCAGAGTTTAAAATATATTTATACTAGAAAAAGTTCACTTCATTTCAGTAAAGACTATATTACGCAATTGCAGAACTATGAATCTTTTATATGAATTCACAGGAACGATCTGCATGGAGTATTCTCTTTCGGTCCAACCATGCTGACTTCTCCTTAAAATCTTGCAAGGTTCAAATTCTATGGCAGGAGACAATCTTGGGAAACTAATGGCAGGCATAACAAGAAATATTATAAGAGAAGAAAAGATGCGGACCAATGCAAAAATGATATATCACTCTTGGAAAAAGTTAATTATGCCATGGCAAACAAGCTTAGTTCTTTACTGATTTTTCATGAGTAAATATTACAGTTTATTAAACACATACAAAGAATACTGAAGACTCGGAAAGGACACCACTAGTAACTGGAAAAGGGAGACTTTCAACATTATAGTTGTCTACACAGCCGTCGGAGATCACAAGAATGATCTTTTTGTTAACATTATCATCATATAATGTATTACTGGTAAATGGTTTCTTAAAATTTGATTTTACTTCCCTAAGGAAATCTGTGGGTGGCATATTCTCACTTTCTTTCAGTAGCCCAGTTTTTTACACTTAAATGCATTTTGCAGTTTTCTCCATTTGTGGTTTAAACATGTTTTGCCAGTGTCAGTTGCCCCATCATCTTGAGATGAATTCAGAACAGCTTCACTAGCAGAAATGATATCATCTTTTTCCTTTGTGGAAAGTGGCGGGGGGGCCTTTCTCTGCCAATACTGCAGTTACCAACCCACTGCAGAACCAGTGCAACCAGCCCAGCCCACAGTGCTGTCCGCTTCAGCCCCAGAGCAAAGCTGCAGAACTGCCACAGCCTGTTAGCTGTGCCCTGCTCTGGGTGTACTTGTTTGGCAAGGCTGAGAGTAACTGCCACTTGTACAAGAAAATGGCAGATTTAAGGGCAACTTTAGGACAGCTCCTCTCTTTTCCAAGTAAATGATTGTGCCAGAAAGCCTTGGCTTTATAAATCTGAAAAAAACCCTACCAGACCTCTTTTTCCTTTAAATGTTTCCAAAGAACAAGAAAGAAGGCCTTTGATTGCCTGACACAAACCCCGTTCCTGTTTTTAACAATAAACTAAAAAAAAAAAAAAAATCCATTCAACAGTTTGTGGATGTAAACTCCATATCAAAGTCCAGGGAGTCTTATCAGCTTAGATCAGTCACTCTCAAAATGCTGCAGACAATGGTTAGTCTAATATTTTAGATACTGGAACACCTCAGAAGTCAGGTTTACTATGCAGTAGGGATAATGAATATGTTTAGGTGCATCATGGAAAATAAAGATGTCTATTTGGTTTTTTCCATCCTCCTATATCGCCACTAAAACCACTCCCAGCAATAAGGCATGCTGTGCTGTAAGGGTCTTGTGTTTAACCAATAACATTGAAAAACAAAAAAAGAAAGGCAGGCCACAAAACACGGCTTTCATGTTTGTGGGGAAGGTATATGCTGTTAGTACATATTCTCTGCTGGTTAATTTTCTAGCTCATGTCTATTCTCTCTACTCTTTCAATGCATAAATCAATAGTACTCAGCCATTTTCTGATCTTCTTTTTGCAGAATACATAACTTTCATTACCATCACAGCCACTGCTGAATGAGAATTGCCATGCTTGCAAAATTCACATGCTAATAATACGCCTGGAGACACACCTGCTAACACTGAGAAGCAGATGCACCTCACCTCATCTTTGGCCACGTGGAAGTTGAGGATCTAGAGAAAGCTAGTCCTTTAGGCTCCTTCGTGGTCAGCACCACAAGAAAGCCACCTTAGTGTGCGGATTTATTCCGTAAGTTAGGGGTCTGAAATGGATGGGATGAATAACCCAGGCCATTCAAAAAAGGGCATTTGAAAAGAACTGTATTTATAAAGGTTTTCATCAGCAGAGGGCTCTAGAACTACATTCCCTTAAGTATCGTCTTCCCTCCCATGATTAATCTGTCCCAGTTTTTTTTAGTCAATTAACATGCTGTTCTTATGGTACAAATGTTCTCTAAAAAAATTCTCACAGCTGAGCTGTCAAACACTGAAATTCAGTACATTGGAATGTCAGGTTTTTAACAAAGTCCTGGAGTTTGTAAAGTATAATCAGAACTTTAATGCCCAATTATGCAATCTTAGCAATGACTTTCTGAAAAGAATTTTATCACTTTCATTGTAAACTGGGATCATCAACCAGAACTGTACCAAACTGTTCCACTCAAGAAATACAAGGGCTTGATTCTTAATGGAGGGCTTTGGAAGCTCTGGAAGATTCAAGCACTTTGGCACATTCTTTCCACTCAGCAACAATGATTTTCTTTGGGTCCTTTTTTTTAGTATTTCCCTTGCTTATGCATGCTTTTGTCTGGTGGTCATAATTAAAGTGCTAACTGTTCACTCTTACAAAACATAAGGTCTTTCCTTGTCTCAGCTCATTTAGTGTAGCAGACATTCTTCAAGGGCTAAGATACCTCCCCTGAGTAAACACAATGAATGCTAAAAGTCCAATGTAATTTCTCACAGCCTGAAACAAGATTAAAAAAATGTGGACAAAGAACTAAGCAATATTTTAGCATCCACCCACCTGCCAAATTAAGTCTTAGCTGTATATAAACAGTGATAGCCTTTTGGCAGCAACTTATAAATAGACATACAACTTCCATTGTACAATCTGCTCTGGTGACAAGAAGTCTAAAAAGGAGTGCAAGCTTGGCCTAGAGGCATGTTGTTGTAAGCTAGAGAGAACTGAAATACAGAATTTCCTGTCCTTGACTGAAATAGGAAGACTATGGTATTTTAACGGACACGCTTTCTGCACCAGGTATCAAGCATTATAATCATTTGGACAACTACAAGCCAAAGCAAAAATTCCACTGAAGCAGGTACTAAGCTAATACCAAATAAAACTGAAAAAATATACTCAGATCTGACTGAATTATAGCTATGCCATAATAGTCATACTAATATTTGTAAAGGTGTTAAAATATACTCCTTATCCCATTTTAAAATGTTCACGTTAATTTTTACAGAAGCCGTCAATAATATAATTTCATCTGCTTCAGAATACAACTCTCAAGCAGATGCATTTCATAAAGATTTAACTAGTTTTTCTGAGCTGCATCCATGTAGTATTTGACATATCTTTTTCCATAATCAAACTGAATAATCCCTATTTTATCATTCTTACAGTGTAAGCAAAAGAATCAAGGATTTTTCTTAAGGTTTTATACATTTAACTAGATAGTTTATGATTTCATCAGTTTATTTCAAATTAAATTATTCCAGCAACATTTCTACTGATAATTAAGAAAATCATGTATTCATAAATTTCTTCACATGAGCAGCATAGCAGAACATGGTCCACAATATCTACTCAAGTGTTCTTTTGCATTTGACATTTCTCTTGCTATTGCCTGACTCATCAAAACACTTTAATGCTAATTTATATTGAAATATTTATAACATATTTGTAATTCAACAGTTGAAAGATGCTTTGTCACTTTTCAGTTTCTATATGGATTCTCTTTGTGAGACCCAGAGAAGGCAATGGAAAGGGCTGCTGTATGGATGTGGATGTCCACATTCAAAAACAATACAAAACAAAACAACCCATACACTTGAATTATGTACATTAAAGTCCTTAGTTCTGGGTGATTACCAAACAACACTGCACATACAGAAAAGAAATTAGAAATTATGCATTTACTATTTCCTATAGGTAGTCAGCTTTTAAAACTTGGAGACGATTCTGCTAACATCTAATTAGACACATTCTTTCTTTGAGTTCTATAACAGCAAAATAAAAATTCAATCCCTCCATAGCCTAAAAAAGGCAAAAAACATCCTATCAGGACTTAATTTAAAAGAAACAAAAGAATTTTGATAACAATCTAGGTATTTAATTCCATCTATTGACTGGTAAGCAAGGATATCTTTAAAACACCATCAGAAGACAAAAGGGAATGAGACACCACCAAGAGCATTGTTATTGCTTATGGCTTGAGTGGCTACGCACATAAAGAACAGCATTTAACTGTAACTGCTGCAAGGACTTTCAATATACAATATTTCCAACTCTCAGCTACATTGGTTTTGACAGTTTTACACAGTGTTGTCATGCAAGAGAGGGACTTGCAAAAAACTCTTCTGAAGAAGACATTGCAAAAGCCAGGAAAAAGTTCTGAAGAGTACTTTTCAGGCTTAAGCTTCAGAGCCAGTTTCTCAGCCTCAGCCTTTTGGTGAGGTTCACTGATTTGAAGGCATATAACTGCAGACTGAAGAAAGAAAAAAAAGAATACCACTGTGCTCAGACTATCAGCTGCCTGTTGAAAAAAAATTGATCTCAAAATGAGGACAGGCAAGATGATGGCTGTGTGAACAAGATCAGGACACTGTCCATTATTTTAATGGAGGGGAAAATAAAGAGAATTTGGAGTGAGACATAAAAGAATCTGGAAATGCATGAAGAATCACCAGTAGTCAAGATGATTACAGAGAAGACATGTAGAAATACATAGAGGTAGTACAGAATTGGAACAAAAGCTGAACAAAAGCTTAGGGGAAAGCATTTAGTCAATACACAAGAAAGAGTAAATTGTAAATCCAGTAAAGGAATGCAATGATAGCTTCACTGATGAACCACTGTCCTTTGATTTCATAGCAACTGTATCAGACTTTTTTATCTCTATAAAGAGGCGATTACAGCTTTGCTGGGTCAAGTGACATATGGATCAGGACTGCCCAGAGTACAGTACTCTAAGTGCCACTGAACCGCATTAGAAACTGAACATGAACATCTGAATTTCAGCCTGAATGAGGAAAAAACATTTGGAACAGCTTGGAATTAATCCCATTTCTCCCTCCCACCAAGGAAAACAGATGGTATCAGAAAGATGAACAACATCCTAACAGTCTATGCTACTGTTCTTAAAGAATAAAAACAGAGAGGCAGAGGAGTATAGGATGGGAAGGAACTTTTCTGGTGAATTATGACGCCCTACTATGGCTTACAACCACGTCATTTAACCTCCTCCCTAAACTCTTCTAACTGCATCTCCAATCAAATGTTTTCTTGCTCCTGGCTAGTCCTACTGGAATGTTCTTGCAGAACTTCACTTTTTCTGAGTTTCATACTACTATTAATAACTGGCCTAAATTCATTCAAAGGCTATTTATACCCACTTACTCCTTTGCCAACATGCTCATTCATAGGTACGAACTTGATAGAATAGACACAAGTCTAACAGAATAAGGAAATTCAGAAGAAGCAATAGAAACTGTTACAAAGTCATCAAAACCAGACTCATACTTGTAGCACCTTTTTTGACCTTATTTGACTACGTAAGATATAAACAAAACAAATGTTCTAAAATTCTGTTATTTAAACTAACTTTTTTGTTTCTTTTACCTTAATTAAAAGGGAAATACAGCGATAAAAAGTGATGCATGAAATGGCTTCTCTATCAGCAAAATGTCATATAAAGCATTCTTGGGCTCCCCCAAGCTAGAAAGACAGGGTGGTCAGGGGTCTGGAGCACAACATAAAGGAGAAGCTGAGTGAGATGGGTTTGCTTAGCTCCAAGAAGAGAAGGCACAGAGTGATGTAGCTGCTCTCTTCAGCTACGTTCTGGGGGATTGCAGAGAGGACAGACCTAGACTCTTCTCAGAGGTACACAGGAAAAAGCCAAGGTAACAGGCACAGGGAATTCTGACTAAATATAAAGAAAAATGTCTCCACAATGAATGTGGTCAAGTACTAGAACAGTGGGGCCAGAGAGTTTGAGGAATGTTCACTCCTAATCTAGATCAAAGCCAGACTTGTTTTGAGCAAGAGTTGGACCACAGGCTCTCTACTTCTCAACTTCAATAACTCTAAGGTTCTATGATTTGGTTTATTCATAGGTTTACTTTCAGAAGTTCAGTTCATACACGGAAAAAATCTAATACTGGGAAAAAGAATTTAGATGAAGGTCATGTTAAGCTCTCCTTTTTATCAAGTGTCCACTTTCATTACATAATGCAGCAGCATGGGAAAAGTTTTCTTGGAGTAAAAACACATTCCACTTTTTCTAAAAGATGTAAAAAATATCTGCATTATCATGCTTCTCAGAAATGGAACAGAAAGACATTAGCAATCATGGTTACGGTGTCTTGTAGAATATTAAAGATATATAAACAATACCTTAACAGGCTTGTTGCCTGTTCATTGTCAGAAACCTGACAACTTCTACCTTTGGAATTTGGAATGTTCAGTTGGTTTAAACCATATTTGTAGATAGTTATTTACAACACATTATGTAGCTACTGTCTTTACTCTCCAAATTAAAGCTTTGAAACGAAGAAAAACAAAAAAAAAGAAGAAAAACTGTATGCATGTTTTACATTTTTGTCCTTCCTAGTTACGGAATTTTGTCCTACTGGCTTTGAAATTTAGTCCTATTAGTTATTAAATTGGTCCTATTCTGCGGTTCAGATGCTCACAGGTTTCATCCTGCTCATCTGCCAGTTAATTTTTCAAGACAACAGTTTGAGATTCAAACTGTTGGTTATTGACAACTGCCAAAATCAGGCTGGAACTGCTTTTACTTTAAAACTTTTTTAATTTTAGAAATCTTCTGAAAATAGAAAATACATTTGATAAGTATGCTAATATTCCACAGTTCAAAAAAAAAATTCATTAAGTACTTAGTAAGGGAGCATCAATCTGAGATCTGTGCCTCTTCAACATATTCAATAACATTCATTTCATGAAATGCCTTCAACAAATACTGTTTATCCTAAATATAATAATGCCTTCAAATGTACATTCAGCTCTGTTCTCAGCAAAACCATTTCTTCATATCAGTAGAGAGATATTTTGATGAAAGTAATTAAATTAAATTTAAATAAAATTCAAAATTAGACAGAAATTTTTAATTAAATTCTTGCCTCTTTTTGTTCAAAGTAATCTCTGACACATTTCTCCATTTGTTTTAATCCTATCAAAAGAGACACCAATCACGTATTAGTCCTGTTTTCAGGTTGAAATTATCTGCTGTGATGAAATTAGAGATCAACAATAAAATTCAACAAGTCCTTCCCTTTATCATCTCTCTGCTATATGGACCACATCCAGCTCTAAATGTTCTGTATATCACAGGAACAATTCCAGTTAAGTTCCTTAGGTTACCTTAAATTGGCATTGGTATTAAGGAAAGAGCAAGTACAAGTATGCTAATTCTAATATTCTGAAATCTTTTGCCAAATTCTACAAAACAGGTATTTCTGCTTATGCATCTTGCCTTATTTCTTTATTTATCATTAAAAAAAAGAAGGTTTTTTTTCCTAATTTGTTTGCTGCAGATAGAGCTATCTAAAAAACTAACAAAAAATAACAGGAGAAAGTTTGCAGCTGTGCCATCAGTTTCTGATAAAAATGGAGACAAGTTACTTGCTTCCCTAACTTTATATCTTCGTGTTCAAAAATTCAGGAACAAGACAAGTATTCTATCAAAGCTTGCATAACTGTTATGACCACCCTGTGTTTCTGGCTAACACTCAGAGGTCTCAGTCAAATTGTGCTGTCCCATTCTAAAAGTTCTGCAACCTGATTTCATAGCACAGGCAAACAAATAAGCAAAACACAAGTGAAGGGGCTGGTAGAAACAAGATATCCCAGTAACATACTGGTATGATTATTTCCATTAGCAGAAATGTACAACACATTACATCTCTGACCACTTCCTGGCTTTAAACAAACTGTTTGGCAGGTTTAAAAAGAACTGCCTTAATTCTTCAAACCAGACAAGTCAAATGTAATTGGCTATTTACTGTGAATACAATAGATTGGAAGGGATTTGGGGGAAAAATGACATGAAAACAGTTTTACAAACAGTGTGCAGAAATTATTCTGTGTAAAGGGCTAGTCTGTAAGAATGGATAAAAATATTTAAGTGAGAAGTGGAGAACAGACCCTGTAAAATGAAATCTCACATGAGTTCCTTACCCACAGTATTTTAAGCACTATTTCTCCCCATTCATTCGCCGGGTCGAAGAAAACGTACTTGTGAGCCAGAGGAACCTGACAGCACTCCTTCAGGGCTATGCCAGCACTACAGAGCTGATCGAAGCTCCTTGGTGTAGGTACTAGAGAAGTACAGTGGTGAATCAGGGCTATTAAATTTTCATGTAGTGTTTACTGTTTATTTCTAGTTCAGATTAGTTGCAAGCTGAGTCAAGAATATATACACGTAAACACGCACCAAAAAAGAGAGAAGCCTGTTAAGTTTGAAAATTTCTAGAGAGATGAGGATGGAAGTTGCTGAACCAGTACTATGAGATTTGTGAGCATCAATTTATAACAGACAGAATTATAAGAAAAGGATTTAATTTTGTCACTTTCTATGATAGAAAAAAGATATTATTTAGCTGACAAAGAACCTGTCTTCTGGATTTAAAAGATGATTATAATAGATGTCAGTCTGCCAGAGAAAGAAGTTCCTACTGGTTTAGAACAAGTTTTTTCTTGAGTTACTTTTTTTCTTTTAGGGAATTTTTCTTAAAAAGAACCATCAGTTTACAGACACATACCTGAAATTTGAAAGCTTGTTGAAAGATCTGCAGTATGGCATAACTAATGTACTATGGCTCCCTTGCATTTTCATAAAGAAAAGGGTACCAAATATTTTTCCTGTTTTATGTACATGGGCAGCAGCCAAAGTTTAAGCCATAGTTTTACCATCTTTTAAGCTGTTGCATTTGTACACAAGTAGCAGAGTGCATGTTTTATAAGTGAAGTTGATATACCTATAAAAAAGTCTTGCCTGGCCTTTATTTCTAGAAAAAACATGCCAGTCTGGCTTTATACATTACTTCGTGAGATTGTGATATTAAACAGGGATAAGGGAGGAGGTAAACAGATGATGTTCACTTCTTCCTCTCCTCCACTTCTGAAATACTCCATCAGTCAATAAAAAAATCTAAATTGCCAAATTGCTCCACCTAAGTGTACAGTATTTGCTCTTTCCAAATAGAAATGTCAGACTCTGCTATGACTAAAGATGACTCAACCAAAATCTCAGTTCTTAACACAAATGAAATCAAGGTTGGAATTTTGCATGTAAACATTTACTTTCAAAAGTACATAAACATATACTTTTAAAAGTACATTTAAATATTAATATGTAACCATAAACATTAAAATGAAAGCATTCTAAATATTTTTCCCCCCTCATATTTAGTCATGACTAATTTGTTTGCTATCCTTGTTTGTATAATTAATAGTTCACAACTTTTTCACGTGTCACAGGAGATGATTCTTCCCCTCAGCACTGGTGAGGCCACATCTGGAGTGCTGTACCCAGTTCCAAGCTCCCCAGAGCTTGGAAGACAAGACAGACATAGGCTTACTGGAGTGAACTCAGTGAAGGGCCAGCAAGATGATTAAGGGACCGGAGCATTTGACATACTACACATGAAATGCCATCTGAATGTAAGAAAATACTTTTTTAGTGTGACTGTAATTGAACACTGGCACAGGTTGCCCCGGGAGGTTGTGGAGTCTTCATCCATGGAGATATTCAAACCTGACTGGACACAGTCCTGGGCAACTCGCTCTAGGTGACTCTGCTTCAGCAGGGTGTTGGACTAGACAATCTCAAGAGGTCCTGCCAACCTCAACCATTCTGTGATTCTACAGTTCTATGAACTTTTCTAGTTAGAATTATAGAATCGTTTAGGTTGGAAAAGACCTTGAAGATGATTCAAGTCCAACTGTTAACCTGTCACTGCCAAGTCCACCAATAAACCATGTCCTCAAGCACCACGTCTCTTTTAAATACCTCCAGGGATGGGGACTCAACCACTTCCCTGGGCAGCCTGTTCCAGTGCCCGACTACTCTTTCAGTGAAGAAGTTTTTCCTAATATCCAACCTAAACTTCCCCTAGCTCAACTTGAGGCCATTTCCTCTCGTCCTATCACTTGTTACCTGGGAGAAGAGACCAACCCCCACCTCACTACAACCTCCTTTCAGGTAGTTGTAGAGAGCAATAAGGTCTCCCCTCAGCCTCCTCTCTCCTCCAGACTAAACAACCCCAGCTCCCTCAGCTGCTCCTCATATGACCTGTTCTCTAGACCCTTCACCAGCTTTGTTAAAAGGTGTTATATGTGAATTTCCAACATAAAGAGATGCAGAAGCTCTCTCATCTTTAAAGAAACAGAAGTGAAAAGTTACAGAAAACCTGAGTCTTTCTTTCATGAGTAAAGAAAAGAAGAATCTAAGACAAAGCTACCTGCCACGGCAGGCTCCATTTCTGGTTAAAAGCAATTGATCATTTACTATTAAGGAAAAAGGGAAACTAAAACTTCTTATAATCTAATCTGAAATTAATATTCCAACAATGGTGTTTTAAACATTTTGTATTTTACAGAAAATAGTGATGTGCATGTATCTGTGTTCCCAAATGCAGACAACTGTCATAAATATAATACTGTGCACAAAAAAAAAAATCAGACTAAGCATTAATTAGTATCTCAGATGCCATTAAGTTTCATGAAAGTCAACACACAGAATATTAGATTTATCCCCACTGAAAAAATTGTTTGAATGTTTTGAAGACATTGTTTGAGGTCACTGAAACTCAGTACTTCTGTTTCAAAATAAAATATAAAAGTTTCAAGACCAATGTCAGAATCTAGTCTTTGTTTAAAAATGCATTTAGTATATTTTATATTATTTCATGTTGTTTCAATTGTTACAGTGCACAGTATGGCATGTCTTATCATTTCAAGTCATGTAGAAAAATGAAATACTCAGTGAACTAATTAGAGGAGCAGCTGTTTATAACACCCATGTGTTAGACTGTGATAACATTTCTAGACTACTGAAAATAGCTGCTCCTCCAATTTACTCACTAGGTAATATTTTCTGATTCAAACTGTCAAGATGTTTCATTATAACACAAACAGGAGAAACTTTGACCAAGAAAATAAGGCAATATGTATCAATTAGTCTGTACTGGTTTAAAAATAAAATAAAATGAAACAAAGATTATATTTTGACTGTCATATCTATGACATCCATATGGCATGTCAAGTAATCTCAGATGACATCAGATGTTATTATGGACTTTTAGTGACAAGTAATGAACCAATGGAAACAAAAATCAATATATTTCACAGAAAAAAAATTAAATTCTGACATTTTCCAAATAACCTAGGAAAATACCTTCATTTCAGAATTAGCTGTCCAACTTCAAATTTTGACAACTTCAGGAATTTCCTCAAAAGCATGTATGCATTTCTGCTCTCTTTGAAACAGATTGAGAGATCCTGGTCAGGAAGGGATCCAAGTATTACTAACTGTGAGACGGTAAAAGTGGTTTTGATTAGTTCACTTTCATATAGTGGATATGCTGTTATTAATGCTTTAGGAGATGGGCTTTGTGCGTGTTGATCTAAAGACATAGAACTGAAATCACTTAACACTTTCCAGAAAGATGTATGAGCATTTCTAAGTAGCCCTGATTGACAGCTTTCATAATCTTAAGTATCAACACATTAATTTCTGCGATGACAAATCTTTCTTGTCCTAGCAAGATTTTCTTGCATCTCTACAATAGCAAGAATAAAGGAGTTGGAACCTAAACCCAGATCTACCTTACAAGGTGGTGCCATAAAATTGAGCACAACTTATGAGAAGATGAGGTCTTCTGCTTTTATTGTGTTTCATTCATGACGATGAACCAGCAAATGTATGGTTTAGTATCACTGGCACATTAACTATGGACTTTGCAATAGTGATCACTCAGTCTGCTAGCAACGGTAAAACACATCACTGAAATCCAATCCGAAATGCTCTAGCTTTGGGAAACTCAACAAACACCAAGTTTGTAGCTTTTCAGCATTGCTCTACATCAAACTTATGATAGAGTTCTGTGATTTTTCCTCTACGTATGTTGTATGAGACACAGACAATGCTCCTTGGAGAGAAAATTACTTTTGTAGGAAACACCTCAAGATCATTTAGCCAATTAATGCCACAAGTTAAAAGGCATTATCAGTAGTATGGAGGCAGATAACCTATATGAATCTACATCAAAAATATAATTGAAATTTGTGACTAATCTCCTAACACTTAAATAATATAGAACAACATTTTTTTAAAGGAACATACCTCTGTGTTTTTGTATATATAGTGCTGTGAAAACTAGACAAGATGAACCAAGAGGGCTGGCTCAAAAATGCCATGAGCTCTTCAATACCTTTAGACTATTTTTCAAATCAACTCACATAGAAGCCCTTAGATTTAAATTACCATTGGCAGTTCATGCCAGAATATTATCTTATTCCTTAGCGGTTTCATGCCTCCTGATTATAAGTTTCTTTACTACATATTTTTAACCTAGGAAAGTAAAACTGTCATTCCTGCATTCATAGCCAAATCCAAAGGAGCGGAAAAGCTGACAGAAGTCAGAATCACTGAATGGTTGAGGTTGGTAAGGACCTCTCAAGATGATTTGGTCCAATCCCCTGCAGGGCATCAAGCAGGGACAGCTGGAGGAGGTTACCCAGGACCATGTTCAGTCGGGTTTGGATATCTGCACGGATGAGACTTCACAACCTCTCTGGGCATCCTGTTCCAGTGTCCAGCTACCCTCACAGTGAAAAATTGTTTTCTTATATTCAGATGGAATTTCATTTGCTTCCGTTTGTGCTCATTGTCTCTGGTCCCATCTCTGGGCACCACTGAGAAGAGTGTCTAACTTCTTCATTCCCTCCCATCAGGTATTTATATATTTATTTAGATGTGTTTATTATATTTATTTAGATCCCCTCTGAGCCTTCTTTTTTCCAGACTGAACAGCCCCAGCTCTCTCAGCCTCTCCTCACATGAAAGATGCTCCAGGCTCTTAATCATCTTAGTGGCCCTTCACCAGACTCACTCCAGTAAGTTTCTACATTCAGTCAGTGTCTATGCAATAAAAACAACCAGGCTCTTAGCCGGCCTAAACTGGCATCGCTGTATTGAATTCAGTGGGAACTTAGATCTCTTTAGATAGGAGATGGCTCCATTTAACAATAGTAAAGGCAACCAGTGTGATGGTAAACATAAAAACATTCACAGTAAAGGTAAGTATTATATATCCAGTGGTAAAAGTTTATGCTAATTAAATAGCATTATGCTGAGTAAGAGGTAGTTGCTAAAAAAAAAAAGTCTCTTGATCTTCAGTTCAAATTCTTCATAATTATAGTGAAAGAAAGATTTTGTAGTAGAGAGAATCCCCTTCAGCGGCAGGTGTTTTGTAGCTGTTTGGGGTCTGTAATGCAATTTTTCCCCTTTTTGTTCTCCAAATTACAAATGAGTTCATCTCAACCCATCTGTCCTGGTTTTGGCTGGGATGGAGTTGGTTTTCTTCCTGGTAGCCGGTATGGGGCTGTGTTTTGGGTTTAGGTTGAGAACAATGTCGATGATACACTGATGTTTTGGTTCTTGTTAAGTACTGCTAAGTACTTGCTAAGTGGTGCTCACACTGGTCAAGGACCTTTCAGCTTCCCATGCTCTGCCAGGGGCACGGGAGGCTGGGAGGGGGCACAGCTGGGGCAGCTGACTCAGACTGGGCGGGGGCTATTCCATACCATGTGACATCATGCTCAGTATATAAGCAGGGGAGTTGGCCGGGGAGGGGTTCGATCGCTGCTTGGGGGACGTGCTGGGCATCGGTCAGCGGGTGGTGAGCAATTGTACAGTGTACCGCTTGCTTTGTATTACTACTGTTCTTTTTTTTATTTTACTTTAGTTATTAAACTGTTTTTATCTCAACCCACGAGTTTTCCCCTTTTGCCCTTCCGATCCTCTCCCCCATCCCACCGGTGGGGGGTGAGCGAGCGGCTGCGTGGTGCTTAGTTGCTGGCTGGGGTTAAACCACAACACCATCAAATAAAATATATTCTGTACTGTTAAAAGTAATCACAGATATATAGTTAACTATGAAATATATTGTTGCAATTTGATTTTGTTTTCAATTATAATATATACATCAGAGAATAAGTTTATACCAAAACTCTTACAAGCCAGATCAACTTGACAGATGTACTGATATCATTTTGATAAAGTACATATAGATACAGTATTTTACAGGCTCTGTGGTCATGAACTAGAGTGTAATATTTGTTTTGAATAGCTTTGAACTTTTTTGGATTCATCACTTTTTCCTTGTGAAAAATGATGCAAAGGAAGTACAAGAACTAAAACAGAGGAGTGGAAGGGGGTTTTTTTACATTCACTTGGCCTAACTACAAAAGACAGCTCACAGCTGATTCATCATTGCACTGGTCAAGTATTAGGGTCACGGTGACCCCAAGGTGGAACACTGCATTGATCTGTCAAACACCAGACACAAGACAATAGAAAACATGCTTACTGTCTTGATGCCACTCTAAAAGCCCAGCTCCATCCTGAGAGCAAAAGCCAGTGTCAGGGTAAAGCATGGTCAGATTCCCTTCCCGCTTTGAGAAGTGCAACAGGAGTAAGCAGGATGCTAGTCACTCACTTTTCTGAATTCACTAGAGCTGGTAGAAAAAACCAAAAAACACTCATGAAAATATCTTCATCACATTTTAAATGAGCTTTGTGTTATGGAAGAAAACCTACTTTTGCTGAATTCACCTAGAGTTTTGCCACTGAATTCCTCCTAACATGGAAGCAGGACTCATGAAAACCTGATTAATGCAACAGACATTCTCTCAGAGGAGGAGTTTTTTATATTCAGTCCTGCTTATTGCAAAAATCTGCTTCCTCATCATGATCCAAGAAAAAAAAAATCCAACCACAGCAGTATAAGAACTTTTTTACTCCTAAAATATTATAGCAAACTCCTCATTCTGCAAGGATTTGACAGCCTTAGTTAAATCTCTTGGTCATAACACGAGTTTCCTCCCTTCTGTAAACCAGCAAAAATTCCTTAACCAAAGGTCATGTATTTGTTTCCACTACTGGGGAATCTACTCTGCTGCTTAAATATATATACATTTATACATCTATGCTAAAAAGATTATTTTACAAAAAAATTTGATATTATCATCAGGAATCAGTTTTTGAATCTTGAAGAAAAGTTTGCGGAAAAACAATTATATATTCCCAAAGAGCAAAATGACATTGTAAAACAAAGATTCCAGACCTGCATTTTGCTATGGTATTTTCATTCATTCATTGCTCACATGCCAAAGCACAGACAGAAGTTCAGAGTGTTCCAAGTGCTACTCCCACTGTACTCGCCTTGACATATTTTGACATCTGTTCCTGGTTCTTTTCCTTTATCAAGTTTTTACACAAGTATAAAATCATACTGGATTTTCTCAAATCACTCCCTTTGTCAAGCAATTTAGAGACATTAACCAAACTCATTTGGGCTGAATTTCACAAATATAAAAAATGGGGAAAATAGAAAATCTTTCAAAACAAAGTTAAAAAAAAATGCTAAGAAAGCCTCCAGTTTCTACTGACATAACCCTACCAGCAAATAAATTATGTTTTTAAAGAAAAAAGTTTCTTACTACAAAGAAGCAACAGAGACTATTCAAAGGTTGTTCCAACACTGCTACTTACTGCTTATTGTTCATTTTGTACTTTCCTAATTCACATTCATTTGAATGCCTGCTTTGCAAATAATGTCTTTTACTTCACTTCAGTATACCCCTGAAGAGACTGTGGCTCATAGATAAGGCTCCACTTGGAGCAAGTACGTCCCTAAGGGACTATAGTCTGTGAATAAGTCCAAGCCAGAGCAGGGACAAGGGGAGGAGTTCATTGCAATGTTAAACCCTATGGTCTGGTCGAAAGGAACCAGGGGTGGAGATTGTAATGGAAATACCTTTAAATTGTTGTAACCCATGATTTGAGTTGCATGTTATAGGAATTACTATAGCGGGAACCACCTGAACCAATAGAGGACAAGCCTTACAAGAAGCAGTGCAAGTGCAGTAGTGACCGGACCTGAGCTGGCTTTGGTGCCCAATAACTCCATGCAACACACCACCTTTCCTGTTCTGAGTGGCCATCATAACAGATGGAGCCCAAAGTCATGGACTAAATGAACTCAGTGGACTTTTTGTGGACATTTTATGGGCATTTTATGGGCATTTCACAGGGTTGGTCCATAGACTAAGGGAATGATATCTATGTATTACTTCAAAGGATGAGAAGGGAAGTGGTGGTTAATGAGGATGTATTGGATAGAGTGGTACCTGAGCATGACGTAAATGGTATGGAATAAGGGGTGAAGAATGTGCTGGTTTTGACTGGGATAGAGTTAATTTTTCCCATAGTAGCTAGTGTGGGGCTATGTTTTGGATTTGTGCTGAAAACAGTGTTGATAACACAGGGATGTTTTCATTATTGCTGATCAGTGCTTACATAGAGTCAAGGCTTTTTCTGCTTCTCACATCACCCCACTAGTGAGTAGGCTGGGGGGGCCACAAGAAGTTGGGAGGGGACACAGCTAGGACAGCTGACCCCAACTGACCAAAGGGATATTCCATACCATTTACATCACGCTCAGCATATAAAGCTGGGGGAAGCAGGAAGAAGGAGGGGACATTCAGAGTTATGGCATTTGTCTTCCCAAGTAACCATTATGCATGATGGAGCCCTGCTTTGCTGGAGATGGCTGAACACCTGCCTGCCGATGGGAAGTAGTGAACAAATTCCTTGTTTTGCTTTGCTTGCATGTGCGGCTTTTGCTTTACCAATTAAACTGTCTTTATCTCAACCCACGAGTTTTCTCACTTTTACTCTTCCAATTCTCTCCCCCATCCCACTGTGCAGGGAGTGAGAGAGCGGCTGGGTGGGGCTTAGTTGCCAGCTGGGGTTAAACCACGACAACTTCAAAATGCCATAACAACAAAAATATAGTAAACCTTTTGACAGATTTAGATTGCTGTTCATTGTTTGCTTGCATTTTAATTAATTGCAGTACAACCTTTTCAAATAGATTTAAAGCCTATTAAACAAGACAAAACCTTCAATTTCAAGATGGAAACAATTCAGTGAAAGGTACGTTTTCACTGACATTTCAAAGCTGATCCAGTACACTTAAGACCTTAAAGATACTTGTATTTCTCCCTCATTAACAGAGCGTGTCTTATGATATCTGAGCTCTTAGATGACAGTCAGTGGGTAGCCGGAACCTACTTGCTGCTGTACCCGTGTAAATCTGTAATAGTGCCATTTATTTCAGTGGATTTCATCTGACATAACTAAGAGCAACATTTGTTTTAAAATGAATGGGGAAGTCTTAAAAGTACTTGAAATTTAGCACTCTCCAGACTACACATACTCTGTACACTACTAAGTGATATACTGTCAGTTAATTCAGTCAAATGATTCTTTAATGTTTTCCTCCTTTTTCTTTAGACGTTATAATGAAAATCTAGTGAGTGCTGTTGAGCACCCTTCCAGGATTACAAATGTACGCATATGCATCAACTAAACAGCTCTGATTATAAAAATATAAATATTTATTGAGAAAAAAATGGAGTATCTACTTGCTAGTTATTCCTGTAACTGTAGATTTCTAGGTAGTGACCATTTTGAGTCACAACAGTTTTTCATGTAGTGGATTCCTTAAAAAAAAAAAAGAATTTTAATTAACTATGGTTAAAGAGGACTCAATTTAAAGCAAGTAGGTCAGCACCTGCTTTGAAAAGACTGCTTTGAATGAAGTCATTACAGCAATGCTTGTGCTGAGAGCTGTGTACCTTTTAATTTACACTTTCTACTCTTAACATAGGCCCAGCCTAAGCAGTTCACTTTAAAATGCATGAAGCAAAACGAAAATAACTTAAATACGAAAAAAAGACGGGCTAAATTGTGTCTCCAGAATGGGAGCTCTCTGCTGTCAATCAGCTAACACAATCATACCCTTTTTGTGAAAGGTTGATAATCTCATAAAATCAGATTTATCTTTATAGTAGGCCAGTTCTGATATCTTGACACTTACCATGGATCACAATGGGGAGAAGTTATTATAACAGACGTTTGAGACTGAAAGATAAATTTTATTGATTTCCTTTTCGTGGTGCAATAGAAATATAAAAATAAAAAAACTGCCATACACAAATTTGCCAGTAACACAATTTAGGATGAAACTAATGACTGGGGGGGGGTGGGGGTGTCATTCTGCATCCTATGAAAAGTTCTCCAGTAATTAATTTTCAGAAACTCTATATATACTCTTCATCACAATTTAATATTAGTACCAGCACAACGTCAAAGAAGTGCCAAACATCAATCTACATCCCCTTCACTCAAGCTTGTAAGCAGATATGAAGAAAGATCATGAAGCTCAAGAAATAAAAGAAAATCTCCTTTGCATCAGGTCCATCTTGAGCTCAACAGAGCACAATTTCTGGTATTTTGATCCAACTACTATCAAAAACGCCAGTATATACATCACCCCAGGCTGAAAGTACTGCTTCTGTGCAGACTTCTGACCAGCCTTTAAAAGCGGGGGAGACACATCCATGTGCATCAGACACTCCAACAGAACAGTAATATTTCCTAAGCCAATTGGAAAGTCTGTTTAGTGCTACACCAGGTTGCTTTGTGTCACTGTGAGGGTGATGGGCTTGGGAGCTCCCTACCACACCCTGGCACCTGCAACTTTCACAGATATCCTGGAGCATTCACAAGGAACGGAGGTGGAGAGAAGCCTTCTCCAGGCCACAGCAGCAGGCTGTCTGATACCGTCACGTAATGCATTCCTCTCTCTTAAATGCATGTTCTCATCTTCTCTACACGGCAGCTGACAGGACAGAGTATTCCTCAAATTTTAGACATTAAAGAAAGAGGGGAGAAATATGCAATGCTCCTGAGTTGAAAAAATAATGGGCAAGGATTAAAAAGTCACTGAACTGGCTTAAGCATGAACAGAAAGCCAAAAGTTGGACTTAAAGAAACTAAAAAAATTCCAGCTGAACATTTTTTCCATTGAGAATAATATCTCACCAAAAATGAAGCTTGCCATACAAACATTTTCCTACAAGAGCTTTGTTTTCCAAATAGGAGGTGTAAAAGTGTTTTGATAAACTCAGAATGATCCATTTTAACCTTTCTAGAACAGAATATCAAAATAACTCCTCATGTAAATATTCTATATCCTCTACCAGACTTTAAATTAAGCACCTGGATTATATTGCAATGAAATGTCTCAATTGACCGCTTCTTGGTGATTTTGTAAGAAATTCTGCAGTCTTTGTTCCAACTCAAAACAAAAAAAAGAAACCCCAAAATTCCTCTGGCACTGAAACTCCACAGTTTGACCAGCTGTAGTTTCCAGGCAACTAAATCTCTCCTCAAAGTAGGATGCTTAAAGTAGGCTGTGGCTTGAATTCAACCTCCCCAGAGAAATACAGTATACTTAGCTGGACCTCTGATGAGTACCTACACTCTTTTGGAGAAAAAAAGAGGCATATGGGAATGAGAAGGTGTCTCAAGCAGCCACAAACACAGTCTGGACAACTCTGACACTGAAAATAGGGATGGAATTGAAAGAAAAATAGAAATCTCCCCATCAAACTAAACACCTCACTAAACAGCGAGGCCTGTTCATTTATTGTCTTGCATGATTTAATCTTATCACTTGGCAGCTGCATGACATACAGCTAGCCAGTACCAGTCACCTCTATCCACAGTTAGACATGATCCAGGACAAGAAAATATCTCAGAGGGGAAAAAAAAGAACATGTCAGAAATGTTTTTTCTTCAGTATTTTTAGAATAAAGACAGTAAGGAAAGTAACAATATTTAAAAGCCTTGTATTAAGGCTGTCTGCATTCTACTACAGGACATTGTTGCTTTGTACAGCACCCCCAAGGGAAAACTGCTTTCATAAAGGCTTTTAAACAATATTTATAGGTTCAGTAACAATAATATTTGAAAGCCTTTGAAAACCAGCCTTATAGCTCTTGGCTAGTCTCCCTCATTATTTTCCCATTGTGCATGGCAAAATGGCAGCATGTGATTGTACTTCTATAAGGTCCCCCACAAAAACTATTTCAAAAGAAGCTGGAAAATCAAGCACTTCAAAGCTAAGAAATGCCCAAAATAGGATGCCCTTACAACCTTAATTTTACCCATTTTTATGACTACAGTGTGACCCAGTCTTTAATGGTACGGTATTATCAATTTGGTCTGGGCTCTCTATGAGGTGGGAGTACTCTGAAAATCAAGGTGAACATGTAATAAAGTCTACCAAGTATACAAAAGAGCTGTACATTACAGTTATGAATCCTTTTTCATAAACATGGAAAGAGGAACAATTTCATTTCAGAATTACTCACTGCCAAATTTCTACCTTCTTCATCAGATACCTGAAGTGCCAGAATGTTCAAAACTACTATAACAATGTTTAAGAACAATAAGTAAGCTATTTTTCTTTGGTCCTCAGAAGGTCCTCTGATAGTTATTAAAACCTGAAACTTTAAAGAAAAAAAAAAAACAAATCAAGAACAAAAAAATTTTAGCCAGAAACGAGCCTGGAAAAAAAATCAATCAAATGCTTCATCCAGCCAACTTACAAGCAACTAAGAGTGTGTGGATATCCTGGAAATTATTCAGCCTGCTTAATTATGCATATTGATACTGTTCTGTCTATAAACCAGAGAGGAACAGATGTAGCATTAGAAATTCAGCCTCAGACAAGTAAACATCAGTTTCAATATAACAGTAAAGTAGTTCTCTTTTGCATTTAACTCTTCATTAAATTTTAATGAGGAAAAGGATAAAACAAGAAACAAGAAAACAGTCTAATAAATTTCTCCACTAAAGGTGGTATAGTGTGATAAATGATTGAGAACCTGTTTCTGCAAGTAGCAAGTAAAATAAAATAAAAGCCTGATTTCTAGATATTCTCAGCTATAAATATGACTGAACATGGTCTAAGACATATCAATATTGCCTTCCAAATATATAGTTTTTATCCCTCTTATGCAGTTCAGCCTGCACCTAGCTAACACATGAGTGTTAACACTGATTTCCACTTTAAAGCTTTGCAGAGAGCTGAACTTACTAAGGCTACTCTTATTTAGGTAGAATCCATCCTCTGTATATCATAAACACATATTTGGAGAAATAATTCCAATGGCATCACAAGCAAAGCTTTTCTCTTCTTCAGAACATATAATACCTGGAGGCATGTACAACCTGAAAATACAGTGCATCACAATCAGTTTCTTACAGAAAGCATGTATTTTGTTAGAAAAGCTGTTCCAAAGGGCCAAATTCTTCAGCCACTTAAAAACACTTTTCCTCCAGAATAAATTGTTTGCTTTTTAATGTCTAACCTTGATTTATAGCCTTTAAAATAAGAGAGCCAGGCTACGAGCCTGACAGCAATTTTCCTATGATGCTGTGCCCTTCCCAAACAGGATGTAACAGGAGTAGCTCTGTTTGCACATTACTGGTTAGAATGCAAAGATTTCCAATGCACTTACAAAATGTTTTATACTGCAAAAAAATCTCTTATGGATTAAGTGAGAAGTACAGATGGGTGTCACTTGAAAGCATCATAAATTGCTTCAGATTTGTAAATGTGGCAAGGTCTCATTCTTTCATAACCAAGTACTTATTACATAATTGGATTACTAATAATTGTTAAACTCTTTTTCTCACCTCTTGATACGGCTTACTCACAACTTGTAAATAATTTCTCCCCCCTCCCCCTCACACAGTAAGAAATAATAGGAAAGACTGTTGCACTAAGCACTCAGTGCTGTGGATTTGACACTCCCAGAGGCAGCCTTTCACGGCTGGATCTCTAGACTTGAATAGGCTGACTAGTAAAGCTTCAGCTAAAACCATCTTTCAGTATACATAACTGGCAAGCAGCATAGAGGAAAAGTATATTCCTGACCAACTTCCAGTAGCTAAGCCCTAAGGATCTGCCAAGAACTTAGATGTATACAGTGAAGGGAAATTCATACAGTAGCATTATCATCTCTAATTATCAATAAAACTGTCAAACCATTCCTGTACAAACTAGAGAAGAGTCTGGATATGCATTTATGCCCCAGATATTAGAGTTCACCAGACTCACATGGTCTTAAATCAGGTAAGGATCTGACTTCCACGTATACAGTTTGTAAAATTTCTATTTTCTCCTTGAATATTTTTGCTATCAACAGTGTCCCTCTCTTTTTCTCCATCCTGCCTCCTGTTCTAGAAAACCACCTTTATGACAATTACTTTCTGGAACCAAGGGTTCATACTTATCAATGGACTACAACAATTACAATGTTGAATCTGGTTTTAGAAAGTATCATCAAATCCATTTTTCATTATTTCACTGCTGTTTTAGGAAAGAAACTTTGTATGAAAGACAGCCAATCCTATTAGAGGAACAGAATGTTATTCCCTATAAGCATCAATAAGTTGAATGTTCTATTTTAGGTATTTTGACTTTCCAAAAGGAGACAGAAAACTGTATATAATGTAATATAATAGATTTCAAAAAACAGTCTGATATTTTGGTTTCCTAGTAAATCAAATACAAACTATTGGAAAACCATCTCAAAATGGATATATCACACTTCATTTCCAGTACGAACTTTCAAAAAATTGGGGAAAATGTGAAGAACTGTAGCAAAGCATTACAATCTCAGATGACCATGGAAACAACAGAGAATGAAACACTACCAAACATTATTCTGTATACAAGAGGTGATATTTGTTTAATATATCATTTAACCTCAAAGGCAAAAAATCAGATGCATCTATAAAGAGTACCCAAGAGAGGACTCTAGCCTGAGGGAGAGTACCTAGCTTATTCCTTAAAATCAGAAACGGCTATCTTTCATTACCAGAAAATTTGCTATTTCTACACAATGAGTTTGGAAACTAATTATGTCACACACACAGAATGGAATTTATCTGAAAACAATCAATACCACAGTTCAGCAGTTCACCAATTCCACTTTTTCAGGTGAACAGCTTTCCTTGTCACATTAATAAAAAAGAAGTCTTAAAATGGTGATTATTTTCTAAAATTTCAAATGGAAGCTTCTAATTAAAGAAAAGACAAACTTCAAAATGAGCAAATGAAACCAAGTTTCCGGTCACTGTGCATGCCCCATTCTTCACAGGATTCAGACTTGGAAAAATAAGTAATTCCATGATTCTTAGTAGTAGCAAAGCCTGCTTTCCAATGGATATATGCTTTTTGTTAAATTTCCTTCTGGTCAGCTGAAACTTTTTCTGCAGTAGGGATATTTACAAAGTCTGTTTGCTTTGGTGTTCTCTCCTATGAGTTCACTTTACAACTTTCCTCTTCAGTGGGACACCTGTGAGGCCACTTAAAAGTTTTCTTTTCCTTCTGTCCCCAAATGTGTAAATACTTAAGTATACTGGAGAACTCTGTCAAATTTTACTGCAATCAGTCAACAGGATCAAAAGTTCACAGAGCAAGACAGAAAGAAATATATACACATACACTCACAAAGAATGACTCAATGACTCTAAGGTCAGCTGAGTAATAAAGTCGGTAACCTGAAGCCACACCTTGCCCAGCTGTACAGTGCCACTGAAGTCAGAGCTCTGATCTAGAGCTAACTGAATCCCAGGAGGTCGCTAACAGCACCATGGAGAGCTCTGGGTCTCCAGGCTCTTTTGACCAGTATCTTACTTCAAGGTACTTAAAAGTCTGGAAAAGTTTGCAAAAACTAGAACCCATATAAAAACTTACACAAGATCCAGTGCCATGTCTGGAGGTACATTTCAGAAACCTCAGGTATTTTTATCACAACCTTCAAACTGAATGTTCCTGAGATTATCTTCCTAAAACTAATTTATGGCCCTACTAGGTTTGCACTGGAAAATCAGAATCGTGGTAAGTAATCTAAATATATATGTATTTAATGTGAATCATACCAGCATGAGTTTATTTCAAGCAAATGTAAGCAAGTGCTATATAGATCCTTAAAAAGAGGACTGGAAGCCAGTTCATCCAGCCAGTCTCATTCACTATTTGTAGGATCTTAAGTTCCATGAGAAGGAATCCGGGATGGCACCTTCTGTAGCACTCTCTGTGTATCTCATTGAAGTAGCAATCATAGAAAAAGTAATTATTTTCCAGCTGTTATACACCTTGCCTATGCCATGCTTTCAGTAGATTTTTCTCATGCAATAGAAGTGTTCATAAAAAAAACCCACCAAAAACCAAAAAACTGAAATGTAGCAAGCCACAAAATTTTAAACTGTTCTTAATTAAGGCAAATAATAATACATCTTGTTGTACTGACTTATATGCAAGCATCAAGAAAGTTAAAGTAACCATAAGCATTTGTAATACCGAAGTGGTCTCAAATGTCAGAGCATGATATCAAATTAATTTTCAGAGTCTGAATTATATAAGCACCTGGCAATATCCATCACCTTCTGAAGTCACAGAAGGCAGTTTTGAAAAAAATGAATGCAACATCAATGATATATGCATAATTCTGGGCTATATGTTGTCATCCAGTACACTGTAAATCAGCTTTACAGCTAACTCAACTGACTCTTGCAGCCTTTCTTCTCAGTAGAAAAATCCTCCAGAGCACACTTCTCCCTTAGCAGTTCATGTTCCATTTTTTTCAGCTGGCTTTCAATATTAGTATTGTGGTGACAAAAAGGAATAAAGGCTTCCTTTAATGCAGGAGTCACTGTCTTTAAGGGCAGCTAAGCATACAGCCACCAGTTGGGTGAATGTAGTGACACATTTAAGGACAGGTGGAACTGCCAACACCACAAAAAAACCCTAGACTATGTATTCCAGGGTTGAAATATATTTTAGATTAAAATTAAGTCTTTCATATTAAAATGAAGCTTCTCTCATTGTCTTAGCTTGCCACAGAATCTCTGCAGGGAATGTGAGGGATAATTGAAAATGGGAACCTTCCCATTCATAGGTTAGTACATGTGGCTTTATCTACTGGACAGATTTCTGAAATAACTAAGATGAAGTTGCTTTTATTTAGACAGATCTTTTACAAGTATCGGGTCAGTTTAAGTTTTATGCACAATCCTATAAACAAAACAACACTGCCACTTTTTAGGCAAATCTTTCAGTATCCTTGAAAGTCCCACATGCCACTTCTTGGAAGCAATGAACGATGAGTTAACACAAATCATCTGTATATCCAGCTGATTAATATTGCCATGAGCTATCAAGAAACTAAGTTGCTCACAAGTTCCTGGTAAAGAGACAAGCTGATTGCCTAAGTCCTGGAATCATTCCCATTCAGCCCAAATCTATGAGTGTCTTTCACTAAAAAGATCAGAAAAGAGGGACTTCATATCAGTGATATTTCCAGCAATTGAAATAATTCAATTATAATTTTAAGAGCTTAAAAACAGCACATTGTTTCCACAGAAATGGATTAGCTGGGACATGCCTATCAAATGTTAGATAGACCTGTAGTGGATAAAACAAGGTCATTTCTGCATTGCTGCAGACTTGCTCTGGCTTGGCTCCTTCTCTTCTGGATACCTGGCAAAACATATTTTCAAGGGATTTACCATCCAGTTATTTTTAAGGCAAACAAGTTATTTCAGATTCTGTATCAAGCTTTCAAATAGCTCTCTAGAATGAAGCCTCTAAACTTTGCTTCTTTTTCTGTGCAGAAAACATTATTTTCACTTGAGAAAGGGTGATTAAATTCTTAATTACCCAACTTGCACGTAAAACTGTCTTTCAGTAGAAGTAAATGTGTTTTTTATAGATAGAGGTTAAAGCCCAGTTTGAAAATATGTCCCTTGGTGTCTATTTAGTAACTACCAAGCTGCTAAAAACTTGGAAAAGTGCACATACATACTTAAATGAGATTCCCTCTGGACATTCAGTGAGGTGCATCACACCTCTGTATTTGCCAGCAAATACAGAATATGTCTACACTGCAGTCAGAACCCAGCAAGGAGTACCGCGCTCTGCAACTAGGCCTCAGCCCCGGATGAAAATCAGGGATCTTTGCTAATGTGAGACGCATATTTATGTGCACTGTAAAGATAAGAGTTTAAATAGCTTTAATTTCACTTAGGAAAACAATTTTAGCGAGTGTAAATGCAATTGGACTCTATAACATTCTAATTATATTGTGGTGTCTCTCCTAAAAGGAATTAAAAAAAAAGGATATTCATGTTAGATAGTTCATTGGCACAGTATTTACTGTCAAAGGATACTTGCTACAATATGCAGTAGGTATCCCCATAAGACATTCAATTACATTTTAACCACAAACTTTGAATATGCTAGAAAAAATGTTTGGATGCACTGCTTTGAGAACTGTAAGAAAGCTGACTATATGGCTAATAATTAAATTTAACGGTTAAAGATGGTCACATCTTTAATAATAAATATTAGTCAATGTGTTGTATAATTTCTATAATTTAGTATATCATTCAAAGATCTATTTCTCAGTACATCTAATTTCAAGTGTTGGAAAACTACACAAAGATAACTGATTTTATCCTGTGCATAAGAGCAACACAGAAAAGAAATGGAGATGAGTAATTTTTCTTTAACTCCTTGCAACAGAACTGTATATATGCCAAAGTTATAAAGAGATTTTAAAAAGCATTCAGACACATGTGAGGGAAAAAAGCCAATGAAGACCAAGTCATACACAAACATAATGCCTGGTTCAGGAAGTCCTTAAAGGGCTTCATATTATTAGGATTTAGGAATGTACACCAGGGAACCATGATCTTATGTGGTATTATGACAAACATCATATGTTTACAATAAGAGAGACTTAAATGCCAGTATACCCACCTCGGTTTCTACTTCTCCCTGCCATTAACAGCCTACTGGCAAACGACCACACATCACAGGAAATACGCAGTGCCATCAAACCTTTTCAGAAAAATAACAGGACAGGAAAAGGTAAGGCTGTAAGAATTCATGGTAGGAAATTATTTACTTGTACTGTTTGTACGAGCGGAGACAAATAAAGCTTTCCTGAGAGCTACCTGTAAAACACTGGCTTTTGGAGACCTGGACTTCTCTCCCTGCACATTCCTTTCACACACACAAAAAACACACACACACACAAAAAAAAAAAACCCAACCCCCCAAAAGCACAAAACCCCACAGGTTAGTGCTGCATGAAGGACAGAAAAATTGTTTGAATTTGAATTGTTTGTTTGAATAGGTTATAAAGGTGTATCTAAGAGGTTCCTTCATGGCACTGTACAGACAGGACAAAAGATGGTAAATCAGACATTCATACGCTGAGTCAGGAATGATTTTTCTTTTTTAATAAGCAAGGAGTACATACAAATGTCTACTGACAAAAGCAGCTGATTAGTGGAATACTAAATCCAAAGGAAAAGGAGCAAATACTTCCTAAATGTGTAACACTATAAAAAAAGACAGAAGGCTTTATGAAAGAAAGCTGAAGTGCACATGAAAGATAGAAAAGAAAGCTAAAAATTACAACGGGACAACTGCCCACCATACATAGGAAAATAATACAAGAGTAGTAAGGATAGATAAGCACCTGGAGAGTAGGGAGATAAGCTACATCATGAAATAAATTATTTGCTTTGAGCAAGGGAAGGCAACTTTTTCTGTTGTCCCTAGAGCAATGCATTATATAGAGACTGTAACTAACTCTGCACCTCAGTATCTATTCCAGCGTCTTTGCACATGGGAGGAAGAATAAACTTCCAGCAGAAAATATTGCAGCCCAGGTCTGTGCACGTAAGTGCCTTTACTGCCAAGAAATGAGTGAGCAGAGTCAGGACCTTGCTGTCTTCTATTTCGCTTCCCATCAACTTGCGGAAAGATGAAGACACTAGTAGCAAAACTTGGCTCTAAAAGAGCTGGAAATCGTTGACATAAAACATCAAAGAAAGAGTGAAAGGGACTCAAGTAAGGGGAAAAGTGAGGTGGAACATTGCATTTTTCTCCAGTGGTCACAAGGGAAATCAGAAATGGAGAAAAAAAATTTTCTCCAAAAATTAACAGTTAAGCACCAGTCTAATGTGAGAGAAAATTACTGTAAAAAACTGAGATGGAAGAGATTATACCCACTAATGATTCACTCCAAATTAAAGGGAGAGAGAAGAGATGAAGAGAAAAAAAAAGCCTAGCCTAAATCTCTAAGAAGGTCTCTTATTCTGGAAAATTAGAGAACTTAGAGGAATATGTATTGAGCAAAATTAATCAGCAGTTTTTCCAGATGATAGATGATACCCAAGCCATCTGATAATAAGAGTATAAAAAAGGCATGAGAAAGGAAAGATGCATGAACAAAAGGAAAATTTGTTGTCGCTGCAAATCTGAATAGTGATTAAAGACAAAGCACAGAAGTCAGAAAAACACATTTCATGATTATTGACAAATACACCATTTAAAACCATCTTGCCACCTTCATGGTGTCATGACATTTATCAATAAATTTTAGAAATGGAGGAAAACACAGAAAATTATGTTGGGATAATTCCTGAAAAGAAGATTACATGGAAATGAAATCTTCTTTTGCATAAATGATGATGATGTAAAAAAAGATGATGACATAAAAACAAAGAAACAACAAGTGGTTATTTTAAAGAGTAAATAGTATCTAAACAAAGCTTATATGGTATTGGCAAGTACCCCGAAGTTAACCTGAAAAATCTCATTTTCCTATAATAAGATGGCACCCTGCCTGCCTTGGATTTTCACTTTCTGCTAAAGAAATTGGGTTTAGCATTCAGCAATGTGGCAACAGTAAGGAATCCCAGAATGCCCTGAGTGCTTCCCGCAAAAGTCTGCAGGCCAGAACAACACTACAAGCACTGCATTTTGTGAGAATACAGTAAAGCAAAAGATATAGCAAAAGCTCTAAATAAAATAAGAAAAACAAGGCAGAAACAAAACAAGTTCGAGAGACGCTGGACTAAAAAAGAAGATACTGACACAATGGACAACATTAAATTTTCACTTCACCCATTATATTTTATATATTTTCTTCAAACAGTCTATTGGTTTTACTCTGAGAAGTTTTGAGAAAATGTGTTGGTAACATCTAGTTTGCAAAAACAAAGTCTAAACCCTTAACTATGTGAGCTATCAGCCTTTTCCTAAATCACTGATTAACTACATCAGAAATTTGTATTTGTGTCTTAAGGCCATAAAAAATGATCTCCAAATTAGAAAAAATTAGACGATACCTGGAGGAGATGCTTAGAATGACAGAGTTTCAAAGGACTGTAATTACATCAGCCAAGAGCTGACAAACCAGTCTATGTGTTACAATGTTCCCAAGACAGAAAATAAAAAAGGAAGAGGTACTGGGACAATGGTAAATATCAAAGCCATAACGTGCAATAAATTATGGTGTCAGCTGTATAGCTGACTATGTAGCTATAGGAATATTTGCCAGTAATGTAGACCAGCAAACTCTGTTCTCAGAAATACTCACGCCACATCACTTCAGTAACTTGAAAAATTAATCAAATACAGCTAGACCTTAACATGGGACGCAGTTCAAGCTTTTACCACACCTGTTACCTAGTATTTGGCTTCAGCTGTATGTTTCAGAATATTAAAAAATTTAAAAGCACATTTGGGGAGTTATTTTCATGTTTCTTAAATTTGAAAGTAACATAAATTAAGATTCCAGTTGCTGCAACAATGTGTAAATATAAGTATGTCAAGAGTACATATTGCAAAGAAGCTCACTTTTTAAATCCTGTGCATATTTTTAATCTTTTTTTTTTTTTAAAAGAAAAAAAAGATTAAAGAAGTAAAAGCAAGAGATAAGAAAGTGAAAGGAACAGATGACAAAATGGGTTTGGGACTATAAAGTAAGTCCCTCTGAAGCTCATGGAAATACACTAGGAAACTGCAGATAAACACTTGGCAGCCCACTAGCAGAAATTCTGCCTACTACTGTATTTACTGCATTAACAAGGAAGAGCCACAAAGGAATTCTCGGGTTTCAGGCTACCATCTTACCAGCAGTAAGAATATGTAAGCCATGATTTTACCTTTCATGCTCAACTTAGAAATCCAAGAATTTACTGAACATGCTTGCTGCTTTGCAAATCTCTGCCTGACTGGATGGATCAGTGATCCCCTGCAGCACCCTGTATTCCTCTGGGACTGGGTAAGGGAATGGGGGAAGGAGATCTAATTAGCCTTTTTATTCTACAGCCAGTTAGCTTTTTTTTTTTTTTTAATTTTACATATGGGTGAATAGAAAGAAAAGAATAAGTACATATAAGGTTAAAAGAATCCCAAATCATTGTAGTATTAGTTTTTTAGTTTTTCTATGTTGCCATATCAGCATGGCACATTTCTGTCTGTCTTCACGTCAAGATACTCTCAGGGCTTATTCTGTGTTAAGTAACTTAACTGAAAGACATTCAAAGCAGAATTGTCTGTAGAAAACCATAACTTACCAAACCTCCCTGAAGTGAAGGAAAGGGGAAAATATAGACCTCAAGTCATTACTAGACAGTTACTCCTTTTCTCTTTTTTCCTGCTCTCCTTTTTTTTTTTCTTCCTTGCTAGAAAGCAAGAAACATGTACCTCTGCTACGACCAGCTTGCTTGCTTTCATTATTCAAGTGTTGCTCCCAAGGCAGCAGAGCTCAGTGGCTCTCCAGAGAGTGTTCAACCTGTAGTTAAGCAGCAGTGAGCAACACACTGCTGCTCTGCCATGTTTTCTTCGTGGACCTGCAGGGAGGTATTCATCACTGCATAGACAGATGTAGCTTTTGCTGGAATCGCTCATGTTTCATCTTGGTAATTTCATTTCATTAGCTTCCATTTCCAAAGCGCATACATTTTTGCCTGTTGTACAGATGCTCACACTGACATAGGCAATATATCACTCTAAGTTTAACAGTGCTCCATTGTTTCTGCCACCAAGTCCTCCTATGGGCTAATGAAACCTCATGAAACCACTTGTGTATATAGCTAAAACTTATAGCTTAGGTTTCAAAAGCACAGAGAGAAGTCGTCTAAGAAAAATATATTTAATAAAATGTGCCTTTCTTGTGCATGCCAAAAATCAGGGTAATTAGCCTGAACGGGAGTTATAAACCGACCATGCTTTGGACTCCCATTTTAACCCTAAACTTCACATGCTAGTGCCCAGAAAAACAATGAATAAACTGTGCTTTCCTCTGAAGAAGCTATTTCTGAGCCCACTTGTGACTTCCCAGTGAGAAGCTTTGAAATTTGTTTGTGCTTTTATTCCAGGACCGGCCCATCAGTCCTGTCTGGTACCAAGATGCAAACATGGGTCTGCAACTCAGAGTTCCCAGCCAAGGGAGGGACAATCTGTGGACTCCCACAGTGATGGACTTAACTCGCAGCCTACAGCTCGAAAGCTCCGTATAGCACTGTCCTTCTGATGCACCAGATGCTCTTTCTCTCCTCAAAATATAACAGCAATTTAGAAGAAAAATACAGACATACAAGCAGACACATTCAGGCAGTCATATTCACACATTCAAATAAGCCCTGTGGGTATCTGCGCTGGAAGCAAACCAAGGACAGATTTATGCTCCCAGTTTTGCCCATTAGATTTTGATTCCAATATTTTCTTCACCAGGAATGCCAATGCCCCTACTGCCTTCACTCAAAGAGTAAATCCAGCAACATCATGAGTGTCCAGCAACAGAGCAGCCTCGTGTTCATATGCACTATGTAAATATATTTGCTGAGATTCCAGTGTTTATAGGATTGCATACGTGCACGTATCTGATCACACGCTTCCCTCACAAACTTGGTCAGACCAGAAGAGAAAAAGGATTGAAAAGGCTGCTGCTACACTGCTGCTTCAGCACTGCATCTTGTCAGCAGTCGTGCATTGCTGAGGAGGACTTCTACAACAGAGCATTCCACCAGCTTCCCACCTCCAACCTTCCAAACAGCAGGGAGGTCACCCTGAAGGCTTGCATGGGTTCCCTTATAGCTGGGATGATCATGTTAGATGATCACAGATCAGGAAAACATAGTTAATTTGTAGTACGCAGCTGTCTGATTAAACTTTTGCAATGAAAAGACTAAAATAATCTGTCCGTGCTTTCATTTTTGTCAGAAGTACATTACTTTTTAGCAGAATAAGCAATTTAGCTTCCTAGTCACACAGACAGCATTGCTTTTTTTGTCTTTTTTTTATTATTATTTATTTATTTATATAATGATCTTCTGGCCCTTTTCATCTCTGGCACAATGACAAAATAGCAATCCTTTTATATTAAGAGGTTGTTTATTGAAGCAAAACACACCTGAATAGCTTAAATCAGATTAGGAGAGGAAACACAATCTCATGGCCAAAGCATCTGGTTGAGCGTCTGGAGATGTGCATCATTTTTTGGCTCTGCCGCAGGTGAAACATGACAGCGGGCAGCTGACGCTGCTCGAGAAGCTGGCTCTAGCGCGGCTGCCCAGCGCACCCCGCAGCACGCCCCACTCATGGCACGCACAGATGGCTTCCCCCTTTGCTCACGCCGTTCTCTGCCCATCAGTGCAGCTGCTGCAGAGGTGTGCATCATCGCCTGCGCTGCTCACAGCCTCGCTAGTCCCAGGCTGGCTGAGGCCACGGGACAGCCTGACTATAGAGAACTGCTCAAGGGAAAAAAAATTTGGGGTTTGACCCCTAAGCCTTTGCCTCTAGCTGACATCAGGGAAATACTGATGTGAGCATACTGCCAGGTTCATGCTAGTGATCAAATTCCACTCTTGCTACTGGAATCGTACCACTAATTAATTCGATACATATTAATTTCATATTTTGTATTCGTACGTGGCATTTGGAAACAGGCTGTTTTGGCCCCGGACTGATTTCCTTAGCCGAAATGACTCGTGCATTGCCCACAGAGGGCTGGAGCAATTCCAAATGACCACAGTTACCGGCAAATCCACTGAGCGCAGAGAGCAAGACGCCCAGGGAGCTAGGGCATGCAAGAAAGAGCACGAGGACCCTCAAAGACAGCTCCTAATTAACTCCCCAGGACTAACCGACTGTCCTTACAGAGAGTACACAGAAGCCTAAATTCACCCTCACAACGGCCTAGATTTCAATAAAATTCCAAGTAATAAATTTTCCTTTCACAGAGAGCTCTTCTCGTGCTACTGGGAGGAGTTCTGGGTAGTCAGACTCGCTGGCTCAGAAAAAGTAAACTCTAAAAAGTGAACTGAAAAAAGAACTGAAAAAGTCACGAGTCAGCTCCACCACAACTGCTTTAAAAATGTCGATAAAAGTACTAGATCTTGCATTCTTTTTTATTCAATCCTGACATTTGAGTCCTTACAGACCATCCCTTTAAGCTGTTCTCTTCAACAATAAAGGTGAGTAACTTACTTTGCAGAAGAAAGCTGACGTGATCTTATGGCTCCAGGGCCTGGCATTTTAATCCAGCACCGGGCAGTGAGGGCACCTCCTCAAGGGAGGCGGCACAGCCGGGCTGTGAGGGGCCGTGCACCACCTGGTGCCAGTCCGAACCGGTTCCAGCCAGCTCCAACAGAGCCCCCGTTCCCGCCAAAACCCGCCGCTCAGAGCCCCCCGTGCCGCCCGCCGCAGGGGGCTGGAGATGGAGGCCAGAAGTTTGTGTCATCAGAAGTTTGTGTTAATTGGCAATAAGGAATAACTGGCCAAGCTGAGGCTTTTTGCCGCATGACGATACAGTATAAACAGTACTTTCCCCTCACACAGCTGGTGCCACTGTGTGAAGGCAGGCCCATCTCCGCACTTGGAGCAAACGCAACCGGCCGGGAAGAGAGAGGCTAAGCGCACCTTTCTCACGTGCAAGCTTCCTATACAGGCAACAGCACTTGCTCTACAAAATTAAAGCCTTCTGAAAGGACAAAGCCTCTCAGCACTTATTATATGTGACATGCATAATCCAGCCCATGGTGTCTCAGTGCAGTAACTAGGAATGCTGCAAGGAGTACTTCAGGAGAGGTATACAGTAAAATGTACCAAGGGGAGAGCAGGAATTTAGCTTTGCGCAGCGAATTCTTATGGAAACAGGTCTCTCTATACGTGCCCGTGACTTTGTCACATCCAGACCACGCTGCTGCAATGGACTCCTCTGCCCTCTCCTCCCAAACTGATCCGCAGCCTACAGTCACTACAGAGCGGTTCGCTTCCCAGGGCAAGGCAGCCAGGAGAGCTGCGCTCACTCATCCATCATCTCCTCCCCTGTTTCCAGTGGATCGAAGAGAAAACCTATGTAATACAGTATCAGAAACTAGGCAAGTATTTGAAAAGAAAGCACACTAAAAAATATAAGCAGAAGACTTACATTTATGTTTGCATGTTTACATATTTAAATTTCTCTGTTTATATTTTATACATGTATGTTTGCATGTTTACAAACTTAATTTTCTCTGTTTATATTTTATATATTTATGTATGGTTTGGATGTTTACATATTTATATGCCTGTATTTATATTTATAAATGTATGTGTTTATATATTTGTATATTATGTATTTATATTTACATATTTAAATATAAATATTTAAAAGAATTCACATTGTAACTAGAGAAACATTGGAAAGAACAATTATTTTTGTAACTGAATATGTCTGATATTTGTTGCTTAAGAATTAAAAGATCAATAACTTTATATTCATTTTTATATTAAAAATGTTCTTTTTCTTACATTCTAGAATTTCTTTCCTGTGCATCCTCTATACATAACTCCAAGTGACAGTAATGGGAATTATATGAGCCCTTTTTAAAGAACAGAATGAACCTTTTAGTTGTAAAACCTTTACGTTTATTTGGGGGTTTTTAGCCCCTGGTGATACCTGAAGATAACAGCTCTCACGTCAAAACGGAGATCTACATTTTACAAAATGCAAGGAAAGAAAGCTTGGTTGCCACATGAGGCAGCCGTCTTTCATATTAAAGGTCAAACTTTACTTGGTGTAAGTCAGGTTAGTCCTGTGACCAGGACAGAGTTACTCTGGTTTGTAGCAGCTGGGGATTTGGCTACTTGTGTCGAGGTCCACCCTTTCTACCTTCTACACTTAAACTCTACAAAATGTTTTGTGGTGTATCAAATACAACCAAGGCAAAATACGTGATGCAGTGTAGTAGCACTGCATTGTATCACACGAAGTATTCCTGAAAACGACTGTGGCTTTTTCCTGTCTACTTCCAAGCTACTGAGTATCTTCTTATTCGCATACAAAAAGATTGGGAAAATTATGGTAAGATAATACAGGCTTTAACCTAACTACCTTTTAATTGTTAGAGCAGACAAGGAGAAATACAAGGCCAATTCAATATGCAATTTGCTTGCCATCTATTTAAATTATATTAAAAATGTATGTCATGATCAACAGCCATCAGTAGAGATTCGATCTTAGAAATGTTGCAGCATGTCCTCAGCTTCCCTCTTCTGAGTGGCACTGTCAGGCCTTATTGTCTCTCCTCCAGGCTGACTACTTAAGGCGAACTTTTGCAGGAGAGAGATGTACAGTACGGTCAATTCAACCGACTGAACAAGAAGTCACCCCCAACACATACAGGAGAGAGATTTTCAGCATGCCGTGCTATACTCCAAATTTCTAAAGGAAATTACTGAGTATTGTATCAACCCTGCACAGTCCACTTTTACTCGCTGATGCAAAATACCAACTGAACATTAGTCACTGCCTAAGGCTATGCATCTCTGCATCACTGCTTCTGCTCATCAGCTTCATTCAGTCACTCCTCCGATACGGAACAATGGCAAGTTCATTCTGTAAGTGCTCAGCTTTGGTTTCTCCTTTCTCCTTCCATCCCAGCAACAGATCACAAAACTGGAAAAACTGCAAATATTTTTTTTCTTTATTACAAAAGCATTGGCCAATATTCTCCAACTGGCAATAAAAAAGTAACTTTTTTTTTTTTTTTTTAATTCCAACAGTCAGCCAAAAAAAGATTGGGCTCAACGTTAAATATTAATGATTCATTTTGTTTCCATTACAGGACAGCTAAAAGGCAGCAGTTCAAGACTGTTTAAGAGCCCTCCATAACTTTAAACACGCTAAGGCTGTGGATGTGCATGTGTGTCTGTCACAAGTGATTTTGCTCCAACTTACTGACATTCTCCTTATGTATATCATAATGCACCAACTAGAATTTTTGGGTCAGATCCAAAAAAAGAATTACTTTGCTCTCCCAGACGCACATGGTTTCTAATGTTATTTAACATTCACGGCTGCTAGCAATAATTAAACACCCAGTGGATCTGTAAAGGATGTTCCTGGTACTGAAAGAGGAGGACAGGGCATGAAAAGGAGACAGAGAAAGGGACGGGTGACCAGCTCGGGGCTGGCCATCCTCAGGCAGTCTGAAGAACCAGGACTTCTTCGAAAGAGCTCCCCTCAGCTTCCCATCTCAAGCACGTTTACTAGAGAGCACATCGCCTGCAGCCTCCACAGCACGCAGCACTGACCCGCACGCCTCAGCTGCTGATGCGCGCCAGCAAGCTCTCCAGGCCCCGCTGAGAAGGGCTGGGCATGCCAGCGCCTGTCTGGCACCGCGGGGCTGCCAGCAATCCAAGGTGGCTGGCATGGAGCGACCTAAGGCCGCTCCAGATCATCCCCTTCCTTGTGCCACCTCACATTCGCTCTCTGCAGTGTGAAGACATTCCTACACTACATTCTTAAATATAGATTTGCTTACTGTGAGTTAATTTGTGCTACCTAGTACCTGTAGAAATACAACCGCAGAAAGGACTGCTGTGGGACCCCCAAGGTTTGTGTTTTACCCTCCATCTGGCAGAAAAAGACTGCAATCCAGAAACAAAACCAGAGGAGTCTAACCTGTTCCTGAGGACGAACCAGCACTTCTGAGAAGAAATCAAAATGCAGAAGTTACAGGTATGAAGAACACCTGCCCTCCTCCTCCCGGTAGAGAGCGGAGCGGTGCTGAGCACATGCTTTGTGAGCATGTGCTGAGCCAGGAGGACGTGGACACAGACCACTGGTAAAATGATGGTATTTAACATACATGTAAGTTACCTCACTGGAGGCACAACTCACCAGCCTTGAGCAACTTTTTGGTTTCCTTTCTGCCATGCAGTTTTGTCTAAATGCCTTGCCTTTGCTGTTACCATAGCAACATCACTTTTAAATCACTGTCCAATGAATAAGGCAAGTCACTTCATTAGTGAGCAGAATCCAAAGGATAGCAGACTTTCTGAATGTTTGACAAGCATTAACACAACAGCATAAAAGATTGCAAACAAATCTGAATTTTAGAGGCACTAGGAAGTTTGGAATAGAAATTTGGTCTTTTAGATGAAAGATGTCACATGGATATCGCAACTTTTTTTTTTTTTCTTCTGTTTTTTTGGCTTTTGCAACACTTTACAGCTGGGCCTTCTATCAGAGGACATCCAGGAATGATTTAACCACTTATCAGTTCATCCTCACACCTCAGAGAGTGCCTAGCACAAATATAGCATCTGAGTATCCCAGATTTGTTTAATAATCCAAAATTCCACTAAAAACTTAGTTCACATTGTCAGCTTGATTAATATTTATTTAAGCAGAGCTGAATAGCAAAACTTGAAGCAAAGGATAAACAGATCAAAATAAGCCAGACAAAGTGTCCATATAGATTATATTTAACCAAAATATTTATCCTTAATTATTCCAATTAATATTGGGGATCTGGAAACTAAGGGCTCAGCCCTTCCCCCAGGGCTATATAACTTGTAAGGGCATTCTGAGGTTAGCTTCTCTTTGGGCAAGGGGACAAATAAATAAATAATTCTTTCTTTTCTCTCTTACTTTGCTTCCTCTAGGAATCTCTTCCCTCTTTTATCTTACAGAAACGCCAGCAATGAGCTTTCATTTCCAAACATGATGGCAATAAGAGACTAGTTTTCTCTCGTGTGCTGTCTGAGATTGAGTTTCTTCCCCTCTTCCTTTGTTCTCAGCTGCACAGTTACAAAACGCAAAGGTAAAAAGAACACATTTCCCTTTCCCTGGAGCTTCTCTGAGATTACATTCCTATCGCAGTCTTTAATTAGCAAACTTTTCTGTAGCTTAAACAGTGTTCTTGCTCCCCTCAGCACTGCAAGACTCTCAGAGCATTACAGAAATATGCCAAGAACCCCGGAATGCACAGTTCAATAAACTTCATAGAATCATAGAATCGCTTAGGTTGGAAAAGACCTTTAAGATCATCAAGTCCAAGTGTTAACCTAAACTTCTAATCCCTAGTCCTTCAAAGACACCATCTGTGATGATCAGCAGATGAGAGCTCTGGAATTCAGAGTGGTTTCTCTACCTCCACATTCCCTGCACTAGCCCCTACACCACAGCTTTTGTCAGTTTAGTGGTTCATTCTGCCACAAAAAATCTGTTGAGAAACATCCCCCTTCTGGAGGCACCCCATTTATCAAGCCTGCACTGTGGTGCCACCCATGGCCCTCAGCAAACCGAAAGCAGAGGCACAGCACTGCAAGTCTTTCCGTCCCGAGACTGCAGTGGAGAGGCAATGTGTTACAAGCCACCAGCCTGCACAGCCCACGCTCACCCCCCGACCTTTTCATTGCTACTCAGAACAAGCCGCACTGCAGCTCTCACAGCAGCGTTCAGACCCAGCAATATCTGTAGGCAAAATCAAAGAATCTACTGATACATAACTGTAAGGCAACTATAAAGCATTAAAACAGAAGCACCTCCATGCGTCTGCATTTTCTGAGCCTATCATAGGGCTGGCAGATTTCTGCCACCCAGCTCAGAGGAGGTGGAGGATAGCTTTATTGAACTCCTACTTCAGATTCATTCCCAAATAATACAGTTCTTTGCTACGGTAGTCTCCAACTGCTTGAAAGGCTTTTTTGAATAAGAGCGGTTGGGATAAGAGAAGAGTCCAAAATTAAATTATTCCAGTGGACCAACCTGGAGTGTCAGCTTTACATCATTTTCCTTCTGAGTTTCACCAGACATCTGAAGAAAGGTAGAAAATCATGCCCTGGTGAATAAAGAACACCTCAGCACAGGCTAGCATTAGCTGGAAGACATTTTCATAGTCTCTAAACAGCAGTGGGGATTTCTCTTCCTTTCTTAAAATAGATTTTCTTATTTTGGAAATCTGGCAATGGCTCAGTGGATAAGAGAGCGAGCCATAAACAGCTGAGAAAGTATGAATTTCCCTACCGTACAAGGCCAGTGTATACAACCAGCCAAAAAAGCCATTTTATTACACAGTAGTTCATATTCAGAAAAATTATATTTTACTGTAATATTTTCCTGACAAATAAATTACCAACCAAAAATATTAAGAATCAAATGTTAGCTCAATAGCTATTACCCTTTCCTTTTACTTCTGAGTTTTGATGAATTACTTTTCTTGTAAATAAGCAAACAGAATGACATTGCCTGTCTAAATTTGTAAATAACATTACATTTTTTTATATGTTGCCATGAGATATTGTCCCCTTTTACTACTTGTATGTATATCCTGCAAGTGATCTGTGGTGTGTTAAATCATCCCAAGAAAAGCAGCCTTCTGCAGTGAAATCTAAGCCTCAGCAATGAGCGATGGCCATGCAGCAGGTGAGCAGACAGCCCGAGTCTGCGGTGGTTTCCAGCACGTCTGACAAAAGCCGTTCTGGCTGTGATTACGCACTAGGTAAGTGCAGTTTTCCACATATCGCAGGAATTAGCTTGCGTTCCAAATAGGATTCAAAAGTGGTCAGGCCAAATGGCTGTCCTGCTGTTCACTGCCAATATTTTAGGAAGAAATCTAGAAGTAAAATAAACTGATGACTTACTGGAGCAGTCAATATATTGATGCCTCTGTAGGCCGCTCTAGCATTGGCTTAACAAGAATTTACAGGAACCTCTGGGAGTTTATTTCAGCAAGAACCACCAGGACATTGCAAGCCAATCTTCTCTGCACATTTCTACTTTATATTGGGCCTTCTTTTCTAAAAGCAGTGTCTTTAGAGATTTTGTATATATATATCTGGAGCCTTTGACTTGTGTTCTAAGACTATCAATAAGTTGGTCACAGGTATAATTACAGTAACCTCTTTTGTGACACATTGCACGTCCTTGGCAGGGAGAATTAGAATGGACCAGGCAGCTGCTGTACCAAATAAGTAATAGAGAAAATGTGATAATCTGAACAGTTAAAGGCCTGTCAGCCTGACATCGATCCTGCACAATGTAATGGAATAAGCAATACACAGCATTATTTATAAAGAATTACAGCAGCTTAATAAAATTAATGCCAGTACACGTATGTATAAAAAAATACAGTGTCAAAAGAGCCTAACAAATTTCTTCTGATGGGATCACAGGTATGAGGGATAACAGTACCAGTGGTAAAGCAACATAATTTAGCAGGCATTAGATTTACTACTGTACAACTTTTGACTGAGAAATCAGAATGTTATAAATCAGTATATTACACTAAATAGACTTGAAAATCACAAAAGAAAAATTTAGAAAAGAACCTTAATTGTAAATGGGGAGCCACCACAGGAGGAGTGTGTTTTTAACCCAGATCCCAGTTTTGGGCTTTTGTTACTTTACCTCTTCTCCACTGACTTGAGAAGACATGAAACCATTTCTGTGCAAGTGAATTAAAAACAGCTGACCTGAAAACAACTGAGAGAGCAGGCAACAGCCTTGGATAGACAAGAGGGAACAAGCAAACAACATACATTACAACATGGCCAAACACTGTCCTATCAGTGGGAAAAAAAAAAAAACAGTATCAAACTGGACCTGGCAGAGTAAAGGACTCCAGGATGGGAAGCAGTGAGAAAGAACCGCGGACTATGCAAAACTGCTGGGTACAGCACAAGCAACGTGAGGGAATGGGCTAACGTAGTCACAGACATCAGAGAAAGTCAAAGGGAGGAGTCCCAGCCGCTGTCTGGACCACTGGGTTGCAGTATGATTCTGGGACAGCAGGAAGCAATATTTGTTTGGGGTATTATAACATTTGGAATAAAAATAGAATATAAAATTAAGAGTAAAACCATCAGCCTGTTCTGTCCGCACTCTCTGCAGCTGATATGTCTTCTGCAGGAAGAGGCTGCTCTCATGAACCAGACTGTGCAGGGTATATTAATAAGACCCGCACTCCAAAGCACCAGCCACAACAGCAATGTTCTTCTGAATTAGGATAAGATCCAAATATCCATTTTCCACAGCTCAGTTCTTGTAGAAGCTAATTTCTTCCTAATAAAGCTGCAAGAGATTAAACCTCAAATGTGAAATGTTAGCAGAAAAAGAAATGTTCAAAGGGCAGGGACTAAAGGAAAGCCATCCAAGTCCATTAAGTCACACTAGATGCTGGATAAGTCAATTAAAAGCAGTGAAAAATGCTCAGATGTGCTGAACAGGGCTACAGGTTTTTCATTAATTGTGACTATACGGAGGATAAGACGCATCCACTTAGCTTGAGAGGAAAATGAATAAGAATATTCAAAGAAGCTTCAATATCACCCCCAGGCTGATTATCAGAGTCTTTCCCCTGAAGAAGAGTTTTCCTTTCAGTGTGCTTTTTGTCCAGAAGGATGAAGGACACACTTATTGACATCTTCCCTTCTATAATTCTTTTTAACTACATGTATTTTCCTTTCACAGAGCCAGAGCAGATGCCAACACATCTCCAACCTTTTTCTTAGAGATCCATCAGCTAAAATAAATCCTGTATGAGTGAACAGGAAGTTTAATTAATTCACGCTCCTATGATTAATAAATATAACAAGTTAAAATAAAAACATTTAACTCATAAGACTTAATAACATGCTTTTTATGGTGATTTCACTTTTCCTACAAGAAAGTTTCCTTCTACCAAAACTGGGAAGTATATTTTTAAAAACTGGGAAACTGGAAGTAATGTTGTAAATTATCAAAATCAACAAAGCCTTTCAGGGAAAATTACAATGGCTGAGGATTATTTCTAAAGTTGTTTAAATGCTTACATTACCAAATGTTTAAATTCCTATGAAGTCTATTATGAAGAATGCTACATTCCAATAGTAAACTGTATTAGTCCAGAAGCTGGCATTTCAAGTGTGCTTAAATATTATACCATTAATTTTGGATCACTCCTCCCCCCACCCTCTTGACTGCTGAGTTGCAGTAGAAGGTACAACAGTCATTTTAGGGTGAAAGGTCTCAGAATATATAAAATGACTGGCCTTAAGCTTCATCTTACCCTTACAGCATCATCCACTTCAAAGGACTAATAAAACTCTCATTCAACTATCAAGCACAAAGAAACACATGCTCAACTTCCAATATCGAAGGTCATTCTGACCAAACTGGAAAGGCTCCAGCTGGTGGAAAGAATACCAAATAATTTTATAGGAAAGCGCCTGCTGATGCCAATGTATACTCAAAAAAAACCTCCACACAAAAAAAAAAAAACCACCAACCAAAAACCAACTGCTGAAGGCACATGGGCTCAGTTTTCTAAAATATTTAGTCATTGCACTCCCAGTTTTGAAATAAGCTCTGACTTATGCAAGAGCTTAAGACATGCTTTTGAAAAGCATGTCTTAATGCTTCTCCACCACCAACTCAGACAAGACAGACAGGAGTGCCAGCCTAAGATGAGTTATATAAATGAGCATATATCAGGATGAAGAACAGGGGAATGCAGGTCTGAATTGCTAATCAAGAAATGAATACAACATTTAAAAATACTGAAAAGATTTAACTACCATCTATTAAAATTTATTGGCAAAACTTCAAGGGTTTCCCACAACTGCCAGGTTTCTCATGGCTCATAAGACTTCCCCATTGAAGAAGGAAGAGATAAAAGGTCAGGGGAATGTATATGACTGTGCAATGGTGTAGGCAAGATGACAACTGTCACTCCATGGCTGTATTCCACAAGAGCTGACACAACATGCCAGCTTTGCCTTATCTTTCTTTTCTCTGAAGAGGAGCAAGAACAGACACTGCCTACCTGGTGCATGGTCCTGCATCACAAGCATTAACCCACCAAGCAAGCAAGCATCTTTCCAGATCACTCTGCACTCATTGCATGGAAACCTTCACAATCCATAGAGGTGAAATCAGGCTCTGATGTTTACCTTTCTATGTCTTAATGCTGCTACAATCTACAGTGAAATACCAAGGTGAGGTCCCCTATTTTGTTAAACGCCGTTAATGTCTAAACTGATGTTATTTTTTAAGATCTCAGTGTTTCCAGAAAAAGATGAATTTTTATTCTCACAGTAAAATGAACCAGCTAGCTGAGGGTAAACATGTTAGAGGACTCTTCGAGGAACTTTACAGGCATTACTGATGACATCGCTGATCATGTTAATTTTAAAATCTATATTTTTCCAAATGGAAAAAGACAAATTTGTTTTAAATGAAAATTCGTCTTTAAGCTTTTCAAGGGTTATTATCTATAAGGCAAAGTATACAGAGAAGACTGTCTATAAATAAATAATATATACACATAGGCAATAAAGTATTTATTAATAAAAATTTATAATTACCCTAACACAAACAAATTTGGGCTAATGCAGAATAGCAATCATATTGTGTAAAATATGCAGTCACAAGCTGCAGTCACAAAGTTGATAACCTCTGTAAGAGGATTATAAACTGCAGTGAAAACAAAAACTTGCTACTTTACATTAAGTTCAAAGGAAGCAATTTGATTGTTAGATACACAGCTTCACAGGAGACATGGAATATACAACATGGAGGAAAAATACCAATATTTGTTCTCTGCCATGGTCTCTCCCACCATTTTCTTTATAGAATACTGCATCAATTGAACAGAAAAAGCAGGAAGAAAAAAACACCAAAAAAACACTAGTGTAAAAATTGAAATACTTGTACTGGATCCATAGCACTGGCAGCTTGCAAACTGAGTGCCAGTCTTCGACAGGCTATGGGATTCCTGGGCTTTACGGTCTGCCTGCTGTTCCCAGTCAGGAAAGTCTTCTGAAACCACTAAAATAATCTGTCAAAGACTGGCAAACAGTAAAGATGAATGATCACATCATAATGCCTGCTTTCTTGGCCTAGAGATGCTACCTTTATTTAATCATCTTCATAAGTTACTTATTATCTCATCCATAAGTCTCCTCTGCTCCAGGAACCTGACTGGGGCTGATCTAGGCACTGTCCCAGGTGAAATGAAGCTGCAAATTAGAGCAGCGTGAACCTTGGTTGGGCCTGAGCTGTTATTATGCCTGAAGAGGGGACTGGCTCAAATAATTACTGAACAATCTGGCTCATAATTAGTATTAAAAGGGAAATCAAAAGAAGGAGACAGGTCACCTTATGCAGACAGGCTTATGGCCACCAAGCCATAAATATTTGTTGTCTCACATAGAGGACCAACATTTGTCACTCAAAGGGAAGAGTGATGTCAGCTAGGACACAGCATGTTAAGGTATGCAATTGAGCAGATGCCTATTTTCCAGGCATGGTCTTACAGACAGAGACTACTCAAACCGAGGAGAGATATCACAGCTGATTCCTGATTCTTATGGACAGTGTCTAATCAAGTATTTCTATGTAAATGGGTGCTTTTAATTTTCAGCTTCTAAGGATGCCATACAGTAAAATGATAAGATTATCACTAACTTATATGAACATATACCTGTCTAAAATTAAGATTTTTGAACTTCTACATGTGTTTTAAGACATTTCTTCATAATGGCAGATTTAGCAAGTATCTCTTTTGATAGGTAAAGCAATGTCATTGTTCCAGGGTATTACTAAACTATTACGCCCTAGTCCATAACTCACTGTGGGTCATACTCTAAGAATCTAATTAGGGTATACAGTGCTAACAATAACTAATGTTATTTTTGTTTGGGTGGGAAATGTTAATTGCTTTCAATTTTTCCTTTCAAAAGGCACAAAAAACCCCCCACTTTTTCCATAGACTTTGGAGTTTCAGAGACAGGAACTGTGATGCTGGCTGAGAGACTGAGCATAGCTAAAGCAAGACCACTGGATCTAGTTTATTAAAGCTAAGGTCCTTACCGATACATTTCAGATGCTTTTGCTGCTAATCTTTTAGTAAGAGATACAGTTAAAATGCTTTTCACTCTCACAATAAAAAAAAATTAAAAAAAAAAAAAAAGAAAATATTGAAAGAAGACAAATTCCTCTTCAGACACCCCATGGAAGATACTCACCAAAAGTGAGTATTTCAGGTTACAAGCTAAAAAAACAGGCAATTATAATGCACTCTTTCACAGTTTTACCTGACACAGCAGTGCCAGTCAATTATTACTGATGCTGACCTGCTACAGACACATCACAGTAAAACCAAACACAGCCCCACAGCACTATTAGCTATCCCAGTATATCTGCCATACAGATGAGGCATGCCTCTGTCTGGCTCTTCTCTCAACCTCCACAACATGCCTTTGCCAACCATATTCTGCAAGGAGAATGGGAAAAGCCAAGTTGACATTCATAGAACATAAACAAAAAAACAGGGACAAAAACGTGTCCTGCAGCCCACCCCATATTTACAGATATATTATGGATCAGCCACATTATGGATCAACCATATTAATGCCACTTCTGACAAAAATGTTTAACATTGCCACAGAGCCCTTTATAGTTTAAGATGACAGCTGAAAACATCTTTATTTTAATGTACCTAAAGACCTCGGCCAGTATTTTTTCTTCTATGAAAATCTAATTATGCCAAGAAAAACTTGCAAGCCTGCATGCTAAATAGTAGCCAGCAGTCAAGTAAACTTGTCTTTGAAGCTACACCCAAAAGCAAGCCACGGGAAGGCCACAGACTGAGCATGTGGCACTCAAGCACCAATGTGTTATAGGACAATGCTTGGGGACATTCTACTATCTACATTTAATTGGCCTGTGTCTCTATTTTGATCAGTTCTGGTCAGTGCTTGCAAATAACACAATTCTGTATTCGGTGCATAAAATGATTCATGTGGCTATTTAAAGACCACACAAAAAAATTCCAATGACGAAGCTTTTAGATCTGTTCTATACCAGTAAGCATTAACAAACAAGCTAATTTATGCAAACCTAACGCAAAGACAGTGGGTGAGTACATAACTTGAATCGTGCAGAAACTCTTTGTGAGCACCACAGGTGCAGATTCTTCCCACCTGAAGGGATGCTTGCCAGGGAGCTCTATCCCAGCAGCAGAGCTGCCCTGCCTCTTCCGTCATCTGCCCCTGGTTTCCTTGCCTCTCCAAAACGAGTGCACTCATGTTTTGGGGTTGTTTTTTTTTCCCCTTTTACTGTCATTTTTGCTGAAGATCAATATAATCTAGCTGATCTCTGATGAAGAAAACACAACCTTCCCTTTCACCACACACAACTTGTAAACCAGACTGGATTTTCCTGTAATAGGCACTTGATTTAATCACACTGAGCTGTTCTAACTGGTGTTTCCAAACAAAATTTTGCAGCAAAAAATGAAATATTATCAGGGCATGACAGTGTGCAGAACAGTTTCTGAAACAGTGAAAGGCATCTCAGAATGATCTCTTACCAGTATTTTTAAATTTTCATTGCACTATGCACTATTTAAAGTACAAATATTGGCTTTGTCAAAAAACTGTATTTAGCTCTGTGCAGAATAAAACCTCTGATAAAGCTGTGCTAAATACATAAGTTTTGGCAGCCTGATTCATCTCTCATGCGAGTTAATGCAAGTTTTAATGATCTCAGTGAACCTTTGGATCAGGATCCAGTTTGTGTTCATGATTCTGAAAGCATGAAGTGACTCATAATTTCCTATCTTTTCCTCAGTGGTTTTAGAAAAAAGAATTAGATTATTTGGAAGTTCTTTTACAACTTTCAAGAATCGAGACATCATATGCACTTGCAAAAACAAAGCAAAAAGCCCAGAAAACCAGCAATAACAAAGTTTTAGACATTATTTATCTTGTATTAACATACTGCACACAGCTAATAAAAACTTGACAGAGGAAGAGGTGATTAGAAAGTCACCTATGCATACCTCACATGGCACATCTCAATGCCTTACACGACTCTTGAGCTTCAAAGCTTTACAATGGTGTTACAGGCACTGCTACAGACACCAGCTCAGGTTAAACCACACAGGACAGCTGTTTGTCCTGTATTGCTGGGTCATTCGTGTGCCTGCATAACAGCCTGAATGCCTGGGAGATTTGTGTTCCAGTCTTGTCACCATACGTGAGACACCAAGTTTGCTCAAGCTAATAAAGGACAGACTGTAAAGCATCTGGACCTGCAGGTCCTTTTCTGGTGCTTCTCAGAGCCAAACCTCTCTGGCTGATCCTGGGACTTTCACCTGACCTGAGTGCTCAACAGCTTAATACATGTGAAAGCAAAGAATTCAGTTCCGCTTTCTGTGCCACGTCAAGGAGCGACTCCGGGTTTACCTCAAGATTTGACGTTTCCACCGCCAAGGAAAGCAGAGCAGGCTCCTCATTCTGTGCAACTCCTGGGCTGCCTGCACATTGCTTTGCGCTCACTGTGGGTCCCCGTACACCCCCTTCATCGTGAGTTACAGAGCTGCAATTACTGGTAACTCCAAAGACATAATTGGATTTACACTAGTGAGAGGGAAAGGAGAGACACAGCAGTTCCTAGATGCAATCAATCCAGCAACACTCAGTACAAAATATAACAATAAACATACTCAATAATATGCCCTTACAATACAGAGTCTGTAGAAGACATTTCAGCAACTTAACTGAGCCCCCTATATAATTCCATTAACGTTGTGCAGTATAAACCATGGCTGAAGTTGGCTTTCTATCCATTACACTTCATTAAATATACCTTGCTACAGGACTCAAATACAACAAAAAACCAACTCAAACACAACTACTACAAACAAATATGGCTTTTGCTCATCTTATTGACAAATACATCACAAATATATAGGACACTAAAATATCATAAAATTAAAAATTTTGCTCCAGGAAATCAATTACAAAATAACTATTGATATTGCAAAAGACCTGGATTTCTTTCTTGGCATGCTTTTCTTTAAGGGTTGGTGTTTATAAATTATTGTACTGTGTAACCACCGGGGTTACTGTCTCATTCTGTCCCTGCTTGGCTGCCGTTAGTGTGTGTAGGAGAAGCTGTGAGGATGCAGCACAGCACCCTTCAGCTCTATTTTCTTCCCTGAGAAGAACGCGACACAGATACTGACACAGGATATTTTTGTAGGGTGGGTGTGAAACCAGCCAAAATGACTCCTCAAATGCTGCTGGGCCACAGCAGGCACAACACAGGCAAAAACAGGGGTGTTTTGACCATGGTGTGTGAGCTGACTCCCTCATCTCATACCAACGTACTTGCCCAGGGTCTGCTGGACCCTCATGGGGCTCCCACTCCACTCCCAGCGGTACCCACAGCAATGCTGATTTTCCAAACCAGCAGTTTTCAGGTAGGGCTTTAAACTGGTGCAGTCCTGAAGGCCAGCGTGACCCATCAGCTCCCTCCTCCCTGCACACTCATAAACTCATAATGTAACACAGTATATATAAAATAGAGAGTAAAATGGAGAAGACAGCATATCCACACAAAACACACGAGAACATCTTCTAAAAGCAGAAAAGAAAACAAAAAACTCTGGTTTGGCTAGCAAGACACGGTAAGCTGGGCAAGGCAGCAGCCACGGCCTCCCGCAGAGAGCTGAACACCGCCACGGCCGATGCCCAGGCTGGCACAGGACAAACCTCTGTTTTGCACACACAAACTTAGCACCAACTTACAATGATAATAAGTCGAAGCAGAATTTGTCCCATCACAATTTGGAAAGATAAGCAAAAAGAGGAGAAAACTAGAGAGACAAAATGTGGGAGAACAACCTTAAATTACGTTTAGCTGTGGACTATCTTTGCTTTCAAAGTAATTTTAATAACAAAACACTCATCTCCAGAACAATGTCACGATGTAGCTTGCTGACAAGCTTTTTTCACTCACTAATTAATAATAAGCATTCATGTTATATCCCCAGTTAAATGGTGTCAGTAGTCACTACTCTGTATTTTAATTCTATTTAAATTTAAAATCCCTATTTTAATTCCATTAGCTAAATAGTAGCTGCTCCAGCTGAAATGTTGGAAGCTTTTATAAGACAAACATCGTCGGATGACTCTCTCAATAGACTAGCAGCCAATTCATTCACGCGCTACCACCTTTACTTGAAATTCAGCACCCTCCCATACTGCACCGGAATCTAACGAGTATACTTTCATTTATACCTATGGAGCTCTCTTGACTTCAATTAAATTATGAGGATAGAAAGGAGCAAAATTTGACCTTCTGGGTATATCCAGATGGAAAGAACAAGCTGCATGATATCTCGGAGTCAAATCTCACGCATCTGGTCATAAACTCCTTTCCAAAGATGAATTAAATTAGCCTGCGTAACAGACATCAGAGCAAAAAGCTTAATGTGTTTTGATGTTGAGATGAGCTACACACAATTTATTAGGAAACAAATAATCATAGTAAATTACAGTTCACAGTTGAAAACAAGGGAAAGTGCCTTAATATTAATAGCTTTTTCCACCATACAATTCCAAGTACTCTTTCTGTTCCTCTCTGGCTCAAGCAGTGAAATGCAGTGTGCTACTGCAGCACCCTCACCACAGCAGCCGCAATCTGCTTTACCTCCTGAAACTCATGGGCAGATCACCTCTCTTTTGTATGCAGTCCATCTCAAAAAGCCTTCTGCACCACAGTCTTGTGCCTGGGATGGTAAAGGAGTTTGTAGTTGGTCCCTTCTGCTATTGCTTGGCAAGAGCTTGTAACTTCACTTGTGCAACGTGCTCCACAGACCTGTGGTGTGGCGTACAATGCCTGCACTCAGGTCTCACTGCAAGCTTTTAGTTGATCTCTGCCCTCAGCTATAAATACGTAGTCCTCAATGGTCAGTAAATAATGCAGAGGGTATCTTCAAAGTCATAGGAAAAAAAGGGGTTTCAGTTTTTCTCTGCGTTTACTTAGAGCAGAGTTGGTTGAACTGAAATCACAACAAAAGTCGAAAAGAATTATTAAAAGATCTTACAGCAAATCTGGTCTGCCTGTTAAAGCTCAACTGGTAGTTTACAACTAAGGGCCACATGACTACAATGAAATACATGAAGTATTAAATGCATTACAGAACTCTAATATGTGTTTTTAGAAGACAGCAGCAGATGCTATATATGAAAAAATAATACTGACATTCTATATTTCCACACATGAAAAGTCTGTGTTACAAGATCAGAATGGCAAGTAAAGCTTTAGGACAGCACAGAATTAATGCTGCTTTGGCATTAAGGCAGTTTTGCTGGGTGTTTTCATGACATCACCTTTAACCACACAGTCTCACACTAATTTTTCCACAGAACAGCTGTTTCAGTCCACATAGGGATAATACTTTATGGACAGCTATTCTTATCTTTGTTGTCTCATCCTTGCTCAAAGAACAGTTTTATTTACTGAATACTGTTTAAAGCCTCAGAAACCAGAAGGACCCTCCATATGACTCTCCCATGTTTCTGCAGGTATCACGCAGCTGCTGCAGACCCTCCTCTTGCAGGTGCCGTGCCAGTCCTTGCTCTCCTGACCAAAAACGTTTGTTCTCACCCCTGGGACACTGAGCAGCTCCGTGATGAGCATCCCAGCCACTCAAGGTGATGTGGCTCCCAAAAGCCGAGGGAATCCCCCACTACAGGATGGGCTACACTCTTCCAAAGGCTGACATTTTGGGTAAATCCACCTGGATTCTGGCAAGGGTGGGAAAAACCTCCCTGGTGAAAGAATGGCCACCCCACACAAAACCACAGCATGCTCTTCTTCTAAAAGGGTGAGAACGTATCAAAACAGAAGGCCATCAGAAGTTACTATCCTAGGCGGAGAACTGTGGTTTTCCCCCTCTAGTCTTAACAGCCTCAAGAAGAAAATATTTATCACTGAAGCAATTATAAACTGGAAAAATTGAATTCAGGACCTAAAGTCTGGTGGATGTGCAAGGTTTTTCATGAGACTGAAGAAGCAAAGAGCAGGCCTGGAGAAGTCCTTGTGTGCCTGAAAAGATCCATTTTTTCATGTAGATGTTTCAGAAATTCTGGGTAAACTTGAACAAGAAAAAAATCACCCCTAAGCAGCTTTCTAAAGAGCCAGTATCCATCCTTGCAGCTCTTCCACAGGGAACAGCTTTGCCCTTTGGTCCTCACGAAGCTCACCCCTAAGGCACGAGGTCGGTCCCTCTGCACAACAGAGCAGGCGGTCACCCGGTTCCAGCTGGACTCGGAGATCCCCCCTGCGGGACCAGCCCTGCTGAGATGGCGCTGGGGCTGCTGTGGGCCACTGCAGGTCTGCAGACACTGCCCTGAACGTCCAGCCCTGCACTCTGCATGCAGATCCCTCTGCCAGGGCCAGCCGAGGGCTGTACCAGCAGTCATTTCCCTTTTGTCTCTAGAGAAAGCTTTCAGTGGTCAGCGGTGAACACCGTTTCAAGGTTAATAGGCCAGTACAGCACAGCTGAGGAGGAAAAGCACCACTCAGAGTACGCTGTTGTTCAAAGTGGAGCCTGCCCGAGCTGGGGGCTGCCGCAGGTTTCTGCTGCAGTGGCATGTGGGACGGGAGCCTGACCACGAGCTGCCCAGGGCTGTCACCCGGTTCCTGCGCTCCAGGAACGGCAGGAGCAGTACGGGTCTCTGCAGCAGCCTCTGTGCACTAAGGGCTTCTGGGAAAAATCAAGCTGCTTATTAAAAAATCCTGAAATGGCAACAAAGCTCTATGAAAACGTGACTCAACGGAGTCATTAGGACATGGAGGATTTAGGTGCAACCTCCCCCTTTCGCGGGGAGTCTGAGGGCACTATCTGCTGAACCCAGCCCCAAGATGGCCCACATGCAAGCAGTTTGCAGTTCTTTTTCTGCAATAAGATAACAAGGAACACTAATGCTCTTTGGACTTTGAGGAGAAAACAATTCCGCTCCAAGACTTCTTTATTGTGCCGTTTGCTTTCACGCTGCTTCATGGAGTCCCTGCCTTCACCCATTGCCTCCTGCCAAATACATGTGAATATCGTGACACTTCCTAAACACACACATCACCTGAAACATGCTCTGCTCACCCCATTTCCAGTTTAATCTGTTACAGCGCAAATTAGTCCACTACCCATCCTTCAGAGGGAACCGAGAAGCCACAGGAGGTAAAAATGAAGCCCTGGCACCACCGCATACTGAAGGTTTTGAAAAGTCATAGAACTCCTTAATGCTTTGCATTTTACTTGCTGACAGTTTCCAGGTCCTCTACTATTGTGAGAATGGAGCAATCTCTATGATCAGTATGAATTCAAATTTTTATGCATGTATTAATATAAATCTATATTTATATATATATACACATATACATTTATACATGCATACACACAAATTGTGTGTTAGAGACAAGGGCCAATAACATGTTTTGTACTCAGTGCTAAAGTGCTTTTTCGTAACCCCAAAAAAAGAAGCAGCCAAATTCTCTACTGTAAAGTAGAGGGAGAAAAAGGATGGATAGAAGCTAAGAGGTAGCTTCTATAGACAATTTAATATTCAGACTTATCAGTTCATTAGAAAGATAATGACCGCTCTTTTTTCTTTCTTGTCAACTACAAACATTCCTCTTAAAGGGTATTGTATTTTAGGTAATCATTTATTAAGAAGAACAAACTCATCGTATTCTGTTAATCTTATATTTCTGTTAATACCGGTTATGTTTTTTCATGCTGTTCACCCCATGCTGCCAAATGGACTAGAAAAATGCGAAGTATTTCAGAAAGGACACAATTTCTTTTGCTTTCAGGTTTCCCAGAGCTATTTTAAAGCTATAAAAAATGGTCCCCTCATTGAAATACAAGGGAAGGACATACTAGATATGGAAAATGCTCAAAATAGGATGAAAAGGATGGGCAAAGGTATCGACTTCTCTGTGAAGAGTCACTAAGTAGGTCAGTTTATAAAAGAGATGAGTTGAGGGAAACATGACAGATATCTACCAAATCCCAGGTGGCATGGAGAAGATGGATTGGGAGCAGCTCATCATGATCTCCAGTGCAAAAACGAGAGCTCCAAATAAACCTGGTATCAGAGAATAATTTCTGATAACACAGTACATTAACCCTACCTCTCAGTTTCTCCCTAAGTGACCCTGTAACTTATTATAATGAGTTTAGTGTGACTAGTCAGAATCAAATCTAGCAAAAGTAATTAAGATTTATCTAATCTCAGGCTAATCTGACAGCCAACACTGATGAGTTTGTTTCTGCTTTAACCAAATTTACAGATGATATCCCAATTGCAGGAGCTGCATAGAGGAGATGCAAGTCCTGAGAAATACCAGTCTCCTGCCTCCTTACTGGTCCTCATTTCATTCCCTGGGGTAAGGCAGTGCCTGAGCAAGCAGAGGGGCTGGTGGGGCATCAGAACGGAGAACAAAGACGACCATAGAAGAGTCTTTCTGCTGAGACACAATATGCAATATTGAAAGTGGGGAAAATTAACAACAACAACAAACCAAAACACCACTGTATAATGGAATAAAGAAACCTTAGGATTACATTAAAGTACCGTATTCTGAATAAGGGATGTAGACCTCAGTGTTTCCAAAGACAGCTATGGACCAGAGCCAAAACCAACGACAACCAATGTGATCCCATTTAGCTCCATGTGCTTTGAATTTGCCACCAATTAAGCAGCCCTTTAAGTTACTGCACAAAACATACACCTCACAAGGAGGGTCATTACTTCACTGTATTGGAAACTATTTTCTGTGTTGTATTTCAGACAAAGTCAGTTAAACTGAAAAAAAACAGGGAGTGGTGGGGGGAAAAAACAAAGAAACAAAACCTACTTGTATAATTTGCGGTCCTCCACTGCTCCCCATGGATAAAGATTGACTTTCTTGATTAATTTTATACAAAAAGAGAACCATTCCAAAACTAAGATGTCTTGGACAAGGACTAAATATGGTATGACACTTTGCATCACACCTATTTATGCTAAATCTGTCCACACAAAAATAGCAGTGATGATTAAAGAATGCCAGCAGCCCTTGCGCTCTGACTGGCAGTTCCAGGATCTTAATTTTTAACTTGTCGAAGTTAACATATTATTGCTATTATAAATGGAAATAATCATTCAGCAGCAGAGTGTTAATGACATCCCATTAAAAAGAGTGCCTCTCCCTGGCAGAATGAAGACACAGACACCAGTTAGCCTTGGAAAATGCACAGAAATACTTACTTTAAAGGAGCTTCTGTGCACAGATTTGAAAGCTGATATGCTAGCAGAGGCAAGCATGTCAGTGTTCATTTTTTAGTGTGGCCTCTTTCACAAATACTTTTGCAGGAATCCTGAAATGTGGCTTTACTAGGAAAAAAAACCCTTAGAAAAATACCGCAGCATCTGCAACCATGGAATAACAAAGAAAGAAAACCGTATTTTATGGCACTAAGAAAAATTCCTACAAATACATGCATATTAATTGAGGTTTGTTCTCAAATTTCACGAAGACCATTGTTCCCAAAATGGCACATCACGCAGAAGCCCTTGGTGGGGTCCAAGTCTGTGACAGTCCATGAAGATTGCTTTGTCCTGGAGACAGTTCTGAGACAAATCCTCTGTTCTAGGTGACATTTATAAACCATGAACCACATTGTTATATAGACCATATCAGTATGTGGCTACAAATACAATATATCTATGTTCTAGAATTTCTCACATAAACTGTTATTCTGTTAACTATTTCGTAAAAAATATTGTTCAAAAAATGTTAGATTTTGTCTCAAAACTCCCATTACTTCTTCCTTTCAGAAAGCAAGAGACAGTTCTACTTAACTGTCACTCCAAGAAGATACTAAAAATCATACAGACTTTCATGGCATTTCTGATCCAATTTGTTTTGATACTTAAACCCCACCTTAAAAATTAAAACAGTCACCTGTGTATATAAATAAGTTTTGCTCAATAGCAGAACTTTCAAGAAAAGTATTAAACCTTGGAATGTTATTAATATCGATCACAACTAAATTTCTGTACTATAATGGTTCATCTTCTTGCTCTTATACAGGATTACAACATATTCTTAATTCATGAGACAATGGAAGTATCTATGAATCAACAGCAGCATCTCTGCTATGCTCAGACCCCAGAGGGGACAATGTGCTTCCACACAGGTGGCACAGCGTGGCTCCCTCGGGCACCAGAGGCAGGTACAACCCTGTGCTGTGCATCAGACATAAACACATCCTGCCCACGGAGCAGGAGATGGGATCTGGTAGACCCTCCAGTCCTACGACACAAGTCACCACAGGCGCCTGGTGCTATCCTACAAGGATGCAGAGGTGCAGGTCATTCTGCAAGACAAGCCTTTGAAGCAATACTTTCTAATCTGTCACAGGACAAAGCGTGGATGAAAAAAGGAAGAAGGTACCCAAGGGCCACCAAGGAAATACAGAATGTGACCATCAACCCAGGAGTCCAAGAGGATCCTGGATCCCCTGTTCAGGCTGCACCTCCAGCTGCTTCCCAGCACCTGCCTGACCCTCTCCTCTCCCCTCCCCATGGATCCCTGCAGATCCCCACGGATGCCCACAGATCCCCACTCCTCCATGCCTCCACAGTAGGCCATCTCCTTCCCTTCTTGCCACGTGCCCAAGCAGGAGGGGACCAACATGCATAGCTCCTCAAAACAAGGACGGTTATGAAAGCTGACAAGATGACATTGCTTACCCATGGATAACAGCATCAGTAATGACGCTCATGTCATTACTCTTCCCTCTCTCCCATGAATGCTAACTGGGTGCCCTTTACATCAGGTGTCTGCCCTCCAGATTGGGTGACCACACAGGCCTTGCACCAAAACATCTGTACAGCAAGGAGCCTCCAAACGCAGGTGGCACCATGCCACGCTGCTGAGCTACCACGGCAGGGCTCCTGCCAGCTCCAGCACATCCATCCTCCCCTCCAGCCTCAACCTCCGGCTTTCCCAACAACCGGCATGGACGAAGCCTCACATCTCCTCCTTCTGCATATGACCATGAGCATTACAAAGCCTTCCTGTTACAAACCAAAAGGATTTTGGGGTGTTATGCCACTGGGCAGGAACATCTAATGCAAAAATGAGTATTCCTCAACAAAATCCATTTGAGGGTAATTCTGTTCTTCCATCACCCTAAAGAACTCTTCACCCTTTATTTCACATGTTCATGAACTTGTAACCAGCCTCTCACCAACGTTCATTCCAAACATCACGAGGTACTCTGGCAACTCATGTATTTCACAAATGTTACTGCGTAACATGGCAAGATACCTCCTGGCACACAACTGAAAAGCATGGCACATCGCTGTGCAGTACGTCACTGTGCCGTGACACACAGAAATCTTAGCTTCTTCTACGGCGCTTGGCTGTAGGAGACTGCAACTCTGCTGTCAAAATGGCTGAACACGAGGAGGAGCATGTAAACTCACGGTGAAGATGAAGAGATGCACAATGCCAGGCAGAAATAAATACTAACACCCTTGCTGCTCTCAGGTACTTAATTTATTAGTTTGGCATCTATACATTGATTAGCTGTTGAAAACCATCAGCGATTTCTAGAAACAATTTCTGAATGGTTTACAAGGCAGAGCAGGTTACACTGCAGGATACTGCCAGGAAAAAAGGAAGACCGTTTCATATTTCTGGTTCATAATCAATATCCAGCCTACAAAGCGCCAGGAAGATAAAACTGCGTTATTACTGCAGGAGAAAGCACTGATGGATTTAGGAAAAAATCCCTCACCATATAAGGGCTGTGAACATTTTCCCACTTAAGACAACGTGTGGGATCATATTCACAGACACAGAAATATGTTCTGTTCCCTGACACCCACAGTCCTAGAACACCGGGCTGAAGTGCTGGCAAGAATAAGAACCATTTGTTAAGTACAAAAAATGTCTCACATAATTAGAGAACTGCTGAAAGCTACCAATTTAGTACTCAGGCTTTAAAATTTAAGAATTTTTATTGTAACAACAGCTAAAGCTTCAGTATGCCTAGAGGTGGAAATGCCTAACACATGCACCATACGGTTTGATCAGTGTATCAAATACCTGAGGCAAAATTAAACACAAGGTACAAAGATTTCGACACCACTCAAACAACACCTTTAGCAGATTTTATGCTAATTATGAAGTGAAGCTGCCCACGAGGTACCAGGCGGTCCCTTCCTGCTGGAGTGACGCGTTCCCCTCCCCAGCCTCATCCATTTCACTGCCAGCTCCCCCAGCCTCCAGGCATTGCTCCGTAACCATCCCCATGTTTCCCTCTTGTCAGGGTGGTGCTCCAGCCTGTCCAACTGCCCTTTGGTCAAGCATAATGAGGACCAGAAACATCTCACAAAGCGTCTACCAGGGATGAAGAGCCTCTGCCCAAAAGACTCTTCAATGGTCAGCCACTGAGAACGGCAGCAGCGAAGACAAGATGGGAATGTGGTGTTGAAAACAGAACATATGGTGTTTAAATGGAGGGGCTTTTTATATTTGAGAATAAAGTGATGCAAGAGAAGCAGACAGTGGGAGGGATTGGTGGGGTTTGACCTGGGAAGAGCTGGAGACAGAGCTCCTGGCCCTGCCAGAGCAGCCACTGCTGCCACTCCTTGCTCTGCCACCAGGACCTATCAGCCACAGCTCCGCTCCTTGGCCAATGGCACCAAGGCCTCCCCGCTGACAGCTCCTCTCATCTCCTTACAGGGCTTCCTTGGCGTCACAGTTCAGCTCCCACCAGGGCTTGTTCACCTCCGACCACAACCAAGACCCAACACCTACTACAGGTGAAATAATGCATGCTGAAGAAAGGAAAGACAGCACTGATAATGGCCTTGCACGTAACTCCTGACATAACACGAGTAAGGTATAAATCCATTACGACAGTGGGCTCCTCTCAGAGCAGTTTCTGGCATGCCATCTTTCTCCTGGCATGCCACCATCTTTCTTCCACAATCTTCTCTAAGCCAATGGCAGTAAAAATCTTAAAAGTACAAAAAAAAAAAAGACAACAACAAAGCAGTACTTTAAAATCAGCAGCTGAAAAACAATCCAACTCAACCAAAGCTTTAAATTCCACTCAATTCTCCACTTCAGAGCAGCACTTTCCGGGGAATGGAGCACCAGCTACGTGACTCGAGGTCAGTGCCCACAGCCCACCGACTCCTACCATCAATGAGCAAATGGGCACACTCTGCTCTGCTACGCTGCTTGCGATGTCACACAACATGAACTTCTGAGCTCACATGGATTCCTGTTTATCAAAATGCTCTTTAAGTGCATATTTTGTACCTGGAAGATTGCTTTATTGATTGGTCTATTTATAGCCCGTGTCATATCTTCCAAGCATCAAACTTCAGTCATAAACTAAGCATCAAAGATTTCACAAGTACGTCTTTACATCTTAAGCACATCATTGAAAAAACAGTAATGACTGACAATTTACGTGACATAAAGCCGAGTGTTTGTTTCCCATCCATGGGAACTTGCACCAGCAAGCGCAGACCCACAGGAGTCCCGACTGTTTCACACATCTTGATTATTGGATCTGAATAAACGGTATTGCTGTCCTTCACCCAATTGAGGCAGACTCAGATTTTTTTCTGCCCACTGTCTCCTATGCTTATAGAAGGCTAATCCACTTCTCCTCAGATTTTCTTTGCACCAGCTCCCATATTCATTTCTTTCCCCCAGCAAAATATTTGGGGGAGGGGGGAGAAAAAAAAGCATTTTCCTCCAATAAGCTTAAACTCCTGTAGCTATATATTCATTCACTCTGGATATGAGTGAACTAAAGGATGAAGAATGTTCTCCTCCTTATAATAAAAAAGAGCAGCCTTCCTGAGCTTATGGGTTCCTTTCCTTCTTTATTCACCATAACTTGATCCATTAACATTTTACTTGCTCCAACTCACCAGAGCACCTCTCGAGCTGTACGGATTTTATGCTCCTTTACTTCCCTAATTTTGCACTTAGCTACAAAACTGCCAGTGGCAGCCTCTCCTCTGGGCTGTCAGACCTCTCACACGAAGTTGCACCCAGCCTAATTCACAGCTCCTTCCATGCGTTCTTCCTCCTGACCATTACATCTCTCCACCTTCAACTCTTCCGTAACTTCTAAGCAGGTCACACCAAAAGGTGTATATCTGCCCAGTGAAGATGCACAGTAAAACACGTAGGATTTCTCTGCCATCAACAAATTGCTGCATTCCCAGAAAAACAGATCTGACAAAAAGCTAACAGTTCTGAAAGACTTGTCCTAGGATTCGATGGTAATCTGCCGTGCTGGCAAATTAAAGCCTACAGAAACCACGCTAAAATTAGAGAGCTGAGATGAAAACCAAAGAAAGACACATGGTGGCTCTTACAAATCTTTAAATAGGGCTTAATACAACATTTAGGTGCTTGGTCCATGCTCAGCTTAGATCTACCAAGACCATTAATTTATATTATAAAGTAGCACTGACTATTTCTAGGACAGTTTTCTACACTGCACTTTACAGGGTAATCGGTGTGGGCTTTCAGACACTGATTGAGGGGACCAGCCTATTTTCAAAGTGCCTGTGATCAGTCTGATGGATTCATACACCCTTATTTAAAGGCAAGCATTTCCTCCTACACCCACTTCCAGAAGGTCTGCCTCTCAGGTCAGCAGTCCCAGTGCTGCCCAAGCGGGGCCGCCCAGGACCACGGCCAAGGCTTCTGCACAGCTCCGGGGACGGAGCCGCTGCTCCCACATCACCCTCCAGCAGGTCAGGGGAGGGGTTGTGGTAGTCGGATGTCTAGGAGGTTAAAATTCCCCATTTCTGAAGCACTGGGAAACCTCTGCTGCACATTGGTCCCCCGCTCCTATCTGTGATCCCGGGCACCGAACGGCCCCTCCTGGGCAGCAGCTCCCGGCGTTTGCCAGAGGACCCAGCGGCACCGCGGTGGCTGGGTGTAGGTGCAGGGGACGGTGCAGAGCCCAGGGGTGGCTCAGCAGGCGCAGGGGGGACTCTGGGGCTGCCACCACACTGCTGCAGCCTGCTCTCCTTCAGGAGCATCTGCTGGCCACATTCGGATGTGGGTTAATCCCTTTTCCTGGGTCTATGATGAAGTTCGATGCTCTGCTGTATTTTGCATCACTGGCATCTCTGCTTTAAGATCAATGCACACAGCCGAAGCTTTGTACAGATGCAAATACCTCAGGGGCTATTAATTCCTCATTAATCTGAAGTTTTGTGGCTTTAACAGCATGCACGCACTGCCGTCTTGAAATATTCCACAGATAATGGACAACCTTCCTTTTAAAATCCCATTTTGTAAGCAACTATGACTTTAACAAATTTTTAATGAATGATTAAGAAGCATGTATAAATTCCTGTGGGACCAAGGAGTGAAGGATTTGCTCATGAGCATGCACCACTCCTCCTTTTGATGGACCCCCACGAATGTAGCAAGAACCGGTCGCCTCCAGCCAGGCTCTCCGCAGCAAGCAGCGTTTGCTTCCGACCTGCTGCTCCCGACTTGTCAAGCACCCAGTGTACAGTGGGCAAGTAGTGATGACCACTGTTACTTCAGCAACTGCAAAAATTGGTTTAATGTAAAACCATTTTTTAAAGTATTTCGTATTACTTGTATAACAGAAACACACAGAAAAGCTCCTCCTGTGTGAGATAATTTAAAGAAATGTAAAAATACTGTTTTATCAAAGAAAAAGTTTTACACATCAAATACTTGCAAAGGTTCACGCGGACATCAAGCTAACACAACATGTCAAGAAATTTGATTATAAGATCATTAAATTAATATGGTTTTGAAATAAATTACAGTAATTAATACTGTTTGAAAAATGAAGAAACCGTCCTTCACTGCAGTTGCATGAAAAGAAAAATACATGACCTCCTCAGGAGGTTGATTCCCTTTCCTTCCCCGTACCTATGAACCGAAGCAACATTAACATTCTCAAAAAAGAGGTCATGTTTTCCAAGATGCACAATTTACTTCTAATTATGTAGATTCTGAAATCAGCTGTTCCTATTTCTTTAACAAGTCTTGCTACTTCCAAAAAAGTGGCTGCACTATGCGACGTGGAGGTTGCCATGGCAAGCATACATCCTCTGTCGAGTATCTGAGCGAGCAGATGCATAACGGCAAAACCCACCCGATTAAGTCACTTCTCTTGTCATGTAACGATGAGGAAAATGCTTTATATTTCATCTGTTCCTAAGGATTATAATTACTCAGAACACCTGAGGTTAAAACCAAGAACGGCATGTGGCTGGAGTTTTTAGCTGAAAATCGCAGATGTACAAAAGCAAAATGAAGTGATTTAATTGGAGTGATAGGCGTACCAAAAATATCCAGGATACAGATCATTTTTATTTCCCCCAAATCAAGGAACTTACTTTCAAAAGTGCTTTCACGGACACGACCCTTCCCCAGTCCAGCCTCACGGAAATAACGAGCAAACCCGGCCATTTCCTCAGACCCCTCAGCACACGCTGTCCCCTCTGCCCTCGGCAGGGAGATGGGGGTGCCGCCGACAGAGGTGGGTCTGGGGGAGACGCAGGCCCCGAGACCCCGCGCCTGCGGCCCAGCCCTCAGCCCAGGAGCTGGGGAGGTTCTTCTAAATTCCCCAGGAACAGGTATGAGCTCATACCTATTGCCCCGAGGTTCTCCAAACCCTAGGCAACCAACTTCCAGCACACGCTAGCCTTCTTCAAAGTGACCAGGCTTTAAAAATTGGATTGTGTTAGCGGAGGGGTGACAGCATCTAAGCCACATGGGACCGTGAGAAGCCGCGGATTCTGGAAAGGCAGCGATTTCTCTGCCTCGGAGGCACTGCTGCATCTCGCCACGTCTCCCCGAGGCGCCGGTGCTTCGGGAGGAAGGTACAGAAACTGGAAAGGGCGCAGAATTTTCCAGGAGCTGTGCCAAGCCCGATGCCTTATTTCAGGCAGGTTGAAGGGAACGACGGCGACAATACACCAGAAATGTCATTTCGCTGCGGGAGCCCTGCGGGGAGCCGGGGGCGGCGGCGGCGAGCGCAGTCCGTGCCCGAGGGCTGCGCACCGAGGGGAGCCCCGGCGCCGGGCCGCGCTGCCCCCCGCTCTCCCGGCCGGTCCTTTGTCCTCGGCGGAGGCTCCGCGGCGCCCGGGCGCTCCCTCCCCGCGCTCCGCGGCCGCGGACCCGCAGCCCGGCCCGGCCCCGGGGACGCCCCGCGCCGCGGCAGCACCCCGCACCGGGGGCGTGGGCGGCGGCGTCCCTGCGCCGGGGAGCCGCTGTCACCCCGCGGGCCCCCCTCCCCGGCCCCGGCCGCGGCTCGGCGGTACTCACGGTGCAGGCGGGAGCGCGCGTCCATGCGCGGCCGAGCCGCGGTCCGGGGGCGCGGAGCCTGCGGGGGCGCCGCCGAGGGCTGCCCGCGCCCGCGGCTCGCCGCCCGCCGGCCCCGCCGCGCAGGGCCCGCCTCCCCGCGCGGGGCGGCGCCCAGACACAAAGGCGGCGGCGGCGGCGGCGGGGCGGGTCTCGCTGCGCGCTCGCGCTGCGCTGCGCGGCGGCGCAGGGGCGGAGCGGCGCGGAGCGGAGCGGCGCGGAGCGGAGGGGCTCCGAGAGGGAGGGAGGGAGGGGCGGAGGGGGCGGTGGAGGGGGCGTGCCGCGGCCGCGCCCTCCCCGCGGTGCAGGTGCGGAGCGGTGCGGTGCGGAGCGGAGGGATGCGATGCGCAGCGATGCGCGCAGGCGGTGCCGCCCGTTCGCGCCCCGACGGGGCGCCCCGCGGCCAGAGCATCACCGGCGGGGCCGAGGCATCCCCGCGGTGCGGCGACGGGGGAGACGCCAAAAAGCCATCGGTCCTGTTCCCCCCCGGCCTCCCCCGGCTGTCTTACAGCGCCCTGCCCGCCCTTGGTCTCCCTCCTTTCCGTAAGGCAGGAGCCATTTTCTGCACTTTTGATAAGTTGCAGGGGCCGGGGGCCAGCGGGGAGGGGCTCGCAGCCTCCTGGGAGCGGCACGGGAAAGCGATGGGAGATGGCTCAGCATCCCGGCCACGGGACAGGGATGCCGCAGGCCACAGGCTAAACGGCATGGGCGATGGGGAAGACCTTGCAGGGCCATCCTGCCCGTGGGTGGAAGCTGTCCTCCATCACCGGGAACATCCAGCTACTGTGGGAGAGAAAGGGACAAGTGCGTGGGTGTCAGACCTCCGCTCCCGTTAGCTAACCTGCCATTGTTTTTGTGCGCTACCTGGGAGCGATGCTGAGGACCTGTCGGTTGTTGGGTTTTCTGCAGCTTCTCCTGGTGTTCTGCAGAGTGGTTGTTGCAGCTGGCGAGTGCAGGTGCTGCTCTGCTTGTTTGTTTTCACTCTTTGTTTCCAAATGCAGCAGAACTCGCAGCAGCAGCCATGGCCCCTGGCATGTCCCCTTTGCGGGCCACCTCTGCCTCTCCCCCGTGCAGAGCTGTGCTTCCCAGGGCGGCCACTGCCGAGCCTGGCTCCTGGGCAGGCTGCAATGATGGCATGTGATTTCCTTGGTGACAGGCTGGCTTTACAGCCTGCCTGCTCTGTGCTGTGTAAGGTCGTCACCTTGGTCTTCCAGCACCGCAGGATCTGCCCGGCATCAGAGAGGGAAAGTATTTAGTAGGAGCTGGAAGAGGATCACAGGAGGGTTTATACCAGCAGTGAGTTCTCCATCCCTGTTCCAAGTGGCTAATCCCTCGGTGCAGATAACCCCTCCCCATCGCTGATGGAGGAACGCCTGCTCTGGGGACAGGCCAGCGCAGGCAGCTCCCAGACTCACACTCTCACCATCTCCAGAGTGGGAACTGAAATTTGGCCCAGAAAACTTTTGCTCCTCCAACATTTTTGTACTGCTTGCACTAGTTCGATTTCAGCAGTGAAATGGCGAGGGGTCTTCAATGTTAGCATCTCCCCATCCACTGCAGCTGGCCAGAGAGCACCCACAGCCTCCTTGGCTTCTGGCATGGCACCAGCCTCAGTCCTGCCTGCGGCACCCTTGGGGTTACCTGCTTCCAGCAGGGAGTGACCGTGAAATAAAATATTCTTTCAGTAGAAACACATCAAAGAAGAGAAGAAGCCTTTGCTGTTATAACCAGTTGCACATAAAACAGGTGCCAGCCAAATGCAGGTATGCATCAGGTGCTGTGCACACTGGAGAAGGCAAACTGCGGTCTGCACCGGAGCAATGGGTATGGCAGGGACAGCTTCTGGTGGGCAGGTTATGGAAATTTGTCTCCCAGGAGATCCACTATAGCATGAGACATGGGGGTTTTTGTTATAACAGGGAGTTCTCCCTTCCTGTATGTTCCTGACAAACATCTCCAAGATTTTGCAGGGCAAAAAGACTTGCAACTGGACAAACCCTGGCAGAGTCTAGTCCTTACCTACAAAATACAGACAGATCTTTCTCCCCAGTAAAGACAAGTGTGGAGTGGGAGAAATGCACGGCATGGGGGAGCTGCAGAAGGACAGGGGTAGGTGGGAACCTTCTCGGGGGGGCAAAACCGCCGCAAGCCAGGGCCCGGGAAGGGGATCGCTGGGGCACGGTGTGGGAGGGAGGTTCAGCTCCGGGCTGGGCTTTGTTTCCTCCTTAATGTTACTGAGATTCCCACCTGTGTCACCAGCCTGTCCCCTTACAGCACCCTCCCTAAATTCCTGTCTTTTTAGCAGCATGTGTTGGAGATCTTCCTGCGCCTCCTCTGCGTGTGGCCTTGGCAATGGTGGAATTAGGAGTACAGAGGGCTTCCTCTTCTCCTGGCTTCAACCTTGTCTGTGACTCATCATTGAAACAGGCTACCAGGTTGGTTTTGTCGATGTAGAGATGGGACGGCCTGGGGGTGATGCTGCAGAGGTGGCAGCAGTGTGGGACCTCAGGCATGCAGTGAGAGGTGGGACCCAGCCCACCCCTGCCTGTAGCAGCGCAGGGGGAGCAGCTCTGCTTCGGAAGCCTGGGGCTGCAGCGTAGGACCTGCTTATCCCTCCCCACAGCGAGATGGCCCAGGGGCAGCAAGGGAGTGACGGTTTCCTAACAACAGCAGTACCTGTAGCCCCAGCATCCCAGCACCTTTCCCTACGTGCTCTTCATAGAGAACAAAAAATGCAGACACTCTCAAATGGCTGGGGATGGCTCGTGGCGCGGTTCGCTCCGCAAGACAGCAGGAGTTGCTCTCCGCGCCTCCCTGCACGTCGCTGGCACAACGAGCCACGATGGGTAGCTGCATCCAAAGAAGCAAGAGCCGATTTGCTGTAGTCTTATATTTTTGCAAGGCTTTGGTGAGCCTGCTGTGCTGCCCGGTGCTGCGGGGCAAAGCGGCCGTGTGAGCAGTGAAACCTCCTCCAGAATCTGGCAGTTGCTAGTGAAGCGGCACCTGGTCAGGCTGGGCTACGGCGTCCCTCTGCGGGGGGACACAGGGGTGTGGGAGGGAAGCCTGATGCTGTTGTTAACCAGTTATCGGTGTGTATGTGTTATTGCTCCTCTTTGTGGATAACATTGAAGTGGTTGAATATCGTACAAAGAGCATCAGGGATCCTGAATTACTGAACTTAAACCCCTGATTCCCTTAGTCATACATGGGTTTCATAGTGGTTTCACTTCCACTGACTTCAGTGGAGACATGAAAACCAAGGCAAACAAAAAGCAGGCCAAAATACTCGCTTTCTGAAAAAATGTGGATCCCGGGCATATCTCTAAATGCTGCTTAATGCAAAACTAAAGTCGATCAGCTGAACAAGTCCATAGCCTGGGCTTCACCATGTGTACTTAAGTGTATTTTCACTGACATGCACATATAAATAACCCCCCTCCGTACTGATTTCTATTCATTTGTAGACCTGGCTAAGGAAAATTTTAAAATCATAAAATTCCTTTAGCAAATTTTATAGGAAAGCTGGATGCATTCCTTAAGGGGGTTCTGCAGGTTTGGGCTCACTAGTGTCTGTTGGAGTCACACTACCTGGGAAGACAGCGTGGTAAATAAGAGCACAACCTTAAGACTAATAACCCTGAAATTAAGTTATTTTTTCTTCTCATTTTTAAAAAGTCTGTAATATATAAAGGAAGAACATTTATTAAGGACACAATTCCTTATATTTCAGAAGTGGGAGTGCTACACAGCTTTGAAAATTTTCCCTGTAGAAGTCCCAATGTATTTTTTTTTTCCTTCTGGTTGTTCTAAGTCTTCTCAAGTGCTACTTTATATATTTCCAGACAATGACAATCTGCATTTCTGTGAGCTTTAATTTTAAGATTGAGAAGAGCGGATGAGTCATAGGCTGTTGTGGTATAGATGGATGCTGATTTTTACGTCACCTTCTAAGTAGGCCACAACGGACGGTAAATACAAGTCCAGTTGGGTACTGTGAGGTGGTAACGGTGGTTCCAGGTTGGGTGCGTAAGGGACTTGTCAGTGCAGTATCTGGCAAAAAGCATCAATAACTTCAGAAAAAACAGAAACTATCAATACCGGGCCTTCTTGGGAGTCTTGGGGGGGAAAAGCAGAGCTGGGAGGGACAGGATGGGATGGGAGAGGATGGGACGGGCAGGAGCATCCCTGCCTGGGTCAGGAGTTGGCGCATCGCTGCACTGCCGCTGCCGCTCCTGGCCTTCCCATGAAAGGGAAGGCAGATGTGTGCGGCTGGGAGGCAGCAGGCGCTTACCCGTTTTCTGGTATTTTGAAGAAAAAGGAAAAAGAAAAGATTTTGAGATCTCTCTGCCCATGGAAAAAAATGGTGGGCAGAATGATGGGGCCATGGCACGGGGGATAGTCAGAAGAAGGAGCAGGTCTCAGGAACAGACTTCAGCTGAACTGTCCTTTGCACTCTCCTGATTGTCACAGCACTTAGGAGACTGTGTAGAGGTGTGAAAATGTATGATTGAAAAGAAGAAAAAATCTTAATGGAAACCCAAAAAGCAGCCTACTACCAGACTTGGTCCCAAGTTTGCCTTGCCCAGTGCAGCTCCTCCCTCCAAAGAGCAGGCTGCCACCGGGTACTACCCTCTCTCTTGATCTCCAGTATGCGGCTGGGTTTTAGCATTATCAATGAGACATTGCAAAAGCTCTTGCATCAGGAGGACGCCAAGAACTGTGTCAACACTTGAGCTTTCCTCTCTTGCAGTGAGCTCTGACGGCAGGCTGCGGGTATGACAACCTCATGAGTTACATGAGACTTTGGCAAGGGTTGATGTTAAAAATGGGTTGCAAGCGGAGAGAAGGAGTGAAGGACAATCAGTGCTGAGGGGCTGGGGAACTCGCTGGAATAGCTTCAGATATTTGCATCCCTGTGGCTTGCAGTAGATCAAAAAATTGAAATTACATTGGGTCAGGTAAGAGGAAAAATTAACTTTGCTGAAGTGTATGACACCAGCAGGTTATAACGTCAAAAGTTATAACCCTTTTTCAACTGGAACAACTCATTTCTTCTCCTTAATAGTGAAATTATTTAATCTATATTATCTGGAAGCACTTTAGAAACCTGTTATAAAATAAAACGACCAGGCATCTTAAACTGCCCATCTTCCCTACTAGGAAAATTAAAACACCTCCATGGGTCCCTGGAGGATCGTGCTCCTGGATTCAGCCCACCGCCCTCTCCAAGGTGTTTGCCACCCAGGGGCTGCAGCCAGGACACCACGGGGCAGACCTGGCTGGTGCAGCACCCGCAGAGCCACAGCGGCTGCCCGGGGCGGGGGACAGCCAACGGCTGCTCCCCGCAGGAATTACCTGCTCCCCTGCGCCCTGGGTCACTTCCCAGTTTATTTTCACTGCGAGCAGCTGAACCTCCATCCAACTTGATATTTGTTAGGAGAGGAGGCACAGTTGTGTATTAACGATAAAGCAACAAAGTTCACATGGGTTTTCTCATCAGAAAGACAAAAGAAGCCAAGAGGAGCTGGGACAAGCCTGCATCTGCTGCTCTGTCACTCTCCCCACAGGAGACCATGGCCATGCCGGGGGGCTCGGTGGGCTCAGGGGGCTCGTTTGGGGGGCTCAGGGGACCCAGGGCTGCGCCCCTCCCCAGCAGAAGGGGATGCAGAGGCTGCTACAACAGGGCTGGGGTGAAGCCCCACTCAGGATGGCTCGCAGCCACCCTGAAATGCCAGGCCAGAACAGTGCTGAGGTGGGCCCAGACACATTCATCTCCTGATGTTGCAATTGCTTTCAGATTATATTTTTTTTAAATGTTAATATTGCAGGCAACACACGGGGGCCGCCAGGACGTTCAGTGCTGGCCACAGGGGTCAGGGCTGTGGTCAGAAGGGTCACCAGTCCTCTCACTTCCATTTTGTTTCCCTCCGAACTGTGTACCTGTCTCCCAAGATCTGTTGTTCAGGTGGTGCACAAAAGCCTTCACTACCATTTAAATTCCACCCTGGAGAAGGCTGAGCTCTCTAGGTTGCTCCAGCAAAAAGTATTTAAATGTCTGCTTCAAACCTAATTACAGCTGTCTCTCAAATCCATAATTTCATCTAAATTTGCCACAATTCATGCATGACTTTCCCTGTCAGAGCCGCCTATATGAAGAGCAGATGAAGGTCATTTCCTAACTCCACTGCTAACATGGGGAAATTAGAATTGCTTTGATGCAGAGGCTTCCCACTAGTGTTTTCTGTCAGTGCTGGCAAAGTTGTTGGCTATTACATTTTTGCTGTACCTCTCATCAAAGCACACACACGGCGCTTTCCACCGAGCGCAGAGGGAAGAAAATTCGACTTCCCTCCTTTGCTGCAGTGGGCTGCACTCTGCAGCAAGCGTGTGTCAAAAATACATTGCAGATACTGCAGCAGTAACAAATACTCACCATGTGCTCCATTATATTTTCACAGAAACAGTCTGTGTTTATTCCCTGTTTCATATCCTTCTGACCTTTAAGATACTTGAATTCTTTCTACCTCTAAAATTAAAATATACGCCGTGTAGGCGAGGTGCTTGGGAGGGAGAGCTGCCAATAGGCGCTCACGCCGAGACCCCCGGCAGCAACTGCCCCCACTGCGGACAGGCTTCCAGCCCCGAAATGCTGCGGATTGCAATGGCCAAGATAAAAGTAGTGATAAATAATAATCCTGCACCAGATATGGACTGACGTGGCAATAGGAGGGGAGATGGTGCCAGCCGTCCGGAGGATGCGGCGTGGAGCCACCCTGCCCCACCAGCGGGAGCACGGCTCACTTGCAGAGCCTGCGGCGCGCTCGGCTTTGGGATGCCGGGTGTTTCGTGTGGCTCACAAGCAAGTACGTGGCGATGCGCAGCTACATGCTGGTGTGCACAATAGCATGTGTGCATGTGTGTGGAAGGAGGACTCATAAAAGCTGCACTGAAAGAAATGCTGCAAAGGAGGACTTGGTGGTAAGACCACCACGAGTGGCAGAATACATCCAACAGCAAGTATTTCTTCATAGCCATGAGCAATGTAAACCATCTACCAGGTGATCCAGTTTACTCCTCCATAAAGGTTCACTGTTACAATCACTCTGGCTTCAAATGTCCCGGGAAAGTGCAATTTTCACACTTGGGATGCTGTTCATAACATACCTTTCATAATTTTTAAAAAAACACATGTTTTCCTGACATCATCTTATTATTCACAGCTATCGAAAATGCTCTAAATCATTTCTGGGATTCTGGGTATTTGGTAACCCACCCTACTTTTCTATCTGGAGATGGTTTTTGAGAGGTTGCTGTGCACAGGTTTCCCCTTCCCAGCAGGGCACTGCACTTGCAGGGACCCTCCGCGGGCAGGAAGGAGAGGAGCCGGCAGCAGAAGGCAGCTGCAGCCTGGCAGGGCTCCCAAAACAGCGTCACTGGGATATCTCAAAAAATAAAGCAGCCATTTATGTTCTGGTTTATTACTTTCTTATTACGATCATTTTGCAGCAGGAATGATATTTGTGGCAATCATCAAATGTACACATAGTAAATGGCTTTGCAGTTACCAAAACCCTGAGCCTTGTTTTGGCATTTAATCAGGCACAAAACAGTTGATTTTTTGAATATCCTTAATACCATATCCCTCATATAAATATATTGAAAACACAACAATAGGTGATGGTGACACAAGACTTTAGGGACAACCTGTTAGCAGAAATACCAACTCTTCACTGGCACTGGGCTCTGCCTTGGCCAAGCACATTTATGTCCCCGAGGGATTTCAATGGGTTTATCAGCTGTATCCGTGAGAAAGGAAAATCACTAATAAACGCTGATCATTAGTCCTGGATGGAGGGAAATATGCTGTCCGCTGCAAATCCCAGTGAAGTGAATTAACTTTCCATGACCTTCAGTGGATCGGGCACAGGGATTAGTCCAAAACAACTCATCCCATTTATCTCAACGTTTTTAATGAGGGAAGATCAGGCACGTGGGACCATCGTGGTACTGCTGTGGGGCAGCGTGGGGGGCACGGGGCAGCAGGATGGAGGGGCTGCACCCCCATCTCCATGGGACTTGCAAAAGCGGTTTCCCAAATCAGATGCTCAGGATGGTATTTCAGGAGATTTGGATACTCCTGAAAATATATTTTAGCAGAAACTGTAAGAGATTTCTTTCCAAAGTGACGCTGGGGAGGAGGCAGATCACCCAGGGGAGGAGGGCGGCTGGTGGGTGCCCCCGAAGAGCCCCTACTCCTGCTTCCCAAGCTCAACTATCTGCATCCACGCTCTCCTTCCTCATCAGCCCACTTGTAGCCGCATCAGGAAAGTCCCATCATTCATTTCGATGGGTTTTACCTGCCTGCTCCAGGAGGTCACCATGAGCTAACGACACTGATGAGTGCACAGATTTTATTGATTTTTTTTAAAACTCTGCTGGAAGAGTGGAAGGTTGGTGGGGACAGCTCTTAGCACTAACAGCCCCCTGGCCCACCAGCACAGGGCTCACTGTGTCCGCAGCCCACCGTGCTCAGGTCAGCTCCCCCGAGACCAGCAGCCACATCCCCATTGAGTTTAACTTGCGTTAAATTGGAGATTGAGTAAACTTTCTTTTTTTTGGTCTAATACCCTCTTAGCATTTAAAAATAGAGCTGTTACTAAGCAATGGCAGTAAGTAGAAAGCAAAGCCTATTGAGGATGGTTTCTGTGTCGTTTCTGTGAACAGGTATTTTTCCCAGCCTAAGTACTGTAAACATTGTGGGTTGACAAATTATGAATCAGAGCCCTCCCTCGCCAGCCCGCGCTGCCTCTCTCCCATTATCCCTGAGAACAATAGCAGCAACCATCGGGAGCTGTTTATTTTCACTCTGGCTTTGAACATCATGGTTTGCAGGTCAGATTTTCAAGCCTTTCCACACATTTTAACATCTTTAAAAAAAAAGAAAAATAAAGGGGATGTTATTAGCATATAGTGGTGTAACCATGGGGAGCAAGAGCTTGAGAAACATCCATGGTCCTCAGGTTTGAAGGCAAAGTGCAGGCCCGAGCAGCCACTTCTGTGCACCCACCATCTGCCACCCCAAGCATGTCCGTGAGTCCTGGCAGCCCCACCTCCTCATCTGGGATGGGAACTCTCTTAGATGATGGCCAGTAGGAGGAGGGAGGTGACTCCAGCTTGATGTTGGCATTGCTGCAGAAATTTTACAGTCTGCATTAAAATTATGGATTGAGGAAAAGAGCAAGAATCCCAGCTTCCCAGGACAAGCTCACCGGGATGCAGGCTGAGCGTGCAGGGGCAGGAGGACATGGACTGACGTTAAACCCAGTAACCAGCAGTAGGGCAGGGAGAGAAATCACGTCATGAGATGCAGAAGAGAAGTCCATTACTGCCAGGAGTTTCACGGACTCAGCTGAATATTTTTCATTGCTGTTTGATCTCTTTTTTTCAGCTGCCCTTTCTATTTCTTCATTAAGGAGATGGACCAGGTGGGGATATCCAGCCAGAAGAAGAGGCAGTGGGAGGTGAGCAGCACTCAGGAACTGCTGCACAGGCTGCACTTTTGCAGCACTTACTGTCCCATGTGGACCCAAAACTAACTTCAGGATAAAAACTGAATTTTTTAATCTTTAAGATTACTTTCCTTATTACTGTCTTGTGGTTATTTGCTCAAGAGATCGTATTTGTTTCAGAAGCTCCTTTATGAGAAGTTCAGCGAGATTGGGTCCACCTTTGATGGTGACAGGGTGGCTCTGGGCAGCCCCTGCCCCTTATGAAAAGTGTGCTGCATACAAAACCAGTCACAGTGATGCTTTGCCTCCACTGGGATACGTTCGGAGATGTATCTCCTGGGGATAGATTCTGCTCTCAGATTTAATCATGGGGATCAAAATTATCCTTACGGATCTCAGCAGGGCTACTTCAGCTGTAAGCTCTAATTCGGGGCAGTACTTATTGGCTTAACTTTCCCAACATGCCGGAGGTTACTTGCCGTCGGCAGGCGTTTGTGTTGGGCTCAGACAGAGGGAAGCCCAACATGCCGGTGGTCCGGGGCACCGCTACACCCACCCACCTCTCCCCAAGGGGTCCCCAGTGCAGCGCTGGCACCCACCCGCCACCCAGCCCCGCCGGGGCATTCGCTCGGGCACCTGCTCCCAACAGCAGCTCAGCTTACAGGACCTTAAAAATGAGAGATGGTTGTTTGTGATCAGAAACCCAGTCAAATCCTGTGTGCGTACTTGAAAAACAAAATGCATCCATGATGCTCTTTTGCTCAGGCACCCAGGGATGAGCACTGGCTGAGGAGCAGCTCCGCTGTCCTTTATGGCTGCATGCTCCTATGCAACCACTGCCCAAAATCCTGGAGCCGCACTGCTGCATCACAGGGGCTGCCGCAGTCCCCATCCGACGTGGGCGACAGGGAGGGCTGCATCACCCTTGGCACCCAATGCAGCCGGACCCTCAGCACCCGCAACCCAACCCACCCTGCGCAATCCCCCTTGCTATTCAGGAGAGTGCACACAGCATTTTCTCACTGCAGTTGCAGAATGGGCAAGGAAAAGGCAGTTTTTCAGCCCAATTGTTTCCGTGTATGAAATCAATCTAAATTTCCATCATTCAGATGGTGCCATTCAATAAGAAAAATAAGGAGGAAAGGGAAAAATCATCGTAGGACAAGAGCTTGCAGAAAGGCATGGGTGCCTGCAACTGAGTGAATTGTGCGAACAATCCCTGGCCGCTCTCCTCAAGCCCCCGGGCTCCTCGGTGGCCCCAGCTGCAGTGAGGATGGGGAGGAGAAATGGGACGTGAGCCCCAGTGTCAGCACAACTCTGGTCGAACGCTGGCACCTTGGTGACCTTTTCCTTCTTATGTAACATTGCAATCAAGTGTATTTAATCACTAACAGTGATGGCTAAATAAAGCAGAAGCATTCAGGTTGTAGCTGAATAGAAAAAGCCCAATCCAACACACTGAAATTAAAATTTTAAACAAAATCTTTATAATTACTGTGGTCAGTAAAGAAGTGACTTGCTGTGAGAAGTAGGAAAATCCTTAACAGCATGTGTGCGAGCTATCTACATGGGACCACTGCCTGTGGACAGGGATCTCCTGACAAGCAGGAGTTACATCTATTCCAGCATCACGCAACTTCCACCCTGGTGGGCTCCTCGCAGTCGTGCCCACGCTGCTGCAGCTGTTCCAACGCCCATTTAAAAATTCAATACAGCTGTATCACTTTTCCGAAATACAGTTATACCAGGATTTCTCCTGACACTAAAACTTTCTGTGTATTACAAATACTATTTTAATGCAACATGAACTGCCGTAAAAATTGCTTCGAAATGAAAACATGTGACCTCCAGCATTGAGGTTGAACTGTGAGCAGAGCATCTGTCCTGGATGGGGACTTTAAAGCCATTGACTGCAGACAGATGCTTCAAGAGCTCCCCAGCATCACACCACCACTGGGAGCTGCAATTTCTTATGGCAGTTTCCCCGTGCTGGAATTGCGTTTGTGCTTTTACGGGCATTTAAAGGTAGCAAGCATTTTTATCCAGCTCTTGCTGTTCTCATACCTATTTACTGTTAAGGGCTCTTTGATGTGAATTCATCAATACCTGTATTCAAATTGGATGCAACTCCCCCCAATTTTCTCAAAAGGAGAATGGCAGATTAAACAAACTAAAGACCCATCATTACTACGTCGAGTGCTTTCATCCTAGTTAAACAACATCTTCATGGCACTGAACCACAGACGGTACCTGCCCTGGGAGAGGGATTATGAGGGAGGGGATGTCTGTGCCGTGGGGCTGGGACAGGCTCGGTTGGCACCAGATGCCGGGTGCTTGGTGTGTCCTGCTCCTGCTGCAGAGGGGCAGTGCCCGGGGCCACCACAACTCAGCCGGTGGGGACATGCCCCGCATGCTGGCTGTGTCCACATTGAGGACATGGTGCGACTTTCGGCAGTGCCTTTTGCTGATACGCCAGCTAGCAGTCCTGACCTTGGAGGCTATTGTAAAGAAATAACCTCTTTCCTTTTCCCAGGGATTGGAAAAATACATGGTTTCAGACTGTCCGGTGGCATGGGCACTGCTGGTGCTGCTTCACCTGCACAGAGCAAACCACCGCGGGGATGTGCTTGGCCAGCTCGGCACACCGGCAGCGGGGAGGACAGGGGAGCTCCCCGTGCAGGGCTGGGGACCGGCAGCTCCTCCTTGCTGGGGGGGGCTGAGCAGCAGGATGGGGCAGAACTTGATTTACTCACAGTGCTGAAGAAAGGATTAAAGCATGGTGAGATGTCCACATTTTAACAAATTATTTACAGTTATACTATTTTATTTCTTACCATGGGGAAAAATTGTAAGATTCATTATTGCGTACACTAATTACTTTGGTTAAGTGTCAAACCTGCACAACGTAATGCTGTGTTTTCATATATTAAAGACATTAATTGCCAGGAAACAGTATGCCATGACTAATTCATTTTTAAAAAAAAAAAAGAAGAAATCAATATTAAGTATTTTGACTATTAGGAGCTGAAGCAGCACAACATATCTGAAGTCAATGTTTCCCTACTGAGCTGTACTGGTTAAGGACTCAGGCTTAGCAATTGCATTATTGTTATCAAAAACTGTTATTGGCTCTGTGAATCATGTTACTGTCAGGTTACCATGTATGAATTAATACAATAATAACACTCAGAGCCCAGGAGAGCACAGCCGGAGCTGTGGCGGGCTGGATGCAGGTCGCAGCCGTGCCCGCAGCCGAGGGGCTGAGCCCCCAGATGCCTGCCCAGGCTCCAGCGATGCGGGGCGGGGGACCAAGGGCAGAGGCAACCACGGTAGCAAACACACGTGGAAGTGATGCCCTTGCTTCTCCTTTGCTTCTCTTTGCTTTTCAACAAGTAAAATTATTGAAATTGGTAAGTGACTGTTAAATGAAAAGCAAGTGGCAAGCTTGATTGCAATCACTGAGAGTAAGGCAAAAGACAAAAGCAGTTACTTATTTTGTTCTTCCTTATGACCTACAGGTTCCCCTAATTCTTGACGACTCGTAATTCTCTTGGCAACACATTAAAATAAAGCTTTTGCGCTGGTATGGTGACCTGGTCACTTTGGGAATTTAATCGCGTGTTTCAAGTGTCACTGCAAATTTCTAAACAACTCGGGTAAAAACTGATGGACAGAAAACCAGCCTTTGCCTGCAAAGCCTTGGGCTCGGCATGCCCAGCCTGACCCGGCCCCTCGGTCAGAGCCAAGGGGAAACCCTGCAGGAATGGAGTTTGCTTTAATAAAGGCACTGCAAACAGGAGCGATATTTCTCTGCTACATTAGAATAAGTTATAATATTTGTTACAAGAAAAGCGGCCGCCTGGGTACAGAATATATTCATAATAAAATAAAGTATCTCATTTGATCAAATCTCTTGCCAACATCGGATATTCAAATTTTACTTAACAATGTTTCTGTGCAAGCTCCACAAACCCTGTGTCCCCCTGTGCCACCCCATCCCTGTCCTCGCGGGCAGCTGCCCATGCCCACTGGGCAGCGTGAGCTCCCCTCCTGCCCTCCCGGCTCTCAGCATGGTGCCACATCTTTTCCTCTGCTTGTAATAAATGCAATATTTCTTCACACGTGGTCAGCCTGTGGCTGTGCAGACAGCCCCCCCGGGCTGCTCTTCCCCAGCACACAGTCCAGTCCCGCCTCTGAACCAAGCCTGCCATCGCTGCCTGGGCCTGTTGGATACAGCTCGAATCAGAATTTCCATTTCTTTCATTAAATACTTCATGCTCAGCAAGAACCTGCCATAGGCAGTGGCCAAGCCGTTTTATTTTCTTCCCTCAAAGCCCCTCCTGAAACCTTTTTTCTGTGCTATCTGGGAGTTATTTCAGAGGAGCTCTGTTGCCCCCATACCCTGAGACCACCCACCCTCCCCCGACCACTTGTCCCCATGCCATCCTGCCTGTCCCTTGCTGCCCTGTGTCCATCTGATCCTTCAGCCACTGGGCAGGACCCACCACATCGGGTCTCGCTTGTACAGCAGTTGAGGTAATGCAGGGTGGATTTCTGGACACTGCATGAACACGAATATTGTTCATAATATTATGTATTGAACATAATCACAGAGCATCTCCAAAGCCTGTGCAAATCTGCTGGAGGAGCCTGGGCAGACATGAGGATGCTTTTCCTCTCCAGCGACACAGAGGAGTGGGAGCTCTTCGCTTCTGACTGCTTTTTCAGCAGTTCCCTCTTTGCGGGTCTGGAGCCGGACGGGTGCTCCTGGGGAGCAGAGCGGGTGCTGCCTGCCAGCAGCACGTCCCCAAACCGAGGGAAATAACTATACATCCAGTTTTCACCCAAGCTTCTTGTGCAAATAACTGCTTAATGAGCATCTCCATTGAAGGCTGCAGTATGTAAGTAGCATTTCATACCCCATAAAATCAAAGTCTCACTTCATTTAATAGTGTCATTTTTTATAAGCCATAAACCACTGTACTTGCTGCAGACTCCTGCCTCAGCAGCGTGCCGTACAGCCCACCCACGGCTGGCCCCGCAGTCACCTGCCACCGAGAGACAGGCAGCTCTGAACAGGAAAACCCCAGTTCTGCAGTGGGTGGCATTTTCGAGACACCATAAGCACATAAATTTCCTTGGAAGTGGCTGGGTTTAAGTCACTGAAGTACTTTTGGAAACTCACGGCTATAGACAGTAAAGAGGAGCATCAGCTAATAAAGGGATGTAAGCTGAGAACAGATTTTAGAGAATATTAAATATCACAGGTCGGCACCAAAAGGTGCTGAGACTCGAAGGATTCCCATTCCACAACCAAAGTGGAATAACAATTTCTGTCTGAGTGCAGAGCTGTTCTCCTGGTGCTCATTTCCCCTCCTTATTAATTTTTCTTTTCTATACCCATTCTTTGCTAGCCAGGTGGTGAAGGACAGTCAGATAAATGTCAGAAAAATCGTGTATTTGAGGATAATCTTGTGCCTTGTCATCCTCTTTCATGATGATTAGGAAGGAGGTTTGGACAAGATGCAGAGTGAGTTATGTCTGCAGCCAGAGAATAAAAATGATACCACAGGTAGACTTTTCTTTCGATGATGATGAGAGGGTCATTGTTCTTCCAGGAAAGAGTGGTTCACAGGTCCTTGCTCAAATTCAATTGCACATTTTCTTCTGCCTTAATTTTCTGCTATTGATTAAGCTGAACATTGCCTGAAAGTCTGGAATAATAGAGAGAGTTTTACACTTCCCGATAACTCCCGCATCTTTCCAACACAGCAGTGGAAGCAGCAATTTTAGGGTTTTCAGATGTTAAAGGAAGTAAACGGCAATTGTCACTTTTTTTTTCTACAGTTTCTCCATACATTCCTCCACATCAGACTTTCCAAGAGGATCAAATTTTAATTCTTAATCATAACAGCCTGGATAATTGACCCAGACAGCTCTTCAATTGCTTCCCCCATTGCTACACTCTGCTCACACTGCGCTGGTGCTTCCCAACGTTCGACTCATTTTCTGAAACTTAGCTGGTAAAATGAGAAAACTGAAGTGTTTTTTTCCATCTTTGACTTGTGTTTGGATTTTTTAGGAAGCTGGGAAGGGACTCACCTCCCCAGACTTTAACCATCTAGAAGCCAAACATCTAACAAACTACCCTCTACAACAGAGGAACAAACATCTCCAGGGAATTCTGCCCAACCTGGAACAAGTGTCTGTCGTCGCCTCGGGGCCCCGTTCCTCCCTGCTGACCGCAGGGCAGACTGGGTGGCTTGGGCAACCTGCCTGGCTTTGACAGCTACGCTGAGTGGAGCTGAATCTTCTCCCTGGCCATTTCCAGGCACCTCTGATACCTTTGAGTGTGGATCCCCAGCGCTCGATGCTTTAATGCCACTGCTGCAAGCAGCGTATGAGCGGTTCCATCAGACTTCTTTAATTTCATGGATCTCAATATCTCTGTAAGAAGCCAAGAGCAGCACTGGTAGAGATGTAGAATATATGAAACTAAAAACAAGACTAAGAGAAATTGGAAAAATATCTGTACTTTTCCTACAAAGTATTAGATATATGAGAATTGGGGTTTAAATCCTTGTTAGCTGAAGTAGCTCTCCTGAATCCCTTATTGATTTATGGCAGCTCAGACTTTTGCACTGTGTCTTTATGACTAGATTTAGGATAAAGTCTCTTCTCGCAACAATCACTATCACAGCCAGAGTTAGAATAGGGGAGAAAATATCATCAAATACAATAACTGACATTTTCAATTAACCAAGACTTTGCAGAGGAATAAAGCGGCTTAGAATTGATAGGTCTGCTAGAGAAAATGGGAAAAAAAGTACAGCTCAGGGTAATAAAAATTGTAAGATGCAGCTGGAGAAGCCCAAGTATTAAAAATAAAAGTCATACATTAAAATGATCAAAAGGAATGATAGATTTGTCCATACTCCGTGCTCTTTTGTGTCAAAATAATCACGCACAGAAGAGAAAAGCAGACGCTTTCCCCAGCACGTATAGCTTCCTATAGTGAAACAGCCATGCACAGCCACAGCCTCGGCGGTATAAAATGGTGCAGCTCAGCCGGTCTTAATGGCTCTTTGGAAGTGAATAACACCTTGGTCTCTTTTCATTTTTAGCAGCAGGATTTCTGGCACTCAGTTAAATTGAGGTATTCAGATCTGCGACCATAATTAGGTAACTTCAGGAACCATATGTGCAAGGCTATATGCCAGCTAAATGTAATTGCTTTACTGTTCTGAAAGAGCAACATATGACTTGTACTAGGTTACTAAATTATTAAATAGAGTATACTGAGACAGTTTAGTGCAGGTAAAGGGGTAAAGAAAAATGAAGGGGTGAGCAAATGATTCACCTATCGGATTCTTCCATCTCCTTTTTTTTGCAAACAAGACAGGGGCTTCTTTGGCATCTAAAAAGTCCCTGAGTTCAACTTATGGGCTGCAAAAGTTACATGGGATGACTCTAATTCATTAACCCTCTTAACCCCTGCCGCTTCATTACAAAGAAGTTCATAATTTGAGAAAAGGGAACAGGCTCAAGACACAGCAGGGAAATCTCTGTGGGATGAGAGCCAGAGCCATTGCCACCTCCAACTCAAGGGTGGCACAGGAGCACAGGAGTCACCTGGGGGACTTCGTGGCCAGCCAAGCAGGGGAAGGGTCTGCTGCCTTGCAGGAAGGGGTCGTCAGACTGCAAGAATGGTGTCCCACAGGCAACCATCAGAAAAACCAGTTCCTGGCTGGAGACTGCCAGCCATGACCTGTGTAAAGAGTACAGTTGAAACAAGTGATGTCTTGAGAGCAGACCTATTTTTTTGAAAAGTTGCACTGTGCTCTGCTCTCCTTGCGGTCCCTGTTTGATGAATTTCTCTTCAAGTAGAAAACTGAGCAATAAAAGAATTCAAAACGTCCATTAAAGTTTGCTGCCCGATACATAATTTAGCACACCAGCTCACAGGGTGCACACGTGCCCACAGTGGATTTAACGTGCCCCTACAAAGCAGACCTTCTTCCTCCCAAACTACAGTTTCCTCATGACAGGTTAAATTTATCACAAAGCTGACTGCAAAGTGCTGCAATACTTGAAGACCACAGAGTGTCTGTCTGTCCCCGGGACCACTAATGTCTGCTGATGGACCACATATCCTCCTTTAATCCCAGTGCTCATGAGGAGTTCACATTTGTTCGGGATTCAGGTTGCTGCTCTGAATTACAGATTCAGTGTGAAACAGCTGAAAGGCAGCAAGCCCAGCACAATGCGCATCCTCTGCTTTCTGAACCGTAGTTTAATGGCAGACAGCCTTTACACTGCCCACAATAGGGAAGAGGATGATGAGGGCAACTTTGCTGCAGTCAGCCCTCCACAGCAGTGCGTCAAGACTCCCTGATTTTCTGTGTTTATTTTTATATCCTGATTTTCTGTGTTTCTAAAGCCCTGGGCAGCTTGCTGCATGTGACCCTGCTTCGAGCAGGGGCTTGGGCTGGACCGTTCACAGAGGTCCCTGCCCCCTCAGCCATCCAGTGATGCTATGATTGGTGCAACATGGCTCACAACATGTTTCTTGTGACAAAGCCATAGGAAGAGTAGGCAGGGGAGTGCCTTTCTCCCAAACAGACCTTTTCACTGAAAAACCTTGTCACTTAAACAGAAAAAAAAATCTTTAAAAAGTTGGATTTTTCCCAACGCTGTATGACACAAGGCTAAAAAGTCAACTGTGCATGAGAAACTACATGCTGAAGAAATTATTAGCTGTTAGGAGACAAACACATTTTAGTCTTTCTTAAAGGATTAATAATGTTGTGATATAGCCATGAAGGACAACTCAGGGAAGTTAAATGCCCTGGTACTGAATGCTATGTCAGGCAGAGAATCAAAAAGTTGTTCACTTAAAAATAAGCAGAGTGCAATACATGTCTTTTGTTGCAGAGCATCGTGCATCATTACAATATCCAAACCACCACCAACATATTCCTCTAGTGTTTAACTGTATGGAAACCAACAACCCAACACAGCCATCCCATGGTCCAAAAATTCCTGGAAGATGCTTCACTTGGGACCTAAAACCCCACCAAGTTGTGGCAAGAGGATATGGTGTGGGCAATGGAGGATTGAAGAGAGCTGAGGCTACATGGGGAGTAAGATGGAAAAGTGCGGGTATTTCAAGAAGCCCCTGCCAGGCCTTCTGCACCAGCTCCCAAGCATTACACATGTGCAGCAAGGAAGTACTGCCATCTTCTCACTGACCAAAGTGTCCTCTGATGAATTGTTGCTGCCTTTGACAAATTATTCAGGAGTTACTTGTTCATTTTCTGAATAACTTCATGATCAGCATAATACACAGTATATAATTAACTGAACAACAGTTTCCATCAATGAAACCGTTGGTGCTGGATCTCAAATACGTGTGTCACGTTTCAGCTTCCCATCCCAGGGCAGGTGACATTCCCGAAGAGCAGCCACTCTGTGCTGAGAGCCGGCAGCCCCGCACACCGCTGGTCCTGCAGGAGAGTGGCTTTCCAGGGTGCGGCTCAAAGCGGGAGGCAGGTGCTGACTGGGCTGCTGAGGCACCACAGCTTCCTAATTTTCCATCTTACTCTGTTTGCCCATGCATCTTCTGAAGTCTGTACTCCATGCAACATCTGCAGCAGTTTTCTTCCTCCCCTGCCTTCTTTCCTGCATGAAGCTCATCTCACAGCCCATCACCAAAAGCTCATTTTCTCCATCAATGAGGTGTCGTCCCTTTCATGTTGCCTGAGGAGTGACTGACCTTCTGCACAGGGGGACAAAAGGACAAAACAAAGCAAGGAAGCCTGGGAAGGGGTGGAAGGATACAGCTCCAGGACTCCTGTGTGGCTTGCACTACTCGGTTGCCCAAGGTTGAATTACCAAGTGCTCAGAAGTCTGTTGTCCACCTCCCCAAAGTGAGGTCATTGCGTCAACAGGCTGTCCTGAGGTGGGAGCGCAGTGGGGTGATGGCTCATCCCTGGGCAGAGCTTTTCCCAGTGTGTTGATGCAGGGGTGGGAGGGAGCACACAGGCAGCTCGTGCATGCAGTGAGGACATGGGGGTGATGCACCATGCTGGCCAGGCAGCAGTTCTGTCAGCCCTCTGTCATGCACCAAAAAATTGGCTGAATTGATTAAAAAGCTGGGTGGAAGATGACACCTTCCTCTTCGGGCTCACCTTCCAGTAGTTTCCAGAGCACAGCCCAATTCAGTGTTTCTGTGCTCAGATGCTGCTTTGATCCAGCTGCCTTTGCTGCATTTTTCATTGCCACGACTAGCCTCCAGAGGTGCTGTCAGGATCAGGGTTGGCTTGTGCAAACGTGGCTGCTTGCTGCCTGGCCAGAGGCCCACAGGCAGCTCTCCCCATGGGCAGGAGAAGGGCTTTGGTGGCCTGGTGGGATCCCCATCTCCCTTGGCTCATCCCCATCTATTGAGGGTGCTGCTGTGTTTCTCTTTATAAGGCTCCCTGTATTTTCCTTCCCCTCAATAGGGGATGCAGCTCTACATTATTTATAACTAACCTTTCTTGTCCATGCTCTAGGACAGACACAGTGAAAAACTTAACTTAAAAAATTTATTTTCTTCGGGAAAAAATAGCAAGTGAATATGAAAAGAGATTGTCTCTTGCATTAGCTGCTCCGTGTTCCCAACCCGTCATGGGGGACATGCTATGCACGTATCCTAGCCAAGGTGGGGGACGTGACCAGGGAGTACAAAGAGTGTGAAGCCTCATTTTTCATCTCCTTTTACATTTATACGGTCCTTTTTACATAGTTCCATCTTGGGGCATTGCAACCTCTGTAAGTGAGGGTCTGAATTCGCCAGTGCTCCAGCAAAGCTCTCCCCATCCTGCCTTGGGAAGAAGGGAGGCTGGAGCCTCATCCCTTGGGGTGACGCCTCCATCGTGAGAGTGAAATGGTGTTTTCAGGAGGGTTCATCTGTGCTCACCTGTGGTGCCCACCGGCAAGACTCAGGGTTCACAGAGAAGGTCCTGGTGGCTCACAGCACGTCCAAACACCAGGCTCCAGGTACACCCACCCATTGGGACACATGGGTGATTTCTGAAGACCAAGCTTCTGCCAGGAGGTTGCAGGTGTAAAGCTGCCTACACCTGCAGCAGCTTTTGTGCTTGCTGCCAACAGTTTTTAGTTGAATGGCACCGAGTTTTCCATCTCCTTCCTGCCCCTCAGCTCCTCCCGTGCTCTCCTGCCCTCCCACTCCATCAGCTGGGGTGCTGTGTAGAGCATAACCTTCCCCAAGAGTGAGGGTGGGCTCCTAAAATTTCATTCCCACTTTAAATGTGACAGTAGCTCCACTGCAGTGCAGTGCTGAGTACTGCGGGTATTCATCACTTCTACAGCTTTCCCAAACGCAACTCTGTTTCATGAAGCAAAATAAGTACAAGCCTGTACCCCCAGGCCAGGCAGCTGACGTGAGCCTTTCAGTGTATTTTGGACCCTTGAGATCATGACTGTTTGATGGGGAACTGCTGGTGCAGTCAGACACGTGTCTTGCCTGGAGGTTGTTAGCAGTGTCTCCATGGGCTGTTGCAAGCAGATGTAAGATCCTGTGTCACCTGCAGGTGAGAAGCCACAAGTCCTGTTAGTGCATTGCATCATGTTGAGCAGCCCTTCGCTGTTATCTTCTCGGAGGAGGTGGGAGTGGTGGCAGCTCTTCGGTGCTCCTGTGAACATGCCCACATACAATGCCTTCCCCTCAGGTCTGGGAACGTGAAAGGGCTGTTTACAGAGGCGTATCTCTAGAACCTCTCCTGATTACACTGGCCTAGGTGACCGTGTTTTGGGTCAGCCTCAACAAGAGAAATGTCACCTGTAGCTCCAGAACTGCTCCTGGGTGTCTTCCAATTCAATTTTTTCCCCTTATTTTTTGACAGAAAACACTTGTTCTTCATCTCCAAATGATCAAGGTGGTCTCTGTCCCTCCCTGCCCATATAAAGACAGCCCACAAAGTTCCCCTGTTATAAGTATGAGCTTTCTTACACAAGAGAGAACCTAAAATCCTACTGCTGTTTATAGAGCAAAATAATGCAATCAGCACATACATAAGTCAGTAACACTGGCAGCTCAGAATATTTACTTGTCACCTAGTTTCATATCCATGAGCATCTCTGGAAGAGCCCTGGTAACACTTCTCCCCTCCTAGCTGTTTGCCTGGTGCTCCCCTGCACAGCTTTGGCCAGGCTGGGACGACAGCTGGGACAGATTAAATCTTATGGCAGAAGAACACGGTCAGATCCCCCAAAAAAGACACCCATAGCTGCACAGTGAAAAGATGACTCCATGAAACCCCCTCCAAGCAAGAGTTCTCCTCAGTGAAGTTCTGGAGATCTATGGTGGACATGCTGTGAGCGTACACTGTGGAGCTGGAGGAGGTGCTCACAGCTGTCCACAGCAGCATGGGCAGAGCTCGGGGCCGGCACAAGCAGTAGGAAGAAGAAACACTCACAAAAACGTCCGAGCAAAATACATTCTCCTGGACTTGCCACTTACTTTGATAACAAGCCCACAGAGAGATCGATCATGCACGCTTAATGCTTTTGTATGCATACAATCTAAGATCCTACTCCTAGGACTTTTCGAGGTCTTACGTGGAATCAGAGTGAGCAGCAAGGTTTTGGCTAGAACTAGGCTCTATCTCCCAGAATGAATCTATGAATAGGACATCACTGATCCTATGTTTTCATCACATCAAAGCAGCATCCCCACACATCTATGGGAGAACGAGCCCCCAGAACAGCCAAGCAGGACTGTGCCATGGGAATAGGGCAATTCCCTTCTCATCTAATGCATGCTGTGATAACTTTGGCTGAGCTAGATGGGAACAACTAGCAAGGTATTCTGCTGTATTAAGTCTTACTTTTTCCTTAGAATGTTGTTTCCAGTATCTGGAAAGTGAAACTTAATATACTACTTCAGTCTTTTGGTAAATTACTAGGGGCTTCATTTTTATAACAAAGCGTAAGGTAAACCCAGAGAAAGCAGCCAGGCTCTGAGCACAGTGCTCACAGAAAGGTGGTCAATGGAAAGCAGGGCACACCGGCGGTTGGGAAGCTGATGTGGGTGGTGTGTGTGAGACCTGGGGACATCCCCGGGTCTGCAGGTGCCTGTGCCAGCACTCGCCCTGCCAGCTCACGGAGCGTAAGGACCAAACAGTCAACTATTTCCAGCTTACATTTGCTTTTGCATTACATAAATACTTGGAGGGAAAAACCCATACTGGGTTTCAGAGCAGACAAACTCCCAACCCCACAGCCCCAGGGAGCACCCAGGAGCAGGCAGGCTCCTTTTCTCCTCCCCTTTCTTTCCCCAGCTTTTGGTGACCTGGCAAGAGTATTTTCGTGTTTACCATAATCTTTGCAATGGCAGTGAATTAACCATATGTCTTCTGATGCTCAGACTTGAAGCAGCAAATGAAACAGCTTTGTTAAGTCAAGCTCCTGCGAAGGCAAACATTGGTGTCAAGAGAGCAGATGAGACTCCTCGGAGAGGGGGATCACTACGGGGCTGGTGCTCACAACAACCGGGACAGAAACCTAAGCCTAGAAGGCCAGACTAAGAAAAGCACCACCCATTTACAAGTAAAAATACGTTTTGCTTCTTGCTGAAGAACTACGGTGTTGGTTCCCCTCTCACACCAGCTGTGCAGGATTTCCTGGGCTCAAGTGGAGTTATCCCTAGTTTTTACCACACCACTACACATCAGCATCACTTCTCTGTTTGTACAAATAATGTGAAGTCACTGTAGACTTTGAAATCATAAACTGCGTATTCTGTAGCAGGGCAAATGCATTAAGATCAGAATGTGAAAAATAAAATTAAAAATATAACTAATGTAGAATAAGAGCAGCAAAATCGTACTGGATCATATCAGACTGTACTTATGGTATTTGATATTTACTGTATTTAATATTGCAAAATAACCACGTTGTCAGTAGCATACGACCAGCAGCAAAATAAAGCCATGAAGGCAGTAAATGAGAGCACTAAGGTTTCAGCAGTAGAGCCAGGCAAGCACCAGTGCACTCAGTAACTGTTTATTCACATTTGAAATGAACTGTTTGCAAGCTGCAGAACAGTGAAGTTAGCAATGGAAACAGGAGCAGAGCCGAGCTGGAGCACACCCGTGAGGGCGGCGTGACCAGACCTGTGCTTCCTAGGAGGTTTTACAGCACCTGGACCTCGGACAGCCGGAGGTCTGCGTAAGGAGTTGCACTCCTTAAAAGCAAAAGCATGCAAGTAATTAAAAAATGCAAAGTACTGCCAGAGTACTAGGAAAGCAACGCTAGCGTCTTGTTTCACAGTGAAACAGCCTGAAGGCACTTCCATGCACACGCGACCAGAGTTACACTCCGCTCTCCATCAAGGAAGCTCAGGGGCTTCTTCTCTCACTTACTGACAGCAAATTTCCTGAAGCACCTTGCGTAATCTTTTTTTTTTCAAGCTGGGCTCATACCAACTTCTTATATTTCTGATCAAGGAAGGAAGATCTTGAAAATACTCTGCTTAGACTTATCAGGGACCTCAATCTGTTTGTTCCTGGCTTTGCGTTAGGGCCTCTGGGGAGCCGTATGCTTTTGCAAGCTCTAAGTCTTTAATTGAAAAGTAAAACAAAGCCCAGTTTCAGGGGGAGCGGATGCTATACTCCTCTCCCCACCTCTGCAGCTCGGTGTGCGGCATTATTGACATGCCATTTCCAGGCTTCCTGGGCAGCTTCCTACAGCCTCAGATCACATGAAAATTGAAATGCCCCAACAAAACAAAACAACCCCAAAACCCAGACCCAAAAGCTTGCACAGCAAAGGCCCTACATCGGTTTCTGCCTCTTACAGCCCATGTGTGAGGGCTGGTCCTGTCAGCAGAGCATCACAGCATAGCACCTGCAGACTGAGCTCCTGCCAGCACCTCTCATGACTTGCTGGCCCCTTTGGGACAATTTCACGGGGACAGAAAGGACCCAGCCACTACCATCCCTGCTCCTACACCCGCAGTACCAAACCAGGGTGAGGAGCTGCTCCCTCACCCTTCCCCCAGGGCTGGTTCCCACCTATTGCACCTCCATCCCCTTGCACACCCTGGCAAGAGCTGCAGCAAAACTAGGGCTCCCCAAACCTCTTGTGCCCTTCAAGGCATCCCAGCACCAGAGTCTGGCTTACCGCAGGCAGAAAGCGCATCTCTTCCCTCCCAAGGAGAAGCCCCGTCCACCTCCTCTCTTAACAGCAGCTCCTTGATGCTGGGCAGCAGAGCATCCTTTGGGCAGCAGCTCCCCCAGCACGGGGTCCGTGCTGTCACGCCCCCGTTTCAGCATGGAGCCTGGCTTTCGGGGAGCGGAGATGGCCCCCGCTGCTGGCTGGGCTGGGAAACAGGGTTTGCAAGGAGTACCTGCAACAAGCAAGCTCCTCCAGCCACCCAGAAGCAAGAGCAGCTTGAAAAGCTGCCTGGAAATGATTGTGGTACACAAAACATTTCAATAAGGGCTGTGAAAGCCTGGTGCCATATCTTCTGCCCTCCGCTGGGAATGCATGACAGATTTTAACATAAACCAGCATACAAAAATAAGCAGATGACAACACTCCAGAGATCTCTAGTCTCCCTTAATTACAGTTATAAAGGTAAAATCAAGTAGACATCGAGCTCATGCTTGATTTAAACATAACATCAAAAGTGGAGAACAAAGGAAAATGCTCTCTTAGTTTACTGCATTTAGCCATTTATTTACAGCTTTAACACATTCCTGTATTTGCTTTGCCTTTGTGCCAATGGTGACATGTTCCCACTCCTCCAGGATTGCTTTAGCCCTATGGACATAACCACAAGGTTTTCAGGGAGCATTTTGCCCCTCTCTGCAGCCCCAAAGCCAGGGGCTGCACATACACCAGTGCCCCATGCTGGGGTGCCCATGCTTTGGGCTCACATCAAGGCACCTCGTGGGGATGCATTCTCAAGAACCTGAGGAGGCATGTCTGGGGGCCGGTGCTGCCGTGTCCCAGTGGGATGGTTGGGGTAGGGGGCACAGGGGGCACCCTGGCCCTGCAGCAGGGCTGGGGGTAGCTCTGTGCTGCAGACTGGGATGCGCTGGGTTGCGCAGTCCCGATTGCTCTGGGGAAGGCGGTAGCCATGGGAACACGGTGGGTTTAGATGCTGGCTGGGCTTTGCTTTATTACCACCCCGGTCCTCTGCTGCTGCTCGAGGAACTGCTCTTCCCTGCTTCAAGCAGCTCATCGCGCTTTCAGCAAAATGTCAGGTGGGAGGATGCTGTAGCCCTGCGCGGCAGGATGGACACACAGACACAACAGGAAGGACAGGCAGACACGGTGGGATAGACATGCAAAGCCCAAATCCTCTGTCTGTGCACCCATTGCACCCACTGCCTGTAGCTGCCTTCACCAACTCTTGGGATCCTACAACCTCCCAGCCTTTGACCGGCAGAGAGGCAATGTCCTAAGGTCCCTCCGCTCTGGCCAAGGGACGGTCCCCGAGGGAACGGGAGGGACCAGCAGAGAGGAAAGCAGACACACACAAACCAAGGCTGAAAACATAGCACCCATCAGCATCTAGCAGAGCCTGAACCTCCGGGATGTGCTGCTTGATGCACGTTTGGCGCTTTAATGGGGTCCAACAGCAGAATTGTTAGCATGAAGATAAGGTGAGAGAAAGAAAAAGCCAGAGGAAGGGAAAGGGAAAGCACAGGGAAAGGAAAAAAGAGAAGTAGCTATGGAGATGTGCAGCCGGGATGCCTGAGGGGACACAGAAGTTGATAACTAAGGTCTATATAGAAACTCTCGAGGGAGTTGGCTTATGATTTCTGGACAGTATCCTTCACCACAAGATGACCTGGAGCTTTATCACTCCTAAACTCAGCCAAGCACAGATGACCTCTGCAAAGGGATCAGTTCTGAGCAGCACCCAGCGCTGCATGGGCTGTTGCCCTGAAGGGACAGGGCTTTGGTCTTCCCAGAGACACAGAAAAGCTCTTTTATAGGATGAGTCCCTGCTAAGCCAAACAAACCTTTACATCTCCTAATGAAAGGGCCTTTGGAGCCACCACCCCTGCCCTGCAAAGGGGTGGGAGTGGGATGGGATGGGGCAGGCAGCTCTCCCCAACCCAGGGGGTCACCATCTTCCGGTGATTATCATTGCAAAATGTTCCCTGCAAGGAAAGGAATATTTTCTTTACCTCTACCTAAATTTAGTTGCAAGTCTTAAAAGCACTAAGTGGCCCCAACAGAGCCTTAATTTGTTATTTTGATGAGCAAGTTTGGTGCAGTTTCCCTCAAGACTGTCTACCAGCTGGTGAATGCTTGTGCTCGAGATACAGAAAGCTCTGGGTGTAGAAGTCATGTCCTATGGAGAGAAGTCCACTCATTCACAACAAATGTGGGTACTGCCTCAAAAAACAGCTCTTCACCTTGGCATTGCTGAAAAATGAGATGTGATCTCAGATACAAGGTGTAGCAAACGTGTTTCTTAGAAACCCCACAGCTGGAGAGATGACAGTGTCCTTCAAAACTTGCTCCCTACCATGTTGCTGCCTCAGAAAACCATGGGGGCTGACATCTAATCACATCTGAACCCCTCCATTTGAGGTTTTTTTTTCTTTAAGTCTTGGCTCCCTCTTAGGCTGCCGGATGACAGCCACTGTCTTCCCAGAGCAGAGTTAGACCTTCAAGGTTCCCAAAGAACAAAAAAGTCCCAAAGCAAAGGCATCCAAGATGCATTTGGATGGGAGGAGGAGTGTTTCCAAATGCATGAAAGAGCAAAATATGCCTTTTTTACCTCTTTTTTTTACATTGAGAGAGCAGGAGTTGTCCATTCTGTTGGACCCGCAGATGATCTCTGTTGGTAGCTGAAGACCCAGAGGTCCACGACAGCAGCAGCATCTTCTTCACAAGACATGACTATGTGCAGTGGGGTGTGATTTGTGTTCAGGCTGTTTCAAACTCTCCATTTATTTTTTGCCACTGATACTGAAGGAGCTGGCAGGAAAGCAGGTTTGTTAAAATTCAGCTCAGACCATCCTCCCTGACAACTGAGGGAGAAAAGTTAGGCTGGAAAACCTCCACACCACTGAATCATTCACCTCCCTGAATCACAGAAGGGGTTCTCCTGCAGGAGAAATGTCTTTCCTTAAATGAGCAGAGAACAAGCAGAAAAAAATCACAGACATCCTTCATAATAAATATCATAACAACAGGAGAAAGGCGTGAACTCCTTGCTTTTCCCTTTATAGGTCCCATTAAAGGCATGCAGCTGCACGGGTTTCTTCCCTTTTCAGAAGATGCTCAGTGCTAGGAAAGGCCAAGTGCATGGGCTTGGCTCCAGACCCCACAGAATTGATTGCAACACTAATTTCCTTCAACAGACTGTGGATGAGGTACATGGGAAGGTTAATGGTGGAAAGGACACAATGCACACACAAACAGGAATAAAATTGTATCCCTCCCCTTGGTTATGTGGGTCTGCTCCAGTGCAGGGGCCTCTAATGCCATATCCCACCAGCATGAGCTCCCCACCGGTGGGGACCAGCTCTCCTTGGATGCTCTCCTGCTTGCCTCTCCTTGCATTCTGCACTAGCCGCCTTGCAGGCTCTGTCTGCCCTCACTAGGCTGCTCTTCTCGCTTAGACTTTTTAAAAAATTATAATTATTAATATTATCATTATTATTACTATTATTTTTTCACTTTCACTCTAAGCCCTATTTTCAGCTTCTTACAGCTTCCCAAGGTAATTATTTTGGGGGCTGGAATGTTTCATGTTTTCAGAGTTGAATATGCGAAGGGTTTTTTAATTTCAGCTGGTTTTGTTTGTGTGTGAACATTTAAAGAAAAGCCATGGATTAGCAAACAAACATATATAAAGAAGGTTTTGAAGAGGTTTTTCATGTTAAATTATATTTACTAGCTTTACTTTACAGCCTATCTGGTTTCATTACAAATTCAAAAGGATGCTGATGAAGCAGAAAGCCTTGAGAAAGGAGCAGTGGAAAGTATACAAGCTCTCGTTGTTTCTTCCTATAATGAAGGAAGGACGAAGCCCCAATGAGTGCGGTCCAGGGACCCATCAGTGATGATGTGCACTAGGGCTGCTTTGCAACCCAAAGCCATTAAGGGTCAGGAATAGGATTAAGTACCTGGCCTTGGCTCTGTCGCAATGTTAACGGCTTGGTGTAAATCAATTATCTCATGCTGGCCTAAAAATAAGCATTTGAATTATTTGGAGCACTGAACAGGATTTTGCTTCCTCCTCACACTTAGTCATAAAATTCTTTAATCAATATTAATGTTAGAAACCCAGGCACGTTTCTGCCTTGTGCAAAGAAGCAAAGCGTGGACCTATTCTACACAGGGAATGTGGCTCTTGGTGGGTACCTGCTGTGGGGTGGAGGACATGCAGTGCTGTATGTTGCGTTAGTTGCCATGGTAAGAGTTCCTTTTTTTTTCTTCAATTGCAGAGTAAGTTGTTTCTAAACCCCACATTAATTGTTGCCATGCACTGCAAGGCGCTGAGCCATCCTCTCGACGTGGAGCTGCTCTGGCTGCCGGCCCCTGAACTCGCAAGAGAGAAGAGAGAAGCCAGCACGTTTGCTTTCAGACTGGACCAAGTTGTGTAGAGTTTGTTTAGATCTCTGGCAAAGTTTAGGGCTCCTTTCTACAAAGCACAATGTGGCAGCTGTATCTTGCCATGTAGGTGTTAGGTCAGATTTTTAATGCATGCATGATAAGTGCGGTAACCAGCTTATATATATATATTCATTCTTAATTTCTAACTATAAATAAAAAATTGTTACCTGCTCTACAATACTGATATACTACTAATAGTTGAATACCACTATAAATCATTATTAATTATTCATTGAGTGGTTGTGCACTTAAAAAAAATAATGGCCCGGGACTGTCTGAGTGGCGGTGTTGGATTTACAGTGCGTTTTCTGCCAATTAATTGGAAGATGCTTTCAGTGCAGAAAAGCAAAGACTGTATCACATTAATATTTGATGGGGAAAAATTCCACAGATCAATTTAACATTAATATTAAACTTGCTGTGAATAAACATTTCATTAAAATGAAACTTGATTTTTCATGTTAGCACATCTATTTACTTTTCTGCCAGTCTGTGATAATAAAAACATGGAAATCCATTCATCATGGAACAGCACTTTACTAAGGACTTGCTATGGAGCTGTCCTTCCTCATGCTGGTCCAGCTCCTGTAAATCCCTACTTCAGTGGGGCTGCAGGAAGACAGTGTATTCTGCCGGAATCCACGATGGACATGTAACACGAATATGAAACAAATATATTTTTGGTCAAGTTCAGGCTTCATGTGTGCTTAGCAATCCCCAGCATCCGACAAGCTTGAAAATGTTGCTATAATTTTTCAGTGCTGGATGCAGTGAGCATACCTGGGGATGTGCATGGGGGCTGCATGCCACCACCAGGTGCTCAGCAGGGCTGAGGCTACACCAAAGACTCACTGCCCATCTATTCATCACCAAATGGGAAACCACTGCTGTCCTTTGGCTGCAGAGAAGTGAGGTTATCTGTGACACCAGAAGCACCTACATACAGTTCCAGAAGTGTCACACTTCTTCCCATTGCGCTTCCCTTGCTAACGCTGCGATCCAACCTGGCTATCCTATGTTTTGACTTCCTGAAGACTCAAGCCAGTACGAGACATGTTTGCTCAGCTGCAAAGATGTGCTGAGCCAACCTTCGGATAGTGCTCATCCACATGGATGCAGGGATGTATTCTCAAATCTTACGCATTATCCATCACCCCTCACATCCCAGAGCACACGGAGGTGGGCAGAAGAAAGGCTCAGCCCTGGGCTCCCTGCCACGCTCAAAAAATCCTTCAGGTTTTCAAAGGCAGCATCCATGTGGCATTAACTTCTGCTGGGCAGGGCCCACAGGCATCGAGTGCTTGCTCCTGGGCTTCAGCTCATACAATTCTTTATAGGAAACACTAATGGGAGAAAGGAAACCAACAAAAGATGGCACATTTAGAAACGCAGGCTCAGCATCAGCCAGTTTCAACTCAGAAATGAAAAAGAATCAAAAATACAACTTATTCATATGAGTGCAGCTTTGAGCTGGAGAAAAATGAGGACACTGAAAGCGTGTATGTGTGTAGCAAATTTTCAGATATACTTTTCTATATCTGCATGTATGCAGAGTGCCATCCGACCCCTCCTGTGCGGCCCCAGGCTGTTGGCACAGGCTTGCCGGGGCTGGAAGTTTTGCCCCCACAATGCTCACAGAGATGCTTTTAGGCATAAGCCACATACAGGAAATACTCCTGTGGAAACCTGCTGCACTATTCATAAAATTAGAAATATATTCTCAGTTTTACAACATCAAAGCTTCAGCCTTGTGTTTTCACCTCTAGTTTCTGTATAAATATAGAAGTTGTTTTCCTCCAAATTTTTTCAGCTTAATTTAACTTTTATTGAATTGAGTAAGGAACTAGCCTCATTCCCTCTAATAGGGAATGCAGACCATGAAATGAGTTCCAAGGGGCTTTCCAGATGGAGAGGGGAAAAAATATATATATTATAAAAAATTCAAGTTACGTAGTTTCCACAGTTTTAAAAATAAAGCCTGGCAAATATATTTAGTGTAAAAAAAGGGGAAACAAAATCAGAACATGTCATTAAAATTATCTCTAAAAGGGGGGACTAAAGGGTGAGATTTTGTATTTTAGCAGTAACTGCATCCAAGGCACTGGGGAACACTGCTCAGTTTTCACACGCTGGGGGAAGGCAGGGAAAACTGAGCTGCGGGCAGAGGAGGGGCTGTGGGACCTTTTGCAGACGCAGCTCAGAACACTTCCCTTTGGGGGTCCCCTAGCATCACATTAACCTCCCAAGGGTCGATTATTCTCCCTTGAGCTACCCAGAAAGATGCTGTGTTTTCCCAGTTCATGTTTTGAAATGATCCTGTGTAAGGACTTCCCTGCCTTGCCAGTGTTATCTTCATTATTTCCAGCTCATCTTCCACTGGAAATCTTGAAATCTTGCTATTACAGTCAATTTTGTGGGTGTAGAAAGAGCCTTTAAGACGCTCTGAAAGCTATGCAATTCCAGAACAACATATTCCTCATGCCTAATAAAAAACTAGATAAATGCCTTACGCAGCTTTCTGCGTTTTAGCTGATTTTAGACTACTTAACTAAATTTTCTTATTTTTTTGCTTCTTTGCTTCAGAAGCACAGCAGCATGGGGACCTGGGGAGGCCGGGGGCCGCGCCTCCGTGAGTGGCTCACGTCTGCTTGCCTGGGCATTTTATTATGTGATGTCTTAACCTACTTTCAAAAATGTCCACACATCAGAAGTTCAGCCAAACCATCTGAAACATCCCACGATCTCTCCGTTCCTCCGTCCCCCTTTGCTAACACCTTGCTTGCAGCAGAGGCTGCAGAAATGCCCTGAACTCAGCCCCAGGGGGTCAGTGACACCATGGCCTTTGCTCTCTTGCCTCATTCACATGTTTCTATACCTATACATAGCTCTATAAAGGTATTTTTAGCTCTACAGACTTCCGCAGCAGTTTCTCTATTTCTGTCCATAGCATCATGTTTTGATCCAGGTCTCCGCTTTCTACTTAATACCCTTATTTTTTTTTCTAACCTCTGCCATTACAGCTGCTCTTTCAAAGAGAGGATTTAGTTCACCATCTCATCTTGCACATTGTGAATAAATACATATTTGCTTATTTTGAATGCTTGACGTTATCTTTATGTTAATTTTGCACATTTATGCAAAGCAACTTGCTGTAGCACAATATGAAAGACGAGTGGTGGTTTCCCAGTTTCGAGCCATGCCCCAGCCGCAAGCACTCCAGCTGGGATGCAGAGGGAGGGATGCTGTGGATGCAACTCCCCACACTTAGTGCCTGGCCTCAGCGCCACTAGCAGTACAGGGCTGTCTGGGAGCACCGGTAACCCCCAGTTTTAACAGGCTTCTGACCATCAGCCCATGGCCTGCCACTCCCCTTGCTTTTAAGTTTCTTTTTGTTTGTTATTGGGGGAGCTGTGTGCGTGTTATACATTAGTTCAATCCTCCCTGCCTGCTAAAGCCAGTATTTTAGGCTATTCCTGGCTTCACATGTAATAGTATTCCTCATCCACATTGTACCGAATCTTCCCACCTCGTGGACTGTCTCCTTTATGGGCTTCAGCCCAGCACTACGGTGTCTCACTCATCATCATGATTTAGACAAATTTCAGCTGCTCGATGATCCATCTCTGCACTCTTGACACCCTGCTGCTTATCTGTCCTGCCTTGGCAAAGGAGGGCAAGCAAGAGCTTCGCTATCTTATTATTTAGTTTTTTCTATGCTAACAGTATTTCCCCTTCATTCCTCTCCTCCCCCCCCCGCCTTCCCATTTATCATTCCTGGTCAGCCTTCACCTGCAGCAACTTTCTGATTATCTATCAACGTCTCCTGCACCCTCCTGCACTACTCTTTATTGCTTAATTATTTTGGAGATGTTTAATGGTGGTAGCTCTTGTCTCTAATTTTCTAATTATTATGCAGAACACCATACATAGTTCATGCAAGAAATGCCAAGGGAACAGACTGGACACTAATTGCATCTTTTTTGCTTGTGCTCCTCATTGCACTGGTTTTCAGCAAATCATTTGCAGCATCCACCCCAAAAAAGTCACAAAGCCCAGATGTTCAACCGTGGAAGAAGAGGGCTGAGTCTGGGACTGAGCAGTGGCACTGACACCCATCAGCACCCCAGGTCACACACGGGTGCCCACTCCTGGTGTCCCCGTATGCCCCAGCCTTCCCGCACCCCCCAGCCTCCTTCAGGTTCCTGCCTGGCCACGAGGCAGAGGTGGCGATTGCAGGGCCAGGTGACTAGCAGAGAAACTATTCTACTGAAAAGGAAAGAAAAAATAACCAAAGAATAGTAAAATTAAAGTGGCAGCATTGATTAGTGTTACACAGCTGTACTTTGTCCCCTCTTGCAAGGTGAGCTGGCCTCCTCCGGAACACGGCAGTGGACGACTCTCTCCTCCTCATCTCCAGCAGTGGTTCCTACCCCACATTTCTATGCCACCACCACTGAAACATCTCCACTTGCTCAAAGAGGAGCTCGGTTTGCTCTGGGCAGGGACCCCTCAGGCCAGGTTACCAAGCTGCTGGAAAATCTTTTGGGAGAACATTTTTAGAAGGTAAAGTTTCCTTTATCATAGCATCCTACATTGAACTGTATCAACAGCTCTTTTTCCCTAATTACAATCCACAGCACAATGCCCGGAGTCCTAAATGTCACCAGATTTCTCTTGCCTCTGCCTCTGTTACTGAAATCGCTGTAGCTGTACCCGTTTGGGTCCCACTGGTGGGCCAGCTCTGCCTGGGGCTGGTGCGGCTCCTCTACCTGTCCCAGACGCCAGCGCGGGGAGGACATACTGGTCTCCTCTGCCTACCTCCTGCCTGCTCTGCCATCACCAAGCCCGGCCGATATGCCCTCCTGCCCACATACTTTCAGAGATGCTCCTTGGTGCCTTCAGCCCCTCTGCTCACCAATGGCCAAACCCTGCAAACCGGGAGTTTTGCCCAGCCTTACCCACCCTGCAGCAGCAAGAGTGGGACAAGGAGAAGGGGGAGGAGACAACACACTGTAAAAAAGCATCCATGGAGAAAGAAAGCACATTTGCTTATCTGAAAGATAAGGAGGCTTTTTGCCATTGAAATTTCTTATCAGAACATGTCTTGTTTTGCAGTAGCACACAACTGCCTCTCACACCAAGGATAAATACTGTATTAAATGGGATGCTATGACCTACATTTTATGTATATTATGTCTCTTATGCTGATAATAAGCAGAGAAACCTTGATATATTATCACTTACTAGGCAATATTTTTCCCTGCTTCCCTCCTTAGGATGTTATATAGCATTTCTGGAACTAGATGTATTTTCTTTAATTTATGTGAAATATTGAACCTTCTGCAAACATTACCATTTTAAAAACTACCAAGGAACACTCTTTGATAAGAATCTTTGCCTTTTTTAGTGTCAAAGTGCTCATGAATTCGCAGACAGAAATACAGATTGCAAAAAACAACAGCAGCTACATTGTCCTTCTTCACATTATTTCTGTTCCAGCCCCAGGAGCCCCAGGACCGAATGGTGCTGGGCCCTGTGTAAGCCCTGAGCTGCAGCACAGACAGCCATGGAAAGCTGGAGAAATCCCGGATATCTGCTTTGAAACCCTTGTGCTTTCTCCTGGATTGCCTATTTTTTTTCACCTGACAGCCAGCTCTCACATCCCCCTCCATGGGGAGCACCAAGCAGCAAAAAACCCATTTGAAAGTTGGGATTGAGCACAGTGTGCCCAATCCCTACAGCAACGGTACTGCCTGCAGCCGCTTGCCGGGACAAGGCTCACAGCACAGCCATGCCACCAGGCGAACACACGTGCTGCCTGTGCATGCCGGACGGGGACTCAAGCCAGGTGAGGCACAAGCTGCAGGAAAGAAATGGGAGCAGACACGAGTACCACTGTTGTCATCCTAACACAGAGGCGCTGAGGACTGGCGTCCTCCCCAGCACATGCCAGCCTCCAGGCAGGGCTCCCCGGCTGCCTCTCCATCACCGGCTGGGAGCACCCAGTTTCCACCGCAATGCTCCCCAGTCCCCACACAGCCCAACAGTGCGCACATCACAGCCACTCCCCAGCCTTACCCCTGAACTCCTTTAGTTGGGACTTAGCTGAGACTATTGATGTATTTTGATTTATATTGTGCTTCTGGTCTCTTTCCAGCACTTGAATAGCTGTCCTCCGTACACAGATGAATGTGCTTGACACCGAGATCTGAGCAGTGCCCCAGCTGTCTGTGCCCATCCACTTTCTGCAGGATGGCAGCAGGATGAAACACAAATGATCACAACTCTTGAAGGGTACAAAAGACCCACCCAAAGACCAGGCTGGTATCTGCAGGCAGGCAGAACCCAGGAGCAAGAGTGGACCCTTGGTGAGGTCTCCATAGCTGGTACTCCCTGTCCTGTGTGTCCCCACACATGGTCTTGGCCAGCCCAGCTGGTCACGCACATCTCGATGCTTGTGAGCGCAAAGAATGGGTGAGCAAGAATGAGGGAAATCAGCCTTCCCTGCTCTGAGGTCTCACACTGTGTGTTGTTAGTCTCGGTGCAACTTTAATCAGGCTCTTGCTGAGCTGCGGTTCATTAGCTGCAGGCGCCTGCGCTACAGCTCTTCCCAAAACTAGAAAGAAGGTTCTGCCTGCTCAGCTGCTCTGATTCCCAGGCCAAACCATCACCTATGTAGAGGTCAATACCTTCTACAGCATCAAATACAGCATGCTTTTTTCCTGGAAACATGAAAGATGGATGCACTGGCAATGTGATGAATACATTCACGCATTGAAAAAAGCTCCCAGCAACTGCAGCCCATGGAGAAATCACGTACACTTCAAGCTGTTGGAGCTTTATGAAGGAAGCCATGGTCAGTCCTCAAAAGCAGCAATCACTTATGGCCCTGCATACACATGACTACATGGACGTGGAAGTTCCTTATCTCATGCAATAACCAATGATGGTCAGAGACCAGGTTTGGGAACTGAGGCTGGCTGGTGTCTGGGCACCCGTCCTCCATGTGGGAAAGGAGAGGAGGGGTGAGTCCTTCTGCAAGAGGCAGCCTCCAGCCAGCAAGGGGAGCATCATCACGTCCCTCATCGGGTGCAAAACGAGCTGTGTTAAAAGGACCCTCTTCAGTCTCTCCATAGACAACATTTCTTTGGTCAAGATGGAGAAAGAAACCACCTGTGGAGCATTTTATAAAGTTTGCTTTGTGTAAGAAACATTCCTGATAAATAAACCTTTCCCTGTTGCTCTCTCACTGCTCCACCTCAGTTCCTTTCCCCAGACCTTACAAACTTGCCAAGCATACTCTTCATAGGGATTATTACAGACTCTGTTCACTGTTTCATTTTCTCTCTCTTTCTTTAACATAGAGAAGTCAAGAAGTCATTGTGACTGGCATCGAGTTTTCACAGTTTGCCACCCATGGATCCTCCTTGCTTTTCTCTTGCGGCCGATGGAGCACTGTGGCACGTCCCGTGCAGGTTCTTGCACTGGCACCCAGACTGGGCTTGATAAATGACCATGCACTTCCCAGCCAACAATCCATATCCCTTGCAATTATGCCCACATTTCCCTGAGTAATTCATGTGAACCCTTGGTGCTGTCCTCATTTAATTCCAGCTTAGTATTTATCCTCTGATTTCATATGACATAATCCATCGCAGTTCTTGTGTTTTCTTCCAAACCCTGGGAATTTCTCTGGTTTGACTGGCTTCTCACAGCACGTGGTTCTTTTTGATGTAACTCCCCATCCTTTTCTGCCTGTCTTGTTTTAACATCTTTTATTCCAAGTCATGTCCAAAGCACCATGTACCTCCCAAAACTCCACAGCTCCCGTTGCCTGGCACATGGTAGTTGCCATCAAGATTGTTCTTCTGGATCGCCCCAGGGTCTGTCCCCGATGTTGCTGTCACAACGTGTTGTCCTACCTGAGGCTCCATCAGCCCTTCGGGATGGCAGAGATGCTCTTAGCTGGGATTGCTACAGGTTCAATTTCCTTTCAGATCCTCAGGTCTCATACCCAACTGAAGTGCAATACCTCTGAAATTCCCCCAGTACCATTGCACAGTTTGGTGCATCTGCCTGAATGAAAAGAAAACTCTTGAATCTGGGAGCTGCAGAGGGGCTGGCAGAGGCAGCTGCCTGGCCCTGCCCTTGGCTCTGTGCCGAAGGAGAGGCACCGCTCCAGCACATGCCGGGCTTTTTCCTCCTATTCCTGCTCAAGCACTTAGCTTCTGCCTCCTTCCACTGGAGGCTTTTACTTCATCTCCTGTTATTCCTTGCACAGTGGTCAACCGGGACTCGAGGAGCTGCAGGGAGGGTCCTACCAGCCCAAGCTGCAGTTCTGAACTCTTTCATGGTTGCACAACATCTCCCCTAAACTGCCTTTACTTGGAACATAAAGCCTTTACGGGACAAGTTCCAGTGCCAGAAGATCAAGTGCAACAGAAGTGGGTTTGAACAGTGCAGATGTCTATTCCTGTCCATTCTCAGTCCTGTGCAGTTTCGAGTGGTGTATAATTAATATCAGCAGTGCCCCAAACATCAACTCCTTATTCATTTCTAGATAGACCAAAACTGATAGCTCGGCATAAAAATGTGAATGTCCTAACGAAATGCTCCTTTTTCTGTTAATGACTTGTCAGAGTCCCACAGATGTTTTCAGTGAAGAATTTTTAAATCTGCCATGCTACTGAAACACAAGCTACGCTAAACCAAAAAGGAATATATTCCTCGGGGATAAGAAGTTCCTATGCCTGGTGAAGCCCAATGCTGCAGGCACTTTCTGTTCAAAATATTCAGTGCCATGAAGAGTCTTCACATTTGAATTAGAAACAACTGTAATCTGACCATCCTTCTTCTTTCTTTTTTTCACTCTGCTCTTGGTGAGGGAACAGGGGAATATTTTTCAATGGATGAAACAGTACTCACACGCTGGAATTATGATATCTTTTTCCCAGAAGACTGATTATAAGAACTCTATTATTCTCCCCACCACACCTATGCCTGCTCAGATGAATGTTAATTAATGCGATAGGTTACGTAAAATGAGCAGTACATTTTAGAACAGCACCTTGGTGATTACATTTATTTCCCTGACAAAAGGAAAAGAGAAAATACTTTGAAGAGCCAGAGTTGAGCATAAGTAGGCAATTCGCAAAAGCAGAATTTGGAAGTCCCTCCTGAAATGCCAGTGATTGCTACCCCATCTCTAGCTCTCAGCATGGATGGCCCCACCGTGAGATACCACATCATCTTCCATGCTAAAAATAAAGGTGTATGAACACTGAGTCCCCTAAGTGCTCAGAAAGGCCCAACAAACCTAGAGCTGAGAACAGACAGACCGTGACATGTAACCAAGCCCTACGGTCACCAGTATTTACCCACGGAGCACAGGATCAGTGCAGGACTAGTAGGGTGGACATGGACTTCGAGAATTAAAAAGCAGCATCATAGCAGAGGGATGGTTGGCTGCAGAGGGATCACTAATGAAGTTCCTCAAAGACCTCTGGTCTTGGTTTCCATTTAACTCAGCATTGCAATTTATGGCCCTGGCACAGAAAGAAGAGCATGCGGATGGCTGAACACTGGCAGGCTGCATCCAATGCAAAGATGGAAGAATTGGGATGTCCTTAAGGACTGGGTAGAGCATGCACTTCAGGATTAAAAAAAAAAAAAACCAAACCAAAAAAGAAGTAATTCTGCTGTAAGCACTAAATTTTGCATTTGGAAAGGCAGGAGGGATGCTTCCCAGCTCCACAATCCCCTGTACCCTGAGACCGGGAACAGCCGCTTCCAGCCAGACTTCACCAGAGCCAGGCAGTAAGGACAGAGGTTACCTGTGCTGGTACATGCAATACCAGAAGCAACCTTTTAAATTCACCATTTAAAACTGGCAGCAACTCAGATCTTTCAGGATGGGAAGATGGAAATGGGCTGCAATTGCTGGCTCCCCACTCTGGACAGCACGAGCTGCTGCCAGCAGTTAAAAGCAGTAAGTGTTCCCTGCTCAGGACAAGCTGTCACCGCTAGCAATCGAAGCTGCTTCCTAATCCCCCTGCCCTTATGCAACCAGGCTGCTCTCTAAATATGCAAATTTTTTTTATTACAAGTAAGATCTTTTTAAAAAAAAATAATAATTTATTAAAATTTATAAAGAATAATTATAATTTCCTTAAAGTCTTTTCAAGTCTCACATCTGTAATTATTTGTCACCTGCTTAAACCAACTCATCATTCCTTTGGGGCGTCGTGTGCCCTGGTTTGAGGACACTGAGCTGTCTCAACAGAATTAGACCCTTTGCTTATTACCTACTGAAATTTAATAAGAGTGTAGCAGAAGTGCAAGGCTGACTTAAACGTATGGGTGTTGCTGTTATTTGTTTATTTCTTTAAGAAAGAATGTTTGAGTCAAGGTGGGGCTGGGCATCCTCTGCAGCCCCTCTCCCCTGCAGCTCACCGAGCAGACCCACTTTCTCATTTTACAGCAAGGCAGGACCTGTCACAGAAGGCTCATTCTCAAGAAACCTCAGATGCTTCAAATGACACTGAAGTGATGCAAAAAATGTTCAACATTTACTAAAATTTTCCAGTTCTTCTTGTCTCTTCCTTTTCTTCAATGTCTTAAGCATATACAAGTATTTCTTCAAGTCTCTTCTAGATCGTGGGCTTAATCCAAGAGCAAGAGATGAAAAAGAGATTTGGGTCAAGCCCTGCAAGTATTATGCTCATTCAATCAAAGCACAAAAATCAGCATCGCGACACAGTTCAGCTAATTCGTCCCTAACCAAAGCAGGGGAGGTTTTCTGAAAATTAAATATCACATATATAAACTATATACAATCAATCCATAAAATAAACCTGAGATTCAAAGCCTCACTCAGCTTAATTGAACAAATTCAAACAACAAACACAGCTGAAGTAATCTTTTCCATTTTACAGGCAAGCCTCAAGTAGGAAAAGAAACTACATTTTCTGCATAAATTATTGGTTGTGAATTATTCACTCACTTTCCTCTTGGATCCTTTCCAGGGATTCGATTTAATTCTCATTGACGTCAAAGAGAGCCTTTCCTTCTCCTTCAATGAGAGCTGGCTCCGGCCCCCCCTCAGTAAAAGGAGTTGTGAAGAGCAGTGCTCACAGTTCAATCATTGAAGCCAAATCTGGAGCCTGGCACGGGCAGCAGGTTCAGTGCAAGGGGAGCCGTACATACCGCTGCTATTTCTCTTCAGGTTTCCTGGAAGGAAAATCCATTTTGACTATACCAGCCCTATCTGGAGAGATTTTCACTGGCTTCCAGGAAAATTGTAAGTTTTAGGCAGAAGCATTCCTTTTTAATCACTCACTGTTATATTACCTGTGCTGCCTATATGCTCTGAAACTTTGAAAACAGATTTGTTGTTTCCTGTCTTACCCATTGCTTAGGGAGCCTTGAAGGATGGCAGCGTGTGCCCTTGCTGAACTCTTCATGTCAGCTATTCCCTCCTAGCGGGGATGATGCTGTGTGCATTAGTTAAAAGCACCAAAGTCAGACCCAAGGATTTATTTAGCATCCCATTTTTAGACCACACTTTGGTCTATGCCACTTGGTTCTGCTTTTGGAAAACTCTCAGCCACTCTTAGCAAAGGCGCGGGCAAAGCTTGAAGGAGTGATGGCACCAGCCTGGCAGAGGGGCTCGCTCCTGCCCAGCTGCTGCATGCAACCTGACGGCACCTGCATGATTTCCCTGTACCCAGCAAACACAAGAGCTACACGAAATCCAGAAGCTGTTACTCATTTTTACTTATCTCTTGCTCTGACACAGGTCTTCCTTTTGCTTGGGAAATCAGAGATATTGGAACCTGACTTGTGTAAACAAAACCATGGAGCTCCAGCATTTAACTGGGGTTTATGAAACACACCTGAGATTCTCACCCTGGCACAACTCAGGGTGAGATCCTTCTGGCCCCCAGTGCCCCAACGCAGCCTCAGCCTCTTATACACAATTTCAGAATATAATTCTCCACCGACACATACAACTCTTGGTTGGGGAAATGCATGCACACATACACACGCACTTGTGCATCTGGACACAGAAAAGGTTGGAGAACTCTAAATCTTGAGGTTTCCCGCCTGTAACCTCCCGCCTCATCTCTGCTCTGTGATGTGCTTTCATTAACATTATGCCTTTTTCTTTCACCTCCCTCCCCAATGAACCTGAAGCTATACACCTGCATTTGTACATGCACATCGTGTTATCTAATTCCCACATATGAAAATACCTGGCAGCACTGGTTCCAGTTATCCACACTGCCTGGAGCCAAATCCACCCCATAAAATATCGCAGCACCTTTGGGAGCACATTACTCATTTCAGTGACTCACGTGGGCTTAGGAGCCAGGTTTGGGTCCACAAGCCTGGAGCAATGGGCTGCCACACCATGCTGGCATCGTAAAGCAATCAGCAGTCATTGCCACCTGATAGTTCCCCCCATGATTTAGGTCTGTTCATCAAGGGCTTTTTCCCCTGCAAACACAGGAATTGATCGATGTCTTGGGGCTAATGCAATGAGCCAGTTTCAGCAGAAGGGAATCCACTTGTTGCAGTACTGTTTCTAATTGGCTCATGGTGTCCCAAAATTACCCCTGGGCAAGCAGAAGATCCTAATAGTCCAACCAGATAAATTAAAAGCAACACCTTAAAGGCTTGTGGGCAGAGTCTGAGCAGTCTACATGTAATTAGCCCTAAACTGAGCTGTGGGAGATATTGAACCCAAGTGAGTCTGAGTGCTTCAGCTCTTCCACCTTTAGCATCTTCAGCAGTCACATCGATACCCCACGTTGCTGCTGGGCTTTGCTTCAAGGTTTCATCTCTCCTCTGTTTTTCATGAGACTGAGTGTCCAAGCTGGAATTATATTCTCTCATATTTGTTTCTTTCTCCAGCTCAGTTCCACCACTGCAGCACCCTCCCAGAGCCTCGGCACCCAGGGCCACGTGCCCTTGCAGCAGGAGGTAAAATATTGATCCACTTTGGTCCTTTCTTCTTCACACTTGTATTTTTGGCCATTTTTTTTCTGCCTTTATCAGCTCCTGCTCTCGTACCTCTAGAAGGGCTCTTCTGCACTGTTATTTACTGTCATGAGGAGCAGCAGAAAAAGTAAAGGAAGCAATTTTCACTTTCTAATAACTTTTCACTGTCATGGACATAAACCTTGACTCCTTTTTGAAGACTAGGAGCCAAATTATTTGGTTGACACAGGATCACAAACTTGCACGGACTTCAGAGAAGTTCCAGCAATTCACACTGGCTGAAAATCCACCTGGAAATCTTTGTAGCTAATTTGGTGAAAAACAGCGGTTTCAGCAAGTGAGAAATGGCAGACGTTGCAGACCAAAATTGTTATTGCCCTTTACTACTGTTGGCTACCAGCTCACAGCTTTCTGCTTTAAGTCTTCACATGCTGTAAGAAACCACCTGAAATCGGTGTCTTTTTGAACTCCCCTGGGTGCACGCCTGGTGCAGCCAGTGCTCTCTGCCTGGTGCACACAACTGCCTCGGTGCATGGTGCTGCACAGCAGGGCTGCAGCAGCCCCACCACGGCAGTGGCACTGGGGATGTATCTGGTGTCACACAAAGACTGAAGCCGTCTGGGTTCTCCTGGTGTTTCACCCTGCCTGGGGGCACCAGCACCAGCAGCCCCGGCCCCGAGCCCAGCTCAGCCACACGCTCATGGCCGAGCAGAGACGAGGACAGGAGCATAGCAATGCTGCGCTGGTGAGGCCACCCCAAAGTCCCCCCTCTGCCTGCAGTAGCTGCCCGAGCTCACCTGGAGCCAACAGGGCAACTGCAGCCATGGTCAGTGCTGCCGCAGCGCCGAGCATGCAGAGCAGAGAGCTCGCCTCCCGGCTCAGTCCCCCGACCGGCCCCACAGCCAACGCTGCACCCTAACTGATCCTGGGAGAACACCGTCTTTACTGTAAACTGATTGTGTTTCTTCTGAACTCTGTTGACAAGCAATTAACATGCAACTCTTCCATGCCCTTTTTCAAATCCACATTTTAAGGTTTGTCTTTGAATATGTTTTTTCAATAAGAGTAATAGCCAGATCTCTTCAGGCAGAACAACAGTGCCTGGGATGTATGGATGTTGAAGCTGTATATAAATAAAAATGGCAAATATCTAATGAAAGGAATGAGGGATATTGGGGGTAGGTATGTCTTTCATTTGTGATGTTATAACTGCTGGAGGGTGGTGTTAGCAAAATGTTGGGTGGACTGCCAGGCTGCACATGCAATCTGTGGTATTCAAGTGCTCAGACAATTTAAACCTGAAATTAAGAACTTTCTAACTTTGTTCATGAAGACTGCCACATCAACAGCCATTGCTTCTTTCTGATTACATCACATATCTGCAGAAAATGAGAAGTAAAAGGCATAATTCCTGTCTTCCACAAACCTGAAACCTTTAATGGGTGACAATCTCTCTGGTGAGGTCCACAACTCTCGCTCCCTGCCAAAACCCACTCCCTCTGCAGCACCTTTCTCTATTTGTTACTGCCAAGGGAAGTCACTGGTCACCCAGCGTTTGGCAATCAGCTCTCCTCCACAGGCATCATCTGACTTCTCTGGGGCTTTATAGCTGGAATTGCAATTTTCAAACACTGCGTTAGCTCTAGAAAAATGTTCTGTGGATTTGTATTGTGAATGTGTTTCTAAGGAAAGTATTTGTTAAGCTCCCACCTAAACCAATCCTTAGCTTTATCACGGTCCTCAAAACACCTTGCAAGCTATTCACGTTAATCTTGAAGTTTCATTACATTTTGCTGGGCACCTGGGATCTGAAGAGGTTTCTATTCCAGGTTTCTCGTCCAGGTGCACCATTTCCATTCCCACAGGTGGCTCAGAAAAGCCATGGGTGAGCAGGGACCCCAGGCCAGGGGACGATGCACAACCCGATGGGCTGCATGCTGCTGGGTGACTCACTTCACGGTCACACGCTTCTTCAGGGAATTTTCTAGCAAGCATAAAGCATACCTTCTTTCCCAATTTCATAAACAAACTAAACCAAACAAAGCCATACTTTGCTCAATATACATCTAGCTTGTAATGAGTAACTTCTCAGACAACTAGGAAATAACCCATTAGCAGATGACTTGATTACGTGTAACAGAGGATCTGATCTCCTTGCTTTAAACACATACCTACACACGAGCACCCAGAAAAGCTCAAAGTGACAGTTTTTATCTCAGCAGTAGGGACACAAAGAAAAGGTATAAAGAAGCATAAAGGAAAAAGAAGATAATGTTTCTTTCCTCCTTTCTGCTCTTGATCTGCTGAGCAGAAGCAGCAAAGGTGGTGCTGGCACTTCAAGAAGTGTTGGGGTCACCAGGAGCTTTGAGGGCTCCTCAGCTCTCCCCCAAGCACCTCTGCAGTGGGCAGCTTCGTACCATCCAGCTCCACTTGCTAATGTTGCTGATATCTGACTGTGTATCCTTGGTATCTTTACAGCACAAGTAAAAAAGACAATGCATGAGTGACAGCTTTGCACTTAATGCATCATTTCCTGGTGCGCGTCACACCTCATGACTGTGAGGACATGACGCTTAGCACTAGCTTTTGGGGCTGGTGGAAAGCAGATCAGACTCTGTTGTGGTTCACACCTTGCCAAGGGGTTGCATGTGCTGTCTTTAATTACACAGTCTGCAGAGCCCCAGCAGAGGCTGGGGGTGGGAAGGTGGAAAGGCAGGAAAGACACAGCTCCCGTGCCTCTGCACTTGTCATGGTGCATGAGTCACATCAGCCTCTTCTAGGAAGCAAGTTGAGTTTCCATGGCTGGCAGCTAGAAATAAATGCTCGTTTAACTGATGAACTAAACAAATGTGTGCAGCAGTTATTTGGGACAAACGTGGACCTGCAGTATTGCCCTGCAAAGCCTGCTCTGGTACTCAAAGTACATCGAGAAATAACTCCAGAAACCAGAATTCTGAGTTTCTGTTGTCATTTCTTATTATAAAGAATTCAAGCCACTTTAAAACTACTGGCAGGGAACTACTAAGATCAATGACTCACCAGCAGCTGCTCAGCGGTCAAGCTGTTTGTCTGGGAGGTGAGAGGCTGCTCAAGTCCGTCCTGAACTGAGCTTCAGCATCCAGCCCGGAGAAGCACCGTGCCCATCAGCTACCAGCTCAGCCCATCCATTTGGACATCAGCCTCACACACGCTGTGATTGCCATCCCAAGATGGGCTGACCTGCAAGCCCAGAACCGACCAACCTCCGGAGCGATGGAGCTGAAGCAGCTGCTTGCCTTGAGTGGGTCCCATGGACTCTCGCAAGCCCTTCACTCCTGGGTCAGGACAGAGCAAGAACAGCCAGGTTGCATGCTCCCAAATGACGGTCCAGCCTGCACCATGGTTTATTTTAAACAACGGTTTCAACATGAACCCTGCTGTAAAACAGAGCAGCTGGATTTGCACAGAGCAGAACATTAAAATATAAACATCTTGCTGTGGAGGCCTGAAATAATTAAATAGACCTTAATGCCTAACATGTATTAGCTAAGAGAGGGAGCACAGTGTCTTCCTCTCACAATCCACCGGGTCAAATTCCGGCTTTCCATAGAAAGACAAAGTTCCTTTACTCCATTTTTCTGAGTAACAATCAATAAGTCTATTATTATCCGGCCAAGGGGAAGGCTGACAAGTCAGGCTGAGAAACATTGACGTTCTTGCTTCAAAATAAGGGAACTGCCAATTTAACCCCATGGAAATATTGATGCTTGCAAAAAAAGCACATATTTATTCTGTCTCATTTTGAGAAAATGTAATTACTGTGAGATGATAATACCAGGCTGAACAGCGGAAAGCAGGCAGATTGCTTTGTACCGACCCACACAGCAATCTCAAAAACATCATCAAATGGCCAGAAGTCAGGCATTCAGTCTGCCCTGGGGAAGAAAATTAAGTGCTGTTGTGTAGTCACTGTGGCTTTTGCCTTAGTCTAATACCTTAATCTTCTTTTCTGAAGTCCAGCTCCTAATTTTTAATTACGTCTCCATTTTTTGTCCTGATTTTCTCTGCCCCGCAGTCTTGCCAAAGAGCCTCTTCGTTGGGAGCATTTGAGCTGTGGTTTCAGCAGTGGTGAGGCTCGGGAGGAAGGTCACAGAGGGCAGCATCTCTCCCATGACTGCTGTCGTGCTGGGGAAAGCGCTGTCAGACCCTTCAGCTGTGCTATCCCTTGACCTCTCTGGCTCAAGCCCTAGTCTTTCCTGTCTGTACAAATAAAAGGTGCTTCTCACATAAAACACCAACAGGTCTCTCACACCTGCTGCTTTCCATAGTTGTTCATGGCACCTCGACCACCTCGGCTCAATGTCCATGCATGCCCCAATGTTGCTAGCCCCTCTGTTCTTCAGAACTGAATCTGCAATAGGAAAGAGCAACCTTAGCATTAAAGCATTACATTGACTCCAGTCCATTCACAATACTGCTGTTTACAAGAGTAAAAATACAAATCCAAATAAACAAATAAAGGAAGAAACCGAAACAAGCAGTTCTCTGGGCAGGAGGAATGACGCCTGGTTTCCCCTGGGCTGGTCCCACACAAACCGAGCTGCAGCTGCAGCTCTACTGGAGCCTGGGGCAATGAGGGACCCCTCCACAGCTGCTTCTTCAGAGCCCCTGAAACAGCTTCTCTTTCAAGAAACTCATAAAACCAAAATAATTTGTGTCTTCCTTGATACATTTGTCCAGGTAAGAAAGAGAAAACCAGAAAGGCCCACAGGCAGTGTGGTAAGAGGGCACTGTATCATATATAACAACCAGTATCATGTATAGCCCCACACGCTCATGGCAGAACACTTGCAGCCCTGTGTGAAACAGACTCACTGCCTCTCTGTAACTGTTAGAGGACTGCTAACAGCGGGGTCATTTCTGTCCCTGCATGGCACTGGGGGAAGAGCAGCCGCAGGCATCCTGCCCCTGCCCTGCTCCGCCTGGGGCTGGCCACAGGGACTGGCACTGCCAGCAGTAGCTCTGCGCGCAGCCCTCGGCACCAGCATCCCATGGGATGCGGGTCTCTCTGCCGCCATCAGAACCAAACTTGCCGTTTAGCACAACAGGTGGGCACAGTTGTCCACACCCTGACATCAGCTTTGTACGCTCACACGAAAATTCATATCGGCACCAGCTGTTGCAGTAGAGCAAAGAGTCAGGTGGGTGCGCAGGCAGCTCCCAGCCACATCCCTCTGCCAGGGAGACAAGCAAAAACAGGCAAGCTGTGATTACACGGCCCTGAACCCACTCTTGGTTCCCACAGAAACCGGCAGGCAGCCAGGGATCCACAAGGCTCCTCCATGGCAGGACCGAAGCATCCGGCACAACATGACCAGTGGAGCACCTTCTTCACCCATTAATACTTATTAACTATCTTCACTATGGGCTTTTCAGGCTGCACACAATTCCTTTTCTGAGTTTTATTAATGACAAAAGACCAACACGTAGACTAATTTTAGCATACAGAATATACAGTATGTTTCCATCCCTCTATAGAGCAAATTAAGTATTTGATGACAAAGTCACCAATTAAGTGGGAGCAACTCAATTGACTTCAGTGGAGTTCCACTGACTTACTGTTGCTAATTCCATTAAGCAGGCCTTAGATGACATTTATATAGACAGATTTCGGCCTCCCTCCCTTAATCTGAATATATAAGTAGTCCCAAGAAGCCAGTGGATCATTTCGGGTGGAAAACACTGCCAGCTTTCTCTCTTTAGCAAACTTGGCACCTTATAAAGACCACTGACGTGTTGGAGGGTTGAAGTGTGGCAGTCACGTCTATGGCTTATTTTAAACATTGTTTAACAGTAGAATGTATGAACTTTGAGCTAACCATCTTTTTCTTAAAAAAAAAAAAAGGGTGGGAATACAGCTATTGCATTTTAAAGTAGACCTTTTAAGCTATAAGGCTGAGACAATAGAAATCATAAGTTATTTTCACTTCAAAGCTAATTACCTCCGCTAGCGAGGGCGGCTCTGTGACGCAGCATCCCGATGTGGGGTGCCTGGGTACATGGAGCAATTTGGAGGAAATACCAAGCCTGGTCTGACCTTGCACCTGACAGCAAAGATAAACCCCTGCACTGCATTGTTCTCTTTATCTGTATTTTTTTTCTCACTGTGGCACAGAGGCTCCATGGCTTTTTCAATTAAACCCCCAAGGCTTCACGGGTTGATTTTCCCTGCCAGGGATGGGGATGGGAGAGTTGTCCTCCCAGACAGCCTCCCCACAGCACCCGCACGTGGCTCCGCTCACCTGTGACCCTCCTTAGCCCTTTGGCTGCAGGGTGCTGAAATGGCGACTAGAGAAATAGTGAATATTCATGGTGAAATGGTGCAAAGGGAAGGTTCACCGGAGCTGCACGTGCCAGGTCCCTGTGGCCGTCAGGGACCCCAAAGTGCATGAGAAATGCATGGGGCCGCAGAGGCTGCTGAGGGTTTAAAGGAGCTTTTGATATTAGGGAATATAGTTGGAGCATCACAGATAATTCATCACTTGACCCATTTATTTATGCACACAAGTTTTCAGACACGAATGCCCTCTGGGCAGTCCCCAGGGCATGGGCGGCACTGCTGGGGCTCCCTGGGGTTGGCACATAAGGCACACGGACTCACTGCATTTCTGTATATTTCTTGTATATATGTTGTACAATGTTTATATCTATTTATAAACATACCTCAGGGTGGGGTTTGCCTTACTTTATGCCAGGACAGCAAAGTCCCAGCACCGCTGGAGCTGCTGGTTGCCAGCACAACACACAACTGAAATGCATTTTTCTCCCTTGCTGACATTGCCTGTGCTGGAGTTCACAGCCTCCACCCGCTGTACCCCACCCAAACGCCCTGCCGCGGTCTATCCAGGGCCCTCAGCATTTCTGATATACACCCCTGGAGTCAGCAGTGGGCCAAATCACATTTTCTCCATTTCAGGAGGAAGAACCGGTGAGCAGGTACAGCGGCCACAGAACTCGGCCCCAGCGGCCACGGCTGGGCTGCAGGAAAGACAAAAGTCAAGAACAGGGTCTATCCCTGCAGCCCTCCAGGCCCCCTTCCCTGGTACCTCTGTTACTTTCCTATTGATGCCCCATGAGTTTGTTTTATCATCTAAAGTCTGGTGTGCTACACCCTTTAACTGCAGCTGCTTTTTTCCTAGTAAACTCCAAAACAGAGTAAATGGATCTTTTTGTAATTTGCAATAAGACTTTATAACTTCATTAAGTAGAAACCAAATTATGTGGGTTTCACTTGAAATCAATTGGAACATATGAGGCTGCAGTATAAACCATTATAGATTCATCCCAAAAATTACTTTATTCCTAAAAGTTATATTGAGATCTCTCTAAATTCAGTGGTGACCTAAACTAAACAAAATGCATTGAATACCTCATCCTGCTGTCTCGTGCTCTCAGATGGCAAAATCAGCATAACCTCTAAAATCAGACTCTCTAGCTGGAAGCTGAGCATCCCATAGAGCAGACAGTCCAACTTGAACCCACCTGGCATACAGGGCATGTTCAAGGTCAATTTAATCTCTTAGCAGTTTTGCATCCCGGAGACCAAGACTAAAGCAGCAAATCCATGGCCAGGCACAGCAGCTGCTGGTAGCCCAGCGAACGAACAAGCTGGCCATGCCACTGGCTGGGGGACACTGGCACTGGATGCCTGGGCTTGCTGGAGTTTGCTTCCACTGGTCTGAAATCACAGTGCGGGCTCATGCTGTCCCCACTCTGAAAATCCATGAAGGCTTTAATGCTCACACACAGCATGTGAAAGGTGTCACTGCCACAGGTAAGTATTTCTCATGAACCTTAAAGGAACTATTGCTCTAGAAAAAAAAAAAATTAACTTCTTCACCCCATAAGCATATAAGCATTCTTCACCCCATAACATATTTCACAGTTGGATAGTATCAGTTCATAGTTATGCTCACATTGGCTTCTCGGTCTGCCTTCTGCCAAGCCTCCTCTGCCCTTGCACCAAACGCCCCACTAACAACACAAGTCATCCCGCTTGAGCAGCAAAGCTTTTCAGAGTTTGCTCTTCAAAGACTAATAAAATGTCTGCACCGTTCATGGAGCAAGTGGCCGTGCAATGCAGAGCTGGGTGGGATGCTTCAGCCGAGCCTCTCGGCGCAGCCACGTCCGAACTGAAGTGCGTGGATTTCCAGGGAGGCCATTTTCAGCTGGCCTGCTGCCTGCAGGAGTTCCTCACTCCTGAGATGAATTTTCCCCTTAAAATGAGGGAAGCGGAAGAGAAGAGAGCTGAATAGTAAATGCATACCGAAGTCTGTAAAGAAAGCTTTCAGCCTCACGTGATGGGAAAAGCAAAGCTGTCCATTAGCAATTATAAACCACTTAGAGCAGAAATAAAACCAGATCACAGAAAAATCAGATCAGAGAAGAAAAATTCAGCTTTTCTAGCTGTATCCAGCCAGCACAATAAAAGGGTATTAGGATGAATGAACTAATTTTATTGCTTTCCTCTAACACTGGTTCAAACAGCGGACCATGGAGAGCAGAATCCGAAGGTCGGTGCAGGCAGCACTGGGCTCTGCAGTCAGCTACAGCAACTTGTAAGAATCCAGTAGAGCCCCAAAGCCTACAAATATTTCCATGAAGAGCAGCAAATCCGCGCTGACCAGCCTGCGGGCATTGCGATCCGCTGGCGCACAAATATCAGAAATCAGAACAATTACAAGTAGCAGCAAGCAAAGGTTTCCATGGCCTCCCCACAGACACAGGCAGAACCCGGCAACTGCCCCCAGCCATGGCGGGTCCCAGCGGCACCAGTTCTAATTACTGGCAACTTCATCTGCTATTAACACCAGCTTGAATTTAGGGCAAGCAAAATACCTGGCCAATTTAACTCTAAACCTGGCATCATTCAAATGAAAAATCATATGAAAGAAGTTCTGCTGTTATTAATAACTTTTTTAGCATATTGAAGTAGAAACCGTGGAGACGTGCTGTTACCACAGAAACTGGAGGCACTGGCAGGGGCTGGAGGTGGGATTCTCCCGAGCACAAGCACGACCTCAGGCAGCTTTGCTGAGACCTGAGATGAAGAGCTGGCCTAAAAGCAACTTACCTTTACCTTTTATATTAATAAACAAAAATAAATTATTATCAGTCAAAACAGGGAGGTGAAGAAGGCAGAATTAAATGCTACTTACACTGAAAAAAGCCTTAAATGTTCTTATTGTGTGTTTAAATACAGAGATTACAGCTTCCAGCATCTCTAGTCTGAAAAAGGCTGGTACCTGTGGGTGGCAGCTGGCATCAGTGACAGCTATGGAGCTGCACACAACTGCAGTTCTGGGAAAGCAAACCCAGTCCCCGGCCCAGTGGTTGGAGGAATGAGAAGGATGGGGTGCTGGGACCCCCATCCTTGGGGAACCAGGGGGCATGGTCCAGCTCTTCCCTTCTCTCTTATTGCTGTTTTTATAGATCTCAAGCAGTGCTTCAGATCTATGACACGAAGTATAATAAAAAGTTTTTCAATTTCTTCTGTGGTATTGTGGTCTTGTTTTGCTTTTCATTCTCCAGCTGCACAATCCCTGTGTATTGGATTCAAACAGCTCCCAATCTCTGTAGTCTGCAAATATTTCAAAAGGAAGGGCAAGGCTGTCACCTCCAGCAAGGATGCTAAGGCAGTAAACAAGTAAGTGTACCAGATAGAAACTGCAGGTACTATTGTCTGTTTGTGAGGCTAAGCATCTTACTAACTTCATTTTTAACGCTTTAGCTATTCTGTGCTTCACGCTTATTTCTATACGTATGTATAAACCCCATGAAGATGAGCAGCCACAGTTCCTGGGGCTGGGACCAGGTAGATGGAGATCTGCAACTCTGAGGTGATGCCTGGCTGCTTTCCCTCCTGAATGGCACGGGAGGTGCAGCATCTCAGGATGCTGAAAAGTTTGGGGTAACTGCACGTATCTGAGCAATGGAGCTCTTCTCCTCACAAGAACACACTGCTGTGGTCACCAAAAAGAGGGGACGAAGTCCCTGCACGGGCCTGGCACTGCTGGGCTGGCATCTGTGCTCTCCCCAGCAGTGAGACAGGGATGGCCACTGCAGGGGAGAGCTGGGTGTGAAACCATTGCAAAGGACACGAGAATTAGCCCTTGGGCATTAATTTATTCAGGAAATGCACTTCTGGAGCCGCCTGGTATATTGAAATACAGCCCGGTAAATTATTAGCAATATTGCTAATCACTTCCACCGGGAATTTAATTTTGTACAGAGCAGAGACAATCTCATTTTCAACGCTCAGCTCTGGCCACACTTGTTACCATTTTTTTTTTAAATGGTTCTTATCTCCATTATTTTCAGATTGTGTAAAGAAAGATGGACAAAGGTGATCTGCTGCTCTGCTGCCCCAGGGGAGGAGAGCTCTCCCCAAAAGCTGCCAAGGGAGCCCCGCTGCTGGGATGGGAACACGGCAGAGGGAAAGGCAGGAGCAGGACCAGGCTGCTGCCCTTCATTCCCTCCCAAACAACATCATTCAGCACGTGTATACTGAAGGAAGAACATGAAATATTGATTTCCATCCACAGATCTTCCACGTTCCTGGAATATTAAGTTTTACTACAAAAGCTACAAGCCTCTGGTTTATAACCTACAGCACAAGGGGCTTATTCTATTTTAATTGCACGCAAAATGATAACAGAAGACTAATTTAAAAAAATACAATGGCTGAAGCACCTCAGGACAAAGGTCAATTACATTTCTTGAGGGCAAGTAGCTGTTTGAATCCTGCAGGACCTGGGAAGTGATGGCTTCCAAGGGAAGATGGCGATGAATTCCCAATGCATTCCTGGAAAAGCCATGAATGTGTCACCCACACACCCACCACCCTCCTCACCCCTCATGCCGAATTAACCAGGACCGCTACCGCCACAGCCATGGCACAGCCTGCCTGCCAAACACCTGATGTGGCACAGCCCTCTGACAGTGGCGACGATGCTTAATGAACTACTGCCCATCCACGCTGGGGGCCTCGTCCTGCACCACCATCTCCCGCAGCACCCACACCAGCACCGGCCTGGGGCACCATTGCCACGTGAGCCATCAATAGCTCCTAACACGTTAACTGCTTCTTGGCAATGTAATTACACAAATTAAGAGTTTCATCAGGGCACTGGAATGAGAACAAAATTTTTAGACAGACATATAGATTTTTATAATAGGGCCTGCTGAGGTTAATCAAAACATCAAATCCCAGCCAGCCCCATCATTACACTGATTACACATGTGTTCAACTCTGACACTTGGCTTTTTGTGCTACCAAACAGAAACAAACCCACTCTGCAACCCACAGGGAGAACAGCCGTGCCGGAGCCAAGGGACGAGGGAACTCATCCTTCCCACTTTGTTAGGATGGCAGCTCTCTCCAGAGGTGCCAAGGAAAATTGGAGCCCAACAGATTTAATGAAACATGGGGGTAAAGCAACATTTGCTGGCACCTGGGAGCCACGCTGATACTCCCAGAGGCAGAGTCCCTGGTCTGAGCACAGCTGGGCACCAAGGGCTTGGTACCCCACACTGCCAGGAGGGGATTTAGTTTCCCCCGCGCTGCTCTGCCCTGGGAGAGCTTCACTGGGGGGGGCAGGCAGAGGGGTGCAACATGCCGGACGGATGCACTGGGGAATGGGCTGGTGGGGAAAGCGTGTCCCTTGCCAGCCTTGGGACAGTGCAGAGGTTACAGGGAGGAGCGAGGAGCTGCTTAAAGCAGCTCCAGCAAAATCCAACGGATAAACATAGAGGTGTCCATTTTCCTAATGCTGTTCGTGTTGGGAGGATCTTCCTCCACGGACAGACTGGCTGGTACCACGAGGACCACAGGGCTGAAACCTGCATGGAGATCCCCAAGCCTGGGGAGGAGACCGGGGACTCTGGGCCACCACTGCTGGGAATGTCACCAGGAACTGGAAGGATATATTTACCATGTTTGCATGGGTTATATGAAGGGCACAGGAACATGTAATGACTCCCAAGATCTGGGCTGATATTCCACATAACACTGTGCCTCTTTATTCAATAATAGTGAAAAACAGTTCACATAGGATATTACATCTCCTGATGTATGGTTCCTGATGGAAGGGAGACTCTTCCATAAAAGGCAGTTGGCTTGCTGCAGAGTAAGCCTCATCTTCCCAGAGCACATCTCCTGTTGAGGAGGCTGTGAAAGGGAGACATTGAACTTGGGGAATGAAGAGACCATTGTACAGCAGAAGCAAGACAGTCTCCTCTTAATTTGTTAGTGCAATGTCTGGAATCTCACATTTTCCTGTTTTGCTTCACATAAATTTAACCACTTATGCAAAGAGGCTGAGAAGAGGAAAAGCAGCTCAGGAGCTGACTACTCAAATAGCAGGAGACATGAAAACTACAGCTAGTAAAGCCCAAGCAATGATAATTCAATTTTTAAAATGGACTCCAGTCATCACTCCTGTTGGGAAGAGAGAGGACAAACAGACCTGACCCACATTTATGGAGCATAACTATTCCCACATGCTGCTGCACCAGCGCCTGGGTGTAAATGAGCATCCTCCTGGCCTGACTCTGCAACCCTCTCCTGTGTTTCTCACTGGATGCCAGAGCCAGGCTCTCAATATTTTCCATTAAATTAATGAATTCTTTAGCAGAAGGGTGTCATCTCTACGACTGTTTAAACAAATACCAAGAAGAATTTATTCAATGGAGAAGGAATGCTTCTGCAATGTGAGTAAGGCATGCCAAAGCACGTGGCACTCTGCAGCACCTACGGGCAGCCCTCTGGGACGCAGCTTGTTTTGCAGCAACATATGCTCTTCTGTGTTGTATTATATTAGTAAAATGAACAAAGTCAAATTCATTTAAGAGAAATATTCAAAATACTGGTGCTTTGAAGTGAGGCTTTGGCTGCAGAACAGCTTTTCTCATTAAAGCAGTAGCACAGAAAGCCTCGCTGCTTGCAGAGCTGCTGCAGTTGGGCATCTGTTCTAGCAAAACTTCCCTCAAACTCTGTAATACTTATGGGATAAAGAATACTTTTGGGGGAAAAAATGTTGGCAAATCCATTTTGGTGCCCCCAGAGCACCTGCAAGGGGCAGGGCAGGACTGCAAGCGGGCCAGCCTCTGCATCCCAGTCTCCTACTGGAAAAACTGATTTTGCTGCTGTCACTGACTGATCCTGCTGGGCAACCCCTCACCCAGCAGCTTTTAAATCTTTTATTTCAAATCCAGCTGGAAATACTTATCAGCTCCTATGTGCCAGATGTAAAGGATGTTTGTCATACACAGGAAAGCTCCTGTAATCAGGACATAGATGGAGGCAAGAGCGTTTGCATTTCACGCTTGACTCCCAACATAGACCACCAGAGAGCAGGACCAGATCACATCACCTCTCTGTGACTGTCAAACAGGGGTGGATGCATGTCCTCATCCGATCACAGTGTTACAAGGACAGACCTCTCTCCACATAGATATTTACATTTCAAACTCGTTCTCATTCGTATTTTCAGTGCCAGTGACCAAGCCAACACAATATGATGCTTTGCTCATATGAAGCAACATAGCTGGGCTGGTCCGCACGTCCAGGGTGGCTCAAGCACCCCCAGACCTGGGCTGCTGCCCCGGCAAACCATTGGTGAGGCAAAGGGAAAAGCTAGTGCAAAACCAGCTCCTGGTCCTGCTGGGGAGCATTCCCAGAAGCCGTTTGCCAGCCCAGGCCTCTGCAGAGTATGGATGAATTTCATCTAAACTTTTATTACAGCAGGATGAATCTTTCTTCGCAAAATTGGCACCGATTATGTTAATTAAATTTGAAGAGTTCATTAGGTAAATGGTAATTGCAGTAACATGCTTTAAAGAAATGACGAAACACAAAACCTGCTTTCAGGAAAATCACTTATCCCCTTTCCAGATAACCTTCAAACAGCTGTGTCAAGATTAATAAGAGAAAACAGCATTTCCGAAATACTAGCTTTCCAGACCAACTGCTAATTAATACATTGTGGCTTTCTTTCCCAATTTGTATGCTTTACTTTCGCACTCTCTTTGACTGACCAGCTATTTTCTTCACTGCTGCAGGTTGCTCCCTGCCATGCACTGCCGGCACCAGGGCCTGGGGATGCAGCAGCCGCACTTACCCCCTGTTGACCAGCACCTGCTACCAGTCATAACCCACAACGGGCAATGCTGACTCAGCAATACTGAGTCCCAGCCCTCCTCCTAGCAGCACCACCATTGTACCGACACCAGCCAGCTTTGGTTTTATTTTGCTTTTTTAAAAAAAGCAAAATCAGCAGCAAAAAAGGCTGCCTGGTTCCAGATACCATTGTAGCAGGAATCACCTGTCAGTGCACAAGCTCTCACATGGTTTTCTTAGGAGACAAGCGCATTTTTCTCTTGTAAGCCCCACAGCTGTGGTGAAGATGTTTATTTGTACTGCAGTGGCACTACAAACTTCAGCTATATACTGGGATCCAATTATGTCAAGTACTTGCTGATTTAACGATGCATTACGGAGTGGGGGGAGAGCAGACGTCTGCAGAAAGCTGCTGTGCTCTTCGCAAAAGATCATGTTCTTGGGGGATTCGTGCTGGGTTGAGTTAGGGAATGGAAAAGATTGCAATTCCTCCTGCAAGTCAGGCAGGTGCCTCCCTCCTGCGTCCTCTGGGAAACGGCCTGGAAAGCCTCCTGGGTGCTGGCTCTCACTCAGCAAAGGGGGACATATCCAGCAGCTAACAGCACTGCTTCTTTCCTTCCAGAGATCTCACAGCGGTTGGGAACGGAGCACCGGCAGCTGGAAAGGTCCATGAATATTCAACGAGAATTGACTCCTGGGGGGGTGTTTCAGGAAAGAACCTTTAAAAATAATTGAGCAAAATCTCAAACTTGCGACTGTTTTTGAACTTGCTTTTGTTTGCTTTTCTATAAGAAAGCCGTAGTCCATGCACCTCTCCTGGCACATTCTGCATTGCACGCCCTAGGAAACATCAACAGCTTCAGCTGTTAAAGAGCAGGCTGCAGAAATGCATTTTCACTGCAAAATATTGACAGCGACTCTCAGGAAGCTGAACTAGGGACAACAGCCACTGGCATCACCACAGTTTCTGCTGCTGCTCCTGAAGGTTAATGGCTAGGTACCTCCGCAGGACAATTTGTTTTTCAGCTGCCCAAAAAAGGGTGTGCAGGATACAGCCTCTCACCCTCCCCACTGCAGGCCCCCTGGTACATATAGCTTGTCATCAAACTTTTTGTGATGTTCACCTCCAGAAGATGCCAGTGATCTGCAAAGAGCAAAGGTGTTCCTTGGTGGCACCTCTGTTATGCACAGGTCAGGTTTTATCCACGGAGTCTTTTCACCCAAAAGATGAAGCTACCATTAGATCATGGTCAAATAAGGGCTGCAGCGTTTGCCGCTCCCACGCTCCTAACATTGCCGACATTTTTCATCAAGCCCCCTCTAATTGTTGCCAGCACAGGTATGAAAACTACATCAACTGAAATGACTTAGAGTTAGCACAAGGGCAAAAGAAACGCCAGGATGCGCAGTACATTTTGATGGTTCTCAGCATGTACGCCAGGTAGGTGGAGGAATGCAGGCATTGGTGGCATCAGTAGCCAGAAGCAGGAAACACATATCCAAAGGTATAAAACCAATTATTAAAATGTAAAGACTTGAAACAAAACCTGATATTCTAAAAAAGAACAAAAACCTAAGACAGGACATGTTACGATAAAAACAACTCAGGGGAAAAGATTTCTTTGAAACAAAGTCCTACATATTAAGACCTTAGAAAGCATTAAGAATATTCACCTTGCTTTCAGCAATTATTTGCAAGTTTAGAGCCAAAGTTTCTTCCTGTGAGCTCATCTTTCCTTCAGCACTTAATGAGATAATTCTAAGCTCTAAAAGCTGGCATAAAATAAGTATTAATGACTTTTCTCCTCTTTGGTTCACAAATACTCACAAAGGCAAAAAAATGGTTTTATAGCTGCTGCTATATGTTATTTCCCATTGCAAATGGCTGTGCACTCAGGGTCAATTCATTTACAAGTGGTGGCATCCCAGAACTGGTCCTCTGCTGTAAAGTGCAGGTATGGCTGTAAGCACGCAACACTTTGCAGCTCAGATTATTGTTCATGAAGGTGACATCTTCGTAAATTCAGCCAAAATATAGTTGTGGGAAAAAAAGCTATTAGATTATTTTAACCTCTCTTGCACAAGTTGCCATTTGCTGCCACCACACTTATGCAAAATTGTTTCATCTAATCAATATAATAGTTGTGTCAAGAATGAGTTGAATTTCCTGTAATGAAATTGCTGCTTTTCCGATCTATCTGAAATGTGTGGGGTGGAAATACTCATGATTGTGGTGAAGTCCTCACAAGGAGCTATAACAAGGAGCCCGCTCCTCATCTTATTGCAGCAAATGCAAATTTCTTTGCATAGCTAAGGGCTGAATACAAATAAAAGAATAAATAAGAGCAATCTTCTGATCAAGCCAATCTGGAGTTATCTGGCCCTGTGTAATTGCGATAGTGAGCAACTTGCTGAATTTAAAACCCCTTTACAAGCTGCAGCGCAGCGATTCCTGGTCAGAGGTATGACCTGGGCCTCGCCAGGGTGGAGACAGCTTCCCAACAGAGCTGGTGAACACAGTCCTGTTGGAAAAGGGACTCAGAGGAACTGGATAAGAAAGAAATCACTGTGTGTTATATATACTACTGTATGCATGAAAATGTATGTATTGTCTCTTAAGAAAAAATATTGCCATATTAGCACCATCAGCTTGCCACCAGCTTTGAGTAGAGTCGAGGCAAACATACAGAAGCAGATGACCCTGACTGAAGCCCCTCTCTCCGCACACCCACGCTCACCACCAGTGCCAGCTAAACCCGGTGGTGCCTCGGCTGCTCCTGCCAGAAGCCAACTCGCTGCCGGAGGTGGGGAACCGAGGGGTGGCCGAGGTGGTTTGCTTGGTCAGGACACCTCACCAGGGATGTCACAAGTCAGTGGGATTCAGCTCTTGGCCGGGGCAAGGTGTGGATGCAATCTCCATGTCTGGGACACGTTCTGGCACAGGGCACAGATGAGGACATCTGTGTCTCTCCATGTCCCTGCTTTCCCTGCCATCAGCTATGTACTTTGCTGTGAATCTATCACTATTCCTCAATACAACAACTGCTTCATAGAGTGTTGGAGCCTGCAGCACCAGGGTTCGCCTGCAGCTGGCCCCTGCCCCAGCCCTAGATGCGCAGGGAAGGGGGTCTCAGCTGGGGACAGGGATGTGACTCCACCTGCCCCACTGCTCCCAGGGAGTCTGCACAGGAGAAGGAAACACAAGGAAAAGCTCCTCTGGGACCAGCGCATATCAGCTCCTGTATTAAAAGTCAGCCAGATTGATACAACGGATCTCAGCATCAGCTATGGAAAGCTTTGGATTTAGCCTTAATTCATCCCCTAACTGCAGCTAAAGTCCACAGCTATTTTATAGAGCAGAAAGGGTAGCAGACAAGAAAAACAGTCATGGTCAGTAAAGACAACACAAAGACAACTTGCTGGAGGTGTTTTTCCCCTTCACATGCTCCTGCAAAGTTGATTCTTCTTATGAAGCCCCAGGAAGCACGTCTGAGCCTGCTCCTGGGAGACTTTCGGCTATTCTTAGCTAAGCGGAAGGAACAGCACTGTCACAACATGGAATGAGGAATAAAAGAGCTAAAAAAGGAACTGTGGCTGACTTCACTCACATTTTGCCTAACAAGTTCATATTAATCTTACAAAAATATTTGTTTTCCTTCTCTGACAATCATTGTCTGACTTTCAAATCAATAATAAAAAGAATCAAATCAAATTAAAGTTAATCAAATATCTGGAATCCAGGAAAGTGGTATTTCAGTGAAGACGGATGAAATCTATAGTTATTGGATTTTGCAGACTTGACATGCTAGTGCAAACAGAAGGTTGCAAATCTGGACACACATAGATGTTTCTGTGTGTTTTCCCCAGAGAAGCAGCATCATGTAACATGAGGACAGGGGACTACTGGGGCCACCAGCTCCATCCCTCTGCCTTCAGACAGGACACTCGCCTCTGACCTGCCTCACCAGCTCTGGCCAAAACGAGACTGCAGCTTTTTGTTTATATGTCCCAGGCTGATGTTTGCAACAAAACACAGAGCAAAGACTTTCTTTGGTGTTCCCAAGAGCTGTGTCCTGCACGCTCAGCAGACCCAGCACGTCAGCCCCAGCACCCCCTGCCCTGGCCTTGTACCAAAGCTGGAGGTAAAACTCCTCGAAGCTTTGCTGGAGGCAGGATGTCACCCACCACAGCCAGATGCTTGCAGCCAGCTTGGGACAGTGGATGTGTAGGAAGCCGCAAGTAAACACATGTTGCTCTCATGACCAATAGCTGTTACGTCCCACCAGCATCTCCAAGCAGAACTGCAGAAGGTGCACAGGGTGCCAGTTTTCATTCATTTATTAGTGCTACAGCCCGGTCAATAGTTGCTGTAGCTTAAGCCATCCTTCAACAGGAGGTCATTAAACATGTCTATTGATTTCCTCAAGATTTTCAGCAATATTTAAATCTTTTGCTAACTAGGGGATGGATGTCTTTGGCTGCCAACACCTCCACGCCATGGATTTCAGAACCGTAGTGCACTGTGCACATCTACTGTTGTACTTCCAGGCTTCACTGCAGGTTTTGAGCAGAGGAGAGCAGGAGCAGCCCTGGGGAGGAGACAGCGCTAATCTGGGCAGCTGCTCGCCTCTGCCCTCTTCCAGAGGCAATGCAAGCAGGGGGAGCAGGTCACCCCCTGCAGAAGGGCTTTGTGAGGCACGGGGGCCACCATGCACGACCCCCTCCTGCCGCACACTGCTTGAGGCCCTTTGCCTTGTAAAAGAAAAAAAATTGAAATTAAAATAACGCAATCAATATCTAGAGCGCTTGAGCCTCACTGACCTGAGCACCATTAGCACAGGTGTGCCAGAGGGCCCTGGTCTTATAATGGCAACAAGCACTGACTCCACCAACACCGAACCACAGGCGTCCCCCAACACTCCCTGGAACAGCCTTGGCCAACACCCACCCAAGACACAAGCCCCAGCTCTGCTGCTGGTCCTGTTCCCAAATTTCCCCACATTTTCATTTTCCAGTCCCAAATGATGGTGCTGACATGTGTACTTGTCCTCCCGGCCACACCGTTGGTGCATAAAGTTGCCAAAATTGCAGCCCCCCTACCCTGCATCAATCAAAGCCATGGCCAGTTCTCAGAAAGGGGCACTTAATTCTGCAGTGTGGGGCTTTCCGTACTCAGTCGATGTGGGGCCATCAGTCACAGATCAGCCCCAGGTGGTCCATCGCATTGTTTGGAAGGGGTGGATCAAGGAAATCTTTAAGGTTTACAAGGGGAATTTTCAGTCAGATTCTGCTTGGCTAAATGGATGAAAAGTAACAATCCTTTATTTTTCAAAAGACAGCGATATATTTGGTATGTGTGAAGTCAAATACACCCTATACATGTGAGCTGCATAGGTAATTTGTCTGAGTTGCCACCATCTTGCAAAATGGTCTCAGCTGTGGCACATGTGTGCCTGTTTGGGAAAGCGTGCAATGGCAACACACGAATGGATGCAGTCCTACTGGCAATGGCTTGGGGGGGATGCAGCAGTGCACGTGGCGGCACACATGGCAGAGCCTGCAGCAGTGCAGATCGAGAGTGCTATGCACGCAGGTGTCAAATGCACCCATGCCGCAGGGAGATGCCAGCAAGTTCAGTTACTAAACTCTCCTGCCTGCCTGCACGCCTGTGATACCCAGCACTGGAGGATCGTTTATAAGCACATGTGGGAGGAGGAACCCTCTCTGGCAGTCTGCAGTGCTCAGACTCCCACCGGCAGTCCAGGCCTGCCCAAGCACATCACAGCCAGCCCCGAAATGAGAAAATGTCTTTGCACCAAAAACTGCCTGGTCTGATGAGCCTTCTCCTGCATTTGAAGCACAAGGCACCCCGTGGTGGGACAGCCATCCTCTCCTCGCCACTGCCCTGAGCCTCGCTCCTCCACCCTGCTTTGCAGCCAACCAACCGCTCGCCCTGCAAGTCAAAGTCCTAACGCCATGAAGAATGGCAGCCACTCTTCTATACAAGTAACATTGTGTTAACTTTAAAACCATTGAAATTCTGTAACTGGACTTCTATAACATCTCTGACCAGGGCTACTGCAATTGGAAAAACTGGCAGAAACGCAACAGTAGGTGAGAGCTGGTGAGCCTGCAGAGCTGGTGAGCCTGCAGAGCTTTCACAGAGCTGTGCGCGAGCACCAGCAGCGACCCCTGGACCAGACACTGCTGCTGTTCCAGAAACTGTCAGGATTTACTGGGCAGCCACAAGTGCAAAAAATAAAACCAAAAGAAATCTCTGAAACATACCCCTTAGAAGCAGATTTCCAGAAAGAACACAAAATGCCAAGACGTAATAAACCCAGAGCCAGCGACTCTGCTAATGCATGGCCTTTCACACCGCCTCTTTCTGTGGAGTCACAGGCTGCCTGAACCCACAGAGCCGCCAGGCTGTACAGCTCTGCAAGCCTAGCAGCTGCTTCCATCCTAAACCGCACTGGCTGGTGCCTTTATTCAGCTCTTCCCAGCTTTGCTTGGATGATCATACGATGCTGCTGCTTGATGCATCACCCCAAAAGACTCACCTGGGCTGTCTCCCTCGTGCAGCCATGCCAGCCCGTGCACTGGCCTCTTCCAGATCCCGTGGAGTTTGCACCAAGGAAATTTTTTGACTTATTGGCTTTTCTCTGCCTCCTTCCACAAAGCCCTCGCCCTTCATACCGCAGCTGTGAGCAAAACACAGTCTTCTTTAAAGCACTTGAAAATGTCAGCTGTCTCATCCCTTTAAACCACAAAATCCTCTTGGTTTTGTTTTTATTTTCATATCTTGTTACCTCCACGGGCTCTTGCCACTTTCTGGGGAGAAGTTTGCCTGAAACTTCCCCACAGCAGCCCACTGCTCGTCCACCAGCAGGGGTCTGCTTCTGAGCAGAGGAGCACAGGAATTCAGTCCAACTATTAATAAACTCACAAAACTATCACCATGAGCAGCAGCTAAAAATACTTGCTGCTTAAAGAGAATTGGATAGACCGAGATTAATTAATCCTCACATATCCATTCTTAACTAATTTTCACCTTGATTTTGAAACAGAGGAATTAAAAAAGGGTTATTTAACATGCAACGTCCCAAATGCAGCAGAACCAAGATGCCCTGCAGTTTGCTCTGCAGGACATGTGCAGCACTGCATGGCTGCGGAGCCCATGGATGGGGCCAGGACAGCTTTAGCCCCTTGATGAGATAAGTTTGCTCAGCTTATTTGAGCAATGGAGCAATGCACGAGGCCTGCAATCCTTCATCCTCTGACAGCTCTCAATTCCTGTTAAGATAACCGAAAGGGTTTTTATCCTTTACGCAATGAGGTCAAACTGAGCTACTGAACTCTTCACTGCCGACTGAGGTCATTCTCTTCCCAGACTTCCCATCTCTAGTTTCTACAGCAAAATTAACCCCGTGGACAACTCCTGAGCAAGATATGCACGTTGAAAGAAGAGACACGGTGAGACACTGGAGAGAAAATTATGTCCGTGGCTGATTCCCTGGGACGTCCCTGCCAGGAGCCGGGGCAGTGCTACCCACCCTGCCTGTACTTTCCACACTCTGCAGAGAACGACCTTGATGTGCGCCAGCACGTGTGACCAAGCTGTTGTCTGGAGGCTCTTTGCCCTCTGATTTCTGACTTGGGAGCTCCTTGCTGGAGCTCGCATTCCCTCAGCAGGCTGAAGATAATCTGTTCCAAGGGCAGCAGCTGCACGTGAACCACGATGCCAGGAGCATGCTGCAGTGGGCTCTGCCCCTGAACCTCACTGACAATCTCAATCGTAGAAATTATTTGTTAATCTAATGTGAGTAATTAACAGAAAAGTAATTAACGGAAAAGTAATTCTCATTGATAACAAAAGAAAAAAGGTAAAAATAAGAAAGTATCAGTTTATACATCAAATAGTTATTTAAAATCCACACTAGCAAAAAATGTGTCAGCTGAGATGACCGTGCTCTTTTCACAGAGCAGGTAAGCTGTCATCTTAACGTCTATCAGGTGGTAAAACCAGGGGCTGAATTCAGTTTGTGATAAAAAAATGAACATTTGACCCAAGTAAAGGCCAGGTTAAGGCAGTACATTGTTCTCAACTAACACCGCAGAATCCATCTCAACCCAATGCCACGAGGCAGCGAGTGCCCCAGCAGCCAGCAGGCACCCAGCTCCCAAACTCTGAGACTTCAGAAAGAAGCACTTCCCAGGTTTGACTGGCAAAGACTTTTGGCTGGATATATCAGACTTCCAGCCTGCTCTGCAAATGTTGGTGTAAGAGCTTTTAATTTCCCATAGGGCTTTTGACCCCTCAGTGGAGTCCATAAGAGCACTCAGGGAACCCAGTGTGCCAGGATCCAGCCAGGGCAGCTCCCGCTCGCCTGCAGTGGGTCCCCCAGGGGCAGCATCCAGCCCCAGCTGGGTGCAACAACAAGGCTGAACATCTTGAACATACTCAGACAATGGATGGACAGGAAAAGAGTTTTAGTAATTCCCACCTAGCAAATTCTTCAGCAAAACAATAGAAAAAGTTTCTCATCAAAACAGAGATGCAATGAAGGACAGAGAGGTGCAACACCGGAGACTTCCTAGACTTACCTGCTCGGCGAGACATGTTAAGTGATGCACTTACCAGGAAACCCCACATTCCCCAACCTAATTACCCCTCTCTTCAATGGAGGCACAAACTGGTTTCAGTAAAATGGGTTATAGGATTCGGCAGCCAAAAGTTGAAATTAACCCAGAACAAATATTGGGGATAATAAAAAAGCCTCCTTTAACATTTCCTACCTTTTCACATTTCATACATCCCCTCTCATGTTGGTGACAGCTCAGCTGATAACAGCCACTTCTAAATGAGGAAAAATAGGCCACACTTGAAAACATGTTAGTTAATAGCAATTTAAACATGATTTTGCTCCTAGTGCAAATGCAATTTAGTACTTTCAAAAATATGTTAACTGGTCATGAGTGACTCTGGGGAAGAGCTAACATTTTCAAATGTAACCTATTTTCCCAGTCTAGACATGCCAGATGTGTCCTGCCTTTAGTTCTTTGTTGAGTTATTTTATGCTATTCAGACAACGTAATGATGTATTACAGCATTCATGACAAGCTACAATATATGAGATCAGTGAAATTTTTGGACTCTTCACATGATTTATAGATATTAGCAAGGGCCTGTTAAGCGATTTACTCTCATCCAACCTGCTGCTGCAGAGCTGGTCTCTGCAGCCCCAAAGATCTGTTTTTCAGGGAAAAGGCTACTTTCCCCATCCCCGGGCTGTGGGGTGGCCCCACAGCATCCCCCAATACAAAAGGAATAAAACCAAAAGTAATATTCTGGGTACACAAGACCCCTAAACTTCTTCATGCAGAAATGTGAGAGAGAAAGAGAAGATGAAGATGTGTGTACCACTATCAAACACAGAGATGGTTTTGAATATTCCAAATGGTTTTCCCCAAAGACTCCAATTAGAGACCAGAACTGCCATAAAACTGCACTGAGTTTGATAAAGTCCCAACTCAAAGATGTTTAATTATCAAGATGGGTAAGAAAAAATTATGCCAGGTTCTTTGCCTTTTGCTTTTTTTTGAGACTTTTGTTTTTCACAACCTGTACAGCACAGCCATCCATCCCATGCAGCCTCCCTCTGCCCAAGCCCCAGCCCTGTGTCACGCAGGCATTGCCCTGAGAGGGCATTTGTGCTATGCTCAGCACAGAAATTTCTCCCCCTCTCAGAGATATAAGAGATCCAGAAATAGGTTTGGCAAAAAAAATAACTCTGTACAAGCTTGGAAAGCAGTGATGATCCTCACATGGCTCCTGGCCCTGCACCACCTGTGGGCATCGGGCACCCTGGGGACTGCCAGCATCCACCAGAGCCTCTTCAAGCTCTGCATCCACCCCAGTTCCTGCTTTCAGGAAGCTTCTGTCCATCCTTCCGCAGGCACGTGTGTCAGAGGGGTCCAGAAAGGCCAAATACAGCAAATGAGTTGGACACCTCCTGGGGGAGGCTGCAAAGCAAGGCCAGGACCGCTCCGCAGTTCAGGGCTGTTACGCTGTGCCATTGCAACAAAACCAACCCAAACACTCCAGAAAGTGTCAGATCTATAGCCCAGAGAAACGCAGTTGTAACCGGGCAGACTCCCAGTTCCCTACCACCCATCACTGCCCTTCTTGCTGGCGGCGTATGAAATGCCAGCCTCATTGCCAGTAGCTGAATCTGCACCCTGACACCGAGCATTTTGAATCAATGAAGTTTTAAGTCAGCATATTCTGCTTCCAGGGGGAAAAAAATGTATCCAGGTCCATAAGCCACCTGACAGATAATGAAGCGTTCAGTTCTGATTACTGCCATTATCTCATTGTAATTCCCTCAGAAGTTGGGCTGTCATAATGATGCAAGAAGGCAACAACTCAAGACAGGTTCAAAGGCATTTCACAGGTGAGAGGGTTGGGCAGTAATACAGCTGGTTGCATCCAAACGGGCACTGCCTCTGCCCAGTCCTGCTCCCTCACTCCCGCAGCTGCAGACCAGGACAAAGACCAGCTGGAGCCACCTCTCATCCCCTTCCCAAAGGTTACAAGGCAGAAAGCCAGACTCTTCATGCACCTCTCCCTCTGATATCAATACAAGTTTCTATTTTCTTGGCAGTTGTAATAATTAGAAATTACATACTTGACTGGTCTTCCAAGACTACATTAGAAAAGTGATCTGTATTGTCAAGAAGAGGCAGCACAAAAAGGGGGCAGGGAGCTAAATCACTGCCTGCAAATGGGACACGGCAAAAAGCACCATGTTTCTGTTTGCTTCACTGCAGCCTCGTCGCGCCTGAAGATTCTCACCCAATACCCATCGATAAATTATTCTTAATGAGAAATTATTAAATAGACTGAACAGAATTTATGAGCATGAAATGCTGATGATAAAACTAGGACAGAGGCTGAATACTAGTAAATTTGAGCACACAACCTACCGATAGCTCTTTGACTCTCCTGCAGCCCGACAAATCCTTGCAGGTGGCTGTGGCTGCCTGTGCTTTGCAGAACATCACACGAACAGCCCTTTGCTCTAACAGTACTCTTCGAGTTTTGGACAAGCGTCTGAGCTCAAGAAGGATTGCAAGAATTTGTTCATAATTTGGGCACTACAGACAGAAGTATTGACTTGTGTGCTACAATTACACCTGTTTATATAATTCTATACACAAATTAATTGCAAGCAAAGGCCTCCAGCACTCCCCCTGTGTGCTGCAGGACAGGGCATGGGCTCGAGCTTCGGTTAGGACAATAACACATTCAGAGGAAAAAAATTATTCTGCCTTCACTTGCTTCAAAGACTTGTGAGAAAAACAGTAGATGTGTTACGTGATTATTCCCTTTAGAAATCATTTTCCAACCAAAACGCCAAAAATAGAATAAAAAGGTGTTCCTCTTGTACAAAGGCAAGAAGGACAAACACGAGACAGCCTGAAAGTTATGGTATGGAGACATAAGGATATTTCCATGTTCCTAATGCAAGGTTTCTATTATTTTCTAATATTTTTTATTAGGGCAGGTCAAAATCATAATGGAAAATTATTTTTTTAAAGAAAAATTAAGTCTTTCAATTTATTGTTGCTGTATAGGGCTTATCCCAAAGCTTGACCTTATCTAGGGAGTTCAGTGAGTTCCCAGGGCCTGTCCCTGGTGTGTCTCAAGACCCCAGAGCAGCACTCAGGGATGCTCTTGCTGCGTTGTGCTCCTGCAGCACCTCGCACAGTTGTGAAGTTAAACAAAGACGAAAAATAATAACATACAGACGCTTTAGTTTTATTTGCTAAAAATGTAGTATCATATTTCAATGCAGTATAAGCAGGCAGATACATTCTGCCCTGATAAATTTATATTTAATTACAGATGGTGAAGATCATAAATGAACCAGGATCCAGCTCAGGTCCTTAGCATGACTCTCCCGCTTTGCAGCACAGCAGGTTGGGACCTCATTTTCCTCTTTCTGTGATTACAAATAAATCCCCTTTTAAAAGACTGCCAGATCTGGTTTTGTTCTTATTTTTTAATCATCCTTTTAATCTCCCCAAGTATCTTGGAGCCTCTTTGGTGCAGAACTGTGAGCCATGAATGGACGATGAGACCACAAAAGCCACGGCAGCAACATAGCTCATGATACAGCAACTTAATGCACGCAGGAAAACCACAGCCTTATCTACAATCTGGGTCCTTGTATAAAGAACAGATTTGCATTATTGCATCTGGATATTTGTGTAAAGGACAGACCCCCCAGATACAAATAACGCTTCCTTCACTTCTCCATTGAATTTCCACTTAGCAGATATAACTACACCTCCACAACTCAGCTGTGCAAGCCCAGCTGCCAAGGGCAATCAGCAGAAAAGCGTGGGGCTTGGTGTATGTTTTCCTGCACTAAGCAATGCCCCATTAGTGGACACAAGGCTCCCGCACGCCCTGCGCTGCCCATGCATTTGGTATCCGAGTCAAAGGCTAAACACAGCTGAACAGTGGGAAAGCAGATTTCTACCTATATCTGTTGCACAGGAGCCTGGTACCAAGCCAGCATCACTATCCTTAAAGCTAAGTAAGAACAAGGCGAGGAGTGAAGGAGACAAGAAAACGACACCAGAGCCACAGAGCGTAAATAGAAACACTTCCTGTACCCCCCCAGAAAAGCCTTTTTAGAGCTAAGACAGAAATACTTCTGTTCGCTTTTTTCCTGCCTTTTCTGTAATCAAGAGAGCACACAGCAAGTGACGGCTTTAGGCAGGGAAGGCTACGAAAGGCACAATCAGATCCACCAGTTCTTCTGCTGGGTGCCAAGTAGGGAATCTCCTGAGGAGAGTCCAAGCAGGAGAGGAGAGTGGCCAGGGCCAATGCTGAGCTGCAAAATGCTGCCAGGGGCAGGAACTGAGAGACCTTGACCCGATGGGACAAAAAACTTGTCCCACTGCAGTCACTTGCACAGGCACTCACCCATGCATCACTCTGCAACCCACTGATCCCAACTGCTGCGAGGCAAATATTACACGGTCCGCTCAAGGAAGGAAACCATTTCCCAAATTTACCAGCAAAACCCATAACAGGAGTTATATGTTGGCTGAGATTCCCAGCGCCACCCGTGGTACAACAGGAGCCTGTCCTCCGTATTCATTTAGCATTAATATTTCAGGACTACACGGATTTGGTAAAATATTTCCCGTGACGTTGTCAGATCCTCTCCACTTGGAGTTTCTTAGAATAAAATCCTATTTGCTTATAAATTTGTGATGTGATGGAATTACAAAGCAGGTCAGCTAGAAGGTTTGAAGATACTGCCTAACATCTCCCTTTGAAATGTAACTGAGTGTATGAGCAAACACCTTCCTGGTTCATGTTGCTTCTTATTGTGCTGAAAAAAGACAGAGAATACAACACAGCACCACACCTTGATGGAGCGGTGAGTCTAAGCACAGGGTCCCAGGAAAGCCATTATCAGAAACCGTCATTCTCACTGCTTGTGTTTTTATTTCCCTTAGCGGTGAAGTACAGATAGATTATATATATTTCTCATAAAACAGTATTGCTGAACATTAAGAAGACATGAAAGTCAGCAAATACAACAGCTTATGCTGTTCTAAGAGCTACATTTTCTAAGAGGTCAGAGCTAGATCCTAAATTTGTGCTAGGAATTACTTCAACTTGCAGTATTAAAAGTAAGCAGAGATGACAGAATGTGCACATTCAAGTGAAACCAGATTGTGCATGCAAACGTGCTTTGCATCCATCAGCGTGATCTACTGGAAGGGAAAACAATACTTCCTGTACAGACCTGCTGTAGAAAAAAGACCACGCATGGATAATTACTGCCAGTGAGACAGAAGCCCACATACTTTTATTTTTATAAACCTGTAGGGGAAATTAAAGCCTTTGTACAACTGGGAGAAATCTAAAATACAGGTGACGTTTCTCTTTGGTCTAGAGTGACAATCAAAATGCTTTCCATTAGGATTAAAAGCTGCTGGCCGGTGTTTCCAGGGATTTCACCATGCAGGCAGCTTGGAGATGCTTTGCAGACTGAGCATCATCTCTGAAGGGCGATAATCAAACAATTTCTGGACTTATTATCTGCAATCTTTTCAACACCCTTTGCAAAAAACAGATGTCAGAATTTAGTTATGACACAAGAACTATTACGCTGACAGTAGACAGAGAATAGGGAGCAATTTTGGTATCCAAAAAGCATCTGAATGAAGCACATTGTCTGAGAGCCATCTTCTCCAGCTGTCATGTGCAGATGCCACACTATATCAACTACTGAAAACACGGGGGAGATTACATACTTAACAGATTGCAGGCAAAATTAACGCTTTTCACTACGTAGATGTGCAATACTGAGAAGGTGAGTGGGGCTGAGGCTGACGCTGCCCGCAGTGGGGCAGGGAGCAGGGCTAGCATGGCAGCGGAGCTGGATGAGCCCTCAGAGGAGCGGACCAGAAAGCACTGAAGAAAGAGGGGAAGAGGAATAACTCATTCAGAGATCAGAAGCTGTGGGTGAAAAATCAAGACAGTCAGCTCCAGAGCATTTTGTTTTAAGGAAAGACGCTGAAACAGCTGGCAAAGCACCTTGTGATTAGGAACTGCATTTTATAGGCATCTTATTTGTAGTTTCTTGTTTCCAGACTGTTAATAAAAAAACATTAGATGAAATTCAATGCAGATAAGTATAAAATAACACACATGGAAGAAAGCTCCTGAAAAGGAGCTGAAGTAGAAGACCAGTGCTACCACATACAGGAAGAACAGGACTAGGGATGGAAGGAGCAGTTCTGCAAAGGGGGAAACTACAAACACAAAACCCATGCAAGGATGCCACGTGCCCTTAGATATTTATCACCAAGTTAGAAAACATAAACAACATCTTTGGCTTCTTTTCTCACCAGCTCTTCCACTTGGCAAACACAAGGCCAGCTTTGCCAAGTGAGATGACAATTTTCACCTTTATTTGTCTAGGCTGCCTCTTTCTTCCCCATGACAAACTGCATCCCCAGGCTGGGATAAAATGGTATAATTGCTACACTCGCTCTCTCCTGAGCTGGTAATGAAGTGTTTCAACAGAAGTACATGCCAATCTCCTCCTGTATCCTGAGCTTTACCGAGAGGTAAAAGCTTCACATCATATAACTCCGAGTTACAAATCAGCTACAGAACCATGCCCCACAGCAGGGGCCAGATCTGCAGCACACTCAGAGGGGCATTCAGGAAAAAGAGCATTCAAATATTTAACACTTGCACATGGCATTCTGCAATTCAAAACATTTTTCTAATCATAAAATGGAATATTTCATCAAAAAGTCAAGAGTTTCCTTCCTCTCCTTGCCAGGAGATATCAACAATTTTTTCCATAGAAAAATCAGCTTGCTACGATGATGGTAAAAAGGCATCTTTTTCGTTTTTTTAAACAACCATCAGCCCCATACCCACACAACAGCCCTTTGGCTGCCACACTGAGAGAAAATATTAAGAGACACTCAGAGGAAAATGGAATTTTATTTGAGCTAGAAGAAAAAAAAATAAGGGACCAAAGACAGAAATTTTACAGTAATGGCCAAATCTCCTGCTCTCCCCAAAATCAACTGAAGCCTCACACAAAAGTGGATATGTGAGCAAAATCATGGTCCAACAATTCATGACTTTGTAGCAAACCCTATTCTTTACAAAGGGAGGAAGATGCTTCCAATTCACCCTCCTTTCACTTAATAAATGGTCTCATGCATGACACGTATTTAACTTAGGAAAGATCTGTGCAGAGCAACGCAGAGCTGCAAAACAGGGGTGTGACGTGGAGCGAGACTGGGCAAGAGCTGAGAGACTGAAGCGTGAAGTATTTATCCCACAAGGATTTAGTTTTCTGGGACAAAATCAGCATTTAATTGCTTTTAGCACAGAATAATTACACCTGAGAAGTTTTTTTCCCCGCTTTTCTATCTTCCTTCTTGAGGCTGCTATTAGCCCACTGCAGTTTATTCACAAGACTGTGAAACACGGGCAGGGTTTTTAGGTAGGTTTTTAGAAGCGATGATCTTACCAACCTGGCGGTGGGTCAGACAGGTACCTGCCTCAGAGACATGCCCAAAGTCGCTGTCCATGGACACTCTTCCCTCCTCTGTATTTTTCCAGGACTCAAAGTCTGTTTTCAAAGGGAATAAGTTTATTCTAAATCCCTGATTGCTTTGTGTGAAGACCTTAAACATGTTTTTCAGCAAGCCCAGGCAAAATGAGGACTATTGCCATGCCACAGGGCTCCGTGATGAGCTAGGAGGTTCTTCTGATGTGGATTCTGGTCCCACTCTTCATTCTCAGATAAGTCTCTGAGGCACCAAAATGCTGGGACTGGTAATTAAATACACGTGATGAAACAGCAGCTGGCTGAAGACGAGTCTGAAGGCAACCGATATTTGTGGGATGGATGGATCAAGAGGTAGTGGCTCTTTTTTCCCAGCTTCTAGAGGCTAATCCTATATGAAAAGGCACTTAATTACCCACAATACTTTTCCTCTCCAGGATTTCCTAGGCACCTGCTCTCTGCAGGTGGACATCTGAGGAGACACGACTGTCCAAACAATCTCCACTCAAATATTTTGGGGCAGGTGGACCACACCAAGGGGCATGGGGCCCCAGCCACATCCCACAGCACATGGACTGGGAGCGGCAGCCACCATTCACCCTTTCACATCACATCCAGAGCATGGCATGTAATATTTAATAGGCTGACAGAGTTGCCTCGTCGCTTCACGTTAACAAAGTCATCAGATCCATTTAGAAAGTAATCGAGAATGTCTAATTTTAATTAGACATTGGTTTGCTACTGTTGAGCTAAACCAGATTACTTCTTTCTAGAGATATTTTTATTGAATTGAACTTCCAATTACAGCGTCCCTGTGTAGCCCATTTTTACAGTATTGTAAACCAATACCCCTGCAGCTGATACCCCACTGCAACCAATACCCCACCGGTTGATTAAGAAGTAGTGTGAACTGCATTTTATTATAGCACTGAGCACTCTTCAAGCAGAGCAAGGTTGCGTTTTGTGCCAGATGAGCCGTCTCCTGCCTGTCACATGCTGTGCATGAGTAGAGGGGGACCCACCATCCTGAGGGGCTCTCCTAGTTCCTGGACACAAACCCCTGGCAGAAGGTGGTGAGGAGAGGCTGTTGGCATCTCCACCTCCCCTGCTCAGGCAGCAGGCAATGCCAGGCCAGCCCACCAGCATTACCAGGGCACTTTTTCTGCTATCTCAAAATATACCAAGCACTGAATTCAAATGTGTGTATTTGATTCTGTAAATACTTAAAACTGCCTGGTTTGTTACTGGGCACCTTTTATAAGTTAGTCACCTAAAGAAAACACAGGTGGAAATAAAGAAAATATAGTGGAATATATTGCACTTGCATGCAGAAATACTGAGCACTGTATTGAGCAACCTCGTGCCATTACCAGGTTGTATTTAAAATCTTCTGGAAGAAGAGTTTTGCTTAAAGCTGTTTATTACCTTCTCTTCTCTGGCTTGTGAGGTATGGGAGAGAGGAACCAAAACATCCTCAGCATGCTGAAAATACACAACTGAATGACATGAAAGAGAAGAGCTGGTGGGGCAATTCATCCTCTGAGACAGAAGCACGGAAGCAGCTGCCGAGGCTGCGCCTGGAGCGCGAGGAGCCGACATGCAGCAAGTGCAAGGAGGGCTCTCCTACCTGGGGCATCAGCCTTCTCCTGAAGCCCTTGGTTTTCCATGCCCAGCAGCACTGCATTGCATGATGCTGTTGAAAGCTTCTATAAGTTGCGTACTTCAAAGATAGATTATAGAGAAATAACATTCTTCTACAGCGGGAATGTGCTGCAGACCCTACAGGGAGCAGCTGTGGTTCCCCGGTGTCATCCCTTGGGCTTCCTCGATGTCACCAGAGAAGCAGCTGGTTTGGGTTTGTTTGCAGCTGCAAAAGAAACTTCCCTCATTTACCACAGGGACAAACAAAAAGGAATTGAATATAATAAACACCCAAATTGCCAGGTGTGATGATGCACCTGATGAAGATGTGTGATAACAGCTTTCTATATTATTTTAAGTAGGACTAATAATATGTGTCATGCTACCCAAGACAGCACAGGCTTGCTCTGTGAAGCTGGGGCTCCTGGATGCATTGGCTTCTTAACAAAGACGGCGCCGCCAGCCTAAAAAAGTCCTCCTCACCAGTGGAGGTTTCCTAATTCATATCAGTGACTGCTGAAGTTCCCACTAATAAATGAAATATGTGAGGAAGAGGCGACTTTGCTGCAATTTGCCCTGGAGTGAAGCCTAGGCAGAGCCAAGCCAAATGCAGTCGCATCCCCGTATTTCATTCAGCACCACTTCCAGCGTTCGTGCGGATAACCAGGCTGATATGATGCTGGTGGGACCAGCTCACGTTCACCCACAGCACACCCAGGCAAGGGCTGAAAGGCATCGGGCAGCTGGGTTCCCCAGACAGCACCGGCACCGCTCACCAGTGGGGTTCGCTCACTTCAGCTTCAATTGCAAACTAATTTCCAGGTTCAATTCCCTCTTGTTTCTCGAAGGAGAACAGATGTCCTCATGCAAGTGGGGATAACTTCAGTATCGTTGTTACGTTATTATCTACCCAAACTCTGGACTGCTACGGAGGAAGAACTTTTTGTGCTGTTCGTGCTAAAGTAGTATTCATTAATTTATAACACTACCATCTAGTGCACTGAGGAAGCAGGGTGATGTCTGCTTGATTAATTGAAATAATTGAATTTCTCCTCTCTGCAGAAGGTTGAGCAAAATGCATTGCATCTGTGCCTGCCCAGCCCTCTGCAAAAAGCTCACACACCCATGGACCTCATCGCAGGGGATCCTCCTGTCCCCGCTGCCCAAATTCGACCAAACCCTCTGAGTCCCCGGACCTGTACTCCTGCTGCACTCCCCTCCGAGGCCTCAGCTCCCTACAAAGGGTTTCCAAAGCATTTTATTCTTCCCATCACTAAACTGGTTTCACTACAGGAACATTCATATACTCTTCCTGAAAGGCCCACCTGCAGCTGCACAGAGACAAGTCAAAATGCTCTGAACTCCCTGGTAAAAGAAAGCCAAGGGAGGGGTGGAGGGGCGTATTTAGGGTAACATTTTGGCAGAGCCAATTGTTCAGATGGGGTTGTTCAGAAAATTCCAATCTATATCATATTTTAGGTTAAAAATATCAACTATAAAGACTTGCCTAGGAACTAGATACTCCTCTTTCGTATTTCTTTGCTTCAGATTGTCTTATTTACCTCCTTTTCCCCCATGACAGCACTGAAGGGTAAACATTACCCTTAAGCAATAAGCTACTATAGACAGAGGAAACTATATTAGTTTTCTCCTTGAGGTCTCTAGAGAAAGGAGGAGGAAGAGGGAGGCGATGGGCTGGTGCACAGCCCCTCTCTGATGGCCAGTGGGGAGTAAATGCCACTGCCCAGGGCATGGGCATTGCCGGAGGCACAGCGATACGGCCCTGTGCAGAAAGCAGAGCAGAGACAGGTAATACCTTGTGAATAAAACCTGCCATATATGCTTTCCCTTAGCCTGACTTCAAGATTATTTCTTTTCTTACCTATAACCCAACAGACTGTAGAACAAGTGGAAACTCAGAACGCAGTTTATTAGAAGTATGGTGCTCAGTAATATTACTCAAGGGAATATTTTCGGAGCATCTGCAAACCAAGTCCCTTACAGAAATTGAAAACCCATGCCCCTCAGCAAAGAGATGTCACGTAAAGTCCAGCTGTACCAGGTCCTGCTCCCCAGGCAGCAGCTCTGGCTGGCTCACGAGGAAGGGGATGCGCAGCTTTGGCATCCCCATGCCCCAGTGCAGGGCGCTCACTGCCACCCAGCCTGGCTTGTTTCCAGAATCAGAATCATCTGTGCTAGGATTAGACACCTCCGTAGGGGAGTGACTCTATCCACAGCGGGACAAATCCATCAAAAGGACTTCCAGCAAACGCACCCCTACATGCAAAGTGCTATCGGTGCCTCTGCATGAGGTCGGAGCAGGGCTCAGATCGAGCCTCAACACAGCAAACCACAAAACAAACTTGCAGTGCCAGCATCCTAGAGCACGGAGGGAGCCCGACCACTCCGACACTGCCTTCCTCACGGGAATCACACAGCAGGGGAGACTGTTTTGTGTCGTGCTGGATGGGGCACGCTGGGCTCAGCCAGCCCCTCCTGCCTCCCATGCAGGCAGGGAGGTGTCACTGGCCAGGGAGTAAAAAATTAATATTGGGATTACAGTCAGAACAAATTGTCCAACACTGACAAGGGCAGCAATCCCTGCCTTCATTTTTCTGTCCAACATACCATCAAGCTTGTGCTCAGTTTTACAGCTATCTCAATAAACAAACACGACTAGCCACCTGGATGCACAAAAACCTAAATGCAGTAAACACAGCTTTAAATCATGTGCGCGCTTGGGATGTCCACTTATTTTAAAAGCGATCCCTGAAGTCCAGTTTTCATTTTATTTTTTAAGGCCACCCTAGCATCACAAGGAAGCTGCGCACAGCACCCCTTTCTCCTGGTCTGGGGAACGGTGCCCCGGGATCACTCAAACTGCCATGTTCATCCCCCCAGGGGCTGCAGGGGGGGAAGGACCCCGGCTGGGAGCAGGGGGACCCCTCACCTGTGGGGTCCACAGGCGGATTATATAGGAGGAGTATACCAAAACACGGGTAACATGCAATAACTGTGCCTGCCCCATCCACAGTGCTGCAGGAACATTTAAACAGATCACTAATGGCAAGGAAAAGAGAGAGCACAAAATTCTCCAGAGCAACTCTTTCTAACAGGTCATCTTCTCTGGGGCACACGCAATTAATTTTTGAAGGATTCTCTCCAAAATTTTACTAAGCTGTTTTATATGCTCTTTCTTTTGCCCATAAAATAGTCCTATTTCTGGCCACCAGCACTGTGAGACAGCCAGGAGTGCTAATCCAAATCACCACCATACCTTCCAAATGCAAAACCATCATAAATATTTTCTGTTTATTTACACAGAATTATTCACTCCTTTGATTTTGCAATTCAAAGCTCAATAAAGCTCTTCCCACCTTCCACACAATGGCTGCAGCATCGAGATTTCAGCTAGGCAGAGGCAGGGAGCACCACAGCTGGGAGGGCACCAGGGCAAATCACTACTGCAGTAGGCACAAATACTGAGTTGCAGCTAAAATATTCAAGTTAGGACAAAGAATTATGCATTTTCCTTTTTTTTTCTAGGAAAGCAGAGCTTTTCCCTATCTCCTGTGACACCAGGGGAGTTAATCTTAACAGCTCCTTGACAGCCTCGAGCAGATGCTGCTCTAAACAAACTCAGGTGTCCTTGGGTTTTGTCTGTAGGCTGTCCTGCTCCTGGTTGTACCCGGGCTTCCCCAGGGGCTGAGCAGCCCCAAAGTGCTACCACCATCCACAGCTGCAGGATCTTACACCACTTGGTAACCATACACAACAAGCAGAGACCACAGACCGACTCCACAGAACAGTGACTTATGGGGTTTGGTGCAACACGTTTGCTCCTTGGTGAGAGCGCTTTGTGCGGCCACAGCAGTAATTTAGTGCCGGCGTTACCCCAGCAATTGGAGCATGTCCCTGATGAGCCCTGCTCCCAGGTCTCACACACAAAAAATAAATGCCAGAAGCAGGAGGCCAAACGGGCACGCAGTGTAAACAGCAGGAGTTTGTCTCCTCTTCTTGCCCTCCGGCAGCACATTTAAATTTGGCTCATTGACATTTCTGCTCAACACCTCTGACACAGCAAGCATGCTCCTTTGCAGTAGAGGCTACAGATACTTCTTCCAGCCCAGGACCGGGCAAGAGTTTGCAGGTGTCACTGGCACACACAGCTCTCGGGTCTGTGCTAGTTTTGGCTAGTATAAACTTAATTTTCTTTATAGTAGCTAGTATGGGGCTATGTTTTGGATTTGTGCTGAGAATAATGTTGATAACACAGGGATGTTTTAGTTACACTTGCACAGCTTCTTGTAAGGCTTCTCCTCCATTGGTTCAGGTGGTTCCTGCTATAGTAATTCCCATAACACACAACTCAAATTCCAGGTTACAGTAATTTAAAGGTATTTCCATTACAATCTCCACCCCTGGTCCCTTTGGACCAGACCATAGGGTTTAACATTGCAATGAACTCCTCCCCTTGTCCCTGCTCTGGCTTGGACTTATCCACAGACTATAGTCCCTTAGGGGCGTACCTGCTCCAAGTGGAGCCTTATCTATGAGCCACAGTCTCTCCGGGGGTATACCTGCTGCAGGATAGACTTATCCACATCCACAGTCTCTTTGAGGTGCACCTTTTCCAGCATGGCCTTCTCCACGGGCCACAATGCCTTCAGAGATATACCTGCTCCAGCATGGCCTTACCCACAGCCACAGTCCCTTCAGAAGTAAACCTGCTCCAACATGGCCTTACCCATGGCTGCAGTCCCTCCAGGGCTGTACCTGCTCTGTCGAGGGCTTATCCATGGCCACACACTGAGAGGTGCTCCAGCATCACCTCATGCATAGCCACTGATGCTTCAGGGTGTACCCGCTGAAGCATGGACTTATCCACAGCCACAAATGCTTTGAGGTGTACCTTCTCCAGCGTGGACTTATCCTTGGGCCACAGTCCCTTCAGAGGTACACCTGCTGTGGCATAGGTGTAACCATGACCACAGATGCTTTGAGATGCACCTGCTCTGGTGTGGACTTATTCACGGCCACAGACACTTCTGGGTGTCCTATGTGGACTGATCCACAGGTCACAGTGCCTTCAACTCAAGTTCACACTGGAGTTCCAGCCCGTCTAGTACAGCAGCACAGAAACAGCAGCAATGCCCCGGCCATCTGCCAGCCCAGGCGCATTGCCTTTGCTGTTATCAAAATGTTCCCAGGCACAGCAGAGTAAGATGATAAGCAGTACAGCGAGCAGCAAAAGCAAAAAGCAGCCACTAATGAGCACTAGACTCTAACATACAGTAAGGCAAGCAAGCCCTGAGGCAAGCACAGAAGCCTGATGATTAATAGCTAAACAGCAATAACAGCTATCAATTCGATCTAGCACATTCCAATCAAATCTGTTGTTATCTGGAACCCTTCAAGCCCCATGTTGGGCACCAAAAAGGCTGTTGTGGCTTAACCTGCCAGGCAGCTAAACACCACACAGCCGCTCACTCACTCCCCCCCAGTGGGATGGGGGAGAGAATCAGAAAAAAAAAAAAAGCAGCTAAAACTCATGGGATGAAATAAACGCAGTTTAATAAGTAAAGCAAAAGCCGCACATGCAAGCAAAGCAAAACAAGGAATTCATTCACTACTTCCCATCGGCAGGCAGGTGTTCAGCCATCTCCAGCAAAGCAGGGCTCCATCACATGTAATGGTTACTTAGGAAGGCAAATGCCATAACTTCGAATGTCCCCCCTTCCTCCTTCTTCCCCCAGCTTCATATGCTGAGCATGACGTCATATGGTGTGGGATATCCCTTTGGTCATTTGGGGTCAGCTGTCCCAGCCGTGTGCCCTCCCAGTTTCTTGTGCCCGCCCCCCCCCCCCCCCCCCCAGCTTATACTCACTGGTTGGGTGGTGTGAGAAGCAGAAAAGGCCTTGACTCTGCGTAAGCACTGCTCAGCAGTAACTAAACCACCCCTGTATTATCAACCCTGTTTTCAGCACAAATCCAAAACATAGCCCCATACTAGCTGCTCTAAAGAAAATTAACTTTATCACAGCCAAAAACAGCACAGGTCATTGCCACCCACTGTCTGTGCAATGTATAATACAAGGTGTATTCAGTTGCCGCAAACAAAAAATAACTTGGCAGCATAAAGCAAAGTTTATAAGCCACCACACCTCCTCCTGGGAAGACACTGTCTGGTCCCTAACACATTAACAACAAAGGTTTCTGATATTCCCAACTATATATAAACGCATGGTGTAGACAGAAAGTATTTGAATAGAGACATTAAAAACATGGAAGACGGAAGGGATGCAAAGAACATCAACCCAAGATCTCAGCAGAGGAAGGCTGGGACTTGGAATACTTGGGGCAGGCTCAGAGAACCGACAGCAGGACAGGCACAAAACTGGGGCCTTTGGAACAAAACTGTTTCATGGGAAAGCTGGTCTGCAGGGTGCATGGCATAAACACCCAGCAGGTCTCAGACCCCAGATTGAGGATCGAAATCGGGGTTTAAGCCTCTGATCTCACTGGCGGTCCAGATCAGATCACGAGTATCTTTCTAAGTGTTTCTAGTGCAAAAGTATCATCCCTCCCACAAGCTGCCAATTACCACTTCAGCCTTTTAAAATCTGAAGCACACATCCTGAAACTAAAAAGATTTTCTGTGGTGGCTGCTGGCATGGGTGGGATGCCATGCAGTGCACAGGCAGCAGGACGCCACACACCTCAGCTGAACCAAATTTTTTTAATCTTCCGTTCTTGCTGAAAGCAATCAGCAGAGCAAGGCAGGAAGGGGACGGTGGCTTTCTTTCATCACTGGCCTTGAAATCAAAGCTGACATGGGGCCATAAGTTGTGCTCATTTTTTGCCATAGCCCTTGGTACCCCACCATGTTTGCTCTCACCGTATAACTTGCATTTGCGCTGGCATTTAGGCAAAGGCTCTGCCCAAAAAGCATTAATCATCTCTGACATGGAGAGGTCTCCCCAGGCCCACACCCAAACATGGCTCCGTGTTGCAGAACGAAGCATCACACAGACAGCAGACGGGGCAGAAGCCGAGGCAGAAAACAACGTGCTGGGAATGACAGAGGAGAAATCATAACAACAGGTTAACCAGGAAATGGCACAGGATTTCGCATGAATGTACTCGCTAATGGCTTTTTAAAAAAAAAAAAAAAAAAGATAAAATTGCAGATTTTATACAAAATGTCATAGGTTTGTTACTCTGCAGCAACTTGTCCTCCCCCAGATGTCCACGAGTATTTTTACTCTCCCTCCTGGGACACCAGCAGCAGAGCTGGAGCAGCCCCATGCAGGCGGGAGCAGGACTAAGGGCACAAAGACACTGCACACCAGAGGAAGCTGAAACCAGCAGTGGACTGAGAGACAATGTGAGGCGAGCCCAGAGCCTACAAAGCATCGCACTACCTCAACTGGAGAAGGGCGTGCACTGGCCTCATTTGGCATCAGTCATTACAGAAATAGCAAAGGAGGCTGTACAAAACTGGGAAAAAAGGAAACAAAATGATAAGAATTTTCTTTAAACACTGTGTACACTGTTACCCAGGGGACCTCACTGATACTTCTGGAGCTGAGCAATCCAAAAGGTTTTCCTCTGAGCAGTCCAAAGCCTGAGCAAAGCCCCTCCAGCACCCATGGGGCAGCCAAGGCAGGGGCATGCTGCAAGCTGGGGGGAGGGGGGGGGCTGTAGGTCTTTCCCCCTTTTTCATTTTGTCTTGATTAAAATGAGAAGTCTCTCCTATGGCAATGCACTGCAGCACATACTAGTTAAGATTTAAATTTTTAAGGAGGTCTTCAGGAGTAAATCTGGGTGATTACCTGCTAGAAAATGGGTCTCTGGCTTTCTTCTTGGACACACAGATATAACTGCTTCCCAGAGATTTGGATTGCTTCTTTTCACAAGGAAAAATCTGCCACTTTTAGTTCCACAGAGACAAATATGGCTTTAAGTTTTGACCTTGCTCACTGCTGAAAAAAATCTCTGGGGGCTGTGTTACACTGACTGAGGCTGTTATTCCTGATTGACACTGCTATGCGACCGGGAATAGATTCAGGACCTGTATCTGCAAAACGAACTCCATGCTGGGGCTTTCCTGCATTTGCAACAAAACTGTCACTTATGCTGGCTCCTACCACGTATCTGGCTGGTGAAGAGGTGTAAGTGTGAATGAGATATCTTGATTTTTCATGGCCAGGTTAAAATGCAGAAAGCGAATTGCTAGAAAAATATGCTTTGCCTTGCAAAGCAGTCAGATTAGATGTGGAAATCACCAGCTGAATAATTACAGGACCCTGAGATGTCACCTTTACTGTCACTTCTTTGCTACAGCTTCAGTCAGGCAGGAGTTTGAATTTCATGGTATTTATGCATTTGAACTGGATTTTTTACATTTGCTACGCAGAGGCAGGGGCTCCATCTGCTCCATGTGCCCTCTTGCCTGCACAGCGGCAGCCCTGGGGTCCAGGACCCTGAGGGGATCACCTCTCTGCTTCATTCCTCCCACAGCATGGAGGGTGCTGGGTTGCTGGAGCCACTGGTGTGAATGGGGCAGTTGGGAGAGTTCAAGCACCTTCAGATCTCCTAGATCTACTGCTGTTTTGGTACCTGCTGCGGCTCAGGCTTGCATCCGCAGGAATATGCCAACAGATCTATGGGTCCAGCGTGTCCCCCAGGTGCCCTCTGTATTGATTTACAAGCCAGCAGCCGCAGCCGCCTCCACACAGCAGACCATGCAATCCAAGCATCCCTTACAGCAGCCAGTTCCACCATCGCTCATTCCAAGGTCCTTTCAAAGTGCAACACAGAGATACCTTTTGTCATTGATACCTTCCAAGAAATGACACCTTATCATCCCCTGGGTGAGGGCCGGCCAACCCTCCCCTCCCAAGCTTCTCCCCAGCACCTCATACACACCCTCTGCCCTGCAAACCCTCCCATGGATGCTGAGGATGACGTTCACAGCTGTGCCACAGACAGACCACCCCCAAAAGACCAAAGCCATGCAATGTATCTCGATCAACATATCAAAGAGAATAAAATACAGACCTTGAAAAGCAAAATATTGAAGTTCTTTACAGGGAAGTTTTCAAAGTGAAGCAGCTTTCTTTCAAATCTCTTTTGCCTGGAAGATTTTGCAAAGATTTTTGCCACGTTCAAAACAAAACGTTGTCTCAGATATTAGATCAATTTCCTTTTCGAAAGTGCTAGAAAAAATTTGAGATGCTCAGACCGCAGCCCCTGGCCAAAAGAGGCATGATCTCTTCTGGCCTGGATGCCTATAGGACAGTTGCTGAGATGGAGCAGACATAGACCCTTCAGCGCCAGGGCTGCAGCACTGCTGCCAGAAGCAAAAGCACTTTTTCCCTGAGGAATCCCTCACTACCCCACCTCGAGAAGCAGATTCGGGCAGCCCCACAATATTGCAAAGTGTGTGCCCACACCAGAGGCATACATGGGGTGCAACACTTCTCCACTCCAAAAATGGTACAGCATAATGTTGGGGAACACCACATCCAGTTTTCTTAAAGACAACCTGAATAAACCATCTCAGTTTCACCCTGGGGCTGGGGCATTGGCATGGTGTAGTCTTTTACACCCCAGCCTAACAGCTAGAAAATGGGAAGAATTAACCTGAAGTAAAGGCAGTGCTGCCTGCAAAACCTGCACACCAGCCCCATGACAGCAGGTGGTTACAGGCAGCAAACATCCACGTGCTGGAGTGAGGCTCAGGGGCTGCAAAGAGTCCTCATGCCACACAATACGAGCCTGGTGCTAATTATCATACTTAATACTTAAATCATCAGCTTTTCTCCTTTGGCTTCCAGTGCAAAATTATTATTTTAATAGGAACAGAAAGTACTCAGCACATTTCGTACATAAATCCCAGCCCGTTTTGCAACAAAAAGCAGCACCAAAGCAGGAGGACGAGTACCCGCATGAATCCCAGGGATGCCCCCTAAAGCGGGGGGGGGGGGGGTTAAGCTGTTAACTGAAACAGCAGGCTTCATCTTTTTATACGTGTTTCGATTTGGGGTCTCTGCTCAGCCTGGCTGGTTTCAACACTGGAGACTGGGCTCAGAGCAAGACCAGACACAGCACTCCCTCCTTCATCAGCCTGCCGTGGGACTGGCTGCTGAAACCTTCCCCAGGGGGGACACCAAACAGGTCTGGGGGAGCCAAGGAAAGGCATGTACAGTTCTTGCTGTCCAGACAGCAGCCAGCACTGTTTGACAGCCAGCAATAAACATTTCTAATTAAAATAGTTCATAATTCTCTCTGAAAGGTTAAAAATACTAGAACACAAAATTTGGACTTTTCATGAATAAACTGTACTTTTCTCCCCTGGCTCCTCAGTCTGTCTCCATAGCTACTGAGAGACTTGCTGGGTGCCTCTGCCAGCTAATTGATTTTCAGAAAGAAATGATTAATAAAGAAAAACAGAGTCTCCCTTTGTTGCAGGGCAGTTCCCCGCAGCAGCCTTTGCCTTTTCTTCTAGGAGAGCCTGGTCTCCAGAGACAGATTCGAGATACGGCATAAATCCCCCCATTTACACCCGTCAAAGTACACCACAGCCTGAAGTGACAAAATGGATGTGCAACCTTAACTCAGGATGGCCACTGCATTTTATAAGGGAATTATGGCTCATATAAAAAAAGACTGGATTCGTGCCACGTGCTCTTCCCATTAATCTGACACGCTTGCCTTTACACAGATTAAATTGCATTCCTGGAAAGCAGATACCTGGGTGTCAAAGCACCTCTGAGATAGCCAAGAGAAAGAAAATGATTGCTCTCTGGTTTCTTGCTGGGAGCTTGGAGAAAGGCAGTCCGGTATAGAGGGATATATCTATATGTTCATCCTCTAATTGCTTTTTGTCCATAGGCTATTTGATAAGGCCTCCAATGTGCAGCAGCCCTGCTGCCGGAGCCATGCTGCACCTCTGCTGCATTTAGTGGAAGAGCCATTTCCTTCATTTGATGGTTGTGTGTGCACACATATGTGTGAGTGTGCAACATCGCCTGGCCCTGCTGTGCCATGGCTGCACTGGGAGGTGGCCATGGGGGCATCTGAGCACAGCATCTTGGCAGCTGCCTTCTCCAGACACCTCTGTTACACATAAGGAGGAAATATTTCAAAATACCAGTATTTTGTAGCTCATTCCCTTGATCCTGCACTCAGATGCTGGACAGCACTCCCCCTATCCCCAGTTTTTTTATGTGGAAGCTTTTTTGTTACTAGAGGTTATGACATTTGAGACAAAAACTTAATCTGCATTTCAGCATCCAGTCCACATACACCTTACAGAGAAATGCAAAGAAAAAATATGATGAAGAGTCCATTGATGTTTGAGCATTTCATGCAAAATTTAAAGCATTCATTAAAAGTTCTAAGAAAAATTAATTTATGTCAGTGTAATTGCATGTGCTATTGCTTCGTCTTTGCCCAGAGATCCCAGCTGTAACCATGTCTGTCTCATGCCAAGCATCAAACACGCGTTGCAAAAAAGTTTAAAAGTGAAAGAATTAAGCTTTTCTGTACCCAAAGCGTCTCGGCCATAACTTGAGGTTTTTCTCACCATGCCTGTCCAGGTTCAACATAAGCAGATCCAAACCCTTCTACCCAGTGACCAGTCAGCAGCAGAAGTGGCCCTGGGGTAAGAGCAACAACAGGCGAGAGTTGCCCACAGCGAAGGGGCACTGTGAATGGCACAGCTGCTGCATGCGGCCTTGGTCCCTGCAGGAACACCCACGGGAGGATCCTGACAGCTTCCACATGCCTTGGTTGGCTTTTCCTGGAGCTCCCTAGGCAATTCGGTGATTTGGAGCTGTAATCCCTGCCCATGCCCTGTGAGACGAGTGGCAGCCGGCTGTGCCACAGCCCTTCTCCGTAGCCAGCAGCCAGGATCCTGGGAGGTGCTGGATGGGTGCAGCAAAGCACAAGTGCGCAGCCAGACACAGGTAAGGAGGGGATGGGGAAAACCCATTTCCATAAAGCAAATCAGAAGCAATCTTAAGAGCAGGTAATTATTATCCCTCAGCACTTTCAAGGGCATATTTTCAAAACACTGTGCAGGGAAACTTTTTTTTTTTTTTTTCTTTTTTTCCTCCAAGCCCTGAGCAAACCCCAGCCTCGGGCTCAGCTCTTGGCTTGTTGAAGACCGCCTGCACCAAGCATGGGGTCCAGGCTCAGCCCCGGCCAGAGGAACACTGGAACACAAAATCCACCTGAGATGCAATGGGGATCAGACAGCCTCAGCTGCACGTGTGGGCTCCCTGCTGTGGGTGGGGAATCCTGCAACATCCCACTGGCTCACCTGGGGACCAGTTCAGGAAGGTTTTTGGTATCTCACCAGGGATGTGGATACTGTTCGGCTTCACAAGTAGTGATCCAGATCAGAGTTGGAGAATGACAGACCGGTTCATTCTCCAGAACTGACCATATTTTCCATTCCCTTTCTACTCACATTTTGCTAAACATGGAAGGGGAAGACACAAGGGCTCGTCCCTCTCCTGGAGGGGCTGGGAGGAATCAAGAAGGCATTGAAAGCCCTTTGCAGACAGAAAGTGCTGTAGGATGCAAGCATCTTCCATGGATGCACCCATGTATCTGCTAAACAAACAGCAAATTTCTATCTCATACATTACACCCTGGTGTAATTGTGCTTCATTTTATTCTATTAACAGATTCTTTTCTTAATTTATAACAGGAGTGCTGCAGAGAATAGTCTGTATTGAGGTGAGCAGTGCCACCACCAAAGGCACTATTAGTGCACACGTGAGTGTGTGCACACACGCAAGGTGAAAGTCCACGTGTACAAGACTCTTAATAAAATATTGTTTGTTAAAGCAAGTGAAAATACAAAGTTATCTTTGGTTTCCTTTCTAGATTGCTTTAGTGTTACTAGGTAATATGAATTCAGATCAATCAGAATAAAAGATGAAGGAGCTCTGCCTCGGCCGAGAAGAAAGCAGCTAGCTGGGAGAAACAGATAGAAATGTAGCATTATTTATGACACATCCTCAGTGCTATTTCAGTGATTAAATAATTAGGGAGAGAGATTAAAAATTACTCTAAATGAGCTGAATTTTTAAACACTCCCTCCTCCCCTACCTATGCTGACTGCAAGGATTTTTAAATCATGCAGTTTTTAAAACAGCTGGCAAAATGAAATATGACAGTATGATAAATATATACATTTGCAATAGCATTAAAAACAAAAGACATTTGGTATGTTTCTGGGTGAATAGGAGCAGTTGTATCTGCTGCTTGAAACAAGCTGGTACCTTAACACAACAGCAAAGTAGATTGTATTACAGTACAGCAGAGGTAGATTTTAATTCCTGGTCAGCAGAGGCTGTCACAAGAGCTGCAGCCCAGTGGAGCAGAGTCCCACCAGGGCTTTTGGTGGGACAGGTACAGCTCCCATCCAGTCTGCTGGGCGAGCAGTGACAGGGCCCCCTTTCCTAGGCAGGTCCGGATGTCCCCACATGGCTGCATCACATGGGTGGCAAGCAGCACTCTGCTTTGCTCTGGAATGCAAAAACACCCAGGCCTGCAGAAGTACAAGGGAAATAAAAAGATGCTTTTGATGAGCCCAGCCACGGTCAAACTTCCGAGTTCCCACCTCTTCTGCACACGGAGTTTGTGTGGAAGACGGAGATAGAGGCACTGGAAAAAGACACAGTCTGCTGGAAGCAACTCAAGCAGCGAGGTCCTGCCTGGAGCCTGCTGAGCCACTGCACATCACTTGCTCTGCCACGCTGCTCCACCAGGGCCCCCATTAAAATTCAGCTGCCAGAAAACGCCCGGGGCAGCGTGAGGAGCTGCTGCCTTCCAGAGCTCCTCCAGCAGCCTCGCCCTCCATGCAGGGACCATCAGTCACCGAGGAAATGTGCTCCAGCAGACAACAGCAAAGGGGTCAGCTATTAAAAGGTCAGCACAGCGATCCCCTTAAAAAGGGAAAAAATATCCCCTGTGCAAACCTTACCCTATCCATGAAAGAAAAAGGAAAAATCCATCCCATAAGGGGTTACTGTGTTCTTCCTGTTCTTTTCCTTCCTATTTTAACACTATATTTCATCTCGGAGCAATACTTGCTGACAGACGCTCTTATGTGGATGTTCATCGAGTCAAACAGGTAAATCACAGTGGGCTTGCCTTGATACAGCCTGTATTATTTGCAAATGAATTATTTCCTCCTACTTAGAGGAGTCTTAGTAGACAAATCACTTTAAATGGCTCAAATAAGGTAGTAAAGGGAAATTGTAGGGGATGAAAATGGGGAAGCAGCTGTGAAAACAGAGATGTCAGCCAGGCTGAAGCTAAAGGACAGTGAAAGTAAGGGTTCAGAAATGGGACCATTGTGTTCTGGTAAGACATTTAACAGCATGTTAGAGCCCTTGGAATGGATGCTACTTTGAATTTGGGAAACAGACTTAAGCGATTTTTTATTTTTTAAGTATATATGTTACAGGTCAACCTTGGTACAGGACAAATTTAGACATGATGAGGGAAATACCAAACTGCTTCACAGCACTTCTTTTTCTTCCAGGGCGCTGCCAGGATGGCAAATGGGCAGATCCCATTCCTCCCCACTCTATGCTTCCTCTCTTGGCTGCTTTCAGACAAATCTTTTGACCCCGAAGTATTGCACAACAGCTGTAGCACAGCATCCATTTAACAAGTGGTACCAAAGACTCCTGATGCCTTTGCTAAAGGAAAGCCTTTCCGTGCGGTGATGGATGGGGTGAAGGCAGCAGACCAAGCAGGCAGGTCCCATTTGCCCCAGGGAGCAGCCCTGCAGACAGGGAGCTCCCTTCAACAGCCACGTTCTGGACCCCTTCAGCAAACGCCCCAGCTCTGCAGGGCAGCGCGTGCCCGGGCACCAGGGAGCAGGGCTCACCTGGCCACGCTGCCGACACTGGCCTGAGAACCCTTGTGCAGCTGCAGCATCCCAAGGAGACACGGGACCCTGAAGGGGTCACCTAGTCCTTGTGGATAATGCAGAAAACATCCTCACCAAAAGGACTGGGAGCCCGGAGAGAGGCACCCACGCAGCTCAGCATGCCTCTGCATGCCACGCCTGCTGAGGCTGTGTGCCACGACCCCCAGCCAGCCCCACACTGACCTTCCCCAGACTGGCCAGAAATATTTGCATCTTTTGCACCCCAGCACAGGCTGGGGTACAACCCTCAGAGGTGCCCACCATTGTGTCCGCATGCACAAACCAGAGACAACAGCATAAGTATCCACAGGGCTGACAAAACCACACTCTCCCTTTTTCCCCTACAAAACACCGAACAAGTTCTGTAGTAAAACAAAAAGTATCAGTTAGACAAAGCACCAAGCGTTTAGGTAGGAGACAGGAAATTACATGTCCCAAAGAAAACTACTTTTGCTTAGTGTCTCCTCCTAACCTGTAGCCCACCACATGAGCTGGACTCCCAAACACCCGGCACCCTGCGTTTATCCCTTCCCCAGCCATCCAAGGGGAAACTCCGGGATGGCCCCTGGAAAGAGTATTGGGGCAAAAGAGTACCAGCACATCTACTGTGGAGCATGATAAATTTGCAAGTAGGCATTTGCAACAGAGATGCAGGTGGTCCCTCTTAGCTCTGCCTTCAATGTGCTGCCTCTATGTCTGTGCCCACGCTGCCCCTCCTTGGCATGGCAGGAATGTAAATGATGATAAAATTCAGATAGCGTTATTTGCCTTCCCAATAAAGAGAGTATGAGGTCCTGCCACAGAGTATGAGGATAACTTCATGGGTATAGTACAGATAGGCACAAACAAATCTGCAAAAAAATATTTGCAGATAAAAAAGCAAATAAAATAGTTACATGTATCTGGTCCTATGAGCAAGCTAAGGTAGGTAGCCCAAAGCTGGGTCTTGCCAAAATGAGGAGTGCTTCTTTCACTGCATCCTCCTCTTTACCTTTTTGTACATGCACAGATTTTTTCACTTTGAGTCCTGTTGATTTGTGTTTCTACACATTTCAGCTGCCAAAAGTACCGAGCTGCTTTGGCACATGGACTCATACACTTCTGAGCAACATGTTTTTTTAAAAATGAATGCCTTTTGTCCCTCTCTTTAAACACGTACACCAGGCTCTGAGGCTTGTAAAGACAGCAGCAATTTTCTGCTAAGTGGCTAATTCAGGGCAAACCATAATGATGCATCAAACGAATGAGTGGCTATGGCTGGCAGAGGAGCTGCTCTCCATATCCAACCAGGCATTTTTAAAAAGCACACTTGCTGTTTCTTAAAGAATACCTTTTGGTACTTTAATATTCCATACGGCTTTTAAAAATACAGCTTTTAAATACCAGCAACCCCAAAAATCTGGAACATCTCACAGTGAGGGACAAACTTCCTCACAAAACAGCACATTTCTGGCTAAAATGGCTGATTTCCAATACCCACCAGTGAGACAGGGCCCGTGGGAAGGGTTCTGGGCTTCCAGGGCGTATATCATTTTCAGATTATTAATAAATGATTAATTACTAATAGATAACTTCTGAAGAAGCGTTGGATTGTGACAGAGCATTCCCAGAGCAGAGCCACACCGCATGCCCCGTCTCAGAAGCCATACCACTGCTCACGTACTGCATATGGTAAAAATTGACACTTTCATTAGCTTTTCCTAAATAAGACCTTTTAGACCTCATCCAAATATCATTGTTACAATTGGACAACATTTTTCCCACAATATTTTTATTCATGACTCCATCTGTAGACTGCAAAAGCAACTCAAAGAAGAGTACTGTATTTATATGGGGGCATAACAACAGCTTGTGAACACGCATACGGACCAACCAGACTGGTATAAAAGAGAACATGTGGGTATCAACTCAAACTATAATCAGAAAAGGGAATTTAGGAACTAATTTTCAGCTAACTGGAGTCGTTGATGTTCATACACTTCTCACACAAGCACAAAAGGGAAATAAAGAGGAAAAAATTAAAATGCTTTACAGTACTCACTAATTCAGTTAAACTTGTTCACTTTCCACGGACAGTCTTGCTGTCATTGAATTCACTGGCAGAAAAATTCACCAAAACAGGGTTTATTGCATTGTTCCTGCAAAAAAGATTTGGCCTTTTTTTTTTTCCTTCTGAAGTATCCCGGTGAGAATCACGTTTAGGAAGTTATTTATGGTCCTGCAATTAGTGTCTTCAATGCTTTTCACATGCCCTTTTCAAAATGCGTGTATATCTATCTCTCTCTCTACCTTAAACACTAACAGTGAACCCACTGGCAGCATGGTACAGAGGCAAATGCAGCAGGATTTGCTCTCAGCATCCGTGCCACCACTGCTGGGGAAGAAACATGGGCAAGACACCAGCATTTATGATACAGCTTCAATTTTAGGGTGAAGCCTCTATTCATTTCTCACTTCAGACAACTCCTTGCTTTTGCACTTGTTCTATCACAAGCACACAGAAGCTGAAAAATGTTTTTCTAGTTACATTTGGGATACAGGTGAAAACAGTGCTTCGAGCAGGATATATCCATCCTTCAGATTGTTTCAGACACTGCAAGCATATTATTCACTCCAGAGAACCTTCTGTATATACACTTTCCCCAACTACACACATACCACAATTTTCTATACCAGTTCCAGTTATGACTCATACCATTTACACCTGATGCACTCAGCAACCCTCTTCGTATTCCAGAAATTAGAAGCACCAGTCTGCCTCCAGGACATGAAGTTTCTATGCATCTCTGCTTTGTCCTCCTCAGAAAAATAAATGCTACAGTTGAACTCTTCTCACTAAGTTTCACACAGCTTCTACAAAGAGATTTCCACATGATACCTGGTAAGAATGGCAGCACCTCTATTACCTGATGGACACAGCTGCCTGCAATGAAAAGCCCTCTACCTGAGAGGTGTGAGCTGCTCAGCTGCTCACTTCATTGCAAGAATGAAAAAGCACATTAGCAGAAAAGGCAAGGCACTGATTGCAACAAATACCCACATAGCATTCTAAATTTTTGGACATACAACAGGAAAAAAGTCATTATTATCTGAGAATACTGATGTAAAACTGGAAAACGTAACCAGTTTCTGTGATTTAGATAAATTGAACTGCAGTAGCAAGGACAAGGTATGAACCCATACCCCTATATACTTCCTAGAAGGAGCTGGAAAACTATTTCACCGAAGGCAGGGGTTCAGCAATGGAACTGTTGGTGCGATGGATGTCTTCTTACAAAGAGGTACTGAGCACCTGATCAGAAAAGGCATAGCAGAGAAATTCAGGGCAGCTCTGATTAAATAGATTAAATAGATTAAATAGAGGAGATGCCCAGATGACTATTTCATGACCCTGGAGGATGTGGTGACTGGGCTAGTGCTACCAGGGATAAGGAAGGAGGAAGAAAAAACCTAACCTCAATTAATCCGACTAACAAGCTTACAGCCACCTTTCTTAATGTGTACACTGGGCTGGTGCTGTGCTCTTGTCTGAGCGGCTCCTCAGCGGGACTGACCACATGTGTCAGAGCTTTAACTGCAGGTTCAACCTTTAATTAGCACCTGTCCTTCACAGGCCTTCCAGTCAATGCCATTCTTCTCAAGATAGAGATTTGTGTTTATTTATTTTTTTTAAATGTAAAATGTGTCCCTGTGTCTTTTCACATCCAAAATACCATCTCAGGATGAGAAACAATAAAATTGAAGCCAGAATAAACAACATTGGTTTCCCAGAACATGTCTGGAGCTACCCAAACCCCTGCCAGCAGGAGCTCTGAGCCTTTTCCCACGCTCTACCTCTCACACCGTCAGGTTGTCTATTTGCAGCTCTAACGCACAAATATACATCATACGCAGGCTGTCAGCTTGACTTACAGAAAAATCTTTCAAACAAAAAAAAAATGCAATTGATGCTACCAAGGAGTTGAGTGCCAGAGCGATGGGCAGCACAGAGCACACTGCTGTGGGGATGGGGTGCACCCAGGTGAGCAACGTGCAAAGGTGTGTTCTAGAAAAAAACTGAAACTTACTGTTTTTCATACAAAGCAATAAGTCCAAGGAAGCCTTATTCTTATTTCATGAAAGATAAATACAGCTAATAACAGTACTTTGATCTATTCTGCATACTTCAGGTCCCAAGCATTCATACACACGAGCAAACTTAATGACTAGAACAGCATCGTTACTACAAGGTAAACCTATATTTATGATGCAATAGCATCTGCTCTGCAATAGCTTTAAATTAAGAGGTTGGCATGGCAACAGATGCTCCCACACTGCTGTGTCTGCCTCGTGCTGCCATTTTGCTCAGGATCCCTGGTGGGTTTAGGATTAACCACCTACAGTATTTCATTTTGACTAACGAAGCCGTTTTTGGCTGAAGCATCAAACAAACAGCTAAAGCCTAGTACGGACTGTGTACTTTTTGTTGCCTAGCTGCTCTGTAATTTTAAAACATGTCTTTCTGAATTCATGCTATTTTTGGTACTCCAAGCTCCTCCTCAATGCGATACCAAGCAGCCGTGACAAACCATGCTGAGGACTGGATCCTCGTGAACACCTTGTCCAACAAGTGTCACCGTTTTTTGTTTCCACATTGTCACAGCATACAGAGCAGCTCTCAGACGCTTGTGTTATCCGCGCGCTTTACCAAGGACCCAAGGAGCAATGCTGTCCCGCAGACAACGTTTTGCACAATTTTGCTCCACCCAGCATCCTCGCCAGCCCTCATGCGGGGGCTGATTTCACCATGTCTGAACAACAGCATCGCAGTGTCTGTTTGTTGTGTTTGGTATTTAAAATTTAAAATACAGAAGCTTTCATAGACTTCTCTTCCACATACACATCTGTTCCTGCCTAAGGAAGAGTAAAAATCCAATTTCTTCTCAAATAAAATGCCAAAGATCTGTCAGCAAGGAGACAGAAAATGGCCTCTTTACACCACTAGGCAGACCACCCCACCAGACATAACAGGGCAGTGTTGCGTCACTCTGCTGCCTGCTGCTTGGATGTCACTTGTGAAGAACCAGGTCCAGAGGGGATGATAGCACCAAGCACCCCTCCAGCAAGCCAAGGTGGGCAAAAGCTGCCCACAGTTAATTCCACGCAGCACTGCCAGCAAGGAGCCTCACCGCCATGCTTCCTGGTCCATTCTTCCAACATCCGACCTTAAAATCCTCTCTCAATTCTGCTCTTTTTATTAAAATGTTATCAGTTAGGCTAATGACTTTATTAACATAAGGCAACCAAGACTTCTCCTAATACCTACTTTTATAGAGTGTTTTCTCTGTCTCTCCAAGGTACCTGCATATTATACTAAAGCACATACAGTATCATTGCTCTGACTCCACACAATTCACTAACAGGGCAAGGAAAACCTTCCCCAAACAGCTGCAGGTTATCCCATACAGTGTCAACCTGGCTCACTCCAAATTTTCACAGCAGAAGCAGCCACTATACTTAATGAGATGTTTTTCAAAGTAAAAAAAAAAAAATATATATATATATATCTGTCTGAAGAAATAGATCACATTCTGTATCCTCTGGGGGACACTGTGCATGACCTACAGCAGCTCCCACATGTCAAGATTTTGGGTTCTGTTTCATCAAACACACCTTTTTCTGTGAAGGCACCAGACGCTTCCAGTCATTACTGGGTAGAACACACATACAGGGCACATCTGATTCGTGAAGACAACTAGTTACCTTGCAAGTACAGGTGGAGTAAGCATTCCTTAACAATTGCTTCCTAACTGGTCTTTCCAGAAGCCAGTTGGCTTTTTCTCAAGGCAATGCTGGTGGCCAGGTTGATGGAGGACCAGAGGGAGCCATGCTCCCCAGGGCATGAAAGAAGACATGAAACAAAACGTACCCGAACAGACATGAACCGGCTCGCTCCAGCACGCGTGGAGCAGGACATCTTAACGGCTGCTGAGTGCTCAGAGAAAGGGAAGTTCATTGTCGATGAACTGGGTGGGCTGGGGGAAACAGTCTTCCTGAAGGCAGGGGAGATGATAGGTACAATAGGCAGGAGAACACCATTAAAAGCATGGAGGGAAAACCAACCCATTTCATGCCTTTATACTTCTTTTTGTTAAAGAGGAGGTTCTTTTATGGTTTGATTGATTCCCGAGACATTTCTCAGCAAGGTGCATCTCTCTGTTGGCAGCCTTCCCAAAGCCAGCGCTCACTGCCTGGCTCACCAACACCCAAGCCACGGCTCTGGACTAAGCTCCAGAGCACTGCCTTAAATAACCCAGCAGACAGTGATATTATTACAAACATGAAATCAGGGATGCTCAGACAAGTGATAATTTCAGTTAGGAAGAAAAATATTTCTCATAGCAAAGTCATGAAGTTTATTCATAAACTTCATTCTTATTTTAGCAGCTTTTGTCACATACTTTATTCACAAATAGCAGCACGATAAAGAAGCAGAAAGGATAGGTCAAGAATGCAGCCAAATTTTTCAAAACAATTTTTGCAAAGCACTCTACAGTTGTTAGAAGTTAATATCAAACCCCAGTACAAAAAAAAAAAGAGATCTATTAATAGCCTCCTTAAGTTTTTCCAAAGGAAGATCAGTTCTCCCTGTAGCAAACTCCTTAATATGCAAAATCTCCTTTTCCTCACAACATCCTCCAACCAGCCATATAAGATCTCTCCATCAGTGGCACAAGGCACACCAGCTTGTAATCAACTTTCTTGCACTGTTTCTAACCTCTGCTTTTCCAGCATCCTTCTGCTCTGACATCTTTACCTTCCTTTTAATCATCTGAAGTCCATGAACCTACACAACACTTCTGGGGCTTTAAGGATACCACTATGTCTTTCTTCTCTTCTTTGGGGATCTCCTTTTTCCCTTCTGACCCCATTGCTCTGCTGAGCAGCTTCACCACAGCACCTCTGGGCACTACCTGCTGTGAATTATCCACAACACTGTGCACAGCTGGAAATGAGTGAAAATACACAGCAGCACTAAACCCACAGGCTGAGGTCCTTCTCCTGAACAAACAAACAAAAAATTTTAAAAAATCAGTGAAGAGTTGAGGGCTACTTGTTGTAACTAGTGTTTAGTATAAAAAGGCATGGGCTAATTAGGATGGTCTTGTGAGTAAGTAATGCTGGTGTTGAGAAGATTTTGCCTGGATCACCATGTGGTTGGGATAACTCCTGAGTAAATGAAAAAAGTCAAGAGATGAGCTGCTGCTTCTCTACAGCAAACCCATAGCTAACATGGAAAGGTCTCTGGATGGCTTCTAGACCAGCAGAAAGAGAGGAGGAGAATTTAAGAAAACTAATTTTATTCCAAGGGTAATATTCCTACTGATCAACCAAACCAGGAGCTGCTCTGAAGCTATGAGGCATGCCAACTACCTTCCATACAAATGCTGCATAGGTAAATTTCAACTGACTTATTGTGGTGGGTTGACTTTGTCTGGGCACCAGGCGCCACCAAGCTGCTTTATCACTCCCCTCCCCAACAGGACCGGGCCAGGGGGGAGGAGGCGTGTGGAGAAAGTGAGATGGAAAAAAAACCCTCGTGGGTCAAGATAAAGGCAGTTTAATAAAAGTAAAAGCCGTGCGCGGAAGCAAAAGGAAAACAAAGATTTTATTCTCTACTTCCCATCAGCAGGCAATGTCCAGCCATCTTCCGGGAAGCAGGGCTTCGGTACGTATAGCGGTTGCTCTGGAAGACAAACGTAAATAACAAATGCCTCCCATTCCTCCTCCTTTCTCCTAGCTGTTATTGTTGAGTGGATGTCATATGGTATGAAATATCCCTTTGGTCAGTCTGGATCAGCTGTCCTGGCTATGTCCCCTCCCAGACCTTGCCCACCCCCAGCCTGCTGGTGAGGGGGGAGAAATGTTGGAGAGAGAGCCTTGATGCTGTGCAAGCACTGCTCAGCAGCAGCCAAACCACTGGTGTGTTATCAACACCTTTCTAGCTACCAATACAAAGCACAGCGCTATGAGGGCTGCTATGGGGAAAATTAACTCCATCTCAGCCAGACCCAATACACTTATTTTCAAGGAAAAGTCTTCAGCAGTGAAACTATATTGGCTGTAATTCTGGAAGCTATAGGAAAAGTAGGGCAGAAACAAAACTTGAATGAGATGCCTTCAAATGTATCAACAAAACTGAGAAACAGAAAAGCAATGATTACATGGTTAATTAGGAAAATAAAAGACTCATTTAAAAATAGTGCCATCTTGTAAGGAAAGGAATTAGGAAAGATATGTACTATACAGCAGAAAACTGAATTGCAGAGAACATTCTACTTACAGAAAGGAAATATCCAAATGCATTTTCCAGAGACATAGTAGTAGTCAGGGCTTAACATATCTTCAAAGCACCACATGAGCAGAAGTTTAGCTTCACACTTCATTCTTAAATTTAGTTCATTTTAAAAACCTGTGTATGGCAGAGCTCTTCCCAGAGTCAACCTCACTCCAGCTCTTTGTTTCCCTGCAATTACCCATCACACATGTTTTAGTCTCACTGAGACCCAAAGCAAGTCCAAAACACCTGGGCTGATGCTGGGGAGAGCGCAGCCCTGTCCCCAGCCCCAGGGGACAGGGTGGCAGAGTGCGGGCTCTCCCAAACTGCTGCCTGGCAGGAAGCATGCAGCAGAGCACCCTAAAAAGAGATGAACTCTTCAAGCTATACACTGCTGGTTCTACTGGTATAGATACAGATAGGTATGTCTCTAGAGATCAAGAGATGTCCCAAGCCATAATCTATAGTTCTCACATCTGCAACAGCCATCAAGACAGGTAGGTACCAACAGGCTTTCCAACAAGGCATCTCAAGTTCTCTCTGCAGGCACCTCAAAACAAGCCACAGGTTAAAGACAAGCATTCGCCATGACTTAAATTCTTCTGAACATTTTGTGGCTGAATCAGGTCACGGTATGAGAAAATACTGCAGTCCCATGGCGTTGCTCTGTAGCACCATGGACTTTAATGATCAGCTATTAAATCAGCTCAGCTGAGCTCTAGTTATTAAGCACATTGCAGTTATCATCCTCATTTACACAAACATACTACTCCTCTTACTCAATCCGTGGTTATGCTTCTATGCTGTTCATTTATCAATAATAATAATCCTAATTAGCTATGAAATCCAGTTCTTGCAGTTTAAACCACACGTTCAAACTTAAAAAAAAAATAAATTGAATCTATTAACTACCCTGAATCAAGGGAAAATTTCATGGACATTTTCATGCAAAGAAGATCAAGATTTAACACCTCATCCAGCTAGTAAAACAAAACAGCATCCGATTTTCAATGAATACAGATCAGTCTACACAATGAAATCTATACAAGCCATTTAATTTTTCAATTAGGGGTCCATCCTTCTACCTCCTCCCTGAGTGCCAAGAGATACAGATGTGCTAGAGAGACAGGCCAAAACATTGCGCTTGCTGGTGCTCTGCATCCTTGTGAATGTATTCTTTTCATTGTTTCACACCTAAAACGGTTTCACAGGATTTTGGCAATAAAGAACAAAGTTTATTTGTGGCACATCAGTTAAAGGAAACACAGAAAATGAATCCGTGCACACAGCAAATGAACATTAGTGATCAGCAAATAGCTACAAAGAAATATCCAGACATAGCAACCATTCTTCCCAAAGAAAAAAAAAAAGAAAAAAAATAAAGGCAAATTGCACAGCAAGCTGTTTACAGAACTCAAGAACAGAAAATTACCTGACCCCAGGAAATCTCTGCCAGGCAGAATACATGCACAAAATAAAGCAGTAGAACTACAAACACCCCGAGAGCTGATATGCCACTTCTGAAGGTGCAGAAGGTGCTCTCCCAAAGCTTTATTTGGGCATGTACTCATCATGTGAAACGAATCCGAGTTAGCCTCAAATGGCACTTCTCCTCCATTCTGCAAGCCCCAGACTTCAAAGACACTCCTGACCATCATCATAAGATATCTAAGACACTTCACACATGCTAAGCAAGTAAAATATTAAATTCAAATTCCACCTCTCTGAATTTTTAATTATTTAAATTTCAAAGATATGTTCACACCAATATGTACTAACAATAGTTTAAAAACACCATGCCTGTAAATATAAATATATGTTCTATGTCTTTATGTTTCTGCCTTAAGTTTCCATGTTTTAAGGACTTACATTTACAATAAAAATAATTCTAAAAATAGACACAAAAACAATTGCTCCACCTACTCTACCCTGCTCAGGAATCCAGTCCCTGCCTTGCATCAGGAGGGACACACGTTGCAGGGTTTGCTGCCGACTCTGGATGACAGCAAACTCATGCAGGGAGACACGGAAGGGGAATCCAGAAACCTCCAGCAAAGCTGGCGCTGGTTCTGCTTCACAGGCATTTTCATGGCTAGCAAAGATTTTTGTTACTGTTAATTGGTACAAGGCAAAATAATCCCAACAAAACCTATTGCAATGCTGGGTTAATCACAACACCACAAAGGGTGCTGGCAGTTAACAGCAGCCACAGCTGCAGGAATGAGCCTTTTTCCTCCATCAGTGCAATAACAATACCTGCACAGACAGCAGGTCTTCGTTACTTATGTCCCAGCAGCAGCCAGTGAATGCCATGCTCCAGACAGCCCAACATAAACAGGTAGATTTGGGCTAGGAAGGCCCTGAAAGTGCTGTGGAAGAGGCACATTCTTTCAGTGAAAGCAATGACACCACTATGCCATCAAAAGGGGCAGCTGATGGCTACCACCCACATCTAAGCCTTGCTCATCAGCAGTGGAAAACATTCAGGTGTCCTGACCCACCTCTTCCCATTGACATAGATAACATTTTTTGGACACCACCTCAACCAGACCTCTCCCTAAGACTATCTAGTTGTTTTACTGGGAAATGAAAGCCACAGGCTTTGTGTAGGTGCCTCTGTCCCTGCAAGACTTGGTCCTTCTACTGGAGACGGGAGAGGAAGTTCTGGGCATGCTGCACAGCCTACAGCCAAGGTGACAACACACCCAGCATATGGTGAGTGTGTCTGATATGTACTCAATATATTCTGTAGAGACACTGATTATATCTGAACAGTGTACTCAGGACAGATTTATACACCAAAAACTGCTTGTCTCAAGTTTGCTCCTTGCCACAAGCCAGTGGGGTGCTGCTCCAGCCAGGGAGGGTCACTGGGCAGAGGCAGCTTTGAAAGTGTTTTCAATTCTCAACTTTTTTCCCCTGAACACATCATTACCCACAGGTGTGGCCCACGTTCAGCCAAAAACTCTTCCCCTGGCTTGCTCTCAGCCCCTGCTCCACCAGCTCTGGGCTTTCCTTTTTACTTTTTCATAACCCCCAGGTTTGGGGGGTTTATGTGATTATTATTTTTTCTCCTTTTCCAGACCTACACAGACTTACAATGCAATTACCAGCAAAATCCTCCTGCCCCCAGCTATTTTGCCATTAGCTGGTTTTCCTACGGGACAGCATTGGGGCAAAGGCTGTTAGCAACTGAGGCCAAGCAACTAAACCATCACATGGGTGATCCCCCGCCTTCGAGCCCGGGGCAGCCGCAGATAACACCCTATCACCCTGTTCATCTCCAGGAGAAGGCAGCACTGTGGATAATACGCTTTGATTCAAGTACTTTATCAGTCGAGATGTTTTTTTAATTACATCTTTCTAAATATTATGCCACAGCACACATAAAGAAACACTCCCAAGGAAGTTAATTGGGATTAGGTATGGGAAGAGCAGTGGCTCTTTACCTGGAGGCTCTCTGCCTTGCAGACCGCCCTGCACAGGGGAGGCAGCAGCCCTGCCCCCACCCCTGCCCCCAGGACAGGGGGCAAAGGGTCTCACCAGGGGGCACAGGCTCTGCCAAGCATCAGGAAAGAAAAAGCCGAACACCAAAGACATTAAGCAGTTCTGCTGTGAATCTTGTACACACATGGCAAAGTATTTTTCCTTTAATTAGATTTTTCTACAGCTCAGAGGATGCTGCGGGACCATTACAATCTCTGCTACGACACAAGAAAACAAAGCTTGCAGTTCCACACTTACAACATCTGAATAACATAAATGGAGTGGCTTACAAAACAGCAATTTACCTAAGCACAATTCATACAGCCTCTGTCGTGATACATTGGATAAATGGGCTGTTAAGCCAGAAGGGATATTGGTATTCCTAAATTGCCCCAATTTTAGACACTTCAAAGCTCCACGGAAATGCCATAGTGTACAAGCATCCAGGCAATGGCTTTTCAACACACAAATATTTAAAGGACACTTCAGACGGGCGCTGCTGATGCCTGAGATGTATTCAGTGAAAAAAGCAGAAATCAAGCTGCAGCCACCAGAGAAGCAGAAACACTAAAAACCTAAAGAGAGACAGAAATGGGCACTTGCAGGGGAGCTCAGGTGCCCACCGGCACCTCAAGAGAAGCTCCGTTTAAGAAAAGCTCCCTCCAGAAAGCAGCCTTCGGGGTGGCGAGCGCAGGGGTGTTTGGGAAGGCGCTGCAGGTAGGGTCCCCCCACGGGCACTCTGCCAGAGGGTTACACTGGCTGAGCTCTGCTGCATTGAACAGTGCTGGAGTCTTTCAGGATGGCCCTCAAATTTCAAGAGCAGTGTGCTAACTTCAGATGAAGCAGAAGCATATGAAAGAAGGGAAGTTTTTAAGGTTGTCGCTATGAGAACATTACTTATTCTGCTGCTCTATGCAGGCCTCATCTCATTGCTAAGCAACGCACAGCCACGCTGACACTGCAAGCACTGGCACCTACTTTCTTTCTCCATTCCCAGTGCTGCCTCCTTGGGATGCTGCAGTTTCACCCTTGCACCTCAAGCTCCCCATTTTTCTTCTCACTGCAGCAGACCTCCACGGCTTCTCCTGCCACCACCTCCCAACACACCAGCTTGCCAGGGAGCTCCTCTCAGGGGATGCCCTGGAGCTGGCCTCCACCTGGCATTTTTGGGTTTTTTTGGGGGGTATGGGGGGTTGTTTGGTATTTGTTAAGTTGCATCCATCTGCTGCCTCATAGCACAGCTGCATGAGCAGTTGTGCTGGCCAGTTCGAGGCCAGGGGAGCACAGGAACAAGCAGGGAAGGGCCAGGAGTGCCCCAAGCCAGGATTGCCAAGTACTCTGCAACACACAACCCCGGGCTCAACAAAATCCCCAAGTACAAGACACAGCAGTTACCTGCCATAGCAAACACCAGCCAGGCCCCATCAACTGCTCTGTGCTCCTTCCAGAGAGCTTAAATGTTACTGCAGTACTACTAACATATTGGATTTGGGGAGCCCTTTGATGCCACTCCCCTTCACCTTCTTTTATCTAATCTGTTCTGAAATTCTCTTTTGTTACTGAACCCATAACCAGCCCATTTCAGTCCATATGACCCCATAGTCCGCTCACTCACATGTTTTACAGCTTCATTTTACCATGCCGGCACAAGTGTCTGAAGAAGCTTATGGCTGCGGCTTCCAACATTTCACATTTCCTTATCGGCGTCTCACTCCTCACTCATTACACTCTAAAATAAACTATAGAAAAATGGATAACACTAATACTTTTAGTAGCATGTACCTCCTCACATCACATACAAAAGGGGCTTTTCCAAATGAATGTTGCCGTTTGTATGGTAGTAGGTCTCCCCTGTGTGCAGAAATAAGCTTCCAAAATCATTCTGGCTCTTGCTTTTTTGCCTCTAGTCATGCTGGGACTCCTATTACATTTCATATCTATCTATGTTCTTTTTATTGCATATTTTCTTCTGGTGGAGTCACACACTGAAGTTTGGATCTTCATGGAATTCTTACATCTTCTCAAAACACTCTCCTCTGAAAAGCAATTTTGTAAAAAGACTCTACCTGCCTCAGCAGGTCTGCTCCCTGCATGCATTCAAAGTGCTACCTGCTGACATCAGTGACAGAAATAAGTTTTTACTGAGTTTTATTTCCACAAACTCTGTGGTTTTCACATAGCTGAGACTGAAAGGAGGTCTGCACTACCCCAAAGGTCACCACTAAGCCACTGCTACTGAAATTAAGAGGTGTCACAGGTTTTATTAATGGCTTGAGCTGGAGCTTGCTCTGAGAGTTCAGGCTGCGTTTCCAGGGATGGCAGTTAGAAAAATATTTATGCTGAAAACCACTGATACACGCCACCTCGAACCTCACTCCATTGCTATCACAAGGCAATTTTTCAGACCGGAATTGCACTTCAGAGCTGTCCGCCTTATCAGGCATTGCTTGCACTCACTGTTGTCCAACACCACAGCAAAATGTCATCTTTTTTTTCTTGGGCTCTTATTCTTCCAGTGCATTGATAAGTTTAATATTGCTCCCACTTCCTTTCTTAAATTCTGTCTAATAAAAGTGTCACATCATTCTGGCACCCAGTACCTGTTTCCTTCAGGAGTCGTGGTACTTGTACAACCAGGCTTTCATACCTGGCCCTTCCACACAGACTTCAGAGACCTCTTCAGTTCACGCTGTCTGCTGGTTTATGCATTTACAGCAATATCATAGTGGATTTGATAATGCAAAACACAGGGTGAAGCATGGGACAGGTGACCATGTAGGATGTTCCTGTGCAGCCTTTCTGCAAACGCTACAGGAAATATTTCACTGCAGCACAGGGCAGGGAAGGGGACAGCATCTCAGGCTTCAGCCTTTGTGGTGAGCTTTGATACACTGAGAAACAGGTGAAAACACTTGCAATCCAAGTCTTCAGGCTCCAACCACACAAATCTTTCCAGAGAGATACCTAAGTAAATGATTCAGACCTGCAAGGAACCTGTGCTTTTAAAAACACAAAGAACTCTGAAATGCTAAGGAAAGCCTCATGTTCCTCCACCACCATCAAGAAAACATTCCTTGCACAGGACATTTTAACAAAGACTGTTACTCTAGGCATTCCTCATGCAAGAGATATCAGTGAATGCAGTGGATATTACTGAAAGTTATAGAAAGCTCTATAGAAACAAGAAAGATTTCTTGATCTGGTTACAGGCAGCAAGAAGACAGCAGGACTTTGCTATACCTGCTCTCGGCCTCCTGGACTGTTAGAGCATCTCTCCATGGAGCCCAGGGCTGCCCTTGCTCTCCAAAGCAAGGATCGCTGTGGCCATTCCCTGACCAGTGTGTACAAACTGCCCAAAATATCTTGCAAAGCCTGCTTGGGTACAAGGCTGCTTCTCACATGACAACAGCATCACGTCTACAGCAGTGCCCACCTGTACGAGAGGAAAGCAAAGATGGGAAGAGCAGGACAGCACAGGGATGGCGATGGCAACGAGCTGCCCTAATTTAATGCTATTTTAGTGAACTCTCTCTAAAATCTGGGACTATGACATGATATATCAGGCATCCCCACATCCAGCATGCCACCACATCTAACCTACCATTATGAATATTACCGACCCTGAACAGTGCTAGTATTAACTTTCTTTAAAACTACAAAAAATGTCTTCTGTCTAATTCTAATATATTTAATGAGGCACGCAAATAAATTTTCAGAGCTCCCACATACAAGTATGTCCATAATATAAAGCTTTGCAATTCACAAAGCACTTCTTCCCAAAATTCACTCCAGGTACCTTAAGTATTAACTATAAAATACAATGGCCATATCTATGCAACATTGCATAGTTTTAGTGGATAAGCATAGTCCATTTGGAATTAAATCAGTTACACATATTAAGTCTTCATATTTTAACACATCAATTTAAATTCAATATCAAAATTAAATAACAAATTTTGTTCCAAATCATTATGAGCAAACTCAAAATATGGTGGGGTTTCCATTTCCTTTTTGAAGGCAGCAGATACAATTTCTCAATACTTGAATGGCAAATGAAGAGCATAACCTTGTTTCAGGAGGCTCCTTCTCTTGCAGGTTTTAAATAGACTGTCACGAATGCAGACCTGCAGCTCCTTCCTGCATACCAATGTAAAGCTCTATGTGCACTACCTCATGGGCTGAAAAAGAGACTCAGGACTTAGCAACTTCCCATTAAAACTAAAACCAGTTTTAAAGCAAATGTCACAGCCAACTCAAATCTACCCAAATTAATAAAAATTGTCTATTTTCTATTCTGTTTCAAAATCAAAGAAGTCTATGGTTGCTTGTAATAATCCTAGGAAAAGGCAGCTGTATAGCAGAGCACCAGCCTGTTAGTAGCACTCTTGCTTTCACAGTTTTACCATTTTCCTTGGTATAACTGCTTGGAACAGAGAAGCCCCTTTCATTTGTGCTCAAGTTTGATTGATGAGGAACAAGACAACCCTTCTCCTGGGTAATTACAATTTATTCTCTCTCTCTCTCTCTCTCCCCTCCCCCCCCCTTTTTTTAAAATATTTCCTTTTACTTCATTATTTTTTTCTCTGAAAAATAAGTAAATAAAACCACACCTCCATTTAGACTGTGCCCAGCCCAGACCCAGTCAATCCAGCCTCCAAGAGCACACCCTGACGACATGCCCCCTGCTACGGAGGGTGCAGGGAGTGGGGGCCCAGCACCCAAACCCCGCTGCTGGGGGCCCTGAACCACAACTGCAGCACTTCCAGCAAGGAAAGAAACGAAACATTTTGAAACCCATGTGGAAAGCAGAGAGATACCCCTCCCAGGACACAGATTCCTCTGATTCAGGCACCAGCCACCCATTGCACCCAAGCCAGGCTTTCAGATGTACACTGTGGTCCTGAACCAAGGCCAAGGACATTGTTATCGCTTCTCTTTTGGTATTAAGGAATAACAGCTTGACATATTTTGCATGAATTAAGGTATGCCTCTTAAATAAATGAAACCTAACTTTCAGTTCTAAGGAAATACTACAGCACTGCAAGTCTCCATTCAAATGCATCTCTGAAAACATAGCCTGCAGGAAAATAAATATTGCTTGGTTTAGCAGTGTGTCACATGAATTTTAAAAAATATAATTTCTCATCTCCCTGAAAACCCACCAGCTATAAGGATATGCTAACCAACAGACACCATGCTGCACTATGCTGATCAAATCAGAAAAACAATTTTACTAGTCAGTGAAAAAATGGCAGTACTTCACCTGCTAGTTCTCACCCAGACAGCCAGCTAAGCCCTTGAGATCTATTCCTTGGGAGATAAGCAAAAGCAAATGCATAATCCAAAGCAACAGTTCCTTTCTTTACATTTAATCTACCCAGTCTTGCTCTCTGCAAGCTAGCCCTCATGCCTTGTCAGCTCATCCCATTTCTAAAGTGCAATGCACAGTGCCTCTCCAGACAAAGGATGGTGCTGTTAATGGATGCTTAATATGTCAAAAGCATTTATTTTTAATTAACAACACAGAGCTTGACATCATGGGTAATTCACTACCCACACATCTGACTAATACACTGTCTCCAGACCAGCTGAAGAGATAAAAACCTCACAAAAATAATAAAAGCAGCTTTTTTTAAATCCAAGCACAAAAGAGCTTTAGATACACAGCTGGACAGTAAGCACACATTATTGTTGTTTCCTACAGTGGCTTTTCTCATCAGCGAGGTGGCCTTTTCCAATCACATATTATAGAATAAAGAGATTTACAAATCAAGAGCATCAGAGAGCTGCTAGGCAGGGAAATCGCAGAGTTTTTGCTTATCTCAGTACCTTAGCAGCATGTACACTGCATAAAATACAATGTTGACATTCTGCCAGTAAAACTGTGGGAACTCAAGCATCAGATTGTTTTCTCTTCTCACAGTTTCTGGGCTTTTCAAACAAAAATTTAAAGCAGTAGATTAGGTAGGGGTGATTCCCATTGAAACCACCAAGCCACATACCCATCCCTTCTTATTCAGGAGATGCGAGAGCCACGCTCAGAACAGAGTTTGTGTAAGTTTTGCTCCTGTCTCAGGGTTACGGTTTGGAATCTAAAATACAAGGAGATCAAATTTAGGAGAAATATAATTTGGTCCCATAAGTTTCCTCCATACATGCACGATAAGAAACCGGGACTGCTGCAGGAGGAGTGTGCTTTCCTTCAACACATGCATGAGCTACAGAAGAGGAAACCTCTGGCCAGCTGCAGGACAAAGGTGGGCAGAGAGCACCGAGGCTGCGGTGGGGCTCTGCCCACAGGAGATCACCTGGCTGTGCCATTGTGCCAAGTCCCCACTGGAAGTCACCACAGCGGTAAGGTCAGGTAGGCTAGAACAGTTCTGTTTTGTTAAAGCATATGATTAAAGAGTTTATTCTTTGTGGGGCTGGAGGCAGGCATGGACTTCAGGGCTGGTTTGCCAGGAGGCTTGAGGTTTGGATGCAGAGATTCAGGGCAGGAGCACCCTAAACAAGTGCACACAGAGGATGGAGGTCTAACCCCAGAGGAACAAAAGGCACAACAGATTCAGATCCAAATTGGGAGGGATAAGAGAAGAGGAAGGAAGGTAAACAGATACATCAGAAAATTTCCATTTGAAGTGTAATTTAACAAGTCTTGATAATCCATTTTCCTCAATTAAATCAATGAGGTGAGCTGGGCCCCTAAGCCAACAGGTCCTCATGTGGCCAGTCTCTTCTCCATTTAATCTGTAAAATATCACCTATGTCGTGTTTACACCATAATATATGGCACTAATAAATGACATTTCAGATTGCAACACAATATTGAATAGAACATAAAAGTAGTCAGAGAAACAGTGGCCTGCATGTGCAAGCAAAAATAAACCCTAGACCAGCAGGAAAAAGAAATACATAGTCTTTAAATACATGTTCTTTATTCAAATTCTGTTAAGTATTATGAAGTGATCTTAAACATCCAAGACTCAAATGACCTATAAATATAGAATTAATACAACTAGTTAAGAGCCAGGTTGGTATGTTTATGGATGAGCTTGGGCACAAAGGAAGCAGTGAAGATAAAACCAAACAGAGAAATACAAGATGTAAAATGTCTGGGGGGACTGCAAAAGGACATGGAATCTGGCTGCTTGCTCCCACCACCCCCCTGGCACTGCAGAAACCCAGTGAAGGAACCTGTGGGCTGGAAAGACTCACAGGTCATGATTGTCAGTGAGCAGCATTAACAAGCATAAGGGAGATTTTACATCACTTGCTTCAACATATTGCAAACATCTTTAAAGATGCATCAGCTTATTCCAAGATTGTTGTTAAAACTATCCCAAAAATCTCATGATGAGTAAGAGCTGGAAGCCTTCAAAACCAACAGATACAGCCCCACACCATGCCTTACAAGAAGCACAAAGGGAAGGAAAACTGCTGCTACCCATGCAAAAAGCCCAGAGAGCAGCAACCCCTTCCTGGGTGAGGGCTCGCGGGCACAGCCAGCCTCTGCTCCACACACCCCAGGTGCTCCACGGGAGCCCTTCTCTACCACAGGCCCTGCACCACTGGGGTGCGCCATACCAAAACCCCATCGCAGGGGAGCATAGGCATGATCCATCAGAATTATTTATTTACAGAAAAGAAGCCAGAGGCAAGTCTATCCTAAAAGCTGCTGGGGAGGCCATTAGGCTAAAACATATAAATTCTGTTCAGTATAAATGCACAGAGATGCAATACACTCCCAACCCCACAATATATGAAGGCAAGGTACACTCAAACTTCACTACAATGAACAGGAAATGCTCTAGAGATAAGAAGTTGTATGCAAATATTAAACAAAGGCTTCCTTGTTCCAACCCTGTTAACTGACAGTCACTGAGAGCATTCAATTGTTATGATAATATTGAGTATCCAGCAGGAAGGTCCAGAAAGATGCATGCAGTGTGAGAAGACAAGAAAGCTATGTGAGAGGGAGCAGTAGACACCTGCACAAGCAAAGGCTTTCAGAAGTCTTCTTAGCAGATAGTGAGGTGTCACCAAATACTACCTACACCCACACTCTTCTTACAACATGCTGCAAAGCAACTTGGAGAGGGAGCCTCGGGGTACTTATAGCCTTCACTCAAACTACACCTGAAAGGTTTTGCTTTTCCAGCCAGGGAGGATATCTGGCCCCAATACTGTATTTAGTTTGACAGAACTGCTGCACAGCAGCCACGCACTGCTGCACAGCAGCCAGCAGGCACAAAACAATGCAAGTGTCAGGTACTCACACGCATCCATCCCCGCCAGTTCCTGCAAGAGAAAGGCAATGATGAACACAACATTGCTCCCCAACCGCAGCCCCCCTGCCCTGGCCTTTTTCACAGCACACAGGACAAGAGATACAGCTAAATAATGGAAATCTCATCTATTGCATCACATACTTGGTGACTTCACTGTGTTATACTGAGCACTGGAAATAGCTGCCTTGGCCAGGAACCTAAAAAATTGGATTATCTCCAATAAAGTCCAGTAATACTGATATTCCCTACTGAAGTCAACACCAGTCCCAGATATGCGCAGCAACTGAAAGAGGAGAGAAGCCTCCCTTTCCAGCAGGTACAGACATCCAAAACAGCTCCAAGGCCTCTTTTCTCTTCAGACTGCACTGCAAGATAAGTGATGCCGCTTTGATATTAATGGCTTGGAAAGCTCACCCGAGAGCATGGCAACTCCAGCAAGGAAACGTGGGTCAATTCTCAGAGTCCCTGAACTGACGCCTTTGTAGAAGCTGAAGGCAAAAAGAGCCCACCAAACAGAGAGCTTCAGGAGGTAGGTAGGTATGTGGCCTTTGGTTGTGACCCATAGCTTCTCCCTGATGAGGCAGAAAATGGAGATGGATAGAGCAAGGGATCAAAAGGAAAGCAGAAAAATAGCATGAAAGGGGCTGAATGGTTGAAATCCAGAGTATTTGGGTTAAATGAGGTCAGCATATCAGGAATGATCCCCTGGACTCAGCACCGCTTTCAGTAGTTCAGTCAAGCTCTACCAAGAGCCAACCAACACCTGATTTTGCTTTGACCTTAGGTGTGGATTAGCTGGAGAAAACAAAACCAAAAAAGCCACAGATGAGTTCTCATGGCTAAGCCAGCATACATAGTTTTATATTTAAAGTCTTTTATCAATTGGTGACTTTAGCATAGCAACTGTATTTGCAGAAATCCTCATCTGTATGGTCTTCCAGCTCTGCCGTGGCCTCCATGAACTTAGCGAAGGCAGCCACCTCCTCAAAAAGCCATGTTTTCACAGTGCACTCTGAAGCCCTGGCCAAGCAGCACTGAGCTACAGCAAGGGCAAACTTCTTTTTTGGCTCCTAGCAGAAAGAGATGGCAAAATTAAAGTCCCCATAAACAAAGCTGGAAGTCAGAAACAGAGGACCAAAAAATCAGTAGACCTCATGCTTTGAGTAACTAGGAAACTGCACAGCCCAGATCATGCTAAGAGAAAGACAACAACATGCAAAATCCTAGCATAAGTTCCTAAATATTCACATCACTATCGCCTCCCAGAAGGATGAATTTCTTTTTCTCCCCATAGGTGGGAAAATGCATTTTGTTTCATCAGTAAAATGTATTTTAGCCCCTATCTGCACCAAAAACCAGGATGCACAATAAAAGGCAAAACTATGACTGTAAAATTATAGAAATAACATAATTAAAAATCTCATACAATGTAATCTGGTGACTGATAATGTGATAATCCTGCTCCCATGCCATCAGTGCTGTGGCACTGCTAGAACAAGGAAACACCACTTGGAGAGGGAAGCAAAGTAAACGCACTCACCGTCCTGCAGGCTCCAGTCCCCTGAAATTCAGGGTCAGTGCAGACCCTGTGTGTGCGGAGACAAGCAGCTGTCAGGTAACACCTCGGGCTGCAATTCAACTTAATACCGATGTTCTGGATCACTCTTTAGGCAGTCCAGCATCCAAGCTCCATGGCACAAACAAGGATCCATAAAGCAATTCGGTGCCACAGCAGAAACTGGCAGCCTCCTCCACAGTCTGGGCAGTTACATCCCGTGGGACAGACCAGTGCCCACAATTGGGAATTCAGTGTCTGGCAGTCATTCTCCCTAGGGAGGATGAAGTAAGAACACAAACTTAGAGGCATTGTAGAGAAAAGTGAGTCCAGAAGATGGAAATCCAGAACACCATTATAGATATCTCTGCTGTCACAAGCAAAAATAATTTAGTGTCGTGTTACAAGTTTACAACCAGCTGCCATATTAACATATGACTGAAGGCTTAAAAGGTCTTAAGGGTGAAATATCTTATTAGCAACACAAGAAAAAAATATTCTGCAGATAACTGGTGATAAATGGTTTCTGAAAAGTTTCACATAAATAAGCTTGAAGTTGCAATTTTTCAGCAGTGCTGTCAGTATCACACCAGAGCATGTCAATGAATATCGTATTTGTCTTTTGGACGCTTTTTCATTTGAGATTTGTTTTGTTTTAGCAGTGAGACATGATAGGAAAAATAACTCTTTGTAGGATTACATTTCACTTTCTAACAAAAAGTAAGTATTCTCACTAAAGTAGGGAAAATGGGAACATTGTATTAGTTAATCCTGTTTGAGACAATTCCTTTAGTTATTAATCATTACTTCTATTTTTGTGTCATACTAGAGGGATATAAATAAAGATTAATAAATTCTCTAATAAGATTTTGCTCGTGACTAAATCAAGCAAAAGGTAACCTGGACAACAAAAGAGTAGCTGATTTTTCTATCAAAAAACATTTACCTGACTTTATGCATTTCCTTCTCCTATATACAGGTATGGGTTGCAACTATCAAATGCAACTGCCAGAAATCAGCAGTGCAACCCATACTAAACAGCAGTGTCAGGCAAAAACTGTTCGTTATGCAATGACTAATGCCACGGGGGATCGCTGGAGTAGCGGCAGGATTATTGATCCATGCTGGACGAAATGGGAACTGCAGTTGTTAAAAAAACAGAATTCAGATTTTGAATGTGTTAGTTCTAGTTCCAGATGGGTTTGTCCATCCACTGATCTGCCCTATCAGTCTACGCTATGTTGGATCCAAGCACCAGAAAGTTGGTTTCTTTTTTCCAATTCAGTCTTTGAAATGGGAGATTGTCCTGGGACATTTCCAGACCTAAGCCCCAAATTCTGCTCTGAGCCTGACCTGTTTAATTACCTCTTCTGCCTCCAGACCTGCACTCACCTACCTCCTGGTTACTGTACGTCGTCAGCTCATTGCCAGAGGGACAAACTGTGGGGTTCAGAGGGAATAAACTGAAATTATTTAAGAGATGGATGGAGTTGGTGTATTAAAAAAAAAAATTAGTTAATTTTAGCTGCACCATTGTGCATACTAACTTGTCTGAACAGCACAGGGGAAGTCACTCTAAAAGTATCTGGAGGGACTAAATACCCAGGGTGCACTATTCAGAAAAATAAGGGAAGAGTACTGGAATTAATATTAAAGATGAGCTGCCAAGTATTTTAAAAACACTCTTCTTTTGCCTGAATTTGTTTCTTTATGTGGGCTTGAAAGACTGTCTAGAATGGCTTTGCTGGATTTGTTCTTTGTTTTATCCTTAAAAATATTAGGAATGCCAACACTAGCCTGTTTTTCTACACAATTATTGAAGATCCCAAGGATGTATTTTTAAGTCAAGCCTTAAGGAGAGATGCTGGATTTTTAGCAAAGCCTTCCTTTCTCTGAAATGTTAATTAGCCACTGAAGTGGAAAAAAATAGGAAAAAAGCAAAAAGCAGAAATTCACAATATTTCCCTCTCAACCTTTCCCTTTTAAGCACAGAGCTTTTACTTCTTTTCTTCTTGAAACTTTACCTTCACATAATTTCTCAGGTTTTTGTAAACCAGACACCTAAGAAGTTTAAAATAAATACCCTTCAGCCCCTAAAAGCCTTTTTCCAGCTACCAATATCTAATTCATGACGTGGTCTAGCTTATTAAGGAAGCCGACAGAACCCTATTTTCAAGGTATTTAGAAATTAAATAAGAGAATATAATTCTCAAATTCCCTATGATTTGTCATTATAAACATCCATTCTCACAGCCCTTTGCTCATGTTGGAAACATATAATGAATTCTGTGAAAACGACCCTGACTGACAGTATTTCCAGACAAGCTATGAGCCTGTCCTTTTTAGTACGAGGCAACTGCTAACAAGTAAAGTTATTCAGCTAATTGTACAATAGTATTCTAAAAACTCAGTGTGGGACTTTCCCTTAATGGCTTCCAGCTCTCCCTTTCCAGCAACAACTTGAACAAAAAAAAAGGCATCATGATATAAAGAACAGATGAAAGGAAAACCAAGGGTCTGCAATGGCCCTTTCATCTGCAGGTCTTCAAAAATAACTCTAGGGCAAAGACTTCTGATTCCTCCTGAAGCAACTGAGACCCAGCAGCAGCTTTGTGCTGTAAATAAGCGCAGCAGCAGAGACCTGGTGGTACCTTGGGCTGGAGTTTGGAAAATGTTGCATCCCACTAGAAACTTTTTAGGGAAAGTTTTCTTCCGAGAAGTTTACGTTGGGACAGGATTTCTTTTCAAGAGAGAAGATGGCAACCCTGGTGTAACTAACTCCAGCTAATCCAAATTTATCCTAGCTACACCTGCATCTCACACTGCCTGCAGAGAGCAAATGGCAGAGGCAGGCAGGAACCCAGAAACAGAGAAGAGGCAGAAGCCTGGCTGGAGCCCTCCCCATGCCCCCGGCTCCAGACTCGGCTCTGCAGGGCTCACGAGTGTTAAACCCATACTTACAAGATGCTGCTACCAAACATAACTTCCCCCAGTGCCCTTACAGAGGTCTATTGCACATTTCCAGTGTCAGGAAATGTTTTTTTCTAATTTTAAGCACAGGTTCAGCACACACCAGAGGTGGACACAGCCAGCTGGAGAGGGTTGTGCCATACAGGATGAGCACTGGTGCTGATGGAGGAGGCATGACTCCCCCCAGAATCCACTCTGCGACATGCACTTCCTTGCAACAGACACCGAGACCAATTTCATTTGTCATCTGAGCCATGCAGTAGATTAATTGTTCTCTGTTTGATGCAGGATTTCAAACTCCCTTTTCTTTTGGACTGCATCTGGCAAACAGATACACACCTTGAAAACTGAGCTTTCAATGCTCACCTTGGCTAGAGCCGTTCAGCCTGCGCCTGCACTCATCATCCACAATATCTGCATTGCTAACACAAAAGCACCACTTTCATATCTACAGTCCTAATCCCACAATAAATAGGCTTTTTTTGCAAATAAAGTCATTGCCAAGTAGTATACTATCTGGCTCTGCTCTGTTTAACTGAATAATTTGCTAGGACTGAATTACTATAGCCTGTATTAAATGTTGAGATTATCAAACATGTGCTTGTACTGAATTAATATTTTATCACTCCTGAGTCCTGTGTGGGCTGGCTGTTCTCCTGGAGTGCTTTAGCACCATGGAAACGTTGGGAGATATTTTCTCTTAATTGCATGAATGGTTGACAGATAACAGTACAGTACCATGGAATTAAGCCCCGATTGCTGATGAATTCTGATGAGCTGCTGCACTGTTTCTGTTGTTTTAATTTTATTTTTAAACCTGGCAACACCTGTCCTTGTCCATTATAATTTCTGAAAGCTTTGATGTCAGCAGGTATTTGTATGACAGGTAGTATATAATTACCACAACTACAACTCACACAGAGGTGAACCCTTTAAACTTAAGGGAGAATTTCAGTTAAGAGAGAAAATAATAAAAATGTCTTGAGTTATCAAAAACTCTAATGAAATGTTTCTTTTCCTTTAAATTTGTATTTTTATGGCAAGGCTAATTCACTAAATAACCACCCCTTGGTTTTAGAATTTTCAAGAAAATAGTGTTTAAGCACTATTATTCAAAACTATTGTCAGCAAATACAGGTAGCTGGTTATAAATCAACTTTTTTTATTTCTCAGGTTAGAATTGTTCAATATCTTGTAGGACAGAGCCCTAGAAATCACTAAGCATTATTATATAATGAAGCAGTTTTGCAGAGTGCCTTTTTTGTTAAGCATAGTTTGTGCTGCATGATTCACCCTACTGTAACTGTTCAGGATGCATATTATATCTTTGCAAAAATATTTTATCTGCCCATATAAGTTTGTGACACACACTTTCTCTGCATCACTTGTTCTGCATTACAGGGTATTGCTGAAGTATCCCATGTACATTTGCTCAACATCCTGTGACTGTTTGATGGATAACAAATTGTAGTAATTATCCCTAACAATACAAACAAAAGGCAACTGCATTCTGCAAATGAGACAAGACATATAGTACCAAAACTAAGCACAGCAACAATCCCTTTCTGATGCCACAATAAGCATCTACTGCTAGCGCTTGCAGTTGAATAGACAAGCTTTACAGCATGCTGGAAGGCTGATGACACGGGGACAGGAGTTCCGCAAAGCACCTTCCACTTACAAATACAGCAGTGTTTTCCTGAAGTGTGCATGCTTCAGCTTGTCACTGCTGGGTTCGGGACTAGATAGTTCAGCCTGCTCTTGGGGTTGGTTGGACCGGTGTCTATCAAAATCAGAACAAGAAGGAACAACAGGTTTTGGATTGGTTTTAATTAATTTTCACAGGAATCTTGTGTAACCAGCAAGCTATATTCCTTAGGACATCAGAAATCATGTAATGAATTTCACTAAATTGCATAAAGTTTTTGCCATTTTACAAGAGCAGAGCATTAAGTGTCATATCACCAAAGCTGTGGCTGAGTCTCAGCCCCAAATTAAATACCGGTCTAAATCCATATTCTGAATCTAATCTGTACCCATATACTGCTTCAAGGATCCACTGCTCCTCAAAAGTCTTCTTGGCACTTTAAACATAGCAAGCTCTGAAGTATTTTCAAAATACTTTCCTGGTTTTAATCAGAGCACATACGGAGAAACTGAACTCTGTCTATAGGTGACAGACAGATAGTCTGGAAGGGATCGACAGATTTTTATTCACCCTGCCTGAGCAGGGAAATGGAGCACATGATAAAGGGGCAGGTTTGAGAACTGGGAGGATCATGTGGTCATTGTGCCCACTTGCTTCACAGTCTCTGCCAGAACTCCCAAGCAGTCCTTATATAAGAAACCAAACTATATTAATGCCATTTATCATTATCATTAATATGCCATTAGAAACTTCCAATAAAACAGTTTCTTTTTTTTTAAATGAGATGGCTTTGAGTCAAATGCCAGATTTGAAATGAGATGTTTCTGAAAACCCATGCAATTCCAGTTCTGTATTTGGGTCTAAACCTAATCTTGTCATTGTGCCCTTTTTTAAATACACAGCGGTAAAGCCTGGATCTAGTCAGGATCTCAAATTTCTAGTGTTCAAAATCCAGGTTTGAGCTATACACTCTGAACTCATCTCTGCTACCAGTGAGGGACAGTATCTACAAACAAAGCCTTTAGGAAAAAATAGACTATTGTATATCCATTCCTCCCCGTTCCCCATGTCACCAGGCAGCTCCTTACAGACTAGAGCAGGAACAGTGTCCACCTCTCCATCTGGAGGAGGCAGGACACTGTCCTACAGGTGCTGCTGACCCCAGTAACAGCAGGACAGGTTGCCTACTTTCATAATACTCCACCTTTCGTGCTGTGATACAACAGCACAAAGACATTAATAAAAACGCACTCAGATAGGAATGCAGTGCTGCTGAATCCTCAGAATTCTTGCTTTTAGAGAGCCAAAGGCAACAGGCCTGAATTTGCTGCCACAGGTGCCCCATACACAAATGCACACACATTTACTGCAGCTAGGTTTACATGGAGCTGTACAAACAGCACAGGCTCTCTTGCCCTGGGAAGACACAAGTAACAGCAACACAGCCCAATGCTATCCAGCCCCCTGCAAGAGCTGGGTGTTCCTGCTGCTGGGAGTCCTCGAGATCACCCCCTCCTGCATCTGGTTACTGCATACTTTCCTTTGAAAACAACAAGGCAACAATTATGTTTTAAAAAGGTCTAAATTCAGTAAAGCAAGAGCTAAACATGGCCATGATCATTTCATAATACATCTGTTTATTCTCTACAGTTGTTAAGAAAATGACACTATTACCTATATTTTAAAACACAGTAAACTACCTTTAAAATGCTCATCTGCTGAGGGAAGAGTTTGATTTTCCATGACAGTTATGGCCCAAACAGAAGAAAAGCTTTTTATCAGCCAAATAAGAAAGTTCTATTGTTAGTTAAACAGCAGTCATTTCTTCTGTGTTTACAGGATTGTAGGTAAACACATATTTATGAATTGTCACTCTCCTGTGAGGGAAGCCTCCCCTGAACAATAGATTCCTATTTTCTTAAAATTTCATCTATATGAGGACAGAAGAGTCATGATCTAAAGGCTTCAGAAGCTGAACTGCCCAAATCTGGCACTTCCAAGAAGAAATGTTCAAAGTGTTGCATAGTGTTTAACTTGCACTGAAATCAAGAGTAGCTGAGAAGCTAAAACCTTGCATGTGCTTTGAAAGTGCAGGATTAATGTAAATATGGCACGGCTTTGTCTGATCTTGAGTAGAAAAGCGTTTAACACTCTGTGCAGCTTCTACCTAGCCTGAATTCAGATTACAGATTTAAGGAGCATTTCTGTCAGCTCCTATGCACAACCCCCATTAACAGCAATGTTAATGCCCTGCAAACAATAATGTGAACATTAATGAAAGAAACTATTGCACAAATGGAGAAATAGACCCCTTTGGGTGAAAAGCAGAGCTTGGTGCGGTGACTAGCCTATGGACATCTGTGACAAATAGCCGGGTAAGCAGACATTTGTTCTGCACACACGAAGCTGAAAATATATGTAACTGGCAATGCAAAAGCATGACTCCTTCAGATTGCTCTTTGACTATATAAATGTGGGTAGTTTGGCACATTTCCATCAGCATCATTCAAGTTTAAATCAAATAAATTTTCAACATATTACTACACCACTTCTGGCATTGCTGAATCTGCATACATATATCTAGTCTAAAATTAGAGTTGTTGGAAGTACATTATCGGGGGAAAAAAAATATGGCTGAAAAGAATGGATGCCAAGCTAATTACAGATGGGGCTGGTTGTATTTCCTGTTACTTTGATTGCTCAACACTTAAGACTGGGTCTTAACAACACTTAAGAAAGAGGTCTCTCATCAGAAAACATTTGGTATTCCATTGCTGTTCCCATTCTACTTCAGATAGAAAAGAGAGTGCCTATAATTTTTAAATACAAGCCCAGAGGAAAAAAACCTCACTTTCCTAAAGCAGCATTTAACCTTGAGTTCAGGCACTCGTATGAGATAGATGAGAGCTCCTAGGCAGACCAAGGACATGACCTCCATCTACCATAATCTCTATGCTACTAACTATTCTGGACAGGATGTCTCCAAGTCATTCCTGTTGGACTGTTTTACTGCTCATAAATATTCACCAGGCCAGAAACAAGCTGAAGAGAAGCCAGGCCATGAATATCTTAGACAGGATGGCCAAAGAGACTAGAACAACAGAATTTTGAAGGAAAGATGCACTTGAGGCATATGCCTAAGGTGAGAGGAGCCAGACTTCAGAGATGGATGCAAAGGTTTGTATTTATTAGGATACACCACCAAATGGGGTCCAACATGGAACATGAGACTACTATAAGTTCCCTGCTGTCCTCTGGAGCAGTTCCCAATTCTATCATGTTGGTTTCTTTGCTGATCTGTCCCTCTCCTTCCATCCTTCCTAGGCTCTCTGGTTATTCATGAGAGTCTTCCTAACCCAATTATTTACAGAGAGGACCAAGGCTTTGCCTCCTCAGCTGCCCCAACAGCTGGCACTAAACCTGGAGCAGTCCTAGAATTTCTTCATGTTCTCAAGCTCATCAGCTCAGTTAATGGTTGAGCAATTCTTTCAGTCTATCAAAATCTACTCTGCTGAAATGGAGAACTTATATTTAGCCTTCTATTTAAACAAAATAACCTACTATTGCATGAAGGTCATTTTTAACAACAAGCTCCAACAATTTTAGAATAGCATCTCTTCTTTTTGAGTCAGTGAATATTTATTTTAAAAAATTGTTGGCTAGAAACTGAATAGTTGTAATCTGATATAAAGGATACCAGCTGATAATAGTGTACAGTGACCTAGAAAAAAATTAAAAAGACTGATATTTTTGTCCCTAGCTTACGAGCAAATTAAGTACAAAAATTTGAAGAAGTTTAACTCCATACCACTAACTCAAACCCTACTCATAGTAAATTACACTGCAGCATTGCTATGAGTCTGTGGCAAGTATGCAAGAGTTGCATTGACAGAATGCTCATGGAAAAGTACTGCCAGTGCTAGAGCCTGCACAGCGAGGATAATGCTGTCCCTGACCCCAAACAGTGAACAGTTACAAAAATGCCTTCTTTTTTGAATGTATATTGAAATGAACTTTCACATTAATGCAACAGAGTACATGTGACAAGCAGTATCAACTGCACAATGCTTTATTTTAGCTTTACAAGAATTAGTATGTATGTTATGAAGATCAGAATCATTAGGCAACGCAATAGAAGTGTAAGTGGGCTTCCTTGGGGCAATGGGGCAAGGGAGAGGCAGCAGCAAAAACCTCAACAGCAGCCCTCTCTCTCATCAGAAATAGGGGTACTGGTATGTTAATTGTGTGAATGTTTATCAAGCCTCTCACTTCCTCAGTGTATTAATCCTGTCCTTGTTTCACATGGCCAATTTGTTCCTTCCATCTTCCCTCCAAGATTTTTCTTAGAGTCTGTTGTTTCTAATCAAATCATGGTGATTTTCAAGTGGTTTTCTTTTTATTTAGAAGATTACATTTTTTTTCTGCATTAGCCCTCCAAGATAAATACTTGCATAAATAAGGTCTATCTTCTAGAAACCTTCTGCATACACACCACCTATGGATCAGGAAGAAATACAGTAATAGAGACGCCAAAATCACAGAGGAAGGAGATGGACAGAGCTTGTTGCTACAGCATAAACTTTGTATTGTCACTTATTTTCTGCCAGTGCTGCCAGTCCAGGCAGCTACTTGTACAGATGCTTTGGGACTCCCTCCACATGGACTCGACTTGCCTGGCTGCCCCTTCTCCTTGCCAGGAGGCTCCATAACCGGGGAGGGGACAGGAGTGATGCAAGGGCTTTCACTGTGGCTACTGCTTCCATTGTCTTCTCCTTTTGTCCAAGGAGGTACTCTGTTTTCCGGTAGGACAAAATCAGATGATTATTTCAAGGTCAGTTTTACAGTGTTCATGAGAAACCCAAATAGAAGTGGCACCTGACCTTACCACTAAACTACAGCACACAAGAAGTTTTCAGAACAAGACTAACAAGGGATGGAGGAACATATGCCATGTCACTTTTTCCATTGACTAGAATAATTTTTTTTTTTTTAAATTTGAATTCCTACTTGAGCTCCTGCTTTAAATCCCAGCCTGTAAACAGAAAGCTATGGACTGCTGATTTCAAGGACTTTTCAATTACCTCTTTTTCTCATAGTCTTCTCTGGCTACTTCCCAGACTTTCAGGAAGGCTTTCATGTCCTTACAGGGCCTGCAAGATATTTGGCCAAGGAGATCTGGACCATATCAGCCTACTTGAGGAGCTCAGGGACCACACACAGCAGCTACAACTACCTCTGTCTGCTACTGAGCATCACTGCATGAATCATTCTCCCCGAGCAAGATGGTTACCAGGATGCCAAGCAAGATATCTTTGCAGATTTCAGCCTGTGCCAACATGAATTTGAACAAATACTTTCCTTATAACATGATGCCTAAACCACCTTTTTACAAGCAAAAACTTTAATTTTATAAAATGATGCCTAATGAGTCAAAGTGTTCATAAGTTCTCTTTGGAAAAAAAAGGGCTCATCTCTTCTTCTCTGTGGGGACAAAGCAGCAACAGACCACCAAATGCAGTGAAAATATTAGATGGAAAGGACTGGGTAGCTGGCAATAATAGCCTTGCTACTGTACAACAGATCTGTTTTATATTGATGACATAGTACTCTTACACCCTGGCTGCAAAAGTAATGTGAAAATTGCATGAACATATATTAAAATCAACATGTTATCACTAAGTTGCATTTAACAAATAAAGCAGTTTTCTTTGCTCCAGCTGGTCTTAGAAACAACTTTTCATTATTAGAAAAAAGCAACACCACCACCGTGTGGCAGAAATCAATCACATCACAAGGAAGTGATGCAGAAAGACAGGACTTGAATCCAGAAAAGCAAGGGCTTGCTCCATTTTCTTTTTAATTAGTCAGACATCCTACAGCAGGGTCCTGAATTCACTTGAAGAAAGCAAGGTTTCGTATGGGTATATATAGACTTCTGCTATTTTCTCCCTATGCAGCACAGGGCATCGTACTCTAAACTCAGTGTCATGGATTACTTGTCTGCTTTGACTTGCTAGATTACATTGCAGTTGTCCCCAGTTCTCATTACATTTTTCAGGTATTAAGAGATACAAGACTATGGCTATCATACAAAGGTATGCCTATACCTTTGGGGGAAATGGGGAACATACACTATCAAATAAACACCAGTGGAATTATAAGGTTGGAGCAGGGGTAGACTGTGGCCCTACAGTTCACCAGCTGGTTTTTATATTGGCCACATTCTTCCAAGCAGCTGGGTAGAAACAGGTTATTTTCAAAGCTTTAATGTAAATTACAATAAAGCATTCCATGAACAGGATGGAAACAACAGCTCACACCCAGGTAATAAGCTAAGTAATTAGGAAATGAGCTTTCCTAGCTGCAGCAGTCCCAGGCAGAAGGCTTGCTCTGAGTCAGCTTCCAAGGAGCTCCATCTACACCAGGGTGCCCAAGGAGTGCAATTTCCCCTCACATCTTCAACAGAGACGTCGTCTGGCTGGGCACGTGTCTCCCCCTCCAGCCAGAGCTCGCATTAAAGCTGCCTGCACGCAACTCCTTGAACCCTCACATGTGAGAATGTATATCTACCTGATCTCAGACCCAGTAAGTGATCATTCGCCAGTGTGAAATAGATCCTGATGTGGTTGGATCCAGGAGACTAACCAGGCAGTAAATCCTAGTGATTTCATCTCTCATGCATGAACTTCCCAAACATCTCTGCAGAAATTTGTAGCATTTGAAAAGACCATGGGCTACTCCCAAGAACAATCTGTGCTTTGTGTTTTCTTGATATGTTCTCCTATTGTTTTTTTCAAGTTGTTTGGATCTTCTGATCCAAAAAGCCTTTATTAGGTCAAGAGATACCTGTATTTCAAATTCTCAATTAAAACAGTGCAGCCTCAGATGATGGAAGCAGCACCACTAACACCAGCAGTAACAACCTTAAGGCTGTGTGTGTGCAAAAGCTACTCACTTTGTGCTGGAGTCCTTTAGACACTACAGAAGATCTAGGAAAATCCTGAAAAAAAAAATCTTTGTAAATATTTAGTTATATTTCCTAGTGATCAAGACAGTTTCTTCCTTGGTTCCTGCCAACATCCCCTTTTCCAGACTGTTGTTTAACATGCCTGACAGCTGCCACCTTCCACTTGAGGAACATCTGCATTTCAGAGACTTGCGGAGAATGAGTGAAGCACCAAGAACCATTGAGATGAATGCCTGAAAACATGTACAATATTCATGTTTTCTCACTGCTTCCAAATACCATTACAATGAAAACTCTAGTCTGAGAATTCTCCCCTTTTGATATAAGTACCTGCTTTTTACTAACAGACAAGAGTTATGAATACATATGGTAAGGAGACCATACTCCATATATGATCCCATCTTTTGATCTTTTGAGCAACTGACTTCCAGATTGCCGTAGTATGAAGCATTTTAATGTATACTTTGTACGGATGGTTACAACCAAATGAATGATTTAGTAACAAAGTGTTTGGAGTAAACCAATTGAGTAAAACTGCAGAGGGCATGTGCAATCAGGCTAGATTTGAGCAACAGCTGCTACACATTTGTAGAATAATAGATCTGATGAACTAATTTGTGAGAAAAACCGGGCGCAGCTGTGATGCAGCTCACAAATGAAAAGCAACAAATTGTAAGCAACTGCATAAAAGGATTGTTTTTCAGACCAACTTCACTAAAACTGCATGTAGATGTTTTTTGTTTGTTGGTTTGTTTTTTTTTTAATTAGATAGTTTGGTGGATAAGGGAACCAGGGGAGAAATGCCTGCATCTGAAGTAACTGCTATTAAAGGCCTGTAGCAGAGTCAGAAAGTCAGTTTTCTTTTATAGTACAGGAGTAATTCAATTGAGTTCAATAAAAACTATGTGAACAAATAGACACATTGAAGGCAAATTCTGCATTTTTCCAGAGAAACACCATAGATTCCAAAAGCCAAAACCAAATCATACAGACACACAATGTTAGATCAATAGAAATGGTAAGAGGAGGTTAAAAATAAATTCCATAGAAAGAGTCCTTGCTGAATTGAAAGAGCACTGATGATTGCTTTATAGCATAACCCCTTAACTATGGATTGCCACATGAATGAGGCCATCTCTCCCATACTAGGAGGCTGCCTAACTAGCAGCCCCCATGCTGTACTGATGTATGGGGTCAGCCCATTTCAGGTGCAGGACTCAATATTGTTTCCTTCCTTTCTTCACTTTATAAGGAGATACAATTCTCTACTCATCCTTACTCCCTCCCAGAAAAAAACTGATTAAAAACCATGTAGTTAGCTGTTTTCCCTCTATTTTCATCTATTTTCTTTTACTGAGAAAGTAAAAGGATGTCCAGCCTTCCTGGATGAAGTTGCTGGATAATTCAAGGCATTGCCAGTTTTTCATTTCATCACATATTTTCAAAGAGCTAATAGATTAGCATAAGCAAGAACAGCAAAAGGCATTGACATTTCCATAAAACATCCAAATAACAAGGGGGGGTGGGTTATTATTATAGCTGTAACCAAAATTATTTGGGAAATGGTTTTCAGAGAGAAGATAAATATCCAGAGGAATTTCCTCCTGTTTGGAAGGAAGAGTCCATCCAGATAGCAGCCAGAAACATCCAGCTTACCTTCGTTATTGTGCTAACAATCTGGAGGCATTGCACAGCAATAATGCTCAACAGAACAGAGATAATGTTCTAAATTATTCCTAGAACATACATAAGAAATTATTTTACTAATAACCTACTGCAATACACACAATAATATAGCAGCCCACACAGTATAGTAGATGGTATCAAAGGGAATGATTTAACACAAGAAAAGCAATGAGGTTCAACAAGGCTCAGTGCCGGGTCCTGCACTTGGGTCACAACCACCCCATGCAACGCTACAGGCTTGGGGAAGAGTGGCTGGAGAGCTGTCTGGCAGAAAAGGACCTGGGGGTGCTGGTCAACAGCCAGCTGAATATGAGCCAGCAGTGTGCCCAGGTGGCCAAGAGGGCCAATGGCATCCTGGATTGTATCAGGAATAGTGTGGCCAGCAGGACTAGGGAAGTGATCATCCCCCTGTACTCAGCACTGGTGAGGCTGCACCTTGAATGCTGTGTTCTGTTTTGGGCCCCTCACTACAAGAAGGACATTGAGGTGCTGGAGCATGTCCAAAGAAGGGCAATGAGGCTGGTGAAGGGTCTAGAGCACAAGTCTTATGAGGAGCAGCTGAGGGAGCTGGGGTTGTTTAGCCTGGAGGAGGCTGAGGGGAGACCTTATTGCCCTCTACAACTACCTGAAAGGAGGTTGTAGTGAGGTGGGGGTCAGTCTCTTCTCCCAAGTAACAAGTGATAGGACAAGAGGAAATGGCCTCAAGTTGCTCCAGGGGAGGTTTGGATTGGATATTAGGAAAAAATTCTTCACCAAAAGGGTGGTCAGGCACTGGAACAGGCTGCCCAGGGAAGTGGTTGAGTCCCCATCCCTGGAGGTATTTAAAAGCTGGGTAGATGTGGTGCTTAGGGACATGGTTTAGTGGTGGACTTGGTAGTGCTAGGTTAACAGTTGGACTTGATGATCTTAAAGATCTCTTCCAACCTAAACAATTCTATGATTCTATGAATCAATATTATGTATTGCAGCAGAGGTGGCTTGCTTCCAGATCTAGATCTCTCCTGCTCCCTCTACCTATTTGTCCATTCCAAGGCTTCATTTTGCATCTTGCTGGTGCAGAAGCCGTAGCGTTCAACATGTAGTAGCAGAATTTTCAATAACGTCAAGCCATCCAAATCTCACTATGAGAAACTGAAGAGCCATTGCTCTAACAGTCTCTGTCAGATGTACAGTCACATAGCAGGCAGGATCAGTGTGCCTTGTACTAGTTGAGTCTTTCTATGCTGCAATTACCTAAAAAATCTCCCATAGTTTCCCCACACAAGTAGCAAGCATATCAGTGTAGGCAGCTCAACATTTTTAACCACTATATTATTTAGGAAAAGAGCTTTCCAATACATTTATATATTTAGAGTAATCACCAAACTCAGACTGTCAAAAGCACAGAGAATGGCTAGGTGCATAACTCATTAAAAAAATTGGTACAATTCAGAAGCCAAAATTTTAGACAGACATTCATCTACGTAACAGTGCAAACTGTAAATGCTTTACACCCCTGCCTCGTTTCAAAAATTTTACAGATTTCATTTCTGTCGGCACCCATCTACTGACTATACAGTTTTACTAGAGTGTACGCATCTTTGCTAGTGCTCCATATATTCATTATCTAAGCTGGGAAAACTTACATCTCTAAGCACAGTAACACCCTGCAGAACAGAATTAAAAACTCTGTCCAAGGCAAGTCCTGTAATGACAAAGAGCTGGGGGACTGCTCCAGAATACTAGTTCGTCACCATAGGAAATGCACAGTCTGCATTCCTGCTCTACCTGGTAGATAATTTATGCTAACCTGAGTTTTACTAGGTTAAATTATCTCATGTCTTCATTAAATTATCAATATCTTTGAGGTTCTTCATGTCAAGCATAACCGCATTACACAGAGCAAGAAGAAAAATCCTGTAAACACTCAGGTCTCTGAACCAAGATGGTTGGGAATTTGAAAATTCTTCAACACATCTAAATACTTTTCAAAAACTTGGTTCATGGATCTGATAAATCCCAATGACATTTAAGAGATACAACAACAGTGAAACACATTTTATGATAAAATGTTACAGTGGAAAACACAACACTGTACAATAAAAAAAACCACAACAATCAACTTTATGAATCTGTACATTGGTTTGAAATGTCTGGGCTGTAGTTGACAGCATTAGAACTTGCAATCTCTTCCACATAAAGAAAAAAACAGCTAAATGACATCTAGCCATGACTTTATTTTTGTCTCAGTTGAGATATCAAGGGACATGCACTGTATGTACCTAACTTGCACATGAACATAGGTGCTTGAGACATCCTCTCCAGGGAGGGATCAGTGTTCCCTCAGGTAGTCAGAGAGACCAATGCCTTTCAGATCTCCAGATGGAGAAACCATCCACTTATGAAGGCAAACATTTTCTCTATGTTGGTCCCTCTGTACAGAGAGCATAGTTGCTTACTCTAGAGGGGCTACTTAGGGCTGTATTAGGCATCTGAAACTTAGGTACTTCTATGCTTCAGTGAATGGGCTGGATCCCACACCAAGGAAGTATGTACTACCAACATAGTGGAGTGAGCAAGCAGCTTCAGTGCTCACCCTGTGCACCTGAGCTAGCAAGAAGCAAACTCAGCTGAATCCCTTCATTAAACTATACTTAACATCCACTATTTAATTAAGTCTTAAGCCAAATGACTGGGGGAGAAAAAGCACAAGTTAATTAACATATCATGATGCAGTATATAAAAAACCCTTTGACAGGATAATAAATAATATATGAAAGGCAAAGCAAAAGGGCTCTAATTTAGGATTGGTTCAAAAATACCTCAAGCCTCACACTGTCTCTATTAATTGTGTTTGAAGCCAGGACATCCCATGTCTATACATGCAAAGGTTTTATTTAGAGCTAGAGCTTCAGATACATAGTTAGTATCAATCCTTAACAATCTCAGGTACAGCAGCTGAAACAGATACTGCTATGTCATTTTTGTGTGCAATATCTTTGAATCCTATTAAAAATAAAACGGGCTTTCATTAAAGCTGCAGCCTTCATCTAAGATGGTTGCAAGCACTAGTTGTTAATTATAGATTAAACATTTCTGCAAGACTTTGAAACTGTACTTGAAACTAACCCAAATAAACTAAGCTCCAAGCTCAGTATTTCTGAAAATTCAAAGATCACACAACTTGATACACATTTTAATTGTTTCCACATATTTAACGTTACATGAGTTTTCTCTTGCAAAAAGGCTCTTTGTGCACATCACCCTATAGTAGTATAATGTTTATCTTACAACTACTCCTGCTATAGCTACTTACACTGTTATGCACAATCCCCTCATCCACTTGATAGATTTTTTCTTTTATAGCAATTAATAATAACAAATAGATGGCTGTTAATTAATTGTTATTTCTACACTAACAGTATTGCAAACATGCCTTCTTAACATTTTTATTCACCTCAAAATTAAGAGCTATTTACCTTCTAAGAGATATTTACATTCTTGAAATAATAATATAAATACAAATTAAACTCCTACAAGGTTAAGGGATCATATATCCATAAAAACTGATATTTTTAAAGACTTCAAGGCTTTCCTTTATGACTTCTATAAAACATCAGCACATTTTCACATTTTTATAAACCACTGCTGAAGAGCTACCTTAGAACTGTACTGGAGAAACAGGACTAAGACCAATGAGGGAACTGAGTAACATTTCCTTACCCAGTATCATGAAGGCTTGTAATCTTGGTGATAGTTATTAGGCAAACTGCTAGGAGAACTCTGTCAGAAAACACCTCAAGCAGGTCTGTGGGCAGACGGTATGCTTTATAGACTGTGCATTACTCCTGTGAACCAACACACTAGTGGGGAAGTGACCCCACCCCTCTGCTGCAGATGGGATCCAAACTGTACTTAGCAGAGGGTGGGGAATGAAGAGCAGCTCATGAGGCTCTTGTTAACTCATTAAGAAGGTAGGGGGCTAGGTAAATGCATTGGATGATGTGAGAATTTAGTGAGAAAACGTGCAGGGTATTTCTCAGTATCTACGAGGCACAAGCAGAACAGGATGCTGGTCCATTGTCATTCATTGTCAAAATAACACAGTGCTCAGGTTGCTTGTGTTTAGGGGGTGATGGTACACAGAATTCCTCAGCACTTGTGGGAGAGAGGAAAGCGCTTGGGGATCCTGAGTTACTGAGGGGTAGAGCAGGGGATCTCAAGTAATCATTCAAGGCTGAACAACAGCAGGATTTATCCTATGTGTTTGTTTTGGTTTTTCTATGCTACTGCATAAAAACTCCCCTCTAAGGGGCTTTTTGTACAACCTACTGACTCTGCATGGGGTAAAGTTCAGCAGGAGTAGAAAAAGATATGTTTCTAAACCAAGATTCTTCTTTTTCTCTCAAATTCTCACATGCACATTTTCATGATAACCTTCACAGGTATTCTCCTCTATTCTTCCCACGCCAATCCTTCTGAAAAGCATCTGCACTGTCACTATAAAAGTAAGTCATTCCATCTCCAGAAAGCAGCAAATCAGCTGAAAAGTTATTATCTGAAAGCTGGTAAATTAGACAGAATTGCTTTTCTAAGAAAAAAATTTATTGTAATGAAATAACAGTAATTGTTGCAGTTTATCTTCAATGTGGACTCTTCCCCCAGGCACATCCTGCCTGGATTAGATTCTTTGTCTACAAAATGTTGCTTTTATAAAGTTTGTACTACACATTTTAAAAAAAAAAAATCTAACCCTCACCATCTAATATCCTCAAAGAATGATGCATAATGTTCTTGGGGAAAAAAAAGATTATTTAAATGTTTCATCTGGAAATGTAAATGGCTGAGTTCTTACCTTGTTACCTCAATGACACAATGAGAACTTTGCGTTAAGGACTCGCGTATCTTTCAACTGTTACGCATGTTTATGCTTCTTGTTTCTTTTCAGTAAATATCAGGCAATTTGTTTCACCTACTGTAAGTATAGAAGCTAACCCCCTAAAATCAAAATTTAAACAGGCGTGCATGAAAGAGTAGCAGCAGCAGCACATTAGCAAAGCATGCTTCTGAAATCTTCACAGCACTTCACAAACATTGCGCTGGGCCCCACTCTTAGCTTTCCTACTGACTGTGCTTACACCAGATAATTCAAAGACCTCAGTTCTTTATCACTGCTCCTAATTGTCCCAGCAGCAGTATTGTCACGGCTGCTATTACGATCATATATGCTTTACCTTACTAGAGATCAAAACCAAAACTTAGCTGTGGTAAAGAGAAAGTCATAAACACAGGGGCCAAAGAAAAGTCCTGCAGGGTCAACAGTTGCGTCTGTTTTGGGATGTGGGCCGGGTATCTGTGTTAGTTTGGACACAGGCTACTGAATTTTCTTTCACTGGAAGCTCAAAGAGTGCAGTCCGCGCAGGGCTAGCATGCCAAGTCCTGCCGAGGCTCTAGGTCTCTGGTCACTCCAACAGTTCCAAGGGGAAGAATGCCCCATTTACAGCATCATCCTCCCAAACCAAGTGGAATATGTATTTGTAAATGTATATATATTTGTATTCCTTAATGACAAATACAGAAAGCTTGTTGTCACTAGCAGCCTCCACAATCTATTCCCTTATGTTTAAAATCACTTTCTATTTGAACCTAAGGGCAAGAATGTTAATTCAGCTGCACTAAACATCAGGAGACCAATATTAAGTACTTCCAGTTAGCTTTATTCCTATGTCTAAAACCAGTAAAACAAAGACCTACAGCATATACAGTGCACACCTCTTCTTCTGTTTAGTAACACAGACAGTGAAAAACAATCCAGAGGGACAGACGTAACCTTGATATTTTAAATGAACTCTATCAATCTCTATTTACTTTCTACTGTTACTAGTGGCAGGCACCAACATCAAACAATTATAAAGGTGAAACAGAAAATAACACTTTACTTTTCCCATTACTTTCCCTCGTGTGTTTTGCAGAACTTTTTATGCAAAGAGTTACACTGATGCCCTCCTATAGCTAAGCTGGGTTGGTATTCGTACAGGTATGCACTAGGTATTTGGTATTCTCTAATGAGAATAAAGGAAAGAAAAACACTGAAAGATAAGGAAATCTCATTGTAAAGCCATAAAATTGGCTCTAAGAATATTTTTAGTGACGTGAAGGTACTCTCCAATCATTTTAAAAGACTGCTTATATTTCCAGTTGATTGTATCTATTCACGACTGTATAGTGATAAAAATACAGAACACCTGCCTCTGTGTAGTCATTTTTCTTGAAGTAGAGAAACCTACAAGCAAGAGTAGACTTGAAATTGAATTGTAAAAGCAGAAAGAACTCTATTTTTTGTCTCCTAGGAAATTAATTAAAACACCCTAGGCTACAACAGTGTAACACTGCTTACACTAGTATGAAGAAGATGGACTGTCATGTTTCCCAGACTATTCCAATTATCACTTTTACTGTATTTGCTACACATGTCCCTAAAATCTCTTTCCTTGATCTAAGATACGAAGTTTTACAAAATGTAGATCATCTATAGGCAGTAGGTTGAATGCAAATACATCAAGCATTATATATTTTTTAAATGACCTGAGAGAGGGAGTACGGGAAGTAATCCATAGTGGAACAGCTGTAGTCATCACTTTCTGCAGGTTTTACTCATGGAGATTTCCCTAAGATAATCAGTAAATTGATTTATATTCTTGAACAGGTTTAAAGCTTGGGTCATTGGAAAAATCAATACCACTTTCTATCTTGGCAACCGCTCATCAAGCAATTTTGTTAGAAAGAAAACCAGGAGGTGACTTGTTGACATATATAAGTGAAGAGCATCTCTAAAGTATTTTTGAATCTAGTGAGAGTATCCACATCTTTCTTCTTCTAATCAAATGCAAAATGTTAGTGAAATAACACAGCTTCACTGAATTTTCAATTGTTTGCTATACTGACGCATTAAGTCAACAACTGCTGGCTTACCAGCAGGTGCTACAGCTCACAGATCTGACAGAAGTTATTGGGAGACAGCTTTGACTGGCTCCTGCAACTAATTTCTTAAGCACATAAAAGCAGAATAGCCATCCCTTCCTTAGTAGGGTATGTAGTTGAGAAATTGGTTTTTGCAGTGCTGCTCTAATCCTGGGTATGCTAGGAGGCACTACCTAGGGTGCTGCATGTTTTGGTGCTTTGGCTATCTATTTCTGTTGGGGTTTTTGTTTTGTTTTGTTTTTTCCTGGGTTGCAGCTTTGGGTCTTATTGCTTAAATCCACTTGTTATGCTGGTGTGTTTTCTCACAGCAGTGATGTTTTTATCCCTTCTTATAAAAGTGTCTGAGGTATTTGTGTCTTTATTGACTATAAAAGAAGTTTAAGTGATGAGCCTAAAATGTCTGAGCAACGGATGGCTGTGTCAAGATGAGATAAAACACTCACAGGGGTATTTATAGCTCTCAGGTTACAAGCACACTTTGTCTACAGGCCCTGAGAAAGAGAATGCTTAAAAAAAAAAAAAAAGAAACAAAACAAAAACCTGTAAAAGCTATATTGCAATGTTTGTTAGGTTGTTTGGTTTTTGGTTTGTTTTGTTGGGTTTTTTTGGGGGGGGGAGGGAGGGATGTCTCTGTTATACCCTTATCTGTAGAACATCAACAGGGTGTGACAGGGTAGTTGAAAGAATGTGCCTTCTTCTGAAAGCAGCTAGCATATGTGTTCAGGCAGTTGTGTGTAAGCTATGTGCTAGTCTTACAGGACCTAAGAAGTCCTGGCGGGTAAGCCACACCTGCCTCTTGAAGTGTTGTCTGTGAAAATGCTCTGAAAACCAAGTCATAAGTTGGCTTTTTCTCCCTCATCTTAACAAATAACCAAGGTGAGTTTCTGAGGACTGACCTGTGGCTGTTTTACGTGCCTGTACGTGCCTTCTACCACACTCTGCTACTCCGTGCCCGCAGGGAAGGCAGCTATTTTGGCCCTTGGCTGAGGGGTACAGCCATCACCTGAGCAACTCCCGCGCAGGCTGACGCTGCTGCCATTGGGCGAGGCCAAGCAGCGTGAAGTGGCTTGGCCCTCTGAGGGACAGCTTAGCTCAGCCCATGTTGCAGGGAGAAAACAGTTAATTAAAGCGCCCATCTATAAAGGCCTGACGAATGCCGCGGTAGCTCTGCGGCTGCTTGGGAAATGTTTATCCTCCTACGGGGAGGGGCCCCTTCGGCCATCGAGCCCACAAGGGACCTCCGAGCCGCGCGCACGGCCGCCGGCGGCTGCTCCCGGCCCTTCCCCTCAGGCCGCAGCCCGCGTCACGTGAGGCAGCACGTGCCCTCCCGGCTCGCCCAATCCGCTTCCGCAAGCGGCTCGCGCAGCGAATTCAAACGGCGGTGCGGCCGTTGGGCCGCTTGGGGGGTGCGTGGTGGCTGCCGCCCACCGCGGCGGCCGCAGGGGCTGCGCCGAGCGACATGGAGAGCCGGCCGGCCGCCCCGGGGCCGTACCGCGCCACCAAGCTGGTGAGGACATCGCGCCGGGGGTGCGGAGCGGAGCCGGCCGGGGCAGCCCGGCGGCGGGGTCGGTGGGGCGGGAGGGGGAAAGTCGGCGGTTGCCGCGGCGCCCGGGCCTCTGCCTCACGGGTAAAGCACAAATTAATATTAACCCTTCGGGGCCCCCGCCGTCAGGTAAATATCCGGCGTGCCCGGAGCAGCGTGTGGCCGTTGGGCTCTCGGGGTGACCGCGCTGGCTGCTGTCGGAATGCAACGCGTGGAAGCCTGGGCGCTGTGGGGCAGGAGGTGGCTCTGCCCCCCGCGACCGCTGTCAGGCAGCGTCAGGCGCTCTGCGACCCTCCCCGGGCAGAGCCTGCGGCGGTGGCAGCGCCTTGCTCCTCGGAAACCGGGCGACAGCTTAGTATGAGGAGCCTGCTAATTATAGTGTGTCATCTAATTTTGTGTGAGTAAATAGGAACGGAAGAAAATACTTTAAAATTTAAAACTGGTATTTATGTACTCTGACAGCTGGATTCATCTCATGCCTGAGAGCTGCTCCAAATCTGAAGGCTGTGGTTAGACAGTGCATCAGGAAACTGAGTTGGTGTAAATGCTGGGCATGTGCAGACCGGGTCAATAAAACTCGTTATGTTTGTGAAACACTAACCTTATTTTCAGTTATAGAAGAATGAGATAAAAACCTAAATGAAATGTTTATGTATTTTTTTAATCTGAATTTTAATGTTTCTATGTTAATACTACTACGTTATTTAGTATAACTATCGATATTTGTTAGTATTAATGTTGTGATTTCATTTATATGCTTACTAATATAATATTGTTTTAATTGATTCTTACAGCGATCAACTTCAGGCTTTAAGCTTACATTCTTTCCTGTTTTGTTTCCCATGCAGTGGAATGAAATTACAAAATATTTCCGAGCAGGCATGCCATTAAGGAAACACAGGCAACATTTCAAAAAACATGGAAGCTGTTTTACTGCATCAGAAGCTGTAGACTGGCTCCATGAAGTACTAAGGGATAACAGTAACTTTGGTCCTGAAGTTACTAGGCAGCAGACTGTTCAGTTATTAAGAAAGTTTCTCAAGAATCATGTAATTGAAGATATAAAAGGGAGATGGGGATCTGAAAATTTAGAAGACAACGGTGCGCTATACAGGTACTGAAATGAAGACCAGTTAACAGAGATCTTCAGGTTGAGAACTTTATTTAAAAATCTCAGTGCTGAGATTCTCAAAAATATCTTGCTTTGGGTTGAGCCAAAAGTTGGGCCAAAAATTATTAGCACCATTTTACTCCACTCACCATTTTACTTTAATTTGCAGTATAGACCATACCTCCTGTATGCTGAGGGCTGTTTCCATGCTTCTGTCTAGCCAAGTTTTTCACTGGCATGTGTGCTATACTCAAGTGCTTTGGAGGGGAGCCAAGGAGAATTTATTGTAGTAGCACCATGCTGTGCTACCAGTCCTGTGTTTACTTCTCTTGTACGTTTTACAGAAACTCTAAGTGGGAAACAGTCTTTCCTAAGTTCTTAAATTAAAGGTATTAATGGCTCTCACTTCTCAAATTCTGCTCTCGGTACTGTATAAATATCTGTGTATATTCCACTTGACTTTGGAATCAAGAAAAGTAGCCCAAAGCTAATTTATAATATGATAATGTTAAACAGTGTTCTAAAGAGAAAATTTCAGCATTTTTCTTCTTACTTTCCTGAATCTTTTCAGAATCTTATGGAATCACACTGATAGGGTATGGTTTTGGTTAAGCAACTTCTTACATTTCTAATCTATTCTAAATGTATTTAATGTCTCTCCTATTCATTACAGATTTCCTTCAACATCTCCAGTTAAACCTCTGCCAAGCTCGTGTCCACCAAAAGAGAACTTGGAAAACTTCTCTAGAGACAAAGAAAGACTTTTTAAACTGCCACATTTATCCAGGAGAACTTTTAAAAAACATGAGTTACTACAGTCTCTGGTAATAACTTATGTTTCTTACATAATTACAGTTGCCATGTATTTTCTTTATTCTTTAAAAAAATAAACTAGAACCAATCGCCTTTTAGTGACACTGTTCTGTTGTGTCATCTTTCCTTCTAGCTTAAGAAATAAATTGGTAGGTTCTTCTAGACAGTGAAATGGAACATGTATATAGGCATAATAGAAATACACAGCGATATTTTATAATGAAGTGTCTTAGTGATGTGTGCTGTTTCTCTTCTTCAATGTACAAAAGAGAAATTTTGTTAAATAACCTGTTAATATTCAAACAAAATACATGTAAAATCATAGCTGTAACTGTAACATGGCATTTTTGAAATGCTGGCAGCAAGTGAAAGGGATTATGCATTTGACAGAAGAAATTATGCTCTTAAAACTATATGAAGCTGTTTCTTCTAAACTTATTGGCAATAGTTTGTTGGGAAGATAAATGGGGGTTAGAGTTATTAATGCAGCCATGTTATTTAATCAGAAAAAAGGGTCATTTGACACACACACACCATCATTGCAGTACAGGGCTAATTTTACATCAATATGATCTGAGATTACATAGAGTTTTAATTGTGTATATATGTGTAAGCAATTGAGCATCTTGGGTCATCAGTATGTGAGGTTTTTTGTTTTCTTTTGGATTGTTTTGTTTTTGTCTCCTTCAGTGCAAAATTGTCTCTGCTACGGTATTTTAAAGTATTGGGAGGGGTGGAAGGTGGAGTTCTAGAAATTATCTGGACAATGTGTCCTTGTTGAAACTTAACATATTTTTTATTTAGGACAAATAAAAGGCACAAATTATTTAACTGTTCTGCTTACTTTTTGGAAAAGATTGAATGTGAATGGCCCTTTATTGTTTTGAGATTTGTGTGTGTGCATACTTTCTCAATTTAGACTGTGATACTAAAGGAGAATACGCTTACTAATACATTTGGATCTGACATGCTTCTACCTTTTAAGTTGCTGACTTCTGAGTTGATCAGGTCTTCTTTCATAGTGTCCTCTTTTGCTTTTTAGTTGGGTATGCTTACATTTCAGTGCTGAGACTGTTAGGATCCTGGATCATGTTTTGGAATTTAATGTTCCACAGAATGCCTTATACTTCTGAGAACAATTTTTTTTAATTAATTTTGAATTAGTTTAAGAGGCTTGTTTATCTTACAGTATAAACCACTCATTTTCAGGAAAATTTGGAAAAGACAAAACCTGATGTAATAGAAGAAAACAAGGAAGACACACTGCATAGGAAGGAAATAAGCCAGGAATATGTGCAAGAAACTTGGAGAAATATCATTCTAATACAGTAAGTAATACATTATAAAAAGCACCTTCTCATAGATGTGCTTTGTGTATGTAATGGCCTGATCAAGCTTTTGGCTTGCAATTTTTTTTGAAATTTTTAACATTACATTTTAAGTTTAATATTTTTACTATTGTTTATATATGGTTTCATGTACTTACTAACATTGGATTCTTGCATTTAAGAAATGTATTGAAATTTATTGTTGCTGGTGTTGAAGTATATTTTAAGTACCACAGATGCTCTTTCTGACTGATTTTTGGTCTTTGCCCCAGGAAAAAGTGCGTCCTCAAAGTGTCCTTCTGGAAGTGAGAATTTGTTAAGCAGCAAACTAGCTTATCAAGTAACTGTTGTCTGAATAGATATGGAAAGAACTTGTTTTCATTCATTACTAGCAAACCTTTTAGACAACATCTGCTCTGTTACTCCCCACAGTTTGCAAACCATTTTAGGCCTCCCATCTTTGGAAGAAGTTTTGCAGCCAACACAGATAGTTCCTGAGTATGTCATATACAACATGACTAATACGAGCAAACATGGTGTTGTTATTTTGCAGAACAAATCAGGTAAGATTTTTTTTTTTCTGGTTTTGCTTAAAGATTCTGTATGGTGTAATCACAACAAAAAATAATTAATAATTAAAGTAATATGTTTCATAGTCTGTTTTTTACACTTTTTTCCCAAACTACAGTACAGTTCAGTATATTTGTCTAGAAGGTTTGTAGGTATGTTGCATTCACTTTTAAATTACATGCGTAGCAATATTTAAAATTAATTTTAAATTTTATCTCTTTGATTTGAGGTATTGTTTAATACATGTGTGCTGTTATTTGTATTCGTTATTAAGTCTTTGGGTTTATGTATAAGTAATGTACTTGTTTGTTTTAGAAGACCTCCCGCACTGGGTGTTGTCAGCTATGAAATGCCTCGCATACTGTAAGTCACTGAATTGCTTCTAAGTTCCAGAAACCTATTTTGAGTTGAAGGTGAAATATACTTGCACATTAAGGTCAATCGTGATGTTTCATTTTGGAAATTCAAATAATCTAAGTGCCTTGATATGCTAAGAAGCGATGACAGCAATCCATATCAAATTATTGCACAGAAACGTAACCTAAAAAAGTTAACACATGTTAAAGATGTTGTATTTCAGGTAACCAAGATATCAGTCCTTTAGTAGTCTAGTTAGTTATCCTGCTTTTAGGCTGCATTTATGCTGATTCTGCATATGAATTTTTGGCAACGTGAACAGATTAAATTGGTGGAAGAAGAGGGGCTTCAGTGTTCCTTAATCCATGAAATGTACAGGAGAATGAATTAAACTCTGTAAGCTTTCAGTGGAAGCATGCTGTCCAAGGCCATGAAAAAGCTAAGGACTGTTTTTTACAAAACTAATTCCTATTAACAAGGAGTCAGGCAGGGAGAAAACTTGAGTGGTTGGGCAAAACCTGCGTGTGGTTTCTTCTAATGCGGTTTTTCAGGAGTGAAGGGACTTTCCTTTTCCGGTTACTGACTTTGAGCTGGACTAAAACAGTTCCTACATTTCGTATTAAACTGGGAGGCCAATTCACAGAAAACAAATTAGTTTTGTATTTGTCTTGGAAGAAATCAAACAAAATTTTGCAAAGGGTTTGAGATAAAAGTATGCTCATATAGTCAGCTTTATAGTCTACTAAATTTGTCATGACAACAGAAGGAAGAGTTCTGCTCATTTGTTCCTGGATCCTGGACTTGGAGTATAGCTCCTCTGGTACCTCCTTATCTGCTCCCAACCAAAATGGTCTTTAGAAAAAGCTTATGCTTAAAACCCCATAAGACACCTTTTATAGTTACAGTTCAGCTGTGGAAAATGAAGGCCTTCAATGTCTTACGAATCACTGCCTAGTAGATGAGATGGATTTTTAAAGTCGGACATTTTAGCTGTTAAATGTGTTTTGCAACAACTGAACTTATGTTGTCTGCAGACTGAGAGTCAGGCTGCATTCACCTCTTGTTTTGGTATTAATGTATGAAATATCAAGCAGCAAAACTGAAAGTGGTTACAACTTACAGAAGACTTAGTGCTTCTGGTTTGTTTTTCTCTGTGTATTTGCTTAAATGTAAAAGTCAGAATGGCATGATGCTAAACCTTAAACTTCAGAAAAGAAGAATCAGTTACCTAAGCTGCCTTGGAACTACTGGCAAAGTATTTACTGTGGAGTAATACAATTAACACAGGTTTTCACACATTAGAGTGAAAAAAAGTACTTTCACAGTGAACCTAATGAAGTTCAGTTTCTAATGGCTCACTCTGATGTGGATTCTCTATCTAATAAAGGAATGGTTTTGTTCTTCAGCTTGTGCTGTAGCAGACCTGTGTGGTACTAAGTCTTTCTCAATTACAGTGCCGCTGATTTTTTTGAAATGTCCCAAAATCTGTCTTTGGGGCTTCCTTTGTCAGATGTGTTTGAAGTTATGTTACAAACACATACAGATCATGATTATGTAAGCTTTGCATCTTCATGAAGCCAGCTTTGAAAAGATTCTGGAGAAGCAGAGGACAATTAGACTGAATTTTTTTTTTTTTTTAATAAAACTCCCTGTTTAAATGGCTAACAGGGCATGCTAGAGTTAGATGAGTGCCTCTCAAATGAAATCAGAGATGATGAGTCCTTTTAATATGTGTGCTTGCCCTGCTGTTTACCTCTTGCCCCTATTCCTGGCAATCTCCTTCGTTAGCTCCCCTCAAAGCTATATTAGCTATAACGTGGTTGGATGGTGTGTGTTTACACATCTGCATATATCTAGCTGCTCAGTGGAATTGTGGTAGGGGTCCATGCAGGGTTAGTGTGGCTTCAGAAGTTCAGTTTGCAGCATATGCTCTTGTGAAAATGACCCTTTTTTTTTTTTTTTTTTTTTTTCTTCAACATGACCCTTTTTCTTCAACAGCATTCCCAAAACCATAGAGCCTTTTACATGAAAAGCACTATTAGGAAAAGCAGGACAGGGAAGAGCTTGGTGAGTGGATTGAAATCAAAGTGGAAAATATAGCTGAGCACTGGTCTTTGAGCATTTCAATACCTTAATTCCCACATCAGTCGTATTTAGAACTAATAGGTCTTTGTATTTGTGAGACAAAAACTACAAGCAAGCTTTCTGGTTTTTTGAATTCTCAATTTCTAATTTCAGTGAATTAGTTCAAGTGGAGATTTTATCTCTGCATCTGCTAGCTCTACTGTAATGAAATGATTAAGGCAGTAGTTACTTTGCACAGTGAAAACTTAAAAATACTTACACTGGCAGGGGGAATACTACTCTACTATATTTTTAGTGTAGTATGTGGTAATGTGACTATGATTATAAAGTTTGGTCATATCGAAAGTTAAATTTTCCCTGGTTCTATGTATCTCCTAATTCATTAGAATTGGCTTTGTAAGGTGGCTTATTTCATTTGTAGGAATTCAGTGGAGTATGATAATGTTAGGGTTAAAAGATCTACACAATGTCAAATTTTATTTGTACCATGACCCCTTTCATTTATTCTTCTTGTCTGTAGTAACATGGGCAAGGTTTATTAACCAGATCTCTTAGATTATTGGATTGCTCCTCTGTCCACTTCTGAAGAAAATTAGTACATGCCCAGTAGCTGTGATTTACCATGGGAGTAGTGGTGAACAAAACTCTCTCTTCATGAACCATTTGAATACAGGAGTTGAAAAGAGGATGTCCCCACAAAGGGAAGACACTGACCAGCTCTGTTTGGCCTGTTCACAAAGAAACGTTTATATATTGGCTGGCTTCTCAGCTTGCACATTCTTCAGAGTTGGTTATAGCACAAATAGCTTCTTGATTTAGAAGCTAGAGCTCCCTGTGGAAGAACTCGGATTATTGTAGTTTAGAAATGAAGGAAAATACTAAGAGTTCGTTGTTAGTATTTTGCTGAGGAACCTATAAAGGGCATAAATGAGTTTTCCTATATTTTCTTGGTGTAGAACAGCTTGTTGAAACTGAGCACGACTCCTCAGTGGCTACATAGAATATTTTACACTATTTTTGCTTCCAAATGGTACAGCGCTGAACTAAACAAAATATTTGTATATTGCTGACGTGTTTCTTTTCTTGTGAAAGTCATTCCTACAAGAATAAACTTACATTGTTTTGGTTGTGGTTTTTTTTTTTTTAATTTCTTTTATAATGGAATTGTGACCTTTTTTTGTGTGAATTTTCTTTCTTCATCTCTTTTTAGGGCCTAGAAATAATGACATGAGCCAACCAACTTACAGTGGGTTTGAACGGGATGTATTCAGAACGGTTGCTGATTACTTTCTCAATCTTCCTGAACCATTACTTACTTTTGAATACTATGAACTTTTTATTAATATTTTAGGTATGTATGAATTTAGAAATAATCAGTGCAAGCTATAAGTTTATATCAACTGGGGAACAAGTCTGTAATTCGGAGCAGACCTTGACCCCCTAATCTGTATGGCAGCTTGAATCTGAGGAAGATCATCAATGCTATCATTCTGATTTACAATATTAATTGAAATGCAGTTCTGTCTCATAATATCCTATATAAATTGCTGTCTGAGCTAACATTCTAAATATGCAATAACCATAATTTAAAAATATGTGCTTGTTCCTGTCTGTTCCTCGCTATTGCAATGTGTTAACTTTCTTTATTCTTGCATGTTGGTTGCAATTACCTTGTTAGATTGCTTTTGGACTGAGCTAAATTTTTCTTAATGCAACTTTATTTCTTTCTGAACTTGTTCATTTTCATACCACTTGCATCTTAACTTATATTTCATTTTCTGATAGTTATGTGTGGCTACATCACAATTCCAGATATATGCAGTGGAAAACGTTCTGTCCAAGATGAGAAATGTGACCCACAACCTTCAAAAATTCTTCACTTGAACTCTTTCAAGTCAACTGAATGTCTTCTTCTAAGCCTACTTCGCAAAGAGCCTGACAAAAAAAAGAAAGAATATGAAGCTTCCAGGAAGTTCTTTTCAGAAGATCTAATTATTCAAAAACAATGTACAAAGAAATTGCAGCAATGTAAACTGACATGTAAACAAGGTAGTGCTGATAATCTAATAGGAGGAAGTTGTCAAAATCTTTCAGGTTTCAGGAATGAACGAGATCCACCCCTAAAATTTAGGACAAGATGTTACTCTCTGGAAAGAATTGGAGATGCTGCCTCAAGCATATGTAATAAAGGAGAATCTGATTCTCTCAGGCAAAGGGATGTGAACACCATCCTGGGCACAAGAAATGGAAAACAATTACTACTCTATGAGCATAAAGCTAATTCTGTATTGGAGCTTGGTTTTGATAACACATGTCAGAAACAAACCCATGGTATCAAGAGAGTGTCTGCCTCAACTCTTCAGGATAAAGAGCTGTTTAATGAAAATCGCAGGTCAAAGCAAGTATGCAGGTCTCTGAGTTTACTTGGCAAGAGGAACTCCAAAAGTTGTGCTAGCATTAATATACCAGTTGCTGAAATCACAGTAAAGCCAAGGTCTCGACTTTGTGGGCAAGGAAAACCAAATACCTCTGGTATGGCTTCTTCAGTGGACATCAGGACTGAGGTTTCTGATACCACCATCAAAAAGAGACTCTGCAAAAGTACCATAGAACTCTCAGAACACTCTTTCACTCACTCTTCTTATATGTTGACTGGCACGCAAAGTAAGGTGGCTTTCTAAAGCATGTTGTATTGGCTTATTGTGTTGACTAACTAATCTCTGCTTTCTTAATCTTTGGCACTGTTGCTAGGTTTTTTGATGTGCATATAACATGATTGGTGGGTTTTTAAAAAAAATTCTGGTTGCTAAATTGCACTGTTTAAAGGTAGCCCTTTGTACCTCTGCTAACAGAGAGTAGCGTGTAGTTATCTTTGGAGTATTAAACTTGATGTGTCAGTAAGTCACCTTTCTGTTCAGGTAAGTGATAAGTAATTCTATCCTAGACACTGTCTAAGAGTGAGACAGAAAATTTGCACAGACTTGCCTGTTGGAGGAGATGTCTCTTTCTAGTCTCTGAAACACGTTTTATGGAAATACTTCTGGGAATAACATTAGTGTCATTTCTTAATTGTATTATGGTCTTAATTGTACCTGCAGTTTATCATAATGAAGCAAGTTGAAAATGACCACACAAAAAAAGGACACATAACATTTACTATGTTACAGCTGATTTCTATGAAACATAAATTATCATCATTGAAAAAGATAAAATTTCTTGTACTGAGATAAAAATATCCTGCAAGTTGGTTCAAATCTTAATGACAGCTGTCTTTACAATTAACTTGTAGATCTCCTTCAGCCTCATTTAGAAAGAATTGCTGTTGAAGCACTACAGATATGTTGTTTATTGCTTCCACCACCAAATCGTAGAAAGATTCAGCTCCTAATGCGTATGATCTCTCGGATCAGTGAAAATGTTGATATGCCACGACTGCATGATGCGATGGGCACGCGTTCTTTGGTAAGAGAATCATGAGTGCAGCATATCTATTGTTTTAAGAAAATGGCTGAAGTAATGCTGAGACTACTAGCAGTATTTCATGCTTGAGGTTCTTGTCTCATTGCAATTAAATAGTGCTTAACAGGCAGATTTTTCATCTCCAGGATATTTACAAAAATCTGACTTGAAGTAAGCACTTTCTTGTCTTCATCCTAATATATTTCAAATATTGTTGTTGCTTTTGTTTACTTTAGGAGGAAAAGGAAAATAATTTCTTAAAAGAATGTAAATGATTGTTTAGTCTGATTTCTCACCCAACTGCCATTTAACTTAAAAGGTGTTGACAAAGTGTCTGTAGAAAACCTTTCTTGGGCTAAACATTTGTGTATGTGAAGTTATGACAAAAACAGTTCCAAAGAAGTAAAGTTTCTGCCTAGTGAGTTTTGAAAACCAGCTTCAAGGTCTGAAGCTTTCACTGGAAGGACTAAAGATTATTGTCAAACAACATTGGATAAAATAAAGTACATGCACATGCTAATGTAAAATAAGCCTGCTAAAAGCTCGAAATATGAAAGCTGTAAAACATGTTATTTTAAAGCTATTTAAAACTGGATCTTGGTGTGCATTAGATCTTGCTTAGGTTGGCTCTGCAGTTTTTTTTATCATCTCACTCGCCTCAAGATGGCTAATTGAAGATGTACACTTTTCTATAGGGGAAGACTTTTTCTTATTATTACCTCTTTAAAATATGTATTTCTTAATTGAAAATACTGTTCAATTTAAAAAAAGTACAAGTCTAATATTATAAGAAGTTACTTTATTTCATATGAGGAAAAAATTATAATCAATTTTCCTCCTCACTTGACCAGTGGTGCAGGCAAGAGAGACTGCAATGAAACTTGGTATTGGAGAATTCATTGTGCCACTGTGTAGACTGGAAAGAAGGCAAATCCCTCAACTTGGTGTACTAATGATCTGCTAAACACTTCTAGATGATACAGACTTTTTCTCGATGCGTGCTATGCTGTGCAGAAGAAGTAGATCTTGATGAGCTACTTTCTACACGATTAGTTTCATTTCTAATGGACCATCAACAAGAAATATTTAAAGTACCAACTTACCTCCAGGTTGCAGTGCAAGATCACATAGAATACATGAAGATGGCTCAGGTTGGTGGCATGATAGAAGTTTAAGTTCATTTGCTAATTGCAGAGTATTTGTTACTTCTGAAGGTGGGATGGTAAAACTGCAAATAAAACCACTATATTTTGAATGCAAACTTTTATTAAACTGTTGGTGCAATCATAGATATTAGTTACGTTATAATGTACTGCAACTTGTGATGTCACTGTAAGTTAGTATGCTTGGATGTTTGTTAGGTACCTTCTTACTGAAGCAGTACCTAATCATTTGAGTATATGCAGTATATTCTTCGACTCTTGTTTCAGTGCAAATATCCAGAGGAAGAAATTTGTGCCATATTGCCAACATATTCATACTGCAAACAAATAACTCCTCAGGAGTTTGAAGAACAAAAGGTTTCTACCTCTCAAGCTGCAGTGGCAGAGCTCTTAGAGAACATTATCAAAGACAAAAACTTGTCTGTGAAAGACAAAAAGAAAAAGTTAAAACAGGTGAGGAACTTGGTGAATATTTCATCTACTTATGAAAATGCCTTTGTGAGGGAAGGATCTCGGTCATTAGACCCTGGTACAGAACAAGAGCAGACTGTATAGAGAGAAATGCTTGTTTTGTAGAAGAGAGCTGTTGAATGTTTTTTTGATTGTGTGTCCTGATTGGGATTTTAAAGATAGTGTCTCATACAGCATTTCATGCTGTCTAGCAGCAGTGGTGTTCAAACAATGGTTTAAAACCAGTATAAAATTATGCTGAGATACTGTTCTCTGTTAAATAATATGTGATAGAATTTATAGCATGGTTTCTTGTGGTGCACTGGCTATACAAGTTACCATTAAAATGCCATGGGTGGGCTTATACATCAATAGGCGTTAAAAACAGTGATTTTTTGCTTTAAGAGGTCAAGCTCTATCTGTTCACAATTTTGAAACATTCTTTTCTGTGGACTTAGCTTTGTGTTTTGTAACATGTATATTGCTCAAGATTATCTGGCACTTCTATGGCCTAATACTAAAGCTAAAATACAGCAATTCTGGCAGGATTTAATACTGGAGGGTTTTTTCTTTTTCAGAAAACCTTTGGCAAGTATTTCTGACCAACTGAATAGTATAGTACTTGTCCTAGAATCTCCTAAGCGAGTCTTGTGACTCAAATTTGAAAAAGCAGCTTTTCAGAGCAAACACATTTCTTTCTCTTTGGTGCCCCTCCCCCAGCCTCTGCAACACTGACTTTCATAGGTGTTGTGAAAACTTTCTGGTCTTGTAAAAATGAAGGTTGGACTTTTGTTCAAGTTCATTCAAACTTCCTGCATGTAAAGAAGAGTAGTTAGTTACAGTTGATTAAAACTTGAAGTAAGCAGTAAGAAGTGATACACAGCAGCGCTTTAAGCAGGTGAAGTGGGGAGGAAGGAAATAAACTAAAATCCTCTAATAGTAAAACTTGAAGTACATACTTAAGTTTTTGGTGAGTTCCCACCAAAGTCCAGAAGCAGCTTGTACTGTAAGGGCCACATGTTAGCAAAATTTATTTTTAAAATTCACAGAGCTATGTCTTGCCATATGTGCTGGGATAGGTAGTGGTGTGATAAATCGTAACTTTTTTGAGTGATTATTCAGTTTTGATACTTTGAATTGGGGAAAGCCAAATATATGGTGCTTACTAGAGGGTTAGGTCCAACTTGTATCAACACCAAAAGTTACAAATGGTGTCATTTTCTGTCAGTTGAATCAATCAGCAGAAGGCTTTGGCTGATGCATAGCTGTATGTACCATTATTCCTTCCTGAGGCCTTACACAGGAAACGGGCAAAATGTGAAAAACATATCTGAAGCCAGATATTTTTGTTTAGTTGTGTATCTGCAGGAATTGGAAAATAACTCCCTTGGTTAAGTAGTAAGCTTTCCTGGAAGAATACCTTCAAAATCTGCTGAACCTTAACTTCCATTTAGGTAAAACATTCATAATTGTGATTCTTGAAAGATAGCTTTCCAAGCATAAACAGAATAGATACCAATGCTGGCTGGACAGCATGGCTTCACATGGGTGGCTACCATGCCTTGCTTGGGGGTGGAAAGCTGGTCATGCTGTTCAAACAATACGCAGCATTACTGTTACTCAGCTGATGAGCAACACGGTGAGCAACTGCAGACTGTCATTGCAAATGGAGATCCAGGCAGTTAGAACAGTACAGCGTTTGCTCATAGCGCTATTCCAGTCACAACAGCTAAAAATCCTTGGGAATAAAATGCGATTGGGAACTTTTCTCATTTCAACAGAAGATAAAGTGCCTGAGAAAATTTCTATTTGACTCATTGTTTATCAGTTGTGAACTTGTAAGTACAAAGGACTATAGCTTTGGTTAAGTGTCACAGCAGAGTTACTTTCCATGCTGATGGCCTTGCTCCTCCTGCTGATATGTATCCTTACAAGGTGATTCATGCTCAAGCCCCACACAGCTGGAGTTTTTGGTGGAGTCTGATATTTTATTTTAATATTTGCTTTTGTGATTTCTAGTTTCAGAAGGAATACCCTTCGATCTACCAGAACAGATTTCCAACTACGGAAAACGAAGCAATGCTATTTGAGAACAAGCCTACCATCAAACAACCGATGCTTAGCCTAAGAAAACCAAGATTTCGTAGCCTGAGATATTAATTTTGCCACACTTCAGCTGCTTTTTTTTGTTTGATGTATGCATGTATGAATGATTTACCAAAGGGCACTTGCTACAGAAATTTGATGGTGGCTATGTGTGTAGAAGGAAGAAATGTTTACATGGACACTATTTTTGAAAGGTGCCAAAATAACTTTTTTTTGTGCAGATAACTTTTGAATGACTGCTAAGAGAGAAATAAATATTTATCTGTTTACAAATTATTACAATATATTGTGCTCAGTAAAATAAATGTGAAACTAAGTATGAAGCTATTAATAACCAAAAATTTATATATGGTTTTCATGTGGGAAACTAATGATATGCATATTGTTTTAACTTTTTAAATGTCTGTTCAGGAATTCATGCCATTTATTATAATTTGTGTAGGTTTTTAAGTGTCTGTATGTTGTGAATAAGTGCCTTCCTTATATTCTCAAAATATTTGTCTTTAAACAAAACAATGTTCTTTGAGTTTGGGACTAATTTAAAAGTTGGTTCTGTTGTTTCCAAGGGAGTCAGAAATTCACCATTAATAAATTATTATCTGACTCCATAAAATACTTCTGTTCATCTCATCTGTAAAATTCACGTATGCTTTTGTATATTTATTTATATTAAAAGTCTTGGGTATATTTCTGACATTTTCATGGAAAACTTATTTTGGATCTATGGTGTACTTCTCAAAATAATAGAAGTGATGGATGATACATGAAGTGACAACAAATAGAATCAGAATACACTAAATTTCCCTATTTTGTTTCCAAAGTTAGGGGTTTGCTTATTAATTCTGATGGGGCCAAGGCTCCCCCACAAGAGTATAAATCTACATCAGTATTTCTGTGAGAGAACAATTCAAAGTAAGTGTTTTCATAAAGGAGATTCCCAGCTTAATATTTAGACAGATATGCTCCAGGCAAAAAACTAAAAAGTCACAAGTGGTGAATGATGTTAATGTTCAATACTGGGCTTAGAGAGAAATGGGTGCTTTTCTCCCCGATATTTGTACCCATCAAAAAAGAAGCCTGAAATCCTTTTGTTTGTTTTGCCAAACAGACACTGATAGCATGTAGGGGTAAAGCCTGGGTAGTCAAGGGAATTTTAAATAAGATTTAATGAAAAAAAAAAATATATCCCTTTCCTCTTAACAGAGTAAAAATAGTGTGGTATAGCAAAAAGATGGATGAACCTTTAAGGATTCAATGAAACATTGTTTATATTAAAAGTATTGTCATTTTGGAAAGCTGTGATTTGTACCTCCAGTCAGCTGCCATGCCAAGCACAAGCTCCACCATGAGACCTATGGATGTTGTTGCTTGTAATCTGGTAACAGGACCATTATGTACTGGAATGATTTCAAGTTATGTGTATGATAATGTTTTTATAGAACGTGTCCTGCAAGTAAGAGCACTAATGGATATGCCTCTCGGTCTGAACACAACTCTCATCACCTTGCTATCTCAGTCCCAGGAGAGGACAATGTGACAACAGGGGTTAGAAACAGTGCTGGTAAGGGTGTAGCTGCATCTGTTGGTGGTTAGAAAGCGGGGAGATCAGTTGATAAATAGCACCGTATAAGGCTGCTAAAGGTCCTTGGAGGGAATGAGGCTACCATGTTAAAATATAATTTATGTAAATTCTCTTGTTAATATCCGGTATCTTTTGTATATTCTATTACTGTGCCAAAACTATTCCTTACTAGTAAGGAACAACGTATATCTTCTTTATGTAAGTGTTAGTTGCACTGGGTTTTATTAGCCATATATATGCACTTCAGCATCACAGATGTTAACTGTTTGCATGTTGCTGTGCTTGAGTTTCTCAGATTTGTCAGATGACTTGGTTGTCAGGCCTATGGTCCAAGCTGTGACCTGTCCCTCGCATAACCTAAGCTGATATTCAGGCAGGCTTCTCGCTGCATAATACTTTAATGCTGCTCTTCAGTTAAAGGTTTCTTTAAGCTCGTGGTATCACAATCAATAATGTGCTATACACTGAAACCATTCTGCATTTGGAACAGCGTCAAAACTGGGTTTTGTTGTGAGGAATTTGTGTCCATGTTACACATCAGTTGTAATATTGCTTCTAGATAAATCTTAAACGATCTGCTTATTTCAGCTGGTTTTGCAAAAAATGGAGGGATGCACTGCAAGCATTGGACTGCAGAAGAAGGTACATTTGAAGTCCAACTGTGTTTTCACTTTAAGGGGTTTTTTTTGGTGGTGGTTTTTTTTTTTTTTTTATCTAATAGAATCAGATATTTTAGAGATGAGTGCTTTTCCTTTGTGTGAGCTGTTTAGTTGTCTGTTATCATGTTTGGTTATCTTACACAGTTCTGAGCTGTGCAGTGTAGGCATATGCATTTTGCTTTGTCTTGCCCATTCCTAGAACAAGAAACTGAATTGTAGTGGTACCTGTACATGTAGACTCTTACAGTAATTGTCATAAAACCAATCATCAAAATTAAAATTAAAGCAAATCTCAAGTATTCATCTCTACCTGGTCTGGGTTTGTTTGGGTTTTTTTGGCATGTCATGGGGAGGCTCCATAATAGTCTGGTACAAGTTCATATGCTGTGTCAGATACTTTGGTGTTATGAATGAGGGTCTTAGTTGGGGATTATCACTTTTATATTTGACATCTTGGTACATAACTGCTATGGTCTGTAACCGTGAGACTGCACTTCAGTTCTTTAAGGTTGTTCTCTCCTCCCTGGAAAAATGAGGCAAAACCACCTTTCCATTCTGCATCTGATTCTCAATCGTGCATGTATATATACAATTATATATATACCAAATTAATCTTACGTTAGCTTTACGGGGGTGGGGGGTTGGTGCAGAAAATTTATTTCTGATAACTGGAGTGTATCTGGCACGATACCTATTTTGCAATATATCATTTTGCTCTTTTCCTTATGAGGAGGAAGGCTTTGTAAATGAGAAACCAAGATTAGCCCAGTTTTAGCCAGTATTAGTAATGCTTTAATGTCCTGTAGATAACTTTACATTTGCATAATAGGTGACAGATGTTCATCCTCTGTAATGCCTGTAGTCAACTGCTTTGAAAAATCCACTACCTGCCTAAACTTGCTTCTAATTTTTCTCAACCTGTTAAGTGTTGCATAAATGCTTTATTTATTTATGTGTTCCAGTTAAGCAACTTATTAGGCAAGAAGCTCACATTTCTTAGGATTTAGGTTTCAAAGGACTGCCCTCATTATTCCGAGTTCTTGATCCGTCTTATTTAATGTTCCCTTCTAAGGTTTTGACAGAACTTAACAAAAATGTGAGTAAATAAACAAAATGAGTAGCTGTGGGACAATTAACACATTCCAAATGAATGCCAGATACAAATTTAATTTTAATCTAAACCTTTCTTTGAGCTATCATTTTCTCTTGAGTGAAATGTTTTATTGGAAGACTTTTATATTTTTTTCTTTAAGTATCATATTGCAAAAACTGCAATTCTGTATGGGGAGCAGTTCATCCGAAGTGAATCCTCAGTTGCCTGTAATCTATCGGTTGTGTACAACGTGGTGTAGCAGAATTGCCTGTTCCCTGAAGTACAGTTTTGTTCTGAAAACTGGCACTGCAAGAAGGATTCATGGTTGCCTTACACTGACTCGAGAAGAGAAAACGCTGTCACGGTCCAGCACTGAACCATGAGTGCTGCTAGCGAGGGTTCCATGCTGGGGGCTTAGGCAATGGTTCCACTGGGCTCTGCTCCCTTCCGCCGCTCTGAGGCGGTGGGGTGGGGTGGGCAAGGGGCATAGGGGCTGGTTCTCAGTTTTTAGTCGTACTTACAAAAGACTGTGTGCGTGCATGCACACACGCACTGTGGCTGTTTAACTTTCATTGTGCAAAAATTAAGCTCATATAAACTATTTAGACTTGTTTTTTAAACCCCCTTGAAACGGACTACATTTATTTAAAAACATGTTCAGTAGAGATGTGATATCCAACTCTGGTTAGCTCTCATAAATACTGTCTTGGGCAAATCAGAAGCTGATCGCTCAGCATGCAGCTGATTCAGGGGTGCTGCCATGGTAAGCAACTTTGGTTTCGAATAGTACTTACTGTTTTGCATACATGGATCCAAAACTCTCTTCTTTTGCTTAAGTGTTTTAGAGCTATTATTTGTGATTGCTATCTTCAATACCACCTGGTCTGCTGGCAATCAGAGGTAAATGAATTTGTTGCCTCCTTTCCTGCAGGAAAGGCAGGATGAGATGCTGCTGCTTGTGCTTAGCAGCACCCTTTTTTCTCATTAGTGCAAATAACTCCTTTTTAGTTGTATTAGTTCCAAGGACGAACAGTTTTATAATGCATTGGTAGGTTATATGCTGTCTTATGCTGTTCTTGGTGTTAGTGTCAAACCAGAAGTTGCCCGGTCTAGCATTGGCTGGTGTGCAGTGGCACCTGGTGATTCCAAGAAAGCAACTGGTAGGAAACAGCCAGGAGGTTACATGGATAAAATGTTAATGGCTAATCTCAGCATTGAGTCATGATGCAACTGTGTACTCCAAATTTAACTCCATGTGGGCAACAGACAGAAGTGGCAAAATTAATACTTTAAGGGGAGCGGGGGGAAAGACTAAAAATCATAGGATCATAATTTTGGTGGGAAGGGACCTTCAGAAGCTATTTAGTCCAAACCCTGTTTAAAATGGATCCAATTAAATCAAGTTACTTGGGGCAGTGTTGAGTCTTGAACACCTCTAAGCTCTGCAGCACAAAGTGTAATAACAGAATGCTTTTTGAATTTTATTTTCCCGTACCAGTCTAAAGCATTGAGACCAAAGCTATCTCTGAGCAGCTCATCTGGCTCATTGCTTCTGGCCGTGGCTCCTGGGGAGGGGGTCCTGGCTGGCAGACGCCATCTGGGCAACAGTGAGTGAAAAGGAATGAGGGCCACAGGGGCTGGATGGAGGCTGCCTGTGGTGGCCATCCTTCTTCTAACAGTTGCCACCAAGTCCGCAGGGCTGGATCATGCTCGGTATGGGTAAGAGGCAGAAGGAGGAAAACTTGGCTGCTGGTGTGTGGGGCCAGGGACATTTTTGGATCTCTGCCTCCTGAGCCACTGGAGGAGGGATGGGGCCTGGGAAGATGCTGTCACCATGGAAACGGTGAATTTTCATGACATGAAAGATTAAGACACTGTTTTGAGACCTTATCCTGGGGTTAATTAAAAACTTCCGTGTTATTTACACTGCTAAGAGGCCTTGAATTTGCACTGAAGTTTATATTGAATATATTTATTGCTAGGATGATTCCGCAGACAAATTACCATATAATTAAGGTTGTTTAACATGAAGGGTTAATGGGAGGCCTTAGCCAAAGAGCTCAGTATCTTGTTTTTCGGTTAGAAGCCTTAGATGAACCTCAGTCCAAAAGGAAATACTCTATCTTGTAAAGAGAAGAAAGAAAAGAAAAGAAAAAAAACTACGAGAGAGAAGTCAACATTTCACTTAATGGTTGTAGTAGCAGATCTAACATGGGGGCTGTTTAATGTCTAATTTTCTCCTTTCACCACTGTTTTGATCACTTCTGTTTGTATGGAGGAGTGCCCGAAGGTATGTGGTATTATGAAATGTATTCATCCTGTACCACGGGCTACCCGTGAGCTGGAGAGCAGTAATCTTTCTAATCTCATTATTCTTTGAAATTATTCCTTACAGCGCCATTGTTTTCATAAACATCTATTCTTACTAGAGATGTTTTTTTTAAAGCGATTTTCAGGTCATCTCTGACAGCAACTGCTGCGCTGCATATAAAACATACGATGATCAAGTTTGATGTCTTTCTGAGTGTGCAGGGCTGTTAACACCCAGTGTAAAAAAATACTACTTTATGTGCATTAGACTTAAGAAAGCTGCCTTATGCAGCAACTAGAGCTGCTGGCATGTGCCACCGTACTGAAAAACACTGAAGTAAAGCAAGGGGGAGGAGAGGGGAAATGATGGCCGTAAGCAGACGGCAATGTACAGTGACGGTAAGAGCAGCCATCATGGATGATGATGCTCCCTGATGCCCTCCTGGCTGGTAGGTAGTGGCTTAGTCTTGCTGTACTTGTACCAACATGTTGAAGCTTGCAAAGACATTCTTCTACAGAAGCCCAGGATGGAGGAAAAAGCTGGTGGCTGATGTGTATGGGAGGTAGGAATGATAATATTTGACACTGACATCTTATTTCTCAGTATCTCTAATGCCATGTCATTTGTAGGTGAAGCACTAATCCTCGTTTTGCAGGTGGGCAGGTGCAGAGGAGTGCTCTGTTACACGGGATCGAGATGGTTTTGCAGGAAGGAGGAGTTTCTTGCTGCCCTCCGTCTGTGTTGCAGCTGGGAAGGTCTCCCTGTGGCACGGGGCCAGGGTTGTGCCCACCAGTGAAGAGCTGAGTGGCCATGCCAAGCACCCGGCATGTCAGTCAGCACGACTCCAGCACGCTCTGTTTCACTCCTTTCTGTTTTTTTTTTCTTTGTAATCACTTCTGCTTGGGAAGAATTTAGGTCTCAGAAAAAAATTCAAAGCCCTTTTTTGTATGAACAGCAAGACAAAACCTCTCAAAGCCCAGGGAGGATTTCGGTGGTGAAAGCCTGCTCTGTTCCCGGGGTGCGCTCATTGGCGGGGGTGGTTTCAGGAGCAGGGCTCCCCTCAGCAGGGCTCAGCGCCCCATAAATACCCAGTGCACGGCTCTCACTGCGTGCTTGGCTGCCGGAGGCTCAGGCCCTTCATCAGGGGGAGAAAATGTACAGCCAGTGAGTATTCCTGCGGGCTTTCCTCTGTAGGAGCAAGTCACCGATCGCCATCGTGGTGCAGCGTTGGCTGGAGGGGTTGCTGTGAGGCTGGGGGTCAGGGCAGTCCGGAGGGAAGGAGGAAGGGGGGTTCTCTGCATGTGGGTGTCTGTGCTGATGCATCCCATGCAGTGGCCTGATTCTGGTCCAGGGGGACAGGCTCACCTCCGGGTACCAGAGAATGGTCCCTACTTTGGAGGGGAAGGACAGTGCCCCACACAGCCTGTGTCTCGTGTGTCTTTGTGGTCTCTGCAGTAGGTCAAAATTGGATCCTAACAAACAATTCTCAGCTATGCACTCAAGCACACTTTGCTCAAAGAAAAAAGGAAAAAAAAAATGCTTATCCAAGACCTGGGAGATACAAGTTGGATTTTGCTTCCTGATGATTCAGGATATCCTGAATTTGTCCATTTCAGCACGGGCTGTCCCGTCAGTATTCTCTATTCCTCCATCATGTGCTCAGGCTCGGAGTCCAGACAGTTCGCAGGTGGCTGCAGTAGCTGGTCGGAGACCTCAGAGCCTTTCCCCCCACAAAGGCTGGTGCTTCTCCCTCCTGATCTCTCAAGTTATTTGCAAGTTGCAGATCAGTCCATCCAGAAAAAAACCACCTCTCTCGGGGTGGGGGGTGGTTCCAAAGCTATCCCAAAACTGGGCTAACCCCAGGTCTGCTGGCCCTTTCAGAGTCGAGCATCCTGCTGGAGGCTACAAGAAGCTCTTTGAGACCGTGGAGGAGCTGTCCTCTCCGGTGACTGCCCACGTCACAGGTTGGTGTGGGCTCCCTGATCTCCTCCTGCTCGGCTTGTGTTCTTGGGGGCTCGTGGGCCACCAGAGCTCAGAGGCTTTACAAGGGCTGGAGCACAGGGTCGGAGATAAAGGACCTAACAGGGGTGGTGTATTTGGGGTAGAGGAAGGACAGATTGGATGGGGGATCTTTAGACATTTCAATACTGAATGTCTTGGTCTACAGTAGGTGTGTAGGTGAAGAAAACAGCATAGTTTAAAGAGCTCGTGCATGTTTAAAAAACAAGTTTAATAAACCTTAAAAAAAAATAGTTTGAAGTTTTGTTCTTTTTGTTGACACAATAAAAATTACCTGGTCTGATTTGCTGTGAGCTGTGCGCGTACCAACACTGCATCTTCTGCAGGCAGGATTCCCACCTGGCTGCGAGGAAGCCTCCTGAGATGTGGTCCCGGCTTGTTCGAGGTGGGCGCGGAGCCCTTCTATCACCTCTTTGATGGCCAGGCGCTCCTCCACAAGTTCGACTTCAAGGAGGGGCACGTTACCTATCACCGAAGGTACGTGGCAATTTTCCAAGCAAAAAAAATAAATAACAAAGCATTTGCTCGACTGCAAGTGCTGGGGACGGGCTCTGCTGCCCAGCATGTGGGAGGCACTGGTTATTTCAAGTCCATGCGGTTATTGGAAGAGCTCTAACAGTGAGATCACTAAAACTGGCTGAAAATAACTGAAACTTACTCATAGATAGCAAAAATGCAACTTTTTGTACAGATTGCAAAACATCTGGGAGGGGAGGGAGGGCTGGATGTAGCTGCAGCCAGTGACAATTACAACATTTCTGGAAAATGAAATGTGTTTTCAGTTACAAGCTGCCGAGCTATCGGCTTTTAGGTCTTTAGTGCAGAACATTTAGACAAAGCGCTGTGTTTCCCATCAGCTTCAGCTCTCTGACAGCCATCCTTTCCCAGGGCCGCGGTGGGGGGGGCGGTTGCTGGACCCCACGTGCTCCAGATGCAACGTGAGGCTGTGGGGACCTGTGGCTTTCAGAGGTCTCACAAGGCTCATCACAAGGATGTTCATGTTTTAATTGCATGGCCCCTTGCATTTTATGGCTATACCTGTAATGTGCCTTCTCGCCCTCCCCAGATTTGTCAGGACTGATGCTTACGTGAGAGCGATGACCGAGAAAAGGATTGTGATAACAGAATTCGGCACCTACGCATACCCTGACCCATGCAAGAACATCTTTTCCAGGTACCTCGAGGTTGCAGATGTTGCAGCAATGTCGTGCGGTGCTTCCACTTCCAAGAAGCCCCTGACTGCCTGTCCATTTTCTCTGCTCAGGTTTTTTTCGTACTTCAAAGGTGTGGAGGTCACTGATAACGCCCTCGTTAACGTCTACCCTGTCGGCGAAGATTACTATGCCTGTACTGAGACTAACTTTATAACCAAAATTAACCCAGATACATTAGAGACAATTAAGCAGGTGGGTCTTTGTACTGTGCTTCTAAATATGTGGAGGAGTAAAACGAAAATGAAAATGTTTAATAACAGCCTCTTAGAACAAGGCAAGAGGTGGGGTTTGTCAGGGAGATGATGCAGAATTGAAGCCAGCTGTGAGGGTTAATGAGAGCAGAGTCAGAATGAGCTTGTAAATAAACTCACTACTGCTGCTCTGAGTAGTATTTAATTAGGAGGCAATGGGGGTCCATGGTCCATATCCTCGTGCTTGGGTTAGGGTTGGAAAACTGGAGCTGCATTGCAGCCTGGCCAGAGGGGACCGTAACCAGAGGGTTCCTACCAGAGCTTTACTGCTGCCTTCATTTATATCAGAGCTGAGCAACATTCAGCCTGCAGAACTGTACGTAGTGCAGAATGCATGTTTTGATGTTTTTCTTTGCTGTGTTAGCAATGCCCAGCCTGTGGAGCCTTTCCTTTTGGACCCCAGGATCCCAAACCTCTCCCTGTAACCGTGTCAGCTCACCTGACTGTCTCAAATTGTGTGGCTTTGCCGCTCTTCTCCTTTCTACAAAATGGACAGTGATTTGGGCTTAGAGAAGAACTTTCCATGGCTGAAGCGAGGATGTATTGACCTGCGACACCTTGCAGAGCTGGTGACTTCCCATCTCCTGCCAAGAAAGCTCCTGACTTTCTGCATCTTCTTCTCCAGGTGGATCTCTGTAAATATGTGTCTGTCAATGGGGCAACAGCTCATCCCCACATTGAAAATGATGGGACAGTTTACAACATCGGCAATTGCTTTGGAAAAAACTTTGCGCTTGCCTATAATATCATACGGATTCCTCCGCTTCAGGCAGGTCAGTTCATCCCACCTCTGAGTGAACTGAGAAAATCTTGTCCCATAAATCATTTTTTTTATCCTTCAAATGAGTTTCGTCATCAAGTTACTTTTTTTTAATCTTCTTTAGATTTTATTTGCTTTTTTAAGTAACAGAAATGTTATCTTTAAAACAATTATTTACGTGGTTTCTAAATCATGAACTGCCTTTGTGTTAAAGGCAGAAGCTTGCTGGGTAAACACTACAAATACAGACTAAGTAAGTATGGATGAAACCCTCCTTAACCCTTCAACTGTCCTGTTCCAGACAAGGAAGACCCAATTAACAAGTCGGAGGTGGTGGTGCAGTTCCCTTGCAGTGACAGGTTTAAGCCCTCTTACGTTCACAGGTAACGTTTGGTGGGGTCAGTAGACTGACGATGCAGGTCGGCTGAAAAGGGGGATGCTGCTCACGTGTGCCACGCAGCGTGTTCCCGCGGCAAAGCACCTGCCCTGAGCAGTGAGTGCAGACTAACAGAGGCCCCTTTTATTTCTGCAAGCGCACAAAGGCAGGGTACGCGTGTACAGCATCGCTGGCGTTGCATGCTCTACAGAAGTGGCACACAGGGCTTGTTCTCACATCTAATCAGCAATTAAAATTCGGTGGTTTACCAAAATCACAATGTTTATATTCCTGTCATTTTAAGCGATGATCTGCATTCTATATTCAGTGCTTAAGACGAACTACTACATGGTTTTTGTCCAAACTAACTGCAGTGAGCTTGATGTGCTCCTTGTACATTTCCAAACAGCTTTGGGCTGACCTCAAACTACATAGTGTTTGTTGAAACACCGGTGAAAATCAACCTCCTCAAGTTCCTCTCCTCCTGGAGCCTTTGGGGAGCCAACTACATGGACTGCTTCGAGTCCAACGAAACCATGGGGGTAAGCGGCAGGTCATACCAAACTGGGCTGTACTGGGCAGCCAGCCCTGGACTGGGAGGCCCATCATATCGGTTTCACCTTCATTTCTCTGAGTCTACACCAAGCAGCTGCTTGCTTTTTAGGTCTGGCTTCATGTGGCAGAGAAGAAGAAAGGCAGGCTCCTCAACATCAAGTACCGCACCTCAGCCTTCAACCTCTTCCATCACATTAACACCTACGAAGATAACGGATTTCTGATCGTCGACCTCTGCACCTGGAAGGGGTGAGTCTTGGCGGTGCCGAGCCTGGAGGCGGCCGAGGGTCCCTGCGGCATCGCGCCTCCCCCTGCGCGAGCTGGGGGGGGCCAGCAGGGCCCCAGCACCAGGCACGCCGGTCCCTGCGCTGGTGCATCCCTTCCCCTTCGGAATCGCCTGCAGCACTCACGCTGAATCCCTCCAACCCATCTAAATATTCACACATGGTGACACATAGACTATACAGCATAGAAGTTACCTGGAGGTGCGGAGAGCCTGTTTGAAACTCATTTTCTGAGACCTCGTTTGCCTTTAATAAACGTTAGTGACTACGCAAGGGCTGATGCTATTTCGGCTCCTGGGACTGCAATGAGCAGGATCTGGTTGAAGTTTGAAAACTGCTTTTTGTGTTAACACAGAGAAACACGGCACCAAAATGGTGATGCCCAACCCCGTGTTGGCTGCGTACCCAGGATGCCCTGAGCTGAGGTGGTCCTGGCCGCTGCCGTGGGGCGCTTGGGGTGAAACCAGCAGTAGCTGGGTTTTCCTCGCAGGGGAAGTGGTCGCACGCACAGCTCACTTCTGCCAAGGAGCTGAACCAGGACTCATCTTACTCCATTGAATTTTAGAAAAAAAAAGCTGCATTTGAATCCCCTCGCTTGCAAATGACATCTTTGTTTCTGTTTGTGATCCTGTTTTTGTGCAGGTTTGAGTTTGTTTACAATTACCTCTACTTAGCCAACTTACGAGCAAACTGGGATGAAGTGAAGCGACAGGCAGAGAAAGCCCCGCAGCCCGAAGCCCGCAGATACGTGCTGCCCCTGAACATTGACAAGGTACCAGCATGGCTCTGCATTGTCACAGCTGCCAGCAGGGCTTGGAGACACCAGTGTCTGCCTGACTCCTCTGCAGGGCTTATGGCCAAGCATTGCTAGTGCCCTGCCTGACCCCATTTAATTAAAATTAAACATTTGGGGGGGGGGGCAGAACTTAAAGTATGGGTCTTCAGAGAAATTTCCTATTTTCTTTAGCTGCTCAATGTTATTCTATTTTATTTCCCATAAGTTACTGTTCAAATCAGAGACCGTGGGGTGGCAGTTAATCTCAGAGGGTGCTGCTGCCGGGAGCGGAGGAGGGAGCAGCCACAGCCGGAGTGCATGTAGTTAAATCCTCCAGTCCCAGCTCACGGTGTGAGGTCCACCAAGTGGCCAGCCTGGTGCAAAGCTCGCTGGCTTGCAATTGCTGGATTTTTTTCCAGTGACCCCGCTCATGGTCATCGCTGGGTGGGCTGAGGGCTGCTGGGGGAATGCAGGTCAGCTGAGCTGCTGGCGGAGCTGCAAAGCTCACAGGCATCCCTGCTTGCCTTGCCGATCGAGGAAAAAGTGCAACCCCACATGGCAGTGCTCAATTAAAAACCTCTGAATGTCTTAAGGAGGGGAAAAAAGTTATGCGTGTGTCTATGAGCACAGGGAAGGCTGACATACAGCTTGCTTTTAGCAATAGGCACTCTTACTGCACTATTGCTAACCCAGAAAATGGAAGAAGCAGCCGCCACTGAGCATATCGCCACTCTGCAGCTTGATGAGGCTCTGCTGCACATCGCTGCCTTCACTCTTCAATGCAGTTTGCAACGGATCTCTGCGAACAGACTAAGAAATCTGTTTCTCCATTCCTCTTGGGTATTTTTCTTTGTCCCAGGCCGACACAGGCAAGAACTTGGTCACCCTGCCCTACACGACAGCTACGGCCACCCTGCGCAGCGATGAGACCATCTGGCTGGAGCCAGAAGTTATTTTCTCAGGGCCGCGCCACGGTAAGATGATGACCTTAAAGCACAGCCAGTGGCAATGTGAGTACCCCTGCACTCTGTGTCCCACTAATCCTCACACATACACTTTTTTTTTTTATCGTAGCCTTTGAATTTCCACAGATCAATTACAAGAAATACGGTGGGAAACCTTACACGCATACGTATGGGCTGGGGCTGAATCACTTTGTCCCAGACAGGGTAACTATCAACCAATGGGTGAGGCACATCTTTTCCATGAGCTTTCAGTTTAAGGACGAGAAAGAGTACTTCTGAGATGTGGGTTTTTTGGTTTTTCCCCACGTTTAGCTTTGCAAGCTGAATGTTAAAACAAAGGAGACCTGGGTGTGGCAGGAGCCAGATTCATACCCTTCAGAGCCGATCTTCGTTTCCCATCCAGATGCCCTGGAGGAAGATGACGGTAACACTGATTTTATTTTGGTCAATGGCATTGCGATTTGAAAAGCTTGTGTCTGCTGGCCCTGGGGGCTGTCTGCAGGGCTGTGCCAGAGGCGGGCAGAGCAGAGCCCGTGGGCAGCTCCCAGACACGATGTACCTTGTTCTAACGCTGGTGGGAAGCTTCCGAGGAGAACGTGGGAGAATGAAGACAATGAAAACAAAGGAGGAGAAAGACCTCTAGGTTTAGATGATCTGTTGTCCTCATTTCCTAGCCCTTTTCCATCAGGAATTGCAATATTTAAAGAATTCCAGGTGGCAGAACTTTGTGAAACTTAACCTCTCTTAAACAAGGCATGTTTTCTATTCCTAATCCATCCTCCTCGTGCAGGAGTGGAGTGAATTCAGGCTTTGTCACTCAAGGACCCGTAGTTGTATTCATGCCGAGCACTGTACGCGTTTCTTCGCACATCCCCAGCCCTGTACCTACTTCTGAAGGCGAGTGGCAGCACTTGGCCTGAGAGGGTGTCCACTTATTCCCTGAATTCCTCACCTCCAAAAAGGATTACATAAAGCTGGAAGTCTTGGCTCTGCTGAACTTAAGAGCCAACTCTCACTGGTTTATAGTGAGAGTTTCATATTTCATAGCAAAAATATTCCATATTTCAGAGCGAAATCTCATATTATCTGTTCCCAGTTCAGGAAAGTGCTTAGGCAGGGGCTTAAGTCCTACTGAAATGAAAAGGTTTTAAGCTTGTTCTTAAAAGCTTTCCTTAACTGAATCAGACAACGTGCATTTTAGGAATATGTTTAAGTCTCTCCCTGGGGCTTAAGGCCCCGCAGAAGCACTCTCCGAAAGCTGAGTTAACACCGGCCTCCATGCTCACATTTCTGTCATCTTCCCCACGGCTGTGTTTGATGCCGTGACAGGCTACGGTCTATGGTTGTTCCCATGTTCTTGCTGCAACGACTGACTCAGAGAGAACACAAATGAGCAAACAACCTAAGAGCTAGGATGTCCAATCCATTCCACATAGGGATGCCAGGATCCCTCAGAAGCAGAATTATAAAGTAATTTATAAACATATAAAGTAATTCATAATGTTGAAAAAATTGATGGACAAATTTTATATATATTCTGGTAAGTGATGTTTGTTGTCAGCCCCTGCAATAGCTTTTCATAGTTCCTTTGCAGAATAGAAACATTTTTCAGTTTTAAAAAGAAAGTCTATAGGAGCTACTGTGCCACAGCACCCCAGGCTGGCAAGCTGATGATGGCAAGAACCCAAAATAGTATAAGAAATGAATAAATAATCTCAGTTTACTTCAGAACTGATGATCATGCAACAATACGGGATTTACTGGTGTCCTGCGTGCGAGTGGCTACTCCTCCCTTGAGCAGCCCAAGTGCAAGTGCACAGGCTTGTCATTTTTCTTGCCTACTAGGGGTGGTGCTGAGCATCGTGATCAGCCCAGGCGCAGGGCCGAAGCCCGCCTACCTCCTGATCCTGAACGCCAAAGACATGAGCGAGGTCGCCAGGGCTGAAGTGGAGGTGAACATTCCTGTGACCTTCCACGGACTCTTCAAAAGAGCATGACCGCTGCCTGCAACGCGTCGCATTAGGTTTCTTCCAGCTCCGAAAAGGTACAGTCTCCGTTTAAAAGCACTCAAATGACCTAAATTCCTTCAACATCACTTTTTATTTGTATGGCTACTTAATTAAGATTGAGCATTTCAGTTTTGTTGATGATTCTTCAAAATACTTAACCACATATTTTTCAAATACCCCCTTTGGCATAATTTCAAGAGGTACAGTGATAAGAACTATACAGTTAAAACACAAGTTTGGGGTGGTGGGGAGGAGATTTTGTTTTTACAAAATCAAACTTTGCAGCTGCAGCAGAGTTAAAGATGCATGAAATGGCACAGTGTAAACTCAATACCTGTACACATGGTAACATTATGTAAACAGTCTCTGTGCCCTGTTACACGCCTTGAGAAGAGGTAATTTTTAACCTATATTGAAGTATTACGGATTTAAATCACCTCCTGGTCACTCCTTTAGTATCCTCAGAGCAATCCAAGTGGAGCCTTTCCATGGCTGCTTTGGAAATTTGAGCTAGCAGGCCCAAGGCTGTGTGGCAGGCAGCATTTTGTCCTTCACTAAGGCTGAAAACTGCACACACTAGCTTATGTTTTCTCTTTCCCATTTCTTTTGTCAAAGTGCAGTTTCTCGAGTTCTGGATTTCATACTAAAACGTCAATATGAAAAAAATCAAGCAATTGTTACAGCTTGGGATGAATTTGCTTCCTTAGTGTGCTATAGACTCTCAGCTTAATCCTTCTTTTTCACAAAATAAATTTTCATCTAATGTAGTAAGAGGCTATGGTTCAAAATACAAACTTATTGCTAATAGACTTAGAATCCAGGATTCTTGTTTGCAATGGTTTAACATTTTTATTAACGGTATCAAAGAATTAGAAAATCATTGACATTAAAGATTGCTAGTACACGGTGCTAACTTTAAAAAGGCTGATTATTTGAAAATGGCTGCAGTCACATTCTGATGACAGGATACTGATACGGAGACACGACCTGGTACTTCTGCTGTTCCATAATCTCTAAGCACTGTGCAATTACCTAATTAAAAACAAAAGACAATATAAGCAATGGGCCTCTGAAAGAAAAAATTACTAAAACTTACTAGTTATGCACTCATTCCATAATGCATTTGTTCTTACTTTTTGCAAAACAATGAACATTTAAAATGAACAGTTGTCGGCTGTAGCGTTAGGGGAAATAGATGTCAGTGTAATGTACCCCTGGGGCAGGGGAAATGTAAAGGAAGAAATATCCTCAGGATCCCCAAGTTTATGCATTGCATACAGAGACCGCTAAAGCATTGTAAAGTCACTGTGGTGACAAGAGAATTACTTTTGGAACACTGGGAAGCTGTTTTGCTGTAAAACTCCAGTGAAAATATATTATGTGATAATCCAGTTCTGTTATTACATAGCTATGCTCCTAAGATTCTCAATCGCGTATCAAAAATTAGCAGAACATCCTCCTCTTCCGCATCCACCTTTTTTTAAGAAGTCATCTTTCTTGGTGTCTTGTGACAACAGCGACTGAAAATACAGAACTGGTTTTGGTCTTTAAAAACAAGATAATTCTCCATTAAGATTTTGTTAACTTTTATCGTATGGTGTATATAATAGTCTCCTTTGCCAAAACGTTTTGTGTATCTTGTTGGAAAACAAGAGTCACAGTAAGCATTTTCCTAATTTCACTGTGCATATTCCCCTGCTACTGAAGCACACATTGTCTTTTAAAGACTATTAAAAAAAAGGCACATTAAGGATCTGAATGACCACGTGCTGTCAGTTCAGACAAAGCTAAACATAATTCCATCTATTAGCAAGAACTGGAATAAAGTAGCAAAACATTATTGTAAAAAACAGCTAAACATTCAAACATGATTTGTGGTGTGCCTGTGAAAACTACCTGAGAGTGACAATGATTCATTTCAACTGTCACATATTTTCTTTTCATGTGTAGTTCTGGTCCTAGAGAGAGGTACTCTCTGGGCTCTAGTACTAGAAAATACTTCTCGGTGCTCTCTCATTATCAAAGTTCCCATAAACTCCACAGAAAATATTTAACATCTACGTAGTACCATAAATATGTACCATATTTAGAAGGATTAATTGATATCAGGCTGTATTTGTGATCTTTAAGTAAACAAGCTTCAAAAGTGCAAAGAACATATTGTAAGTATTGCTAATAAACAATAAACCAAGGAAAAATAGAAGAACAAAGGTGGCAGCTTTCAGAAAGAATCTAACGGAGTGGATGTCTGTCAACTTAAAAAAATAAATAAAAAGGCAGGGGGCCATCTGAAATGTAAGCAGCAAACTACAAGCACAAAGAGAAAGTAGCAAAAAGAAACATCCTAGGACAAAAGAATGGAAACAATGTGAACAGTGAAGAGCCTGAACTTAAGAGAGTGAAGATATGGGTGATTATGCAAGACCAAAAAAGAAAGGATTCGGATACAGAATCAAATGGCAAAGTCAATTAAGAGGTTCAATGAGGAAATGCTGTAGTCAAGTAACCAGAATGTAACCAGAATTCAACAGAAACTTTTTAGACAGACTAATGGAGAAGAGAAAGGATGAGAACTGCAAAGCTAAATGCCACAGAAAATGGAGTGAGAAGTGGGAGACCCGGTTCTGGGAATCAGCATGCTCCTGACCTTGAGCAAGCCATAGGCTTGCGCATTCACCGCAAGATCCTTTTGAGATCCAAGGATAAAATGTACTGTAAAGAACATATAAGGAAAACCCCCTACCTTTCTAGTATTTTGAGGTAGAATTACACCATCATCCCAGAGTCTGGCAGAGGAGTAAAATGCACTGCTTTCTTCCTCTAGCCTAGAGAAGACAGAGTATTTAACAAGCTTAAAAGCACAAAAATGCAATAAGAAACATCGGGTCAGTAAAACAAAATCATAGATGAAAAAGACATATACTTCAATCTCAAGTGAATCTGCAGTACTACTGTTAAAATTAATTAGAATCCAGCAAATAATACATAACAGATCTGATCATTCTGCAGTATGGACCAGCCTCCACATTCAGAAGATTGCCACTGTTTAATACACAGCAGAATATCGTGATTTTGGGTTGTATGGTTTCAGGGTTGTTTTTTGTGGTTGGTTTTTTTTTGTTTTAATTCAAACATTTCTGTTTCCTTGAGAAGATCCTAAGAGCAGACATGGAATTACATGGAAATTTGAAATATTTTTCAGTAGATTCAGGTTTGCTTTATTTGTTTGGGATGTGTTGATCTGTAAGATGAACAAAAGTAGGTAATTTACCTAATTAAATCCCAGTGTAACTGCAAGGGTTTATATTTAATGTCCTTACTTTTCTTTCAGATGTTTTAGCTCTGATTCATCTCCTGTACAGTCATTGTCCCCAGCTTGTGGGACTGTGGAGAAATGTCTTGAATCCACAAGAGCAACTCTTGCGTTAGGCCACAAGAACAGAAAGTTCGGACTGAACGATCTCCCGCACTACAAAAAAATGCACAGTGCAAACTCATTGAAATTAATCACAAAAAGATGGCTGTAGGCTGACACAATCAAGTTCAAGGCAGAATGTAATACAGTTTAATTTGTAAAGTGTTAATGATATAGCTCCTTTACCATTACAGCTACAGCTCCTGTATCAGTACAGACACCCTGCAGTAGCAACCATCACAATCCCTACTGCCTTCAATATTGCTATTTTATTATTTCATTTTTCCTCCAAGCACTTAGATGTTTAATTCTGAGCAAAGAGCCCTGTTGCACTTACTAGCAGCATGAACAGCACACACAGTAGCACAACTAAAGTAGATGTATTCCTTGATCACTGAAAACAAACAGTACATGCTGACAAAAAGGCAGGATTGGCTCTGAGTAGGGACATTTTCAGATAACCTGTTTTTTAAGAAATGGGTCTAGGTTCTTAGATGCAGACCAAATTTTCTGTAATCACATCTTGCAATGCATTTCTTACTTTAAAAGTAGTTAAAATATGAACTGAGTTAAATTAAATGTCTGTAACAACAGTTGACTCTGTTTTAAAAATGAAGTGCTGTGAAATCTTGGTAAAGTGTAAAAAGTCTATTACCAAACCCATTAACATTTATGCTACCCGTACCATAACATAACTTTCACTCCCGTAACAGCCACCGATTACAATGGTTATTTTGGGAACAGCAGCACAAGCAACAGCAGCCATCATGGAGGCCTGGGCTTTTAATCTGTTGGAGTGAGCCTCTGCCTGAAATGACAATAAAGATTTTAGATCCTTTAAGTCTTTCTTCTAGATTCCCTCTGCTCCCACCAAACTTATATTTCTAAAACATTTATTTCTTTACAATTCTGTATGATTATTTCTTCCACAAAAGTAAGACAGCATCATGTACTACCGTAGCCCATTATGCACTTATTTTACAATGTAAACCAGCAAAACAATTACAACTGGTGTGCAAAAACCTATGATAGAGTGCAACCCTAGGTCTCCCAAGCATTAGCAAAGCTCAGATACAACGCAATTATGCCAGGCTTTGTCTTAAGTGCTGGTGACAGTTGGGAGGAACAGGGCTGCAGAAACAGTCTCTGCTCAGAGAATCTAATGTAGGTTTTACTATGAGGCTCTCTGTAGTCCAGGACAAAACATACTGTACTTTAATGCCTTCACTTTTCTAGAAGAGAAATATCTATTTTTCTGTGGTGCACAGTGGTATCAGAATAATTGATAGGCTGTATTTCAATGTAAAAAGCACTATAAATTTCAAGTTTTACAGTTTGCATGCCAGCTGGACAGTTCCATTTTAGACAAGCAGAGAGGCCTGCTTACAATTAGAATAAAGTGAGAATGCTAATGGAAAGATTTAAGAACAAAGTAATTATGAAGCTTCTTGGTTTAAACCATCAAGAGTGGTTTAAAAAAAATTTATTTTCCTAACAATTAATAATTTTCAAAATGTAATCTAAAAAAACCTCAAGAACTAGGCATTACTTGAATTAAGCATATTGAACTAAAAATGCCATACCTGTGAGATGCTTGTTGGCTCTGTTGTATGTGGGGCAGTGTTTTGGAAAAAGAGGATGGGAATGCTCCGCTGACTACACAGCTGTACAAAATGGCTACCCTTGAGAGAAGCATCATGAGACAGCTCCCCATTGTTAGCCACTATCCCCACCAAGTGCCTACAAAACAGACACAGGAACATTTTCACTTTTGAACCCCAGAAATTATGAAACTGTAGCTCATAATGTTCTGAAGGTTGGAAACATAAATATCCATACACACACACACACACACAGAGAGATCTGCCCTTTTACAGAAATTCAGAACGTAAAAGGATGCATTTACACATGTCATTTCATTCAAGGACCCTCACATACCTAACAAGAAGTCTTACAGCACTCCTGATACGTAAAGCATGGAAGTATTAACATGGATTAATACCCAGAGGGCAGGTAAAGCTATAGATGACCTGTCAAAGAGTTTACCCTGCAAGACAACGTACAAGGTGCCAGGACTCGGGGCTCTCTCTAATTCCTGTAACATACAACATAACAGTCAATCTGAAAAGTTTATACTTTCAACCTAAAGAGGCTCTAAAAATATATTTTACTACCTTTTTTTTCTTTAAATGTGATTTGACTGAGATGTTGTATGCTTCATGAATGTATTAATAATACAGTCTGATCTGAATTATGCAAGGTTTTATTGTATGGGTATTATCGCATCTCCATCACATGGGAGAAGGGATGATAGCTTTCAAATCAGTTTGGGAAGGAACACTTTTAAAAATGCTGTTTCTTATTTCTTAAGGAATCTGCTGAGACATCAATGTTCCAACTGTCTGGCTAGTAGTTTTTGTGAACAAACAAATCATTTCACGAAGTCATGAAAACCATTCATTTGTAATCCCTCTCTGCTGCTATTGGCCTTAGACGTGATGAATTCAGAGCTCAGAGATAGAAGATTGCACTTTCTAGAAGTATTTTATTACCTATTCTTGACTGATTCAGAACTTCATAAACATTGTTATTGGAATACCATAAAACCTGATGATGATATGAAAGCTATTTAGACAAATATGTCCATACATTTTGATAGTGAAATGTTACAGCCTTACCCTTCCACATGGCCAAATCCTGTTACTAATGTTGTTCCATAATTAGCCTTGAATTCCTGGAATCTGCTTCCATCCATCAGACGGCTCAGAATCTGCAAAGAAATATACAGTCTTTACTACAGAAATTTAAGTGAAAATAGGATAGTTCTGCTAAAAGATATGCTCTGTTCAAACAGTAAGGAGACTTATATAATGCAAGAAGTCAACCTAAATGAGCATAGAGGCCCTTTTATGTCTTACGCTCTGCTAAATACTCAATATGCACAAAACATAAAATTTGTGTTTACATTTGATTACCAACCATGTATTTTGGGCCAAAGTTCAACTCCAAAATTATTTCAGTGTTACAGAGCACAGTTGTTCATGTCCATAAAAATGTTATAAAACACCCAGCGTGTGCAGTTACAGTTTGTGTGCATAAGAAACACTCAGCAGCATACCGCTCATGCTTTTTTCAAACGCAGTTTAAAAGCTGCCTTCAAAGCAACACTGCTTTCTACAGTCAATCCCCTTAACTGTAGGAATTTACCCTGGAAAAGATACTGGATTCACATCCTTGGAGACTAAATCTCTTCTAGAACAACACAATGAAAATAGCATGGGCAGTTCTGCATGTCTCTGCTTATGTATTAGCATCTGTCCCAGCCTGAAACAAGTTTAATTTGAGCTTTGCTGTTTTTTCAGTCACTATTTTCATTAGGCATTTAAGTTACAAGATAGAGTCTTTACTTGAGAAAAAAAAAAAGGCAGGGGAGAGGAATACAGGACACTAAAGGGGTGCACATTATCAAGGCAGCCAACACAGTACAAGACGTGCTGACGTAACAGCATCTCAAACAGTACATGGAAACAGATGGGGATCAGTTGGCATAATCTGCAATTACCTTATTTCTAGTAGGTTTTCAGCTTAAATATTTTCTATAATTCTACAGAATTGTTGCCGTTCTACTTTGTTCCAGACTCAAGATGGTTTGGCAACTGATTAGGTAATAATACAGAATATCTCAGGTACTTCAGGACTGACAAAGAAAGAACAGCCTGTTGCCTGTTAATCTGGAGCTACTAGACAGAACAGACTGAAAGGACGAAGGAATACAGTATCTGTCACCTTACCAATTTTACAGGAAGAGTCAACCTATAATCTTGCGGTGCCAGTCCCAAGAGCTCATCAGAACTGTACAGAGGACTGTCATGCTCTATGACCTTCTCTGGCAGTGGATCATAATTTAATGTAGAGATAACATTTCGAATACATTCATAGGCTTCCTTTTCTGAAGATGCAAAATGGTCACTACAGCCACTGACTCTAGGAGAGAGCGCAACATTAATTAGTATTGAATTAATGAAATCTGAATTGTGATAGAAAACCCAAACTAAAGGAAAAACCTTAATCCATACTGGGACTCTCCAAACTCCCTGAAAATATTATATGATTTTGTTCTTGTACGAATGAGCTGAAAGCACTTAACTCGGTTGAATTTCTGTGCAATCCAACCCAAAACCAAATCACAGTAAGTTCTTTCCTGTGACCTTTGTGTTTACCTATATTAAAGAAAGACCTTTGAATTTATTTTCATCATGATGTTGTTGCAAACAATATAATAAAGGGAAAACAAACTTTAAAAATTATTCCAAAACAAACAGTTCCAGCCCAGATATAAAGACAGTAACTTATTACGTGTAACACAGTCAGCTGACTGTCACACTAGTATTTGTTTTTGTGAGAAAGGTATGGAATCTGGTTACCATACACACAGCATAGAATGCCAAGAACAAAGAAGCAAAGCCACCCTTTTCCCATATCTAGAAGGGAATAACTATTTTGACAACTACAGAAATTTCCAACATAGAAAAACAGCATTAAACAAATGGTTAGATAGCTACTATCAGGTTTATTTCCTGCTTGCTCATCTCCTGCTATGAAGCCCTCATTAACAGCAGAGGCAGGCAGGCTTTCCATTTTTCTTCTTTGCTTCAGGTACTTTTATGAGCATTCAGATTCTTCTCTGCAGTGAGTTAGTCTAGCGTCTTCAGAAGCAGACAAATGGAAAGAAGGCATACCACCTCTCCACTCATCAGTTTAGGGAAGAGAAGAGAATTTCTTATGTATTTTCCCCATCACAGTATTCGAACACTTACAATTATTTTTTTAATATTTGTATCCTGACAGTGTTTACACTAGGAGAAGAAATGATACCATCCCTCTTCTGTAGGTGGTCCCTCTGAGGCACGGAGGAACTGACTCGCCTGAAGTTGTTCAGAAAGTATGTGGAAGAATGGGGAACTAAATCCAGATTTGTCCAGTCCCTGCTTCACCCCATAACATCACTTAATTTTACCTCCATTTGGCTGATCTAACAGAAAACCTGTACCTGAGAAGGAAAGCAAACAGTGTAATAACAGGTTCCACTTTTGGCCCTGATCCTGACCTCTGCAGTTACGTGTGATTTCTATCAGAGTGTGTGTGTGTATATATATACACACATACACAGTGGAAGTGGAAAGTTCCTGTGGACAGTAGTAAAGCTGAAATTACAATGCCATGTTACTTTTTTCATTTCAAAGAGTTATATCTAGCCCCATGATACTCCCACATATATAACTGAATGCCACCAACCTTTATAATAATTCATGTATTGTTTCTACTGGTTTTTTTCACTGCATGTTTTTCAGTCCTTGAGGACCATACTGTGTCCTGTCACTGAAGTAGCTTCATTCACATTATTTTACAATAAAATGACAGTTTCTTTAAAGCTAAGTATGCTGAATTTTCTCATATTTTTAAGACTTACTTATTTCACATACTTAGAGTGAAGTTTAGCTCCTCCTAGGTCCTCGGGAGAGACATATTCTCCTGTAGCAGCTTTTACCAGAGGTGGGCCAGCAAGAAACAGTGTACCAATTTTATCTATAATCACAGTTTCTTCTGCCATGGTTGGAACATACGCACCTCCAGCTACGCATGAGCCACACACCACTGCCACCTGAAGGACAAAGAAACCAAAACAAACCAAGGTGCTGGAAAGAGGAGAATGGAAAGGCAAAACCATTATGTTTATTTCAGAAACGTTCAAGAGACTAAATCGCAGCTTGGAGAACAATGAACTAGAGATATAAATGCCAGCATGAATAACAATGCTGGTTTTGAGGGATTTCAATGTTTACTCTGAAATGACCTAGTGATTTGATGCTTTTCCATCACAATCAGTCAGTAAACACTGACATGATTCTTAGGCTGAAAGTATTGTTATGTGAGATACTATTTGAATCTCCCTTCCCCACAAATAGAAAAGGTGAGCTTTAGAAAATTTTTTGCATGTTTGAGAGTTGTTCCCAGAATCTGTATTAGAACAAAACTTTTCAGAACTCTACTGATCACATATACTACACTTACTTGTATTCCAAATCACACTGTACCTGAGGGATTCTCATGGCAGACATTATTGCTTCATTGTAGAAAACTCTGCCACCGTGTGATTTGTCAGGAAACAGCTCTGACTGACGTTACAGAGAAAAGACAAAGTGAGTTTCAATATTAACTGCAAAAGCCAATGCTTCCTCTACGCTCCATTCATTCACAAACACATTGTAACCAACTCTGGGAAGGTCACCGCTAGCAATCATACCTGAAACTTTCATATACAGCATTCACTACGGTATTTATTCCCCTTATACATTGTGCAATTCCACAAAATTACCCATGTGTTTTGAAAGCAGAAGTAAGTTTTGTAATTTTTTTGTGAAATCAATTTATTCTACACAATCTGAGACTGTAAACATGGAGAAGGGGAAAGTCATGGTCATACTTTATCTATGAAATGACTTTAGCACAGTTTCCCTTTTTACTTAGTTTTAATACATTTCCTTAAGTTGGGTAAAAACTTTTTCTATGCGTTTGCTTTCAGTCTGGAGAAGGAACTACTATAGTCTTTGTGATAACATGACCTCTGTAGATTGGAAAGTAACCTGTGCAAATTCTCCTTTTACAGTAAAAATTTCAAAAACTACATTTTTAAAGGCCACGGAGGTTACTGCATTACTATCACAAACATTACAATAAAATATAGGGTAATTTTATAGATTCTTAAGTTGAAAATAGAAACCTCAAACAATGTACTAATTTATTAAAGACACCAAAGCATTTCAGCACACTGAGGAATACCCACGTTTGGTCAGCACTTTGTCCCCCCACTGATATTCAAGTTTCTAAACTTTGATTAGATGCTAGATGCAAGGTTAGCCATAGTGATCACCACTGTTACAGGTCTTCAAATTATCTCCTGGACTCCTATTTGTGGACAAAACTCAATTTAAGTATAACGGACAATGAAAGCCAAGAAAACAAAACATAAATCTGAGGTTTATTGCTAAAGATTAGTATGATTAAAATAAACGTAGGTATTTTCTTCTGTGAAGTGGTTCTGATGTTACCTGTAGTGGTAGGAATGCTCCCCCACTATCAACAAGGTACACAGATAACAGTCTGTTCTGCATGGCTATTTCTTGAGCTCTTAACTGTTTCTTCACTCCAATTGGATAAATAGTTCCCCCTTTCACAGTTGCATCATTTGCCATGAAGACACACCACACTCCACAGATTTTGCCAATTCCTGTAAGTGGTAGCACAGATACTTATCAGGACTCTCTAAAATAGCATAGATGAAACAAGGGGGCTAAATTATAGCTAGGATGTTCTTTTGGTAATACTGTATCAAGAAGCTGCAAATTAAGTTCCAAATACCACACAGGCAAGAAATCTATAGCTCTTCTCTGGAATAACAAACTGAAAGCTAATGACATTTCAAAAAAATCTAAAGTACAGAAGACACAACTTGAAATAAACTTACTTACTGTCAGTGACAATATAAGAGAAAAAAATACATAGTCTGACTTCCAACTCTTCAGATAACAGGGAAGGCAATTAAAAATTACCTATATAAAGCTGAAAAATGTAACAATCTGCGACAAAAGATAGAATTTCACATTTTATTCTTGTAATTACTTTTTAAACTGGAACTGCTCTTCAAAATGCAATGAAAAGACTTGTCTATAATTTGAAAAATATTACAAAATAAATATCACAGCTCCTGTATCACACACTAACTGTATCCCCTTTCCTTTAACAGACAACAGTGTATTTGACACATTGTTCTAAATTTTTTGAGACAAAAATCAGTAACGGGTAAGGAGAATAAGTTACTAAATATGGAAGAAATGAAAGAACTTTTTTTCTTTAAAGGTTTCTCCCAGATTACCCAGCAAAGATTGCAGAAGAATAATACAGCAGTGGCTGAACTCTTTCATGGTGGGAGCTGCTACTGGCTAGAACTGATGTTCACTTTTCCTAGGAAAGCACATTCTTAAGATACTATAATATTCCATAAACCTGATTACATGCATCCTTTTTCCTTTCCCAGTAAGAACAAACACCTTATCTTCAGTAAGCAAGGCTGGTTGGTATAGGAAGGTGTGCAGCACACACAGACTACAGCTAATGTACACTGCCTACAATCACTTACTCATCACTGCACCCAGACAGCATCTCGCAAATTATATTAAGGATCATGTTCATTCAAAACCCTTCTTCTGGGCTGCATCTCCAACATGGGCTGCTCAAAACAATACCTTCAACCCATATCTATCTTTAGATCTAATATGAATCACACTTAAACATATGAGCAATGAAACAAATTAACTTCTCCAGTTTCCCATTACATCTAATATTACATTTGCTAGCAATTACCAGTAAGGCACCCAGCAGCAGGGACATCACCATATGGCATATTGAGGCCTGCCAGTGGAGACAGCTCAAGAAAAGACTCATCATCAAGTAACAACTTCAGGCGTTCACGAACAAACAGCTTTTTGTTTCTCTGAGTATGACGCAAGATGGCATTTTCTCCCCCTCCTTTACTGGCCGTCTCTAGCAACTCTGAATATCTGATTGAAAAAACAAAGTTTCAATTAATGAAAACCACCTTTACTTACAGGTAGTAGATTTAACATAGTACTTAAATGTATTACACAGTTTTCATATCAGTGGTATGTGAATGAAGATGAATTTGCATTTTCGGATTATTGTTTCTTACAAAGTGTAAAAGGCAAAGGTTTGTTATTTAAAGCAAGCATTTTAGTTTCATTATTCAAAAATTGTCTAATAATGACAAAAAGGAGTGAAATAATATAAATATTCTATCTGTAGTTTATGTTCATAGCTAGTAGACTTTATTAAATCCCTGTCTTCCCATGGGTGTTGCCCATATACACCCAACACACAGTATTTCACAATATATGATAATACTTCATCTCTGCCAGCAACCCCATGAGCGGAGTACTGAGAAGGGGCTGATCATCAGCGACCAAAGCTGACTTTGAGAGATAGTGCCCCACAACAACATTAGCCTATAAACTTGCAGCTATTAATAAGGCTATCATAATTTGCTAGTCTTAATTCAGCATGGACATTTACCTCCATGTCCCAACTACTCTAGGGAAGAATCCAGTCAAGGGCTTCCTCCTTCAGTTTCCCTCAACAAGTTTATCTGACAAAAATCAGTAACTGGTAAGTAGAACAAATTACTAAATCTAGAAGAAATGCACACTCTACAGCACAGAAGATATACTTTAAAAGTAGTGAACACTGCAGTGTCACTACAATCATCAAGAGAGGAAGTGATTACCAATGTTATTGTCGGGGCAGCATCAACTACAGATAAAGAACTGAATAAACTGTAAACAAATGTGGTATCGAATAATTTTGGTCTAAACAAACCAGGTTCTTAATTTATTTAAAGTAAAACATTTTTCGCCAAGATGCATCATCTTTAAGTAAAAATACTGTTTGACTTAACTATTCATGCACCACTTTGTACATGACTCCATTATCTTACTGTGGCTTCCTGCAGACTGTAGAGATTGAAAAACCTCAGGAGAAAAAAAAGCTAAGGATTTTGAATAATGTTGTAAATGCCACCACAGGAGGGCACAGTGTGTTTTCCATAGCTTTGCTTCCAGCTCATGTATCATTCCTCTGAACAAAGGCCTTTGAATTTTTGCCATCTGATCTTTAAGGACAAACACATAAAATACATTTTCCTGCTTTTATCAGTGAATCACGATTAATTGCAGTAACTGTCACCTACTCTTTCAGGAGGGATCTGTAAACGCATGAGTCACCATTTATGTCTTTGCATTCAAAATCAAACACAAAACAAATTTTATGAAGGTCTAGAAAAAATACTTCTTGGCAATATATGCAAAACAATGTCACATGGCACTATTTTAAATACAGTCTGCACCTACGTTTAGGCATTTCAGTCAACACTGAGGCACCTCTTTTGGGGGCCTGAAATTTTTAAGTGCTGATCCTTGCAAAATTCACTCTGCAGAGAAGCTACCCAAGAAAACAGCAGCAAGGAAACTAGTTTAAGTTTCAAAATGGTTATGAAAAAAAAAAACCTTTTTTTTTTTAAGTCTCTGGACTTTTGAATTAGCATTCTTCCTATGTTAAAAGTTCCTAAAAGTACCTCTAAGTAACTCTCACATCATCTCACAACAGCAACATTTTTAAAACACCACAAAACCAGATTATTACCTTTTAATAACAGCCTCACTGTTCCTTAAATTTTCTTCAAACACATGTCGATACACAGACAGGATACGTCCATCTAAAACAGGGTAAGTTTTTGCATACCGTCTATATTTTGCTTTATTACTTACTAAACGGCAGGGAAGCATGTTGCGTGCCCTTTTCAACCCCTGATTCTGCAGTACGTGTGCGGGTTGTTTACCATGACACAAGTCCTTATACTTTCTTTCAAACACGCAATTTAAGGTTTGCAACCTTGGAAGCAGCAGAGATGTGGCGTTGGGGGGCAGCCTGCCGAGGGAGCACAAAGTGACAGTGTTCCACATGACCCTAAGAACTGAAGGGAGAAAAAACCCAGCATTTATTGCCAAAATTAAACTTCAGATTCCCTCGACTGACGAGGCAAAAGAGACACCACAGCTCAGGCCGGGGCGGTGAGGGAACGCCCGCGGTTCCCGCCGCGCACCACACACCCTGCCCGGGGAGGGAAGCCCCGTCAGGCGGCGGGAGCGGGCCCAGCCGGGGCCTGCGGGGCGCGGCGGAGGCGGGGCCGGGCGGCCCCTCAGCCCCCGTTCCCGGGGCAGCGGGCCTGCCTGCCTGCCCGCCCGCCCGCCGCTGCCTCCTCTCCTTCCCCGCGCCCGCCGCGGCCTCCCCCGCACCCCGCCGACCCTTACTCTGGCAGCCGCCGCTGAGCCGTCCGGTCCGGGCCCGCCTCTCGGGGCGGCTCCGCAACCCGCACGGCGGCCCGCCCCCGGGTGTCCTCTGCCCCGGGTGTCCTCTGCCCCGGGTGTCCTCTGCCCCGGGCGCCAGGGACGGAACGGGCCTGCTGGCGGGGCCTTGCTGCGCCCCGGGGCTGGGGCGGGCCGCGCTGGGCCGCAGCTTCCCGCCCGCGGTCACACACAGCCGGAGCGGGGTCGTACTGCCGGGTGCCTCCCCCCCCCGCCTTCCAAAGGAGACGTGCCGGGCTGGGTTCCACTCGGTCCCGGGTGTCCCTCGGCGGTGCCCTGGCTCCCCTCTGGGACCAGTTCTCCTCCCCAGCGGGGCCTCCGCCGCCCCGGTCTGCTCGGGGTGCTGCGGCACGGCGCAGCCTGGGCCTGTGCCCTCAAGGGAGGCCTGGGTAACGCTGCGAAAACGGTAACTTCGCCTTGGAAGGGCAAACGTTACAAAAATAACACGGGTAGCAAAGCGAATTGCTGCTCTAGGAACTAAGTGCAATTACATACACAGCATATGTGCTTGATTTGTAAATTACATGTTGTTGGGCAATACAGAATGTTACAGACCTGACTGCAGCATCAAAAATAATGTGCTGGTGCTTCGCTGGCCATTAAATACAGGATGGCCACAAAGTGTCCCCTTTTCAACGTCCTCCTTTCATGCACTGTATTACATGTCCTACAGACTGCTGGGCACTTGCAGACGACATTTTGAGTGCCACCATTCCTCTCAAGAATAGTTGTAAGCCGTTCAAAGCTGTTAACTGCTCAGTCAAAATGCCTAAACACTTTCTAATTATCATTAAAATGAATTTGATTTTTTTTCCTTCCATACCTCATCCTGTCCGTGGGCTGCTTCAGTCAGTTTGCTATTGTTAGTCATGGCATAACCTTCTAGAAATTACTGCTTGTTGCCTTTCAGCGACTTCATTAAAATGCATTCCTGCCAGAGAGTTCTTTATCCATACATATTAATAAGGCTTCGTAGCGATAATTAAGCAATGGCTAATATGTTGGTGAATGTAAGTATCCAGCATAGGCAGGAGAAAGAATTTGTAGGTAAATAAGTTGTATATGTTATTAAAAAATCTTGACAATAATAATTAATATTTGCTGAGCTATACTAATTTAAAAGAATCTTTTTTTTTTTTTTTCCTTTTTCACTTAAAGCAGCTAGGACTGTCTTTGATACTGTGCTCCCTTGTATCAAGAAACTTAGTGCAGGTGGAGCTGTGGGAAGCGGTGCTGCTGCCCTGGGTGGCTTCAGCTGTCCTCCTGGGCATGTTCCAGAGCCTCGCCTGCTGTCCCGAGCCCTGTGGCAGGGAGATGAAGGTCTGTGCTGAATCCAGTGAGAGCCCAGGGAGGAGCGGGCAGGGCTGCTCTTTCCAGGCAAATGTAGCACTCCAGGGCAACACAGACACTCCAGGCATAGAAGAGGGTCATGCTAAGTCGGCGGGAAGGGGGGTGGGCGGTGTGTCTGCACTTGTAAAGAATCCCTTTAAAAAAATAGGATCCCGGATCTGATTTGCACTCTCCTAAAATGCTCATTAATTCTGGACCAGCCAGAATGAGGCAAGGGGTAGGCATTTGTTACTGATAATGAAACTATTGAACAAAAACCCCAATCCGGACATGTGTTTTAGGCACTGATGCAGCCACGCAAAGGTTCCCAGTGTAGCCCGTGTATGAAGTTAGCAGCCTGCTACACCATTCAGGCTGGTTTGGGGCATTTGTGGTGGTGGTTGTTGGTTATTTCAGTTCACATCTTCCCTCCTTCCATGGTGTAACCAGAACTCTTTTCTCCCAACAGTTAGAGAAACTTGTAAAGAAAGAGCTGAAGATGAGAGACAGAAGACACTTTGCAGCTTTATATAGATCTTTTGCATTTCCTGTGGGATTTTGTGTGAGTTTTTGTGCTCTCTGTGGTGCAGGTGATAACGGGGAAGGAAAGAGTGGTGACAGAAATTCATGTAAAGCAGGAGAATACATCTGAGGAGGTCTGAACTTCAAAGAGGTGTTGATGGTAGTGAAAATGCTGGGTGCTCAGCTTGCTGAAGAAGGAATTGCTGATGCAAATGCTTGAATATATATTTAAAGTGAGATTTGGGCTTCCCATTGTTTCTGGTTTTTTTTTTAAGTTGACCCATATATCATTTCCCTGGATTCATAAGATTTTTTAGTACTCTATTCTGTGAATGTATCAGAGGGACTACTGTTCAATTATAATTTTCATGCTTCTTATTTCATTTTCCATAATTAAGTGTTAGACTTTCATAAGATACGTTATCTCTGAAATGCTAGTGTTGCATAGCAATGTCATTTTATGTGGTCTTAATTTGCAGAATTTTTTTAAAATACCTTTTGCAGTTAACGCATTGGGTTATGCTATTTTACAGGTTTTCCAGTAGGTAAAATCTGTGTTCACAGTCAGAATACGCTGTATGTAATACACGTTGCTTTTACGTAAGGTTAAAAGGGGATTAAACATTCTCATGAAGGCTGAACGCTGCTTGCTCAGGGTAAAGGAAAAAGAAGCACTTAATCTTCATTGCATTTCAGCCTCCACATGTATCTAAGTGAATGTTTATCATGAAGAGAAGGCATCAGTCACCAGTGTTTTGTACTGGGAGGCAGCCTGGGATAAATAACAAATCCTGTAATTAGGAGCCAATAGATTCTAATTGACTTACATTAGTCCTCAAGCTGAAATCTAGCCTTTCTCTCTTGTCATGGCATGGAGCATCCTTTGTTTAATGAACACTGAAGGGAAATCAAGTGAGGTAAGAAAAAATAGCTCTTCTGAATGGAGGCAGCCTTGTGCAAGTGTTTGAAGTTGTTATTTTAAGTGCTTATTTTAGCAACTTTTGAGCTGAGCATTTAGAATATATAGAGTAGCATTTAGGAAAAATGTTAATGTGGTTGCTTACTTTAACATGAGCTGCATCTCTGCCAGCAAAGATGAGACATGCCATTTAAGGAACACTAAAGCTTTGAGTGAAGTTTTTCCTCAACTTTATTTAGAAACTTGCTGGAGTGCACCGGATGCTGGGGGAAACCAGAACACACTTTTTGGATTGTCAGACCAAAGGCAGGAAGGTTCCCACAGAGCCCTCCTCCTTATGTAGCTTCTGTTTCTTATTTAGATTTTGTTTTTTAATACCCAAGAGCTTTTAGTGGTGTTCTGACAATTGTGGCCTGGAAATTTGTCTAAATTAAAGCAGGTTTTGTTTGTTTACTTAAAAGTGCTAACAGACTCAGACAGTCCCACAGCATTTTTCAGGGCTTACATCATTCTAAAATAGATTCAATTGATTCAAAACAAATTTGACAAAAAAGTAATTTTCTTTGCCCACTTGATGCATTTACATCTATACAAAAGGAACAGCTGAGCCTTCACAGGTATGCTGAGCGTAGTATCTGGAATTGATATGAAATGTTGCGAAGCTTATTGTAGTTGCTGGAAGATACAAGAGAACACAAGGAGTTAAATGCACTAGTCTGAAGATGTGAGACTAAATGCAGGAGAAGTTGGGAGCCAGATCCTCAACTAACATAAGTAAATGTAAGTTCCACTGAGGGTATATCAGATGAAGGGCTGCTCCCATACTATTTTGCTTCTTATTTTGGATGATTTGAGGTTTTATGAATCCCCACATAAAGAGAGATTTGAAGAGCCACGTATGCCTTCACAAACTGTGTGAAAACTTGAGGATGATCAGTTGAGTCATGGAAGTTTTCTTCACATTTGTTCATTACAGCTATATGAGACAGTAGCTATATTGCAACACCTATAAAAAGTACGTATTAGCTTCAAACCCTTATCTACATTTATTTATCACATAATTAAACACAGGATCCCACTGTTTTTTAACTCTAGCCTTCCCAGACTCTCGGTCAGTCCCCAGGAAAAGCACATGGAAACATAAAGGCAGAAGCATATCGAAGCTGTGAGAGGAGGAAGCTACTTTGCAGTCCAGGACCACGTGCTGTGCTACTCCTGTAACTTCACTGCTTTTTTTTTGAGGACAGATGCATTAGCTCAAATGCCATGAGATACCAGCCACCACAGCCGTACAGAAAAGAGAGATGGGTAAGCAGCAGGTCTAGGTGCTCCAGAGGGTTAACTCCTGGGGTGCTCCCACAGCCCAGTAGGACTAACCTCCTCTGTAGTCCCAGGAGAGAGGGGAGTAGAAAGGAAGGTAGCCAGTGACAGGCATATGGAAGTGCCCATTTCTCCACTGACTGCAGATGGAGCATTGGGAAATTGTTCTCCTGGAGTTGAAGTTAGCTTGTGAAGGTAGCCACCTCTCTGTTTCTCATTCAGAGAAATGTCATCTGTTGTTGGTGGACTGTCCTGTGGAAGAGTGAGAGACTGAAGGAGGGAGGTATGTGGTTTGGGCTCTGAATTTCAGCAGCTGAGAGTTTTTAGGACTTCATAATTCAAGTGAATTCATCTTTCAAGTGAAAAGACTATTATGTAGGCCTACACATGTGTTGGGAATACTTTAAAAAAGAAATTCCCCAAAGAGTGAAGTCCTATGCAACTCCATTCATACATGGAAGTTGTTCTGCCTCAGACTCCACCCCTCTTCTAAAAATGTTGGGGCACCAGACTCCTGGGAGAGAGTAAGGGAGGTGAGGGAGAGATATGAGTGTGATAGTCCAGTCCACAGCAGTTGGATTTGGCATTTGTCTCTTGCCACAAAGTGTTTACAAAAGCATGAATAATTACATAATAATTACCATTGTGGAAACGTAGCTCATTTGGAGAAGACAAGGAGTGTGTACGCTTGCTTACATTACTGAAAAATGTGAGTTTCTGATTTTGTCTTATTCCTGTAAAATGCATGCAACTAAAGGAGCAGAATTATATTCTAGTTAAGGCATAATCTAATAGTGTGTACAATTCCCCATTGCAGGACCAGTCTGTCCTGGATTGCACTGACACGAGCTGAAGAGAACAGAATTTGAATCTGAGAATCCAGGTAACTGGTGGTGATACCCAAATCAGAAGAAAAATAAATTTGACTTTCATGGGTTGAAATGGCAGAGCTGGCAAATCACGTGTTGATTTTATCTGTACTGTTATCTGAAATCACTGAATGGCTTCTGAAAAATTGTTTTACAGTTTCAATATGCAACAGCTACACGAAGATCTGTTGCTTCCTCTGTTTCAAAGGCCTAATTGAGAGTCTTCTGAAGTCATCTGAAAGCTTTTTATTGGTTAGAGGAGATGGAGATTCAATTGCAAATAGTTAGGTTGCTTGCTGGTATTTTATTCTAGGAAAGTGCTGATTGATTTATTCTCCTGTGCAGATGTTTGGCGATGAGTAGTGACACCAAAGCCTCGGTCTGTGTTCGACTGTTTAGAGTCCCTTGAACATGGTTTTGTAAGGCCATTTCTAGCTAGTAATTGGTAACTGGATGTGGTTAGGGTAGTTAGATAAACATACAGAGGAAGGGGATGAATCACTAAGTAAATATAATATTGATGCTGTAGGAACTGCTGTTACATACAGCACATTTGTGGCAGATGTGATGTATTTGTTTTCTGTTGTCAGGAAAATGTTACTTGAAAGAAGAACTGAGTCTAAATGTGTAGTTCTAAATCTGCATATCCACACCTTCTTGATGCATATGTTGGCTCCAGTTAGACTCTTAACAACTTGTCGGCTTTTAACATACCCCACTTCTTTTTATATATCCCCTTAGAATTTGATCCACTAATCGGAGGTCATATCAGAGAAGTTTCCATTGCTTTAAAAGTCAGTGTAGTTGCATCATTAAAAGCCCCTAAAGTAGATGGTCTGCGTTACTGTAAAAAGACATTTATGCCAGTGAAACAGCATTATAGTTATTAGTGGAGCATGTTGGCAGTTTCTGTCAGCAATTTTTGCACCCATGTAACACAGAAAGGGCTAAAAATACCATCTACTGTGACTTGCATGCCACATAAAGAGGAGAGAGTGATATAGTACCAAAATCATGAAGAAAAGCCCTTCAAATTGTTTTCTGTCCTCTCTTTTGCACTTTTTCAGGATCTGTTAAATCTGCTTAAGAGCCTTATGTTTCTTGTGGGTACTTGGGCTGGGGCCACCCCATTAGCCAGCAGCCCCAGGGCAGCCTGGTCCATCCTTCAGCAGAACCATCAGCTCTGATGGGAGGGAAGAGGAACCAAGGCAAAATGGTCGATGACAACGTTTATGTGCATCCAAGTAAAGGGTTTATTCATTCCTGTTTACAGTGGCAAGGATTTAACCATTAAAAATGCCTAATTAGAAGACAAATTAGATGTTTGAATGCCCTGTTGCAACCAAGATAAAAAGCATGCATATATATTTATATATGATGTGTATATATGAAGTGAGTTCTCCCATCCTCTAGTGTTTATTTTATTTGTAATGAAAAGTCTTTGTTCAGAAGGAAGAAAGATCAAAATTTATTTCAGAAGTGTGGTTAGTACATTCCCTTCATGTGTGTACATGCATATATGTGCACCTAATTCACAGTTTCCAGCCCCCAGTTCCCAAATGCTTGGCCCCACTCTGCCACTGACATTAGCTGTAAAAGCTATAATGCAATCCTCAAAAATTTGGAAAAGCTAATGTTTCTTTTCATAGCTTTAAAAGTAACTCTTTCAAAAAGCTAAAATTTAGCTCCTCAGCAGAGCTGGATTGTTTTGAAATCATGGAAGACATTTTTTGAAGACAAAAAGCTCATGTCTGAGCTTTGAACTCTGTGAAATTTACCATGATTTGTAGAATCTCTCTACCTTGAGTTTTGGTGCAAAGTTTCAGCAAGGAACTGAATATTAAGCAACAATACATAGAAAATTACATAAGCTATTAGCAGACAAGGTATTGCAGTGATACCATAAAATCCTTCTCCAGTTACTGCTTTCCTGATCCACTTGGCATGAAATGTTAACTTGACTTCTACTTACTATTATCATAAAAACCACAGGGGTTTCTTCTTGCTGCTACTTGTTTTGTCAAAGATCCAGTAATTGGTAACATGTGAATTAACATTTTGCAGTAGCAGAAGAGTGCACCAACAACAATGGGAACTGAAAAGTCACTTTAGCATTTAAACCTGTGGCAAGCATCAGGGCTAGAAAACCACAATCTTTAAGAAGCAATGGACTTACACATCAAATAGCTTACCTTTCTCCTGCTGGTAACCACCTATGTGAATATTTACAACTAAAATGGAAACATGATAAAAAATAAATAGTCATCACAGATCCTTTTATGCGATGCTTATATTTTTGTAAATCTTCGCAGTAAATTCTGTTGTATCTTCATACTGGAAGTGTTTTATACTTGGTTTGAATGTTTTGCAATATGTACGCTGCTTTGTTAGAATTTTAGTTATTGGTAACATGTTTAGCTTAGTTTGGTGCACTACAAATTAGGTGTCTGCTCCATGATATTGATTGTGACACATAGTGAACAACTAACCACACTAGAAAAAGAATGAGAAAAGAAATATCAGAATCAAAACACCCTGTAAAGTCTTAAGGTACTTTTTAAAAGATTGATGAATTCTCCAGCCTCCTGTGGGTTACCTCTACTATACGGGCTAGTGAATTACTTGGATCATCTTCTCCCTCATATCCTTGAGTTAATTGAGCTGTAGTGTGAGAAACATTCATTCAACAACTGCAGGCGCCGACACAGCGGGGGAGCTCTTCAGCTGGGCTGGAAAGAGAGGGCTGCAAGATTCAAAGATTGTTCAATACAGCCGTTAAAACACAGCAATGGATAAAGCCTTCTTGAAACTTCTAAGTCATTGGATAGATCTTTTGATTCTATATCTTTTTGAACTAGGGTCACCTATGGTTCCTTTGCAGCTCTCAGCCTCCCAGTTGCATAAAAGAGGCCTTCAAATTTTGCCCGTTTTGTCTGACAAGATCCTTTTTTCAGCGTTCATCCTTCATGACCACAATTCAATCATTTAAGATGACAAAAAACACCTAGCAGTGGGTTCTCAATTCTAATGGAGTCATTTTTAGCTGGGATTGTTAGTAATAAAGTAAAAAAGGAACACAGGGTTTCAAATTGGAAGCAACCTGGTACTTTTAAGAAGCTATTCTAGATAACCAAATGAGCAGTGCCAAAGAAAAGGAAGGAAATTTAAATTTTTTCCTTGCAAGACACTTTAATCCAATATTTATAGCAACACTGTAAAATCAGGACTGTCAGAGAAAGAGCTCTGTAACTGAAAGTGGAAACTCGCTGGTTCCAGACGTGGCCCTGCTTTGTGACAGTAAGCACATCGCTTAATTACATTGTCTTGGTTTCCTCTGTTTTTGATGCTGGTATGAGAAGCACCTATGAGTAAGGCTGAACGTACCCATGATACAGAAGAGACGAGATGGAGCAACAGGTTTTCTGCTGGCAGGTGGCACTGACCGCTTCCTGCGGCAGATGGAGCTGGGGGACTGAGCGTGCACTCCTCTTCGCCCCTCCGGTAAATCCAGTCCACACTGGTGACCTGAGAATCACTGTAAACAGGGAACTTTGAACTGTTCATAGGGAGGCTATTATAGAAAGCCAATAAACCATGACTGGGATATGCAGTTAGCAGAGTGAATTTTTCCACAAAAACCTCAAAGAGATTTCCAGTGTAACGTTTTTAGCTTTGAAAATATAATCCAACTTTTTCATTTTTAGGTCTCTGACCATTATCCTCTGGTCTCAGCAGAACAGCAGCAGCATATTTAACAGCTTCATTAATGCCAGAGTAATAGTTATCTACTGCAGGACTGGCTATCGTATCAGGAATTTTTATATCAGAACTGCAGCAGCATTCTGATTCTTCAGAACTCAGGAGCAACTTTTGAAAAGGTACAAAATTAGTGAAAAAGATTATGTAATCTGAATCTAAAACAATACCAATATATTAAAAAAGAGAAAATGGGAGCCTGCGACCTGGCTGCACTGCAGAACTGGTAGCTTACACAGAGTGGGGTTAGTTACAGCTGCTCAGAATAACTGTTTCATCCTCCACCCCTTCACAGGAAAGGCTAAGGCAAAAGTGCAAGCTGTTGGCTGGGCTGAGTAATTAATCCACAGGGAATGGCTTACCCAATGAGTCCACTTTGTCTATACATAGATTTGAGTTATAACAGTATTTGAGATGATGTATTTTCCTTTGTTTCCTTGCTACAACATGATCATAAGTTACCTGCTGTGGATTTTTTCAGTGCAACATTCAGAATTGTGTGTTTCCTATTTATAATTGGTCAAATAATCCAGATGCCAGTTTCTGTTTTCTTTGTGATTATTAGTTGTGTTTATTACATTTATATCTATAAATGTAGTATCTAAGTATTCTCAGAGTTATCATACTAGATTTCAAAATATGCACAAAGCAATAACAAAACTAAAGTAAAAAAATTTACAGAATCTTGGAGTATTTGCTGATTTATAAATGACAGAGATCACTAACTATGTGTGAATCACACAGGTGGGAAAAACAGATCATCTATCATGTTTCCTTCCTCTGGTTCTTGAAAACAGAAACTGGAGCTGGGTCAAGGGTGCACTGAAAGAAATGCATTTCTCTTTCAGAGAAACTTACTTGGGGAAACAGAGAGATGGGAAGCTTTGCACATACTTACAAACTCTTTTCATTTTAATTACGAGCATCTGAGACCTTACAATTTTTTCAAGCATCAGGATGGCACAATGATGTTATTTTATAGCAAGACCTGTATAATTATAGTTAGAATTCACATGCACATTTTCACATAGTCCCTAGGTACCTGGTTAATGTCAGGTCCCTTAGTGACTCTCTTCTAAGATTTGGGTTAGTTTCGGAAGTGTAACATTTCCAGAGCCTTCCCACCATTCTGCCTATGTTAGGTCTCATTTTTAAAATGACACTTTAATTTGGTATTTAATTATTGTCCAGCCTGGAAAGGAGGGAGCCAGGGTGGAGGGTTTGGGGCAGCTGCTGAGGGCTGCGGCTGGACTGGCCGCAGGTCCTTGCACCCTGACACTTACCTGGCTTCTTCCTCAGATCACCTGTTAGGTTGCAGCCATGCTGTCTTTGTGCTCCCAAGATCTTGGCTTAAACGTTATTTATGCCTTTTCTTGTAACTTGGCCAATCTGCATAGAACCCGGCTAGGGAAGTTGGGGTGTGCTTTATAAATCACCTGTAAAGCTACAGCATGTGGCAGCAGCGTGAAGTTTTCCTCTGCATGCACTCCCTGTTGCATACGGAGAAAAGACCAGTAAAGGTGGGTAGAGCACAGGCAAGGAGCTTTCATGCCCTGGCCCATTACATCACTTCGGCACTGCCCGCTGGTTATTTGCTCTCTATATCACTTCCCCCCAGGGGGCTCAAAGAAACCAGCAGATCTCCCCCAGCAGAGCTACGAATCCCTAGTCCAATTCATTAAGGCGCAGCGGGACAGCCAGGGATTAATCAGAAGGGGAATGCTGTGAATTCCTGCGTGCTCTTTCTTTCCCCAGCGCAGCTGGTGGTGGGGACACTGCCAGATGAAAGCAGGGCTGTCAGCATCCATCAGCCTGGCTCCGGCGGCTGCATTCCAGGGGATGGACTGGCCTCAGCTGGTAGCTCCGGTGCTGCTTCCCTCAGCTAGGTTAGACGTGGGAGGAATCCAAATTCAAGTACACCTCGCTCTTCCAGCTTTTGATCTGTTTTTAGGAGTTACCAAATTCTCTAAGACAAAATGAGAATGAAGATATTTTTGAATGTTAGGCCACAGCATCACAGAAACCAGGGATGGGAGAATTTATTGACAGCCCATCTTCTTGCCACTTCGGAGTTATTATCTTTCTGATCTGAAATTTCCTAAACGAGGTTTCCGTGATGTACCAGGGAAGCTATTGTTAAGGAGCTTTTAATGGGGAATTCTGTTTTCTCTAGGATGTCTTTGTTCAGTGACAACTTAATGTTGTAGTTCTTCACAGTGGTAAAATACCCACTGATAGAGCTGAATTTTTTCTTTTTTCTTCACAGAATTCCACTATATGTATTAATCATCTTCTGTTCTTCAGCCCCCACAGCATTGTCCATGTGTATTACCATTACATAGCTGTGCTGCGATCATACATAGGACTCACTGGGTGGGAGCCTGTGTTGTTTATTGTAGCATATTTATCTGAAGAGTGCTCAACTGCATTGCAAACAGTAAACAAGTATCAGAAATACTGTGATAAATGAATGTTAGAACAGCACCGCACGAAGCAGTGGCCCAGCAGCCTTGCTGCTAGGTCTTACCATAAAATCGGGGACTCATTAGGTCTTCAGTATTACTGGAAACGTGTCCCTCCAGGTTTCCTTCCATGAAGAGAGTGATCCCCAGTAATCCCCTGCTGTGTTGACTGCCAGCGATCTGCCACATCGCAGTCAGCAGCCTGCAGCTGGCCAGCAGAATCATTTTCTATACAATAATGATGGTCTGTGAGAAATGTTAAGGAAGGGGAAAAAATTGGAAACCATTGCTTTTAAGACAATTTAACTTCAAGGGCCAGCCTGTGCAAAGACTAATTCCAAATGTGGCAAAAATTAATATGCAATCTTTTATGAGTATGAGAATCAATTTATTTGTAATATAATTTATAATGTTATTAATTAAATTTGTGAGTACATATGATTTTAAGTAGTAGCATATTCATGTTAAAAGTCTTTATTTAGAAATTTGGGATTTGGGGATTTGTTTACATTTTAACATATGTAATTCCAAAAATCATAATTCTCTTTCATTGCTATTTGCCATTCTGCAACTATTTTTTCTTTCCTTCTTTGATTTGAAAGGCCATTTCAGGTCCACTTCAGCACCTGTCTTTGCAGAATAGAGCATTTACCACTTGGCCATGCAAACAGTTGTGCCAGGGTGGCACAAGGCTGAGGATAAGCAGTCAGAGATGGTGAAGGGGTTTTACCTTAAGCCAGTGCTGCTGTTAAAAACTGATTCATGAAACACAACCGGGTGGAGGGAAGTGAAAAAATGAGCATGGGGATGAAGGTGAATGACATGGGGGAAGAAATTTTTAAATCAGCATTGCCACTAGAAAAATCGTATTTTTATCCATTTCAACTGTATCCTCAGTGTCCTCAGGCTCCTGAACTTTGGATGTGAAGGGCTGAACAGGCCTATTTGCTATTCAGTACCTTTTCATGCTTTTCTGTGATTCTCTGAATATATTTATCTTGTACATGCATATGTAAAAATCTGTTATTTTAGTTATTGTTTTCCTTCCCAACCTAAAGCTTGTATTCCTACTAGTAAAGACTTGCTGGAGACTAAGTAGGCATTGTTTAAACACTTCCCATCTAGCTCCACTGGGATATTTCAATCTGTCTTGCTAAAGAGAAAAAAAGATTAATCATTCTTGGTTTTTTTTATTTTTTTAGAATACCTGATTCTGACAGTGAAAGCAATTTGTGTGGCTTAACTCTGATGCAGACACTTTCCTCCTGTTGTTTGAGTCATACTATCTTATTTTATCCAAGTTCTTAGAAATAACTCTCTGAAAGGTCAATCTTGGTTTAGTAATTGGGATTTTGGGGATTTGGTAGGAACAATGTAGTTCCAAATAATTAACCTGGACAGCATGTCATTCAAGGAAGAAAAAAATAACTCTCTCATTTCTCTGCTTTCCTCTTACATCTCTCTACAGGTTACCAAGCCCTAGGGTCTCGGTGTGCAGTTGTACAGTGTGCCTGCTCACCTGTTTACGCCTCCCGAGAGGCAAGGAACGAGCAGAACATGTCTGAGTTCCTTCTGCGCAGGATAGCTGAGCTGGGGGTAATAATTTACTGCAGATACAGACCGACAATAAATTAGTACGCCCCCAAGAGTCTGGAAGAAACAGAGGAGGAGCAGTGACTCATTTCTGAGTCATAGAGCCTCCCCGGATTTATCCTGGGATGATGTACTGTATGCACCACTCCTTGATCTGGTTTGTCTCGAAAGGACAACTGAGCCCTCAACAGCCCTGAATATAATTGTGGAAAAATAAATGCTAGCAGCAATCATTCCTTGGCAGCAGCAGACTTTATTATGTTTTGTAAGATCTTCCCTGTATCAGGTCAGTATTTTGATAAGAAATGGTGAAAAACATGCAGGGCAGATTGGTTTGGCTGATCAGTCAGCCTGCAATCAGAATTTGGGAGATCACCCCTCTGCAACCCTTGGCACGAGTTGCAGGAGCTGCTTTGGGGTGTATCAGGGATCAGTCAGAGATCCTTACATTGTTAAAGTGGTGGGCAGCCATGCAGCAGCCGAGACAAAGCTTATTGTGCTTTTTCTTTCTCCTCGGTTTCTTCTAAAGGTTCTTTCTACTGAGAGCATTTTCAGTTTAGCATTGTTTCATGCCTGAAGCTGCATCGATCTCCCACCCAGCCCTGATCCCCATGGCTGCCCGCCATGGGTGTGCTCAGGGACCTGCCCTTCTTCTCAGCACCGATTCCTAACGGCAGGGGAGTATGGAGGTTTCAGACCTCTGGCACAAACAAGGCGTCCTGTAATCAAAACCATCTGGGTTTATATGGGTCCTTTTGAATTGGGTGGAAACCACCACTTGAGAATACCAATTGTACCAGAAGCTTTCTCAGTCAAATAAAACTCATGTAAGGGATTTGTACCAGTCCTGTGCTCATTCGTGGGGTGTACGAGACGATAGGAGCAGAGGTATCTGGAAAGCCCTGCAGTATTCTGTGGCTGGGGCTCTGGTGTAATTGCAGCAACTTCAGACCCTTGTACGGCACAGCATATAGGAACCGTAAAGCTTCCCTAAAGTCATGGTCCCTGTTCTTTGCCAAAGCACAAGAAAAGAGCAGCTGAAAATCTGGAGTTTAGATTTTGACAAAATCTGTTCTGAGGCGGAAGCAGTTCTAATTCCTTATAATCTTGTCAGGACTGTTTACGCCATGCTTCCATCCTAGAGCTGTGGCTGCATTTGTCTTACCAGGCACCAAAATCAAGATTTGAACCCCTGTTTATAAAGTATTTTGGTTGAAGGAACTTTAATCTCTTTGCAGTGCTGACTACTAGCTGGCAGAATAGCTGTGCTAGTTGGACTGTGGACTGTTTGTTGTTAATTTTCACGGATTCTTCTTTTTACAGATCACAAGTATACAAAGACTTTGTGTGCGATTTGATGAGCAATGTAAAAGGAGGAGGCTGTATTCCCTCTTTTTTCTACTTTCGCTTTAGTTCAATCCTTATGGTTCCGCTTCCACTCTATTATTCAAAGTATAGCACTCATTAGACCTTTTGGTGAGCTGATTTAACTCCCCGTCTGGCAAGAAACTGTTAGCTTTGCAAGATAAAAAGTGTGCTTTCTGCTTGGTTAGCAGTTGGAGGGGCCCAACAAACATCAGAGCCCGCACATGATAAGCTTCAGGAATGCATGGCTGTGAGGAAGAGGAATGGTTCCTCCCCCTTTAAGGATCAGAGAGCTATCAGATCAGCTCGCTCCATCTCCTGTAACTTCACCCTGAACCTCCCACCATGTTCCAAATTTGAACAGTCAACAGGTTAGGAAAAAGTGAACAGGCTTTCAAACTCGGACGCTGGTGCAGGATGAGGGGACCAGCAAGCTAAAAACAACCACAGAAACTCAACTGACGGCGCAAATGGGACAGGAGAATTCTTATTTCCCTGTGTCTGTCTAACAGACCTCTTTTGGCTTATTATATCTATTTCCTTGTGAAAGTTTTATGAATAATATATCTTCAGTCCATTAAGTGTCAAGATATTTTGGCAGGGGTCCATCTGAATGACAGTTCTGTTTTAAAGATGATGAATGTCCACTGGAAAAAATTAATTCTCCTTCTTCCTGTTAACTGAGATAGGTATTGATAACAGTCTCAGAAGATGAAGCCTTCAGTCACTAAATGGTCATAAACATTAAAAATGTATGTAAAGAAATACATTTCCTTTATTTCTATTTCTTTTGCACGCATCAAAGATGGTATACAATGAGAGGTTTGGGTTAAAGATTAGTGCTAAGTTTGATTTGAGAAGATCTAATGAACTAACTGTAATAGACACCATGCTGAACGATACAGCATCACCAGTAGTGAATATACCCAGATAGAAAGGCAAAATTCATTAGAAACATCATTGCACAAGAAGGAATATTTATTTCTGTGACTTCTCTATCTTTCTGTCAGATGGAGTCCTGTTTCATGGGCAATTCTTGCTTCTTGCTGCATAAGCAGCAGTCCTTATTGCAGACGCATAGATGGTTCTAATCATCCTAACACTATTAGGCAGTAACAAGCTCTCGGAAACAATACAAGGATGTAGCTCAACATTACATATATATATATTCAAATAATTTTATTAAGAACAGTTTAGGAAGCTTGGCTGCTATTTTTTTTTTAAAATAACTGAATGCAAAATAAGTTGCTACACCTATAAAAACAGCAGTTACAGATAGACCTCCAGATCAGAGTGTTATTCACAACATTAGACTTGTGATCAATATCTGTGAGTGTTGCTACAAATAGTCATGCCATGGTAAACGTACACAGCGTTTGCTTCCTGCTAGCTCAGAACAGTTCATGCCCCAGTCATTCTGCAAAGTTTCTACTGGATTTTATCTTCAAGTACATACAGAAGAAACAAAGCCACTCGACTCAATGGAGAACAAAAAAATCCTCCACGTTCTCAGATTGCATAGCAGTATCATGTACTCACTGAAAGGAAATGACCGCTAGCTCTGCCTTTGCCTTATGAGGTTATATTTTCATTCCAAGAAGACTTGCATTTATGCAACTATAAATTAGCAGATTAGAAACAGGAGGAAAGCTTTGCCTGCGTACGTGTCCCACAGTACGTGGGGGGTTTATTGTAAATCAACAAACTGGTCCTCCAGACACAAATCTCTTTGAACTCAACTGTGAAGTTTGTATCTGGATCTGATGCTGCCACCTGGTGTCTAGGTGATGCTTTAGGCTGGCCCCAACCAGCAGGTGAGGGCCATCCCTGGCCACAGGGCTGTTGCCATCCTAGATCATATAAGGGCCTGGGGTAAGAGTACCAGGGATAAAATGGGCTTGTAAGCCTAGCTGCACCAAAGGATCAGCAGGATTATCTCCAACTCCACAAAAACCTGATTCCATCTACCATGCTGTCTGCAGCAGCCAGTGAGGAGGAACCTGGGTTGTGAAAGTCCTCAGCACTAGCTCTGGGAAACTGGGGAACTGGGATTCTTCTGTCTGGAGCAACCCAGCAAATTGTCATTTCATCTTCCCAGCAGCAGCAGGCAGGAGAGTTGCGCTGGAGGCAGGACAATCCCCACAGAGGGGTCCAGGGCTTTAGGATGGGTAAGCGACAGAGTCAAAAGACATCTTTTAGGAAGCAGAACCGGAGGACTTCACAGTAGTTTTCCATTTACAAGATCAGCTGCACAAAGTGAGCAGGACAAGAGAGACCCAGGCCCTGAAGGGTGGGACAGTTTGGCCGAGCTGGCGTGTAGGGTGGCTCTACTGCCATTATGCTCAGCTGCTTCTCAGGGCGGCTGCGTTGGAGGGGCACTGCCTTTGACTGATAACAGTGATTGATTACGCAACCCTTCTGCTTCTTCTTGTGTCATAATGTGATATCGGTAAAACTGTTTGTGTAGCCATGCTGTGAATTAGGTTAGAAACACCCACCACCCCCCTGTTTATTTTTAACATGGATGAATTCCTCATCCAGTTCACTCCGCAAAAACACTTGTACAAGAATTTGCACAGCTTCTTGACGAACCGGGTGGGACATCGGTCCAGCTGGAAAAACAAAAATCTACATCCCCATTCCAACAAAAAAAAATTCTCTCCCAGCCAAATCAGTTCCTCAGTCTGTGCCATGCTGTGCAGAGACTGGACAAAGCACCCGTGTGAGTTACAGTTTAAGCAACCCAGCCTTTCAATGTGAGACACTCTAAGGCTACAAGTGGAAACAATTTCCTCTCCACCTCTTTTTCTTTCTCTCTCTCTCTCTTTCTTTCTTTCTCTGCAGCATGCCTTTTAGCTTGGTTTCACTATACAACACGGCTTTACCAGCATGGAGCAGGGCTAATTCATATGCCCAGGGCTGGGGAGAGGAGAGGCTGCCTGAGCTGATGCTGCTGCCAACAGAATGTCTGGAACTGGGGCCAAGTAATCAGGTAAAATGCTTTCTGTCTGCCCATGCCAAGCAGTGTCTTTTTCTATTCTCCAAATATTTATGTCTTTGCAAAATAGATAAACAATTCAACAGTGGTCTCTTTAGCATTTATTTCCAGCACTTAATGTGAAGTTGCTGTTTCCATGCCCCTAAACCTCCTTCAATATGACTAATTCACACTGCGTGAGCTCCTTACTTGCCTAACCGGAGGCACGTAGCCCCATAATATGAGAAACAAACTCAGACAGAGAAGTGACGGGAAGTGGTGACGGGGACAGCTGCGCTGCTGCGTGTTTGCATACCTGCAATTGAAGTTCACGTCTCCTTAGTTCTCCTTTTCCTTTCTTGTTTCCTCCTTCCTCCTTTTCCGCAGTGGTTAACATAAGAATTTGAGGTTTAAAAGGTGCCTGTCTCTGAACTTTCCAAAAGTAACAAAAATGCAGAAGTTCAGAGAGTTAACGTTAAATCTAAATTCAGCTGGTATATTACAGTTCAGTGTTTCCTCTACTATTTATTAATAATTTACACATTTAGTGTACCTTCTCATCTTAAAATTCTGAACTGCTCACTGACCTACACTAGCAAACACCCCGTCACATAAGAATTTTCCCAGTTAGGATTAGTAATTGAGGAGCTGAATTAATTAACATTGTGTGGTCTGTGGCAGCCAGGAGATAAATTCCTGAGTCCCCGTTACTTCTTTTACTTTCCGCAAAAAGCCTTCCTTTTATATTTTTAGAGCTTAGAGGATGGCATGTACATAGCAAGTTACATCTAAATAGCACGCTCTCCAAAAAGTTTGCTATTTTCTTAATGTTCATGAATATTTCAGGAACTCATGCTAAGAGGTTTCGGTGCATTCCAGGACAATGATTTCAGGTTTCTGTTTTGCCTTAAGAGGAAACGTGGCTTACTGTGACACATTCTACATGGTTTGCATTATTCTTTTAGAGAGGGTTTATTACTGTTACAGAATCAGATGTCCTGAAAATATACTACCTTTTTTTTTTGTAAGAAGGAGTATATGTTCTTACTGCTTTCTCCCTGTTTTTCCATTCTTGTCATCAGTCCTTGACACAAGATGGGCATAATTTTTGGCTGTTGTGAGAGTAGAGTTCTCTCTAGAAATTCATGCATTCTCTTAAGTCATGAGCAATACTGGAGTTAAGGAATAGAGTTTGCTTTTCTCACCCTTTCATCTCATTGATTTCTATTGCTTGAACCAGTTAATACACTTGGATAAAATTTTGCAGTGACAGCAGTGCACAAGATAACCAAATTAGTCTTTTCCATCTGAAATGTCTCTGATTCTATTGTAGAATAACTACAGCGATTTGCATGAGCATATATTATAGCATTTGGGAAACATTAGTTTAATCACAGTACAAGTTACATTTAAATATTTAAATATATAATTTCATTAGTAATCTGCTTCCTTTACTTGTATTGATGCATTTTTAATATACCATACGACCCCTTGAAAATAATACTCTGTTAACAAATACATTTGTTCCCTACAAGGTATCTCTTCTCAGAAAATTGAATGAGCACTTAAATAACATATAAAATCCATGTCAGAGTTCAAGATCTGTGCTTATGCTGATTACTTTTACTTTAAAGAAAAGCCTGATAGCAGACTAAGGAAATTATTCTAATTTAAAAAACCAGAACATGAGAAAAGCCAATATTAAAAAGTATCTGGGTCATTCCTACTTGTAGTTAGAGCAGAGAACTCAAAGAATGCTGAGAGGCAAGCTCTAGCTAATCTCTCTATCATAATGTAACATGAACTTGCCTTACAGCTGGTACAGGTGGTTTGCACAAAAATACAGAGCTGTTAATTGGGACAGTCATTTTGCCAACTTTGCATCTGGGAGCAGAAAGGCAGAGGGCTGACTAATAACCCAAACTGCTGTATATGAATGTGAATCTTTGCATTAAGATTAGAGGCAACGGATTATTTTTCCCTTAAGTTAGCCATTTCTTTCATTAACTATTTTAGACTCTTGAGTAAAATGAGGACAGCAAGATTCAGTAATACAAAGCCCTTTGACCACACTAAATGTTTCTGTTATTTAGCTCAGTTAAATGATGCTAGAATAGTCAATGACACAGAGATGGCAATTTACTACTCCAGCTACAAGGCACTTCCCTGCCCAGGGACATAGAGCTGTAACTCCTAATTACCGGTGGATTAATCTGTGACAACTGAGACAACTATTACTGCCAGCTGCCCTCTTCTGCCATGGATCACCTCCTCACAGGTTTGGGATCTGTCTGCGTTTCTTGGCCAGCTCCATTTACAGCCCAATATAGTGATGTAATTTGAAATCAGTGACAGTTAACATAAATATGCTGGCTTGTGAACTGGGACAGCTGAGGAGCAGAAGGTTCCTTGACTAGGATGTGTATCTACAGGGATGGAAACGTCCAAGGAACACAGCTCACAGCAATAATTGCTTTAGCCACCCCACCTCTAATCATCCGCTCTTGGAATAAGAGCCTGCACTTGGGCTCAGATTAACAAGAAAACCATTTTTCTTTCTAATTTTTTTCCCTGTATAATACACATACTTTTATTTAAGAGGACAATAAAACCTATCTTGCTAACTCTAATTCAGTCCCTGGTCTGTGGGGCAGCTTGCCTTGATTACGTTGTACTAAATTACTCATCTTGGATATATGCTTCTCTTTATTTTCTCTGCCAAAAGCAAAAATATGATATTGTTTGGCAAGAGGAATGTGTATCTAAAATGTCAAATTACAGCTCATAACTATTACAGGATAGTTTTGGCGATAGCCCTTTGTGATTGTTCCAAAACAGATGTCTCTTTCTAGGAGATCCTTAAAACTAATACATGCTTTATGTTTGGTTTTAGGTGGTATTTTGAGAATGTCACACAAGGACACTAGCTGGGTGCATATATTGCTCTAGTTTAACTTTAAATTTCTAATTTCTCAAGACTTCTGAGTCTTCAAATTGCATTAAGTGATAATTCTGTGTGTACACACAGCGCAAACATTGAGAATTGCAGATCGTTTTTTACAATAACCAATATAGCCAAGCTATGAAACTGCATGTTATTTAACATAACAGAAGAATAAAATGATAAAGCTAGTCCATATTTGTCATATTTTTCATCTGACGTTACAAGGGTGTTACCACTGAAACTTGATTAAATCTCTTGTGCCTCTGCCATCTTAATTAATTAATACCAGCTTTTACTAAAATTGAATTAAAGCGTGTTGCTTGGTGTTACAGTTCTGAAGCAGGTACCACCATTGTAAATGCTCAGCCCATGTGCATTTGTTCACTTCTCATGGGACTATGAAAGTCTCCAGTGCTAAACTTAGAGTGGATTGAATTCATGGGAATATAAAGGCTCAACAGAGAAATGGTAATAGGCTGTCAAAAAACCCTCTGGAATTTGTTCTTTGTATGCTGAACACAGATAGGAGCGATTGAACTATGAAGATTTTACTATAAACAATTGTACAATTCAGCTAGGAGAAGGAATTTACTTTTGCTAATCTTACTGTCCTAAGATACCATACTGGACATCATTTTTAATATTAAAGTATCCGTCTCTATTAGTAATACAACTTTCTTCGCTTGCTTTTGAGGAAGTTACAAACCTAGGGAAAGGCACTCCCCCAGGATGGATGTACGCTTGAAGCCATTCTCATGTTTCACTGCTTCTGCATGTGGTGCCTACTTGGATATACAATTCCTTGGAGGCGCTTAACCCAACTGTGCCATGTGTGAGCTGGTATCGGTAACATCCATCACTGGAGTGGATGAAAACATAGACACATAGGTAGAGAAATGCTAGACTGGAATGGTTTTCGTAAAGAAAAGCTGTGATATTATGGTAGATGCCAGAAGTGGCGAGTTTTGGATAGGGTTTGATGTGGAGGTTCAATACAAGGCAAGAAGCCCTATGAGAGGTGGAGTAACCGTGGTAAAAGCCATCGCAGAAGTTTGATGCAAGAGGGGAGATTCGGTCTGAAGGACAGTGGCTGAGGAAAGGCCCAGCTATAGAGAAAGTCCTAAGAGAGAATAAAGAAGCAGAGCTCCGAGCTTGCATTTTCATGAGGACTGAGAAGAGGCAAGAAGTGGCAAAACGGTCCATGGGAAAGCTGTGAGAGGCTGAACACAACTGAGGCTGAGCACAACTTTGGCTGACGATGCATGGTCCGCTGCACACTGATAACACAAACTTACACTTGTCAAAAATATCAGGGGTGCGATTTGAATTGATGTGACAAATTTAGACCAGGCCAGCATGGTATATTGTCAGCCCTCAACGGTGGATTAGCAAAACCTTCTGAGTGACCAGAGCTATGTGGCTTCTGAACAGTGGCTTTTTTAAAATGGATTTTGTAGAGGTGGGAGGTAGTCATGTGGGGGTGGGGGATGTTAGGAGTGTTTTTGATGAGAGAAATCTTTTGGGCCTCTGGATAATTCCTCAATTAATCAAATAGAAGGATTCAAGTAGAGCTGTACTTACTGCCAGATGATCATTATGTTATGGAAGAGGTTTGGATGGAAAAACTTGGAAATTCAGTGATAGACTAATGATGAATCTGCCCTAGACTTGTTCAGATATCCCGTTGCAGAAACTCTGCCTCTTGATGATTGGATTAATGGTTGAAAGAGACAGCTTGGCAGACTCGAATAAAAGGCTTTCCACAGATTTGCTTTGGAGGGCTTGAGCCTTTTAACCACATGGTAATTGCAAAGACTATAAATAAAATTTAAAAATCTAGTTTAAACAGTCTTTAATAAATTATTTTAATGCACTGTTACTGGATCCTCCTTCAGGATATCACAAGTCTGCACTTTCAGTCTGACAAGCTGAAATGTGCTCTCTGTCAAATTATCAGCTTGGTTCTGTCTCACATACTTAACGGAAGCCTTGATGTCCCTATTGAAGCTTCATCCTAATGCAAGGAAGGCTTTGTCATCCGATTGAAAGCATATCAGAGAAGAGCCATCAAGAGAGTTATCTGGGACTGATCTCTCAATGTTTTTCAAATGCTGGTCCACACCCAATGAATTATGGCTTTTCTTGCCTAGTTGCTTACTGAGACAAGCAGGACTTGGTGAGGAAACAGAAGACAGAGGGACAACTGAGTGGAGACAGATGCTCTGAAGCAACTCTGAAGCTGGACATTGCCACCCACCCAGTGCTGCTGAGGAGTCCAGTAGGTACAGAGTGGCTGGGAGCGGGCGTTTGGGGCTGTACTGTACAGGTCTTCTGTTCTCAGTTATTTGTGGTCATTGTGTGCTTTAAGATTAAAATCCGCGTGGCTGGGTAATTCCCTTGCTAAATTTGTGTTCCTTTCTTTCTTGTCATATTGTCATCAAAGAAATTATGTGAAGAGTCCATGACTCCCAGCAGAGATGGAGCTTCGGGTTGCACATGTAAAGCCTGAAGAACAGCATGGGATCTCAGATCTAGCAGGCTGGGTGGCACTTAAGTAAAAGGTGTCATGCAGGAAAAAAAAAAATAAGCCTAGCTCTGAGTTCCCAGATGTAGAAACAGTGGCAAAATTCAACTTTCCTGGTTCCTAATAAGTGGATGAATGTTTAGCCTTAAACTACATTGGTGTTTGGAAATCACTCAAAATATTTACATTCTAGAGTGGGGCTTGCTTAAGATGAAACATTGCATACCTGTCGATTTTCTTCCTAATCCTAACCGCAATGGGCAGTTACAAGTTGTAGATCTCTGTCTACTCACCGATCTCAACCCCCCCACACTTTTTTTTTGATGTGTGCTGTGCTAAGTTTTATATTGGAGTATCTTTATGAACCACAGAAAAGGCTTTTCTTACAAAGATAAAATGTTCCCCACCATCTGTGCACTAGAAATAACATAAAACGCCCTTTTCCTGTTCTATGAGAAAATTTTCCATGTTATCAGTATTTGTAAGAGAACAAAACCAAAAAGTCACCTATGCAAGCAGTTAAGAGTACTGAGAAGTAATCAGTGTTTTTGAACGCCTTTAATTGTCTTTCCCCCATAGCAGCAAACTACACATTATTTATTACTAGGGGTAACTTTGTAATGCATTAGGTGTATTCCAAAAAAACCAAGAAACTGCAGTCATAGCATTAAGCAACACCAATACCCATGCTGAAAAACATAGCCTACAAACTGGAGACCAGAGCCAAAGCTTAATCTCTGTTGTTGTTATGTTGCATGCTATATTGTAAATAAAGTAGACAAGTACAAACAAGAGGTCAAAACATTACATCTGACGGTAGATGACCATGATTTAATCAGCTTTTTGTCCACTACTATACTTTGTATTTTACATATGGGGTCAGAGTCCACTGTTGTACTGGTATAAACAACAATGCTACTAATATTAAAAAAAACTTGCCTCTGTAAAGCAAAAATGAAGCGGCTCAATACTGGACTTCTATGCAGCAACATAAGTCCACATAACTGTGGTGGGGGTTTGGATTTTGGGGTGGTTTGGGTTTGTTTTTTTTTTTTGGCTTTCTAAACCTGGAAATTATTACTATGATCATGTCATTTGACTTCCTAATGCAGACCATAGATGTTCCTTTGTCAAGCCTTTCTGTTGTATTTGTAGCATATGTCCTTCTCTTACAGTTGGGTTTGGAAAATACCTCTAAATTCTAGCATTTTTTTTTTCAAATTAGTTCTATTAACTGTCCAATTGAAATGAGAAAATTATTTCTCTTAACTGCCCAACTGAAATGGGAGAAAAAACACTGACACTTTCAGAGAGTTTGATCTCTGTGCAAACTGAGCATCCAAAGAAAGTTTTCTCAAAACTCTTGCAGTAACTTGTAGCATAGGCATGTAGCACCAGAAGTTAGGAGCTTGCGGAAACCCCGCTGAGCCCTTACCTACATCTGCAGGCAGCTAAACCCCTTTGAAAGTCTGGGCTCTAGGCCCAACCCTGCAAAGAGTTCTCTGTGGAAAGACTCCTCCTCCTGCCTGGGGCTGGCTGTAGGATAGCTATTTTAATAGCTGAGGCTTTCAAAACAGCCTGAAGCAGTCAGGAAAAAATAATGTAATAAGCGGCAAGTAGATGAGTTCCCAGATGATTGATTCTGGAGACCTTACAAATTGTGATTTGTAAACAGCTGAAAAGGAAAAGCGATGGCTAGAAATGTACTTTCTAATATGCTTCGGGCCAGTTTCTCTCTTGTGCGATTTTCTGTGTGGCCACTTTCTGGCAAAAGAGAGGTCCCAACTCACTATGGTATGTGCTCTATACGCCCTTTGGACGCGTGTCAAAAGTCACATGTGATTAATATCTCTAAACTTTGCAGTATTAAAGATGTAGGAATGTGGTAGAGATGGAAAGTGCCTTATAAATGTGAAGTATTGTTTCCTGTGTTTCTGTTATTTTACTTTTTTCACTTAGGATTTTTTTATTACAGCAGGAGCTTAGCTCTACCTCTTACATTTTTGTCCCAGAAATAAATTGATCGGAACAAATGGGACATTTAACGGAAGATTGCAGCATGTAACTTTTGTAGAGTCGTTAAGGTAGATTTGATTTAGTGGCACTCATGGCTCCAAAGATGTTCCGTCATATAGGTCCTTGCATTTGGATAACTGTGGGACCTGGAAGGGTGGCCTGGACTTGTAAGTCTCCTAATCAGCAGGGATTGCAGACTGTAAGGGAACCAACGCAATTCAAAAGCTCGTGCCATTTCCAACAGAGAAAATAGCAAAAGTTGTCACTCAGAATCAAATGTTAGATTAGTATTAGATATTTCAAAATAAGCCTTTTTAATAGCAATTTAATAGCAATCGCTCTACGTGGGTATTTTTTTTTAAATGTCAGTATAAAGTATTTGGTATTTTAAGTCTTTAATTGTCTTGGCAAAAAGCCACTAACAGGCTTTGATTTTGGAAGCACATCTGTGTGAATGATCCTCGTGGGTTCATAATGGGTACACAGGACTTGTCCATTAAGAGCTATTTTTAACAATGAAGTCATAACTGTAATGTAAAAGTAAAGCTAAAACTAAACTAAAAAAAAAGTTAAACTTGCAATATTCTAGAAGATTAAACTGTCCTGCAGTCACAAAAGGTCTAAGGTTATCCCTGATGCCTATATTCCAACTTCTGTTATTAGCCTGATGGTCGGAGGAAGAGAATTTGTTAGCTTTGCAAATCAAGAAAAGATCACAGCAGTAAAATGCACAAGTAGCACATGAGCTTGGTTTCATTTAGTTTTTCAAGACCAACTTTGGAAGCCAAAGACTTAGTGCTAGAAAACCAGCATAAGCATTTGGGGATCACTTCTGCAATCCTTTTCAGATGGATTCTGTTGTATCCAGGATCTTGATCGTAGTATCACATCATATTACATCATCCAAAATACCTCATCAGATCATTGGTTGGCCTCCAGCATTACATCTTTGCATGTCTCTGGCACCCTGGGGGTCCAACGCGTTAAATGCTCCTTTGAAAGCATAAACCTGAAGAGCTGGGTTCTAGACTCAGGAGAGGAATTTGCCCACTTTGCTGGGGAAGACTTGAGTTGCCAGCTGCGGTCCTTTTTCTGGGCATGGAAAGGGCACAAAGAAAACCAGTTAGTGGCGGTGACTGAGGCCTGATCTTGGGCAGGGGCCCATACCCTCCCTCTTTCTGAAGGGGACCTCTTCCTAAACATCTATTGGCAAAACATCACGTACATACAGTTCTTGTGCTCACCTCCTTGGGTTGACTATATGTTGTATGGTCAAGGTCTGGATAACCCTTCCCATCGTCTTTCCTTACGAGTCAAACCCTACGCCCTCTGCTTCTCTACTCTTCCTTGAATTTCTAGATTCATTTTTGATGCTGCTACCTGTGTCATTGTACCGCACAAAGCTCCCATGAGGCTAGGCAAGGCAAATAAGCACGCAGATGTTGTCTGTATCCTGAACGAACTGAGCATGTTGCTGGAAGCCTGGTAGGTTCGGCTATAGGGCTACCACATTGCATTGCCAACACCTCTGCAATCTGACTATTATTTCTGTTGGGTTTTTTTGCATTTTTTTCTTCTAAACTTTTTTTCTTGTCACTGACTCTTTGCTTCCGATTATTATTGGTTTGTGCCTCTAAATATTCAACCCATCTTTCATTTTGATAGTTCCCGTCTGTATTTTTGTCACCAGTTGTTTCCTTTCATGGCTTATTTGTCTTCAAGGGGCGTTTTCAGCAGCTCCCCATCTAGTTTCAGTTGCAGACGATGGTGTTCTGTACTCTTCGTTGCCCGTCGGACAGGGCAGCACAGCGCGGATCCTTGTGCTGTCCCATGAAGAGCTGGAAGGCACTAATGCCAAAACCCAGAGATGATGGCGGGGGGCGGCGAACTCATCCTGGGTCATGTAGGGGAATGTGCGAGCAGGCAGACCGCCTCTGACCGGGAGGCAAGCGTCCTCCAGGGAGCGGGGCTGGGACGCAGCGCTCCCAAACCCCGTCTAGGGCTTGGAGACAAGCGAGGGGCAGCAAAACCCGGGACGCGGCTTGGCGTGCCCTCCCCAGGTGCGGCAAAGCGGCGCGGAGGGGAGGACAAAGCCTCGCCTCAGAGCTACGTGAGAAAAGGGGAGCAAACGCGGCAGCGCCTCTCGGCCGAGGCGGACGCGGCCGTGCCGCTGTCGGGCGGGGGTCCGCGGCGGCCGCCCCCCGCGCCCCGGCCGGGTCGCCGCTTCGGGAGGGGTGCGCGGACCTTCCGCAGGGCGCGGGGCAGCCCAGCCCCTCACCTGCGGCGCCGGCGGGGAAGACGAGCCGCGGCTCCCCCCGCGCACCCGGCCCGGCGGGGGGGGGCGGCCCCAGGCGGCCCCGGCCCCTCGGGGAGCAAAGGCGGGGGGGAGGCGAGCGGCGGGGGCCGGGCCGGGCCCGGCGGCGGGGCTGCAGGACCGGGGAGGGGCGGCGGAGGCGGCGTCATGTGACCCGCTGCCAGCTCCTTTAAAGCAGCCACATGCAGCCGAGCAGCGGCCACAATCACGGCTGGCGGCGGCGGAGGGGAGCCGGCTGCCGGCTGGCCCGGGCAATCAGTGCGGAGCCTGCCCGCCCGACCCCCGCGCCGCCTCCCCCGGCCCCCGCTTGGGGAGCGGGGGGCTAGCGCCGGGCGAAGATGGCTGGGGCCATTATCGAGAACATGAGCACCAAAAAGCTGTGCATTGTCGGGGGGATCTTGCTGGTTTTCCAAGTCATCGCCTTTCTGGTGGGAGGTCTGATCGGTGAGTGCTGAAGGTGCAAACTTTCTCTTTCTCCTCTCCTCGCTCGTGTTGTTTAGCTACTTGTTACAGTATCGCTGACTCGCTCCTATGATCTAATTAGCCCTGCCATTGTAGTTAAGAAAACACGGCTCCCTGGGCCTCTTTGTGCACATTTCACTCTAGTGCCTGCAAGAAAAGAAGGGGCAGAGAAAAGTTTTTTTGGCCTGGTTTCAGTCTGTACTTAAAGAAAGAGGAAGGGGGAAAATCTTCAGTATGGCGACTGATCGCGCAGGGAAGCCTTGCAGTGCAAAATTGGCTTTTTTAAACATATTTTTATTTTTTAAAAAATTCTTCCTCCCCTCTTTTCCTACCTCTGCCCCTCCCCGTTTCTCGGCCTCCGAACCGACCGCAGGAGGAAACCTCACCGCTTGCGATAATGATAACAAAAAAAAAATTAAAAAAAAAAAGAAAAAGGAAAATTAATGGGCTCTGCTCCGGGCGAGGACAGGACTGGTTTCGTGGTCTGGGGGGCGCGGTGGGGCGCGTTTGGGGGCTGCCGCCGCTCCCCGCGCCCGGCCCCGTTCCCCCGCGCCGCCGCCCTCCCGCTTTTGTCCGGGGTCCTTTCTTCTGGGGGGACCCCCCCTCCCCGAGCCGCTTGAAACCCCGCGGGGTCGGCTTGGGTTTGTTCCTCCTCACGGAAAACCCGGGTGGCTGCTGGGGGGGGGCCTTAAACCCCCCCCCCCCCCGCCGTGCTCCGCGCCCAGCCACGGGGGACGGGCGCGTCCCCCCACCCGCGCTGGAAGCCTCCCGGTGGCAGCCAGCCTTCCCCGGCCGCTTCCCCACGCCGGCCGGTCAGCCCGACTTTTCGCACGCAAATCTCCTCGCCTAAAACTTTTAAGCCCAGATTGCGTTTCTTTCTTTATTAGCTCGCAGGGAGCGTTACAAAATCCTTGGGGAAGCGCCGGCATAGGATGTAACCTTTGGCAACAAACTTGCAGTCGGGGTTTGCCATCCCTCTGCCTCCGGGGATTTTGATTTTTTTGCCTGGGGAAGGAGCTGGGGGATGGAAGGAGAAAGATGGAGGAGAGCAGGGGTTTGGGGCAGTCTCTGGAATTTTTTTTTTTTTTTTTTTTTTTTACTAGAAAGCAGCTGAGTTATGCGCCGGCTCCCTGTAATGATCCTCGCATGTATCTGGCTAGTTTGGCCATTTCCAGTGTTGAGAGGTTCGGGAAGGGCTGTGCTGCCCTGCGGAGGAATTCCCGCCCCGAACCCTCCCCGCTCTCCCCTTCTCCCTCGGGCGAGGGCTGGCTCCTGGCTCCCCAAGGATTTGCTCCCTTCCTCTGGTGCAGGCTCGTCTTCGGGGCTGTGGGGATTTTTCAGTAACGACCGTGGGTAACTGAAGTCACGGTGCTCTGAAAGGGCAGCGGGAAAATTTGTCGCGCTTTTGATTTGGGAGAATAAAGTTGGGCTGTTCTCGCGGTGGTCTTTATTTGAGAGATATTGAAGAAATATCGACAGCCATTCCTCAGAAAGTAGATTCGGTGTTCCTGATGCACATTAGTGCTTTGCATTTGTAGCCTCTCTAATTATCTGTTCTTAAGAGCCATAGGAGTTTTATTAAACATAATTTTCAAAAACTTTCCTTTTCCTCATTCTCTTGCTTCAATTCCTCATCTTAATCACAAAGGAGTCGGTGGCAAACACTGGATTAAAACTCAGTTTTTCTAGTCTTGTGGGCCTGAACCAACACTGAAGATTATTGGAATTAGCTTTTTTTTCCTTCCTTTTTTTTTTTTCTTTAAGAGCTGGTTCAAGAGCAGGTTATTGAACCTGGTGCTGATTCATTAGGTAAAAAGTCTTGGCCTGTGTTGTGCAGAGAAGCCAGACTCAGTGTTCATCTTAAAAGTGTTTTTCTAGTAGCTTCTTGCTTCTAAGTTTTAAAAAAATAAGTTGCTTGTACAAAAGGAAGATGTTGATCAGAAAGCCCTGTTTCTGTTGTCATCTGGGGAGGAGTGTGATAAACAGATATGTTTATGTTTAGTTTCACAGGGAATAAACACAAATGTTTCTGTTCAGATTTGTAGGGACTGGGAGATGAAAGAACTTAGATGCCGTTAGTTCAGTCTTCCATCTTGCCTATTCCCTGCCTCACCGGCTGCTGCCGCCGGGCACCCACGGCGGGGGCCCCGTCCTGGGTGGGGGGGGCCCCGTCCTGGGTGGGGAGCGCAAGCTGATGCTGGGAAGCCGCAGGGGCAGGTCTGCTGGGCAGGGCCCGCTGTGGCCGAGCAGCTCTTCTGCCAACAGCGATTCGAGGCCGAGTCTCAACGTCTTGCACAAACTCAGAGTAACTTCATACCGCTGGAGTAAGTGCATCTTCTATCTGCCGGGGAGTCCTAGGGGGTTATTGTGGGCAAACTATCTTTAATTGCTGGAAAACCCCACTTCTGATCTTTTAGCAGATAAAACTGCACTCATCAATCACCCAAACTGGTTTTTCCTCTGCAGTATTTACCACTTCTGATGCATTCAAGGATTTAAGAGGCTCATCCCCCTCTTCACTCTAGTGCCTGTGGGGCAGCTGTGCTGATGGGCTCCAGCAGCTCTGAGCCAGCCCTCCTAGAAGCTGGAAGCCTAAGTGTGTATGGTGCCTGTGAAACAACTGTAAGTTCTTAAGCTGTAAGCTAGGTGTGGTCCTCAACACCTGGCACAGCGACACACAAGTAGGGCATCGCAACCCAGGGGTCTGCATGAAACTCTTCCCAGGAATTAGCCCTGGAGCATGCCTTGCCGTTGGCGTCCCCACATCCTGGGAAGCTCTGAGCCAGTGGCTTGCAACCGATCCCTTGGACCACAGCCGGGGCCCACAGTTCAGGGTCCTTGTCCCTTGTCCCTAGCATGTGGCGTTTTTGAAGAGGCATCTGATAAGAAATGGGTCGGTGGCCGGCATTCTTCTGCAGCGTGCCTGGAGATGGCGGGTGGGGAGCAAAGCGGTGCTATGAGCACTCACGCTGCCGATAGCTCTGGCAGCAATGACACATGACACAGGACTGCTGCTCTTCAGAGAGGTGTGACACAAGGTGGGATGGGAGCTGAGGTGTCACTGAAATAGCGTTCCTGGTCTGGTTTGATCCAGTGCACCAAACAGACACCAAGAATCTAGTTATTTTAGTTTATTCAGGTCTAGACAAACCAAAATATGTACACAACTGGAACACAGCTACAAAGCTAAACCAGCTTTTCCTTTAGCAGTCAGTTAGGTCATATTTCAAAACAATGACTAAGTGCTCTATTTTAACAGATTACTTTTGCAAGTCCAAAACACACAAATGCAATGCATTGGTACCTGATATGACAACGACAACAAAGCTTAATTTTTCTGAAACTGGGGTTTTCTGCTAGTGGTGGTTCTCTAGCTAGTTTTCGAACAGTCAGCTGCATAATGTCTGAATTTTAATACAGCTTGCACATTTCCAACAGCTCTTTTATTTAGAAGCAGGAGTCTTATCAGCTCTTACATGGATTTTGCTCAGAACTGATGTTGGCAAAGCATGAGATATACATGTATGGGAGTCATTCCCTTAGCAGGGTGAAGTTCCTGTGGCAGTCTAAGGGAGCTTTGCAAAGCTAGGGAGTGAGAAAACGCCTCAAAAGAGAATTTTATCGAGCTGTTTCTTTCTTGTCATGCTATGGTAATGAACCCTTGGCTCCAGACAACTGGGACTGTCACTGCTTCAAACCGTCCTTTTTTCAAACCCTGCAGAATTTCTGGTGTCTGCTTCACTCCATGGTAAACATCTTGTTTAAAGGTTATGCTTCTGAATTGTGTGTTTCATGTGTTCAGTTAGGATGGATCAGTACTAGATAAAACATGATCCATAAAATTAGTCGTAATAAAACCTCATCTTCACTACCCCGCTATAAGTGATAGCATACATGTATTATAGGAGAATGGGATCAAACAGGAATGTTTTCGGTTATCATTCAAGGCAGCATTAATGTTCGTGAGAAATTAGGCTAATGCTAATTTACAGTCATGCCAGCATTCCCAGGAGCCCTTGCATACTATGCATACGTATATGGTGTGGGTTTAGCCAGGTATCTGGCATCCTGGCTGTCTCCAGGGGTGCCACCAGGCTTGTACAGGCTTCGAGCTGTGCTAACCAGCCAACGTGGAGCCAGGTTAGCTGATGACTGCCTTGGGCTCGGCCTGAGGACAAACCTTCCCACAGCTGGACCAGCTGCAGTATCTCTCTGGCCGTGCTTGTTACTGGGAGTTTTGACCAGGGTGTTCCAATGGAGGTAACACCACAACTGCTGCTCTAGGGCCGAAGGTGAGCCAGGACACCTTCTGTCCTCTCCTTCTGACTGCTGGCCAGGTGGTAGAAATTTTGTGTGTATGGAAATCTGACTTGACTCTAGTGTGTGTTTAATGTGGTTTTGTTTTCTTTAAACCAAACTTTTGATTACAAATTATCTTCCTCTGTGTACCTTGTGGGAAGCTGTTGGTGGTGTCCCTCTTCCTAATTTCCTTTGCATCCTGGAATTCTTTTATATACATACAGTATTTTAAAAAGAAAAAAAAGGAAAGAAAGAAAATGGATTTTACTGCTCAAATCTGTCTAGAGTTTGTGGAGAAAGCAGGAAATTTTGTGTTAATCAAGTCCCAAAGTGTGGGGCATTTTTGGTAATGCTCCGTAGCTCTGCAGCTCCCACAGAGCACCGGAGAACGCTGAGGCTCCTGGGTGCTGCTGGCGCCCAGGCAGGCTTTCATGCATCTCGGTGGGCTTTGTGCTGCTGCCTGACCACCACAAAAGCTGGGCAGATGTACAAACTGCAGCCTCTGACTCTGGCACGCTCACTGGTTTGTTGTTAAGCTAGCTTGTGCTCCCCTGAATGGCCTGGTCTGTTCTAACGACCCGGGGTCAAGAAATTACCCCACCTTCCTGCGGCTTTCTCTCTCCATTACTTTAGTCAAGCAAAGTGATGTGCCCCTGGTTTTCCAGTCCCACGGGAGGCTGTAGCAAAGAGCAAAGCTGCTGGGCAGGTGGGCAGGCTGAAATGGAGGGCACGGGAGGAAATCGGACAACAGAGGTCTGTGGAGCAATATCCCTGCTTCAAAGCTGTGATTTTTATTCCTTTAGACAAGTTATTGAAAAGACAACTTTTCAATAACTTATTTTATGTGAGTTACTTCTAGGACTACAAGGACGCCTTGTCCCAAGTCACAGATTATCTTGCTTTCAGTTCAAATGAGCTGACTGAATGCAGGAGAAGCTCTCTGTAGTGAAGACGAAGTCCAGGAGCAGGCATACATACAGTTAAGTACTGAAAGGCCGGTGCCCAACCGTACGCTTTACAAATTTAACTGATTGGAAAAGTAGAGGTATTTATTTAGCACATGAGTCTTCTGGGACGAGGGGGATGCATTTAAGAAGGTGCAGGTTCACTGCTCCCTTGCCTCGGCTTAAGGTTGAAAAAACAGAATTGTTTTGACTGGAGCAAATAAAACTCTTCCTTGTGTGTCTCGCCCAGAGAGATAATGAGTCATGTGTATAAATGGCTGAGCAGCTATCAACAATTCCAGTTCATTATCTAAATGTCTGATTTGGCTCCTGAGCAGAGAGTTTCCAAGATTTAATTTTCTTTCCTGGGATTTCATTACCTTCTTAGGGCTGAACTGATCTTTTGACAGGAGAGCCGCTCTGATTTCCAAGGTATGTGCGTGCAGCCTGCTAGGGAAGAGTGTCTGCGGGCTCCAGGACAAAGACCATTTTTATGTGCCTGACTTTCTTTCATCACCGGCCTCTCCAGAAGATGGGCAAGCTGTGCTGAATAGGCCGGTGCTGTACAGTGGACATGAATGCCAATAGACTCCTCTGTATAGACACATTCCTTTAGTGCTGCAGCCTTGGCAGAAGCACTGGGAGCTGATGAAAAAGCAGACATGAAAGGTCATGTCTATTTAGTTTAGGTCTGCTCAATTCTTCTTTTTAAGAGCTGTAACTGTAGCTGAATGGGCAAATGTGCCAGAAATGGCGAGTTCCCAGGCAGAAATGTTCGTGCTGGGGGCCTGAGGAGCGGGCAGCGAGGCTGTAAATCCTCCGAGGCACTAGTTTTTTTGCTCTTCTCTCAGTTGCATCACTTCCGAACTACAGCTAACTTGGGAGAGGTGCATCAGGGAAACTCTGCGCCTTGTAGTTTGCGTAAAGAGGATGGTCCTAACGCTGCTTCTCTTTTCTACTGTGTTGATACTAACTACGCAGGCTTGGTTTTAAACATGACCAAGCGGTGGTTGTGCTGCCTCTCGGCTCTTTGCAAGGGATAACGATTAAGCAGGAAGTCTTTTCGTTAGTAAATAACATTTATGGTCTTTGAAGTCAAGTTATAACTCTCTGATAGCCTCGGAAAGCCTTTGAAGGGCACAAGGTGTCCGTCTGCTCCAGGACTGCCTGCTGCTGGCCCCAGCCTGGGGAAGTGCCCGAGGATCTGATCCCTCCTATTCAAATGCAGATGAAATTCTTTACATATCTGAGTATTGGCGGTTTCAGGGTATCTCGTTGTCTGTAGTGGTCGGCTTGGAGACTTTCAGGCTGTCGCTTAGGAGAAAAGCTGCTGGATAACATCGGGTCATACTGCTATTTTAGACCTCTGTTTGCAGGGATTTAATATCTTGGCTGGGCGTAGCAGGAAATGCATTTCATCCGAGTTGAAAATTGACAAAGGACGACTTGGAAGAAGATCAAACTGTCTGTGGCAATTAGTAAATCAGTTCTACTTTCTTTTTTTTTTTCCCCTTTTAAATAAAATATTTTTGAATATATGTTTCTGCATTTATGGGACTTGTACTGCTAGTGTTCGCTTCATTTGCATTTGTTGCTGCTGTTGCATATGTATATGAATCATGGGGGTCATTCATTCAGTTCTCCAGCAAATGTACTCTACTGCCTCATAAGGTTTTATTGCTTTGTGACTTGCCTGGGGCTGAGGGAATAATCCCTTATCTGTGAGAGCAAGATTGTTCCCCAGAAGCCCTTTGGTTGGTGTTCGGTGGCAGCAGCCTTGCAGGGTGCTTGGACTCCTGTTCCCACAGTGGGGATCCTGACTGCACTTTCAGGTTTAAAGGCTCTTGGCACAGCTGCTCCTCTGGCTCTTTGAGAACTGATTTATTGTAGAAAATCTCCAGTTTGTGCTGCTCTAAAGAGGCCGTGCTGCACGGACAACTTTTCTGCTAGCACAGCCCAAAGCTGCAAAAGTAACATTGAAGAACAAACCTTGAGCAAAAAACCAGCCACCCCTCCAACACAAATGCACATACATCTCTCTAGCTACTGCATGGTTATAGGAAGCTAGGAAAGCATAGAAATTCCTCAAAACCACAGTAAGACTCTTCTGCTGGCTGTAGTGCTTGGTTAGGGACCTCCAAATCCTGGCAGCTCATATCCCACCCCAGGCTATTATAAGATGGTAGGTTTGAGTTTGGCAGAGGTCTGGGCTGCCATCTGTGCCACCAAATATCATCTTCCATCCAGCCATACTCTGAACTGGGTCAGGACTACCATCACCCTCAAAATGAGGTGGGAAAGCCAGTGTTGCCCAAGTCAATGCTGTCACTAGAGGAGGTACGTGCACAGCCCAGTCCTGGCTTGTTCTTCACATCCAAAGCGGGAGACCTGAATGCAGAACACGAACTTGGGTCAGAAATCTCCCAAGCTAGGCTTTGGTAGTTTGGACAGGTTCATTTTCATGGTCTGAAACAAAAAAAAGACAGAAATCTGTAGCATTTAAAAATCTACTGGAGACAACACAAATAAGGGTGTTCAGCTACAATACTATGTCTGGCAACTCCCACTGTAAATGAGGGTGGAAATGGTGCCCTGGGATTTAAAGGACTATGGTCTTGATAAAGCTTGAAGTCAGATGATAAGAAAGAAATACCTTTCTTAAGAGGAGTGGGCTTCCGATAGGTAGTGGGGTTTTGTTTGTTTTTTTAAAAGATTAATTAGATGATTTACATGTACAGCAATTCTGCATATTAAAGCTGCTGCAGTATTCAGAAAAAGGCTTTCACATAGCTTGTGAAATAGTAACTAGTAATAAAAAAGTAGTAATTTAAAGGCTGCATTAGTGGTCACTCTCATTAACTTATTACACTGGTAGCATCAAGGTTAGGAAAGAGGGATGTAGAAAAGAAAACTTTCATGCTGCAATAAATATATATTTATAAATAATAAGTATATGTAATGTTATTCAGGTTCTCACTGTTCTAGTTGGAAAAGCTCAGTCCATCCGATGATAAATTAGCTTGTTTATTCCTATCCTGCTGTTGGTTAGTGTAATGAAGCAGAAGTCCATTGTATGTGCTCGTTGGGTAGTGATGGCTCTGCACAGAAGGGGGTAATTGAGTAGAAAAGCAGAATGCTCCTGGTGCATGGGAGAAGTTAACACCACATGAGGTCAGTAGGATTCAAGCTTTAATCAATGTAGACACAATGCAATTGAGATTTTCTAAAGGGCTTGTTTATAGTGTGAGAGCAAGGGTCAGTAGTTAATTTGAAATGCTGTAGGTGTTCTAGATGAGAAGGTACAAAATATATATCATAGAGATAAGTATTCATGTGGGAGAAGAGGGGGATGTTATTTTTGTAACTGGGCTGAATGCCTTGCTTGCAAAAGTATGGAGGAGGGAAGAAGGAAGGAATTATTTGAGGGTTTATCACAGAAGCTTTTTAAAGATCTACTTAATTTATTGAAATTAATAAACTGAGTGATGGTGGCTCTTATGTAAATCTAGGCATATGTAATATTGTAAAATGAAAATATTGAAAAATTGAGCTCGATTATCTCATAGTAAATCTTCCTTTTTTTTTTTTTTTTTTTTTACCTAAAGAGTTAAGTCTAAATACAGTGAAACAGTTGTGTGGGTTTTTTTTTTCTCTGCGGAATGGTTCCTGAGGTAAGCCCCTTTGCAGGCTCAATCTTATTTTCTGCTTTTCTTCTCAGAAAAGAAACGGGCAATGAATGCTTACATGTTAATGGAGATAGATTGCTTCAAGGACAGTATAGCTGAAACTAAAGGAAAGCTACTATTGCTGTATTAGAGAGATGTTAAAGCATTACTGGCTTAACCCCCATCAACGTTTGAACTGGGACTTCAAGAATTAAAAAAAAATAAATTAGTTCTAGCGTCCTGCAGGGTAAGTCCAGTGGGCTACAAATGGTGCTGGAGTTTGTCTAAATGAGTCTCTCTGTTCCATTTGCCCTCGCCTATCCCCACGTACCATCACTACCATGCTTTGCAGGAGAGGTAAGCCCAAGAGATAGGTAGGAACAAGTTTTGCTTGTGGCACGAAGATGTGAAAGGGTATTTATTAAAGATTGATAGCCGTTTGGAGAAAGTAGGCTTTATTTTCTTCTTTCTTAAACTATTAGGTGTTCTTTAACTCTGTTTTTTCTTGTAGAAATTTGATGGTGAAATGTCATTTTTCCCATGTTTGAAGATTCATTAAAGGTTCATTGCCACTAAAAAGTTTCCTTACTCTACTGGGTTTTGCTCTCTCTTTTTGTATTCTACCTCAACTAAGCTTTGGGCCCCTAAGTTTTCTGTAGGGCAGCCAAGCATCAGCTGTAAATGCACCCAACATCGGGAGGGAGTGAGTTGGGTGGAGAAGAGCAGAAACATCTGTGGGGGTGAGGGAAGAGCAAGGCCTGGGACACAGCATGCAGGAGAACTGGGAGCTCCAGGGAAAACCAGCTGTGACTTTTCCGAGACGAAAAGTGAACTGTGTTGGTGGTCACATTGTGTCATGTCCATACGATGTGCTCCACGGCAGATGCTCTCATGCAACCACCAAATAAGTGGATTGTAAATGCAGTTGCTGCTTGGCGTGGGGAGGCTTCACCCTTGCAGGCGAGAGCAGGATTTCCCAATGCCTCTCTTGATCCAGTGTAGGATTTCGCAGAATGGTAAGACTTTGTCAGTCTGATCTCCTGGGTTGTAGAAGCAGTTTTAAAAACCATTTTGAGGAATGCAGTGTGGCTGTTTGATGTGGGGCAAAGACTCAGGGCATTCAGAGGAGAGAGTGAAGAAAGTGGCAACTAAAAATCTGAACAAGTGGAATATATGCTCATTGGGAATCATTGCGTGCACATGATCCAGCTGGCAGTAATCTCTGCTGCATGTAAACTCAGCTTTGACTGCTATATAGTAACTTAATATTTAGTCTGTATGTGAAGTGATAAAAATGGGGATGAGGGGACAGCAAGAGCAGCACATCAGCATCCCAGGAGCAGTAACCACCTTCAAGACCTGGTGGGATAATGCCCCGAGTGCTCTGCTCTGACCTCCTGGGTGACCCTGCTGTGAGCAGAAGGTTGGACGAGAGACCTCCCGAGGTCCCGTCCCATCCAGAGTAACTCTGGTTCCTCAGCATCAAACAGTGCTATTCCCTTTGAATGGGTTCATTTTTAATATGCTGTCCAAGGAAGCATATTTCTGTAATATGAAGCTCTAGCTTTTGTTTGAAAAATTATGTTAACAAAATCAAGGTTGGGATGCTGTGATTAATGACTTGTATTGATTGGGGGAATGGGCTTTTACTTTCCTTTTTAAGTAACCAGACTAGGAGGGCTAACTCTCAACTAAAACTTTTGCCAACTCCCTCACCCCCCAAAATACTCCGTTTGTTTCACTTAGTTGGCCACAGAGTTGCAGTCATCTTGAGCGGAATTAAAACTTTCCATTCTGAGGATTTCCCAAAGCCAGACTTTAGAGCATGGTGGCAACCAGGATCTAACCCAGTGGCTCAAGAAAGCAAGACACCAGTGACAGACAGGCCTGGATCCCCCAGGTCCATTCAGACTACCCCACTATTTACCAGTTTGCTGGGTATTTGGGGCAGGATGCTCAGTTTCTTCAGCAAATACTGTAGGGTTTTGCTATGGAGAATATGGGGGGGGCAGAAGCAGCACTGGATGGCTTGAGGTGTCTCGACCGTGTGTTGAATCACTTCAGCTGTTTGCCTCCACTTGTACTCTGTTTAGTCTATGTGAAGTGAAAGAATTTCGATTCCAGTGGAGATGTAGGAGAGAAATCTTCTGTATCTTGGCAATGAGGATGGTCACCAATGCTGAGAAACCAAATCATGACATCTTTTGCTGAATTAGGTCATAAGATCTTTGACCTGTCTGACCAGTAGATGTCAGGTATGCTGAGATGTCTCCTTCAACTCCTCTTATTTAGAGTTATTCTATAACACTGTCGTCGTCTTAGTTTTAGGTGAAACACCGCTACCAATTCAACACGAGACTGAGTAGTTTTGGATCATTCAAAACTGAAAGCAATTCAACTAGTGTCCATCCCCCTGCCATAAATGTCTCTTTTTTTTTAACTGTTGCTGTTTCCTGGGGACATAGCTTGAGAAAATCCATATGCTTGAGCCAATGTACCTTTGGCTATGTGCTACTTTCAAAATGAAAAGTGAGACAAGTCTCACTGACAGCCTTGCTGGAAATTATATGCAAGAGTTGCTTCAATCTGTAAGACAGCTGAAATGGCTTTGAAAGTTCATCAGAAGTCCTCCCTGGGAAGCAGTGACCACGCTGCTGAAGGCACCTGGCTCTCTGGAGGGCTCGCTGGCTAAAGCTCCTGCAAGGAGCCGTGCTTCCATGGCAGAGAACGGCAGGGTCTGTGGTGACCCATGTAGTCTGTGATAACCTTGGTGCTTTTGCAGTGAGCCAGGCACCTCCAAAGCCTCTTCTGGAGGAGATGGAGCGGGCAGCTTCCCTGTTCCCCAGCAGCATGTGGGCTGGCTGTGTCAGCCGGTCACCACATACCTTTAAGGTAAGTGTGTTTATAGCATATATGCAAACGAGCTTCAAAGAGAGTAAACTGTATTCACTCCCCAAACTAGTCTGTAAACCAGTGAACTGCAAAGGTGAGGCTGCTCAGACTCTGTTGGGTTTATTTTCATGTCTGTGCTTGCCTGAGTTTTTAAGGAAGATTTAATCAAGGTTTGTCCCATCAGAGCTAAGGAGGGCTCTGGTGGTGACAGTCACCTCCTGCCCGCTTCCCACGGGCGCAGGCACGCCAGCTCCTTGGAGATCATGGCTGTTGCTCTGAAAGCGTTTGCTGTGAATCATCCTGTCTCTAAACTTGTCTGTGGGAAGTTTTTTCTCTTAAGTAGGGGGGTTGGAAGTATCCACTGACAGTGCTAGCAGCTCTGCTGGCCTCGTGCCTATGGCTTTTGGCATCCAGCACTGCTGAGGTTGAACCCCTTGGAGCAAGGGGTCTCTGCCCAGTGCCTGTTCACGGCCCCTGGAGCCAGGGCTCCTTCTTGGGGGCTCCCCAGGCAGCCCCAACCCAGGCTTGCAGGGTTGACTCCTGGAGAGCTGTGTTCCCGACCAGCTCTGCAAAACCCTCCTGATAAAAGCCCTGCTCCTTGGTTACCCTGCTAACCCCTCCAAATGGTACCTGCATTACTGCAGCACTTCTCATCATGGCGAGCAGACTGGAACATGGGCTGAGGCTTATCCACTGTACTATGCACAAACGACTATTTAATTATTTACAGGCTGACATATATCATTTAATATATAAAGCTGAACCATCTACCAGCCCACAGGCAGAATGACTGAAAGCAGCCTGCTTGGCACCACGTTTTAACTGAAATCCCTCGATGCTAGCTTTGTTTTGCATAGCACTTTGTAATACTGTTAGTTGACTTGGCTGCAGTTTCACAAAGCATTTTTTTCCACTTGGTTCAACACTCGCTTGAATTTAATGGGACTGGAGCCAAACAAGTAATGCAAGCCAAGTGCCGACGTTTGTTTGGTGTGCAGTTCCCAACAAGGAATATATATAGTAATTGTCTCTTGCTCCTCAAAGCTGTAACTTTGGCAGAGGGGATACTTGAGTTAGCATGCCAAGGATTTAAAATCATAATCAGTCAGTGATGAAAACATGTATTTATGGCTATAATGAGTTGCATCAAAGCAAGAAACGTTCATCTTCTCTGTAGAAGTAACAATGTCTCTTAATTCAGAAATGCCTACTTTTAAATCACACAAAGAAATGTCAAAGTGAAACAGCTCTGAGAGCTTGGCGTGAACGTCCGGCTTATTTCACAACAATATTCCTAATATTCACTTACAGCTGCAATTTTAGCCACGGTTACTAGGTTCTGCATCGAGGCATGATAAAGGAACGTTGCAGCGGTTTATGCACTTACGGCACATCATTAAAGCATTCTGTAATCCTGGACTTGCAGTTGGATTTCTTGTTTGTTTGTTGAATGCTTTATTTTATTCTATTTTGCTGTTCCTTTCTGGCATATCAATGATTTGTTCTTTTGGGGGGCTGCTGTAACGTATGAGTTATGGTTCCCGGAGGACTGCTAGATGCAGTGAGGGTTTGAGATGCAGCAGTGCTACAGTGATGCACTTAGGCTGTGGATTGATAGCGAGAGGAGGTATGAATCTGGAAGTATTCCTGCTTAAGCAAATCCCTTTCCTTTTAGCCTACCCTTTATGCCAGCATCACTGCTACTTTTCAGCTGGAAGAAACTTATTGCTGTAAAAAAAAAATTGAAAAAATGTAGCTTATAAACAACTGCTTTTTAATAACTTCCTCCCGACTCGTACGTTGAGTCATCTCTCCCCTGCCTGTAGGAAGGAGTGCAGATGTCATCTTTCTAACGAGGTGGCATGTTAGTGAAGATGCTACGCAGGGTTCCTGGCTTGGATCCCAAAAAGCAACAGAGCTGCTGTTGTGATGCTGTGCCCAAATGACAAGGGAGCCAGGTCTGAATCATCTGGGTGTAGCGCGTGCGGATGTCAGTGTGCTGAGCCTGCCCAAACCTCGCGCCGCTCGGGAACCCTGAGCTGGCTCTGCCCCGCACGGGGCTGGGGGTGGCTGGGTGGGTGTTGCTCAGTTTGGGTTTGTTTTTCTCATTGAAATACTTGCAGTCTGTAGGTAGAGTGTTATTGCTCGCTGCTGGAGTTTTTTAGCGGGCTCTGATCTGTTTGGGAAGTCCTGGACCATCTGTCAGAATGAGGATGGTGACAACGTGAAAATAGCCTTCTACAGGAGCCCGCGGGCTGGCCAGCTTATCCCCAATTTTACGTGACTGCCCCAGCACCTTTTCTCTGGAGACTTGGACATTAAGTCATCTGTTATTCTATATGCCTGGATATCTGTTATTCTATATGCTACGTCTGTTTTAACTCATAGCATAGGAACATTTCAATGCCTATCACTTGCATTAGAGCATTTTTATGTTGTTAGGTTAGATTTGCACTTAATTTTTTTAATTTCAAGCCCTATTTTCATTTTTAAAAGGGCTGGATAGGTTGGGGTTTTTCATAAATGTCATTTTGCAAGAAACTTGTACTACATAACTTTGATTTCTTCAAATTCTAGTGAAAACAGAAATCAAGTAAAACTCTTTAAAAGCTTAAAAAGAAAGAGTTAACCTACTCCATCTGTTTCCCAAAACCTGTGAAGCTGGAAGGAATTCATTACAGCCTGTCCAATAGTACCTTGCTGGTAATACTTCAGAAAATAGGACAGTTCTGGTTTAATTGCAGTGAAATGTATTGGGTGTTAAAACGTGTTGAGCTGGGTGTTGTGCAAAAAATACTTCTCTCTATGACAAAAAGGGGATCCCTTATGATCCATAAGGGACAGGGGAGTTATTGACCTTCTGGTCACTGGACTTTCTGACCCATGGAAGCCCTTCTGATCATACTGGGGAGATGAGGAACTGGAGCATCTCCAGCTCTGCTCGCCTCCCTGGTTTGCCAGTTCTGTGATGCATTAAAATAGCATTAAAATATTTATTTCCCAAATGATATTGGAAAGAGGGCAGAAGAGCTGTCATAGAAGTCTTTGCATGGAAGAACTATGTTGGAAATGTATTTGAGTTTTTAAAAGCCTTTTCTTTCTCTCAGATTTGAAGGTGTTTTATGCTGAAATTCTGGCTGAAGGTAGAATGCATTTCTTTTCTGCTTTCATCCCTATTTGTACTTCAGAGTTTCTGACTGTTTCCTCATCAATGTAAAGCCTGAGCAGTATAAATCCTCCATAGCTTTAATTATCTCATCTGGGATGTTATACATTATCCTGATACAATGAAAATGAGTATCTTGTGCACGTGCCCAAAGCCTTGTCCCTTGCTGTGGTGATGGGGGCAGTGCAGAGTCTGGGGAGTGTTTCAGAGCCAAGATCTCTATTCAGCTTCTTTTCTTCCAATATCTTAAAAAACCCTGTGGCTAGGGGAAAAAGAGAGACAAATCTTTGGTTGTAATAGTCATTAGTTCACCCCTGACTTACAGCAAAAGGAAGAAATACCTTCATGCAGAATGTTTCTCTACATTTAGAGACTCTGAGACTTCAGCCAGCCGCTTGTAAAAAACTTCATCTGCTTCCTCATCCTGGTTGGGTGGTCTATAACAGACTCCCACCAGGATATCTCCCTTGTTGGCCTTCCCCCTGATCTTTACCCATAAGCACTCAACCTCGTCGTTACTTTTGTCGAGCTCAAGACAGTCAAAACACTCTGACATACAAGGCTACCCCGCCACCTCACCTTCCTTGCCTGTCCCGTCTAAAGAGCTTGTAGCCATCCATTGCAGCACTCCAGTTGTGCGAGTCGTCCCACCATGTTTCCGTAATGGCAACCACGTCATAGTTTCCCTGCTGCGCAATGGCTTCCAGCTCCTCCTGCTTATTGCCCAAGCTGCGTGCATTGGTGTAAATGCACTTGAGTTGGGCTATCGATCTCTTCTCCGACACAGGCGTGCCACCCCTGGGCTCGTCCCTAGCAGGTCTGGTTTTATCCCCTTCCCCCTTCGAGTCTAGTTTAAAGCTCTCTCAATGAGGCCTGCTAACTCCTGAGCCAGAATCCTTTTCCCCTTTGGCGACAGGTGAACCCCATCTGCCTCCAGCAGGCCTGGTGCCATGTAAACTTCCCCATGGTTGAAAAACCCAAAGTTCCACCTCTGGCACCAGCCTCTGAGCCATGTGTTGATGAGGTGGGTCTTCCTGTTCCTTTCCATATGTTTCCCAGCTACTGACGGGATGGAGAACACCACCTGTGCTCCTGATCCTTCAAGTAATGGCCCCAGTTCTCTAAAATCTCTTTTGATTGACTTTACACCTCTATTGTCTACCTCGTCACTGCCAACCTGTACAACCAGTAACAATAATAATCAGATGATTTGACCAGCTTAGGGAGCTCCCTAGTAATGTTTCTTATCCTTGCCCCAGGGAGGCAGCAGACTTCCCTATGGGAAATATGCATCCTGGCTTGCATCAGGAATAGTGTGGCCAGCAGGACCAGGGAGGTGATAGTGCCCCTGTATTCAGCACTGGTGAGGCCGCACCTCGAGTACTGTGTTCAGTTTTGGGCCCCTCACTTCAAGAAGGACATTGAGGTGCTGGAGCGTGTCCAGAGAAGGGCAACTAGGTTGGTGAAGGGTCTAGAGAACAAGTCTTATGAGGAGCGGCTGAGGGAGCTGGGGTTGTTTAGCTTGGAGAAGAGGAGGCTGAGGGGAGACCTTATTGCCCTCTACAACTACCTGAAAGGAGGTTGTAGAGAGGTGGGGGTTGGTCTCTTCACCCCAGTAACAAGGGATAGGATGAGAGGAAATGGCCTCAAGCTGCGCCAGGGTAAGTTTAGGTTGGATATTAGGAAAAACTTCTTTACTGAAAGAGTAGTCAGGCACTGGAACAGGTTGCCCAGGGAGGTGGTTGAGTCCCCATCCCTGGAGGTATTTAAAAGACGGGTAGATGCAGTACTTGAGGACATGGTTTAGTGGTGGACTTGGCAGTGGTAGGTTAACGGTTGGACCTGATGATCCTAAGGGTCTTTTCCAACCTTAACAATTCTATGATTCTATGATTTAGCAGCAGTGGGTGAGCACGGATCTTTGGAGCATAACGGAGGTGGCCAGCTTGCCTGCTGTTTTCCATGTAGGGAGTTTTGGTGAGGCTGAGATGGCTCCCACAGCAAGTTTGCAGATGGCAGGTGTGGGTGATGGCCCTGGGCTGGGTTAGATGCTGAGTGGTGCTGCTCTCTCCCTTTACAAGGATTCAGGCTAACTTGCATCCCTTGTTTGGGCATGCTCCCTCAGCAGCTGTGTGATGGAGGCAGGACCGGCTCCGCTAGCAGTGTGATTAGAGAAGCAGCAAAAGTACCGGTAGTCTTTCAAAACAGCACTGCTGCCTCCAGCAGTGATGGCAAAAAACCCATGAGAACTGTCCATTGGTGATGGTGTCTGTGGGTGATAACCTCACAGGATAGAAACTTGTTTGCATTTAGCTTGGTTTTCCAAAGATGCTTTGCTTACCTTACTAATTTGAGCTATGTTGGGATGAGGATGTACCCCCACATAAAGAGGGAGCGTGAAGTGGAAGCGGCACTAGTGCCATGCTGCTGTGAGGCTCATCATCCCGTGGAAGATGAGACAGTTATGGCACAGGGAGGGCTGTACCACCTTCTTCACTTGGCATACTGCAGACCAGGTCACTGGTGGGCATGGAAGTAAGTACAGAAAAATTAATGCAGCAATATCCAGTTTATCAGTGCTGGAAGCATTTTAAAAGCCTTCCTGCCCAAGGAAATGTGTGGCTGTGTGTGGTTTGAATCACTGCGGTAAGCCTTGCCCTGCTCTGCAGGACCAAAAGGTCTAGGATTAGTTCATCTATCTAGGTTTGTGGTATCCACATGCTTTGCAAGTGGATTTGCTTGAGTGAGCAAACTAGAAAAGTGTATGCACAGAAAAAGATGCCAGTAACTTTCCATGTGATTTTGGTGTAACTGACATATCTGAGACTGATCCGGCACATTCCCACTGCTTCAGCTAATCCTAATTTGATCCCACTACAAAGTCAGTAATATGTCTGTAGACGTAATACACTTAATTACTTACGTGCAAGATCAAGGAGCTGTGAAGGAGAATCATTTGATGCATTTGTTTTAAATTGCCTTCAAATAGTTGAATGGGGAGCTGCATATTTTGATGGGGAAAACACTATATAAGATATCTAAAGATGCTAAAAATGTGGTTCTCTTCCATTTGCAGCTCCCAGCCCCACTACAGCTGTTCCTTACATGTCAGTGAAATGCATTGATATAAGAAAAAACCACCACAAAACCAAGTGGCTGATGCCCTGGGGACCCAACCACTGTGAGAAGATCAAAGACTTTGACGAGGCGATGAGCAGGCAGATCGAAGCCAATGATATCGTGTTTGCCGTGCACGTTCCCCTCCCCAGCAAGGAGATGAGCCCCTGGTTCCAGTTCATGCTTTTCATCATGCAGCTGGACATCGCATTCAAGATGGACAACGACTTAAGTAAGTCCCTCTCCATCATTAGATGCTGACTGTGGTCTAATTTCCCAATGTGTTTCTCTTAAAGTTGCTTTTATCCTGCACCATATGTTAACTGCTACAGTGCCTCCATACAGCGAGGTAATACAGGAGCATGTTCTAAAGGTGAGAATCGGTAATGAGACGTTTCAATATGTATCTTTGCAGGGAAAGCTGTTCATGCTGCACTAGCAAGTAGCTAAGCGGATGATGAGCAGGTTCCCTGTTTTAAAGTACGTAAACCATCAGCAACTACACTGGTTTAAATCCAGCAATTCGCTTTCACAACATACGCTCCTGGGTTTCATACTGTTTTCCAAAATATTCCAGGATGCTGAGTGCACAGCAACACTTTGCAGTCGATAATACAGGCCAGCCCTTTCCTGCTTCTTTCCTTCTGCTTCTACATGTTCCCATCCCGTTCCTTGCGCTGGCTCTGCACGTGCCTGGCCGCATGCTGAGCTGCATTGTGCAGTCTCCTCAGCACAAACTTGAGTTTGGCTGGGCGAGCCTTCTGACCGGTTAGCAGGTTGACTTGGTTGCTGCTGTACAAGGTAGTGCCAGGGCCACCACTGAAGATCTGCTGGAGCAGGTGAGGAGTGGGGATGTCCCTTCTGGAGGCAGCGCATCTGCCGGAGCAGCAGCATCACCTCGCTCTGCTCTAGTTTGCTCTAGTTTCAGTCTGTGTGGAGGTGGTGAAATGCAGAGTCATGAGATTTTTTTGTTGTTGTTTCGTGTTTGGTTTTTTTTAAATTATTTTTATAAATGTGTCTGCCCCAAAAATCCTTTATACAAAGACTTGAACTGGTTAGTAGTTTCCCAGTGCTGAAGACTTTAAGCCGTGGTATTTTGCTCCATGTTTGCCAAATGCTTTTGTGTGATGAATATCTAAACTGCGAGCCAAAGTACTTAGTAAATGAAGTTATCGATCCATAAGTTTACGTGAGGAGCGCATAAAAAGGATTGCTCATGTCTGAGTTCTTAAACACGCACTCTCCATTGGGCACCAGTTGCAGAAGAGTTGATGTTTATTTACTGAGCCTTTGTCATAATAACTTCAACTTCTTCAGTTTGAGGTTGGTTGTTGGTGAACTGAAATAGTTTTCCTACCTTCCATCAATTGTTGTGAGACACATTTTTTTGCTAGGATTTGATATGTGCAGATGGAAAGTACCTTCTGGCCTTGAAACTAGAGTGGTCCAAATTAACTGGAAAACTGTATAGGTACAGGAACTGTGGAAGAAGCTGTCTTACTGGGATTCACCCTTAGTGCCTGGAAGAAGATAAAATAAAATAAATAAATAAATAAAACAAAAAAAACCCACAACAAACCAAAAGCAAAACAAAATTAAAAAAAAACCCCAAACAAAAAAACCAAACAAACTCAAAAATAACCCTGCAAAAAATCTGCAAAATGATGTTGGGAGCAGCAAGGGCAAGACTGATCTGCCCCTTACTGAAAGAAGAGTTGTATGTGTGTTTGCATGTTTTAAAGTGTTTGGGAAAAAAGCCCTCTCTCTAACAATTAAAACCTAACAATGACTAAACAATTTACTTTTCAAACTGGTCTGCACTGGGGGTTCTGTAGCTCTTTCTCTGGCTGCAGCTGGTCTGTTGGTCTGGCTTTAGTGTTTACGTAACTGGGTGGTGGATCAGTTCAGGGAGCAAATCTGTTTCAGAAACTGGCTGCTGGGTTGGGGATGTGGACTAGGAAATGTGCGTGCTGGTGCAGGGGGAGCTGGCAGCCTGCACCCCAGGGACTGCAGCCAGGTCACCGTAGATCTGCTGAAGCTTTCACAACAGCTTTACACTTCCTTCACTGCCTTGCCTGCTCAGCGTGGACCTGTTCCTTCCTAGCCATTTAATGTGTCGTCATTAAGATAAGCTTTATACAATCTCATTTTAACTTACATATGTATTCTTATCCCTATAATTATCTCTAAAAAACAGAGTAGCTTTGTAACTTTATTAAGGCCTCAACTTCTTAGACTTCACTAGATGATTGCATTTAGAGAAATAATGCTTTGTTCCAAGGCTTTTAAAGTCAAACCGCTGAGCTGGAGTCAGTAACTGGCTGAGCACCTGGGAGCAGGTTGCTAAAATGCTAAACAAGCTTTTGACAGTAATTTCTTCTGTAAGTGCAGAGAGCCTTTTCTTCAGGTCACTATTTGTGCTGTTCAGTGACCAAGTCCTTCAAAGGTGGGAACTTTTTTTGAGATTTAAAAGCAGAAAAGCTTGTCTTGGGCCACCCTCTGGGTAATAAAAGCAAGGTTTGGGGGTGAGCTGTACCACTTCTGCAGCTGGGAAAGACTCCATTTCTGGTCATTATCAGTTCAGTAGCTGCTGGTGGTTTTTGTTTATAAGAAGCATTTGGAGACGAGGGACATTAATACTTCTTATGGTATGAACTTACTTGGCACATCGTGAAGGTTTTCTTTCATTGACTGAAGAAAGTATTTTAAAATGCTATTTTCCTACGCTTTGTGCCAAGCTGAAGGCAGATGTAAATTAAGTGTAAAATCTAAGAAACGAGTAACACATCTCTTGCTAGATTATGTCGTAACAGATGAAATAAAAATAAAAATAAATCTTGTTAAGCCAAAATAATTGCATATGTCTCTATCTTGCTGCTAACTTTGCATTAGTGTTAAGAGCTTCATTGATCAGACAATTGGAATTAGCTCCTCAAGAGTCAACTCTAAAGATGTGAAATAACCTCATCTCTTTGTTTAAATCAAAAATTTGAGTTTCTTCACTCAAGCTTTAATCTGAGACCTCAAAGACAGCAGTCACCCTGCTGTAGTTAATGCCAACATGGGCTGGTGCCAAACCAGGGATGGCTCCTGGAAGGCATCACAGCTGCTAAAGCCTCTGCCAGTCACTGTCATAATGACTGTCTTGAAGCTGCCTCAGATCATCTAGGAAAGCAGCACTGCCTGGTTACTGCAAATGCTCTTATCCACCTGAAGAAGCTGGTTGCCTGTCTCACTGAGGAAACATCTTGCTCTCCGGTGGCTCCCAAAACCCTGCAGTATGATCCAAAGACGTTAAAGTCAGTGTGAGCCATGCAAGTGTCCTGGGCTTGGCTGCACTCCCCTTCTTGGTCTTCACCAGGGATGCTGCCGAGCCACACCTCAAACTGTCGCCTGCTTTTCTCTGCAAGGGCACGTGGTCGTCCTCTTCCCCTGCAATCTGTAAGCAAGGCCAATGCACAGAACAAAAACTTATATCCGCCGCCAGTCTGTGGGCTCGGGTTTTCCGGGGGTGCTGGCTGCTGCAGCCCTCCTGGGAGAGGGATGCTGCGGGGTGGGGGCAGCGAGGCTGCCTGTAGGGAGACGTCGGGGTGACTCACGGGCCTGACGCAGGCGCTTCCCCTCACCTCTGGAGAGACAGAGTCAGGCCTGTGTGTCAGCCCTCCTCATCCAGCCAGCAAGGGTTTTCCTGGGGCGGAGGGAAAGGGCAGCCCTGGCAAGGTGCCCTGGGGAGCAGGAGAGCTGCCTGCAGCCTTGCAGGGGCTGGGCACCCTGAAAGGCCTGTGGGATCTGCACACTTCAGAGGAGGAACCAGCCTTAATTACACTCGCCTTGGGAACTTGCTCTGGACTTGCAAAATGCAGATGTTTAGAAATGTTTTTGAAATGCAGATGGTTTTGAAATGCAGATGTTTAGAAGCTGAGCTACTTCCCTTGTGTTTACCCTTCACAGAAAGCTGAGAGAGACTCAGACTTGCTGTTTCTCTGAGGAAAAGGCTATTTCTGTGCCCAAGCTGTCCTTGTCCTTTTTTGATGCATCGTGCATTCAATTATTAAAAGACCCTTTCCAGAACAGGGAAAGGCGGTGGCAGAGAAATGAGATGAAGTTACCTTAAAACCACGTGTACCTCAATTGCAAAAGGTGTGATGGGAAAGCTTCATGCCTCTCAGAAGGACAACAACACCTGAAAGTAGGACCCGCTCCCGCTGTGGTGCAAAATGCCCTGTGCGCAGGGACTGCGGGAAGCCCTCCGGCACTCACACCGCTGCTGACACGGGGCAGTGGCTGGAGCCACCCATCCCTGCCACCCATCTGTGGGGCAGCCTGCTGCTGGCCACATCCCCAGGGGAGCAGCGGCCATCCACCGGTTTCCAGCCATCAGAGATCTCCTGTGCACAAAAGGCTTCTTTTGAAGCTGAAGTGTTACTCCATTACTGCACAATTAGATCTGGTTCCCATCATTGGATTTGAGGAACACCAGGTGCTTTCAGGGGAGGGATGAAGGCTGTTCAGCTCATCGAGGACTGTTCTCCAAATAGCACCAGCCCTCGGAATGACAGTCCCTGCTCCCAGACAGGATGGGGTGGCAGAGCTGGCTGCTGGAGCCACCTGTCCTTTGCCCACACCTTTCTCCTGGGAGCAGAGCAGCACTGCGGCCATCCGTGGATGGGGTTGCTGGTAGCAAGTGTGCAAGTCCCCTTTCCTTGGCAGGTTAGGCGGTCACCTCTCTGTTCCCTGCACACCAGATTCACTTTAAAATTCATTCCTGCTTTGCTTTAGTTGTTGCTTGTTGGCACATCTTGCTGCTGGGCTGTCATGGGCAGGATACCTTGGAGAAGGGTGGGAGGATGTGCTGTGATCTTGGAGGGGATTTCTCTTTTTTTTAAATTTTATTTTTTGGGCTGGTCTGCTGCCATGGGCCTGGGCCATTTGCATTTGGCAAGCTGCAGTGTTCTTAACAGGGAACATCAGTCCTTCTCTCTGAGCTGCTTTGCAGCATGACATTCTACGTGCCAAGAAATAATTCACTGGTGTCCGTCCGCAGCTGGAGCAGGGATCTGGCGGCTGCTTGCTCCCCGACTGCCACAGGCTTCAGGAGCCCCCAGAGCTGGGCTCTTCCTGCCTCAGTTTCACCTTGTGGAAAAGTAAACCTGAAATTGCTTAATATTGGACTGACATCTAGGAATGAAATGTCCCTGAGGAGTACAAAGTGATGGTTGCACTCTGCTGGGCATTGGATAATGACACCTTTATTTATCACGTGGTGTAACAGTATGGAGGGGCCTTTACAAATTTTCAGCCTCAAAAAAAAAAAAAACCCAACCACTTGTTTTCTTCTCTTTTTTATATCTAGTGAACTTAAAATGTTAGTAAGTGAGAATGACTTCCAGTTTCTTTGCAGTTGGAAAGCAATTGTGTACAGTCGGATGGCTGAGCACTGCAGGGTCCTGTTCAGATTCATCCAATTTTGGTCTCTTTGGTAGGTTTTGTAATTTTAGAGAGCTGGTGAAGCATGAAAGTGTAATGCAAATAATTTTAGCATTTCTTCTGTTTGCTTGCATATGCTTCTTTCCAGACAGCTGTATTAGTATGCAGCTGGCACAGAGCCATCTTCTGAAACAACTTCTCTATTTTTAGACTATTGTAATGTGAGTGAAGATATCCTGTGCTAATATTGCACTGTAAAGTGAGTCATGGAAAAGATCTCGGGCACTGAAGGTCTGGCAGTAAAATGCCAACGTGAAAAAATATACTGGCAGTGCTCAGAGCATGAGAGGTACCGGGGAGTCCCTTGCTGTAGGGGGGATCACTGCTCTGACCTGCTTCAGAGCATCTCATAGCCCTGCGAATGGAGAGTCACTGAGAAAGCTCAAAGCTGGGAACTCCAGCCAGGAGCGTGTCTTCTCCTCATTGGTCATCCCTGGAATGCATAATCATCTAAACAAACCTGTCTTATTTCTGTAGGGTTTTTAATACAATCCTATGATACTAGTGAGATTGTCACTCAGTGCTTGAGCTGCTGATATCAGAGGGGATTTACCAGGCTCCAGATTATCTAGATGTTATCTACAAGATCTGTGAAGGCAAGGTTAATCTGGAGCATGCCATGAGGAGATGCTCTGACATGGTCCTTGTGAGACAAAGTTTCCTGGCATGGGCAATTTCATCACTTGGTACTGAATAAGAGAGAAATTTTTACCTGTTTATTTCTACCTTTTATTGTTTGGGAACTCTGGAGAATCTTGATTAACATGCATGGAGGAACTGAATAATTGCTTTCCTTGAACATGTTAACATCTGGGAAGCTGAGCACAGGTTTGCAGTAGCTTTTTCTCTTCCTTCCTTGCATGTACTCTTCCTCTTCTGCTGTGGCTCGGCCTTGAATAATTAAAATACTCTGCTCTCTCTCAGCATTTCCAGAAGTAAAAACTGGCTTGACTGTCAGTCTCTTGCCTCCTGTTCACTCCTTTCATCCACTGTTTTGATGGTAAATAACACTGTTTTAAAACACCTTTCTTTTATCTTGAAGCTAAGCATGGTGGAACATCAGCTGCTGCTTCTCTCCTTCTTCCCCTCATGCACGTATGCATGCATAGGCACGTAGCCTGCCCTTGGTATTCAGAGGACTTCAGGAGTGTTAATGCTGTGCACGAAAAGGGCACGCGCGCGCGCACACACACAAATTGTCTGTTCACCATCTGACATTTTGGTATTAATGTGAATGTCATGAATCTTCTTAAAACTCAGTTCTCTGCCAAACAGTGTATCGCTGTCCTTATTTGTTCCTCTCGGACAATGGGGACTGCTAATGAAAGCCTGAGAGTGGACTGGTGTAAGAGGATCAGTTTGCTGTGCTGAAATACATATATGTGTGTGTGTATACACATACATATATATGTATTTTATATTGACAGTCTTGATGAGTCTTCGTACAACACTGTTCTAACGGGAGATGTTACCCCGACACAGAGACTGATGGAAGTCCAGAGGGAGATTCTAATCCATTGGTCTGGAAAGGCACACACTAGTATATCTTCTGCCTTCTGGTTTTCGTACTCGATGGCAGCAGCAACATTTGGATTGCAAAGATGAAATAATGAAAGCTGTTTTTGTTGGATTTAATCCTAAGCATTCCAGTTGGTTTTATGGCTTCTGAAATGAAGTCTGTAGTTCTTTTTAGCCAGGCCAAGTTTAACCTTATGTTCCCATTTATCTGTTTTGCTGGTCTTCTAAATAGTGGATCCGAGATGGCAAATTCATGTTTCATGGAAACCTAACTAATGGCTGCTGTGGAAAGGAACTTGATATCAATCTGGATGGTATAGATCACGTGCAAAAAAAATGCTCAGAAAAATCTTGATGCATCCACATTAAGGCATAGCAGAGCCACCTCCAAATACTGTATAAATAGCAAGTCTAAACCACAGATACCATCCACGCCCCTTCCCATCATTTTGGATGAGTATGCCACCACATACTACTCCCAACAAAAATATAACTGAAAACGATGACAAATATATGGGACATAGAGCACTTGAAAGACTTATGCTTACTTGTTGACACGAAACAGCGTCCCTTCAGAATTATGAAGACCAGATTTTTTTCAGAGCTGAACTTCAAAGCTCATCAAGTATTGATGTGTCCCGTGTGCAGGCTGCTGCTGTGAGAGCAGGCAAGCCCTGTTGTCATACAGGCTGTTCCTCGTGAAAAGCTATGGGTGTTGGCATCACGTACACCTTTTGCATCCATGCAGGACAGAGCACATACAGTGTCTGCCTATGCAGTGACACAGCCCTGATGGAATGTGTCTCTGTGTGTGTGTATGTGTCAGCTTAGACCTGCAGAGGCATTTCTGGCCTCCTGAGCTCAGAAGCGTGCCACAGCGCGCTTCCAGGGAGCTTGCAAGCATGAGCTGTTTGCAGTGAGAACATGGTACTTTGACGCTGGCACAACAAGTGGTTCTGTAGCCATCTTCCAACTCTTTTCCAACCGCTGCAGTTCTCAGAGTTTGGTGATCTGTGAAAAGAGGCTAGGTTGTAGCATGCACATGCTCGTTTCAGGATGTGTTCCTCTTTCAGAGCCTTCCCTGGGATCTCTGCCTGGTAAATAGGAGGATTTTACATCTGGTAGAGCTGGTACAGACTTGCCTGGGGTTTTTAAAGCACATTTATGTGTTGCTGCTTGGCAGGCTTCAGCTGCAACTCTTGATTTCATGAACTTGCTCAGTTATGACACCTAAATCAGTCTGTTCCAGCCCCATTTCCTTCTTGCAGCAATGACCTCTTGGCAGCATCCTAGCAAGAGCATATTTAAAAGCAGTTACACCACATACTCCTACTGTGAATGTGTCCAGGAGGTGATGAGCTGACTGTTTCCACACAAATTTGATGTGGTGACCTTACCTGGGCATATAAACTCTGTGTGTGTTTACTGACACGCAAGTTGGTACATCTGTAAAGGCAGAAACAAGCCAGTGCTGCTGTGGGGTGTGCACGTGGAGGGGAGGGCTTCAAAAGTCTTATGTAGAATGACTTAAGTTAAACAGTACATGTAGAAAACATCAGCTCCATCCTCATTTCTGAGGTTATAGGCCATCCCTTTTTCCAGCAAGGCCAGCATAGCTAAACTTCGATTTTTTAATTTTCTTTTTAAAGGAACTTTGTGTAGTGTTTTCTTATTACTCTAGGAACCCTGGCTTATCTTTTAAGAGTAGAGGATCTCAGGTATGGGCAATTGTGAAGTGATTTGGACTTTTGGTGATGCATTTTGACTTCTCCCTTTTTGTTTCCTTCATTTAAAATCTCTCTGGTAGAAAACATCTTTGTTAAGGGGCATATTCTAGACCTTTTTATTCAAGATGTTGGGCTTCAATGTTTATGGATGATGAACTGACAGCCGGAAGAAACCCAAGGTTACATTGATTACTTCTGCTATCATGTCTAAATGAACAAAATGTACCATTAGTTGCATGATTTCTCCTTTATACGGATCATCTAACTATGTATACAGTATATGCAGTTGTATACTTCATCTTTTTTGTGGTTTTCTGTAACAATGCTATTTCAATGTCAATTTAAAGCAAATCCTATGATGCAATATAGTCACTTCCTGAAGCGGAAAGACCTATTGCACACCCTTGCATTACCTGCAGAAAGTCTACATTGAAGCCTGTCTTATTGTCCCTCTGCCAACCCGCAGTGAATAGGCTGCTGGATGGCTTTCTGGCTTAGTGTCTGTCTCTGCAGCTGTCTAGGTTCCAGTTTTATATGAATTATTGTTTCTAATGTTATATGAATAAATAATGCTCTTCACCCACAACTGTAACATAAGCTGTAAGTCATGATATGTTAGAAAGATATCAGACCTCTATGACCAGTAAAAGTTCTTTCTTCTCTACTAGAGAGGAGACCGATGTTTTGAAAAAGGTAATTTGATCTGTATTGTTTGGAATGCAAAAATTGCCATTCCCCTCCATAGCTGCGTGCCTCTCAGAGGTCCTTTCAGTGTCTAGAGGCTCTCCCACCCTTCTGACATTCGGTACCATTCCTCTCTAACAAGCCCGATGTTTCCTTACTCTTGCAGAAGAAAACGCAGAAATTACCCTGGATGTGTCATTAGCATATCGCGATGACATGTTTGATGATTGGGAAGAAATAGCACATGCAATAGAGATCAGGAAGCTGAAATGCACGTTTGGCTCACCAAAAGTAAGGTGTTTTGATGACGCTGGTGGTGGGGAGGTGTGGGAGGGTGGTGGGAGTTGTCCTCTTCCTTTCCTTCATCGTGCTTCCTAGAAGCTCTGAGTTGTTCAATTGTAACTTTCAAATGTGTCAGCTTTCTCTTGGCTCACAGTCTTTGAAAACCTGATGAGCTCCACATGCAAGTGGTTCTGTTTGGTGATACAAGAAAAGGGGATGACGTCAAAGGTAGACTTAAAACTGTAAGGAAGAAAAGGTGTGAGGTCAGCACACAGATCCAGGTGCGAGCAGAATTGTCCTCTGCAGTTGTGATCAGGCTGGATCTTGAATGCTTTGAGATCTGTATATGCCAAACCATCCTAGAGAACTTGGACCTTTCCATCTTGTGCTTCTGTGATGGGCAAAACCTTGTTCTTCATGAGTGGCGAGGAAATAGCCCACCAGGGACACTGCAGCACCCAAAGAACCTGGAGAGGTGGGGCTAAGAGTTTCTTAAAATAACTTCTTAATGCCTGAAGCTACAAAGCTTAGGAGTGGAGACCACAGCTAGCAGTTGAGAACAGAGCATCTTGTTTAAATAAAGATGTTTCTTTTTGTGCTGCAGACTGTAATTCCTGTGCTTAAATTAATCTGGTGTCTCTCTACCATGTTTTTTAGCTCTATGTCTTGTTCTCCCATTTTACAGTGCCTTTCAGCAACCCACTTATGTCTTCAGTAACACCTGTACTCTTCCGTACAGCCACATATACGCAGTAAATACATATGAGGTGCAGAGGAGAGTATTGCTAGTAAAACAGGACTTAAGAAACTCCACATCAAGACGTGTGAGAGGGTTGTGTATTTTGTTTTGGCTCAAGTTGTGCTTGCTGAGGGAGGAAGCTTGGATCCCAAGCAGCCTTTCATCTTGAAAGGCTCCCTTGACTTTAAATATATTTAAGAGCCTGAGACATGAACCTGCTTGAGGTCAAACACTAGTGACTCAATGACCCAAAACAATTAAAAACTCGAGCAAAAGTGTCCCCAAACTGCTGGTGTTGTCCAGACTTGCACAGACTCTCGCCAGGCGAAGGCTGGAATTAGCAAACTGGCTCTTGGTGCTAGCAATGGTCCCAGCTATGTTCGGCATTAGGGCTTTTGCAGACCCTCACTGTGGAGGGTGTGCTGGTCCATCTGAGACTGACTGCCGTCTTGGTGCTCTGTGCCCTTTCACTAGACCTTGGAGTCTGAAGGCCGTCACTATGACTGTGACTTCCTTCCCTTCATGGAGATCGGCAGCGTGGCTCACAAGTACTACCTCATCAACATCCGTCTCCCCGTGAACGAGAGAAAGGGAATTAACGTGGGCATTGGGGAAATCAAGGATATCCGCCTTGTGGTAAGTGTCTGCCTTGCTTCTGTCCATGCTTACCGCCTCCCAGGAGAGCGGCTGTGCCCTGCGATGCTGCAGTCAGCAAGGCCATCTCCCCTGGGGCTGCTGCAGCTCCTTTCCTGATCTCCTCTTTGATCCACAGCAAACGTCCTACTCTTCATCACGGGTAGCTCCTGCCTGCAAATGTGCCTTTCTTCCTTCCTGAGGGATGCCCTCTTTGACTGCTCTCTTCTGGGGAGCCCTCCCCAAGCCTCGAGCAGTGCCACCCCCCTCTTGCACTGCCCAGTGACCACCACCAGAGCTGGGCTTTTCCCATGGCTCCGAGAGCTCCCCTCTGTCCTCTTCTCCCTGCTGCAGTCTGGCTCAGGCACAGAGTCCTCCGCCTGATTAAGCTCTGCCTCTCGCAGATAGGAGCAGCAGCAGGGTTCGGGGTGGGGGGGAGGAACCTGGTCTGTCTTGGAGTTGGCCATCACCATGCAGATGTTTGGGATGGCTGTCAGCTATCCCTGCTCCTGCCCTCTGTTGAGGCTTGGTGGCCATGGGTCCTTTTCCCAGCTGGAAAACCTCCCACCACCGTCCCTCTCAGCAGAAGCAGTGAGCCAGCCAGCTGTGGTGGCTGCAGACAGCAGTGGGAGGGCATGTGTCTGGAGAAATGCATTAATTTGGCTGATGCATTTCCCACCAGTGGTGACTTCGCTTTATGAGTATCTTGTTACTTGTCTGAGAGCAATTCTGCCAGTTTTTTCCATGCTGTGTCAGAGTGCCCCTCTCTTGACTGCTCTCTACCTCACAATGGGAAGCTGCATGTGTTAGCATTTGTCTTCAGGACTTTTGAAGCCTCCTCAGATGGCCTGGGTGCTAAGTAGGCACCTGCTCCCTTTCCTGTCTGGGGCAAACCACGTCTTTCAAAGAGCAGTTGCATCTACGTGTGCTTATATGTACTGCCATGTACATGCCTCTCCTGTCAGCTCCTCTAAGAAGCAGCATGGAGTAATGATGTTAAACACTGTACAGCTGTTGCATTCCACTTTGGTTTTCCTTAGGGCATCCATCAAAACGGAGGCTTTACAAAAGTGTGGTTTGCCATGAAGACCTTTCTCACCCCCAGCATTTTAATTATCATGGTCTGGTACTGGAGACGGATCACGCTGATGACACGTGCTCCTGTCCTGCTGGAGAAGTGAGTAGGGGCTCGCGCGCTGGGTAAGGTGACCCTCGAGCAAGAGGACCCTGACCAAGGCAGTCACTGCTGCCAGGCAGAGCCCATGTCTGGGGAGACACGAATGGTCTCTTCTCTGTCCCCTCCCTCCACCCAGGCACACTGAGAACAGGAGACATCCATAGCTTCTCTTTTCTTTCCCGTTAAACTCATAGAGAATGAGTAGCCACATTTGCCTGCAGCTGCTTGGAGAGGCCTAGCCCCAGAGGGTTTGCTGGCAGGAGGCAAAACCCCACTGCCGCTGCCCAAACAGTGCCATATTTTCTTCTGTTGCTCTTCATGCACAGCTTTGGCTTCTGGGGCTCTGTGTCCTTGCCTTGCAAGCTGGAAAGAGATGGTGTTTCTGCCTCTCCAGGGTCATCTTTGCTCTGGGGATTTCCATGACGTTCATTAACATCCCCGTGGAGTGGTTTTCCATCGGATTTGACTGGACTTGGATGTTGCTCTTTGGAGACATTCGACAGGGCATTTTCTATGCCATGCTCCTGTCGTTTTGGATCATCTTCTGCGGAGAGCACATGATGGTGGGTATGACACAGAAGGGAAGGTGGTTTCCAGCCCCACTTGCAGAGATACCTGTCAACTCCCTTGTACTTGTTGAGTGTTGGAGACAATGCTGTGGGGACTTGCTCCAGGTGAGAGGACTTCAGGCTAACTTGCTTTTCCTTTTTCTCCTCCTCCCCACCTCTTGACACTTTGATTAGGACCAGAATGAGCGGAATCGTCTCTCGGGGTACTGGAAGCAGGTTGGACCCATAGCTGTTGGCTCCTTCTGCCTCTTCATCTTTGACATGTGCGAGAGGTAGGTGCAGCACTGCTCCCGGGGTGAGCCTTCCTTGCGCACCTCCTGCAGCAGGGACCAGCAGTTTAACCCCTGTGGCTGGATGCACAGCCCCATCTCATGAAGTGAGGAGAGGCTCCTGTCAGTGCACTGAAGCATGCTGGTGTTTCCCAGCAGCGTATGTTCTCCCACAGGGTCGTAAAGAAATGCTTCCCACCTTGTCTCCTCCTCACCCACATGGGAAAGCAGTATGACTGGCTCTTTCCAGGCCACAGAGCAGGCATGGGGCTCTCTGAGCTTGTTGGCTTCTGCGTCAGCTCAGTGTTTTCTCTCCTGTTTACAGGGGAGTGCAGCTGAAGAACCCCTTCTACAGCATCTGGACCACCGAAGTTGGCACAGAGCTGGCTGTATCCTTCCACCCTTCTCAGGGCAGGCGTGGTCTCTGTTATTAGGAGAGGGAGGTGTGGGGAAACCCTCCTCCTTTTGGCAGGCTGGGGCTGTGAGAGGGGGCTTGGGCGCTGAGGGAGATGCCAGTGTTGTTTGGAAGAAGCACTCCTGGCAGGTTTGGTGCTGGGTACTGCCAGGGACTGGTTCTGTGCTTGGGGAAGTCACTGGAGAACTGAACTTCTCCTCAAGATGTCTGAGATTTGGGGGGAAGCACAGGGGATTTAGGTCCTGGATGTCATCACAATAACCCCAGAGCCACTGCTGCTTCAGCAGTGCCCACTTTTCTTTCCCCCGCCGGCCCCAGCTGTGATGGCGTCTGCTCCGGGGCCCTCCATTTGCTACCATTGCTTGGGCACACATTGCTGAGGCATTTCCATGAATTGCTCTTTCAGGTCGTGCTGGAAGGGCTTGCTTTCACTGCCATTAATTTTGATTACTGGGCTGAGATAAGCTAATGCAATTAGTCCCCCTTCCGCGGCATCCAGCCCTCTTGCAGGAGCCTCTCTGAAGATCATGCTGGTTGGCGATGGCTTCCCAAATCTCCTCTGCAGATTTCGAATGGGCAAGCGTTTCGGTGGGTTATCCCTCCTCACTGCCATGCAGAGCGCTGGGGGACATCCGAACCCGTGCTCCTCACCAAGCCAGGGGGCTCACCCAGCGCTGCCTGGGTCACGGGCAGGCTGCTGTCCTGAGTGATTGCTGCCTGCTAGAACTTAATTATGATCTTTGGGATGATATTAAAATAAGTGAATCGCCTGAATAAAGTTTTCTATTATCTCTGTTTAGCTCATTTTCTCTTGACTTGCGCTGCCCAGATGGCCTTTATTATAGTCGCAGGAATCTGCTTGTGTCTCTATTTTCTCTTCCTGTGTTTTATGGTCTTCCAAGTGTTCAGAAACATCAGTGGAAAGCAGTCAAGCCTCCCAGCCATGAGCAAGGCTCGCCGCCTTCATTACGAGGTAATGCCCCTCCTTGTTGCACAGATTCTTTATTTTTAAAATGCATTTTTGACCTTAAAATCTATACTGAGACCTTCTCTATCCATATAGTCCTGAATTGGAAGATCTGATCTGTATTGGCTTTCTTGTGTTGCTCAAATCCCCTAAATGCCTTTTTATTTGACTGTTGTGAAGTTTCTTCTTTATTTGGGTCTTTAGTCCCAATAAAGTACTTTAAACTGTATGGTTACTGGTATGTAAGCTAGCTCTCCTTTTCTATGAGTAGTTGCCATCTCCCAGCTTGCTGAACAGTGTTGGAGGATAGAAGAAAACTGGCCAAACTACCATTTAAATTACTATGGAGTGTAAGCCCATCAGCTCCCTGTACCTCCATATCTTCTTCTGTAATATTAACGATTGTGTTTTATGGCAAGTGTTGCTAAGACCACCCTGTTTTTCCATGGCGTGAATCCAGATTCCTGGGGTTGTCTTTTCCTAACCTAGTTGCAGGAGGGAAACTGACCTGCTAGGATCAAAATGCAACATGTTCAGCTCATTATCCCCGTTTTTAGCCCATGATTTTGTATGTTGTTTCTGTCCTAGCTGGCTTTATCTGCTGTAAAACACGAGGAGCTCACTTTAAGTGCTTAAGCTGAGAGTGCCTGTTGTTTCCATGGGTCTGTAAATATTTATCACCAATGTTGTTCTGTTAAACAATGGCCACTTCTGATTTAAACAGGCCAGTTATCACCCATCAGGAATGTACATAAAAAACAGAAAATTGGACTTGTGAGAATTTGCACAAGATATTGAGCATTTTTTCCATCCTTCCCTTTAGCAAGAGGCACAACACTTGAGCTCGTATTGTAGAGCTGCTGCAGCCATGCTCTAAATACAAACATCTAGCAAGCATGAATCTGGTCTGGAAGAGTTAAATTAATAGTTATTTGCTGTCACAGTGTGGCATAGTAATTACGCACACACTGACATTTCCACCAAAATTCCAGAAACAGGTTAGAAAAACAAAAACAAAACCAAAAGAATTTGTAAGTAAAAATGTAAAACTAGTGAAAGCAAGTATGGTATGCAGTCAGATTCCCAACCAAGTGATCTTGAGTAGTTTGTCTTATAATCTACATTCTTCTGTAATAGCCAGCATAGTTTTGACAAGCGTTGAGAATTGCTGCAGTTTCCAGCCAGCCAGACCGTGGAGGTGAGGATTAGTCTAGTACCAGTACCCACGCTGTAGAAACACCGACTCATCTCGCTAAACTGTGCAAGCTCTCCACAGATGTTTGTTTTAGAAAAGCTATGAGCTATCAGGCTGGCTGGTGGATGAAACCCATGGCTTACGCTGACATGCCTCCTCTTCCACGTTAACTCTTGATAAATCAGTCACAAAAGCAAATGTAATGAAAAGCAAGAGCTGTCCAGACATGCACACCCTGCTCGGAGCATCCGGGAGGAATGCAGACATGTGGGGAGCGGAGAATATGGGCTGTCATGAACATGGTGCAGAGGAGTGGGTGGAGGTTGTTTTGCTTTGGGGTTTCGTGGGTTGGACCCTTTTTTTCTTTGCCTTTTTTTTTTTTTTTTTATACTTGTGTCTTGTATATGCTAAAAACAAAAATGGATTTTGTGGATTCTGTTAATGTGACCAGTGACATTTCTCTCTAAACAGGGGCTGATTTTTAGGTTCAAGTTCCTGATGCTCATTACCCTGGCTTGTGCAGCAATGACGGTCATCTTCTTCATCGTGAGCCAGGTGAGTGACGAAACTCTGCTCCATCTGAGAACATCAGCTTCTGATTCCCTAACCACTAATGACGTCAGCTCACTTGTTGTTCAGACAAGGCATGCCTGTTACAAGCAGATTTGATAATAAGTTGCTTTTTAAGAAGTTGTTTTCATTTATTTGAAGCACTGCTATAAAATTGCTTAGGCTGAAGCTTTCACAAAGGCCTTTGGCTCACGGTAAGGTTTGGGGCTGTGCAGTTTGAAATATCAGCCAACACGGTTTAGTCATTTCTGAGAACTCAGCAAGAGGAAAATCTTCTGTTCACATTGAAAAAATCCAGTGGCTTTGTATGCCCACAGAGAAATAACAGAATTCAATATTCCCTGGGTTGACTTTGCAACCCTGCTGTTTCCAACACTATCTACACCTATTTATTCTGAGCTCCAATGCAGTCTCTGTACAAATGAGCTTGTATCACTACTTAAATGTACTTTGATGGTTTACTCTAAGTGACTTTTAAGATTGCATCTAAGGTGTCGTTTCTGGTTGTTCCTAAGCACAGGCAGCTTGTAGCTTCAGGAGAGCCATGGGTACAGCCTCGCGAGTCCAGTATGGCAGAATTACAGGTGCAGGAGCAGTTTCTGCCACACTGCACTACTTACGCTTTGGGGTATGTGGTGGGTCCCAGTGCAAAATACAGCAGCAGATGATTTTGCTCTTAAAAATCTGTTGAGCTGCAGCAATGTTTTGAGAAATGCCACTTGGCAATTTGATTCATCATTGAGTGCTGATGACCATAACCATTACTGCGTATGGGCATAACGCAAACAATTTTGTCCAGCTACTCTTTTCCAGCTAGTTTAGCTTTTGTCTTTCTCCCTTATGTCTTTTTCTTTAATGGAAAGCCAACATTTCAGTGCGAACAGTCTGCATATCTTCAAGTAATATTAATATTGATGATTCAAGTAATATTAATACTGATGATATTTTCATAAATCTTGACAAATCTCTGCATGTCTAAGGCTGATGCTGTCAGCCTAGGCCCCTCTCGTAAGACAGAAGCAGCAAGCAGGCATTCAGCACATGAGCTCTTCGCATTATTCATGCTGGTTTTCCTTCTATAAAAGGTCTATTTATAGAAGTCTAATGTTTTCAGATATAACTAGTTGTCTCCTAGGTACTGCCCTTTATGTGGCAATCTTTGCTGAACACACCAGTTATGGCAGGGACATATGGCAGAATATGAGAGATTTTGTCATATTTAAGAATGATAAATCAAAGTTAAAGAAATCCTGATGCAATCATTTTGTAAGGACCATTTTTTTCCTGCAGATTGAGGCTAAAGAGGAGAACCCTAGCCTGACTTCTCCCTCACTGAATCTGTTATACTCTGTTTACTCAATCCTGTTGGATTGATGCTGTTCTTATTGATTTACTCCAGGTTAATGCTTTAGGGGGTCACTTCTGTATTTTTACAGAATTTGGCCTTACAGACCGGCCCATGCACATCTGCTTTCTCCCGGGCAGGTGACTGAAGGCCACTGGAAGTGGGGGGACATAACAATACAAGCAAACAGCGCCTTCTTCACCGGCATCTACGGGATGTGGAACCTCTATGTCTTTGCCCTGATGTTCCTGTACGCGCCGTCGCACAAGAATTACGGTGAAGACCAGTCAAGTGGTAAATTCCTCTAAATGATCTGAAGGCTGTCATGGGAAGAAAGCAATATAAAGTGGGTGATACCTTTTGTGCATTGGTTTTTTTTTGGCTAAAGTACACGTTCAGCGCATTGAAATGTTATGCAAATGATGGTTTGGTTTTCTTAGCAGACATTTTAATTAATGACTAGGTTAGACGGGTTTGAGTATTTAGCCAAGGCTGTCTAAAACCTTCTAGATGGTTTTTGTACTTTTTAGCATTGCCCAGTTGTAATTGTGTAGCTCAAATGGAGGAACGAGGAAAGGAGAAAATAGAAATCTGGGCAAGTGGAGAATGGCAATGCTGGTGGTTTCCTCTATCAGTAGTCTTGAGTAGCACAGACATAGTCCTTTACTGATATGCTTGTATTTAAATACCTGTAAATAAAAGCATTTATAGAAATGTTGCATAGTCCATAGCTCAGGTAGCTCCTGAGAGCCTGGAGGGAATAAAATGAATCTTTTGCTTTTTAATTGTCAAATATTTTATTGTGATACCAGGGTAACAAAATAACTTTGTTTCTCAGGTGACTTGGGAGTAAACAGTGGAGAAGAGCTTCAGCTCACCACCACCATCACCCACGTGGATGGGCCAACAGAGGTTTATAAGCTGGCTCGCAAGGAGGCTCAGGAGTAACGCTGAGATGGCCTCAGCTGGGACCCAGACTGGGGTGGAGAGCAGAGGACAACACAACGCCCTCCTGGAGGAGACTTCTCTAACCTAACTTGCTTCTCGAGCACCCCATATGTAGTGTATTTTCACAGAGCAGTGACACCGAGCAGAACATTTGTAAACTCTTTAATATGGTGTAGTTATTTCTGGGGGGAGGGATATGTATATTGTGTTACACTCAAGCACGTAAAAACCTGCTAGAAAAGCATTAAGGTTGCAAAGTCGCACATTCAGAAGTTAGGAAGGGGCAGAGCTGACATTGGGCAGTTTTTACTTGGCTACTGTGTGCCTGTGCATAAAGGTGGTGCAGGGAGCTCAGCTGGTGAGCACGTATTCAGTACTTCGAGTTTTCTTCTTGTGTGCAACTTCAAACAAGGTGTTGGTTGGGGGGGAACTGAAGCCTCATTTTAAAAACGTTTACTTCCACCATCTATAATTGTATTGAACCTTGTTTGATGTCTTTAGTACAGCCCTGCAACTCTGCAGCAAACCTCTGTCACTTGAACGAAACACAGCTGGAGAAGGGAGTAGACTGTAATATATAAGATATAGCAGAAGCAGCAATGTGCTTTCTCAGTAGGTTTTACAGCTGTTTGTTAAATATAGGGGAATGTAAAAACTGAATGCCTGAGCTGAGTTGCAAGAGAAAGGAGTGCTCTTGTCCTGAGCTCCCAGAGGCAGCCGTCTTGCAGCCAGCTCCTGCCTATTCTCAGCCCCTTTGGCTTCCCTTGCTTTTGTTGTCCTCCTCCATCTTTTTTGTTACCGTTTCTTCATTTTTATGCTGCTTTTGTGCCATGGGTAGAAGAGAAAGGCCACAGGAGGGATGATGCATTCTCAGTTCCCGCGCTTGTGAGCCAGGCAATCCCACTCCTCCTTGCACTGCCGGGATGGAGCACGCTTGGCAGAGCTGGGTTCGTCCAGGGATTATCAGACTTGAAAAAAATCCGCTTGTCACGCACTAATGTGGATATTTGCTTTTCAGAGCAAAAGCAGACAATGAGGTTGCTCACCCCCATGCTGCGCCTGGGCAGGTCTGGCTGTGAGACTGCTGGCAGTGCGAGGGAACTGGGAACTGATCTGGGGTGGAGGCTTAAACTGGACCATGCTGGGGACCAGTTAAGAGAAGTGTTAATGGCATGTGTGGGAACAAGCATGGCCAGAAGGGTCTGTGCTGCTCAGGGCACACCTTCCAGGGCCTGGAAGATCTAGAGGGCCTTGCTAGCTAGCACTAGTAAATGTCTGTGTTAACTGCTAGTAACGTGTAACTCAACCTCCCAGTTTTGTCCCTAAAAGATAAGAATCCACTACTGCTGTTTGTTGCTGAAGGGTCAGAGATTAGGGAGAGAGGGGAAGCTTCCAAAGCCGCTGACAGGCAGTCATTGCAGGTCGTGTACTGGTAGAAGCACTGTCCTGGAAAAAGGGACACATTGTCCTTGGATTCTTAAAACTTCTGAAATTGCACATCAATTGTTAGAGTATTAAGGCTCCAAAATGAAAGTATAATTGGGAAATCCCAGAAGTGAGATCACCTATGAAACCTTAATCCATCTCTAGCCAATGTATGCATTATGATATTCAATTAAAGCTCATTGCATACTGGCTTTATGGTCACATTCAGGATTGTATGCAAGTTTGGGGCTCTGGGCAGGAGTTGAGGCTATGCAGCTAGGGCGCTGGTTTGCACCAGGAGGTGCTGGCTCATCACGATTCCCACCCCAGCAAACAGCTTGTACTCGGTGATGCCCGTCCCTGGCTGCCCCGTGCACCCACTCTGCTGTTTGCACAGGGCTGCAGCTCCAGGGGGCCAGCTCAGTTCAGCTCTAACCATCCCTCTCACCATTTCAGCCAGGTTAGTAACCAAATACAGCACCAACTTCCCTTGCCTTTTCCTTTCCCTGTGTTTCTTGAGCCAAGTCAATACTTCAGCTGGGGTAAGGCATTCAAATAATTCCTCCTTATTTTCCCAGTCCACCAGGGAATGGGGTCAGAAGGCTCAGCCATGTGCAGGGCCGGCTGGGCACCCCGTCTCCTCACCAGCCTTTCCCCAGATTTCTCACTGGGGCTGCTGACTGCACCAAACGAATCACAGCAGGAGGTGCTGGGCTATTATAATCCCAGTAAGAATGGCACTCTGTAAAGTAGCATTTAAAATACCATTTATTAGAGCTCAACACTATGAAGAAAGAGAGGGTAGCGTAGATAATCTTGCATCCTTTTGGTTGCTGGGAACCTCAAGTTGTGCACCATCGGATGGGTCTCCGATCAGGGTGCAGCACACCAGGCAGACCCTGTCTGCAGAAGGGCTGCTCCGTTTTTGTTAATTGGAGCTACTATAGGATTTTCTTAAAAGAAAGCAATTCTGTTCATTGTTCTGTTCACCTTCGCTGGGATCCCCAGCTCCCCCTGCCCTGGGCAGCGTCTCAGCCAGGACACAGGGTCAGAGCTGAGGAACGCTGAATGCATCGCTCTGGGTGAAGTCACTCGTGTGCTGCTATGTCTGAGCATGTGAAGTCACTGTAGCACAGAAAAAGTGCTGAACATTACTTAAGGAGGTAACTTTGGGTGATTTTGGATACTTGAACTGGAACACTAATAATTTTTTGTAAGTTTTTTTGTAAAGTGGGATGACAATGCCCCTGTACTGAAAGGAAATGGGGTTTAAAATAAAAAAAAATAAAATAACAAAGAAAAAGAAGGGGGCACACTTACTGTATGTGGAATAAGTGCTGGGACCGCACCTTCAACACTGATGGCAAAATGTAACTTGTTAGCAATTTACATAAGGAAAGTAAGTGCTAGTAGGTCCAAGCAATGTTCCTGCTTGCAGTAGTTGTTCAATTACAAAGTGAATTAAATTAACGCACATCATCGTAACTCCGACATGTTCCTGGCTGAGTGCTTGACTTTGCAACTTTAACATCCTTTTTACGTTGGGTTCTTACGTGATATTTATGTTGTTCCGATAGATGTGTCCATGGTTTCTTTTACAGCTTAGTATAGCATTGCATTTTGTAAAGGCTCCTTACAAATGGGGAATTGCAGCTTTAAAACCAAATTTTGTGTCAAACACTAACAATTTGTTTACGGGGTATGTGAGTGTGTGTGTGTGTGTGTGTGGTTTTTTTTTATTTCTTAACTCCTAAGCCCTACTCATATGTCTCAGAAATAGTCCCTGGGTCTTATTAAAATATATCCTTTTTTGTTTAGGTTGAGTTCAGTTTTTACAGAATGCTTTAAGCAGCCTGGAAAACATGTAGTTTTGTTAATTTAAATAAAATATACAATATTGTGGATTTGTCGTCGGCCTGGTTCACTGACTGAGAAATCATAGCTCTTCTGCTGTGATCTTGTTTGCTTTTATTTGGTCTTTTACTTCAGGCAGTTGCAAGTCGCACAACGTGTTGCTGGGGAAAACGGTTGACTCATTTGGACAATTTTTTCCCGCATCTCTCTCCAAATGCTTTGCAGTGCAGAAACATGGTACTTCAATGCTAATGGCTTCTTGACTTTTAAAACCTTTGCTTTAGGACTAATTGTTAGCAGACCCATTTCTGCCTTGCCTCTGGAGCACTGGTTGCAGCTCCGGCTGCGAAGGTTACAGCTCCCCTCGCCTGTGGGACCGGGGTGTTGAGCTCCCCCCTGCTGGGTTTTCCTTTGGGCTCTGTCCCCTGGACCTGCCTGTCCCTGCTCAGCAGCCCTGGAGTTGTCACAGCTTTGCTGTGAACTTTGCATGTTGACTGTTAGCCCACAGTGACATCAAGATTTGGGTGTCCTCCTCTATCTGCCGCTGCATTCGAAGGTGCTGCCTTCTGCTGCTTGGAGCCCACTCTCCCCCATGTTTTCTTTCTGTCTATAATCCAGGAAAAAAAAAAAAGGTTTCCCAGGACTTGTGCACTTGTGCTTAAGGAGTAATGGAAAATTTGATAACAACAGATTAATTTAAATATCAACAGCTTGAAGTTCCCATTGTAATAGGGGCTGCCTTGATAAAATGGCACATGAGAGAGGAACTGGGCTACTGAGTTTTAGGCAGAGCCTGTGGCTCTGTTTCTGCTGCAGTCTGTTGGCTACGGCTTCTCTGCCACGGCAGCTTCTCTGCTCAAAGACAAACTAGAGGCAGCACAGCACGTTCAGGATCTAATGAATTTCAAAAGAGCAAATTCATGAATTTTAAATAACTGTAAAACCACTGCCACCCTCCCACATGGCTTCTCTTCCCAGGTTTCTTATTTTTAGACTCCTTGCTGGCTGGGGCTCAGCCCTGCCCTGGCAGGCCTTTGCTGCCCTCTGCTGCCAGCAGAACACGGCTTTCATCCAGATGAGGAAAAAAAATAATAAATCCCTCACCTCTAAAAATGTGGGAAATTTGCTTATGTGTAGAAGTTCCTATTACCTGCAAAGTGCTGCTCGGGGTCAGAGCTGTCCCAGGAGCTTCATGCTTCTGTGCCACCGGGCAGGGACGCGGTGGGAACTGGAGAGGAATGGGAAAAACTACCTGAGAGTTTCTTTAAGAGGCTATCTGGTGTTGCTATGAGCAGCCAAAGTGAGTAGGAGAAGGGAAAAGGGTTACGATAGACCTTTGTGGGCGAGCTGGGGACCACAGTTCTTGAGGTCAGCAAATGGCCTTTGGTTGGGACAGTTTGACTGTTTTTCTTATTAGACCGCTTTCTGTGTTTTCTTAGGGCAAGTCTGGGACCAGAGTCTCTTTCTGCTCTAAAACTGGTTTGTGACTGAAGAGCAAAGCAAGGAGCTGCAGCAGACTCCAACGCAGCCTCGTCTGCCATTCCTTTGCTCCCAGTCGTGCCGGTGCAAGGTGAGGTGTAAGCGTGTAGCGCTGGGCTGACCTGCCTTCAAACAGAAACCTCAGCGTGGGGTGACAGCAATGCCCAGAGCTCCCTTTGCTCCCTCCCTCCTGGGGAACCCATCAACAGCAAAGGAGCCATGAGAAGTCTACACTGTGATACTTGCAATGATGTTCTGGGAGGCGCGGGGGGAGCTGGGCTTGTGACCTTGGTGCCCATCCCTCTGAAAGTGTACATTAGATCTAGGAAAGGCTCAGGGAAGGGTGACAAAAATGACTGAAGGTTACATGGCTGTGTCTCACCACGTGCCTGCTGGCCACAAGCTCCAGCAGCAAGGCTTGTGGGACAGCTCTGGCCCACATTTTCCAGCTTAAAAATGGAAGAAGCAACTTGTGACTGGGTGGGTTTGAGCGTCCCAGCAGCGGCCTGATGTTGTCCCCAGGTCCGATGGTGCTGATGAGCATTGGCTCGGGAGAGGGAGGTCCTGGCGTTTTCTCCTTGTCCCTTTTAAACCCACTCCCAGCAGTCCCCAGACAATTAGTACATTGTGGGACACTGAAACACATCCCCTCTCTCACCACGAATCCTGTAGCCCAAGGCTATTGTATGGGATTTTATTATGATGAAAATAAAGCATTGGCTGTATTGCTGGGGAAAGAATTGCAGGAGACTGAACTGTAGGAGGTGAGATGTACAGAGCTGGGGACTGCTGCTCACGTCCACTCCGGTTCTTGTTATAAATGACTGTCACTCCTGCTCTCAAAGATGAGACACAGGCAGTGCATTTTTATTGAGGTAAAATAAACAATAAGCAGCAACAGATTTATTTTTGGAAGGATTTTGCTCTGTGGTTGGCACACAGACATGCGTCACAGGTCTGCTTTCCTACTTAGCACCTGACATTACATTGTACAAGAGCCGATGGCTCTTTGAGATTTTCCTTTGTCAGAGACTATTATGGAAAATCAATACACATGCCAGGCTTTAGATGTAGAGTTTTAAATAAAATACAAGCTCTTATCATGGCTATAATTCTTGGCACCTTTTGCATCTCCATCTCTGACCTGTGTAAGAGGTAAGTCTGGAGCTGGTGCTGCACAGGGCGAGCCTTCCCCAGGTAGGGGCAGAGGCTCAGCCGCCTCTGGCTGCCAGTGCTGCTCCAGCAGCACCTGCTCTGCTTCCCCCTAGCCCCAGCTGTGATGGCATCTGCACCGGGGCCCTCCGTTTGCTGCTATTACTTCGGCACATGTTGTTGAGGCATTTCCATGAATTTCCCTTTCAGGTCCTGCTGGAAAGGCTTGCTTTCACTGCCATTAATTTTGATTACTGGGCTGAGATAAGCTAATGCGATTAGTCCCCCTTCCACAGCATCCAGCCCTCTTGCAGGAGCCTCTCTGAAGAGCATGCTGGTTGGCAACAGCTTCCCAGATCTCCTCTGCAGATTTCGACCTGGCAGGCATTTCGGTGGGTTATCCCTCCTCGCTGACGTGCCAAGTGCTGGGGGATATCAGAGCCCGAGCTCCCCGCTTGCTCACAGGCAGGCTGCGGGTCAGGTGTTTGTTTCTGACTCGGCTGAGCTGACGTTTGATGGCTCCATGCAGTGAATTCCTTGCTGAGACTGTTTAAATATTGTTCTATCCTTTGGCTGTGTCATTATCTCGAGTCAAGGAAAGTTTATATCCCTTACAATAGCAAGTATTTGTCTTGTCTTCTGTTTTTTCCATCCTCGTTTTGTTGTGCTTAAAGCCCTCCAGAGTTTCCAGAGGAAGGGCACTCTTCCAGGTACAGATGAGGCTCACTCATGAGATGGATGTTATGGCTCAAAAACAGGTAAGCCACTCTGGAACATTTTATAATAAATATTTTACAGGCTGAACTGCACCGCCAAGTATCGGCATTACTGGGAAGAGACATCCTTTCTGATAAGCAATATGCAGCAGTGACACACATCCTCTGGTTTAATAATAATTTATGTAATTCCAGAGGAAAATCCCTTTTCTGCCTTCAGCTGCTGTCTCCTGCCTCTCCACAGGAATCAGTGACATTCAAAGCAATATTAAAAAGATTCCTGTACTGGCCATGAACATCAAGCTCCATCTCCCACTAGAAAAGGAAAGCTTTGGTGGGCTCCAGAGGAAAAGCAGTGGAAATGGAGCACAGTAAGGAGAAAGCAGGACGAGTGCCCGTCCCCAAGCCTTGGGGTGCCGTGCTCCCTGCTGTACCCCAGGTCACTTGGACATCTCCCAGCAAGACCCTGAGGGCCTCTGGGAGCTGTTAGTGCTGTGCCGTGCCTCAGTGGTACCCAAAAGTTGGACATTTTAACTTCAGGAGGTCAGAATTGGAGTTCGCAGAACTTCCTCTGTAGTGGTATAGGAAGTAACATACCTTGGTTTCTAATTCAGAATTGCCCGAAGCGCTCACGTTCTGGCCCGGTTTCAGCCTGGCTGCTGCTCACTGTTGTGGTCTGGGTAAGGACAGATTGTACGGGAATCCACATGGGAGCTGAGGGCTGTCAAATCTTAAATGAAGCCTGTTTCTGGGGTGCCTCGTCCGTGCTCAGGAACAGGCACCCCTCACTCATCCTCCCTGCCACGAGCAAGCATGGGGAGGCAGTGACAGGGGCTGTATGTGTGGGCCTAAAGCAAGGCTCCCCCTCCACCCCAAAAGCATTGACCTGCATGATTTCAGCCAGATAGCTCCAGGATGAAGTTAAGAGCAGACCCTGCACACTCTCTCCTCTCCAAAGGAAACCGATGAAGTTTGGTGGGGTGTCCCCCATGCCTGCTAAGCAATGGGAAAGGGGGATTTACCGCCCTAAACGTGGACAGAAAAGCAGTGAGGAGCACTGCCTGGGCTTGGTAACCCAGGAAAGTACGTTCTTGTGCAATCCCTGCAAGTCCCAAGGGAGTCCTGACATAACAGAAACAATCTGTGGCAAAATCACTACAGAAAAGAGATCTGATCATCTTCACCCATCCTTTCTGCAGGTCCCCACCGCTGTCCTGCACCAGCTCGCAGCTCCAGACATTCCCCAGGCAGTTTTTTGGGGCAGCAGCAGGAGCAGGCAAAGCAGCACATGGTGCCTCCCCCCTGCTCCCTCTGCACTCTGCCTTCCGGGGGGGGGGGCTCTCGCAAACAGCTGATTTCCTTTTAAAATTTCCATTTAAAATTTCTCTGATTGCTGTCAGCTCCAGCCAAAGCAAATCCTGACTGACAGCGGGGCATGGAGCCAGCATCTTGTGGCCATGTCCCTCGTCGATCAGTCTGTCCCACCCAAGACAGAGGTACTGCACAGGACATGTCTCTCTCCTCTCTACCCTTTCTCCGAGGAGGCTGGAGACCTTCCCACTCTTTTGCCTCTGCTAAATTGACTCACAGCTTCTTTCCAACTGTACTCCCTGGAGAAGAGTCAGAAATCCTTCCCCGAACACAGGAGCCCGTTGGCTTTTCATATAGCCTTACTTATCAAACAAATAACTCTTGGAAAGAGCTGCCTTCTAGCTCGTGCTGCTCTGGGCTCAGTTCTGCGCCCAGCTAGGTAGCACATGGCTGAGCCCTGCTCAGCTGCCTAACGCAGGCAAAACACAGCTGGCAGGCTGGGCTCCGCGCTTGAGAGAGACCTGCCAAAAAGGGCAAGATCCCAGGCACAACCACCTAATTGGGTTCAGATGGACGGCGGCTGAGGAACGGTAATCCGCCCAAAACCTTGGAAGGCTTGGAAAATGTTGCCTGAAAATGGGATGTCTGCCTTTGAGCAAACGTGGCTAGCTGAGATAGCGAATAAGCTACTAAATACTAGTTAGCATTTCATTGTGGCTAATAAATACCTCATAAACACCAGAAATTATGTTTTATAAATCACCTCTGGAAATCCCCATTATGGATAGGATTCAGGCAAAGCGAATGACTTGCAGGTTATTAGGCTGAGCAAGTCATCCTGCCTGGAGAGACAAGAACTGTAAAAGCAGCCACATGAGGGACAAGAATTGTTTTCCAGCAAAGGGAAGGTGAGAGGTGACTAAATCCTCCCCTGAGCCACTTGCAGCAGACAGACAGAGGCATGTGGGACTCTGTGCCTGCTACCGACAGCCACTTGTGGGTTTGCCAGCACTCAAAACCACAGCATAGGCGGGTGAGAAATGGAAACTCTTTCAAGTGGACACAAGCATCGCCTGGATTAAAAAGGGCTTTTGTGACAACTTTTGTCATGGTCTAGCCATGTTTTCATCTAGGGTGATGCTTGCAGGCACTCGTGCCATAGCCCAGAGGACTCAGGGTAGTTAAACCTTTGCACAGGGCAAGTCTCTACTCTTGGAGAGAAATCTTTTCATTTCCCCAAACAAATCCCTTCAGGAGGGTAAATACACAGGACACTTTCACTGCTAAATGCATGTAGTCAGGACAGCCCAGGTACCATTATAGCACCCTGTGGATTTAGAAATCCCCAAGGACACAGTCCTGGAAAGCTGGATAAGCTGCAATGCCCTGACCTCACAGGCTCGTGCAGGTTTGGGCACAGGCACTAGATCTGGGTCTTGCTTAAATGGTTGTAATGGAAAACTACATGCAAAGAGTGGCAGAGGTTCGAGCCATTGGCTGCCCAAGAGAAGGAGCACCTTCAGCTTGCCAAAGCATGGTGGATCCTGCACTGGGGTTGGGAAAGTGAGGGAGGGATTCAGGAACCAGCACTATGGCTGCTCCAAAAATCAGATGGCAAATGTGGTCAGCTCAGGAGTCAGCAGTTCCCAGCAAGGACCTCAGAACAGCTTTTGTGTTGCAGCAGGTGGAAACATGGACTTTAAAGAGAGAATATTTGAGAGGAGGTGGGGACAGTCAGGAGCGAAATGGGCACGAGTCAGCTGATGGTGCCAGATACCTTGAAGTGGGATGTTTTAGGATTACATCGGGATTTTACAACTAAGATGTTTCGGGATTGCAGAGGCCTTAAAAAAGCAAAGCAAAAAGGTGCGCTGAATGAAAGCCTGTAGAAAATTGCTGCTGACATGACCAGACAGATCTCCACGAGTTCCTATGCAGTGATACCTGCACAGGAGCACCCTGCTGCCAGCACGCCTGGGCCTCCGGGCATGCATGTCGTGCATCACTGAGCAGGACCACACCTGTCCTCTGCACTTCTTCTGGGCACCTTGCCACCACAGCAATGCCCCTCCTGATGTTTCACTACGTGAGGCATTTGGTTTTGCTCATAGTCTAACACATATAACCTTATGTGGTTACCCAGCGGGCACCTTGTAGTTACACCTATGGAACTGAGCACAGGTTTATTGAGATGACTAATTAACAACAGGAGAAAATCTCCTGAATAGCATCAGCTCTCCACATAGTTATGATTCAACAGCTGTGATTAGAGCATTAATGATTCTCTAATGTTATAGAAGTACAGTTTATTAGAACTAATTTCCATCCCTTTGTATTAAGCATGAAGCAATGTTGATTAGTGTACTGTTAAAGAGATCTGTTTTATTCCCCTATTTTCATTTTCTTCTTCATTATTATTATTATTAATCATTATTATTATTATTTCAGACAGGAACTTTCAACGTAGCTCAGTGCAACTGGGTGCCTTACTGGCTTTATAGGCTTTTTTTTGAAGGTCTCAGTTATAGTTGCCCTTATTTTTTGATGGCTTTTGATCCAAGTTCTACCCCGGGTGTTTCCGAGTACCTTGCAAAACTTGGGTGTTCTGCTTATATGTTGTGCAGCTGAGCTGAGAATCAGCCGTAATCTTTATCAGCAGCTGACTTTGAGATAGCTTGCTTCTGCATCTAAAACAGCTGGCCCAGTAGTTGAGCATCTGCTTTCATTTTCCCCTAGTAAATAATGCAGTAAATGATGACAGGACTTGACAGGGCCTCATGTTAAGATTGAAGCTCCTTGAGAAAATCCTCTGGGCTTTTTGTGTTGGACAAAAAATCCAGAGCAGTATGAAATAGGTCTAAAGACCCTTTTTTTTTTTTCAGACTGGGATAGGATGCAGGCATTACGAGGCTGCTCGGTAAGGATAGAAGTGGATTCAAGACAGATGGGAGAATACCATGGAGTCGGTGAGGCAGCAAGTATCAGAGAAATAAGAAATGATAACCTGGGAAACCACAAATGGTTTTGGAAGAATAAGCTTGGGGAAGGACTGAGAAATGTTTCCTCCACAAGTGCTCACTAACACTTTAGGTGCTGCTGTACCTCCCAAAGTGAGATTTGGCTACAGACAGAAATTGCTTAAGTGCTTAACTAAGAGACAGAAACACAAACAGGAATGATATCACTGCAGTAGCCTTCCGCATGGCAGATGCAGGCTTCGTAACAGATGCGACAATACTGGGGGTGGGCCAGCCAGGAATTTTTCTATCAAAGTGTCCATGTGCAGTGGGAAAGAACTGGGGCCACCAGAGGTCAGGGTGTGACCAGGTTGTATGTAATCCAGATATAACCCCAAGCATAAAGGGTTCATGAGATGCATTAATTTTTAGTAGGCTAAAAACGTACAGCAGGAAGACAAGAGATGTGGCAGCAGGAAGATGTGGAAGCACAATGAGGGCAAACAGGGCAGGAGAGACAGGCAGGAAAGCTTCTCAATGCCACCAGGACACTTCCACTCTTTTTTTTTCCTCAAAGAAAGGAGAGACTACCCGGAAAGGGAAGCATTGCCTCTTCAGCCATCAGAAATTTGCCTGCTAATACATGAGCAGCAGTCTCAGAGCCTGACACAAGGATATGCCTGTGCCAACGGATTCTAGACTTACCAGATACTACCCTGATGGTGATGTGGGATGGCACAGCCCTGCTGTGGGTGGCTAATTAGCAGCAGTACCAATGGGTCTCTGTCTGATCTGCAGCTGCTCAGTTGTTATTCCTTAGTTTCTCAGCAGCACCTGAGCCATGGGGGGATTGCAGCTGCTGCTGCGCTGATGGGGAAGGGTGTCACAGTGCTAACCACCTCCTCATGCAAAACCAGTTTGGTTCCTGGCACAGATCTGCTCTTCCCAAGTCGCTGCTTAGAACAAAGATGGGCACACGTCCAATAAGGCAGGCACTGGTGTGGGCAAAAACCTCCTCCAGCATTAGGAAGAATGAAAACTATTCACAGGCCTCAAGAAAAGGGCGAGCTCCTGTTCGAGCTCCTGTTGCACATGCAGCCACACTCACACCAACACATTTCTCCGCAAGAATCAGTGGTGTGTGCCCTGCCCAGCTTCCCTTGGATGCGGGAACCTGCCTTTTCCTCTGCAGCACAGCCTCTTTAGCATGCCTTCAGATGGGGACTAGGTACCAAAATGAAACCCACCCATAGTTTCTGAATGGTGTGATCGCTTTCTGTTTCTGCCCAGCATTTGGCTGATGGGAAAGGACCCGACCAGACCCTGGTGCCAGCTGAGTAGCTGCAGAAATGGTTTCAAGCAGGGAACTGGACCATTTTCTCTCTTAAAGGTCTGTTGCTTGATCCTGTCCTGTCCCCGAGTGAACAATTACAACTGCTGCCTTAACACCCAATAATTCCCTTGCGGGGTGATGCAAGGGCTGGTGTGGGTTGTGCCCTGCAGGAAGGGGAGGTGTTAGGTCCGGGAAACACTCAAGTGCTTTGCAGTGTGTTGGCATCCAACACACAAGGTCCTGCCGGCTGCCCTCCCTCGTGCCAAGGAAGAGGTTGCAGAGTCTGCTGCTGGCTATCCACTCAGCCAGGTCCAAGGCTTTATTTTAAGACCAGAGCCTCAACTGGCAGAAGTCTATTGCCTACAGTGAACATGGGAATAAACTACCATGGTAAAGTAGGGTAGGGTTTCCAGGGAGAGGCAAAATGGTGGGATATTGCCTTAAAGAGGCTTTTGCACAGCCAGTTGGCCCTGAGCAAAATCAATCTGTTCACAAATCCCAGCAGAAGCAATTTTGCCTGGTTTGCTCCCAGTGGCATGGCCAAAGCTGGTTGGTGGGTCAGGTGTGTTGGACACTTCCAGAAACTGGATTTTGGGATAGGGGAAAACTAATTTTAGCAATGGAAACTGTGCTTTTGTCAACATTTTCTCCTTTTTGGGCACATTCCCTCTGTTGCAGGATTCGTCTGAGACCACCTAGAAGCATATTGCTCTTCAGCTCCTGCACCAGTGCAAGCAGGAGATTTATAGAGCTTTTAACTTGCCAGGCACCTGCAATTGCATTCCCACGGTTGTCCTCTGTCGTGGAGGTCTTCCCTCCCTCTCCCACCGCACTGTGCACAGTATGCCCTACGGCTGCCTGCCCTCTGAAGGCAACCCTGGCGCTGGAGAGGCTGCGGGGAAGCTGGGAGCCTCGGGGGGAGACTGCTGGGGAGCAGCCAAGGGATTAAGCCTCAGACTTTCAATAATGCCATTCACCTTTGGTCTGCACGGGAACGGCACAGCTCCTTGCCTGCGTCCCTGCTGGGGGAAACAGGCTCCCACTGCTGCCTAATTGTTCTTTATAATTATTCTGCAACCTGCATCAGTATTTAGGCTACGTGTGTCTTTCCTCTTTCAGTTACTTCATTAATTTCATGACTCTCTAAGTCATCAGCAGGATTCAAATCCAGGCTACCTTAACCTCTTCCACTTAGCTTTTACAGCTACTCCCGGCTGCTCTGGATCTGTTAGTGTCAATGTGGCAGAGAAACATCCCACCAGGGAGTGATCCTTCACTTCCCAGGCTCCAAGCTTTCTAGGAAGGGCTGTGACAAATGCCCCCAAAGAGATTTAACTCTTCGTGCCCCAGCCAGAAGCTTGCGTTCTCATCCCAGACCGCAAGCAGCAGCATCGCCCTTCTGTGACGAGGATGTAATTATGGCTCTTGAAACCAAGGGTTATTAAGCATCATGTGCTTAATAAGCAATTATTTCTTAGAGAGTTTAGCCTCTGAAAGAGGCAGTCACTGCCAATCTGCATGGGGAGCACACGAGGAGCAGGGGACTGGAGCGGGCAAGCTTGCTGTCCAAAACTTGCCACCAAAGGGCCAGACGGAAACGTGTGTGGTTGGGATGGATGTGAGGCCAGGGCAAGGCAGGTGGTCTGCAGGAGAAGCTGAGGAGAACCACATTCCTGTAGACTTTCAGAAGTATTTTATTTGCCCCTTTTAGAGCTGTTATTCCCCAAACCAGGCCCTGTGGCCCACAGAATCAGGGAAAACATCTATGGCACCATCTTAACCATGTTTTCAGTTACAGCTTCTGTGAGGGGGAAAGAGCTTTGGACTGTCCCCTCCTGAGGTCAGCAGCACAGGGAGGTCCTCAGGCAGGTGTACCAGCCCCTTCAGCTGTAGAGTTTGTCCTGCTGTAGTTTAACTGTAACAACAACAATAAAAGAGTGAAGCTTTGCAAAAGGGTTTCTTAAACACAGCCATCTTGGGCAGCATGAGAGTTACAGACAAGACAGCCAGACCCTGAAGACACCCCTTGGCCAAGGGTACCCCCATTTTCAAGTCTCCCAGTCAGAGCTGAGCTCTTAACAGGGACGTTTGCCCCCTTGCTCTGTTCCTGCTGAATGTCCTGGCAGCGGAGCACCACAAATGCCCTTTAGTCACATTTTAAAATTGGCGTATTCCTTGTTTCCTAGCCCTGGCTGCAGCTTTCCCAGGGCCTGGCCTTGCCCGAGCGTGCCGGCCGGGGACTGTCCTCTCCCCCTAAAGCAGTTCAGCTCCATGCTGATGACTCCCCGACAGTCGCCCAGGGACCTACGGCTTTTTGCAGACTTCCAGATGGGAAGCTCTAGTCCAAGCCTGAGGTTGCACTCAGAAAAAAAAACATTCTAGAGAAAAGAAGAGCAGAATTCTCATCCAGGCAATGCAGCACCCCCCTCCCAGTCACAGTCAGACACAGGGATGTTTTAATTGCCACGGTGGGAGATGCTGCTGTTAGAACAAGCAGAGACTGGCATCCTCAGGAATCGGGGCTAAACAAATTGTGCCTGTCAACGTGACAAATGTTGAACCTCTGCTCCAAGGCCCTCCGCTCTCTGCAGCCGGGAGCTGGGGAGGAGAGCTGGCCCCTGCCAGCGTGCCCAGCAAAGGCAGACGAGCACTGCGGTGCTCCTGTGGTGGTCTGTAGTTGCCAGCTGGCCAATTAAGATGTCCATATTAACCTGCTAATGGGCCAGGCCTAGCCCCTGAGGTGGAGGCTGGCGTGGCCCTTCTCTGGGTGCAGGTGGGTGGTTCTGGAGAAGCGGGTTTGGGGTCTGCCAGGAGCCAGACCTCCTGCCGGCGTCTGACTGGGGCTGGCTGCCCTGAGCCCCGGGGTCGTCGGTGCTGCGCTCCCTCCGTGGGGCCGGCAGCCATTTTGGGGGGTGGGGCAGGGCTGGGGCTGCGCCTCAGCGGGGCTCCGCGGCCAGGAAGGCCCTGCCGGGGGGACGGCGGGGCCGGGGAAGGGCTGCGCCCCGCCGCCTTACGCCGCGGGGCTGTGAGGCGGGAGCCGAGCGCGGGGCGCCCTCTCCCGCCCGCCATGGCGGCGGCGGCGGCCAGGGAGGCGGCTCGGGCGGAGCGGGGCGAGGAGGTGCCGAGGCGGGACGGGAGCCGAGGGCGGCGGGAACGGTCGCTGGGGGCCCGGCTCGGCCCTGGTCGTTTTGGAGGCGCAGCACGGGGGGCGTGGGCGCCTTCTCCTGTCAGGCGCCGGGCTATCCGGGCTGCTGATCCGGTCTGCCTCAGGAGAGTGTGTGGAGAGACGGTGTTCGGGGGAAATTTCTCATAAATGAGGAGAAATACAACCTGTGATTGTGAAATACCGCTCTTTCTTTTATTTGCCAGTGTGATGGAGCCGAATCAAAGTAGCGGACCTTAGCGGCCACAGCCCGGGAGGTTTGGCGGCTTCTCTGGGGGGAGGGCTGCGGGAGTACCTCGGGTCATCCCCGCCGCCTGTAATGGCAGCGGGGGCGCAGAGCTGACCCGGGTTTTAAGTGTTGCAGCAAAACCAGCCCCGAGTGCGGGCGGGGGGCGTGCAGGGCGGGGGGCGGCCGGCAAGGCCTGCGGGGGCCGGGGGCGATGGAGGGAGAGAGGCGCGCGTTTGTGCACGGAGTGAGGGGGATGGAGCACCAACACCTGGCTCCAACAGCTGTAACCACCAGCGGCGGGCGGTTGTGTTGATTGTTTATTTGTTTTTATGGGGCTTTGGAGGGGCAGGTTGGATGTTACGATGCTTTTGAGGCAGAGGGGCCGGCAGGTCCCCGGCACGGCGCTCTGGCCGGGGAGGCGGCGCAGCCCGCTGCGGTAGCTGCCATCCATCGTCAGGGACGCCGCAGCGCCCGGCGCTCCCAGCCCGGCAGCTCCCGCCGCCCTCGGGGCCCCGCAGGCAGAGGGGTGGATGGAGCACAGAGCAGGAGGGAGAAAGCCCGCGGCCCTGGGACGCTGCCTGCCCGCCGGTGCCGAGCGGGAGCGGGGGAGCTCCCCGCAGGCCGGGGCGGGGAGGAGGAGGAGGGAGGCGGCGGCGGGGGCAGGCACGGAGCCGAGCCGAGCCTCCCCGCAGCGCCGGGGCTCCGGCCGGAGCTGGCAGAGCCTCCCCGCTGCTGGTAGGCGATTTTAGTCTCGTTTCGCTGTACGGTGGAGCTGATGGCTACAGGTGAATGCGTTTTTCACTTCTGGTAACGTTGAGTGTGCATGGGATGTGTGCAGGGGATGTACGCCTGGGGGGTAGTGGCTTATTTCTCTTTAACGCAAGAAAAAAGGATGGGAGGGGAGCGACTTGTTTAATTGTTTATTTCAATAACGTATCGTAAAATTACCAAGGTGGTGTGAACGATTTCTTTCTCTCCCCCTGCTCCTCTCTTTCCCTTTTACCCCCTCCCCTCTCTGCAGGCCACCTCTGTAAAGGGGTGTGTAAACTTGAAGAACTCTGGCTTTTTCAGTTAACATCTTCACTTGTATCGCAGCACAGCAAACATGCCTGAACAAAGCAATGATTACAGGGTGGTTGTGTTTGGAGCAGCAGGGGTTGGCAAAAGCTCCTTGGTCCTTCGTTTTGTAAGGGGAACTTTCAGGGAAACCTATATCCCCACAATTGAAGATACGTACCGGCAGGTAATCAGCTGTGATAAGAGCATCTGCACCCTTCAGATTACAGACACCACGGGAAGCCATCAGTTCCCTGCTATGCAGAGGCTGTCCATATCCAAAGGGCATGCTTTCATCTTGGTGTACTCTGTCACCAGCAGGCAGTCCATGGAAGATCTTCAGCCCATCTTTGAACAGATTTGTCAGATTAAAGGGGACATCCAAAAAATCCCAATAATGCTGGTGGGTAACAAAAGTGACGAGACCCAGAGGGAGCTGGATGCCAGCGAGGGGCAAGCGTTAGCCAGCAAGTGGAAGTGCTCCTTTATGGAGACATCAGCCAAAATGAACTACAACGTGCAGGAGCTCTTCCAGGAGCTCCTGAATCTGGAGAAGAGGAGAACTGTCAGTCTCCAGGTGGATGGAAAGAAATCCAAGCAGCAGAAAAAGAAAGATAAACTGCAAGGCAAGTGCTCTGTTATGTGACACTCTTTGGCTGGACTCGCACCACTGCATGGTATAATCGGAGCATGAGCTCCCACAGAAAATATATTTCTGCGGGAGGTTTCAGACAAATCCATGCCTTATAGGGCTATTGCTTTTCTCTAAAATCTCTGCTGGATTATTTTATGTGTTGGTTTTAAAGAGGATGGCTTTCTGCATGTGTATTTTTTTTAATAATAAATATTCAATGTTAGCAATTACATGTGACTAGAAGTTTTTAATGCAAGAAGTTTCAGAAGAGAAGAATGTCAGCCAGAAACAAACATCTCTATTCCTGTAGGTACATGCTAGTTTTTAAGTATTTCCAGCTTATTAGCTTGAAAGGAATCACGGTATCTATAATGTGTATACTTCAAAAATTGTTTTCAGGAATCTATTGACCAGCGCAAGTCTTTAACAAAGCTAGGTGTTTGCACTGCAAATGAACATGTATGTGGCTCCAGATGCTTACATTTCTGGCAGACAGACTGGCTTGTCTACCCAAGATGCATTTTTTTTTATCATAAAAGTTAGGTTTTCCTGTGTACTATGCAATTCCCGAGACTTCTGCAGTTCTGTGAGTGATTAGAGCTATGCCTGCATATAATCAGGCTGTTTGCTTTTTCCCCCCTTTACTCTGACTTCCCCTGCTTGCTGAGGTAGGAGGTTCCACGTGCTCTGGCTCCAAACCCAGGGGTGATTCCTGGCTTCCTTAAGCAAAAGCTTACCCCATGAAGGTAATTAGGCTGTTGTAAGTACCAGTTGATGTAGTGGTTGGTTATCCTGGCAATTCGCCTTTCCTTTTTCAACTGTCAGGCTGGTTTTGCATGTGGCAGAAGCTACTTTTGCAATCTTCCTGGAGTTCCCTTAAATATTGCCCCCCCCCCCCCCATCTTATTTCATCCAAGTTACCCAGGTTTTAGTTGCAGCTTATGACAAGTCAGTTCAGGTAACACTGCTTCAGGAAGAAACATCTACACCTGGAAGCTGCATGTTTAAAGCAAACTCCTCTCTGACAGAAGCTTTTAGCAGACACTTCCCACAAATCAAAGGACTGGAGATAGGGGCTTAGTCTCTCTCTTGTCTTCCCCCCTCCCCAGCTTTTTTTTTTCCTGGCTATTGTTAACAAGAGACAAGCATGATAAGCCTCATCTGCAGTGCATGGTTGAGAAAGTTTTCAAGAAAATAACCACAAGTATTTGCTATCAGCCTATGCCATAGATCTCCTACTTCGTGTATGTAATAGTCCAAGCAGAAGACTGTAAGGACTTCAGTATTGCACTGTAGATTAGATTTTTACACAGCAACATAGTCTTGACACAAGAGGCATGGGAGAGAGGAGTTGCTTCTTTTTATAGCACTTTTCTAGTGAAATGGTTTTATTGTTGAAGATGAGCAAAATATGGAACAGGGCATGCTGCAAAGTACATACCCTTTCTTAGTTTGAAAGTAGTACTGTCTATTAATAACTGCTGTTTTTCTGCGTAAGATGCTAGAGAAGGGCCTGTTCTCTCAGCCATTGTTTGTTCATGTGTTGCAGACTAATACACAAAGCCATGAGGTTTGTATCCATGTTAGTATCTCACATATTTGAATAACTCTTACAATTAATGCTGGCTCCTGATGCTCCATTATCTCCTATGTCTGTCCGTGAGCTGCTTTTCTGACTCCTCAGGCTGTTCCTGCACAAACATAAGGGGTCAGTTATCTCGGTGTGTGCCAGGGGAATTTGCCCCAGTTACAGCTGAAGCCCTCAGGCCATTTGATTCAGCAGAAAAATCTTACTCACGATTTCAGAAACCCAAGCAAGTTCTGTATGAGTGTTCAGTGCTGACTGCAATGTTATCCGTACTTGCCAAAATAAAGTGTGGATTTGCCAAGCTGATAAAAAGGCTCTACACCTCATTTTTCTTATTGGAGATGATATCCTGCAGGTCCTGTGAGCGTCCTGTGCTGGACAGGTGGTGCTGGCTGGTGTAGTCCTCTGTGCCACTACTGTGCATAACCTTCACCACTTCTGGTGCAGTCAGGGGTGAGTCAGGCTGAAGGGTGGCTGAAGAAGCAGCCATAATGGCTTTGCTTGAAAATAACTCTCGCTTTTTCCTCTCTAACTTTGTGCATGGATTTTTGTCTCTCTGTTCTTTCATTTCCAAGCAGTTATGCAATGCTTCTCTCTGGGTCGTTTTTAGCATCTGGCAATTATTATTGCAAAGACTATTTCAGTTCTATTCCAGCCTTTAAACCCCCTATAAGACATTTTATATTTAAGTCTTTTTAAAATGTCATGAGACCTAATAATGTCTCTACAACTCCCACTGCCTTCACGGAGATGCCTGTGCAAAGGCAGGGCAGCGCGTATCTGTGATTATTCACCCAGCCAAGATGTTCTGTAATGTATCGTTATCACTGCGGTGTTTTCCCTGTACGTGGTATGGAGATTACAGAGGACCGGAGTCTGGCAGAGCACAAGGCACAACTCACATGAACAAAACAGGCTCAATCCCTCCTGCACCTGGCAGAATCACTGGCAGATCCCCTGAGCTGCCTTTGGTGGCTATGAGAGGAGGTCCCACGGGACTGCGTGGGTGATGGAGATGCTTGGGAGCTCCTGGCGATGCAGGATGGTGCTGCGGGGGCACCAGCACCCCAAGTCCCAGAGTAGCAGCCTAGAGCAGACTGGCAATGAGTGACGCCTGGTGTGGGCTGCCTTTCATGCTGTGTAAATCATCTATGTTTTGGGTGTGCTAGATCAATTGTATTGTAAATGAAAACTGTATTAATAAATAAATTGTATAATTATATTTGTTTCCATATAAACTGAACCAGTCTGATTTTTGTGTGTGTGTAATCTGTCATTCTTATAAGAAAGGATATTTATTTTAATTGAACTGATGCCTGTCAAGATGTTGGCTATTAAAAGTTCCGTACAAATCTAAATTAAAGGGCAATATCTTCACAGTCTTCCAGGGAGCTATGTAGACAATGACTATAGTTAGTAACAGAGTGACAAATACCATATTGCTTGGGGATGCTCGTTAATCATTATGAAACAGTGGCCACATTCCACTTGTAAATGAATATTACTTCATAAACCTTGTATTCGGCCCTGATTCCTCGTAACCAGGACCTGGTGGGTTTGTGTGTGCTGGGACAGCTGGTGGCATCGTTCCTCTTGTGCTCTTATAACCAGTAGTCTTGGGCTAACGTTGTTCTGGAACAAGCTGTGGAATTCTGGAGCGTAGCTGTAGCCTTATGGCCCTCAGACTAACGGGAGAATAGCTGAAGATCCACTGATTTTAGGGACTGATGGGTAAGTTTTTGCTAAAACTGTACTTGAAGTAATACGTGCCTCTTACAGGTAGCATTTGAGGAGTTTATTGCACACGTGCTTAAGCTTTGTTTCTCATGTAGGAGCATTTTGCTGAATTAACGGAATAATGATTTTTATTTAAGGATTAAAGTGTTTTGTAGTGTAAGGAGTATACGTTGGAAGTAAATGCTTTAGCCTTTTTTGAATAAGTGCAGTTTAAAAAAGTTAACAGATCTGTTTTCAAAAAAAAAAAAAAAAAAGGCAAAAGATACTCTGATGAAAGACATTTCAGGTAAAATCATTTGTCCGGAGTAAACAAGCAGTTCTGATCTCTGGTACAGCTCCTGTATTATGTTACAGGCTTTGTCCTTACCTGCTGTTTGCCAACAGCATGCTTTTTCATGAGGCAGTGACAACATGTTTTTTATGGAGCTATTTATGCATCCTGTGAACTTTTCAGCTTGGAGGCATGCCTTGACGCGCTGTTCATATCTGACAAGCAGGATGGTAACTCACTATTTCTCAAGTTGGTTGTTTTTCTCTTTTTTTATTTTATTTTTCTCATTCAATCAAACTTCATTCAGTCTCAGAACTCACTGCTTTTCTGAAATGTTCTTCACGAGTTCAGATGCAGTGAGACAAGGTCATGGAAGACACTGATACAACTTGTTGAGTTGCTATTAATGTCTCCGTAACGTCTTTCCAGGATCATGAGGTGAACACAGTTGACTGTAAAAATTCTCCGTGCAGCGTCTTGAATGAATCATGAGACCTGTCGGTAGCCTGGGTGGCTGGATGAAGGCTGAGGCATTCCACGCAAAGTCACTGCGCTTACTTGATACCCTCTGTCTCAGGACTCGATGAGGACTGGTGGTTCCTACCTTTGACCAGCTAGGTATGTATTTACAGCAATAATTTAACCCTGTCTTTCAGTTTCTTCCAACTTAAAGCAGCTGCTTTAAGTTGGAAGCAACATGGAATGAGTGGAGCATTAATACAGGTTTTCCTGAGATCTGCATTTCAGAATCTCAAGCTTGCTTTAAAGCTTGGCTCAAATTTTGCTCTTAAAAATCAATTCCTTGCTTTCTACTACTGTAGAACTCTTAAATGGTTTTCAGAAGCAGCATTGCAGTGCATTTCCAATCACTTGTTAAGCAATATTCAGCCTAGAAGGTGTCAAATCAGAAGTGTTTTAATGGACAAGGATAATAGCACTGCAGGCCTTCTGTTTCTTTGCTGGAGGAAAAATATTATAGCACCTTTCATTTTAACTGTTCCAAGGTTTCCTCTCTGCAATCCAGAAATTCAAACATTTCTCAATTAGTAATACTTATTATTTCCATGCAACACTTGTTGACTGGCTGGAGGCAGCTTTCTTCCTGAGTCTGGCCAACAAAATTAGTGTCAAGAGAAAATACCAGGGAGGAGAATCACGAACAGCTCTTCTGCAACTTGCAAGAGAAAAATGTGAGCAGTAGCTGGAGTGTCCACCCACACATGTATTTTAAAAACAAGCAGACAGAATATTGCTATATTTTAATTTCTCTTCCCAGAGCAAAGCAGGCACATGATTAATGTAACAAACAGCTCTGAATAATAAGCGATATTGCTTTACATGCGTGGTCCGTAGCTACAAGGTACTCAGCGCACTCTAGAAGAGTAAAAGCACATCTTAATCATCATCTGCCATCTTCTACAGTTTCTGTGGCGTAAATTAAGTACGTCAAAAGCATCTAAGAGCTAATGAAAATGCTAAAGACTGCTTAAAACCAATTGCAGCATAGCAAAAGAACAGAAGCAGAGAAAGGAGGGAAAGACCCAAGTGCCAGCACCGCCTTGGCATGGTCGCTTTCCTTCTGCGCAAGGTCGCAATGTCCCACGGTGGCAGAGCCTCGCCTCGCTGGCACGGCTGGGTGCCTGATGCAGCAGCAGCAAGCACAGGGTCTGGCTTGGTCTGCTTTGTCCAGTCCAATTTGCTGCTATTACTTTCAGATTTTTAGCAAGTCTAAACTGCAAGTCTTCACTGCTCCTGCAACCCTCCTGTTGCCCCTCGGTCCTTAGCTGGGTGGAAAAGGTGGGTGTGGGGGAGCCACCATGGCCCATCACTCCTCCGCAATCTGTGCTGAGGACTTGCTCTTTGACTTGAGGAGATGGCAAATGCAGTTGATTTGCCATAAGATGGCTTCTCTGTGAACCCTCCCATGAGCTCTGCTGACAAGGATAAGTGGTATGGGACTATGGGTCTCTTCCCGCTGCCAAAGGAAACTGAGACCTGGAAACAGCGGAAACTGTTGGAGACTGATTCCTATTTAACTCTGGTGAAAATTAAGCACTTGGGCAAGTGCTGGCAAAGAGTCGGAAGCTGAAACCAATCAAAACTCACTTCTTGTGCACAGTTTTCCCCAGAAGTGCTGAAGTGACTTAGGTGCCCCATCCCTTTGGCTCTAGGAGGCCCAGGGCACTGCGCAGCCTACATAGTTTGCCAGCGTAGCACTCGTACCATCCTTAATACACAGAATTAATTCAGCCTGCTCCTCTGGACCAAATGGCCAGCAGGTCTGCAGCTTTTCCGTTTGAGCTACTTCTTAAGATGGCAGATGTGGATGTAGACAAATCAATGAATGAAAACTTGATCCTCCAAGAGCAGCTGTAGGCAGAGGTAACCTCACTGATGGTGTAAGTAAATACAGTGCTAACTCCAGGGCAAAGTACATGCGTTTCCCAGTTGGAAACTGTCTCCTCCTGGAAGGTATTTGATCTTTTTTTAATGACTGCAATTTAAAACATTTTACTGATAATGATATATTATTAACACACCCATGACAAGACCCCTGCATCTCACCGAGTGGGCTGTCAGTGCCCACAACTACCTCCTGCAGCCCCTTTTACATGAGAGAGAAGGGTAGGACGTGTTCAGGATATGCAGCAGTGTGACACAGCACCGTGGCGTGATCACATCCTTGACACCAAGAGACAGCACAGCCAGATGAGGAGACCTGGCCTGCAGAAATCAAAATCTTTTTCTCCCAGTGGAGAACAGAAAAAGTTGTTCCTTTTTACCCACAATGACAGTATGGGCAAGGATGTATCATGTATCTTGATGGAGACTCTCCTTTTAAAAATGCATCCTGTTTTTCCACCCAGATAAAGGTAAGAGGAAATCAGTCATATCTGACAGATTTATTCTGCCTAATTCTACTGGGTTTTTTTCAGGGATCAATATCTGAAAAGCTTATGCACGTACGCCGCATTGTGCCCATGTTTGTGTTACAAGGTTTCTGTTCCCTGCAAAGAAGGGATGGTTGAACGTGCTGCTGTTTGCCGCCAGCATCCAGGCTGTTCCCACAGCAGGATCGCCTGCCCCTCTCCCTGAACAGAGAGGGCTGTGCTGGGGTGTCATGTGGGCAGCTGGGTGAGCGCGGGCTGGTCCTTTCCTAACCGGGCTCCCTTCCACCCCCCGAGAGTCCCTGCTCCCACCCTGCTGTAGGGGTGGGAAGCAGGCAGAGCACCACCAATCTGCGTGGGGTGGGAAGCAGGCAGAGCACCACACCAAACTCTCCAGCACGGGGAGCAGCAGGGAGCTTTCTTTTTATATCTCAGTGATGCATTTATACTTTTGAGACTAAAAATATCTAAGGATGGACATACGAAGACTCTTCTCTCCTCTGTGGTCATTTCTGCTTTGTTCCTGCACGGTTTTCTCCAACCCCTGCATCCCATTATCTGCCTCAGGCTGCCTGTAGCCTCCCAGCCGGTGAGGGATGAGCAGCTCACACCCAGGCAGTGAAAATCCCTCCTTGGAGGGAAAAATCCGTCCATCCGGTGGAGTCCCTGGACCAAGACTGAGGTCTTGTCTGAGGAGAGAGCGATGAAAAGGCTTCTTCAGCCAGCGCTGCCCACATGCTGCTGCTGTTGAGCAGACAGCTCTTGGCTGCGTTGCTGCTGTCGCTGCTGCTGGCTTGGAGCATCCCAGGCGGGCAGGGGATGGAGCAGAACCCGACTAGCAGATAAAACCTACCTCTGCAAAATGCTCAGCCCTATATAGGGCCATATAGGCTTGCTGAAATTACTACGGAGGTAAGGGGGTAACTGAATAGGCTCCCTCTGCCTCTGAGGAGCAGCACACCAGAGCTGCAAGACATAGGTCTGTCCCTGTGCGGTCCTGACGTTTCATTTCTACCAAGTAAAGCCCACAAAAGGAAAGGGGAGGAAAATTGATAAATAAGGGGGTGTTTGTGCTCAAATTGTTTCAGCTGTTTCTGCTGTCAGATGCTTTACCAGCTGGACACGCTGGAACGGGGAGATTGGCTGATTTCTTGATTGTCTGGAAAGATTAGCCAGAATGTGGCTCAAAAATGGAAAATATTTCTATTGACTGTAAGAAATTACTCTTTTCCACAGGCATAATTCCAGGCATTGATTTGTTACGTTCTTTTTTAGGTGAAAAAATTGTCTTTACGCTCAAGAAAGAGGATGCTGAAGTGTGGCTGGTGTTTGTCCATTATGTGAGTCATACATAACAGAAGGATATTTGGTGTTTAATATTTTTTGCTGCATTCGTTACTGCTCGAAACAGCCTTAGCATGGCCCAGGGTGCCGCCTGGCACAGCCCTTCCCAGGGGTGCCCAGCACGGACCCCCCCAGCAGCAGCCAGGGCAGGGCTGTGGTCCCGGCTGGATTCAGCCCACGGGACACGGACAGGGTGAGAAGCAGCCGGCCCAGAGCCATCTCCATGGTGTGCCTGCCAGTGCTGTGGGTACTGAAATACACCCTTAAAAGAAAGCAGGTTGTGCAATTTGAGATATATTCAGCTATTCCACCAAATTGTGAATGTCTGGGGAAATCTAACAGGCCTGCATTTTCTTTACATGCGATGTTGCAGTTGGAGGATTTCAGTTATAAGGAGCAGGGGAAGGTTACAGCCCCATCAGGGAATTTTTGGCCATTGCATATTTTCAATCTGCAGCGCAGTGCCGGTTGCTCTTGTAACATGCACGATGTAAACCAGTGTGGTTTTCTTATGGGACAGGGTAATTTATCACACATGCTCCTTTTGGACAGCCTTTTCCAGGGAACGCTGGGTCCACCCACCCAGTGATGGGGATTTAAGTAAGATACTCCTTCATTTGTGAAAGAAATACATGATAAATAGTAAGGGAAAATAAGCATAGGGAGGGTTTCAGACCATATTGCCAGGGCCTGGCTCTGCAGGACGTGGCTAGGCAAGTAGAGGTAGCAAAGCCAGGGGAGCCTGGGCTCTGTTTTTCCCTCCGACAACACTGTAGCTGGCTGGTAGCTCTTGCCCCTTTATCCATTTTCTGCTGCCAGAAGGGCCTGGGGGACCTTTCCAACCCTCTTCCCTGAGCATCGTAGGTGCTGGTGCCCCCTCCCCTGGCTGGCCCTCCCTGCAGAACTCCCTGCAGGCTGAACCCCCTGCCCTTTTCTGTGCTGGAGCTGGCTGGGAGAGGTGAACAGCAATATTTCTCTCTTGGTCTTTCTCCTTTAGCAGAGTCTATTCAACAAAACAGCCAGATATTGATTTTTTTTTTTGACTCATTAATTCAGGCTTTGCTCTGCGAATGCAAGAAAGCGCAGTGCCGGGGTGGCTGGGACAGAGCCGGCTGGTGGCAGCGTGGGTGTCCCGCAGCTCAGTGTGGCATGGGGACCATCACGGGAGGGAACGCCAGTTGTTAATGAGGCAAGGATGGCGATGGGGGAGCAAGGATTGCTCTCGGCTGGGGACCACGGTCACAAGCACAGGCTCTGACCCCTGCACAGAGGAGTAATGAGGGACGGCTGCCCTTTAAATTACATTGCGCTGTCTGCTGTACCTCCGGTTCTCCTTCCCCGCATGTCTACATGGAATTTGATTACTCTTCTGCTCTAGAGAAAAGCTTTCTTTACTGCTGGCTGTGCACATCTGTCTGGTTTATTTATAAAGTGCCTTCCTGTAACTATTACTCTGGACTCCGTGCCCAGTGAGCTAAACCCACAGGATAGCTGGGACCAACCCCTCCTGAAAGACATGACAACCACCTCCGCCCCCTGCCAGCACCTAACCAGCACTAGCCTACTCTCAGCTATTTTCAGGATCATTTTTCTGTGCATTTTTAGTTAAGTACAAGCTCAGCAGAGTCACCGAGTCAAAATTCCCATTCTGCACAGAACCTGGGGAAAAATCACTGGGTTTTAGGGGGGGGGCATGACACAATTTTGAGGATTTCCTAGGGAGGGGAAAAAGCTAAGAACTGAGCTTTTCTGCTCTGCCTGCTCTTGCCTGGCTCCTGCCTGCTCCATCCTCCCTGCCAGGAGAAGGGCAATGGCTGGGCCTGGGGGCTCGGCTGCAGCGCCTGCCAGCCCGCCCAGCTTGGACCCCCATGCTGACTTCTTTGGACATCTTGCAAAAGAATTGGACAATTTACGCAGGGTATTGGTATTTCATTTTTGCTGACTACCACTAGTGTGTCCAGCACCTTACTTTGAGGTGCAGGTTCAGGAAAGCATTTTTGGTCAGGGTAGTGTCAGAGCAAGGCATCTGGCTGACGTTTTTCTGACAAAATAAGTTTTTGTTACAAAATGATGAATGCTTAAAGTCAAAATGCATCATAAAAACTGTCAGTTTTAGAACAAACTCCCGCTGAATACAGCTTTGGATACGGACACTGGGTGGGTGCACAGCAGCCCAGCACGACGCTTGCGCTGGGGGCTCAGACCAACCCCACCTCAGTACAAAGGCAAACTGCTTCTTTGTCCTTAAAGACGCCAGCTCTGCTGCTGGCAGCATTTAACTTAGGGTTGGCTTTTAGTCAAAAGGATGGAAAGAAATGGCTTTATTTCTCTTTGTGCATCCCTCCCCCTGGGATGACGCACTTGACCTTCGGGCACCACTCATCCAGCGCTGCGACTGTGAGGCTAATGCTGATTTTCCACAATGCTGTCAGTGGGGCTGCAGGTCCCCCCCTTGACTGCAGCCGTGCCCATGGCATCTCCAAGCACCTCAGAAGTTATCAGCCGCTCACAACCATGCACTACTTTTCATTTCAAGGTCTGCTGCTGCTCCATCACGTGAAACGCTGTGTCTCGTTCCCTGGCAGGGAAGAGGCAACACACTCACCTCTGACTGGATTATTCGGGAGCTGCACACTCACTGCTCTCTGCAACGCTCCTGCCAACAGCAGCTCCATTAATTGCCTTTAAGGAGGGATTTATGCAACCGCTGCTGTTTCTCTTGTTCAGCTGGTTGTGCACCGTATGTTCCATGTGCGATCATTTTTCAGCCTAAGTGCCCCAAGGTGTTGGGAGCATCCTCTGTGGTCACTGCTGCTCAGCATCCCTTAGCACTGGGCTCCGGTGGGCAAGCGCCTGCTCCTGACAGGGTGCTTGGAGCTTCCCCGGGCCATGAGGAGCCACTTCTGGGCAAAAAGGTGGCTGTCCTTTCTCGGATGGCTGTGTGAGAGACAGGTGGTCCCTGGGAATAGGCTTTGCTGGGTGCCAGTGTTCGGGAGCCAGGTGCCAGGCAGGCTCTGGTGCTTTCCCATGGGTTGTGGGTGAAGCTCTGCCTTTCCCATAGTGCTGGCCCTGCTCCTTTAACCCACCCACACTTGGTTCACTGTGGACTGGAGGGTCGTTAGGGCTGGGAGTGATTTGGCTATTTTTCTCCAGCGTCAGAGGTTTCCACAATTCGGCTGGGGAAGATCCCCCAGCTCACTCAGTGAAACCCACCCCACTCACTGGCAGTGGGCTGGGCAGGACACTGGTGATGCCTGGCTGGTGATGCATGGGAGCCTCAGCATCTTCTCAGTCATCCCTGGAACGGGCTACAGTGCACCCGAGGCAGAAAGGAGCAGCAGTGTCAAATACGCAGAAGAAATCTGGCTTTGCTTTAGCATGGCCAAAGTGCATGCTGAGACCAGATCTTCTGTCTTACAGGTTTATGTTATTGCAGTATGTCCCTTGGCTGAACTCTAAACCTTGTTACACAGGAAATAATGAGAGTTCAGCAAAGATAAATGATCGCGGTGGACAGGAATACACCCTGGGTACCGCACTGAATCCCACAGGCGTGGGCTGCTGCTAATACCTCACATTCAAAACAATGTTCACGTACTTTGCTATGGGTTAAGGGGAGCAAAATAAAAGAATCAAATAACAAAGAAGTTTTTGCAATAGCCAAGGTTGAAATACAGGTGTAAGATGTGTGAAAAGCAACCTGCAAAACAAACCGTTGCTTTGCTTTGTGTCATCTCCCTCATGCGTGTCTGTGGTCAGAAGGGCAGGTAAGCGTGAGGCTAAGGGCTGGGGGGGCTGGGGGTGCCACACCACTGGCCTGGCTGCAGGGAAGATTTTCACAGTTTTCCTTGAACCAGTTTCAGTCACTGATCTGTGTCGTGTCCTTGGGAAAGTCATTTCATCTCCCCGTGTCTCCCCCTGGTCCTTCTGAATGGACAAAAGGTGGAAAGCAGGTAAGGTCTTGAAGCAAAGGCTCTTTAGTAGCGTGGGTGCTCTAGTCTTAATACACTCTTCTAATACACACTAATAATAGTAAACATTTTTGTAGATATATATTTGTGTTTGGAGTAGAAAGGAAAAACTGTGCTTGTATCCCTGCAGATCTGAGGAACTCAGTCCTGACTTCAGACAAAGGTGAGACACCCTTTGTTTTAACGTCTGGGACAGAAAAAAAAGAAGGAAAGCCAAGAGATCTCCTCTTGCTGCATCTTTATCCAGCCCCTGGTGAAAAGGAAAATAAAAGTTTAATAGAGGAAATATGACACTGAGACTCTCTTTAAGTTTTGTGGTCCCATTGCTTGGAGTTGGAGCAGCGAGGCTGGTCCCATGCATCGTCACTTGGTGCAACTTGCTCTTTTTCTTGGAAGCATCTAAGAGTGCAGGATGCTGCAGAGGCACGTTGCCCATTGCAGAAATGCAACACTCCTGTATAACCTGGCATCATGTCAGCTCCATTTGCCTCCCCAGAGGAGCAGGGTGGCTGGAGCCCTGCGGCCAGGGCCTCCACCAGTTTCAGCAGCATTCTCCTGACATATGGTCACTATTTGTTTGGCAGTTGCAAAAATGGTTGCGAATGGCGTATAAAAATGCCTTTTTTAAGAGGAAGTGGAGAAAAAGAAATGAAGCTCATTAATCACCAAAAGAATGGTTGGAACAACAAATCCTATTGTGGCTGAGAGGGGAAAGCAATGCGGGGGCAGCCACTGCTGGGCGATGCTGCTGCAGGGCAGGCATGCGAGGGACAGGGCAAGGGACGGGGCGAGGGACGAAGAAGCCTTTGTGGGACAAGCCATGAAGGTGCAAGCCCAAGCCATGGGGCAGCCTGTGCTGGAGGAGAGCCTGCACCAGCATGGGCGCAGAGCAGGCACGGGCTGCAGAGAGCTCCCCAGGGCCCTCTTTTGCAGACACAGAGCTGAAGCTGAGCACAACGGGGTTTATCAGTGGAGACTGAGGCAGAGCCCATGCTGCCAAACCTTTCTGCCCCAGCAAACCCCTCCACCCCAGTCATCCCATTGGCCCAGCCTGGGCTCTTCTTGCCCAGGGTCAGCCCCAGGGCATTTATGAGAATCCCCCATGCTGGAGCTACCCATGCTAATGCACACACATGGCCCCATGCCCCTGCCCAAACCCCTGGGCACTGCACGCCTCAGCTCCCAGTGCACCCAGTGCATGCAACAACGGGCCCAGTGTATGTTCCAGCGTGCTTATCGCACATGCCAGTGCACCCAGTGCATGCTCCAGTGCACCCAGCATGTGCTCCTGCGCACACAAGACACCCCTCAAGTACAGTGCCCAGCAGGGCCCCCACTCATCCGTGGCCACCGAGGGCTGCATGCAAGCCCTGCATGGCAAACTGGCTGGGGTGAGACAGGAGCCCCCAGCAAAAGCTCCTGCTCGGGTCAGGCAATGGCCCCACGCTGCCCTCGTGGGTCAGGGGCTGCTCACCTGCACCGGGTAGGTAATTAACCAACAGGCTGGTTAATTAAGCTCACGACTAGAACTGAATTAGTGGGTAGCTGCTTCTTTAGCCCACAAGAGGGCATTGCTTCCCGGGGCCTGGCTGGCTGGTGGCGAAGCTTGGGAAAAGTGGTTTTCTCTTTTTTTAATTAGCAGTTGCACGAGGAATTCATTCTCTTTCAACAGTTTTCCTGAGGGTTTTGTGGGGGATTTTTTTGCACCAGTGCGTAACACGTGATGATGTCCTTCCGTGCATCCAACGCTTACTTTAGAGTGCTGAAGTGTTACCAGCTATAACAGAAGATGCGCAATAAAAAGGAGCCAAGCAGGATGGTGATACCACCTCCTCTCCTATAAACCGTGGCTGCAGAGATGGGCTGGCATCATCCATGAAGGCCTGGATGTGCCAAGGAGAGCAACAGCCGGGCTGCATCGGCATCAAACAGAACACGGCCATGGAAAAGACCATGGAGGGCTTTTCCTGATGCTTTCAGACCTGCTGCGTGGCAGAGGAGCAGCTCAGGATGCCGCGTGGGGACACGCTCTGCACAAAATTGGTGTGGGCTGGTGATGAGCACAGCCACTTCCCCGTCTCTCCCCACAATGGGACCGGTGTTTCCTCCTGCCCAGCTGCCTCCCCTTCCTCCCGTCTCCTTTTTCCCACTCTCAGTGCCCTGTCCCTCCCAGGGAAGGCAAGCAGCTGAAAACTGGCAGCAGAATTTGGGTGCTGGGCACGGGGCTGCGTTCCCCCTGTACCGCCCGCAGCTGCCCCCAGCCTCCCTTCAGAGGGTGAAGCCCGGTGTCCAAACCCAGCATCGCTGCCGATAGCCAAGGAGATACAGGAGAAACATCAAACTCCACATGTTCACATGTCCTCCTGGAGTTTAACAGCAGCAAGTCTGGTATAAAAACAAGACCGAGACCAAACTTAATCTGATCTAATGAGCGCTCCTGCGGGCTCCCAGGCAGCAACCTGTATTTAAGCGTTAATCAACGCCCTCCTCTGCCTCTGAAGACAAATATATTCCCGAGCAGTTCACGGCATCAAAGCACTCAGCCCCGCAAGCAGAGGCACGTCGGGCCCGTTCGGGCAGCAGGCAAGTCTTTGCAGGTGCCAGGCCTGCTCCTCCCCGGGGGCTGGCGCTGCCCCCACACTCCTGCAAACCCCACGGGACGCCCAGCTCGTCCCTGGGCGTGGGGGCATGGGGATGCTCCAGCCGGTCCAGCGTCCGGGGTGCTCGGCCACCGCACCCTGCGGGCCAGCTCTGCTCCAGTCCCAGGGCACACACTGCTCCTGTTGCAATCCCTTTGGAAACAGCGTTGGTGGGTCTGAATCCGGCCTTTGGAGCAGGAGAGACTGGATTTGGTTGCGCAATCTCCCCTAGATCTGGAAGAGGTGCTGTGCACATCAGGCGCTTTGCACATCAGTCACCTGCATGTCTCTATGGGTTTTGGCAGATGATGGGGTTTGGGAATCGGCACCACGTTTTGTAAAAACTCCCCATTCCCCATGTTCTGCTCCCTGGGGCTGCGCACGCTCAGGCTCAGGAATAAAAAAAATAAAGTTAAAAGATTAAAATATCAATAATATCTTTCTTAAAAGTGTTCACGCTTGCTGTACCAGTCCCTGAGCCTCATCAGGGAAGACGCGACAGCTCTCGAGATCAGGAGGCACCCAACATGCTGCTGCCGGGCTACCGGCTGTGTAAATTCCCTGACGCAATGTACTATGCTTATGCCATCATGACGTCACACCAGCAAAAAAATGCCATTATACCTTATAAAAAAAAGAGGAAAACGCGTATTTTCGGGATGCCCGAGCCCTCGCTGGGAGCGCGGAGGCTCGCGGGGCGGGGCCTGGCGGGGATGGGCGGGGCGAGCGCGGGCGGTGGGCGGGGCCAGGCCGCCCGCTCGCTCCGGTCGCCCGTGGAGACGGGCTGCGGGCGGAGGACGGGAGCGGCGGGTGGTGAGTGCCGGGCCGGGCCGGGCCTGGGCGGGGAAGGGGCATCGGGTCGGGGGCTCTGCTGGCCGGGGGGCGGCTGCACGGAGTCGGAGGGGCAACGGGAGGCGCCAGCGGGAGGCGCCAGCCCGGCCCCCGTTGGCGGCCGGGCCCCCCGGGTGGGCCGCGGGCGGTGCTGGGCCCGGCGGGGCGGGCTGGGCCCGGGCGGTCCCCGGGCAGTTTTTAGGTTGGTTTGGGCTTTTTGTGGTTTTTTTTTTATCCTCCCCCAGCTCTCCTGAGGAGCAGTCCCGGCGAGAGTCAGCTCTTTGGTGCGGTTCAACAAGTTGCGTGCGGCTCCTGAAAGGGCCGAAATCTGCTCAAATTATGTTAAAAAAAAAAAAAAATAAAAGAGGCCTTTCTCTTGGAGGCAGGGTCTGTGCAGCAGCGGGTGGCCTTCCCGCCACCCGCCTCCATCCGTCCGGACCTTCTGTATGGAGGCGGTGGATGCCCAGGGCTGGGGGTAGGAGACCGCGGAGGGGCAGCCCCAGCCTTCAGATAAATCATTTAAACTTGGTCTGTTTTCATGTTCCCGCTCGCCAGGCGACGGGCTTTCCTCGGCCCCGCTGGGGTCGCGGCGCTCTGCTTGACGGAGGAAGTTTCCCATGTGCGAGGAGTTGTGGGATTAGTGTGGGAAGGAGTTTAATTAGTGGTAAGCGTCATTATTCAAGGAGGTTTCATGTTGATATTGAGAAGATTACACACCCCGTTGCAGTAATAAGTTTACTTTAGTAACTTTTAAGTTTCAGTACTCTATTCCAAGCTTAAATTCTTTACTTTTTTGGGGGGGAAAAGGGTATCTGGAGTATATATTGTGTTTTTAGCCTGGTGCTGTTGGGAAGGAGGACCCGCGCTGGGCTGATGCCCATCTCACCCTACTTGCTGGCACTGACCCCGCCGCTGGTGCACGGGGGACACTGAGGTCTTGTCACCGCTGGAGGAAAGACAGCAGGACGTGCGTCAAAGTGTGGCTTCGAGCTGGGGGGGATTTGTCACAGCAAACACGATGGGGACAGATACCAGAGTTACTGCAAGGCAGAGGAGAGCTCGGGAAGCCAGGCTGAATACGTAGGAAGCTTGGCCTCGTTAGTTCTGACGATCAGGAAACAATTTGATTAGTATGGCATATCAAATTGAATTCACAGTAATTTGTCAGGCTATTAGACAGCATTTCTATTGACTTAGAGCTAATAGCATCAGCGACAAGTTACTTGTTTGCATTTATCTTGGTTGTAAATTGGTTTAGAAATAAAATTCTGTGAGTACATAGCAAGTACTGGACACAGTAGCATTTTATGCTACTCCAGTAGCACTAAATGAGATTGAAGGATTAGTACACAGTTAATGACTTCTCAGTCCCGTATTTCATCCTTGCGTTGAACATATTGCAGTCATTTAGGATAGCTTTAATCAAGCACTAAAGCAGCAAATAAACTCTAAAGGAGAACAATGGATGGGGTCTAGTGCTGCGGTCAAGCTCACTTGTGTAATCACCCAGCTGACGGGACCACCTTCATTTAAAATTGAAGCTCTCCTGATATTTGGAGAAGTTTCTGAGGGCTCCCAAACAGCAGATACCACTGGTCAGAACCAGCATCTCTCATCTCTCACTGGTATTATACTTTAATGCAAATATTGAGTTGTGCTGTAGGTTTCAGAGACTTCTTTTGTTTCAGATATATGTCTCTGTGGCTATATAGTAACTTTTTTTATGAATACTGAAAGTTCTTAATTTCTTAGGCTCTGTTCCTCAACAGACTTGGTATATTTGAGCCAAATTCACAAGTTCTCTGCAGTGCTGCAAGGTCTGGGATGCAGACAGCAGCATGATGATGGCTCCACAATCCCTTCGAGTGTTGAAGATGCTAAACATGACAGCTCTGTGGGGTGGGAACATGCTTCCTTCCCAGGCACAGCTTCCCAAACCCCGATGCATCATCCTTTGATTAGGCTCTGTTGCAAAAGCAAATTCAAAGTACTGTAGAAGTTTGTGGTAAAGCCCCATAAATCCTCACCCTCAGCCCTTTCACTTTGTCCCTTGTGCCAGAGCAGAGATTACCACAGGAGCTGGCTTCATGGGGACGGAGAGAAGTACTTTCCAAACAGCGTATAGTTAGCATGGGAAACACCACCGCAACCTTGGCCGAGCTATGGAGCAGTATTCCTGGGAGGATTGTATTGCTGCAAATTTATCTGCGCTTCCAAAGACTATAGGAATGGGTAGTGCTCGCGGGTCTCATGTTCTAGCACAGAAATGCCCTTGTCGTGCAGAGGTAGGAATTGGTAGTGAAATTTTCATTAGCTTTAATGGAAGCGGAAGGCAAGTTCCCCAGATCTTGAAAGTAGTTGTGGACTTGCCGTTTCTTGGGAAATTGAAGCTGCAGATGTTTGATGACTCTTGGGATTTCCTTCATATTAATCACTGCTGGAATCGTGCAGCTATTTTCTGAATTTTGCAATATTACACAACTAGACCTCATTTTTCTGAACCTGAATGTTCATCCTGCATTCAACACTCTTCTGAAATCACATCTTTTCTGCTCTTAGCACTAGCCTATAGAGGAATGTAGAACAGAGGGAGAAGAGAAAATGCTAATGACATAAGCAAAAAGTTTTCACTCTGTGTTTTGCAAGGATTAATGAGAAGTAGCAGAAAGAGCAGGGGTAGTGACGAAAGTCCTCACAGTGACTGAGTTACGGTAGGATTCTCTGTGGGGTTTTTCAGAGGTAGGTAGAAGTGGGAAGGTACGGGGAGCGGCGGGGGTACCTGGGGGAGGTGGGAGCACAGTGGGGGTACATCTGTCCCCCGGAGAGGCACGCAGCTCGGGGGGATCCAGCATTCCCATGTGCCACGACAGCGCTCGTTACTGCGGAGCAGCTCGGCCCGCTTCTAGCCGGGTGTCCGTGGGGAAGAGAAGGTCCTTAAAACTGAGATCTGGGGTAGGGTGTACCCCGCATCTTCAAGCTGTTTGGTTCCTGGGGGGCGCCCAGGCAGCGTAGCCTGCCAGCGTGGGTGTGGGCGGTTCATAGCTTTGAGATGTTCAGGGACACCATTGCCTGTGTATTTTTAGTTGTGTTCCTTTGAATATTTGGTAAAGCAGGCAATGTGTTTATATTCAGCTTCCTGTATCTGTATCAGCCTCTTGGCATGTGATGGAGTTACAGAGTAAAAAAAAAAAAAAAAAAGTGTGTTGTAAGGATTATTTGTATTGCAGCAGCTGACGACTGCAGGATGTGGCCTCTGGGATGCTGTGGGTCCTGAGCCCCCACACGAGGTGTGGTACCCTGCGTTGGCTCCCGTGGGCTCGCCCAGGACTCATGCATCAGCTTGGGGTCATCTCCTTGTTTAAACAGTCAGCTCAACTTGAAGCAGGAACCAGGCTTGCTCTTCCATTTGTGTACACCATTTTCCCTCCCATCCCTTCTGCCCTGTGGTTACAAACCTGCCATACAGGGACAGGTTACTTTTTGGCACATTTTGGTTTTGGACGTACACGTGACCTGAGCTTTACTGCTTCCCTCCGCCGTGCCTCTGCTCTGACACACGGCATCTGCTCAGAGCCCTCGCTCACCGTGCGGGTGACGATCCTCCAACACTGGCTCTCCCGAGCGTTTGGAGGCGGCACAGCCCATCTTTGCCCTGGTGGGTGGGGGGCAGCCCAGCTCCCCGGCCCAGGCTGCACCGGCAGCTGCGCAGGCCGATGCCAGCAGCACTCTGTTGAATCATCCCTGCGCTATTCATAACCTCTCCTTGTGCAGAGGCATTTGGAGCACACGGGAGATTTTGCCTGATCTTGCTCTCTAAATGATAGTTATCTTTGTGCAATGCCAATTATCTTTGTGCGAAAGCTCCCCCAGCTAGGTGCTGATATTCAGAATCACTTCTTTCCCTTGCTGGGGCAAGAACTGGGCAATTCAGAAGCTGACACTAAATGCACGTGGGAGTGAGTGGCTGTGTTATTTGTAGGGGGGGGGTAGAATTAACCATGGGGAAGAGAAAAAGTTTTCTGGTGCTTTAAGCTGAGGAGAGCAAAAAAACCTCTCTCCCAGTTTCTGTTGTGATAAGATGATGCCGTGGGACCCAGTGCTGCCTTCGCAGCCTCCTTCAGCTGTGTCGGGCTTCTGTACCAGGGAAGTGTAAGCTAAGGCGCGGCATATTCTCATGAGGGACTGGTGGATATCATTAGAAGGGAAAATATGGGCTGAGAACCAGGGAAAACCGTTGTGGCTATGAAAGCTGGTGCTGCGGGTCTGGCTTGCAGAGCAGGAACCGCCGCAGCCACGGGAAGGGTTAGGAAGCTCTGCAAGCAGGGACTCGGTGGTGATGGAAGGGTATAAAGGTGGCCCTGCAGAGGAGAGGGCTTATTCGGCAGAAACAGGCATTCTAATTGTTTATAAATTTAAGTTTTAATTTAAAATTGATTGTAATGTAGGAAGTCTTGTCTCCAGAAAGGCCTTTCCTGGGCTGTCTATCCCTAATTGGATACGTTTAGATTTCTGTCCTCTGTTGTTAGGTCTTTGGGCTTAAATTTTCTCGGCGACTGGTGCAGTCTGCAGTTCTGAGATACTTGATGTATCTGTGTATACCTTTTCAGTTAATAAAAGAAAAAAGGTTCTTTGCCATGTTGTTAATCGTCTCGATGAATAGCCAGAGTATTTCCAGAAGAAAATTTCCTTTCTGTTTTTAAAAACAAAATCAAGCAGATACCAAAGGCATTTACGCTATTTCTTGTTTGCTGCCATATCACAGTGAAGTGCAAGAAATTTTGTCCCAGGGCAGTTCGTTATAGTTTGTGTTAGAAAAACAAAGTTCTTGTGAAGGATCCTGTGCCATAGTATGGTGCAGCTTTCAAAATCTTCCACTGATGATCTTCCTCTCCCTTGTTGATCCCACTCTTCAGTTGTCCTTATTAATCACCACCAGCACAACTGGCAAGAAGTAATCATCTCTGGAAAGCTCCACTGTTGTAGGAAATACTCGAGGAGAACGTAAACCAGCATGCAATATGAATTTGCAGTCATGTAGCAGTTCTGCAGAAGCCCAGGAGCTTTTGTTTCTGAATCAAAATAATTCTGAAAGCATCTCCAACTTCATTCGCCAGGAAAAGGGTCTGTCGGTGCTGCGGAGGAAGAAGTTAAGCAAGTGCAACAAAAAGTCTCAGAAATGTGAGATTACATGAAAAGAGCTTGTTATTTTTGTTAATGAAAATTCATAATCTTTCAGCCAAGCTCTTGTTTTCCTGCATCATCTTACTCTTGTAAGGCGTGGTACAAAAGGTGTCTTGTTCTCCTGTTGCTTGTTTTTCCAGCTGTCTGGAGTGTGTGTTAAACCACCAGGGTCGCTGCCCTGAAAATATAGAAGTTGGTGGTGTTATACATAAAATACTCTGTTTTGTTGGTCGTTGCTGTGAATAAGTTTGAGCAGATCCCAAAATACGTTTTCAGCTGTGTTTTTAGATTCAAGCCAAAAAATAAGTCAGGCCTTTTGGTCTAAGCTTGGAGCTGGGATAAGCAGAAAGTGTCACTGACAGTTTTGGGAGACGGACCATCTTCTTTCCAGCCAAATCTGGTTTGTATTACTGTAAAACTTGCAAGGGATTCATCCTGCAAAGCAGGGATGCTCCAGCTGGAGCTGGCTGCCAGGGCCCGTGGCACAGGAGGACCCAGGCTTGGGCAGCTGCCCTTGGCCGGAGGGTCTGAGACCTGTTTGGCAGCAGTATTTCCTCGCCTCTCTCCCACATGCCCTTCCCTGATTTATTCCTTCCCGAGGATGGCCTGACCTCTGAATGCTTACACTCCAGCTATGCAGCATGTCTTAAGGAGGGTTTCGGAGGGGGTGCATTACACCAGCCTCAAACTATGCTAGTAATGTTGGGTTTGTGGGTTTTTATGACTAATTTGATAGGAGCTTTGATTAGGCAGGAATATCGAGCCTTTATGGCTCTAGGGTGGAAAGCGGCCCCTATGAGCCATGGTTTTTTTTAGATGCATTTAGTGATTGTTTTGACTATGTGTTTTGATCTCCATCAGGAAGCAGAAGTCAACAGATTAAAATTTTTCTTACTTTTCCTTAACAATTGTCAGGGTGTGTGACCAGAGTGAGAACTTGCACAGATAAGCAAAGCAGAAGCTTTTCCATTAAAACTCATATTTTGCACAGCACAGCTGTCACACGTATGTAAAGGAGGGTTACGCGTTGCATTTATTTTTGTTTCCCCGCTGTATGTGAAAAGCACAAGCTTGGCACTGGTACAACAAGGACTAGCTGCAGCGAGGCAGTCTCTTTTTGAATGCAATTCATTTTGCTACTCCATACAATGATTTTTAACAGCAGCTATTAAAGTTTCAATGCCATTTCCAACACGGGAAGTGGCGTGTGATTTATAAAGGGGTCGCTGCCCATGCTGCCAGGCCATGGCAGTCAGCACCTCTCTGCCTTGTTGAGGACCATCCCTTGGGAACTTTCAATGCTTTTTTTTTTTTCCCCCCCTTGTTTCCTGGGAATGGGGGAACTGAATTGCTCTGGCTCCTCCGACCCCATCGTTGCTGCCTGGGGAAGGCTGGGGGCTGCGTACAGCAGCCCAGCCCTTCTGCCAAAGCTTTTCATGGTCACTCTGTGCTGCCGTGTGCCAGCCAAAAGGCAACAGCCACCCACTCCTACCCTCTCCCTGCTGGTGGTCGTTGCCATCGCTTTGCCCCCGTGAATCACTCTGGGTTTAGTATGCTGGGAATTGGGTCTCCATTTCATGCATACTGGGGCTTGTAAATCTCGTAGCTAATTGCGTTATTCGGCCGGTTACTGAGTGGTGCCAGGGCTCTGCGCCAGCTCTCCGCTGGCCATTTGGCAAATGATGGGTGTTTTTCTTCCAAAAAGTGTCAGTGGCGATTCTGGATCCTGCCGTGCCCTGGTTAATGAGTTGTCTGTGCCCCAGCTGCTTTGCCAATTTAGTAAATGCCTGGTGCATATAATCTGTTTTGCACCGTGTTTGGCAGTGGGTGTCTCTACAGGGATACAAAGGTATATAAACACGCATTATAAATTACAGGAAAGGTTAACATAGCAATTACCAGTCAATGTTAGATTATTAGTTGCTGTTTTTAGAACTTGAGGTGTATTTGCACACCTGTGTGTGTATTGCACTGAATGTGCACGCCCTTAGGCTTCACGCAGCAGCAAAGCAATGCGAATAAAGACGACTGTAAATAAAGTCCCCCCTCTAGCTATCACAGAAGGCATGTCACCTTATGTTTTTTGTCACCTTCTCTTTTACCCATACCATCAAGGCAGCCAACTTGCTTTGTGTTTGTATTATAGACAGATGTTTTTAAACAAACACTTGTGTTCTTCAGTTGCTGGTTTCTGTTCTTAGCAGTGCTGAGTTGTATGTATTAGGTGCACAATTCCACTATCATTCATGACCAAAATTATTAGAAAATTGCTGCCCTCATTGAATTGTCATTGTTGTATAGTTTTAGTTTAAAATTAGCATTTTATACAATGAAAATTTAAGAAGGGCATTACATATAGCGTGCTCCGGATTTGCCAGTCTTGCAACAGTGAACAGTGTCTGGCTCAGGAACTTGTACTTTTTAGGACTGATCAAATTCCAGGATTTTTTTTCTGGGTGTGTAAAGGCCTCTGTAGGAAACGTGGGCTCTCGGATTTGTTTCTCCTGTGGTTTAAGCACAGCTGCTAGAATATATCAATGGAGGCTTACATCTCAGGGTAGTCTAGAGGAGGCAAAGTAATACATGTGCCCAACATCAGCTAGGCAGGCACTTAATGTAAACCTGCTCAGGGTTTTACCCTGAGTAGTTTAACTCATTTTAAAGCCAGTAGCTTTTCTAACAGCTGCCTCTAAATCTCATCTCGTCTGCTGTAGGTCTGTGTGGGACCTCTGCCTTGGGAGCATGGGCTTCAGGAGGAGCTGTAGTGGCAGTGAGAGGGCAAAAAGGCTGTGAAAATGTATTGACTTCATTCACATTTGGGAGGTGGCCAGAGGGAATTGGCCACCCGTGGCCATATCCTTGGGAAGGGAAATAGGGGAGCTAGCCATAAGAAAGGTTTGAGGTAGATTTTTCAGTAAGGCCAATCTCAAAATACTGTAGTCTTTGTGACTAGAATTAAACCACAAGTGCTAACCCTTCTTAGCTTTGGCTTTCTTGCGCTATGAAGTACTTAAAATTTTTATTTTACTCTTGTTTCAGGATCATTACACCGATAAAATCAAAGCAAGCTGGACACGTAGCAAGACTGCCTATGTAGGTGAGTTTCCAGTACACACTTGTTCCTTTCTTTCATGCAAAATATAAAACAGCATGACAAGTCCCAAACCCCAGTGATTTAATTTTATTCTGTAGTAGAAGAAATACAAAATACTCGGCAGCTTTATGGAGGAGAGGCCACAAGGATGGCACTGGCTCTGTGGCAGGCACAGCAGCTGGGCAGACTCTGTGCTTGCCGCTTGGTGCAGTGCTGGCTGCTGCCTGTTCTCTAAGGCATTATCAGCAGTGGTTGCTGACACTCATTCACCTCCCTTTTAGCTACCTGACCGCCTTCCCATTGAATACTGGGGATCAGAAACGCTGTTTTGAATGGGCTGCTTCTCCCATGGAAATCAGGCTTTTCCTGTTTACTACACCGGTTAGCAAAGGGCAGCCTGGAAGTCTTCATAATTTCTGTATTTGCTGTGTTACATGTATATTGTTTGACCATCTCAGTATGCAAATTCCTCTTCCTGTATTTGCCCCTTCCTTAAAGTAGGTACTTCAATAAATTCATTGTAACCAAGAAGCTCGTGAAATACTTTGCACCCTGTTAGTGGCTTTGTGCTTAGAACCACAGAGCTCTTCACAGAGCATCTCCCACCAGTGTCCTTGGCTTTATCTCTCTTTCAGACTAAAGAATTTGCTGAAGGTCACGTAACCTGAGGCCAAGCTGGATCTTGTGACTCCCAGTCTGGTGCTTTAATCACGGACTGCTCCTGCTTTACATGCTGTAAGATGAACTGGTTTTGATACACCTAAAAGTCTCTTTGCAAATGTTTCTTTGTAGTTTGTGTATGTCTTTTCTGGTGTGAGTTAGCTGGGTAGTGCCCTGCGGGGAGAAACAGGTACCTTCTGTGGGGAAACTGCACCACAGTTCGTTAGGGAGCACAGGTTGTCTTTACTAATGACTTCAGGCTGATGTCTTTAAAATAGTACTGCTCAGATGTTTTTCAAAGTAATCTTGATCTCGAAGTCAGTTTTCATGGCTTTCATTTGTACTAAAGATATAAAAAGCTAAGTCAGAAAAAATGCAGAGGAAAATAAAAGCGAGTTTTTTCCACTACTCGTTTCCCAACAAGTAAATTGGATTTGACAGAATCACAGGTATGGAGGCTGACTTTGAAAATCAAATGTAGCTGTAGGCTAGTTTTGATCGGCAGGACGGTACTGGGATAACTTGTGAAATGGAGGTTATGAAGGAACACATCCTTAATTAAATACCCAGAATGCTAAATCCAATTGAAGATCTTGGGAGTTGTCTGTTTTGTTTCATTTCACATTATTTGGGATTTTTATACATTTTAGAAAGACTAATTAAAGACACTGGTAGTATTGTTTATAATTTAAAAAAATTTCAACTGTAAAATCTGTAAATATTCTGAAGTGTAAATTCTCTGAAGAAGCAAACATCACAAATTAGTGTTCCGTGCTTTAAGGAGCTTTTATTCTCCATGTGCACTGACAGCCCACTTGCCTCTGGGGCAAGCAGGTGTATCTGCATGCCCAGACTTCCCATTGCTAACCTAGCCCTAATTACTGCACTTTCTCCAAGCGATACAGATGGAAGTAGAGTTTGTTGTACTGTATCTTTTCTGCTGTAAAAATGGTTTTGAAATCTGCTAATATATACTGTAATCCAAACAAGAGGTGAACAGACTGCACAGAGCTGAGGCATGCCGGTCCCCCGCTTACACCTCATTTTTATACTTCTGACGTGTAAAACCCTGTTTCTGTATTTGCTTCAAGCTCACGTTGTGTCTAAGATCTGTACTTGTGCAGGCTGTGTAAAAGACCAAACAACTTTGTGCAAAACAGAAGCTTCTGTGCCCAGCCATGCCTAGCAAAACAGAAGTTGGGTCTTCTGGGGCGCCTGAGTTTCCCTGATCCCTTCAGCTGTGGTGCTGTGCAGGGTGTGCATCCCAAAGCATCCATGTCCTTCACAAAAAACGCTGTGTGCAAGTAGTGCAGCTGCCAGATGTTTCAGTTTTCTGTGTGCATGGTATTACTGTGATCCTTGAATATGCAAGGGAGTTGTTTTTGTTTGGGGAGAATCTTGTTTTCTTTTACCAAAACCAAACTTTTTCTAGTGCGTGTAAAATATTTGTGCCATGACTGTAAATCTTGCGTGATACCTATTTAAAAATCAAATCCTCCTCGCCTGCCAGGAACCAGCTAGCCATCACTGTCGCTGCTGCTACTAACAGTTTGTTTCGCGGTAGCTGCGGAGGCAGGAGTAGAAACCTTCCCCTGGCTGCCGGTCCCCTGCGATGGCAGCTAGTGCAGGCACCACAGCTGGCAGCCACAGCCTCGCTGATGAAAACTACCCAGGCCTTGGCTGGGGCTGTGCGGAAGGAGGGCGAGGGAGCGAGGTGCTGCTCACAGCCCCCCGTGGTACCCCCAGAGCCAGTGGGGAGGTGGTGGGCAATCACAGTCGCCGTTTTCCCTGGGAAGTTTGCATTGCAGTTACTGTGTTCAGTACTGCAAAGTGCACAAGCATCTCAGAGTCCTTCTCGTCACAGTAAGCTCTGGCATATCGCACAGTCTCGTCTCTCCTTTTGTTGGGTGTGGTATAAGTATCATAAAGAGAGAAATGACCAGAAAGCGTCTCTAATCCCTGTTTAATTTTACTACTCAATTCTGTTTCCTTGCTGAGGGCAGGGCTCCGATGTCTTCCTGTTAACCAGGTTTTATTTTCCGTTCTATTTAGTAGCATAGCAGAAGGAAAAGGTTTCAGCCGCGGTGTTTCCCTCTGCCGGGCGTCTCGCCGTGGTTTCCACTGGGTGTCAGCACGGCCCCGCGTTGGGGCCCGGGCGGCAGGAGCCCTGCCAGCCGCTCTGGGCTTTCCCTTTGGCTGCTCCCACCGCTGGAAAAACTAGGTTGGCTGCATAACCAGAGCAAGGTGCTGGCTGAGGTGCAGCTTTGAGATGATGGGATCACCCTGCGCAGGCGCAAGAGGTGGGTGAGCTGGGAAGGGGCTGTTTTGCTGGAGGTACTGTTTCCTTCTCCGAGCAGAGCAACCGGTTGGAGCAGGAGGAGTGTCGAACATGCCCTCCTCGTTCCAGTGCTCTCTAATTAGGGTTACATCTGGGACAGTGGGTCCCCATTTCTGGAAGATCAGCGTGCATAACTTTTGTAGTATTTACTTTGAAGGTGTGGATGTGATAGAGCGCTCCCGGAGAGGTGCTGTGGATATACCATGCAGGAATCCGTGTGCGCTGGGCTGTGTCCGGCAGGTGTGGCAGATCAGGGCTGCTCACCTTGTGCTTGCTCCACACCAACCCTTGCACTCTTTTTCCATACTCGATACACATCCTGGCTTCCCAAGTCCTTTATAAAATCCTTGGGCCTGCTGCCTGTCCTGCCAACCTGAGGCACCTCCTTCAGGCCCCTTGACTTTCTGTGGTCAATGTTAGGTGAGAAGAAGCATCCCTGAGGGCAATTTGGGTTTCAGGTGGGTAGAGGCATCCCCTGGATGTGCCTTTCTCCCACCTGCTGCTGCCATTGGGGTCACCTTGCAGGAGCTGGGCAGCAGCAAAAAGCATGTGCCCAGTCCCGCTGCGCAGCAAAGAGAAGGTGGTGTTGGGGAAAGGGCCTGGGGATCCCCTGCCACTCCATGCGGGAGGGCAGGAGCAGCCGGAGCCCTACGCTGGGATGCTCAACCTGGGCACAGGGAAGAGGAGAGCACAGCCTCCCAGTCGGCCGTGGGAGCTGGCATCTCCTTTGCCAGGTGGTTGTGGAAAGGTGCTGCTGCATGCCAGGGCATGCAGGATCTGGGGGGACAATGCGTTGGCGCTTGCTGGGACTCTGAATGCTCTGCAGCAAATGCCGTTCCCCTCCAGGTCTGCTCCAGCGCAAAGAGGGAAGCGGTTTGGCTGAAGGTAGTGCCAGGCACTTTGGGATTCCTCCAGCAGATTCTTCCCTCAGGAACCTAAACGTTAAAAAATCAAGGCCATGAAATATCACAATGACAGAGACTTTTTGACGCTTGCGTGCAACCATGTTTCTGTACGCTGACATACCTGGTTATGTTTACACCCTCAGAATAGAGTTGTTTATTTCTGCACCCAGCTATGGCCTTTAATGCCAGTGTTAGGTCTCTTGGCTTGGACTCGGAGAGTTTTTAGGTTCTGCAAGTCATAACAAACTTGCTCCCGAGCAGCCATGTCTGCCCTGTAGGAAAACCAACAACCAGCAGTCAAGTCCCAACCAGCCACCAGCCTTCACGCTCCCACACAGGCGCCTGGGAAAGCAGCATGTGCAGAAACACTCGTGGCACCCAAAGAACCCATGGAAACCTTACACTGAAACACCCCACACCCTGCCGCTGCACCTGGTGCACGTAGTAAGTGGTGCACATAGTAAGTAGTGCACGTAGCCCACAGTCATCCCAGGTGCTGGAGAGGGGCTCTGGCATCACCCCCTCCTTAAACTACCCCCTCCAAGGGCCATTGCGGCTCCTCCTCCCCGCTCCCCATGAGGACTGACCTTGACTGTAGCTGCTCATGCCTCTCCATGCTGCTTGCAGCCCCTCTTCGTCTTGCTGCCTTCGTGCTCCTTCCAGCCTCCCCAGCCCATGCACGGTGTCCTGCTTAACCAGGCTGGGGGTGAAGGGGGGGGGGGGGGCTTGCCTCCTGCAGTGCCTGTTCCCCCTGAAGCAGACCACTGACGGGCTGCATGGTGCTGGGCAGGCAGCTCCTTTGAAGGTCCAGCTGCAGTCGCACAGGATAAGTGCTGAGGTGGGAGAGGAGGTGCTGCTCACCATCAGGAGTGGGACAGGGTCTTTGCATGGGGGCAGAGGGGCTGCAGAGCGCTGCCTGATTAGGGGGTCACCCCACTGAGGAAGGAGCACCCCTGCCTGGTGGTGACAATGAGCCCCAGGTGGTAGCTCGCTGTGGTGTCCCAGTTGCGCCCTGGGCAGTGGCATGGCTCAGTCTTGGGAGGAGCAAGGGGCTTTATAGAGCAAAAGCAAAACTTGTAAGCGCAGAAGAGCAACCGTAAAAACGCCACCTTCCTGTCCAACAAATCTATTATCTGTATTTTCAGAAGCAAAATTGCTGACTTCAGAGATAGGTGTAAGCACCTGGCTTTTTATTCCTGCTAGCTCTGGAGAGTGTAAGTAGGTAAGAGGAGAGAGCCAGATCTGGGGTTTGGTGCTGTGTTATTACCGAATTGTTTGCAGAGTCCCAGCTGAAGGCAGCAGGGGTGAAAGCGTGCCAGGGAGGATGGTGTTGGTAAGTAAGGACACTGCAAAATGTTTTTGCAGACAACACTGTGAAGTAGCATGGAGTCATTGGTGTAATTTGGTGGGCAGTCTTTATTGTTGGTGGCAATATGCAAAACGGATCCAGCTTAAAACTGTTTCAGCAAAGACTGGGGAGGTTGCAGGACTGGGGACAGTTTCACTTGCAAACCTGCAGCATTTGTTGTGGAATCACTGGAACTGTAAATACGAGCTCCCGCGGTACTATGTTATGGTTGTTTTTTGGAGCAGAAATGCTGCCCAAAAGCCACCCGGCACCGCTGAGCAGCTCCTTGGGATGCATGTGCTTCCCCTGGCAGCAGCTGTGCCCGGCGCTAGCTTTGGTACCCAGCTCGGGGCAGAGGCGAGGAGCGTGGGCTGGATGCAGCCCAGCCCTTGAGCAGCTCCATCCTACCACTGGTCACACTGCATCCTGCTGCACAGGGCACTCAGCAGCGCGAAGGGTCTGTCTTCACACATGGCCTAGCAAAGGTCCAGCCTCAGGGTAAGGAAACGTTTGCCACCCCAGGTTCAATCACCGTGCAGGAGCTCTGCTCTCCCGACAGCCCACACAGTTTGGGAAGCGAGGGGCCAGGCACCCGTGCAGGCAGAGGGAGCTTGCATCCCGCCATCCCTGCGTTGGTCTGCTGTTCCCCTGCTGCAGGTGACCCCTCGGTGCAGTGCATCGACCCCCTGGTGCAGGGCGTCTGCGTGGTTCCAAGCCCAGGCAAGAGCCTGCACCTCTCGTTGGTAAAACGCTCGTGGCTGGTTACGGCCGTGGACAGCCCCGGGCTCGCAGCCGCACTGCTGTGTGCTCGAGCTTGCAGTCAAATCCATGGTTTGGACCCCCCTGAGGGATGTATGAAGTGGTTTGTTTCTTTGTCAGAAAAGCAAACAAAACACTTGGGGGTTTCTGGCTTTGACCTATTCAGGCTGCTTGTTTGTTTCTTTTCTCTATTACTGTGTTTTTAAGAAAAGCAAAATAATTTCTGTGGTGGTGTTTGTTTCTTTTTTTTTTCTTTAGCAGGCTCAAGTGGGCAGCAGCATCCAAACATTTCCGAGCTGGAGGAGCTCCCAGCAGCGATTCAGCGCTGGGTGCAGGAGCAGCAGTGGCAGCTCCCTGGGGTGCACACTCCTCTGTCCCATGGGGGTGCGGTGGAAGCAGCCACCCGAGCAAAGGCTGGGGCTGCTGCAGGGCCGTTTGCGGTGGGTGCTGTGCAATGCCCTTGGCGAGGAGGGATCCCCTCTGCCAGCACCCCCAGCAGTGTGCTGCAGGGGGACGGGGGGTCACCGGGAGGTCTGGCATCCCTCTTTGGTTTTGGAACTGCTCTTGTCCTCCTTTGCCCGCTGTTTCCTTGCCGAATTTGAATCTTGCCATGCCACTGCTTCCCTGCAGCCCCCGTGCCAAGGGCAGAGTGCAGAAGGCATCTCCACCTCGCAGAGCCCATAGCATGGATTCTATGGCTTGAAAAAGGAGATGCCTTAGGAACTTGCATTTGCAGATTAGCTGTAACTTCAGACTTGCACCGACCCCCAGCTCTGGGCTGTTGCGCTGGAAAACCAGACGCTGATGCTGTGTTAAAGCCATGCGCATCTCGTATGATTTTAGATGCCATAGTTTTTAGTGTTTTCGTTTTGTGTTTTGTTCAGTCTGCTCTATTGATCTACAGTTTTGAGTTATTCAACTTAAAAGCTATTTTACTTCAAAAGAAATAGTAACGAAATACCCTTTTGAACTTTTATTCTGCTGCTAGCTGAGGTTCGGAGCTGCAGTATGAGCTGACTTTACATAACTGGAGCAAATAGGGAACTGTTTGCAAGGCAGAGCTGCTGGGCGATTCCCAAGTGTACTTTAGCACAGATGATTTAATTACATTTCACTCAGCACGTGTTTCGTTGTCAGTCATGGATCTAAAAGAGTAGAAAAAGATACATTGGTGTTTAATTGTCCTGGTTGGAGCTACAGTTCAATGCCCAGCCGCGTACCTGCTGAGGCAGCTGTTCTGAGGGCCTGCTGCATTGTAACCTCGGTACCTGAAGCCTGCAGAAAGAAAAAGGACAAGGCCTTGAAAAATAGGGTTTTTCTAGGGAAGAGGGGCAGCTCCACCTGTTTGTAGGTGTTTCTGTTGTTACTTATAAGAAAGAAAAAAAATTCAGGTATATGGCCTGCATGAAGCGCACTGGAAGTTTCATGTGTTTTCCTCTTAGTGGTTGAACCTTTGCTGGCAAAGTGTGGCTGGTGAGCATCCTCCTCTTTTAAACAAACCTAAGTCCTCAGTTTTCTGTGCAAAAAGGTATTTTCCCCAAAGGATGAGCTAAGCCTTCCCACTGGCATATTTGCTCCATGTGTTTGTTGACTCTGCTGTTAATTACAGAGCCCTAGCCCAGCATGTGCCTCTGCAAGCCTGCGGTACCTGGAGAGGGCAGGCAGCCTTGCTCCCTCCCATTGTTATTGGTACCTTTCTCATGATCATTCTTTTCACTTCTGACAACTTTCAAACAGAGCAGGGGTAGGGATGAACAGTGAAAAAGGGCAGGAGGTGACAATGAGTGCACGGTAGTGTGCGACGTGGTGTTTCGTGGGCTGAACATTGGTCCCCTCTGTGGGAAGCCGCGGGGTCCCGGTGGAGTTAATGGCTGCTGCAATGGAAACTGTTCTTCCAGTTGTCTGTCTCGCTGCACCTTTCTGCTCCTGCAGTCTCCTCGTATTAAGAAGGCCAAAGTCAAAGCTGCACAATGTTCTTGGGACTGAAAATAAAGAAAGATCATCCTGGCTCACTCAAGAAACACAGTGCTGCAGCAGTGGCCTTGCAGCTGGGGGGACCGAAGGGCAGGGTTGCGGGGTGGTGTAGCTGGAGAAGGCAGACAAACCTGTGAGCCCCTTGCTAGCCGACATGAAGCACAGGCAGGAAAGCTTGCTTGTTTTATTAGACCAGCCAGCACAGCTGGAAAAAACATACCCTGTCTGTTTTCAAACATAGCTGTTCATGTTTTCAGAGCACTTTCTGCAGAAAGGCTTTGCCTTGGGCACGATGGCCAGAGAAGGCTGTTGGTGGGACTGATTATTTTGTCTCTTTTTAGGATGTGAGTCAGAAACAAGTGAGAGTTGCAGCCATGCCCGCAGCTGCTCTGGGGCTAGGGAATCTCTGTCATTGTCAACCTCAGGTCTGGCAAGCCCTCGTTCAGCATTATCACTTGTGGGGACTGAGGTTGTCACTCGCTGTGTGTTCCTACAGCCACAGGCGCAGCTGACCCCCTGCTCGCCTCCTGCCTAGAGCAGCATGAGATCACACCAGCCATGTTTTCTCTTAGGTGGTGAACTGAAAAGCTTGTTGGAACTTTGGTTTTGGTCCATTTAATAGATAATGAATAGTCATGACTGTGAGCGCTGGGGGACAGGAAAAATCCCGCTGAGAAAAGTGATGGGGTGAGTTCGGCTCTCGGGGTGTCTTTGCTTTCGGTTGAGAGCTGCCCATTGAGTGTGAAGGCTTGTTTCCCAGAAATTGGAGCAGTGTTCTTCCCGACTGAGTGGTCTTTTCTTTAGAGAGTGACTTAATTCTCCTGGGAGACATCCCTGGAGACATCCCTGTCCCAGAAAGGCCTGCCCAGGGCTCCGAGGGCACGAAATCCCAAGTTCTGCAGAACTGTGTACACCCCTGATACAGATCTGCAGTTTTATGCAGTTTGTTGCTGTTGTCTGAAATCAAGTGTACCCTACAAGAAATCCTGTGGCTCGAGATGGCCGCAGCAGCTTAGTTAATAGGGTAGGTTGCCAGGAACTCGGAGGGAAAACAGTATTATTGGGTGATGACCTAGTTGTTTGTAAATCTCTCTGTAGAAGAGATTTAGTAATCTTAGGAGGACTATTAAAGTAATGCTGCTTATGTTTGTTTGAAGATGAGGAAACACAGCAATTTAATTTCAAATGTTATGGTTTGTTGTGTTTTTTGGGTTTTTTTTTAAACATCTAATTTATTAACAAAGCTAACCAGCTGGGAAAATAAGCACTGAAACTTTCCTAACGAGGTCATTCATGTAGGATTGGAAGGCACTCCAGAGAAACTCAAACCGCTCCAGTGGCAAAAGGGGTTTTGGGGCTGTGGCTTGGGGGTGGGGAAGGGAAGGCTGAACAAAGTCAGCCTAGGCTTGCCCCAGCGAAATGAGAAGAGAATGGTTTATCATTTAATTTTGCAGTAATTGTTTTTTAACCTTACATCTTAAAAGTAGTACTAAAACTAGAGGGATCAGCAAATGTAGAACTATCTTACTTCTCAGAGGTGCATGCATTACTTTATAAAAATAAATTGCTTTGGGTTGTTTTTTTTTCCACACTGTAGTTTTTCAACATAGTAAGTGAAAACTGTGGGATCTGGAATGGGAGTTTGGGCTCAGTTTGTAGTGAATCCGTGCTTCTTTTGTATCCATATGAAACGGCTCCTTGTTATTCCAGCAATTTTAAAGCACTCGCAGACAGTTTGGAACGCACCAGCAGAGTTCATTATCAAATTCAGCAGCTGCATTCGTCAGCTCTAACAGTGCGTGTTGAAGGGTCTTGGTTGGAAGTCTCATTTTTCACAACCATCTGAGCCTGTTGGGTATGGGGAAGCTTTTGCAGCTGTGTCCATCTTCTGCAGGTCCTTCTGGGAAATACCTGTGCTGCAGCGAGGCTGTTGGGTTCAATGCGCCTGTGTCTGTTTCATGAGTCAGTTGGCCACCTTGGCCCCAGGGTCCTGCAGAGGTTCTGGCCAGATGCCCTCTGATGATGGTGAGGAGGAGGCAGGGAGAGCAGGGTGAACGCAGTACTCTGATCCTGGTTTTATTCTGATGAAAACCAAAACCCCCAAAAGGTAGGGTCTTCTGATTTCTCACTGTATTCTTTGCAGAGTAAATTTCCCAAACTAGCCGATAGTCTCATATCTATTATCTTTTCTTAAGAGTACTACCTAAACATGAGAAATTCCTTTTAAATTCCTCTTCTACCATTTCAGTTCCACATAGCCAAGATGCTGTTTTGTATTGGCACATCTCCCACTTGGTGTCTGTGGACTCGCTCTCCATCAGGAGCAGGGTCATTTTCCTCCACTGCTGATGGTGCAGGAGGACTTCTTATAGGGATTAAAATCCCATTGCAAGAACATCCTTCAGACATGGTATCAGCACCTCTCCTTGGGCCCGGGGAAGGGTTGCTGATGTTCTCAGCGAGCTGTGCCTTGCTTTGCGCACCTAGGCATGGTGTTGCCTATCTGGGAGCATGGTCTGCAACGCCACATTGGGTGCCAGGGTGGGAGTCGTAGCAGTGAGCAGCCCTGGGGGCTGTGCTGGGGGGACAGGGGGAGGCACTGCCTGCAAGGGTGATCCCGTTACCATTTACAAATGAGTTAAGCCTCATTTACGTGTTGAGCAGAAGTCCCAGTTGGACTCTGCAGTCTAAGCGAGTGCCAGGATTAGGCAAGGAAACCCAGATCCAGCAAAGCCCCCAGTCTGGTAGTTCCCCATTGCAATCAATTGCTTTCAGTGGGAAGGAGTCTCAAAATTTGGGCTCGAATGTATTAATGGCTTTGAGAAGAACAGGATCCAGGTGTGATTTTTGCATGTCAGAAGGGGGCCGTGGCAACAGAGCAGCTGTCTGCCTGCCCCCTTCTCATGGCAGGCCAGCAAAGGCAGGAAGCATTGAACAAAAGCCACAAAATCTGTGTCCTTTTAAACTTCCTTTCTAGGAACTCTAGCTTAACAATTAGCTTTGCAATAATTAAATTCCTCAAATTATCAGGTTAAATACCCCAAAAGTCTAGTAACAGAAGACTCTATTATGTTTCTAAATGTTTGAAATGAGCAGACGGTGCTGTGGAGTGCAGCCTGCTTGCGTTATCCATTGGATCTGAGGCTACAGCTCTTTGGGCAATCCCGGTGTGCCAAGATGTGCAGGTCTCCTGGCTCCATTTGTCTGACAACAGCATCGTAAAATCATGGGGCAGGTTTACCAGCAGAGCTTACACATGTCCCGGCTGCCGCCAAGAGTCACGGGAGCTCCAGCTTGGTCACCTCTGGTGAGCGGCTGGCAGAGGTCAGGATCCGCATGCAGGTCTGCAAAGCAGCCTGTGATCCCAGGGCCGGCGGGACCTGCAGCAGTGTTGGAGGAGATGGAGGCTCCCTGTGGCCATCGTGTCCCCCGCTCTGTGGCACCAAGCCCTGGATGTGGTCCTGACCCTGCCAATTCACATCAGCTAAAACATGGCCTGCTCCTCGGGAACGTGAGGTAATTCTCCTGATTTTATAAAAATCTGCTTTTGTATTGGTGGTGAAGCCCACAGTGCGTTCCTGCATTGCCTGGTGTGGTGTAAGCCTCCCCGGCTTGTTGAGTTGGCCATTGCTGACTTGAACTGGAAAAGATCTTGTCTGTGTCATGGCACTGCAAGGCTTATGTCAGAGGTGGTTAATGCACCATGGCCTTTGCCTTGAATTCCAGAGAGTTTTCACTTTGTATTTTACAAATAATATGACATGCATTCAACCTACACCTCTCATCATCACTTACAATGAGAAACATGCTCCAAGTAGCTTGCCCTTTCCCAGCAATAAAGCAAAACGTCTGACTATTAAACCTTTATGAACAGATTTACGACTACTTCCAGACAAATGTGTTTATGCTGTGTCAGTCAGCACTCCTTCTTCTCTTGGGTAATTTGCAGATTGAATCACTAAATGTGCCATCAAAACGCACTTTAATATTTGGGTGCTACAAATATTAGTAATTCGGGACGCATACACCGTGTACTTGCTGTGGGATGTTACAGCTCCGTGATTAGCAATAACTCGACTGTAATATGGTGGATCTGGGTTAGTAACTGAGAGTTTGTGTTGTGATGTTGATACAGAGGGCATTTCAGACACCCGTGCATCTCTAACTCTCCTCCTCGCAGCCAAAGCATGCAAAGACTTCACACCTCCCTAGAGCAAGCACTGCTCCCAAAACTCCATATCCACGGCCGTGCCCAGTAAGTAGCTGGCGGTGCTGGGAGATGGTAGCCCTGCTCCCAGCACTGCCCGGTCCTGCACGGTCACAGCTGTGCCTCAGCTGCCCTGCGCTGACTCACAGTTTGGCTTTGTCAGCTCCTGCCTCGTCGTGCATGGATTAAATGAGGGCTGGAAGAGGCTTTCAGGGCTGGGGGATGAGCTGCTTTCATGCAGACGGTCCTGGCTCGTTTCCTTTGTGCCGCTCTGAATGCAGCACTGGGGAGCAGTGGGGTGGTAGGTGCCTAGTGAGGATGAGCGCCTGTGTCTTCGGTTAGGACAGTGCCATAGAGGGAATGCTGCTTCACCGAGGAAAAATCCTGTTGGCTTTTTTTAATTTTATATTAAGTACCTTCCACGGGTGGTAAGCAGTAAATTATGTACAGCTCGGTCTGTAGGTGACCTCTCTGGAGCATAGCGGGAAATTTTGGGGCGGTGAGGGGCTTGTGGGGAACTGGGGCAGTGGATGACTGCTACAGACTGAGGCTCAAGTTACTGACCCAGCTATTGCGGAGGTGAAGCAACCACAGTTTACAAGCTGTCCTCCTGCACAGCCGGGATGAGTCAGCCGGCAGCGTGTGCTGCCAGCCCGGCTTCCTCAGCCTCCCTGTCACGGGCATCTGCTCTGCTCAAATTTCCTCAACTTTGCTGCAGCTTTACTTGTGGTAGCTGCACACAGAAACCCTGGGTGGAAATATTTAGAGGAGCGGAAGATAGATGCTTCAAATGCAGCATGGCCCTGAAATGGCCAGTGCCTCACCTGCTGCAGGGCGCTTGCTTGGAGCTGTGATCTCTGAACTGGCACATGTTTAAAGGTTCTAAAATTACAAAAAAAACTCTGATTTGCCCTGAAATGAGTCATTTGGAGTATATGCAGCATTTAAACGAGTTCTGGGTTTTATGCTCATCTCCTGCTCCTGGATGCAAAGAGTTTCTGGGAAAGTAGGCCAGTGAGCTAAATAGGGGGCTGTTCTATGGCCACTCAGATTCATGCAGATTGGAGAGATTCATGAGTATGTTCTTAATTTGTTTCAGGAAATAAGTTTTCAGTGATACCTAATAACAGTTATGAATGTCCTTCCTACTTGCGTGTGAGCAGGCGGCGTTACCCGCCGCTTGGCAATTACTCTGCCCAAAGCCATTGCGAGGAAGGTCCCCCCGCATCCTGCTGCTGGCTGTTCCCCAGCTATGGCAGCATCCCCACGCTGCTCTCATTGCAGCTCGGCTGCCGAGTGCTGCCAGCGTTCGCTCTGCTCTGCAATGCTGCTTGCCACATGCACCCTGATCCTGCTCTCACTGGGCTTTGCCATTACTGGTGTGGATGTAGCTGGGAAAAACAGCAGGTTGCTTCATTGGCGACTCACTGCTGGGATGTTAGAAGAGCAGCAGAAGTCAGCTGTGAGCTGTAAAGCATGAAATACCAGTTAGCACATCACTTGCGGTACTTCTCACCGGTTGATTGCAGGGCTGCAGAGGAAGCTGAGCGCACTCGGTGCTGTGGGAGCGCAGGTCAGTGGATCACTCCTAACAGAAAACGCTGAGGATGCTGTGCAGGGGGTGCTTGCTGCTGGCTGTGCACAGTTCCCGGCCAGCAGAAAGCACCCATGGGTGCCTGCGCTACTGTCAGAGGAGAGCTGGGCGGTGTATGGCAGCGTTCTGTGGGCATCCCACGTCTACTGTGGGCGCTGTCTGCCGGGGCGGGCTGTATTGGCCTGGCACGCACCAGGGAGTGAACTTCAAACCCAGGCCTGGTTTCTGCAGAGGGAGAGAAAAATTTTGAAAATCTGGGCCCTGCTGAGCAGCCTAGAAACAATGACACGTGCCAAAATGGGGACTTGGTGCGAAATAACGCTGTTCCCAGCTAGCTGGGCAGGCACAAGCACCGGCTGGAAAAACAGCACTGCTACCCAGGCTGAGGCACAAGAAACCTGAAGCCTACAAGAAAACGCTGTATACAGCGCTTGGAAAGGTCACATGTAGCTACATTGGACTCGAGTCCCTGTAATGCAATAAATGATTTAAGCACAGCACCACGGAGCCAATTATTCTTGTGGATCTGTGGAAAACAAACGGCAGGGTTTGTGTACAGTCCCGCTAGAGATTGCATGCAAGGATTGGCACAGAAAGGACAGTTTCACAGGTTGGGGCTGTCCTGAACCAGCTGCTCTTTGAACTCCTGGGCACCTGAATAATTTAGCAATAAGCTCTTCGCTGCTGCGATGCCTGTAGGGATATTCTTTTGAACATGGTGCTGTGTGGTCCTCAGCCCTTCCCTGCTCCTGCTGCTCCGTGCATGGGCAGTTTCCTTCCAGCAGCAGTGGTTGCATGGCTACACGGGATGAGAAACATCCAGGGATGCCGGGGGCATGCAGCAAGAAGGGTGCTGCAGGGAGATGGGGCAAGGTGGCCTTCAGGGTGGCGCAGGTGAAGGGACAGCTTGTGGTGGTCAGGCCAGGGCAGGCTCAAACAGGCCATATAAGTTATGTACAGCTGAAGAAGCTGAGGTTTTCTGGGACCACCAGGAGGTTAAGACCTCCAGATCCTGAGTGGCGTAAATGCCAGTGGAGCACTGACTTACGGTGTGCAACTAAGCATACTTTTGTAGATGTGATGAAGGAACCTTGTTTGGGTCTTTGTTGCAGAGTGCCTGCAGCAAAGCTGCTCAGGGACAGCAGTGCCAGCACCAGCAAAACTAACCCTTAACTGTTTACTAGTGCTGCCTGTCCTCTTGGACCTGGTCTTGAGTCAGAGCTGGCACGTGGGCTGTCTTCCTTGTCTGGATATGGTCGCCCACGTACGATCCTAGTTCACTCCTTGCTCTTTGGTGGTGTCGGGAGCATGTCTTCTTCCCTGTGCCAACTTGCAAGGAAGCACGTGGCATCCTGGCATGGGCTGGGCATGTAAGCTGGCAGCACGTGCTGCCTTCATGCCGCTTGTGGGCATCCCGTGAGTAGCTGCAAGTGAGGGCTCAAGCTGCAAAAGCTGTGCTTGAATCACTGCCGGACCGGCCAGCTGAGCCCGGCGCAGAGCGTCCTTCCTTCTCGCTGGACACCATCCAACCGCCGGCCCCATGTCAGGATTGATGCTTTGCATTCTTACCCAGAGAAGGAAAGTCCCGGAGCCGCTCGTTTTTTTTTCCGCCACCCCCCCATATATGGCCACATGGGAGCAGACAGCAGCCGGGAATGCATCTCTGAACTTTGCCTTCTTGTTTTTCTTTTCCTCTGACGTGTCGTAAAGCTGCTGCTGGGCTGCCCCAGACCTGCAATGCAGCCCGTCCGGAGTGGGCTGGAGGAAGCGGAGAGGCCAGGCTGGCACAGCCGATGTATCCATGCCTCTGCCCATCCTCCTCGCTGCAGCAGGCTCAGCAGAGGGGCAGTAACTGGCCATGAAATCCTCTTCCGTCTGCGAGAGGGAGAGGAGAGGACACTCCCTGTCCCCAGCGCTCGGGCAGGCGGGCAGCAGCTCTCCTCCCTCCCGGCCCCACCTGGGGCGACCAGCCCTTCCCACGCAGCAGGATCTGTCCCGCCGTGGGGCAGCGGCTGGTGCAGAGACTGACCATGTTGCATCCAGCCCCTGTGCAAATGGTAGGCGTGGGGATGGGCGCACGGTGCGGTGCTGGCCGCCCTCCGGCTTGGGAAAAGTATGAGTCGATAAACCCATATCACCTATTAACACAGGAAAGAGTGAAGCAATAGGATGCACAAGAGCTCAATCCATTTTTTTCTGGAGGGTATTTTGGTTGTAGAGCATCGTTTGCTGAGCTGCTTCTCAGCTGACCAGTCCTGTTGTGTGAAATAATAATTAAAAAAAAAGGCACTTTTTGTAGCGTGTCACAGTTGCCTCTGTGTAAAAGCAGTTTAACGTGCTGTGCCATCTCCTGGAAAAATAACCCACTGTCTTTCAAAACAGAGCTTCACCGAAAATGTCTGGCAAAACGGCTAGCACAACCAACAACATAGCCCAGGCCCGAAGGACTGTCCAGCAGTTAAGAATAGAAGCCTCAATAGAAAGAATAAAGGTGAGAGCACATCCTTCTTCACCCTTCTTTTTTTCCTGTTTATTTTCCCCCTTCCAGCTGTAGGGTGATGAGATAAGGGAGTGTGTGTGTGCATGTTCATTTCCCCCCCCATCTCAGAACATGACATTTACGTTTCAGCCCAACAAACCTGAATAAATCTAATTCTTGTGGCCACTTACCAGCAGTATCCTCAGGTAGCTCCGTGTTTATGGACTTATAGGAGAACCAAAGCAAAATATGAAGTGCAAATCAAATGTGTGAAACAGAAGGCAGGTATCAGTTTCCAGTTTCATGCACGTTGTGTTAACTAATTGATTTTGTTCTACCCTTCGGCTGGCTGAATACTACGTCTGCAAGGAAGGTGAATGTGTAGGGACATTATTAAAAAAAAAAAAAGAAGGTAGCAGAAGCTAGATTCCTTTAACTTAAGGCAGGAAAGAAACCAAACTTTTTTTCCAGCTAGCAGGGATAGCATATTGGCTACACTAGTAATATTGCCTTTCGGATTTTGTTGGGCTGCTTGAATTGCTGCCCGGCCCGTTTTGAAGGCCAGCAGAACAAACGTCCAGATTGACGGAGCAGCAGTGCCCTTCCTCAGGCGGCGGGGTTTGGGAGCGGGGCTGTGCGAGGAAGGACCCTGCACAGGGTTCCTGAAACGACTAGTCATCTGAGGACACTTCTGTTTACTGTCCCCAAATTTATAGATGAGAAGTTCCTCATTACGAGCCTACTGTTTTATTTTGAACCTTCTCCTGTTTGTTTTTAGTCTTCTGTAGAAGCCGTGTAGCAGCCGAGCGGTACTTTTGCCTGGTGTCACAAACTAACCCTGTAGAGCCCTGGGGTCCATCCTTTTCTCCTCCCTGCAGATGAAGCCAGAGCAAGCCAGCAGCAGCATGTCTTCGCAGAAGGCCGGGCCCCAGAGAGCGTGTTGATGTCCGAGCACTTCTCCCGTCCCACACAGGGACTTTGTACCCATCGGCAGCTCTCAGCATGTTTGATCATGTTACCAGTTATGGAGAAATACCATTTTATGTTTGTTTTTTTTTTCTCCCCCCTGTCTTCTGCAGGTGTCAAAAGCATCGGCAGACCTAATGCTCTACTGTGAAGAACACGCAAAGAAAGATCCATTGCTAATGGGCATACCTGCTTCTGAGAACCCTTTCAAGGACAAGAAGACCTGTATTTTGTTATAGGAGAGCGGCAGCTCCTCCGCAGCCCTCCTGGGCAAAGCCAGCCACTGGCAGGCATATAGGCAAATACTCTGTAAGGTACCAGCTATTAACTGTGTAAGAGCGGCCGTTCTTTTACCAAGCGTATAAACGATTTCTTAAGCTTTCTAAAGCATTTTTTCTGTTCCCTATCTTTATTAGGAAGCAAGGTTTCAAACTGAATTAACTTCTTTCTTGTCCAAAGGAATGGGATCTCGGGCATCAAGCCTGCAAGCGCTGCATCGGCGTCCCTGAGGTGGGACGGGCAGGGCGAGCCGGGGGTCTTGTCCTCTGCAGGAGCAGGTCCCAGTTTCACTTCTCAAGTTACACAAACAAGACCAAAGTTGCCTGAGCTTCACTGACAGAGCAGAGGCAAAGGTGTAGAAACCTGATTGAACATCACTGGTTTTACATTTTTTTAAATTATGTATGCAGGGAGGGGGAGGTGTACCTGCGTTGGTAGTGTGTGTTTATGCACAGACACATTTAGAAGTGCATTATCTAGCAAAAGCTACGTTGAAAAATGATTGTAGCAGCTGCTGGTGAACTCCAGGGAGCCATGCCTGCATCCTTCCTTACGTTGGCTTCTCTTGACAGAGGTTTTTTAAGTGTAAAACCTGAAGTGTCAAGACTCAGAGATCTGCAGATTTCTTTTCATGCTTTTTAAGAGGAGTTAAAAAAGCAGAATTTTCAGCTTTGATTCTGCTTCTCTGAATTATCTTCTCTAATTAAAAATCTGTGCTAGTCTGAAAAAACCCTGTCAAAAGAATCAAAGGCTGCAAGCTAGTACTGCTCTGGCTTTGTGCTGAGCTGGAGGCATGGTTCTGTCACTTGAAGTCCCAGTTATATTTTGTGCAGGGAGTCAGAATTTGACTCTCTTAAATTCATTTTTAAAGGGGAAAAATGCCAAATTATATCCAGATTGTAGTTATGCAGATATAATTGGAGGGTCTTTCCATCAAGTGATTTTATATATACACATAATAAAAAAGTCTTTCTCTGTGTGCGTGTGTGTATATATATATATATAAACTTTAATAGTATATTTATACAAACATTGCATATTCACAGAAAACTTTGAAGGGATTAAAAATAATACTGACTTCAGTTGGCTACAAATGTCTTTCTCTGTAGCCGGTGGTTCAGAGGTTGAAGTTGCGATCTGCCATAAGTGTGCATTTCTGTAATGATATTTACAGAATTTATTAACCACTTGTAATTTACTGTCTTACATTGCATATTTGTCATTTCTATATTAAATTATATACACACTATTGGTATATATTGAGAAATTATATATTTGTTTAACAAGCCTCTTTAACAAAGAGTTAAAAAATCGACATACAAGACTGATAGAAAATTGTACTGCTTATTCTGTGCTTGCAAGCAAATTATTTTTATAATTATTTTTCTAGTGACAATTTAAAAAACAATAATGTAGATCCACACTAATTTTTTTTTACTGTGTTTGTGTCTATCATTTTATAAGACATCTTGTTAAAAATAGTAATTAACTTAGTTTGGGTATGCAAGACTGTAACTGTTGAAGAACTCCAGCTGTGCTCAGAAGCGTGCAGGCAGGTATGTGGGGCGCGGGGAGGGTAAATAACCTCATGCTGTTGCCTGAATGTTGTTCTCCCATCAGTCTGTTGTCCCCATAGTAATCTGCATTTTTATTTTGTTAGAGCTCCCTGCCCCCCCCCCCCCCCAAATCACCTGTGTAGCTGCAGAGATGCTGTTTGTGTCTGGCTTTTTATCTATTGTCTGCCCTTAAATAAAGCCTGCAGCAGGGACTGCTTGGTGATCCAGCTGTGGGGTCCCGCCGGCACTCTGCCCTGAGCTGGAGCTTGGCCACCCCCCGTCATTCCCACCATCACGCCGTGTCCATAGGGGCATGTAACTGTACTTTCTAACAAAGAGCTTCTGGCATGTTCCTCGGGCTCGCTCTGTCACTCCTCTCCTACGAACGCACCAGCGTTTGTCAAGCCGATGTCGAGTGTGCCCTGGCTGTGGCCATGGCTCTGTCCCAGCCCAGCAGCTGAGCTAAGTGTATTTTTCAACTTTTTCCATGCAATTTTGACATCCTTGCGCATTGGGGCAAGATTTATGCCAGCATCTATTTCACGCTTGCTTACACATCCAAAGAGCAAAAGGATTGATTGTAGGTGGCCCTGGTCACATTGGTGATCAGAGGCATAGGACTAAAAACACCATGCCAGGTTTTTTTTCAGGTGCTTTCTCAGTTTTAGGTAGAAGACTTGAGATCATCAGCTAACTCAGCACCATGCAACTGCCTGCCACTGATGGCACTGAGCGTATAGATTTTCGGTAAACTCTTTATTAAATGCAGTATATAGGGATATGTGAAAGCTTGAGTGGTTATGTTTGCACTTTGCTCTTTTGCTATAAATACTCCTGTGAAAGAACAGGAATTGTAAAATTCAGGGGAAATACAGACTCTGCTGTAGTAGAATGAAAAAGGAGAAATGAGACCATCTGTATCCACAGCTGCTTGGGGAAACCCACGGAGGCAGCATGGTGGGGTGGTACGGTGATGTGGTGTGGCAGGGAGGGCGGCACAGCCATGCCGCACCACATCACCGTGCCGCCCCTCTCTTCTATATCAAGGGAACACAATACCACTCCAGAATGGGTATTTATTCTTTTTTCCCCCATAAATTAATCATCCAGCTTGTTATTTGTGTTTTTTCTCTGTATTTTTCTAATTTGACTCTTTAATGCTGTGTTGCATTAAAGGGAGAAGGGCTGTTTGGTGTCTTGGAGACCTGACTCTTGCTAAAATAGACCCTTGCTAAAATATTTCTGTTTTTTCTATGCTCCCAGTTTATCATCACTCGTTTCCCTTGGCCTCCTGGAGCTGGTGAGCTGCAGAGGCTGGACTCGCTGCTGCTGCACTGGTGCATTGCTGGGTGTTTCCATGGGAGGGGTGGTGATGGGGTTGGTTGGAATGGGAATGGCCTGGTGCAGGTGTGACCGGTACCCCCTGCTCCTGACCCCTCCTAATCTGCCAAGGATCCCCGAAAGAACCTGGCTGTCCCCATAGTGTTGGGTGACAGCAGGACAGGTCTTCTGCAGCCCCCAGGTGGGATGGCTGGGATGTGCCTACCGAGACCCTCAAGTGTGCTTGCAGGTAGTATTTAAATCTTGTCTCGGGTAGGACCTGTTCATATCAAACCCATGGGGCTAAAAGGGGGAAAAAAGGAGATCTCACAAGATCTGCTCACAGTTCTCGGCTGGGCATCGGGGGGTTTTTATTTGGATGAGCATGGCTGCAGGGCTGAGAGCTGCAGGGCTGAGAGCTGCAGGACACCTTGGCCCTGGAGCAGGGACAGAAGCTAGGTGTTCCTTACTTAAAAAAAAAAAAAATTAGATTTATTAAAGACCCTTAGTAAAGCCTTGGTTCTGTTGGGGGAAGACGATTTTTTTTTTCTTTTTTTTCTTACTTTCCACATCCTTTATCCCAGGGCAATCCTGACCCATCCCTCATTTGGCTTAGCTCAGTGTGCCAGGTGCAGGCCCGTCATCCCCATCCCCAAAGCGCAGGTGTCCCTCCCCAGGACCATCCCCTGGGGGCTGCGGTCCCCTGTGCAAGGCGCAGCCATTTGCCGGGGAGCCGGCAGGCCAGCTGGGCTGCTTCTCACGCTGCGCTTTGCCAAAAACGATCAGATTTTTGCTTGAACTTGTCACTCTCGTCTTGATGGGTTTTGGTTCTGAGGCTGCAGTGCAATTAAGCCCCAAACCAGCGCCCATTTTAAATGAAGGGTGCAGCAATAGGAGGGCAGAGCAGGATCTCAAGTCCAGCTCTCCAGGCCCTGCTCCGGCATCAGAAGACGTCCCATCGCCGCGTGCAGCTGCCATTTACTCCTCCTTTTGTCTGGTTATCGGAATTAACATCCTTCCCGGTATGTGTTGTACACCCTTCCCGCCTCTCCTGGCACCCTTCCTGCCTTTCCAGCAGCCAGTGCTTCCCTGGTGGGTGGGCGCTGCTGGGCTCCCCGCCGGCTTTGCCGTTTCTGGCTGCGGCTGCTCGGGGAGTCGGGGCCCCTCTCGCCTGGGTGTTTTTGGGAGGGCTTGGCATGTGGCCAGACAGGACCCCCCTCCTTGGAGTTGGCTGGTTTGGGGGGAAAAAAAGAGGGTTTGGGTGCATGGGTGCGTGGGTGTGGGCTGGGCCATGTGCCCCTGGGGCCACCCGTGGGTCCTGGCCAGGCAGTTTGTAGCGTGGAGAAGCCGGGAGTTCAGGGGGGTTCTGCTCAAGGTCAAGCTCAGTGAAATTGCAAATGTTTGCAATTAATTTTTATTCCAAAAATGTGATTGATCCACCCACCCTCTGTTACACACTTAGGGAAGAGCAACAGAGAGTCCGGTGTACAACAGCAAAGGAGGGTAAAAGATTCCCGGAGCTGGATTTGCATGTGTTAGGTGTGGTTAAACTTTCTCTTCAATATCTTACATTTGTGCTGCTAAAGTAACTTGCAACAGAAAGAGGATTTAAATACAAATGGAGGTGAGAACCAGTGGATCAGTTCCTGGGAGTGTATTTGCTGTTGAAATGCTGATGCTGAATACATGCCATAGTAATGAAGCTAAAAACACTATGTTCAGAAAACTTCCATTTTGTGCAGCTACTGTGTCTGAGCCTGACACAACCTCCTTGTTGGTGGCTGCTGGGGCTCCCCATGTTTTTTCCTCGGGCCCATGCTGTGGTGAGCAGCGAGTGCAACTCCTGCGCAAGGCGTCTGTGGTCAGGAGCCCCTTCATGCCGCCATGGGCCGATGGCGGTGCTGCTCCTGCGCAGTCTCGCTCCCGCAGCCGTCCCATGTCCCCAGGGGCCGAGGACCGTGCCTGCCCGGTCCCGAGCTACGTGCCAGACACGGCACGAGGCTGCTACGGGGCGGGTGACGTGGCCTTGCAGCACCGCGCGGGATGGGGACGGGCGGCCTTGTGCCGGAGCGTGCTGTCCCGTGCATCTGGGGAGCGGGAGAACTGGTCTGGCCTCACCACCTGGCAGGGCCGGCACCTGCCAGAGGCAGCGGAGCACCCATCCTGCTGGGGCTGGGGACAAGGTGACCCCCCGCTGCCACTGCTGGGGTGCACATGAGGGCTGAGGCGGCATCCGAGCCTGGTACCGCGAGGCAGCGCGCCAGGGTGCGGCACAGACGTGCAATTAGGGAAGCCCCGATGTAGGTCACTGGCGTCTCTGCGGCCTCCCCCAGGCACCGCAGCGGTGGGAGCATGGGCGGCACAGGGCTCTTGCCGGCAGCAAGCAGCGTGGGTGTGAGGGAGGCTGTTGTTCTGCTCTCTTGGGGCCTGGAGAGATTTCTGCCACAAGGAGTACAGCTTTTTGTGGGCCAGTGTAATTAAGAGAGGAGCCCGGCACAGAAACCCCCTAACCCCAGGGGGCACAGGCAGCGCTGGGGGTGCACAGGGAACAAACCCAGGAGGGTTTGCAGCAGTCGGTGGTGCAACACTTGGATTGACACCTTCCCAGGAAAGGAAACATCAGGTCAAGTTTTCCTCCTACAAGGAAGGCATCAGGTTTCCCCACCTTCCAAGAAGACTCAGGCTCTGCAGGAATGTCAGAGCCTCAAAAATGCTTTTTTTTTTTTTTTTAAAAATTCTGTTCAAGAAAAATAACATTTCCAACATTTCCTGCAGCACATCAGCTGCTTTTTCATTTAATGGCATGGCAGGAGCTAGGAATAAACCCGCACAGGACCAGTGCAACAGGACCAGTGCAACAGGACCTTGCCTGTGGCCAGAACAAGGAAGCAGCTGCCAAATGAGCCCTTTTGACTGTACACTAATGAACAGGGTAAGAAAAGAACACCCAGTACGAAGGGCTGGAGTTTAAACTTTATTTCAAAAAAAAACCGAAACAAAAACCCAAAAAACAAAATACTACCCAATTTCAAACAATTATATTAACGTAGCTGCTTTTAACAGCCAACTGTTAAAAGACATGTGGTTGCAGACCAACTGCTTAAGGGCATTCTGGTTCTCAAACCTCAGAGTATAAATAATTTTTTCATCAATATCATAAAATAACTTATTAATATCTTAGCATAAAAACTTGAGAATTAACATCCCAAAAATACAATAAAATTGTTTGTAAAATGTTTCGATTAACCTTTCTGCTCTGTAAGGTATTTAAACCAGAAACTCTAAGTTGCACTTTAAAAAACCGTGAAGGGTGTTGGGTGTTTTCTGTGAGTAACCTGTGTGGCACCCCAGGCAGGGCTCATTCCTCCAGCAACACAGGCGCTGCTCTTCCCTTGGCTTCCACACTCATCCCCGTTGCTGCGGAGTCACTTTTCTTCAGTCCCACACAAGATGCAGTTCAACTTCAGCCTACACCCTTGACATCAGTTTTATCTTTTTTTTTGTTGTTGTTGTTGGGTTTTTTCCCCTCCCCCCTCCCCTGTAATCCTTGTGCCAGGGCAGGGAGTTACTTCCTGAGCAACTGCTAAAAGTATTGCAAAACTTCAGTGCAATTCGGTTCAGTTCGTTTTCATCCCGGCGCGGTCACCGCTCGGGGAGGTTAATCACTGGCACCCACTGATCCGTGTAGCGACTCTCCCGGCAGAAGCACATCAGCTGACTCAGCGCTGGATCCTTCCACTGCGAGGCATGGGGGTTCTGGAAAGAGAGGAGAGAGGGGGGAGCGTTGTAACAGAGAAGCAAAAACAACCCCCACAGAAAGAAAGAAAAAAAAAAAGCACAGCAGAAAACGCAGGAGCATGAATCATCTTAAATTGCCGCTAAGGCAAACAAACAAACTAACCCCAGAACCACGCGAGGAGATTTGCAGCCTTGGACTCCAGGGCAGAGTGGGAAAAGGAAAAAGAAGGGGGGGAAGGGACAAAGTTTCCTCCGGGCCGCTGCAGGTCCCGTGGCACCCCCTCCGTGCCGGCCCGCTCGCTGGACGCGGGTCCGAGCCCCGGCGCGGGCCGCCGCCGCCGCCGTGCCCAGGCGCGGTCAGTTCCGGTTTTACCAAATGACATTTTGAAACTGCGCTCGATCCCAGGCTTTGCAGGATAAAAGACGTGCTCTGCACATTCATCACTGCTTACTGGAAAGACGAGTTACGCCTTACAGCCGGGCTGCCGCAGCGCGCCGGCTGCCCGCTTCGGGGGGAGCTGCCCCGCGCCGGGCTGTCCCTCCGCGGCCCGCGGGGGACGGGGGGCGGCCGGGGCCGCCGGCTCCAGGCCTACGAGCGCGTCCTCGTCCGCTCGCAGCGCGACGCGAGGCGCAGGGAAACCCAGGGCAACGCTTCTCGGCCCCGGCTCACCGTGACGAGGACGCAGTGGAGGTCGGCGGGCGGCTCGGGGCCGGCGGCGGGCAGCAGGAGCTGGGCCAGCCGCGCCGGGTTGCTGACGCGCAGGATGTTGATGTCGTTCTCGCAGCAGAAGGCCTGGATCAACGTGAAGTGGATCTGCAGAGCCGCGTCCCCCGCCTCCTCCTCGTCGGCCGCCAGCAGGCACAGCACCACGTTGTCCGGGTCCCTGCGGGGACAGCCGCGGTCACCGGCGGGCAGTGGGGAACACCGGGGGACGGGGGGGCAGCGGGGGTGGGGTGGTGTCACTCACACGTTGAGCAGCTTGGCTGCCTCGTAGACACCGAGGGTGAGGCTCCGCTGGCTCAGCGCCTTGCTCAGCACCTCCTCCAGCGCGTCCCCCGCCTGCTCCATCCTGCCGCCGGGACAAGCACAGACAGGCCTCCGTCACCCGGGGCCGACACCCCTCCGCGCCCCCGCGCCCCGGTACCCGTACCGTACCTCCCGGCGGTGCGGTGGTCCCCAGGCAGCTCCTCCAGAGTCATAGTGCAGCCGCGGGGAGGTGCCGCCGCCGCTGCAGCCGCCGTCGCCGCCGCCCACCCCGCTCCCTCCGCGCCACCGCCGCCTCTGCGGCACAAAGGCGCCCCCCGGGCGTTATCCGACCCGCGCCCGGCCAACCCGCGCCGGCCAGATTTGCATACTTCCCTCCCATTGGTTCATGCAAATGAGGTCGCTCCCCCTTCGCCGCCGAGACCGGCCCGCCTGACCCCGCGCCCGCGCCGCGCCTGCCGGCCGGGCCGCCACGGGAACCGGCGGGGCGGCGGCTGCTGATTGGCCAAGGGACGGGAGGGAGGGGCGTGGCCTGTGGAGGGGGCGGGGCGGGGGGTGCGGGCAGCACGCGCCGCGGGGCGGTGGAGCGCGGCCGCTGCAGGCAGCGCGTGCGCGGGGGGCGCCGGTTCCCCCCGCAGGAACGGGCAGGCGCCGCTGCCGGGGCGAGCTGGGGCGGAGCGGGCAAGGGCCGGGCTCGGCGGGGCCGGGCCGGCCGCCGGCTGCGTGCGGCGGTGACACGGATTCGCTCCCAAAAGCGTAAAAAGCTGAAATACAGGCGCGAGCCCTGGCTGAGCGTGCGGCCGGCCGTGCCCCCCGCCCTGCGGTGCTGGGGAGCAAAGCTGGGCCGCGGGCCGGTGCGGCAGCCCGGGAGCCGTGCGACGGGCAGCGCCTGTGCGGAGCGAATGCACCGTTTTAAAGGCCTCGCCTGTGTTTTATGTTCCTAGGCCAGGCCGAGCCCCAGGCCTCCGGCTCAGTGACGCGAAGTTTGCCTGCTCCTGCTGCGACGCGGGTGCTTCGCTGCCCGCCATTTCCGTTGCCTGAGTCAGCGGCAGGCGTCGCCGGTTTATGGTGATACCTGGAGATAACAGGGAGCACAGGCCGTACCCTCGGAGAGAAGCCGTGGGAGCAGCGCCAGGTCGTGCGTAAGCTAGGGCCAGGTACGTCCTCGCCACAGAGGTCGTGCATTTCACTCTGGCTTTGCGGTCAGCAGCATGGGGCAGAGCTTGGCCTGGCAAAGCTGCAAATGTCTTTCTGTACTGGGGCATTGTCAGAGCAGCCTGGCGCTGTCAGCTGTCAGGCCTCCAAAGACCACACGTTTCCCTTTAAATTCACAGTTAGAATGAAGTTGTCCGTCTTCCCTGCAACCACAAAGAGTGCACTCTTGCTGTTCCCCTTCCAGTGAACGCCAGCACGCTCAGGAAATAACCTCACCAGCTCTTTAAAACCTCAGCACACAATATTGTGAAATATCTGGTACAGTCTGTAGCACTGGCAGTGGTGAAAGCAAACAATATTTTGACGCACGGTTTTCACCAGAAATGTGATACAGCAATCCCTCGGCATAATGTTAGGAGCAGCATTTTGCAGTTCAGGACAGGGCTGACGTAGCTGCATTCATGCCAAGAGTCAACTGGGGAGGTGAGAGGGACCCGCAGGCTGCAGACAGCGCCTGTCCAGAGTTGCACAATGTGATTTAGCCCACAGCCCTGGAGAGCATCTGCAATGCTGGGGACACAAGCAGGGGGGCCGCTGCCCCCGCGTGCCACCGTCCTTCCAGGAACTCACGGTTTCCCTCACGCAGGCTCCAGCTTTCACGTCTGCGGCGTCTCCCGGGACATGGTTTCTGCTCCATGCATCTGCTGTGATATCTTTTGTTGGTTTTGAATTAGCTCCTCCTCGTCCTGCATGGAGGAGGTCAGAAGCAGGGGGAGCAGAGACCTTTCCATCAGATCCCTGCCGGGGGTGGGGATTACCCCAAGCCTTGACTTAGAGGACACCCCACTGCCTCTTGTACTATTCGGGACACCGGTGTCAGACCCAGAGGAGGCAAATAAGGCAGCAGAGTCTTGAAATACATGCTCTGTGTGTAGTAAACAGTGTAGTTTCACTTCCAGCCTCGCTGGCTGGGAAAGGTAGGGCGGCCTGTTGCGAAACCCCAAACTTTGGAGGCAGCTTCAGCAGCTCTGGCCTCCAGCTCACAGGTTAGCCGGGGCTGGCACAGCGCGTGCTCTCCGCTCAGATCAGCGCCGCAGCTGCCGCTGTGTTTGGTACGGCGCGAGGTCCCGCGTGCAGGTGATGTTGATGCCCGGCTGTTGGGTACCCACATCGCCCTCCTGCGCGGGCCAACGCCGCAGAGTGTGCAGCCCAACGGCCGCGCAGGGCGCTGCCTGCACCTCAGGCTGGGTGGGCGGCAGCAGCGCAGTGACCGGCACCTTTCCCCATGTGAGCAGTAAGGAAAGGCAAGCAGCAGCTCCGGCGCGCAGCTGGTATGTCTGACAGCTGCAGCTCAGCATGCATCCTTCTGCTGTAAGGAGTGATCTGTTCCCTCTCTCCAGTTTGTCTTCTGCTAGGCCACATTATAATTTGCTGGTGAGTCACAGGCATTGCAGCCTGTGTTAATACGTGCAAGAAATACCTTTCCTGAGCACAGTCTGAAGCCTGCGATAGTCCAAAGTTACAGAGTTATCCTGACCTACCGCACCAGCAGCGGGGACGGTGGCATTTCAGCAGAGCCACCAGCGCACCAGGCCGTGCTTCGCCAGCTGGCAGGCTCCTGCCCCAGAGCCTGTGCATGCTGACCAAAGGCATAATGTGTTGCTGGTGGCAGTGATGTTGCAAATGACGCCTGCCAATGCTTGCACCTGCAAATATCCCTGACTGGGGGAGCCGTGCTGGACTCCTCTCGACCGCTGCTACGGTGGAGCAATGCTTCATGTCGGCCAGAGCCATAAGACTGCTCTGCAGCTGGGTGCTCAAGCTTGCTCTTCTGATGCTGACTTAGCTAAACCGTGGGTGTTTGAGCCCGGTGGGGGAGACCTACTCCCCCAGCCCCCCCAGGCCAGCTGGCTGCCAGGGGGTGGGCAGCATCTCGCCCTAGCCAGCCCCTCAGGGTTTCCAAGTGCGGGGTTGAACTTGGGATTTCTCCGGGAACTTACTTTTGCTGCCATATGGCCTGTCTCAGCCTGGGAGACCTCCAGGGAGGATTTCTTCTAATGGGGGCTGTGTCAAAGATCATGCTTTCTCAGCTGTCACACCTAAAAGCTTCCATCCTCCCGTGGTGAGTGCCAAAACGCTTGCCCAACCTGGGCTGTGAGCTGGCACGGTCCCACTGGCTCCAGCAGACTGGGGCTGCAGACGGGACCCTTGGTGGTCCCTCGCGGAGCTTTTGGCAGCGTGTACTTTAAAGGTTTGCTTGTGTTAGCATTTTCCTTCGGCTCGTAAACAGCAGCAGCCGCTTTTCCAAGGCGGTGTTTGCTGAAGCGTGGTGCAGCGTGCCAGTGAGTGCAGCTGAGCGATGCAGAGCAGCATTCAATATGCTGCTTGCAGAATCACTTAATTAGCCATTTGGAAAACAAGATCTGGATATGAAACTGTTTTCCGTAGCAGAATATAGAGAGTGGTTTGAGTAGCCCCTCAGTTGCACTGGCTCTGGCAAGGAAAGCTTCCAAAAGTTTGCATATGTTCCCCCAGCTCAGCGCTCGATGCCCATTGTCCTGCCACTGCAGCCCTGATGAGATACAACGCGACTTAATGAAGCCCATGGCATCAGGAGAAAGGGAAAAAAGCCTCTTTTGCATCAGGTAGAGGGGTGGCAGATGGCAGAACCACAGCAAAACAGGTGGAAGCATTGTGTGGTGACCCTCCGAATTAAGTTCGGTTAATTTGCTGTATCTCTATTAGCAACTAAAGTCTCCGGCTTCACTGCGAGATCTAATTGTATCTCACAGGCAGTCTGGCCGCGCAGCCCCATCTGTGGCCGGCCGCAGAGCTAAATCTGTCTTGAAGGCAACTGAAAAGCAGCTGAAGCCTCTTTTCTCTGTCCTCAGTAGCAGCAGCTCCCTGACCCGCACTAGTAATGACGGCAGGCGAGGCTCTAAAACTGCATTTTCCCTGCAGGTTTCCCAGCTGGAAGCAGTTTTCCTTCCCTCACTTTGCCCAGAGAAGCAGGAAAGATGCCTGGGAGGCACATGGGTCCCTCCTGCTTGGCAGTGAGGAGAGAGAAAGTGGCTGTGCTGGGGATGCACCATGGCTGCCGTCCTGGGGAGCCCGGGATGGAGTCAGACCCACAGTTGTCCCTCCGCCGGGTCCCAGCTGGCAGCTGCTGCTAAACCTTCCTTTCATCGCCTGCCAAAAAGCGTCTGGGGCGTTTTGCTCCCCCCCCCGCCCTTTCATCCTGACTTTCATAATTCGCCAGGCTGATGCTTGCAATCCCCTCCGCATTCAGCATCACAGAGACGGGGGGCCCAAGGAGCTGTGTCAGGCTCAGCCAGGGGGGGCTCGGCTCTTCCCCCCCATGCTGACAGACCCTCGGCCCCAAATGTTAGCTGGGGCCATGGATTTTAGCTACTTGGTGGTTCGAGGCAGGTTGGAGAGCTCTGGGTTAACATGCAGGGATTTAGGAGATGGCCACTCGAGTCCTGCCTGCAGTTCAGTGGGTGCTGCCGCCACAGGAGGACATTCTCAGCCAGCCAGAAACATGTTTCCTGCACGTAAGAGCACCAAGTTGTTTAATTTAAGTTTTTGGGAATGAGACCAAACATCAAACGGTGTCAGTGAGAGTGACTAAGCCTCGTCCCTGCCGAAGGGGCCGGCAGCTGGCCAAGGCCCTTCCCGGGGCGCTGCGGGGGGCTGCCCACCAGGTGGTCCTGGCCACCACTGCTGCTCCTACACCATGAGCCCCACAGCACAGTGCCAGGGGCCTTTCAGCTCCCTTTTCCCTCAGCTCCGTGCTGTCCCCATGCTCATGTGGCCCTGTTCCCATTTTCAGCGATCTGCTCCCTCAATCTCCTGCCTTGCTCTGTCCCATGTGGGACCTTTCACCAGCTCTGCTGATGCCCCGGCCATCCTGTTGCTACGTGAAGGTCCCAGGTCTGGCCCTTTGCTCAGCGCTGCAGAAACGCACTGCCTGCGCTGCTGAGCAGGACAGCACCCCAGCAACGCTCGTGTGGTGGGGCCATGTGTTCCGGGCTAGCGTTTTCACTCCCCTTTCAATCTGCTGGATAACAAGGGCAGCGATCGCCTTTGCAAAGCAAACGCCAGCTTGCACATTCCCCAGGGTGGCCTCTGGTCCAACAGTCACTGCATTTTCCCAGCAGCACCTGGTCCCGTGTTGCTGAGCCGACCCCAGCTCCCCGGCTGGCCCTGCTGTTTCCAGCCAGCGCAGACAGCAGCGCCCACATTCACCTTCCTAGGCCAGGGCATCCCTGCCTGCACTGCCCTGGACCCCTGCGGGAGCAGAGCCCACAGCCTCCAATGCTCGGCAAACTTCGGCACACTTGGCTTTGCCTCCCTGCAGAGCAGAGCAGGAGCCCGGGCTCGTCCGCGGTCTGTGGGACCTGGCTTCCCTGTACACTGTCAGTGCATGCTCCTTGCTTGGGCACAGAGCACTGTGTCCCCAGAGAGCGCTGGCAGCAAAGCAACGGCAGATGTGGGGGCCACAGGATGGGGCCATGGACAAAGCCTGCACCCCACGCAGGACTGAGCCCAGCCGTGGCAGGGTTAGGGGCTCTGGGTAACCTGCTGGCAGGCAGCCCGTGCCCTGGCAGCATGCCCACGAGGCACTAAAACCACCAAAAAAGCAAAACCAGCAATCAGAGCTTGGTGAAGGGCAGGCAGGCACACCTCCCCATGGGGGCACAGGAGCTCCAAAGCCACCTTGGGGGGTGGGACCCCTGTGTATATGAGACAAAAAAATCATTTTTCCTGTTTTCTTTGGAGGAGTTTCTCCATCCCTGATGGAAATAAAAGCGGGGTTCAGCTGAAGCAATCCCTGCTGGCATTCGGGGTTTGACTTTGGCCGGTGCCTGGGAGTGCACAGGGCAGCCAGGAAGCGCAGCCCCGGCTTGGTTTGGCTCCAGAGCCAGGCACCGCGCCAGCGGCTTTCCTAACCGCCCAGGTCACAGGAGCCCGGCCGAGAGCCCGGCTCGGTGGCACTTCCCAGGTGGTGCAGAGGAGGGACAGAACTTTCCTGGCAGAGGCATTTGCCTTTCCCAGCAGATGCGGGGAGCAGCCTGCGCCAAGCCATAGCCATGCCCCCTCCCCACAGCCGTGGGGTCGGGTTGTGCAGATGTAGGTGGCAGAGGCCAACTGTCCCCAAAATCCCAACTGCCGGCCCCAGAAGACCGGGTGCGGGTTCAGGAAGAAAGGGGTGCTGGCAATTTTATACTAAACTAAGCTGACTGGTCTGGTATGAGGTGTTTCTTATAGTGCTGGGCTCCCTGCACCAAAAGCAAACAATTGCAGCCCTGGCTTTCATCGGTGGAGGTGGAAACTGCGAGCGAGGACAGCAGCGAGAGGACAGCAGTGAAGGGGCTGGGGGCAAACGCTGGCTGTCCCCCTGCGACCCCATCTGCATGCATGAAAGGAGAAAAGTTGGGGTGCATGACCCCACATTCAGGATAATGCTGCCTGCTGCCCTTTGCACAGCAGGGCTGGCGGTGGACTCCTGACCTGGGGGTTACCTCTCCCAAAGGCGGGGGTGCAGGGATCTGGGATGTGTTTATCTGACCCCAGTTTGCCAGCGCTCAGCACATTCCTGCTGTCCTCTGCGGTGCTGAAGCATCGCTGAAAGGGATTCGGGTCTCACCGGCCATGGCACACTGGGGTTTGGCAGCAGGCTGCTGTGCTGAGCGGGCTGCGGGAACCAGCTGGGTTTGTGCAAAATAAAGGACCCACTTCCCATCAGCAGATGTTTTCACCTGCAGCCAAAAGCCTGTGCTGCTGACGGCTCCTGCTGCCCCAGCTGTGCCCCATCCACGGCAGCATCCCAGCTGCCCCTCTTGCTGAGAAAATGAGGTTTTGGGCTGCGCAGGGAACAGCGAGTGGGCTGGGAGCCGTGTTTGGTTTGGACTGCTTTGAACACTGCTTTGAACACTGCAATAAAAAAGCAGCGCCTTTGGTTGGTGCTGCAGGAAAGCCTGCATGGGGCTGGGAGAGGCATGCAGGCAGCCTGCGCCAGGGCAGCGTGCCTTCCCACACCAGGCACCGGACAAAACGCTGAAACCCGGAGTGGTGCTGCTGGCTGTGCCCCTCGAGCTGGGGTGGTTTTATTCACCCAGGCCTGAATTTTTATTGCAGAGACCCAGTGATTTTTGGGACAGCAGGAACCCTGCAAATAGGGAACACAAGTGGGAGCCCTGGCAGTGCTTCACCCTTGTTCCACCACCCTGGGTAGCTGCTTGAATGTCTTTTTCTTCCTCAGCAGAAGTCCGGCAGCCCATGGCTGTGCTGCCTCAGCAAGCCTCTGCCCTGCTGCCGGCTGCAGGCAGTTAAGGCTCAAGCAGCTCCTGGTACCTGTTAATTCAGGACAGCAGAAACCAGTGCTGCTCCATGAAACCTGAAACGTGCCGGAGAGGGCTGCTGCTGCCCCTGGCAGTGATGTTCCCTCTGCCTGCACCTGCCCACTGCCATCCCTGGCCCTAGATGCATCCCTACATCCCTTCTCTCTGGAAAAGGAAGGCATTTTCCCCACGCTGCGCTCATCTGCCTTTGCAGATGCCCCCACAACCCAGGTCTGTGCCGGAGCTGTGGCCAGGGGACCCAGCGGCCTGGGCTGCGGTGCCGGCAGGCCCGGCACACGCAGCGGCATTGGGCGCTTGCGAGAGCCCTGCTGCCTGGCCCGGAGCCAAAGCCCCGCCAGCACCGGGCGAAGTCCAGGAGCCAGGACACCCCCTCACCGCCCGCGGCGCCACTCCCCAGATAAACCTGCAGTAAGAGGCAAAAACAAACTTTGTACTATTTAATAGCTGTGCGGAATCATAAATAGCCCACGAGCGGCATTTGCATAAGTAAACACTCTCCTGGCCCGCTTGCTTTCTCTGCAAGGAAATTGGCTTCATGTGAAATTGCTGCGGGAGCCACCCTGGCAGGCACCAGCTTCCCCCGGTCCTGCCTCCCACAGGGATGTTTCCCGTTTCCCAAGCACTTTGCTTTCCCCAGTGCCTGCACGAAAGCCCCGGTGCGAGCAGCAGGGAGGGCTGCCCACCCCCCCCGTGCAAAAACAACCCCTGCTACTGAGCACAGTCATGCACATGAAAACAGAGAACTGGTTTTGTTCACCCATTTAGTTACAGTCATCTTTACTGCCGTCCCTGTCAATAGCAGGTAGGTCATTTGGGGACAGGATATGAGTTTATGTTAATTTCATTTAGTTTTGTCTCATATAAAGCACTGAATGGGGAAAGTGTTCAGAAATAAAAAGGGAAGGGACCTTGAAGTGAAGCACCGAGTTTGATGGTCATAGCAGTAACAACTATTGCAGTATATATAAATGAAACCATGACATTTATTTGAAAGCAGATTTAAAAATTCATATAACAGTCAGAAACACAGGAATCTTGTTTTCAAGGACTCTGGAAAAAGTTTTTAAGGGCAATTTTGACCTGCACTGGCAGGGACTCCCTTTGCCCACCCCAGGGTACAACCCCTCCTGCTGCAGCGGTGCCCAGCGCCTTGCTGGGCAGCAAAGCCCTTCGAGTGGTCGTGCCACGCTTGCTTGCCAAAAAACTGCTCGGGTGATTAATGATGCCTGTGGGTGCCGATTAGCTGATTTGCATCACGTCCACATCCCAGTTCCTCCAGCAGCAGCGCTGACAGGGGCGGCAGAGGCCGGTGCCTGCATCACCCTCCCCTGCAACCCCGGCAGAGTCGCGGCGAACCCTGCAGCCCGGCTGGGCGCTGCCGGGGCGAACGCCGACCAAGCCGCAGGCCGATGGTCCTGCACCGAGGAGAGGAGGAGGCGCAGGAGCCGCACGCAGCGGCGCAGGGGCGGGCGCAGCTATGGGGCAGCTCGCAGCCAGGAGCCGGCGGTGCCTTGGCGGTGCCCGCAGCACAAGCCGGTCGTGCGAGGCCGGGGACTTTGCGGCGCTCTGTAGCCGGGCTCCCGGCTGCCGACACCGGCACGCGTGGGCAGAGGCCATGTGGCCAAGGGCGCCCCAAAAAAACAGGAGCAAAACCCACGCTTGGGGAAAAAAATACCCGTTCCTCTGAGCAGCAGGAGCCGGGCCGCCTGCACCCCCCGCCGCCGGCGCCTCTCCCGCGCCCCCTGGCGGCCGCGGCGGGGGGAGCGGGCCGCCCCCGGGCTGCGGGCCCCGCGCCGCCCTGCGGAGCTCAGCACAGGGAATTCCTGGCGCCTGCACCAGAGAAAAAATGTTTAATTTTTTTAAAAAGTAATTTTGCAGCAAGGAAAAAAAATACCCACGGTGCAGCATGTTGCGACAGATAAGTCCAGCCTTTAATGCCTGTCCTGGGGCGCACTGCCGGGGGCTGACCTGCCTTTCGGAGGGGGATGAGGTCGGTGACCCCAGCCGGGTCCCTGCTGGCACTGTGCCAGCCTGGCGGGAGCAGCGGGATTGGGGTGCTGCTGGCTGCCCACACACCTGTGCCGAACCCCCCACCGCAGGGGGCTGCAGGCTGGGAGACACCGACTTCCCGGGGAGGACTTGGGCTGCAAAACCAGAGAAGAAGAAAGGATAAGAAACCTTCCCGCACCAGGCAGGATGGAGGCAGCAGCTGCAGGAGCAGTGGGAGCCAAGTGGGATGGAAGTGGGGACATCCTCGCCTGATGGCATCTCCCCACCAAACCTGTCCCCCAGCACAGGGAGCGGCTGCAGCCCAAGGGGGATGCGGGGCCTCTCTGCCCCCCAGCCCAGAAGCTCTTTAGGAGGAATTAGAGAGGATGAAACAAGCAAAAAAATGCAGCAACACATGCTCCGGGGCATCTGCAATGAGCTGCTTCCTGGCTGGCCTCATGGAACAGCAATGTCCTGCGGGGCAGGAGCAGGGCCCAGGGCTCCCGACTTCCCCAGCTGCAGCCGTGTCACCAAGGACGTGTGGTGCCACCACAGCACCCGCTTCCCTGCCTGCAAAGGCGGGACGAGGAGCTGCCCTCACTTCCTGCGAAGGTGCCCAGGGATGTGAGGACCTGTCCCTGCGGACCCTGCTCCCAGAAGGAACGGATTGTTTCCCAGCTCATGAGCAATGACAAGCGCTCAGAGAGCATCGGGTGCTTGCTTGGAGGATGCTTTCCCAGCCGGCGCAGGGGCACTGCTGCAGAGTGCTTGCAAACAGGGTGACTGCAAACTGACGGCAAATTAGCACTCGTTAACTGAGTTTTAGTATTGCTAGCATTGCAGAACTCCTTTATTTTCCACCAGCAGGCCTTCCTCTGTGCCTCCTGTAGTGTCAGGAATGCTGGATGGTGAGGGCTCAGCCCGGGTGGGTGTTTTGGGTGCAGCGGAGGTACCCCTGGGCAGCTCCGCTGCGGGTCTGGGGCGGCCCATCCTTGTACCTTCACCTCAGCCCAAGAGCTGGGGCTGTAAGAAAAACATGGAATAACCCCAAACTCATGACCCAGTCCCAGGCAAAGGTATGTGCAGCCATCCCCGCTGTGCCGCAGCCCAGGGCTCACCAGCTGGGAATGGCAGTGCTGCCGCCAGGCAGCTCTTCCCAGGGAAGGGATGGGGCAGAGAGCCTGGAGCAGCACCTTTCAGGCCAATCCTTTAACATAAATTTGTAACAAAGGTAATTTTTTTTGTTAAGAAAATATATATAGGGTTTTTTTAATATGCATAATTTTCTAATGAATGGTATAAGGTTTTTTTTAAGAAAGTACATTTTTAAAGAAATCAAATATTTCTGCTACAGGTCCCTGGTGCTGCAACGTTCCCTCATCCTGAAGCAGTCTGGCAGATCAGCCCTGTTCTGCAGTCACTGGGGGAGCCAGGGATGCTCACAGAGGCTGGTCCAGAGCGGTAGCAACAAGCCGTGCTGGTTTTATTTTCATGTATTATGGCAGCTGCCGGCACTTTTTAATTAACTTGAGGATTTTTGCCTCTTTTTCTGCTCAGGAGCAGTCTCCAGGCAGGAGACAGTTTTCTCAGACTGATTTGCAGTTACTCGTGTAATGATTACCCCGCATGCATACATTCAAGTGAAGTGATTTCTAGTGTTGGCGTTACTGTTTGCACTGTGCAGCTCCCTCCTCCTTTGCAGCTGGGCTGGGAGCTGAGCAAATACTGAGTTTTCACAATTTTTCATTTGTTTTTGGGCTGGGGCTTTTCCAGGGGCTGCGGCAGTGTCGGCTCCCGAGCAGTGGCCATGCATCACTGGGAGAAGAGCTGGACTGATGAAATGCCATGTCTCTGCAGCTGAGGCACCCTGGGGCTGTGGGAGGGTGACTTCAGGGTGGCAGCTTGGGCTGTGGTTTCCCATTTTCCATGGAAATCACATTTTGGGTCTGGCCCTTTCTGTCTCTCAGCTGGGTCCCAGGACATGGGAATACCAGGGGAGCTGTCAACACAGAATGGCTGCAGGACGGCATCCCAGGGGTGAAGAGGATGCTCTGGAGGGCTGCTCAGGAGATGGGGAGGGGGCTTGGGTCTAAACTGCTGGAAGAGGGTGAGCTATGAACCAAAAGGCTTCTCTGAAGACTGCATAAAAAGGGATTCCCTTTGGGAAGTGGTTGCACGGCTGTGAGGAGCCTCGGTGGGAGGATCCCTGCCTTAAGGAGGGGATAAGAGCTCGTCAAGGCAGCAGAGGTGGGCCTAGCAGGGCTGGCAGCGGCTCCTGGCGTGGAGCGGGTGCCGTTCCCCACGTAGCCACTCGCGTTGCAGGCAATATGTTAATAACACTTTGTTCTTCAGTTCTTTCATCAGAGGTGCTCAGAGCAATTCACAGGCAGCAGTTGGTGTGTGCAGTACGCCCACAGTGAACACAATCCCCTTTTTTCCCTCTGTTTTCACAGGTGGGGGCTGGCAGCAAGGGGCTGCCTGGGCTGCCAGGCAGGTGCAGTGGGGACTGGGATGTGCTTGGTCCAGCCAAGTCCCTGCCGTGTGGGGTGGGTTGGTGGCTCGAGCAAGTGGGGTGGCTCCATGGCCCTTTGTCACCCAAGTCTGGCCCCTCGCTGCAGGCTGCACAAAATTGCCACTATTTTTGGTCCATTTTTATTATGCCTTTTCAGCCAGGAAAGTAGTGTCTTGGTCTGATTCTTCCTACAGTCCTCCACAGTCTATTTTCAGTGATGTTTGTGGTTATGCATGCTGTGTTGTGGTAGGGTATCCCCACGTGTCCCCTCTGCTCTGGGGACCTGTGCCCCATTATCAGAGCAGGCAGCCCCATGCCGCTGCTTGCTCTTACCACAAATGGGACCTCCACCATGAACAGGACCTCTGCTGCAAATGGGACCTCCACCGTGAACGGGACTTTCACCGCTGGCCCAAGGACTGCGCTTCCCTCAGCACCTTATCTGAGCAGGCAGCCCTGCAGCTCTCTGCTCGTTTGTCTCTTTATCTAAAGCAGCAGCCACAGGGACCCCATGGGACATTAATGCTGGGACAGTCAATGAGCGATGCAACGCAGACAATGAAGCACGCCAGGGTAAACCCACTGCGTTGGGAGGTGTTGGAGGTCTTGCTGCAGGTCCTGGGCTACAGGCTGAGCATCTTTCATTCATCTGATGTGCTGGCATGTGCCCACACCTCAGGAGCCAGGCAGGATGGGTGGGCAGGCAAAGGTTGCACTGCCTGGGCAGGAGCTGAGGGTGCTCGGGATCTCTCAGAAACACAACCTGAGCAATGGCACATCCTCCTTAGGCATTTTTGAGTCCAATACCTTAATGATCGTGTGTGATGGAGAACCAGACCATCAGCACTCTGCTTGTGAGCAGCCTCCTGGGTGCTTCTCCACTAGCCTCACCAGTGGGCCTGGGTGAGGTTCAGCCCCCGTAGTCCCCCTGCACCATCCCTGGGAAGTGAAGGTCTTTGCACCTCAATCCCCCTGGCCGTACATCAGCTACAGGCTCACGCTGGCAGCAGCATTGCTCAGATGGGCTGAGGAAGCACCCCAGCTCCACACTGCACCCCGAGGATGCGCAGTGAGCCTACCCAGGGTGTGCTGCAGCCACGGGGATTTGGGCCCCCAGTGCTGGTTGTGTCAGAAGACCCTTTGCAGGGCAGGAGACTGGGATTAGCCGGAGCAGTGGGGAGACCTCCCAAGCTGTCAGCCATAGCTGAACGTGCAACAACAGCCCCGGGGCTTGTTTGGGCTGCAGAGACCTGCGCAGGTCAGGCAGCCCACACCACTCGTTAGCAGAGAGCTGGGGTAGTTCCTCTGCCTGTAATCACCCTAATGAGTAGTTGTCTTGTCCAGCTGCAGCAGAGGCAATTCTGTGACCTGTTTTCGGTGTGTTTGATCTTGCTTTTCTTGTATTTCCTTGCCCGGGTGAGCCTGCTGCCGCAGCAGGTATGGTCAAGCACGGATGGTCCGAGAGCGCCTGGGACCTGCACGTTGACTGAAGCCAATGTCCTCTGCCTCTCGCTGCCAGCACCCAGAGACTCGGTGCGTGCGCCCTGCTCACCTTCTGCGAATACATACCTCATTAGTGACTGACAGCATCAGCATTAATGGCTCAGGCTAATTACCCAAGCCTGACATCAGGCTGGTGGAAGCGGCAATGCCTTCCACACACTCATAACACGCAAGCTTTGCTGCATGGGAGCTGCTGCTCCTGTGCATCCCCATCTGCCCAGAAATCCATGGAAGTTCTGCAGTTTGCCTCAAGTCCCCAGGACTGTTTGGAGATTCCCCTTGCTGGTTCCCTTTCTGACACCTCTGCAGAGGTTTCATCCCTGGTGAGAGGAGCCAGCAGCCATCAGAGGCAGCTGCAGGGGTGAATCACGGCCGCTTTAATCCCCGCGTCGGTGCCCTGCCCCACAGCGCTTGCCTGCCGCAGCACCACGCAAAAGGGCTCGCCGACGAGCTGGGGTTAACACTGACGCTGAGCCATGCCGCAGCCCGGCCCTCCACCTGCAACATGACGAGGGGCACGGGATCCAACTGTTGCCAATGTGGGATGCTCCCAGAGAGGGATGGCTCTGCTTCTGCTTGCCTGCTATAGGGGATTGTATTTCTTTGCAGGGGTATTTCTGCCTCTCAAGAAAGAGCTAAAATCGCTGCTGAACAACACCCCAGGCATTTCTGGTGCTTGTTTTGCATAAGGACTGCAGGCCTCTGAACCACCACCCTGGTGGCAAGCACAGCGTCTCTTCCCAGCCATCTCCAGGGAAAAGCAGGGAATTACTCACCCCTTTATCCTGCTCCAGATTGGAGGGCAAAGTGACCTCGAAACCTGGCTCTACCAGAGCAAAAAATTAGGGAAATGCCCAGAAATGCAAAAAGTAGAGCAACTCCTTTTTCGAGTAGCGATCTGCATGGATGCAACAGGCTGGCTGCATGGGGGCTGGCGGGTCCCACAGGGGCTCCTCCCCACCCTCCCAGACCCCACAGCTCCCCCACCTGAGAGCACCCACAGCCAGTCCCACGGCCTCTGTCTTCTGCAAGGAGCAGAGAGTCTGCACTGCTGTGTGCCTCACTGCAAAGCCACCCTTGGATGCAACACCTGTCCTTGCTCTGAAGCAGCTGCACAGTGCTGTGCTGTTTGGGAAACTGCAGGACTGAGGGAGCCAGCCCTCTGCACCCCACCATGGGCTGCTGCTGGGGGATGCTTCGGGGGTTCAGGGCTCTGCAGACCCCCTGCCTGCTCCAGGCCACGCATAGGGGACGGTGACTGTGCAGGGACCCCTCTCCACACGGAGGAGCAGCTGATCCCTGGGCATGCATTGCTGTGGGTCAGGGGCCAGCACCGTGCAAGGGCACCCGCGGGAGGAGGATTTGGGGTGCAGAGTGGTGCAGCCCACAGCCTGCCCCAGGCCAGCACAGGAGCTCTCACCCAGGGCTTTCCCTTGGCCTTGTGGCAGCACATGCAGAGCTCGTTTAAATCAAACACAGCAGAACAAATAAGAGCCTCAGCTGACTGCAGTGTGTTGGGGAGTCAGCAATAGTCACCCTGTGTGCTGCACACCCCTGGGGGCCTCTCCTCCCTCCCAGGGGTCCTGCAGGGCTCCGCTCTCCCCAGAACCAAAGCAGGCAAGCAGAAACAGGCAGGGAGAAGCAGGCAGGGCGAGGGGAGCTGGGCGCCCTGCCCCACGTGCAAACAGCCACGGCCATGTGCTGCCTGCGCAGGGTGCTCCCAGGCTGGGCTGCTGGCAGGGAGGGCTTGGCTCAGGCACTGGGGCTGGCACAGCCTGAGCCCAAGTAATTTTTATTTTAAATGCATTTGCAGGGACAAGTAAGAAAAACCAAGCACATGGGCTGGGTTGTGTTTGGGACAAGTCCCTCATGCGGGAAAGCTGGGGAAGTCTGCGAGTGGCAGAGCGTCTGCACACCCAGCAAATCAGTGCGCGGGGTGGCAGGACAAAGGTCCTGGGTTCGTTCATGCTGGTCTCTATTAGAAATTGCTGGTGGCAGGAGGGAGAGCTGCAGGACGGATGTGTGGCATAGCTGGGCTTAGGGTAGTGAGTCTTTTCTAACCCCTTAAGTTGGTGACTTCTTGGGGGGCTGGGGTTTGGAGCATTCTCAGAGTAACCAGGAATGAGCCAGCTGTGGTATTGTTATAAGCTAAAGATGCAGCAAACTGTCATTTTTTAAAATACCCTGATATGGTAGAAATTTCCCTTTTCTGGATTGCTGCATTTCTGTGTCAGCCCAGAAGTACTTCTGCTTACATGAGCGCCTGGAGGTGGTGGACGTGCCTGGGGTTCCTCTGGGTCCTGGGAAGGACCATCCCATGCTTCAGGACAGATCAGCCGGGTGCCGCACTGCAGTGCTGGGGGGTCTGCCGGCACAGCGGGGAGCTTGGCTGAGCTGCCAGCTTGCAGATCTCGCTCCTGCTCCTTGCTCTCCTGCAGCTGGCAGGTGGGAAGCTGTGTTTTCCTTAACTTAGCCCTGCCTTGGCTGTGCCCCAAAATACCCATACACTTGTTCCCTGCCCTGCATTGTGCTCCATAAAACAAAGGAGTCCTTTTTCTTTGTGCAACAGCTGAAATCTGGGCTCTGTGGAGCGACTCTAGCCAGCCCGCAGCTGGCGGAGGGGAAGGAGAGGCCGAGCTGCTGGCTGGGGAGCGAGGTAAGCGGGCAGGCTGAGGATGCTGAGGGTGAGCGCTGCCTCTCCGCAGCCCCAGCGCTGGGCAGAGGTGGCTGCAGGGTGACTCAGAGCAGTCTTGCCTGCTCCTGCTTCACAGCTCGCCCTGCCGTGTCCCTGCGAAGCTGCCGGCTCAGCAGCCCAGCCCAGCTCTCCCATGGCCGCTCTCCACACCCTGCAGGCCGTCCAACTTGGAGCCGGGTGCAAAAACAGGACAGGCTGGTTTTCAGCACGGAGTCGAGCTTGATGCTGGCGGGGCTTGGAGGCAGTGCTGCTGAATGCAGCTTCATCCCCATGGGTGCTTCTCCAGCAGGACTGGGACTGGCCAAAGCTCTCCCAAACAGCCTTGGCAGCAGTGTCAGCATGGGGCACATTAATACTTGTACCCTGGGGGTTTTCAGCACCCTACGGACAATGCCGGTCCAGATTTTGACTGTCCGTCTGTTCTGGATACGTGGCAGCGAGTCAGCTTGCTGCAAAGATGTGCCCTGTTTGCACTGTGTGGCTCTGGACTCAAACTTTGGCCAAACCTGTAACTTCAGGATGCTTGAATCCAAAGGCCCAAGCCCAGCCCCAGCTGCCCACGCTTACAGGCAGGACACAGGCAGGGCAGGACACAGCACCAGGCTTTGCTTGCTGGTACAGGAAGCCACGCCAATGGCTTTGCTCTGAAACCAACATGGGTTGCAGGCTGCTTTGGTTTGTTTTCTAGGGGACGTTCACAGGAGCGGTGCAGCGCTAGAGCATCCAGCATGGGTCCAGCCCTGCCCCTGCGACTGGGGACAGGGGTGGGTTATGGCAGGTATCTGGGCTCCTGTGCGCCTTTGATGTGCGTGAGAATCTCAGCTATCACTGGAGTCCCCAAATGCCTCTCAGGGGTAGTGTAACCCTGCAGGCACCTGAGCCTCCCAGCACCAAAGACTGTGGCTGTGGGTCAGTGTCAGCAGCGAGCCCAGTGCAAGGGGCTGAGCTGCCCTGTTGAAGGCAGTGGAGAAAGTGCAGAGGAAACGTAACTCCTGACACTGGACCTGCTGCTGAAAGCTCAGGAACATGCAACCACGGGCTGCCCTGCTCTCGGCCGCAATCGTGGTTTAACGTATTCCCCTTCCTGCTGGCCACAGGGCTGCAGTGTGAACCCAGCCAGCCTAAAAAAAATAACACGGGGGAAAAAAACCAGCATCTTTGCTTTTTTCCAGCCAGATCGGGGCCCTGATCCAGCCGCCAGTGCAGCCCCACAGGCGGTGTGCTGGCACAGCTGCAGTGACGGCAGCTCGTGGGAGGCGGCAGCAGGCAGAAAGTGGCCGTGTCAGCTGCAGCTGAGATGGGAACCTGCCCGTGGAAGCAGGAGGCAGTTTTAACTAGCAGGGAGGAGCAGTTTTCTGCCCCAGACAGTTACCGGCTGGCCCAGCGGGTTTCACTTTGGCATGGCCCAGTCTTCCCAGCGCTGCTGCACATGGCCGTTGGCCATTTCGCTAAGGCACCTTAGCTTTTTCCCCCCTCTAATTTTGCCCGGTAGTAACCCTGAGAAGAGCTGCTGGGAGCACCTGGGCAGGAGCATTGCTAACTCCATTATTTAACCCGTAGCGGTGGCTCCCCTCAGCCCCGCAGCACCCAGACCCTGGCATCTCTGCGCTCTGCTGAGCCTTTTAGGAAGGGAAAACATTTTTTTCTCCTCTTCCTTCTCTGTCTTTTCAGATTAGGAAGGCAGCAAAGCCCCCTCTCCTCCGGCGTTGGTCCTGAGGGAGCTGTTTGATCGCGGCAGCTGAGGTGGCTCCTGCACACCCCAGCCCCTCCTGGCACCCCCCTTCCACAGCACCAGGGCCTTGGGAGCCCCGGGAAAGGGGTGGGTAGAGGAGGGCGCATAGAGATAAGCCCCACAGAGGCGATAAAAGCAGTGTTTGGTGTACCTGACCTTCTGCTTTGTAAAGTTCCAGTGCTGGTTTTCCAGGCTAAAAACACCTTTTACCTTGACTGCTGTTAAGGAAGAACAGTTGCTTGGCAGGTTGTTTAGGATTCAGAGGAAGAAAGTTCAGGCAGAGCTCAATTAGTCTGGCTTAATTTACAAGCGAAGTTCTGTGTCTGCATGATTTGCTTCACTTGTCTGTTGCACGTTTTAGTGCACAGAGCAGTACTGGGCTTTTTTATTTTTCAATTCACGTACTTGATGTAGAAGCACTGTTGTTATTCACATGTTTACAGCCCTCCTCATGATGAAACTGCTGGGTTTTCTGCTATAAAAAAAAATATCTAGTGCTATGCTGAAATGAGCAGAATATGTGGGAGGATAAAGCTGTGTGGTGCAGATCGTGTATCTTCTTGTGAGCCCTGCGTGACTTCTCCTGGTCATTCCTGCTGTCCTTCTGCCCAGTGCTATTTAATTCGGGGAGTTCTTCTCATAAAGGATCCATGCGCCACGAATGTGCTGATGCAAACAGCTCAGTGACAAGTGCTCTGTGTTCTTGCTCCCTGCTGTATTCACTGAGATGAGAAAGCACCGGCAAACATTAGGTACCGCTTAGCTAATGCAGTATACTTTATTATTATATTAGTAATGCAATAATAATTAGTAAGGCAAAAATATTATTATTATATTAGTAATGCAATGTAATGCAAAGTAATTGCAAAACTTACAGTTTTAAGTATTCTGCTTGCTATCTTCCACTGACTGACTGCTACTTCAGGCTCCCCAGCACTGATAGGCTTTGCTTATAAAAAGTGCCAGGAATAGGTCATCTGTCACACTTTACTCTGAGCTGTCTTCGTGAAAGCCATGTGATGGCTGTAGAGCATCTCAATTTGAATGGTCGGTATCTTCATGCAGCAAATCGAAAATCCAATGAAAATAATTGCCAGAACAAACTGAACGAGAAGTTGCTAAGTTTCTCTGTGGCATAAAATGATTATGTGATACCTGAATTTTTTCTTACTGGTCAGAAGTCATGGCCATATTTGACTTTATTCAGAAGCAAACATAATATTTTCTGTACAAGAAATCACTGTATTTTGTATGGCCTAGGAAAAGACCCATCTTAAAAAAAACCAAGCAACCTCCTCCTTGTCCGTATATTGTACATTCTGACAGCAAAGTAACACATGCATCTGGAGAAACCCAGAAAAACAGATTTATAAAGGTTCTTAAGTTAAAAATTAGGAAAAACATGTCTTGGGAGTGGAGCAAGGACCCAAACGAATCCTTCTTCCCCTGCCCTCAACTTGCTGCATTTCCTACTCTTGCTTAATAAGCAGGCAGCCGACAGCTGTTGGCAAAGCTTGAAAATAGCGTAAGAGGGTAGCGTGTCAGAAAGCGCTCCATGCCTCTTTTGGTAAGCAGTGCAGGAGCGGCTCCTTAGGTAGGTTATCTATAGGCCGGCTTTGGCCAAGGAGCGTTGCGTGTCCCAGCCATAAATAGCACCAGCAATTTGCTTCTTTGGGTGGTGGAAATGTTGGTTTTACTCCAGTGCGAAATGATAACATGAGTGTCTGCTATGCAGGAGAACTGCATCAGCCTGCCCAGTATTTGATGCCAGCTCCTGGAAGTCTTCTGTGCGTGTTTGAATTACCCCCATGCTGTCTGCTAGCATCTAATGACTGCATCAGCAAGCAGCGTTAATGAGATGAGTGTCCTGAGACTGATGTGTGGGGTTTCAGTGATTTGGAAGCCATAATATAGAGGTTACATCCTTGATTAGAAGCAGAAGTGCCGAGTTAATAGTCCTTGGCTATTTAATTCCCCGGCAATGATCGTCTGTGGTTCAGACCTTCAGGATCAATTGCAGTTCAGCATCGCTGAGCGTGCATGAATGTTTCTCTGGCAGGAAATTTTGCCAACGTTCAGAGAGTAGCAAAGCCCCAGACCTTGCCATCTGTCCTTCCCTCAGCCAGCCACAGCACGATCTCTGTCCTTATCCAGCATGGGCCGAGACGTGAGGAGGCGTGATGCCCCCGTGCAGCAGCCATGCTAGCCAGGAGCCGGGGCACATGCTGTCCCAGCACAAAGGAGAGCTTTGTCAGCAAACTGCAGCGTGAAAAGCAGTTGGGGCCATTTCTCCCTGAAGCTTGGCTGCAGCTGGCTGTGGTTCTCCCGAGCCGCCCCGCGTGGTGGCTGGGATCCCGCCCCTGCCAGCCGTGCTGGAGAGCAATTACCAGCCTCACTTGTCTGCAGTATCTCAGCCCAAACCAAACTGTGAAGACACATTTTGGCCAAGCTTCCTAAGGAAGCAATGTGCGTGCAAAGCTGTCAGCCTCAGCCATCCCCCCAGTCACCTTTGAATTTGTTGGCCAGTGTCAAGCAGATGTAACAGAGCAACAATGATTAGAAAAGCCTTATCTTTTTGTGAGCCCTGTGAAAGAAGGCAGCTGGCTGCAGGGCAGGAACCTGCTAATGCTTCTCCAGAAGGCAAGCGAGGTATCTGGAGGAGCAATGTTCCAGAAGGCAAGCAAGGTATCGGGAGGAGCAATGCTCCTCCAGACTCTGCAAGGTATCGATGAACCCAGTGGGACCCACCTGGAGCTTCCCAGATGTAGGAAGCCAGGCTTTTCAGCTCTGCTGAATTGAAATGTTGTCTTATGGCCAGAAGCGCCTGAAAATCGTGAATTATATTCAGCAGACAACATTGTCATTTGGACTTTTGACCCATGTGGCTGGGCCTCTTTATTACAAACGCCAACATGCAAGCAGGCGGTGTGTGCCAAAGCGCGCGATGGTCCCGAGAAGAGCCGGAGCTTCCTACCATGCACCCTGCAACTCCTGTTTCTTGCTACACAGAATGAATAAGTCTGGTTGTTGGCGATTGTAGTCACATGATGATCAATTTCCCAGTTTATATTGAAATACTTTGAATCTGTTTTGTGTGTGCTTAATTCAAGGTGTGACCCAAAACCTATTATGCCATGTCTACACTTGGAAAATTTTGGAATACTGAATGCTTACAGTATAGCTCAGGGGAGTTGAATATGCACAGTCCTTGCAAAAGCAACAAGAGAGAGATGCTCTGATTTCCCTTTGAGTGAAAAATCCCAAGCCCCAAAGACAGGCAACTGAGAAGTCCATTTCTGTGAGCAAATGTCCTCTTAAAAACAAGAAGCCATCCATGCCATCTGGCAAGCAGCACTCCAGCACTCCAAGTGAGAAACATTTGTAGTTTGTTCATAAAATGCATATGATGCAATGTAGCCTCAGTGCGTGTGACGGGACAGGAGGCTGAAATGGGTTCAAGGCTGTTCCTGAAAACATCTGCCATGTAAATGCAAAGAGTTTTAATTATGTGTTGCTTGGTGGCATTTGATTCATCCCAAAAGCAAAAGGCTTGCTTGAGGAAAATATTTTGAGTTCTGAGGATATAATTTATGGCGATGACTTAAAAATATCCCAAGAACAGGGTGAGCTGCTTGCATGAGTGATGCAGCGCTTCAATCCCCCTTAGATCTAGCCGTGGTACTGCAGGAGAGGCTTCCTCCAAGGCCTCCCAAAAGCAGAACAGAGGTGGCTGTGGTACTGCAGGGAAAGATGATGAAGAACGATAAATGCAACCAAAATAATTTCTGGCTAATCTAGGAGCAACTAAAATGTGGACTTACTTTTCAAAACCAGTTGGTTTGTGGAGTCTCCAATTTATGGGCAATGCACATTCAAGAACTGAACGAATGTAATGATATTAATTTCTAAAGCAATTATTTAAAGTGGTCTAACTTCTCAGAGTAGGCAAGACAAATATTGAAAGTATTATCCTTGCTGAGGATAAACTTAATTATAACAGGGACCAAAAGGTTCTGACAACTTACTTAAAGATATAAACTGTGAGCATAAGAAACGGCGTTTTAGAAGGACATGTCAAATCTGTGCCAGTTAAATATGTTTTAATCTCTCAGTATAATTCCCACTGGCTATAAATAGAACGATAAAGACTAGTTAATGCTGCAAATATTTACCATCTTCACTTGATATTGTCTTCTAATTGTGTATATCTGCTAATTAGATGAGTATAAATGTTAATGAAAGTAGGAAATTTTATTATACATCCAAGATCAAGGTAAATCTGCAAGGTTTTGAAACAGCAAATCTCTTAAACCACTGTTACTGAAGTTGCCTTGAATGACACACACATTTATCTCAGTGTCATGCTTTAAAAAGCAACTTAATGCTAGTGAGAACTGTCAGATTCACGGGTTTTGAATGCAAAAATGCTCTGTATCTTCAGCAGAGCAACATGTCCCTGCGTTAACTCCATCTCTCAACAGAAGGACCGTGTCCACGCTCACGCTCGCCCAGCCTCCGTATGCAAGGTACTTCGAGCATCCGTGGTAACGATCTTCACCACCACGATATAAGAACAATTTTCAAATCAAACACGGTGGCACTGTCACCTTTCCAACCCTCAGCGCACAATGGGGAAGGTGTTTGTCCCCCAGTCTGCACTGGATCTGATGGCGGGTCCAGTGACGGCCATCACCGCGGACAAACCCCGACGAGTCTGCGCGCAGCACTGGCTCCCACGTGGCCGTCCCACGGCCACCTGCGAGGGCCTGGGAAACCCAAAATGTCTGTCTGTGATGCCATGCTCCTCAGATTTTTTTTAACCTATTTTTATAAGGCAACAAGATGGTGAGGAAGGGCAGGGATATTCAGTAGTTTCATAAATTAGTGCGTTTACCCGGATACACGCAAGTAAGAAAGCATAAATTCGTGACCGGGTCATGCTTTCACTCAGGCGTATCAGTATGCTCTTAGCAGCTAATTAAAAACTGTAACTTTGTTACAGCCGGCCCGAATTATTTAATCTTTAAATAAGCGCTACGCATACCCCAGTGGTTTGTTGCACTGTAACGGTGGAATTTGTTAAAAAAAAAAAAAAAGTCTGTGGGTTTTGTTCCACTTTATTTCGCCCGGCAGGCCCTCGGGACGAGCCGCCGGGCCGTTCCGAGCAGGCGGCGACCCCGGCCCGAGCAGCGCCGCTGGCCGGCGCCCGGCTCCGCGGGAGGGCGGGCTGGAACCGGGGCGAATGGCGCCTGCCGCCAGGCACGCACGCCTGGGGTTAAGAAAGAGGCTTGAAAAAAGGGGCTCATCGCGTCAGGACCGATGTCACGGCTGCCGGCAAACCCCTTCCAGGGCCCTCGGCGCCCCCGTGTTGCCCCCGGGGCCCTGGGTCGCGGCCGGCCCCCTCGGGCGGCTGCCGGGCCCACCGGCGCCGAGCGGGCCCAGCGCCGCTCCCCGCCCAGCGCGGCCCCGCCCGGGGCTGCGGCGATGGCGGCGGCGGCAGCGGCAGCGGAGGCCCCGCGCCCCGGCCCCGCCCACCCCGCACACTGGCGGCGCGGGGCATGCCGGGAGCTGTAGTTGGGCGGGCGGCGGCGGACGGCGGCGGGCGCGGGCCGCCTGCCTTTCCCGTCGTGCCCCGCGCGGGGTGAGGTGCCCGGATGTGCCCGGCGCCGGAAGAGAAGCGGGTCTCTTCGGGGCCGGCCATCTTGTGCGGCAGCGAGCAGGGCGCGGGGGCCCGGCAGCATCGGAGGAGGATCCCGCCGACGGGGGCCCATCATGCCCGGACACCTGCAGGAGGGCTTCGGCTGCGTCGTCACCAACCGCTTCGACCAGCTCTTTGATGACGAGTCCGACCCCTTCGAGGTGCTGCGGGCGGCCGAGACCCGGAGGAAAGAGAGCGGCGGCGGCGGCGGGAGCCAGGGGGGCGGCGGGGCCCGCGGCGGCCCGGCGGGAGCCCAGACCAACTCCTCCGGCGGGGCCGGCGGCGGCGGCCCGGGCCAGGCGGGCGCCGGCGGCGGCATCGGCAGCGCAGCCAAGCAGCTGCGCAGGGAGTCCCAGAAGGAGCGCAAGAACCCGCTGCCCCCCTTCGCCGCCTCCGCCGGGGGCGCCGGCGACCGCCGGGAGGAGGGCAGCGGCCAGCCCGGCGCGCCGCTGCGGAAGGAGGGTGAGCGGGGACGCGGGGGGCTACGGCGAGGGAGGGAGCCGAGCGCCGCGGCGCTGCCGGGCCCGGCCCTGCCGAGGGGCCGCCCCCCGCCCCGCGGGGGCCGCGTCCCGCCGCGCACAAAGGAGGCGGCGGGAAGGCGCCGGAGCGCGGCGCGGGGGGCCCGGGGCAGGGCCGAGCCCGCGGCGGCGGCAGCTCCGTGCCCGCGGCGGCGGCCTCGCACCCACGTGGGGGAGCGCATGGCGGGGCCGGCGGGCCGCGGAGGCCGCCCGGGGCACCTGCCTCGAGGGGGCGGCCCGTGAGCGGCGGCGGGCCCGGGCGGCCGGAGCGCGGGGGGGAGCGGCGGCGGCGGCCGTGCACGCCGCGCTGCCCGGCCGCACGTGGCCGCGGGCGGTGTGTCCCCGCCGCCCGGCCCGCGCAAAATGGAGGCGTGCGTGCGTGGGGTGCCCGGTGCTGCCTCGGTGCCGAAGCGTCTGTTCTGGCCTGGCGGGGCACGGCGGAGGGAGGGCGGCCTGAAGGGTGGCGTGAAATAGAAAATCCCAGCAGCGCATCCTAAACTTACATTGTGTTTCGGGTGGCCTGACGTATTTGACAGGGTGTCTGGCAGGCCCCGGGCTCTTCAAAGTCACTGGGTCATTTTTCTAGGGAACGGTGTTGATGGGGATCACGTATACATTTTGGTAACAGGTTGTGCGAATTCTCAGCCGCGTTTGTGTAAACCCATAAGACATTCCACACGGGAAACTTGCTGAAAGAAGAAAACAAAGTATAAATAGGTTAAATGAATACGCTGTGGACAAAGTAATTAGTAGGACACAGCTCTGCATGAAGAGGGATAGATGTTGTGCAGACATGTCGCCCTGTGGCAGGCAGTGCACAAACTTCAGTGCACGTCGAATTGGTCAGAACTCTGATTAAACTGGAATCCTTGAAATGTATCGAAGTGTGGTGACAGCAGTTGGCGTGTGGGTGAGGAAGTAACTTGTTAACTGCAGTTCGAGAGATCTCTTCAGAAACGCGGCCAGTTCAGAGGAGCACAGGGCTGCATGAAAGCATCTTAATACTTTAGCGTTTACTGCAGTGCATATTGCAAAATGGTTCTCCACCACGTTTTATGCTTTTTAAGAAAGAAAATGTTTTAATATACTAGTTGTTTTAGAAAGCGGGCCTCCCAAGTGCTATTTGAAAACATCTTGTGACAAGCTTTGCTTGTGGACCTTTTGTACTTTAAAGCTCGAGTTTTTTCCCTGTGAGCAATGCAATAATTTGTCCCGAGTGGCAATTTACTAAGCCAGTGTCCTCTGGAAATATTAGTCAGATACAGAATTATGGTGTTGTCTCACATGAAGTAAACCTGAAAACATGGGCAGTGTCTTTGGCCAACACAAGAGAACAGAGAGGGTTTTTGGTAGGGCTAGCAGTACGTGTTTACCTCCTGGTTTTCGCATTCATTTTCAAGAACAAGCACTACTTCGCTATGAAAAAAGTATTTCATGGCTTATTATAGCAGTGAAACAGAAAGTCAGGTCTGCTTTTGTAGCGGTGTGTATGGAGCACTGTAGTAAACAAAGTGACTTTCCAGTTTGAAAACTTCTGTTTTTTTGTGTGGGACGGTAGTTCTAACATTATAAAGATGTTGGATGCCGTGGTATCGACAGGGTTTGTATCCTGTGTGAATGTATTGCAGTTTAAAAGTATTCCACTACTCTGTGAAGGTGCAGATTATTTGGCTGCTGAATTACCAGTTCAAAGCTTTGTGATACTAAGAAAAAGAAATAACTTGTATTTTTGGTTAGGCTTCACCAGGAACCAGATTTTTCAGAGTGCAGGGTGCTGAACTCGAAATTCGAAAGACGTGGATTATTCATTCCAGTTCTGCAGCATACCTCCTATGTGACACTGGCCCCTTTGCTTTCCTTGCTGAGCTTTGCCTCTTAAGATGAAATGGTCCTCCTCAGTTTGAGAGTCCTTTTCAAAGTAAATGTTAGTGAGAGCTTAACCCCTGTGTTTCCTCAGGGAGTAAGGATTACTTAGCAAGCAATGCATGTCATGCAAACTTCATGTTAAGTACAACTTGTAAGGTAAGGAAGACATTGTTCATTTGGGTGTGTTGGCTTGGATATCATTACAACTGTAACTTCTTTAGCCCCACCCAAATATGGCATTGCTTGTTAGGCAGGAACTTATTTCTTTAAAAAAAAAAAAAAAAAGAAGAATTAGCAGCTTTTAATTTAAAAGATAGTTCACAATTCTTAAGCCAGCCTTGGTGGTTTGCTTAGTGTTTTTTCCCTAAACATTTTGGCAAGAAAATAGTATAACAAAGGAGTAATGTGTTTTGTCCAGATATTTCTAAAGAAGAGTAAACAGGCCTTTCAGACGAGTGGGGAAAAACCCCTGTATTTAAGATCCTTCAGATGTCTTAGTGAAGAAGATAATGCCCATGGGGAGTTGTTGTTTTTAAAAAAAAAAAAAAATCTTTCAGAAGGCATAGAAAGGCAAAGAAGAATGCTAGCCAGTTCAGTGGCACAGTGTATTCTTAAGCTATTTTAAATGAGCACACAATGAGGTGAGTCTTTGTCAGGGAGCATGTATTGGATTGTGAGTATTGGTGTGGATGAACACATCATTTAATTACTGACCAGTACCTACTGTAATGGGCTGCCTGCTGATTGGCATACAAGTGACACCTCTCTGGGTAAGGGTGGCCCATGTGGGAGAGCACACTCTGCCCCGGGCCGTACTGCTGGCCAAAAAAGTTTCCAAGAGGAGCGCAGTGGGATGAAGCGGCGTGGCTGTCATAGGGACTCGGGTCCAGTGTGGTGACGCTGATTTCGTTTTGGTGTGCATCAGAATAAAAACCACTTGTTTTACCTGAAAAGCACCTTTCAGAGAAGAAGAAAAAAAATCTTGCTTACCTTGATCCTTCTTTGAAAGTTGACCCTATTGTTTTAACACGGATTACTAATGTATTGTGTGCTCAGACAGGTTTTGTTTCCTACAGTATTGTAAGAAAGAGTATACACTTGTACAAAATACAATTTAATTGAAATGCTGCATAAAAATGTGAATAAGAAGAGTCAAATGATCTACAGTGGCTTTTTTATAAAGGCATAGTTTCTCAGATTATCTAGTCAAAAGGCTAGAAGAAAAACTTCAATTCCAGCTTACCTTCAATGTTGTTTTATGGTGTTAGAATCAGTATCTCTGCCAGAGCAGCTCCACATTCCGTTGATGTGTTTTGCCTAATGTTTCAGGGATAAGACGTATTGGCAGGAGGCCTGATCAGCAGCAGCAGCAGCAGCAACAGCAGGGTGAAGGCAAGCCTATTGACAGGAGACCGGAGAGACGACCTCCTCGTGAGCGCCGCTTTGACAAACCTGCTGATGAGAAAGGCGAAGGAGGAGAATTTTCTGTTGATAAGTAAGAATTTTGTCTTGCCTGACAGCTTTCCTAGTTTTGATAGGAAGGGGCTATCCTGTCTTCTGCTACTAAGTTAAAAAAAAAAAGCTGATTGAATCAAAATTAAATGGATTGAATTAAGTTTTTGTCAGGCACAAGAAGAGCATATGTCATGCAGAATATAACACTTTTCTTTCCTTTTCCATGATTTTGTTTACAAACTTGGCTCAAGTTATAGGCTGGGAGTGATCTAACATGAACAGTTCCATTGGTCTAACTGAAAATATGGTTTAAATCAGTGCGATATCCACCATATCTCTCTAAATCTATAGCAAATGGGTCAGGAAAGGAACTCAAGTATAGCTGTTGCCTGCAGGATGAGATTTGTTTGCTGTTACAGCTGTTGCTTAAATCCATGCAGCTGACTTCAAGCCAACAAAAGTTAGTCCATGTAGGTGTTTATACCTTGGCTGCAGTGAATTCAGATCTGGAATTGGTGAAGCCATCTTATGTCTAGGCAAGTTTTAAGGTGTCTTGAGTATCATGTAGCATCCAGAATTCAAGTGTTCTGAAAGTAATGTTCAAATATTAAGTTCTAGTAGCCAAAGTTAAAATCCTTTCAAAAGTAAGTTGGATGAATGTGAGTTAAATTGAAATTGTAGTATCAGCTAGTGATGTAACACAATACAAATGCTAAACTTCGGAATTTGGTGCCAGAAGATGCAAATGAACAGTAATCCTTCCGAGCATTTGTTTCCAGTTTCTAAGATGCAGGCATTATATATTTGGGGTTTTTCAGTGTAATAATTTGGCATTGAAATTAGAGGCTCAACACAGTTACAGTAATTATCAAAGGAAAAGTAAGTAAATAAAATTCTCAAAAGAGAAAAAGAAAACTGTAAAAACCATGCTGTAAATTTTTGGAGGTGAAATATTCAAGTTTGACTGTTCCATGCTAGACCCATTCTTGACCGACCTATGCGTGGACGTGGTGGACTTGGAAGAGGACGTGGACGTGGACGTGGAATGGGCAGAGGAGACGGGTTTGACTCTCGTGGCAAACGTGAATTTGACAGACATAGTGGCAGCGATAGATCGTAAGTCTTTAACTTTTTCTATTGTGTTTGGTTTTTTTACTATTTTTACAATTAAAACACAATTTAAAATTTGCCTTTGAATTTCTGTATCTGGACACTATAATGTTAACTCAGTTTTGTTAGTTCTGTTTCACATTCACATTTCAGCGGCCTAAAGCATGAGGACAAGCGTGGTGGCAGTGGATCACACAACTGGGGAACCGTCAAAGACGAGCTAACGTTAGTAATCTGTAATTGCTCAGAAAACTATTAGCAGAATCCTAATTCTTACAGCTTGCAAAATGTAAAGATTTAGCTGCCTTTTTTGCCTTTGATTTTGATAATTTTTGCTACACTATTAAAGCCGCCTTTGCAGAGTTTAGAAAATTAGTGATTTCTTGTAACATAAGAGATGGCTTAACTGTTAAAACCAGAATTTTGGGGAAGTTCGGAATGGGGGGGGGGGTCTTGTGCTGTTTTTTGAACAATTCTTTTACTAAAAATAGAACAATTTAATTTTAACAATTTTTATCAGATTAAGCATGCTTTTTTTTTTTACAAGTATTACATGGAAAACAGTATTTTTAATACCCAAATCCATTTTGTGTCTCAAGGCACAGTGGGAGGCTTTCAGAATGGTTACTAGTAGGTGTTGGGGAAAGCCATTAGGAAGGTGGAAAGCATAGAATTTAAAAGGCACAGAGAGCACTAATTCTTAATGAAATAGTTGTTTTTCAAGAAGAGTGGGTTGTGTAAATCCACTATAGAACTTAGTCATTAATCATATGTAGCTTTAAATAGGGATGAACTTTTAAAAAACAAAACTCCAAACATTATGTAATTGCAGTGAATTGGATCAGTCAGCTGTGACTGAGGAAACGCCAGAGGGAGAGGAACATCCGCCTGCTGATTCTGAAAACAAGTGAGTACCACCCCTCTTAATGTTCTTTGATTGCTTCACAGGTAGCATTACTTTGCCTTTAACCTCTGATATTTATTCCTACTTCTGTTTTGCCAAACTCAGATTATATTTTCTTCAGTAGATACGAAATTATCCACAGTGCTGCCGAAAGACTGTCTCTTTAAAAATTGCATGTCTATAATGAACTGTTTCAAGATAACAATTCTGTGTCATGCAGGCTTTTGGGGCACTTTCAGATTTAGTTATTAACAATCAGTTCCAATATGCTTAGGGTCTCGGGATTGCAACTACTAAGTACCAAATCCAAACACATCTGTGCTCATAACTAGGTAGGTACAAGCACCAAGCAAAAGGGACAAAATGTTCTTCTGCCAGTGGAAGGCAACTTTTTTTAAACTTAGTTTTTCAAAACAACTGTTGAGACTGTGTGACTAGCCTGTAGAAGAAAGGTTGTATCTCTTTCATTCTCTGGCTTCTTTGAAAACTGCCTGCATACACAGAAGTTAACTTGATTGCTTCTCACTCCACTTGGACACTGTTACAGAAGAAACCAGTGACTGGATGAATGAAATAGAGTAACTAGAGAAGCAGAATGAGCATGGTAGTGTAGTACAATAAAATGTTTTATTTTAATGAGGAATGTGCTTTATGGCGAATTCAAAAGAAAATGGCAAACAGCTAAGACAGAATTTTGAAATACTAGTTTGCCTGAGATTTCTAATGTGGGGTTTGCTAAGGCTTGATTCCTCATCAATAACTTTGCTTAGTGGTAAAGAGGGTACAATTACTTTGTAGAGAATAAGGAATGGATTTGGTTTAACTAAAAAAATACTAAACGCTATAACTTCTCCAAGGTTGTGGTCGTCCAAGGTTAAGGTCATCATGTATACAGAAGTAGTATGAGAATTTTTAAGGAATTACAGCTTGAGCATTGGTCAGAAAATGCAAGCTAGCTAGTCCTTAAAAAGATTATATGTATTGGAAATCTGGATATATTAAATTTATTGTGTCTGCAGTATTTCCTGGATCTTTCTTAGTAGCAGTGTTCTGGTGCTTGACCAGAAACTGACCTATCCATGTGCAGATCAGTTATCTGCAAAATTCTGCAGGTTATTCGTATGGTTTTTTTCTTCTTCCTCAAATCTACAGAAAATGTGTACTCTTCCCAGTTCCAAGCATAACACATCTGTTGTAACCTGTCAGTTATTTTTATAGAAAAACATCTTTACATGGGTTAGTTTTCAAGTTGGCTAGTTTTGTGTGGACCTCTAACCTAAATGTTTCACCAGAATTGTAGGATGTTTTACTGCAGTAAAATGTGCAGAATACCAAGGGGTAATACCTTTGCCTTGAACTAAAAAAAAAAATGCTTCTGAATATATGCCATGTCAAAAATCATTCTGTCCTACAGAATGAGAAAAAAATGAAATACAGTAATTTTGACTTACAACCTCTGCATTATTACATCAAAATTAATGGCTACAGAATTAAGATCTTTTCTCTGAAGTTGAGGCTTTCGTGATCTTTTTGCTGCACATATATGGCACAAGTGTTCCATACATCAGAAATTTAGTTGCATAAACACACTGAAGAATGACTAGAGGATTGACTGCCTGTGTAGTTGGAAAATGATCTGTTATTGAGCATAGTGGTTGTCTGTTTTACTTAAAAATAGCTCTTTGGCAGAAGGTAGAGGCACCAAAGATTTACAGTGAAGTGATATATCACACAAGTAACCAAGTTGTATATGCTGTTGTTTTTTCAAGTTAGCTGAAAGTAAAAATTGTTTCAGTTAGCTGGGAAATTAATAATTGTCTTTAGTTCAATAAAGGAAGCAGACTATCCAAAGCTGATTAAATTCTGGTTTTCAAAAAACTAACAAGCTTGAAAATTGTGGTAAAAACAAGCTCGCTCTCACTGCCTTAACTTGAACCTTTGGGAGAGAGGTATCTCAAAAAGCGAAAATAGCTCCAAACAAGTCTATTGCAGAAGTTAGACTTTCATATTTGTAAAGAAATTTGTCATTAACATGGAGAATAGACAGCATGCATCAGTGTTATTTTTAACATTTTGCTGTGCTGTGCTCACCATTTCGTTGCTTAAAAGTGTCTGGCTGTGATTTTTTTTTTTTTTGGCCATCTGGCTAAAGGAGATGAGTTTTCATGTCTGCTTTGAGTGGTGGAAGTGAGGGTTTTTTATACACACCTCTTCACTGCTAAATACTTGACAAACTTTTTTATAATCTGGTGCCGATTAACAACCCATTTTGAATTTGTTGTATCTAGAATGTGAGTTCTAAGTCATGATCATAATATCCATGAATTTACTACAGAGAGAATGAGGTTGAAGAAGTTAAGGAAGAAGGTCCTAAGGAAATGACCCTGGACGAGTGGAAAGCTATTCAAAGTAAGGATCGCGCAAAAGTTGAGTTCAACATCCGTAAACCAAATGAGGGTGCTGATGGGCAATGGAAAAAAGGATTTGTTCTTCACAAGTCAAAGAGTGAGGAGGTAAAGTGATTTTCACTATTTGCTAGTATCCAGATTGTATATGTTTTTCTATTGATATGCACTTCTTGGAGTGGAAGCTCCATTCTTTGAGATGCTGACCTTTAGCTAAAACTTTATAAAGTGGGAAGAACATTTCTCTTAAAACTGAAGTTATGCAGTAGCATAAGTAGCCATTCTTACTGTGGTTAGTTTTAGCAGTTGATCTGTACCTTTAGGTTGGTGTATGCTCTGATATAATTTAGAGATAAGACTGGAATACAGCTGCATCTGGGCAGGTAACTTTGTAAGGACGGTCTCTTGGTGAGTGTTTTAGGAAAAGTTTGTCAATATCAAATTTATTTCTTTGCTTTTTATGCAGTACACAGATTTATGGTTCTTGCTAAACATGATGCAAGATTGAGAAATACTGGTCATGCCTCAGACACCTTAATACCTAAACTGTGTATCTTAAGTTTGTAACAGAGGTATCTTCTCATTTTGTAGTAATATATATTCCAGTGTCCTTGAAGCTTTTGAGAAACCAGGTGAAATATATTTGTATGCTTCAGTGATATTCAACATAGTTGCTGTAGGATTATTTTTAAATTGTCGTTTCTCAAGCATACTCATTTCAGTTGTTGCAAAATTTTAATTATTCTGTTCCAAGATAGAGAGAAGGCAAGGAGAGACATACTCTTTCACTTCAGAAGGGAGGGAAGTGCTGAGAGCTCTGTTTCTAATGCAGGGCTGCATTAATCTTTGTTTTAATCTTTGTTTTTAACGCGCTCTAATATCTTAAGTGGCCCACTGTTGATTGGTGACCTGCAACTTTGTATACCAGATGGTTCTGACGCCCTTTGAAGTAACTGAGTAATATGGAATATGCTGCTTGGTCTTCTAATATGTATTTCTGCTTTTTCACACCTTGTCAGTTTTTTCTTGTAAACTGGGAACATAATGCAGATGGGGAGGCACTATTCAGTACTTTCCAATGAAAACTCCATTTCTAATCACACTGAACTCAGAATGCGTTTGACTTTGTCACAATCATGCTATTTTCTTTTCTGGCTGTGTAAGGTAGTTCTTTAAATGATTGCATATCTTTTTGTTTACCTTAAGCTGTTCAGTGTTTGAAGTGTTCATTCAATACCACTTTCTCTGGCTTGTGTAGAAAAGAGAAACTGAGTTAGACTTAATGTTGCTATATATTAAAAGAGTAGATTTAAACAGAAGTATTTATGTACTTTACCAAGATTTACTACAACTGTAGTCTTGCAAGTCCCCCCAGCCTCAGTCTCGCTGAAGCAGATTTGTTTGACATTTAGTCAGCTGAAGACAGTCTTTTTTAACATATCTGCATGTATGATAGTGTAATAAGGTGGTGGTACTCTTGAGTAATTTAGAAGCTAGAAAGATCCATACTGTATTTTCCATTTGAAAAATGAATCAGTGGTTAACTCAGAAAAACCCAAACAAAAGCAATGAGAATAATCAAATTACTTTCATGGAAGAACTGACATAATTAGTAGATTGTTCTGTTTGGGAGGTGTGTTTAGTTAACTTTTCTTCAAAGAAATGAGTTGGATATTTTTAACACTATCACATAAGAAGCTAACAGCTCTGTGCTGTATAAGCACAGAAGTGAGATGTTAACAAAATTGCCTTTAAATCTAGATGCTTTTAGCCTGCTTTTATTGTATGTCCAGCAGATGTCTCTCCCCATTTCACTTACTCATTGTTCACTGATCCCTTGGGAAGCAGCATGGGCTTTTTTTGCAAAGTATTATAGCAGAATAGCTTTATAATACAGGCGTTGGGAAAGCCTTCACTGCGGCTCCTTTGTGAGCAGGTTTAGAATGTGGAATATTTAGAAGTTAGGAACAAAACCTACCAATCACCTGCTGTTCTTTTTCTGTTTGTCCTCTTGGACAGACTTATGAGTCATGAAATTAAGGTTGATATAAGGTTTCTGTGATTCTTATTGCAAAGAAGGGAGTTGATGTGTGGAAGTGACTTGGTTTCTAGGTAAATTCTGGTTTTCAGCCCCAAATCTTCTGTACTCTTATGGCTGAAAAATCACAACGTGCCCTAGTAGATGTTCTCAGAAATTTGAATTGAAGTGGTGTGATGACCACCATCATTCCTGTAGCTTGAGAACTACTGGGAAAATGCCCTAGGAGTCTGTGAGAAAATGGGAGTATGAGGCTCTAGTATTGTTCATCTGCCTTAGTCTTGTGAAAGAGCTGTCCTTCTCCTCCTACTTGCACTCTTCACTCAGGGGTGAAATGCTTGACCCTATCTGAGGTCTTTCCTCTTTGTCACATTTGCTATGCAATTACTAGAAAGTGATACTTTGTATAAAATGAACTCTTAATACTGTCTGAGATTCTTGCTGGTTTAATATGAAATCCATGTGTATTGGCAGCCCTAGTCTAATGAGACTCTTTCCAGGAGATTGGGTTATGCCATAAAAGAGAGATCTTTTTTCCTTCTCTGCAGCTGGTTTAGTGGCTCGAGTCTTTTTAAATTCTACTGGTGCAGCTGAACAAAACACGGGAAGGAGTTACATTGTGGAGAGATCTTGGAATTTGTTCAAAAAGTTGGATGCAAATCTCCTGGAAAGATTGATATACTAGTAGATCAGTTTCTACTCTATATATCTGCTTTATTGTGCCGTGCCACTTTCCTGTGCCTTCAAACTTTCTTGCTAATCTAATCACTTCCTTAGAGGAGGCTGCAATGGCAGACTGAGAAATATGTTTTGGAAAATAATAGTTCATCTTCTCAAAATTTGGAGGAATGACTCGTGAATCGAGGCTGTGCAGAAACCTTTTCTCATTAACAGTAATTTTAAACATCCCACCCTCTTATCTGTGTAGTTCTATACACAGTGTGCCTGATGTATTGAGGTGCTGGAGGTCAGCCTGCATGCATGGTCTCTACTAGAGTTTCCAGCAGCTTTTGTTAAACTTTTTTGGTATCGATCCGAGATTTCTCTTGTCTCCACGCCTGTGGTATAGTCCATCCTCTAGTCTTTCTGGATGCTTGCACAGCTGTTGATCTCATCCTTTTGCTGCTTCATGTGCTCAGTGACATCTGTATCCGGCAAGTTCATGTGACCTTATTACCTGTTGTTTCTGTATGTAGTTGAGTCTCATTTCTTCCTTTTGTTTTCTCCCTTTGTTCCTTTTGTCACTTTGGCGTGGACACGCAACTTTCATCAGACAAAGGCGATGACAGAAATGCAGGGGAGTCTGCTGGAGTCAAATGAGGTACTGATCCTTTATATCTAACTGGTAATACCTGTGTTTTGATATGAGCCCCTTCTGAAATGAAGGTCTGGATATTAAGAAGTCACAAAAATAGAGAATACAAGTGGATACAATATGGAGCTCTTCTGTCCATGCCTGTTGTCTAACTGCGCCATATAGGACCCTTCATAATCAGTACCCTTGCTCCTGGCTGAGCTGAATTCAAACCTTATCATAAATGCTTCTATCATGAGTCTTTTTATTTTTTGTTGCTGTTGTTTTTCCACATCTCACTGTCTGCTTTGGCCCCCCTTTCCATTAGTAGCTTATTCTTAATTTTTGGCAGCCTTCCCCAAGACCCATACATGCAGCAACACCTTCGAGAAGCAACCAGTTATTAGATCAGAGCACTATTGAGAGTTGCCAATACATATAAATTAAATACTTCCAAAGATGATTCAGAATAAGCAATTTGTATGGTATGTCTTTGACTGTTGTCACCTAAGTGATAGAAGAGTATGAGGAGAAAACGCCAAGTCTTTTATTGGTGTTTTAAATTGGCTTTAGTTATTTTGGATAAAGAAATCATTGGGTTACATACAGAATTTGCTATTTGTTGGGTTTGGTGGTCAAGCCAAAGTTAAGTTGTGAAAATAAAATGTTTTTGGTAGACTGTAGTGTTTCTTTTTTAAGCAATAACAGTGTAGGCAAGGAAATGCACAGAATTATTGTACACAGCCACTGATGCTACCTCTCAGAAAAGAGGATGTCATACAACTACCCCTAAGTTGAAAATATCATCTCAATACCTTGCAGTGATCAAAACTGTAGATAAAATATTTAGAAGGAAAGGAGGCAAAACTGTAACAAATGGTATTGTGTACTGTTCTGCAAATTGTCGGTGTACTTACATTTGAGTAGTGCAATGTCAGGCTGAGATGTGGAATGACTTTCATCTGAAAAATAACTGCTTAGGCTAACTTCCTAGGTTTGGCAAAGAGATCTCTGAGAGAAGGATGTACAACTCAAATCTATAAAATCAGGAGTGGAATGGGGACCAGTTGGTTAGATGGAATACATCCCAATGAGATATGTTTGAACTAAAGCAGCATGGGGAGGTATTTCTCATTGTGCCTCATTAAACTGCAGTGCCCTCCGCTGCAGGAAGTTGTGGAGGCCAAACATACAACTGGGCACAGAAAGGGGCAATTAGATTGGTGGGGGGAGAAGGCTCTTTCTGGCTCTGTACATTATGGTGCTTGTGACTGACTCAAGGAATCCCTGAAAGCAGCTTTCAGCCTTTTGACTGCAGACCCCTGCGTATCCATTGGCTGCCTTATGAAGGATCCACAAATGGTGATTAAAGAGTGTAGGGCCTAATTGCACAATATGTTGCCTTTGAAACAAGTCAGCATATTGTGTAATTGCACCACAAGAAAAGTAAGTTATAGTCAGTAGGCTTAAGCTTGCACATGGCACTTCTGCAGGAAAAAACAAGCAAACTGAAAATTGCTGTGCCAGAAACTAGGTGGTTATAGGAAAAGAAACAGTTGTATGTTGTCACGTTTCCAGAACATGATGATTGGGCCTTGTAAGAGGCAGACTGCTGGACTAGATAAACCCTTGGTCTGATCCAGTGTGGTCAGTTTTACATTTCGTGTATCATCATAGGTGCCCAAAACCGACTTACTGCATGGAAAAACTATTTGTGGAAAATAGGAAAAAATTAATTTAATTAATTTAAAAACACTTGGTTCTTTTTGTGTTCAGTGTGTAATAATTTTAAATACTCGAATGTGCTGAATAGTAGCGTTTATGGTGTTAGATGTAACTCTTTGGCCCATACCCTGCTCTGTGAGGCTCAGGTTTCTCACTGGGAACCAACCAGCTGTAAGAGATTGTTGTATCACGGCAAAGGTGGTGAGAGTCATATTTTTCAGTGTAATTGGTGAGACTGGTTCTCTGTTTCAGCATTGTTTTAGCTATTTCAGTTACATTGTGTTTGAACTGTTTATGCCTCGTTTGCTGTTTGTTATGGCTAATACAAACCAGTAAGGGATTCTTACTGTCTCCCTTGTTTTAAATATTTATACAGGGCTAAGCAAATGAGAAAGTGTAAAGTACTCATTGAGCAAAATAAAGATGGGTTACCAAGTAAGTATTTAAAAAGAATGAAATGAATTGATAGAACCTGAAGATTTCTCAGGATATGAAGTGAGAAGAAATGCTAGAATGCTATATTGGCTTGGTGATAGTCAGTTTGGTCTCAGATAAACCTAAGCGTGTTCCTCTGAAGGAACTGCAGAGATTCCCTGAATTATCTTGGAAATGCAAAATAGCTTTGTTTGCTCAAGCGCTTATTTGATTACCTATATGTGGTTTTGTCGTCTGCACAAGTGGTATAACTTGATTCCTAACAATTCCTGCACTATCTTTTAACTTGAATCAATCAAGGTAATCAGTCATCAATTTGGGAGTGCATTTGGAGGTGAACATGCGTGGTGTGGTGGTAAGAGTTCAATTACAGATGAGAAAGTTTCTTTGCTGATTTTTCTTACTCATGGAGAAACACTCGTTTCAGGCTCATGCTGAGGACTCTGTAATGGATCATCACTTCCGCAAGCCAGCAAATGATATTACATCCCAGCTGGAGATCAACTTTGGAGACCTCGGCCGCCCCGGACGTGGTGGCAGAGGGGGACGAGGTGGCCGAGGGCGTGGTGGCAGGGCCAGTCGTGGAGGGAGAACTGACAAGGTAAGTAGCTACAGCTTTCATCTACAAAGGCGTTTAATTCGGTTGTTATTAGGATTTTCATACAGATAGTTTTAGATGTCTTCCTTATTTCTGAAGGAGTTGCTCTGAGAACAAACACCACATTTTAAAACCAAGTAACGTGTCTATTCTTACAAGTTTACTTTAAACTAAGTTACTGTTAGGACAAAAGGATGAATGTTTTAGCAGTGTTCTTATTAAACACAAAAAAAGAGAGGGTGGGGGGAGTAGGTTGGAGTAAAAAAAGTGTCCATCTTTGAAGGTTGTATCTAAACCTAAAAAAATTACTCTTCAGTGTGGATGGATCTGAATGTACTATGAGATGCTTCTGTTTGTGCCAGAGCAGACCTGCAAGTGTTAGAGCAGTTATTTTCAGACATGGTCAGGACACTGTATCTGCATTGTGACCTGTTGGGGGTGAAAGACTGGTTTTATGGCTGTGTGTTATATCTTGAATTTGAGGAATTTAGAGTTTTCATGTAGAAAAAGGACTCTTACTGGGTTTTTTTCCTAATCCACAGTAATTTTTTTCCTCATCTAGTCCTAAAGCCCTAAGGAAATACTCAGGACTAAGTACCGAATGGGGCTGGGGAGAGAACATGTAGAGTTGAAGTACTGTAGTATAGCTGCAGTAAAGATTGAATTTTATATGGATCATTTATTCAGCTTAAATGCATCTAATCAAATTGGTACTCAGTAGAAAATGAGTTCGGTCTGTGTGGTGTGGCTTTCTTCACATACACTAGACTTGCTTATTTTTGTCTCATGTAGGACACCAACTTCTGTTTTCTCTTTTACACTGGATCACTTTAAGTTGTAGGCTTATTAGTTGGAAAATTCCTGATACCAATATAAGAAAATTTTAAGGAACTGATATTAAATGGTGGTGGTGTTTGCTCTGAGTTGTTTCACTAATATGGAATCTTGCTTCTTCAAGAATGCTGTCATAAAGTAGTTGAAAACTTTGATATCTGCAGCTTATTTTATGTTGACTTTGTTTATTTCCTTCCAGTTGGTTAAGGAGTTTGATGTGATCCACACACCCAACCAGGTTGGTGACATCTGCTGGCACTTACGTTACCTGTGAACAAGGCCCTCCTGTTGCAGGGACTGTAACTCCCCTCCTGCAGTGGATTGGCTTTTTTGGCTTGCTTCTGCTTTTCTCTAATGAGCAACTGGAGATACTAAGGCTATAGGCTTAAGACCCTGCTGTTACTTCTTAACTCTCGTTTGTGGGCTGGGTACTTCTGCAAGTGTCTTTGTCTTGCCTATAGAGGTTGATAGAACTTTTATTGGAACGGTTTAAATTTATCTCTTTGTCTTGATAAATGAATATATTTACAGGAAATTCCACTATCCTGGCTCTTCCTACTCTTCTTCTCTTTCACATCCCTCACGGAAGTATTCTAAAATACTTAATTTCTGCATTTCATTGTAGCACTGCTTTTTTAGGTGTGGTACAGAGCCTTTTATGAAAACTCATAGGGAAGTACTGAGGAGATTCTTGGTTAATGTGTATGAATTTCTAGGGCTAGGTTGGCACAAAAATTCTTTTTATCAACAGCTAGTTTGTGACTGGGAAAAGTTAAACATCTGAAACTTAATTTGTGCTACAAACAGGTCTTTTCTGTAACATTTCAGTCATGTCCTTCAGTAAGAATTGATAGCTATGTGCTAGTAGAATAGCATAAGCCCACATGTAGGGATCTCTTTAAGAATGGAAAAAGAGATGTACTTGTAACCTTGTGCAATAATCATGTGCAAACTTGGTCTGTAATGCCTCTTTGGATAGCTTTGATTCAAAAAGTAGTATAGAAGACTTTCTAGTCCTTGGAATAAGAAAAAAATGTTGCTTATCATAGGAGGGAAAAAGTTGCTCTTGTAGTAATTTGTTCAGTACTAGACTGCTTATTCCACTGTAGTGTGTACCTGTTTGAAACCTGGTATTTCCCTATTGAATAGGGTTCAGGTTAAAGTAGTTTTAAAAAGGAAGAATTCCCACGCCGGTTTGTCTGGGGTGCAGGGAGCCCCCTTGCCTGCAGCTGCCCCATGCAAGCGCCACCCAGTCTGTCTGCACACGGACAGAGGCTCAAACTTGTCACTGGGCCCCCGCGTGTGCCCGCAGTTCAGCGGTGCTAACATCTCGCACTGCCCAGCTCAGCTGTGCGCTGAGCCGTGTTTGCCTGGCAAATGGAAGGACTTGGTAATGTGTGAAGAATTAGAAACACAGTAGGGCTTGATGCCACTGAAGGTAATAACTTTCTGATGTTTCTCTTTCAGTCAAGTGCTTCTGCTCCTGATGTAGATGACCCAGAGGCTTTCCCAGCTCTGTCCTAAACTGGATGTCATAAGCCAACCCTGCCCTCGTCGGGCCTTCCTCTCCGAGGCTTGCATGCTTAAGGATCCTAAACAACTAAGAAATTTAAAAAAAAGGAGACTGTCATTCATACCATTCACACCTAAAGACTGAATTTTATCTGTTTTGAAAATGAACTTCTCTCGCTACACAGAAGCAACAATATGGTAGTCAGTTTTGTATTTAGAAATGTAATGGTAGCAGGGATGTTTTCATAATTTTTTCAGAGATTATGCATTCTTCATGGATACTTTTTTGTATTGCTGCTTGAAAATATGCGTTTCCAAACTTGAAATATAGGTGTGAACAGTGTGTACCAGTTAAAAGCTTTCACTTCATTTGTGGTTTTTTTTTTTTTAATTCAGGATTTTAGACATTTTCCTCAAACTACAAACTGGGTTTTAATTATTGCACACTATTTCCGTTTCCTTAATTCCTGTTTAGCAGGTTTTTATCAGCCCGTGGTCTTTTGGAATACGTGAAATTTTTAATTTGGCAGACTGTTAGTGCTGTATGGAATACTAACTCCTGGAGTACTTTAGTTTTAATGCTTAATTTCAGACTTGGAAAAACAGTCATTTTTCATCTATGTTTGGTAGTTTGTTTACGTAAAATCTTTATACAAAATTGATACCAGATACTTGAAAAAGATTCAGAGCACATTGGTTTATAGTTAAATACCTGTGTATTGATCCAGCAATGATGTGTGGATAATTGGTTTAAACAGTTTTTAAAATTAATGTATTACACCTTTCAGTCACCCTTTTTACCTTTATTCCCTCCTCCTCCCTTCAACAGAACAAGATGCTTTGTTGGCCAAAAAAAAAAAAAGTTTTTAAATTACCTATGTTTTTTCTTTGAGAGGGTACCCTGTAGAGTGGAGTGACCTTTCCTGTTGTTGGAGCTGGGAGGTGGGGGAAGGTGGTAGCTGTTGCTCCCGTAGTCCACCTGGACTCCGGCTGGGACGTGGAATGTAGTAGCACAGTCTGTTGACAGGAGTACATCAGTACCTGATGTATTCACAGCACTGCTCCAACAGTGGCAGGTCTTCTGAAGAAGAAACCACAGGCCTTGGCTGGGTCTGGCAGGAGGGAGTTTTGCTTTACCATTTCAGATGGGGACCTTGCAATCTGTGCGCGATACAACAAAAAGATGCGAAACAAAATCCCAACACTTAACTTCTCCATCAAAATTTTGTTCTGGATTTGTGCAGTGTTTGAGATCCGATTGCTAGCTGACAAATGAATGTTTTTCAGAGCGCGATTGTAAGAAACCCTTTCTACTCCCGTAGAAATTTGCCGTAGGTTTAATTTAATCCCTGTGAGCAGGATTACCACTTCAGTACACAAAAGGAGTTGAGAGGATGACTAATAAAGAGGGTTTCTTAGGGTTTTTATCTGCAGCATTTGTTAGGAGACTAGAAACAGGTTTCTCATTTAATGTTTTACACTTTGGACAGCTTATAACATATTTGTAGTTTCTTAACTAGGTAGATAGAAAACAAAAGGTAACGCCCTATTTTTTTAAAAGCTGTACAGGACAGGCAAAAAGTATTGGAGACCTTTGAATATGAAATATCAGACTCCTTAACTGTGGTGTTTAGCTGGCTTGCTTTATCTGAACTATTTTCTACAAAAGTTTTTGTTGTAAACCACTGTTAATATCATTGGATTAGACTTTTTAGTGCACTCACCTATAGTTTAAAGTTCCAGGCTGTGAGAAGGAGGCAAGTTTTCAAACAGTGGATGGTAAAATCTCTTGGTTTGTTTCTCCTGACTCTAAGCAGATCTTATACAGGTGCTCAGCGGGAGGGCTCTTGGAGGTCCAGCACTGAGTTGTTCCTCTTCCCTCTCCCTTTGTGGTTTGGTAGAATGTGTTGCAGTTCTAGCATTAGGGACACCTTGGATAATACAATTAAACAAATGCCTTGATGTGCAGAAACACATTTGCGGAAAAGCTTTCTCTGTAACATAAACCCTCCTCTCCTTTTCCAAACTGTATATTTGCTGCTTCAGTTGCCAATCAGCTTTTTTCCCAGATGACTTCTGGGCCAGCTAGTCAGTCGTTTGGGGCCCTGCTAGCTGGACTTGGTCAGAAGCTTTCCCTTCTCCTGCTTTAGAGCATAGAGCAGTTTCCCGAATGGCATGTCACGTACAGCTTTCAAGACAGCTTGTACTTACAATTGGTCTGTCTGCTGATAGATGTAAATTTGCCTCTTTCAGTCCATTTGTGTCAAGAACTAAAACTGTGAACATACATCTTCAATATTGGTGGGTGTTAACTGAAATAAAGGTTTATTTTCATGCTCTTTTAAAAATGTCATGAAAACACATGGAAATGAAACCACTTAGATTAATAGCATCTCATCTAGGTTCTGCCCCAAGTGGTCCAGTCTGCCTGTTGCGATGGTGCCCAGGCATTTCCATTGCCAGGAATGGACTGTGCCTTGGGAAAATGTCTCCCAAGTAGCTTATTTACAATTAATGAGCTTGCTCTTTAGTAGCATTTTCTGTCCTCTTACTTGCTACTTTTGCTGTCACGCTAAATCCAGAGGACTAGACCTTTTAAAATCTGAGCAATTTGAAAAAGATGGTCAGCAGAAAAAGTTGGAGAGAAACAGAGAAGCACGTGGTGCAAATTGGCTTTAGAATGTAATGATGGCAAGGTTTGAGCATGAAAGTTCATCTTACAGATTGAATGCCACCGATGCTGGGAGGAAACAAGACTGATTAATAAATGCAAGTGTTAGCCATGTGGGAAAAGGCATAAATTCTTCTGAAACATCAGAAGTCACTGTGAATATGTGGTGTTTGCAGTTCGAGGAGTTGAGACCACTCTTACCTGTAATGACTCTTTGCCCATGGAGATTGGTTTGCATAGCCACGCCTCTTGTTTTAATAAACGCAGGACATATGCCTAAAGCTGACACTTAGAGCATTTGCTAACCTGCTTCTTTTCTAAAATCATTACAAGCACCATGTTACCTTCATTCTGTACTCCTGTTCTGGTCTGCCTTCGCCAGGTAACAGTCTCCTGGCCAGGCTCAGGGTGTGTTTGAGCAAGTGCCGAGCGCCCCAACGCAGTGGTTGGTGAGTCCCCTGCTGCGCTGGGTGTTGCGCTAGAAAAGCCGAACGTTAACATTCTTGCTGGGGGGTTGTAACGTGACTGTGGGGAAAATGGTTCATTTGCCCTTACCGGGAGACTTTCAGGTAGGAGTTATAAAAGTTTGGTTGTTGTCCTACTAATGATGCTGTTTGTCTCTTGAAGTTGGAGTAAGACTTTATGTGAAGCCCCACATGGCAATTTATTTAGAGACTTGAACAGCAAGGAGAAAATGTACTCTAGTGTTCTTTTATCCATATGTTGAAGATCAATATGCAGAAATAGATTAATTATAAAATAGTGCTTTTTTTGCCCTTTTTTAAACCAATACCTTTCTTTGGCAATAGGTATCTAATTTGGTTGTACGCAGCTGACTTGAGGTACTGATTTGTCTGTGATGCCCAGCCAGAATCCTCTTGCTGGGGTGGTTGCCAGATTGGGTATGGAGAGCACGAAAATGGAGTTCTGTTGTCTTGGATGTCCGACCCATGTCCGAGTGAAATGTTTGCCTTTGAGTGACACCAAGCCCGTCTTCACAGGTGGGAGATGTCTGCGTACCAGGCTGGAGACCAAACCTTGGAACCAGCTGCTAGACCCAAAAAGCAAAATGGCAGAGCTGGTACTTTGCCTAATAGCTTGCACGCTTTGTGTAGCTGATGGTGTGAATGGCCTTGTGTGGACATGGAGAATGGTGCTTTGCTGCCTTGCCAGACTGATCTGGGTGTAGTTTGTCTCCCTTAAGTATGTTATTTTCACAGGTGAAATACCTGACAGTGAAAAAAGGCAGTGCAAGAGGAGGACATAGACTAACAAAGCTCTTCTCACTTTCTCAGCTCTCACTAAGAAAGCGGCCTCAGGTTTGTTCGTAGCAGTGAAGTGCAGTGGTGGCTGTCCCCGCTTTGCTGGGCTGTGGCCGGCTGCGTGGCTGGAGCCCGCAGGCTGGTTGCTTCTTCTCCAGGACTGAAGCTTGCAGGGCTGCAGGGTTAATGCACTTTGGCTCAAGTTGGAGGATGTGCAGAGCTGCCTGTGGTCAGGTGTTTCTGACAGATGAGTTGGAGCATGCTGTCACTTCATTCCCTGGAAGAGAGAAAGCAAGTAGGACCTTACAGGTTTGGGTTTTTTTCATATTTCAGCAACGATTACAACTTCAAAAGTAAGAAAATGAATGTGAGGACTTAGTGTGCTACATGACTGTCACCTGTGTGCAGTGTCTCAGCTCTGGGTAGTCGTATGGCTGTTGATGTGTCTTCTGTGTTGGCAGGGAGCAGTAAACCCGTTGGCTTGCTGGGGTGCGCTGCAGGAGAGGAGGTGAGCTGGGCCGGCGCTGGTGCTCGTGTGTGGACAGTACAGTGTGAGCCGAGGCTGCTTTGGTTTGTGTCGGCTCACTGCCCTAGGGTGTGAGCTTGCGCATAGTTACTGATAAGTGTGCTTGAGCTGTTTGATCCTCACCCGCGAGATGCTGCTACAAAGGTCATCATAACACTAAGAGTTGAGGGAGCTTTATTTTACTTGCACATTCTTTACTGGGCGGAGTGAAGGTAAATGAGATATGGAATTGGTTTTACTGCAGTCTTTCAGTTCAGCGATTTGAATTAGCACATGCCCAGTTGTGTTTGGGATTTGTACCTGACAAACTGCAGGATTTCCGTTGTCTTGTATGGAGGGCAGTGAAAAGACGTGCTTCTGTCCTTTCTCCTAAGAAAGCGCCTGCAGGTCTGTGGCTCAGTGAGATTGCGTGGCACTTGCAGGGCAGCGATGCGGAGGAGGAGGGAAGCGTGTTGGGACAAGATGGCCATTGCTACTTCTGTGCTTTTTTTGTGCAGCAGTTCCTTTTAACAGTGAGCCACTGTTTACCTTTGTCAGACTTGGGTCAAGATGCTAAAAGGGGCAGCTGCTCTGCAGATCGCTTGTGGGCTGCTGTTAAAAGCTGTTTTCATGTGGAAGTGCACCTTCCCCTGCTGTCCTGTCCGAGCTGTGACCTTGAGCATGGAGGTCCTGGGCCAGTTTGGAGGTGGCAGCGAGGATGCAGACAAGTCCGAGGGTTGAAATACTATCCCAAAATACAATTCAAAACTAAATTTTTGGTAACTACATGAGTAAAGCTGCATTGCAGAGCTGCTGCAAAGCCTTCTTGCACGTGGCTTTATTGGGAGCCTGCAGATCAAAAAATCCTGCCAGCTTTGACACCCCTATTGAAAGTGTGGGCGGAAGGGGGAGGCGTACATCGCTTGCATTGGTACCGTGGCGAGGCAGACTGTGCTGTGTCTTAATGAGTACGTGCACCTCTCTCGAGCAAGAGGCTGTGCCACGTGCGTTTACTGGCACATCTGGGAATCGTTTTTCTTCAGTGCACAATTTCTGCCGTGAATGTGGTGAGCTCATGCCAGGTGGTTGGGCAGTAAGGGTAAGTATTCTCATCCTCCAGTGACTGCTGAGTTACCTGGCAGGAAGAATAAGCTTTGCTGCAGCCATGATACGAGAAGGATCCCTTGGCATGTCTGGGAGAGGTCATGGGCAGCGTCCCGCTGCAGGTGAGCTGGGGGTAGGAGCAGGGACTGCGCTCCCTGTGCTGGGATGGTGGGGGAATGGCCGTCATGCGCACCCAGTGCAGGTGGGTCGTGTGAGCGCTGTAGCAAGAACGTGCATCTTGGAAGCCGTCTCTGTGCTGCAGAGGAGCCCTCAAGTGCACACCGTGAGATCACCAGACTGCAGCACACCAGAGCTGTTACCTGGAGTGCTGCTGGTCCTGCTCCTCTCTTGCAACATTTCCTCGCAGTGCTTTCCCTCTGCTTTGGGAAAGCAGTTTCCTGGGCAGTAGCTGTCTTCAGTCTTTCTCTTCCTTGGTTCTTTATGCCTGAGAAGCGACTTCCAGGAGGAGTGCTGCACACTGTCATGCCCCCAGCTTTGATTGCAGGCTCCAGCTGCTGAACGTGTCTCAGCCAGGCAGTGAAGCTGGGTTTTCGGGGGGGCTTGTGGGGGTCCGGTGGGAGATGGCAGCAAGTGGTGTGCTGGGTCCCGCAGGCTGCTGGCTGCTCAGGCAGCCGAGCTGCTCTGCCTTTACCAGGATGCATCTCCTTCCTGGGAATACATGTGGCTGTGGGCTAACAACAGCTAAATCTTTGCTGATGGTTTTATTTTGTTTTCAATACACAGAAACAGAAGACTGGAAAGCAAAGGTTTGAGAAGAGCCAGGGTGCTTGTGATCACTTGTGTTGATCAAAGGGAAGCACTCTGGGCATTGCAGGGAAGTGCAGAGAAGTCACTGAAAGCTGAACACGAGGAGAACTGGTGCCAGGGCTTGAATTTCACATTCCTAAGAAACCTTAAAACTCATGTGCACACAGGTATTTTCATAGACTCCCACCCGCTGCAGAGGTGGTGTCGCAGTCCAGATGCAGGTACAGACCTCAGCAAACCAAGTAATGCAAATAACCCCAACCCATCTGGCGCTGGCTCAGAAGGTGGCATGTGCCTGGTTATTAACACTCACAGGCTTGTCCTGCAGTGCCTCTGAACTTGGCAACACCAGAGTGTGTGGGCCTCCTGTAGAAGGTAACATAGCCACACCTGGAGTGAAACTGGGGGAACAAGCCAACAGAGATCTCCCGAACCCAGCACTTTGGGTTTGCTTTTCACTTCAAGCGAAAGGCAGTGGGGAAAGCCATGGCCTTGAGGTAGCAGCCTGGTGATGCAGGTGCATCTCTGTCACTGTTGTGCAAGGAGACCTTTGCAGCACTGCCGGGGGCCATTTCCTCACTGAGTTGGATAACAGCTGTTCGTGGAGGTGCTCTGAGATGGTGGTGTCACAGGAGGGTTTCATCACCAGCTTGTGTAGCCAGCTGCGGATGGAGAGCAGCCACCTGATCCTGGGTAGGAGGAGGATGCTCCAGGTAAGTTCAGGTCTGGACTACCTCATCTCTAGCAGCAATGCTTCAGCTTTATTTTTAAAGACACCTTATTCTGTGTGTAGCTGCAGCGTAGCACTTGAGCTTGACCAGAGAAAAAAACAGGAAACAAAGGTTTCCAACATTTTATTTATATGTATACACATATAGTAAACAAAGTCATTAAATGTGTAACACATACTTCAAACCTGTAATTAGAATACTTCAATAAATGATTTAAATTCTCACCAGTCCATTTGACTTCTTGTGTACATGCGCTGCCTGTTGCTTTTATTTCTGGTGAGGATTTCTCCTTTCCTGAACTGAGCCACGGAGGCAGGCTGGCCCTGGCTGAGCTGCCAGCCCTGCTGCAGCCGTGGCCCTCGATACCCACGTGAGGTGTAGCACCGGTGTCACTGGGGACAATGCGACTTGGTGCTGGGGCTGCAGTGAGGAATACCACCTGCGGGCTGGTGGGCGTTAGGTTTAGCACCTGTGAATGTCCCCATGCTGCATTGCTAACTTGCTGTGCACAGCTGGAGGAGCAAGGGCTGCAGCTGTGGTCCGGCTGGGGCGCTGAGGTCTGGCCCTGGCGTAATGCCTTGCTCTTCCTGGGCGAGCGGCGGTGGAAATGATGGTTAGCACATCTCTGATTCCTGGGGTGGACCAAGCCAGGCTGAGCCACTCGTGATCAGGCAGTGGGACAGGGGCCTGAGGCAACCCAGGCAGCATGAAGGCATCTGAGTAAGTAAGTAACCTCTCCAAAAGCTGGGCCACGCAGCCCTGGCATTCCTGATCTTCTGTCTCTAATTCTACCTGAGCGTGGTGGGTGGATGAGGAGCTGCTGCATTGTGCAGTTAAGGTGTGACTTGCAGTGCTGGAAAGGTTGGTGAGTTGGGTTTTTTTTATTACCTAAAGGTGTCACATGCAAGTTACTGGACTGGCTGTACTGAAACACTGAAAAACTTCAGTAAAGTGCAAAAAAATCAGGCCAGGCTTACATCACCCTGACCGCCTACCTTGTGAAAGAGCTACAGTTTATTTTCACTGTATCCAAAGTAAGATTCCCTTCATAGGAAAGTACGGGTGTCAAAAAAGTTGTTGGGAAGATGGAGAGTGGATTGCACTCGAGTTCAGGGTGGTCTTCAGTAGTGTCTGTAACCAGGGGTAGGTATGTGGTGGCTTTGTCAGTGACGGGGTTGGCGATATACTCGGAAACAGTCTGCGTGTGCTCCGTCACCTCCACCACTATCCTCTTGTAGAGATCGGGAAGCTGCTGCTCATAAACCTCTCCCTCTGCTGTGCTGGGCAGAGGCTTGTACTCAGGCTCCTCGTGGCCCAAGCTGCTCTCCAGCAGCCAGCCGCTTCCCCTGCTGCCAACAGTGCTGAAGAGGAGCTTGTCCTGGAGGGCCAGGGGGTTGGCCTTTGCGAAGGCTTCCTCTACTTCTGTTGTTTCGGGCTCTTCAAAGCTGCTGGCGCTGTGCAGGAACAGGCTGGAGGGCAAGTTCAGCTCGGCCTGTGGAGGGGCATGTGCCATGCAGCGATAATTAATTAGGTGATCGATAGCCTGCGACCTCCTACCCCCACAATGCAAGCATCCCCTCCCCACCCCAGCAGCTGATACTGCTAAAAATGGAAGATCTCTGCATTGTTCTGGCATTTCACTTGCCCAATCCATCCTACAGTCTAACGTGATATGAGAACAGAGATCATCCACTATCAGAGATTGCTGGATTTGCTGCATTAAGAGATTACTGACTTGCATGGCTCCAATTGCTTTTTCTTCTGAAGGTGGGGGGGGTTAGAAGAAAAAAAAAGTACACTTTACCTTCATAGACATGTAGTTCTTAGCCCAAGTAGCGTTAGCTGGGTCTGGAATGGCTTTGCTCTGCCACTGTGGCATAAGTGCAGAGAGGAGCGAGTGTAATCTGCAGATTGAATAAGTGCAATTAAAAGCATGAATGCTGATACCTGTAGCGCTGACCTGGGACGTGCTGTTTGTGCATGGGGTCACCAAAGAGCTCGGTGTAATTGTGACTCTGCCTTAGTAGGGACCTGCAGGGACCCCGGCTGGGTGGGGAGCAGGCTGGCTGATGGGGTAGTGCAGCTCTTGAGCAGGTGAATGCTGCCCAGCATCCTCCTCCTGCCAGCCCCTGCCAGATGTTTGCCTGCGATGGCTAAGAGCAGCCTTGCGGGCAGAGCTTGCTGGATACGGCCGTGAGCCCCAGTCCTGGAAAATCTGGCTGGGGACATGTGCTGTTGCTCTAAAGTAAAACGTTTTTTAATCTCAGGGTTTAATTTTGCTCCCAGGTTAATTGCCAAGGATTGTGCCCCTTCAGTTTTGTTTCGGTGGAAGCAGACCTTAAGCTGTAGGTTAAAAATTCACAATATATATGAAATAAGGCTATATTTTAAGCTCAATGGGTGTTCTTAATATCATTTGTGTACTCTGAAACCTTTATTCAGAACAATCCTCACTGTTGCCTAAGGTGTCCTGAAAGGACATGATCATCACTTCTAATAACACTTCTCTGTTCTATTGGAATGTAACAGATGGATCCACTCACGCTTTTCTTGCTGGAGGCACAGAACAGACGCAGGCTGACAAGATGAAGAAGCTGCAGGTAACCACAACAGTCATCCAGTCCCCAGCACCTGAAATATGGAAGACCCATCATTCACCTTTATTAAAAAAAAAAAAAAATTTAAATACGCTAGTTCAAGCTGGACAACAGTCATGGCCCGAGTAGTGTTTGCACTCATAAAACATACCAGTATTTTTTGGTTCAAAGTCAGGAATCTGGATGGACTCCTGGGGACGACAGTACTTTGTAAGATAAAGATGTCTACCAGCATCTCTTGAGATACGCAGTTCACAACCCAAAGCATGCAATTGCTGATCTCTCCTCCGATACTGAACCAAACACTGAGAGAGGATGTAAACTTGGGGTGGTGCATGCAGCAGAGAGGTGTTAAGTAGGAAAGGTCTTACAAAATTCAATGCATCTTGAATAAACTGTCAGTGACTGAACTGTTTCTCAGTGAACACCTTGGCTTTAGTGTAATTGCACTATCTGCTTAAAATGCAATTTTCACAAATCCAGGTTTTATACCAGGGAAACTTTTAACTTGTCTGGACTGCTTTAATTTCTTCTCCTGCTCACCTCCCTGGATTTCTCCCGCAGTCCATGGGAGAAACCTGCCTCCAGAGGAGCCCTGCTCCCACGCTGCGGAGATGAATTTCCTAACATACACAACTTGGGAGCTTAAAGTTGTTGTTGTGGCACGTTGCTGGGGAGGAAATGCAGCAAAACAAACTTTCTGGCAATACTTCAACACAAATTTTGTCAACTCTTTTCTCAGAGTTTAGTGATCATTTGTCTTGACCTGGGCTTACAACAAATTTGATCAAAGCGATCCGTCCTGCAGGACAGAAGCACTGATGACTGCTGTTAGCTGTGGTCAGAAGCCTTTGGGACAAGGTCTTGCTTTTGCATCCCCTGGGAGGCACAGGAACAGGACCACACACATGATGCTGTGCTCCTCAAGAAGGCTCTGAGGTCACGGCTGCTTTAGTGACCGCAGGTCCTCAGAGAGCCCCGGCCCATGGGAGACGTGGAGGTCAGCAGGACTTTCTGCATGGATACCTGTGCCAGAGCTTGAAGTGCACAGATATCCGGGCCAGCAACTCAAAGGGGCCAAACCCTTCTTTCCCCCTTCACAATAAACCATCCTGCTGACCTTCAACTACTATTACAGGATACAGCTGATATCTTGGCACAAAACTGGGAGCTTGAAGGAAGAGATGCTACATTTTAAAACTAGCAGAAACTAGAGATCTTCAGTAATTAAAGAGTAGCGGAAAGCATTTCCAGTCTGCGGAAAACAGGGGGCCAGGGGCTAGGACCTCTTCTGGCCTCCCACCCCAGCAAAGACTCATACTTTCCAAGCAGACGAGCTCGCTGTTGCCCCGGGGCCCCTCTCCAGCAGCCGTCAGTGCTGTCATCCACAGGGCATAGTGCTCACCGGGCTGCAGGTCGGTGATGTGCAACGAGCGCGGGGCAGTCACGTTGGAAATGGCTGGAAGGAAAAGGGGGAGAAGCAAATAAAGCACCTAGCACACGTTTCCTGCATTTAACTTCAATGAACTGGGTTTCCAGTGCTTGGAGCATGGAGGGGTATTTGTTACTTTATTTCCTTTTCTATGTTACTGAATCACTGGAAGGGCTATACGAGACCCTATGCTATAGGGGTGACCTGTGCCACTGTATAGATGGGACACCCAGGACTGCATAGCCTGTCCTCTGACTGCTGTTGCTTGATAAGTTAATGTTTCATAATGAGCCATTAGAAACACTCATGCAACTTCCGCATAGAGTTTAAAAAAAACCCAAACCATTTCTTGGGTGGAAGCCTGGGAGTTAGGCAGACAGAGAGAGGGCTTGGGTGGGAAAAGCGTGTGGGTGTGGGAACGCAGTGGGTGCTGCCTGCCGAGCGTGTCTCGGTGTGTCACGCAGAGTATGCATTTGTTGGGCAGGGCTTTTGGAAAGTCTGTTATTTTACCCTGCCAATAATTACAAGGGCCTGCAGTGGTTATGACTCCAGAAAATAACTAAAAGAAAAAAAAAAAAAAGAAAAAGCAGAGAGAAATCTGATAGTTCCACATTCAAAATAACTTAACATGATCCGACTCAAAGCTGGAAGCCCTGAACATGTAGTCCTGTTGATGGGCAGCTGTAGCAGAGGGAGCTGACTCTGGAGCTGGCTGCTAACCCTCATGGCAGGGGGCCTCTGGCTCCCTGACTACACAGAGCTTTCTGAAGGCACCTCTCTCTCCCTCCCCTCTATCCTCCACCCGCAGCACATGCACATCACGTTGGTCTTCACCAGATACCTACTGTAGACGTCTGGGCCTTCCTCCCTGTCCTTTTTCTGCAGGTATATGTGGTACCCTGTGATGCAGCCCATTTGCTGGTGGACAGGGATTTCTTCCCATGAAACCAAGATGCTGTTCGCCCGTGCTGTTGTATAAATCTGGGGCCCAGCTGATGGTGCTGCAAAACATAAGACTGACTTTTAAAGCTGAACTTAAGCTAGCTTAAAAATACCTGGAAGAGTATTACTGTGACTTACCTTTTGCTCTTGAGTATCCCCTAACTGATGCCACTTGTCCAGCTCTGTCCCGATAGAGTGCAAATACGCTGATCTGATAGCACACGTTATCTTTTACGTGCTCTAAATAAAGACATTGAAAGTGTAGAGTTACTAGTTAAAGTATTTACAGTCATGGCTAAAGTATTTACATTAGCTGCTTAAATCTGAGATTAATCTTCTGATTTATTAACACATCTTTCATAAAGAAGGAAAGAAATCCTCCTCTGTGATCTGTTCAGCTTGGCAGAACCTTACTGTGCGTAAAGCAAGCGATGTTAGCGCTCGGAAGGGTGAAAGCCTTTCTCTTCTCGTGAAGCAACAGCTGCCAGCAGACCTGTACCCTCTGAAGGAAACCCAGGACCACGTTTTGTGCTCCAGGTAAAGGGAGGGGGTGAATAGCTATTACCCAGCTTGTTGCTGTAAGAGATGAGGTGCAGGGTTTGGCTATGCGTAAGGTCGCTTAGGAGGCACGAGAATCTCACACCCTATTTCTTCCCCATGACTTCATGTGAGCATGCTTCTCTGGGCTGTTCCCGCGGGTTATGGGAGGTCGACAGGAACTCGTTTCTCTCCTTTCCAAAGCCGAGCACAAAGTGATGGCGTGAATACACTGCTTTTTCCAGCGCATTCAAGATTAGGGATGTAAACACCTTGGAGGAACAGCACCCGGACAGAAGATAGGAAAAACTAACGAGGGTAACGCTCGCTGTCACCCCCATCGTAACTTCATAGCTATCCGATGCGCAGAACTCTGACATGTAGTACTGGTTAGGATTAGTAACCAACAATTAGCAGAAAGGAAATAGTCTTTTCTTAACCCTTTGATCTCTTGTACCTCTAGCTGGCTTGTTTCATTTTGGAGGGACTGGGTTTTTTAAAGAGACATTTTACTTATCAGATATAAATCTCAGCCGAGAGTGACTGTGGAACTGAGCCCAGAGAAGCCACGGATTTTTTTTTTCATCCCATACAAAAAGCTTTAAATGCCATCATTTCTTATGCTGAATTAGTAAAAATTAGAGTCTGACTTGTTCCTTAAGCAGCTTTCAAAATAAAATGGTGCCTCAGTAACATCCTACCTTGAGGTGGTAGTTACCTGCTAACACTGTGGACAGGTTGGATGCTGGAAGCTTTACCCAGGCTGGGTGGGGCTCCAGGCGCGTGTTCCTCTGTGCGTCTGCCCACTCCACCACGTACCCGCTGATGGACGCAGTCGATCTGGCAGGCGGTTTCCAGCTGACGAGGATGCTGCTATTTCCCATGGCTACAGCAGAGACTTTCTGAGGAGGAGGTAGGTCTTACAGGGGAGAAAGAACAACCAAACAAAAAAGACACTGTCAGCAGAAACTTGCCTTAACCTCAGGTGGACTTAATAAGTTTGATATATAGTTTTTACCGTGTCTCATCCAGTTTGGCACCATGCAATATATAAAAATAAACTGCCATTGAAAGAAAAGGTATTTTTACGAGAGTGATCTCTATGCTGATAGGAATAGAGCCACATTCTTGTCCTGTCTCGTGGTGCAGCAGTTTGAACTGTTTTACTGATGTTACAGCAGGACAAGAGCAAATAGAGAACTGCCCCTGAACAAACCACCTCAGACCGCAAGGCTCCATCGTGCCTGGTACCGGCACAGGAAATTTGGGGCTGGGTGAGTTCAGGGAACACTCGTTAATTTTGCTGTGTGGGTACAACAGAGTGCAATTTCACAGGAGATAAAGCTTGTGCGATTTCCCCTCACCATCACCCTCCCTTCAGTCCTGCCACCTCTCTCATGAAAAAAAAGAACCTATTTTTTTTGTGGCATGGTTAATTTTCTGCTGTGTCAGGTTCCTGGATGGCTGATGGTGTGGCTTATGCCTGTGTCGGCAGAAGGGGTTGAGGTGAAATTACAGCGGTACTAATGCAGGGCAACTTAACGTGTTATGAAACTATGCCCCGGACCACATTGAAATCCCTGAAGATTCACTGAGATGGACCTTGACGAGTACAAGGTGGTAGGACCTGAATGCTTCCATGGTGTGTAGCACAAAGCAGAGCACTGGTATTACTCCCAGTGGTCCAGACCAAGCAGAAGCCCTTACCCTGGATGCTCAGGTTGGTCACGATGGATGCAGGGGGGGACCTGCCCCTTGAGTTCTCGGCGGTGACTGTTATCTTGTAGTCCACCCTTGGCGTGACTCTGGTGTAGCTGGTTTGGGCGGTGACGTGTGCTTCTCCTGGCTGGGGTCTCCGCTGGTCCAGGGCTTCGAAGGTCACTGTGTACCGCAGGATTCTTCCTCTTGCCTCTGACTTGCTCAAAGCCTGTGAGGAAAGTGCATTTGTTGCTCTCTTCTGCTGAGCAAAGACTGCAGAAAGGTGACTGTACCAAGCCGGGGTGCCCCGGCAGGCTGCCCGGGAAGGTTTCAGACCTGCTTGTGGAGGAAGGTGTTGTTGGCCATTTGTGAACCAAATATTTCACCTGCTTTTAAACAAACCTGCAACACAAGGGGTCTTTGTGTCACACCTACAAGCCCTCCTGAACGAGGCTTTAGCAAGCCCACACGCTCACGCAGGACTGCAGTTTGTCCGCTCACGCTGGGATGCCCGGTGCAGCAGCAGCACCAGCCCCTTCCCCGCACCGGGCAGAGGTGAGGAGCCTTGATATCAGCACTCCTGCCTGGCAGCAGGGGATGGCTTCAGGGCATCTCCCTAACCCCGATGCTCAAGCTGCCCCGTTTAAGTGAGGAACTTTCACTCAAAGATAATTTTTTCTCTGCCTTTTGTGTTCTAATAGTAAAGATGTTATTTACAGCAACAGTGTTACTTGCTGGCCTATAGCACATACCAGCTAATGTTCTTTGGTAACTGGAGGAAACAAGCACTGCTACAGAGATTGCTCGCTTGCTTGTTGAGACTGCTGTCTTCTGTAATACCTTATTTTTTATTTTTTTTTAATTAAGATCTGTTGGCCTGAAGCACAGCTAATGCATTTTAAAGGTAGCATAGCTTCCCCATCAGTATCAATGAAGTTCATAAGTGAACAGGCACTTTTATTGCTAAAAATATGGGTTTTTTTCCAAGGAAAGCTAGTGTCTTTGCTGCAGAATGTCCCTTTTCCACCGTGATTTTGCAGATTTGTGTGAAACCTGTACCATGTAACAGCCTATTCTGATTTTTCCCTTTGATTTTGCTGCTGCTCGGCCCTGTGACCCGTGCTTTCCATTCCCAAGCCTTATCCCAGCTCCATCACTGCTCTGCTCTTGGGCATCTGTGGCATCTAGCCACACAAAATGAATTAATTCCCTAATGGTAGAGCCAAGAGCATGCATTTACCTGAGAGTCTCTCTTATGGTTGCATATCTTTCTTTTTACTTCTTATTTATTTTTCCTGTTTAATTCCAGTTTAGTGAAGCTCTTTCGCTGCCAATTTTCCAAGCAGCAATATAGTTGGGGACAGTGAACCACACACTCTCTTCCTTCCTTGAGTCTGAATTCAAGCCATGCTTTTCACAAGGGGAAAAAAAGTATTACCTGCACAGCTGGATTTGTAAAAATGAGCAATTTTTGATGTTGGGAAAATCCAGATTTTTACTTAAAGCCATGATAAAGAATTATTTAAATTCAACCACTTAGAATACACATCTCTGAGAAGTCAGTCTGTGCTGTCCTGTGTAACACCTCTCACTGGTTTTTCCACCCCGGGTGTCTGCAGCTGTACTATCAGTTTCACAGTTTCCTGCAGTTCCTATACAGTGAGTTCGTTTTGTTTGGCTGGGTTTTTTTGTCATAGCACAACAAGAAAAGGAAGAGTGGAAAAAACACCTTTAAAAATAGGAAAATGTTTGCAGTTTTACAATCGCTTTGGCAGTGGCTTGGGACAAATGCAGTGCTAAAACCACTCTGAAAGCCTGCTGAAATTAAATTGGTGATACTTTCTTTGGCATTAGTGTGAAAATATGAAAACATATAATGGTAGTTTGTTGTACTGAGCCTGAGTCTTTTGCTTTGTAGCTGTCGTGAAAACTATAAAAGTAATGTATTGCACCCATTTTATGAATGATGCTGCAGGAAGTCTACTTCGATACAGAAAGTGTCACCAGCTCACTATTGCGAGATAAAGGTCTTAAAGTTAAATGTCTTAAAGCCACAACGGCTGGGAGTCATATAATCACATGAGAATTTCTGCTTTCACTTATAGTGTAGTGCTTCTTGCTGTGGGGAGAAGATGTAACAGTAATAGGAAGGTTATCTAGAGATCGCAAACTGGAAGTCAAAGATAATCTATGCTTTAAAAAAAGTATTGGCTTTGAAATAAATCCACCACAGCAAAACACCCCACAATCCAAAAATTCCTCTTGGACCTGGCTTTAAGTATTGGGCAGGTCATACTGGAGAAACTCAGCACCGAGCACAGGTAATGGGGCTTGGTTTCACTGGGAATGTTGGTATAGCAGATCTGGTGTAAGCCTTTTCCCCTGACCTGGGTGGAAATGTATGGTAATGTGGAATTTTTACCCTACAGCTGGGTTTTAATCTGAATTCTTTTTGAAATTTCCCTTGCAGGGTCTCAGTCCCCAGCTTACAGGAGGCATTGCTCAGCAGACCCAAACAACCAACTTTTTTCAGCTCTGAGTTTGTCCAGTTTCAGATCTGCAGCTTTATTATTAGCAAACCCTTTGGCATGTGGTTTGCCCATCACCTGCTTCTCTCACCTGTAGAGAAAACCAGTTTCTTCCTGCTGCTGCTGTACGACAAGAGCCTCGACTGACCATCCATCCACACAGCAGTGACATGGACAGGACCCTTTCAGTTGCCCAAACTACATCCAGCTCTTAAATTTTTTAGAGTCTGGCCACCTTAAAGGGCTATTACAATAAATTTCCTCTTCTGCCTCCCCCATTCTTCATTGCTCTGTTCTTCACATAAGCAAAACAGAGCAGAAACACCTCTGAAGGAAGCTCATATCCAAAAGCAGACACACAAGGTGTGTGCATATGGAGAACACGGGGCATGGTGTCCTCCTGGCCTCCCAGAACTCCTGTCCTGACCGCGTATGGCAACCATGGCAAACAATAACAAGGCAGAGAACGAGGAGAGGGAGATATTAATCAGAAAACAAATTAGGAAGTCTGCGAGGTTGTTATCTGTCTTTTTAGATATATCATCAGAGACGCAGATCGCCTCGTGGAAAGGGGGAGGGAACGTGTATCTTTGAAAGGTGGTAACTGAGCTGTGATACCTCCACTTCTCTTCACTGATGTGATGTGCTGGGAACGTGTTGTACTTCCAGCATGACAGGAAGTCTGGGGAACTGTAAAAGGGAAACTGTAGGTAGAAAAGAATTGCTGAATCTCCCTGGGGAGGCAAGCCTTGGGTAGCAGAGCTGGTCCGTGTCCCTGTCACTGGGCACTGGTGAAAGCCCTGTGCTTTCCTTGGGTTCAGTCCTTTCCTGTGAACACGTAAACCAGAGTTCCCCCTCATCTGCTTACGTTTCACTTAACTTACCTTCCAAAAAAGAGAGACGTTCTGCCGTTGAGAGTCCATGTCCTGCTGTCGGTACCAGATGTCCAGGAGCCCAATCGGCACTGGTGTGGAAGGAAAAAGTGAGAAGCATTACTGGCTGTATTTTGAAGCAAACAAACAAGACATTGGGTAGGCAAAGGAGGTAAAAATCCTGAGACAATTAAAATTTAAGATTTAAAATGTCCCTGAAATGATGCAATATGTAATAGCCTGTATTTGCTGTTGCAGCCGGAATTCAGCTGCGTTGATGACTGCCCACATGATGGTACGCATGAAGAGAACAAGCCATAAACCCAAGAGAGGGTTTTGCTCTGCTGCACTCTCCTGCACTCAGTAATCAGGATGGCTCCTGAGGAAGCCTACTCATCAAAGTGACAGTATTAGCTCTTGTCTTTGCATAGAAGTTGAAGCTAGTTAAGGTACTTGGGGTTAGATACATCAATCCTGAAACAATGGACAGCTTCAGGTGATAGGGTTTGTAGGATCTGCAGGATTTCACTGTCTGCCTCTAGGCAATAAATGTCTTGAACAGCTAGCTGGGTAGGACCTTGTCAGAGGTAGCTTAAAACCCCTGTTCTTTCTGTGATTCTTCTTATAGTCACAGATATACCCTTGAATGGTGGAAACCCTTGATGTTTTGAATAAACCTTCCAAAATAACACTGAAGCAAACTTCTGGCTGCAGAAACTGGTGGACAATGTGCTCCAACAGTTCAGAAACAGATAAAAGACACATAAAGAAAGCCAATGTGATCAAAGATAATGAAGTTTGGTCCCTCACCAAAATAAACCTCGCCTCATCAAATTCAAATAATAATTGCTACTAATAGCCTAAGCAAGCAGGCAGCTGTTGGACAGTCCCAGCTAGAATGGGGCTGCCTGCTGTTTGCTAAATTCAGAGACAGAAAAAATTCCCAATGCCAGCAATGTTAAGAGCTATTTGTCCTGCATTAACTGCACATAGTGACTGGAATAGAAACAAGAAGCAGGACCAACAGAAGAAATAAAACCAGAGTACACTTGCTGTGAGTGAGGGAGGAAGGGGCACGCTCAGAGTCGGAAAAAATAAAATATGGGATTGCATCTGTTGGACTCCAGACCAGATTTTAAAGTTCATTTTGCATGTGAACCACACAAGTTATCTGGAGAAAAAGAAAAGCTCACTTGTGAACAGTGCTTGCATAAAGCAAGTTTTGTGGCAGGTCAGAGAAACGGGAAAAAACTTAGCTCATTGAAAAGGCATACTCCTGAATTTGCAAAAGGCCAAAGTCGTGTGTAGAATGTCAGCTCCTTCAAAGAAGAGCAACCATGATGTACCCAGAGCTTCTCGCCTGCAACCTCCCCTTGCTGTTACCTAGTCTGAGGACAGAAAATGCTCCTTGATTAGCTGAAAAGATTCTCGGTTTATGGCATCGGCTGGGTAGAGGGGTGATGACCGAAAATGCCGTAGCAAGCCAGGATGCATCAAGAAGGTTGAGAAAACTGTTGAGAGGAAGGTGGGGGAGGGAAGGAAAAGTTCACACCTTCTGCATCAATCAATGCTTCTTACAGAAACTGATGCTGTCAGTAGTGGTAAATAGCATGAATAATAATGGCACTAGCCTGAAGAGCTTATAGTAATTCACAAAAAAAAGAAACGAAAGCCAAGTAGGAGATGAAAGGAGGGGATGCCAAAGCAGCTGACAGATCTCTGTTGAAACACAAACTTCTGAGAAGATTTCTTCTCTCGTAAGAACTGAAAGTATTGCAGTATGTGAGTTCGTGCAGCTCAGGGTGTCAGGCAGGCAGGTATGTGAGCCCACGGCCAGCCCATGGCAGCCAGTATTAGAGTTGGCAGAAACTAATAGGATTGCCCTCAGGTTGGTGCTGTGTGTCCCTGGAGTCTGCTGTGCTGTCCTCTGGAGCAGAAACACTCTTTGCTCACCTAACTCCTGGTGGGATCTCTCTCTCCCGAACGCCTGGCCAGGTTCTGCTCTGCTGAAGCTACCCAGCTCTCCAGCAACTCCACGGCGTGGTGGAGGAGGCCACCTGGGGAGGCTCCAAATGAAATAACTTCTCTACTTGGGAAAAGATGAATTGGCAAAACTAAACTGTTCTACTAAAACCCGCCAGAATCAGCAGAGCTGAGAGAGTCCAGGCAGTTTCCTGGCCAATTCACTCAACTTCTCAGCAAATTGTTGGGCGAGCTCAAGGACCCAGAGCGTGTCACCCGAACCAGAGGGTGATATAGGAGTCATCCTGACCTGAGTATGGGGCTGTTGCAGGAATTCAGTAAAATGCTTAGATGTGAACCAATACAGAATACTTTTCTTTCCCCAGCTAGGCTGCACAACTGTCTCTGCCTTTTCCAGATGTGCCACTATGGCTCCGGGCAATGCGGAGAAAATTCCTCCAACCTTCAACAATATCATAGAATCATAGAATCATTTAGGTTGGAAAAGACCCTTAAGATCATCGAGTCCAACCGTTAACCTAACACTACCAAGTCAAATGAAAATATCCTTCAGACCTTCTCAGTGAACTCTTGAAATTCCTCTTTTGCAAGAAACTCGAACAGCTTCATTTTTAGTCCATTAAAAAAGCAATTCTGTTACAGAAGTTACTTCCCTGTTGCTCTGTGTCTGGATCTACAGAGGCTCTGCAAACCAACCAGCAAAAACCCAGCAGCATTTTGACTTCATCAGCTGAAGTCTCCACTTGTATGCAAAGGTTAGACACAGGCTTAGTGCAGGAGATGCCATCTTGTGTTACCTGCTTCTGGAGTCCGGGTTTGGTATGCACGCCAGTTGCTCCACAGTCCTCGCTCAGGGTGAATTTTACAGCTGACCTGAAACTCGTAGGCTGTATGAGGCTCCAGACCGTGAAGACTGCATTTCTCACTGTTTAAGCTTTCAACCTTTAATGAAAATAAAGGACTTATAATGTTAAACTCATGAAGAAATAAAGGTTGAAGGTAGTGACAGGCTGCATTACTAATGCCCAAAGGAAGCCCAGCCAGCCAAAATACGTCTTTAAAAAACAATGGGGAAAACCCTGATCTGAGGCAACTTTAATAACTCAAAGAACAATGCGATGAATCATCAGGCTTGCAGTTCTTCATCAGAAAAATCCCTCATTTAACTATGTGAAGAGAACAAATTTTCTGTTCACGTGTTTTACTCAACTTCAAGCAATACATTTCCTTTACTACTTAAAATAAAAGCAAAAAGACTTCCAATCAACATTAGGGAAAGCACAAACATTTGGAAATTGCATGCCTGTAGCTGTGAGCTACAATGAGCAAATATGACCATATTCCAATAAAGTGGTGGGTCAAACATAACCTCTGATTCTTCTGTGCATCATACAGACACTTGACATAAGGGGAAATATTCATGCACGTGCTTTTTTACAGGATCAGTGTTTTACCTTAATTCAATTTTAGACCAATGATCACTTTTGACTAGTAGGCAATCGCTTTTCTTAAATATGGTGTTAAAGAGCAGAAAAAGGCAAATTTGGACAAAGTGATTCTAGTAAGAAATACGATATTAAAGCAACCTCCAAGGATCATAACCTCCTTTATTCAGAAGAGGATTACCGTGCTCCAGCTGTGCCTGGTAAGTGGACGGTATCTCAGCCTGCAGTGCTGTGCTTGTGCTTCCTCAGGCCAAAAAAAGGTGCAGTTGGTCGCAGAAGAATTTTCAAATTCCACTGAAAAGTTGGGAGGATGTGGTTTCACTAGCAGCAAAAACAGAAAGAAGCAAACAGCGCTCAGATATGCAGCACAACTCAGAATGGGGGGGTTACGTGGAAAATAGAATTACTGGTTTAGACTGGATGGATGCTTTTTCTGAGAGGATTAAACAAGAAAGTGCTCAAAATGTTTTCATGTCTTTCTAAAGGGCCAGGACTAACTGAAAGGTGATAAATAATGCATTTACCTATGTCTATTAACATGAACACGAGTGGCTGTGAAAAAGCACTGCCTAGCTCATTGGAGGCGGCAACCACAACGCTGTAAGTAGAGTCAAAATTCAACTTGCTCAGAGCCAGCGAGCCAAACTTCTTATTCAGACTTTCTTCTGAAACACATAAGACATCCGTCCCATTTGATAGCCTGGAACAGAAGGAAAACTCTTGGTTAACACTCTCCTCTATGCCGTGAAAGCTAAACCCTGGGTGCATTGGGGCACGGCTCATGTCCCCGTACAGTCCTGCTGCTCTGGGTCCCTTGGGGCTGCGGCTCTTTCAGCAGCTTCCCTGCGGGTTAGCTTTCAAGGGAGGACTACTGCACTGAAAGACAGGTACGTCATCTGCTTCTTGAAAGATGTACTTTATCTGCTTAAATACAGTGGTTACAGTAAATACTCCTCTAGCTAAATCGGTAGTAAAGGTGTTAAACTGCTTTTTGTTTTTAATTGCAGACAAAGGAAATACTTCTGGATTTCCACTGAGCTGCAAGTATGTGAGTAGGTTCCTTTTAATAGTGTAATGGTTACCTAGTATCGGTTACCTAATATTTCTCTATAAATGAGCATAAGTGTTGGTACACAGAATTTGGGGGGCTGATGGATTTTGATTTTGTTGTTGTTGTTTTTTTACATAAGTTAGTGACTAAAAATGTCGTTTATCTGCACTCTAATGGTCAGACCGCATGACTTCAAACACAACTTTTAATTCTCAATCTGTCATTCAACCCATTGCCTTGGGTAACTCATTTAGCTTCTCTGTGTATTTTCTTCCACCTCAATCAGAGATGATTGTATCATGTTGCTTCAGGCTGACCTTTTATATTTTGTAATATACTTAATAACTTACTAGCAAGCACTGCTATATCTCTATGTTACAACACTTGCAGGACTCATTATCCACACTTCCCTACTCTTCTGTAAATTACCTGTATATTCTCCTTCTGCTTAAGAGCAGCGACAGGTTTCTACAAGCTACTAACAAAGTTGCTGCTACCTTGGCCAACAGAAGCAGGTGAAGAAGAAGAAGGTGAAGAAGAGTGAGCCTCGCAGGGCAAGGAGATGGTCAACATGCAGCACCTCAGAAACAAATGGGGAGTAGTTCAGCCTATCCAGCAGTTTGAAAGGGCAAAATTAATTCACTCTACCCAGATGTTTGCTTGAATAGGGGTTTTTAATAAGGTTCCTCCTATGCACAGTGATTCCCAAAATCCAAAGGTCTCCTAACATGCCTTGACGGGCTCTAGGGAACCTTTGCTCCTTCCCCACAGTTTGCTGCAGAAGTCTCCACAACCTTTTTCAGGAAAGGCTCAGCCAAACCAGAGAGAACAAAAATACAGGTTGGGTCTAAAACGGGAAGCAAAAATAATACATTTCCAAGCAAGGTCCCTCTCTGTCTCCTTAGCTAAATTCCGAGACAGTGAGCAGCTCCGATTGCAGGTTTTCTGGTGCAGGCACTGCTAACCACAGAATCACTAAATAGAGGAGATCCACCACAGGAAAGCAGCAGGTTCGAGCAGCCATTTTCAGACCACTTCCCCTACAAACCTTCTGTTTCCAAAAGGGAGCCATGTCTTGGCATACCCTCTTTACCTGCTGAACCCAGAAGGAGCCAAACTGCTGCAGTGCAGCACACACAGATGTGAACAGAAAAGGGGTTTTAACTGCTGCAATTGGCTTCTGTGATCATAGCAGCCTTGGACTGACTTATTCGTAAACCACCTTTTCATGTGCTTTTGATAAGGGTAAATCTTCAATAAACATTGTAAAAATAAAAAAAACCCTCTAAGATATAATTATAGGTATTAAAGAGCCTACATCCCTGCGTTACTTACCGTATTACATATGTAGTGTTGAGGTATGTGAGCCTTCCTTTATCCCACGTGCAGGTGGGATGGCCATCTGTCCCATACTGGATACACGACACATTTCTTGGCTCATCTGGAGGATCTTAAACAGATATACTGATCAGAGTCTTCCTTAAAGATGTTGATAGGAGACATTTTAAGAAAAGCTAGGTTTGTGTTGATGATTTTTTGAAAAGAGTTTATGGACAAGTAAGTGTAAAATATTCAGGCTGATAATTTTTGTATGTGAAAATAGCTGAGTCTATGATCTCTGCAGCCTGTTGAGACCTCTGACACTTGAGCGAAACCCCAGTGACTTTACCAGGGTGCCAGAGGAACACAAGTGCTTAACAGCTCTCCGGACTAGGCACCACAAGCTTTGCTTGAAGCAATCAACCACTATTCTTATTTTTTTTTAAAAAAAGTAGCACCAATACAGCAGACAACTGCTGCAGCAGCAGCTCATCAGGCTATAAGAAAATCTAAAATTTCCTTAGAATTTTTCTTGCAAGTCCCTTGTGTCCTGGAGAGATTGGTGGGTGTTTGGGATAGAACAGGAGGGAGTACGATATTTGCTCTGAGCCGGCAGTTTTATTTAGCATCTCTCCGTTTATCAATAACGGAGTTGCACAGTCCCATCCAGGAATATTTTAAATACAAAGAGCCATTAAAAGACAGCACCTTTTCTGGAAAAGGCCACCCACTGCTAGTTTCTAACACGTCTCAGAGGTACCACAGGAAATGTTGAAGAACAAGGAATAATTAAATTCTCCTTACTTCCAGATTCTATATCGATTCCACAAATGAGTTTTTTCTTGTATTCACAAACTATTTTGCACGTAAACATGTGTTTGCCATATGTATGGACTAGAAACTTGGTGCTTACTGAACTGCCGTAATTGCTAATTAGTTCAGAGCTGTTAAAGAAAATAGCTATCCTGCACTGCTCAGTGTATCGCAGGGGTTTCAGCTGGCATGAGAGGGTGATACTCGTTCCAGGCTGGACATGAGAAGCAGTGTTAGCAGTCATATTCCCTTTGTCGCATATTTCTGCAGCGCCATGGGGAAGTTTGCTAGCAGTCATGTTCCCTTTACTGCATGCTTCTGCAACAGAATGGGAAAACAAACCTTTAACACGGATACATCACTTATCTTGTACAACATGCTGCGCTTGAAGAAGAGAGGCTCCCCAAATTTACAATGCAGGAATTCCTGCCTCTGCATGGTAACTCATGGGATATTGCTGTGCCCAGACAGCAAGCAAAAAAGCACAAGCCCAGGCAAAACCTATCAGAACTCTTTTTTCATTGTGGTTTAAGGAAATATCTTCGTTTCAGTAAAGTGATGGCAGGCATGTCTCTACTGAAGAGACAAGCAACATTTTCTCCGACTCGTAGAGACCTCCCCTTGCATGTTACTGCCTTTTCAAAGTGGCACAGGACGCGAATGGGGACAAGCAATCCTGCGCTCAGCGTACAAGAGCACGCACTCGCTGGCAGATTCCAGGACGCTTGCGCTGGGGGCAAACAAGCTGAGCAGCGGCAGAAAATAAGGGAAAATGCTGGAGCACCATTTCTCCTTACTTTTGAGTTCTGAAAGTCTTTGTGGAAGCTAACTGTAGGGATGCTTTCTCATGTAACCGACAGGTCTACCTTGAACTAAACCAAATAACCTCCCTCCGTAACTTATTAGCAACTATTTGCTATATACTGCATACACAAATGAAACAGGCTTGCAGCGCCAATTATGCATAAACATATGTCCAAGCTGCCAGTGCCTGAGCATATATGATTCTATATTTGCCTCTTTTGCTGAGAGCCGAGGCCGTACCCCTGCCCGTGGTCACTCCCAGCCATGCAGCCAGCACCCGGAGCCCTGCCAGCCCAGACACTGCTGCCCACAGCCTGCCCAGACCATCAAGGACAGGGTGCATTGCCATGGAGAATGGGAGGACACAGCAGTAGCAGCAGATCAAGGAGTTCTTAAGGAAATTACAGTATAAACCTAATCAAGCATCAATTTTTGCTCTTGTTAATAAGAAAGATGTTTACTAGTATACCACACAGAAGCTGAAAAAAAACGCCTAATTAGCCTGAGTGCTTCTTTTAAGTGATAATTGCTATGTAGGAAAAAAAAATCTTACCTGCTGTGAAGTGCACTAACAACCAAATTGCTGCGGGCACAATCCATGCAAATAGCATTTTGCTCCCTATAGAGAAATGAATACCTTTTACCAGTTCCTAAAAAGTGGGGAAATCATTTACAGATATTTGTATTTTACTATTTTACAACTTCAGAAAATCCAGAATGCTTATTTCATGAGACCTTTCTAATTAACATTCTCTGCTAACACTGCTAAGTTGTGACTCTCGAGACCCTGTTGTAGGCAGCAGCTGATTTTTCGATGGTTCTCCCTAGAGACAGGCACAAGAGCTAGGGGAATGGCAGAATTATGGGTACTTTAAAACTCTGTGCTTTAAAACCGGACAACTCTGTGCTTAGAAAAATAAATATTTGTTCCCTTTACCCCCAAAGACCCCCCTGCAAGCCCAGAACCAAAACTCTTACTGTGAAGGACAACAAGAACAAACCATCAGTACCCCTCATGCTGTTTCTCCCCAAGATGTGGTTTGCATGCCACGCTCCGGCACAGCCCACCCTCTCCCAAAATCCTTCACCCTCTTCTGGATGGAGCAGCCCCATTTATGTACCCCATGAGGTACCCTCGTGTGCTCTTCAGCAGGTCTGTGCTCAGACTTTGTACAGATGACCCCAAATCCAACTGAACTGATCTCATCCCAGATGACTAACACAGTCCCAAGATTCCCAGACCTGAGTACTCATAAAATTTTGGCTAGGACCTTGGGAACTAGCAATCTTACAATTTCTTTAGACTACTTTCCAAAAGGAAAGCCATCCCACACAGCTTATTTATGGCTATTTAACTCTACCCTAATGGGTGAAGCTGCAGACACACGCAGTAAGCACACTGTTAACAACACAACCAAACAAAACATCTTTGAAATGTTTTAAACTCTGCAGGATTGCTCAAAAATTCTGTTCAAATGCAAACCTATGTTTACTAGTTAAACCCCACACGCCAGTACTGGAAGTTATGAATACAAACTTTTTACACAAATTATTCAAGGTCAGCCTGAACTAAGCTCAATATTTTCCCATACATTTTGCAACCAGCATGAACAACTATTTCCTTTTTTACCCTTCCCCTGCAGAACTACAGGAGCAGTGAGAATATATTAGCTACTTCAGAAGTGAATACACCAACAAGCACTTTCTATAGCTCCTGACCTGTCACAGAGATGCAGCTATTTTAATAACTTGATGTCATATTTGAAACAAATTACCGTCAAGTGAAACTTTAAATCCTGACTGCTTTTCATGCTATCTTGGATGGAGGGGCACTTCCATGGGGATGCATTGCGTAATATAGTCTTTGCTACATGTATATTAATATAAAAACAACAAAAAAAGTTATTTCAGGCTGTTTTTATATAAAGAGATAGGATCTATTCCATGTTTTTTAAGTGAAATTATATCTGAGGTGAATGTGAAATACATAAGATTTGCCAAAATGCATATTAACACCTTGTTTTATTTAAATCCAGGTGTTCTTCAGACTGAAATGGTAAGCCTTGCTTCAGTGCCTCAGCTTTACACAAAGACACTTCATGCAGTGCCTTCCGTAGGTGATTAGTAACTGCAAGGATGAGCAATCACAGCACCAAGGTTCTTCAAGTAAATGCTCTGCCTTCCAATAAACTGAAATTGCCCAGTGACTGTGTAAACATCTTTCAGACAGTTTGCTGTCTGACAGCAAAACTGTACCCAAAATACTTGAGTCAATAGACAAAAATAGTCTCACTTCAAATAATTTTAATCAGTGGTTTACTTAGGTAAGTGCTAGACAATTTATGCAGCATCCTACGAGTGCAGCAGAGCATATAAACTGTGAGTAAAATATGAGAAAATAATAAGAAATAACCTTCAGCTTAGAGCAAAGATATACAGAAAGCTTTTTTTAAGAAGAAAGAAATCTCCAGATTCCACATCAATGAGGGAAAATAGTATTGCTGGGCATAGGCTAAAGAAAATATAAAGGACATTGTCCTGGTAAGTACAAGGTAGAGGCAGTACGTGAGGTGTTCACAGAGTATGAGATCATGCAAGTTTATGCATACTTATCTCTGCGAAATCTCAACTGAAAACCCAAGGGCTACAGACAGTATACTTTGTTTACCTATGGATTCGCCATAACGGCATCGGCTGTTACAGCAGTCAACCCAAGGTCTTAAATGAAATCACTTGTAAAGCACAAAAGCTCTGTAGTTTGCTTTTAACCAACTTTTAACACCCTCGCCCCCACTTCTCCCTAAAAAAGCTCCACACAAGGCAAGCGTCTGTTCTCAGGGTCATACAGGGAACCTGCAGGAACAACCGACCAGCACCGGTGGAAAGAGGAACATTTCTCGCTGTTATATTTCACGCAGAAAAAAAAAGCTATTTGTACCCAAACTGCGCTGTTGTTTACATATCGCTAATAACACTAGCTGCATTTTTAGGGAAACTTCCCACCGTCGGCAGGCTCACAGGTGCCGCTCCAGCTGCCCTGGCTGCCGCAGGCCCAGTGAGGATGGCGGCACCCCGTGCTCTCGGGCTGGGGAACCGCAGCCTTGGTGCCATCCTGCCTGAGATCAGCGACTGTTCACCAGAGCTACCGAGCGCGAGGCATTTAATAAGACCTCACCATATGAAGGAAAGGGATGGCATTATTTCTAGAGGATGGCCCTTCAGCGCTGTGCTCCCTTAGCAGGCTCTGTCCCAGGGTGCAGTGAGCATCCCAAGGCAGGCAGTATCCCGAGGCAGCAAGCATCCCAAGGCAGGCAGTATCCCGAGGCAACGAGCATCCCGGGGCAGGCAGCATCCCGGGGCCCCCATCGGCGGGATGCTGCGTTTCCCAGCGCACCGCCAGCTTGCTGCCCGCGACGGACACCTCGGGCCGGCGCCCGGCGCCCCGGGGATGGCTCCTCGGGACCGAAAAGCCGCGGGGTGTGTGTGTGGGGGGAATATGCCTGTCCCCGGCAGCCCCCCTCCCGCCGCCCCCTCGCCCCCACGGCCCGGCCCGAGCGGCGGGCGGAGAGCAGCCCGGGCTTTCCCCCTCCCGCCCCCCGAGCCGGGGTTACTCACCCCGCAGCCCCGCAGCCGCCGGGAGGGCGCCGGCAGCCTCCCGCCTGTGCGCGGCGGCGGCGGCGGCGGCGGCGGCGGCGGCACCTGCCCGCCCCGGCCCGGCCCGGCCCGCCCCCGGCCAGCCCCGCTCGCCCCGGCAGCCGGGGGCCACCTCGTAAGGGGAACGGGGGCGGTGGGGGGTGAGTGGGAGGGCTTTTCCGTGCCCGGGCAGTTTTTCACCCGGCCCCGTGCGAGCAGCTGGTTGCAGGCAGAAAAAAGAGCAGAAGAGAGGCAGCGGGCGGCTGCAAGGGCACGGCTGCCGGCTCCCCCCGCCTGCCCGGCCCCGGGGCACCCCGCCGGGAAGGTAATCCACGGGAAACTTCAACGACAGAAAGCCCGGCTATGAGAAAAGGCTGAGATTACCAGAAAAAGTTTGTGAAACTCCAAGTATAACTCTCACTGCCTGCGTGATGCCTCTTAAACTGGAAGGAACAAGCGGTGCAATTAGAATAAAATAAAGCCTAGCCTCCCTTGTTAGGTAAGAGGTTCTCATCCCGAGATACATCCACTGTGATTCTTCTTTTTAATGTGAGTCTTGCTTTCTCTCATTTTTTCAGCGCTCGCACAAACTACCACTATATTTAAAAGAGCTTTTAATGAAAAAAATATCTTCTTACTACTGTTCCTTCTCTTTTCTGGACGTTGATAACATAAACTCAGTTTTCCTGACAGCACCTCCCTGATGTGATTAACTTTTATTAGCTTGAAAATTCCAGCAAGGATATTTTGGGGGCAGACATTCAAATGAATGAAGAGTAAGCACAAAGTTTGCAGCCTCCATGAGTCCCAAGTTTTGCATTTGAACCTCCAGATCACTTCATCTCTCTTCCAAAGCCCAACGTAACATTTGTACTTCTTTCTAGAGAGTTGACAAAGTTCATAAAAATATCATATGTGAACTGTGTGAGTCTGTACCCTATGAAATTCCAAATATCAACAGTTTCTTTTAAAGTATATATCTTGTTTCCTCTCTGTCTTCTTTTAGTTCACGCTATATTTTCACTTTTCACAGTATTGCTTCCCAGCACAGGCTTGATCTAGACTCTGCAAAACCGGGATTCATATAATTTTAAACCAGGATGCCGTTAGGAGTTTGTATGGAATTTTATCTCATGTTTCTTATCGAGGCCTCATTCCTCGCTGCTCCTCACCACATGTATTTACTTCCCCTCTTTGGAAAAAATATGGCAGCAGCCATTACATGATGTGCTCAACTGGCATTAGCCAAACTTGAGTGGTGTTTTACTCATCGATGATATAGTCAAGGGAAGACGCCTGTTGAGTGGCCCAAGCAATTGGAGTTTTGTGTTCTGGTGACAGGAAGCTAAACTGAAAATCACTGATCCATTACCTTTCGTAAAATGCAGTTGCTTTCTTTTTCCTCTTTACTTATTTTTTAGCACCAAAGTCTGCTGTTTCGTACAATTCTTTTTTCATTGACTTGTGTTGAGCACAAAGCTCCAGAAGAAAGCATGTGGTACTTACAAATCATAAAGAAAACGGCGTGTTCCCTGCAGTTGGGTGTCTCACCAACACCTCTGCCCTCTGCTTGACTGCAACGGAAGAGCCAAAGCACAAGGTCCTGCTGCAAATCAAGCTGCCGGTGCTGAGAGGACATTGTGCCAACCTCCCTGCTCCACCAGGCAGGGGATGATGTCAAGGAAAGTATGGAGTCATCAGTTCTCTGAGAGGAGGGGGTGTCTGTGATTCTGAAAATGAAGCTCGGGAAAGCACCAGCAGCAGTCGACAGAAGAATGTGTGATGTTTGGTGGTGACAGCGGCTGGCTCCTGAGGAGCATCTGTACTGAAGCAGAGGAGGGCAAAGAAAGAGGCTGTAACAAAATGCTGTTAGTGGTTGCAGTGTAATCCCTTATACCTCAGGCAAAGTAGTGCTGCCTGAGATCCACACCTGCCTGGCACAAGCAGGTTCCAGTTGCCTGTTTTTCACGGGGTGAAGCCTATATGATCAAACTGAGCGTATGCCAATGCACAGCTGTAAATGCAAGACCTAAGGCAGCTTGTTGACCATGCACTTCAGGGAATACCAGCTGCCTTGGGGGGACCTTCCTTGCAGGAAGAGGATTACAAACTGCCTCCTAGCAGACCTTTGCTGCCAACAGCAGATGATGGTGGCTACAGCAAGGGAGGCAGGGAGCGCTTCTCTCACCCTGGGGCATGAGATATGGGTGTCTGCTACTACTGTGCCTTCTTATTTCTGCAGAGCTTCCAGTGATACAAAGCTGAAAGGAATCTCCATTGGTAGAGGCACTCAATGTGTTGAGGTCAAGACGCTTTCTGCTTCAACCCACCCTCATAACATGATGAATGTTGGAATAAGGAAAAACAGTAAAGAACATGGACTTTCCTTATAGATAGTGAAAATAAAATGGATGTAAATGATGTAATGAAATCTGAATGTATACTGTCATGGCAATTCACGCTCAGCTTCTGGAAGTGAAAGATGAAATAAGTTATCTGGGATCAAAAATGCACATAAAAGGAAACTTCTAGAGGAAAGCAAAACAAAACAGAAGACCAGGAATGGCTTATCCAGCCATTTTTGTAAGGAAAAAAATTGCTATCAAAAATGTAAGAAGTTTCATGTGGTGAAAAGCTGTCTCTTTTCCAAATATTTTAATGAGAATCAGAGAACATTAAAGCTGATGATGGAAGAAGGCTGGAGCCCGGTCAGAAAACAGGCAAGTGCTAATGTTAAAAATATTACTGGAGGAAATGTAATTCAAACTCAAAAGTGAAATCAGCAGGTGCAGCCCTTACACTCTCTGGTTTTGTCAGGTTGTAGGTCTGGAGAGAGAGAAGAATTGTGAAGGAATGGTGGTGAGTCATCATCGTCGAAATGATGAGTGGCAGATCACTGGGAGTTACTTATTGGGGGCTTAAAAACCCATGCAAGAGTGTGAATATATCCAAAGGCCCTGCTGTAGTTGTCATCAGTGGTCAGTCAGGAAGGAGCAGTGTTTGTTTATTTAATGTATTTCCTCCATAACATTCTCTGGAGTTCTTGATTTTATCACATTGTCTAGTCCAGCTTAGGAAGAGCTGTCGTGATAGTGTTTGCACCCCTGCTCTTTCAAAGGTATGCCATGATTTTTTGTCTTCTGTTTGTGTTCAGCATAATTCCATTTTCTTATGTCAGCAAAGACAAACAATTATTAAAAAAAAAAAAATTTTTTTTCTGCCTGCTTGAAGACCTCAGAGGTTCATAGCCTGCTTTCAGATTGGCATCTCTTACCCAGTAGAAGGGTCACCCCTTCCAGCCTGCTCTTTTTTTTTTTAAATTTCTCTGAATATCTGTTGGTTTCTCACTCTGGTTTTGGTGATGAGGTTCCAGAAGAGAGTACAGTTTCTAGATGTGATTGTACCAGGGGCCACACAGGCAAAGCTGTACAGCAGCACTGCACTAAATGAGAGGTCTCTGGCCATGCCATGAGCACTGCATTGATCTTACTGTCAAAACTGCAGTTGCATTTTGTTGCAATTTCATATTTTGTCTGTGTTTTTTTGTGATGCTGCCAACCCTCCATCATTGGCCACTCTCCCTATGGATGAGACGGTCTCCAGTTCTTTGGTGCTGAGCTTTAGCTGCTGATTTCAACAGTTGATAACGAGGGCAGGAGGGAAGAGCCTTCTCAATAGCAGGGCCACCAGAAACAGATGAGGACATGGACTTCTGGAGCAGACAGAGCCAGCCAGACTGGCAACACCAACATGCAGCACACCAGTCCTCTGCAGTCACCAACCCAGCGTGCAGCACCAACACCAAAGCTTGAGAAGCTCAAAGAAGGTAACACTAATTCAGTGTTAAACATAGGAATAAACAAAACTGAATCACAGATGTTGTTATTTGGAATTATGATCAATTCTTTGATCCAATTTGCTTTGCAGGGCCGTGACTCCTGTCAGCACTGTGGAAGAGGTGGGACCACTAGACGTGGTTGAGGGGACACAACAGCTCAGGCTGCTGAATGTCAAACCATGGCCCAAGCACATGCAGCTCTGCTTCCAGGAACTGAGCTTGGTCTGCTCATTCCCACTGCCTTTCTTGCTTCAGCTTCTTGAATGACTTTCAGCTACTCAGATGTCCAGTTCCTTGCAACCCAGACAGCAGAGTTTTGGTCCACGGCTCTATAGCAATATTGAAGTTACTGCTACAGCAGAAGAATGGGCAATAATTCGTTGCATGTTTGTCTGTCTTCAATATTACAGATAGTCTGTGCTCTGGCTCTCTTAGTTTTACACCTGCTGTGTATGCCAGCGATTCTCATTGAATTTGCCTTAACCCAGCAGGATGAAATCAGTTACTTAGTTTGGTAAATGCAATTGCTCTGTCTCCTCTTGAGTGCATAACCAAGCCAAAGCCAAGGAAGGCTGAATTCATGGGGAGAGCATGGGTCCAACAGTGCCATTCTAGAAAATCATATAGGCAACGTGTGAGACACAGCATCACCCTGCATTCTTTAAGAGATTAAGAACTGTGTTTTTTTTCTAATATTCTTGTGGCAAGATTAATTCCTCTCTGTTAAGGAAAGACTTGGCTGGTTTGGTAAGTAGCAATGCTGAAATCTCCTTTAATGGATCACTTCTATAGTTTGTTTTCTATTCATTGTGTTCAATGCTTGCTTTGATCTTTTAGCCAAACCCTGCTCCCATTGCTTTACAAGTGATATTTTCGTGGGATTTGACATTCAGTGAAGCTGACATTCAGTGAAGCCAGTCAAGACACAAACCACAGCTTCACTTCTCACATCCTCTTCTACGAAACGCAGGTTTGGTTTCAGTCTCTGCTGTTGTGCACAGCCCTTCTACCCTGTGAATAACTCCTTATCTTCCCTCTTAAAGAATTAATCCTCCTGAAGGCTAAGGAATGTAAGAGGCTACACAAAATAGCATATTTTTTAATGAATATTCCTACTTCCGTTGTGTGGCTGTTTCACCTGCTGTCATTTTTCCGTTGCCGCATTTTTCAGAAGGCTTTTGCTGATCCAGGCATTTATTTGCAGCTTTGCACGCAAGTCTTGGTCACAACCTGGGCTTTGATCTTTTGTCTGTGCATTCAGAAATCCCCCGAGGTCTACTGTTGTTATTTAGCTTTGTGAAACGTTAAAGTTTTTAATCCAATTTTAGTCTCTGCAGCATATTTATCTGCCACTAAATCTCTTCCAATATTTACTGACAATCAAGTGCTTACAAACCATTCAGCATGGAGCAGTCTGGCAAATGTGTATGCAGAATAAAAATGAGCAGCCCAATATTACTCAGAAAACATTTCTATTATCTTCATATTCTTGTACTGTTCCTGTTACCAAACGCTATACGATGCTTTTGGACTTTGGATCCTGCAGCTTTGCCAGAAGTAGTAATTGTTACTATCCAGGCCCTGTGGATAAGAAACGGAGGCAAAGTGACTTGGTGAAGGTCATGCAGCTAGTCCGTGACTAAGCTGAGACTAAAACCCAGCTCTCCTGTGCTTCAAACACTAAACCAGAATTAATGCTATGTCCTCCTGCAGAAAGCATGGTAATGGTGGCACAGCAGCAGCATAAATGATTTAAAATTGTAGCTATTGATACATATTTAATGCATAATTTATTACATGCTAAGTTTATTTATTACGCATTTCATTTAATTAATTTTCAAGCATACTTTTTGAAGGGGGACGGTAAGCAACAAGACCCAAAGCTGGTGTGTCTCTGGCTGATCTGCACCGTGCTATTGGTAACTCCTCCAGCTGAGCCAAGGGCTTGCGCCTGAGCAAGATCACAAGCTCACACCTGATACACCCTGTACTGATGCAATGGGATGGAGATAAGAGCAGGCAGTTGAACGGCTCTGCTCTTCTCTGAGCCTGCTGAAGCTTTGAAAAGGCTACACCTGATTTCTTGTTTCTTTTTAATTTGTCCTCTCCTTCCGTTTATATAAAAGGATTCTTTTTATTGAAGTTGTGTTAGACCTGTGAATAGCAATGAGACAGCATCATGGTACATCTCTGTGGGCCATGAACTATTGTGCTTTGATATTTAATTACATTACACTTAGATGAATGAGCAACTGCTGGCTTGCACCAATACTTCTCTCGCTGAGTCCTTCCCCCAGCTGGTGAGGGACGTCTCTGTGGGCCTCTGGCTGTCTCTCTCTGGGGGACAGGGACAGCAAGCTCAAGGCACATGGGGTCACCACTCTTTTACATCAAGGAACAGGGGGTCACCACTTCTGCACACCAAGAAAGCCTGCCTTGCGCAAAGCAAAGCCCCCCCCCACTATAATTTCGACAGCAGCTGCTTTCTCCATGTTACTCATTTGACACTAAAAGAAAATATCTTGTCATAAAATAATTACATACAGATTTCACTTGCATGAGACAACATACAGATGAGTTTGCAATCTCGCACAGGTTGAATGGGAGTTACACAAGAGATCAATGCTTTTTGGTGCATGCTGTCTGTGGGTAGAGACATTACTCAGCGTATACTTCCTTTACGTGCCTCCAAGGTATGTAACTCCATGTTGCAATGAAGCTGAACAACCCATGAAACTCATTGCCAAACTGACAAATAACCTGTGGAAATCGCTGGCACAAGATACGGCTGCCAACAATATAACCAAACTTAGAAAAAGGTTTAGAAAATAATAATAGCAAGAATTAGAGAGCACGTAATATTTGAGGGACTGAACCATGAGATGTTAAAATAAATGTACTGAGAGCGACATCATGATTTGACTGAAAACACTGGACCATCCATATATTCAAGGATTGCTCACTATGAGGATCTCGGTATTGGACTTGCACGCCTATAGTTCGATCCCCGTCACTCAGGATGCTGGTTTGCATCCCTAAATACCACACTTGGTGGGAAGAAGGCACAGGCGGGATGCAAAGGACTTTCCAAGGGCAAAGCAGGCAAAGACAAACAGCAGAGCAAAGAGCACGTCTGACAAGTGAAAATCTGGAACCAAGGACGTGATGTGGCATCGGGTTGTTGGACTATTATCAAAATTCCTGCTTTCTTCACGCACCGCTCAATTTATCCACTGGTGCATTCATTGCCAGAGGTGAGCGTCATGGGTATCCATCCCAGATCAAGCCTGTCACCTCTTTTAAACCATTGGTAGACACAAGCACTGTCCAAATGGGTTAGAAGGGAGGTAGAGGGGGAGCTGTATTGTATATGAGAATAGAATAGTTCAGTTGGAATATATGTATATACACACACACATACCTATATACATATATATACACACACACATATATTTGCGCCCTTCTCTTTCCATTTTCTCCAGTAACCAGTCCATATTTACCAGATCCATCCATGCACCCATGTAAAGAAGAAATATTTCCTTTGGCCCCCAAGAAATCAGTGGGAGCTTTGCCACTGACAAAGCACATGTGCATGGTGAGAGCAGGGCACTGTTTCATCCCCGCACCGCTGCGTGCTGAGAGCTGCTGAACAGGAGAGGAGCTGTGCTCCTCTGGCCACGGATGTATTTGCAGGTATCCATCCTGGAGTGAGTTAGCAGGGCTGGAAATTCAACCAGCAGGTACCTGAAGTGTAAGACCAGGCTTTCACACTTGTTTTCTGACAAGACAAGCATTTTCACCCACAGGGTTTGGTAGTTCAGGCGATACAGGCAGCACAACTCTCAGGATGTGGACATTGAAAAAAATACCTTCCCCATCTCACATTTGGGCTGCTGATAGTATGTGGCTGTTGTTTTACAATTTCCTTCCTGCACAGGCAGCAATCACTAATTTTAGACTCACTTACATGTAAAAGTCACATTTCTGGTTTGGAAACTGTTTGCTGCTTCTAGAGAAGAATCCTATCCTGTCTTACCAGGTAACTACTAGTCTGTAAATCTAAGCGACAGATCTCTTGGGTTGTTAAAAGGAAACAAGTACAGCGCACAACAATGTTGGTTTGAAGGAATCCAGGAGTAAATAACAAAACTGATCCATTTGTGCAACAGCTGTTAGAGAAACACATACAGTGCCCAGCAAAAATTGAAAGAAAGATTATAATCTTCAGGCTTAGCAGTTCTACTGCAAAAAGTGATTTCATAATAATAGAGTGGATAACTCTAGATAGGTAATTATATATAGGTTAGCATTTACACTAGCTTTGTAACTTTTAAGTCTTACAAAAATTTGTCAGGTCTCGCTCTTACTATTTTACAGATTTTGGTTCGGTAATGCACAGTCAGATGATCCTTTTGCCTTTTACTGTGCTGGTGTTAACATCATTCTTACACGACACATTCCCTGCAAATATTCCCTGCGCTATGCATGGCCAGCTCAGTCACCCAGCACCCTATGAGCTACAGAAGCTCCTCAGTGAGCAGAAATCCCACGTACGGGTATATAGTTCAGAGGTTCTTTGTGCTACTGATTGTAAATGGAGACTCAAAGCTATATGCAAATATGATGGGATTCTTGTGAGCATGCCAAGCTGCTAGCAGGGCATATTTAAGCCCCTGGTCCCTCCTCTTAACGATGATGGGAGCCATGTGCTCTTTGCTCTTTCAGCTGGATGCAAGGTAGGGAAGGCACCGCCTGCAAGCAGGCTGCTCTGGGCTGTCTCTAATGGGAGTTTTACATGCAGAGCTTCCATGCGCTGCTGTAGACAGCCCCAAAACAGCACGTGTATGAGCTGGAGGAACATGGCTTTGCTGGCCTGTGGAGGCTTAAGGGGCTCGTGAAAGAGCTGGCCCCCAGCTACCCAAGGCAGCGAGGGCAGGGCCCTCCTGCCCTCCCCTCCCACTTGGCAGAGAGCTCTGCAGTGCTCTCACGCAGCCCTGGGCATGCATGAGTGTGCATGGGCATGCACGGGCATGCATAGGTGTGCATGGGCATGCGGCTCTGGCACCAGCACCCGTCCCCATGCCAGCCACACGCAGTGTCACTTTCACCAGCTTAAGCTCCAGACCAAAACCAGTCTCCGCTGGGACATCAGAAGTAGGAGAAGAAGACCGGCTGAGCAAATCTTGTGGAGAGCATTGAGTGCTCAGGCATTTTGCGGAGTATTGTAAACTTCTTTTATGCTTGTATTCCTTAAAAACATTTGGAGTGTTTCCTTAAAGAGGTGTGGGTGATCAGTGAATAGATACGTAATCCAGCTTCTCACATTTCCAGGGAGTTTCTGGTTACTTTAGGAACATTTTGCAAAACCACCTCTGAAGTCCTGGACAACTTTTTAAATGATTTCACAGCCACTCAGCAGGAATGAGATGCCCATAGTTCATTATTTTCTGTGTTTCGGAAGATCTGAATTCCCTGCCACGTGCCAAACAAATGCCATTTCGCTGTGCCACGTTCTGCCTCACACATCAAGGCTGAGGTGCTGACAAGCTGCTGTGAGGAGGTGATAAATCCTTCACCCAAAGTGAAGAATCTGCCCAGTGACCAATTTAGAGAGACTTTAAATCAGTCTGGCAGACGATGAAGGTTTGTTCTTACCTTATGTGCTTTTTATTATTGAATGGGGGGGGGAATGAAATTGGGTTATTCTGTCATACAGAAAAGATTTCATGTTCTTGGTGCCCATGTCTGCTGTACGATATATAAATCTTCCCCAGTGTAGTGTCTCTTCATTAGGAGTGATCCCAAGACATTTTACACAATTCAGTCAGGATGACTAAGTGATCATTTTATCCATCTTAACTGCAATCAGCTTCAGGGATGAAATGCTCCAAATATTTAACAAGAGAATGATTTTGAATAATAACTGAAGCATATTGCATCCTGCAAAAATCACCTGCTTCGTATTTCAGTTCTCTACAGGAATCCAAGTTTATGCTTTTATGCCTGTGAAAATACGAGGTAAGTTTAAAATTGTGATTTACTGGCCAGAGTATTCCAGGCAGCCACAAGTATTTGTAGTCGATTAAGAGGGTGAATTTCAGATTTGGAGTTTTGCTCTGGTTCTGCTGTCTGCAGTCTCAAAGGCTGAGGTGTGCCATGGTCATTGCTTTGGTTCTTTTATCACAATTACAATTTCTCTCAAAATAATCTTCCGATGCTTTGCGGAAAGCGGGTCTTTATATCCACCAACTCCCCATTCATGACTCTTAGGCAGGAGACCAGCTCATCGGGGACCAGCGTTTGCTCTTGAATGTCGCTGGCCATCGTGTGTCCCCACTGGTTCTCCAGGAGGGAGCCATGTTCCCCCTGGGCTGAGCTGAATGCATGGCTTTGCCCACTCTGGCTGTTGTTTAAGATGAGGTTGATCTTCTCCAGCAGACAGACGTGGTGCCCCCCTCCCTCCGCATCCCACAGGTGGGGAACAGGGCTTGTGTAGTCTCTGAAGAAGATGTTCGTCTCCGGTTCTGGGAGGGCTACAGGGGGCTGTGTTTGGTAAATATTGGCAGCTACGTACCCCAGCGGGTTCCCATCAGACACCTGAGGTTTGTAGTCACTGATCTGCTTGGGGGCCATGATGCTGGCAGGTGCTGTGCTCCGCGGATGATCCCTGTCCTCAGGGACCTCTCTGCTGGGCTTCCTTCTGGTGGCCACGTTCTTGTACTCCTCATGTGCTGGCACCTCCTCGATTTCCATAACTGTGGGGTCACTAGTGTCCAAGAACGGCTCATGGAAACTGTTACTCATGAAATCGCTCTTTTCCTGGAAAAAAAATGATGAGTGTAGTAACAAACTGACAAATTTTACCAAGAGGAGAGATATCATTAGAGCATCCCAAGAAAGAAATGGAGCAACGACTTGTTGTCTTCATCTTGTCTTCCTTCCCACCTCTCTCATCCAATCCCCCCTGTGAAAGAGACCATAGCAGGTGGACAAGAGAAGACAGGGAAGTAGCTGTGCATGTCTCCGTGCTTCTGCACGCACTTCAAGGGCAGCTTGAGTCAACTGTGGCCACTAAATAAAGTGTATATTGAGGCGAGGTTTAAAGACCTCAGCTAAGCTGAGCCCCTATGCACCTTGCAAATGCCTGGGAAATGATTTCTGATCAGTTCCCGGTCCCTTAGAGCTTAATCCTCTTCCCATCCGTGTTTCTCACAGCTCCAGAGCAAGCTTTAATCTGAGGGGAGACAAGTGAAGAAAAGCTGGGAGATAATGGTGCAATTACCTGGAGTGACTTTACCACGTTGCTGTTTTCCATGTGGGGAAAGTCTTCAAACAGCCATTTTGGCAAGAGCGACACAACGGTGGCGTCAATTCTTTACCAAAAAGAAAAAATAAAAACGAAAATTTAGTCCATTTTATTAGTCACTTGTTCATGCAGGATGAAATTGTCCCCTGGCACGAGGGGAACACAAAAAGTGCATCCATCCTTCATGGATGGCTTGGAAGCCCCAGGTTTACCCCGTATGGGTGGGTTCCCCCGTTTGAACTCTAGCTCTTCATCTTTCAACCTTATTCCTCTGAGTTTGATTCTGGAAGCTAAATTACTCTAGTTAAATCCATTATGTAAAACTTGTCTGTATGGGAAAATGTTGCTAAACTGGGGGGTGGGGGGAGAACCAACCTATGTGTATGAACCAGAGGAGCCATGTGTGTTCTGAACTGATGAAATCAAATACAAAGCAGTAATGAAAGCTAATTTTCCTACAGCCAAAGCTCCTGCAGAAATGAAAATCATTTGCAAGAGATTTTAATTTCACTGAGCTTTGCTGATGTTCTGATGCATTGCTGTGTTCCTGGGAAAATGCACAGTCCCTGTTGTTGCTGAAATGCTCATGTTTCACAATTACATCAAGAGCAGAAGAATTAGGCTGGGTTCAGGAACTGAAAGAAGCAGCCCCTCGACATCCTCGAGCCCCAGGTCTCCTCTCCCCTATTTCTTGGTTTGTCAGGGAAGATCCAGCCAGTAGCTCTGCACCACAGAGGTCACACATTCCCATGGATTTGTGTCAGGGACAGCAGTGCCTGGACTCCTGGACATCCCTATTCCAGTTAAACATCAAACTGGGACAAAAGGAGTGCTGGTTTGTGAGGGTGCCTAGTCAACAGCAGCCAGTGTTAAAAATCAGTATTAAGATTCTCCCCGTTGAGTTTTTGCACTGTTGCACTCTCCAGTCTCTGCCTGTCCCTCGGGGTCCAGGCGTGAGGGGCTTCAGAATCCCCTCCTCAGTCAAAACAGGGAGTAACAAGTCCTAGGATAAAACTTACCTACACAGACTATGGTTTTCCTCTCTTTTTCTACCCCTTATATCTGTGTAATAATATATTGCATGTCCCTAAGTCTGGCCTTGGCAGAGGAGTGATTTTTACTTTCTTTGTTAGTCTCTGCCTTACTGTAGAGTGCATAGATGTCTTTTCATATAGCAATATGATTAATGAGAGAAGTCGTCCTTAGTAAGCGTAGGTTTCTGTAGTTAATTTTAAAATATTCTGGAGGAAAGGCAGGAGTTGGAAATAAGGAAAAAATTGTGAAGAAAGCAATACCTTTTTCTGGCTGATTTTTTAAACATCAGAATTACAAAAACAACCAATAATATGACCACGCTAACGCCCAGTCCCAGGAAAACTCCAATGTCATCGTCTGAAAAAGGATAGAGAGGAAAAAGGTCAATCAGGTGGCCCTGCTCCAGCGCCCCATCTGCCACGACGTTTCTTGTTATAAAGGGCAGATCCTTGACAAAGCAGCCTTCAGCATCTCACTTGCCCTTTTGCTCCTCAGTTAACAAAGCAAAGCCATAACAAAAGCAAAACCAAAACTGTTGTCCTGTCCACATTGTCCTGTGACCATAGCATCATGGGCACTGCGGCCCCGGTCGCCATGCATGGGAGGGTTCAGCCAAGTAATTGGAAGAAATATGGTCACTGTGTTTAACCATTTCCTACGCAGCCTTACCTTCCAGAAATGCTGAAGTGAATTCTTCAGCTTACGTTGGTTTTGCTTTTGATTTAAGTACTGCAACAGATCATAACCTTTACCAGAAGATGTGCAAACCAGAAGCATAACCAAAGTTAGAAAAATGGATGGGAAACATTTAAATGAGTCTCCGGTTCAAATGGCAAGGTCAAAACAGTCTATCACTCTTATGCTATATGTTAACATTATCTTATATTTCCCTTGTTTTCTTAACTCGTACTTGTTGTAATGTACATTATATTATAAGTCTCATAAGAAAGCAAAACTTAAGGCATGCATTATGCGGGTGCTATCAAGCCGTGAGAGCACTGCAGCCTTTCCTGCCATGCACCCCATGTTCCCATCAAGTGAAAAGTTGCTTTTCTGGCCCTGACCTCTCCAAAGTGTAAGAGAGCTTTTGCTTCCCCATCACCAGATGCTGCAGGCGCTGCTCAGGCTAAAACTTCCACTTCTGGTCAAGGAGAAAGTCTGGCTTGCTAAGTCTGAGCTAGTATCTTTTCTATCTGTTCTTACCATGGGAGATCTCGCTGTAGATGCTGCCCAGGATCTGGTCCTCTAAAGGGACTTAAACAGAGAGAGATTAAAAATGTCCGTAACTTCATTTGGAGGACAGCAGGTGACATACAAGCTATGGCTTATTTTTATTTTGTTAAAATTATTTAGAAAAATAAATAATGGTATAATGAGAAAAATAAAGCCCCCTAAAGTAATTACTAACTCCAGCTCTGGCTGGACTCGACACAATCTCCTGTTTCTCAGAGATCAAATTAAACAAGATGTTGATGAACACATAACACCAATTACCAAATATCTTTCATGCATATTGCTCCCCTGAAACAAGAATTTAGTCTTCCTAAGGAATTGTACATCATTTTTCCTGAGCACCTACAGATTATTTCCCAAGTGTCTGAACCCCATGGGACTGAATTTTATAATATCTGTTTGTGTGATGGGCTGTGTGGTGAGGGAAGATCTGCAGCTAAAGAGCCTGCCATGGCAAGAAGTGTATTTTTGCTAAAATAATCATCAAGCTTTCTTTCCAGCCAAATTCAGCAATTCCCTTGGCATCTCTTCTCCTTAACAAATACATGGTGCTGTTGCTGCTACAGAAAAGGGGTGAGGGTCCAGGCCAAGGGTGATCCCACTGCTGGGCTGGGTGTTGGACTGAATCTGTAGCCTGGACCAGAACCACAGCTCTGCAGTCAGGACAAGTCACCCACCACCCTCTCCCTGGGGTCATCTCCCTGCATGGGGACTGGGGCAATCACCCTGGGCCAGGTGTGAACAGCATGGCCAGCCTGAGAGGGAAGGAACCACTGTGCCCTGCAGCCAGACCTCAGCTGGAGTGATCTGATCGGGTTGGGGCTACCCCACAAAAAAAAGGGGCTATACTGGGATGTGCATGGCGTGCACACTTGCCCTCAGGAGAATGTGCTCCACTGGAGCATCCCGGGCAGAGCATGCAGAGGAAAGGCATTCTGGGGCAAGGACAAGGAACGTAATCGGTCCCCTTTCACCACAAGCAGGACAAGAGTCATCATCTTGGAGTGCAGTAGTTAAAGCATGGATCATGAAAGAGGACACCTGCTCTAGCAGCAAGGTTGAGGAGCACTGGGGTAGGTTGCCTTTTCCTGGAAATGCAAGAGCAATTTCAGCAAACATCTGTCAGGAATGGAAGCAATACAGCTGATCTTCCCTTGGGATCAGGTAATCGTCCTTTCCAGCCCTGCTCCCCCTATGATTTTGCTATGTCTTTCAATGGCAGTGAGCATTGCTGATGATGTGGTTGTGGGTCTGTGTTGTGTATGAAGGAAGAGAAATGCCCCCAAAGCAGCTGGCAAAAAAAGGCCCCCTTTTTCAGAGTCATCCATGCAAGCACAGCTCACACTGGCAGCAGGATTTTCCTGAGACAGCAAATTGCCAATACTGGGAAATTTGGGAAGGGCAGACTCACAAGTGCATCTTTAGACATACAAGGATCCAGGTGCTTTATGAAAACCTTCATTTGCACGTCTGGAAACTCCTCTGTGCCCTTCAGTTGGCTGACTGCTTTAGGAAAAATCCTGCTGCTCCCCATGTTTGCCTCTCTGTCCCTAAGAGCCGGCTGTCCCAGCAGAGCTTGGACGAGAAGCCACCTCTTCCGCAGAGTGGGGCCATCACCTGGCTCAAGCCAAACGTCTGCTCAGGGCGGCAGAGGGCTGAATGCATTTAAGCAGAGGATCAGCATTAATACAAATAGCAGCTAGCATCCTCATCTACAATCACAGAGGTTCAACTGGCCGAGACAATTAAGGATATCCAGCATAATATATCCTGTATATAATATATATAATAATATCCTAAACAGCATGGGCCACCTGATTTCAGCCAGTGATTTCTGCAACAGGGTTAGTAACCCATCAGTTGAGACTGATTCAGATGAAAATGAGTGAAAACCTTTTGGAATTCACAGCCTTTAAAGAATGAAACTGCAGCGGTCAAAGGACAGAGTTTATCCAAGCCTGGTGGAGCAAGCCCCGTTCCACTTCTGTTTGGTACTTGCTTTGCAAGGACCAATACAAACCCAAGGCCAAATGCAATTTCTTCCTCTCCAAAGGGCAAAAAAATCCCAGAAAAGGCCCTGTCTCTGATTTTGTGCATTTGAAGTATATACGTCTCCTAGCAGAGCTCCTGGAGTTCAAGTATTTCAATTCCCTAAGCAGAGTGTGTTTGCACTACAAGCCCACTCAGCTGGAGCACGCTGCGGACGCTGCAAAGCATCTCTTGAATATATGGGATTGTGGAAGGAAAGTGATGGAGTACATTATTCTGGAGCCTGGGAATTCAGCCATTTTGGGGCCAGTGTCACTGGCGCATTGAACTTGTATAAATTCAAAAAAGTTTATATGGTTACAGTAATGCCTTACTGATGACAGACGGGCTCAATCTGAATAAGGAAGATGAAGAATGAGGTTCAACCTGTGGGTTCAAGCTGGAGGGCTTTACTGTGGGTGTCAGCTGTGGGTTGTGCTGGTGCTTTGGAAGCAAACCTTGTCACAGACAGTCTTCACTGCTGCCTCATGTTGGTACTTCCCCACATGAACCCCCAAGCTTTGTTAAAAGAGTCTATGCAACCACTAAGGATGAAATCTCTATTTTTAAGCACTTAAAACGTTTCTAAGCCATTTGCTAGTGCAAAGGTTAGAGCATCCTCCTTTTGACACTCAGCTCTTCCCCCTTCCGCACAGACGGAGACCTGCTGCCGAGGTTTAAGCCCACTTGAGGATCAGGACCCTGGAAATTCATGTCACCAGAGCTGGAGGTGCCCAAACCTCGACCTGCCCAGAGCCGAAGGCTGTCAGTGTATCCGTGAGGATAACACCTAATAGCCAGGGCTAACAGCTGTAAACAGCCTGGGATGAACAGGTTTGCTTCCATTTCTTGGGACAAAATTGAATAACTGCCCTTCTCAAAGCCACGAGGTGTGCCAACCAGAAACACAGAGGTGGTTTGTCATAGGGAAAGTATCCAAGCAGCTTCAAATAACCCATCTAAAATTGCATCACAGCATGGGACGGTGAACTGATGACAACCTCAGGTGTTACCATTGCCTGCAGCCAGCTCTGTCAGGGCACCGAGGGCACTAACAGGTCTTAATGGCTCTGACCAGCCTCACCTGGGACCTCCACCCACACCCCTGCCCGGGGGATATTTAAGATCAGCCCTGGGTCCTCAGCCCTCAACTGGGCTATGCTGGAGAGCTCTGGAGGTCTAAATCCTGATCCATGGGCTGACTTCATGACTTGACCTCAGCCCTCCCTTGTCTCCATGGACCTGCCCAGCCACCACTGGATGCTGCGTGCAGCATCCCTAAATGCAGAGGTTTTTGTCTGCACTGTAATGTCCATAGAGCAGGTATGGTGGTGCTGGGAGGTGTCCTCAGTGCTCAGATGTTGAGCTGTGCATGGATTCACCTGGATGAGGACCAGCAGCAGGATGGAACAGCTCAGGGAGCTCAGTATGCCCAGCTCTTGAGAACAACCAAAGCCAATGCACAGTGCTGGAGATGATGACAGTCCTTTCTTTCTTTTACTTTCCTCTGTAAACTGGCCCATCCTCTTACCTAAAAACAGTTTCCAGAACTGAAGCCTGCCTGCTTCCCACTCCAGGTAAGAAAGGGCAGGCTGCAGCTTGGCCAGTTGGTCTCTGTAAAAGTTGTTTTCTATGTTTCTATAGATAGCCCTACCAGAGGGGATGCAATACTGGACCTGGTCGTCACCAATGCAAGTGAGCTCATTGGTGATGTCAGGATTGGAGGCAGCCTTTGCTGCAGTGATCACACACTGGTGGAGCTCACAGTCCTGAGAGATAAGGGTCAGGTGAAGAGTGTAGTCAGGACCCTGAATTTTAGGAAAGCAAACTTCTGGCTCTTCAAGGAGTTAATCAACAGGACCCCCTGGGAAATGGCCCTTGGTAACAAGGGAGCAGAATAGAGCTGGCAGATCTTTAAGGATGCTTTCCATAGAGCACAAGAGCTCTTGATCCCCAGGCGCAAGAAATCAGGTGGGGAAGGGAAGAAGCCGGCATGGCTGAGCCATGACCTGTGGGTCAAACTAAAGGGCAAGAAGAGAATGCACAGGCAGTGGAAGCAGGGATTGGTATCTTGGGAAGAGCACAGGGATACTGCCTGGTTGTGTAAGGATGGGATCAGGAAGACTAAGGCTTGGCTGGAGCTGAACCTGGCAAGGGATGCAAAGAATAATAAGAAGGGCTTCTACAGGTACATCAACCAGAAAAGAAAGGTTAAAGAAAGCATGCCCCTTGTGATGAGCAAAACTGGCAAGCTGGTAACAACAGATCAGGAGAAGGCTGAGGTACTCAACAACTTTTTTGCCTCAGTCTTCACTGGCAACCTCTCTCCTCACACCTCCTGAGTCAATGGACCATTTGATGGGGATCAGGGGGGCAAAGTTCCTCCTGCTGTAAGTGAAGATCAGGTTCACAACCACCTGAGAAACCTGAACATACATAAGTCTATGGGTCCTGATGAGATGCATCCCAGAGTCCTGAGGGAATTGGCTGATGTAGTTGCCAAGCCACTCACCATGACATTTGAAAAGTCATGGCAGTCAGGTGAAGTCCCTGGGGACTGGAAAAAGGGAAACATTGCACCCATTTTTAAAAAGGATGACCCTGGGAACTATCAACCTGTCAGCTTCACTTCTGTGCCTGGGAAGATCATGGAACAGATCCTCCTAGAAGCAATGCTAAGGCACATGGAGGACAGGGAGGTGATTTGAGACAGCCAGCACGGCTTCACCAAGAGCAAGTCCTGCCTGACCAACCTAGTGGCCTTCCATGATGGAGTGACTGCCTCAGTGGACAAAGGAAGAGCTATGGATGTCATCTATCTGAACTTCTGTAAGATCTTTGACATGGTCCCCCACAATATCCTTGTCTCTAAAGTGGAAGGATATGGATTTGATGGGTGGACTGTTCAGTGGATAGCAAACTGGCTGGATGGTTGTATCTAGAGGGTAGTGGTCAATGGCTCAATGTCCTGATGGAGATCAGTGACAAGTGGTGTCCCCCAGGGGTCTGTACTGGGGCCAGTGCTGTTTAATATCTTCATCAATGACATAGCAGGATTGAGTGCACCCTCAGCAAGTTTGCAGATGACACCAAGCTGAGCGGTGCAGTTGACACGCCTGAGGGATGGGATGCCATCCAGAGGGACCTGGACAAGCTTGAGAAGTGGGCCTGTGTGAACCTCATGAGGTTCAACAAGGACAAGTGCAAGGTCCTGCACCTGGGCTGGGGCAATCCTTGGTATCAGTACAGGCTGGGGGATGAAGGGATTGAGAGCAGCCCTGAGGAAAACGACTTGGGGGTACTGGTAGATGAAAAGCTGGATGTGAGCTGGCAACATGCTCTTGCAGCCCAGAGAGCCAACCGTATCCTGGGCTGCATCAAAAGAAGCATGGCCAGCAGGTCAAGGGAGGTGATTCTGCCCCTCTACTCTGGTGAGACCCCACCTGGAGTGCTGCGTCCAGCTCTGGAGCCCTCAGCACAGGAAGGACATGGACCTGTTGGAGCGGGTCCAGAGGAGGGCCACAAAAATGATCAGGGGGATAGAGCACCTCTGCTATGAGGGAAGGCTGAAAGAGCTGGGGTTGTTCAGCCTGGAGAAGAGAAGACTGTGGGGAGACCTTATTGGGGGCTTATAAGAAAGATGGGGACAGACTTTTTAGCAGGGCCAATAGTGATAGGACAAGGGGTAATGGTTTTAAACTAAAGGAGGGTAGATTTAGACTAAACACAAGGAAAAAAATTTTCACGATGAGGGTGGTGAAACACTGGAACGGGTTGTCCAGAGAGGTGGTAGATGCCCCATCCTTGGAAACATTCAAGGACGGGCTAGATGGGGCTCTGAGCAACCTGATCTAGTTGAAGATGTCCCTGCCCAATGCAGGAGGATTGGACTAGATGACCTTTAAAGGTCCCTTCCATCCCAAAGCGATTCTGTTTATCTGTAACATTTTATTGTCAAATGTGCAAAGCAGCAACCTCATCTTTTCTATCACAAAAAGGGAGAATGACTCCATTGGTGTATGTTGTGAAGTAAGATGTGGTTCTCATGTGCATTAGATCTATGCACAGGAGCAAAGATCAGCTAGAGAAGGTTGTCATATGGATGCATTGATAAAAATCCCTATTTTCATGTCCCGCAGCCAAGAGGTTTCCATCTAGAGCCCTGCTGTCCTCTGGTCAACGGCAAGGTCTTACATCTTGTTTCTAAAACTAAGTAATTCTACAAAACTGGCAGATTGTGGGAACATCAAGAATGAAACAGCAAGGTGAGCTCTGCAGCTCCATTGCAGCAAGCAGCAACTTCTCTATCCAACTGGGCTTACCTTGGCCGGAGCTTGGTTTGCTGACCCCATCAGGGTAGACTGCGTATACCGACACGTTGATGAGACCTCCTGCTGCTGCCTCTTCTGGAAAGAAGTAAGATTTGCCTTTAAAATGTATTTGTAAGCTGCTGTGAAAGCTCTAGGCTTGCTCAAGGGCTTGTTACTGAGTGGTGAAAGTAGATGGAGGTGGGGGGGGGTGCCCAGCTCTGAGCCCACTCCACACCTTCCCTCCCCTGGGGAAAGCCACTGCACCAAGCTGTTCCCAAAAACACATGTGGAAGAGCAAAAGCCTGGTCAAGTAACTAGCTAAGAGGTACCCAAAACCCAATAAATACCGGAATTAATGTGGGAAGCAGGAATGGAGTGGGACAGGTCCTGAGATGTTCATCCTGCTGGGCTCAAGCTGCATTGGTAAGGACCCACAAGCTTGTCTCTCTGGGCGTGGTGGGGAGGAGAGGCGCTAAAGCAACAGTCTTGGTGCGTCAAGTGTTGTGCCTTCTCTCTCTGCATCCTTTAAATATACACGTGTATCTCCTCCACTTGGGCAGGCCTCCATGGATCTAGCGTGGCTTCCCTGCCTGCCAGCTCACATGTCACTTCATTCTCTTTCCCTGTGACTTTCACCTGGGGGACCAAATCCCACTGACTGCCCCTATGTATCCTATTGCTTCATTCCTCCTTGCTCCCTAGGGGCTCTTTCTGGTCCCACTCTGCAAAAACAAGTGGGCAGGGCTTGATGTTAAATGAAACTTTGCCTTTAAAATATATTTGGCTTTATAATATCCTGATGAGCTGCACCAAATAGCAAAAGGACTCCTGGAATATCTTACCTTGGATGTACATGTGAGTTTCTTGGTATGGAACTTTCTTCCAAAAATACTGCTCCTCCTGCCTATACTGGGTATTGGAAACCCACTCCACTATGAACCAGAGCGGGGACCTCCCGTTGTGGTAGGGGCGCTGCCAGGCCACCAAGACCCTGCTCCCGTTCTCAGGCCTGACCTCCATGGCTGCTGGTGCTGGGAACTCTGTGGAGAGAGATGGCAAGGGGGCTGTCACCCAAACCTCATCTTCGAAGAGCAGGAGACTTGGAAGGGTCAGCTAAGCCCAGGCAAAATGTGGCTTTCCTGAAAGTGTTTAAGGGCTGAAGAGCAACAAGAAATTCTAGAATGTGGTGGTTTTATATGTATATAAAATAAATGCATCTATATACATATAAAAAAAGAATCTATATATATCTCTATGCTTACACACAGGTATCACAAAAGCACATCTTCAGCTTTGTCATGTCTCATCTGAAATGCCTTACCTGTCATTTCTTACAAGAAAGGCACATGATTCTGATAAGTATGAGAGGTTAGAGAATTTTTTCCACCTTATTTCTCTTTAGTTTCTTTTTAGTCATATATTTGTCCTTAATTTGAATGGGACTTTCCCCTCCCATTGCTCATTAAAAGAGACATTTTTTCAAAAATAGGAAAGTGTGGTTGTGGGGAAAACCACAACCTGTGGCACGGGGAACCTAAGGTGGTCCAGAAAGGATTTTTTTTTCCTCCCTTTCTGTTCACCCTGGGTCCCAGCTGGGACTGCCTCCCTCACAGAGGCAGCAGGAGCTATTTTTGGGAGCATGAGCAGAGGAGCATCCCTGTGCTGAGCCAACACAGGCAGGACAAACTTATTTTTAAACTTGTTGCTGCAGCCTTCAAAGTCCAAGGGCTGCGATATGTGGCTGCAGAGCATCTCCATCTCGGGGGATGCTGGCCTCGTCTGGAGGATGTTGTGTTCCCTGGGCAGAGCTCTGCTGGGGCTTTTCCCTTGCTTTAGCACAAGCTAGCATTTTCCCCCTGCAATCCTGATAAAATCCAGTCTCTGTTAAGGCTGTAGTTGGTGTGTGCGAGATCTTACCTTCCCAGCCGCCAATGTCCTGGCCGAGGGTGATGCTGGCAGGGCTGGAAGCTCCCTTGGAGTTGTGAGCGGTGACATGAAGGGTGCGGGCTCCTGGGGGTACCAGGACGCTGCATGCTGTGTTGGAGGTGTTGCAGAGGAGGAGCACTCCCCTGGGGCTCTCGGCAGCCACGATGTAGCCCAGGATCCTCCCGCGGGCATCCCGGGGTGGCAGGGGCTGTGAACGGCAAGACAGACAGACAGCCCCGTGCGGACGGGTGCAGGGATCAACACTGAGCAGCCACAGTGCAGGACAGATGTCCCCTTGGCTAGGTGACACGCAGATAGATTTTGCAAGGGTGGAGAGATTTTGTGCTAAGGACACACTGAGGTCTCATCTTCCCCCAACTCTTTGGTCAAAGGGCTCTTCAGGAAGGGCATCGCCTTCAACTGCCTCTTGGCAGGTGCTCTCCTCGGGGAGGAGCAGAGCGTGCGAAAATTTCACAGCAGCTGCCAAAAAAGACTTTACCTTGATCAAGACCGTCACCTCGTGGCTGCCGTTCGGGAACGCCGGGCCCAGGCGCCGCCAGACGTCGGGTGCCGCGGCAGGGGCTGCGGGAGGAAGCGTGGGTTGACGGCGTGAGCCCCCAAAGGGGAACCAGCCGGGGCTCCCACCCGCGCGCGGGGCTCCCACCCATGCACAGCCTTTGCAGAAAGCCCCGCTTGGCCGGTGGCTCCACGCAGGGCAGCGGGCTGGTCCCCACGCAGCCGGCGGCAGGCTCGCTGCTGCATGGCTCTGCTGCCACGGAGAGGAAATGGCCCAGACTGCAAACAGCAGCGAGCACTGCTTTTAGGGTAAGTGTGTCCTCAGCTTCCTCGCCGTGACCTGGACGTAAGCGAGGGCATTGCTCCTCAGGTCTCAGCCTGCTGCTGGCCGAGATAACTGAGCTGGCTGTGCCTAAGTTCATCCCGCTGTTAGTAACCGAGATGCAAAGGGGGAAAGCTGACCTGAGACAACAGGTATTTGTGGCTGGTGGGATACCTTGGCTGATGCAGCTTTTCCACCCAGGGCAAGAGGTGCTCCCTGCTGCCGGGGAGCAAGCGAGTCAGCTAGCAAAGACGCATAAGCACATCCCATCCCTCTTTCTGTTTGGAAAACCATGCGTCTGCAAAGCCCCCCCCAGTTTCTCTCTGGCTCTCACCGTGCTGCAGCAGCCTCAGGAGTCTGCCAAAATTGCCATCACCTGCAGTGTGCCACAGGGCTGGGAGCGCTCAGAGGGCATGAGAGGAGCTGTCACCTCGTGACAGTGCTCAGCCCTCGGCTGCATCTTGGGGACAGCAGCGGTGTCTCCTGGGCCATGGCATCGTGCCTGATGTCTGCCAACAGTGGTCTCTGGCAGCTCAGGGATGTGCAGGCTCCCATGCCATGTGCATGCCATGAACACGCCATGTGCACGCCGCACACATGCCATGTGCACACCATGCACACGCATGTTGCTGGTTAACTTGAGCTGCCCAGCAGCTGGAGCTTGGGCCAGGTCCCTGCAGAGCATCTCAAGAAACCGATGGGCTGCTTGGGAAAATGCAGCAAGAGCAGTGCTGAGGTTGAGCTTACCTGCCTCGGGGGTGGTGTAGAGAAAGGGGGTGCTCCAGGCACTCCAGGGGCTGTTGGCAGGGCTGAGCCGGCACCTAACCTGAAACACGTACTGGGTGTTACTCTGCAGGTTGTGCCGCGAGCGGAGCCTGTGCTGTGCCACACCATCCCACGTCTCCACCTGCAAGGGAAGCAGGGTGCTAGGGGGGGAGCGGGACCCAGCTGGCCCCCCATGCAGAGCGGGAGCACACAGTGGTTGCTGCCTTCCTTGTCTGCGTGGATGGGGACAGTCACGGTCCTCCCTGAGCGCACAGGGCTGGCTAACCCTCGGGGCATGGCCAGCCCCGGGGGACTGCCTGCCAAGGGCGTCCCCATCGCCCCTCCCATGGTGCTCCAGCATGTGTTTTTGAGACTGATGCTGTTGTGAGACGCGGTGCACGCACAGTCCTCTGCCAACATACCGGGCAAGCTGGGAAGGTGCAGAGAGAGCCCCCTGCCCGCCACCGCACTGGGCTTCTGGCGTCATGGCAATTCTGGGGGCTCCGGAGGGCACTGGGACCCAGCCTCAGCCCCTGCCAGCACCTGGGGAGGTTTCCAAAAGGGACCCGGGTGGAGCTGCCCCACGGGTAGTTGTGTCTGCGAGTGTGCGGGGGCCATCGATGAAGCATGCATGTACTGAGCGTCCCTAGAGGCTGTTTTGCCTTGTCCTTGCAGAGCTAGATAACGTTTGGAAATATTTTGAATTTTGCTCTTTTGCTTAAAAAGTAGAGATAACCCTGCCCAAAAGTCTGTCTGCCCTCTCAGTGGGCATCAGCTGTCCTGCCCCACCAAAAGTGGGAGGCTGCCCATAGCTGGGAGTGTGTGCCCCCCCACCAGCACCAAAGCAAAGGGTTGGGTTTTGAATGACCCCAAATGCTCCCATTGCCTGTGGGTGCTTAGGGGTCTCCATCAGGACCAGGACTGGCACATCTTCTAACGGGGGGCAGCTCACACGGGGGGCAGCTCACACAGGGTCTCCCTCCTGCAGGTCTGCATGGGGGGAGGTTTTGGGGGGTCCTGGGCCATCTCACATGCCATGCCGGGGCGCCTGTGGCTTTGTGTCGCTCCTCGCAGTGCACGTTCTCCAGCAGCGTCTGCCTCTTCCAGTGGATGGTGGTGCTGGGAGGTGATGTCTCCGTCGTCTCGGCACCGGCGACCAGGGGCAGAGTGGGCACCACTGCAGAGAGAGCCGGGAAAGCCTGGGTCGGGGGGCTGGCACACCATCGTGCACGTGAGCCACACTGCTTGTGCATGTCCCTGAAGCGACATCTCGGGGTGGTGCATATCGCATTGCACAGCCCCAGCATGTGGTGCAGCTCATGGAAGGGTGGATGGATGGACAGAGAGACGTACCAAGCTCCTGCAGGTCGAAGCGCCGCGGAGCAGAGCGAGCAGTGCCCAGTGCATTGCTGGCCTGCACCCACGCAGAGTAGTGGCTCCTGCTGCGCAGCGCGCTCAGCAGTACTGGCAAGCCTGCGGGGAAGACCTCCTCCTCCTCAGTGTTCTCCTCAGCATCCTCAGTGTCCTCCGCCGCTGCCGTCCCCACGCTGGGAAGCAGAAAGCAGCCCCAGTCAAAGCCCATCCTGGCATCATGCACCCACTGGAAAGGTGACCCCAGCTCTCGAGGGGTCATGGCTTGCGACTGGGGCACAGTCATCTCCAAAACTGGAGTTGGTCACTCCTAAAGCAAACTAGAAAGTAGTTGCCTTTGGTTCTTGACATTTCTGTAGGGCATTTGCATTTTCGCTGTAGGAAGGGAACTTGCTCAGTTCTTTCTGGCTGCATGGTTCAAAGTTTGAACCCAAGCAAATTTAGGCAGACGGTTAATCACTTCTCTTCACAAGGCCTATGTATGACAGGATTTGATGCGTTTCCTTTAATAATTGAGTCAGATTAACTTTGGAAGTCTGCCAGTCTTGTATCATGGGGGCTTCGGTGTCAAACGTGGCAGAAAGCATCCCAGGCCAGGTAGGAAGGGCTGTGGCACACTGCGCAGCAGCCAGCGTGCCTGCTTCAGGTTCAAGCTTTTGTACCCTGCTAGAGTTTCAGTTTCGGGGTTTGGGCAGCGTTAGGTGCACGCTGCCAGCTGCACCCTCTGCATACCCTTTAGCTTAGAGAGAGTCAATGCATCTGCAAAAAATGCATGGCTGTAATGCGTTGCAACATGATGCAATGTTTGCTGCGCCACTAGTAGCACTGAGCGCATAAGGTCCATCCTGCAGAATTAAACTTGCATTTTAACACGTGATTTGCAAGCAGGAGACCAGGAAGATGTGAGCTTTAGAAAGCGTAACTAGGGCACAGCGCCCACTCCCAGCCGCCAGCAGCAGAGCAGCCCTGGAGTAACCTGGGTTTGTGGCTGCCGCGCCCCAACCGCACACCCTGCGCTGGCTCTGCTGGTTACTGTGCTCCCTCCCGACCCCGTCCGGCTCAGCGCATCACCTGTCCCACAGCCCCCCAACCTGTGGGGCCTTACCTGCGCAGGTGAAGGGCATAGTCGGTGGGCAGGTGGGTCGGCTGCCCCGCGTCCCACGTACACACCAAGCGTCCCGAGTGCTCGTGGATGGCGCAGGTCAGGTTGCTGGGGGGGTCCGGAGGGTCTGCGGAGGCAAAGTCAGGCAGGGTGCATGGGCACGCCCCCCCCAGCAATGCAAAGCCCAGGCTGCTGCAACCCGCCCCGCCGACCTCCTCAGTGCTGCTGGCTTAACAAAAATCACCGAAACCCCATAGCCATAGGGGCTACTCACAGCCGGCCAGGACATGGGTGCCGCACACCAGCAGGAGACTTCCGCTGTCAGGGCAGCGGGCGAAGCAGGTGACGGTCCCGAAGGGCATCCGGAAATCGTGCAGCTGGAGCTGGACGGCGCTGCTGTTGAGGGGGTGCAGGGGACCCTCAGTGCGGCTGTAGTTGAGGAGGATGAAGAACTTGGCCCAGGGGCAGCCAAGGGTGGAGAGGCAGTTGATGGAGATGTTGGAGCCCATCCGCACCACTGGTGCGGGCTCGATCCAGACGTGCCCCGAGCACCTGATGTTTGCAACACCTGCACCAACACCCGCCAGGTCAGGGCGGCTCTGGGTGGGTGTCCCATGGGAGGAGATAATGCCCGCGGGCTGCACCGCTGTGCACGGGTGGCTGCTTTGCTTGGATGTGGGCAGCAGCATGGCAGGACCCTGCAGTGGGGGGGCTGCTGGTGCCCCCTGGCCCCCTCGCTCCCCTCCGGGACAGGGATAAACCCCCCTGCCTTCAGCAGCGACCCAGCACCTGGTGACTCATCCCCTCAGATCGGAAACAGCTAATTTCACCAATTTTAGGTTTTGCTTTAATGCTTAAATGACTGCAGGGAAATAACCCGTAGTCTTGAGAGCTCTGATCCCCCGAGATTAGGGCAGCAGCCCCCGCGCAGAGGCGTGCGCTGCCCTTCGCTATCAGATGAGGGCTCTGCACCAGCCCCGGCAAACCCGGCTCACAGCCGGTATCAGGCTCGATCTGGCCTTCCTGGAAAGGGCGCATCTGCGCTCCGGCTTCGTGTGTGCAGAGGCAGGATCACACTGCTTGTCACAGCCGCTGAAATGCCTGCATGCTTCAACGCGGCTGGATGTGGCCCCGGTCCAAGGATGCAAGCAGAGAGGAGAGGGTGCTGCAGGGTGTGAGAGCCCCCTCAACACTAATGAAGCGCTCCCCACAAAATTCATAGCTGTAGCCCTATAATTTTCCTACTCCCACTCTGATTCCCTGGCAGGGCCAGGGCATTTGCTCTGATGGTCAGTGAGGGTGATGCCATGGTGGCTGTGCCACACAGAGCCAAACTGTGCTGCACTGTCGCTTACCTCCACACAGGCAGCAGAGCAGGATGTGGAGCGCCAAAGCCTCGCTGGACCCCACCATGGCCTGGGCTGCGGCTGCGGCTGCTACCCACGCGTGGCATAGTCTGGGGGGAGGAAAGGTGTGAGTTGTCCCACTAGCCTCACCTCTGCCCAATGCGTCCGGGTTTGCCCTTGCCCCGGGATGCTCAGGGACTGCCCCAGAGGTGGCAATGGGGATGCATGGTGAGGGTATCGTTGGGGATTTGGGGTCAGGTCGGGTCATGCCAGCAGTGGGAGCACAGGGGGACAAGCCCGCGGGTACACAGGACTCTGCATTTCAAGTAACAGCCACCCTGTTGGCAGAGCCCAATGTCCAGCCCTGGTGAGCAGCCCCGAGGCCACTTTCCCCAAGCTTCCACCTCTGATGACATTTCTCTTATTTTTCATATCTGTGAAATTTCTCCAACCCTTTCCTTATATGGACACGTATGTTCATGCAGTTTTTGGTAACCCACAGGCTGGACAGCCTCACCTCCACCCCTGGGCAGGTGATGGAGCAAACCCTGCTGGAAACCAGCTCCCAGCACACGCAGGAGGACCGAGAGGCAATGGGAGCAGGCAGCGGGGATTTACAAAAGGGAAATCATGCCTGAGCAGCCCGAAAGCCTTCCTCAAAGAGGATTGGCATGGTGGGTGAAGGCAGCACAGGGAATGCTGCTTGTCTTCATCCTGCCCCTCTGCTCAGTCCTAGGGAGGCACATCTGGAGCACTGGGTCCAGGGCTGGGCTCCCCAGGACAAGAGAGCCATGGATGAACTGGAGTGAGTCCAAACAAAGATTGCAAAGATGCCTGAGGGTCTGGAGCACCTGAGATGTGAGGAAGGGCTGGGAGAGCTGGGGCTGTTCAGCCTGGAGAGGAGAGGGCTCAGGGGGGTCTTATCCTTGGGTATAGATGTCTGATGGGGGAGTAGAGATGAGGGAGCCAGACTGCTCTCAGCGCTGCCCAAGGACAGGACGGGAAGCAATGGGCTCACATTGAAAATCAGAAAATTCCAGTTAAATGTAAGAAAAAGCACTTTAAGGGTGACCACACAGGGGGGTGGCTGCCCTGAGGGGTTGCCCTGCAGTCTCCATCCCTGGAGATGCTCAGACCCAACCAGACACAATTTCGAAGGACAGAAACTTCCCCTGTTTCTGTAACGTCTTTCTCACCCCCTTGCTGTGGTGGGTCCTGCCCAAGCTGAGCAATGGCTCTTCCTGGCAGCGCTCTCCCGAGACAGTCCCAAAATCCTAGGCAAAGGCTTCCCTCTCTATCTAAGGAGCCGCACTTGTGTCCGCATCCCACAGTCTTGCCTGAATTTAGCCCTGCTCACTTCGCCTTCCTCCCCAGTCTCTTTGAATTCACGCCCCTCAGGCCAACCCCCCCTCCAGAGGGGAAGCCCAGCCTTGCCAGCCCCATGGGGCTCATGGCACGGGGTACAAGTACGGGCTACAGGGTACAGGGCTGGGACAGCTTTGCAGCAGCCAGGGCACAGACCAGCAGGGTGCAAGGAAATGCAGCTCCTGGGGGGGATCACTCTTTTCCAAGAGAAACATCCACCTGGGAGCAGCTTGCACGGCACACCTGGGTCCCCATGAAGGCTGGGGCGATGCTGCAGTGGGCACAGGGCTGGGTGCTGGGCAGACCATTACCATAGCCTTACACCCCGTTCCCGTGCACGGTGCTGAAAACTGAGCAAAGCCCCACACCTCCATAGTTTTCTTTTTAAGCCAGCAATAATTAAAATAACCCTATACAAAATCAGACATTAGAAATGGCATGTTTTCCCTCGACAGACACACTGAACCAGAGTCCACTGTAAAAGCTTCAAAATGACGTTGTTCAGTGCAAACCAGGCTACTAGCTACAGCTAGTGCTTTTGTATTTCTACTGCTGTGTGAGCTGACCTCGTTTAAGGGCTCTTCAAGTATTCATAATGAGTGAGTCAAACTTCAAGTGCCTTCCTATTACCTGACCCACTAAGAAAACTTGAAGGCCTCCCAATTGCCTGTAAACCTTCTGCAAGTTAGAACAAATGGGAAAAAAACCCCAACAAACCTCGTGGTCTATGAAAAGAGCTGAAAATACAATAAATCTGCCTGGCTGCCAGCTCTAAGAGAAGATCGCAGGCTCTGCCTCCTCTGGGGATCACTCACATTCGCATTTTTATTCCAATTTACACGCATTTGCAAACTCCAAAGCCAGAAGGAAGGAGACCATTCCCCTTGTCAAGAGATACTGGTCTTTGATCTCATCTCTATTAAAAAGTCTCCTGGTACATTAGTGCTAAAGAAATGCAAAGCAAATGAAGAAGAAGGAAAAAGCCGTCCCAGTTGTGCAAGCCCAAACCATGCGAAATCTTTACTGGCAACGTGTGTCAGAAGCAGCTAACGCACATAAGCAGCAGCTGAGAAACACGAGCTGGGATTTTTTGGCTTTAAATCCTGGTGGTAGCAGGCTGGAAGCTGGGCAGAGCCAGGGGGTCCTTACCTTGCCAGTCCTCAGGACATGTGCTGCCGGGCCCCTCTCCCCGCTGCTGCGGCCGGGGCTGCTGAGTGTGGCGAGAAGCATCAGCAACTGTCAGCAAGCCTGACCTAGATAGCTGCGTCAAGAAAAACTGAGACTTTCCAGTCTGAGTCAGTCCATGGGAAAACCCAGCATCCCTTAAAGGAACAGTCCCAGGGGGTTTGTCTTTTTAGTCTTTAGCTTGTTACAGAATTTGGAGTCACCTTGGCAAATTCAAGTCCATCCCAAATGGATTTTAATGTTCGCATGGATTCGTGTAAGGCGACAGGAACCCAGCGGAGGGGTCCTGGGGAGCCAGGCCGAGCTCCGTTGGCAAAAGAACATTTTTCTACTAACCCCAGAAGCCTACAATGAAAAGCTCCTTAAGGACTGAGGTTGTTTTCACCGGCACCGAGTGTCACCCCCTCTGCTTGTGCCGGTCCCCAGCTCATGCGGGGATGCTATGGGCTGCGGACCCCCAGGACGGAGGGCAGAAGGGGCTGAGGCTCCAGGACTCCACCAGCTCCGGCCGCAGCTCCCAAACCCCCCCCGCTGCAGAGCCCGTGGCTTCCTTTTTCATGTCGGTTGAAGAGTTAACCTCAATAACAGTGTTAACCTCATTAGACGCTGCAACCACAGGAAATACCGCACTGCTCTCCTGCCTCTGCCCTCCCAAGAAAACGTTAGGGAACATAATTTCCAACTCCCTGGAGCAAGGCAGACCCTTCCTCTGCCAGCAAGCCCCCGCTGCTCTGGGTTTTGACTGATTCACGGGGTTTTTTTGTGAAAGCGAGGGGTGGGTGAAAGCAAAGGCATCAGCCTGGCGAGGAAGCCTCGGTCTGCGCTGAAATTATAACATGTAGTTATAGTAACATATATAATGCATCTGTATGTATAGTTATACATACACCAAACAGGATTGGGAAGGGTTTGATGAGAATTTTACAGGTGTCTTTAATGCATTATGTAAAGAAAGTGTTTGTATTAATCTATCAAAAACCATTTTCAGGAGGCAGAGGGGGATCTTGCCTTGTGGGTGGGCTTTGCTGTGGCTTGGGGGTCCTGGTGCAGAGGGGAGTGAGCCAAGGAGGGTCCCGGGGGAATCCCAGCCTCCTCTGCAGGGCTGTTAGGGCCGGGGGGTTGTCTGCCTGCGGTGACATAGCTGGGGCTGAGCAAGAAATGCTGGGTAGGACCCGCTGTGGGGCACACATCTGCGTCTGGGGCTGCACATCTGGGGCCGGGCAGCACTGCAGGGATGCACATCTGGAGGTCGGACAGCACCAAGGGCAAGCACATCTGGGCCCCAGCAGCACATCTGGAGGGAGGGTAGCAAAGTAGGTGTGCACATATGGAGCCAGGGAAACACATCTGGAGCTGGCGCAGCACATCTGGAGCCGGCACAGTGCATCCGGGTGTGGTGCAGTGTGCCTCCAGACACGGTGCATTGTGCCTGCTCCCCAGCACCCAGCCAGCCTTGGCGCCTTCCCGGGATGGGTGTCGCAGGCTCCCTGAGCTGCCGGTTCCCGTATTTGCCAGTTTGGTTTGTTCATATCCAGTATCAATCTTTTTTGGCGCCAGTTAAACTCATGTCTTCTTATCTCTTCCTGAGCGGCCACGGCAAGCTGCAGCTCGGTGCCCTGAGGCAGCCAGCCCTTGGGCAGGAGGGGAGCAGCACGAATGCTATGCCTGGCTCTTTCCTATGGCTTGCTCTTCCCTGTGTTCACAAAACCCAGTTGCTTCAGCCTTCCTCTGAGGCAGGTTACACTGCCTGGACTTTCCAAACCCCATCATCCCTGTTGCTCCTTTCAGGGCTCTGAGATTTGCTTAGATCTTCCTTACAGCCTGATGTCTAAAGGTGGTTTTGCTGCTGCAGAAGGAGTCCTTCCAGAGACTGGCATTGCATGGCATGGCACAGCACGGCAGGCTTCTCCCAGTGCACCCCAGAATGGTGCCTTCAGGGTGCAATGCATTTCCCTTGGGACCCAGGGTGCTTCCCAGCCCTTTTCCAGCTGAACGCCCGCCTGGACAATCATCCCCGTGGCACGCTCGCTGTGTCCAGCCAAGGGCTGGGGTCAGTTACCCCCTTCCCTGCAGGCACTTTCTTCCGACCCCCAACCTGCCTCGGTCGCATTGAGCGCTTGCACCCCTTCTCCCCCGGCAGCACCCATGTTTTGGGTTCACCCGCTAGGCCTGAATTCAAGTGGCCAAGAACATGCATGGGGGAGCGCGGGGGCCGCCTTGCTCCCGCCTGCGCTCTAGCGTGACTTTCCCGAGCAGCGCAGCCGCCCCCACACAGGCGATTGCATCTCGCAGAGACTTCCTCGCTGGCTGCCGAGACCTGCCCTGCCCTGGCCCCCGCGCCAGCCCCCCACCCACCACTGCCACCGGCACCCGGTGCTGCCGGATCCTGCTGCCTCCGCCATGCCCCACCGACCTTCCCTCTGCCCTCATCCCCTGGGGGTACCAGCTCTGAATCCCCTTACCCCCCCAGGATGCACACGCTGCCCCAGAGTCATCGCCAGTTTGGCACTGGGGAGAAACCTCTGGCTGAGCTGGTCGCCAAATGAGATTAAGATTAAACTGGATTAACTTCACTTTTGTTATCTTTGGTGGGCTCGCTGCTGGCCAGGCATGCTAAAATTACCACAGTGAGTCAGAGGCTTAGTTTAGCAGGAAGGAAAGGTCGGGCCAGAACGGGCTTTGCAGCCAAAAGCAAAGCACTTTTGTCATACCCAGAGCTGTGCTTGGCATGAGGGACACGGCGAACATGGGGGACATGGCCATTCCAGGCACATGGTCCTGTGGCAGGCACCGGGCACATCCCCTTCTCACCATGCCTGCATCACCGCAGATACACCTTCTGCTGCCGAGCAAACCCATTCACCCAGAGGGTCCAAATATTTGACCTTAAAACCACCACGGTGGCATTTGTGCCGTGGCTGCTGCTGGAAGGACGGGGGGCTGCACCCACACGGGCTTCCCCACGCCCCTCTGTGCGGTTCACAGGGGTTCCCCACGTGCCAGCAGGTCTGCAGCGCTCTGTCCATCACCACAGGGTCACCGGTGCTGCTGGGGGGATGGACGTGCCGGTGGGAGGGCTGGCCTGGGAATCGGGGCCACTTGCGTCAATCCCGCTGGCGCCAGTGTCCAGGCAGGATTAGGTTCCTCTCTGCTGTTGGAGGAGTAAATATTTCCAGGTCCAAGCCACACTACAGCTTGATAAGGATGGACAGGACTTAGCGCAAGAACAACGAAGGTGATGCCAATGAGAAAGCTTTTTTGATTGTGGTTTTTGGCCAGGCTAAAAGGACATCCTAGATATGGGAAAGTTGCTCCCAGGCTTTAAAGTCGGTCTGTCCTTCCTGCAGCTGGGTGTGAGCCATGCTGGGGAACGGCCCCTGCTCCTCCCACACCCCTTTGTTGGGAGTGGGGCAGCAGTGGGGACACAAATCAGCCAGGGGAAAAAAGGAAAGTTTGGGCAAAGAGTTTGCTTCTCCCCTGCAAGGGGAGGGTGTGAGGTCAAGCATGCTGGGGCGAGCGGGAGCGTGCCGGGGCGAGCAGCAGCTCACGCTTGCTGGGCCACAATGCCCCATTTCATGCCGGAGGCCGCAGGGGTTGGCTGTGCCCAGGCAGGTCTGGACGTGGCAGGGAGATAACTGGGGATAAAGCTCTCAAAAAGGGGCCGTTTCCTCTGCAAACACCACCACGGCCAAGGGCAACAAATACCCTGCAGCTACCTTACCTTCTCCCACCAGGAACAACCCCAAAGTGCTGTGGCTGCCAAGCTGGGGCTCATCCCAAATCCCTCTGCACCCAGTCTGCGAGACCCCGTGCCCACCCTCCGTCTGCCCCCCGCCACCCACTCCGGGCAGCATCACCCGCGCTGGCTTTGTCCCTCCAGCCACGTGCTCTCCCCAGCTCCCCCCTCCCCGGGGGCTGCAGGACACAGACCCCCGGCAGCAGGCACCCGTGCCCATGCCCCGGTGGGCACCCGCTGTGCCCCCGCCGCAAGCCCCGGCCCCGGCGCGGCCGTGGCCCCACGGCGGTTGGAGGAAGACCGCCGTGCCGGGTGGGAACTGGCTCCCCAGCGGCGAGCGGGACGCGTGGGCGGTGGAAAGCAGATACCACAGCAGTGACTGCTCTAGGTGCATGTGTTAGTTCTTGTCTTCCAGCGAAATCCTAAACAATGCCGGTTTTTCTGATGTAACCTATAGGGTGGTGTTTTTCTTTTCAAGCTGCCTTATTTTGGGGTTTTTCCACTTGGCAGAACGCGGACCAGAAGGGAAGATTTAATCTCTGAAGGGAAAGACCTGGTGCCAAAATCCTGCGTGCAGGGTCACCCAAGGGCAACCCGCTGCAGGGTGCTGGGTGCCCGTGCCCAGCCGTGCCGGTGACACCAGTGCCAGCGTGGGTCTGCACCCCCCGCCCTGCTTCTGCTGCGGGGAGCGAGGGGTGTCCCCCCCCCGCAAAATGGCACGTGCTGCGGCGTGTTTGGAGTACGTGTCCCCTCGTCCCTGCAATGTCCCCCCATGCCTTCTCCCCGTGCAATGCCCCCCCAGTGCCGCCCTCCCCGTACCAGACCCTGTGCAACGCCCCCATGCCAGCCCCCTGCACAGCACTCCCCGTCCCCTCGCCCGTGCCCCCCACTCTCCATGCCGCTCCTCCGTGCAGCGGCCCCCATGCCGGACCCCTGTGCGATGCCTTGCCCCCCCCCCCGTGCCCCCCCGTGCCGTGCCCCCCCCCAGCCCCCGTGCCATAGATCCCCCGTGCCGTGCCCCCCGCCCGCGTGCTGGCCCCGCCCCGCGCCGGCCCCGCCCCGCCCCGCGCCGGCCCCGCCCCCGCAGCCATGTCGTCGGCGGCGGCGCGCAGACGCCCGGCGGCCGGGGCCGAGGGGGGAGCCCCCGCGGGAGCCCCCGCGCCCGGCGATGTGGAGCGGGGCATGGCGGCGCCGGGCCTCACGCTCTGCCTCAAGCTGCTGGCGGCGGCCTTCTACGGGCTCAGCTCCTTCCTCATCGTCGTCGTCAACAAGAGCGTCCTCACCACCTACGGGTACGGCCTGCGGCCGGGGCCTTTGCACCCTGGGCATGACCCCCCCCCCCCCCCCCCCCCCCCCTCCCGGGGGCTCTCTGCATCGCGGCCCCCCAGCATGCACCCCTCCGCCGTGCCAGACCCCCCGGCAGCCCTCCCTTGGGTGCCGGGCACCCCCGGGCATGCACCCCCTCCAGTCGGTGCGTGCACCCCCACCCTTGGGTGCCGTGCACCAGCAGGCACCCCCTGACACCTCCCGTCCTTGGGGTCGGCCGCCCCCATGCATCCCCCCCCCGCCTTGGGGTCCTTTACCCCCCTTAGTACCCCCTGCAGACACCCCCCTGCTGTGGGGCTGGGCCCCCCCCATGCACACCCCTCCTTTACCCCCCGGGAGCGTGTTGCACTGCCAGCCCCCCGCGGGTGCCCCCCCCCCCGGGGACCCCCTGCGCGGCTGGGCAGTGTCCCCCGTGGCTGCGGGCTCTGCAGGTTGGGGGGCTGGGGGCTGCCACTATCCCGCTCCTCATGCACACGGTGGGGGGTGTGTGGCTGCACCCGATGTGGGTGCCCCCACTGATGTCTGCTCTCTGCCTGCAGGTTCCCCTCCTCGCTGTGCGTGGGGCTGGGCCAGGTGAGTGGGGTCCCCTCTGTCCCGTCCCCCTGGCCCCCCCCTGTGGGGGGCTGTTGGGCTGACCCCCACTCTCATCTTGCAGATGCTGGCAACGGTGGCGGTGCTCTGGGCGGGCAAGGCACTGCGGGTGGTCAAGTTCCCTGACTTCGACAGGCATGTCCCCCGGCGGGTAAGCCCCCTCCCTGGGCACCGAGCTCCTTCCCCGGGCGCTTTTCCTCTGCCCCGAGGCCGGGCGGTGGTCTCTGCCCCAGCCCCTCGCCCGTGGTAGCCACCATGGGACTTTCAGCAGCGGGACGCCCGTGCTCGTTGCCCCAGGAGCAGGGAGCTGCGTGGGAGCCTGCGGCCATGAAGCAGCTCCGGGCTGAGGAGCTGGGACACGTGCGTGTGTGAACATTTCCATCGTGGGTGGAAATAATTTCATATATATTAGAAAATGAGGGTGCTGCTGGGGAGTTCCCTGTCTGTCTCTGGTGGCTCATGCAGCGTGTTATCCCTCTTAAATTTTTCTAGACGTTTCCTCTACCTCTTCTGTATTTTGGGAACCAGATCACAGGACTCTTCAGCACAAAGAAACTGAAGTATGGATGGCTTTTTTCTACCGGGGGGTGTACAGCGGGGTCCTTGGCGGGGGATGGGGGAGGTGTCATGTTCGTGGGGAGCTGCTGCTGAGCCCTAAGGATTTGCAGGCATGTGGGTGACCCGAGCAGGAGCTGCTCGGGGCGATACAGTTCATCCTCTGCCCACGCTAAAAAAAAGCCACACGTGTGTTTCCAAACACTTTCCCCCAGCCAGTGGGTAGGGAGGGGCACGGGTCTGGCCCTTGCCCACCGTAGGTGAGGGTCTGGGGCTGTCCCCGGGGTCCCCCACCCTGACAAGGTCTGACATAAGCGATACCTTTTCGGGTGCGGGAGTAATGGAGTAAGGAAAGGAAGGAAATCCGTAAGGAAACCAGCAGGCTCACCCATGGCTCTGTTCTCCGGAGCCCTTATCCCAGCGCCTGCTTTGCGGCATTGCTGTGCGGGCGGCTGCAGAGCTGCATTTCGGCAGCGCCAGGTGTGGGGAAACCCTTTCACCCTGCTAAACCCTCCTCTTGCAGCCTGCCGATGTTCACCGTCCTGCGAAGGTTTTCCATCCTGTTTACAATGTTTGCCGAAGGATTCTTGCTCAAGTGAGTCTTCCCAGCCCCTTCTCTCCAGGGCTATCGGTGATGAATACCATTAGAGTTACAAGAGTCTGAAGGTGTGGGAATGACGTGCGGTGTGTCAGTGAGTTTGTGTGTGTCGGAGATCCGTGTGGTCAGGGGTTTTGGCTCTAAGCTGGGTTTTAGGAAGGAGGGTGGGCGGAGGAAGTGGATAGGGAGAGCAGCAGTGTATTACTTGCCTTGATCTGCACAGCCCTTTCCCCCGCTGCCTGTCTGCATGCCTGGAGGGAGCTGGGCGAGGCGAGGTGCGATGTGTAGCTGCCAGGCGGGGGGAAGATGGATGTGCTCTGTCTCCGCTTGCAGCAGCCTGGCTGTGCAGTGCAGGTTTGGAAGCAGATGGTGTTGTGCCAGTCTGCCCCTTCTTACAGCTCTCCTCCCTGCGAGGACTTGCAGAGACCCCAAAACCACTCTCGCTGTGTGCTGACAAACCCCTCCCCTGGGCCACCACTGGGGTGCTGGGCTGGTCCTGTCCCCCGCACGGTGCCACGTGCCCCGTGCCCAGCTGAACCCTTTGCTGCAATAGGCAGAGTTGTAGCACCCCATAAACTTGCACCTCATCAATGCCAAGTTTTTTGGGTGGTTTTTTTTTTTTTTTTTTAAATCACAGAGATAATTGTCTAAAATATCTTGCTTTTACTTGCTGCTTTTGCATGGGTTGGTTTGCTTGGGGTTTTGTTGCTCCCCCTCTGCATGTGCTGGGAGGAGAGGCTTCTCCCTGCCGTTCTCCAAAGTGCTCACAATACTTCAGTAAAGATTTAACTGTGGATGTTGGCTGTGTCCTCCTGCCTCTCTTTTCAGGAAGAAGTTTTCTTGGAGTATTCAGATGACAGTATTTGCTATGATCATCGGTGCGTTTGTAGCTGCTAGGTGAGCTCCTGGTTTGCTGTCCTCTCTCCTCTGTCTCTGAAGGCTCCCTGCATGGGCCAGCCAGCAAAGCTAAGGTGAATCAAGTACCGCGGTACGTCCCAAGAAGAGAGAGAGTAAATGCTGACTTTTTTTACCCTCAGACGTGCTCTCTAGTAGGAAAGAATGTTTTACTGACCCGAATCCCAGTCCCTCCTTGCATGATTAACTTTTTCTGACAACTTACTGGCTAAACAGAAGGTGGAAGAAATCTTGCAAGTGTTACACTCTGCACAGCTTAAAGCTTTAACTTAGGTTTTTTTCCTTTCCCAGTGCTGACTTGGCATTTGATCTGGAAGGATACATTTTTATCCTTATTAACGATGCCTTAACAGCTGCAAACGGTGCCTATGTGAAACAGAAGCTGGATTCAAAGGTAGGCTGACCTTCGGCTTCGTTCTGGGCGTTGCAGCATTGCGCTTGGTTTGGCAGCAACTTGTGTCTGAGGGGGCAAAGAGGGGAGGCTTGCCTGGTGCTACCCCATCCCTCTCCCAAAATCTCCTGTCCAGAAGGTTTGGCAATACCGCTGTGCTGTTCTCAGTGCCAGTGTTGCCAAACGGTGCTGGCCGGAGCCCTGCCCCTGTGCCGGTTACAACGGCAGTCCCTTGCGACAGCAAAGAAACGGCATTTTGATTGATGGTGGCCATAAAGCCTGTTGCAAGCTCATGGCTCAAGTCTCTTTTTTTTTTTTTTTGTATATATGTACATACATATATATTTACACACATATATAAAAATATATATACAGACACACAGGCATGTGTGTATATATATTTAAAAAAACCCAAACCTCCAACTCTTCTGTCTCTGAGAATCCCACGTGGATTTAGCTCACAAGATCCAGTCTTCGGTAGCAATATGAATAAGGTTTTATATTCCTGTTTGGAACCAACTTAAGTACACAGATGTTTCTTATTTTTAGGAGCTGGGAAAATACGGTCTGCTATATTACAATGCACTGTTTATGATCCTTCCCACCTTGACCATTGCCTACTTCACCGGAGATGCGCAAAAGGTAGGATTTCTGCCCCCAAAAGCAAAATCTTTAGGGGCACAATACCTTACGGGCAAAATGGATTGCTTAGAAGAACATTTTACTGTTTGTTATAATGCACTTTTCTGTAACTTAGCCTTCTTACGTAAAATGGGAAATACTCAAAATGTGAAACTGCAGAGTAGTTCATTATCCCCAATTTGCAAATAAGTACTGCATAGCATCTGAGGGAAGAGGCTGGGGCAAAGGATGGTTTGAGGCTGGGTTTTGGGGTAGAGACGGAAGCTGCCTAAGTAAAAAGTAACTGTAAGTCTTACATTGGACTTTAAATCCACAGAGTTGCTCCATTCAGGCATTTTTGTAATGCTTGAGGAATGGGGAAGTGTGAGAGCAATAAGTGAAACCAAATATTATTTAAAACAAAGAAGTTGAGTATTTTTAGAATAAATGGGCTGCTAAATGGGGAAGAAATGGAAGACTTCTTTCCATCCTTCCCTCTTACTGGCGTAGTTATTATGTTCTGGAGGTCAGTTTGCCTGTGCTGCCCCAACAGAGCACGATCTGATTTATATGTGGTTCTGTATACTGGAAATTTATATTGTATTACTGTTATTTATTATTATTACACTCACTTATGTGCAGCTATACTCAGTTGGCTCTCCTGAGCAAGAGCACTCGCTTTTCCTGCCTGCACGAACAAGCATCCCTCTCCATGGGCAGGGAAGGCAAATGCTGAAGGCTGGAGGCGTTGCCCACCCAGACGCCTCTGGGTGACTGCTGTGGCCCCTGCAGGCACCCCCGTCCCGTCCCCCCCAGCCGTACCTGGACAGGGAGAGCCTGGTGGCTTTTTTCTCATTAGGAGCTTAATGTCCCGATGAGGAGCCCCAGTAAGCAGTTGCTAAGATAATGAGCTGCGATTAGCAAGGAGAAGCGATTGCATGGGGTGAAGGTAGCTCAGACCCTGCCCTTCATAAAGGGCGACTCAGTGCGATATATTTGGGGATAAAGTACTTATTTATAAGCTGGACCTGGTGGATGGGGAGCAGAACGTTGCTCTGTGCTGCACTGTGCAGCCTCTGTTCAGCCTGTGGAGAAATTGCTCCCCCCCCCCCCCCCCTTTTTTTTTTCCCTTTTTTCCCTGAATAACTTCTTTTTCCCTGGCCAAGCTCCTGGCAGCCAGAGGCAGACAAAGATGCACTCTGTTGGGGCTGCTGCCAGGAAACTCCACGTTTGCAGCCTGATGAAAAACCCTCTTGTGAAGGGCGTGCAGCTGAACGTGTCTTGCACGGGGATGGCTCCCGGGGTAGAGCTGGGATGGGGGGCTGCATTGTGGGGGGCCACGCTGGGAAGATGTGGGGGTTGCATAGGAAAGCCTCCCACTGTACTCATGCATGTGGATGTGTTAAATCTTGTAGTTCATTAACAAGCATCAAAGGTAATGATGTCTTGTCATGCCATGCTTTGTGAGAGGCAGAAATAGGCATGCTGATGGTGGCGAGCAAAGCCCTGCAAATAATTCCTGGGGGTGAACGGGATGGACCACCTGCGGGAAGGTGCCCCTCAGGCTGACATTTCATGTCCCTGTTGGAAAGCACCGTCCCAGCTGCCTGGCAGGATCCCCGTGCGCTTGGCAGCCCTTCTCTCCCCTGTGCCAGTCCCTGCCCCACTGGGAGGGGAGGTGGGGGGGACCAGCTGTCACCCTGTTGTGCGCTCACCGCCTCACTGCATCACAGACTGGTCGAGGTTGGCAGGCACCTCTGGAGCTCATCTGGTCCAATCCCCTAGAGCGGGTGGCCCAGGACCATGTCCGGTTGGGCTCTGAATATCTCCATGGATGGAGGCACCACCGCCTCCCTAGGCAACCTGTGCCAGCGCTCAGTCACCCTCACAGTGAGAAAGTCTTTCCTGATGTCCAGAGGGACCCTCCTGTGAGTCAGTGTGTGCCCATGGCCTCTGGTGCTGGCACTGGGCACCACTGGGAAGAGCCTGGCTCCGTCCTCTCTGCACCCTCCCTGCAGGTGTTTATACACATGGGTGAGATCCCCTGAGCCTGCTCTGCTCCAGGCTGAGCAGTCCCACCTCTCCCAGCCTCTCCTCATAGGAGAAATGCTGCAGTCCCTTCATCTTGGTGGCCCTTTGCTGGACTCCCTCCAGTATGTCCCTGTCTCTCTTGCACTGGGGAGCCCAGCACTGGACCCAGCACTCCAGGAGTGGCTTCCCCAGTGCTGAGCAGAGGGGAAGAAACCCCTCCCTCGACCTGCTGGCAGTACTTTGTCAAATGCAGCCCAGGACACCATTCCCCTTCTTTGCAGCAAGGGCACGTTGCTGGCTTATGGTCAGCCTGGTGTCCACCAGGACTCTGGGGCTGTTCTGCAGAGCTGCTTCCCAGTCAGATGGCCTTAGCATGTCCTGGTGCCTGGGGTTGTTCCTCCCCAGGGATGGGACTTTGCATTTCCCCTTGTTGAGCTGCATGAGCTTCTTTCTGTCCCATGTCCCCAGCCTGGCTGGCAGCACCACCCTCTGGCCTCCCTCCCCATCCCGCCTGCAAACCATCTCCTGCTGCTGGAGCTTTGTCATCGGAGTCATCCCCAGACCTGCAGCCAGCAAAGACGTGGGTTTGGCTGCATGGAGTGTAACTTTAAATAAATAACAATAAAAAAACCCAAAACAACCAAACACAACCCAATTGAAAAAAGCCCTACCATAGAATTCAGACTTCCTTTAACCATTTTGTCGGCACCGTCCCAAGAGGTTAAATTCCCCTGGGACATGCTGTCTGAGCGTTGCAGTTTACTCTGCTGATCCCGGTGCCTGGCAAGGGCTCTTTTGAGCTTCCCCCCAGAACTTACTAAATCTATATGTGAACTTTTCATGTCCCTTTCAAACATCGAAAGCCTGGAGAGCTGTTGCTGTGGGTGGCAGTGGCAGGGTTCTGTCGCTGGGGTTGCCTTGTGAGCCCCGACTTGGCCAAGGGGGCTTGGAGGCTCCTGCTGCTGCCGGCAGCTCGGATGCACAAAATGTGGGCAACCGTGGCCGCTGTACAGGGCTCTCAGGAGGCTGATTTTGGACAACAGCCGGCTGGGAAATGCCTTTCCTGATTCCTCCTGCTTGTACAACTGTTATTCACCACTTTTTCCATGAGGGGTGTGCTGGGTGCTGGCTTGGGCTGGGAGGCAATGCTGCTGTGGGCAGCCGGCACTTCCGCAGCCCCAGGATGTCACACTGGGCTGTTTTGGTTTGTTTTTTTTTCCTGCTGTGATGTGAAAGCTGATGTTGGAGGTTTGTTTCTCACCTTGCTATGAATTACTGCATCTCCTCCTCCTCTAAGGGTTGGGGTGTGTTTCTTGCAGGCAATGGAGTACCAGGGCTGGGCAGACACGCTCTTCGTTGTGCAGTTTACACTGTCGTGTGTAATGGGGTAAGCATGTACGCTGCCACGGCGGGGGCTGCCCGCCTCCAAGGGCTTCAACCAGCGGCTGGGTGGGGGGGGGTCCAGTAGTAGCTTATTTTGGTGGTCTGGATTTAAGCTGTTCTGGATTTAAAAAAGACATACATAAATCTTTAGTCCTGATAGGGATGCCATTTCTGAGAGCAATGGCAGATGGAAATTATTTCCCACCCTGCTTCGGTGCAGGTTTAGCCAAAAAGTGGTGGTACAAATACCACTCTAGAAAAGAGGGGGAGAGGTGCAGAGGTGAATGGCAATGCCCAAAGCATGTCCGGGGGCATGACGTTTGGCTCTTCCTCCTACAGGTTTATTTTGATGTACTCCACAGTTCTTTGCACTCAGTATAATTCTGCTCTTACAACTACAATAGTTGGCTGCATTAAGGTAAGTGGTTTCTCTGCTTGCAGGGCTGCCATCAGGCGAGCCTTGCAGTAATCATCGCTTGGGGCTTGTATTAAACAGCGGCTTTAGCTGTTGGCATGGGGGCTCATGGAGCACTTGGGACGTGCCTGGCGCCGGGGCGCTCTCCAGCTCTGCGTGGCCTGAGGCATCTCTTGCCTCCCCGGGACGTGTGGCAGGGTGCTGCCTGCCTGCAGGAGTTATTCCAGCAAAAGCTGTCAAAAGCCTTGAGGCATTCACAGCCTCCCTGCACTGGCTTCGTGCTGCTCCAGCACTGTGTGACCCCGGCTCTGCCCGCGCCGGCAGCAGTGTCTGCTCAGCAGCAGCATGGGAAGGGCTGGACGGAGGCTCTGGGGCTTTTGCTGTGTGCTGCACAGAGGGGAGGATGGCTCCAATGGGATTATTTTTTTATTTATTATTGTTTTGCTGTTGTCTGGAGTAGAGAGATACTCTCTGCGTGTTTGTACGGCAGTCACAGCAAGCAGCCGTGCGTGGTGCTGGCTGCGGTCAGTGCATTTAGCTTCCCCAGGGCTAATGAAGTGCAAAACACCCAGAAACAGCAATGATCCTCTAGGTCACCTTGGCCCAATGAGCCCGTTGCAAAAATCGACAGGCGCTGCTGAGCGTTTTCCTGGCTTTAGTGCCGGTCTCGAGATGAGGGAGAGCATCGCAGTGCGGCGGCTGCACTGCCCTGCTGCCCCAGCAATCAAAGCCTCCGTTCAGGAGCGTTCCTCAGCAGCTCTAAAACCAACTGCTTTGAGTCCGGTATTATCACTGCTTGCCTATTTCACACTATCTGCACCCGGGGTTTCCCATCTCCATATCGCTTTAATGCACAGAGCATACGCTTGTCTTGGGCTGTGTAGAAACTTACACTTATGTTGCTAAAATCTTGTTCCTTTGCAGAATATTTTAATAACCTATATTGGGATGTTTTTTGGAGGAGACTATATTTTTACATGGACGAACTTCATTGGTTTAAATATCAGGTAAGAACATGGTGCGTTTGCGGTTTTTATTTAGGATTTGCAAGTGAAAATTGCTGTGAAACTGAAATGGTTTGACTGGCTCAACACTTCTTGGAGGAGCCGGCATGGCGCTGACCCACGTCTCGCAGCCTGGGGCGAGCCCGATGCCGCCGGCAGCGCCGCTTGGTCCCTGCTTACAGCTCAGGGAGCTCCCAAACAGGCTCTGGTTGTTTTAAACCCAGGAGAATGCACAAGCATATTTTAGCAGCAAACTTAAGTTGTTCTCAGAGTTCTGTATCCGAATCATGTAATTAAGGTAGCAAAATAAATATTTTTTTGTTTTATTTCACCTGGTATTTTAGTACAGCTTTTGGAAAAGTCTCCTTTCTGGTCTGGGGTGTGTTTCTGTATTGTGAAAAGTCTCCCTTGTTCTCCCCCTGTCCTTCAGCAGGATTCCTTCAGTGATGGAGCAGGTCCAGCACTAGGCTAGGGACTCAGGCTAGCAAGCATTTGGGTACAAATGAAACAAAATACCTGATCTTAGGAGGAAAACAGAGAATTTTCTTGCACACTGATGCTTGCAGCAGATCCTTGACCATTGGCATACCCATGGTTTTGACTTTTCTTTGGCAACTGGAGTTTGTGGCTGCCCAGGGCAGGTCTCTGTAACTAATAAATGTGCTGGTGTAAAAGGCAGCATCTCCTCCGGGCTGCTGGTGGCAGGTTTGCGTTGGGCAATGCAGGAGGGAGCCAACCATGCGAGTGCCCTGTCGCTTCTGGGGCTCTGAGCTGGGATGTCTCATTCTCATACCCGACCCTGTTTTGCAGTATTGCTGGAAGCCTGGTGTATTCCTACATCACTTTCACGGAGGAGCAAATGAGCAAGCAGTCCGAAGCTGGCATCAAGATGGATATTAAAGGAAAAAGCTCTGTGTGACCAGGGAAAGGCTTTTTTTGGAAGCAACCTATTTCTGTTCAGCTGATCATGGGCAGAATGCGGGAAGGAATCCAGAGTGCCTGCCATGGAGTAATGGTGATGCTCTTAATTTGCACAATCTAGATTGCTGCCTTTACAACTGATTGGGAAGATAACTGACTGCACAGTGAAGAATACATCTAATTAAGTCTGATCATGAGGAATGAATGGGTTTCTAATCATGGTGAGATTTGGCAGTAGAGGTTGGCCCAAGCAGCGTACACATTTGAATCGCAGAGGACTGTGTCAGCTCTGAGGGCCGTACCCTGAGCATCCTTGGCTGCGTCTCGTCTTGGCGCAGCTGCCCCTCGGGCAGTGGGCGCAGCCGGGGACGGATGCTGGGGCTGGCTCTGCTCTGTGCCTCCCCCAGTCTGGTCCCTCCGGCCGGGCAGCACATGCTGCTGCTGCAGGAAGGTGAGACCATGGTACCCGGCACAGATCTGGCCCCAAGGGGCAGGCGAACCCCTTCTCTCCCCAGGGGAGAGGAGCGGAGGGAGGGGAGCTGTGGCGTTGCAGCCCACACGAGGCAAGTGCTGGCATTCCCCCAGCAAAGCCACTTCTGCAGGATGCTCCTGGTTTGGGCCAAAACCCCTTTGTTGAATGCTCAGTGCTCTCTGAACTTAGATTTGTTAGTTGTTTGTTTTTTTTTTTTTTTTTTGTTCTGTTAACCCACTTTTAAAGCTGGGTTTACCCTCCTTGGTTTCTAAGAGCCCTGCAAACATTCACCCTCTCTCTCTTGCCCAAGGTCGCTTTTATGAGGCTCAGGGATGTTCCCAACATGAAGGTTTTACCTGCCACTGGTGAGCTCGGCAGGGCCAGCAGCCTCCCTTCAACCACCCTGGGATCAGAAACCTTTGGATTTGGGAAAGCTGCTGGCCGTGCCGGGGCTGGCCCCGCTGCAGGGACCCTCGTGGGGCACTTCGGATCCAACAGGGAATAACTGCAGAGTTTGCAGGAGAGCTGCCGTTGTCCCACCTGGCCCTCAGAGCCTCCTCCTTCAGGCCACAAAATCGCTGCCAAGCAAAGGCTGCCGCTCCTGCCCCTGCCATCCCCTTCCCACCCGTCAGCACCGAGCACGTGTGGAGTGTGCCCACGCTGCAGCACCAGCACTTCAGCTTTGGCCAAGCCCTGTCCTGCCATTTGTTTTTTCATGTAGTAAGTCTTCTTTGGTTTGTGACCCATTAAAAGAATGGGATTTTTAATATGTCAGGCAGTTTTAACTGTTGTTTTTTTTTTAAAGGTTGTCTGACACAGCACTTTTTTCTAGGTCTTTCCTTGGACTGTCTTTTGGTTTAAAAATAATTGTTTATAATTTTGGTTAAAAAATTTTGGTAAAACTATATGAGTGTTTTGTATACATTCCTTTGGTAACCATGAAAATAGCTTCTATAGACAATATAATTTGTTTCTGGAAGATATTTGCTAAAAACGTAACTGCTGTTTGGCAAAGCTGCATTTATTGGAGTGCTTAACATATTGAAGTTTTTATATGTGACTGAGAATTTCTGTAACAGTGCTGGTAAAGATGCGGAGCGAGTCTGCCGGCCCCTGCGCTGCCGCCTGCTTCAGAATCCCATCCCTGGAGTTGGTCTGGCCAGGTGTGCTGGAGCTGGGGTCTCCGTACCGGAGCTGGGGTCTTCCCTTCCCTCCGGGGGGCTCCCTTTTGGGGGCAGTGGGATGCTGAATGGGTGTAGCGGGGGGATTGGTGTGGTTACTGTATTTATAAGGCACCTGGCGGCACAGAGGGCTGAGTCGGTGTGTCCCGAAGCGAGGAGCAGCCCTTCAGTGGGGCTCCCCCCTCACAGTGCAGAATTGGAGAAAGAAACAAATTCCCCGATCATTTTTATTGCTTCCTAAATTTCAGTAAAGCCTCGGATTTGCCATCAGCTGCAGAGCTCCTCCTTTTTTTGGGGGGGGGGGAAGATGATAAATGCTTCCTGCTGTGCAGAAGACCCAGAGCTACTCACACATCAGCTCCAGGCGGGGTTACTGGTCCCTGCACTGGTTCCCAGCAGCTGGGTGGTGCTGGGGCTGGCAGACCCCCATCTTGGGTTTCCCCAGTCCCTGCGGCTTCCAGCCACTGGAGCCCCCTCCCTCTGGCGCGAGCTGTCACTGGTGCCATACCAGCCCAAACCCCCGTCCGTCAGCCAGGCCTGTGCAGTCGTCTCGCTTGCTTGAACAGAAGTATTTGCAAATCACTTTTTGCCACATTTGCTTGTAACTAACTTTGCTGTGCTGAGGCGTTCGCAGTCAGGATGTCGAGTCTGTCAGAAGTTTTGACTGTTGTTTATTTTTGAATCTACTGGTTAGATTTATTGTCCAAATGGTAAAATATTTTTAAAGCTTATTTTGTTTGTAACTGTGCACACTTCAGTGCCAGGGTCTGGATGGCATTGTATACACTGGGAAAGTGAACAGAGTTCCTACAACAGTATTTTCTATGCTATTAATCGACTAAAATTTTTCTATATAGAATCTATTTACAAAATGACCATTTTAGTGACTAAAAGGGTGACCTTTTTATTTGAATGTATGGCAGGCTTTATATGTCAGTCAGTGATGATAGCAAAAGAAAAAAAAAAAGGATTTTATGTGCCTATGTATTTTTGTACTGGCTTCAAATAAACCAATGACCTTCCCTCCTCCTGCCCCGCCTGCTCTTGCCTTCTGCCAGGAGCTGGCCCTCGCTTCCCTGGAGCAGCAAGAAAAGCCTGGAGATGCTGAAGCTGCTGAGGCTCCCCCAGCACCCCAGCTGGAGCCTGCTTCTTGTCCCTTCTGGGTCTCCTCTGGTATGTGTGGAGGAAGGGGGGGGGGTGAGGGACGTCTCTTGGGTTTTCAGCTTTAAATATTCTTTGAGGATGGGAAGAGGGAAAAGTATCGAATAGGAGGAAAAAAAAACCCAAAACAAACCCAACCAAAAAAAGCTAGTGCCTTGCTAAAATCAGTCCCTTTCCTTCTCGGCAGCTAGCCTGAGCTGATGTGTTCTGTGGGGACGGAGCACTCCTCGAGGTGCTTAATGCTCCCATTCAACGAACTCTGCTGGCACTCTGTGTGCAAGGTAACTGCAGAAAAAGCGCCCGCACTGGTCCCCGTCAGCAAAGGCAGTGCACAGGGTGAGCTGGCGGGCCCAGGGCGCAAAGGAGAGCAACACCTTTTGTTCCTGGCAGTCCCGCAGTCAGCAATAGGGCTCGTGCTGTGGCAGGGCACTGCTGCACCTCCGGCCTGGTGCTCTGGGGCTTTCTGCTGGGAGTAACAGCAGTGTTGTGACCTACCGGGCCTTTGACTTAGAAATAAAAATTAACTGTTCAGGTGTAAGCCACAGCTAACCCACCGCCGCCTTTCCGAGCCCTGGCTGCCCTCGGTGGCAGCACCAGACCTGCTCTCTTCTCCGTCCTCCTCTACCTTACGCTGCCTTTACATTGCAGCGTGCAGCAAACCCCACCTCTGGCCAGGCTGCCCCGCTGCCCCTCCAGCTGCTCCCGGTAGTGCCCAGCCCTTCTCTACGAGTACCCTGACCGCTCCTGGGAACGTGCTGGGGAAGAAGGGTCTGAGAGCCACCTGGTTTCAGGGGAATGAAAGAAAGGGTTCAAAGTTTAATCGGAAAAGGGTATTTTGTTTCTGTGGTTTTCACCGCAGCAGTAACAGTCTCTACCATGCTGCTACAACGGGATGGGGTCTTCACATCCTCTGTAAGCAGAAATACTGTACCCACTGTTTTGAGCAAAAAACTCAGGAATTTTTTATGCAGACAGTATGTTTAAAAAAATATTTTAATAAGCTTTTTCAGAATTGCAGACAGGGAGCGGGGATAAGAGAAGGGAATTACTAACAGTGCAAAATTACTATGTGTGGAAAAATGTATAAAACTAATTTGTAAATCGTGTGTGTGTGTGGTTGTTTTTTTAGTATCACATTTAATCCTTTAGAAAGCCCAGCAAGGATTTATGCTGTTGAACTGGATTCTCCATTCAGGCTGCAGTCTTAAAGCACTTGATGAATCCAGGACACCCACTCCAGCTGAACCCATCACGATGGTGCTTGAAAAACATACCCAAGTGTCACATGCAAGTTGTGATCTTTTCAACACAGTTTGGAAACGCGTTCAAACACTTCTGGGCTCCAAACTGTACCAAAAGCTTTTTAAATGAAATCAAAGTTACTATATTTCTAGAATTTTAAATAGCTTTAGTAGTGCAATGACTTACGAAGTTATAGTGGCTGCATCTTGAAGAACATGAACAAAGTATTGTATAAAACACCAGCATAAACAAAATGTAAATTATAATTAAATATTCTTAAAGTCTAGCTGAGCATTACATATTTGTCGATTATGGAATGTCAGGTCTCATCTACGTATCACCAAAAAAAGGTAAGATAAAAAACAAAGCAACATTCCTGAAAATATACACAGTGCTGTATTTCACACACAAGCCTGAGACAATTTACTTATAAACTTTCCTATATATTTTTGGAATTATTTCCAACTTGCCAACAAAAATGCATAAAAATAAAATTGAAAATAGGACTCTAGTTGCAAAGACTCTTAGAAGCACCGCACTACCCTCAGTCTGAAACCATCTCAAGAGCATCTTTGATATAAGGCTGCGATACTTTGGGTTTCTGTTAATAAACCAGATTGTAAAATTAACAGCAACCTCTTACTAAAGCAATCACTTAATTAATTGACTAATGCAGGCCATATGTTAACAAACCTTACTGATGTGCCTCTCCACATAAATTGCTGTCTAATTCTAGGCAGATGTCAACTTCTGCACGTCAGCTGAACCAGTTAGAACAGATCATTCACAACATTTCTGGGAACAGCAGGTTAATACGCTCCAGTAACTCATCGTGGTGGTGGAGCCGTGCCGGATCCAGAGGATTTGGCTCATTAATGACCATAAAGTCCAAGTACGCATAGTTGAAGAAGAAAACAAAACAAATGAAACCCTTAGCAGTTGGGTTTTTTAGATTGATACATCAGTTTCAAACCATAGGACCATACATTTAAAACTGGAATCGTAAAGACTCATAAACTTGAAGTAAAAATAACCAATTAAAAATTAACAGTACTCCTGTAAGCCACAGGAGGAGGAGATAAGATTATAAATTATACAAATGAACAATTTTTCCTATTTTTAATATAGTAGATGTGTAGCTGTGGCTTAAAAAAAATTTAAAAAACCCAAAACACCGGTATTAAAAATCTAGTTAATGGATGTAAGCCCTACTTCAACAACTTTCAAATTATGCTAGTGGGATGGTGAGCATCACCCCCTCCACACACATTTATAAAGAATTTTCGTTTCTCGCACTTTAATCTTAAAATAGTTATCCATACCTACTCTCACTTCTTATCCATGTGAATCTCTATATACTGAATGTATATCTGTGTCTATGCTGTACCAAGTATGTTTATGTGATGTTTCTGCTCCCACTGAAATACCCATCCATATAAGGTCCACTGGTTTTCAGAAATTCAAGATCAGGTTCCCAGCTGCACGTCCTTTTCTAACCTGTACAGCCAGAATCACTTGACCTGCTTCCTACCCTTCCTGTTCTCAGTGAAATGTAGAAGACAATAGGTAGACTAAAAATAAATCAATGGATAATCTAACAGCTGATCTTGGTGAACAAGGTTTAGTAAACTTAAGCATTTGGCCGACGTGAAATTTATCTGAGCTCAAAAAAAAAAGAGAAAATGTATAATGAAAGCAAGAAAATTTGTGCAACACAAGCATCATGCTTAACAATTTTTTAGCATCACTATTTGCCATAAAACAGAAGTAAGAAAAATCATGTTTTCAAAATCAAATGACTTCTAACCATTCTTGATGTTGTTTACTGTTTTCTGAGAAGAAAATAACATGTTGGTGACTAATAAGCATTTTTAAGTCAATTGGTTTGGTTTGGGGTTTTTTTTGTTGGTTTTTTTTTTAGAAAAGACTTCAGCAAAATAAAATGAAGCTGACATTAGACTCAGGATATCAATTCTCTCATAAAAGTTTACCAACTATACAAGTTAAGAAAATTATACAAGCTTTTGTTTTAAGAAAGGACAGTTCAATCAAGACATAAGTACTGTAAAAATCTTTCAAAGGCTACAAAGAAATCTGGAAAAATACAGAATGTATTTCTTTAGCCCAGATAAAGAATATGGAAAGACATCATTGATGTCAACAATTTTACATACACAAACCTGACCTGGTTTATTTATTTACCTTTTAAAACTTCTATATATAAAAATAGTTGTGCTCGTAACTTTCAGGATTCATAAGGGTTCCTTAACAATGGGATGACACTTTTCTCTCGCTAGCATGAGTGGAAGTCTCTGTGCCTACTCTGATGCGTGTCTTGGCATTCTGTATTTCATTTTAACTTCCTGCAACATTTGAACCAGCCGCCTGCTTCAAATAGGATGCTTTGTTCACTTGTACAATGCTTAAATAGTGTATCACACACAGCAGTTTCTTTAATGTATTAGGCTGGGAGTATTTTTGCAAAAACTCACTGATTTGTTTCTCAAATATTTTTAAGAGCCTTGGAGCTCCCAGAGCTACAGTTGCCAGCTCTGAGAAATGGAATATTCTCCTACTGCTTTTCAGCACTGAAAAAAACAAATAATCAGATCTTAAGAGCCAACTAGAAGGTATTAGAAAAAATCTCAGCCGATTGTTTTACAGAACTGGATTTTGTAAGGTAACCCATCAACCCTGAAAATTTTAGACACCCAGAATTTACTCCAAGGAATAAAATCAGCTCCTAGTATTCAGTCATCCAAAGTTTCTAGTTCTTCAAGCTTCCCATGTGAGTTTGCTTCTTGGAAGAACTCTGAAGAACCTGGACTCTCTTTTCCATTGCTGTTAATTCTTCGTCTTTTTAGAGGTCTTTCGTTTTTTTCTTCAAAATCATTTTCATTTCTTGAAGCTGAATGAGCAAGTTTTGGGTCAATGGAAAGGTTTTCAGTTTCATACCCATTTGTATCCAGATCCATGTGAGGTGTTTTCTTGCCACTGGTAGGTCCATTTACATGCAATCCTTCAATTTTTGCTTCATCTTTATTTGGTAACTCACCTGGCCCATTAGCAGACACCCCTGCGTTACAGAGACATACCGTAAGAAAGAGAGTAGAAGCATAAGCAGTAACAGAACAATCTGTGATAGGTCAATAAAGCAGAAGTCTAACTAGTCCCATTGAACTAAAAAGCCAATATTGTTCTCTGTATCCTCACTGTGTGATGAATGAGTCATTTATTTGCATACAAATGACAGACTTATCAAGACAGAGTTTATGGAAGCCCTTGCAAGCAACAGCAGCCAAGAAAATGTCCTGGAATCCCATAACCGTACAAGCTGCAGGTGGACTGTTCTCACCTGGGCAGTTTCTGTAGCTTCCACTTGATTTTCACAGTCTGATTCAGCCCCCAAGCTCCTCCCTCCTCTTGCTACTGCTTTCATTCCAGCTCCTTCGGAACAGCTGTCCCTTGCTTTTGAGGTTTTCTTCCTTCACAAGTGATCGTGCCCTGGCTCTTCTCCCATTCCTAACTGCCCTTCAGTGCCCCAGGTCTGGTAAGAATAGCTAACGGTGTTCCTGAGCCAAGCACCGGAGAAGCACCAGTGTGCTGCATGATAGCCTAGTTCCCATCTCAGTTGTTTTAAATATCCTGCATGGGACTCCTCACAAAGTTAGCATTACACTACACTAGCATGAGGAAGACAATAACAGATTGTTTACATTGAAAAGGAAGATTCTAGTGGAGATTTATCTTCAGTATGTGACCACTGGCTAAATGCAAACACGTAGCTTTTTTTAAAAACATTTTTAACTTAAAGCTGCTAACACCATATTTAAAAGTAAAATAAACTTGTTTTTAGACAGGCAAGCTGAACTTCTCATTTGGCCTGTCATCTGCGATGATTTGGCCACTCTGTTTAGGATGGAGAGGGCACGCACTTACCATTCTGATTACTGTTGCTGGTTGTGCTGTCTTCCCTTTCAGACTGGCTGGTGCTGCTGTTGGAAGTTGTAGGAGGAGGGGACGGAGCTCTACTGGAAGCAGCACTTTCACTTTCATCCAGGAGACGGTCCATATAATCTCTACACAACAGAAACAGCACATTCAGCATTGCCCTTGCTGTGTAAAGGATTGGTGTTATTTGCACAAAAATATTCACTGCATATACTGCAAATGTGACCAATTCACATTTTATATCTTTTGAAATGCACAGACTTATCTTGCAAAATCAACAACTTTAAGATCTCCTGTGTTAACTGGCCCACGTATGGTTTGTCCACAGCAACTACATATTTGTTGACCAATCACTGCAGCCAGCCTATAAAAATTCAGCCTGTGCTTATGCTAAGTGCCATAAGATCATGCACAAGCAGAAACTTCAATATGCTGTTATGTTGTGGACTGTGTTTTCAAGGTGATACTCTCAGGCAGGTTCATACTAAGCTCTTGCAATTTGCTGCGGCAGTGGTAACATACCATTAAAGTAAATAAGTTTTGTGCACATACAACCTCAAAAGTGGTAAAGTTAAAAGCAAATTAAAAACTTCAGAGTTAAAGATAAGACATTTCCATATCTGAAATCTATTACAGTCCTACAATTTAGGCCACTAATAGTAAATCTCTTATGAAAGACTTAAACAAACAAAGCTGGTTGATAAAGCCCTTCTACATATGGTATTAGTCTGGATTAACTCCAGAAACAGCATATCCTCACACATAATAATTATGGAACTGTTACTGCACCCTAAATTCCCACATCTATCTGCAAAAGCATTCAAGAAGAGACAAGTATAATCCTTAATGACACTCCTTCTGATCACCATATGCAGTCAACTGCAGAAGAATCAGAGAATGTTTTAAGTGATTAACAACCAAAAATGTCTAACTAATTTGGGCAAAAATGGGAAAAAAAATAGATGGAAGAAGAAGGGGAGACAGACAGTCCCTGACAACTGGTTAAGAAAATCCAGCAGCTCTGGGTGCTTCTCTGTAACAGTCTACTTTACGAAGCCACAGATGGCAACCCTTAATGTCATACTGCAGGTTCACTTCAGTGGTCCAACACACAGTTCTAAAATGTTTAAAGAAACAATAATATTAAAAAGGAAGATCAACAGAGAAGCCAGGAACAAATGAGAAGAAAAAATAATAGTAAAAAGACTTGGAGAACGTCAGCAGAAAGAGTGGGATACTAAAATCATAGCATTGGAATGAAGGGCAGAAGAATAGATTGGCTCACTTGCTCAGATTTGAGGGAGGAAAATACACAGCTATGCACAGACATTTCCTTCTTTGCCTAGCAGAGACATGAATGGGGAAAGGAGCTATATACACCCAAAAAAGTCCTAGTATAGGGTCCTGTGTTGCCTAGAATTCTTGCCAAACAATACATTTCAAGAGTATACTACAGCACATGCCACAAATCCCAACTGAAACTTGTGACTAACACCTTTGTATAAAACATGTATTTGAAGTAAAACAAGCATTTAAAAAATTCCACATATTTGCAGAAATGTTACATTTGTGAAACATTTAAACAGAAAACAAACTAAATTAAATAGCTCTTCAATGCAAATTGTTTGCCTTATTCCAAATAAATGTATTTTAGAAATTACATTATACGCACTAGTAAGCTTTTCTTACACCTTGGCTGTTTTCCTGCTGCAAATTGGGACTATGGAATCCCTAGGTTGTCATATCATTTCAGACTAGAGCAGCATAAAATAAAGATTTAGATCCAACATGTAAAAGCACATAAAAATAATGCACATCTTACGTTACACCAGGATGAAGATTGTATTTTTTCTTTCCAAATCGGGTCTGCTGCGCAAAGAAATCATAACGCTCTGATTTCTTCCACATGTAATAGAATGCTACACACTCACCAACTGATCTTGTTCGTACCTAGGAAATATGTGCAATGCAAATTTCCATGAATTTAAATACATTTTTAGCAAAAAGCTACCATTTAAATAAAAAGGCGTGAAATTCAAAGTCAATGCTTCTTTATACAACATAGGAAATAGTGGAAACCACTGACTCAATATTTCAGAGGCCCAGAAATTGAAATGCAAAGTTTAATAGTATTTCTAAGAACACTGGAGATATCGTGAGGTGCCGCAAGCAACAGCTTCAGGAGAAATATTCAAGTCTGTTTCACCAGTCTATTCAAGACCAGAATAAGATTCTAGGGATGCAGATCTTCCCGTATGTATGCACAGCAGGATTTTTGCACTTGTCTGAACTTAGGGTTCACAACCACAGTTACAGAGGATTCTGGACTTTGACAAACCAATTTGGACATATATGTAATAAATATGAAAAGACGTAAATATGGTAATTTGTGAAGGAAATTGAGGATAAGAATTTATTTACAATTACATTGCTTTAAAAAAATGTGAGAACTGCACTTAAAATCAGTGTTTACCTTATTTGCCTGAATCACATGAAAATCCTTGCCATAGACTTTCAGTCCTTGTTCAAAGTTCCTACATTCTTCTTCTGTCCAAACAGATAATTCTTCTATAGCAAGGAAATGCAATAAAGAAAATACTTAAGAAAAAAGCACATGACCAATAAAAGAAAACTTAAGTGACAGAAAACATACGTGGTATTCAAGTTTCTTACACCATCTGCTGACTAAATGAGAACCACCTCCAGAAATTTCACTTACTAGTACAAAAATGAAAATTCACCCTTCTAGTGAGTAGGTGGGAAACTTGGCTGCCTTAAGTAGCTAGTTGGTAGGGACTGTTATAACTGCTGTAACTCCAGCCCTGCTGCATGGGGAAAATAACTAGGCAGCAGAAAGAGAAAGAAGGGCTTAGAAACTTAGTCTCACCATTCTGCCCCTAGAACCATAGGAAGAAGGTATTCTTCAAGCCAGGACACAGCACGAAGAAGTTCATACTATGGACTCAAACTGGTTGCTGGTATTTGGAAGAAGCAAGGGAAAAGGAATGAGGAATGAGATCTTCTTTACTGCTGGCAAGAGTCAGCAATGACAGGCTGCTAATTCCAGTTAGGTAGAAAAAGAAACTGTGCTGCTCACACTATTGGGTGGGAAATCTTGGCCTCACTGAAGCCAGAATAAACTTCTAATAACTTTCAGCCACACTTCTAAGAACTTAATATAATTTGGCTTTACTGATTCTTAAGGTCACGAATAAATAAGGATTAAAATAGTGGGAGAACAAACTAATCTTCTCTATTTGATCATTCTCGTCTTGTGATTTGCACAGTGAACTCTGGAGAAGCCACAGGTTTGAAAGCAGAACCAACAGATCAATGTGCAAGGAAAGTAAATTGTGCCTTTTCTTAGTTTCTTGTTCCTTTGAGTATAAAGATCAATACCAAAAAAGGAAATGCTTAAGGCTCCAAAAGCATCTTTAAGACCGGGGCCTTTTTAGTGTTATATTTTCTTAAATAAAAGATTTAGCTGCTCATTTTCCTTTATTTAGAATTGTGAATTATTTAATTTTATATTTTATGTTTGTTCCATTAACTTTGATGACTGAAAAGGTCTAGAAGAACAAAGAACAAAATGCCCAAGAAACACACAATTCGTTTGCTAAGAAGTAATTTTAAATTTTAACTTCTTATTAAACTCACAGATACAAATATCAAGCTCTACTGACAGGAAGTTAATTTACACCCCGTCTTTGAGCATGTACCTGTTTATACTACATTTGCTAATTTCATTCTCTCAGAGAACAATAAGAGATTTGCTGAAGGTTGCATTTAAATGGGCACTGATATTTAAGGCTTACATGCAGTCAAGCTCAGTCTGCTGACAGCAAAGCCCAATACCTGCGTAACAAATAAAATGAGAATTCAACAATATAAACTTAACTTTCAGTGTATGCTCACCTCTGGCTGCTTTTACATTAAATCTCAACCTTCGTAATGATTCTTCAGTATCAAAATTGCACTTAACCAGTTCATACAATGCCTAGAAAGATGAAAAGACACACATTTAACATTCTAGATACCACTCAATTTATGTTGTGCCACAGAAGCATACTTAGTAAATCACTAACACCTATTAAGAAAAGATTAAAAATAAACTCTTTGAATGAATGTAATATAATTTAAGACAGTACAAAGACATATTTCCTCTGTTTAAATTTCCAAATCTCTAATTACATAATCAAGTATATATCCAGGTAAAGTATTTTAACATTTTCATCCACTGCATACATTTGTAAAATTAATGGGGTTTTTTTTGTATGAAGAAAAAAAAAAGTATGCATTCATATAGGTTTAAAAAATCTGTAACCAAAAGAACAGAACTCACTCATACACAATTGTTTATATATAAAATAATGCACTGATACATCAAGCAATGTTAAGCCTAAGTTAACAGTTTAATATTCGTTGAGAGGGAAAAAAAAAAAATCACATTTCTATTTCCACAAGGAATAATAAAGCTGTTTCAAAAGCAATTTTAATTCTTGGGAGCAAAATAAAATAAAATAAAATAAAGGGATAATTAATTCTGCAATATTAAACTACAAATCCTAATTATTCTTATATACCTGCTCATTGTCTTTAATATGTGATCCTTCAGGAATAGCATCTAGGCCTTTCTCATCACCCGTGCGCCTTGATGCTTCATTTAGGAACTCGATCACTTTATCTTCTGGTAAGAAGTCAGGATTCCACAGCAGCTGGTCATCATTTTCATACACTGGAAAAATAAAAACAAGCTAAAACAACAATATAGAAGTTTATTCTCTCTTATAAAGCCAGTGATTATGAAACCTTGGAAGATCATCAGAGCACCAGTGTTAATCCAGAACACACACAAGGACAGGTAAAAGATAGTCTCAAAAATGCAGAGTGATCCAAATGACTAGGATACTATACCTTATATTGTCTTCAAATCTCTGGCATAATCAGTGCTCTAGATTCTAGGACCCATTTATGAAACTCCAGAACCTCCACCTTCCCTGTCCTCCTCCTGAAGCCACTCAAATCATGAGGTAGCAGCACTACCCGACACAGTCCCTGAACGATCCATCCACTGTGCCTTTTCCTTAAGCAGCACAGTTTTGCTGATGGCAGCCAGCAGATATGGAAAACTATTTCAGAAACTAATTATATCTGTTTTCTTGCAAGATGATTAGGATCAATCACATAAAACCAAAAAGCACACCACCAAAAATGGTGCTAAAAACACCACCCGGTGTCTGGACCACTAAATATAAAAGTGTTAGCTAACATGGCTGGCAAAAGCCAGCAACAAGGTCCACTACTTCTCCAGGGAAGATGACACCCAGATGCCAGACACTCTGAAGTCAAACAGCTCCTGAAAGGAAACTTTGCTAAGACCTTCCTATTACTTCCAAGAAATACTTTCTAAAAGAAAATCATTCAGGTAAAGATCACTGAATTTTAATACTACCAAATCTCTACTGTTTTTTCAGAGCATGAGCTTTCAGACCAGGGAAGCCATAGTAAACAGAAATTAATGGGAGGAACATGGCCAAATGATATACCCTCTGAATTATCTCCCATTTTTATTTTGAAGAACCTACAAGCCTTACAGGATTAAAATACCAGTACAGCAAAATAAAGTAAAATTCAGGTTATTAAAAAACAGAATCAGGAAAGTATCCAGACCTTGCTTGTGTCTCAGTCCTCAATGAAAGACAACCTTACCAAAACCAGCAAGAAAGTAATTTTAACATTGATTCCATTAGCTCGGTGAGCACCTTTGACTCTTACCCAACAAGAGAAAGAAGGAGCAAACACTTGGGAAAGCATGGTCAGCACAGGAAGGGAAGATACGGTAGCATTCTGTGCAGGTGGAAAGGTCAGAGTGGCAGCTAGGTGCATCTCCACTTGAAGAAAATGATTTTTAACATGAAAGTAGACCACAAATAAAAAAGCAAAACTGGTAAGGAAAATTTTTAAGTGTCTTGCAAAGAAAGACAGCTTCATTTTGCAAATGACATACTCTTTGGAAACAGCTGCCAACAATTTTCTGGGAGGTTTTTTTTTCCAAAAGCTAGTCCTAATCTGATGTTTGGTTGCTCATTTAAGAAAACGATTCTAGGTATCTTGGGATACAAACTCCAGCAGAAGCAACAATTCTTTTCAGAAGATAACTGATAACTGGTTCTAAGCCACCCTTAATGATGCAAGCTAAGTACACTGCAATGTTTATGAATGACAGCGGTCAGTAAGTCTCAAAGTAGCTTCAGCACCTTTCCGTTTTCAGAGCTATCCTTTGATTTTCAAGTCCAAGCCTTCTGAAAACATATCTTTTAATTTCGTACATTTTTCATAACCTGAAATTGTTTAGTAGCAGCTAATTTGGTCTCCAGGCATACTTCACAGAGAGCCAGTCCACTGTAATTAGCTTAGTGTAGATTACATGGTCGTTCTTTCCTCACAACAGCATGTCAGAACACATTCTGAAAAGCAATGTGGTTATTCTTAAGAGTTCTACCATTTTTGTGCTTTTGCTTACGGGATTGGATATGAAAGGACTAGCCTTCTTAGTGTTTGGGAATTCTACAGTTATAATTTCCCCTTCATTAGAGAACAACTAAGATGATGGGATACGTACATGAAAGTACTAAATACATAGTCTCAGACATTTATTTTTCAACTTTTTAAGCTTCATTAATATTCCAGTTGGAGTCCTGTCGAAGATTACATCCAAAACACAGCAGAAAGGAAAGAAGTGGCAGAAGACAGAAAACCCCACTGGTATATAAAACTAGAATAGCCCTAACTTTTCCCCTCAGTGGTTTTTGCCCATGACATAGTTCTCTGTTCTGCAAAGAGTAGCGTGAAGGACTATAAAAACTGTTTTATACAGGTTACTGCAACGCACAAAGCAGCTATATCTTTCTTTATTATTGGAGGCCAGAAGCCATTTAGAGCTGAGTAAATACCAGGAAAAGCAGATGACTGACCAGTAAAGCATAATTTACTGCATCTCAGGCAAACACATAGTTCAAGCTCTATTTTCAGACAGAAGCAGGAAAGCATGCAAAGAGCAACTTCTTCACAGCTAAAAAGCAGATGTTTTCTAATTTGCCATTTTCTGGTTTTAATGGAAGCTCCTGACTTCTCATGTAGTTGTAAATTACATTCTCTTCAACCTCTCTGGCTACAAAGTCCAGAGCTGACAATGTGTCAGCTTCAGTGTGAACCTGCTCTAAGTCAATAGCAGGACTGATGCTCTTTTTAGACAGTTTATAGCTAGATCAGGCTACAGCGTAGCTACCACAACCTGGTGCTCAAAGCAAGACAACTGCTACTACTTGAGTATATACTCGGATTCTAGGAAGGCACAGAGCTTTGTGCTGGTTAGTTTAAAAACTAACTTAACAAAAAACTACAAAAGCTGCAGTCTCAAACTGAACTGCAGTGTAAACAAATTCTTAGTAATGGGCTGAATGAGCAGGAAAATTTGCTTCTTTTAAGCTCACAGATGGGTTTAAACTGGGTCTGCCTTTCCTGACTTGATTATATTGACAGCATACAGCCAAAGGCTCTGGTTGTGAGATGGGGGAAAAGTTCCTGGAAAAAAAACCCCAAAGTAGAACAAGACATTCTTTAATACTGATTGAAGAGTTATAAATTGTGAAAATCAAAGCTGCTGGTACCATTTTGTCTCTTTTAACATGTTAATCCAATTCCAGCAACATGATTTCTTTATTATCTATTTTGTTTTACATAAACTAAATATACTGGGTGAAGAGGTTAACATAAGCTACATAGAAAGCTTGTGTACATTACCAAATTAGAATACAAGAGTTCAATAGGCAACGGGCCAGCAATATGTTTCTTTTCACCTTCCAAAACTCAAGCTCTGATGTTGAAGTACAGGATGAACTATAGTTTGAGATGATGGTTTGATTTTTTACTTGAAGGAGCTCTTTTATTTTGCAAGACATGTGACATCTACCAAATCTTTTACTTCTCCCCATTAGAAAATAATCTCAAACATAATGATAACGGTAATAGTGCTAAGCCTCACCTTTTTCATTCTCCTTGTATTTGCATATGCCAGCTGGAATTTCAGCTTGAAACATAGAGCCCACCATGATTTCCTGTTTTGAAATAACAGAAACAAGAAGTTAAGCAACCACAGCCGTGATGGTTTTTGTTAGCAAACAAGAGAATGACCACATCTTTTTTTACCCCTTAAAACTTTAATTGTTCAAAATCTAAAAATACAGTTAAGGCACTACATGGAAATGGATTTTTGACTATTTGGGGAGGTCTTTTATCAAAACTCTTATATTTATGAGGAAAAACTGGGGAGGATTTGGGTGATCTATAGAGCTGAGAGTTACTAGGTAACAGATCATCTCATTATTGATGAAATACAGGCTTTTTTAACCACACTTAGTATTTACCTTTTTCCAGTCTTCTGAGGGAATATAATCTTCATCTTCTTCAGATTCCTCTTCTATTTCACTATCTACAAGAAATTGTTCAAATATTTACACAAAATGAGCTGTGATGGGGCCTGTGCATGCCAATGCCAGCCTCCAGCAAAGCGGGCTGAGCAAGGGGCCCTGGGACATCACAGCCAGCTCCTGAGGGCACCGCAGCAAGGGTGACGGGGGCACATGAGCCCAGCCTCTCAGCCCACCAGCTTCCAGCCGCACAGCAGCCCTGCTCTGCCTCACTGCCATCTTATCTAACACCACACAAGTGCACAAGGCAGTTTTAGTGACAATACTAAATGTTTCAGTATTGACAACTTTAAAAAATGACCTACCCAATGTTCACATTTAGAATGGATTAAGATACACAACAGGCTCTGAAAAGTTAAGGCACAAATGAATACATCCATCAATTTTACTACCACCTAATTAAAATTTGCTTCCCCTCACCCAGCTTTGAAGTTGAGATGATTCACATCCAAATTTACTACAAACAGTTACTTTCTGAAAGTATTTTTATGTGGATGTTCAGCATCCACATGTGGGTTTCAACACCGTTTTCAATGAGTTCCTAGCTTCGTTACTGCTGTTCTTTTTCCCTTACAGCAGCTGTCACTGAATTTAAGGTAGACTACAACACAAGGTGCAAGAAATCTGGAAGTGTGCTTTTCTCAGTCTTACAGGGATTTAGTAGGCTCGGATGTACTGCTCAGAGATGCACAGCAGCATTTGTAATAGATTATTTTGGATAAGGACTGACAAAAATTTTAAGCTCTTTATGATATAGGCTAGCTGCCTTTCACAATGTACTGAAAGCAACTGCAATATCTGGTTTATGTATAGCATGTGACAATATCAGCACTAAAATTATTTGTACATTAAATTACATTCTATACACAGCTGAACATTGTAAAAAAACCCAAAACCTAACACAATCCACTTGCATTGTGCTAATGCTAATGCTATGTTTGAAAAATAGAGTTCATTTAAGATACTTGCAATCCTCTGCACAGCTACGTGCTGAGGTTCCTTGGCATTTTTAGATTAAAATAAACTACAGATTAGAAAATGGCATTTCTACAATGTCATGGCTAATAAGTATCAAGAATAAGGTATCAAAAGGAACCTTTGCTTTAACTTTTGTTTGTTCAAACATAGAACAATAGGAATTCAAACATCGGCGACAGTCACTTCCATCAAAGAAAGGTAAAATATCTGTTGTCCAAATGGCCCTGCTGATAGCTCAGTACTAAAAGGTTCAGATCCTATTAAGTAAGATTGCCACATAAATGAGAGTTGTCTAAAGGGACAGCTACATAACACTAGCTCAAGTCTCAAATGGATGCAAAACCAACTTTTGAACAAAACAAGAGAGAAAATAATCAGTCCACAATGCTGGCAACAGTACCAAATGTGGAATTCTTGAAGAAAATTTTCTTCATTACCTCCCCCTTCATTATTTCAGGTTTAACCATCTATTGTCTTTTTTCAGATTTCATTGCTTTTGTTTTCTGTTTTAGCAATCTCGAAGAAATCTGGGGTTCTATTTCTAGTAAATTTCAGTTTTTACTTTTTCCTTCAGTTGGACTCTTACCTTCTTCAAATGAGTACATAAACTGGCGTCACCAGGCCTTGTCATGATAATCACGCACTGTGGAGCAATTATCTAGTTGCAACAGTTCATTTCCTACTTGCAAATATTTTTACCTATGTCCTTAGTATGAATTGGCAGCTGAAACTACGATGGTAAGGTAACACCATACTAAACAGTCATCTACCGCACCTGGACTCCATGTATAAGAAAATTTTTCTCAAGGGTACATTCATACAAACCAGTTTGCAGGATCATAAACTGGACTGTTACAACACTCAGAGTAGTGTCATGAAAGCATTTACACTGTCTGAGAGCTTCCTTTTTCAAAACTGTAGAAATTTAAATTTTTCCACAAATGTAGTCCTTTCTTTTAAGAAGAGAGAGTATCTACTGTTCTTATACAGAGTCCCTTATCTGCAGAGAAGATTTAGCATTCAGCTAAAAATAGGACTTTTTTGTTGCCTATTATCTTGAGCATAAGGATAATCAAGAGCAGTGTTATGAAAGAGAACAAACAAATGTTTATAGATATCAACATGCACATTTCAGAAACAGAATACTATGTTAACTCGAGCAGTTCTTAACCAAAGGTCAATCATATTGAGATTACTGTGCTTAGTATAAAACTGTACATACTTGTATCAAAATATTTACATCGACGAGGGCGAATTATCTCCTGTGGATCTTGAGAAGCAACAGATGGTGCTGGGTCGTCATTAGATGACTGTGTCTCATCTTCCTGACCTGATGAATCTTTTATGGTCTCCTCCTTAAATACAAAAAACCAAACAGGAGATCAGCTCTCTCTTGTATGTGACAAACACTATTTTGGCAATATTTTTTCCAAAATTATCAATATATCAAACCCAGATATCTTTCAGCTGACTTGAAGTGACTGTACAGATTGTGGTCTGTCCAGACTGAGCCACAACAAATGTGTAAACACATCACATTATTTATTGACCAGGATTTTAAGCAGATCAATTCAACACTCAGACTCTAACATACAAATCAGAAATATGAACCACAATTAAATATCACGCCTAATTTTTTAAATCAGTCAAGCAAATCCTTGCAGTTTTCATTTAATTTCATTTAACTTCAAATTTTACTTTGGTCTTTAAAACCCTTCCTTATGAATTTTCAATAAAAAGGGGGGGAACTATTTACTGGCTATGCTTTTCTTAATCAAATGGAAATGGTACCTTCCATAAAAATTAATGTCAATAGTGTGGTTCAACCCCACACGAATAAGCATATCAGTAGACTCAAATATGTACATCGAGTCATTAAAAGATAAAAAATTAGAACAAGTTTCTTTATTAGAAGATAAACCACAACAACTATGGGAATTATTACAATTAAGGAAAATTAATATGTTAAAGCTTAAAAAAATATATTAGTGTTTTTTATTTCAATGCATGTTGTCAACATCTTTTATGTGTTTTATGACTATGTTGTAAGCACTTGCTAGTTCTAACACAGAAGCATGAGGCACAGCACATGTTTATGTGTACCTTTACCAGCAACCAGAGTATTATCACATGTGCAGCTTAAAGCACATTAAAAATAGAAAATTGCTAAGTGCAGTATAGCTAAATAAGCTGTAGAAAGATGAGCACTTGCAGAGAAAGCTTGAATGATTTATAAAATTATTCCACCCCCACAGATGTATTTCACTGCCTCTCTGCTAAGAGCACGCAAGCATTTCAGAGCTCGCATTCTTGTAGCCTGAGGCAAACAATGACAACAGGTTAGCTAGCTCTCTTTGTGCCCAGTCCTCCCCACCACCTTTGTTCCAACTATATCAAAACTGGGGTAGACTAGGTGAACACATACACTGAATTCAGCCACAGTGCCAAGTCTGCAATTAGGCCTACCCATTGGCTGTGCTTACGGAGCCAGACTGTGAACCATTGCCGCCGGTAGGCAGGAACGCACTTGCTTCTGCAGCATGCTACGATGTGCTAGTGCCCTACAGAGGGACAAAGATGACTCCTCTTGCTGCTAACAGCAGTGACAGACACTGAGATTTTATCCATTTAAGAGAAAAGATAGGCAGTATCTTAAATCAGCTAGTAATATAACTGAAGAACTACAGAGGAGGTCATGAGAACACAGAAGATGGAAGCTGTGTCTAATTAAGAAGCAAGGACACAAGAAGAAAGTGAGACTTCAGGAACACCACCATGCACAACAAAATAAATCACTTTTGTGTCTTCTTTTAATTTTGAATACTTCATATTACGTAAGTTTCTTCCCCTCTCCAGCTTCTTGAGCCTTTTCGGAAGTAATATATCTATCATTCTTCTTTTTGAACTATTCAACCCATACAAACAGCAATCTTTTACAGCATCTGTCAAGGGAGTTTGTAAATCCTAACAACTTCATTTTCTGAATCAGATATATCATTCCTCAACTCTGTGTCGCATTCCAGAGATTCTAAAATGGTTAAGATATCAAAGAACAAAATGCACCCTTTTTAAAGCCAGATTAGGTAACGCAACTTCCATTAACGCCTAAGCTTTTTTGTTACTGACAATACAAAGGGTTTCACATTTTAATGGAATTCAGGGTGCAACTCTGAATGCCATCTGTAAGGGAGAAGTTACAGCTGTGCCCATGACAGGACAGGATTGTTACAAATATGTATGACATACACAAGTAGAAAAGACTCTTCTAAAATCAGAAAATTTATTTTAAGAGAACACAGAACAGGATTTTAAAGATACTAAGTTCAAAACTATACATTTTGCAAAGATATTTGAAGCATTAGATTCAGTTAACAATTTAAGTACAACCAGGGCTGCCAGGCTGAAAAAATACAATTTAAAATACTAAAGCTAGAAAACTTGCAGCCATCTCCAATACTCAGAGACACATTTAATTCAATTCCACAATTCACTGTTCAGTTTCAGTAGATCAGCTTTTCATCTTGAAACAAGTATTCAGCCATATCTATAAAGGTGCCTTCAGGCATTTACAACTTGTTTTGAAGTCAGGCTATTTCTGAAGGACAATTACATTCCCTTCTTACATGATGCTATAGGTATACATGTACCCTAATTTGCCGCAGCAACAGTTTGGAATGATACAGATTAAGAGCAATGAAGAGAAATACAGATGGGTAATTAAGAATAAACATTAGAGTTCAGTACACAAAGCATCTGAAATCAACTATATTGTGAATTACTTCTGCCATGATGTGGCATCTTGAGTGGTTGTCTAGTACTGAATGGCTGTATGAAAATCAGTTTCAAATTAGTGTAAACACTTACTTTATTTTCACCACTACAGCCACTGTTGTCATCATTATCAACATCATCATCATCTTCTCCCTCCTCCTCTTCTTCTTCATCATCTTCATCATCATCATCTTCTTGGAGTGGAATGGTACCATCATAGCCATAACGGCTAAGTAGCTCCTGGATTGGCATATCACTTTCCTGATAAACATCCAAACAAAGTTTGAGATTTTAACAAAAATATTTCACATCCCACATCTGCTCTACAGCTTAAAGGTGTGCATTTTAAACTTAACAGCAAAAACAGATAGATGACGATCAGGTATACTAAGAATGGCTGCTCCAAAATGAATGGACAGTCAAAAACAGAAGTTTCGGCTCCTAAGAAAAATGTGGGGTTTTATGCAGCAGAACTATTTCCTAATCCTTTATAAATTTACAGCAGACCTCGCGTACCACCAATCTCTCAAAGGGGCCATAAAGCTCATTAAAAGGGCACCAAAAGGCTGTATGCCCCACCCCTCCCTTGGTACTTGTCTACTACTATCTGACCAAAACACAAGCACTGCAATGTGGCAGGTTACCTCCGGTTACAGCATACCCCTTCGGTACACAGAGTGAACACACTCCTTATTGGAATTCCCTTTACCGTCCAAAAACTACCTGAAAAAATTGGAGTATTTTGCACATATTTGTGGAAAAAACAGATAAAATGTGTGTCAGCAGCAACAGCTTCACACAGACAGCTAAGATATTGACTGTTTTTGCAGGCAGGAACTTGTCCTAGTGCAAGGCAGTGATTTCTGCAGTGTCTCCAAGAATTCAACAGAATAAGGACCAGAACTTGCAGTACCTGGCTTCAACATGGAATTAAATCTTTGTTTGGGGAGTTGCACTATGGGGACAATTCCACAGAGTTCTACAACCCTGGCTTTGAATACAAAATTACACCAAAAATGCACCTCTCCATCTCTCTGTACCTCTCCCCTTTCTGGGCAAAACAAAAAATGAAGGGTTGGATGGGGGTGAGAGATCACCTTACATTCAGGGTCACCTGATATCCAGGTAAAGATAGTAGTAATGTTTACAGGTTCATATACATTTTAAGCTAGTTGTCTACAAAACCATCCACACTTGGAAGCAAATCTGCTAAAATATGTGCACATTTAAAAATCTTTGTATTTAGAATGCTGTCCACTCTGAAGAGACATTTCAAATGATACAGTCAGTTCTTAAATTTAGTGGCTCCCAAACTGTAATCAATTGCATTCACTTTATTAATAAAATTATTAATTGCCAGGTCTGCAAATTACTTTATTACTTTTAATACCTCAGTATCCAGCCTTCAGGGGCAGTATATGGCATCCCTAACGAGATTTTCCAGAGCAGAAACTTTCAGAGAGCATTTTAAAATTCTCTCTCTCACAAGATCAAATCCTTTGTTTATTATTTAGAGATGTCTGCTTGCTCTAAAGATTTCCTCTTAGTATGTAATGTACATCTCAGCTGATAATCGGAATTTTTAGTTATTGGCTGACCTTAGACTTCCTCCCCTAGGGGCCTTCACTGATCAACACATCTCTAGTTTCTGGAAACATACTAACAATACCAATTACAAAAGGCAAGTGTAGTTAGTTCTGCTGTGTAAAAATAAGAGTAACACAGAGGTTACCAGTACTCATTGTCTGTGTATTTTATTTTATTTTACTTCAAACAACTAACCCATTCTACCACTTATTGGTCTACTCTTTGGTTAAGCTACATACACAGTAGATGCAGACCATGTGGACCTAAATGTCCTCACCTTCCCTCTTGACTTCTTGGTCCCTATCGTATCATTTTATGGAAAGAACTCTTAGAAGCGGGGAATTAATATTTTACTGACACAGACAACATGACAGGACTGTGATCTTAATTAAAACCTGACAGTACAGCTATCAGAAAAATCCTATTCATAATTATCCAAACAAATGCTCTCCAGTGCGTTTTGGAAAGTAATATACTTTCATTAAGCACTCCTCACCACTATTCCATTTGTGGTGGTGAGGTAATTCTCAGAAACAGACTGAGAATTAAAAAGAGCTTTGACTGTGATTCGTAGGTATGTGTGAATGATGTAACAGGCATATTACTATATGTTACCTAGGAAAGTGGTATTGTATTTACAACATTTTTCTTAGGTAGAGCCTCTTAAATTCAAATAGTCCATTACAATTCAGAACGCCCCAAGGGTCAGCAACTCTCCAAGATAAAATATAAATCATGATTTCTGTATTGTTTCAGGATATTGCAAAAATAGAAAAGGTTAAAAAAAGGAACAAGTCTTTATCAAAGACAGATATTTCTTACGTGGAAGATGTTTAATAACAAGAAATGAATTATAACTCATGCATCTAGAGTAGAGGTAAGTGAGGGGGAATGATATAACAGAGAACTGTATCATAAGCAGCACAGAGAAGGTAAATATAAATGACTGTACACTCTTCTAATTGAAGAGTTCAGGGGCAACTACTGAAATGAACACAGAATAGGTCTGAAAAACCAAACGTTTCTCACACTAAATGAACTATGCAACATTGCCACATGCCTTGTGGACACCAAGTTTACAGAGGTTAAAAATAAAATGGACAAGTCCACAGGAGGAGGAAAAAAAAGACTTGACAGGCATTACAGACAAAGAGACAACATCTTTTTCATACGTGCCTGAACTGCACCCTGCTAGATGCTGGAAGAATATTTGGGAGAAACACTGCATGCTTCCATGCATGGTTTGCTCATTTAAAGACAAGAGGATGCTGGTGCATAACCCTAAGAAAACCCAAGAGCCCTCCCTGAAAAGGTGGATGCCAAAAGGAGAAACCAAGTGGTTATGTGGAACAACAAATGTAAAAAGAAAGGGAGTCAAAAGCTTAAAAATCTGTAAGTAACGCAGGGAGGCACCACACACAGCACCCTGGCAATGCTCACCACTTCCCAGAAGCACCCAGGAAGCCAGCACACACCACCCAGCAGTGCTCTGCCCACAGACAGGGCAGCACAAAGGTAAAGAACTTGGCCTCACACTCATCAAATCCTCCATGTCACACTCCCTCCAGGTGATGCTTTGTACAGTCAGCTTAGCTAACAGTAGGAGCAAGTTGAGTTTCTGCAACTTGCTGGGGCCTGGTCATTTATTATTTCCAAGACAGAGTGCGAATGCAGTTTCCTGCTACCAAAATTATACTGCCAAGTTTCCTCCGTTTTGGAAAACTGCAGTGTCAGCATATGCCCAGAACACTGAGAGATGTGCCTCATCCCAGGCACACCTTCCTGAGCGCTGTCTGTCGAGCTGCTGAAGAAAGAATACTGGTTAGCCAGGACTTTGGTCACATCTGGTATAGATGCTCCTACACACAAAAATAGTATTACTGAATACATGTCTGGATATGATCAAGGATAGTCTGCTGCACCACCTTGCAGATAGCTTTCCTGCCCAAGAAAAACTCTTGCCTTTCAAGAAATAGCACTGAGAACCACCAAATCCAATACTTCTGATTCCCTTCAGGTACTGTTCTGCTCTCAGGGAACTGTATTTTTTCCTATACTACGGAAGCATAGAGGGCAACTTCAGGTCTCTAGATGCAGATATGCTACTGCCATTTAGACAAAAATGCATACACGTACTTGCACAGACAAATGCAGGATGCTACTCAACTGCAAGTACCAATGCATTACAGATTCACCAGAGTTTCAACCAACAAGTAGAAAAGATCCTCACCCTCAGTGGAAGGTGTGATTTTTATGACAGTCAGGAGTTAAATCATTAAGGTTCAAAAATTCTTTTGCAAAGCCTGACTGCCACCTCGTCTCTGAAGGAGCTGAACTAGTAAATCAGGCACATTCATAGCCTGGGGGAAATCTGAAATAATATGTGTAAATGTCAGGGCAAAGAAAAAGACAGGATAGCACTTGTCTTGACAATAGTTTTGAGATTTAGATTACCTATCATCCATGTCTGAAAAAAAGAGATAAAAGTAAGCCTTGATGTACGGCCTGCTATCCCACAACTAGAAGTAGCCACAGGTCTCTAGCAAGACCCTGCTGGCATGGAAGCATCTGAAACCCAGTAAAAGCCCTACCTGCAATACACGTGCAAACTGACCGCAAGATTCTCTGCCAATCTGTACAAGCATCCTGCAGAGAAGAGTAGCACATGGAGCAATGTGAATCTAAGTTATACCATTGCTCACCATCCTGATCACAAAAGAGCTGACACATGGTGAAATTATAAACTTGCAGCCCCAACAACCAAGATATGAGGGAATAAACTGATGGCTGAAATAAACGAAGCATTGTAATGTAGTGATAGAATTACACAAGCAGATGCTGATTCTTCACAAAATATGAGGGGAAGAAAACATATTTTCAACTTAAAACCCACATGACATACATGTGGAGCTACATTTCTCATTTAATCTAGATGAGGTATATTTAGATTCACAAACTATTTATTTATCTTCATGTTTACCATTTAATATTAAACCTGAAATTACCAGAAAGAAATTATCATTTACACCCGAAATGTAGACTAAATGCACTAAATTCATTTAAAGTCATATTGGCATAATCACTTATACTAAATAGGATTTGTACATCGAATATGCATCTGAGAATCATTAATGATCTGTTCTGGAAGCCTTTTCAGCCAATGAGTCACAGACAGTATCTAAATTACTTTGCATTTATAATGAACCTAGTTTGTAATTTAAGAATATTATTCCTGCCTGAGAAGTAATTTAAGACAATACATAAGTGACAGCATAACCTCAAAATGTCAAATAAATCTTACATGCAATTATTTCAGAAGATACACATTTTAAGATTTATTTATCATTATTAACAATAATTGTGAGTTCTGATCCCAGCTCTGCTGACAACTCTTTGCTTTGAGGCAAAGGAACAGGTTGCCCAGGGAAGTGGTTGAGTCCCCATCCCTGGAGGTATTTAAAAGACGGGTAGATGCAGTACTTGAGGACATGGTTTAGTGGTGGACTTGGCAGTGGTAGGTTAACGGTTGGACCTGATGATCCTAAGGGTCTTTTCCAACCTTAACAATTCTATGATTCTATGATTCTATGAAATCATTTTATCTGCATCTCCATTTCCTCTATCTTAAAAATGAAGATACTCCTATATGCTCCACTAAAGTATTATACAAATGTTTGGGATTTTAAAAAAAATCAAACTCTATATGCACGAATCAAGTGCAAGTGCTTTAGCAAATAACAACACTGGAATATACAAGTTTAGTCAGAGCGCACTTTAACTTATATTAGCTCTAGAATGCAAATCCTACACCAGCACATATACGCAAAAAGAAACTAAACCACCACAGCGTTATACATTATTAAGTATTTATGTACCAGTTTCCTTTTCCCAACTTTTGAGAACTGCAAATTTAGCTCAGCCCCTTTCGCCCGTCTATGTTATTTGCCTATTAGTGTTTTAGGGGTGGTTTTTTTTTTAAATTCCAAATATAAGGGAAAAACCCTGCATATGTTTTGTGTGAGACTGTGGGCTGTGCTTGTGTTTTATGACTATTTAAGGCTACCTACCCTGTTAAGATCCTCTATTTCAGAACTGAAGTTTGTTTCTCCTTCCATCATTTCCTCCTCTTCTAATGTCCGTTCATCATCAAAGTCATGCACCAGCATATCAGCTGATGGATCAAATTCATGGTCATCAGATGTTGCTGAACCTCCTGATAGAAAACATTTTAAAGAATGTTTTTAGTTAGATCATGGCCTCACAGAGTTTAATTTTTTTATTTTGGTGACATTTTAATACTCAAATTATACTCAGAAATTAAAATATCTTCAAAATCCCTCAATCTCTTATCTTAGGGAAAGCCAGTCTCATTATTCAGAGGACAGTGAAAGCTGTCCTTTGGGTAGTAAGAGATCATGGAAAAAAGAACCAGAAGATACTGTTTACCTAGCCAGTTCTCAAAGTACTATATATCTGGACATCGGGCCCCTAGTTAAATGTTTGTAATACGGTCAGTTTTTGAAGACTTAATACTTAAATAATCATAAACCTGCCTGAATCAAGAGTTCTACTGGGAGCAGAAATACTCATAAAATATAAGCTCAGGGCAGTTGTTTCCTTTATACTTTGGAAGCTTTCTTGTTTACAACTACAAAGACAGTCTAATGACTTTTCAAAAATTTAAACTTAAAGTAAGCTTCACAGTTATGCAGATTTTATTTATGATGCAGAATCCTTAGTTATTTTTCCCCATGCAGTTTTTTCACAGTTCTTTGTAAAGAAGTCTGGTTATATTTTATGACAATGAGAAATAAATGAACGGATGAATGGTTTGGCAGATGCAGCATTTTTATGTAATTCAGCAATACCTGATTTCTAATTCTAACTCTGCTAACATTTTTCTACTTGTTTCCGTGGACAATTTAAATTTCATTTTCCAAAGCCTGAAGTGTGTACCCACACTAAGGGTGCAAGAGGGAGGGGTTGACTATAAGGGTTAAAGTTAACTATACTTTGTAGTTTGAAGTGTTAAAGCAATTGATTATTTCTCTGAAAGAAATAAGAGCTCAAGAGACAGCAGCAGTCCATCTGAAGTAACTAGTGGAAAGCTTTTCCACTAGTAGGATGCCAAAAACCTTGGAAATAAATAACAGTAAGTACAGTGGTACAAAAGTGAACAAAAAAACCCCAGATATTCATAATTTACACTTAGGCTGACTACTAGATAGCCAGTAATTCTGGGATACTGCAATATCAGAAAATAACCAGCTTTAAAAACAGAAGTAATAAACCCCCTCATTTTTAGTAATTCAATGAGGTAAAAAAATACTGCTTTTCTTGATGCTATTATGCATTAAAACATACACTGCCTTAATTTTTGACTCTGTATTTAATTCTAACACCAATGGGTAGCCATGCCTAGAGGGACAGTAACTATATTTCTGGGTGAAGTAGCCTCTTCCATGCCCCCAGCACCTGCTCACATTGTGCTCCTTAGGACATCAGCATTCCCAAACACGTGTTCATACAGCTTTTGCAAAGACAAGAATCATACCCCCCCAGTGTATTTTACCATTTAGAAACTTGTGCTGGTACAGACTGGAAGAAAGCAGGGATTGCTTAAACCAGTACTGCCACCAACCTGTTCATCAAATTATATCCTTAGATTACTAACTGGAAGAGACCAGCAAAAATAATTTTTCAAGGGTGCCCTCTTCCCTCGCAAGTTTAGGAAATATTAAAAATATTTACCTGGGCTTGAAGACTCAACAGAAGGCTAAAAAAGAAAACACAGGAAATTATTTTTTCTATGTTGAACATGTACAAACTCAAGGCAATAATTCATCTGATACAAAGCAAGTCACTGCAAGTAATACATTTACAAATAAAGCACCACAAACATGCTGAAGCAATTTAAGGTAAACAGTATTAATTTTCTCCTTTATGTACCAATATTGCTGCACTATTTCAGCAAGAATAATTGGAAGAACTGCCCATTTTGTGATGCAATAATTGAGTTGATGAAGGTATAAAATAAAGCAAAACAATTCATTCTGAAAATAGTATTACAATTCCACAATGAGCATAGTATGGCATAAATCGGTGCTATTGCCAGATGGGGCAATGCTACTTTCTCTCCATCTCTATCTGCTCATTTCCAATTCTTCCTTTATGCTGATACAAAACTGAAAACTAACAGTAGTGATAGGTTACTTTTTAACAATCCAGCTCTGATCTAACTCTGTGTACTAAATCCCCTTTTCCACAACCAAGGTATATGCCAGATTACATTGACAGTGGAAGCACAGTTTAAGATAAATTATTCTTCCTATTTGAAACTGCATGCTATGCAACACACAAATTCCCTGTTCTATTTAAATTAAGGTACACACTTTTAAAAGGTAATCACAAATCACAATGACAATTACTCATAGAACAAAAAGAAAAAGCAATTTAATCTTAATCTCTAGCCCATCTGTGAGGGAAAAAAAAAACAACAGAAACTATTTTGCAAGCCAGACTTTCATCCCAAGTATGTTTATAACACAAATTAATATGATCACAGACTACAAAACAAATAGATATTTTGAAATACAGAAAAAAAGTGAGACTTCCACAACAATCTTTATGTAACAGAGACATCCTTTGGCCTACCATATTTGGTAACCTTACATTTATAATCAGAACAAAGTCTTCATTCATAAAATTCTGCTTTCCTTTGCTTATAACTTTGCCAGTCTTTAACCTCCTGGGATGAAATTTGCATGTCAGACATGCAAACCTCATTTGTTTTGAAAATTCAAGCAAATGTTTCAACTATTTTCAGGAACAGACCTAATGAAGTATTTTTTTCAAAGTTAGGAAGACTGACTTTTTACTCGAGACAGCTGCAGTACCCCTTTCCCTGCCACCTTCTGGAAACTGAGATATTGTTTGGTATCATGGATATTGTTATATTACATAATATACAATGCTGTCTTCATGAAAAACCACCTGCATTTGACCAAGAAATAATTTGGAAAACTTCAGTTTGCACATTCATGATAGATACTTGTGTGTATGCCTAATACTATATCTAGATTGTACTCCTACTAGAATTGCAAAATCTGAACACCCAGAATTGTATGCAAAATTAAAACAAGATATTATGTTAGAAACTGGTAAATTTAAACTCAAGTAAAAACTTCTACTATTATTCCAAGATTTACTAAAGCATTTTCCTTCTCTGTGACTTCATCTCATATGGCTAAGCAGTCACTTGCACAAGTCACTTCCACCCAAACATCTGGCCTAGCGAAGTAAATACTAGAATTTGTACAGCCTAAAGAAAATATAGAATATGTACAATGTCTTCAGGTGGAGACACTACAGTCTATTGTTCTCATACTTACTAACATCCAAATACGTTTTTAGTTTATGTGCAGTATCACTGCTGACTTGCAAGAAATAGCTTTTTAGGCAGTATTAGCTTTAAAAGGCAGTACTGCACAAAAAAGCCAAGAGAAATCATATCTGCACAATTAAGTAGACTGAAACTCATGTTAAGTGGGTAAGCACTAAAGGCATTTTTGCAATGTTGCACAATGCCATAGGAAGTTTCGCTAATGACTACAGTTTAAAAATCTTTCTTTGCAAAGATCATCTTAAAAAATTCCAGTGTACAGTATTACTAGCATATACTGAACTAAAGTTGAATATCAAAATCAGCCAGCAACGACTGATCTCTATTTGGTATGTTTTGTTTGTCTGATAAACTTGGAAAACTGGGTAATGCATAATAGGTAATACACAATTATTAGCGCAAATTAAAAAAGTCTTAGCAATCACAGCTAGGAAATCAAACAAATTCAAACTGTCTATTTCTGGCAGATAATGCTGACAGTAAGGTAGACAATACTGCATGTTTGGTACAACAAAAAAATAAGGGAAAGACAAACATCACTAAGAAGTATCTTAGAAAGTTTTAAAAGACTAAGCCTTCCTTAATAATTCTCTCATAACAAATATGAAAGAAATGAGCATTGCAAATGCAGATTATAGCCACCACAAGAGGAACCTTTATCACCCAAAGAGGGCATAACAGAAACATAACTGAAGCTAAACTGCTTGTATTAACTGCAACAATCTAGCAAAAGCAAAACAGCAATGGTAAGCAATTCACTAGGGCAGCACAGAAACGCTGCTGTACAGTCTGTGGACTGTGCAGAAGTCAAGGTGCAGCTTTCCCATCCTTGCTGTAACGAGCCTCTGCCAAGGTATCAAGTCCCTTGCAAATACAGCCAGCCTCAAGCAAGACCAGGAAGCAAGCTGTGGAGACCCCATCCTCGTGCAAGGGTCCTTAGAATCTCTGGGCCCCCTTTTAACACAGTATTGACTTAGTACAGTAGTATCAGTATACTTTGCATCCAAATAATGACTCATCATTACAACATAGACTGCTCTCACCAAAATCAAGTGACTTGAATACCGAGTCACTCTGAGATAGAAAGAGGAAAGCAGAACCAGGGCTGGTAAAGATAAGAAGGGAAAAAGTATCCCCATGATTTATGATGGAAGATTATTCCAGAAACAACTCTGCCCTCAGAGGAACAGAGAGTTGGATATAACGTCCTAGAAAGCCCTGAAGATAATCTATTCTGAGGGATAAAACATGTTACTTAGTAAACAATAAATTCTGCAAATGCCACCTCAAAACTGTTCTTCCTGCTCAACCATTAAAATGCATCATTATTGGAAGGCTTTTACACAAGCTAACACTCCTGATGCAAAAAAAAAAACACCCAACTCTTTCCAAGATAGAACCTGCACTTACCCATGGCCAGTTTCTCTCTAACCTAGTACTAGCACTGTTGTTAAGGTTAAATAACCACTCCCCACCTCCCTGGTTATTTTTTGATGTAACGGAGGCATTTCAAGGAGGGGCTCAGTTGGGAAACAGTTTATGCAGTTATAGCTCAGTAGTGCTAGTCTCAGCTTTGCAGTGGTAATCCACTGGGGAATTCTGGCTGGCCCATGCATGGGGCAGGTGGAGCCCCTCCTTTGCCGATTCACTTGCTTTATACCCCAGCCCAACCTGGGAAGGAAAGTTCTGGGGAAAGGCCTCAAGTCAGAAGGAAAGGAATGAAAAAAACCTAGCATAGAAACCAGGGATAACAGGAGCATCAGGGAGCTGTGCCTCCCAAACTGAAGAAATGAAGGTGGTCAGTGAGAAGAGGCTCATGGTATAATTATGTTTATGTCCAGAAAAATAACTGTGACTCAAAGCACAAGAGCACTTGTGGAAAAGCAAAAAATAGCTTATACTCTGCTTTCTTTACGGCACCGCCAGATAGGGTAGGGGTTCTGAGAGAAAGGTAGCATTCACTTTACCGTGAATTAAGGACAGCATGAGTTCAAGCAAACAGAATCTAACATGGTATAACGGCAGCAGCTCAGCCCTCATGGGGAAAAAAACCCCAACCCCAAAAGCACAGCTTTGCTTTCAGCCACTGTTAAGGATTTGCCAACAGCCAGAAAGACCCGTAGGAGGCCTGCTGGTCCATGAGCCTTGTGTAAGGGGGAACAACCAACTCCCCACCTCAATTTGGAAGAGCAGGTTTCCTATGTTGAAATCCTCAACAAGCACAACACAGTCTGCTCTAACCTCTGCCCTGAAGCCAGGCAGCATCCTTCAGATTCATATGTACCTTGTATGGTTTTATGCACGTGTGCACATGCATAGATTTTTATGTGATTCATATATAAACGTTGGAGCCTATTGTTCCAGTCCCACTTGAAGTTTCTGTCACCCTTTACAAGTTTTCAGCATGGAAAAGACATAATTCCCCTCTTCAAGGATAAGCATCCAGAGAACTACAGGCTGGACAGCCTCTCCCCCATCCCTGTGCAGGTGATGGTGCAAACCCTCCCGGAAAGCATTTCCCAACACACGAAGGAGGACAAGGAGGCAATGGGAGCAGTCAGCATAGATTTACAAAAGGGAAATCACGCCTGAGCAGCCCAAAAGCCTCCCTCGATGAGAGGACTGGCATGGTGGATGAGGGGAGTGCAGAGGATGCTGCTTATCTTCACTTCAGCAAGGCTTTCCATGCTATCTCCTGTCACACCCTCACAGACAAACCAATGAAGCACAGCCTGGACAAGCAGGGATGTGCATGGAAAACTGACTGAACAGCCCAGCTCAAAGGGCTGTGACAAGCAGCAAAGTCCAGCTGGATGTCAGTGACAGGGGGCAGAGGCCAGGGGTTGAGGCTGGGGCTAATACCATCTAGCATCTTCATTAGGGACCTGGACAACAGGACAGCGCCCATCGTCAGCGTGTTTGCAGCCAACACAACATTGGGAGGAGTGGTGGATACAGCAGATGAGTGCGCTGCCAGTCAGGGGGATCTCAACAGGCTGCAGAAACAGGTCAGCAGAAACCTCATGAAGTTCAACACAGAAAGGCAAAGTCCTTCGTGTGTGGAGGAACCACCTCCTACTACAGGCACCAGTAGAGGCTGGGTTCCAACCAGTTGGAAAGTAGCTTTGTAGAGAATGACCTGGAGGTCCTGGTGGTCACTTGAGTTGAACACAAGCCAGCAACGTGCCCTTGTGAGAAAGAAGGCCAACAGCATCCTGTGTTGCATTAAGAGCAGCAACCAGCACTGTGAAACCACATCTGAAGTATAATATTCCTGAAACAGTTAGGGTTGCAAGGCATACCTGGAAATTGCCTAAGTGCAACCCTGTGCTCAAAGCAGCATCACCTATAGCAGGTTGCTCAGGATCTCATCCAGTCAGGTTTTATATACCCCCAGGGATGGAGACTCCCCAACCTCCCTGGACAACCCGATCTGGTTTCTGATCACCCTTAAAATAAGAAAAAAACCCAAGTTTTTTCTTACATTTAATTGGAATTTCCTGATTTTCAGTGCAAGCCCATTGCCTCCCATCCTGTCCTTGGGCAGTGCTGAGAGCAGTCTGGCTCCCTCATCTCTACTCCCCCCATCAGACATCTATACCCAAGGATAAGACCCCCCTGAGCCCTCTCCTCTCCAGGCTGAACAGCTCCAGCTCTCCCAGCCCTTCCTCGCATCTCGGGTGCTCCAGACCCTCAGGCATCTTTGCAGCCTTTTCTGGACTCACTACAGTCTGTCCACATCTCTCTTGTCCTGGGGGGAGCCCAGCCCTGGACAGCGTGCTCCAGATGGGTGTCCCCCAGGTTGAGTCCCCCCAGCAGGGTGCTGGGGGACTTCTTTGTCACAGGAGCACATGGCTGGCTCACAGCCAACTTGGTGTCCCTCAGGAACCCCAGGTCTTTATCCGCAGAGCTGTACTGTGTCCAGTGCTGGGCTCTCCAATTTCAAGAGAGACATGGACAGAATGAAGCAACTCCAGCAAGGGGCCACAATGGTGACTGAGGGACTGGATCACCTGACATAGAAGGAGAGGCTGAGAGCCTGGGCTGTTCAGCCTGGAGAAGAGACAGCTCAGGAAGATCTGATCCATGTGCATAAATATCTGATGGAAGAGCATACAGAAGACGGAGCCAGTCTCTCTCAATGGCACCCAGTGACAAGAGTCAAAGGGTGCAAACTCAAATACATTGAAACATAAGGAAAAGTTTTTTTCAGTGTAAGAGTGATGAAACATAGCAACACATTGCCCAGAAAGGTTGTGGTGTCTGCACTGGAGGTATACAAAACCAGACTGGCAACAGTCCTGGGCAACTTGCTCTAGCTGACCCCACTTTGAGCAATGGGTTGGTCTTGATTATCTCCAGATGTCCCCTCCAATTTCAACAACTCTGTAACTAAATGCTCCAATAAATACTGCAGTGGAGCCTACCACAATGAAGCATTTTCCTGTTGAGAGTGGACACAAAACCATAGTGGGGCATAAAACAATCTCATAAAAGTCAAGCATACTTTAAGAAACAAAGTTCAGCTTTCAGTATTCTAAAATAGTATGGAGAAGGCATGACAGGCTCAAGAAAGCAAACAGCCTTCCCTACAGGCCAAAATACTGCTAAAGCAATCCCCTCCTTCACTGCTTCAAAAGCATTGCTAAAATACTGCAATGCCTCTAGAGTTCAGAATGACCCCCATGACTTTTAAACAACTCCAAAATATATACCCAGTACAATCCTAGTCTATGCAAGGCAAAAAAAAATACAAACCCCAAACCAGAAAATCTGCAAAAACCCTATCACCTCCAGAAACATTAAGTCATTTCAGGCTACCTCACAGAATGGATACATTCCTTGAGAGGTTCTAGTTCATTCTTTGCCACAGACTTCATAGGCAGCTTTTAGGAGAACAGCCTCTGGGTCTCTGTTCCTTTCTTCTAAGCCTTGCCTACCATATCTATCTAGTCTGTCCTAGTTTGTGGATTATCATCTCTGCATTTCATACGTTTCTAGTCTAAGTGATGCATTGCCAATCATTTTCTGCCTTCTATTTCTAGCTAGATGCAGTGTCACATTACATCTCATCTATATTAATGGCCAGCTGCTGTCAAAAGTAGTAGTCTGACCTCTTCCCACCACTCCATGTGCTTCTGCCACTTGTGCCAGGTCCAGCAATCGGGAAGCTGCAGCATGTGCTGGTTCAGCAAACCAATCTCAAAGAAAACTAACACTAGTTTTACATCCTACCAGTGAGCCAAAGTACTTCATCTTGGGCCTTTGCAATTGCCAGACATGTTGCAAACAATCTAGAGCACGAGTTTGAAGCTAGACACATGGAGAAGGGTATGTGGCAGCAGATCAGGAGTAACCCTTTCAGTGACAATCTGTTAGCATTTCGCATAAGGTGAAAGAGCATCCTATGATTAAAAAAGTCATTTCAAGACAATTAGTGCAATTCTTGATTATTCAATCCTATTTCCTTGCCTCCAAGTGATCATGACTCTGGCCAGGGTAGAACAGATGGCTTTGAGGGCACTTGCTTATGAAAATTTCCTGGCAGTAGTTAAAGATCAGATGGCTACGTAGGTATCATCAGACCTTAAGTCCTAAGCTATGGTATGTTAATATAACAGCAATTCCTGTGAAAAAGGATACTCCTGTTCTTCACTGGCTTTTCATTTTCTGCTGCAGCAATTCAGAGAAGTACAAAGCACTTTTTTTGCCTCAAGGGCACTCATGTGAACAAAGAGCTACTACCTATAAGAAGACTATGTTATCCAAGGTCCAGCAGAGAAAAACTATGGGATACTTACAACATACAGTTGACACACTCAAACTGTTCTGTGTATAACACCCTCAGAAGAGACAACAGTGAACATTTGTTGTGGGTTCAAAAGAATGAAAAATCACTCGTGAACTAGGAAAAACTCAAGTGACCAAGAGAGTCCTGCTGTACGGATACACCATTGAGCACATTTGTTAATGCTCCAGATGAGCAATTTGAAAAAAATATCAGTTCTGAGATATGAAGAATATGAACCTTATGGTAAAGAGAAAAAGAAAAGACATTGAGCAACGAAACATCAGGCTTGGGTGGCACTAAAAGAATCTGTCACTGTTTTTATTCCCTGTGTATTTTTAGGAGTCTCAGGAAAGACATGCAGAGTAGGTGTTTTCAGAAGGTTAGTGACACTTGCAGCAACAACCAAGCCAAAAGATTGTATTTAATACATTCTCCAGTGTATGGATACAGGAATAAACGCAACTGAAGTTGGCCAGTCTCCTTCAGACACCTTTGGACTGTCAAGCGATGAATGTAGCAGACACATATCAGATACAGAAAAATACCTAGATCTACAGCATTACTCTGACAACAAAAACTCGCTGGACTTTGGGATGTTTGTATTACTGTAATTTGTGATGGAAATTAAATGGTAAAAGTAAAACTGAATTGGCATAATGACAGGTTTATTTAATGCAAACAGCCTTCTGGAGACACCAGTTTTGCACAGCTTATTTTTGAACCCACTACTTCAGAAGCAGAGGTATGCTTCCAGGCAATGCCCATTTCTGCAGGCTCGCAGGAGATTTTCGTGTCTTATTCCAACGCTTCATAGCTGCTTGGACTGGAATGGGATACTCCAAAACGTGAAAGCTGTGGAAGTAACACTCTGAGTTTTCTCTCTTTACAATTCTACAGCCTGCAAAGAAACACCTGAACAGAACTGACAGGGCACTACACAGTTTCACTTCTACCCACAAAACTACTGTTGTAATTGCTAACATCTTTCATGCTGTTTAATATAATTGATTAATAAAGAAACATCTTAAAATTAGCAGCATCTGCAGTCTCCACAAGACAATGACAAATATATATTCTGTTCAAATTTACTCAGTTATCTTTAATAGCTCTTTAAGTGTTACATAAACCAGTTAAAAACTAAAATTAAATTTTGTCTATATTGATAGCAATAAGCCTGACAAATTCATCAAGTAGATGCTCAGATCTTTTGAACTCTGCTACAGGAAAATACCAAAGTTAACTTCTGGGTTGCAGTGCCTTGCTTTAGCAACATTTGAGGCACAGAAAACTTTAATATTAAACTGCCAAACCAACCTTAAAATGCAGCAGTGTTACCTATTTTATAACAACACAAAGAACGAAGCATGAGCACCGGGTAGAGAATACACATAATTACCTCACAAGTGATGTTGAAGCCACATACATACTAAAGCTACATTTCACTAAGCAGACTAATTAAAAGTAAATTACTGATATGCAAGTAGTAATAGGTATTCTGTTCATAATATAACTCACATTTATTCCCAAAATGCAGATATGCAGTTACATGAATAATATCCAAAGACTGCATGAAAACTGAAGTTTTGAATACCCAAGGTTTAGAAACTAACTTTGTACACCCTGCAGTTCAACTTATTTGAGAACAGGAGCTCATCAGCTAAAAAATTTTGCAAGACCCATGCCTGAATTGCTGAAGTCTTAAGAACTGACTGTGGCAACCATTTAATAAACTCTCCAGTGAGCTAAGCTAAATGATGGCCTGGAGAAAACAACTAGTTAAAATGGCAAAGAACATCCTTTACTCAAGAGGGCAAGTGTCCTTTTTCATGAACAGGTATTTCAGTGGAAGGCTTACAGTTCCAGCCTGTCCCTCACTCCCTGTGTTGTATATCAAAATAACCTAAGTATCAGAGAATGGTTTGCCTCATTTTTACCTTGGGAAGAAAAGAGCAACATATTGAAGCAAGACAAAAAAAAAAATATACTGTTGCCCCTCATTTAATGGTTTTACATGTGAATGCTTCTACAGCCAAAACTACAGCAACATCCAAGCCCTTCTGCACATGAAATGGAACCTTTTATATACACAGATTTTTTTTTTTTAAATTTGGTTGCTAAATGAGAAAATTCTTGTATTTCCAGAACACAAAGATCAAGTGCAATGTTTCAACTCAGATCTCAAACATGTACATCTAAGCCTTGAAAATACCACCTTAGCAAAGGTCCCCTGACTTGGCTATTCTCTTCCTAGACTTGATTCCACTTAAGAGTTTATAAAGTCAACTTTTTCCCCCATGAGGGCAGCCAAGCATTAGAACAGGTTGCCCAGTCTCTTTCCTTGGAGGTTTTCAAGACCAGACTTGAGATAGCCCTGAGCAAGCTGGTCAGACCTCAGAGCAGACCCTGCTGTGAGCAGAAGGTTGGACCAGAGACCTCCTGAGTTTCCATCCCAAATTATCTCATAATCCTGAGTTTTGAAATTTTGCAGGTAGCCCTGAAAAACTACTTATTTGCTTACTTCCCTCTCTCCGCCTGCTTCTTCTGAGAAAAATATTGGGTAAGGTTTGGTTCTGTTTATTACTACATAATTAAACAAACAAACAAACAACAACAAAAAAACCACTAAAAAATTCAACCTCAATTTTTCTGGAGAAACTACCTGATCAGAGTGCCTAACTGACAAGAACCACAGGTTGGGTTTTAATGCAGCTGACTCAGTCCTGTATCATTCTACCTAAATCTGTTTACCAGGAAAAGACTGGAAAGGGGAAGCAGATGATACACAGTATTTCACAGGGGATACTGTTAATGTGTATCTTTCAGACATTTGGTTTGCAACATGGCTCCCTAAATCTGCAGTGGCACACCTGAGGGGAAACAAACTGCAGCCTTTCTTAACTACCCTTTTAAAGTCAGCTTTGCCAGTGAAGTCACTGTATCACCAACGGACATTTTCAATATTGTAAATATTAGTGAAAATTCTTAAAGAGAAAGGTATTTCAACTGCACCTCTAACAAAAGTAGCTGCTGTTACTTTAAAAAAAAAAAAAAAGCAGTGATTTAGGGGAACGCTGAAGGATGTCGGGTGATGACTCTCCCTGGGGTGATTTAACTTTCTCCAGCTTTCTATCTGCTCCGCACTTCTGTCAGGTTATCATGCCACAGCAGGAGCAACAAAGCAAAGGTGCACCCAAAGTGAATTTGTACGAACTTACAGGCTTCCAAAGAGTGAGACTGTCATGCTTTCCTTCCTGCCACACTTGCTGTAGAAGGAGTAGCCTCCAGCAAGAGGAAATAGCACCTTGAAAGTCCGGGGGGACAACATGGCAGGACAGACAGACAATGATGATATAAGACTGTCAAGGCAGTTTCTGATCACCCTGTAGATCTCTGAACTAGAGGGACTAACTACCTCACCAGCCTGAACGCTCACGCCCAAGGTGCACACAGACAAGTACTGCAGATGTAGCTACATTTTTCAGGGCTCCAAGTCAAAAGAAGAAATAGCACACTTTAGGGTGGTAAAAGCAGCTTCTGTCCAATGGCTCATGACCATGCTGCTGCTGAATCATCTGCTGAACTCACACACTAACTTAACATATTTACAATGAAGTGGAACTGATTCTCGTTCTCCTTTGAGCAGAGCAGATGACTGGAACCAGGAACCATCAATTGTATCCTAGGGTAGTCATCCCTGCTCAAGAACCAATGTGCAGTGATTTACCTAAAGGATCAAGTCATCAGAAAATCTAGATGAGGGCTGATGCTATAAGGCTAACTGAGGAAGACTGATAGATGGAGGAAGCTGCAGCCCAAGGGGAATGCCTTCATTGACAGGACATTATGCTCACTAGAACTTGACCAAGGAAACTTCCGTTTTGGAGGAGTGTTACGAACCACAACAGTTAATCAGAAAACAAGGAAACAATTTGTGACATGAATGGATTAGCAGTGAAATATTGATACAGACTGAGGCTTCTGGCCAGGAAAAAAGCTCAAAAAGAAACTGAACTTTTCAACAATTTCACTGTCTACCTAAAATCCTTCCACTGTATTAGAAAGAAGTCTAAGTCCCAAGCAATAAGCCCACAAACATCGATGTTCTATCATAAACCAAAAAGCCACAAAACTCTTCTATTATAACAGAAAAAAAACCCTCTTTTCCAAGATTAGAAATGCAGAACACTAAATGCTATTGTTTTCCCTTCAATAGCTTGTCAGAAAAACTGAGGGAATAGAATCAGTGACTATAACCAACCACTTCGGAGTTTATATTCTCACCAAGGAAGTGAGAAAACTGAATTCCGAGATCTACATTAGGTTCACAGATACCTCTCTGAAGTATTCTACAATAACTGCTCCAAAATGAAACAAAAAAAAAAAATTACAATTAGTTAAAGCTGAGATCAAATGAGGAAAAAAAAATTAGTCCTCAACAGGATGGACTGATGTGAATCACCTATTTTAATCATGATTTAGATCAGTCAGCAGGAAACCTTGATTTAATCTATTTTGACCTTATTTTGCATCCACGCATTACTCAAAAGCTCTGTCCTCCCTGACTGTTAAAACATCTCAATTTGCAAACACATTAATGATCGTGTTAACTTTACTACTGCTTCCTACAGGGGAGGCTATTACACATTTATGCATATTGTTGTAAAGTAATATCATAGCTTAATAATAATATAAAGATTAAGAATGTAAAAAAAGTTATTAGGAATGGTTATTGCATCATGTGTTTCTTAAACATTATGTCCTGAAGTTGTTTCAAGCTGCATATAAAATCTAGAATTCAGTTAAATTCACAAAGTTTAAAACTCTTCAACTGAAAAGAAACATAAAAATCAGAAAAAAAAGGAAAATTTTAGCAGACATTATGAATGTAAAGATGGCTTATTAAAGCAGTGCCACGCAATGTTAATAAACTTATTTTCTGGTCAAAAGCAACTAAACTTTCAGAAATCTAAACAACATTAAAGTGCACTCAAAGAAATCAGGCTGAGTCAGTTTAAACGTCCACTGATACCAGAAGAGAAGCGGTCCTGCTCCTCTCCAAGACATGCATGCTCCTGCTTCTTCCCATACTTGTCTGACACCTTAGGATGCCAATTCAAAATTTTAACCCCACAGAAATTCACTCTGCAGAAGGACAAACTTATTCTAGCAGGTCAGAAAGCTGAATAACCTCACTGAGGGGCAAGAAACACTAGGAGGTGGCATGAAGGTGGTCAACTGCCTGCTCAAGAGTTGGGCGAAACAGGACAGTATATTTCAACAACAGTAAATGGTCAGAGCTGCACAAGACAAGGACACTGTGTGAGGAGAAGCTGAGTCAATCTCAGAGCTTGACATTTTGGAAGGAGGAATACATCACCCTCCCGCTGATCCCCACGACTGGTTCTGCTGCCCCATGCCATCCCTCACACCAGCTCTAGTCTCTGTTGGATCTTCCCATTAGTTGATACAACTGGTTACCCTGCACGGAGCTTTTCACTTCTTTCTAAGCCAGTGAGCCAGATCTACCCACAGTAGAAGTTCAGGGAGCACCTATGCAAAAAGCAGCAGCAGGAGCAGGATCTCCCCTTTCAGGCAGCTAGGAGCTGTTAGACCACCTCAGCTGTTGTCCATCCCCCCTCAACCCATAACTAAAATCAGCTTGAAATTTAAACTGAGCTATGCCAATCAAAATCAGGGATACTGTATGTCCCTAAGTCTCCCACCCCACCTCTGACCAAACATGACCACCCTCTTTCCCACACAACAGCCCTGGTCCTTCTCTTATTCCTCAGCGAGTTAGTAAAAAAAAAAAAAATAACAAACAAAAACCAAACCAACCAAAACACAACACAAACCCTCATCATTTTCCCATTAGTTTTGCCTGTTTAGTATCCTGGTAAGTGCCTGTAGCAACCTGACTGGTGCATCCTATCATGGAACAAAATAAAGTAACCGCAGGAACTCAGCACTTCTGGAAATTACAGTAGGTACTTATCTGCCTATTTTTTCAACACAAAAGTCTGACCCCAGCTCTTCAAGTTTTTGGAATCAAAAGACCTCATTCTCACTTAGATTTTATTCAAACATTATAATGTCTGAATAAACAAATAACATTCTCTTTCAACTACTAATCAAGCTTTTCAGTCAAAAATCTTTTCTTCTCAATAGACATTAAAATACTCATATTTGGAAAAAATATGTATGTATCAGCATTCATTCCACCACAAAGACTAAATAAGCAGCTTAATGCATGATATGGTAATATTCACAAAGCTTGAGCTCATCTTAAGTTTGAGATGTTTTCTTTCCAATTTATAACTAGAACAATCTTCTAAAATGTTGGAATATTAGGACTCAAACCAATCACGTGAACATGCTTCAAAGTAAAATGAAACCTAACACAGGTTATTAATCCTAAATCTAAAACCAGTTTAATATATATTCAAAATCCATTTTTTTTGTCTGTTCTGTATTCAAACTGGTAAGCTTCTACAAAAGTGAAACAGCATTTTTTGTTAATTTAGTTTCACTTTCTGGACTCATTTACTTACTAACCAGGCTCAGAGCTCCTGTCTGAAGCGCTTTCCTGTCAAATTAAAAAAGTTTCATATTTATATTGTTTATTTTTTGAGGTTTATTTCTCTAGCATTAAAGCTTGTCTGATTCTCTAGAACATAACATTTTAGGATCTTTCCTGACTGAAGGATGAGTTACTGTGCATTCCTTCGAAAGAGCCAGCACAAGATTTTTCCACTGGGGAGGGATGGGGAAGAGGCAAGAGGCCCAACAGCAGCCCTACTTTCCACCCACATTTTCAAATGCAGGCTGGTCCTAGGCCCCTTGTCTGCCGAGACAGGCAAGTCCTAGGGCTGCTTGAATTATCAGTCTTCCCTCACTCTCTCTCAACACAGCATTATGCAGCGCATTACTTTCCTAACACACCCCTCCTCCAGCATACCTAGCACACCACCACATAGCGGCAGTTGTCTTCAGTTCCTCTAGGCAGATGGTTGATACCAGAGCTTCGGTGGCGATGCCGTGCTAAGCAGACTTCCCATCCTATCCCCTATGTATTTCCTAAATTGTGCTAGGAACCATATTCAGGACATTGCTCCTAGCTTAAATCACTGAAAGAAAACATTATTTTTTTAAATTCTGATTGTTTCCCGATCCAGAATGCAGTGCAGCCATGCAAACAGTTGTCCGCACAATTCAACAGCTGTGAAGGAATGTCAGCGAAGCCTACATTGCTGCTGCCACCCCTGTGCCACTGAACTCATCCTACAGGTGGATCAAAGCTTTCACAGCCCCTTTATGCTGCTCCTGCCCCTTAACCCGAAATAAGGAAGCCAAAATAGGACAAAGAATTCATCTTAGCTTTTTTTCAAAAAAGTAAAATGCTGAGGGGAAAAAAACCCTCTTCCTTTCTTAGTAAAATATCAAGACCAATACGTAATAAAAGCCTTACCTGTTGGAACAACGTCCATAAAGTGAAAAACAAAACCTGCCTGACCTCCATACCCCACTGACTTTTTATTGCTCTCTGCAGCACAAATCCCCTACAACTCTCAGTGCTATCACTGCTGTAACGTCAATATAAGTACGTGACAATACAGAATAGGAAGTAATTCAGCGTACTGCCTGTGGCTCTTTAGCAATATGGCGAACTTCAGCTCCCACCAGAAGAGAGCTAGTGTGAATATTTCACAATAATGCTGTGTTTAATTAACAAAACTTACAAGCAATTGGTGAAACTTGAGACAAAGATCCTGAATACTGTGATGCCTAGATCAGCATGGGCCCCAATATGTCTCTCCAACTTTACAGGTGACAGGAGTTTAATAGCCACATTTTTTCAGCCAACAAATTATTCAGGGATCAGACCTGTGATTCTCTGCCCCTCAAGATACAGAAAAAAAACCAGACAGGCAGATTCTTTAAACTTCTAAGATTAGATTAGTACATTTCGTACCAGTAACAGGAAGAATGCTTCATTACAGTTTTAATTTCGGAGGGAAAGATAAAATAAATTTAAGTAAAAATTCACACATATTCAGGAATTTCAAGGGAAGAGGGAAGAAACCTCATCTGTAAAATATTCTAATCCTGATACCTCCAACCCCCCCCCCCCCCAGTCTGGCTGGAAGAAACGCCTGTCCCCCAGAAGAGATTTTTTTTTTTTAATAGCATAACTTTCAAATAAGCATTTCCAGTCCATTTGTCAACATTGTTCAAGCAGCAAATTACCTTAAGATCGGAATCTTAGGATAATTTAAAGAAAACTTAATGAAATATCTATTCATCTGTTCTAACTTGCCTCCTAAGAAGCAAAAGAGCTTCTCTTCCAGATCCTATCAGGATGGACAAATCCACACCTCAATAATCACATATCTCACTCTGCCTCCCACAGAAGAGGTCAATAACCCTTTTCCCATTTCCTGCGACTCCCCTCAATAGTCCTTCTCCCTTTTTCAGGAGGAAGGGCTCCCTCCCAAGAGACTGGAAGGGCTGCCCTTCCAGTAAAGGCAATTCCCCCTTGTCTTAACGACTACAAAAAGATATTTAAAGAAAATAAATATATGTTTTATCCTCGAGCAATGGTGCTCCGATCAAAGCCCAGGAGAAACAATTCTTTCACGTTGGGACAGAGACAGACGGTAGGAGCTGGCAAGAAGCGCATCCGTCTCCACCCCGAAGGGATTACACTCCCCCATGCCACAGCAGGTAAGGCTACCCCACTTTCCACCCCCCCAAAGATGAACCCCGTCCCAAGGAAGGCACAGGCCCGGCTCCACTGCCCTCTGCCCCGCCCTCGCTGCTCAGGAACAGGGCCCCATCCCCCGCTGAGCCGAGGGCTCCTCTCCAGCATCCCCCCGAGAGGGCTGCTGCCGGTAGAGCGGACAAGGAACAGACCCCTGCCCGGCGGCGACCACCTCCCGGTGCCGCCCTCGGGCAGGAGGCGCCGCTTCCAGGTCCCCGGCCCGCCCGCCCGGGCCGCGCTCGGGTCCCGCCCGCGCCCCGCCGCCGCCGCCGAGACGGGCCCGGCGCCCCGGTCCCCCGGGGCGAGGCTCCCCGTCCCGGGGCAGTAGGCCCCGGAGGGGAGCGGGCGGGGGCGCCGAGGCTGCGGGCGCGGGGCGGCGCCCCGGGGCCCGGCGCGGCCTCCCCGGCCCCACAACTAAGTTGTGGGACGCTCCGCCCGGCCGCGGCCCCGCGCAACAAGTTCCCGGGCAGGCCCCCGCCCCGCCGCCGCGCTCTCACCTCCGCCATGTTCGCTGCGCGGGCGGGCCGGCGGGCGGCGGCGGGCGGGGAGGGGGGGGCAGGGCCGGGGAGGGGTCACATCGCCGCCGCGGCGGAGGAAGCAGCGCCGGCGGGTCACGGTCTGCGCGGCGGCGGGGGCCGGGGAGCGGCGGCGGGGGGCGGGCAGAGGGAGGGGGCACGCCACGCACTACGTCACTGCGCACAGCTCCTCCGCCACCGCCCCCCCCGCCGACCTCCCCGCGCCGCGCGGGAAGCGGGCCGGGCGCGTGCCGCCCCTCCCCGGCGCAGCGGCCCCCCCGCCTGTCACTCAGGGCGCAGGCCCCGCCCCCGTGGCCGCCCTGTCAGCGGTGCGGCCCCCGCCCGCCGCGGCCCCGGCCGGGTACTCCCCGGCGGGATCGGCTTTAGAATGGGATGGCCCCCGCCGCACGCCGGTCTCGGTGCCGCTCCCTCCCGCCTGGCTCCTGGCCCGGCAGGCGTACTCACGCGGTGAGCCGCACAGGCGTGGAAGCCGCCGCACCCGCGGCGAAGCAGAGCGGGGTCCTCGGGGAACTGCTCCTCACCCGCGCCCGGGGCTCCTGCCGTGCCTGGCTCCCTTGGGTGGGGTAGTACCGGCAGCGCTAGGTTGGTCCTACGTAAAGGAAGAAAAAACAAAACACAAACCAGACGTGCAGTCCTAATTCTGCCTCTTTTCCCTAGAACCTTCCCCGGGTGCCTCACCTGCCCAGGTTCAGTTCTGTCCTAGGGCTGGTACAAGGACGCGCACAGCCCTGCAAGGCAAAGGGGAGAGCTCCTGATCCTGAAGTCTGGCGTTACGATTGCTCTTTAAAGTGAGGACATTAAAGTCTGTTGAATACTTCGGAGAAGCCTGTCTGGCCCCGTCTCTGGGGGAAGCCTGCGTCTGCTCTTCCCCCGGCTTCGAGTCCCTGCCGGCCTGGGGCGGGGGGCTGAGCCGGGAGGCTGCCAGCTCCGGCTCTTCCCCGTCAGAGGCGCACAGATCACTCACGATCTGCAGTTCTCTCACGAGCCACTCCTCTGCCACCAGGTTTCCCAACGAACCGCATTTTAAATCCTCGAAAATGGTCCCCGTGGGGCGATGCTGAAAGGAAAGCACCCACGCATGCAACTTTGCTGACTCAAGCAAACGAGGGGGGGAAAAAAAAAACCAAAACCCTAAACCCCCCCTCAAAAAGCCCAGACCTGCCCCGATCCCCGCCACCGGGGCCGAGTTTTACGGCGGGGCGGAGGGAGCTCCCGTCTCCCCGCGCCGCCGAGGACCTTTGTGCTTCAGTGACAAAGGGGGAGCGGGGGCTGCCGCGGCCCTGACGGCAGGGGAGGAGCCCCGGGCTGGGCAGGGGGCGGGCGCCCCGGGGCGTGGAGCGAGCGGGGCGAGGCGAGGCGAGGCGAGGCGAAGCGGGCTCTCGGCGGCCCGGCAGGCCCAGCCCCGCCGCGCACGGAGCGGGGCCCGGGGACGGGGCGGCCGCGGCCCCGCGGTGAGGCGCGGGGTCCCTCCTCAGGCGGGCGAACGCGGGGGAGAGCGCGGCCCGCGCGCCGCGGCCCGACCTATCGGCGGCGCCGTCCTTGGCAGCCAATCCCCGCGCCGCGTCTTGGGGCGCGCTGCCATGGTTACCGCGCGACGCTCTGCGCCGGCCGAGCGCCGTCGCCATGCCGATCCCCGGCGGCGGGCGGCGGAGGCCTGCACCGTGAGTGGCCGCTGGCCGGCGGTGCGGGGGTCCCCGGCAGCGCTTTCCCCGCGGACAGCCCGCGCAAGGGCTGTCCCGGCTCGGGGCCTGCCGCGCGGCTCTCCCTCAGGCGGCTCCGGACACGGCGGGCAGGGGCAGGCCGGGAGGGAGGGTGGGGGGAGAGAGAGGCGGGCGGGCTCCCGCCGGTGTTCCGGGCTGAGCGGGCAGCCGGCGGCAGTGCGCGACAGCGTGCCGGTGTAACCGGCCCCGCGCGCAGTCACAGGCTGCATGTCTTGCCCCTTTATTGCCACATCAGTTCCTGTTTGTAAGCTTAGCTCCAGGAAACCAAATACCAGTAAAATGTCTTCTAGGCTTTTATTTTACAGCAAGCATTGCCCCCACCCCTGTTCACCTCGCTCCTCCTATCACCGCTTAAGAAAGCCTCCTTAGAAGCTGAACGGAGATTTTCTGAAGGAATTACATTATTTCAGGATTATCACAATGAATGGTTTAAATCTTTTAAAACCATTCGTGAAAGTCAGGGGATAAGTAATTTGGTAATCATATTTGGTTGTTTGTATTTTGTTGATTGAAAGAGAACTTCTATGGCTGATTTCAGGGTAAGGCAAGGATCAGGAGCAAGTTCTGGTAGCCAAAGACGAGCGAGCATCCTAAGTGGCATCTACGCAAACAGAGCAGTGAGTTGCAGAAGCCAATCCACAACTTCTGATGGCAAAGCTGTGGACAGGGGGTCTCTTGTGGGTAACAAGTATGCCATACGGGTGAGAAGCCATTACACTATTATTAAAAAGTTTTAAATGTGAGTTACTGCCAATGGTGTTAAAAGTTGTCAGAAAGGAAGTGGGAGAGGGAGGAGGAAAGAAAAGGCATGTCTGAAGTTGAAGAGCTGTGGAGAAAGAAAATGATCCAAGAGCTTAATCCATTCTGAAATGATGGTGATTAGTGTCCAAAAGCAATCTGCAAGAATAAAAAACAAAAAATCAGACTAACAGTCCTCCGCCTAATCTGATAACTACTCGCTTCCAAATGTACGTGAGATATGTTGACTGTAGCACCTGTATGTCTTTACCTAAAGAACAGAAGATTCCCATAACATAATCTGAAAGTCATTTACTGAATGACTTCAATACATTCACCTTACTGAACGCCTTCTTACAATAAAATATTCTGAGCAGTATAATAAAAAAAAAGATGCATAATTGTTTCTCTCATTGCTTTTGCTGTACTGTAAATTTGACACAAATAGTTACAGTCAATAAGCCACTCTTGGTAGTCATTATAGAATAAATAAGCCAGAAAAGACAACAGGGTTGACCAAGAAGGAGAAGTGGCTCTGATAGTGAGACGAATATTGTTTCTCCAGATATTTTGCAGCCATTTCTATAAAGAGAGTTCCAAAGAAGTCCCAGGCAAGGGTGACAGCCTTCTCAAGGCTGAACCCTAAAGGGAAAGCAGGAATGCAAACCCCCTCGCCCCTGTCCTGGTGTATGTTAGGCATCATTTGCAGAGAGGGGTTACCTATCTGTTCTGTCAGGTTCCTGGCTGGATCGGGGTCTTCTTTTTCTTCCAGATAAGACAAAATGTTGCAAGTGTCATCACTGTTGCTTATTTTGGGAACACAGTGAAACTATTATCATGACTTAAATATTTCTTCAGGTTTTTGATGATGAAGGAAAGGATGTGACACCCCATCCACTCTTCCATTCAGATCCAAATACTGTTGTAGCCAGGCAAGGCAAACTCTTAGCATCAAGTGCTGACTTTGGGGCCACAGGATCTGTTTTTCTCTCGACATCAGCAGTGAATGCTAGTTTAAGTTCGTTCTCAAGGTAAGTCAATATGCTGTCTCTTAAATCCTGTCTCACAGGCTTCCTACCCTGCAGTGGCCACACATCTTCTCTTCAGAGAAGTTGGGAGCTGGAATAATTGTGCAGGGCTAATGATTGTACTCTGTTATCAAAATACAAAAACTTGCTGGTCATAGTCATCATTTAAAATTTGAGGAATAGTAACAAATAGAATAAATGGAATTTGTCAGTACTTGTGGCTGACTATGTCAGAACTACTGCTGAAATGCTAATACATACATAAAGCAGGCTGCAGCACACACTCCTGTGATACTTCTAATTTTATTCAAATTCTCCTTCCTAAAACACATTTTTTTTATGTAACATACCAGAATGGACCATTTTTAGAGATGGTAATGAGTACCTCACAGTTCAAAAATGCAGACATCCAAACTGCAGATTTTGTAGTGGTTAGGCCTGCATACAAAGTTATGACAGAACCTATGCACAGATATGTGACAAAACACTGTCTTAAAGGTAGAAGAGGTTGCGTTCTGGTTGCCTGAGCAAGGCTGTACAGCTGAAAAGGGGCATTTGCAGCTCGTTAATATACTCCCTTTAGCTACTTCAAGTGTTCTCTGCCTTTCCCAAGCTTGTTTTTTCAAAAACTGGAATATATCAATACCTGCTTAGCTGTGGGTATGGAAAAATGCTTTGGAAACAAATGGTCTGGTTTCACTGAAGAGTTACACATTTATTTAAAAGTATTTTGTCAGTTTTAATGATAGTTGTTCAGTACAGACAACCCTTTTTACAAACTTGGCTCTTTCAGTTCAAATATCAAAATATCATTAACATAGTAAGAATCCTCCCTTTTAAACTAATTTAAGCAAGGTACCTCTGTGTGATTATGTGCATTCATTTCAAAAAATGTTCTTATACAAAAACTTCTGAGTTAAAACTGCTAAATTATGTGTTTCACTACTTACTAGCTTTCATTTACAAACCTTCAGTACATAGGGAATAAACAAAGTCAGTGGACTTGAGCCATTTTATCTTCAGGCTGACAAATTCAATTAAGTCAGAAAAAGAATGTAAATAACTATTTGTGTTTAAAATTAAAAATAATGAACCACATCACTTTATGCAATGGTGTGTACACATTCAAATTGTATGGAGTGGAGATGCTACTTATTTAATCAAAAGGACTAAAAGATGAGTAAAGTCAGCACTGGAAAAAAATACAAGTTAAAGAAAAGCATTATTTACTGTTTTCTTTGTCAAAGTTAATGCCACTGTGATTTCTGAGAAAAAGAGATTGCTCTTTGGGAACTATCTTTTTGTCATGCTTCCTAGGGTGGCTATCATAAGGGATAACCCTAGAGGTACGGATATTAACCAGGAGCGAGTATACACCAAAAAAATGACCTAAAAATACAAGATATCTCCTGAAAAATAAATGCATCCTTTTTGGAGACAAGAGCTCTTCATTTAAAAAACAAAATTAAATTATTTGACTTTAGTTTTAAATACAAATCTTAAAAATTGTCTTTTTCAAATGCCTTTTGTATATTTATAATTGCTCACACTTGGCTTTTGAGGAAGAGAAAATCTGCTGACAAACCTCTCAACTGCACCTAAGTTTTGAGTTTTACTTCTAGTTATCACAGCTATCCCCTCTCTGAACATTATCTATTTTTGTTAACAAGCTAACCCTTTCAGATGAGTTTCTTGTGCATTTCAAAGACATTTCAGCACATGCAAAGCACCAAAGGATCTTAATTCTGGTTGAGAACAGTGCTATCTGTGGGTATGCGTTATCACACAGTAGGTAGCCAACACTTCACATTATTTTATGCTAAGAATGAATCTGAGAGCTTAACAGCTTCTTTTCCATCAGCTGTTTAATGCCTCAGGATATGCTGCCAGAGGAATTCTTCCTTTTTAAGTCTTTTTCAAACCATTTCATTATTTTCTTTCCTAAGCCTTCTATGACTTCTTTTACAACGCAAGCATCACTGTACATGCTCTTACAGTCTTCTGTGGTTTATCCTGATAACAAGGCTGCTATTTTTGTAGTGCTTTGCTAACTGACATCTGGACTCTCCCATACTATTTCTGCTTATTTCTTTGTTACTGAAGGGCATATGGAAGCAGCAGTACTTCTATATCAAACGCATCAACAACTGAGTCCGTACTAGATGAAACAGTAGAATCTGGCTCTCGACGAGACACAACTGTTGGCTTATCTGGTAAAGAACATACACTGTATAATTATAGATTTAAACTGTTCCTTGGAGCACTCTGATTTGTGAGACACTGCAGTCAGTGGATGTGAGATGGCCAGCACTTCAAAGGAACTCAGTGCCTCACAAGTTTTGGCTCCTGATCATTACAATACTTTTAGAATTAATGTGTCTTCTTTTAAATTTAGAGCAGAAAAGGTCTCGCTTGTTAACCTCATATAATTTTTCAGATGTGCAGGTGAGGCAAGAAGAGATAAAAGAACAACTGACAAAAGAAGACTTAGATAGGAGAGTGGATATTTACCTCACTGAGACGGAAACTATCTGGATATTGGATATGCCATCTGTTGTGGTGTCTGTAGAATCAGAAGATGCTGGAAGAGTTCTGTATGTATATTGGTAGTCGTGTACATGTATGTAGTATGCTCAGCACACCCAATTTCTGCTGATCGCAAAGTCCTGAACAGGCTGCTCACATGTAGGTTCAGTGTTCCGACTACTACAATTTGTCATTTCACCTTTGTTTAAAGCCATATTGGGCTCGAGCCTCTCTTGCCAAGGCAGCCTAAATTCCTTACAACTCCATCTTGTTGATCAAATCCATACCCTCTTTCACTGATAAATTAAGGCAGATTAGCAAAAGCAGGGGATGGTGACAAGAGAACACACAGGGGGTGGGGGAAAGAGAAGATGGAAAAGTGTGGTATACATGAATTAGACAATTTAATTTTAATGAAAACAGTAAGAAACTGCAAACCTCTGCATTGACTCTTGTGTGTAGCTTTACAGCTAATCATCTATTAATAACAAAGATATAAACAAACGAGGCAGGCCTTGGCTTCCTCTGAAGCTCTTCACAGTGCTCGTAGCTAGAAGAAACCTCACCCCACCGCAAGTGACCTTGCCTGTTAAAATATTGTGTCTCCCCTTAGTTGCATCTAGTGTGTTTCCACTTCAGAGCCTCCTCCCTGGACTACCACGAACTTTGGTAGGGAGTTAACCCAGAACACATAGTTTTTGGCTTACTCCCAGGAGCTGACTGGGACAGAGTGCAGCAAAGTTCTCTCTGTGATGGATATCAGACTGATAGATTTGTCACACAGCTTTTGTAGACGTAAGCCCCAAAGCCTGAGGTGCACTGTACTGCAGTTGGCCAGTCAAACAACTTATCTAAGTGAGTTTTTTCTGCTAGTATACACACAAAGTTCATGGTAGGACTCCAACCCCCACTGTCTGTGAATCACACTAGTGTGATTTTGGGGAAGAAGGAAGAGGAAGAGCATCCTATGAATCAGACTTAGCTGGTATACACAGCACATATTGCCAACTGTATAGGAACAGACATTGACTCTTCCTGAGCACAGCAACCTGTTGGTGGACTAATGCAGGATATAATCTATGTCTGCTGTTAGAATATTCAAACCAAAATAATAGAAAAAGTTTCACAGTTCCCACGGACCATTCCTACAGAACCTAAGGGCTGGACAAAATAGAAATGTACTAGTTTCATTTTTGTCTCTTGGATGCATTACCTTTCGCTCCCAAGTGATGAGCTACATATTTCTGAACTCTTCTGAACTCCACCAAAGCGCGAAGGTAGTTGGAGTAGGGATTTTTGCTGATGCCTACCTCTACAGGCCATTTCTGTTTTAGAACAGCATCACAAGGTCAGAAATAGCTGCTGAAAGACGATACATAGAGTGAAATAAAACCTAGCAATCCAAAAAAACCCGAGCAGTAAATTTATGACATGGAGTATCCTCTCCTGTTCAACTTGTGGTTAAATACACTGAGAAGTTGAATGCAAATGTTTTTCAGAAAGTCAATATACACTTTTCTTTTTTTCAAGGGAGCGGAATAAGATTTATGTTGACATTTGCAAAAATAGACCTGGTAATGATCGCTTTGTAGAAAAAATGATGCAAACCATTAATGGAGCCGCAAAGAACAAGGAAGTGCAATGTGACAAAATCATCATGGAAGATAAAGGTAAACTTTCTGAGTACCATATAGGAAAGGGTACTTAATAAGAACAGGCTCTCATTTACTACATTGTACCCTTGGCAGTTGGGTTTATTATTACATTTAGTTTACTTATTAAATATTTAGCATTTATGTTTAGCATACATTGTGGGACCTCAGAAGACTCTCTGCACACAGGTAGGATATTGAGGAAAGGGTTTTTTTCTTTCTTCCATCTCTAAGCAGGAGAAGACATTTCCTCAACTTTCACTTCCAGAGCTTTAAGTTCAGCCAGGCTAGTGTGATTTGTGGTGGCCTTTTCTGCCCCTCTAAAACTTGAGCATTGGTACTGGTGCACTGTATCCATTGCAATAAAATAGTCATTACGCTAGCTGAGAGCTGCTGTGTCCTGCGTGCCTCAGCACTTTGCAAGAAGAGCGTGCTTCTTAGGAGGCAGAACTTCACCTAATACTCATCTATGCTCTTGAAATGTGAAAGGACACAGTTCCCTTTTTTCCCCTTAACTTTTCAGCGACACTGGTTTCTATTTCTATGTGCCATAATGCGAAGAAGAGAACCTCTCTTATGAGATTTAAAATCTTGGGGAAAGCAGAAAATCTTGGCAGTCTCACAAGATAGATGCAATTTTACAAAATGTTCAACCTCAATGCTCTAAAAAAATTATAGAGGAGTATCTAGGTTTTAGATGTGCATGCTGAACTTTGCCTCACTATGGACTTTTTTTTTTGTGTAGGAGGCCAAAGAAAACTATGGGGAATGCCGTTCCAAACATTTTTCCTTTGTGTTCCTTAGTGTATGTAAAATGAGTGAAAAAAAAGAAGTAAAATAGATATTAATCTGATTTGAAAACATATCTTCCCCTTTTTTGTGTGCCTTAAGCATCAGCAGGGCTCATTCCAACCCACGGTTGAAAAGCTGAGCACACAAAGGCAAGGTTACGGAGCATTGTTTCACTGGGAGATGGCCCTGCTGAAGGGAAGCCACACACCCAGAAGACCCCGATGCAGCCGCTGCAATCACACAGCAGCTGTTGCTACAGCCTTGTCCAACCCACAGCTGGTTTCAAAGCCCCTCTGCCAAAGAGTTGGGAGTGTAGTACAAAAAGTAAATCTTTGCTCAGCTGTACGTAGTCATTTATAATAATGTACTGAAACAAGAGACTTGTATAATACAGTGTAATTCATTTTAGGGATGATGGTCACTTCCTGGGACTTGTACGATTCATTTAACACATCAGAAATAGAACCTATGTCAAAAGCAGAAGGTAGCAGAGCCACAACTGGGAAAAGCAGCAAATCTCATACAACTAAAGAGCACGATCAGACTATGTCTGTCTCTTCTGACAGAGGTAACATTTTTCCAGGTTTACATTTCTGCTGTGTTTTCATCCTTCTGAACCATGCATATCACTGTGTTGTGTGGTGGAAACTACATGAAGAAAATGCTTGGTCTGCCTGTCTGGCACTTGAAAGAGAGTTTGCTAAAGAATCTTGGACAGGTCTGCACCAAGACCTTTTCTGTACAATGCCATCATTAATGATCTTAAATAAAGATAAATAGTCAGTGACAAAGTTTGCTGGTACTAACTTACTTAGGACAGGAGAAGCAAAACACCAATTGTGAAAAATTCCAGAAGTATCCCATCATACTGAGTATTTGAGCAATAAAAGAAAACAAAATTAAACCGAGAAAAAATTAACAGTGGAATTATTTTGATGATGACAGATCATTCTATGCTTTTTGCAGGTGGAGGAGGAGGACTCTTCTTATCCCCTTGACTTTTATGTGCAAAGTATTATCATGTTAAAACTGTTTTTTCCCATATTATCTGTCATCAGGCAGCACAACTTCTTCTATAATAATTACAGAAGGTGCTGTTCTTGCCAGAATCCATGAAGAGAAGGAATGCCATTCAGAAGCTATATTAACATCAGAAAACTTTCAGCAGGATTTATTTTTCATGGAGAGGATTCTAATGGAGAACATTTTTCAACCCAAACTTGCAGCTTATCGGCAGTTTCCTGTCCTTATAGGTTTGTTTCTTATTGGCTATCCTGTTTCAGCACAAGGCTTTGCATGCTATTGAAAGTAATGGACATATATCCCTCATTGAATGTCTTTATAGATGACAAGTCATTTAAGAAATAGACAAAGGAAAGGAGAGTTTATGAGATGTCAATATGAACTTTGCAGTTTTACACTCACTTTAACAGACATCCCTACCATACTTGGTGGAAGAACTGAATGAATGAGTTCTGAGCTGGCTCATCTCCCTTTATCACCACAAACTGAGACTTACTCAAAATATTAGCCAAACTTGTTTCCTGACAGTTAAGATACAGATTAATTCTGCTACTTCTCCAACCATTTTTTGCATTGGAATGTCTTTTACAGTTTTTTTTAAATTTATTTTATGAGACTGATGGTAAACAGAAGTTTTAGCCTGATAGATGTTGAGTGTCTAACATCAAGTACATTCATTGCAGACTGTAAGAGGCATTACCTGGACCCAAGTGCTGAGTAATATTTTACCTTTTACAGGAGTTCCAAGTTAACACAGGGATTAAAAAAAAAAGGCAGATTCATAGTGCTTTTATTGTATTGTACCTCTTCATGTCATAGAGAGTTTCAGTTTCTTAGGCAATGAACCTATTATATTCTGTCACTCTTCAGGAACTAGCTACAGCTGCAGCACGATACTGGCCAGGAGGACTTTTGTTCTGACAATATGGCAGTTACTGTGTTCTTATTTTGTTAACAGTGATCTGAGATCAATTTATGATTTGCACATTACATAAAATAAAGGGGTGAGTAAACAAAAAAATACTTAGCAAACACAGCAAACAAATATGCTCTACACTTAATTTTCCCAAGTAATGAGCAACTTATTACAACATCAAGTAACTTAGCTACGGCGTTACAGCATCAATGTGTAAGTGTGGCTCTCTAAAATTTGGCATCTAACTAGAAAAAATCCCTGTTTAAACAAATTTTTAAATACGAGATATTAGAAACATTCCTGGTGGGGGGTGGACATAAATTCCTAACTTGTTGCTGGGTAGCTAAATCCACTCATTGAACACCTGGAGCATAAATGGCACACTACAGCCTGATCCAGCCATCGTCTATGTCCCTATCAATATTTCAGCCACAGTTTTAGAAGTTAGGATGTCTTAATTCCTCAAATCTTCATTTTTTTTTTTTTCTGCAAAATATTTGCTGAAACGGCAAAGTTTTCTTCTAATGTGAGTGACTGGAGTTAGATAAGTGAAATGTTACTACTCAGACTCTACCATATTTGTGCATTTTAGATCCCGATGTTAGATCAGACACTAGTGGTAACGTAGCAGCCGTGAAAGAAACTAAACAGGAAAAGCATGACAAGGAAAAGAAGGATAAGAAAGAGCAGAAGGAAGCATTCATTGACCCATCAATTCTGCCAGATCTGAATAAAACCCCAGGAGAAATTGTACCTCCCAGATTGGAGCAGCTGTGGTCATATATATGTGATTTAACTAATGGTCACAGTGTGAGCAGTATGGCTTGGAGCAAAGTAAACCCAGTGAGTTAACAAATCGCTTCTTCTAAGCTGTTTACAAAATTGTATAAGCAATTGTTGGTGTAAATAAACTCCTGATTTTGAAGTACTTTGTTGGGAGGGATCCCAGAGAGATGGATTAATCTCTACAGTCAGGTAGGTTGTCTTTGCATCCCACTCTCTGTATTTTGTCCTTCCATATAATGATATTGCTATGTTATTCTACAGGTCGGACAGCTGCACTAGGCTTTTCCTACAAAAGTATCACAACAGCTTTAATTGGTCCACAATTTAATGTAATTGGTCCAGATTACTATGGGTGGTCACCTGAACAACAACCTTAAGATAATAGACTTGGTCTGTTACAGAATTGGAGGTTGAAATTTAAACCCCCACTACTAAACTTTATCACCATTGATGGAGTTTATTAATGATAGTTTAGATACCACATCTTTGTTTCTAAGAGTACTTTCCCAAGAAAGCGGCATTCATCAAACTTTAAGGATAAGATGCATAATAACAGGTACAGGTTTCTGACCAGCTGGCCCAAGTTTATTTAATTCAGTTTCAGTGGAGGTGAGAATGACTCAGACATCTCCACATTCAGAGTAATGTAAGGCTCAGTTTTTCCAACAGAGCTCTCTTACGGGCACAATAAAATTAATGAGTGGAAAGAAGGTAAAAAGCAGGTGAGGATGTAAGATTGTAAGTAAGATTGCCCCAAGGGAAAAAAAGAGAGAAAATAAAGACCATTTCATACTGTTAGTACACCAGATCCCCAGATATTATAAAGTTGGACAAGTTTATAGACTTCAGTCTTAGAATTACAGGGCAAACAAATACCTACTTTTAAAGCATTCGTTTCACAAACTACGTGTTGCATGTAGGAAAAAAAAATGGAGTCGAAGACTAAAGTATTGCCGCTGTTTCTTACTTCTACTTATGGAAAGGAATAAACAGAATTCACTGGACCCCACTGTGGAGAGCTAAAAGCAAGGAGTTTGACGTAGTCACTGAAGCTCCTTTTACAGCTAATGTTGAGAGAGAAAAGTAGAAGTATTATTACGTATTCCATTAAATACTGCACATTAAAATATGGTTATAGAATAATGTATATTCATGTCTAGAAAGGGACATATTTTTATGATGGCCAGGGAGGGGGGATTGCAAACCCAACTGGTAGTGACTATGAATGCACTTTCAGTTGAACCAGTTTCCAATATTCTAGAAATTCCAAAATTCTGTTCTTCTTGTGTGTTATTCTACTTGCATATGACATGAGCATTATTTTTCCAGACTTTGCACTGAGAGCCACTGTTAGCAGAAAGTTGCCTTTTAAAAATATACAACTGAACTTCAAGTTAAACTGAGATATATCTGTTAATCTGTGCTTTTAGGATCTTTTAGCTGTTGGTTATGGAGCGTTTGATTTTAAAGAACGGAAGAAAGGCTTGGCTTGCTGTTGGTCATTGAAGAACCCCATGGTAATGAGCAGCCAGTTTGTTTTCTTTCTTTTTCTTCAATGCATTTTTCTGCTATACTATTTATTTATTTCCCTCTTCCTGTTTCAAAAAGCAAGACCTAGCCAGTAAGGTTGATTTTACTAGCCCAAACCACACATTTCTGGAAAATCGGTTCTGACTGCAGTACCTAGTAATGTGCTTAAACCTTTACTCAAAGAAAGGGCCTCTAGGAAGCAGTTTAGTTTCTGTGCCTGTCTGTCCTCTCAACTGACACTTCCAACAGAGGTGCTGACTGTACTGGTGGTTTGGTAACATGGACATCTGTTCACAGGAACTAAACTCATTGCACACAGGCCACCAAACAACTAACAGATGGTGACAACTCTCAGGTAGTACCAGTCTATGCTAGGTAACTTAGCAATGCAGATATCTGTATCCCATTTCTAATCCCTAGGGCAACCTACCCAAGACTATAAATCTGTTTCATTGTTACTGTGGGTAGACCCAGGTGTGTAGAAATTATTTTTTAGACTGGAAAAGTCTTGAGCACAGCAAATGTGAAAATAAATATAAAAAAAAGGTCTGGCATGCACACTGAAATACAGTTCTTTGCAAACTAACACTCTACTGTTTCCCATTTCAAGAGCTCGGTGCAGTGACTTTAAGGATTTAATCTTATAACAGCTGAATCAGTTCTTTGGTTACATAGAGAAATGACATGAAAACAGCAGTTTGCAGATTACCTGAAGTACATTAGATTGCATTTTAGCTGTAATTGGAAAGGCACTTACTTTCAAATTACAAGATAGAAAACAACTGGAGAAATTTTCCAAAATGCCAAGTTTGCCAAGAAAAAAAACAAATCAAATAAACAAAACCCCCACACTGTACTCACATAGCTGAATCTTAGGGAACTTGATTTTTTAGGTATTTGGTTTGGAGTAGGCCCATCTAACTTATTTTACAGTGTCATATTTCTGCATAGTCTTTTTTTTTTCCTAATTTTATCCATTGCAGCAAGAAATAAACTGAACCATTTAGAACATAGTACTTAATTTCTGTCTAGAAGTAGTCACTATGGTCATCAGCACTTGAATTTTCCAGCAGAACCTGGCAATTTAGTAACCAGTGTTGAGAAGACCGAGGTAAATTAAGAAACTAACTTAAAACGTTCTTGTATTTTTCTACTGGTCAGTGGCCAGAGCGTATTTTCCGGTGTGAGCATGGTGTTACTGCTTTGGATTTTTCTATGGCAAGCCCGAATCTTTTAGCAGTTGGAATGTACAATGGTTCTGTCGCAATCTATAATGTACAGAGTTGTAACGATGCCGCACTTCTGGACAGCAGGTAAGGCTATGATTTCCTGTCTCCTCCACCTTGGTCATGTCTTAGCAAATAACAAATCAAAGAATATCCGCAACTGACGAGCTGAGGGAATAGTAACAGTCTTGATAAGTAAGGCTTGTGAATGCTCAGGGATGTTGCACTATTTTTTCATTTCCAACTTTTGTCAGTATCTTCTAGTTTTGACTGGAAATGCTTACATAAACAGTACTCTCAAATACTAGAAGTTTCTGGAGCAAAACTGCAGACACAAAAATTTATGATAATGCGTAAATGCCTGGCAGGGCCAGAGTGGGACAACCAGACTTTTCCCATCCACCTATTCACACTGATACAGCCAAATCCTCAGACACTGCCATTCTCTCCCTGGACTGCCATCATCCTCTATTCTTATTTCTGCCGATAAATGCTTACATTACTTTAACACCACTGGTCCTTATTTGGGGTATGAAACTCTCTGCGCTGTTGCTGTGTGTACAAAGCAAGTTCCCATGTTGGAAAGGTGAAACAAATGAGTACTATGCTCTGAATTTGTAAGAAAATGCAGCAAGTTACCATCACATATCATTTTATAGTCCACGTATTAACTAACTAGGACAATCTTGCCCCAGATAATAAATCCTTGTGGGAGACCAGTGGTAGCTTTTGGTGTTTTCTCACTGATTCCACTTGCCAAAAATGGAGAGAACATCAGAATAGGTGAGGGATAAGCAGGAATTAAGAAGAAAATGAGAGAGAGGGGGTGATCAAGGAGACGTTTGCCCTAAGGACAGCTCCCCAGGTCTAGGGCATTCTCCTACAAGGTGCAGATTGATTTCATGGTTCAGGTATCAATGAAAGGTGTGTCAGCACATAAACAGTGCCCTGAAACTAAATATCAAACATGTTTGATAAAGAAAACATTTTCCTGGAGAAAACAGCCAATGTTCAGATTTCTTTTTTTTTTTTTTAATAGAAAAGCTAAACAACATTTCTGTCATAAGACTTGATGTTCATTACAAAGTGGAAGGTTAATTATTTTTCAAATATATTGTCTTGTCTTTGTTCATATATGATTTATCATGTACATCTTTTGTCCAAGTGAATCCTCAAATAAACATACAGGTCCTGTATGGCAACTGAGGTGGGTGGAACAGGACAGAGATGCAACAGGAGACGGCAAAAAAGAGAGATTAATCTGTATCTCAGCAGATGGCCGAATAACCGAGTGGCTTATACAGAAAAGACTAGATTGCACCGGTAAGCATTTTACCCTGCAGCTTTTCTGCAGACAGATAATACCTGAAATTGCAATTGCTTAATTTTATTTCAGGTGACATTCTTTATACCAGTTATCATACACCAAACATTTAAGAGCTGCTGAGCATTTCAAAGAAGCATGAGTTATTCATAGCACTGTCACTGTCACATACCTGTTTGACAAAAACTGTTGCTATTTGCACAGATCTGATGAAAATAAAGCGAACAGAAAGTGAGAAGAAAAAATTACCAGGTGAGAAAGAAAGGAAAAGAGAAGCTCTGATATCTCGACAGGCAGCTGGAATGTGCTTTGACTTCCATCCAAAGGTAGGCTCAGAAAGTCCATCCTGGATAAAGAAAGTATTATCCAGGAAAACTATGCAGCAGGGGTGAGATCCTCAGCTGGAGCTACTTTAATATACACTAGCCTGGGACTTGGCACTGGTATTTAAAGCATATTTTGTTCTGAAACAAATTGCTTCTTGGCTAATAACAGTTTTACCCAAAATGGATCATATGGTAAACCAAGCAAGTAATCCCTGTATTGAACAACTATAGCCATGTTACTCACATTTGCTTAGGGTCAGATCCTAAGGTAGCTTTCCTCTGTGTGTTGGTCAAATCAGTGAGAATTTGACTGTTCAACATCTCCCAAGTCTAGGACTTAGATGGCTGTGCTTCTCCTCTTTATCCAGCTGAATATTTTGTCCTCAGAGCATTTGAAGAATTCATGTGTTTGCCCATGTGGATCGCAGAAAGTCCAAGATTTTCAGAAGTCAAAAATCACAGCATATGTTCTGCATAGACGGAGAGCACACATAGCAAACCTGATACATTCTGGCATGGCTGTATCTACTGCTCATACACCTCTGCAGCACACATGCAAGCAGCCCAACACACAACATCCTGCCAACTCCACCTTAGTTCTTCAGAGGACTGTCACTGCCAAACTCATTCAGTCCTTTATATATTTTCAGATGAGTGATAAATAGGTTAATGGAACTTAGTCTACTTTTACCTTTCTTTCAGGATACTAATTTTTATCTTGCTGGAACAGAAGAGGGTCATATCCACAAGTGTTCTTGTTCATGCAATGCGCAGTTTCTAGAGACATACAGAGGCCATAAGGTGAGTGATACATAGAAAAAGTAGTGACAGCAGAAACTGTTCAATTAAGTTCACAAATGTAATAGTTTCTTTGCTTATATTTACTAAACAAAACATCTGCAACAAAAGAAACCTGAACTTCTTTTCTTACATTAGGAATGAATTCCCATAGCATAAAGCATCAGTCTTACAGGATTACTTTCTACATTATAGGGATTTTTTTAAAGTAATTTATTAAAACTTGTACCATAAACTTTTTTAAAGCTTTAGTTATGGCTGTATTTTAAAAAAACAATTAGTAATCTGATTGTCCTGCAAACCACAGTTAAATAGTCTTACCTCTGAGAGAAAGATGGAAGAACTTTTAACAGCACCTCTTTTTTTGAAAGTCTTTGTTTCATCCAAGAAGCTGCCCTTTCAGCATGAGCTTCTCCTAACAACTGGTGAGGGACAGAATCAGCTGAATGCTTTTTACTCCTAAAATCTCTCCTGTCTTATCACATCTGCTGCATCCTAATTTCCTATGGGTACACATAACACAATGCTGGTTTTGCTATTAAGGTCAGAGGACAGCCAGGGATTTCCATGAAAGGTCACTATTAAAAACCATCCTGTGAGGCTGTAGCTCTAGAATAACACAAAGTTCTTTTTTGTTTCTTCCCAAACACCAAGGGTCCTGTGTACAAAGTCGCTTGGAATCCATTCAGCACTGACATGTTCCTAAGCTGCTCTGCAGACTGGAGCATTATTTTATGGCACCAGGATTCACAGACGCCCATTTTAACTTTCAGTTCCGCCACTGCTTTTGTTCATGACATTATGTGGTCTCCAAAATCAGCCTTCATATTTGCAGCAGCAAATGAAAGCAGAGTAGAAATTTGGGATCTTAGTGTCAGCATGTAAGTAATTACTTTCTTAAAGAAGGTTCTGAAACTTAACGGCACAAAGGCTACGCATTATTGCCTAATCAGTATTGTTATCAGATCATGACAGCTCAGTGCTATTTGCTTGCTTAGTTATTGAAAGTATTGCATTTTGAAATACTCATTTTGTAAAAGCAAACAGTAGTTACCAGAGGCTTGTGATTATAAGAGAAGGAGCTGGATGCCTCATGGAACTGATAAAGGGTAAAACTGCTTTTTTGCTGCAGAAATCATAGATTTTACCACTTCTATAGTCAAAAGAACAAATAACAAAACTGAGCTACTTTGGACCTTTTATAAAGATAGGATGGTCAGAAGTTCGGATAGCTCTCAACGTTTTCCCACTACTGTAAAGTAGGTGCACATCTCATGTGCAGCTTAGTTAATCTGTGGCCCTGTACTGCTGGTCTGTACTATTTAGTATTAATGACAGCATGAAGCTGGCAGTGGAGTAGAAGGCCTGCCAAATCTTGTGGTAGCAAAAAGCAAATTATTCATATAATAAAAATATTAACCACCGCCACCCATATTAGGCAATAGGACAGATTTTAGGCAACCAGGATATCTTAGTTAATAGCAGCTGGGATTTTTATTCTGGTAGAGAACAAACAAAACACTGCCTCACTTCTTAGTTTTTGAGTTAATCTAGAACATAAAAAGTAAAACATGCAATATTTATCAGGCCTGCATTACTGCTAGACTTTACATGATAGTACACTCAGGCAAATGCAATGTTACCTATTAATTCTTACCTCTGCTGGGTTGCAGCTTCAACCCCGTGATCTCTCGCTTTGCCAACCCAAGAGCAAAATTCACATCTGTGCTCTTTGCTAAGAACACCGACTGCCTTCTTGTAGGGGACAGTAAAGGAGAAGTCAGCGTGTTTGAGCTGCAGAACCTGGGTGGTCCCAACAGTGATAAGGTACGATTCACTAGGAAAAGCTGGTGGTCCTCAGAGGCCTGCGTACTTGTCTGGTACTTCATTCCTCAGAAAGGGGGTTCTGTTAAGGATCTAGCTAATAAATATTGAAATAGGTGGAATCAGAGAGAATTCCATAATTAGATTAAAATCTGAGGTGGTTCCTGCTCTTCCGCATGCCATACCACTAGAAACTTCAGGAACAGTTAAGTCAACGTCGAGCTTCAGGTTTCACTTGATCGCAAATCCAGAGGTTCACCACAGCTGGATTTGGGAGGGACGCTTGGGGCAAGGGCAGGAAGGTGGAGCTTCCTCTAAATGCAGTCTGCAGGTGACTGTATTTGGCAGAATGCCCTTGCTTGCTGACAACACAGGAACGACATGCCCTCTCCTGGCCACCAACAAGATAGTCTCCCTTTGTGGGTGTCAGCAAACCCATTAGCCCTTTGCCTCTGTATTGCCTTCACTCCTTTAGAAGCCGCTACTCGCCCTAGTCAGGGCTTTTCTCTCCTAGATGACATGTGAGAGTTTGGCTTGCCTTACAACTAGGTTCCTTTCCAATTGTACCATTGCATAGATTCCACGTCAGCAGCAGTGTAAAAGCTGACTGATGTCAACTGTGAATCCCTTCTGTTCACTTTTGCATAAATCAGTGCTAATTTATACCCAAGCCCCACTGAGCCCTCCTTGCCTGGTCCATCGTACAAAATTCTGATGCCACCCTGGGTACTCCAGCACCAGGTGGATCCCTCCTCCAGGACCTGTCTGCAGGTGGCCTGCAGCCCCGAACTGCGCTGCTCCCTTTGTCCTTTCAGCTTTGAGCAAGGAGCTTTGGCTTACTGGACTTGGGAACCCAATTTGTAAAGTGAGATGGGTAGTTTTTAAAATCCCTTCTGAGCTACATGGTGAAAAACACTAAACTTAAGTTGGCGAGAAAGAAAATGCCAATGTTAATCTAACCTTCATTCTTAGGGTATTAAGCATTAATAATTCACAATTGTCAGCATTGCATTCAGAAATTCTGGTAATTACCAGCCTCATGTGCCAAGTGCTGTAAACCACAGAGCAAAAAGATATTTCCCTTAAAACCTAAAAGTGAAGCCATTGTTGTTAAACTTAGAAAATAAAATTAGTGGGGTTTTTTCCTGCTAATCACCACAAAGCAGCCCAAATCCTCTAAGCAGAGAAGTTCTTCAGCTAATAAGAGTATAGGGATAATTTTCTGGGTATGTCACCAGAACAGGACTAAAAATATCAGTGCTTAATTTCACAGGCTTTGGGCATGTGGCCTAACTGGCTACTGAGTCACAGAGCCTCATTAGCCGAGGGAGCCCCGCTTTCCAGCATCATCCATTTCTTTCACTCCCTTTTCTGATAACAGCAAGGTCTTCCTAGGCTTAGGTATGTACAAGGCTTAGCACAACAGGGTCCAACTAAAGCTAAAGGGAGATAATTACTTCAGGGGCAATCACATCTAAGTACAGCTACCATAGTGTATCACCTTGAAAATTAATTTCCTATATGTTTGTATGCTGCTAAGTATGACGCTACAAATGCAATCCAAACAGGCCTGCCAAAAAGTGCTGTTTTCAAGGAGCACTGTTAGAGGTAAGGATAGCATTAACAGAATTCCAAAGGAGAATCAGCTGACATAATACAAACTACCTTAGCCTGCTTTCTGGATGCTCATTGCACAAGGAATTCTGTTCTCAGTTTGTAAATAGGAATTTTGGATCACTGCATGTCTTCTACTGCAATTACACTGTCATACAGCTCTTTTTTTCCTTTTGTTTTACAGGTTGATACCTTACATGACATAATTGGTCCTGCTGTAGCTATTTAACAGTAACTAAGTGATACCACTTCTCAGTTGGTAAACAGCAAGAAAGACTTATTGTAGTATTAACATAAACCATTTATTCTTTTTCAATCATTAAAATTTCTCTTTGAAACCATACTGGTTAGAAACTTCTTTCAAATGCTTCAAAAACTTCTTTTCATTTTCCCCTGAAAGTCCCCCTCATTAGACAAACAGTGTTAACACACAGATGGCCTTCCCTATAGTACAGATAAGGTAATAGAAACATCTCCTTGGGTTTTTTCTCCTTGGGTTTTTTTCTCCTTGGGTTTTTTTCTCCAAGGTCTTTTCTCCCTGGGTTACTCAAAAAGCAAAAATGCCCAAATCACCTCCTGTATAGGCCACTCTATCATACAGCCTAAGTCCTTACCAGATGTAGTCTGTATCCTTCCTGTGAAATCATGGAGTAAATGAATGGACTTTTCATCAGATCCATCTTGTCTGTCATCCCATAAGCCACTGCTGAGGGTGAAAGCTGAGCTTTGAGTGGCATCAGGTGCTCCCGTGAGCTGCAGATCATCCCACACCAGGCAAAAGCAGAGACGAGCTTTTCCAACCCCTGACAAATTAGGATAATGTAAAATTGCAGTTTAAATTCACTCTGTTCCACACTGACACTTTTCTGAAAGCTCCTCACACGAGGTAACAGTGTGGTCCTGGAGCAAGGATTGGCTTTTGCAGCTCTGGAAGCCAGATCTGTGTTTTTTGAGATCTCACCACCTCCCCTAGCCCACCCCCAGCAGCCGGAGAGCCGAAAGCTGTTGGGAATGCTTGCTCAGGCCTGTGTTGGTGGTTGGAAGCAGGCAGCGTTTGGCTGTCCAGGCTGTCTTTTTGGGGGGCAGATCAGAAGAAACAGAAAAAAGCACCCAGCGAGCCACCAGCTGGACCGTGGTGTCTTAGAGGATTTTCAGCAACTGACTGCTCACAGCAAATAATGAGCGTCTCTCTACAGATGAGTAATTAAGAATAAGATCCAGGCTATAGCCCTGTTGCCTGATCCCCCCGTCGCAGGAGCTCGGCGATACAAGAGCTTGGCAGTAAAGCGCTCTGCCTGCCAACTGACGGAGGCAATAGCTGCCTGCTGTTGAAAGCATTATGTAGCAAGATGTATTTTATAGATACAGAACATTCAGACTCTCTCATTAGCCTGACAATAAACGTCGAACATTTAAACGCATCACCGAAGTTAAAGATCATTTGTGATGCATTAACATTCCCTTCCTTCTGTGTTCTGCACATTTTACAGTGAACGTGCAAGCTTATTCTCGACATAAAATTAATCTTTGTGCATTTCAAAGAAAGACACCCATTAAGGTGAATCATGTGTTAATCATTATTACAAATCTGAACAAAATACACCATATATTTTCCATCGGTGGTCATGACTGTTTACTTACTGATGCTACTGGCAAAAAATGAGCTTTCTGTCAAGGCTGTAACACATCGTAATTCACCCTGCACATCATGTAAACTAATTAACTGTAACATTATGGTGCTGGAAAACACTTGTGGTGCTAGGAAGTGCTAGAGATCTCCAAAGTTCCTCATGTGTTTTGTTCTTAAACATGGAATTTCTGACCTCGTAATTGACAAATTTTCTCCTTAAGGCATTTTATTGCAAGCGTTTTTTATAGAAGCTTACAGCAACTGCAGCCAACAACATCCATGGCAGCATAACCACTCTACTGCCCTCTGGTCCCAGAGCACAGCAACACTGCTCCACGCTGCTTCAGTGAACCCACTTCTGTCTTTCAGATATTATCAAAAGGAAAAGGACGGCCAGGACGCCGATCTGAAGCTATTCTGTGCTTTCTTTAGAGCCATCTCCCTCTCTTTTCTATGCCTTTTTGGACAAGGGCCACGTCCACAGGCCTTACTGCAGAGACGCATGAGCTGTGCAGCAAATCTGCGAGGCAAATACCTACGGACGCAAGCTGCCAAGCAACTACGCTGCTCTGTACAGTTTGTTACAGCGAGTTCACTGTGCTCAAATGCTCTGCGTGCTGCAGGATCGCGTCCTGTCACGTAGCACGCTAGGAACCATAGCAGGGCATTTGCAGACTTGGATGCCTACACTTGCCACAAAACCCCCTCAGTACGCAATTTTCTCGTGAGCGACTGCCCGGCACCGGCAGATTCCTCTGAAGCATCTGCAGTTGCCAGCTTGACAAGGGGATGCTTGGCAAGAGAACAAGGCAGGAGTAATGAAGAGATACGCAACTGCAGACGTCACTGGAAGTTGTTAACTCCCTTTTAGTTTGGGATCACAAACAGAAAAAGACCCAATGTTGCTTAAACTGTGATAACAGGCACAACTGGGCAACAGGCTGCGGTAGCACAGGTGTGTGGGAAACACACAGAGACAAAACCCATTATCTACAAATTATGTAATAAACACCATTTCGGTTTTGCAGAACATACACATTAACAGTATTGATCTAAGCCCGTACCCTATAAACATGTTATACTACGTGTGTTCCTATAGTAAAGCAGTTACGTAGTCTTAAGAAGTCTTTAATACCTGACCAAAATCCCAAAGCACTTAAAACATTACTAGAAACAAGTGATTAACTTGTTTTTAGCAAACAGTAAGTCATCCTCAGAATGAGCCGTTACTCAGTGGAGCAGATGGGCCGTCAGTATAAATGAGAGGATTTCAGCAGAACTCCCCACCTCGGCCTTGCTGATCCCTTCTGCCCTGCTGACACCCAGCCTCGAAGCACCACGTCTGCAGAATGAGGGGCACGGTGCTGGCGCTGGCCTTGCTCGCTCTCCTGATGGTGGCACGTGAAGGAAAAGGTGAAAGAAACACCGTGAAGCTCTGCGGCAGGGACTTTGTCAGAGCCATCGTCTTCACCTGCGGCGGCTCCCGGTGGAAAAGGCATTTGACTGATTATCACTACCTCTTTGGTAAGTACTAATTAATGCGTTACAGGCTTATCTGAGGGGATTCAGAAGAACCAAATCACCTGCAGTCTGTACCTAAGGGCAGAGCTGTGCCCTCGATTTCTGCTGCTCCCCTGAATAGGTGCAGCTGAGGCATGAACAGCATGGGCTTTGCTTTCAGACAGCAAGTAGTGCAACTTCACGTTTTTTGTTTCCTTGCAGTTTGCCTGGCTTAGCTTAGTGTGCTATTTTGCTAAATAAAAAACATTTAGATCAAGATTTTCCACGTCAACCTGAGGAACCACGAGTTATCACTGAAAATCTCTATGCTGTGGTATTTTACCTGTCAGAGACAAGCCTTGCTGCAGTCAATGCAAGTTTCACCACTGTCTTCAGTAGCACACCCCTCTTTCCCCACTAGAAACCAGAAACTTGCTCTAAGAATATTATAATTAAAATTATAGTATGTCAAATATATACTCTGCAATTTAAATATCTTCACGGGGTGCCGTATATATTATTTACTAGCACATTTTTAGATAAGAGTCAGAAAACTCAGCCATTACATGCACTGGTAGAAATTTGTACTCTGATAGGTTAAAATAACTAGAAAAAAGAAAATAAATGAGGCAGATGACAGGACCAGAGGCTTTCTACACTTTCCAAGTAGTAACATCTGCCTTTTTTGAAAATTCTATTGTAGCAGCAGCTTTAAACAAACATAAAAAGCGGTCCCACCTGCAACATCCTACCTGAGTCTGTTAAAGGAGAAGAAACCCCCACTGCTAAACTAAGTGAGATAACTACTATACCTTTATAAACTCCACAAGGCAGTGCCCAGTTGTACTGTGGTATTTAAAATGCACATGAATCGCAAGCGTAATTTAAGTGGGAACATCCAGGAACTTTGAAACTGTGGGGTATCTGATGCCTTAATATAATATCTGCATTTCAGGAAACCTACAAGCAGTTCCAGGTTAACATAGTCAAGTGCCACTGACACATCAAATCACACTTTTACCCTTTGAAGCAAAAATATCAGTGTAAGACTGATAAGGCAACTAGTCCTACAAAGAACACTCTTCAAAATAAATCCAAAAATTACTGGTTTTTTAACATGTTAATCACAGAATGTGTACCTCGCATATCTATTTTAATACTGCCCTGGTGAGAAGTCAGTGATGTGGTACATCTCGGTTGTTCGCTTCAGAAACAGGGAGGATGACACTTTCAGCTCCCTGGCTGTAGGCTGGTCTGTCCTTCTAGTAAAGATAAATGTTATAAACTACTCATGATTCCATGACTTCTAATTTTCAGCTTCTAATTTTTATGCAACAGAGGGTGAAAATCCCTTCCCTTTCTCACAAGAGGACAGCGGTTATGCTGACTCCTCCATGTACACAGACCAGAGGCTGGAGACTGACAGCGAAGAAATCCACAACACCAAGCCTGAGACAGAGCGAGACTTACAGCACCCCAGGAAAATGTCTACACTAAAAAAGCGCGAAGTAGCCAAGTTGCTTACCACATCCTGCTGCAGCATTGGCTGCAGCGAGAAAGAGATCAGTTCCCTGTGCTAAAACGCAGCAGATGTTGACGAGGTTCAATGTCACAGCTTTCATGTATTAAAATAATCATGATATAAACCACAATTATTTCAGTTGTATTCTTTAACTGTAGCTTTATTCTTTGGAGTACACTAGGGAGTAAAGGCTGAATGTTACATGTTGTAGTGCAAACCAGCAAACGGCTACAATGATAGTTCAGGTTGTGTTGCCTGGATTCCACAAAGTGTTTACAGCGGTTTAGAGTTAAACTTTTAGTCATGAGTACAAATACTTCTTCCCATCTAACTACTGGTCTAATTTCAGCTTTGCACATAAAATGCAATACAATAAGCAATTTATTATAAGCTTGTTCTTTTACTTATGAAAATCCAACAGCAGGTTTCAGCTGTGAAATATGGGTAGCAAAAAGTCTGTCTTCGGAATCAGAGTAAAACCAAGGCAGTGCAGATAGCTCTGTGCAGCGTGTGACGCCGCAGGGCCCGTGAGGCAGACCCCTACCACAGCAGGGGAAGGGCTGCAGCAGGTGACACCTGCAATATGCCAGCACCAGCCCCTCAACGGGGCAGGCAGTAGCCATGGTTTATTTCCTATTCCAGCTGCTTCCAGGAACATCTACCTGAAGTCCTTCCTAGCGGACAGTTAATTTGCACCCAGGGAGACTGGAAATACACTTCTGAGCTCAGAGGGCTGTATCTCCCCTCTTATGTATAGGCAGGAATCAGCTGAGAACCCCAATTCAACTTTTTTTTTTGCTAGATTCAAGCACCTTTAATAGAAAGGCCCAGATATGTTAGATCTATAAACGATATAATTTGAAGACATTTTTCACTTGATTTCTAACACTATGGGACTGAGCTAGTCTTATCCAAGCAGAACTAACCACCTTCTCTTGGCCACCTTTTTTGCACTCAGGGCTTTTTTTGGGGCTTAGGAGCAGCTCCTGGTCAGACTAGGCCACCCCCGACAAGCAAAGCTCCTGACTCTCTCACCCTCTGCTGCCCTCCCGCCACAGAGCCCGCCCGGGGCACCTCTGGGGCCAGCAGGAAGGTTTGAAGGGATCCCTCCGTCCCCAGGCAGGGCAGGGTAATTTGCAGCACCCAGCTACTGTGGCTCAACAGGACACAGCACCTGCAATACAGCATGTGCACTGAGCTGGGGCCACGGGGCCTGGCACGCACTTAACTGCCCGCAAACACCGTTTAATGGGGATAGTTTTAAAATGCTTTTGTTTTACTTTCCAAAAATGTGGTTTCTACTTGGGGATCACATAGTGAGGGTAAATTCAGGGAGAAAAAAGTATTACAGGGATACCTGGTTCTGAAAGCAGCTAGAATCAGGTGCAAAACAGCATTTCACAGAGAATCACTTCCTGGAGAAAGCTCTGGGAAATACAGTTACTACATGCACCACCAAAAGGCTTATGGTAACCACATTTCAAAACAGGTGAAAGTTGCCTTGGTCCTTCACAACCGTTTTCAACAACAGAAACAGGAAGAGTTAGGCTGAACGTTCATTTCTCCTGCTGTTAAACTCAACTACCTCCTTATTCAAAATAGACAGCATAGACATTTGCAAGAGCAAACAGTGAGGTGTTCTTGAACACATACGACGAAAACGTATCGCTTGCAGGATCCCACAGGCACCTGCTTCCGATTTGCATGCTCTGCTCATTCAGCTGCCCAATATGTGTCACCACGACAATCTTGTACCTTGGTATCATAAGGTCTTTTACCCGAGCTTTAATAACCTGCAAGAGAAAAACACATTTAGACACAAGTGGCAAGCTCTCTTTACAGTGGATGCTCAGGGATTTGGTTTTCTGGGACAAAGTGCAGGCATTGCACTGTAGAGCCCTTGCAACAGTCCTGATGACAATCTTTGAACCGCAGCATTTGAAACATCTACTGCAAACTCCCCCAGCCCTGCGGACAGGTGGCATGCACACTGCTGTGGTTGTTTCACAAGAGAACCAACGCTTCTATCTGCTAAAAACAGGCACATCTTCCTGCTGGACTACTGAAATGCAAGCGCAGATGTTAAGTAAGGAGTTACTGTACATGAATACCATGTGTTCATAGTTACATGCTGATTACGGGGGGGAAGGCAGAGCAGACAGTACTGCTTTTTTAATGCCAGCGAGCTCTTCAGGGCCAAATCAGCTGAAAGACTAAAGGGCCAGGACAGTCCTTTCTCAGCAGCAAGACTGGAATCGAGAAGGAGCTTGCATATGTGTCACTGTGCAGAATTCAGCCACTACCATAACTGGCCTATTTCAGAAAGGTCTGATACATACTTAAACTTATTAATGATATTTCTGGACAGGGCAACCACAGCATGGGTTTTTTACTGAACTGAGTGCTTGGCCAGAGCCACCGCTGCTCGAACAAACCTCATCATTAACTTGTATAAGCCTGCACCCGTCTCAGACCAACCCTTGGTGCATCTTGACGGCCTCCTCCAGCATTTGTTTTACACTTGATATTTCTATTTGGGGACCTCCCCGCCCCGACGGCCACCTCCCTGACACCCCGTCGAGGCGGGAGGACAAAATGGCCGCCTCGCACCTCGAGCGCAGCGGTACCTCAGCCATGTCCTTCGCCATGTCCCTGCACTGGGCCGGCTCGTAGGGCTGCTCCCTCAGGTAGCTCCCCAGCACATCCTTCAGGATATCATCCACCACCGCCACCGGGAAGCGCTTGGAGGGACCTGAGGGGCAGGCGGTGAGGTTAAGCCCGGTTTTCTGAGGGGAAACCCACCGCGCTGAAGCCAGAGGAAAGCGCTTCGGAGGTCCCTTCGTCCCGCCCCGAAGCGCCCGGCTCTGGGACCTACCCGAGCGGGGGTCGCTGCCGGCCGCGCCGCCATGCATCCCCGTACCGCTGCTGAGGGGAGCCGGAAGGGCGGGAGGGCGCCGGCCAGCGCCGCCCCGCGGCCGCCGGGAGCCGGCTCCCGGCGGCCGCGGGGCGGCGCTGGCCGGCGCCCTCCCGCCCAGCCCGCGGGGGTGTCGCCGGTACAGGCCGCCATGCCCCGTTCCCGTCCCCGCAGCCCGCACAGACCCGCGCAGCCTCTGTGGGTCCTGTGCGTTCCTACGGCCCCCACGTGTCCCCGCAGCCTTCACAGGTGTCCGTGGCTCCCACGGGTCCCCACGTACACCTAAAGGCCCCAGGTGTCCCCATGGCTCCCACAGGTCCCCACAAGTCCCCCACGTGTCTTCACAGCCTCCATGGGCCCCTGCAAGTCCCCGTGGGCCCCTGTGGCCTCCACGTGTCCCCACAGTCCCCACAGCTCCTTTACGTCCTCGTGGCTCCTGAGGGTCCCTGCAACCTCCACAGATTCCCCATGGCTCCCATCGGTTCACACAGCCCCCATGTGTCCCCATGGCCCCTGTGGGTCCCCAGGTCCCTGTGGGTCCCCACAGCCTCCACAGGTCCCCAAGTGTGCCTACAGCCCCCATGTGTCCCCATGGCCTCCCACATGTGGCTACAGCCCCTATGTGTCCCTATGGCCTCCACAGGTCCCCATATGTCCATATAGCCCACACAGGTCCCTGTGACCCCTGTGGATCCCCATGGACCCCACAGGTCCCCACGTGTCCCTACAGCCCCCACGGGTACCCATGGCCCCCCAGGTCCCCATGTGTGCCTACAGCTCCCACATGTCCCTACAGCTCTGACATGTCCCCACAGCCTCCATGGGTCCCCTCAACCTCCACAAGCCCCCACAGCCACAGTCCCTCATGTCCCTACAGCCCCCAGGCATCCCCTCAAGCTCCACCCGTCCCCATGGTCCCTGTGGATGTCCACATGTCCCCACATGGCAACCCCAATCTGTCCCCAGGCTGGGAAGCTGTGCATAGCTCCAGCAGCAATGACATTTTGGGCTAGGGACATGGCAGCCCCTGATACCTCTGCCCAGCTCCTCTGGATGCTCCTGCACGTGCAAGCAAAGCTCACTTGGAGAAAGCAGTGTTTTACGGTTTTTGTTTATTTTCAAGGAAAAAAAATCACATTTAAATTGCAACTCAATCGGGTATTTAATGTGATTCTTATGTATAGAATTAATAAACTTTGTTCTGACATGGGGATTTATTTGTTGCAACATTATGCATGGTAAATAATTGCATATTCAAGATTTTGTGAAATGGGTGACGGGGAGAATGGAGGAGAGACATTTATAAAAAACATTATTTACAAAAATGATATCCACATAGTCATATTCTAATCTATAAGGCAAGTAACATTTAAAATATGTTGTTTCATGATTATCTTCAACAAGTCAATACAACACATTCATATTACCAGTGGTCAAATACAAAGCTTTGCTGCGATAGTCCGTGTGCAACAAACCTGTACGTCTTTTACAGTTTTTTCTCTGAGAACAGTAGGTAAGCAGCAAAGTTTTCATCACAGACTAAGCAGTACCTAGGCCATCGTAGACTAAAGGTATAATATATCTCATTGCACGTTTAGGCAAAACGGCCAGCCATTAATTAACTTATTTAACTTAAATCTTAAAAATAGACCTGTGTATCTTAATCCACAAATATTTATAAACATTTTATACATGAGGGAGTTCATAAAATTATACAGGGCGATAGCCTGGGAAATCCAATTCACTTCTGGGGCTTCCTCTGGGTTCAGAGGTGTCACGGCGAGGTTCTCCTGCACCCTGTGCCCTCCACCCACCAGCCCGTGGCCGCAGGACCAGAGCTTCAAACCGCAACCCGACTTGATTCCTCTCTCAAACCACAACTAACGTCTCCACGCGTTTTATGCCGTCAAAGCAACCGGGTGATTTCATCAACCTTAGAGCGCTTTGGGGTGGAAAACCCCTCCTGCGTGGATTACGAACCCAACAGCGGGACGGCAGGTCTGCAGCAGTTCGCCCTGTGTCCAGAAAGAGAGACTTCTAATGGAGCAATAAGATAACCTGAATGCCTCGCTAAAACCTGGCGTGTTTTATCACATACTGCTTGGCCTGTAGTGAAGTCCTGCTTGTGTGCAAACCTTTGAAGAGCATCACCACACTAACGCTCGCGATTTTAAGAACAATTGTCAGCAGCATTATCTGCAGTCCCTCCTAAAGTGACAGGGGAAGTCACGCAGGAGGCATGGGGTATTTCTGCAGATCTTTTTCTAGCCTTGCAGTGAAATAAGAATGAAAATACTGATGATCATAAAACTCCCCGGCTCTGCAAGAATTGCTTTCCTTGGGAAACTGTGAGAAAAAGAATAATAATTCTGGCTATGACATGAAATCTTTGAGACAGTAATTTCTTACCAGGAAGGTACAATGTGATGATGTTACATGTTTTGGTCACGGTAAGCTTCAAAATTAAGTTTTTTAACCAAGACATTTTCACATAAAAACAACAAAAGGGTAGGGAAAAAAAATCACTTGATATTCAGTGTATTGAAGTGGCTTTCTCAAGTAGATGTTGGGTGTTTGGGTAACAGGCCCGTGGGCTGTATTTCAGAAAAAAAGGTATAATGGCGCAGGATTCCTCTGTGATGCAGAACTGCCCCACGTGCCCAGTGGGCACAGGAACCGCACTGCTGCTGAAGGAGATGGGGAACCGAGGGAGAGGTCCAAGGAGGGCCAAACGTTTTTAGTAAAAGATGTTTGACTCTCTCTTAGGTCATTTAAAAATACGTCACCTTTTCGTTGCAGTCCAACTGTTTAAAAATGCCTCTGTCGCAATAAAGTGAAGTGGTGACTCTTTACATGATGCTCATGCTGCAGCTCCAGAGTACCATCGCCAGCTGGTTTGAATCATCCAGAATTAGGGAAATGAATACAAGTATGACTTGCAGTGGCGTGGGCAGCATGGCAAGGTCTTGGCAGGGACCTTGGTGGGCAAATAACCACCCGCGCAAGAGCTGACCAATTTTTATGACTGGATACTAAAAAACTACCCTGGGTCTCAGCGATCACGTTAAAAGAAGGTGGCAGATGGGTCTCACTTGCAGGTATGCGTGGCTTCAAAATTGTAAGTTTAAGCAGCATATTTCTCTGGTGTTCCCCATGCAGCCCAAACCCTGGGCACTGCCGTGAGAGACACCCCAACAGCATCCTGCAGTGAGGGTGTGACGGTGCCTGCAGCCTGCCTGGGAAACTGCCTTCCCTCTCCATCCCTCCCTGCCTGGCCAAAATGGGATGTCATTTTAACACAAACTTTTTTTTCCCCCCACCTATGTTTTAAAAAACCTCTAATAGATAAATCCTAAACAGGCATACTGAAGACAAAATGAATTTAACTGAAATACCGAATAACAGCACTAAAATCTTTAAGTGCAGCCTGCGTCGGGAGGAGCGCACAGTTGTGTAACTTCCTCGGTACAAGATTGCGTTCGTGTGACAAAGCTTTTGCAAGTGAAGCCACACATGTACGCACTGAGGACTCACACCAGCTGGGCAGGAATAGGAGTTTAATGGACAGTGGCCTTACAGCAAAAATAAGAAGGAGCTTTATAACAGGGGAGTGATATTTAAGAATAAATGCAAACACCAAATGAAAACCTTATAATTTGGTAGTATTTCATACTACTGAGCAATTTCATTGTTATTAAGAAATTTTGTTCAAGTAGAAAATTGGTCTGAAATGTCTCCTGTGAGGAGCACCATAAGCTGGCTGAGAATCATGAATATTTGCAACAAACAGAAGAAGTTGCAAAAAAAAAGACTTCCCGCCCCTAACATCTAAAGACCCAAGTCTGCAGGTGTCAGTGGGGAAAAACACTCCTGCTCTGTCAGCAGGCACCTCATCCCTGCAGGCGTGGGCTGCTGGTGGCTACCGGGGGACCCCAGAGGAAAATCCCTCGGGGGAGAGGTGGCTGAGGACACAGTCTAAAGGGAAAAGTCCATGGAAGTAACCAAGCTAAAGCCTTTCTGTGCATGTGTCACACCTATTTATTATTTGAATGCCTCCTTTATTTATCCTTTTTTTTTTAAACTCAGATAGTTGGATCTGAGTGCTGCTGGGTTAAAGGGTGCCAGCGCTGGGCAGTGCCGGAGGGCTGAGCCCCCTTTTCAGCCTCAGCCTGACTTGGCAAAAGACCTGCTGGGCCACATGCGCAGAAACAGAGCGCCGATGCTTCGCTCTGGAAAGGTGACTTACAGGTAACCGAATCGCCACTTTTTCAACTCCCTGCTGACGTAGCTGCTCTCTGCTAGCGGGCAGGGAGTACCAAACAGATGCATTCCCTGAAGATACACAGTTTTTCCTGCCTAAAAGCGGAGGTGAAGCCTGCAGAGCTTGAGTGCCCTGAATGCAACAGGGCAGTGCATCCCCCATGCCCTCTCCGGAGCCAGGGGCTCTCACTGCTACTACAGAAGCTGGAACTGGGGATAAACATCCCTATATATGCCCCTATTTGGTGCTCTAAATTTAAGTGTGATATGTCCCAAGCTACTGCTCATAATCTTTTTTTCTGCTGACACCTTCTCAAAGCCAGGTGAAAAGAGGACCAGGCTCCTGCACTTCAGACTTAGAAACGCAACTGGTCTGTTCCCTCTCCCCACGTAGGGTAACGCTGGGGTGCCACGCTTGTACAGCATGCGGGAGGACAAATACCTGACAAAATAAGCATCCCTGGGGCACTCTGCAGCTCTGCCTCTCTACTCAGACACCAGCAGGGCAGGAAAACTAAATGGTCAATGTGGACCAGCGTCTCCTTGCAAAGGAGTCCAGAAGGATGGTTGTGCTGGGAGGGAAAGTGGAGACACGTAGTTCAATGCTCCTGAGCAAACACCTAGTGAACTAAAACACTATGCAAAAAATTGGCAAAAGGAGTATGCAAAAAACCTGTCCCAAACTGCTGGTTTTGGTCCCAGTGTCGCGGGCTGGGAATAGCTGTTTTGTGTCACTTGCGGGTGGCTGGAGGGGGACCGTGCCCCCGCAGGGCTGCCAACGTGCCGGCACATTGAATTCAGGTCTGCCAGGCAATTCACCCCAGAAAGGGTGCAAGACTTTCTCATCTTTCTACCAAGGGCTGCATCCCTGCACTGACATGCACCCAGAAAATGTGACCTCCATTTCGTGGGACAGCACAAATGGGACAAGCCTGGGAGCTTTGGGTTATGGGTTTTTTTGTTTAAAAAGCATTTAAAAACCCAATGCTAATGTAAACACCTTGTCTTTCAAATGAAATATAAAGTAAAATATCTATGTTCTGGTAATATTTACATTATAAAATCCTTATTTTCAGGACTATGACATAGCGCTCTTTCGGAAGCATGAGTTTATAACAATTGTACACAGCATGAACCAATTATGCAAAAACTGATTCTTAGATTTTGCCCTATATTCCTATGTCAGAAAGGGGTAGGTTACACAGTTTATACATATTTCCATTTCAGGGGAAAAATTATTAATGGAGTTGAACACTCCATCCAAGAGTACTGGCAAGTTTACTTTCAAAAACTGCAAAGATGTATGAAGTTGCATAACTCAATTGTGCTTTATCTTCTGTGTTGATACCTTTTGTGGGCATGCACAAAAATCAACCACCCTATCATACGTATCTCAGTCTGGGAGTCATCTCAGAACTGAAATATCTCCAGATTTTCTTATTTTCTTTTAAGACGGGCATGGATTTCTGTTTTCTTACGGCACTCCAAACTGCTCTGTGAGCAAGCGCTTCCCAACATGCACAGTCTAAGTTTTCCAACGCAAATGCACAAGCCTAATCCTGGCAACATTTGTGACTGTAAAATTAGCACTATTTGTCATCTCACACATTTCTAAAGTCCCCAGCACCACGTTCAGCGGATGCTCCTATGCTTCTCTGTGCATCTGAACAGCAGCTGCATTTAATTTTGAAAAGATTCCTTCTTTTTTCCCCATATCGCCAAATTCTCCCATTAAAACAAGCTCTCCATCTTGGCAGATGCCACTGCATTAATGCCATGCATGCTATCAGCATGTTGCCAGCAGTAGGCCGAGACTAACATCAACTAGAAATCAAACGCTGCATGCTGCACAGGCAATGCACAGAGAGGATCGGCGCACTGTGCAGGAGCCCAGCCCCGAGCCTGCGTCGGCTCAGGAAAAACATAGAGGGACAATTTTTCTCCTGCAGCCTCCAGTTTAGCAGTTTTATGCATTTTCCCTTCTCCGTGAGATAGTTGCTCCTGATGCCAGTGAGGTGGGCTCCTGCCCCGCATGCTTTTGGCAGCCCCCCGCGCTGCTCCTGCTCTCCCGGCACCAATACTGGCCTTAGCCAGCGCTGGGTGTCCCACCACGGGTCAGGCTTGGGCTGTGTTCATTCTCCAGTGTTTGTATATATATGCTTTCCTGCCTAAGCGGTAAAATGGAAAGGTACAGGGAAGGGCTGCATGTCTTTAAAGCATTTTCTAAACCCATGGGACTTTCAAAAAATGGAAGGAAAAAAGGAAGAGGCAAGCAAAGGAACGTAGAAATGCAACCAAAAATCTGGAGACTGCTTGGAAAATGCGTCCTTAAAAACAGCAATAACTTTTCTGAACAGTGCTGTAAGCTCAGAGTTACTACCCAGCCTCTTTGCCTGCTTATTTCCTTATCTACATCTCTGCAAAATGTAAGAGCATGGGGCAAAGAGAAGCGCTCGTCGCCTGTGGACGTGCTGCTGGGACTCCTGACAGTTAATCTGCAGCTGTAAGAGAACAAGGGCATGTTCACAGAGGTTGCTTGCAATGGAAATTTGAAGTCAATACTCTTTACAGAAGTGACATTTTTTTCTGCTTTTTGCTGGGAGACTCTATTAGGAACCTTCACATTTACAGCAATATTTTTCTGGAGTTAAACCAGCTAAACCTGAAGATAGAGCTTTTTATTTATCACCGTGAGACATACTAAGATCTGAAGAAAAAGTAAATCAGCATGTCGGTTCTACTTCATTCTCTCTTTATGAGGCACCCCCTTCATAACAGCTATCAGTATTGTATTTAAATCGTATATATTGACAAAATGTAATCTACCTCTGTAAGCATTGTGCCATTCGACAGTACTACTATTAAATTTATATACCACGGTTTAAATTACATCCATTTCATGAATGGTAAAATGCTAAAACTCAAGTGTCTAACTGCCAAAATACAGCCTTACTGGAATGAGTACAATTTACAAATACAATAATTACATTTTAAAACCATTAACAATGTTACATCTAGAAGTAAATACTGTAGGACTGGTCAAGACGGTGTTTTCCAAGGAAAAAATGCTGAAAGTTGTTGACACTTCCAACAGAAATGTCCCAAGTGCAGGATTTAGTTCATTTTCCTTAAACTGTAATTAAAACCCGTTCCACGCACAGCAGTCCTTGGGTATTTTCCATATTATTTTCCATAGACTTGCATAAGTTTCCATCAGTTATCGGCCAAGTATTTACCTAGAAATGGGATCAGAAATCAGCTGCAGGGAGGGAGCAGCCCCGATTCCCGGGAGATGGCTGCCTGCCTCTACCGGCCCCCACACCCACGGCTGCGCTGCTGTGGTGCACAAGCGGCACACGGAAAAATGCTTGTCTTTCTCTGCAGCAATGGGGCAAAAAGAAAAATACTTGTATTTATCTGCAAAAATGGGGCAAAAGCTCTTCCTGAAGATCCCCAGACCTTGCCTTTCATGCAGGACCCACAAGCAGCAAAAAGCCCATGAAATTCAAGGCTTTTGGAAGCGGTAGCAGGATTTATTTCATGCAAGGGAGCTTTTCCCCTCTTCTGCCAGCCAGCCCCATCACACCATGCTGTGGTGGGACGTCTGGGCTTGAACGGTCAACAAATATACAGCAAGGGCAGTCCCAGGCATGCCTGCACAGCCAGAGGTGACCATCATGGGTTTACGAAAGGCAGGCCCTGCTTGACTAACCTGATCTCCTTCTATGACAAGGCGACCTGCTTAGTGGATGAGGGAAAGGCTGTGGATGTTGTCTACCTGGACTTTACTAAAGACTTTGATACCGTTTCCCACAGCATTCTGCTGGAGAAGCTGACTGCTCACGGCTTGGACTCTTTGCTGGGTAAAAAACCTGGCTGGATGGCTGGGCCCAAAGAGTTGTGGTGAATGGAGTTAAATCCAGTTGGCGGACGGTCAGAAGTGGTGTTCCCCAGGGCTCAGTATTGGGGCCAGTTCTGTTTAATATCTTTAGGAATGATCTGGATGAGGAGATTGAGTGCACCCTCAGTTAATTTGCAGACAACACCAAGTGGGTGGGAGTGTTGATCTGCTGGAGGGTAGGAAGGCTCTACAGAGGGACCTGGACAGGCTGGATCAATGGGCCAGGGCCAACCATAAAAGGTTCAACAAAGCTCAGTGCCAGGTCCTGCACTTCGGTCACAACAACCCCATGCAATGCTACGGGCTTGGGGAGGAGTGGCTGGAGAGTGGCTCGGTGGAAAAGGGCCTGGGGGGTGCTGGTCAACAGCCGGCTGAATATAAGCCAGCAGTGTGCCCAGGTGGCCAAGAAGGGCCAATGGCATCCTGGCTTGCATCATGAATAGTGTGGCTAGCCTTTTCCAACCTAAACGATTCTATGATTCTGTCAGGGACACTGCCATCCCAAGAGGAGCCACCGGTGAGGCACCTACCTGCTGCAAACCTCTTCTTGATGAGGGAGAAGCGGTAGCCGGCGCCGACGAGCTCAATGTCGCAGCTGGACAGCGTGCTCCCCTCGCTGGTGAACTGCACGGCCAGGGGGGCTGGGGTGCTTGGCCCCTCCGAGAGCTGGAATCGGGCCAGTAGAGACCCCACACCTGCAATTTAAAAGTCCCGCACAAGACCCTTACAAGCCCGGAGAGGCATGCCGTGCATCCCAGGGCCAGATTTGCCAGCAAAGGCAATGAGATGCCCAAAGTGCTGCAAGTGAATCCCACTCCCACGGTGGTACCTGAGCCAGCAGGATCCCCTCAAGGGTGGCCAGAGGCAAACCTCCTCATCCTCCCAACAGATTTTTACTTTTAAGACACCCCAGTGATACAAAGGAACCTAGCTGCATGGGTGACACGCAGAGAAGTGACCCATGGGAGGCTGCATTTCCCCCAGTGGGGATGCAACATGGGGCCTCAGCCTTCAAATGCAGAGACAGTCAACGGAGCAAAGGACTTGGCAAACAATCACATCCAAACCCAGTGTGTTAATACCATTCCGTGATGCCAAAGCGGTTGGCAAAACAGCACCAGTGGCATGTATCCCCACTTTTCAAAGCTCTTTGCTCCTAGCTTTAAACAGCATCCTCCCTGGCAAGCACCAGCAGGAATCTGTGCGTCTGGACTTGTATGCAGGCATGATAAATGGGTCAGTGTCTGATTTAAGCATTCAGAGTTAATAATATGCACATTTGCAGGATTACCTCCATTTTCTGACTTCTGAGAGATATCAGGGATCTTCCACAATATCCTTTGCTGTTCAGCATTCCTAAAAACACATGAAGAAGAGCATTTCTGTAGGGAACAAGAAATTACGAAGGAGTCATTTGAATTTTGCTAAAGGCCACGTGGGCTGGGGGAGCAGCTCCAGTGCCGCTCTCCAGAGCTGCAATTTTGGGAGCCTGGCTTTGGGTTTGACCTGAGCAGGAAAAATGTCGCTCTTGCATTGCAGGTGAGTGATGGGCGAGAGGCAGCAGGGCCGTGCCGTGCCCTGCCCTGCTTCCCCACTGCAAGCGTGCATGCCCGTGCCTACGGCAGCAATGGCCATGCTTCCCTCTGAGCCCCAGACAAAAGTAGCCAAAACACAAAATAAGGATTGTTATTCTGCTGCCTGCGCACATGTGTTCAGCTCTGACCGCTTGCTTGTGGGAACAGCAAGAAAAAAAAATCAGAGTAGGGTTGCATGCTTCCTCCTGCAAGAGGAGGACATGTTTGGGTCCCCAGCATTGCCCCCAGCTCCTGCCCGCAGACACCTCCCGAGGGCGATCCTGCTCCTGCAGCCAGCAGGCAGGATTGCTGTTTTAGGCAGGGACATGGCGGAGACAGCAAACGAGCTCTTTGTCACGTGAGTGATTCCTACCAGACAGCAGGAGGAAGCACAGCTTGAAGTTTGGTTACTCCTCCGTCGACGGGGACGAGGAACTGGACATTGTTTAGAGCTACCGGTGTGGTCATTGCCTCTGTATTGTATTTGTAGTCAATGCGGAGGTCAGTGCTTGCAGGGTCACACCGCCAGCTCACTGCAAGGTTTAATGGAGTAGACTGAATACCCTGGGCAGATACCTTCCAAAATGACAGAAAAAACATTTAGTTTCCATAGGGGTGAAGGGAGAAATCCCATTTTACAGACGCGGTAATTGCATTTGGTTTCAGAGGAGATGATACCTTGTATTCTCATAGAAAGTTTGTACTGGGCTCAAAATCAGGCAACCTAGTGACATACAGAAGGGACTAGCAGGATAGCATGCCCCCACCTCACGTTATCTCCACTCTGCACTGGGGAAATACCATCTTTTACGTCTATAAGTTAAGCACATGTTTTTGGCACAGTTTTATCCTACAAAAAAAACCCCTACCTGGTATTTGAGCATATCCACATTGTAATAGGTGGCTTGTGGTTTCTGTTCCGATACCTTCTTTAGGTGAGTCATCAGATTTGGCATGTTCACCCAGAACTCCTTCGTGCTGGCGTCACTCTGTGTGTTGTCACTGCACAGAGGGAGAATTAACCCTTTGTGTAAGCCACCTCGGCAGAGGAAAGCTTTTCTACAAAGCACGCAGGACAGCAGTGCCAGCTGCCATCTGGGACCGCATTTAATCCCACATTTAGAGAAATATTGCCTCCCTCCTGCACATGCCTGGCTTGTCCTCAGATAGAATCATAGAATCATAGAATTGTTAAGGTTGGAAAAGACCATTAAGATCATCAAGTCCAGCCATTAACCTATCACTGCCAAGTCCGCCACTAAACCATGTCCCTAAGCACCACATCTGCACGTCTTTTAAACACCTCCAGGGATGGAGACTCAACCACTTCCCTAGGCAGCCTGTTCCAATGCCTGACTACCCTTTTGGTGAAGAAGTTTTTCCTAATATCCAATCCAAACCTCCCCTGGAGCAACCTGAGGCCATTTCCTCTTGTCCCATCACTTATTACTTGGGAGAAGAGACTGACCCCCACCTCACTACAACCTCCTTTCAGGTAGTTGTAGACACCAATAAGGTCTCCCCTCAGCCTCCTCTTCTCCAAACTAAACAACCCCAGCTCCCTCAGCCGCTCTTCATAAGACTTGCACTCTAGACCCTTCACCAACCTTGCTGCCCTTCTTTGGACATGCTCTAGTACCTCGATGTCCTTCTTGAAGTGAGGGGCCCAAAACTGGACACAGTATTCGAGGTGTGGCCTCACCAGTGCCGAATACAGGGGCACTATCATCTCCCTGTCACTATACTTCCAGGGAGGCACAGCAGATGCAACCCATAGGTCATCTCATTTTGCAAACAGGAGGTCTAATGAGCAGAGTGAGGCACAAAACAAGCAAACCCCATCAAAGCACTTGCTCCTCTCTGCTGATGCTCTTCTGCCTGGCAAAGGGGCTGCTCTCAGAGGGAGTACTCAGGCGCATATTTAAGGGCTTCAGAGTCTCCTTCCCCAAATCAGGGCAGGCTTCCAAGGAAGATACTTTGGGCCATGGGTTTTTGCAAAGCACCTTACTTTTCTGGAAACCTGCCTTCCTTTGGGATGCTGGTGAGGCGGGGGCTTACCAGCAGAGGAGCTGGGGGTTTGGCAGGACGTGCTCCAGCCTGTTGTAGTTCAGCACGCGGAAGGTGAGCACCGCTGGAGCGGGATTGTTGGCAAAGTGTCGGGTGATACCCGCTGGAAACGACAGCACCATCTCCCCTGTGATCTTCACGATACACCTGCAGCGCCGGACACAGAGACCGAGGGGGGAGGAAACAGGCGGCTCAAAACACAGCAGGAGGGGAGGGTTTGTGCCGGGGGGGGGGGGGGGGGGGGCGGTGCCAGCACCCTGCTTCCCACCCTCTGCACTGAGGGAACAAGCCTCTTGTAGTCCTAAGCCAGAGCGAGCTGAAACAGCAGCAAAGGCTGGCAGCCTGCTAGGGATGGGGACTGATGCTCATGGGGATGCCCCAGGAGCATCCTGACCCTGGACCCCCACCTGGTGACATCCCAGCACGCATGTGCCGAGCCCAGAGCACCTCCTTTCCTCCCTCCCCATCCCTTGAGATGCTCACCAAAGCCTCGACAGCACCCCAAGCCTGTCCCAACCCCAGGACCTCCTGTATTGACACCCAGACCCTGTCAGTCGGCACCTACTTGTTCGGGTCGGCCCCTTTGAAGTATGCGTTGACAGTTTCCGTGAAGGCGGCAGCGACGGGCAGGGTGTCCTGTGCCCCCATGGTGAGGGGGCTGGGTCCCCGGGATGAGCCTGCAACAGAGCAAAAACCTCCCTTCTTATGTGCAGAGAGAAATGGCACCGCTCCCCACCCGGGGCCGGGGCGAGGGGGTGCTCACCAAGAGCCCCAGCCTAGCTTTATGGGAAAGCATTAACAAAAAATCCCCCAGGCTTCGGATGAGGCTTTAAAAACATTTTTAAATTATCTATCCCCCCCGCCAAAAGCAAGCAAAGAAAATAACGGAGGAGCCCCAGACACAAGCAGCATGCGGGGCAGCAGCACCCCCCAGCATGGCTCCGGAGGGGCTGCCACACGGCAGGCTTTGCATGACAGTTTTTGCAGTAGGTTTCTGGGCCCCGACAAGAGAGGCCAGGGAGGTTTGTTGTTCCTTGGCTGGAGAGCTCAGGCTGCCCGTGGGAAAGCGGGATGTCGGCAGTCTCCCCCCGACGCTGCCTGAACTCCTGCCTGCGGGAACCCCGACGTGCGGGGACCCCTGCGATCCCCAGCACACTCCCCTCTCCTCCCTGGTGAACCTGGCAAACCCCACACATGGCTGCTCACCCCGCAAAGCCTGCGGTACACTATGGCAAATCTGCAAATCATCAGAAATCTGGAACTACAGAGGAGGACATGGGACTCTGGGTGCAGAAGCTAAAGCAATCCGCGGTTTATTTAGATGATTGAAAAAAAGAGGAGAAGTTTGCTTCGGTCGTGCTGTGTATCCATGGACACTAGCCAGGCTCTAAAATAATTCAGCCCTGCATGGTCACACACAGGTTTCCCTTTCCTGGCCAGGAATGCCTGTCTCCAAAAAACATTTGAGGATGAAAGCATCACTGCAAGCGTACGCCAGAAGCCCCAGGCATGCTGGAAACCCTGCGTGGGGGTAATGTCCTGCTCCCAGCGCCTGCCGCCAAGAGGAGAGCGAGCGGGGGCTGTTGGCATGGCAAAGCTCTCTCCTCTCCCACGGGGAAAGCGCCGAAAGATCAGCCCAGGATCAGTGTCTGGTCGCCCACCCGATGTACAAGGCGCTGATCCCCCAGGCACCTGAAAAAGTACTTGAGAGGTCACCATCCCTGCCCTGACACCACCACTTCAGCCTTATCTTTCTGCAACGCACCGTTATGGAACCTTTTTTTTTATATCATAGTCTGTACATCAGGTTAAGCACAAGGATTACTTTGCCCCAAACCAGCTAAAAAGGGATGGCAAAGGTCTCCAGAGGGGCACCTTACCTGGGGACCCTGACACCCCCTTACTCTGTTACCTTCATTTACGGGGTCTGAATCAGGCAGGTGAAATGGGCTATTAATTCAGCCCAGGGTTTTGTTTAGAGCATGCAAGCATGTGTCAGCTTCAGCCGAAGCCGAACAAGATTAAATGCAGGCCTGGGGAAAGGCAGCACCTCTGCAGGCACTGGGGCAAGGGAAAAGCAAAGCAACTTAGCGAAATGCAGCATGTTTCTGGTGAGCTCCTGCTTTTCTGCTTGGACTATCTTAAAAAATAATCCTCTCCCTTCTTTATCTGCTGCTTCCCACCGCTGCCCCGTTGCCTGTTGCGTTTTTCCTCTCATCTAAGCAATCTGCGATGGGTTTTGTGTGATGTACAGTAAGGTCCTGGCTTGCTGCTGCAAATTTTGTGTGAGGAAATAATAGGGTTTGGGTGCAGGAAATCAGGATTCATAACGTCTCCTGGGGAAAGCACTTCTGTCACTTAAGTTACACTTTGAGTTTTGATATATTAATTGTGAAAAAATGTGGCATTTGCAGATGAATATTCCTCATGCCTTACAAATGCATCCATGCAGGCAGTGCGTTAATGTATAAAACCAAAGTTGCTCTCTCCTAGAGGCACAGATGAGCCTCTCCAGTGCTGGGATTTTCCCTTCAAATGTCTAATGTAACCTAAAAGGGTATAAAAAATTAATGTACCCACGTGTGTCCCTCTTGGTCATACGTCTTAAGAGACTCAGGGGAATAAGTAGGTTTCAGCCACAGCCTGGAATACTGATGCTCAGTAAGTGCAGCGCATCCAGCTGCCCCAGCGCACAGGACCAGCAGACTGAGCATCTCACCCGCACACAACAGACCCATCGCCACACACACGTTAATTATCCTAATGACCCCAGGGAGGCAGCATGTGGCACCCCAAGCCTTCCGCTTCTGAGGACACAGCCCCGAGCTATGCATCAGGGACTCGGCAAACATCCCTTTAAGGAGCAGACACTTCATGTCAGTGCCAGCTGCATGTCAAGGCACGGGCAGCTCCCCAAAACCACCGAACACGCAGTTTATCGCAGCCCCACTGCAATACCTGGCAATGTGGCAGAGGGGACACACAGGGGCACGGGGCAGCACCATGGACTGGTAGGATAACATATTTTTTACAAATTCTTTCCACAGACATGACTGCTGGGTTATCAGAGAATGCAGAGAGCGCATCCTTGCTCCCCACACCCAGAGCAATGACCCCCCAGCGCATCGAATCCAGCCGAACGCGGTGGGATGTTCTCATCACATCCACCCAGAGATACAGATGAGATTCAAAAACATCAATGCAGACTGGCTATAGAGGGGTGAAAACTGGAGGTATCACCCAGCAGAGGAACATCAGGCTTATCTCAACAGGGAAGGTGCGAGGAAGGTCTTTAGCCATCCAGCAGCAAAGCCCACGATCCTTGGCAATATAATCATTATTCTTTGGAAAAGAAAAAAAAAACACTTCCCAAATATACACACTCTGACTGCAGCCAGGTTTAGCCTAGACTGCACCAGAGCATCAAACGAGGGGTAGGCGTCTCTCATACCAACGTACCTTTTCCCTGATTTTCAATCTCTCATTTCTCCCACCATCTCCTTACACGTATATGAGATTTCTTCATTCTCCAGAATGAAAAATCATATGTGCAAGAATAAACCACCTCATCTCACATATCTCTATTACCAGGCTCAGCTGGCCTTTGAAAATATGAGTTCATCTGAACAGCAACAAAACATCCTCCACATTTCTAATCTGATTTTGAATAACGATCATGTGGATGTAATTGGCATTCAGGGCTCTTGGTTCCCTCCACTCTTCCCTCATGAACCTATATATTCTTCTCTTAATGGCTTCAGACACAAAACAACTTTTTAAATAAAAACTTTAATATAAAAAGAAAAGCATAATCTATTTTAAGCCCTAGAATTCTTTTCCAGAAACTTGAGAGACAAGTCTAGTTACTGTGGCACGCCTCCACCAAAAATCTGGCTTTTCAGTGACTGCTTCAGAAGACATTTTTAGAAATTTTCATTTTGGCAAAATGACCTGATAACACTGGGGGAAAAAAAAAAAATCCACTTTATGGAGCTTCGGATCCAGCCATAACCAGTGCACCACGTTCATTAGCCTTACTTTTCCCTACACAAAGGTGGAAAATACAGACATGGAGGAATAACAGCTGAGTACCAGTGATGCTGGTACACAGCTCTGCCCGTGTATCCAGGAGAGCATCACCAAAGCTGCACCAAGTCTTTTCACACACAAACTACCCCATGTTCTGCAAATACATGGATCTTTGCAAAAAAAACCAAAACAAACTCAGAAACAAAAGATCATTTCTCTTCTGGCATTTCACGCCCCGAGTTACAGATGTCAAACTCAGCGGATCTCCTTTCACCTACCTAGAGATGAGCATTGAAGTTTAGCTTTTTTTTTTTTTTTTTTAAGTTGGACTCAAATATTTAGGGATAGATCAGGAAATACAGTGTGTGGAAGCCAGATAGCTCCTTCCCAGGACGTAAGATGAGCCTGGAGCCAGTGCCACACTCCTGCAGCCCTGCTGCTGTGCCAGCTGGCCAGCGTGCCCTGGACAAACCCACGCCCCCAGCTCTAGACCATTCACACTGCCATAACAAAGTACAAGAATTCAAATATACCATTCAAAAACATTAATACGCAAAACCACAAGAAAACCCCCAAACACTAGATGGGCTTGCAGTGCTGGCACTAGGCTGAGTGAGGGGGAGGAGGAAACGCAGAGCAGAGAGGTCAGTGGGGACGCACAGTGCCAGGTACACATACTGAGGGATAACGCTTGAAGGAGGCTGCTTCGACCTAGCGATCAGCCGACACAGCCCTCGCCAGCCCCTGCCCTACCATGCTCAGCTCTTCCCAAAGCTCCAGGCAGGCAGTCAACACATGGGAAAGGAAACCCAGGAAGGGCTTTTTGCTGGAAACAGCAAAACTGCAATGAGAACTGGGAGGAGTTCCTCCCCGACTCCCTCCCGGGTCTAAGCCAGGAGCTGCTGTTGGAGCGGGGACCTCGGGGCCCAGCAGCTGTGGCCGATTAAAAGGCAAGAAGGCAGGAAAGAAGAAACCAACCCCCCTGGTCACCACCACCTCCATCCCTGCCTTCTGCTGCTGCTACAGCATCATGCTCACCAAATCAGCGTTTGCTCCATAAACACCAACACCCCGTGCTCAGTGGCCAGGCAGTGCAATCCCGGGCCACTCGGCTAATTTGCTGGAGGGGACACGGATCGCACGCTTCACAGAAAGCGAGACCCATGGGAACTGTGCTCCGGCATGCCCTGTGACAGCAGCATCCCCCAGCTATCCCCAGCCCAGCTCTGCCTGCAAACACCACAACAGCTTCAAAGCGCTTCCTTCGGGTTTTAAAGCAACTATTCCAGCTGCTAGCAAACCTCCCCGCTTTTCTTTTAAAGAAAAGTGTTGGCACGATGTCTGTGAGATGAGGCTTCCTCCAAAGCCTCAGAGCTCTTGGAGTTGGACTGGCCGCCCAGGCACCCATGCCTCTGCGCTCTCCGAGACATGATGCTGCTCAGAGAAGCTGCCACCCGCCCCAAAACAAGCCCTTCTTCCCCTGCCCCCTTCCCCAGTGTGCCTTCTCATCAACAAGGGACCCCGAAATCCGCAATGCCTCCCAACAGCCGCCCTGGCAGCACAACCTTGTGGCATTTCAGCTATGCTTGCTGGCAGTGCCGGCACGCTCCCGACCTCTCGCCATGAAAAAATCTGATGGGAAGTGGGGAGGGGGCCCCGGCTTGGCGGAGAACCCATCGCCCTTTGGTTTCTGATTAACCACACTGTGCCACAGCCCGCTCAGGGTAACGAGCAGCTTGCGAGGGAGAGTAGAAAGAAGCCCTGGTTGACAGAGTCAAGTTCCTTGGCAGTGCAAGCGGTTTTGCTCTCTGGTTTTAACCGCAGTCTCGGTATGAGAATATTCTTTTGGGTTTTGGTTTGTTTGGGTTTTTTTTTTTAATAAATAAACAGGGAAACAGATCATTGGGACAAATAGCACAAATCAAATCAAATGAAAATTATTCTGGTCGAACTTGCGATGTCATCTAAGTAGCCATAGCATTTTGCACAGAAAGCCAGACTGGAGCCTTTGAAGGAAACCCCGGGAGTCAGAGAGCAAGAGCAAGGGGAGCAAGTCGTTACCAGGTATGCTATGCACTACTTACCTTCGAAAGTCAAATAAAACTTTCCTCTGTCAAACCAAACGAGGGAAGGCTGTTCATTCTCTGTATGGCCAGGAGTTGAAGCGGGATGGGAAAGGTTAAGGAGAGGGAGAGAGAAGGACACAGTGTGAGTCACAGAGCAGGTCATTTATCTCGCTACGGGGAGGGGGCGAGGCGCTGCAAGCCGTTCACGTGCAAGGAAAGGGGAGGCTTTTAAAATCTGGTTTTGGCTTAGGAAACAGAAAGCAGAAAGCAAAGCTATGGAAGCCCAGATGGAAGAGTATTTTTGCCCACTTGGTAAGGATTTTTTTGGAGGGGTTCTCTTTTTTTTTTCTAGAGTAGAAGAGGCTTCTTGGCTCATGCACTCCATTAGCATATTTTAACTGCGCTGATTTTGGCAAACACGCCTTATCCTCTTCAATTCCAGCGATGTCTCTGCGGTGCTACAACAGCAGCAGCGAGCGTTTCCCCAGTGGGATGCTGCAACCGCATGCCGCACCCGTGTGCAAAATAAGTGACAGTGAAATGTAGGTATTTTCTGTTGCATGTCAGGACATAAAACTTGCAGATAAACAGACACACGCACAGAGAGCAAGGAGATGCCTAACTGGAATTTTTCCTTTCCCATTACAATCACCAGCTGCCTACACTCACACTGCCTCAAAAGCCACGTTAGACACCAGGTACTGTTGAAATAACTAGGTGTAGAGTGAAAAAAACCAGCTTTTCAAGCTGTTAAATTAACCCTTCTGAATTCAGGAGGTGATAGTCTTTCACCTCGCAGTCCTTTTTGTCACTGAGAAACTGTCATGCAAGGTGCTGCGAGCGGTGGGTGCCGGGGCTCGGGCACTTGGGGTGCCCGCAGCCGCCCGCTCCAAAGCCAGATGTCTCAAAAGCTCCCTGCTAGTACAGTACCTGCAGGCGTTTCACAGCGCCTTTCAAACGCGGGCAGTTTGTCAATAAAAGCATCATCTTCTGATAACATAAGCAGAAGAAACGCAAAAGAAAGGAAAAAAAAAAGAATGAAGAAACAAATCCCAAATGAAATCAAGCAGCGCACTGTATCAACGAAAAAAGACAGAGAAGGATTTTAACAAGAAAAATAACGGAAGGGGCGCTGACGCAGAAATAACAGCTTCTTTCTTTGCAATAAATTATTCAGACTGCACATGCAACCACAATGAAAGCAAACCAGTACAGCACGGAGGACAAATAAATGAAATAACTCTTCCACATACTCTTGGACAAACTCCATCGGACTCTGCCACAGGAAACAAGGAGAGCGTGGTGGAGACGGACCTGGCGGCAAGCCGAGGGCTGTGGGCAGCCCCAGCCAGGTTGGAGTGTCCCGGCCCCATGCCAGTCCCACAGGACCCCCAGCGGTCCCCGACTCGCTGCCGTGCACACAGACCTGCCTGTCCCTGCCCACGCAGCCCTGTTCCCGGCCCCTCCTCTGCCCTGTACCTTATCTTTTTCTCTTTCTGCATGACAAACCCAGGAATTAGAAGCGCTGTCTCCTCCGCTATGGCTTTGCAGCCCGGTGCAGCAAAGTGAGTGCTGCATGGATGCTAGCCCAGTGCCAGTGCCCACCCTCACCCCGGCCACCTTGATGGGGACAACGGGGAGATGCTTGGGCTTTACCAGAGTGGCTCCCAAACCCCGTCTGCCCCTGCCTGCCCCCCCCGTCCGGCTTTTCCCAGGCCAAATCCTGCCAACACGGCACCCGACACTTGGTTTGCATGGAGCTGGAAGTGCAAAACCTGCAATCTGGGGGTGCTCCTTCTGGCTGCCCTGTTCAGCATCCCCCCTGCTGAGGGATGACCTGAGAGCCCTGATTTTGGCTCTCTTTCAAAGAAACCCCCACGGAGGGGGTGGGAGCCGCTGGGGTCAGTGGGCACAGCTTCTCTCCCCCCTGCAGCCACGTAAGCCTCTGCTGCTCAGGGTGGATAGGTCATTAAAAACATCAAGCAGCAATTTTTGTTCACAAAAATATGTGTTAGAGAGAAAAAAAAAAACTTAAAATGAGAGCCTAAGAGACCCATCACTTGCTCAGCCTACAGGACCAGCACGCAGCCCCCATTTCATAGCCACTTCTCCCGGCCTCCTGAAGCCCCCACAACCATCCCTGTGCTCAGCTTGACTGCTTCCCTCCACCAAAATCATGTTTACCACCATGGGACCCAGCGCCCCATGGCCACCGTGCCCACAGGCACTGGCTGAGGCCACCGCCAGCCCCACTGACGGCAGTCCACTGCCAAAGCTGCAGGACAGCGGGCACAGACAGGACCGACAGCTGACACACCAGGGATGCTCGGGGCTGGCTGGCCCCTTGCTTGAGATGCATTTGTTTTCCAGCAGCATGCTCTGACGGTGACCAACAGCTGGCAAACAGGCACACAAGCATCTACGACACCTCAAGAAGGAAGCAAACAACAGGATGGAGACGCAGGTTGGAGACTCCAGCAAACCTACGGGGAGGGCTTGGGTGGTCGCACACGGCCACCAGCACCACGGGGAGAGCATGCCCCGCAAGGCTCGGGCCATCCCATTGTCTTCCAGCCATCAAAGACGGTTTTGGGTGGCAATGCTGCTGCTCCCCATGGCTCGTAAGGTGACAGCCAGAGGGAAACGCTGCAGCCAGGACGGTGGCTGAGCACACACGAACACCAGCCAGGTTTGGCTTTTCAGAGGATTAGGGTTTAGCTCCCTCCGCAGAGCCCATCTCCCAGCCTATGCCAGCCATGGCCTGCAAAGCTCCTTCCCCGCCACACAAACCAGGCGTGCTCATCACAAAAAACATGGAAAGAAAAGAAAAAAGGAGGAATGTTCCTGGTAGAAGATGGAGCTGCGGGAAGCAAGGGGAGGTGGGGCTAGCAGCCGGGTGGGACGGCAGGGATGGTGGAGGAAGGAGCACCGGCAGTGGGGACAGAGGGGACGGAGGAGGGAGGTATAGGGTGGCTGGGGGGACGGACGGGGACACAGGGACGGACACCCAGTGCATGGAGCCTGGGAGCTGCCAGCCAGACTTTATTTGCATTTCTCGTCTCGGGCCCCAGGGGGCACCTGGGGGGTTTTGGCAAAACACACGTTTTTCAGGACATTCCTCCAAAAGAAAACTACAGCACTTTGTTCTGGTCTAGGACGTGCCAAGCTAATGGTTTGGGAGAGCCTTTTCCAAGACCCCATTTCCCGCTACCACTTTAAGGGGAAGTATGAATTTAAGACATTCAAAGAGATTTAATATTAGTTGTCTCTTGGATCCCAAGGTCTGGCTTCCAGCCCCCCTCCCCCCAGGTTACAAACATCCCCCGCAAAAAAAGCTTATTTTGATCAAATTTACAGACCATAATCACATTTTATATTATATTTCACTTAGCGATAACCTCTACCTTCACCAAACGTTCATTTTGCACAACATTTGGAGCTGCCACAAAGAAAGCTTCCCTAGCAGCATCACGTTCATGGTCCATTACACCCCCCGCAAATCCCTCTTTGCATTTAAAAACCTGATGAAAATTAATGAATGTGAAACTGGAGAACAATCTAGCAAATGAAAAGGTTTCAGGAATCTTTTAAGGACGTTCAGAGGTAGGAAAGGTGAAAGAACAGCAGTGCTGTATGTTTTTACCAACGGTGGGAGTGGTGGCTGCGCTCAGGGAATTGGTGGAAGATATGGAAGAAGTACTTTCAGCACGGGCTAAAGGTGCTATCGGAGGAGGACTGGATGAGTGAATAGGAGGGCTAAAAGGCCTGGACTGTAGAAAAACATAAAATAACAAAAGGTTAAAGAAAATATGCACAGTGACATTTGCATCAAACAAACAGAAGCTTTTGCCTGAAGCCGTAACCCTCTGTACCTCCAGGCCAGCCAGCTCCACTGGTGTCCCAGGGCAGCCCCACTGGGTTAGTGCAAAATTGAACAACTTTAGTTCTTTTAGTGCCAATAGCATTTTAGTCTGGACCTAGAAAAATGGCAGATGATTCCCACCATCTTGTGGGTATTGGTTGTTGAAGTCCCCATCTGCACCAAGGATGGAAGCCCATGGGATAGATTTAATGCACCCGGTATCGGGAAGGGAGCGGTGCCCAGCACGTGCCAGCTCACTTGAGAGCAGCTCATTGAGTCCTTACAGATCCTTTGGGGATAATTTTATATCCATAACATCAATCCAAAAATTTTCTACAACTTACCTGAAGCAGCTCGGGGTGTCAGGGCAGAATCCAGCAGCCCAGCCAGCGCGGTACGGTGGCGGGGAGCCCCACCAAAGATTGCCGGGCACCCCCCCCGCCAGCCAGACACCCTTCCCAGGACTGCCAGACCCACACTGCTTTACCCTCAGCCTTTACCGTAACTGCAAACCACCACTTGCCCGTGGTTGGCATCTCCGGGCTGCACCGGCGGGCAGAGCAGAAGGTGTTCACAGCCATTTTCCCAGGTGTAATTTGTCTTGGTAAACAAATTATAGAAAACTCCAAACAGCCCAGGCAGCACCCACTGGTCACTTGCTCTTAATGACTTGCTCTGCTCTGTTAATCTGTCTCACTGGCCTGCAAATGCAGACCCACTACCCCCCAGTACCTGCATCCCCCGTGCACGCCACACTCCCGCTCACAGCTGTGAACGTACCACGTCGGCAACGGCGGGCTTGCCGGGGGGCAGCTTGGGCCGGGAGGGGGGCCGGGGCGGCGGCGGCGGAGGGGTGCTGCAGGCGGCCAGCGGCGTGCCAGGGCGAGCTGGGGACGAGGAACCTGCAACAAATGGGAGCCATGAGTGCGCCGCAGGCTGGCCCCCACAGATATCCTCCCAGGCCCCTGTGCCCACCCATGCCCCATCTCAAAGCAAAGGCTTCTCCCCAAGGAGCTGGCATGGGTGCCCACGCACACCCTGCACAAGCTCCCCTCGTCAGCTGCTCCACACCAGCAGCTTTACACGGGAGAAGAGCTTTTCAGGATTCCTGATGCTGATGCATTTCTTGTAGGGGCTGCCCATCTGCACCGGGTACCCGACCCCCTCAGCCAGGACCACTGGGCAAAATTATCAGATGAGTCTTATGGCTTTACCTGAAAACTAGCCACATGGGCAGGAGAAAAATGATGTGCCGAGAATGAGTTTAACCCCTGCAGCAGCTGGTATTGATGCCACAGCTCCTGGGGCTCCACCAGCTCCTGGGGTGGCACAGCCAGCAAGCAGGGTTGGTCCCCCACCAGAGGAATGAGGGAGTCCCGGTGAGAGGGGCAAAGCTTTGTCCAAGTGAAGAAGAGGAAAGGTGAAAGAGCAAGGTTATCAGATTTGCTGGGAGTGCAAAGCATTTCCCAGCCCTCCGGAAGAGTTTCAGAGAACAAGAGGGTGCTGTTGTCAGGGCTTATATGGTCCCCAGGGGCTGCTGCCTTGCTGTGAAGGGGGACTTTTTGCAATCAAATTGAAATTTTAACATATACTTAAGAGGATACTCAGCAGACTATTTTTTTCCATGTACAGAAATTCCTTTCAGGGTAAGTTCAGCAATAACTGGTGCTGTACAGAGCAGTCAGAGATTGCACCAAGACAGGAGGGGTGGCAGGAGTGGGAGGAGATGCAGACCCCATTTTGCAGGATGGCTGAGCTGGCATTTGCTACCAGCCTCCGTGGAGCACAGCAGTGCGTTGCGATCTGCAGAGCAGCATGTTTTGCTCACAGCGACAATAAGGCTGTGTCTTTAGCTTTATTTTTCCCACTTACAAGAGAATCGGTTCACTAAGTTTTTTGGGTGACGGCTCAGATTAAGGAAATATCAAAGCTAACGCTATAGAAATGAGACTGACAGGTAAATGACAGAAGGCTAGGATGAGAAACGGGCTTGTTTAAAGAGAATAAATCCTGGCCATTCATTTGCGCAACTCCGAAATCCAAGCCATTTTTATTTAGAAGCCTAATTTGTGAACTAAAGTTTGAATTTTTCCTTCCTTATCCCAATAAAAACCTGACAAAATAGGAATTATTCAGAGAAAGTAACTTAGCAGCAATGAATGAGTGCCACAAGGCAGAGACTTTGAGGATGCATTTTGCCCCAGCTCAGGAGTGGCCACCAGCTAGCCAAAGCCCTGCCAGACATCAGCTTTCATCCAAGGAGGTTTATTCTTCAAGTATTTAAGGTCCCTGGGAGACTGACATACCTCTAGATATTTTCTGCAACAAGAAACTGTGGCATGAAATCAGAAGCCTGCTGGGACGCCAGTCCCCAGCCCTACCTTGGTGACACCCATAAGCCTGGGCTCCCATGGGATACAAAGGCAGGAAGGCATCCTGGGATGGCTCTGTTCTGAGGTATCCAAAAGCCGGACACCCCTAGGGCCAGATACAGCAACAGAGGCCTTGGAAAGGCAGAGAGGACAGGAGCAGGAAGGGTGCTGGATCCACACCACGCACCCAGACCGGCTGCTGCAGGATGCAGCTTTCTGAAGATGTGCATGATTTTTGTGTGCGTATTTCAACGCTCTGCATTTTTACAGCTCGCTGTCCCACACTGGGCTGGCTAAGGCTGAGGAGTCAGCAGGCTGCAAAGTACACTGAACTGAGACAGGACGTAACTTCTGGGGAAGAGACGTGGGTCTTCCCAAACAGGCAGTGCTTCCTCGCTGAGTGGGTTTTCTCCATCCATCCCCACATGTGGAGCCACCAGCATGTCCCCATCCTGCAGATCTCCGCTCACGCAAGGCAGTTGCTCAGTTGGCATCGGGGTGGAGAGCAGCGTAGGAAGAAGCTTGCTGTTTCCTGCTGCCGACCTCCCAGAGAATTCCCAGCTCCAACCAGTGCCACCGGCAGCTGGATGCTGCAGCCCTCATATGGACCCTCACCCACCCACCCCGCAGCTGCCTTGCCAAACCGGCACAGAAAAGCCACCACCACTAAAGCAAAGCCACGCTCACAGCAACAGCCACGCTTGGGGGGACACCCCCAGCAGCCCCACACACACTCCCAGAGGTGGCAAACCCCCAAAGATGGCACGGCTTTCAAGCTCAGATGAGGCTGGTGACAGCAGTTGGGCCCAGGGCTGGAGAGCTGCGCACCCAACACACCCAACATCTCCCGCCACTGCCTGCATGGGTGGAGGTGTCTGCAAGGCTCTGCGGGGTAATGCTTTCAAAAATAATTTCTTGTGGATACAGGACAGCAGCACGATGGCTGGTGGGGATGGGGATTTGCACATCATGGCTGCACCAGTACAGTAAGTGCCCTGGGGTCAGCCTCTAAAGTAACAGGATCAGGTTGCACCTTCTCAAGCACTGTGGAAGAGCTTGTGTAAGCTGACCTCTGATGAGCTCGTGTGCCCTAATGGGCAGGCAGACATTCATAACTAAACAGGTGAAGCCAGGCAGCCAGCCCATGCCAGACACACCTATCAGGTTCTGCCCTTGTGAGAGGTTCACCCTTGAAGCCATTTCTCCAGATGCAGCTAGGCATCCACGCTCTCACAGCCGAGAGGGACCAAGCACCGTTCAGACCTGTGCCATCTCTGAGCTGCGAGTTATTTGGTCTTGGCAGCCCTGGGGTGATGGTATGCAGATTTAAATTCCCCTAGTTCTGAGGCTTGCTCAGATTATTTGTCTGAAATATTTCCACCTATATTCACTCTGAAGCCTACTGAGGACGGAGCTGCAGCAATGGCAATCCTATGCCAAATTTTGTGTTGGGGGTTATGTGCGTAGCAGAGGTAGGAAGGGCAGCTCACAAGAGCTTTGGGGAAAGGCTGTCAGACCCATCTGACCATCAGACACGCAGCAAGGAGCAGGGGAGAGGACACAGGAGGCTGAGGGCAGACGCTGGACGTGGAAGCACAAGATGGCCAGGTGGGAGCATGGGCGCCGGGCACAGGCACAACCAGGCGGGAGGGGATGGCAGATGCGGTCACGGCCACACCAAAGCACACCCAAGGCCGCGGGACATACCGCTGGTGCTTCCCGTGCCGCTGCTGGTGCCCGGTCCAGGTGAGGAGACCACCGTCCTGTAGGTGGGTGGCGGAGGGGGAGGTGGGGTCGCTCTTTGTCCCAGCCCAAAATCTTTGGGAGAGGCAGCCGGCTCCAAGTTATCATCCTTAAGGTGGGGCTGCTCAGAAACCTTCTTGTGAACCTCTTCCAGGTGGAGCGGCGAGGGGATCGGGCGGGAGGGCTCGGCCGCTGGAGCATCGGCCGGGCTGCCCACTGCCGCTGGTGGGGACCCTGCTTTTTCCTGGGGCGTCAACTCCGGAGTCACGTTTTCCGGGGACTGATCAGAAAAATTGACCCACTTGTCTTCTGTGTTAACAGCAGCAGACTTGGGGGATAGCACAGGGCCAAAAATGCTGTCCAAGTCATTGATGGATGGAAGTTTGTCACTTTTGAGCTCTGCTGCTGTCTGGTCCCCTCCTGTGGTCAAAGTAGTTTAGCATTAACCGAGAGCACTGCAGTCATGCTATTCTCTACAGGGCTCTACGTCAGCTGCTTTCTAGAGGAGATGCTTTAAAAGCATGTTTTCTTATAAGCTGCCGAGGAATATAATTCATGTGCAAGCAAGTTTCTACGTCAGGTTATGTGCAACATATAATGAACCACACTGGATTGAAATACATACACTGTATGAGAGAGAGCATGCACCACAAGCCAAGCCCACCTCCTTCTCCATCACTTCATACACAACAGTCCCATGTCCTCCTAAAATTTACCGCTGGCTCTCAGCCTTTGTTATGTATCATCTAGATAACATCATTATGTCATTATCATCACTCTGAATTATCAGCAGATATTAAACTTATGCAGAGTTCTCTTGCACACTCCACTATATATATATATATTTATAAACACACACATATAAATATATATATTTAAACATGCTAGCTTGACACTCTCAAGAACTGGTGCTGGGCATGCAGTACAGGAAAGCAGACAGGGTGTATGTATTTCAGTTGCAAGTAGCAGCAGACAAGGGTATTTTAGGGCTCTGCTCACTAACTGAGCTACCACACATCAATGTTCATATCCGACTTCATAGCCAACACGGAGACAGGATTCATCAGCACAATGTTACACATCCAGAGGAGGGATGTCCTCCATCCTTCCTTTCCTATCCTGTTTTCTTGCATTTCTCTTCCCTGAGGGCTGGAGCCTGGGGAGCTGGCACCTCTCTAACATCAGGAAGGCTGCTCAGTACCCAATGACTCCGTTTTGCACAGACTCAATGAAGGGATGAGGTGAGGACCAGGGCAGCAGGTGGCCGCAGCACCAGGGTAGCACAGGAGCCCATGGCCCCTGCTACAGCCACGTGCATATTGCTAAAACTACCGTGCCCTCTGGGGTCCTCGTGTCAGCATCCCACCCCTGTTCCTGCTTTTGGGGGAGCCATCTGTGGTTCTACATTTAGAGACTAAAATATAGTTTTGCTGAAACAGAAAAAAATAGACCTCTGCCACTTGCTTTACTTGGACAGGCTGAAGCGTGCAGCAAGCCAGACCCCAGCAAATAAACCGCCACGCATGGCTGGGCATTGCATTTGCTCGTGTTGATGAATCTACGTATGTAGGTAGACACTCTGCCAGTCTGGCTGCTTAGATAAATAGAAAAATCAAGATATAGGAGCATGAATGAAATATTGATGGATAGAGCAGTAAGCTCAGAGCAGGGGATTTCTTCATGGCAATATTAATAATGCCCCGAGGTGCTCTGTATGCGTGTGTCCATACAGTGTCCCTGTCCAGAGACCAGGGACTGCCTGCCCTTCTTCAAAACCTGCAGCTCCAGCAGACAGCACCCTGCCAGCAACATGAATTATATGCTTATAAGCACTTTATGTCCTCTGGCTACATTCAACAACATCTTTCAATCCCTTCCTTCAGGCTGTCCTTCACTCCAGGTACCATTTCATTCTCCTTCCCCTACCCTTCCGCATCTCCAGCTGCTGGCCCTGGACTGCCTGACCAGGGGGGCTTTTCCCACCTTCCCTGACAGCGGTAGGAGTTTGGGAGGGTAGGGAGGGCAGGACCAGCCCGTCTGACACTGGCAGGTGCCACATGCCCTGTTATTTCTTAAGCACAGACTGCAGTGCCACTCCAGGCAGTAACAGTGCTCTAGTTATTCACAATTTTGAGCAGGACTTTAAGGTTAGTGTTGCATTTCATTTCTAAAAGTGACCGGTATCAAAGGCGGGGGGAGAAGAGAGCATTAATTTCACGAGGGCAACACTGGCTCTGGAGTCAAAGGCATCTTTGCACCACTTCTAAAGCATCACCATGAATGCAAGGGAAAGAGGATGCATGAGGGCCAAATCCGTCTCTGAAACACAGCCCCAGGGACCCGACCTCTCAGCACAGCCCCCATGGGCTCTGGATCAGTCTACTAGGGCTGTGCAATGGCACGCGCGAGGAGATGTGGCACCGAGCTTTTACCTATTCCCACCGTCAGAGGAGACCCAGTGCGCGGTGGCGTGGCTGGGATGTTTTTCGGTGGGAGCGGTGGAGGCGCTGCAAAACAGAGCAGAGAGAGGGAAAAATTCAGTGGCAGTGTGTTTGGGAATGTGCACAGCTTTGCTGGGAATGGGGGATCCAACAGCATGCTGCTGAGGTGCAAATCAGGCAGCAGCACCAGCCCTGGGATGATTGCTGGGCAAGCAGGAGCATCCCTGCAGCCTGGGAGTTTACAGGGTTTCACTGAGCAACAAGCAATTGCTGGTGGCCTTTTTTGTTTGGGTTTTTTTTTTTTTAATTTTTAAATCTTAGATTGTACTCATGTTTTAAAACCTGAATTAACATTTTAATTAAAACTTGTAGCCTCTGAGGCACTTATCTGCCTCCGCGTTTCTCATGTGCCCATCCCGCATGGATCTGGGAAGCACATATGGGAGGAGGAACGCCGTGGCCAATTAACCCAGCACTGCTTTACAGGGGCATTTTTGCAAAGCAGGTGTAAATAGCATCCAAGTTCAAACCTCCTGGAGGAGCAGCCCAGGCTGCAGCTCGGCACCATTAAGCAACCATTTCAATCACAAGTGTCACAATCCCCTTGCAAGCTTGTGACGTGGCCAGAGGTTGCCTTGACCTTGGCACATTGGCACCAGCCAGCCGGCAGCACCAGGGCTGGTGGGTCAGTTTGGCTTGAAATAGGTTGTGCTCATGGCTAGTGAGGGGAAAAAAGAAAAGGGGAATAAGGAAAGAACGACTTTGCAGCTAGGGAGGAGGAAAAGCTGTGGTTCCCCTGGCTGCCCCAGGCAATGGGGAAAGCTGCAATGAAAACCGGGGATCTGGGGCTATGTTGCCCTTCCTTACGTTAGCCCAGAGAAACTGGTGCTTCCGACCTTTTGAGCCAAATAACTGCATCATTAACACAAATGATCAGGTACTCCTTGCCTCCGAGGGCAGGGCGGGTTTAACCGCTGGCTCCATGCAGGCCATTTGCCCTGGCCAGAGATGTTTCTCCTTGCACATCGAGCACATGCCGACAGAAGCACGTTTCCCCGGGGAGGACGTGCGTCATCTCTCCCACCCTGGGTACCATCCATCCCATCCCTTATCAAACCCCCGTCTTTCCTCCACCCTAATGCCCTGCAGCTAGAGTCAAGCCAGGGGAAGAAAAACCCCTCTAACTTGCTACGGCATTAAAATGTTACAGAATTGCACAGTACGGGAGTCCAGATGAGAAAAAGTAAAAGATTTGATTTCTGTATATATTCATTTATTTTCGGTTGATAACCTGCACAGTCACTTACTTCCAGTTGGAAAAGGTCTCGGTAGCTTTGGGGACTCTACACTTGCATTGATGGGCTGGACTGAACCCCATATCTCAGGCTGATCTAGAGTAGCTGAAAAATCAAAAATAAACACACATGCAAGGACATCGATAAAACTATTTTCGTACAAATACCAAAACACACAGATGAGATGCATTCATCTGAGGCTTGTAAAGAGAAGAAACTAAATAGTGACAGAAACCTCTCATTAATTAAAGACAGGGGTTTTTCTGTAATGTTAGATAATTACAAGCTTGTCTGATTTTTAAACAGGTCATGCAATTAGTTTGACACTCATGATGCTTGACAAACAAAACAATGCCATTTACGTATTTGGAGGCTTATTACATTAAGTGAAACATTGCATTAATTGCAGAAATTGTCTGGAATTTTAGGATACACAGAAAAAACCCAGCTATTAAAATGAAAAGATGCAATTATATTCACACAGATTGTAGGGGAAAAAAATCCTCTTCTATATCTCATTTAAACTTTTTGCACTATTTTTCTTAGCTTACATGTCAAGAACTGCATGCAAATATAGTTGTGATTAAAAGAATTAATCGGAGTCATTAATTACAAGACATAACTAGGCTACAAGTGGCAGCAGCCATTTCATGATAGCCGAGCAGAGCTGGCCATCTCCGGGAACAAACCGCTCCAGCGGGTGAATGGGGTTTTTCTTTAGGGAGAACAAGCCTTGCAAGATCACTGCACTTCAGGAAAGCTTGGGGGGGGGGGGGGGGAAGGCTTGGGGGGGAACAAAGTGTCCCTATACTCCTGTCCAAGGGAATGCTGTTTCTGGGAAAAGATGACATGACTGAGATGACATCTTCATGGGCACGAGGAGCTGTAAAGCACTGCCAGACAGCTCCGTTCATATCTTCCTTCAATTAAATTAGCATGATGTCAAAATGCTGCTGCAGTGTCAGAAGCTAATGGCCGGCACTGTTAAACACACACTACTTTGAGGTACATCAGCGGAGCCTGCTAAACAGGCAAAACCGGAGATTCATTTGAAAGTCAATATTTTTAATATTCACTAGTTGCTCTCTTTCAGGATCTGTCCCAAGACCACATCATTAACTAATTGACTTAAACTCTTGCTCTGTTTCCATATAACCTGTATAAACCCCAACCCCACACTGCTGTAATACAACTACCGCCCTTTGTGTTCTGCTTTAATTGGGTTTTTTCCTCTCATTTAAGAGGAGGGTTGTGTGGTTGATCACCAAGGCTACCCTGCTTGCTGGCAGAGCTGGGTGCCACGAGCCGTCCCCAGGCACGGCACGGACAGGGTCACTGCCAGAAGATGCTACCTGTGTCCCCTGACCCACCGTCTAGCTTCTGCTCCTCGAACGCCGACTCCAGCGGGGGCCCGAAGAGCGGTGCCAGCGCGGCAGGGTCCTCCCCGGCTTTCTTGCTGCGGGACGAGACAAGCACAGAGGAACCATGAGGTTCAGGTTTGTACTCAGACCTGGTGTTTGAGTGCAAATATGTATATTTTCAGGGAGTGTTTATGTTCTAGACTACAGGCACCTGGCAAAACACAGGGTTTCAGGCAGAGAAAAAGGAAAGGAGAGCAGTAGCACTGCCCATAGCACTACAGTGCAAACCCTGTAGTGCCCAAGCCGTCACTGAGGCACTGGGATTGCTTCGGGATTAGTCAGAGCTACTCCAGACTGCATGGAAAAGGAAAAAAAGTCAAGGTCTGGACCACGCTCAGGTCCAATGCACCTTGAATAAAACCCTGCAGCTGCACAGGACATGCTCCTGGTGAGATTTGGCTTCACTCCATACCAACTAGTCTGTTTGCTTTCCTAAATAAATATATACCCACAGCCCACACTTGCTGGCTCTCCCTATCAATCAGGCTGGAAGTGGCTTCCAGCAGTGGATGTCCTTGCTGCTCTTGTGGGAGAGCAAGTATGGATGCTGTGCATCTGAAACGAGGGGTGCCATTGCCATCAGCGCCTCAATTCTGCATGTTTTTGTTTGGCCATGCTCTGGGGGGATCCACCGTCACTGCCTGGGCACCTCTGCTCCTTTCTCATTTACTCACACAGCATCTGAGCAAAGAGCCTGTGGACTCAAAGCTCCCCGTGCCTCTCGCATCCAGTGGCACGGGGAATTTACTCAGCTTATTTAAACACTCAACACAAACGTTTGGCTGTCTCATGAGCCTAAAAAGTTATAAAAGTGATGTTTCTGCAGTGGTGTCTTTCATAAGCCAAGTTCAGGTAGCTCAGCTAGGTGATGGTAATATTTGTGTGGCAGTAAATACCCCCTGAACTTGCTGTGTTATTCTGGGCTTGACCTATCCAGGTATACATGAAAAAAGATCAAAATCTGGAGATGAAAACAGATGCTTCCCATTGAGCAATGGTGTAAATGTGCAATTGCTCATCAAAATGTTTAAAAACCACATCAGGATGATGTGCCCGAACGTAGCTGTGTTGGATAATTATACCAATGGACTCCATACTGACCTGGCGGAGTCCAGCGTCGGCGTGGAACGCCGGGGCCGTGCAATCTCCTCACCTGCGGCACAGGATGGACAGCGCCAGGGTTAGAGCCATTCCCCCGCCCGCCCCCTGAGCATCACCCCCAGCACACCCGGAGGCTGTGCTGGCAGGAGGGCTCACACCAGGCATGCCACTGGCACAGCACATGTCCCGTCCCACACCAGCTACGGAGATGCTGGCACTAACAGCTCTGTTTTATTAATTCAGATTTTACTTCTGTAGAGAGCTAGATGAAGGAGCTGCACTGTTTCTATAGAGTACCCCAAGGATGTCCCATATGACCTTCTTTAATGAAGATATTTGGGTGCCATCATTTCTGCCAGGACCACTTTAAAGCAAACATTTTTTTTTCCCCTCCCCAAAATACCACCACCACACTGTCATAACCACTGTTCTTGAAGGCTGCAGAACATACTTACTGGATAAATTCCTTTTAATCGTCCCCTAGAATTAGAAATACACGAGGTAAGCAGAATGCACAGGGACACAGGTGCATAGCAATTGTCACCCAAGGAGGGACACAGCAGGAGCAAAGCAGCCCAGCAGATGTGGCAGGAATTGCCTATCTAGGGTGATATTTACTGTATGCGGCTGAACTATGCCAAGCTGCACATGTGCGTTGTGAAATCCCGTTTGCTCCCAGCCTACAGGGAGCAGAAAAACCCTACCGAGAGGATTTTGAGCCACATAAAGCCATCACCTGGCAGCGCTGCCTTTGCAGTCGTCCTGACTGCGAGTGGCTTACAGGAGTCACTGGCACCCTCACCCCATCAGAAGTGGCATAGACCCAAAATCCTCACGTTTGACAGGCTGCAAATCGATCTAAGACAGATAACTTATTTTCAGCAATCCAAATCCTTGCTCTCAGCACACAACACACACGTGCCTGCATGCAGCAAAAGCCAAACCCCCCTAGACCACAGGAGCTGGGGCTGCACAGCAGAGAGGGAAGCAGGACCCTCACCAGAGGGGGACGGGCAGCGGGGGTACCCCGGGACTGCGAGTGCTGCAGCTCTGCCTGTGCCAAGGGCAGGGTCTCCAGTGGGTTTGCAAGGATGCAGGTCAAGCCGTGGAGGATGCCTATCATCAGGGACTCCTTTGCATTGGCCGGGGGGACAAGATCGCACCATCACCTGGGGGTGGCTAACAGCATTGGTACCCCGCTCCCCTTCCCCTGCACTCACCACGTAACCCCAGTACAGACTCAGACCCCACCAGCACCCCCGTTCCCAGAGTGGCAGAGGCAGAAGCAGCGAGCGTGGGTGCTTACCGGGCTGCGCCGCTGTGGTCAGCGAGAAGGAAGAGAGAAGAGACACCTGGTCAGAGAGCGACAGGTCAGCACCCCAAGTCCCCCAGTACCCATCACACCCCTCCATCCTGGTTTCACAGGCCACAGCAGTGCAGTGCTGGGTGGGTTTCCTCCTCCACGCAGCCCCCCACCCCAGCACCCGCTGCTGGGAGTGCAACACCTTGCTCCCACGGGCTGGTGGTCACCCTGGCCACGGGGCACGAGGCGGGTAGAGAGCAGCATCCGGAAGAGACCCCAGAGGGAACCCAAACCCAGTGGAACAGGTAAATTTCCGCATTTTGGGCTCAGAACAGCTTGAAGCCGAGTCCTCTCAGGGAAGCCATCACCATTGCATACAGTGGCATCAGAGGTCATCAACCACTGATGGGTTTTTCTGTTTTCTCATACCTTTTCATGTGCAGTGACATATGTCAGATAAAACTGTGCCCTTATACATCTTGTCCAAAACCACCAGCTTTTTCACCCAAACTATACCCCCAGACTATGTACATTCAAAGCAAAGACAGCCTAGCTCTATTTTAAAATGCTCTAAATTAAATCAAGGGAGAAGCAAAATAGTAAACATCATGCCTTCCAGAATGGGAGGATTTGTTATTTGCGTTTTACATTTCAGCTCTAGAGACATGCAAAACAGGGACCGTGCAAACAAGAGAACAGAAGACTATGTTAAAAAATTATGAGAGATAAAAAACTGTATTTCTTACCGGACTTTTCCTCTAAAAGAATGCAGAAAAATAAAAAAAGAAAATGAGAATATAAGATATTTTCTATAAAGGGATAATACAGAAACAAAAGATTTGTATTACGACCAGAAGCATCAGGTGTATAACCATTAAACATACAGCAAAGCAGAGTCGTGTGTGCATCCAGCCAGGCTGTCATTCATTCAGACAGAAGACTGGAGTGAGAGAGAGTATATAGAAATAAAAACCTGCATCTGAGCCATCTTATGGAAAGGATTCACATGCTTTGTCGTTAGTGGGCCCTGCTAGATATAGACAAAAGCCATTTCCCAACCTGTTTCATTTCTTGGAAAGGCCCATATGAGAGGAAAATCTAAAGCACAATTTTATCCCTAAGTTCTTAAATTTAAGGCTATTACTTATCAGCTTTGCCCAGTGACTATTTTTTCAGACTGCTACAGAGCCCCCGCTCCTGGGGCTGAGTTTCTCATGCTGCAAAGAGCGAGGCGGGCAGGACCTGCCGATAGGAAGGAGCAGGGAAGAGGGTGGGAGGTCTGAAGATGCCAGGCTGTTGCTGGTATGGTACGTGGCACAGGCAGGTTGTACCACCATCTGCCTACTTCTTCTCAAGAAATGAGACCTGAGCTATTGGGCTTCAGACAGGGGATGCAGCTGACACTAGTTCACAACAGTATCTCTAGTTTTTTTTCTTGTCTTCAAATTAAGGCACCATAATTGACACCCCAAAGGGATAGGGAGGACGGTGTCTATGGACACTGCATCTCCCATCCTGCTGCTCTCTTCCAAGAGAGGCTGGTGTACAGGAGGGACAGGGTGCCGGAGCAGGGCTTTGCAGCTGGTTTTGGAGAGGAGACAAGCCCAGGACAAGGTCAGGGACCCAGACAGCAAAGCATGGAACTGCCATGGATGCAAAACTCCTTCAGCCAGCTCCTGCCCGGGGCACTGGTGCTTTCCTGGACAGCGGGGCTGGCGCCACTTGCCAGGACCCAGTGTGCCAAGGAGCACCCAGCCGCTCAGCGGCGGCACCATTCACCTCCCCATCTGTGCCCTTTGGCTCCATACACCAGATTTTGGATCCTGACACAGGGAAGCAGCATGGTTCCTTCTGTCCAGCCTGGCACAGGGCTTTTCCCTGAGCCCTTCAGGTTGAGCGAAGCATGTCTGCACTCTTTTACAGGGAGGCATCAGCTCCAGTCCCGGGCTGTGCTCCACCAGTGGTGGCCAGGGACAGGGATTCCCCCGAAGCAAAGCACAGAGTGTCCCAACCCAATGCCCAAAGAGTAGGCTTCAGACCGCACCACGCTGACACACACAGGTGTGCTCACCAGGGGCTAAATTCTTCCTAACTGATGGCAAAACTCTCCCCAGCAGGAAACACACCACAGAAAAGAGGAGAGACAGAATTATATCTAGCAAAATGCACATTTTGTGGGGTTTTGTTTCCCTAGAAAAGGAGAGGTGCAGAAGAACTGCTGGCCATATCAGCCTAATCCTTGTATGTTGGTGCAAAATTACACAAGTGTTTCATCAGCAAGAATAAATACAATCAAGGAACTTTAGACTGCTAGGACTTGAGTGTAACCGTTTGATAATTTCTTAATAGTTCTTTATTTATTGCTGGAGACAACATTGCTTTATATTTTTTTGGCTAGATTCTCTGAAATCCTTACACCACAGGCTGCAGTACAGAATCAGTAAGTGGCTACTCCCCACCTCAGCCGCAGCTGAGCCAGAGCCGTCAGCTACACCCCGCGATGGGTGAGTGCCCTGCAGTGCCCAGAGCAGCAAACCCCGTGGCAGTGGCCTGCTGCCAGCGAGGGATGCAGAAATAAAAGCCATGAGGGAAGAATACACCAAATATAGACTTGGCCCCTTAAATAAATTCTTAGTGCTTTCCCTATCCCATTTTTAAAATGTTGCACTATTTTCTCTCCTCCCAAAATAATGTTGTCTCCTACGCTATATGCATATACACATGTGTACACCAAACTTCTGGAGCCATTGCTTTGGAAAACCAAAATTAGCTTGGTTTCGCAATAAGAAATTCTGGGGTTTTTCCCCCCCCCCTTGATCAAAATTATCCAGCTATTTGGCAAATAATTGCCAGTCTCCAGCCCCCGCCTCCTTTTTTGCTGAATTTTGATGGAGAGTTTCTGTTGGTGGTGGTTTTGTTGGGTTTTGTTGGGTTTTGTTGTTGTTTCCCCCCCCCTCCTTTTTTTTTTTTTTTTTTTTTTGGTGCTTCCCAAAGCAGCCAACTGCAGTTTCTAACCCTTGAATGCTAACAGCCAGAAACTGCCTGGTCACAGGGCAAAAAGTGTCCAGAAGTACATGTCGTTAAAAGGGACCAAAGATCAGGGGGAAGCAGAGCTGTGCCAGAGGGACTTGGTATTTCCAAGGACAGTGACTTGTCCCAGAAGCTTTCATTAAAATTGGTGACATTGTGTTGGTTTGGAAAGAAGAAATAAAACACAGTAATTTTATTTCCTCTTCGCTTAGAGTTTGAGATTCATTCACACTTCAGATACAGGCTAATTATAAACCATAGAAAGCTTCATCTGAAAAGACACTATAGCCCACACTAAAGCCCACTGAAAGACAAAAATCAAATCTTTTCACGGCTGAACAGATTGGGATGAGACGACAGAAATCTTGACAAGCCTTCGGAAAACCAGAGGGTGATGGTATTTATACCAGGAGGGACTAAAGAGAGACGACCTTTCATTCCAGGGACCCCAGATTCACCCCCGGGGTGAGAAATGTCCCTCTAACATCCCATAGCAGAGGTGTGGAAAACCCACAGATGCTTTCCCTGTCCCGGGAATCAGGGCAAGATACATCTGATTTATGTCCTGAACGATGACCACATTGAAAAATTATGAAAAAGGGGAAAAACAAGTGAATAGTATATTCTGATCTCAGTTGCCCTGTTTTATGAGCAGGAAAGGGAATTTTTAAGACATTTTGAACTGGAAACATCACTACAACACATCAGAGATCTCCTTGCAGTCACATTATTGCCTCTATATAGATGAGACCCTATAAATAAGGACACAAACGCAAACATAGCCATTGGTACCTAAGGAAGAGCCCCCTGCCCACTCACGATGAGCCCTGCAGAGCACCACTGCTTTGGCAACCAGGGGAAGAGACAGAAACACCGAGGACTCACCACAGGGGATGGAGAAAGTGCAATGTTGCCTATCGACGCCTTCAGCTCGTCCACTGTCGCCGCGCTCTTCAAGATGTCTTTAGCCTGCAAAGGCTTGATCTTAATGTTGAACTTCTTGTGCGCCTCCTCTTCCTCTTCAGATTCACTCGAGGAGTAGAAGTGCTTTCCTTTGGTAGGTAGAGCACAGTTAAAGAAGGTTTCCTTCTGCTGTGAGGGCAGAGCCTTGGCATTCAAAGGCTCAAGCTTCCCTGAGGAGTGGGAATTAGGTGTTCTCAAAATGCCTATTCCAAATGCCCTAGGGCAGGAGCAGTGTGCAGGGGCAAATCCTCCTGCCATGCCTGTCACCGCTGTGATGTTTCACTGCTTTATCCACGTGTGGGCAGAGGACTTGGGAACTGGTGCTCACAGCAATAAAGCCAGCCCTGGTTTAGCCCAGCAGCTATTTGAATCGGTGCCTGGGTTTCCTCCCCATCATGACTGCAGTGGCCCATCACCCACAGAAAGCCAGCATTTTTCAGCAGTGGCAGAGGAAGAAATTCTGCTTTTCCACTTACCCTCCTCCAGCTGCGAGGAGGAGGCTTAAAACCTGCTGCTAGCCTGTGAACTTGGCATGTGCATGGGCTCTGGCCATCAACGTCTCCTCGCCCCTTAGCAGGGCATGCTATGGGAGCTGCAAATTGATCTTTGCTCATTTTGCTTTTACTGCCATGCAGATCATTTCTGCCCCGAAACAGCATCAGCTGTGACAAAGCACCGCACGGCCAGCACCTACACACAGCCCCACAGGTGCACCCACCGCAGATGGGATGGGACATCGCAGTCTCCATGGGGCACCCCACTGCAGCACTCCCCATGCTGCTCACACCTCCTCCTCATTTCATAGCAGTGGATCAAAGGCAATTAAAATCACCTTCTGCTATACTGCCTCAGGTAATTCCCTCTGGGAGCCAATTTTAGCTGTGGAGTGACAGCTCAAAAGGAAAACAAAAGGGGGAAATTAATAATAATAATAAATAAATAAAAAATAGTCAGTGGCCTGCCTGTGAACTCCAGCTCATCTTACAGTTTGTAAACTAAGAGGCAAAGCCAAAATAAAGGATATAGCCTGGTTCCTCAGGTCGGATGCTGTATCCCTCCTCATCAAGCTCAGGCGAATTCTGAATAGGGCACAAAAACCCCAAAAGAATTAGGAATGCTAATTCTGTTCCTGGAAAGCTGGAGCAGCTCTTTCCTCCCGCAAGAGGCGATGTCCAGCAAAAGCCTGCACAGCCCCAGCCCACTGGTGGCCCCTGGGGCTGCACAGAGCAAACGGCACCCGTGCTCTGGCACAGCACCCACTGGGGCATTTAGCAGGGGCTGAGCACCCAGTCTCGCTGCAGAACAATTTTTGCAGTGCTCAGTTTTCATAGGTAAGATTTTGCAATGCTCAATTTTTACAGAAAATTTTTTGCAATGCTTGGTTGCAACCCAGGGTTTTCTCTGGGTAACTGCAACACCCTGCAGGCCCGGGCAATGCTATCCTCACCTGCAGGGTGTCGGGCATTGGTGCCACCAGTTTCTGGGCATATTTATGCTATTTAATTAACATGCAGGTATGAAATATGCATCCGGACACAACTAACACCTGGACATCATCCAAAACAGCCACACAGAAAGCCAAAACGGTGGCATGGGAGCACAGCCCAGGTTCCCTGTCAGGACCCACATGGGTGGACGGCAGGGAGGCTCCTTGGGACACTTACGTATCTGTCCCAGTCGATCTCTGCATAAAATCCATTCGGGGCTCCATTCGTTTTCTTCTGCAACACATCAGAAAACAAAATTTCCAAGTTTTAAATTAAGGAAACAAGAACACAGCATACCTTATATGTGTGCATTGACACAGCTAGGATGCCACTGAGTATCGCTGCAGCTGCCTGTGCAGGCAATACAGAGAGCCGCTCTGCACATGCACATCAGTGATACACAACAGCATTTCCCATTTCTGGAAGGTCTTCCATACCAGAGAGTTAAAAGGCTTTTTTTGAACATTCATTAACCGAACATATAATATTTCTTAAGGAAGAGAAATTAAATGGCCATTTCTCCACATGTCGGGGTGTGTTCCAGCCCACAGGGAGAGCTGGCGGCAGTGGGGGCTTCTGATGCCTATCAAGCACCGGTAACACTGCCATATATTGGGAGGTAAACACCTTCCCCAGAACACACTGAAAGAAGGATTCTGTTTCTGTTATTCAGTAGCCAAACCGCCTGCAGAGCAAGACGGGTGTCATTGCTTCACTGTGCGGTGAAGCTGGGTTGCAGCAGTGAGAGGAGTCCGGGCTGATCCAGCTGGGATGCGGCGTTAGTGCACGTCACGACACACCAACAAACACACATACAGGTTATTGCTGCTTTGGACCGAGGGGGGGGTCTGGTTTGGAAGGAGGCTTTGGGCATCCATCACCTGTGGGACCCTTTGCTGGTTGGCTCTCGGCATCCAAAAAATCCCCAAAGCTCCCACTGGCCACCGCAGCCAGAGAGCAGTGCTGCAAGGCCAGCTCAGGACTGAAGTTAGGCTGGGTTCTCTATGTTGGGCACCTAAATTAGATAATCTGGTTCCCTTCAGCTGCCAGAGGTAGCACCCCCCCAACCCCAGCACCCTGCTAAGGTCTAATGCAATACGCCATCCCAGGGTAGCAGCAGCACAGGGGCTGGATCAGGCCACCAGCACCCACGCCCTCCACGTTTCACCTGATGGTCCTCACAATGCTGCCCAAGAATGGAGCAGTCTCATTAGAGGTACAAGGGTGAAAAATCAAACTCTGGATGCAGTTATGTGGGACTTCTGCTTTTCCCCCAGTCCATTTGTATTTAACCCATTTCTATTTAACTCATATACATCCACCTGACTCAACCTAAATGGTATTTTCCTGTATTCTGGATTTCAAAACAAAAATTACTCACTGTTTTTAACAACCCTTTCATAGCTGTAAACCAAGCTCTGTTTTCCTTACCGAATTTTTTTTTCCTCCTTCACGCACACTGTCGGGTTTGCTATTGCAAGGTGGCTCATTGGGATGAGGGCTGGGCGGCTGGAAGGGATTGGGGTTTGGCAGAAAAAGGGTTAAAGTATTGGGTGGTGTTTTGTTTTTTTTTCTTTAAAACACACAAAAATAAGTTACAAGGAATTAGCAAACACACCGCACAGCTTTATAAGAAAAGGAGGGCTCCGCTGTGGCTCCGTTAGGAGTAAGCATAGTTTTTACTGGGGGCAGGTAACGGGGCTCTATTCAGCAGTCAGAGGATTTGCGTCTTGGCTACTCCAGTGGCTGCAAATGTTGTGGTGAGAACATGTTGTAGGAGCAAGATGCCTCCATCCTCCAATTCCCCTGCCTCCAATACATTCAGTGACTTCATTATACCCCCCCAAAAACTGCATTTCTGCATCCTTCAGCTTGCTGGAGCACGGGAGACCCTGTCCTGCCCTGCACCAAGCTTAAACAGCAAGCCACCTGGAAAATCAAGAATAGGAGCCCGATTGAGAGGGCACCCGAGCTCACCCAAGGTCCCTGTGCCCATGCCTGGCAAGAAAAGGCTGCCCACAGCACTTCTGCTGGTGGAGGGAACAGCTCTGGGCTGCTCCTTGCATTTTATTTATTTATTACTGCTGAATAGAGCCTTGGTTAAAGCGCTACCTGAGCTGCAGACTTTTTTTTTTTAATCGCTATTTCTTTACAAGTGGCTTACGAACACAGGGTGAGCCCAAAGCCAAGGATCTTGGGTCAGATATGAAAAAAGTGATCCCTCTAAAGGAGCAATTTGGCACCCCAATTTTTGTATGGCTTTGTGAAAGACACCTCAGCACCACTCTCCTGGCCGAGCCTCACAAGGGTCTCTCATTTTTATTTTAATGTCAGCTTCTAACACCTGAATTTGCTCAAGAAATAACGACCATCACAGTCCCAGTCTGAGCCCAACATACTTATTTGGAAACTTGAAATCAAATGGCTAAAGGAGACATGGTCTGTCTACTACCTAGATCTAGCAGGGGCATTTCTATATAACACCATAAATAAAAGCAGCAATAATTCAAAGACAAGTATCTCCTTATTTTCAGTTTAATATAGAAAATAAAAACAGGTATTGGAAACAGCTGTTCTGGTAATTTTCCCTTAACTCATTGTACAGCAAATCTGACCCAAGCCAATTAGTGGGAGTAGAAACGAAGATGGGGAGCCAGGGGTTTTAGCAGGACACCTGGTCCCTCTGCCCAAGGCCCTCATCAGGTGTTTCTGTACTGTTCTTTACACTAATTTTGTAGAAAACCTGGAATATGTCATTATTTTAAACAGATAGCTTCTTACTGAAATTTATTTTCTACATTAAACAGAAAGGAAGAGACAGTTCACAAAATACTGATGGTGACTGATGGAGGAATTAGCATTTAAGGGGCCGCGGCAGGAGAGGAAAGCGGGACCAGGGTCCGTGCAATACTTACGATGCCGTCCCTGTCTGGTGACCCTCTGCAAAGAGCAGAAAGAAACACAGCCGTGTTAGCTCCCAAACTGCACCATCCCCTGATTAACTCGTGGAAACTGTTTTCTTAACAAATCCACAGCAGCAACGATTTTAATTATGAAATTGTCAGCAAATTTTAATTACCTGCCATGCGCTCCTCGTGAAACCCACACAATGGTCTCAGTACCATTGCTCTCATGTTATCAAATGACAAATTTTATATTTATTAGTAAATAAAGTGCTCCTGCCGATGATCGCACTCTCCCAGCTGAGGAGGTGGGCTGGCTCCTCCTTGCACCCTCCCCACAGCCCTTCCCTCGGTGTGCATCCTCTTGGAGACAATAAAAATTACACATAGAGTAATTTATAGACTTCTCTTCTGCCAGAAGCCCAGTCATTTCTCTTATGAATGGATTTGAAAACTGATGAGACTCCTTAGGGATCCTAATCCCCAACCGCTTATAGGATTTGGACCTCGGTCACAGCAGACGGCATGGCAGGCTCAGCAGCCATATTTAAATGCTGTCTAAGGATGCTAAGTTATTTAGTGAAAAGACAAATATGTTTATGAAAACCAGACGTGCTCCTCCACCTCCCACATGCTCCCGAGTTTTATGCATTGCCAGAGATTTGCCACAAATTAATGTCTGACTCAGGGCATCATCAAAACCCTGCAGGGAGCTGCTGCCCATCCGGCTCTGGTTTAATAGAGGGTAACGCCTTCCATTGAACTTCTCCAATTCATACACATCTGCCTCCCATCTCTCTTATCTTGCATTTAATCTCTTTGCTCAAATATTTCCGAAATTTTTTGGAAGTAGTAAAGATCCCCCCTGCTTCCCCTATGTGCAGGGAATGTCACCTCCTGCTCATCTCCCCAAAGCCCAGCCAGAAATGGTTGCGGAGACCCTCAGTTGGTGGAGGGAAGGGGGTAGCAGGTCCTTCATCACTGCGCTGCATCCCACGCATCCCGTATCTCCCCAGAAGCCAGGCAGCAGCTCTGGAGACCCCACACTGCAGTGCCCTCCGCTGGGTCCTGGGGGTGCAGTGGCCCAGCTGTGGCAGGGGTTGACCAGAGGGTCTGTCTGAACCCACCACCCCTCGCCGCTCCTCCTGGCCCTGTGCTGGCTGCCGACAGGGGATTTGGAGAGCATTCAAAGCCATTCAGGGTGATGACCGTGATGCGACCCCACGACATGCTAATCACTGCTGTTTGCTAATTGCAGCATCTCCCCCACAGCGGCCTTTCCGCGAGCTCATTACCATCACGAATGCCCTAGGATTCATTTGCTCCATGTGCCACCAGCTTCATCAGCCTCTAGGAAGAGCAGGCTACTGCAAGCAAGTGTGAAAATCACAGTGCTGGCTAAAGGCATGACCTCGACATGGCTCCATTGATTTTCCATGAGCAGAAGAGGAAGATGCGAAGCAGCCTGTTTCCTGCCCATCCTTCTGATAAATTATAAATGAAGCCATACATAGCTGGAGCAGGAGTTCCTGGCTGTGCCACAGCCTGCATGGCTGGTGGATGGACAGCCACCATTCCTGGTGACAAGCCCCCCTCTGCCAGCAGGACAACAGCTCGGTGCTGCACAGCCCTCTTGGGATACGCTCCATGTCCCCCCCCATATTTTTGAGCCCCTTTTCACAGTGAGCAAAGCCCCGCAGGTGCTGGTACAGCCAGGCTTGCTGTGGCCCTGGGAGCATGACCAGAGGTGGCCATGGCATAGAAAACCTCACCAATGGCTGCTAAGATGTAAAATAGCTCAGGAAAACAAATTAAAAAAAAAAAAAAAAGAAAAAGAAAAAACCCACAGGGTTTCTGCTGTGCCAGACATTAAGCACCTGGATGATGCTGCCAGTGCAGGAACGGGGCTCCCCGCTGCCTTTCACCTGCTCCATCCCCAGCACATGGGCTGGACAGGCTCCTTTGCCACACTGCTTTGGGACATCCCTCCCAAAGCCACCTCAGTGGCAGCCGGGAGCCCTCCCTGGGCTGGGCTCGGCACCCCGCCAGTGGTTCTGCCCCCATGCACAGCATCCCCCACCAGATGTGGGGGAAACCCCCGCCAGATGTTTTCCCAGGAAGCAAAAGCATCTCTCACAGCAAAGCCAAAGGAGTGTGTGCTCCGCAAGCCCCGAGCACCCTCACCATCCCGAGCCTGCCCCAACCACACAGCCCTACAGCCCTTCACTCCACCAACGGCCTCACTGCCTGCACAGGCATCTGTTTAAATTGAATTTGCATCTAAATATCTAAGCAGACGGGCAAATCAGTAGTTTGGGCAGAGATTAATCTGCTGAAACTCTCAGAGGAGTAATTTTCTTCTGATCACTGCTAACTGTCACTGTAAATTGCAAACACGTGGAGAACTGGCTTTATTATCTCTGCAGCGCCACCGAGAAAATACCTTATTTGTTGTCCACTGGATGTACAAGGGGAAGCAGCTTAAATGCATTTGCTATTACAAGACTTGATCCAAGGATGGCAAATGTCTGCGATGCACCTACTTCCTTCCTGTCCTGGCACACCGGCATCAACTTCTCCCCAGCATCATTATATATTAACGTGGTTTATATCTCATTGACTTACGTGGAATCAGTATCCTTTTCTTTCTTGCGTATACCAAAGGCCTTCCTTGTACGTTTTTTCAATCCTGTGGATAGAGAGAATATAAATAAGAATGCAATATTAATAACATGCTTCTAATAAATCCTGCAAAATGTTCCTTATTCCCTTGTCAGCTGTAATTCATAAATAATGTTAAAAAAGAAAGACCCAAACCCAAGAAACTGCCAGCAGGACTTTGCAGGTGGTGTGTACATTTGCTTATGCCTTTTATTTGTTCACTTAGCACTTATTAACTTGATCTCAGTGTGTGTGACTACATATTTCACAGTTAATATTTCTAAGCTTACCATCTTAATTATACACTCCTTTGCTGTGCTGCATGTGGGTACTAAGGCATGGTGGGGAAACACCTCTCTGGTAAAAAAAAAACAAACCAACAAACAAACAAAAAAACACCAAACACCAAACCAAAACAAAACCAACCAACCAAAAAAAAAAAACCCAAAAAAACCCCAAAAAACCAAAACCACAGTTTAAACCATGAGGTTGGTTATCTTCTGCACTGACTCTTGATCTGTGCAGTGCTTAAAACCACGCCTGGCACCAGCGATGCTGGAGCCGGCTGGGAAGTGGGAAGCCCCGGGAGCCATGGAGCCCATCACGACAGTGGCCACCGCCACACCACTTTTAAAAACAGATGGAGGAGAGTGGGTTTCTGCAGGTTTCTCCCCTTTTCCAGCCTAAGAGCTATCCACAAGAGGGATTTTTAATAACTACTTGCAGCAAGCACACCAAGGCAGGCATTTGGAGCATTTTAAGCTAGCACATTTCACTTGGCTGGCTGGTTTTCATGCAGATGATTTTCTGCTGGCGGTGGCCGTCCAGCCTGACCACTGAGACCTGGCTGTGGCTGGAAGCTGCTCTCGTGCTGGATGCTGCCAGGCACACTCGTCATGTAATCACTGCCAGCAGCACAATAGCAATTAATTTAGGTCAGGGTGCAATTTAGAAGTCCTGGTGGCCAAAGTAGCCAATATAAACCATGGCCCTTGAGCCCAGAACAGCCATTTCTGGCTTCTTCCTTTTGGAACTCCTAGGAGTTTTGCCTTGGTCTGGAAGTCACACAAATGTGAAGCACTGTGGGTCAGACACAGCAGACACAGCTGCAAGGATGCAGCAATGGTCTGGAGCAGCAAATGCAACAGATCACACTGATGCAATGAGCTGGCCTGCAGCAAACAGCCTTATCAAGTGTTCAGGAACCACAGCAGGTCCCTGCTCGGCAGCAGCTCCTTCCCCAAAACCTCACGGAAAGCAGTCGAGCCATTGCCCAGCAAATAGGGACCATCATTAACCACAGCTCAGGGCCCACCAGCAGGGACGGAGGGGAAGAGAGCATCCGTGCTGCCCTGCTGCCTCCTCACTGGGTGCCAAGACAGCCCTGCAGGGAGCTCAGCCAAGAAGCCATGGGCACCTGCACAGAGTCCAGTTGTGCGGCAAGGAGACAGCTATGGTGTGAATCTGCAGGAAAGATGAGCACGCTGCCATTAGGAGTCCTGTTAGCCGTACCTGTGCCTGCACAGCCCCACTGCTTCCACTCCCTGATGCAGTGTGCAACAGTTTTCAAAGGTGCAGATAAAGCTCAGCAGCACAAACCAGGGGTATCATGACTAGGACTCAGCTCGCACACCATGCACTGTACCAGAAGCACACAGCTATACTTGTGCTAAAACCTGCTTTCTTAAAAAATACTATCTAGAATTCAATGAAAAAACCTCAAGTTTCTACCCCAAGTGATGTGCTGGAAGAGCCAAATCTCCTGTAGCTCCCCTGAAATTGGCTCTGGACACCCCAGGAACACAGGAGCAGTTGTCCCTGGAGCTATGTGCCCTGGCACAGTTCATTTGATTGATGCTTTTCAGGGAGACTGGGTTTCTTTGGTCTGCCTCCTGCTTCGAACATGCCCTTGAATTGAAATTATTTTCCATTTTCCCAGGAACATCCTACTCTTCTGGGCATTGACTGAAGCATGCAACAAGCACACAAATGCTAGCTTTCTGCAGCACATCAAAAAAATCGATGGATTTAAATTATATTATCAAAATACATGTAGGATGCTTCAGGCTTTCAATACCCTATGGCTGGGTGGTTTTTTCAGGCCAACACTAGGACCAAGCCAGCCAGGGTAGGACCAGGAGAGGCTCCAGCAGGTCTCCTTGGTATGGCTCATGGAGCTTTTAGGTTGGACATTTCCCCCATGAAATGGGAAACAAAGGGACTGCTCCTGAAAAAAATCACACCCAGCCCACTTCCCTAGTCTGCCCAAAGCAAGCCTTACACGGTCAGGGATGAAGGAATCACTTATGGGATCCCATACACCCCTAGCCTATGGGATCCATACACTCCCAGCTGCTAAGGGCAGCACAAGCAGCTGGGAGTGATGTTGAACCCCACGGGTTCATCCTGCAGCCTTGGGCAGACAGCTTTGTTTTTACTACATCTTGCCTTTCAGCTTTCCTACAATTTCTTCAAGACTCAATCGAGTTATTAATAACTGAGGAAGGTTTCCATTGATCTCACCCCCTAGAATAACTTCATTTTCCAAACTCAAAGTAGAACAGGGAGGGCCGACAACCCCAGAAATGAGTTGTTGTTTAGTCTTATCTGAAGAAGCACCCGATTTGGCTAAATTTTGTAACGAAGCCTGCTGCTCAGTTATATAATAGTCCCACCATCTGCTTAAAATGGTAATGATTGAGGGGAAAAAGGGATATTTAGAAAATGCAGAACAAAAATGAAAGCTTCCTTTGGAGAGGGTTGTCAAGAGCCGGTGGGAGCAGGTCCCCTGCTGAACCCCACCACCCACGCTGGGGCCAGGCACTGGCTGCCTGTCCCCTGACAGTGACACCAGAGAGGTCTGCAGTTTGGTGGGGGACAACGTGGTGATTTGCCAGGACAGCTCTGCTTTCAGGTGGCTGCAGCTCAGAGGAGCTCATGCCTCCCTTGACATGGTCAACCCCAGCACAGAGAGCTGTTAAAAGTACCCCATCTGATGGTGCAGGGACAGAGCTGAGGGTTGGGCGTGGAAGGGCACTGCACGCTCTGGTCCTCGTCTCATTTCAGTTGGTTTTAGGAACTGAAGCACCATAAAACCAGTCCTGGCAAGAGCCATCCTTACAAAAAAATAATAAGACCTTGTCTGCAGAGGGAATGATACATGGAAACACTACAAGGTTCAGGGGAGCCTCACAGGACACGACAGATTTACTGCTGGAAGAGAAAAGGTGATGGTAAGTGGGAGAGAAAGCAGAAAAGAGGCAGTGAGGCAGCGAGGCAGCAGAAAGACAGGCACGAAAGAAGAAAATAGAGCATATCCATGCATCAAGGCATCAAAGGATGGCTCAGAGCAGGGAGGAGCTGAAATCACTGCTCGGGTGATGGTCTCTAAAGCAGCACCTAGCACAGAGATCAAATCCCACCTCTCCCCATCAAGGAGCACCGGGTAGCGGATTCAAACCTCTCTCCAGTGGGAAGACCCAGAGAGCCTCATCACCCTGTGCTGGCAGCGCTGGGCGACACCAGCACGAAGGGCTACATGTGTCACCTGAAGACACAGCCCACTCCTTCAGCTGTCCCCACCCTGCGCCCAGCACTGCTGGGGACACCTGGGCAAGACACCCAGCTGTTCCTTGCTCCTCCAGACCTGTTCCCTTGCAGGTCTCCAGAGGCAAGGATTTCCTAAAGCCCTGAGGCACCTCACCTCGCTGCACAGGTCGTACATGGCACACTGGGAACACGTCTCCTTTGATCTGTACTAACTCTGCCCAGCAGTGCCACAGCCTTCAGCCACCGAAATCCCATCGGCTACAGGGCTACCAGAAGTGTCAGAAAACTGGGAATGAGGTCCCAGGCCACCATAAGTGCCAGAGTGATAAAGATGGATGTGATGCAGTACCGGGCTAATGACAGCACCAGAGAGGAAGGATTTAAATCCCTGCAACGATAGCCATCCTAGCCCTCTCCCCATCCATTCACCCCAGGGACTTCCTACCTTACTCATAGGAGGAATGTTAATGCACTCAAGTATGTAACGTTAATAATTACAGAAGCTCCTACCTACATTCCTGAAGCCTTCTCCCTTTTGTCACATCCAAAATACAAGGAAAGACCCACCTCTGCAGGCTGCCTAGCACTGTGGAGCAGGCAGTATGTCTCTGTTTTAATCTCAGCTTAAAACTGTGCTTTGAGGTGGACAAAGGTCACGACAAAGCTCGAGCTTTACTGCTGGTTTCATAGCACCAGGGAAGGGGGGCAGGCATGCCTTCCCACCAACAGGTCCCTCATTCTCTGTCCCCAGGTGGTGGGAGCAGCTGCTGCTTCTGGACCCCAAATATCAAGGAGTGGTCCCTGGAGGAAAAGCTACTCGCTCAGAGGATGGGCCTCATAAAAGCAACATGCCTCTTAAAATGGAAAAGACATCAATGAGACTATCTGTGCCTTAAATGCTCTTTTGTGATGATTAAAGAAAAAAAGAGATTTAAATTAGTTCAGCTTAGTCTGTGCAAAAAATGACCAAAGTACCTGTGGGGATAGGGGGAAGAAGGGGGAGAAATAGGGTGGGGCAGAAATAATCACTATTATATTTCCTTTTTTCTTTGTCTTGGTGGTGTGGATTTTTTTTTTGCATGCAGCTTGGAGCTGGATTTGAGCAATCCCCTTTTCCCACTACACACAAACCTGTGCGCACTCTTACTGAATTACTTCACTGGGTCCAAAGACGTGGAAGCCTGCTGCTGTTTCATAGCCAAAGGACTTTGTATTTGGTGTTGGCTTGCTTTACTGAAGAAATAATAATCCTCTCTTTGCTCAGCAAAACAAAACCAAAGGCAAAACAAAACTACTGAAATCCTCTGAGTCATATCCAGAGGAAAAAGCCAAATGGTAAATTAAAGTTTAAGCTAGGGTGTAACCACATCAAGCCCCAACTAAATAATCCAAAAAACAGCATCCCAAACACTCTTTGCGGGTCAGCCTAGAAGTTTCCCCTGCTATGACACAGCAGCAGCCTGCACCTACCTCAGGCTCAAGTGCTGCACCGATGACATTTTACATGAAAATGGACATGTTCGGTCCATTGCAAAAATCAGGGATTCTCAGCTGCCACGGCTTCAGTAGCAGAAAAGTCAAGTCTCAGTAACTATGCTGTTTCAGTCCACGTTATTTTTGGGTTTGCCCACCTTATATGTAATTAAATTAGTATACATCTTCATAACATTTAAAATGCTCTACCTAAGCCAACCTTTGCATTAAAGCTCATTACCAGCAGGCTTAATAATGTGGTGAGGAACTGAGCCCTCCACATACTGCCTTGATACAGTCATTAATATTTTAACTGCCTTCATTTACAAGTCTAATTGCAGAAGTTACTCTGGAGAAGACAGGATGGACCATCAGAAGCAGCAGTCGGGGAGCAATGGCACTGTTTGTGTCGGCAGCCTGAGAGGGCTCCTTCTGCAGCAATCTGGCCCTGCAGACCATGGCCAGGGTTACAACATGACTCCTTCAGGAGGCAAGGTCTTCTGTTGCTCCTCCTGTCTCCCCTGGTGTCACTGGAGGCACCAGGCTCCAGCCACAAACCCATCACCATTAAAGGTCATCACAGGCAATTAACAACACACAGTTGCCTACACTGTTACTTGCCTTCTTTCCTAATTTAAAGTGCTGCATCTCAGCTACCTCTGTAGAGCAACTTTTTAGTAAGATTCACTTTTTAACCTATTTAAACCCATATAATTTTGTCCTTGGGAAGGGCTCACACCAGTCTCCAGCCCAGGCAAGGCTGCAGGCTTCGCTAAGCTCCTGGTATTGCAAATAGCTTTGCATTTGCTCTGCTGTGGTCTCCCTCTATTTTCCCCCTTGTCGAGGAGGGTATTTATTTCTAGCATTAGCCTCCCATCTGTGCAAAGTGACATAAATAATGCATGCCGGGTCTTTTTACCAAATGTCTGTCTTCTCAGTCAATAAATTACCCTTCTTATCCCCTTGAGGAAATAATTTTAAAACCCCTCTCTATTTCAAGTTGACTGGTTGTTCATTTTCCCCCTCAATTCTCAAGGTTTCCTTTTCCTAGCAGGGATAAATTACACTATTTTATACTTTCTGACAACACACTCTCCAGCTCCCTGTCCCCAGCAAGCACTCTGGTTCACTGCTCTCCCCCAGCCTCTCCTGTGGGTCTGCTGGGGCTGTTCTGCTCAAGCACTTTGCTCCACCAGCCAAGATGTCCCATCCTTCACAGCACAGGGACATCCTCCAGGACCATAGCTCCCAGGAAACACACAATGAAGACACCCCTACCAATTTAATAAAAAAAAAAAAAAAAAAGGGGGCGCATTTCTTACAGCTCAGCTCCTCTTGTATCAAAAAAAAAAAAAACCCAAAAAAAACCAAAAAACCACCACCAAACCCCAGAACTTCTTTCCAAAGAGGAATCTGTCCTGAGGCCAGATCAGAGTATTTTGCTTTAATCAACTACAACTGGACAAAGCCCTGGTGAAGGAGGAAGGTGCCATGGCAGCAGCTCAGGGAGCAGGAACAGCCCCTGGGCTTTAACAGCACCAGGTTTGGTAGCTTTTGTCTCAAGTCCCACCGATGGAAACCACCACCCTCAGCTCAGGGAAGGGACCACCACCAGACCCTTAGAGATTGGGCTAAGGGGCAGCTGTGCTTCCCAGCAAGAACACGAATTCCCAGTATAATGCACATTTGACCTGTGAACAAGCCTTGATTTCAAATGAGGAGGCTTACCTAGAATTGAAGATTTTTGATAATGATAATTTTGATCAGTGTTTGACTGTCGGGCGTCCAGAAACCAGCTGCTCCCCGGGATAAGGACTAGACTTAGTACTCTCCCTGCACAAGCAAAGTCTATATTTTAACCAGTCAGGAAATTTATTTTCCTGAAAATTTGCTGGAAAACCCCTTTAAAAAGGCTGAGGAATCACCCGCAGGAGCTTACTTGCTTTGCTACTTCAAAATACATAAAAAGTCATTTTTAAAACAAACAGTTGATGCCCCTTCTGAAGATGTGTAGTGCTGTATGCATATCCAGCTCTGCCTAGTGGCTGCATGATCTAGCTGTACTTAATATTTCATCCCAGTAAACCAATAGTTTCCAGTGCAAACTGTCACTAAACCACTACATTTAGCTTTGCTATGGGGGGGGCTAACAAAGCCATCTTTGATAACAAGCTAGTCAGGCATTAAAGGTCCTTACTGTCTCCCTATGTGAATTTACTCCTCCAAGTTATTGAAAAAAAATTATCTGGTTAGCAAAGTCCCACAGACACCTATTACAATCTTCCACATGCTTACAACAGTTTCTCCCTGTTAGAAAGTGAAAAAAATGAGGAAAAAGGGATGGTGGTCTCACTGCCGCTGGAGTTCAACACTGTTGGCTTCTTGCCTGTGGCTTTCAGGAAAGGAGATGCTTGAAAACAAAAGTAGGCAACAACAGTTGTGGATTTGGGTTTTGGTTTTTTTTTTTTTTTCTTTTAAATAAAAATAAATGATGAGAAGTTTGCTCCTTATCAGAAATTTCAGCTGGAAGACATTGAAGGACTAACAGTGTTTGAGAGCCTAAAATAAGATCACAAATAAGTCTGAATAAAATAAAATATCCCAAGTTACTGCTCTGGGATCATTTTCTCCTACAGCAGGAGTGGCTGCTCCTGGCTCAAGGTCTCAGGCTGTTGAGCCTTGTAAATAGTGCTGTTTTGAGATGTGGTACGCACCACCTTTCACTGAGGTGGTCCAGTGACAGCGCTCTTGGTTATCATCAAGGAGATCGAAGGCTTTGTACTAAAAACAAGGCCCCTCAACCCCCCATCAGGCAGGGACATGCCAAAGAGGAGCAGAGAGGTGGTATCACACCTGGGCTCAGTCCTGCTCAGCTGCTGCGCTTGACCCCAGCACCCAACATTTCTGGAGCGACCCCAGAGCTGGCACACGGCCGATGGGAGAGCAATCAGGGCAGCTGAAAGGCTGGGGAAGGAGGAGATGGGCACCTGCAGGAGCTTCGTCTATTCTGCACAGCACTAAAACCACATTGGGAGCAGCTGCGTTGGGGTCCAAGCACCTACCCCAGGAATGGAAACATGGTGATGAAGGGATCTGCGCTCCAATGGACAGAGGTAATACAAGATCCTGTGGCTGATTCAGAAATACAGTCACATTTTCAACCGTGAGGGTAATTAAGTCTCTGAACAGGTTGTGGTGAACTCTGCCCAAGGAGTTTTTGAATTAACATTTAACACCTTTCTAAAAATACATATCCTATTTCAGCTACTAGACATGAAGAACTTGGAGAAAGCCCTGTGGCCAAGTGGCCACCTCTGGGTTTGTGGCTGCTGACACACATGTCCTGCCTGCCCCAGAGCAGCAGCACCCATACCAGGCTCTGCTCCTGCCCTGGAGCAGCGAGCATCCATCCCCACATACCTGGAAGGATTTGGGCTCCCAGGACCTTCACGTCTTTCCCCTTCCCTTTGGTCTACACCTTTTTCCCTTTGCAAACCCCCCAAATACTCATCGCAGCAGTCAGAGTCAGGAGTTCAAATGGCTGAGAAATGGCACAACCCTTTAGCTGAAGCCCCTGCTTGGCATGCACTCATTATGGTGAGGGAGTGTGCACCAGCGTATTTGAATGTACCCGAGATTAAACCTGTGACTGGGCATTAGACTGGCCCTTTTGCTTTGCAGGCACAATTCAGTTCAGATAACCTGTGCCCGCAGCGCAGGGTGAGACCCCAGCCTTTAACTGCAGCTCCAGCACACGGGAATACACCCTGAGCCATGGAAATGTGTTTATATTACATACAAATATAGGTCCAGGCTCTCCCCATGGCAAGACCCAGTGCAAAAATCAACATCACTGCAGCTGGGTGCAGCGAGGAGCCCAAACGTTTCCGTCTCATTGCACGGATGCTCAGCGAACCCACACCCAGCTCTCCTTCCATGCAGCGGGGCTGCCCAGCTCAGAGCAAGCCCCAGCTCCAAAGCAAAGCTTGGGGACCAGGCCAGCAGCTACAGGCTATCCTTAAAATAAAGGGCAGCATCAGCAGGATGCATCACAACACACAGGACATCAATTCATTTTTCTTCCTCAATGAAGCTGTGCATTTAAAGACTATTTAACATCGGAAGAATGCAAATTGTTGCTCATAGGTTATTCACCAACCTCAGTAAAGCAGCTGCAGGAATTGCTCACTGCCTGCTTTCCCCAGAGATTAGATTTTTAATATCAACTTTCAGAGACCCCGGGTGCGTGGCAGCTAAGGGACGCAGGACACAAGTGTCTCCACCAATATTGTCAGTAAATTAAATCTGGATACAGTTGTGGCTTTCATTCACAGCTGGCACACACACAAAAACACCAGATGCATTTCTAAAGGTTGCTGTGCTACTTAAGAAGTTGTCCAGGACAGGATCTCCCTCCCAAATGACACTCAGATTTCTATTTTTAGGGGGTTTGGGGCTTTTGGTTTATTGGGAACAGGAGACGATGGTGCTCCCACATGCCTCCCCTAGCACCAAGCAGCTGCAGGAGGGCTTTGGGCTCGTTGGTAGGGCAACTCCTTGCAGGGAGTGCATCCAGGGGACACCAATGCACATTATATCCCCCGTGCTAGTATTTCCTCTGCCCCATCCTCCCCCGCCCCGCAAAAAAAAAAAAATAAAAAAAAAAATCACACTGCAAACCTCTCCTTTTCTTCGCAAGGCTTTGCCATTACATCTGCTCCTCAGCTGGAGCCATGGCCAACAGCAGGTCCCATCTCACAGCCTTGTTTTAAAAGGCATCTCCTTAAAACCCATTGCCTCCATGCACACCGCAGACTCCCAGCGACTACTTTGACAATTTTCTATGAAAAACACACCAATTTTGGAGTCATACTGTTTATGCAGAACATAAGGACTTATTAAAACCCACCAAAATCCTTGCCTAGGCACGACACTAAGAAACAGCCTTCCATCTACCCCATGACTTATCAATCAAGGCCACCCCGCTGCAGCTGACTTCTGTGTGACCCTCCATGACTTCCCACTCCTGGTTTCCCAGGTGGAGAAGAGGACACACACAGGCTGGCAGAGTGGGTTTGTCACCTGCGTGACATGGGAGCCACTTCCTTGGCGACAAGGTACAACTCCAGGCGAGCTGCCAAGGAAAAGCGTCACTTGCTCTCAATTCAGTCATCCAAAAAAAATTTGCAATAGTCACATTTGCATATGGTGAAGATTTACACCCAAAATAAAGCGTGACGAGACACTTCTTTCCAGTTCTTCTAACTGTCCTGTTCCTCCCACGGTCTGCTGTCAAACAAATACCTTGATTTCAAAGCAGTGATTAATTGTAGCAATAGTGTAACTAAAAATGAGAGCAGGAGACCTGACCCAAAGAAAGGCTTCATTTCCAGGCAGCATTTGACAAAACTGACAGAGCTTCTTCCACCCATCTGTCTCCCTGAAGAGGAACTGTGTGGCATGAAGGAGCTCAAGGTCCCCAGGTGAAAGGAGCCAGGTAAACATGAAGCATAGATGACCTTATTATTAATAATTTATACAGGCTTCTTTTGCATCTTCTCCACTAACGCCAAAATCAGGCTAAACCCCTGCAAAACTCCAACACGCCATATTAAAAGTTAAGTCCTCTTTTGACATTTGTAAGGGCACCTTAAGAGGGACCTAAAAGTGCCCCAGATGAGCGCATCATCAGGCATATTTACCAAAGCCACCAGCTCCAAGCAAACTCCACCAGTAACAAAGTGACTACAGGACTGTTTTCAGCTGCATTTATTAATATATTTGCTGACAGAAAAATACTCGGAGAAGATTATTTTTAATCATGCTGCTCTCAGCAGTAGTGCATAAAAAAAAAAAGCCCCTCAAGAAGCACACAGAGCTGGGTCTGCATCCATCCACTGACCGCCACAAGCCTGGTCCCAAGGACAGGGTTCAGATCTTTAGGGAAGATTTTGATATAGATTTTTTATTTTTTGGACTGTCTCATAATACCCAAGTTTGTTTTCATTTTCAGCTGATACAAAAGCTTCTGCTTAGGCCATCAAAAAACTCATCCAGGCTGATGTTTTAGACATGAGCTTGTTCTTGAAGCTGATGCTGTCTGTAACAGGAGCAGGGCACAGGACACAGCCTGTCTCACCTGCACCCACCAGGCGATAGGTTTGATGCTGGGCAGTATTTTAAGGGAAGCACAAAGCAAATAAATGCCCACTGACATGCACACATGCATTTAAAAGTCTGACACCCATTTATTATTAATTGGCTCTAGTAACAAGGTGCATCTTTAATGATTTCTATAGATCCAACTTTACAAAACCCATATATTTGTGGGGCTGTATGAAATTCTCCAAGCATCCAAACCGGCAGCTGCAGCCGGGTGATGAGGGCAGGCTGAGAAACCTGCCTGCAGCATCACCGCGGCTCCCGACCTCCTCAGCTCAACCTATCCCAAACTTCCCTGCAAGATTATTTCCACACATCCTACGCATGATGACATTAATCTCAAGTTGATGTTTTAAATTTCCTGCAACACGTAGGTGGAGAATTTTAAGGGTCTTTTTTCTCAATAACTTCCCTAAAAAAAACAAAAAACCACACCTACAAAAAAAGTCATAATTTAAATGCAAAGAAAGATCTGCCAAAGTCAGGGGTGCTTTTCCAAGGCTAGGATGGGTAAGAAATGGCTCCCAGATAATGTGGGTTGCAAAGTATGATTTTCCAGTCCTGGTATCTCACTGCTTTCAAACGATACTATCATTGTCAGCACTAATCCAATCTAAATAGGGATGTAGTAGGGAATTTCCCCTTCCTGTCTCTGCAGGGAATCCCACTGGTGTGGAGGGGAGGAGATGGGGGTTTGTAGGACAGGGTAGGAGCTCCGTGCTTGTCCTGAAGGACAGCCCCAGAGTCCCATGCCTCTGGCTCCCAGGAAAGCACACGCACCGCGGGCAGTTGTGCTGGCGCCAGCGGCTGCCTGGTGACCATCTATGAAATTAAAAACACCTAAAACTAAACTGAAAACTAAAATAAATCATTCTGTGATGCTGTAAGTGCAAAAAAAACCAGTAGCTGTAACCGCTGCAAGCCTTACTCCTCTTTCATTCACACAGACAAAGCAAAAAACCTTCAAAAGCCCCCAGAAACATCAGCCTGCAACTGAACTTCTATTAAAAACAAATAGCTGAGGTGATTCAATAGCTGGCAAGGCAAACAGGGCTACACTTTGTACTACTGCATTGCACATGAACAACCCACTCCGCTAACAAACAAACTGCACATCAGTCAGGTGTTCGCCTTTTTCCTACTGAACCTCTAGAAACTCAAATATACTGTCTCAAAGTTAAAAAAAGGGCTATATTGGGCCAGCACAGAAAATGGGAATGCTACCGCATGTGAGCTTTGCTCGCAGCCCAGGCCAGGAGGCAGCCAGCATTGTACCTCCATTGACTTTCCAAAGACAGATGGATTTTTAGTGAAAGTCTCTCCAACCAGAGCAAGTTTTGGGCATGAAAATAGTTTAAGGTTGCTGGTTTGGGAAGGTACTACCTTCTCTTCCTTCCCACGTGTCCCTGCACATTGTCTCCTCTCTGATCCCGGCAGTGGGTCGGGATCCCCAGCACAAATGCTGGGTAAATCACATTTTATACCACCTACAGCTTTGCAGCCTCAACACCAGCATTTAGGGAAGGGTATTTCCACACACAACCATGTTTTTCCACATTTAACTGCTTAAGACCCTGTGATGGATGTTCAAGAAGAACAGACACCTGATTTAACCTGTGATTTTTTTTTTAAAGCATCTTTAAAATTTGAATAAGGCCAATGAATCATGCAGAAAGTTTCTGCCTTGGTAGAGAAACCCCATTTGCTGTGTTTGGGTACCAGTTTGAGATGTGCTCAAGGGCACACTTTAAACTGGGGTTCACTCCAAGGAGACATTTTGCAGACCTGCATAACATGCAGTTGTTGAGTTTTGCCATACTTTCTATCCTATCTATCCCCCCCCCCCCCCCCCCCCCCCCCCCGAAAAAAACCCTGTTTGGGTTTTGCTTCAGCCGCTACTTCCCATCAATCATTTTAGGTGTGAGGCAAAGTCAGGTTTTGCTGCCTCGCTCCTATTTTGGTTTAAATCCTCAAAGTCACCACTTCAGCCACTACATTGGCACCATATGGGTTTTAACCGGCCAGTACCACAAGCCCCAGTCCAAAGCATTTCCCAAATTCCCAGGGTTTGGGTGGGGCCTTTTGCTTGGTGGTTGTTGGTTCTGAACTAGAGCCATTTATCCCTTCCCTCCCTTAGCATGGGGAAACAGGCTGTCAGTGGACTAGAGCTGGAAAAACCCAAACCAGCTCACTGGGAAGGGTTTGAATGCCTGCAAAAAGGGATTTCCCCCCCCCACCCTCCATAGACTAGAGGTTGCTACTGCCCCCTGTTCAGCCGAACAAATTCAATCCATGTTGACAGGAATGCTCTTCGGGTCCAGTTTTGCCAGTCCAGCTCTAACCCAGAATACATGAGACATCACTGGAAGCACCATGATACAGTGTGGGAGCATCTCAATGTCCCCTGAGCAGCTCTGGGCTGGACGCACTAACCATATCCCCTGCTTTTGAACCTACAAAACCGAGAGCTAAAGAGCTCCTTGCCATTTCTGTTCTGAAATGCTTTGCTTCCCAAGCCCCCATTTTCACATTCCTCATCCTCAGCAGCTCAAAACCTCAGTCTTCCCATGCAGGCAGCACCCGTGGGCAGGACCAGCCCTCCAAACACACCCCAAAAGGCTTTATGCATGTCTGAATTTGAGAAGCGGCAAAATGTCCCCAGTCCTGTGCCCACCCTCGGCTACAAGGGGAGCCAAGCTGCTGGCTCAGGCACAGCATCACCCTATGCTGTGCAGAGCATGACAGAAGGGTCAAATAATCTTCTCTTGCATTTGTGAAAAAATAGTTTCCCCACCAGTATCAGGTCTGTCAGTTAAGCAGCAGGTCTGAAAAAAATCCCCCTTGCATCTCAGGACATGGCTGGAGATGCTCCTGCAAGCCAAAGCCCCGAGCTTCTTTGCAAGCCTGAGTTCGGTCATGGGTTACTGCTCAAACAACATATTGGAAAATATAGGTCCTAATTTGGTGTTATGGTCCTCAGGCATTTTCTGGGATGGTTTTGCCATCCATGCCTGAATTTATGTTAATTGCCTCAAACCTGCTATTGGCTTTCTCAAAGGAAAATCAAATGTTTCTACCAGGTCATTTCCTTGCCGAGTCACACAGCCAACACTAAGCATGTTTAAATACACCATTTACTGAAATGAGACCACCTAAAATATAATAAGCCAATTTTCTTGCCTAATGAAGAAAAAGGCTTTTTTATGTGCCATTAGATGTTTCTGGTCCCAGTACTACCTGTTCAGCACAAGGAAAACATAAGGACTGAGGACAACCATTGCTAAAAGATAATGCAAGCAAGTTTTTGCCATTTTGGATGTGACCAGTCATCCATGGAAGTTCCCAGAGTAACCAAACTCGCCAGAAATGGGTGCAAAAAAGCCTGGAGAAGAGAGTTACAGAGAAATTTCCACACTGGGAAAGCTCCTCCCCAGCAAACATCTGGTTTGGGCTCTGGAAAAATGCAGGTACCATCTCCTGCAGGAGAAGAAATGACCTTCTCCAATGTAACCACGGCTGCTCCCATCAACCACATGGCTGTCTAATCTTTTTGAACATCACAGAGCTTCTGGCTTGAGTGACACATTGCAGCAGTGATTTCAAAACTTAATTAAGCTGTATAAAATACCTTCAGTACATTAGAGATGCAAGAGATGGATTAAAAAAGGAGATAAACTTGTTCTTGTGCACGGATGTTTACCTTAATGACACGCTCAGTGCATTTCTGAGTGCTGGCGAGTTATTCAACAATCAAAGAGACGATCCAAAGACCTCTCAGCATCTACAGCCACACATGCAGAGACCTTTCCAGCACCCAGTGGGACCTTTTCAGCAGCAGTTTCAGTCCCAGATCTAGTACTGACACGCGACGCAGTTTTGCTGCAGGTTATTTTTGTCAATTCAAAGCCGGGGGATTTTAGTCCCCATCATCAACACCTACTTTCCACCTGTACAAGCAAGGCCAAGCACAGCAAAACCATCCCCAACATGCTGAGCCTGATGAACAACAGCAATGCTCATGCACCGCGCTGTGCTACGGAGGTGGAGGACCATCTACTTCTGGTGGTCAAGACACCGTGTGGCATGTGTTCAGTTCTCTTCCCAGCGAGGACTGGTTCCTTGAGACAGTGTCCACACTTAGTTTTTTTAGATATCATTGTGATTTTTAAGCATACAGTGAAAAATATGCACTTTTTCTCCCCATCTACCAGGAAAATGAGAAAATACTCCATATTGGGTCCAGAACAAACTAGTACAAATTGCACATCCTGCGGCATTCCCAAGGAGCCAAACCCTCTTATTTCCAAAGAGGATCCAAAAACATCAAACAAGCCATGTCCATCCCGCCGGCCACGGGTGCTGCTGGGCGGCCCCATGCTCTGAACCCCGGGGGTGCTGGGGCTACCCATGGGCACGGGCACAGCCCAGCTCCTCCCCAAGCTCCACCCTCAGCTTCCAGCACAGAGTCCAACATTTTGGCGAGACATACTGCAAGCGATTTAAATACTTATTATAATAAGAAAAATCCTTTAACATGTTTACTGCAGGGAACTATAAGTATTTTGTGAGGGTTTAAAAGTTTCAGGTCAAATTAAGCACATTTGAAAGCATTCTTATATTAAAGTAAAGCACCTCTGCAAGGTGTCAGTGTTTCAGTAGGACATTGGTCACAAAAGTTTCACTCTTCCACAAACAGAGCCAGTTTCCAACTGTTTAAAAATTCATCAAAAGCAGTAATCATTTCTTCTAATGCTATTTTCTTGCTTCCACTCTAGGTTCCTGTATGCCTTAGCTAGTTGGGGAACAACATGTTAAGCAGTTTAATAAGTCACAAACACTGAGGAAACTTTTTATGGCTAGTATTTTTGGGGAGTTATTTTTGGTTGGGGTTTTTTTTTGTGGGTTTTTTGTTGTTGTTTTTGTTGCCTCCACCAGAGCCCGACAAGCCAGCTGCCCCATCCCTGGCCGACATCCCCGGTGCAGGGCAGGACAGCCCTGCCAGCCCCTTGCCTGCACCCACCTGCCTGGGCCATGGCAGCTGAGGCTCCCGCACAGCAGCACACCATGGGCATTTCATAAGCAAGGCAAAAATCCTCAAGGAAAAAAAACAACACGTAACAAACCCCCAAACAAACAAAAAAGCCAATCGCCTTCCCCCCAACCAGCCTCAAAACTAGTTAAATAACACAAACCAAGAATTACAGCAGGCCAACTTTAATTTATCTACATTAATTCCTCCAAAAATGCAGGCACTTTTGAGAGAAACCGCGTTGTTAATGATATCTTCTTTAAAATTACCTGTTCTTGCACAGGCTGTGTGCCTGGTTCCTAATGTGTCATGTATGTCAGCATGGTGTAATGAGTTTGATGTCATGGTCTAAAATTAAAATCTCTTTTGCTTATGGCTATCATCAGTATTACAGAAGACATTGAATGCATTTCCTCATATCAAAGAGCAACAACACTCATTCCCTTAACAACAAGGAACCAAAAAAGAGCAAGCAGCAATTCCTATGTGTTCACACATGGCCATTATAGCACCTGAATTTCCAAGGTTAGGCAAATATTTTAAGTCAATACAAGACGGCTCAGTTACATGGAGCCCGACGCCTTCCTAGGTTAATTTGGACAGGGTAACAGACCATGATTTGCAGGGACACACTGAGAGGCAGTCCAATTTCTGCCTGTCATCTCGGGAAGGCCGGGGAGCTGCCTGGTTAGCATGCCGGCAGCACCACAAGCCCGGCACTGGATGCGGCTCTGCACAGCCCTCACCAAGGTGAGCCCTTCTGCCTCGGTCAATGGGCCATTACAAAAAAATACAGAATATTTTGATCTTGTTGGCCCTGAAGTACCTATTCTGAAAAAAAAAAAAAAAAATTAGCATCTTCCTTTCCCTGCATCTTACTCCAGAAGGCATTAAAAAAAAAACAAGGGGGGAGCTTTACATACAGCAGAGACAAACGACATAGGTTAAAATTTATTTAAGAAATGCCTAGGGGCTTTTCCCACACACGATCAGACGCACAGTCTCACAACGCTACCTGAAGTATCTTATGCTTGGAGCCCATATTTCCTTCTTGTTTCCTTTTTTATTCCAGTAAGCCTCAATCCAGCATCCCCTCTCCTCATCCTCAGAGCCTGCACCTTCAAACCAGTGACACTACATGGCAAAAATTACCTTAAGGTCAAATATCCTTGGTTCCCACTGAAAAGATGCTCATCCATACAGCTACGCTGTAAAAACCATAGAATTCCATCTATCATCGACAGGCTTCACAGCCCCCAGTCTGTATGTACAGATAACGCTTAAATTCATCCTCTGTGCATCACGTCAGGCTGAGAAAGTGGGTTTCCAGGCAGAGGATAAAATAATGCTTAAAGGACCTTAATGCCGACCAAGCCATGCCGGCCTGGGTTCCCTTTCCCTGCCCAGGCTGCCGCCTTGCCAGCCAGAGGAACCAGCGGCTCTGCCGGTTAACCGGGCGTTTGCATACCCTGAACTGCCTACACAGGGCTGGGGATGGAATTGCAAATAATGTGATGGGCTTGATATTATATCACCGTCCGCCAGCTTGCCAGCTCGCCGGCAGTGGGCAGGGTGCTTTGGTTTGATTAGGATTAGGGGGAGGGGAAGATTTTATTTTTATTATTATTTTTATTTTATTTTTTTAAAAAGGAAAAGGATTCACACACACAGGTTCAGTGCATCCTCCTTCCTCCACCATTGCTTTTAAAACTCTAGCGATCCCGAAAGACATACTCGGATCATCACCTACCTTCCATCATGGTGGCAGAATTGCATTCCTCAATTTCCAAGGAGCCTGAAAAAATACAGGAGAATACAATCCCAGTTACCAGATGCTTAACGTAAGCCTTTCAATCAAATGCCTCTGATCCCCAGCTCGCTTAGCTGCCAGAATAACAAGGAAGAAAAAAAAAAAAAGGTGCTGAAGCTAACGGCAGGCCATGGATGCTGCTGTGCCTGTATCACCTCCAGGATCACCGGAGGATGCTGAGAGAAAGGGAGGACGAGCCGGGCTCGGCCCCGACGCTGCCAGCGGTGCAGCGGGTCCCTCCCGCCCCGCACCTCCTCACATGCGCGCTCGCTCCCAACACACCCCCACCGGGAACACACCAACCTATTTCCCATTTTCCCCCCCACACTTTCACCAAAAGCATAACCCCTCTTCGTACCTCGTGACGCACTTCCCCTCCCTCTAATCCTATTGCAGCGGCTGGAGGAGCCAGATTAATTACCAGGCGCTGTCAGATTAGACTGGCTGGGAAGGGGGGAAAAAAAAATAAATCCAGCCTGGATAAGGCAGCAGAGCTCGCGCCGGTAGTGAGCTTCGGCATGCTCGGGAAGCAGAAGGGCTGCGAGCTCAGATGCACATCCACGGGCGCTGGGCCCTCCTCGCCTCTCCCGCAGCCATTCAAGAGAGAAATCCATCGAGCTGACGTCACATCACCAGCAATTAGCCCCGAAAGGATGATGCGGGAGAAATTTCTCCCCAACGGCCTTCCAAGAGCGCCTGGGAATTAATTTCGCGTGAAGAGCAGCCAAAGCATCACCAGAGTGGGGAACAAAAGAGGCTGGGGGGGGGGGGGCTGCAAGAGCTGCCTGGGACACCCCCCACCCAGGGACCCCCCCCCATCTCCCATCACTGCGGCCAGCAGCAGCTGGTGCCACCTCTGCCCTATGAGATGCCACCCGAGCCAGATGCTACGAGCCCAGCCCAGCAAACTGCCACATCCCCCCATTTCTCTCTGCTAGCCATAGCATCCAGCCCCCCGGTACAGATCTTCACCTCGGCCAGCCCCCCAATGGGGTGCGTGACCCTCGCTGCCTTAAAAACCATTTCTCAGAGCTGCTACAAGGGCAGGGGGGAGTTTGGCTGGAGGTGACAGGCAATGCCAGCGTAGGAGTTACACGGGACACTACTAGGACTACCCCAGTAAATAAGTGAGATACAAAATTGGTTCTAGCAAAATTGGCTTTAACCAGCTCCAGAATTTGGTTATATTATTTTTTTTGCTGGCAGGAAAGATGCTTTAAAACCCCTTACACTTGCACTGAAGTAGTCCCCAGGCACAGCTGTGAGAACAGGACCTGTGTCCCTGGCGTGTTCATCTGAAACAGCACCCACCGCTGCAAGGGACAGCAGGGACAGCCCTGTCCCAGAGGTGGAGGACACCCAGGCCAGAGGCGCACATGTGTCTATCCCCAAGGCCACCACTGCAGCTCAGCACCCAGCAAAGACAGGGATTATGACCATCAGCACCAACCTGCAAGCATGGAGGAGCTGCCTCCCCCCCCCCCTGCTCCGCGCCAGGCACAACAGCAGTGTTTCAGCCCAACCAGCCCGTTTCAGCACTCACAAATGCAGCTTTTCAGCATGACTTCATATCTGTGATGGAAACTTAACTTCTACCTCTCACCCTGCATCACCATCTTTAGGACCCACCCCAGTTAACCACATGCATTTCTCAGGACTTCACCCTGCTCACAAGCAGGGAGAGCAATACCTACATCATTTTTCCCATTAAAAAAAAAAAATCCATTTTTTTCTCCATTAAAAAAAAAAACATTTTTCCCATTAAAAAAAAAATCTAAAACTGAAGCACCTCCAATGGTTCAGTTACACCAGTGGAGAAATGAGCTTCAACACCATATCATCAGCTCCAGCATCAAGGGTCCCCAGCCCCAAAGCAGCAAGCTGCAGCCCTCACCCATCCCAGCCAGCAAGAAACACTGCCACACGCCCGGGCGGAGGGACAGGATTATTTAACAGATGGTTTGTTTAATCCTCGCAAGGAGCTCCTGCAACCTGCCTCAGCTTTCGACACAGGCAGCAGGGTTGCAGGGAAGGGTGCCCAGCACCTTTGGGAAATGCATTTGTAATCCCAGGGTGAGCGCAACACACTGAACATTGCTCCGCTGCCCCCCCAGACCAGCCCCAAAACGTCCCAAGGAACCGGGCTGGCACACGCGGCAGGACACCCAGGCGACGACCACGCACCTGCCGTGTCCAAATCCCTCCCGGACACACTGAAATAACACTTATCTTCTGAAATTCATATAGCTGTTACACAGCATGGCACGGTGCTGCCGCAGCCATCCTGCATCCCAGCAGCTCTGCTTCCAGCCAGGACAGACCCGCAGCCCACCTCCCACGGCTCTAGTGATGCTCCCCAGCAGGCCTTACATTCCTTAAACAAATAAGAAGAGCTGTAACTTCTCCTCCAAACCCCGCTCCCAAGCTGGGCAATGGGTTAAATAAGTTCTCTTCACCAAATTACTCCATTTTGGTGCTGAGTTACAGCAGCCTCTACATTGTACCAGCATATACTGCATTAGCACAGGTGGGAAACCCATGGGTTATTGATAACCGCAGCACAGCTCCAGCTTTGGTTGGCTCTGCAGGATGTCTTGACCTTGTGAAATAACTCTTGTCAAGTGGAAAAACCAAAATTAGTCTTCCTGAGGGCAAAATTAACCCCACACTAATGACACGATGAACGAGCTCCCTGCACAGGCTCTTCCCAAAGCTGGGAAGGACAGGGAGAGCCGGGTCTTTGCTGGAGCATACCCGTCTCCCCCAGGAGGGCAGCCTGCTGGCAAGCCCCTCTTATTTCAAGGTAAAATTGGTGTTTACGGATTTCCAAACTATTTCCAACCACGCTAGCTGACACATGGACATTTCTCAGCAAAAGTGCTGGAAATCTCAGGTGGCTCCTGAAGGATACGCATTAGGAGGCTGCAAGTAAACATCAAGAGACAAAGTCAACAGCCTTAAAAAAAAAAAAAAGGCAGAAAATGAGTCACTGGAGTGCATTACTCATATCCGAGCGGAGTCATGCTTTAGGTACATGTGACAGGCGCCGCAGGAGCGGAGGAGCCCAGCTCATCCCCCGGCCGGCCGGGGACAGAGTGCCCCCGGGGCAGGCGAGAAGCGTGGGGCGCAGCGCGGATGGGGATTTGCTAAATAAAGCTCCAATCTGCCAGCCTCATCCCTGCACAGGACCCGGCCCTGGCAAATCCCCCAGCATTAACGGCGGTAACGGGCAGCCGGTGGATTGTTTACATCTCCGCGTACGTGGCTCCACAACCCTTTCGCTAAACCGTAATTAAACCTTTACTAAAAATAAGCTCATCCATTTATCTGTTCCAGGCGGAAGCACAGTGGATGGGGCCAGACCCCCTGGCAGCCTCATTACCGATAGCTCCCATCACCACGCGGCGCTGGGGATTTCTCCCCCATCACCTGCAAAATAGACTTTCCAGAGTTCAACCATTTGCCTCTTCCCCCATAAAATTAGATTCTTCCATGCGGGGTGCCGGAGGTCAGTGTGCGTTCGCTGGAGGTTATAAATCCTGGGATGCAGGAGTCTCACTGTGAAGACAGATGTTTGGTCTTTACTGTAGGACAGCTAAAGACAAACCCAAACCCTTGCATAGGCTGCCATGTGGGTTCTGATAAAGTGACATATTTACAAGATTCTTTCCTCAAAAGGCTTCTCCCTACCAGCGGAGGAGGCTGGGAGATGCATGGCCCCACCAGCAGCATCTCGCCCAAGTCTCCAGTGAGCTCAGGAGGCTGCAGAGGCAGATCAGCCCATCAGCTGGGTCCTGAGCACCAAATGGGCTCACACAACCTTCTCGGAAACACTGCTACCTGCGAAGCTGAACTGAAAAAGGCTGTGCCCCGAGATACTACTGGGCTTGATCACCCTGCATCGTGTTTTGCCCAGCCAGAGCATTGCACATGCATTCACAGTCCCTGGCAGGAGTAGGGCTGGACCAGCTCAAGTTGATCACAGGAACAAGCCCTGCCAGCCACCGGGCCCCATCTCGTCCTTTCCTGCCCATGACAAGGAGCTCGCTGCCACCACCCCGGGCGGGAGCACTGGGCACCACAGGCTGCCCTGGCCTGGCTGGAAGGAGGAGAGGAGCAGCGCCCACCCACATCCCCAGGCACAGGGCCCCTTTCAGGCCACAGCTGCTCCTCGCTCCACAATAAAGCCCGTTACCTTCTGCTCTATTAGTTTTTTGCTCTATTCATCCCGGGTTTTCCCATGCACAAAGAGCTGCTGGGCCCTTTCCATCTCAGTGAGCTGTCCTGAGGAGAGACGCGGGAGCGAGCCCTGGCCCGCAGTGCCATAGCCCTTCGGGGATGCACGCTCAGAGAGACAGGAGAGCGGGATGGGGCGCCTGCTTTCCCAGCAGTGCTGGGGAAAACGTGCTTATCCTGCCTTTAAAGAGAGACTCAATGCACTCGGCTCTCCTCCGGGTACAGAGAACAGCAAATCTTTGGTGTGGAGGAAGCTCACTAGGGATGCATCAGGAGCGGAGCACAGCACCCGCTGTGCCCCCGGCCTCCCCCAGCCTTGCCAGCCCCGCTCCTGCCCACGCTTCTCCACGTGCTGCCTCTTGCCTTCCCCCAACGCCTGCCCCCATCGGCACGCAGGGAAACAGCCCCAGGGGGCACACAACCGCAGCCAGCCCCCAAGGGGCACCCTGCAAAATGCTCTGCACCCTGCCAAGCACCCCAAAAGCACCCAGCCCAGGCTGAGAACCATCACAGCAAGCAACCCCCCCAATCACAACCACAGCGCAAGTCATAACAGGGTTGGGAATGGGCAGTGGTTCCCCTGAAACCGAACACAGCGTCTCGTGGGAGCGACTGCCTCCATCACCAGGCACAAGCAGGACACAGGGCACGGAGGGCAGCAGGCATCCAAGTGCTGGCACCTGCAGGCCCGCTCAGTGCCCCCAAAACTCACATTTTGCCGAGCAGGGCCCCTCCGCCGAGCGGCAGCCGGGTGCCCCTGCAGCACAGAGGTGTTGGCAGAGCAGAGGCACAACATGCACGCTCAAGGAGCAATATAACACTGCCAGAGCCAACTCTGCCTTACTTAATAGCTATCATGTAAGCAGAGGTAATTAGGCTACGCCCTGGGGTGTACAGGCAGGATGGGAGCCCCATGCACGCCCTGCGAGCTGCTCCTGCCAGGGCGGCTGGGATTCCTACTCCATATCACTGAAAATCACACTGCAAAGAGACGCTGCATTCAAAAATACCCATTTACCAGCACCACTGATGGAGCAGTAACCGAAACCCACTTCCACCCAGCCAGGAAGGACACCTTCCGCACCCACCACACCAAAACCCACCTTCCTCTGCTCTCTCTTCCTCTCAGCAACCTCCCCTGCACCAGAAGCTCCTCCTGGCCCCCACCCACACCCCTGCTAATCAGGGGCTAATCAGGCTAATCACCTGCTCCAGCACCCCAGCACCACACCCCGACAGGGAGGAGGCGCAGCTGAGGGCTGCCCCGGGGATGCTCCCGCCCTGCCGTCCTCCTGTACCGCATGGGGACAGGGGTCTGAGCCAAAAACCCTGCCCCTGGAGCCTCTGCGGCCCCACACGCACCCAGGTTGTCACAGTTTCTGGGCCTGAAAGGGACAAACCGCCCAACTGTTCGGAAAAGAGACAGCAGAGGGAATATTGTTAATTGCCTTTTTTTTTTTTGTTGCTAGAAAGAAGGCTTTCAGGAACACTGAAAAAGTCCTTGTGTGCACCACAGGCATGGGGTTTTGCAGCCAGCAGCCCCGCGTCACACCTTGCACCTGATCCTAAATGTCATTAAGCCCATTTTGGATTTGATCACTGAGAGCATCAGCCCTGAGCGCGCTTTCAGGATGGGAACGGGCCTCCCCACGTGCCCCCACGCCTGGGCAGCGGTCAGCAGTGCACCCTGGCTCCTGACGCCTTGCTGGGCTGGGGACACCCCACCGCCCCGCATTGGGGGGCATCCCCAGCGCGCACCGGGAGGTGGGAGCAGGGATGAGCTCCCCACTCCGGGAAGCCCAGGCAGGGTCTGGCCCCTGGGCACACGCATGCAGGGGAGCCCCAAAAATACCATTTCAGCCAATTCTGCCCAAAGAGACAGTCATTTCATTTGAAACGCTGCACCCCAAGGGTGGAAAGGGAGGCAAAGCAGCCCATGAGGAGGGGCAAAGCAGGCGCCAGCTTTCAAATGTAACATAAACTCTATAGGAACAGTGTCGGCAAAGAAACTTCATGCATTTGGACGCTGTTCCCTCGTTAGATATTAGCACAAATAAAAGCAGGCTCTGAGCTCCTCCACTGTTGCCCTCTTCCCGGTAGTTTAAGCATTAGCTTAATTATCAATTAGCAAGAGGAAAAAAGAATCGAAGAACAAGACCAGGATTACCTATGATCTGGAGCAAAACAAAATAAAGTGAGCCAAAGGTGCCCTGCCTAGCACCTGGTTTCTGCTCCGGTGCCGGCTTGGGGGGGTTTCTCCCTGCGGTGCCAGGGGGAGTGGGAGAGCACAGCCCCGGGCACCCCTGGGTGCCCCGCATGCTGCCCGCTGCCCCCAGCGCCTGCCAGCACACACTGCCAGAGGTAGCCACGCTGCCTGCAATGGGAAGCCCCAGTGGAAGATAAACTGGGAAATTTTGCACTGGTCCAAATCCAACAATATTTCAAACATGTTTTTCCCTCTAGGAGCGATGGCTTATTAACTTTAAATAGTTTAAAAAACCCAGCCACCTTGACCATGCAGGAGCAAACTCACTCTCCCTGGGAGCAACAGGGCTCTGCTGCATCCTCACGGGAGCCGAACCAGCACAACCCACATGGGTCCAGCAAAACCCGGTGCAGGCGGGAGCCCCACTTGCTGCACGGGCGAGTGCAGCTTGGCCGGCGATGCGGCTGGCACAGACACCCTCGGGGAGCACATCCTGCTCCCCCTCCCCAGCGCTGCAGCCAGGCACCACCCAGCCACGCTGCTGCTTTCTGACAGTTGCCTGCCTCGGGCTGAAATTTTTTTTGGGGGGGGGGAAGGTTTCAAACTAAATAGCTCAGCTGAGAATGAGGTTATGGAAAAAATATGTTATTTTAATGCTGAAAATATTCTTAACCATTCTGCTGCAAATGCCTCCTACCTCTGCTCCCCCAGCCCTCAGTGCACATTTTGGGGCTGCTACAAGGATTTACCTGTATTTTGCTGCAGAGAGGCCCATTGCTCAGGCATTGGGGTGCTCTTGGCTGCTCTGTAGGTATGGCACCCACCCTGCCCCACGGTCTGGCGTAGGGTCTGCAGGGGCACGGGTAGCCCTGCGGCAGAGGGTGCTGTTAATGAAGACCTGCGGTGGTGCCCTGGGCAGGCAGGAGGGAAAGCATTTGCGCCCACCAGTTTCCAAAGCCCCAAGAAGATGCTCTCCAACCCCCTGGTATGGTCCTTCCTGGTGTCTCCTTCACCCTTCGAGGGTGTTTCCAAACACCTGCCGCAGGCTGGGTGGGAGCACGCTTCGTGGAGAGATGACGGCCAGCCTAGTCCAAGGCAAATGGAAGTCAAATGCTTGGCATTATCGCTGCCACGGTGTGTGACCTCACGCCTCGTGACTCCCCACCTTTGATGTGGTGGCAATGTCACGTCTGGTCAAGCACCCACAAATGTCCTTCATGTGGTTGCATCCTCCAGCCGCCAGCAACATGGCCCACATTGCCAGGGAAGAAACATTTATCCCTCCCTTGTAAAAAAATTATTTTTCTGCAAGACCCATATAGTAAGGATTTATGAAAAAATGTGTGGGTGCTGAAGGTGGTGCATGTTAGATGGGAGGAACAGGTGGGAGACAAAGAAGTTGGGCCATGGCTGGGTGATGGGTCAGACAGGTTGGTTTGGATCCCACCAGCTGCACTTGCACATCAGCACAGCGCATGCAAAACCATGAGCTGCTATGGAGTGAGAGGGAGCGATGCTGGGGCACGTCGGAGTGGGGAAAAGGCAGGCATTCGTGCCGGGAAACGCCTGTGCAACCTGGCAAAAAAGGCAGAGAGATCCCCAAAGGTGAGCACCCCAAAGCAGGCCTGGTGTCACTGCCTCCAGCTGTGCAGGGTTCCAGATATGCACGGATCCATCTATGTGTGGTTCAGCCTGTGCAGGGCTCCAACTGTGCAATGATCCAGCTGTTCAGGGTTCCAGCCGTGCAGGGATCCAGCTGTGCGTGGCTCCAGCTGCATGTGGCTCCAGCTGTGCAATGATCCAGCTGTGTGGGGTTCCAGCTGTGCTCAAGCACCAGCTCTGCTCAGTCTCCAGCTGTGCAAGGCTCTGGCTATGAACTGCTCCAGATGTGCAGGGGGGGCCAGCCGTGCACCCCTCCAGCAGTACACAGTCCCAGCTGTGCACAGCCCTGGCTATGTGGGACCACATCTGGGCATGTCTCCAGCTGTTTGGGGCCCAGCCACGGACTGCTCCAGCGGCCTGGGTCTCCAGCTGTGCATAGCTCCAGCCGTGCTGGACCCCAACTGTGTGTGTCCCTGCAGTGCATGTCCCTGCTGCGTGTGTCTGAGCTGCGTCCCCCGCAGTGGACATCCCTGCTGTGCACATCCTGGCTGTGCAGTGTCCCGCGCTGTGCGCTGCACTCTGCAGTGGTCTGGGGCCTCGGCAGATGGAGCTGTGCAGCTGTGCAGGCAGCCCAGCACAGGCAGGATGGGAGCTGTGCAGGCAGCCCAGTGCAGGCAGGATGGGAGCTGTGCAGCTGTGCAGGCAGCCCTGCGCAGGCAGGATGGGGCTGGCAGCAGGCTGAGCCCCATGCTGTGGGGACCTGTGCTCCCTGGGGATGGGTCCCTGGCCCTGCTGTTGTCACAGACTGAAATCTGTCCGCAGCGTGGCGATGACCCCCCTTCTCAGGCCAGCCAGTCAGCCCTGAAATGCTGCATGTTGCACCCTGAATCACAGCATGCTGCACCTTAAACCACAGCGGGATGCGCCCCGAAGTGTGGTGTGATGCCCGGCCAGAGCAGGGCCGCTCACAGGGCCCATCCCAGGCAGCGAGGTAGGAGGGTGGCAAAGGCAAAGGAAGAAATAAAACAGAACTATTTCATGTAACAAAAATCCCCTGCTTGGCCCCAGCTGAAGCTGCTTCAAACACCAGCAACTGGGGCGGGGGGACCCAGGGGAGCTGGCAACCCCATGTGGGACCCACAGCAGGACCCACTGCCAGCAACAACCCCCTCCTGCAGGGAAATTTCTTCTGCAATATATATATTTTTTTAATTGCAGCAATCTTCTCTCTGCAATGAGAAGCTTGCCGTGGGGATGAGGATGTCTCCAGGCTGGTCCCGCTGTCCCCTGTGAGTCAGCCCTCCACCAGCACCCCTGCAGCCCCCCAAAATGGTGCCAGACTGCAGCTGGCCCAGCTGCCGTGAGCAAAGGCAGCATTTGGCCCCTCGCACATTGCCACGTCGCCAGCACAAGCTGCACCCAGCTCACAGCCTGTGAATCTGAGCGCTGCCACCAGTAAGTCGCAGGGTGGGTAACCCCGTAACACGAACGGGTGTCCCAGGAGAGCCTGCTCTGGGCAAGTAAGGGGGCTGCAGAGCCCGTCCTGCCCCCGCAACAGGGGTGCATCCCACAGCCCCATGCAGGCCAGAGCTTTGCTGTCCCCAACCTCCCACAGCGCTGTGATGACAGAAGCGGTGATGGCATCTGGCCAGGATGGCAGAAATATGCTCCAATAGACCAGAAACTCATGCAGCAAGAGCAGGGGTGGGGATGCCCTCAGAGATGGGAGCCCTCCAGGATGGGGAGCCCTCCAGGATGGGGAGCCCTTGGACATGGGGAGCCCCTGGGGACAGGCTCCTTGTGTCACCCCAAAAGGGATGTTTGGGAGAGCTAAAACACCTGAACGCATCTTAAATAGCATCAGCTGGGCCACAACCTGCCCTGTCCCTCCTGGCCAGCCCTGGGAGGATCCCAGCCAGCATCCCTGCTGCCAGACCGGGAGACCCACCTCCCCTTTGCACAGAGGCTACCGGTGCCATGAGCCCTCGGGCTCCGTTCCAGCGCCACAGACTCGATAAAATCTGTGCTTTGTGCGCCAGCCCCCCAGCTCCTTCCTGTTTTTGACTACGAAACTGTCAGCGCTTCAGATTTTCATTTCTTTTTTTTCATCTGTAGGACTTCTAGGTGAACTCTACGCCAGTGGCACCTAAATCTCCTCAGCCAACAAACTGCTTCCAGCACTTTGCAAATCCTTATGGTTGGATTACAACCTGGGAAATGCTCCATCCCGCTGGTTGGCACACAGTGCTGCAGGCCATGGTGTGCTCAGGGCCATGATCATCCCCTCTGCGAACGTGATGGACATGAAGCAAACCTTGGTGGGGCCAAAACACAAGCAGAAGCATTCAGCTTCCAGGCACCGAGCGCCCGTTGCAGTAAAAGCACTTTTCTAAAGGTTTTTTTGCTATTTATGCAAACCAGAGGCAATTGCTGTGGCTTCAGCCATCCCGATGTTTGGCGTCTGGTGGCCCCAGTGCAGGGATCTGCATCCCTGTCCCCAGCCAGGCCTGCAGTGAGGGGCACAGGATACCCCCAAGCACTGGCCCAGTGGCTTGGCACGAAGTTGCCACTGCGTGTTGTTATTCAGACGAGGAATCCACATTCTTGAAGCATTTCCTCGGAAGAAAACCAAGATTTCTTCAACACTTTTCACTGGTGTAGAACACCGCAAGTGGCTTGGGCTGCGGCAGGGTCCAGCGCTGGCTTGCAGCCACTGGTGTGCATCGCTGCGGTGGATGGCAGGTGGGAACACCCGCGCTCGTCCCTAACTCCTACGGACAAGGGGGAAAAAAGAACATGGAAAACCGGCCCCACACCCAGGAGAGCGGGCACAGTGCCTATGCGCCATGGGAAAAAGCAACAGAGCTGGTTTATTATTTTATTTCTTTGCATCATGGTTTCTATTAACAATGCCGACCTCCGGGTCAGAAGTTTCCTGGCAGCGGTGGGGGCTCTGTGGGACCCTTGTCCCTGTGCTGCAGGGAAGCGCCAGCTCCACTCCCGGCACAGAGCGAAGAGTGGCTCATCCCCAGGATTGACACCCGCGGGCGGGTTTATGGCTGGTGGAAATCCCCCCTGAAAACCCAGCTCTATGGCCTCAGCGGGAAACTATGTTCTCGAGGACGGCTGCCACTCGGCCGCTGCTGAAGCAGTGGCTGTTGGTAACATCCATCACTAACACTGGCAGCAAGGAGGGGACAGCATGTGCTCCCCCTCCTCCTGCGGCCCCAAGACTGGAGGTCCTGAGCCTCTCCAGCTGGGCTGGGGTCCTGCACCATCAACCCCACGCACACCCCAGCCCTTCCTGGACCCAGCACCAGTGAGTGTTCCACACCCCCATTGCACACCTGGGCTGCACAGCCCAGTTGCATTCCCTGGTTGCACACTGCAGTTGCACACTGCAGTTGCACACACGGTTGCACGCTGCAGTTGCACACCACGGCTGCACAGCTGGTTGCATGCCTGGATTGCACACCTGTTTGCATGCTCCAGTTACAGACCTGGGAGCCACCCCCTCTCCAGAAAGCTGAGCTTTCTGCACCCTGTTTTCCTGCAGGTTTCGTTTTTCATCCTGCTTTCCCCCATTATCTGAGCAGCAGCGATTCCCAACCTCTCTGTGCGCAGCCAGGACCTGCTGGGGGTCGCTGGAGGCAGCACGGCTGCACCCACGGGGGTACCACCGGGGAGGGGGAGCAGGCACCCATCAGCACTGTCCATCCAGGCCGCTACCGAGCAATGCAGAAGCACTGCATCGCTGCCTCCACGCGGACGTGCTTCGGATGCTGAAGGAAACCATGCAAACCCCACGGGGTGCTCGGGGCCAGCGGGAGTTTCGGACGTGAGGACGGTAGAGAAGAGCCAAGATGGGTTCCTCATCCCCCGAGGAAAAGAGGAAAACTGAGCCAGCAAGGCACCCCGCACCTGAACTGGGATTTTGCACCCCAAAAATGGAAGCAAAACAGAAGGGATTTGGGTTAGTTTTGCAACGTAGCTGCCATTGGAGTGTTTTCTCTGCTGCTGCTGAGAAGGAGAAGTGAAAGGAGGCTGTTATTTCAGCGCCAGAGTAACAACCACCGTGTTTGCATGTACTCACGATGAAGCCGCTGCCTGGCAGAACTAGGTCATTGGAAGGGAAAGAAATGAAGCAAGCAAAGGCTGGCAGAGGGGAGGGGAGCACGGGTGGAGGGGAGGGGGCCAGGGCAGAGCGCCCCGTGCAGGTGTTGGTCCTGCACCCGAGCACACCACCTCCCCCCTAACACGTCCGCTGGCTGTCAGTTGGTGGTTTACCTGCAACTTCAGCTCTTTCCTCTCTGTCCTACTTGGCCACTTTCTCCACCCAGAACTGCAAATGTCTTTCCAGCCCGACAACACATTTCCCATCTTTGCACATCCCTGGGAGCCATGGGCACAGCGCCGGGCACAGCTGGATGCAGCCGCCACAGCAAAGGCTCGTGTAAATGATGCATAGGGGTAAATTCACTGGAAAAGAGAAATGGGTATCAGCACCATCAAGAAGTTTTCACCAGTGGTTAAAATCCTGGCAAGGTACTGGGAGAAACACCCTGGTTGGTGTTGCGGCTGGCAGGCACGGGGATGTCCCGGCTCCCAGCAAGGCAGGCGCCGAGCACACCCAGTGTTGATGTCGGCTGCCAAGCCCGGGGCCAGCTGAGGGTGAAGCCCCCTTCCACCGGGACAGGAGGTGTTTGCATGAAGGTGGGTTGGTACGCGCTGCTCCCACAAAGTGCTGCCTGGGGAGGCAGGCGCGGGATGGGGGATCTGCGTTTTCACGGGGCTTCATTTCGGAGCCAGCGAGCCTGGGGAAAGCCTGCGGAGACCCACGCGGTGCTACAGCAGGGTCTCCTCCAGCCACCGCCAGCTCCCCTGCTAGCACCTGCAGCGAGGGTGGCTCAGGGGAGTCCCCGGTGGCGCGGGGTCCCCGCCAGCCCCTTGCCCCCCCCCACTGCCTGCCGGCAGGATGTTTTTTTACTGGAAAGTCAGTTGTTTTGGGTCAGGCCGGGACATGAAAGCATCCCACGAGCTGGCCCCGGTGCCGCCCCGCGCCAGGCGAAGGCTGCGCTGCCGGCTGCGGCCATCGCCTTCCTGTCTGCACCGCCTTCCTGTCGCCGCTGCCACCGCCACCGGCCCCGCTCCGCCGCCGGCTGCCGCTCAGGAAGACGAAGGTCTCGCAGCCGGCACGATGAAGAGGGCAGCCGTGCCCTCTGGCCGCAGAAACCCTTCTCTTCCCGTTCGTAAGACAAGGGCTCCGTGTGTCCACTGGGTTTCAGCCGCGGGAGGGTTCAGTTTTACTGCACCCCTGGTGCCAGCCTGGTCCCAGCCAAGCACAGGGAGCGCAGCCGCCTTCACCTGCAGCTGAGGTGCTGCCCACGTCGACCTGTTGAAAAAAGCAGCACGAAGAGCCACAGGCAGGGTCATGCTTTCATTTATTCACTTCATATAAAAATCTCTTATGAATGCATCTGAACACAATATATAATACTATAACATACATTGTGTGAAACTTTTGGAAACAATAAAATAACCACCTGGAACAATGCAGTGTTCAACAGACATACAAACCCATTGATCATGCACAACTGTGCTATTTTCATTAACTAGTTAGTCACAAGTTGGACCAAAAGCTTGAAACATATTTTACAAACTGAGATTGACACCGCTTACGATGCCGGACAAGCTTTGTCAGAAGAAGTTTCACAGCACAATTATTACATCAGTTCACATTTTTGTCATAGAAATTCACATTGGGTTGTTCAGAAATTGGAACGTGACATTTAAAAGCTGGCCCGTTCGCGGGGGTTTCTTTTTTTCGGTTCCCCCCCCTAGGTTTTCAGCACTTCCAACCGCTCGCCCATTGCCCTGGGGTCCGGTCCCCCCCGGCTCACCGTGAAGACGAACCCCCCACGGGCGGCTGCCACCCGAATGCCCTTCCTGGGTTGCGTCTGTCTCTTCAGCTATGTTCAGGTTCTTGTATTTTATGCAATACAAAAGGTTACAAGAAAAAAAGGCAACTCTTATTCCGAGTTTTCTACACAATTAACATCACCACCGACAGGCAATGTTAATTCATATAAATTAATAACTTACAAAACATTACAGTATATACATTATGTAATAAATACACTGTTATAAACAGTAATGGAGGTGTTAGAGCTCAAGGCAGTGCAGGAGGAGAATGGTGGACCTAAATCTAGGAAACGTGAACAATAGGCAAGAGAAACACAAATATCCGAGCGTGCAACTTCCACTGAGCCAAGGAGCTGCCGAGGGGGAACACGCATCACACGCTGCCTTATCACGCTTACTTATATATGTACTGCACTGTGCCATGGAAACAAACTACCCTCTATCCTGCGCACGACAAAAATAAAACCCTGTTGGGGAAAATATACTGTTATTCCTAGCAAGCGAACAGAGATGGTGCATGAAGTGACTTTAAATGGGTCGCCAGGGGTATTAAGAAGATGATTAAAGGTGCAGTAATGCAAAACAGAGGGTTTCCCTTCTATTTAGTCTGTAAAAGTGATTAACTGCAATAAAGTGACAGGTATTGCCCATGAAAAAAGGAAGACTGCTTCTTGTAACAGGAAGAATCAAAAAAGTATCCGTCAATTTTGAAACACTTTGTGTCGCGTTTTATACTAAACTCCGTGTATTTAATTAATAGACTCTTGAAAAGACATGAAAGTGTTTACAAAGAAGGCACACAGGTCTGCAGACAGGTGGTCAGGTGGACAGGTTTTATATGGAGAGTTATTAATCAGTAGTTTCTATCAGTCTAACTGGTATAAATTCCAAAACTAACAGTATAAAATCTCTCAGTTGTGTGTCATTTACTCTTCAGTCACGACCCAAGCCAGCTCCAGGACAACACAATGCTCTTAGCTGACAAGGCTCAAACCACAATGTCAATCACCTGTTAATTTCCTGAGCAATCATTCACTACACGATCTTTAACCCTGACTCCAATCTCAAGTAGCTGGGAAGATCTTTCAGCCAATGTTAGACACAGGCCTCAGACCCAGGCTGCAGGCTAGTCCGTGAGACTGCTTGCATGCTCATTAAGTGTTTAAAATCCACTCACACAGGTACGGGACATTATGTGTCGACAGGAGACGTATCTTCTGTCACAATTTCTATGTTTGCCTCCCTCTGTGAATCCTCTTCCTCTGGGTCGGCCACGCAGAGTGTCTTTGTATTGCTGAAGTAGCCGATGCTCTCGCTGTCCTTCTCTGGTCCATCCGAATCCTCCTCCTCCAGCGTCAGTTCGAACTGGAACTTCTCCATCATGCTCTGACAGTCCCTGCCTCGCTCCTCCAGCGGAGGAGATGGGCTCTGAGGTATCATGCTCTGGTACCAGTTCCTGTTGTCCTCCAGCGTGTCCAGGATGTCCTGGGCGTCGGGCTGCACCAGGTCAGCCCACGTCTCCCAGAGCGGATGGACGATGTAGTCAATGAATCCCACCTGAGAAACACAGGAACATGCACACTTAGGGGACAAGAATGGCTATGAGCAGATGGGTGTCTAAAAAGCTCAAATGCTGTTAATACATGATTTTTACAAGCAAAATATCTGTCTCAGAGCAAACCCCCCCAAACCAGTACAGTCTAACTGCAGACATAACCAGCTGATACCCAAAGCTGCACCTACAACGTTGGACTAGGTTGACATCTTGTCCAAAATCAAACATTGGATGAAAGTTTAACTAAAAGCAGGAGTCACCTGGAAACTCAGTGACGGAGCTGCCAATCCCATCCCTGGCTGCACACGTGCTTTTAAACATCCCTGTAGATGTCTGTTCCTGACTAGTGGCTCAATCCCTGCCCTGCAGAAGTCGGGATAAGCCATCACTCTGAAGACAGAACATCCCACTGAGGGATGCCTCTTACCAGCTGTTAGTGCAGAGAGGCATTTTAGATGATCATTGCCTCTTCCCTGAGCACTGAGAAAGTTTGCTGTGTCTCAGATAGCCCTGGTGACTGTGGACGAGGCCGGTGCATTTATGGCAACGTTGCCGTTACCCCAGGGTGTGCATGTGGCTGGCAGCTGTGAAAACGGCAGTGCTCCCAGGGCGAGCAGCCGTCCTAATGCCAAATGTCACTGCTTTTATGGACTGAAGTTTCACCTTTAGGTGTATTTTACTATGGTGTGTAGTTTGTACCTATTCTGAACTGTTTCATGGTTCTGCATCTTTAAAAATTTCATCATTTCTCCTCTACTCTGCCAAAGCAGCCACCCTGTTTCTCCGCGGAGCTGGCCCTGGTAGAGATTTCCTTTCCTTTCATTTTGTTTTGGAAAGAGTGCAGAAAGCAGGTCAGCTCATCCCAGGAAGTACTCCTCCCGCACGAAGGCGGACAGACCGCTGTTGCCCGACTCCCATGGAGTGACGTGCCAGCGGTGGAAACAGTGAGGGTTGCGGCAGAGTCCGTCAGTCCTTCCGCCAGTTGGCGCGTAAGCTCTGAGCTAAATCATTTTTCAATTGTCTGACTAAGAGGACGTACGTCCAGGATGGAGAAAACTGAATGGCCATAAAGAGGATTGAAATTCTTCCGTCTTGGCAGAATGTGTCACTTCTCTCCTCACTCCGCTGGACAACATTTCTGTGCAGCAGGAAAATGGCTCTCAAAGGGGCCAGACTCAACGTGCAGATGTTTGCTTTGGAAATCACACATGCCTCCTTCAGACACAACAGGATGTCAATAGAACCATTAACATTCAATTGTAACATACTGTTGAGGCAGCTTAAACAAAAAGGTGATGAAAATTTCCTGCAGCACATGTTCCGGAGCACTTTTAAAGTGGAAAAAAAAAATTCTGTATGGTTAGCTGATGGCTTCGCCACCACCCAAAACGCTCAAGGGCTATATGGCACCAATGGCTTGAGATCGGTCACCTCGTAACCAGGTCATTGTTTCTTTAAAGAAACATCCCAAATCACGGAATAGCTGGCCAGCTGGCTGAGCACTGATCTTAAAATATTTCGATGTAAAGAGGTACCACCTAGAGCTTTGAAATACTTGCATACTATTTTCCCATCAGTTCCGTGTTTCAGTCCCGAACGGACATGCCACCTCCCTTTCTCCTTTGCCACTAGTTGGGATTTCAGTGGTAGCCATTTCGTGAATTCCTGTTCATTTTACATAGCAAAAATGCCGTTTTGAAACCTCTGGAAAATGCACATGTGAAACAAAAAATTAATTGGAGCTCACATGCGGAGCACATGGGCATTCTCTGGCCAAGCCTGGCCAAAGGATTCATTTCTTGTTAGGTTAACAAATAAGACAGATTTTTCCAACAAAATCACCACGCGGTTGAGTGAATAATTTTGAAACCACTTGGCTTAGCCCTAGAGGACATTTGGAAATAATTATCATCAATTTTGTACTTATTCAAGCTGAAAAACCTCGATGATGACTTGCTCGAGTCATTTAAAAACAACAACCAAGACACCATTATATAAAGATTGGAATATGTTTAGGCAAACATAAATTACCGGCTTCATTACAGACTAACCGGGTGAAATTTTACGGCCCATGCTACACAGGTCAGAACAAAATCTGACCTTGAAACTGTTTAATCTATGAATCAGAACTAGGGATGAGCCAGTTAATCTCAAAAAACAAGACATATCCAGCTCCTTTTAAGGTTTGCATTGACATAAATAAATATTTCTTTGACTTCACCCGGCACACGGCAGCTCCATCAGATCTCTAACTTAACCAGCCACATCAAGCACTGCAAAACTGTTCGGGACGAGGCTGAGTAACGACTGACATCCAGACTTTTCCAGTGTCCTGAAGTGGATCTCAGCAGGGAGAAGCTCCTAACCCTGCAGTACAATGGGGCTGGCACTGCTATAAATGTCTAACATGGGGTGCAATGTCAGTAGGTTTAGGAGGTGGTAATTAAGGAGGCTGGAGGGCGTGAAGGCAGAAGAGACCTGGCAGAAAGGAAGATCAGAATTGCACTTTTCAAGCCTGGGGAACAAAAGGAAACCAACTCACTCTGGAAACTGGGACGCAAACAGAGCAAGATGAACACGCATTTGGAAATGAGGAGATGCCAAGGGGTACATAAAGGAGTCTGAACAGCCTCGCCAGTCTATATGAGCTTCAGGCACAGCTGGATGTCAGGGTCAATCAGAACCAACGCTCTGAACAGTTGGCTGTTTGCCTAATTGTGCTAGAGAAAGCAGATGAATTTTGTCTCCGCTTTAAAAATACAAGCTTAGGCAGTACAAAAATGCAGCTCACAGCCAATTACCTGTGATTTTTCCACTGACGCTGTGTGTTTGTCACACATTGGACTGATTTCCATTCCTCTTTCTCGCTCTTTGTCTCCCTGCTGGAAAAACTCTTCCATGATCCTGTCCGTCCACTGCCGGTACAGCTCCAGAGACTTTGTGGGATTACTCAAGTCCGCACAATGTACCATATTTCGGAGAACCTGCAATTACATTAATCAGAAAACTCATAAAATCAAATGGAAAAAGAGGACGGTTTCAAGCTCTATCTGCTTGCTTAATTCAGAACATCTAACCACGAGACTCTTTGATTATGCAACAGCCTATGAAAATATTAACATCGTAACATCTCTGTATATACGACTAGCTGCTATGGTCCGCTTCAGAAGTAAAACATGCTGTATGTTTTTCAGATAACTTGATACTTACACAGGGTGCAGTTGCGGCATTACATCATATAGGTTTGTTTTTGAATGCAGGTGCTTGCCACTATTCAAAATTTACCTCCATGGTCTTAGATGGTTAAATATTCCTACTTTATTAAATGAGTAATATCCCTTCTACACACACAAAAAATGTGCCTGACTAACTGTGGCTGTAAGGATTTAGACAGCAACAGGGTGACCTGTTTTAACATCAGCAGTCTTAAATAAAAATGTAAGGAGAGTTTTCCCATGAGTCTGTTCTTAAGAAGTTGGCCATCAAAGAGAGAAGATCAGGATGCGTCTTGTCCTACTACCTACATGACCCTGTTCCAGTACTGCTTTGTCATTTCTGTAAATCAAGGATTATATAGGGAACAGACTGTACATCAATAATTTCAGCTCAGTGTGAGAGTTGCTTTAGGTATGGAGTTACAAATTAAATTCTTGCAATCTTGCAACGCTCTAGGAATCTTGCTATACTTTTTCGACAGGAGAAACAAATGGGAGAAAGCAGCAAGGGAATTCAGGAGCCCTCAAAAACTCAGCCTTATAGATTAACTTCAGAAGAATGTGCATGTTTGCAGTTCCATGCTCTAAGTGTTAAAAACATAATCCCCTTTACCTAAAAGATATGGCACCACCTTTTACCTCTTTGTGGTGCAGAACAGAAGAAAATGATTGCTGAAAGTTTAGGTGAGTAGCTTCTATATATGGTCCATTTAAAAGCCACAGTAAAAACAGGAGCATAGTTTCTTCAATCCTGAATGAAATACACAAAATCCAGGAAACTTGGCTGATGTACCTGTATTCTGTCTGTGTAGTTGTCCAGAAGGAGGACTCCTGAACTGGTCACTTTCTTAGTTTCCACCATAGTCTTCAGATCAGCTAACAGACTCATATGCTTGGACATATCTGTTGCCAATACCTTTACAGAAATGAAAATACAATCTCAGTACAGGCAACCATACAAAGAACACAGTTTTTTGTTTAAGACAAGAAGCAGGGTGTGCATAGTTCATACCATGTCGATCACCATCTTCCTGAGTGTCTGACGCTGTTTCTTGGTCAGGTTCTGGAAGATGTCACAGTGCTCCTCTTGAAGGAGTTTGAAACCCACAGCGAGATGGTGGTTCTCCAAGACGGATTCATCATTGTACATTAGGGCTAGTTCAGAATCTAGCAAAGCAACATAAGTATGTGACTCCAGCATGTGAAATGTGTGATTTCAAACAGCAAATGCTTGTCCTGGGTACTGAAATCTTTATCTGTATGCAATAAATTGGGAAAAGTTTTTCTTTGCTTCATGTGTGCCAAGAGCATGTGGTTTTCTAATCTGAGCACATATGTATATAATATAAACAGCCCTTTTCTCGGTTCTAATGAACAAAATAGTACTCGGTTGACTTAGTTATGGGCTTCACAATCAGTGACAACAGAAAGCATGAATCCTGCAAATGCACTTTCCAAAAAAGAACAATACTCATATTCTGGAATCAAGATACATGCTTAGCCTGTTGCAGAACACAATACGAACCACAATATTTAGCTTTATGGTTGTCAATAGCAATAGCATTATTTATCTTATATTAATGATAAAATTTGCACTCAGGACTGGAAGAATTATTATGTGTTAGTAAGTAGTAATATTCACAAGATTCAAGGGCACTTGCAAATTGCACTACAATAGCTTCCTTTGTGAGGAATTTTATTTTAATTACTGCTTTATTTCAAAACATCTAACTAGTTTACTGCACAATATTTTGAGAAAGCAATGCAGTCTGAAAGTCATAATTTGTGACCTCACTGTAATGGAAGATGCATTTCCATTAGTTTCCAAGTTTGCAGATGAAATTATTATTGTATTTGAAACAAAACTCACTTGTATTAATAAGAAATTGATTGGAGACCCCGGGGTGATCCACATCATGAATTGCAGCTGCAAAAATTGCAGCAAGGATTTCCAAATCAGTGAAGACAGCCTAGGAAGAAAAAAAAGGAATTTGTCAGAGAAGTCCTTATGTTTTATCTCTCAACAGTTTGGGAGGCTGATTTAGAGAAACAAATTGTGCTTTTTAAACTAGTTTTCTGAGAACAAGACATTTACACAGCAGAAAGCAGCATGTGCTCTTTAAGATGAAACAGAGATTACAGGCAGCTGCTGAAAATTTCTTAATGGTGATTTCCCTGGCAGTAAACTGAGCCCTCAGAAGAGCAGGCAGCACACTGCTTTTTGCAAGTCTGAGTGCTACTGGTGACTGATGCTGCTTAAGGCTTTTCTCCTATGTTCACATACGCAATGTGGTGCTTTTAAGCCGCCATCCCACCTTTAAACACAACAACTGCCCAACACAAAGCACTTAGCTCAAACCAGGTAACTCACGTCCAGTGCGGGGGTAGAGAGCAGAACATGCGTGGACTGGGCAACATCAGCAGCATGGAGGCTGTTGTGGTAAGCTACGTCCGAATGGTAGTGGTCTTCTAGCGTCATCATGTACGTTACAAAAGTGTCTGATGAGATCTTGAATGTTTTTAGTAGATCTCGCTCCTGTATAATAAATGGTACAAGCATACATGCATATATCAAATAAGGATATCATACTGCAGAAGGCAACAAAACAGAAAGCAAGTAGAAACTAAAATAGTGTTGTAAAAGAACAGAAAATTTGATCAGAAAATCACAAACCTGAAATATAGCGTACATAATGCAGGTGAGCGGCCTGTTGTGGGAATACCTTGCAACGTTAAATATGTTGAGACCCCACTTATTCAGATCTTCCAGTTCCTTTCAAAAGGACAAAAAGAGAACAGTTACAATATTTTTCAAGACAATCCTGCATTCATCACTTGTATCACGTCTTTTGCATTTTCCAAAAGTTTAAAAAGATGCAAATTCAATCTTCATTATGGTAATTATCTAAGTGCATGAACACATGTACTTAATAAAGTACACGAACACAGAATAACTGTGAAAGGCTGATGCCAAAGCACTTGTACAAGGAGATGACATTTCTCTGTGTGGCAAGGGAATTAATTGTGATGTGTGTTTCCAGGTAGCAAGAAGAAATGCCCCGACGGAGACAAAGGCCCCATAGCCAGTTTGCTGGACACAGTGTTGATATACTTTCCTGTGTTTGACAATTACTCTCCTCAGCCTTCATCACATTTTTTTAACTATTTTAGGGATATTTTCAAGGAATTTATGAACATAGAATATGCTGTTAGGGCCTGGTACCATTAATTACAGCATTTGTAATGGCCACATCACTTCAGGGACACCGATTCCAGTTTTACAAGGGGGGGGCAGTCCAGCCAGCCAGTCCATTCCCTGCTTCCGGATAACACCGATTCTCCCAGAACTGCAAGAATCTGTCATACCTTGGCCAGATGGTCTTCCTTTTCTGTTTTCACACCAAATCGTGAAATGCTGGTGTTATTTAAGCTTGAACTATGCATTAATTTTTTCACTCCACTGATCTGTGTCATGAGCTGCTGTTTTTTCTTCTTCTCTCTGTCTTTCTGGGTGGGAGAAGGAATCTCCACATCATTCTGTTTGTCTGTAACAAATAAAGGTGAAATGACTCAACATCATTTGCAGTGTGAGCACCCATCACACCCCCCAGAATGAACCCTTAGCTTTGCTGATTAAGTGGCTCTGCACACCGGTTCAAACCCATGTGTTTCCGCTGGGGATCTTCTCTAAATTTGGGATCGAACTGAACCAAAATCAAAGCAAACAGTCACATAACCTCTGTTTGCCCTCTGCAAGACTGAACCTTCCCACTGAGACCTGCTGGGACATGAAGCGCCAGGCTGCTTTCATCATAGCCATTTTCAAGCTGCATCGCTTGGGGACACAGCACATGTCCAGGAGCTAGCTCTGCATGCCTGAAGGGCATCAGGTTCTGCTTATGGCTAGATCTCAATTAATTTTTATTACCTATTTTCAGGAAAATAAAATGTGTATTTAAAAAACACATTTTTCCTCAATAAAGTACATAAGCATATATTTTCACATTCACTCTATTGACACTTATTAGGGCCAAACCCATCTCCATACTCCCTGCTCTTTAAAACACCAACCCAATAAAAGATTGGTGTCACTGATTTATTAAAGGTTTGCCCTTTACAAATATGTATAGAATAACATACAATGCACAGGTCATATTTCTATTATCATGCTCAGAGATAGTAACAATACTAGTACACATTAAGTAGGCACCTAGTGGGGCACAAACTTGGCTGTGGAGATGTGTTTAATAAATAAATCTATCCACATATGCTACTTACTGCCTTTACAACTGATTTATTGGCTGCATTAAAATGGAAATACAGTGGTTCATTACTTTCATACTAACCATTTTTTCAAGAACTTTTTAGAAAAGGCTACTATAATCTCTTTGCACCTTTGCATCTCTGAGGACCTCTGGAGGGATGAGGCATCCAGGCATTAGTTACTTTTGCCTTGGCTTAATTAAAAATCTCTGAAATAAGAACTACCAGTGCGTCTGCAACACTGCAATTAAGAAGGAAGCCATTATTCACAGCAACAGTCAAGCTGACATCAATGGGTGTTTCCCTTGTGTGTTTTTGCTGAACAACAGAAGGACTTTCCTCTATATAATCTCATTAGCAATGACTAACACTAAGGCAGCGTAAAATGGACATTCTTGAACAGAAATCTCTATAATTTGTTAAATCATGCCTCCACGGTGGTGGCAGCAGCAACACCCCTCACTCCTTAGGGAAGGGTATGTGCTGAAAGGCCATCATGATCTTCCCCGTTTATGTGATGTGGCCAATGATAAAACCACGATTTTTCAACTTTGTCCTTCATAGAGATCTAAAGCTGGTGTCCTTGCTCTCACTGACTAAATGGTGACTGCAGGACTGGCCCCTCTGCAGAGGACATCACTTCTTGGTGCCTTCCTCAGCTCATTTAATAAAGTCAAGAGACTGAATGAAGTAACATGATCTGGTTTTAATATCTATAAGTTATCCCCATCTAACAAACACTGTTTGGAGATAAATGAATGTTCTAACCACATTTTTTTTGTTTGGTTTTTCAACCTCCTCATTTGTAGACTCCTGTTATTTTGAGTGTTCATTTAAGTTTAAACCAAATTTTAGGGGGGGAAAAATTCATTAAAAATGTAACAGCGTGACTTCCTAAAAAAGCTTTACGATCCTTTTAAAAGCTTTACTAATTTCTTTTTAATATGAGCAATCAAGTTGCAATCTGGCCCAATCTGGAGAGCTTGCACCACTTGGCATTAACACGGCCCTAAGCGGTTGAGTGGCCCTCATACTGCCACAAAAGGGCGAGGATGTCACCATCACAGAGTATGTGAGAAGAAGCAGAATAGGAACGAACAAGACCATTGTCAAGACCTGCAAAGGGAAACGCAGTTACCTAACCCAGCCTGAGTATGGGGAATAATACAGCCCCATTAGCACCAGCAGCAGCTTCAGCTAATTAGCCCCTGCTGAGATACAGACTCCACTAACTTGAGTGTATGTGTGGTTTATTAGTTTTATATTAGGTCCACAGTATCAAGCCACATTGGGTATTTCTGCTGCAGCACATCCTGCTCCAGCAACATATGCCTACTGGCAAGATCTGATAAACAACAAACTCCCTGAAAATGCCACGGTGGTCATGCTCCCCGGCGCACTGTGTATGCTCCAGGCTCTCCAGCTGAAGAAGTGGCATGCTGGCTGGCAGCTAGGCAGTCTCGTTTCTATTCCCTGTATTCATTCATGTTCTGGATATCATGATTAAGCTGAGCGATAAGACAGGGCCAATGGATTCCCACAAAGCAGCTACAGACTTACATGGATTATTAATGATGTGATGTGTCCTAAATGCACGCAGTAGTTCCAGTTGCGACTGGCTATTGAAATCACTTTAAAATCCCTTAATGGAAATAATTGTTTGTCATACAGTGAATGCATTCTGGGCCATCTTAACCGCAGGGCATGAGTCCCCCATGAGCTCCGGCATCCCACATACTCAGCATTTTAAGCTGTTGGACTCAGAGATATGTATGTGAGGGTCCTGTGCTAAGCTTTCTTTTATATGCAAATGGTCACAAATTCTAAGCTGCTTGAAAACACAGGAAATTATATTTTTCATAACAAATACATTTTGTAAACACAGGATTAATTCATGTCAGTAGACCTATGAGCTCCAACAAAACTAATGAAATGCAAAATATTCTCTTTACTCTTTATTCTGACTTCCAGTGCAAAGTGAGCAAATACACACAAAGTAGTATATAAAATGTCTGGGCTGAACCTACTTGTCTGAACCCCTGTTTCTGAAGGGTGAAGACGCAGCTGTAAGAGGCAGTAGTTGCAAAGATGAGAGTATGCAGTTGGGCTTGTGTGATTTTGTCCTTTCCGTAAGGTCAACACAAAAATCAAATATTGCATAATGCAGTTACCAATAACTTAATTCAATGTGAACAGAAAAAATCTTTTGATTTGGAGAAGGAATTCTTCTGTGGGTAGACTTATTCAAACACTATTATTTTCCTCCCCATATCCATTTTGAAAGTGAAAAATCAAAACATTTAAATAATGTTTTGCCCCAAAGGAAAACTGGGCACAAGCATTAACTGGTGGGTATTAGGCTGCCATTAATTGTTATCTTTGAGTCACCCGAAAGCTTGGGATGCGACGCCTTACCCAGGAAAGTGTTGGAAATGTACTCGGACACCTGGTTGCCAGAGCGGCTCATCTCGGAGAGGTGTGTCAGCTCCCGGTTCAGCATCCTCTTGAACTGGGAGGGGAAGAGCACATACACAAAGATGGCATTTTTCTGAATGCTTTTCCAAACTAATACAGCTCGAACTGTATCACAAGCAAGTCCACAAACAAGATGTTAAAAGCAAAATTCTGGAGATATTTGGAACAGAGTCAGCGACATATGGTTTCATTTAGATACTGTTCAGCATCATCATGACTAGATATTTCTTTTCAGTACACTAAACTACAAAATTAATTTCCTCTAAAGATGCATATTAGTTTTTACTGTAACAAATGAGAAGATAATGTTTCAGGTAACCTCTCTGAAAGATCAAATTCTTGTATTGGTTTTAAATTCCACATCCTATAACCTTCTTTTGTTCTGAATTTTGTAAGTTTGCTCCATCTTGAATTATGCAAGTAAAAGACAATTGCGTATGTTCAGAACAGAGCAGAGGAGAAATATGTCATAAATCTGAAGATCTGCTTGGATCATTACAGTAAAATGTAGGATTCAAGCACTTGTTCACCCAGATATACATGCTATGATCCTCCTAATTTTCTAATCACACATTTTCATTGCTGCATCATTTTATCCTGCAACAGTGAATTCCCAAAGGGGGGAAAAAATTTACATACATGTATGCCGCATGCACAGTACACACATACATTTATCTCTTGCCATACAGTGCACATAAATAACCATTTAAAAAGCATGTTTTCCTTATAGAGGTTTTATCCAAGCAATACAGCACAAAAAAACAGTAATTCATAATCCTTCAGGATTTAAACCCACCTTAATATAACCCCAAGATACAGATAATAAATAGTTTGCTTCAGGCATTTTGGAAAACTCCACACCACCGTCCACAAATCCTCACGGAGAAATTGCCGGTCAGACAGGAGAGCTCCTTGGGCACACGGACACCCCCCTTCCCCAGTCAATAAAAAAAATCAGCGTTCATCAAAGCCAGAGATCCCCCAAAGCCCGGCAGTTGCTAATCCCAGACAAAGCCAAGCTTGGCATAGCATCTTTGCAGAGGGCTTGAACGTGGGTGTATTTGCTCGCAGGAGAGAATAATGAAATCAGGGATTGCACGAAGAAACGAGAACTAATCCAAATGTATTCAGCTGGATGACTGGAAGCACTTATGAATTATGAATCGTCCTGGTTGCTTAGTTGGCTGAAGGGGGTCCCCACTCCACATTAGCCTTGCTCAGCTGAACTGTATGACAAAAAAATGATGCTGGTTTCTGAGGGGCTGCCAGCTTTAGTAACACAGCCATCTTTTTATAAGGAAGATTAAAATGGAGGAAGCTCTGTGCATATTTAAATAAGTCAAAAGTAGGCAGTAGGCTCTTCTCCATTTCTGCTTTTTTAAAATCCTCTTCATTACAGAGACTGAGGATTTTCAAAGCAAGTATTCACATATGGATTTTTAAAAGCATAATTTTTCACATTTTCAGTGTGATCATAATTTTGTTTTCCCCTACATGGTAAAGGGCAAAATGTAGCAATGTAGCAAAATGTACCTTTACAAACTGGAAATATTTTTCAGGTAAAAGGTATAAACTAATAATAACCTTAAATCTGTAATGTCAGTCTAAAATCACAATATAAGATTTTAATAAATTCTTTCTTAGAAGAATATATTCACAATCTGAATTTCAAGATTTAATGATTAATTTTTATTTTAAACTGAAATGCAATCACTTTATTAGGAAGCTGTAGCTGTCCTTTTAGCATCAAATCAAAAGCAAAGCACATTGTACTGTGTATGCGATACAGATCACAGCAAGGAATCACCGCTCATGTGCAGCACTCATACTGCTTTAGGACATCCTTGGTGATTGCTGGCTGTAATACGCCGCACAACAGCAGCCAGTATTCCTAAAATAAAAGTGCAATCTTTGGTCTAAAATTATTTTCTTTCTCCAACTGCCTTGATTAAACGTTATCAGCCTTGCTTGGCATGACGTCACGAGGCTTCCTCGCATGCTGTGGGACACGCAGGGCAGGGGGGGCAGCCTGTGCTGCATCGCACCCCCGGCCTCCGCTGCAAGAGCTGACGGGCAGGGAGATGCAGAGCCTGCGCCCAGCCCAGGCAGAGCCAGCAGCTCCCTGCTTGCTCAGGCTGCCGGATCAGCACTGAGCACCACAAAAATCATGCCTCGCTGGCCAGGCACAGCTCCAGTCGCTGCTCAGCGCTGTCCAGATGGGACTCCTGCTCAGCCTTTCGGCCATAAGAACCACATAGAGCAAATGAAGTTGTGAGCCCACCTTCTTCTCTCCTTAAATTCATGATTATCAGAAGTGGAAAGCTGATGCCACCTCCCTTTCACCACGTGGCTATCTGCACAGACCAAAGATGGGGTGCTATCTGCTCAGACTCTGCCACCACCACCTCTGCTGTCTTCTCTTGCAGCAACCTGCCTTGCCCTGCCTGTGTGAATGTCCCACAGCAAGGCCTCACTCTCCGGGTTACTCAACCAGTTTAAATACTGTCTTACGGGATGCGAGCAGGAGTGGGATGTGAAGGATGCCATCTCATTGGATACGGGCAGGAGCAGGATGTGAAGGATGCCAGCTGCCCAGGAGGGCATCCCACAGCACTGGGGCACAGCCGAGGGCTTCGGCTCATGGGGTCTTCACTGAACTTCATGCCAACCAAGAGGGACAAACGCCTTTTTGAAACTCCTAACAGAAACCTTAGTGATTGAGAACGAGTGGCAGCACAAATGAAAACCAAGTAAGAGAAAGCCCGTGGGAGGAGAAGAGAGCTCTGATCCTATCAGTCCTCACAGTGACGTATTTTCGCCGGTCACAAGCACCAGCCACCAACATGTGAGCACTCCCACAGACTTATAGCAAAACAAGTGCTGAAACATTTCTCTGGATCGAGGCCTTTATCTTTACAAGGCAAACACCATAATCAGATGATCACACAAACAACTTTTAACTAATGTTGAATCAGTCGGATTTTCTATACAATCGCCCCTTTCAGACAAATAATCCCAAGTGGTGGACAAACATTTGAAAAAAATGCCTTTACCTCACAACTGCTTCATAAAGTACAAAGAGTAGCTACTACCTCTTCACAGAGGCACAAGGCAATTAAATGGCCTCCACAAGGTCACCCAAGCCATCTGCAGCAGAGATGAGGACAGATAAAAGACTTTGGGATTCTCATATCTGATCTTTAACCAGAAATCTGTTCCCTTCATCTCCTCCAACAGCCTTAATCTTGCTCACTTTTCCAGACTTTTAATCAGCAACCTTTTATAAACGCAGACAGCAGTATTACAGCACTGCTGAAAGGACTGTTGGTGCCAAACCCAGCCGAGACACCCACAGCGCTACGAGAATACCCACATGCTTTGCAAAGTTTATTGCTATTTACCATCTGAATGATGCTGGCACCTAAGCAGGATTTACTTAATAACACGATACCCTTTTCAAAACAACACAGTTCAGCCTGGACCGAGGCATGCTGATGGTGCACTCAGTAATCACAATGTCTTCACTGCTCATGGGGGGGTATTTGGGATTTTTCCTGAGCCTCCCTTGATGTCAGGATGCTCTGGAGCGACACTGCTTCCTCTGAACTGCTTTGCCATTTGCCTGCGGCACCCGCGGGGAGCAAGCACGTTGCTGCCTCTCTGCACAGATCAATGACTGATGTCATGTGCAAACCTCTGTAACGATCCCTTCGTTAAATCGATTTGACAGCAAAGGGTAAAACAAACAGATTGCATGCTAGCAATGAGAAAATACCAACTGCTCTGCCATTAAGCAAACAGAAGTGCTGTGCTTTAAAGAGCTCGTGCATGAGCACAGCATGGCCCTCAGCTCGGCAATTATGATAATGCCTATCAGCAACATGTGGACATGTGCTGTTATTTTCATAATTAATAATCATCTCGGTGCCTTTTACAAAGGAAATAAGCACTGATAACCTCGCTGTACAGATGGGAACTGAGGCACACGTAAGAATACACGTGCGCGCACACGAGGATGTACACGGGAGAGGATGCCCACCCCGATTCAAGAGGAGTTTCCCTTAAAAAGAAGCAAAATCAGGAGATGGGCTTGGGGCTCCCTTCTCTCTACCCCAAACTCCAATCACAGGACCATGCAATTAACACTTTCAGCTGATGAAAAGAGCACAGATAACATAAATAAGATGAAGCCCCAGCTGAAACTTTTAATAACCAAATACACATGGTGGTACAGCTGACCTTCCCAGCAAGTCACAGAGGTCTAAAACCATCTGGAAGGTTGTGTGAGAAAAAGCCATCGCATCGCGTAGAGTTTTCCTGTTTTGCATGCTCTAAAGCAACTGCAGAAGCCATCTGAACCAAATTAAGTCTCCCAGAAATTGAATCATTCTTTGATTACCAGCAGTGACCCTTTTTCGTATATTCTCTGGTAGAGGGAATCACAGTTTCTTTCCAGCTTTCCAGTCGTGCGTGCGTGAGGTAATTTCCTTGATTACCATTGGGAAAGTTCACCCACAGCTCCCCTCTTGGCTGCCCACACCGCACCCTCGCTGCTCACGTTTTCTCCGCGCCAGCAGTTGCACTATTTGCTATTACTTCTTCCGCTGCAGCGTGGGGCTGAGCACTGGCCCCAGCGCAAAGCTCTGCAAGGACTCGACCATGGGGACCTCTGCGGGCATGCAGGAGCATCAGCACCGAGTGCATGGCGGCTCCTTCAACCACTCGGCAGCTGGTCCTTCACCTCATCCTAACCAAACGCCCTGCAGGCGAAGCTTGCTTGCCTTCATTTTTGTGCAGAGGAAGAAAATTTGGCCTAATTTATGATAAGATTTGCCACATTTAGGAGCCCAAGCAGGCTGGGAGTGCGCTGGCTCCAGGGATGCCGCATGCGATATGGGGTTGAGTCCAGGGCAGCATCCAGCCACACATGGGAAATCTCCCTGGTGCTTCAATGTGGAAAATCCCACCTTTCTGGCTCTTTATGGAAGAAACAACTCTCTTCCTTTCCTAGGAAGGTTAGGGAGAGCCACACAGAGGCACACACAGTTCTTGGCCTTTCCAGCCCCCCACGCCGGCTCCAGCAATAGTTCTGTTGTTATTCCTGTTCCTATTCCCCTTTGGAGTAAGGCATCAGAGGTGTTCCTGGTGCTTTACAGGGAGAATAAAGACAGGAGGATGTATCTGCTGCTGATGTAAATCCTTTGAAGTCAATTTATACCAGCTGGGGATCCCTGAGGCCAAGAGTCCTTATGCAAAGAGGCTGCTTAAAAAAGTTTTAGTCATTTGCAGGAGCTGAGGGCAATTTGAAGATAAAAGAGCTGCTAAGATGCTGCGGGTCCAGCCCCAAGTACCTAGGGAGAGTGGGGTCCCACCCCACACTTTGATGGAGGAATCTCGGTGCAGATCTCCAGTGTGTAAAAATATTTATAAACTCTGTTCCCGGCGACCCACCCTTCTGACGCAAACATTACATCCCTCGCTCTTCCACCGCTCCTAGAAATCCTTAGAACAAAAGGATTTGTGGCACGAGGGCTACTTTCGCCTTTGATTTCCACGCAAAGGCAGCTGGGCTGAATCCTTCTCAGCTTAATTGCCCAGGTAAATCACTTCAGTTTCAGAGGCACAATTGAACTTCGGTGTAACTCCATTCATTTCAACAGCTGTTCTCCTGGGAATAATTGGATGGCCAGCACCGGGAGCTGGGAAGAGCTGACACTCACCTGCCCGTGTGACAGAGCGGAAACGAGAGTCCAGCCGGAAATTATTTACATGCAGGAGGGAAATTACTCATCCATGTATACAGTAACCAGGTCAAACAGCAAATGTGTAATGCTTTTGTCTGGACCTCTGGTCGCTCGAAGGGAATGGATGTGACACTCATGTGCTACTGCACATTTTTAAAAAAATGAGATTAATCTCATCGCCTGTGTTTGAGAAGCTGGAAGAAATATATGTAAATACCTAGCTCTCCCTTCCTGACACGGATACCTTGTTCCTTTGTTGCACAGAGACACCCAACCCTTAGGCAGACAAAACTCCCAGAGTCAGGATTTTGCCTGAGCACAGGCAGAGCGAGGCTCACAGCGTGCATGCAATCTGGTTGCCCCAGGACAGCGGTCAGTACCAAACCTGGACTCCCCATGCTCACTCCTGAGATGGGCAGGGAAGCAGATCTCTGGCACACGAGCACCTTATAACTCTCTGAAGGCAATTTTTCATTACTCTGTTTTTTCCCCAAAGTACCTTTGGAAAACCTGCTGATTTTGCAGGGCTGGGGAATTTAATTTGCTGTTTTCTTAAAAAGTTCACAAGTCAAAAGAGTTAAAATTCTTTGATTTATAGGGGCAGTAACCTGATCCTTTATCTGTGCTTTCCAGATGTTACATCACTTACAGAAAGGACTGTGTCAAACAAATTTGCAGCTGTCCTTGTTACTTCGTAACTTCTATCGATTTTCCTTTTTAAGCACTCACATGAAAGATGATGGGAAGGTGCATTTGAATGTTTAAAGAAAAAATGATCCCGTTTCACACCCATCAGTACTAAAGGAGAAAGTTTTCAGACATATTTCAGTGCCTGGAGAAAAGTGGAATGGTTGCAGTCAACTATCAGTCATTAGAAAAATCAAATGCTTTTGCAACTCTTTCTAGTTCTTGTTTCCTAAAACAATATAGTTTTTAATGCGCTAGAAACTACTTTTAATGAGATACAAAGTACTATTTGGGTTTTGGTTTTTTTTTGTTTTCCCTTCAGCTTATTTTTTAAACCAAAAAGTAAACACACGGTTATGAAATCTCCAATTTCACATCAAAGGAGAGTTGATTTATATATATGTTCAAAGGAAGACTTTAAAGGAGTAACATCATGACCAACTTGTTGGCCTTATGTTATTAGAATAATTTAAAAATCCACAATGTAAATGTTGATAAATAAATAGCATGTTGCCATAAATCAGCATGTGGCTGCTCCTGAAAGCAATAAGATATATCTGATGTAGACAGAACAATATTTAGATTTTACCCGTAAAGTTTAGTATTTCTGAAAGCAGCGGAACCTCCCTTGGGTGGGATGTATTTATGCAACACGGGGCTTAAAAAGTGATGAAGTGGAACCTGAAGCAGGAGTGTTATCACCGGTACATTTCCAGCTCATTTCCAGACAAGTGAGACTTGAAATATGCAAATTGCATTAAAATGCCGGAAAGGAGAAACTCCCTATAGGATCCTGCCCAAGGAAAGCACTGTGAATTTGCACTGCTTAGAAACTGATACTGAATTTCCTTATTTAAAAGCAGGCTCGGGGCATGTTACTCACTTGCTGGGAACTGGTAAGACGGCAGAAGAAAAACCCCCTCCACCTGATGCTGGGGAATCAGTAAGGTCATGGAGAAACCACCCCGTTCACTTTCCTGAAAATGAATGTGTCATGTGTTTATAAGGTGTGCCTGCCCGAGCTTTTGTTGGCACATGGAGAAAATGCCTGTCATACCCTGCAGGGCCAAATCCTGCAGCATCTATTGCCGATGAATTCAAGTCTCGGTGTATCCAATACCATTGTGTTTGGTACCCAACAGCCTTTGGTTTAGATTTACATTTTTTAGATTTACATTTGTTTGGATGGACATAAAATAGCAGGACTGAAAGAGTTTAAGATTTCACGCTGCGTGGTATGACAAAGCACATACTGTGTGTCTCCTTTGGCGTAAAAACCACGGCAGCGGGGTATGGCCCAGTCTGCAGCTTGAACTGAAGCTTTGGGTTCCTTTGCAAGAGGTTTTGGGTTCCTTTGCAGGCCGGTTTCTAATTCATCCAAAATGCTCTTCCTATACTTAAGAATAGGTCTCTTCTAGCCAATTAATACATGCAACTATATCTGCAGTCTACATGTCAGTTTATTGTATTTTGTATTAATTTCCTCATCAGTAAGCAGCAAAAAAATGCCTGGCACCAAAACCCTTCACCTGTTAAAACTGCACACCGCAAGAACTCTCGATCAGACAGAAGCTCAGCAGCAGTCCCCCAGGAACTGCTCTCTCTCCATCATTGAAAGGTGCATTTTATAACATAAAACAAATTGCACTGAAGGAGAAAGGACAAACACACAAACGACAAGCTACAGGCAAGGGGTAACTCTAGCACCACCTTTCCCAGAGCAGCTGTGTGCAGTGCGGTGAGCATTCATACCAGTTTTTCATCCCAGTGCTGCTTTTATTCTTCACTCAAACGAGAGGTGTGTCAATCAAACCAGAAACAAGCAAAAACACTTGTTCTGCAAAATCATTTTTATAGAGTTTTACAAGGTGGAAAAATGTTTGTCATGTTAACTGCAAAAGCAAAATCAGGAAGAAGAGACAATAAGTACCAGCCCGAGCTGAAGGCCAGGAAGCAACAGCAAAATTAAAACCTACAGCAGGTTGTTTGTTGACATAAAGTTGATTAAAGAAAGACCTGATGCAGCTGACAACATCTGTGGCCTGAGAGCATCTGAGAGCAGATAGTGCTCCAGAAGGCTGCAGATCTCAGACCAAAATCTTCTGTCAGTCACACCCATGCAAACCACACTGATGAAGGCTCGAGTGCCAAAGGAAGCCAAACGACTACGTAAAGAGAGCCCACAAACCAAAGAGCCTCCCCAGCCGCTCGTCCCTGCCAGGGCAGGCAGGAAGCAGGCAGAGGCATCCCTACTCCTGTGGAGTTTGGGGGTGAACCATAAGGAGATGCTGGACATTTGGATGAAATATGCCTGGATTATATTCCCAATCTTTAGGAAAAAAAAAAAAACTGAGAGGGAAGAGCATTTGTCATTTAACAAGAGAGTAATGCAATTAAACATGGGATTTCGTTAATCGTATGAAGCAGCAATTTAAATTTAATTTAAATTTGAGTCAGGCTCTGCAGTCATCATTTAGGCAAATCCAGCTGGGGTTTTACCTGAGTAGGAGAACAGGCTTTGGAAAATTCAAATAACTTTGTGCCCTGAGATGACTTTTCCAAGATGCCCATAAGAAAAACTCTGGCAACTTTTAATCGACAGAAGTCTCCTTGCTTCAGAAAACACAGGATAAAGAGTAAGTCCTGTGGAAGAAGTCAGTGTAGCTCTACAATACAATATCCCCCCCAAAAAAACCATGGCAGTTGGTCCTCCCAAAATGAAAATGAGCCTAATGCAAGCACCAAAACCATACAGAATGCACTAATTAATGTAAATATATTTAAATGAAAAATCCTTCTCACATAGAGATAGGCAAATGATTTGCAGAATAATTTTTATGTAGCGTTTGCCCAGCTGTGCTAAACCAGCAGCAAGGTGAGGCACTCCTTGTTTGTTTGCTTTAAACACAGAGCAAAGGCTTTAATCAGAGGCATCTCTCCCTCTAAGAGCTCTGACGGATGAGCTTTCAAACCAATACACCTCCACAACATGTTCTAGCTCTGATAACACGACTTCTTTCAATTAAGTTTCACTTAGTGAAAATATTTTGATCACCAGCTGCCCCACCAAAAGCAGTTGTTCTGCAACTGGGTAAAAACCAAGGAGTTTGGAGTCAGGCTGTGGAAATTGGCTTGGTCCACAAGATCAGGGTCAGGACTCTGAGGATTAAATCCTACTTTGAAATCCTTCACAGCCTGCTCCCATCCTAAGTGATGCTCCTCCTCTGAGATTTCACGCATCTCCAGTATCCTCACTTCACTTCCAGAGAGGTCACTGCTCTGAACAGTTAGTGACTCTCTAGTCCTGCCCTCAAATCATGATTCATTTTGAACCTGCCTTTGAGCTATTATTTATTTAAGCCCCACCCTAATGTGCTATAACGTAAAAGTCTGAGAATGCAGAACTTTAAAACCCATCACATCCAAGTACAAGCAGAAATGTTTAAAGGACATGCTAGAAGGTCTTGGGCACCGTTGTGTCCCAGAGGATGGCAGCTCTCCAGAAAGGCTCCTGGGAAGATGGATTTGAAGCAAAATTGAAACCCCAAAGCCTTCATCTCTGCTGTGGCTATCTAGATGTGCACCAGCAGCATGTATGTTGCATGGCTGTGGGATCGCCCTCGTACAGGGTTTTCCCACCCATTTATCGCAACAGTCCCAGAGGATGAGAAAGCATCTGCCACTCAAAGTCACTTAGCTCTACGAGGGTATCGAATGGTGGCACTGGCTCCTGACTGGCACTTTTCACAGACAATGGTGAAGCTTTCCAATATTTCATTTTTTTAATATTTGAATCAGTTTAACTAAGATGTCTGGAAACTGGCAGCCCAGAAGGCTTGCACGACCAAACTATTAGATTGTTAAATAAGCCCATGTATGGCCCCACTATTGCACCTCACTCTTATGACAATAATCAGAATGATTTATTTTTGTGGCCAAAGAGCAAGGGAGGAGGAATAGGATGGATACAGAGACAGCTACCCTAAAATCCATTTAGGATAGTGATGAGAAGTCATACACAGGAGATGACTGGGACCCAGCTTCCCAAGTCTTGAACATCCATGAGGAGCTTTGAGGGGTTTCACAGTCTGGGGCAGAGCCACCGTCCAGAGCTGGCTCCTCCTCACCCAGCAGGCTTCACTGGGGTCCCAAGTGTCTCTGTTAAAAAACCTGGGTCTCACATCACACGCGGCTTTGCCTTAAGAAATACGGTGCCCTGTCCTCTAGAACACGTACATCCTCAACACAAATAAAATGCCATCAGATAAAACAAAGATGGAGTGAATATTCCCAACCTCAGGTATAAACAGCTCCTACCGCAGTGTTCATCAAGCACAATGATTGTCCAGTGTCCTGCTCTGCAGACAGCAGCTGTACATCTAAGAAACAGTTAACCGCCGCAGAGCACACAACGTGGGTTAGGGCTCTCCAGGGACCAGCTCTGCAGGGACTGCCGGGAGCAATGCCAGGGGCTGCTCTGATCGGGCTGCCGCACTCCGGAGAGCTCTCCCAGGCGCTCGGCCGTGGATCCCTGTTTCCGTAACGCAAGTCCCCGGGCGAGGGGAATACCGGCATGTGGCTGGGGAACCGCGTGTGGAGCTCAGTGATTCATCCTGGCTTGTAAAAACAGGAGATGTGGAAGTCTCTTTGTTTCGCTGGCTGCTGCACAAGTGAACAAGCCTCTCTTTGTGTGGCGCTTGCTTATTTTAAAGCATATTAAACAAAGGAAGTTACAGCAAAAGCAACCGAAAGACTAAACAGCTCGGCACCACTTAAGGGAAACATCACGTACGAAGAGGACAAGATTCGGGGCTGATGGACTGGCAGAAGACAGGCAAGTGAGAGTGGAGGCTGTGCAGCCCGGCACATACGCTGCTGGCACTTGGCCCCACACCATGCTCGACCTCCACCACGGACCTCAGGAGTTTACATTAGTGTCCAGATGTTTATTTAGCCACTGTCTCCTGAAAGCTAGGTGCGGCCTTGCTCCTCTTTTCTGACCAAAATGCCCTTTGAAATACAGGCAAAATGAAATCAGTTATGTTTATCTTAGTGGCTTCTGGCTCACAAGCGACCAAGATAGGAGTGCGGAGCCCCGCTGTGCTGCTGCCCCAAGCTGCTGGCTGAAAACAGCCTTGGGTGGCAAGATTTGAGTCACGTTATTCAGCACTCGGTAGTAACGGAGATGTCTTTAAGAGCTGAAATAAGATAGTTTACGGATTTACTCTGCAGTGCTTGTAGCTGCATGGGCAGTGCTGGCAGGGAAGGGTCCCCCAGGGAACAGAAGCAGGTTTCGAAAGTTGCAAGAGCACAAGGCAGGGACCCTGATGACACCACCTCTGTCTACCCAAAATTAGAATATCCCCACAGACTACAAATTATGTTATTTGTCCATTTACTTATTCAATGGACTGCGAAAAGCTCTAAATAAGACTGGTCCAATTTAAGGACATGGAAAGGTGCTGCTTAGGTCCATTCAGATATATCCATTTTACGTGTGATCTGGGCTGTATCCTGCACGGACAGGCAGGTAGCTCTTGAGAAATAATACATTTTCTCCATCCCTCATTTCTATGATATTATGGCCCAGTAAAAACTTGGAGCTGGCAAGACCAGCATTTCAGCTGGGGAAAATACTTGCTCCTATTTATGATTCGGGGGATGCACTGAGCATGTCCTCCCCCAGATCCCAAATGCTATATTAGGTAATAGAGCTGAGAGGGTCCTGCGCTTCCATCTGCAGGACAAGCAAGGCTGCGGACAGCTGCCTAATGCCAAACGCAACATTACAGAGTAGCCACCAAGAGAGAAAATACCCCCTCTTTATCAGCAGCCCTGTGACTCACAAATCCTTCTAAGACACAGCAGTTGCCTGAGCTAGAAGCTGGACAGGGTGATAAATGCAGGAAAAAAAGAATATATATGTTACAATAATGTAAATACGTGTGGTCCGCTTCTGCAGGCAGCACTGAGTGCTACAGAGCTTTAGAGGTAATTTTGTTTCATTGCAAAGCTGCAGTGCCATACTCTGCTCACAGCAAAAGATTAGGGTAATGTCAGGAAAATAAATTCCCTTCATGTCAGTTGCATTCCCTGCAACCAGGTAGTTTTCCAGGTAGTTTTTTCTCTAATTTAGAAAGTTAAGGGCACCAGTGCATGGTCAGTTGTTCTTTAGCAGAAGCTTGCAGCTGGAGCAGCAAGGGACTCGGGCTGGTTTGCAGAGCAGGCACGGCTCTGGTAATGCGTCAGGACTCACGGATGCCGACGACAGCACACCAGGGAGCAGAGTTCCCCTCTTTGCCAGTTTTATGTCTGATCCCCGCTCGTAGGACTGTAGGGTCCCACTGTGCAAGCGGCAGTGCTCCCTTGGCTCACGGTGATGTCAGTGGAATCAGGCTCGTTAGCTCACAGTAAGATTAGCTGCTCATTTCCTCACTTCTCCTGTAATTAACTCACATCTTTAAAAAGTATACGCACATGTTTTAACTGATGTTTTCCGAAAACCATCAGCTTATAGCCAGGATGCCGTCCTGCATGGCGTTTCCCCCCAGCGATTCCGTTTTGGTGCAGGACTTCTGAGAATCACCCTGCGAACACGTATGGCGAGATCCTCCCTCTCTGCCTGCTGTTGTTGCAACTCTGGATTTTCTAAACTACGTCTGTCAGGAAGGAGACAGGAAATTCGAGTCACACTTGCAACAGCTGTGCCATGCCTACTATCAGTCTCAAATGACGTAGTTTGGCTTGGGTGGCGTGGGGCCAGGAACTCGTCAAGAGCAGAGGTCAGGAAGATAGGTCACTGTTTATACTGCTCTTGCACTTGGGAGCATGCTGAGTCTATTTGCTTTCTTCCTATCTATACTGTTTCTCTTTCCGTTTTTCTTTAATAATGTGGAGCCCAAGCATCCTGTTTTCAAAACATCTGACTGTTTTGCTGCTATTTACCGGTGACAAATTTAAATGCCTTTGACCAAAGCAGGCAGCTGAGTGGGATACTTGGTGAAGGGAAAAACCTGACCAATTAAGGACCGTTGCAGCCTCCTCCTGAAGATGCACGTTTCCAACCCAACAGCTCCTCGCACTGCAAGATCACTCAGCAGATTGTACATCTGCCACCAAAACCTGAAAACCACAAACCCCCAAACTAATTTGTGTCAATATTTACCGCTGATGAGGAAAGGAAAGCGAGGTGTGAGGCCATTTTAAGCTTTTCTTTCACAGATGAAAACGATACTGGAAGTTGACCAAAAAGTGCAGACATTTCAGAAACCAGTTATGAAAGAACAAAGTTTCAGGAACCTTTTGCTTGACCCAGCTGTAAGCCATTTGCACACAGAGGGATCACAACTTTTAATTACTACAATAAGCAGTTTAGTTAGTCTTTCACCTTCACGAGTCCAGATTTGGCACTCAGCGAAAAAAAAATAATCTCAAAATGAAGGGCATCAGTGTCCACATTGGAGCAGCAGCCGTCTCTGCAGCCTAAACCTTTCTCAACTTTCACCCTGGCTTCCCTCAACACAAACTCAAAAAGAATAATATTCCTTTCTTGAAAGCTCAGTCTATAAAACTTTTATTGCTTCCTTTGCCCCTGCACGTCGTGGTAATCACTAACAGAGGAGGAAGCTGGGATAACACGGGATATTTCTTTGCTCAACTTTTTCCATAAAATCAGTTTATGATTCAGCATTTCTGATTTCATTAATTTCCAATTAGGAAAAAAAATAATCACATCGGGTTCGTGCAGTACAACTCAGAACTGGGTTTAACCATGGCAGCTGGTCAAAGGCATGGATGCAGCAGGCACAGCCCGCATCCCAACGACCGAGCAAGCTCAGTCCGGGACTGCATGACCTGCTTCACCGGACAACGCACGGCTGTAAACCCTGCCTGAAAGCCTGGGTGCAGAAACTGCGCTTGAAAAAAAACCAAAGCACGGGGGATGGGGAGCAGCCAGCCTGTCCCGGAGGTGTGAAGGCTCCACTGGAGCCAAGCGCTGCCCCGGGCAGCGGCTGGGATCAGAGCGGGGAGGTGGCTCCAGCCCCGGGGGAGGGAGTGCCTCCCATCCAGCAGCAGCCACCCCGGCAAATTGAGGTCTGGCTTGGGGAGATGCTAAAGCGAAATTGGACTGATGCTCTGGCTCGGCAGGACGGAGCTGGGGAGCCCGGCTCCAGCACGGGGAGGCGGGGGCAGGAACATCAACTTCCAAAAGTTGCACAAAGCCGCTCAGACCCCGCATTTCGCTTTCCTTCCTCTCTGCTGCGTGTCAGTATACACCCGGGACTCTCCGCTCTCCCTCCTGCCTTTTAGCACAGCGGACTTTTCTTACTTTATTTTAACACCCTACTCCTCGCAGAAAAACCCAAAAGTTCCCTTTCGTTCACGGCGCATTAAAAACTGAAAAAAAGGTCCCGGGAGGCGGGCGAGCGGCTCCTCTCGAAGCTCATTCCCTGCACACAGTCTTTGACTTCGCACCCTCATCATGTGCTGGCAAGCGGTGCCGAGCCAGCCCACCACATTAAAAATGAAATTAAACGCTTACCGAAAGACAAAACAGCAATAAAATAACGCACCACAATGTTTAGAGTTTGCCATTATTACGGACAGACAACAATGAAGATAATTGACTTTTGAAGTGATAATTGGTTAAATGCAGGCGTTTTCACAGTGTTTCTGGTAATCTCGGTTCCGAAGGGACCGGCGCTAATTGAAACCTCTTTCACTTCTCAGAAATGAGCCCGGCGGTAAGGATCGCTCTCCCGGCGCCGTCCCGCCGTGCCACCGCCAGTTTTTTCTGGCCGTGCCATTGCGGGGGAAACCCGCACCTCCTTCCCCGGGAGTAACTGGAGTTGCTGTCTTGTACAGAGGCGCAGACGGGCCGGGCATCACGCTGCCGTGCCCCGCGCCGCTCCGCATCCCCGCTCCGCATCCCCGCTCCGCATCCCCGCTCCGCATCCCCGCTCCGCATCCCCGCGCCGCCCGGCTCACCTTGTTGGATGCCATCTCGCTGACAGAGCGGTAGGTCTGGATGGTCTCCAGCTGATCCAGGCACCAGTCGAGCTCCTCCAGCGTCTCCATGGCCAACTTCTGGTAGGGCTCCTCTGCGAAGAGGCAGACGGACATGTAGTCGGGCTGGCGCGGCGGCAGCCTCTCCATGGCGGGGCCGCCCGAGCCGCCGCCAGCGCCGCCGGAGGTGCCGCACCGCTCCCTCATCATGCGGCCGCCGCTGCGCTCCCCTCGCCGCCGGCGAGCAAATCCCCGCCCGCCGCTAGCACCCGGCACGGCCCCGGCCGCCCGCCCCGGCCCGCCCCGGCCCGCCCCGGCCCCGCAGCCCGCCCTGCCCCGGCCCTGCAGCCCGCCCTGCCCCCGCGGGACGGGGAACCGGGCGCCCCCCGGGCAGGGCCGGGCTGCAGCTCCGGGAGCGCCGGCGCCCCCCGGCTACTGCGGGGGGCCGGGCCGCCCCCGCCGCTCGGCGCTGCCCGTGCCCGGGATGCTGGTCCTGCGCCAGCCCCGCTCCCCGCCCGGCCGGGCCCCTGCGCGCTGCCGGGGCCTGCTCCCCGGGCCTCCTCCCCAACCCCGCCGGGGCCTGCTCCCTAACCCCACCAGCTCTGCTCCCCAACCCTGCCAGCCCTGCTTCCTAATCCCATCTGGTCCCGCTCCCTGCCAACTCCTGTTCCCCAACCCCAGCTGGTCCCACTCCCCAACCCCACCTGGTCCTGCTTCCTAACCCTGTCAGCCCCTGCTCCCCAACCCCACTAGTCCTGCTCCCCAGCCTCACCTGGCCCTGCTCACCAACCCCACCAGCTCTGCTCCCTGACCCGGCCATCCCTGGTCCCCGTCACCCCTGGCTCCCCAATCCTGCTGGCCCTTGCTCCCCACTAGCCTTGACCATCAAACACCAGCCCCACACCGCTGGTCCTGCTCCCCCGTGTCACCCGCCTGCGTTCCCCAGCAGGCCCTGCACCCCAGCGTCGCCAGCCCTACTCCCCAACCCTGCCAGACCCTGCTCCCACCGAGCTCTGCTCCTTGACCCTGCCAGCTGGACAACATGCTCCTGAGTGGCTCTCAGCGTAAAAGTTAAGGTTTACATAAGCGGATACAGTGAATCATAAAATCTCCCCATGAATGTAACTGCTTCTCATAATACCAGTGACATATGCTTACCCCATAAATCTGTCAAAGTTAATGGATTCAGCATTTCTAATGGCACTGGCTGAGCAGGTAACAGTGACATCAGAGGTCAGGATTGCTATGATATACACTCAGCAACGTATCTGCTGTATAGCACATATGCTGTATATACATATGCCCCATGCATGTGTACGCCACTGCTCTCCCTACCCAGCGCTCGCTGGGACTGCACAGGGTGTGGTCCCCGCAGGGCTGCCACCCTCGGCGGCACCCATGTCCTCGGGGGAAGGAACTGCACCTCCTGCCTGCATCTGCCTTCCCAAGGACAGATCCTCTTCATCATTCACCGTATCCATAAAACAATGAACTTCATTAATAAGTATCGTATAGAGACCCTATGTTCAATGTTTGCAGTTACATGGCAGAAAACAAATGCTGCCCAAGAGTAATTCAGCAATGAACTTGCAGGGAGCACTTGGCACAGACACATTTTAAAGATTCAGTAAATCTGAATCTTTGTGGCATTGAAAGTTAATGGTTTTTTCTGTGCTCACAGAGCTCCAAATATGGCAAGTAATCTCGTTCTTGCATACTTCTGTGATACATATATCAGAAAACAGGTGGAAATAGCCAAAACACACAGAACTTGGGCGTATTTTCCTTTCTAACATGCATATTCTCTATCAGCTACTTTATCATGTAAATTAGTTGACCTGGAAGGGCTCAAATTCCTTGTAATAGAAAATGTTTGCATTGATAAAATTCACACAGGCTAAATCATGAGATTAGGAATAGGAAAAAAAATCTCCTCAGACAAACTAAAGAGGAGCTGACCATATGTTTAAATAATGAACTGCACTGTGTTATTGTAGCGTGTTCTCCTGCCCTAAGACTTCTCAGTAAGCAGAACCACGGCATGCAACCATGGCGCAAGCTCCGTGTGCATTCCTGTAGCAGAAGGAATAGGCTCACTCTGGCACTAGACCCTAATTTAAGCCATTCGGGGATTTCCAGCCTTGCGGGTTGCAGGACCTGCGGCCCCTAGCACTTCAAGTCTTCACCTCCAAAAGAACCATTGGGGCAATGCAAGACCAAGAACAGAAATCTACACTTGATATGGAAGGAATTATTTTCCCCAGAGCTGAGGATGGCTTCAGGCTATTACCTTACTTTGAAATTTGAGTTTTGTGTAATAAAAGGGGGAAAAACCCCCAAATCCATCAAGAAAAGATATTAGATATTATGGAGAACACTGCGAATTATGAAAAAAGGAAATTTCAGGGCTTAGGTATAGAGTGAATGGGTTTGGTATTAGTCTACTGCTAGCTCTAAACTATTTAAATTTTTAGTTTTAGTTTTTAGAAGATCAGATAAAAATACAATGAATGTTTTATACATTCCAAGTGTTTTTTAGAATTTTTAGCACAGTAGATCTGGACAGTTGTGCAAAATGACCCTTTCTTCCCACTGGTGTTTCGCGAGCGTGAGCTGCCTGTCTGCTTCGTTTCAGTGAGGCTACCTGAAGGAAACCTGGGAACAGTGGGGATCCCTTCAGGCTGAACCGGGGTTTACTCATGTAAAAATATGAGTATTACCACTTACTTAGGCCTTTCAACAAAAACATTTAGAGGACAACAGATTAACGATTTAAATGCAGATGTGCAGATTAAATGCAGATTAACTGCCACTTAAAATATCTCTAGTCATTTCAATGGCAAAGATACAGTAAAGTGATAGTAAACAGTTCTTGCTAAGTAACATTTTAAGGAAAAAAAAAGGTGAGATCTGCTACTATTCAAGAACTGTTTAGTAGCCGGTCCAGAAGTGTATTTTCATATAAAAGCATCGCTAACGTTCCTTTCAGAACTTGCTTTTTTCTGACACTACGCATGGACATTTCCACTGGCCTGCCCACAGCTCCATCTGGGTCTTCGGACTCCGGGAAAGATACATCACCTGCATCCTTGAGCAGCTCTTAAATTCTGAAGTGTCTTTTGGTTTCGACTAATCTAAATATTTTTTCACTCATTTTCTTAAGGAAACGAGTCTTGTGAAATGAGGCTCAGATGGCGTGCCTCCCTCCAGGTGTCTGCACATCTTTCAGCTTCTCCACCCTCCCTGCCCTCCTTCCTCAGTCATTTCTGAACCTGCTGGTGAGATTTAGCTCAATTTGCTCAGCCTGTAAGTACGTCAAAGATACCACATTCATCTGAGTTTCAAGAAATTAGACAGTCAAGTAGATGAAAAGACACTATCCTCCTCGACAGAAGGAAGACAGCCCGAGCTCAACCCTTCTTAGAAACTCGGTAACTGTCTCCTAAGCCACTCTCTAAGTGACCCAGTCTGAGACCAATCAACCTGGAAACCCCAGTTTGTATCAAACCAGCCCTCCTTGGGAACGTGCAACTCCCTGTTTGCTAACTTGTTGTGACTATTTACAAATAAATTGTGAAAGCACTGGCTACAGTTCCACAGATAAGGCCATATTTACACCAGGTGTTTTTGAAAAACAGCACGTAGAATTAAAATACATACTCCAAGTCCCTAATAAAATGTTGTAAGATACACAGCTATCCAAAATAACAGTCAGATTTAAAGGCAATTAGAAGTTACTCTTCTACGAATGTAATAACTTTCTGTGGGAATGATCTTAAAAGGGAATAACACAGATTTTCTAACTTTCTTAATAGTTAATATTCATGGATATATGCCACATTAATTGCATTTGAATATTTTAAAATTAACAGTACATTTTGATACTGATAAGGGAAACCATACTTTATAGCAGAACCCAACACAGACCTCCGGAGAAGGAGCAGCTCCTCCCTTCCTGATGCCCTGTGCCACCTTCCACCCTGCTCAGTGGTCCTGCAGCATCAGCCCCTGCAGATGGCACAGCCAGTGCTGTGTTCGATATAGCACGATATACGAGAGTACGATACACTCTTGATAGCCTGTGATGCTTCAGTGCCAGCGCTGCCTGCAGCAGCAGCATTTGCTTCTGCAGCGGTGGCAGTGTGGGGCACAGGAAAGGACTGGAAGCGATGGTAGGGTTAAAATGCAAATAGGAGAATGGAGGAACCCTACAAAAGCAGGGGGAGAAGAAAAAGAAGTGTCAGAGGAGAAAGATGAAGTGCATTGGGATTCTCTCGCTGAGTGGTATCTAGTGTGACTACAGGGATTCAAACAAGCAGTAAACAGAAGTTTAGATGCTACATGACATGTTCTTTCCCTGAAGCCAAGGTGAGCATCCCCCTGATGGCAGGAGTGCAACATCCTCTGCCAGAAACACTCTTAAACCTTCTCCACTCACAGACTTTCCTAACCTTCCTGGTACAGCTGAGGCACATGGCCACTTACGGAAGCAGTCCTACAATTTCTGGATATGGTCTCCTGGAATACTATATGACGTGTCTTCAGCTGTATCATGCTTCAGTTTATATTTGGGTGTTGCATAACCAAGCCCTTACCCGTAAAATTATAACGGGCATTTCCGTCATTTTTTCTAGTGCCCTACATGAAATAATTTCCGAGACAGAATAAAGAACTAATTAATGAAAGGAGTTCATTTCAGTTTTCAAATATTACATGGTGTTTGTGGACGACTTTTGATTCTGATGGCAATTCAGCAGGAACTGAGGTGACATTTCATCACAAGACCTGATTTGCTGCCAGTCCATCAGAGGACAGACTGGCCGAGCCTTCAGAAGCAGCACGCCCTTTAATATTTTTCCGTTGGCACTTAGAACGCTCTAACGTACTTAAATGCAATTCATTTATGTGCCAGTATTTTGCAACAACTACATTTTTGGTATTTTTTGCCATCTATTTCTTTTTCATCTCCGTAAGATGATGGAACATACAGTATCTCTCACTAGAGAAGTGACTTAGCAGCTCATTTTTAGAACCTTTTTCCCATTTACTGACTTAGCCATGTTATCGTTTTCTCACGGTGAGAGCTGCTAATGAATATGGACTTGAGGCTTTTTTTTCTTCTTGAATACTTGAAAAGTGAAAGGTTTTGGAGATCATCCTCCTTCCTGGGAATGGTTCAGCATAAGAGCAACTATGCACTTCAGAAGGCCTATGATGCTTCGCAGATGAGAAGGGGACTTAATATGATGAACTCTTGCCCGATGCTTCCCCAGCAACCCTGTCTGTACCATGCTTCTCTGCAGCACAGAGCTACAGCCCCTCGCCGCTGCACAGCTGTGCGTGCAAGCCCCAGCGCTTGCCCTCGCTGCTGGCCGGGACATCTCTGAGCACAAGGCCAATGTTATCTGCAGCTGCAGCCGTGCAGTCTGGTTCCTCTCTTAACCCACAAACTCACTGTTCCCCATCCTGTTATCCAAGCACACCGAGCCCCACGAGGCAGCAAGGCGGGATGGTGGGGCAGAGACCCTAGTCCCCAAGCTGCAGGAGTGAATGGTGGCTTTGCCCTTGACTTACGCAGGAGATAGATAAACCAAGTTAGGAAACATTTTGAAACTAGATCCAAACACCAAAATTCAAAGTGAGTTTTTCTCTCTCCTGATGCCCTCACGATTCTCTCTTGTCACTCTAGTGCCTTTTAAATAAATACATTAAGACATAGCATGTCTTGCTTCTGGCAGAAAGTGTAAAGGCTAAAAAGTTTTAAGAGTGGCCAAAATACCAGATCCCAAACAGGTGAGTTAAAAAAGTTGGAGAGGAGTTGCAGTTCTCCTCTTTGCTCAGTAGAATATTTTAGGTGCCAAATAACTAAGTTTTCCATGATCTAGCAGGCTAACATTATTAACAGGTTTCTATCTTGTGAACAGATTGACCAATCTGGCAGGTGAGAGACGTTGAATGCAAATATTTGCAGACATCTTTATAAACTCCGCTCTCCTCAGCTCTTAAAGATCAAATTATGGACTGATTGTACTGATAAAAGACTGAATTCCTAATTCCGCAAAGAAAAGAAATAGTTACTCCTAATGGATTGTAACTTTGTGTGTAAACCTGAGGCATGATAGAGACTCAACCCCCCCCCAAACAGTCTCTATCAAAAAGGGCTGCTTTCTGTGTCAAAAAATGCAAAGAGAAACTTTTACAATGAAGGGTAAAAAGCAAGGCATTGCAGCTTACAGCAGTCTTCCCAACTTCAACACAGTATATCCTATTCCACATGCAAAGCCACTTGTTTACAGTGCCAGTAAGACATCTTCTGGGTTATTTACTTTTAATTGCACCCTGGCTGCAATAAATTGGAGCTATTTATAATTTAAACTTCTTTAATATTTGAGGCCATCCTTCCCACAAGCACTCTGCGCTCAGCTCCAGCCTGCCTTCATAGCAGCAGTTCATCTGAGACTCGAAGGACAGCCACTGAAGTCACCGAAGTACCCATTTTCTAGTGATTCCAGTTGATTTACTAAAAAATATTATCACTCTATCTTAACCTTACCTCAACAACAATTCAGGCTCTGGATCAAGTCTGTTTATTTAAAAATAAAATTAATAAGAGCAGTTGCTCACTTTTGCCTTGGAAAAGCTTTAATACTGGATCTGTTCCCAAATCCAGTATGTACAACGTGGCAATAGGCAGGCACTGAAATGTTCCTTGAATGTTTAACAAACTGATAAAATTCAACAAAACCCAAAGCAGACAACCACTCATAAGAAACAAAAGATTGAAATACAAGTATTACAGAAGAAAATGCTTCCTAACTCTCGGTAGTGACAGGGAAACAAACAGTCAATAATCAGTAGATTTGGTGAACTGAGCTCCACTACGGCTCTTAGGTGAGCTGGGGCTTTTGAAGTCCTCATGTCCTTGTATGGGAACATGTAAATGTTTATCCTGGTGCATGAAACCGCTTGCAGGCACTGAAAACTCTGCTTTAGGAAATGTTTGAAAGCACACTCCCGGGCTCTTAACTTGTAGAAATGCTTGAAAATAACATTAAGAGTGACATTTAAAAATGTATGTACTTCTCAGGGTGAATCCACAGGACACAACCCCTGTCCCAGAAATCTGAGGCACATTTGAATATTTTGCTTATTTACAGATATTTAAAATAATTTACAAGTAAAAAAAAATGAAAGCACATTCCGATATGGACATTTCTTAAAAATCGTAACAATATACATGGTGAGTATTGCTTAGAATTCATCAGAGGACTTTAAGACAACACATTTTTAATTATAAAACATACTATGTTTATTATAGATTATCATAACTGTTGTCATTACTATAGATGACAAAAAAGATTAAGAGGAGAAGGGAGATCCTCTAGTTAATCATGTGAATGACATATTATTATTTTGTGAGTGGTATAGATATCATTAATGTTTACTGAAGGCTTCATTTACATTTCTCAGTCCTTGACTGCTAACAACTAAGAGCTTAGATATAAGTAAGCTGGCAGAAGTCCTCTCTGTGGGATCCTCGTATACAATCTGAGCCACAAAAGACTGATCCACCAGCTGAACTCATCTGTGCTTCAGCTGAGACCCATTTGATAATAAGTCCTGATGCAGGTTAGAGGAGAGAAAAAGAAAGGAGGAGAAGGAGAAGGAGAAGGAAAGGGGAAGGAGAAGGAGAAGGAGAAAAAAGGAAAAGGAACGAAAAAAAGGAAAGGTGGCCTGCGTGATTTAACAAGGTACCCATGTACCTTGTACTGGTACTCCAGTTCCCTTCAACAGAAGAATATCGTTTTTTACTTCAGAAATCGAGATATCCACCCGAGGATACTGAGGGAGCTGGCGGAGGAGCTTGCCAAGCCACTCTCCATCATTTATCAGCAGTCCTGGCCAACCAGGGAGGTCCCAGATGACTGGAAGTTAGCTAATGTGACACCCATCTATAAGAAGGGTCGGAAGGAGGATCCGGGGAACTACAGGCCTGTCAGCCTGACCTCGGTGCCGGGGAAGGTCATGGAACAGATCATCCTGAGTGCTATTATGCGGCATGTGCGGGACAACTGGGGGATCAGGCTCAGCCAGCATGGGTTTATGAAAGGCAGGTCCTGCTTCACTAACCTGGTCTCCTTCTATGACAAGGTGACCCGCTTAGTGGATGAGGGGAAGGCTGTGGATGTTGTCTACTTGGACTTCAGTAAGGCCTTTGACACCGTCTCCCACAGCATTCTCCTGCAGAAGCTGGCTACTCATGGCTTGGACAAGTGCACTCTGCGCTGGGTTAAAAACTGGCTGGACAGCCAAGCCCAGAGAGTGGTGGTGAAGGGAGCCAAGTCCAGTTGGCAACCGGTCACGAGTGGTGTTCCCCAGGGCTCAGTGTTGGGACCGGTCCTGTTTAATATCTTTATCGATGATCTGGATGAGGGGATTGAGTGCATCCTCGGTAAGTTTGCACATGACACCAAGTTGGGTGGGAGTGTCGATCTGCTGGAGGGTAGGAAGGCCCTGCAGAGGGACCTGGACAGGCTGGATTGTTGGGCCGGGGCCAACTGTATGAGATTCAACAAGGCCAAGTGCCGGGTCCTGCACTTCGGTCACAACAACCTCAGGCAACACTACTGGCTTGGGGAGGAGTGGCTGGAAAGCAGCCTGGCTGAAAAGGACCTGGGGGTGATGGTTGACAGCCGCCTAAACATGAGCCAGCAGTGTGCCCAGGTGGCCAAGAAGGCCAATGGCATCCTGGCCTGTATCAGGAATAGTGTGGCCAGCAGGACCAGGGAGGTGATAGTGCCCCTGTATTCGGCACTGGCGAGGCTGCACCTCGAGTACTGTGTTCAGTTTTGGGCCCCTCAATTCAAGAAGGACATTGAGGTGCTGGAGCGTATCCAGAGAAGGGCAACTAGGTTGGTGAAGGGTCTAGAGAACAAGTCTTATGAGGAGCGGCTGAGGGAGCTGGGGTTGTTTAGTTTGGAGAAGAGGAGGCTGAGGGGAGACCTTATTGCTCTCTACAACTACCTGAAAGGAGGTTGTAGTGAGGTGGGGGTCGGTCTCTTCACCCCAGTAACAAGCGATAGGACGAGAGGAAATGGCCTCAAGCTGCGCCAGGGTAAGTTTAGGTTAGATATTAGGAAAAACTTCTTTACTGAAAGGGTAGTCAGGCACTGGAACAGGCTGCCCAGGGAAGTGGTTGAGTCCCCATCCCTGGAGGTATTTAAAAGACGGGTAGATGCAGTGCTTGAGGACATGGTTTACGGGTAGACTTGGCAGTGGTAGGTTAATGGTTGGACCTGATGATCTTAAGGGTCTTTTCCAACCTTAACAATTCTATGATTCTATGATTCTATGATTCTATGATTCTATGATTTGTTATAAGCCCTGCAATAATTACTAGCCAGTGTCTACCATCACTCTAAAACCCGGGAGCATGGAGCATGTTCAGTAAAACAGGTTTATCAACAAACAACATGCCAAAACTTGATAGAATAGGGACTTGTGCAGGCTGTCAGCCATTTACCCTTTGCCTTCCCTAATGTATCTGTGGTTGCTTACAGATTGTGCGGACATGTTTACATATTTATCCCTGACAATGCCGAGTGAATAACTGACACCAAATAATTTATTTGTTTAATATATCCTGTTAGTGCATTCATGACTACCCATGAGCAGAGAGCTATTTCCTTTAATTAAGCCATTGTTCTAACATATCCAACAAATATATTTCAGAAAATTGTTCTGTAGATGGGTTTGAAAATTCACAGGAAACAAAATCAAAGGCACAGAGCACAACTGCAGTGATTCATTTAAAATCTGCAGTGAAAATGTCCAAGTCTGATAGCACCATCTTACAAACTGCAAGCACTGAAAAAACCCTGTATCCCGTAATTACAGGTTTCTTTTACAGATGCCCTGTATGTTTTTCAATATCCAGGGAGCCTATGGACCAGATTTTCAACTTTTTCTCAAGCACAAAAGCTAGAAATGTATCTAAAAGAAGGTATTATTCAAAAGCAAGATGTATCCAGCAGAACTACTCAACGCCACACGTGCTGGCAGCGCTGCCAGCACATGAACATGTTCCCTCTTGTAGGTTTATGGACACTTGCACACTCCCAGTCCACTGGACCGTGGGGCTGGAATTGCAGAGTAATCTAAAATCATGGGAAATACAAGAGTATTGAGATGCACTCCCCCACCCCCCCGCCAACATTTCATTGTATGCAATGAAACTAATTATATCTTTTGCAAAGATAAGTGCAGATGTGCTAAGAAAGGCATAAAGCCCCAGCACCTGTGGAACAGGTGGAGCCAGTATGTTCTTGAGCAACTCCCCGAACAAATGGACGATCCTGCCCTTCTCCCCCCTCCCGATTGTATTTTTGGGACTCCAATTCGACCAGTAACTCTAGCTGTCCCGTCTCACATTTCTCACACCTGCAGCTATACTGCAGCCTCCCTCTGGCATGCAAGGGAGATGGGAGTAAGAGCGAAGGGCTCTTCGTTTGCGCCCCGGCACAATGAAGCCATGCCGGGCACCAGGAGAGATGTGGAGCAGGGCCAGCGGGTGCCGGAGCTCAGCCAGAGACGGGCAGGCTGCAGACGTCGTGGGCACAGGCACTGCATGCAAATGAATGGAGAGCAGCATGTCTCGAAGTAATAGCAAAAAGCTATTTTAGAAATGTGGACTTTTCTGTTACCCAGCGCTAATACATGAGATGTGGTAAAAGAGGGCAGGGTAGCAAAAACGCCTGCAAAAAGAGAGACAATGGGATTAACTGGCAAAGCCGCTGCTAGAGGTACGCTGAAGAGGTGGCACTGGAGGAGATCCAGCTGTGGGGGAACGCAGACAAAATCTTAACACAGACTCAAAAGCAGCAGAAACAATGGAGTCTGTATTCAGAGATGATAGAGGAAGATAGACACAAAAAAGTGAACTGAAAGCTTTCTACTGCTAATTGCGAAAAATGCCAGGAAATGAGTGAGATGCTGCTGCCAGGAATAATGCTTGTGATACTGAAATTGTTGATGAAAGTGTTTGACATGCGCTAAAACCACAGGCAAAATAAGGCCAAGATTTTGGGGGGCATTTTTCTTTTTTTTTTTTTCCCCAAAGCAACAAGGAGCAGAAGAAATGAAGTCTTCTGTTACACTGCTGAGGAGTCTGGCATTATAAGTTCCCTAATTAAAGACAGGTCCTTTCTGGGACACACCATTTCAGCTGCCCAGAAAGGCTGCTGGGAAAACTCAGCCCCTAGAAAAACGGCTCCAAAATTGCTGAAGACGCCAAGGCAGTGATTAAAACGGCACCCACCAAAAACGTTGGAGACACATCCAGGTTCATACTGAAGGACTCCAGGGAGCAAGCAGAGACGCCTCACCAAGCAAAGGCATGGGGACTGCAGAAAGCAAAATGAAAGGGAGAAAGAAAACCTCCTGCCTGTAGGGAACGACACAAGACCAAAGCGCTTCACATCCCCTTGCTGCAGCCATCCCAAGAAGGAAGAAGCCACAGCTCATTTAACCACTGAAGCGGAGGCTTCCAGTGACGGGAGGAATGCCTGCAGCGTGACTCGGCCACGACGCGAAGCACAGGAGACGTCTGCTAGTCACTCGACTGCCATAGTAGCAGTGATGTTTCTGAGTCAACAGCCAACGCGCTCGCCGCCCGATCACTGAGCCAGCTGCAATGTAATTTGAGCAACGCCGATAAGCAGTAATATTAGCCTGGAGAAATGTCATTGGGCGGGGGGGGGCTCATCTGAGCTATCTTTAGCTGTCTAAAAGTTAATCACCTAAGCTCCCCGCACAGTCAGTGGAAAGTGGCTGGGACCTCCAAGGGGTGATCCTGGTCTATTCTCAGCATGACTGCTGCGATGGGCTGAATCACCCTCCGGAGGTGCCTGTCCTTCTCCATTAACTGCAGAAGGCACCTCTCTACCACAGAGTCACAGAAACTGGCTAGAAGGGACCTCCGGAGGTCATCTGCTCCAGCCTCCCACTGAGAGCAGGACTATCCCCAGCTAATCAACAACATCAGCCTGATGCTCAAGTAGCTGTAGGGCACTGACAGACACCCCACACCCTTCCTGTCATCAGCCACCAACTGGACATGCAGCCTTCATCACCACCCTCAGAGCCTGGTGGTCCAGCAATATCCAACCCTGTCAACAGTCTGTTTGTCTGGCCAATGCTGCTTCAGCTTCCACGTGGGAATGCTGTGGGAAACAGTGCTGAAGTGCTCATTGCAGCCAGGTATGCCGCAGCTCCCCCCATGTCCCCGCAGCCAGGCCATCCCCCTAGCCCTTGGAGAAGGAGGTCAGGACTTTCAAGCACAATTTGCCTTTGGCAAATCTGTGTCTACCATTCCCGATTTACTTGCTTGTCCTTTGTGTGTTTGGAAACAGACTCCAGTGGACACCCTCAGTGACCTCTCCAGTGACCGAGAAGAGTCTGACTAGTCCATAGTTCCCCAGATTCCCTTTGCCCTTCTCAAAGATGGACCTTTTTCCCATTGTCACAGACCTTCCCAAGCACCACAATTTTTCATGAAGGACACAAAGTAACCTTATAGTCACATCAACCGACTTTTCCAGCTTGAATCCTGTCCAATGCCATGGACTTGAACACATCCACCTCCTCTAGATTGCCCCTAACCCACTGCTCCCTCATTGCTCTCCATCCCCCTCCTTCCCAAGCAGGCTGGTGGGTGCTGGGGCCTGGGCACAAGGCTCCGTCTGCGAAGACTGAGACAAAAAAGGCACCGAGTAGTTCGGCCTTTCATGTACCAGTTGTCACTAGGCTGTTTCCCCCATAGATGAATGTTTTTTCTGAACTTTTTTTTCCTACTCCATACCCACGTTGGAGTCCCCTCACTAGCCACAGCTCCATCAGCCTTTGGTCTGCCCAACTTCACCCCACACGCCAAAACAGCGCTTTTGCATCCCTCCCTTATTAGCAGTCCTTTTCACTCTTTGTCTGCTCTCTTTTTGCACTTTGACTCGCTAAGAAGCTCCTAGCTTGACTGAGTTGGCTTCTGCTGAAATTCCTGATCTTCCTGCACAACAGGATGGTTTGCTCCTGAGCTTGCAATATGTTTTCTTCAAAAACCAGCCACTACTTAAGATTGGTCTATAATTTTTAGGTGGCTGAAGTTAGGTAAAATTAATCTTATGACAATGACAGAGTCTTGAGACCAAGCAGTAAATGGAAGTCCTCAGCAGCAAACAGAAGAGTTTTTGCAGAGCCCTGGTGCTGAGCAGCCTGTCCCTCCCCAGCCTTGCTTTGATCCCGATTCCTGCAACCCACCCCAAGGTGAGCGGCAGGAGATCAGTCATGGGGGCCCAGACACCATTTTGAGGCAAAAATGAAACATTTCAAGGAAACTCATACCAAGAGGTCAGCCTGAAGCGAGAGCCAAGCCCTGATGAAGCCAGTTAAGGCAGAACTGGACAAACCTGCAGAAGTCCTGATTATACCCACCAGTACTGGTGTGCAGGCTGGCTGGAGTGGATCACCAGCCAGGTCATGAGAATCAGGTCACTGAGGACCCACACGGGCTGGCAACTTACTGAACTGACCACTGACTGTTAGCAGTAACTAGGCAATTGCTTACCAATTAGTCTAAAGTAGGGTAATTGCGGTTTATTATCATGGGAGCTGGAGAAGTCACTCAGTTTTGCCAGGCTTTGTGGCAATACCCGTGGGTGCCCACAAGGAGCACTTATCATTAGAGTTAGTTCTCTAATGTCAGTGTCCAGGGTCCCCTGGGTTGGGCAGCAGGGCACCGAGAGTATCAAGAGCATTGCTTCTTCTAGGAGAGGATGATGACGTGGAAGAGGCAACCAATGGCTGAGACACCCGCCTGGGATGATCTCAGCAGTTCAGCCTGGGTGTAGTGCCCAGCTGAGCACACGAAGCTGAAGCTCTGAACTGAAGGAGGAGTCAGTGAGGGGGTACAGCTGTAGTTTTTCAGGGATTGCTGATGGGACAGACTGTGATATCCCCACAGACACCTTAAAAACAGACTGAAAAAGAATGACAAAAACAGGGAGAGGATGCTACTCAAGTACTGCCTTGCGAAGAACTGGATTTACCAAACGTTGCTTGGAGAGAAGGACCAGAGCTTCAGTGGGCATTGCAGCAGTGTGTAGAAGATGTCTCATCATGAATCTTCATTCCCACGGAATAAATAATACTAACATCTCTCTTCGGCTGAGATAGAGCATTGGAAACCACTTGGAAAGGACTAGCTAATAAAAAGTCAGGGTCCTGAATTAAACTAAAAAAGTACTCTTACATTTATTTTGTGTGTTTACATGTGTCAGATATGCATGCACTCTAAAACAGCTGTGTAAACCTCAACTTTAAAAATGCTACAGTATAAAGATCAAGATTCCCAAAGCAAAGTTAACACTGCACCTTTTGCATGACAATGATGAGGTGCAAAAATGAGGTGTAAACACTAAGAACACCTCAAGGTGGCTAATGGAAGCCTATGAAGTGTCCCAGAGAGGTAATTTCTGATCTGAAGATAAGCCTAAAGGTTTAATCTGAAATGCTAACGAGCGAGGAAAACTGAGTTCTGAAGAAACATTTAGATTGCAGATACCATCTCATCTAGGGTGGGATGGAGTGTTTTACCACAAGGCAGTCCCTCTTCCCCCCACGCAGCCACATGGAGCGAACAATACAGCGTAGCTGCCACAAATCAGAAGGGTAAGTGACAGTGCTTTTATGGTGCCAAATGGAAGTAACAAAATGCAGGAAGCATCTTGTCAGATGTCACTTAGCAGCGATATCATGGGGGAATCTGGGAATGGGATTTGCCTGCATAGTAGGAATTCCTCAGTCCATGGAGAGGGAGAAGCAGAAATGGCAAGAGGGGCAGAATCTAATCTTGGCCTGTTGAATGAACGGGAAAGATTGCTCAGTTCCAACTTTATCTCAGGGAGCAAACACACGGTTTGGCACATTATCATTTTACTGACCGGGCTTGATTCCTTGTTGCCCTGTAGGATTCCTGCCTTAATCACAAGACTAGAGGAAAAATACAACGCAAGAGAGTACCTCTCCTACACAGGGTCTAATAAAACAAGTGCAAAAGACTGACAGGGCACTTAAAGGAGAGAGCTGAAAGGAGAATGCTGAAAATGATTTTTCAGATGATGTTTCGTTAGGAAATAAACACATACCTCGAACACATTTCTGAAGACAGATCACAATTACCAAGGTCATAACGGATTTTTAAATTAAGTGAATCCCCATCACACCTTTACTCAACACACTCCTCAAAGTGCAGCGAGGACAACCCAGAGAGCTGCAGGCTGGGGACAGAGACGACCATTGGTTTTGATGGGCTGCAGAAGGAAGCCTCCAGCCCAGACCTAGAGCTGAGCCCGGGGATTGAAATCCCAGTCCCAACTCCCTCTAAATCATGGGGTGCCCAGATTGTGGTTTTGTTTCTCTAGTTAAACAAGGAAATGCTGGATCACAGTAGAGATGAACATTTTATTGTGCGAGTAGAAATATTTTCTTCCCGAGCACATGGTGTGCATGTGAATGCACAAGTGTGAGAAAGACACTGAAAAATCAGGATATGATTATGAAATTACCTAGCTATCCACTTAGGATTTACCTGTGCCGTGCAGTGTATTATCTCATTTGATACATGTGGGCTGGCTCGGAGAGGGCTGGTGAGCTTACACGTGCAGGGAAACCAACCTGGATCCTGGAAGCAACATCGTTGTGCTAACAAGGCACTCCACCTAAACTAATTAGCCCTGCCTTTCAACAGGCTTAATTAGGTGGGGCACCATCCTGTGCTGTTGTGGCGAGACGGCTTCCGGTTCTGGAGCTGGCTCACCCACAGCCAGTCTGAGGACTTCTGCGCTTCACTACCTGGTGCCATGCACCGACGACGTGTGCATTAGCGCGGGAGCTCTTGCCTGTGTCGGCCCACAGCCGAGCCCAGAGGCAGTGCCTCTCCTGAGCTGTCTTTCTGTGCACGCATCTGCGCAAAACTGCATGCCTGCACCCCTGCCACTGCACCGAAAGCTCCTCCTTGAGAAACCATGAGCTGACTTTCACAACAGGCCTAAGACAAGGAAGGAACTATCTAGACAGACCACAGCAACCATCTTAATTCAACAAAGGGAAAAAAAAAAACCAAAACATGAAAGATGTAAGGGACTAACCGTACTCTGTTTCACTGTTTCAAGAGAGTTTTGCAAATGACAAACAAAAGGTCTGCATTTGGATCCGCCACAGAATTTAGATGCTACTTTCATCCACATACCCATCTCTAGCCATTAAATCAGGTTTTGAACCGGGTTAACCTGGAGATAATAAAACTTATGGTCTAAATATTCTGTCAAGAGTGAAAGTCCTTTGACTGTGGTGAAACAAATACTGGAGTAGGAAATGGAAGAGGAACCTCAGGAAAGAATCCTGGAAGTACAAAGCACAGTGCCGATCTACTTTGAAAAGCTCCACTTGGCCACTGGCATTAGATGTAAAGACAAAGTTTATTAGTAATCCTTAGCTCTTCATGAGGAAAATTATTCAGAAATTTTAAATGAGGGTCAGAATAAGGCTCCTCACATCCCCATAGCAATATAGAACAGGCTACTGGTAAAATGTTAGACCCGTTTAAGTCAGTTTCCTTGGCTCCTGGAAAGGTTACAATTTAACACAGAATTGTCCTCCATTTCCTCTCACTTTAATTTCCTTAAGGTCTTCAATATGAAAGTCAAGAATGTGGCTCCTGGAAGCATCCCAACCATTATTCATAGGAATTATTTAAGACACATATCAACCTTTTTGTCTGTATGCCCCACACTCAGCCTTGGAAAGACTGGGCGTACAGTCATCCATTATGTTTTGAGCCACCATTCCAGCCATTTAAATGATATTAATTATAAAATATAATTAAATGGGGTTTTTTCATGGCAAAATGTAATTTCTTGAAAGCATTATCCTTTAGGATGGAAGCTTAAAAAACTGATTTAGTTTGGAATTTTAATCTGTTTTCCTACAATAGATATTTTACGTACCCAAAGGGTAATAATGTCAACCTCGCCGATTTACCTTATTTGAACTTTCTGCCCTTATTTAGCCTCTCAAAATAAATGAATATGACTGTCATCCTACAGCTGAATCCCAGAGATATTACTACTTCGCATTGAGCAGAGCCACTCCAGTACGCAGCATGTTGCAAAAAATGACCTGTTTTGACATATTTGGTTTTCAAGTGATACTCTGAGTAAGCCCTATCGACTGATCTCTAATTGTACCTAATGACACTGTGGGAAGTCAGAGCATTGCTCACTGCAGATCGTGGGTCGGTCATAGAGCAGAACCAGCAGAAATAGCTTGAACAATCTGAAAGCACGTGCAATTAAAAAACTCGTTTCTTAACCCGCGATCCTCTAGCTTTTGAAAATGCGGAATTCTTTGCATGTCAAGGTAGTGTCCTTCAGACAGCTCTCTGGTGGCACCCTGAGATGTATGGATTCACTTTCTGCACGTCCACACACTGTAACTCTGAACATTCGGAGTAAGCCTCAAGTCACAAAACCAAAAATCTTCAGACCTGCAGTAGCCGACAACAGAGCTAAAATATTCACTGTGCTAATCATCTGTATTAATCTACCCTAGCGAACAATTTCAGCTGTTCGTAGCTGTGACTCAGTGTGCTTTATGTTTACTAAACTGCACGTACAGCCTTTTAGAATAATCTGTTTAAAATCACAGAGTAAGTCCCACGGGTAAAAGGGTGGGGAGGAAGAGGGAGATGTCAGTATCCTACAAACCAGCATCATTTGTTTTGACAGCTTTTAATATTCCATATTAATCCTTCCATGTGCTGATCTCCACTGTGCCTCTGTGTCACCTTCAAACTGAGGCCATCACACCCTCGTCGCCAGCTTTTTAAAAGATGTGTTTAGGACACGGGTCAGAACTGGACCATGTTTTCCCCGACATTGCCAGGGACACAGCATCAAATTCATTACGTGGTTGTCCATAATCAGAAATAGATAATATAGAACACCAGATCATAATTTATTTGTGGTTTTTTCCTCACATCTGAATCATTTTAGCCAGAAGTTGATTAAACCTGGAGGTCTGAGTCCTGTATGACTAATTTCCTCAAATCTGGGGTCTCAGTCCTGACCCGAATCAGGCTGTTTACACTAGAGCCAAGCAATCAGAGAGATGCCTTGAAGGGGCAGATGGAGGATAAACTCGAACCTAGCAATGACAGGCAGACTTGGAAGTGCAAGCACTTGTCAAATTGCTACAGCCAGCACAGGTAAGAACAGCCTTTCACTCTCAAAATACATTTAATTAAGGCCCTAAAAATATATTTATTTAAGCACCTCAAACTGAGTTCAAGGAAATCAAAATGTCAGCTATACTAAAGGCACCCTTATTAACAATCTCAGTTAAAATATCAGATTAAATGGAAATGGAAATGTAAATATTCCCCATTGAAGGTCAAATATGGGTTGGCCTGCCACAGAATATTCCAGTGGTTATTTTTTATGCTTTAAGTTTTATGCTATGTGGCACCTTTCAGAATTTCTTTCATTTAGCAGCATAATAGAGGCAGCTCATGTTAGCCTTGGCCAAGGTCTCTGCACTGTCATTCTCCAACGTAATTAATTCCGTGAAATAAGTTCAGTGAAATTCATACGATTTCTGTGAAACATCTGATTTTAAGCTGCACATGACTTTCCATTTAAGGCAATTTGCAATAAAAGACATTCTAGCAGCATGCTAAATTGACCACGTTTGGATGTGTTACAAAGGCAGGCTCAGAACGAGCAGCTGCTGCTGAAAAATGTGGTGTGAGCATCATCTCTTCTTGTGTTTCATTTTTTTGTTCCTGATCTATAAAGTGTGAGTAACAGATTTTTGGCTTTTACCTGAATAGTATGTTCCCACTGTAAGTGGGTGGAAATATTTAAAAGTTTCACACAATATAGTTTAAACCCAGGAAGCTGCAAACAGTTCATGACATTTCAGTAACAGGAATTTCGGGAAATACACTGCCCAAAGAACTTGAATTAAGATGAAGGCCCAGCATATGCATTTGACTAGGCTCTGGATGTGGACCATGTCCTATAAAGTATTACTGCTAAACCAGAAAATACTCCAGTTAGACTGGAAACTTGTATCTGGATTTCTCTTCTTCAAGAAGTACCTTTGGGAAGAAAGGGAGGAAAACATTTCTCAACTGTCAAATGCTAGCAAGTTCTATTATTGACAAACCCTGTACTTGTGTTTGCTAACGCATTGCCAACTTGTGAATGTTTACTTCATTGAATTTTTGCTATCAGGACTGGCCCCACACTGTGCTCAACTCATGGGATGATAGTCCCCGCAGAGCAGGCGGTTATACCACGTCCTCTCGGGCTGTCCCAGACCAGCACAAGCATTCCCAGTGTGGATCCAAATGTCCTGCACTTGAGTCAGTAACAGCAGGGCCACAATTTCAGGTCACCTCTCATAAAACTCAGGGAGGGAGGGAAGGGGAGTGGGAAGACAGGCTGGCTTTTCCACTTCTCAGAATAGTAGGCTGTTTTTTCGGAGAACGCAATGATTGCTACAACTGTGTCCTGCTTTTGTCAACCTAATATATGGTATTTAAAGAAAAATACATTGTTTGTAAAATGTGACATTTTAGAATCATTCTGATATTAAGTGCTAAGCTTGTAAAACCTCCCTAAACACATGCTTGCAGCATGAAAGGCCTAATTGGATTCAACCAATTTTAAATGAAAACATTGAGGTGTCTGGAAAATGCTCTAAGGGCCCTGGCAAACTGGATCCAAAGCCTTGCTCTTAATGCCTGGAACCTGGAGTCTTTTAGATACAATGCAAAAATGTCTGTTCAAGAAATTTTTTTAAGAGTGTGGAGGTGTGGTAGAGGAGTTTTCATATGCACAGATGTTTAATTTCCTCTGGAAAGGTAAATTTATGACAGCAGGATATTTATACTAGAATATCTACATGAAAAAGCATAGCTCTTTTAAAATTAAATCTAACTACGTAAGAATTTAGTACTGAATAATGGCCACTGATCATGGCTCCTAGTAAACAACAAAACTGTCTAACCTTGGGTCGGATCCTACTCCTCTTCCAGTTGATGAAAGGCTGTTTGCCACTGGCCTTTGACAGGCACAATACTAAATACAAAATCAAAAGATATTAATTGTCAAATCAACACCCTGCTAGATTTTGGGGGGGTTCGTTTTTTTTTTTTACATTTTGAATTCCTAAAATGATTAAGTGCCTGAACGCACAACAAAGTCAATCAATGATACATTTAGACATGAAAACATATTCCACAGGGATGGATGTATTTAGATGTTTTTTAAAGTCTACTGCTTAAAAAATTTAAATCTTTGTAAGCATACATATTTTTCCAGCAAACTGAATTAACTTAAGAACCTGGCATGTTTTATTAATAACCATAACCATAAATAATTAACAGTTGTTTCCTTTCTGTCAAAAAAGTATTGCAATTATACAATACTTAGAGCTGTCATTTACAGACACTTCTTACAGAGAAAACAATATTACAATAAAATGTTTCATTAACTATTAGCATAACATTCTTTACCAGTTGCACAATGACATTATGCTTACCTTAATAAGCATACCATGCTTAACTATATAAATCTTTTTTAGTCAACCAGGAGATGAAAAGATACTGATAATAAAACCAGAGCATTTCTGGGTGATTTGAACATTGAAAACCATCAATACGTTCATTGTTCGACATCACCGTTTGGGAATCAGCGAGTCTAAACTGTATCTCAGAATGGATGCAATTCCGTAACTGAATAGAGGGAAAAGGGCATTAGCAATCCTTTACTCCCTCTTCTAATTCTACCTGGATTATGCATTGATTTTAAAACCTCTTAAAGTTTTAATCTTTATAATTGTTATCCTATAATTGTAGGGTTCACTTTGGTGGGCAAAATGTCTACCCTACAGAGGACAAGGGCGAATTCAAATTCTGTCCATCAAGGCCGGCGCTTTACCCTCTGTATATGCCCCTACAAACTAGAATCAAACACTGCTCCCACCACGACTCATAAATACGAAACAGTGAGCGGGAGTTCCTGCCCAACTACAAACTGAACGATTTGGCCACTGACAATCAAAACACAAAGTCAGAAATACTTTTTAAAACACAACAAGAAAGCAACTTACACTCAGAATCAGATCCTGCAGGAGGACACAGTTTTGAACATTGGGACTGTCCAAGGACAGGCTGATGGCTCTGGGATTTGTGCGGTGCATTACCCTGGGAACATCTCCGCACAGATACTCAGATGCAGCCTCTCAGACTCCCATGGCCAGCTGTGTCCGGGACACAATGCTGCAGCAGTGAGCTCAACCTCGGGGGAGGAAGGAGAAACTTATATATAGCTGCTGCGGGGATGAGCTGATGGGTGCTTTCAGGAGTCCATTTCAGCTCCCACTGGCTGGAGAATGCTGATGACATGGAAGTTGAGGGGGCTCACATTAGTGGGACAATGAAGAACCCTATTCATCACTAAGGCATGCACAAACTGTGCCCCACGACCTAAAAAAAATAACTTGGCCTGCCAGAAGTTTGGTTTGGGTGTTTTTGTTTGTTTTGGTTTGTTTTTTTTTTTTTTCTCAGATCAAGTACACGTTTCTCAAACTCATATGGAACTGATTCAGTTCACTGAAGACTGCGATGTCAAAATCTCACCCACAGCAACTATTATCATTCTATGGAGAAAACAAAAGAAACACAGATTTTATCAACTCTGATATTAGCAATGGCAAAGTTTTATTGTCTTTGCAGAGGCCTTAAGCAATCCAATAGGAATGGGAGCTGAGTAAAGCAATATAGGTCTTTCAGGGCTTGACCTGTGCTTAAAGAGGAGAGTGAATATGGGGACACAATGAGAGCATGCCACTACGAAGATCTCTTCTTTGCCAGCTTGGGTTCACAGTTGCCTGGATCATTCAGAAAGAAATCATCCATCAGAGAGAAGCCCTTTTGATAACCTACGACTGTTTTTATGGTTTTATCCTATGTAGCAGAGTGTGGTATCATCAGTGAAGTGACAACCTCAACAAAAAACCCCAGTGGTTTGGCTCAACTGTTCTTCAAAAACGCATTGCTGCTGTTGAGTACAACATACCTGCTTATCTTGTCAAAGGAAAGGTACTCCCTCCACCTGGGTGAGGATGCCATCTATATATATCCTTAGGTTTTCGGCTCGCAGCCCCTTTGGAGCCTTTGTCTGACAGCCAGAGCCATTCCTGACACCAGGCACGGAGAACTGCACAACCCGGAGCCGCCTTTAGCAACGGGCAGGACGGCAGCTCCGGGAGGTAGGTATCTCCCTGGCCACAGTAATGAATGGATGTCTCGGCCAGTCCAGGAGAGCCCAGCCCACCTCAGAAATACAGCAGGACAGCGTGAGTGCACGCAGGGAGTCCCGCTGGCATCGCGGCTGCTCACCCCACGGCTGCAGATGGCAGCTGGGCCCCAGGGAGTGACAGGCTCCTGATGGCAGCAGCACGTGTAGCATCTTCATGTGACATCCACAGGTGGGGCAGAGGGGAAAACAGTTTTTATCCGTTGCTATGGAGTCATGATTAGCTTGTATGTCTTCAGAGCCTGCCGAGGAGAAATGAAGGCTATTTTCTTATATAGATGTCATGAAATCAATCCTTGCAGAATTTCTGGAGTCAAAGGCTAAACAGGTTTGCCTAAATACCTTCTGTTACTTGATACACAAATAAATCTAGCCGGGAGACCTAAAATGCGTGTCATTTTTCAGCTGGAGCTGATCGCAAAAAATTACTCTTTAGTCTCATTTGGAGTTGTTTATGCACACAATAACATAATAGAAGTGTGTTAAATAAAATGCAGCAATTATCTTCGCAGAAAATTAGTCTTATAAAATTAAGCAAAAAAAACCCTCCCTTATTGCAAAGCCTAGTGACTTCAGAAGAAACTTTTCCCTTATTCTCTCCAAATGCTAAAAGAAAACCTGATGTTCTTCTTTTAAAATGTGTCTGCCTTTAGGTCTTTGGCACAGGTTTACTGATGGGAGGGCCGGCAATCTATTTAATGACTGCATTGACGTCAATAGCATAACTGAAATACTTACTAAGATGCATGAGTCCAACTTTCAGGGGGTGTGTGTTCACAGGCAGGCGCAACACACGAAACGGATTCTCTGCGGGAATGAACTACCCCGAAGAGCAAGAAACGGCCTCCGGACGTCCCCAGCGCCGTCTGGAGCTCTGTCAGCTACACTTGTTTTTTCCATAGGCAACTTTTGAAGTTCACTTTGAAATGCACTTCTGATTTCTCAAGCAGTAAGAATCACTTTACCATTCAACAGCCTTAATTTTACGTCATTAAGCTGACATCTATCTGATTTCTTTTACAGTTCTGCTTAGTTTCTAAATAATCTGCATCACTATAGCACTGCATGCTTTACAAATAATATTTGTAGGTAATAATATTTATAGGTAAGTCTACAGTACTGTGCACAATCAGTTACTTTTTAGCTCAGCTATTTGGTGATATATGGCTCCTCTTGCACACTTGTTAAAAGCCTAAAACATCACATCTACTTGACTTGTGCAATCTGTCTCAAAATCAAAAGGCCAGATCTTCAGCCAAACTCACAGCAGACCAACAGAATTTCAAAATGAATCCTCTATTTCATATATGCCCAGAGCCATTCTCTGCACGCCAAGCAGAGGAAGTATGGTGCAAGAGCACTAGCTCCATACTAATTATTTGGGATTTACAGATATTAGTAACCAAGAGCTGACTCTGATGCACGGGGTTTGTTAACTCGTACAAAAAGTTGGGACTCTCATTAGCACAAGCATCAGCATTATCCAGTCTTTTGTTTATGCTTTATACAAATGTTCGTGCACGAGTCTGTGTACATCTTACACCCACATAAAAAATGAAAGAGTACAAGTTCTGAGTTCGTGTAAAGGCATGTGAGAAGTGCAGACAAACGTGCAGATGTACAGGAAAGCAGAGGCCAAGGCACAAGCAAGAAAAATACCAATCTTTCACTCCCATCCCCAGAGAGGAATTTTAACAAAGCTTTAATCCCATGAGCCCTGAAAAGCCTGTGTGTGACATATCCCAAAGTGCTACACCCCCCAAAGCCTCGGGTTGCAAAGCAAATCAGCTATATTATATTGCTAGGTATATAATTAATTGTGAGGACATACTATAATTATTCAGTGCTGAAAGTATCCAAGGAGCACTCGGTTGCCTGCTTTTGAGAAAAGTTTCTGCAAACCACTCACAGCTCCAGGAAGCACACAACACTGTTTGACTCTTAACACTGTGCTTTGCTCCTGTCAGCCATCGGTAACATTTAAATGCAACAGTCTATCAAACGCACCAGTATGGGAAAATACTGCCCATCTGGGTATCGAACTTTTGGCAGAAATGTGCCACCTCTCCCCTGTCCCCCTGTTCATCTGGAAAAGGCTTCTTGCTCCCTGTTGCATCACGACCGGTACAGCGCCTTCTCCACAACCTCTGCGACAGGGGGCGGTTCATTTACGGCAGTGCCCACAGGTAACACACGGGCTTTTTTACATACGCGCTGCAAAGCTACGGTGATGGCATGAAGAGCCTATGCTAGTTCAAGCATGAAGACCAGATACACGACCATTGTCGTGCAGTGAGGGAGAAGCCTCGCTATCAGGAATCTAAGCAAACAGCACCGATCCTGTGCTGAGCCAAGAGAAAGACTAGGACAATATGAAAAAGTCCTGGGAAAAATACAAAGGAAGCAAAAAAGATGGAGAAAAGATTGTACCAAATGGGTGGAAGAATGAGAGGCTTAGACTGAATGTGGCAGCCAGTGAAAGATGATTTAATTCAAAGGGAATTAGAGCCAGTGAAGTAAATAAATATGGAGGAAGGAACAAAACTAAGCAGGAACTGCCAGACTTGTTGCTGGTTAAAGATTTTATTAGTTCAATCAGTTGTGTAGGATCTAAAAACCTTTCACTGATACCAGGGGAGGAGAAAGCTGAATCGAGAAGAGAAGGCGCTGATGGATTCACTGAGCCCAAGGTAGTACAAAGGTCAATGAAAGTAACAGTGGCAGAGGCTGCATTTAAAAAAAAAAAAAAAAAAAGACTAGGAGAAAGAAACATCACAAACATTTGTGCAACAATGTGCTTATATCATTGTTTCTGTAACTCCAGAGAAGGTAGTTGGGCAGCATCCGCTCACAATCCTGGCCCTGCGCAATTGCACTCTGTAATGCTATCCACCGCTTAGGAACCTCATGGTCTGAAGTATTCCCATCATCCTTCCCAGCTGTGAAGTACATGAGCTAATTACGGATTTATGTACTTTTTGCTACGGCTTCATCTTTCCATGTTATGGTTTCTCAGTTAATTCATAAAAGCAATTTTGTTCGTTCCTGTGATCTGCAGTTATAACAAAATAACAGGAAAAATCTGCCAGATTTACTTAAGCTGATACCAAGGACAAAACACAGGATGTTCAATACATATTCCTCTTCCTTTTATGGCTATGGTTATAAGGTTAAGAAAGATCTGAAATTTACAGTGACATCAGTATTGGCTTTGAAAGCACTTCGTCCCATGAAAAACCCGGCCAGAATTTTTCATGCTTTCAAGAAAATGAAAGCAAAAAAGAAAAAGAATTTCGTAATTTCGACACAGCTGATTCACTTCGCCACCATGGGCCTGGGTCCTCAGTGATGCAACTCCTTGTGAGTACACTAGCACCAGATTTGGCTCCTCTCTGAAACAACTGACAAATCCTGTAATATTCTAGCTGGAGTAAACAGCTGGCATGTATTACTTCCAGTGCAAATGCTGAATGTAATTTGTCTCCCTCCAGGGTAATTTTATTAATGTATGCTAGTTTGCTTTAAACCCTGCGTTCTGTACTTTTCATAACAGGATATAAATCACTCCACTAATGACAAATAAAAGGAGACATATACGAGGTGCTCATAGTGATGTCAATTGATTGTAGTAAATCCATGAATCAATGTGTGACATGGGAGAGCTAAAATAAAATTCCGAGCTTTGCCGACTAACCAATCTAGAGAATATAAACACATTTCATTTCAAAACACATTCTTTTATCTAGAGGGATGTAACGCAGCCTAGTCCCAATCAAAACATTACTGTTTCCTTCTCCAAAACTTTCAGGAAAAACACTGTGTCCTTTCAGACACAGGAGCCATTGGCATATAACTGGAAGCGTTCTGATAGGAAAATCTCTCCTTCCTTTCATAATTTCCAAATCAGAAGCCATCTAGGGAAAAAAAGCTGCAAACACTGAAAAAAAAAAATTCCCCTAAAGATCTTTGTTCTTGCTGCATTTACATGGAAACTTCCTTAGAAAGTAAACGTCCGTCATTGTTTTCTGCTATACTGACATGAATTACAATATGTAACAATGGCTGTAAATAGGTAAAGGAAGGCAATCACCAAATTGATCAAGGCAACGGCTGTACAGAACGACTACAGCCTCCGTGGGAAACAAGAGAGGCTCTACAGGAACCTGGAATGCACTCTGGGCAGTGAAGTGGGGACACCAAATGCAACAAGTAAATAAGGTCAGAAATTCAGAATGGTCCTGGCTAACATGCTAGAATAAATAAGAAAAATAACTGCAGGATAGAGTAACATTGGCATTCCTCACTACACCTCTATTTTCATGTGAGCACGGGGAGAACGTGAGCTGCAGGTACACAACCTATCCCAGAAGCGAGCAGGCAGGTGTCTGGGTGCTGGCCTCACCTGAGAAAAGCGCATCCCCTCTCTCGGCTACGACTCTAAGCCTTGTAAACTACCTGACAATTTGTGAGCATGGCAGCTCTATCAGGCTGGTTTTTGACGTGTCAGAGCTGCTGTCCCTTCTCAGCAAGCTCACTCCTGATGCCCTCAGCATAGGGGTGTGACAGTATGGCAGATGCAATGCCTTAGGCTGGCCAGGAAGGGATTGCTTCAGCCTAGAGACTAGATCCTGTGAGAGTTGGTAAAATGCATCAACAAAAATAATCTGAAACTGAATTTAAGTAAGAACCCCAGGCTTTTTCACTAACAATGCCAATATTGGCTTCTTTCATGTAGGAAATTACACAATTTCCTATCAATCTCAAAAATATTTCTTATTCTTACCTACAAACTGTCACAATTCACTTTCTTAAGTTGTAATGATACAACTCACATTTTTTGTTTTATTTGAAGACTTCACCTAAAGTCAGCTAAGTTACATGGTTAAGAGCTCATTTACTTGAGGGGCCACAAATCCAGCCTACACTTCTCTACTTTTTACAAATTCCACAAGCCACTGAGCTGCAGTTTTCTTCCATAGTCCTTTTGTAACCGAATAAAAATCTGCATACTGAAAATGCATCCAGCGTGGCTCATTTCCACATCTGGACATTTTCTTTTTTCACATCTCAGGTAAAAGATGTTAATATAATTTATTTCAGATATATCCACCTATCCACATATAATTACTAGCACTGAAACATTAAAAACCATGTGTCAGGATCACAAGGTTAAAAATGCTAAAAGTTGGATTCTTCTCAGTTGCTTTCTCATTTTGAGCTTTGCAGCGTAACACAAAACTTGCTCTACAATTATGTGTGTCAGATGTGTTCAATCAAAAAGGAGGCTGAAATTTTCATGTATTCCCAGCATTAGAAGCTTGGGTTAGCTAAAAAGTAACAAGTATCCTACAGCTCATGTTGGAAATACTGTAGAAAAATATCCACAAAGAGTTAAAAAGTTGAAAGCAATTGTTTCCACAGAAAGTGTTAAGAAAATTAATCTAAAAATTCCTGGAAGGGAATTCTCTCCTTGTTATTAGATTCTGTAACCTATATAAACAGATCTATGGAAAGCTTATGAAATTTTCCATGATTTTTTTCACACAGGCCACAAAATCAAAGCCTTGCTAAGAACAGACTTTTAAATAAAGTGACGAGTTGCATTCCTGCTAGCCCTGACTTGACACTGTTCACAGAGAGGGAGTGCAGGAGAAGGTATTTAAGATCGTGATGTCCAGTTTTCTTTCTGCATCAGAGGTTTCCACATCCCATTTACAAGTTTTGAGGAACCTAATCTGGAAGTCTCCAGGACTATATGTGTCCCCAGACAGTAAATAATACACAGCATGAAAGAAAATGATAGTTAGTTATCCGGGTTTCACACACTGTAAAAATTAAGCTTTATTAGTCCCTTCAAGCACATAATTATTGGAAAGGCTGAGACTAAACCGTACAAATGGGCACTCCTCCAAATCTTATCTCCTTCTCTGTGGGAGTAACCTTTAAATTGGTGCAAGTAGGGCCAGCTCTGTTCCTGAGAGAGGTCCCACAAGCCCTCAGCACTGCATGGCTAAACCCAGGTGTAACAATAAAGAAACTTGTCATAAGCAGGTTGCCTCTGCTTCCCATCCTCAGTACTTCACCCTACCTGAGCAGCCCCCTGCTCCCACCACGACTCCTCCCTGCCTCCACTTGCTGGGCTCACACTGCTGCCTACCCCACCTTGCTTTGGCACCCCAGGCGGACGCTGAGTCCCCTCAGGGGTCCCTCAGTCGCCCAGGCTCTAGCGCAAGCTGTACACAGTGTGCTGCCTGGCACCCTCCGTCCAGAGGCTTTGCTCGGTGGTGTTCTCCTCCATGATCATAGTCAAACCTACTTGTGTTTGCTGTGGTCTCTGACCCGACACAGGGGTGAGGACAAGGTGACTGAGGGACACTGTGTGCAGCGGGCGAGCAGACAGGAAAGAAGATGAGATTAGCCACATTCACTGACTTCTGCTCTCATTCGATTGCTAAATGTAGGTTTCAAAAGACCACAAGCAAACAACGAAACAAAAAAATGCCATTGCAGGGCAGCCTAACAAAAGCAGAGGAAGTTTCACCTGAGAAAGGTTTTTGAGATTGCAATTTTTACAAAGATCACATGGAAACAAACTGAAATAAACAGGATAAAAAAATACAGCTGTGTCTGAGCCTGTTCAAGGCTTGTACGCTGGGGCTTGTCTAGGCCTGTGCAGCACAGGGACTCAGAAGAATAGCAGTCACTGTGGCCATGACTATCAAACCAACATCATGTTCGTCTTTTATGCTAACATACAAGGATAAACCCCAAACCCAAACTATTAAAATAACAATATTTGGGCCTGATGGTTCTCTTGTATTGGTTTTGCACAAGTAACTCAGAAGCAGCTCTACGAGCCCAGAATTGCACCAGGGGGAGGGGGGCAGAGAAGCAGCTGTTAGCAAAATGATGTGCAATAAGTCTTCATCTGCATTTCACCTTGCAGGTGGTTATCAAAGTCACACACATACCTTGCGGGTTAACTCTGGAGACAGGTGGCTGACTCGTTGCTGGAGATCTCCTAAGAGGGATAAAGAATACTCTATGAATAGGTATTATTTTATCATTTCAAACCCTGTTGGTAGTTCAAACTGCCAACTCCCACAGTTAAAAATCCTTTTTTGTACTCACAAAGAAGCCCAAAACACTTTGAAATGATTTGGCAGTTAGTGAGCAGTATCAATATATCTGTTAGGAAAACCCAAAGATGCATGTCCCCTGGCCAGACACACACACACACACACACATGCTGGAAAGAAGGTATACCAGGAAAGATATGCCATCATCCCGTGCTGCCTTTGCAACTTTCTGCTCAAAATACGCCAGGAAGTCAGCAAGGGCGAGTCTCTGTGGCTGAAGGGGTCAGTGGGTCCCCCAGAACCAAGGCCTTCTCTTGAAAAGCTTTTCCCTACTTTTCTGGACTGGACCCTGAAGTAATGTCAAATGCTACACCAGCGTGCAGGCTGCAAGGCAATGCCATAGGTAAGGTGAGAAATGTACGGCTTTAAACCCTACCGTTAACAGTTTGAATTGCACCTGGAAGCAAGTAAGAAGACTCTGCAGTCACTAGTGTAAGCTCTGAAACAGCTGAAGGACATTTTTTTGACTAGGAGCAACAATTTCATGAGAAAAGACTGGATTTCGGAAGGACCAAAAGCTATTTGAAAAATTGGCTCAGGTCAAGCAAACAGGGTCTGACTGAAAAAAGGGTGCAGTATTTCTCCAAATGTCAAAATATTTCATTGTGAGATTTGCCAAATAAAACTGTTAATATTTCAAGTTGAAACCATAATTTACTTGGGAAAAAAGAGACTTCTTTTTTTTAAGGAAGTTAAAAAGAGTTGACACCAAAATCAAGATCCTTCATTTTGGATTGAAAGCGTTTTTTCAGGCTGACCGAAAATGAAACTTTGGGGTTTTGCTTCCCTATGAAGTTTCTGATACATTTTAAGTGAAGCCAGATTTCCCCACACTCTTTTAGCCAACCTTCTAACCCCAATTTTTTTGAGTCAGCCACTGAACTGAAACACCCATTATTTGCCAGCTCTCCTTTGAAGCTAAAATCAAAGCAAGTGAGCGGCTCAATTCTGCTGCAATTGTAGCTCCAGGCACTTCTTCAGAAGTGCTTCAGGAAGGCCTTGCTAACCAGGTAAGATCTGCGTTAGGGTAACGCAGCTACAGTCCTGCTTCGAACCCTTGGTCCCAGCCTCCTGATCTGCCGGCAGCACGTGGGCCAGAGGTGCTCCAAAGCCTGCTCCTGAGCAGCAGGCGCCCCTGGGCGCAGCACCCGCTTGCCGGCTGCGATTTCAAAGGCTCGGCTTTTCTGGAGGGAGCTGTGGGACCCAGATTCTTTGAAGGGTTCAGCACAGGGCACACATGTTGGATGCCGACTTCTCGGAAAATCTGCCCCGACCTGCCTCTGCTGAGCCTTTGAAAAGCCAAATCTTGAAATCTCTAAAAAACAGAAACTCCCCAATAGGGACACTACGCTGCGGCTGCAGCGCTTCCAGTATCTGGGGAGACGTGCTCCAGGTATCTCCAAACCCTGCGCTGAGTTGCACAGACATGCCTTCGGGGGGGCGGGGAGGGATGAACTAGTATCAGTAGGGTATTCCCCACTGCAAAGCCTGAAAAGGGAAGGGCACCGCTCCCGGCATCCTCGAATTACGTCCTGGCCGTGCCCATCCTGGTTTCTGTGGCAGCCACGGCGCAGGCAACAGAGACCCAGAGATCTGGGTTTCGACAGCACTGCCCCTTCTTAGACACCACCAGGCTCAAGTGTACGTGGCTCCCACAGGAAGCTCCTTCTCTCTTGCCGGCGGGTATTAAGACGAGTAGGCACCAGATACTTTCTGACCGTGTCCTGGGCCGCATCTGCCAAACTCAGGCACTCTGAAACCATTAATCATACCCTCCTCTTTTCCAATCAGGAAACTGTCTTAAAAACCCTGACGTTAAAGTCCAAAAAATATGACTTCTAGTTGTTTTTTTTTCCTCCAGCCCTTAACATTCATATTTTCCAGCATTTCTGTAAATATGTGGGACAGCATCCTCTTTTTTGTTCTTGGGGTGGGGGGGTGGGGGGTGGAGGAGAGAAAAAAAGAGGGGAGAGGAGGGGCTAAAGAAAAGCTGAGATTCTCATGATCCCCAGAGCAGAAGTTTAAGTAAAATACCACATATCATGAGGCATATGATAAAATCATGAGCTGGCGGCATGGCTGTAACCCAGCAGAGCTGTTTGGAAACTGTGCGGGAAGCTCCACACCGCCTGGAAGCACATTCCGCCACGGACTTGGATGTTTGGTATCTAACGGTTTAAACATTTAATGACTTTTATTTTGGCTGGCCACATGACTTTATACCTCAATCAAATCTGGGAATGTTTTCAAAAGGACACTGCAAGATGCCTCTGTGTCCTACAGGTTACGCCCTCGCTTCCTTCCGGCCCCATCCAATTTCAGATTCCTCATTAGGAACTGCTGAAATGTCCGAGCTCTTCAAAAAAGCAAAGCTTAAAAAAAGGAATCTGTTTCAGCCATCTGTTTTTCTATTAACCTCAATCTTGGAATGCGGTGGTTCCTTCCGATCAAAATTTGCAAACAGAAATCAATAGGAGGAAAACCTCGCGCCTGGATAAAACGCTGGGCTTTATGTAAAATACAAGATTGCACTGGAAGGCAGAAAGGAGAGTCCATAGCGGGCACCCAGGTGATGCCACTCACGCGTGCAGCAGCGGAGCGAGCCCGTGGCGTCCCACTGGAGCGCACTTTTGCACCTCATCCTTCACTGCAGGAGCCAGCAGGAGGCTTTGAGCGAGCAGCGCCTGCCAGTCCCAGGCTGGGATGGGTGGGTGCATAACCGACGTCGCCAGGAACGAATGATGCTGGTTTCACGCAAAACAGCTCTCTTGGGGCAAAACAGGCCAGAAAATGATGATGACTGGCTCATTATAAATAGCTAAGGGGAAATGGTGGTTCCGGACAATGGCATAAAAAGGAGTTTGTTTGGTTTCTCCTGTTCAGCAGGTATAAAAAACAACATCCTCCTCCTAAGTTCAGCGCATCACCTTCCCCATTCAGCACAATCACAGTGTCAAGCCAAGCGAGGCAGGATCCCTGGCCTGCAGGCAGCGCAGGCCAGTTCTCTGGGCAGCCCCCCGGAGCTGAGCTGCAGGACGCTGCTGCCTGCCCTGCCGGGGAAATCCTCACCGTCCCCACAGCCTCACGCTTGGGGTTTCTCTCCTTGGCGTCTACCCTTTGGCCATGACTGCCTCTCTTGTGAAACAATGGTGGAAATGCAGGGCAGCACCACAGCTTGACCGAACACCAAGGATGCTGCTGCTCTGAGCGGGGCACCTAACAAATTCCTGGGACGGCAAAGCGAGGAAAATACCACATCACACGCACCCAACTTGCCCAGAAACGCATCGCACCCCCTTCCCAAGCAGAAACACATCGCTCCCTCCTCAGGCTCGCCATGCTTTTCCAGTCTCTCCAGCCAGGCGCCATGACTGAGCAGTGAGGGGCTGAGAGACTGGTAAGCCAAGAGCTGAGGGGGCACAGACAGGCATGAGGAAGCAGCCGCCGGGGAGGCGATGCCCCGGGGGGGAGGCGATGCCCCGGGGGGGGACGCTCTCCCTGAGGTGGCAGACGACGGCGGGAGCCGGCCGGCGGGCTGCGCTCTGGCGCCCCCTGGCGTCCCGCCCAAGAGGCAGAGCGGGCCGCAGGCAGCGCGGCCGTAGCCAGGGGCCGGCGGGGGCCGAGCAGGGGCGGCGGAGGCCGGGGAACCGCGGTCGCGGTTCCCCGGCCTCCGCCGCCCCTGCTCGGCCCCCGCCGGCCCCTGCTGCGTGCGAGCCGTAAGGGAACGAAAAACGATGGGCTTACTTGTTGGAGGTGCCGTGCAAATTGGTAAGGAGCGTGAAGTTGTTCCTCACGCTTCGTAGGCTCGCCAGCACCTATGAGGGAGGCAAAACCGGAGGACGTTATCTTCTCTGCCTAAGGTTTCAGTTTGTTGGTTTTGGTTTTTTGTTTTTTTTTTTTTAATTTGAGAGGCCAACAGGCTGCCAACTCACCTGGGCGAAAGGTGTGACGATCAGGTCGTCCCCATGCCTAAGGAGAAATGGAGAAAAATGTGTAAATTTCCCTCAAACAGGGCATCATTCGCCCCAGAGAAAGAGTGTTTTACAGAGGGAGGTTTCCCCAGGCAGTGCCCACTACAAAAAAAAAAAAAACATTAACCCATGCAGCGTTTATTTAACACTACATAAAATCTTGTTCCTAATGGAAAGGTCTCACAGTATATATCCAAAACAACCCGGCTGGAGCGACTGTTCAAGATTGGTAACACCAGGCAATAAAAGCCAGGAAATTCAAAAGTTAAGGCAGCACGCTTGCACTGCGGTGGAAAAAAACCCATAACGGTCCGGGGAAAGGTCAGCTTTGAATTTCCTGGCTTTTGTTGATCTCTGTCACAGTCTTTAATATTATTCAGCCTCTGGGTTTTGTCCGGCCATTTTCATCATGGAAGATTTGAGCAGAAATTCTGAGAAAAATACATCGTCACCATCAATAAGAGGGATTTTTTTTTCGATATTAATATATAGCACTTGAGTGGATATGAAAAATCCAGTCTGATTTACCTAACTGAGACATGGCAGGGCAGAGCTATTGCTGTGCAGCACAGACCTGACAGCAGCTGGAAAGCAACGTGATCCAGTGCAGCTGCTGGTGGGCTCCCGTCCCTCCGGGTGGTTCACACCATGTGCATCTGATGCAGCGAGCGAGGGCAGCAGAGCAGGCATGGCTGCAGGCAGGAGAGCAGGCATGGCTGCAGGCAGGAGAGCAGGCATGGCTGCAGGCTGCCACGGGCACCTCTAGAGAGGCATCCACCAGCGCTGGACCCCTTCAAAGGGGTATTCTCCTTGGCTGTGCTGCCACAGAGCACCTCCGCTTGTCCAGACTCAGGTATTGGTGCTGCTAAGTCCATATTTTAATTAAAATTGTCTCAACGCTGATGTCAAAACCAGGTCAGTGCGAAGATGCTGGCTCCCCTGAGTGCTGCAGGAGCCTCGATACCTGCAGTAAATGGACACCTCTAACTGCAGGCAGCTATGAAGCTGGGGGAAACGAGGGTGATGGGCACAGCTGCACGAGGCTCTCCCCGCCCCAGCACAGCTGTCTCCTCCAGCACAGGGCCCAGAACACCGGGCAGTTGTTAAAATCCACCGTTTACACAAAACATGGTATTTGCATAATTTGGAGTGGTTACTTTGTCTCTGGTAAATATTTACTAAATGTTAACTAACAGGGAGGGATGTTCTCTTTCAGGAGAATTCTCCTCATGGATCTCGCTAATATTTAGACTTCTATTTCATGACAAAACTTGTAGGGCTTTCATAACAGTTAACCTTTTTTTATGAGCACTTTTTTATAGCTTAATGGTTACTTTAAAACTTTAAACTGTGCCTTTTAAAATAAAGGGCTGCAAATCCAGGACACTCATTTAAGCTCCACACTCTGTGTTGTATTGATCCTCTCAAGCTCAACCATCTGTCTCGGCTTTCTGCTGTATTTTCCGCTCAGTTCTAGTGAACAACCCATGACAGAAAACAGGATGGAGAAGAGTAATACTATAAATATAAGTACAGTCATATTTCTGTTGTACAGGCTAATGGAGCGTTACCTACTTAAGAAAAAGCAGAGATGATGTTAACCAGGCTCTGAGAATGCACGACGAGAGCACAACGGAGAAGAGAGAGTGCAGAAAATCACCAAGCAAGCCAAGCGCTGGAGCGACAGGGCTCTCCTGCCAGCAGGCCCAGCGGGGACATGGGCAGCTCGCAGCGGTCTCTGCCCTGAGCACAGCCCGGGCTTCACCCTGCAGTTAGCTGCAACCGCTTCACACCCCAAACAAAAATTCCCATGTGAAGAACTAGTACCAAGAAAGGTAAATGCAAAAATTCTCTGTTATTTCAGGGTATGGATTTGAAAGCCCTTCTGCCAAATTACAGAGAAAAGGAGATTATTTCAGGGATGGGATAGGGAGAGCGAAGTCATGCCTTGGCAGACCACAAAAGCAACTGTCTTGGGCACTCAGGCTATGAAATGTGAGTACCACCCATAAGCACCTCTTAACAGAGCTCTGAGGATTACAGGAGGCCATGTAAAGCTCTTAGTTACTGTAAAATGTGATGTAAGCTGAATTTATGCTTACTGTTCACTTGGGAGAGAAGAGTTCCTGGACATCGTCTTTGGTGATAAGTCATAGTCACTGTCGGATCTGTAGAGGAACGACTCCCTGCGCTGGCTGTGGCCCGGGAATGTCGTGTGCAATACCAGTCCTGACGAGGAGCTGGCCTGCGGGTCCAGTGGGCTGCGACCTGGTGATGGGCCATTTTCCACATCGAAGCTGTGAACAAAACACATACTGTGTGTCACGCGCATCTGCCAAAAGATGTTTTTCAGTGCATGTGTCACGTTTGCGCTGCCCACACTGTGTCATTTGCTCAGTACAGGAGATGCAGGGCTACATTTACTGGAGTCTCTCGCTGGCATATTTCTATTGTATGCAAGCAGGACTCTGCATTACGATAAAACATTTACCCCCGAGGCTTCTTTCCTGACTACATCTGCTCAGTCTTCCTTCAGCTTGAATTTCTCTAAGCTCAGCACAGCTCCTGTCACTCTCAGCATGAACACACAGCAGCCAAACACCGTCCCCAAGCTCTGCAGCTCTCCCCATGCCGCCCCCATGGCCGCAGTGTTTGCACGAGTCGGGGGGCTCGATTTGCCAAACGTCACTCCAAGCCTTACAAGCATAACCGGGACTAAAGAAGCTATGACATTCCACCATCCTCCAGCCAAGCCCTGTCCCCATCCGCTCTGGAAGCAAACTTTTGAAATCCTGTGAGATTGGTGAGGACTTGGCAGTTGTGTGAGCTGGATGCCCCAGCCTCTTTTCAGCCACAGCTCACCCCTTAGCCATTCGAGATATTAGTTCAGTAAATTTCAACAGCTGGGCTGCAAAATGGAGGGCCGTTTAGAAAATTAAAAAAAAGCCCCAAACCTTCTGTCACCGTTTCCACTATACACCCACTTTCTTACAGTTTCATAACTTGGCTGCTGCAACTTGTGGCTGAAGTCACCCTGGACACTTTAGCAAGTGACACCCCTCATAAACCCTGAAAATAAGCAGGTTGGCTTCCTTTCCTTGGGCATTTGGATCTGATATAAATAACATATGTGTGACCACGTTCCAGCTAAGCCAAGTGAAGTACGGGTGCATTCAGTATGAATTTTCTTGCTTTTGGAAGTCTGAGGCTTCATCTCACTTGCAGTGGGAGCTGAGTTCTCGCTCCTACCAGGGCACGTGCCTCTCCCCATTCCCTGTGTTCTCCCCGTTTATTGTTCCTGATGACTGCCCTTAACTGCACCACCCAGCTAGGCATGCACTCGGACTGCGTCCACAACATCGAGCTACGATCCCTGCCATACGTTTCTCCATCCCTCCCTGCTGCTGCCTGCCCCCACTCATCATGTTAAGTCAAAAGATGCCCCTGAGCATGGCGGCAGGGAAGACCCCGTCTCTCCCTCCGCTCTGCAGAGCATGCAGCATGCTTTTCACTACTGCAGGAGGAGGCAGATAAAGTACCCAGGCAAAAAACCCAGCAAAAGCTCTGGTAGATCTGAAAGTAAGTAACACACAGAATCGTGAAAAAAACCAAGGGAGCCTGCATCCAGTTGCAAAATGTATCTCAGCTTACTCTCCTCTACTGTGAGTACAGTACAGAAATTCAGTACGGGTCAACGGAGGGATAAATGAGAAGAGGAAAACAAATACCAAACACTGCAGCAGGGAATCACAGGTAGAGAAAGTCTCAGAGAAAACCACTGTGCCGTTGCTGAACTCCACCTGCATTATTTAGACATGAGGCCGTGAAGAATGAAGGACCAAGCAGGCTCAGAACAAAGGCAGCCTCTCCCCTGTTTGGACAGTGACCTGACACCTCGAAGCATTAAGGCCTTCTACCTCCTGACCAGGAAATCTGATTAAAATACAGATTTTATGGTGTAGCCTGTCTGTGGTTCTCTGGGTATTGTCAGGAAGGACGCAGAGCAGGGGACAAACTCTCCCACCATTCAAAACTCGGGCACCAATTACAACCTCAGTCTTAGGTTTTGCAGAAGCATTTCAGGTTCCTGTATAATAAAACTGAGTATCTTTCCTGGAGAAGCACCAAGCTGTGGTGTGACGCCAAACTGCATCCAGTAATGCCGGAGGGGGATGCGGGAGCTGCCCTGGAAGCAGCAGTGACAGTGAAACACAGGCTGCATGCTCTGACGTGGCAGCTCCTGATGCAAGCTGCTTCCTGGCACTTTTAACTTCATACACCAGCTAATTTGTATGAAGCATGACTGATGAATTACAGGACAATTTATCAAATATCAGTAATAATACATTGCATGTGAGAGACTGCATACTTTGCTTAAGCAGTTCTATTTATAACATAAATATTTATTTACAGTTGTGTATGTGCTTGGGAGGGAGTGGGTGCTCAGACAGTTATTTTTGATGTCTCCAAAAACTACTTACTGGGTGGAGCAATAAAAGACTAGGTCTCCTGGCAGTTATTCTGTTCCTCATGGCTGCACATAGAGGGTAACTACTTGGGTCTCATGCTGTTTGGTTTGGTCCCATATATGGTTCCTCAAGAATTAAAAAATGCATGGGAACATCCAAAGGAAAGCACCAGTATAATACAGTACACGTTGAAGAAGATTCCTACGTCTACCATAGCACACTGTAGCATTTAGTTACCCAACTGCATAAGTACATCTTGAAACTGATAATGGCTCAATTAGTATTATTTTCCTTTACTCTTTATTATCTGCTCTTTTACCTATGCTTGAGTACACTTTATTTGTAGCCACAAAGTAAACAGAAGAAACTCAGGTCTGTAACTATGGCATCTACAGACAACAGCCAGCTGATAATTAATCTATACCTGTTCAGAAAATTAACCCTGATTACTCAAAACATTTTATTGCAAAACCTTCAATCGAGAACATTTAGTTTACTGACATAAATGGAAATACAGCAATGAGCTAAATCTGAGCATTCAGCTGAGCAGAGCTTCTTCTGGCTGTTTGATCCTGTGCCTGCCTTGATCCTTGCTGGTAGACATTATCAATTGGTTTGGGCGAAAAAGTTAATGCACGACATTTAAAAAGTGTGTAAGAGGCGAAGGGAGGGAGGCAGGGGGCGAGGCTGATAAGGGGATCTTTTGCAAAGAAGACTACCAGCAGCAAGGGAGTAAGTTTAGTAAGAGGGAAAGTATCCACTGACGATCTTGTTTGGCACGGCTTACTGTAGCACAGCTTCTGTGCCTTGAGGTAGGTGGAAGATACTCAAATTCCCTTCCCTTTCCCTCTTTTAACAAACAAACAAAAAAGTTCTCTGCCAGCCTAGGCCTATTCTGAGTCACTCCTGCAGAAATTCCCACCTGAGTCCCGGGGACTTTCAATCCCTTCAGAGGATGTGAACAGTTTCGTAACTGGAGGTGTAAGAAGGAGCCCTGATGCTCTGTGACCTGAGTAAAGGTGGAGGTTAAACCTTGGCAAAGGCAGAGCTCTCCGGGAAACAGTTTGCCTGAACTGTGCAAGTTTTCCAGATTTCTACAGCACTCGCAGCTCACGCTGGGATGAGCTGGAGACATTCAGGCTGCGTTAGCGAGAAGCCCGGCACCGTTGACACCCAGCTTGGAGTGCTGTGGCTGCTGCCAGCCACCCCGCGTGCACGCAGCCAGCTCCTGGCTGCACGCTGTCTGTGCTCCCCGTGCCAGCGCCTGGGACGCTGGAGCATGGATCATGCTGTTAATCCAGCTGGAAAGGCGTTTTTATTTCTTCCCGCAAGTTCAGCTTGCAGCCGTGCCGGCCCCCTCATCTGGCTCCCCTTCCTTGGGCCTGATCCAGCACTCAGCCAACCATGTGCTCAGCCATTAAGTTAACAGAAAATTCCACCCCCAAAAGTGAAGGCTAACCTGGAGTTTGTAGTTATCTCTACCAAGTGTCCTATTTTGTGCTTGTGAATAGGCACTCCCAGAGGTACAGGTGGGTGGGCAAGGTGTTCACCGGGATGGCCAAAACCCAGGCCTAAGTCTCTGCTGTCATGGTTTTTTAATAGTTACAAGAAGTCAAACATGGGAAACTATTTCCCCTGGTTGACCCAACATTAGGAGAATGGGGCCTGAGATATGTAAAGCAAGAGCTTAACCTTGTGGTTTTCAAATCTCTGGTGCACATTAAGTGCACCAGTCACTCTTGGTTTGTACTATAGCCCATCTGGAATTGTGTCCTCATGGGAAAAAACATCTCCCAAACAAACATTTGTTGAAATTGGTAAGAATTGCAATTAGATTGTAAAGTTGCCCTCTCAGAGCTGCATTTTCCACTAAATTTTTTCATTGGTAGTTAACTGATGAGCTCTGCTGGAAAAACTTAATCATCAGTGTGGCATCATGTTGAGAATACTCCGCAGATTATAAGGGTCCTCTCCAAAGTTTGCAGCACACATAGTCTTTGCATCAGTGGAAAATAAATCTGCATTTGTCTAGTTAAAAAGAAGGATGGCAAAGTACAAAGCACCACTGCAATAGGCTAGAGAAAAAAAAGCTAAAATTTGCTTTGCAATTTATCTTCAAGCAACAGCACTTCCAGTCAAGACGACCTGTTTGTGAAACAACGATGGCACAGGAGCACTGAAGCAGTGGTAGCAAGCTCCAGAGGTAAAAAATCAGCAAACACTTGATCTGTATTCTACAGTCACTCCTCACCCCATGTCCATACCAAGGGATGGTGGATGAAATATCTTCAGCCCAAAGCACAGTCATCCACCATGATGGGCCTCTTCTTTCCCTTACCTCCCGTGCCAACCCCAGGGGCTCTGCTGCAGGAGCATGTGCGTGCCCAGCGTGCTCAGGATGAAGCCGGCACTATTGAGACTTAAAATTGCGTTACCTAAACACATAGGTCACAAACCTGGTATCGAAGGTCCCTATAAATCATTCAAGATAAGTTACATAAATACCTGTCCCATGCAGGAGATCTCCTGTCTAAAAAGCGTGCCTTGCTCTATGGTCTTGGGAGCTCCAGCGCACTGAGCTGACACCGTTCCCCGCCCACCTCCAGTGTGTGCTATCAGGTTTATTCAGCCAACCTTTCCAAGGGCTGTGACAGTCTCAGGGGGTGACAGTGTGTCTGGAGGCCACCGAGGGCTTCTAAGGAGTTGAGCTCACTTGCACAGAGCCAAAAACTGGCTCCACAGGAAGAAAGGTGACTGTCCGTATGGGACGGGCATTAGTTAACCACTGACATGAATCAGTGGTGCAATCCCTATGCCAGAAAATAATTGCAAATCAAAGACTTGACTGACAGACAAAAACAAGTCTTCTGAGGCCTTTCTGTTTTTCCCAGTGGATTCACAAATGCGCAAATCATGAGCCTGGGTGAGCGGCACCCCTGAGGTGAGCATATTCTCAGGGTTACTGACCACCAGCAGAAACCCAGAAGCTGGTGAAGAGGGGAATCCGGTGGACGCAGAAAGCCACAAATCCCAGTGCCAGCCAAAGGGAACAGCAGACCCATCAAGCAAAACCCAACCTGGTAAGTGCACAGCCAGCGTGGCGAAGGCAAAGCATGCGATGGCAGGGGCAGTGCCAGAGCCCAGCAAGTCTCCACTCTCTGCACTGCAGAGCTGTGAAGGAAAGTGGTCTGTCCCCTGGCTTTCTCCTGGAGCCAGGCTACAGTTAAACTCAACATCCAGGCTCTCCGCTTACTCAATCAGATGAGAGGAAAGCTGGTGGTGGTGGAGGAGAGGAGGCGGCAGGGTGGGCAGCGGGGGGAGCAGGGTGGCTGCAGAGCAATGCTCAGCAGGGAGGGCAGTGCAAGCGACGGGGCAGCCGCGGCTCCATCTCCTTTGTCCCTCTGCATTGTTTAATAAACCAAGATCTTAATAAAGTGAAGAGCAAAGAAGGAGACAGTAGGTGGCAGGAGTTAGCTGCAGCTCGCTCCGACAAGCAGCTAAGGGGCCACTTGCTTTGGACCTGTGGAAAGATGTGATTGTAACACGGTAACGAACAGAGGAAATACGCAATGGCAAGCCAGGAGAAATCACGCTCAACTGTAAAACACAATGAGGTTTCATGAGTCATTCTGCAAAACAAAGAAAATTAATAAAAGCAACCCCCAACTGTCCAAATTCTGTAGTTTTACAGTAATGACTACAATTTCTTCACATTAAAAACTACTGCAGTCCTTTATCACAGGTGGAAAATCCAACCAAGCCTCTGCAGGCAGAGGGATCCCTGCTGCAGGACTCCCCGTTGCCCTCCAGCCGTCTTTGCCCCTAAACCTTGCCTGCTCCTTCCCGCAGCACAGCACCACCTTCACAGAAAACATGGCAGCTGCCAAGGTGTCCCGACAGGAGATGCTGCCTCCAACTTACCCAGCAATTCAGCTTTCGAGCTCTGTGATCTACCTCTGCAAGGGGGTCTTGGCATAACACTTTTTGGTGGAGTAGAAATAAGGAAGAGACAGCATCGGGAATGCATTGTCCCTGGATTAGCATTGCCCGCCAGCAGCCTTGGAACGTGGTAAGATTTGGCATAAAAACTGAGAAACAGGACTGCGCCACGATTTTGATGTAATTCAGAGTCATTTGAATAGTCATTGCAAGTCAAATGGTTACCATGAGAGCTATGCGGCCCCACAGTTTGTTTCTAGATCTGTAATATAAAATACAAAGACTGACACATTTAAGTCTACCAAACCAGGCAGGCTTGTGTGTTTTTTGTTTACGTTGTGAATTTACACTTTTCCTGAGGATGACAGCAGTGACTCTACAAGAGGGCTTACCATCTGTTTTGCCTTCCCAGACTCATTCCTGAGGGCATTACTCCTGATCTTCTAACTACGGTACCATCTTTACTATGGTATGAAATATGTTTCCAAAATACAGTATTTCAGGAAGTTTGGGCAGACTCTGCTCATTATAAAGATCCTCTTGCAATCATTAGAGCCTGCTTCTCACCAAGGCATTCAGCTGGATTTTTAACACCATTAGCAATGAAAAATGCTCTTTCTTACATCTTCAGATCTGTACAGACACGACTGCTTCTCACTGCTATCTAATTTTGTGCACCTGTTTCCCATTATCAGAACAGCTTGCTGTTTTTTCTAAATAATCTTTCACGTGGAAAGGTCTGTGCTTGAAACCATCAGCACTTAATGAAACAGGATCGGACACACAGCGGGCATGCCAGAGCTGAGCACACCGACAGCCCATGCAGATGCCCTAACACGGGCACAAGGCTCCATGAGGCTGACATGGAGCAGGTATTAGTGCTTTTTTTCCCCTCCTGACCTTCTCCCACCAAGGGGAAAATCTTGTTGCTCTCAGGGGCCTCTCAAAAGTGTTTAAATCCCTCTGTCAGGTTTGTCCCTCATGTGGCTCCTAACTCTTTTTTATCTCCACACCTGTGCCTCCTGAAATACGGCCACCAAACTCCTTGCAGTCCCTCCCCAGCGCCATGTATCACAGCTGCCTGGCATAGAAAACCCAGCAGCACTTACTGCAGTGTTTCTAATGTAAACTGTCATCTGCTGCTAAACATGTTATTAAGCCTCCACGTGTATCACAAAGCAAAAATATATGTTCGTTTGACTTTGTTATCTCTGAATATAGAAGTTCACTCTTCCTAGCAGCTCTCTTGTTCAACGGGTACAACTGAGGCAGAATAACCAGAGCCCCCTGCCATGGTCCGCAGCCTGTCTGCCATCGCACAGGATGGGGCCAGGAATTAGCTTGCCTCGTGCTTACAGACTGCTTTGAATCACAGGCCCTGCGTCCAAGGCAGCCCGGAGAGCTGGTGGCACTCCCTTTGCAGCCCAGGCCCACCTTCAGCATAGCACAAAGGTAAAAATATGCATACACAACCAGAGCCCTTACCTCTCTCCAGCATAACTCACCAGTGGTACCCTAGCGAGGCTCAAGGTTTGCATAGCAAACATCAGTTCAGCTACCAGCTTGGCACGAGCACTGTTGGATTTTGAAGGATGGTACAAAGTGCTCATTTAGATTTTTAAAGCCCCATTCGCTACAAAGAAGCCATTGTGCTACCTGCTTGTTCAGTGTCTGTGGCACCGCTGCCTGAAACTCTCAGCGTCTTGCACCTCAGGTCCTTCAGATGTTACTTCTCCCCATTGCCATTCACTCACCGGCACTGGTGAAAGCCACCAGGCTGCGGAGCCACCATGCATGCCTAAGGACAGCACGCAGTGCTGCACCGAGCTGGCTGCAACCTTACACTGTGCCCGGTCACCAGGAGATGGTCGGAAAAGTACAGGAGGGAGGTAAAAATGAGTTTGGATTTTCTTCTAGCACAGAGGGTTCCAAGAAATCTAATCCTTTTCATGTTTACTACAGATAAGTAGCTTGACATTATCCTGTAACGAGCTAACATCATGTGGTTGTTTAAGTCCCCCAGAGAAGAAATCCTGAATTCTATAAACCAGTTCTTATTTTTCCAAATGCACGTCCTGGGTTACTTTATCATCTTACTATGGTTCACTGCCATTAATCTCTGGAAAATGCAAGGCATAGTCAAACACGGCAAACACCCTCCCCATTTTCACTTCCAGAGCTTGTAAATGCAGACGGGTGTGAGCGCAATCCCCCTTAGCACAGGCAGCAATGCCACTTCCTAAGCGCTTTTTTCTTTTTCCTTCTGAAAATATTCTAGCTAGCAACCAACGGAGTAGCTGCTTTTCTTCCCTACTGCTGCTGCCCAAGCTGAGGTATTAACGAGGTATTACCCTCCCTGTGCAGCACTTACACAGCCTGTCTCCTCGCCATGTAGGTGTTTCTGCCCAGCACCCTCCACCTGCTCACAGCTCATCAGACCAAATCTGCTCCGGCACACTGACTGTGCTTTTCCTGAGCTGAAGGACCCGCCTCAGTCTTGTCGGAGGCACAATTACCATCTTTACCTGCAGGAAAGGTTCTGGACAGGCAGTGGCACACCCATGGTCAGCAGTACAGGTGGCATGGGGACAGAGTGGTGCTCCTCAGCAGACGCTCGCCGGGTTTTGGCATCACCTGCTCTGCGAAACGGTGCTGTTCTGCAGCACAGATGTTTACATTCAAGTTATGGGACAGTATTTATCCCAGTCTGGCCTGGCTGTTATGCTCTGTTCAGTGTCAGTTCAGCTTTTACAGCTGCATCTAAGCACCATAACATTTTACAGACTCTCTTTCCCAATACGCAGGACACGGATGTTGCCTCCCGTGGAGGAGGCTGCCCATGGTAGCCTGGCTCGTGTGATGGGGACCCTGGTGCGGGGCTGCAGCTGAGCCTGGTGCCTTCTGGTGGGGCTCCAGGACACCTTACAGCATTTCTGCCAACGGACAACCTCCGGTCCCTCCCCAGAGCCATCTAGGGGTGGGTAATTCCACCTGGCAAATGTGTACCACGGGGTCCAGCCTTGCCTTTTCCCCACCAGGGTATTACTGGTAATAAAAGGGGAATTACAGTCATATATCGCATCTTTTATCAATGAATCTTAAAGTATCTCAGATACCTATTAAGTGCAACCCACTCTTAACACTCTTCCCAAAGCATATCCTGCAGTAATGGCAAACGCAAGACAGCAGCATGAGTCTCAAGGGTCCCATAGAGCAAATGACCTCTGCTTCCAGTACATAGGAAAGTGTTCCCGTATCTGTACAGAACCGGAGCATCAGGAGGCTGCTGGCCAGAATCATGGTTTATTTCATCCTGACCTTAAAAAGAGGATCGCCTGGCACGACTCCAAGAGGCACTTTTGCCTTTTCAAACAGGCCAGCAAGCTCACAGTGAGCCGCTTTGCTCTGCCATAACTCTGTCCAGCTGCGACAGGCTGCACGAAAGCACCGGCTACAAATCAAATAGCTGTTCTGATCTGCTGTCAAACAGACTGGAGACAGGAATAAAATGACAATAATTTTTAACAAGTTGCAGAGATCACAGATTTGTCCGTTTTACCTGGCTAATCTGAACTGGGAGGACAGACAGCCTTTGAGTCAGAAGATTTACAGATTTTCTGCACTAAGGTTTTAAACTACCCTCAGCCCATCTACAACACCCAAAGTCCAACACTGGATGTGTGGAAAGCTGCTGCACTGAGGAATGCACCAAGCCTTTTCACTTGATGCATAAAATAATTATTTGACCTGGTTTTTGGATTTATCTCCTTAATTGGTATCTGTGTTCCCTGCCAGCAAAAGGACAATAAAATGTCCTGAGATGGTATTCAGGTTATTAAATCCTTTGGAGATTCAGCCTTCTCAAAAAAAATTAATCTGGTTGGGTACATTTCAGCAAAATTTTACTTGCTTCACATCTTTCAAATGTCTGTACTCTTCATCTTTTATATCAATAGGAAAAGACACTGTACATAGCAAATGGCAAAGTATACTGATGTGATTTCAAGGGCAATCTTTTTTATAGCTCTTATTGATCATTTCAGGCCCAGCAGAAGCTTAATGCAAAGTAGCCTCATCCAAATCACGAGCATCTGCCAACTGGTACTATTTGAGGACAAAATATTAAGGATGGAAAAATCTGGCCCTTTGGCAGAAAGTTGCATGTTTACTCTAAGTGGTTTGGCACGTGTAGCGAATGGACGGTCGGAAACAGCACCCTCTTCCAGGGTACTGCAATAACAAACGATACCAATACCCTGTGGTTAATACAGCTACAACTGAATATTTGCTGTAACTAATTCACTGCCAACCACAGTATTTCCGTCATCGCTGCAGCTAAGGAAAGGCAGAGAAATAGCTGATACGTTTGTTTTTAAATTGCAGCTCCTTGCTCACTCTGGTCAATCACAGCTGCAGCCATCACCGCGTTTCTCACTGCTCATTTGTTTTATTCCCATTAACACATCAGGGTCTTGACGGTAAGGCCAGAGGGGCTCAGCTGAAGCACCCACTGAGGGATGATGCCCTGCTTCTGTACACGTACCAGGGGCAAAGGCCAGCAGAGGAGACGAGATCTTTAAGCTAAAGGACATTGCTGGCACAAGAACAAGTGGGTATAAAATGGACAGGAATTAATTGAGGCTGGAAATAGGAGGAAAATTTTTTGCCTCGAGAGCAGACAGATCACTGAACAGCTTCCCTGTAGGAGTGATGGGGGTAAACACCAACTTGATGTTATTACTGGTGGGATTAATAGCATAATTGAGTACAACATTGCAGGACGGAGCCTGGTGGAGTAGGAGGCTCGCCCATGGCTGGCCCTCTGGCTTTGCCCCCGATGGACACGGGAGTGAACCCCCTTCCTGGCTCACTTGGAGGGAGCTGATTCCTGTGGTGCCCACATTTCCCCTACACTGTCTGTGTCACCACAGATGAGCTGCATCCCACTGAACGTCCATCCACTCTCCAGAAGCATGCTTATTTGGGGGATGTCACAGGGAGAGACTTGGCAGAAATGAGCTGCCAGGTTTGGGGTCTCTTTGCCCCCTTCCTGCCCCCCCCAGCGTCGCACGGGGAAGGCAGAAAGCCGCCTACCAAACCCCTTCTCTCCTGCACTAAGCCAAAGCCCGGCCAGCAGAGCAGGCAGGCGGAATGGGGAGACACAAACAAGGGGCTGGCATCAAAAGCACATTTTGCACCATTCCAAAAGAGACCCTTCCGGCATTGCCTCTGCCACAGCTGCTCTTACCGTCGCTCGAGATAACCTCCACACCTCAGCACTTGAGCAGGCATGGGCAGTAAATACAAAGCGTGCCATCTGCTGGCATGCACAGTACAGTTTTTCCATACATTTGCATTTTTACTAACGATGCTGGTGAGCTGCAAGGGCAGCCACGGCAGCGACCAGCAGTGACATGCTCTGTTCTGTCTGCCCACACTCCCTCCCTTCCTCCTCAGGCTGTTTGAAAACAAAAGGGGGGGAAAGAGAGTGAATTTAAAACACAGATTTTTATTTTCTGCTATTAAATCACATGCTCTGAAATGAACCTTAATAATTCTGGACAGCAAACTGGATTTGGCAGAAAGAAAACCTTCTACACCATGGAGAGAAGACAGAAATGGTGGGCAGCAAGAGCAAAACCTTCTATAAGAGTGACTATGGGCCCAAAAAGCCAGGCAGGGCAAAAGTTTTGCAGCATACTTCATGTAGTTTATGCCAAATGGTGAGCTCATTCAGTAAAAACAAGGCCCCAGATTTTCCAGGTGTGGCAGAGCTCAGGATGCCGGTCCTTGCAGGCCTGCCAGCTATTGATCGCAGAACACTTCAGGAAGAGGGCAAACATTATTACCCATTACATATGATATCCATTACCTGTTGTGTTTTTTTTTTTCCTTTAACCTTTCTAGCATCCTTACAGCTTGCTTCTCCATCCAAAAGAAGTCTTCTGAACCACAGTGTGTGTCTGCACAGGCCAGCCCCTCTGTGGGTGCCTTTGCTGCCCAGATCAATGGAGTTCTCACCCCAGTTTTCCTGCTCTCACCGAGACAGCGCAGGAATCTCTGCTCCTGCTCCTGGCTCCCATTGCCTGGCTGAAACTCCCAGCTTGCCACTTCCTTTACACGCAGTTTCACAACCATCTTGTGACTCCTCTACGGCATGTTTGTGCTTGCAACAGTCTGCGTCTTCTTATTGCCAAATTATCTCCTTGCTCAAGTCCTTCCTCAACTCATCATCCTGCCATAAAGCCCTTCAGAAAAGCTCCTGCCAGCCTCCTCCACTGCCTCCTCACGCTGCGGCATTAGACTCACTGCATCTCAACCAACTCCTCTGTGCTGCGTTTCTAAAAACCTCTTGGGAAGGAATTATTTCTCTGATGTAAAAGCAGATAGTGCACTGTTGGCACCCAAAATATCATTTAATAACACTGTTATTTTCTCTAGACCTGCAAATCTTCCCAAGACCTGCTTCAGGGCTCATTTTGATCTGACTTAATTAGTGGTCCCTTAGAAGCTCTGTTTCATGTTGAAAATCACTTGCTGGAATCACTATTTTCGAGTCACTTACTGCAAATCATAAAGCTGCACTATTCAAAAGAAATAGAGATGTGGGAGCACAGAGCAAAATACATTGCAGCCCCAAACTATGAATATATTAAATGCAGCTATAAGTCATCAAGTCCAGTAATAGCAAACAATACAGCAATACAGCCACAAACACTTGGAGATTAGGAAGAAATATTAGCAGAGTACTTGCTACAATTGATTACCATTTAATAATGCAGAAGGTGAAGTTTTCAGTGTGAATAAGCATAAATGTGTAGGCATGGCACAAAATCATTATATCTGATTGCAGTTTAAGACTCACGTCATCATAGTAAAAGCTTCATTCTTGAGCTAATAGAATTTAGACATCCTGAGTATTTTATTGTATTGATAAAGGTTTATACTGAGCTAATGAAGAGCGAGAGGGCAGAGGTAATCAATGTCCAAAATGGATCCATTGACAAATTGTGTGAAAACATTCAATGTTGCAAAACCTGTAAATAGTATGCACAGATGTGTTACTCCAAGGGGGAGAAAGAAATGTTTGATTTCACTGATGAAACGCATGAGAGAAAACACCTGAAACTAGTGAGGAACTGCTGAAAGCCCCATGGGGTGGCGGGCTGGCCACGGGGGCAGCAGGCAGGGCAGGCAAGGCTGCAGCAGCGGGTCCGGCAACGCGCACGCAACCCAGGCCCCAGCAATGCCGAGGCACTGAGCAAACACCCCGGCGCACACCAACACCTCCTGCGAGGACTGAGCCCAGCGGTACGTGCTCAATACCGGTTTTCAGATCAATAATTCTATAAGCTGTAGACGTGAGCATTCTTCCTGCAGCTCAGCACCAAACGGGGGTGTTTAACCCTTCATCTGCTTGCAGAAAAGCTGCATGTGCTAGATCGCTGCTAGCCATATCATTTAAATTGGAAAGATGCATTAAAATTAGCCCATTCAAGCTCAGATTAAATCCCAGCAGGAGACTGGAAGGAGACTTAGCACCAGCCCACACCCTCCCACCCCAGCTCAGGCATCTGCCTTCTCCAGTGCAAGCCAAGATGCAGTTTCTGAAACTTCTCCCCTTGCTCTCTGTGCTTTTGCTGAACTCCAGCTGAAATCCAGCTCCCTCCTTCCTTCAAGCTCTGAGCTTTCAGGGTAGGAAACCTTTCTGCAAATGCGTTGATGTACTTGGAACTGGATGATGGCCAAGAAACCAATCAGTCCTGGGGCGAGCAGGACTGCATGCTATCTGTCTGCCAGCCATCGGGAGCGTCTGGAAAAGATCAAGATTACAGACCCAGGGTGGGAGACAAACAACGGGTATTCCCTTTATACCGCTCAGCCAGAATAAAATGTGACATGCTATATTAATAACCTGGTGTCACCCAGCAAAACATCTGACCAAGGGGAACATAAAATGCCACGCAGATATTGAGGGCCTGATGGCAAGTCATGTGAAGAACAAACAAGATAGCTGGGTGACATGAGATGCAACCAGGGAACAAAACCCTAATGTCAAGCCCTTTTGTGCTTAGCAGAATCAGCCCTAAATGATTTTTGCTTTCTGCCAAGGTACTGCTTTAATTGGGCAAGGGAGACTGCTGAGCGTATTCAGTAACATAGAGCAGAGCGGAAAATGGCTTGTGCCAGGCTGAGAAGCCATGTAGAAGTCACCCTGCTTAAGTGCAAAGATTTATTACGGGTAGGAACACATCTTATTCATTATGGCTTTTTACTTTACTATTGTAAGAAATGTTCTCCGTGACTTAATCTAACAATGCAACCTTTTTTGCGCCTGCTGTTAACCAGCCACACACAGAAACCAAATTCTGTCTAAATTTATACTCGTGGGCTCCACTAGTTTCAGTAAGCAAAGCCAGAATTAACTCCCATCCCTTTTCATTTCCTTGGGTGAGGAGGAAGCAAAAAGCCACTGACTGCTGAGACAGTCCCAGAACATAACCATGGACACGGTGGTGGATCTCACCCCCGACGTGACTTTCCGGCATGCTGGCCCGGTGGCTTGGGGGTGGCAGGGGGCCAGCAGTGCCACCTTAACTACACGCTGCTCTTACCAGCGCGGCCAGGGCAACTCTTGCGAGGGCTGATGGAGCAAAGTCCTCTCTGGGAGCAGGGCTGAAACCTACCGGGTCCCTCCAAGACATCAAATGCTGGCCTAACTCCTAAATTATAGTGGCAACCCATATCACTTCTCAAGCAAATTTGTAATGTAGACAACGTGAGTGAGCATAACTGAACTGCGTATTGACTTGAATTTAATAGATTAGTTAATAAACCCCAGTACTTTGTCACAGAAGTAACATCCTAGCAATGCTCCTTCTCTTGTAGCACCTCCCTAATCATCTGAATAGCATCTTTAGTACTTGAACCTCTTTCCAGCATAAAGACAGTTCAATAGCAGCATTCAAGCTTAGAGTAGCTGGACTGGCTGCACTCCATCTTCACAAGAGTATGAAATTCTTGCTGCAGTCTAAGAAAGAAAAATCACTTAGCACAAATAAGGTCTTTTTTTTAAAACCACTGATTAAATAGATATTCACAAGACAGAGCACAATGGCTTTGATGGAGCCATTGCAACCTATTATATAAATCTTCATTCATGCCCATGAGAGCTTTTCCTTTTCTTTTTTAATAACAGAAGAGAAAATGCAGCTACGTAAAAGATATTAAATTGCATAAAAATGTGTGACTGGTAAGTTCATGACGTAAACTCAAAGAAGCAAAGAGACAGAGAGTTTGGGCTGGAAATCTCGGCTGCCGCTTGGTCCCCAGCTGCGAGCTCACAGGAGCCATGCTGTGGCCTTGGCTCACCGGCACCGGAGCTCGCTTGCTCGCTTGGATTCAGCTCCACAGCAGCGGAGTCACAGAATTACATCTCTTCTGAAGAAGAGGATTTAATTGCAGAGTTTATTTATGGATGCACGGGAGTGCTGAAAAGGAAAGCAAAGCATTATGTGAGGGGGCTGGTGGATATTTAGAAACTCTGTCCCTTATTCTATAAATGTTCCTCCTCTGCGTGTACAGCCCCAGCACCTTCCAGCCATGCGTTAAGCAACGCAGCTAACATACGTTAGCAGCACACTATTTACACTTCCATATACTGTTGTACTAACATGTCAGACCTGATTGAAGACAATACTTTTGCTAGAGCTTTGGCAATTTTCTGTGTTTCCTCCTGAGAATGAATTTTTTTGTCAGAATCCACTTCTTAACACATTTAATCTGAAATAAATATATAATATTGCATCAGTCATCAGCTGACCTCATTAGCTGGGCTTGCTCTACTGGAGCTAAAACTGGTCTGGGAAAGCAGCAGTAAGTGTAGAGTTTAATAAAATAGTTTTTAAAACACTATATAATTTTATTGCAGTAAAGCAAAAGGGGGTCAGCTTGTTCTTCCAGACTCCACTCCAAACAATTTACTATCTTTATAGATGAAAAAAATGTAGGCAGCCTTTTGTGATTTGAGTGAAACTAGGACATTCAACATATACCCACTTCAAAACTTCACTCACAGACGTCTGTTCCTTCAGCTAATATTTATTCTCTAGATTTCCAAGAAAGCCCTTTCATGCACTCTACATGGCTAGATACAGACACAGCATCTCCTTCGCTGCCACTTTCTTCCAGTAAATCTCTGTTCTCATAAGTGTCTCTAACCACAAATAGATGAAATCAAGCTGCAACCAGACAGACTCGCTCTCCCCAGAGTTACGATGTCGTACAATGCTGGGAGCTCAAATGGCCCTACCAAGGTGGTCACGAGGGACTTGACAACTTGGCCCAACACCAGAACTCAAACCAGAAGTCAGTAACCTTGTTGAGACAGCATCAAGAAGCACGTTGGTCTCAAGAGATCTGTAACTTCTGGAGCAGACAACGTGTAATGAAGAAGTTCCTAACCCTGCCTTTCTTCTCTTGGCTGGACATCAGAGCTCTGCAGCCAGGTGGTCCTAGGAGAGGTGGAGAGGTGCGTGCCAGAGCGACTTGGTGATGCAGGATGGCCAAGCGCGATGCTCCCTGGGTCTGTGGGGCATCCTCTCTGGCTTGCTTCTTGCAAGAGAGGGACTAGTTTGTGACTGCTATGAATGGTGGGCGTCCTTCCAAATGCTGTGCCGTCCATATGCATCCACACAATGGTTCTTCACAACCAGGCAGGACACAGTTTCTTCTCTTGGATTCACTGACCCAAGACACTCCATTGAGACAGGCTGTGGTCCCCACTTCACACTCCCTGGTCGTTGATGTGGACAGCACGCAGAACCAACCACTTGTTTTCTGCTCCTCTGCATCAGAAAGGGTTAACAAGAAATGTTTGTTTAGGTGACCGACAGGCTTTTGGTCCCAAAACTGGACTCAGATCACAAGTAAGAAAGACATATATTGAACCTCTCTGGGTGCTTAGCCTTTCTCTGCTCTGCTTTGCAAGGCACAACTCAGCTGGCAAACCCAGGAATTTAGTTCACTGGCGTCACCCTCCGTGTGAATTTATTCCTTTTCCTCGTGATGTCATCCAGCTTCAACGCCCCTGAGGCTTTCACCAGAGTCGGGAACGGTTGACGTGTGCGGGGATTCTCATTTTAGCTGAAGTAGAGATGATTTATAAGAAATCCCTGACTGCGCTTCCTCCAGCTGGCTTCAATCTCTTTCCCTTGGTGTTTTTACGGTAAAGCTTCTCCAGGGCTCAGCCTGCCCCGGGGTGGCCTCGCTCCCCCCATCCTGCTCCCACCCGGCACAACGCGCACCCGAGGCAAAGCAATGCAAGTTTTCCATGGGTTTACTGAGCTGAGCTGGCCCACTGCAGGGTCACAGGCAAGCAGGTGACACCGAGCCATTGATCCCACAGCTGGACTCTGTACATTGGGTAAGGGGCTTGCAGCTGGGATGGCTCTCAAAAGACCAAGAGCCAGGAACAGGGATCACAGGCTCTGAGACCATCAGGACTGGGACAGACTGCAGCACTTCAGTGGGAAGTTCACCTCGCCCAGTGTTTAAATCACTCCCACCCAAGCCGATACCCTGTACCCTGTAATAGCATGAAAGCAATTACATGGCAGAGCAAGATTCAGGTCCAGAAATCTGGAAGAAACTTCCTGGGTCCCTGTGTCCAGTCCTCTGCTACTGCAGACTCTACATTAGACAATCTCCTCCATAAACTTACCAGGCTTTCTCATGAGTACTTAGTTTCTTCAAATTTCTAGCGCTTCTCCCCAGCTGCCCCAGCGGAGATGCCCCATGGTGCTGCACACCAGTGGGCACTGCTCCACTGCGAGGTCTCACCACCAGCACCTCAGCGGGACCACAAACGCTTACCGGGGAGACCCCACGCCCACCACAAAGCCATATGGGGCACAGGGCTTGCAATTATCCTGCAGTCAGCACACTGGCTCTCCTCCTCAGCTGTTTTCAGCTAATGAGTTTCCAGTGTATAGCTGAAGCTTTTCTTATTAATCCCCACGTATGTGACCTTACATTCTGTATTGCTGGACTTCACCAAGGCCAGGCAATCCTTCCAGTGCTGTACCACAATGCACAACAGCGGGTGTATAGAAGATCAAAAGATGGAATCAACACAAACATAGCAATGAAAATATTTCAGAAGATCAAATGTAGGATTTATCCCTGAGAAACCCCATTGCTAATTTCCTCCAGCCTATGAGCTGTCCTTGCTGCACCAGCAATTTCAATGCATTTCCCCTGCAGCTCGTTCCTTATCCAGCTATAGCTCTTGTTGCAATATGCACCTCCAGCTTACATCTCACCATGTCATATACGGCACCACACTGAATGCTTTAAGACAGAAATCTACTGCATTTACTTGATCTGGAGAAAAAAAAAAAGTTGTCTAATTAGAAACACACATTAGAATTGGGAACAATGTACCTAAGACAGACCCATTTCACCACTGCCTTCATATTTTTAATTAACTTCTCCTTCAAAACTAATTGCTAAACCATCTGTAAATGTCTATTCCTATGCTAAGGAAGTGATAAAAATTGAACAGAAATGTCAAAATACATTTCTCAGGCTGCGTTGAGTTTACAGTACAGTTCTAAGGAATAGAGTATAAATAGAAGGACATAACTTTTTTTTCTCTTTCCAAATAGAGATTAAATCTAAGAAATATTTATCTAACTCCTCGGAACACCCAAAGTTTAGCCTCTCAGGAGTGAGCAGTTCAGCAATGCACACACTGCAGTTAATAGATCCCTATTTCCCTGCTTTAAGCTCTTCTGGATGCCAAGGAGCGGGCACACATTTCCATTAAGCATCACGGTGGAGGACCTGCTGTCCTCACGTGCCGTGGTGCCGGCACAGCCGATGCCAGCTCATCGCCTGCACCAGCAGCCAGGTGGAACAGGCAGCAGTGGGGACGCAGCCGCGGGGAAGTGACTTCCCCGATCACCCACCAAGAACCGCAGCCTTACTTCTCTGAGATTAATTATTTTATTATATGTTTATATGAAGATTGCAAACATCTGGGAAATATTAGGCAACTGCAGAAGAGAGAGTAGACTTCTCTAATTAGCAGAGAGCTGCATCACCGCTCCTTCCTCCGCTCTGTGAAAGGGGAATTTTGGGGCCAAATTCTGCAGACTCATTGACTCAGTGCCCTGTTGGCACCCAGCAGACCCGCTGCCTCTGGCTCCCCACAGCACTTGTGGCAAGATACAACAGGTTTAATTCTTTGGTTTTTTAATCTACAGCCTTTGAATCACTGCAAAAATATATTCAGCACCAAATACACCAACTCTACAAAACTGCTTCGTGCTCCATCTTGTCTCCGGTCAGATTATGCCAAAATGCCCCAGATTTGCTCCTGTGGGTGACAAAACTGCCAATAAAATTCTGGTTGGGAAGGTCCCTGTCTACACACCAAAACGTACTTCCTGGATACACTGTGGCTCAGCTCACAACTGGGGACAAACATGAAAGCATTTTCTGTTCCCATAGGTGCCAACAAGAACATGGGCTGCTTTGAAGTCTTTTTCTCTTTTCAGCTCTAGGCAAAGACAAAAAAAAATAATCTCAAGGCTATGGCAACTTTCCATGGACACACTTGTCACCTATCTACAAATAAAGAAGTGCACCTCAACATTTCAGGTGGGCAGAAACAGTGGTGGGAGTATGACAAACCATGCAGGGATGAAGATCTTCTGACCCTGACACTGTACCCTATGCATCAATGTATGACAACATCAAGACAATTTCCCTGGTGTTCAAGAGCCACAAGAGAAGCACAAGGATTCAGGCTTATAAACACAGCAGGGAATCAAAATGTTACCCAAGTGAATTCTGATGTCTTGGTTTCCTTTCACCTAAAGTCATCGCCTACAGGCTCTGGCTGATGTGACCAGAAACAAGCCAGGTACTCTGTAGAAATAAGTTCGGTTCCAGTAGATGGCACGTGGCTCCTCTTGTCCAGAAAGCTAAGAAGGATAGCTGTCCTCTTGATGTTTGTCAACAATTCCAGATATGTTCCCAAAGAGTGTCACCAGGGACGGGTTTGAGACTCCTTGGTGCTGAGGGCTGGAGAGCGTCATGAAGTGTATCTGGAGCTTCCTTCAGTGGCACCAGGAGGACTCAACAGCCCTCCTGAGCTGCTGATGCCATCGGGGTGAGGTGGCCCATGCAGAGAAGAGTACAGCAGACCCACAGCTAGCGGAGAGAATGCTTAGTCTGAAAAAATTACCTGAAATTTTAATTCTGAATATATTTTTCATTATGATTTCCTCTGGTCATGTAAATCATGACATGTGAGGCACTGCTGAATCACGTCTTTGCAGGGGTAAGGGTGAGCCCTGCCTGTACAGTCCCCAGAAATTCAATACAGCCATGTTGGCATGTGCAGATAGGAGATGAAGGAGCCATCTGAAAGGGTAAACTGGGGTATCCTGCACCTAGGATATGGGAATATCTAGGCACAGCAATGCTTTGATGGGCTGAGACCTCAAGGAGGTGACCTTCTAGAATAAGTAGAAGGGGGTTCCCCCATGATTTCTGGCAATGCAGAACACGAAAACAAATATTGCATATATCTAAAAAGGAACTGTAGAAACAGGGTGCAAGTTGGTGTAAAATAGCAAGACAAATCAGCATTCACACACTGCTAGAAAGGGCTACACCAGGCTGGGAACGCTGCCCAAGAGCTCCAGTCCAGGTCCAAGGGCTGCATCTGGGGCCAGCAGCATCCTGGAGCTCTCCGTGCCAGGCTCCCACAACACCCAGGTCATGCCAGGGGCCTCTGAAAGGGTTTAACAACCACTTTCCTTTTCCTTTAGGAAAAAGATCATGCCAACAACCTGCCTCTCACTTTTGCAGAGTAGCGGTGCTGCTTTTTCTTGGATAAACACATACAGACGAGCACTTGGCAACGAAGGCTGTTTATAAAAACAAGTACCAGTTGGGGGAGGACTTGGGTGGCAGCACACGCTCCCTAAAAGCTTGTGGATCTCCTCATCGCTCTCCAGGGAGAGCCAACAGTTTGGAGGCAGTGAGGACAACTCCTCCAACAGTTACAGGTTGAGCCCTTCTCCCACCCAAGAAATGATGAGCCATGGACTCCTACACGGAATTTCCCCTCCTACCAGTTTCCAAGACTGGATGATTCTACCCCAAATATTTGTTTATAAACTTATGAACCAGTGAATGATGCACTAAACAGTTTTGCAAAAAAGGTGAAATTTGTGCAACAACATCTCGACAGCTGTATTATTGATAAAGTCAAATAAAATGAATATAAACAAGGTAAGATTTAATCTCTTGGTTCTTCTCGCATTAAGTCATTCTGAGGACTTAATTTTAAAATACAGAAGTGTTCTGAGAATATTTTGTAATTACAAACCAATAAGAAAAATCATCCAGGAGGAATAATTACATAATTTCTAGATGAACTCACTGCTTAGAAGAACTCACAGCTTAGAAGAGCAGTAATAAATAGATCCTCATATCATTACTGTTGCTGCGGCTGATGACTCACCACTGTTACTGGGATCATATCCCAGAATAGTCATGCTACTCTGTGTACTGCATACAAAATTAGCCATGAGGGACTTACTATTAAATGAAACAGATTTGGGGTTTTAGGATTCATGTGGTCATATCATAAAAACAAAAGCTGTTAAATATTTTACTTGAATGCACTGAATTTTAGGTACCAAACCTGAAGGCATCTGCTCTCCATCAGACAGAATTAGCAACTGCATATACTGACTGCATGGGTTTTCAGGTAACAATTTCCTATCATCCCTCTCTGGTTCTGCCAGCATAGGATAGCCCTCTTACACACAGCAGCTAAAACATGCCATCTCGAGAGAAAAACACACATAGTTTTATAGAAACCTAAGGGAACAAGTATGGGTATCTGATACAGTTTATCAAAAAGAAAGAGATCATCTCATTAAAATGTATGTGCCTTAACGCTAAAGCACAATGGTGTATCATTTTGATAGAGCTTAATTCAAAATGCATAACCAACTAGAATGAAACATTAGAAATGTCCTGCTATTAGACAACTCTATTAGCCTCCAAAAAACCTGCCAGAAATGCCAACAGTTTCCTCTAATAACGACATATTTCATCACATAATGTAGGTGGTGTCTGCACTTATGTGCCACACCTCAGTGTGGTTTTGGTTTATTTGCAATTTTCAGCGAATACCAAAAGTCTTTGGGAACTGTAGGGCAGATCCCCACATAAGCCATGTAAGAGATTGTCAGTATGACAGGACTAAGAAAGGACTTCCCCCACCCGACTTCACAACCTCATTTCCAAACGTGTTCTGTTCTTTCATCTTCTGGTATTTACACACATCTCCAAGTATGTCTGCATCCTTTACCTTCACAACACATTTACTGGAAAGAACATTAGGAGCATCGAAAGTTTACTTTTTGGCTGAATAAAACCCTCTCCTTGTGCATTATAAAATGATCTAGTATGTATTACAAGTGAAAACACTTTTTTTTTTTTCACTCTTCAAGCAACATCCAGTACTCAGCATACAATAACACATTACCAACATGCTACCACCTCAAGGTACTTGCTTCTATCTTTTTTACATGAACTGCACCTTCAGGTTTTGCCAGCCACTAATTCTTCAGGTTTTCCTCTTAGGACATTAGCTATTTTTATTTCATGTTGGTTTCTTAAGAGAACTCCTATTCCGTCCTCCAAACAAGCACACAAAATTACAGAAAATCTTTAGTCTTTGCAGCACACACCAGCAAGTTAACTGAAGCAGACCCCAGATGCATAACGTTTGCTTTTAAGCAGGCCCCCACTTAAACGTTTTCATGAGCATGAGCAAGTCCCTCCCCAGTGGGGATGTGTCCCAGTGCTCTCCTCTGACTCCCCCAGAGAAGAGCTCTGCCTGCCCCATGTCCAGCACCTCCATGCTCATCTCACTTGCAGCACAAGCTCTTTCCCAAAAAGCTCACAGGTAAAGCATCTTGCTCGTGTTCTTGGAGCCAGGGTGGAAAACAAGAATAACCACTGAAATTACACGTACAGGTTTTTCAAACTAGGTTCAAGGTTCTCTGGGATCAAGAAGTTGGTTGAATCAGCAGGCAGTAACACGAAGCACCTTGTCCATCCGACTCCTGCAGGTCACCCCACAGCCCCCTCCACTGCTGCGTTGTGCTGAATCCTGCCTCGTTTTCTGCTTTAAACCCTGAACTCTTAATAACTGCTCTGACTTCCTTGGAAATACGTCAGCTGCTGCCCTAGATACCGAGTCTGCTACGCCAAACAGTCTTTTCCAGACTGCACAGTGACTTCCACCTTATTTCTTGTGTTATTCTCAGCTTCTTTTGGTTCATCCTCATTTCGCCTTTCCAGCCACCTTACCCAGAGTACCACCACGCTGCTGTGCACCCTTCCCAGCTCCCTCTCCTTTCCCCTTCTCGTTGACTAATATGCAGGAAACCAAGTATTTATGTGTTATTTTTTCAGCCTTTAGACAACAAAAGTTTTGCTCATTTCTCTGCAGATATTAATTCCTGCAGGCTAGCTAATAACAGTCTCCCTGAAGCAGCCTGTCCTTGTAGGATCTTACCGATGCTCCCTGGACTGCCCACTCACATCTTTAGCTAACAGCCAGTTTTCTGGCCGTATTATAGCTCTCCCCTTATGAGAGTCAACTTGAATACTCAAAGTTGTATTTCATGCTCTCCTAAAAGCCAAATATATACTGTCTATCAAATTCAGTTCCTCTCCTAATTCTCTTACTTCTATAAACAAACCCACCAATCACATATGCTGTGTTTTGCTCATGCTTGTGCTTTTGACAGTGGGCCAAACCATTGAAATCAAAAGAGCTTCTGAGCCAGGGTAGGCAATACAATACATGCTTCTTTAAATGTGACAAATCTGCTTTTAATAGGCTTTTAATGATAACAGATTTTAATCCTGTGGAAGCAATTGTCTAAATTACTACCTGTGCATTTTTACAAACACATAGTATAGTTGCTTTTTCTAGTCCTCTGCTTTTTCTATATTCCTATCCCAAAATTGCATTACTTAAATCATCAAACGATGCATTCATTCCAGGAGTTCATATTATCGACCCATCATGTTTTATCTATGGCTTCTAAAATTATTTTATAATGGAATCAGGGCCTTTGGATTAATTCAATTCACTGTCATTTCACTACACCTATTGCCTTCATCTAAGAAAACATAAATACACAGCAGATTCACATGTCCTCTAGCTTTCAGAGACTACCTCCTAGAGAAAACCATCATCATTCTTTCACATTTAATAGCAAATCTGGGGGCAGAGCATGTGGCATTTAATAGAGGGCCCCCCCTTCCCTGTTGCAGATACTGCAAGTGGTCCAGCAGCTCTCTGGAAAGCAAAGGGGGAGGCTGAAGGGAATCTTCGTAATACCAAAGGCCACATCTGACACTTGTATTACAAACACAAGTTTCACGCTGATATATAATCCAGGCAAACACATAAACAGAAAGAAAAAGGAAACATGGGAAGTCTTCTATCATAAAAGAGGAATCATGAGAGTTTTTATAAAGTTTCAGAATTATGTTAACCACTATAGAATTAGCTGCTTTAATTTTTTTGTTGTTACTGCTTACGTTAATTATTAAACTTTATTTGGAGTTAACACTTACATACAGTAGGTATAAACACCTCGGAGGGAGACACACAGCAAAAATTGCTTAAAGCTTCCCATTGCAAAAAGCTGTGTTCAGTGTGATGCTGCAGCCTCGCCAAGCTTAACTTGCTCAGGATGAAATTTGCCTGGAAAGTTCCTGCAAAAACTATTGAGCTGTTTTCAAGAATAAAATTATGGAAAACATGTTCTGCCTGCGCTAACAAATGGTCTGTCAGAAGCCGGCTGGAGGTTGCTGGGTTTGATTTTTTTTTTTTCTCTTTTCTCTTTCAGGGTATTGCTTTAAAGGTTTAATTTTAAACTTGGCAAGAGTGCCTGGCCAGTGTTAGTCAGGGATCAGCCTTTCCCCAAGACAAACACTGACAGTTGACTCACTGACCGTCTTTTGAAAGCAAATCTTAGCACATATGCACTAATTGGAGCCTTTTTAGCGCTGGTCTGTTAAGCAGTCCCAAAGGGGACAGACACAGGAGCCCCCGCTGGGAGCCAGGCAGCTCCTGCCTGCTCGCTGCCTGCAGCACCCAGCCGGTCAGCTGGGGAGTCAGACGCTGCCTCGAAAAGCAAACAAGGTGAGAAACTCAGTTAAAAAATAGGTGGCAACATAACTAAGGACTGTTATAGCCCATGCGCATGGAGGGGTCTTGACCTGGACCCAGGCTGCTTTGGGTTCTCGCTGTGGGAATATTGCTGCAGAGATGCTGGGTGTGGGAGCCGCTGCTTCCCGTGCCACGGCACCACACGGCACCGGCACTGGGGAATGCAAAAATGGGTCTCGGCGTTACTAAGAAGTTCTGGGGCTTTTTTCGCTCTTATATCTTAGCAGGCTTAGGAATGCAGATTCTTGTTTCTAAAGCTTTATCAGGATTTCCTTTATAAACCTCTTTTACAGAGGTTAATAACTGGGATAAAGATTTCTTTTAGCTACAAACTTACTGGCCCGTAAGGCAATCTCTGGGCAGTTAGCTGTTACAGTGAACAACACAATGAGAAATGGGCTTGAAATCTGCATCCTGCAGAAGGAATGAATGAAATTTTGGGTTCCTACTGATCTGGGTTTTGTTATATACGAAGAATTCTAGAAGTCAAGTGAATTTTTTTCTAAACACACCCTTCCATAGCTTGTGATTACAGTTCTGCCACCTGAGAATAGCTCCACATTACCAATGGACTAGTCCCCTACAATTTATCCCCTTTGCTGATGCAAAAAATGAAAAAGCTACTCCAGGGGCCATGCGACATTCCCCTCGAGTTACTTCTGCGCAAGTTGCTTCTGCACAGAATAAAGCCAGGCACACCCTGCGCAGAAGCAGCCTTAACAACACAATGCCCAGAGCAGGATGGACGAACGCTGGGCACTGCCCTCTGCTCCCCAGGTCCAAAGCTCAGCCTGAGTTTAACCCTGAGAACTAAACAAAGTATTTTCTCATACACAGTCCTATCATTGCATACATCCTGGTCAGGACTGGGTAACATAGATTTGGAATTATAGTCATGGTATTTATACCTTATCTAGATGAGATTCCTCAGAAGGACTTTTTAAAGGAAATAAGGTGTAATTAAAAATCTTTCTCCCCACATTGCAAAACCAAACCTATAATTATTATCCAACTCCTATTTCCATGGGTTCTGTCTCAGGAAACTCTGGATTATGGCAGATTTGTGTCAGCGTCCGGCTGCCACGAGAGGAGAGCCATCTCAAACCATGCACTGGTCACCCTCTGGTTCGCAGTGAGCCATCTTTCCTTCATAATTTTGAGGGCAACCATATACAAAAGAAAGATCCTGAAGCTTATAACACAGAACACAAAAAGATACCTTTCCACGTAATATAACAATGCCAATAGCATGTTTATTTTTTATGAGCATTGTAAAATTATGTTCTAAACTGACTGAATTACAGTAAAAAAAGCTGTTCGGTTACCTCCGGAAGAACAGCGAGCATCCATCTGAGCGGAGCTGCCACTATTTCTCAGCGAGGCAATGTTATAATGAGCTATGCTTCATTTCAGCAGATCTATCTGACATAGCGGGAGCATCACAGACCTCACAAAACTACAGCTGGTTTGTGCAGACACCCGGCAAAATTATTAAAATGCTGCACGATGGCACTATTCATAATAAGCAGTTTCGGGCAGACTAGGCTGTGTGTAGCAGGTAAGCAACAGCAGGTCTTCTCCTGCAGCCCCCGCTCCAGCCTTCCCTTTCTCAGCATTTTTATAGTCTTTGTTCAATTTATCACAGATGATCCCTGATGCTTATAATTGCAGTTTTACTTCTTTAAATACTAACCAGATAAAGGATGTGGAAGTAGAACAAAACAGGAAAGGTTAAGAGAAAAACCTCATTTTTATTCTTGTGAATTAGCTACGAGAGATGCATCCCTGTAAATCAATATTGTTCTGGTATGAGAGCTCAGACATCCATATTCACACAGCCCATGTCCGACGCTGGCCTGAGGACACGGCAGGCAGAGACTTCTTGGAAACGTGACTCTTTTACCACAAAGCCCTTGTTTGCATCTTTAGAATCAGTTTGTAACGATGCTGCTGCTTTCTTAAAAGCACTTCTCTACATTTAGCTACGCAAAGGTTAAAAAAAAAAATTTCTTAAAAAAAAGGATTCCTGATGCTCAAAGAAAACCTAGCAGCCTGATCCTCCCGCGACTGCTGCACTAGGAATCAGCCTTTCTGGTTTTTCATTATTTCATTTATGTGCAAGTTTACTAGACATACTGGGCTGGTTTGAAACCTCCCAGTGACGTCAATGGGCCAGCTAAATTAGAGCTCTGCGAGACAGCGGCACCGCACCCAGCCTGCCCGGGTCTGCTGCTCCTCGCAGGGTGACAGCTCAGACAGATACGATCAATCACGCACTCCTGGCACGGCACCAAAGCAGAGCTGCTTCAGCATTTACAATGGCAAACGCTCCCCATTACTTGGAGAATATTTTTTTTGTTCAGTACAATTAACAATGAAAATGGTATTAAAAACTGCAGATGGCAAATGTATTAAAGCGCTAAGGCTCTTTACTAAATTCTGGAAGTTTAGTTTTTTTGGAAGAAAAAATAAGATTCCAAAGTAACAAAATTGTTGCTTGTCTTATAAAGGGATTTAATAATCATTTGACAGGCTATATTCCCCCCCCGCCCCAATTACTTGTATGGTTCTCTTGCTTTTTTATGTAGCTCTCACTATACATTCTAGAAAATAAAATGAGTGCAAGCCTTTAATAGCAGTTTATCTTTTTTAGCTTTTTTTAAAGGAAAGCATATGAAAATGTGTTAATTCTATCAATCTAACTATTAAACATGAAAACAAGCTCAGTAAGAAATCAACCCATGATACTGTTTGATCTGATGAATTACTGCTGTATGCTGTGAAGCCACACGTATTCATTTCACAGCAGCTTTGGTTTATCAAGGAATTGTCCCAGTTCATGCAGTCCTTCTTGTCAAAGATATTAAATCTGGTTGCATGAGCATCGTACGGCACAGGACCGCTCTGCACAGCACTTGTCTGAAGAGTCAGACAGCATCTCCTAAGCCACCACGGAGCACATGAGGGGAAGATGCTGGGAGGAATGGGTATCAGTGGTGGAAACGTGGTGGTGGCCAGGCCAAGGTCTCAGGACACGGCTGCAACAGCAGGGAAGGGGGGGGGCGGATCATGTAGGAAGAAATAAAATTATCTAAACTCTCTGTAGCACTATGAAAAATAATCTCTCAAGGTTATGCGCACTGGTGATGAGTGAAGTATAAAAATCAGAGACACAGAAGCATGCTTAGAGGTTGAAGAGCAGGGAAGTTAATCAGCAGACCTTTGCAAGCCAGTGGAGCACCCAATGGTATCTCCCCTCATTAGGAAGAAGACCATTGCCTTCCCCTCTAAAAGCATTCAAGGAGAACCTGGACTGATATGAGAAAGTTGACATGTGGCTTCCCGGTCATCCCTGGACACCACCTAAACCAAAGTGTATTCACTGGAGACCCACCAAAGCCAGGCTGGGGAGCAGTGTCTGCTGAGCTACCAGGGCAGCTCCTCCATCCAGGCTCACCCCGATCTGTCAATGGGACCGACGTAGCATGGGGTGTTTGCATCAAATAAGGACTTAGACCTCTGTGTCTTAGACAAGTCAACAAGGAGGAGGAAGAAAAGACTGGAAAAATAACTTCATCTCCATGACAGATATAGATATGCATGACCTTGGCTAAAAAGAGTTTCCTATCCAAACAAAGCTACATAGATTATTTCACTAGAAGTAAAGATAATTAATGTAAACATGATAATGTAAATATGACAAGAGCAGCCTCAAATGCTCTAACTCTTATCTTCTGCCTTGCAAGACCAGCGTGAAAATATAGCCAGAAACAACTTGAAAAGATACAGCATGAAGAGAAGGGAAAGGTCACTAAATACCAAGCACCGTTCCTCCACCAGAATCCCTCCGTAAGCAGCTTTTCAAATAGTGAAAGCAAATGCCGCATTGCTCAGACCCAATTAAATCCCCATTATTTTATTGTTAAAAATCCCGTTTCAGCCAGGCATTGTCTTTGCTGCAGACACATTTCAACAGCGTATTCTTTATGCTTCCTACAGCCATTTGTGAGCACAAGAGAAATATTTGGCCTTCTCTTTCTAAATTGTGCCTACAGATTTCTGAGTTATGTCTCTCAAACCTACCCTCTGCATATAAATAATGTCTTTGTTGAAAATACTACCTATTTATAGAAGGCTACAGAATCAATACATGAAGACAACCAAAATGTTTTAAGTACATCTAAAGTTACAGCTAAGACCCACGAAAACAGGACAACGACAACCTGAAGGTAGAACAGATTTTTACCCATAATATTGGAGAGTATTAACTCCCAGACGAAAACTTGAGTACTTCAAAACTCAATTTAAAAATCATAGTCAATATATATGGTACCACATTATGAAAAATATTTCCAGCCTTATATCCAACTGCAAACATCTCAGCTTGAATCAAGTCAGTTGAAAGAGTTAACGTCAGGATGGCTGTTTTGCATCCTGTGGTTATCACCCCTATGATAAATATGTTTATATTTCAGCACTGATACAAAGATGTGCCAAGAGCACCTGCAACTCTGACTGCAATTATCTGCAGGCTGTGGAGCACCTCTAGGAAATCCCTGTGTTGTCTCCCAGAAGCAGAGACCTGGGGTATCGTGCCACCGCTCCTCCATTGACACAATGCAGCTGCCATTCAGTCTCTAAAATTACTTAAAATTACTTATTTTGCTCTTGCAACTACAGAAATGTATTTCTCTTTTCTCCTAACAAAACGCTTATTTCTGTAACACCCTCTGCTCTGCACAGGCGTTAGCACTGTCCATAACTAATGCGCACCGTCTCTCCACTTCCTTGCATTTGTAATTCTGGCAAATCGATTAACACTTCCCACCCCTTTTCTCCTGATCCAATATTCCTCTGTCTTAGCTTACTAGGGTTCCTCCTCAAGAGGAACTTCCTAAATCCAACCAACAACTCTCCCTGCCAAAACGTCAAAGGGAAGCCATGGTAATAATTTCAAGATAGGTCTAATATGGGCTCTGCTAATGCGCAGCAACACCTGCCGCTGCGTCAGGCGCAGCCACATGATTCCTCACTTATCTTGGTCCTTCAGATTTGGCACGTCGCTGAGCGCTGGCAGCAAAGGCACATCTTCCTCCCTGAGCTCGCTCAGCCTGATCTGCTGGTGCCGGACTGCATCCCCCATGGTCGGGTGCCTTCGGAGCTTGCTCACACACAAAAACAATTTTGCAGGGGCAATGTTATACAGATTTTGACTCTCCCATGGCCACTGCTTGTTAAGATCCTGCTAGGATCTTGAACACACAAGCCTGGATGTCACATCTGAACTCTTTACTGCTGCAGACGAATGGGCATGTATGGAGAAAAGAAAGCTGAAGTATTTTGGTACAAAGATGACGAATGCTGGTAATGTGCTTGTCTGAAACTACGAGACTGTGTGATGCATTGCACAGCAATTGTACATTTGGCACCTTGATTACATGGTCCTTATTTCTCTGCAAACATTACACCTGCTTGGGAGTGAATACAAGAGTCGAACAGAGTGAGCACAGTAAGGACAGGAGGACGACAGAGGTGGCACAGTCGCCAGCACACCCACCCGAGCAGCATGTGCTGGACCTCTTTGGGTGGGCAGGAACTCGTGCTGCCAACAGCCTTTGCCCTCCTAAGCACACAGCAGCCATGTGAATGGGTGAGGTGACACGTGCCACCAGGTCTGTCCCACAGAAGGGCAGAGGGCATCTGGGCAGCGCCATGCCACTGCCATGGCTTCCCCGGGCTGGTGCAGCCAGCAGCGCGAGGGAGAACGACCTCACTGTCCATCCCAACCCACAGCACAGTGGAGAAAGAGCAATCATTCCCATCTCAGCTGTCAATCAATTCATCAATGCCTCACTGAGCGCAGAAGACACAGCCCTAATGTTTATGCAATGTAATGACAGATACCGTTGTTTTTTTAAATTAAGAAAATGTTTCATCAATGTGAACTGGTCCTTGGGAAGGGAGGGGACACAGCATCGCACACAGAACTCAAGCAACCGGTGGGACCCTCCTTCCTTCCCCTTCTTGCTGCCTCGCTGTGTATAGGGGGCCCCTGTTTCTTCCTTTCTTAACATTTGCTTTAACCAGCGGTCTTCCGATAATATAATAATGGGCTTTTCCTTTTCTCTAAATATTTACCTTTCCATTCTCCTGTCCCTGAAACACCACACACGGCTCTTCTTGATGAGCAGACTCTGTGCTCTGGAGAAGGAAAGCTTCTTCCATTTAAAGACTCAGAGCCTCAATATTTTTATTAATATACACAAATACTGAGCTATAGGTTCATCTCAGACCCTAACGCAGAGGGAGCCACAGTTAAACAATTATAATCAATAATAAGATTACATAGAATAAATTCTATGTTAAAACAGAATATTTATGTGTATAGGTAATATTACAGAATACAGTATTTGAATACCTAGAATATCAAATTCTCTATATATTTTATATTCTTACAAGATGCTGTATAGACTACACAGAATATCGGCAACTAGAACATATATATCCCACTATCCAATGGCTTCATACCTTAACTCCAAAAGCAGACTTTTACCTGTACAACGGAAAGCTGTTTCGGTGCAGTCTATCAAACACAACCTGCAGTACCCGCTATGGGACATGCCCCTGAAGTTTCCCTCACATCTCCCTCTGCTCTAACACGACCAGATTAGAGCAGACCCAGCAGTGGCAGCTCCATCTGCTTATTAAAATGCAACAGTAGTTGACAACAGACGTGAGAAGGTACAGAAGTAACACCATGAAATCACCCAAGTGAAAAGACGTTTTAGTAACTCATTACTTTTTTAAATGAAAATTTATGTTCAAACACATCTTAGAACAAAAATAATTAAGCACAATACAAAACTTTCCATGCTTTTCACCTCCCCCCTCCCAATTACTAGGCATTGTGAAGGTGTGTTGTGAGATCAAAATCTGATCAGGAAAGACAGAGGAAAAGAAAATATTCAGCAAGCACCATGACAATTTTACAGCTTGAGGAACATGTATATCCTTATCAATGCTTCTGTTTAGCAGCTGCTTTTTGCAAATGTAAAATCACACACTTTCAAGCTCTTTTGCCCACCAGAACTGCTCTGATCTGGACAAAACCAAGTAATACTTACCAAATCCACGAATGGCGGCGATTAGGTAAAAAATTAATATTTAACATTTTCCAGGATGATACTTTTCTTCTACTTGTCCAAAAATATTCAGTACATTTTCCACTTATTCCAAACTTCTGTCTTTCTGAAGTTATATCAGTGGCACGTAGATGTTTCCAGGAGTTTTTATTCTTTGTGATTACATGTCAACTCCCATTGCAGGGTGGATGTCACTTTATATATGAATGCAAATGACTTGGCAATCAAAATGTGAGGGTGCCTGTGGAACAGCCTCTATGGACTCCCATATTTCTTCATTTATATGAGAAGAAAAAAAAAAAAAATCTATTTCTGGCAAAGCCCTGACTGCAGTTTCCTGGTCTCATTTGTATAATCCCTTCCAGTGATCCCAAGACAGGGGGGGAAGAAAAAGCAAGCCTTTTCCAAGCTGGAGAAACATCCCCATTTTCCTGTTTATCCTTTCCAGGTCATATCCCTTTTTCATTCACCACCTTCACAGATGAATCAAAGTTTTCTGACGCTGCAGAAAGTCCGCTCCCAGGTCCCTCCTGGTAACCCGCTCCTCACCGTGGATGCGAGGGATGAGGTTCCTGGGGTGACACGGGTGCAGGCCCCTGTCCAGGTTAGGGGTTACAGGCAGGAGGGAGCACGTCTCTACGGCAAAAGGCCTGGCTTATCTACCCCACTAAACTGGAAGAAACAGCAAAGCTTTCAGAGGGTTGCAGGCTCCCTGCAAGGGGTCATTCTGCACAAACACGGGTGTGCTCTGCATTACTCCTGTCACTCAGGGACGGGTCTGTGTTTCTGGACAGGATCCCTAGCTGCCTCTCCAGCCCTCCCTCTGCCTGGCTGGAGAGGTGCTCTGCCTGCAGGAAAATCCTCCGAGCAGGTACGTCCGCAGCTGCAACTTCACCCAGAGCCTTTAAGCGAGAGCAGATTTGTGTGTCTCTGCGTAAAATGGAATTTTACAAGATTTACATCTAAATCCCGCCGCTAAACATCAAACCCAGCACATCTCCCTGGTGCATCAAGACGTCAGGGGGTGGGTGGTGGGAAGACAGCCGCCACGGAGCCGCGCAGGGAGCAGCTCCCGAAATAAGGGCTTTCCACAGCAGCGCAGCCCGGGGCTTGGCTGCCAGCCCCCTGCCACGCACCCGTACCCGCTCCGGTGCTGCCGCCGGCGCTCGGTGAGGCTGGGGATGCAGAGCCGGGGAGGGGATCTAGGGACAGAGGGAGGGCTGGTTAAATAAAGGAGAATTTAAAGCACTTCCAGCAGCAGCAGTGTGATGGTTTGGGAACGCTGAAAGGGGATCTGCCCATGTGTCCCTGCCCAGGCAGCACCTCTGTCCACCCGAAGGCGGGGGCAAGGAAGGGGGTTACACTAATGAGGCTGGAGTGTATGCTGTGCTTCCTTCTGTTTGGGAAACAAAAAGTTCAATGTCAAGAAATGTGCAGTATGTACAAGCAAATTTTCCATTTACTGGATTTTTTCCTCCCAGTGAAGTCTCAAGACATTTCACCTTGACAACCAAAAGGAAGGGATTTTATCATCAGCTGAAATCAAATGCATAAGCAAACATGCATAAATGGGCTTTCTATAGGTGATGCATTAACGGGCTTTACATTTCACCAGCATTATAAGTGATGCATAATGTTCCCTACTCACAGAGAGGAGGGTGGCCAAAGCAGCGAGAGGGGACAGCATGGGAGCCCTGCAGCCCAGGGCACTGAGCAGGGGATTGCACGCCACGGCTCGAGGAGCCTGTCCATAAACCGAGACCTGAAACCTGCCGGGCCACCCCGCCCTGCAGTTAAGTCCGAACTGGAAAGGTGAATGAGCAACTGTTTTATTAATTAAGATCTCAAATCCAATTTCAAAATACACAGGAAGGCACAGACTGGCAATGTCATTACATACTAAGTCACAACTCAACAGTTTGCACTGACACGGTCAAAGAAAAAACCCAGACTGGAGGAACTATGTGCTTCTTTCCTGTAACTGTTAGATGAAACATTAAACCATATTTTATTCTATTGACATTAAAAATATTTTATAAAAATGTAGGGGCAACTTAAAAGTGTAATAAAAAAGTGAGCATGCCTGTAAAGATCAAGTACGGATAATCAATCCTCAAACAGTTTGCGCCTCTCATTTGCTTTGCTCCATCTCCATTTTTGTCAATTTGTTTTGAAAGGAGCCAGTTTTACATGCAGTGGTAAATAATTTTGCTTTCCAATCAGTGTAGACCACAGAGTTATACATCTTATATATGAAAAAGGCCCACAAACATACTAGACTAGACTGTGCTCTTACCTAGAAAGGTTGGACCAGATGATCCTTGAGGTCCCTTCCAACCTGGTATTCTATGATTCTATGATTCATACATGGATGGAGATAAATATACAGATACACAGACAAATACACATCTTCAATCCCATCCTGCAGATTGTACTACTGGTACAACAGGTAGTTGTACAAATGGCCATTTCTACACACAGCCAGCAGAGACAACAATTCTGCTGTTACTGGCTTCAAAAAGGGAACTTACATTTTCAAAAGTCATGTTTATTATGCTGGAAATGCATGTTGGTTTGGACATAGTTGAAAACTCAGCTCAGAAGATATTTCAGGCATTTCTTAATGATGCAGGAATTTCTAGATCACTGTGCCCTCCCTTTCTTTTGTGAAGTAAAGCCCAGCATCACAGGCTTCTTCTATACATGCTTGCCACTTACAGTCAGGCTACCAAAACCCAGCATCACAAACCCACTGATATACCTCATATGGTTTTCATAAATGAATAACACTGTGTATGAGAGTTAAATTAAGCAACTCCCCCTGTGGGGCAGGCTGAAATTTAATTTGCTGTCAAATAAGAGAAATTCAGCTCACATAGTGAGCTTAACCCAAGCCTCTGGGACATTCCCAATGGACATGCCAACATTGTGGGCCTGGGAAGCAACAAACCACTGTCACCCCCAAAAATCTCCCACCTGTCACTCTGCTGGCTTCTCATCCAATCTGCACCCAAGTTGAAAATTCTCACGATTTCATATGAGTCAAAGAAATTCCTTTTTAATGTCCTCCTCTTGCCCTACATGATTCTGCCCTTCTAGCTCTTCCCCAGCTCTCAGGCTGGTACATTAAAATATTACCAGGTTTAAAATGGCTGTGCCCTCCACCCCCCATGCCTGGGAAAAAACACCAGCATGTCCCTCTTGAATAGAAAGTCTGCCACGTTGGCCTTCAACATTATTCTCATTCTTCTTGGTGAAAAAGACAAAATTAATTCACTGCTAATTTGGTAACAGATGTTTTCGTGCGCTATTGCTTCTTTTCTATCCTACCACACAGATTCTGCATTTTCTCTCCCCGCTCCCATTTGTATGGTATCTCCCTTCACGTTTCCAACCTTTCCCTTCATCAAGCATCCTGAACTTGATGTGGATAATTGCAGGGAACATGGCAGTAATCAAACGGTGGCTGGGTGGGAAGGATAATAAGTCATTCTCCTGTTTTTTTCTCCTATAGCTTCTCAGACAGTTGAATAATTATCCTCCACTAAAGACCCAAATGAAAGACTAGCAATTGCAGTATCAACATGACATAAATGAATATAACTCTCGGAGCTATGATCAGAACCCACCTCTACCTCACTTCTGGGTCTAAGCACTGCTGAATGCCCTGCCTCCTACTCCTACACACTTCAAAAAATCATCAAATTGTTCATTTTGATCTTTATCCATTGGGTGCCACATCTACATATTTGATATGTTTATTAATTAGAGGATGAAATGGCTCTGCAAGCCCCACTAATGATGAGTCCTAGTCCCATCGGTCCGTCCTGGCAGCCCCAATACCGATGCTCCACCAGGGAAACGTCAAATGTTTTGTGAAAAATTGCACAGACTCTTCAAAACCATTTTCTAGAAAACCAGCATGTAACATTTTTCCACGTCTTTCAGAAAAGTTACATAATGCAGCTATTGCGCAGCTGGCCCGTTACCGTGCTGGCTTGAAACACTCCAGGCCCTTCAGCACTTCGTTACCTTTATTCCCTCAATCAACAGCAGGTTGCTGCGAAGGCTCAGGAATGTTCTCTGTCCTCGAAAGGCACAGACACAGCAGCCTGAAAAAAATCAGCTGATATTTGGGATATCTTGAGACAAACCAGAAGTGCAGTACATTTGTAAAAATATGCACATTTGATGCTATCTCTTTCCAGATTAAAGGCCGTATACTAATGCAAGAGCATATTGGGGTTTTCACCCCAGATAAATAAATAAAATACTAAACATGTCTAGAGGAATGTTTTGTCTTTCTCCTCGTTGTTAATAGTGGAATAATCAGGATAACTTGCAAATATCCTAGCTTATAATCAAAAAGCGTGAAAACCACTCATAAACAAACTGCTCCCCGGTATTTTATTAGCTGTTTTGCAGAGCAGTATCGACCCTTTCGCAAATGTTTATATTGTTGGGTTTTTTTGTCACATGCCACTGCCACAGGCGGCTTTGCGGAGTACAAAGCTATCTATTGATTTGGAAAGGATGCGATTGCTTGTACACCAAACCAACTGCTCAGCCACGCAGAAGCTTTTCATTCATTCTTTCATTCTGGCCACACTGATTCATAATGACGAAATACTGATTTGCAATTCTAATTTCCTTCTTTCTCTTAAATAGGCTGCCCAAGGACTGACCCAAGAGCTGCAAGAACATTACCTTATCAACCCCTACATTAGATACCAGCATTCTCCATGTAATACTGAAAAATATACTTATTTAAGAAATGCAATCATAAAACACATACCCATTCAAAATAATTAGCTCATCAAACATAATTTTAAGATAACCTATTTTTCTTGAATTTGGGGATTCTTTTCACCAAATAATAAGCTATACCTGCTGTAAGCTGTCTTGAAACCTGCAGGTAATTTGGTGTACCAGGAAATTACTGGCTCCAAAACCTGACCTGGATCTCGCACAGACTCTTCTGTAAAACGCACATGCCAAAGACCTCGCAGGAATAAAAGCCTAAGATAAGCCGAGCATTGGACTGCAGAAAGTAGCAAGCATAATTACAGGTATGTATTGATTAGGGACAGGCTCACTGAAACCTCTTGCCAATGCAGATGACTGTTTAATTGTCAACTCAACTATTCAGGGCTGCTTTTTCCCCTACTCTGCAGGTGGTGCAGTCCCTGCACCTGTGCAGCGGGTGTTTAAGAAGTGTTGAATGTGAATGATGGGTGCCCTCTCATCATCTTACACTCAGGTTGAACTCAGTCTGCAGAGCTCTGGATGAATACAGGCAGGAGATGGCACAAGCACTGTATGTTTTCCAAAAGTGGTATCACTAGAAGTCATTTGGCAGCAGGAAACTTCAGCTTCTGGAGTGATGTTAGCAATATGCCCTGACTCTCCCCTCCACAAATGCAAACACAAACTGCCCCCCAGGACAATTCATCTTTCCAAACCAGATACATCACTTCCATCTTTCTCACCAACACCTTCCTTCCCCTCTTCCTGTAAATGAAACTGTATTTTCGAACAGGTAACATTCAAGCCAAGAAACTTAACATGGAAGAGGGGGCGTCTCAAAGCAAACTGTTCTTACGGTTGTTAAGAATGGTTCTTGAGGTTAATGAGGTTAAGGTTCTTAATGGTTCTTACTCCAGCAACAGGAGGCATCATGCTTGCAGGCTCTTGTCCTGTTGGAGGACTTCAACCAACCTGACATCTGCTGGAAAAGTAGCACAGCGAGCTATAGGCAAAACCAGGAGACTCCTGGAATGCATTGAGGACAACTTCTTAAGCCAGGTAGTAGACAGCCCTACTAGAGGGGATGTGATATTGGACCTGTTGGTCACCAATGCAAGTGAATTACTTGGTGACATCAAGATTGGGGGCATCCTGGGCTGTGGTGATCATGCACTGGTGGAGTTGGCAGTCCTGGGGGAAACGGGTCAGGCGAAGAGTGAAGTCAGGACCCTGAAAAGCAAAATTCCAGCTCTTCAAGGAGTTAGTCAACGGGACCCCCTGGGAAATGGCCCTCAGGGACAAGGGAGCAGAACAGAGCTGGCAGATCTTTAAGGATGCTTTCCATAGAACGCAAGAGCTCTCGATACCCAGGTGTAAGTAATCAGGAAAGGAAGGCAAGAGACTGATATGGATGAGTTGAGACCTGCTAGTCAAACTAGAGGGCAAGAAGGAAGCGCCCAGGCAGTGGAAGCAGGGACAGGTATCCTGGGGTGGGGTAACCCCTGGGATCAATACAGGCTGGGGGACGAAGGGACTGAGAGCAGCTCTGCGGAAAAGGACTTGGGGGTACCGGTGGATGAAAAGCTGGACATGAGCTGGCAATGTGCTCTCGCAGCCCAGAAGGGGAACCATATCCTGGGCTGCATCAAAAGAAGCGTGGCCAGCAGACTGAGGAAGGTGATTCTGCCCCTCTGCTCTGCTCTGGTGAGACCCCACCTGGAGTACTGTGTCCAGCTCTGGAGCCCTCAGCACAGGAAAGACATGGACCTGTTGGAGCGGGTCCAGAGGAGGGCCACAAAAATGGTCAGAGGGCTGGAGCACCTCTGCTATGAAGAAAGGCTGAGAGAGGTGGGGTTGTTCAGCCTGGAGAAGAGAAGGCTGCTGGGAGACCCTATTGCAGCCTTTCAGTACTTAAAGGGGGCCTACAAGAAAGATGGGGACAAATATTTTAGCAGGGCCTGTTGTGATAGGGCAAGGGGCAATGGTTTTAAACTAAAAGAAGGTAGATTTAGAATAGATATAGGGAAGAAAATTTTTATGAGGGTGGTGAAACACTGGAACAGGTTGCCCAGAGAGGTGGTAGATGCCCCATCCCTGAAAACATTCAAGGTCAGGTTGGACGGGGCTCTGAGCAACCTGATCTGGTTGTAGATGTCCCTGCCAATTGCAGGGGGGTTGGATTATAGATGACCTTTAAAGGTCCCTTTCAACCCAAACTATTCTATAATTCTATGATTCTATGGTTCGCACAATGGGGGCTAAATCTGAGAGACAGTGTTTGCCTTCAGAACAGAGCGCAGCTTTTTCCCTCGGAGAAACCCCCAAACCTCTCTGCCTGCTGCTGCTGGCCACCACACAGGGCAAAGTGTGCACCAGGGACAGAGCAATGCGCGGGGCATCACCTCCTGCGCTGTAGAGTGTGCATCAACATGCAGGACCCAGCTCTTACATCATGCTGCAGCCCAGAAAAGCAGCATTTACGTAAGAAATGTGCGAGATGCCTTTGAGCTGAGTGAGTGACTAGTGCAGCATTAAAGCAAGCAGCATGCTATATGGGATCAGGCAGGGAAAGGAACAAATGACAGCTCCCATCAAAGCAATACCAAGACTCAGAAGTGCTCAATTGCTGTCATACTATTGCATGCATTTGGGATAAATTTGTGTGGAAGCCAGAGCTCCCCAGTTCATCCCAGAGAATGGTTCCTCGCCCTGCCTCGTCTTCCCAGCAGGTTTAAGATTATATGGGAGGCAGAAAGCAAAGAGGAGTTGCTGGGGGAAGACGTCAGGGCAGGTGAGCCACCGACAATGCACCAGACTGGCGTGGGTAAGTGGGAGAGAATCAAAAAGAGCCTGTACCAGAAACAGAGGAAACTAGAAAAAGGAAAAAAAATGGAAAATCAGCTCACTGATACTCGATCCACCCTGCAACTTCCCAGCGAACGTTTCTGAAAAGTTTCCAACAGAAAATAACATAATGAATCAACAACGGCAGCTGGTTTGTGAATACCGAGTGCCATGTTCTTCATAACCATCTCCAAGGGGTCTTAGTACTGACTTGGCTTGCAATTAATTAGTGGGAGAGTTTTTATCTATTTTATGTCAACAGCATATATGATGACATCTTTAGAATGCACATTTTTGGTGAGAGCACACCGAAATCTCAAAGCTGGGAATGTGCTGTATACAGAAGAAGTGCATGCACTGAACAGGTTTCCATCTGGATTATATTTTGTTCAACAATTTTATTGCATCTTTAGGGAGCTTAATTTTATGTTCCACTTTGGCTATTTCCAACCTCTAAAGCTTTTGCAAACCAATTTGTGGAAGAGATGCTGCAGGGGATGTGAGTTCCCACTGCAGCATGTGAGGTGACTAAACCAAACCCAAGCATCATTTATCTGATGGAAACAGAAACTACAACAAATTTTTCAAAATGAGCTTTATGCTTAAGATAAAATTTATATGCTCTCAATGCTCCACATCTTTGGAGATGCAGTTGCTGTATTACCTCAGTTAGGGAAGAAACACTCATGGCTGCTTTCTGGATGAAATTAAATGAAGTAACTAGAAAAAGTGCTTTAATCCCTTGCATATCAGAATATCATCACCTGTAAGCAGACTAATAATTAGAGATGAGGCATCTCAGAGTAGTTAGGCAGTAACGTATCAAGCATCATGAGGCTTCCCAAGCTTTCCAAGCCGTGACTCTGGGTCCCCCCTCCATCAGTGGAGCCATCTGGAAAAGCAGATGCCGAACGAATGCACGACACCAGCACACTCTTCCATCTTCCCACTCCCTGCTGCAGGCCAGAAAGAAAATCCGAGCCCCACACCAGGCTGGATGCCTCCTGGATGAGTAATGAACCCCCATAAACACAGCCCTGGGCTCTGACGTGGCCCTGGTGTTTTCAGACTCAAGCACCTAAAGCAGGACTCAAATTTAGGTACCCACGTAAAGGACTGGATTTCTAGACGTGATAAAGCACGAGGACCAGGGCGGTGGGCGGGAAGGCACTCAGCAGCAATGAGCTTTGCTGGCTTCCCTAGACCTCAGCTACAGCACAGATTTATACGTGAAAAAAATAATTGCCTCTTTAACATAGGTCATAATATTATGACTTATAACCCTCAACACTTTATTTCCTTTTTTTTTTTCATGTCTTCAACCCTGTGAGCTGTAGTTTTTGAGAGCGTTAGATTTCATATTTCCTTGACTGAAGAAGGGGTATTTTTACATGATGGCATTTTGTGTTAAAACAAGCAGATGACAATTTCGGAGTGCAGTACTTAAGGAGCTATTTCCTGACAGGAGATGAGGGAAAGAAGCAGTTTCCTCAGGCACTCAGATTGCTCCTTTCTGCTCTCTGCCATAAAGTTAACTCCCATCATGCTCTCAATTTCCTTTGAGTACAAATCCATCTGCATGAAAATATTTTAAAATATTTTCTATTACATCCGATTTCATGACAGGGAAGAAGCCCCAGAACAGACAGGAAAATTTAATCACATTCTCCATACGTTTCCTCACTTGCAAGCAAGTATTTTACATCCACCACTGGCCATGGTGATCCCAAGTGAACCCCATGAGGAAAAGCTTCCAAATCTTTGCAAATTTACCACTTAGCACTTGTTTGGACATGAAATGGCCATCACCAGCTCCTGAAAGCAGGCTGGTCCCAGCACAGCCTGTCTCCACTGTACCCCGTTTCCAGGTGTCACATCCTTACAGCAGTCAAATAGAAAGTGAGAACACAAGTACTGTGTGTCTTGCAGAAACTGAGTGCAACCATTTGGGCAGGACAGAGAGAAGGCGCTTACCTACAAATCTAGGAACAAGGCTCTTCATCTACCTTTAACAAATATTACAGTCCCTGGTTTTCACTCTAAAGAAGATAATACAATATCTTGAAGCCTGAAAAGTAGGGAATCTTCAGTTTCTCAGACCCTTTCCAAAAACTAAAAAAGCTAAGACAACATTGCAAAAGTTATCAATATTAAGATTGTATTTAATATCTCATTTCCTTGGCATACTGAAACTTCCTTTTCAATGATATATTATATTTCTGTAACAAAGAAGTAACTTATATTGACAATAGTTATTTTTTCATATTGAAATCACTCTCATTTTAACTTCCAGCAGTAGAATAATATGCATGTCTCTATGCATTCATCCAAGCCAGAAGATTTTGGTGTGCTAAAACTGTGAAAAATCAGAACAATAATAATTTCTAAATAATTTGAAAACAGTGAATGTACCATCATTATACCAGAAGAGAACATTTCCCACAGTTAGCTATACAACGTAAGTCATGCTTTGTCATTAAATGCCTATCACTGAGCGCAGCACACTGTGAAATATATACAGCACATGGCAATAATTTGCTCTGAACCAGGTCCAAGGCGGGTGAGCTCCAGGGTGGCTTGGACCTGCTGTGGGTACTTCGACCTCATCTTGTGCTCCTGGCACAGCTGATGTCTGGTTTTAAATCTCCTTCACTTGGGGGCATGAAAGAAGTGGTGGTGGTTTGTTGAGTGTAGGACGTTTTCTCCTTTTTTGCTATATTGGCTGAGCTGCAGTCTCTGTTCCTGTAAAACTGCAAACCCCTAAGCACAGGAAGCATGGGGAACCCCACTCAAATCCTGCAGTGGCCAAGCAAGGTGAAAACGAGAGAATATTAACTGTAGTTTAACAAAAAGGTTAGTGAACATGAAGCAGCGTACTTGGAAGCTATACCAAGGAGATAACAGCTTCATGGCCACAGCCTTTACTGGTTTTATACAATCCTCATCTTTTACAAATACCTGTGCTATCTTGTGGCCTTTAAACTAATGTATGTATGAGCTAGATGGATATTTAAACATCCATCCAAACACTTTCCATTGGGATCATCCTGCAAAGAGATCTCAAATGCAGTGCAGCAGCAACACAGATGAGCTGAAATGGGACTGAATAAAAATGCCATGTTCTTTGCAAGCCTGCTCTTCCCATGTATTTAGCAACACATCTTGTCACTTATGTGACTACTATATTTTGTTCTCACTAAATACACAGAACCATTATTCTCAAGGTACATACATCAGGAACCTATCTCCCTCATCTTCCCATCTTCCCTGGTGGGAAATCAGCTTTGCAAAACAGAAACAATGGACATAAAGACTCACTTTTCAAGAGCGCAAGCTCTGCCCAAGCCCCACAGAAAACATACATCTATTTTACTGAAGTTTGGCATTATAAAAACATTTCAAAAGAGAAATTACATTGCACATAATCTAATACATAAATATTAATTTCAAATAGATAAAGCTGATTAATCTAGCTTGACCATGCAGTTCAACAGTATAGGTAGAAACACATAGTTTCTACAGACACCAGGGCTAAAATGAAATATTTCAGTCCTATCTAGTCCAGGACCTGGTAAGAAGGACAGACTTGTTCTGCACAAAGTCTACCTCTCTTGGCAGAGAGGTGCCCCTTAGAAGAGCCTTTCCCACCACCCTCAATGATTTTTTCTATGCACTAGTCTTGTCTGGCTTTCTGGATGACCTATAGTATATGATGAAAAAAATACTATTCCCAGAACAGATTTCATGAAGAGGTTTAAGTCCTTCAAGAGACTTACTCATGCATCTCAGAATAGTCCCCGTCGCAGCCTGGCATCATGAGTATATATATATTTAACTGTTACTCCTTATCGCTTACGTTCCCTACCCTCTAAATATCACTATCTCAGGAACAGGGAGAAGGCACGCTCGTCCTAAATGTTTCCAACTTTTGGGGAAAGAAACCACACACACACACAAAAAAAAACCCTTTTGGACTTTGGCATCTGGACTCTTTCCACTTTGTTTGCCCATTACTACGATTTTCAAGCCACTTTTTATTGCTCCCATTTCCCTGACAAAACCAAATTTCAGAGAAAAGGGCAAGAAATTGGGAAGCATCTCCCCTCTGCGCTCCCAAGCCCTTTTTCACATCGCATGTGCTAAAGGCAGACTTTTGTATACCTGACAGTAGCAACACATAAAACTGCCAAAAATATGTCTACCCAAAATATGTTGACATTCTTTATCTAATATGGAAAATAAAAGCTACATGTAAAACTAGAGCGGTAATATAAAAGAGCAGGTGTATTACTTTAACCATAAAGGATGCTTCTACAGCACCGTATATTCTTTCAAGAGCACGTATGACACCTGCACAAAAGAAACCCTGCTGAGCCGAGGTGACAAAGCCTGAGATGCCAGAATTAGGATGCTGACACTACACCGCTTTTTTCATGCACCCAAATAGCAATTTGAGAAATACACTCCCAGTTTCAGGAAAACATGAACCCAGATGTTTTTAGAAAAAGGCTCCGCATAGGCCACCGTTACCTCCCGACACTTTCCTCTCCTGGGAGCCTGGTTATGGCATTTTCTTACAGGAAACATTTGATGCAAGGCAAGTGCAGTGCATTTGTTTCCTTGGAAACAAACCCTTTCAACCTCCATTGCACACAATCTTAAGCAAAAGAAAACTGTAATTAGGCCCAAGGTCTAGCTATTTTGAGCCAGCAAGATGTTAAATCCCAACTATTTTATTAGCAATAGAACACAATGAAAATGCACTTACCTCAATTATTGGAGTAGTAAGTCTTCGTATCAACCAAAACAATAAACCCATCAAATTATGCTAAGAAATATAATTGCTTGCCCATTTAAAAGAATTTGGTAGATTTGGATTTAGCTATACTCTGCACTAGGATTGAAAGAAAACCTTTAAGTGACAAATAAAACTGAAACAATCAAGAGGTAACATTTATTCATTTAGGAGACTTTAAAACCTTGAATAACCATCAACGTGCTGCTGTTAGTGCCTTTTGTAAACGACATTTGGCCACAAAGGCTGAAGCACTATCAAGTACCACCACCCACACGTACCTTGTCAGTACTTCCCTCAGGCTCTAGTACGAAGCACTATCGTTAGCACCGACTTTTAGCCATATACTGTTTGCTCTACAATAAATTACTGTATAAAAGTCAACCTAATACTGCTTGCTTGATCAGCTTAGCTATAGAGGTTTTGTAGTCAGGAGCAAAATCCTTTCTTGAACCCCAGGAGGATGCTGGATCACCGGAGATCCACTTGTACAAGTGTCAGCAAGAGCTAGCATGGTTGCTTCAGCCGGCGGGATCAAGAAACACGCGTATCCTGGTCTTTACAACATCCACTTTCCAAATCTTTATATTCATAAAAGGCCTCAAGTTGTGCCAGGTGAGGTTTAGATCGGATATTAGGAAAAATTGCTTCACTGAAAGGGTTATCAAGCATTGGAACAGGCTGCGCAGGGAAGTGGTTGAGTCCCCATCCCTGAAGGTATTTAAAAGACGGTGCTTAAATGTGGTGCTTAGGGACATGGTTTAGTGGCGGACTTGGCAGTGTTATGTTTACGGTTGCACTCGATGATCTTAAAGGTCTTTTCCAACCTAAATAATTCTATTCTATGATATAACTGACCAGGAGTCAGAATACAGAATGGCCCAAAGAGTAAACTGCTCTGGATTTTCACCAGCACTACTTTTCCCAGCAGAACCAAAGGTAGAAGCTTGTATTTGTTACTGCAGTCCCAGTGCTACATTCTTAACAAACACATCCAGAACGTGATAATAGTTCAAGAATCAAAATCCTGTAGTCAGAGAAAGTAGGTAGATTCTTTCACTAGAAATACAAATATGGCCTGAGGAACTTAGTTAAAAGGAATTGGATAGTTTAGTTTAAAATATATTGGCTAATTCTGTTCTGCTTATGATTCTTCAGTGTTTTTACTGTAGAAAATCTCCATATCATTTCAATTAAAAAGATGCCAACTGAATTCTACAAAAAAATTATCTGAAAAGATAAATGGAAAACAATTATCTATTAAATTCTACTGTAAAGTTGATATTTTTTCCTAAAAAGAAGTTTTAAAGAATTATAGAATTATTTATTTTATAAATCTGTAATTTTATATCATTCTCCAATTCTATTGTGAATTTTTATGCTTTTACAAATTATAGAGTATTTTTTCTATGCACTGAACAGATTATCAAAATATTATTGCTGTTAAATTCTACCACTAGGCTACCTGGGGAAATGGATCATTAAAAACAAGATTTACAAAATTATAACTTCATGTTTCATACAGCAAAACTGAACCCGGGAGTGAAACTGTTTCACAGCCCTTGTATTTGCTGTTCTCTGGAGATTCCCTCACTTGCTTCTGATAGATTTTCCTTTTCCTTGTATAAATGTTTTAAAATAAGAAAGATTTATTCTCTGACCATCACGTCTTTTTGATTAAACATTACACTGCAGGGTTTTTTCCACAATAAATAGAGTGATTTTCAATAAAAGGAAGCATCATGACACTTGTGAGTTGAATCAGTTGAACAAACAGAGGTAAATCACAGAGAAGGGAATTTGAATGCTTTTATGGATAAAGATTATTGTGCTTAATGTTGAATATGCCTTAAGCTTCTTGCTGAAACAGAGTTTTAATCTCTTCATGACCAAAGCACTGCCCTGAGAAGAATCGCAGCTACTGAGAAGAGCCGATACAGAGATGAATCTCGAATCACCATTTGAAAATGTATAGCTCTGTACTGAAATACTGTGTTTTCTCATGTGTCTAGACTATACTTTAAAAGGAAATTAATGCACTGTAACTGCCACGTATGCCCTTAAATGATTCGCACAAAATCAGAAGCAGATAGTCTGTTAGACTGGAGCGGGCAACCTATGGTAGGGTCGTTTACAGGGGAAGTACTGGGGAAAAAAAGAGAATACTAAGTAATAGGAGGCAGGGAAGGCAAAGGGAGAAAAAGAGACTTCAGACCAAAAGTCACTTCATGTTATCACACAGAAATAGATGTGTGTATGTAGATACTGCTGCTGAGTCAGCAAGGTAAGCCTGTCATGTTTTGGATTTGGGAGGTATGTATGTTTTCACAGATGACCCCCACATATTACCACAAACAGCAGTAAATCTGGTATTTCTGTTAACCAGGAATTAGTTCTGTCATGTATTTAGGACAATTCATAAACAGCCTTTTGGGCAGAAAACATCATATGGGGAAAAGAAGATGATGAACATGCTATTGAAGAACCTACTGTAGTCTACTTGGAAAAGTTATGGAGTCTACTGCTTCTGTAAGTAAGAAACTGTTTCAGATGACTAAAACTACTGTAATATACAAGTTAACACAGACAGCCTTGAAAGAAATCTGCTCATCTTTCTGATGGAGAGGTGCGAGGCCATCTTCTCTTCTACAGAAGCTCGTCCTATTAAAGACCAGGATTTAGAGTTACATTGACATTACAAATACAATTCCTACCTTGTGGACTGAAGTGACTCCCTGCAAGATAACCATTACTTGCCTTTCTATTTGAGTTGATTTGAGAAGAATACATCCTCTCTCTTCTTCAGTCAGTTGTGCTTTGTGCCTTCCTTCAAAAGAAAGGGCTGAAGGACTCCAACAGAGACTACATGCAACCCACCATCTTCTGTAGTTTTGGTGCTTCTCTATTATTCATACAGCAATTGAAGAATAATGGATCATTGCGGAACTGCTACCAATGTTTTCACGATTGACAGCAAATACACAACCCTGAATTGCAACAAAGCTACGCAGATTTAGCACGGTCTGCAATAATCATAAACAGGCGTTTGTGAAATGTCCTTCTCCGTTCATGTTAGAATACTCTTGTACATACACAGTGTGTTGGGATCTCACTGCGTGAAGCAAGAAGTGGTAGTTAACTCAAAAGTGATGACCTTTTCAAATGTCAAGGTGTGACCGTACGGGTGTTATGCATACACCCCCAGCCCCATGCTTCCAGCCACAGGGAGGCTGGCCACCTGAAATACAAATTATTTCTGCAGTATGCAATATATTGCTACTTTTCCCCAAAGAGCAGGTTAGATATTAAATTCTCTATTCTGAAAGCAACTGACACAACAGCAGAAAATTCAGAGATGAATCTAGTTCCCTAAATGAGGCAATTCATGGCTGATAAATGACACTTCTCTGTCTGCCTAAGAAATGCTTCATTAGAAGTGCAGCTCAGCCCCTACTGTTCAGAGAGAAAAGATCCACTTAGAGTTGCATTGGATCCTAATATCATGCCTCTCTCTCTTCAGCTCCTCCTAAACAATGGCTGTATACAGCTCTACATACTGCAAAGAGACAATCTACCTGCTGAGACAGAAAATTGCCCCAGTTGTCACAGAAAATACATATACCAGGAAGCAGCTGGTGTGAAAACTATCTTGTTTTGAATGATGGGAAGCTGAGATTCTTAATGTTTTTCATTCCTCCAGTCTCTAGGGTATATTGGATTCTGTTCTGCAACAGATGACTTAACATTACAGGTGACACAGAAGGTAGGTCATGTTATATGTCAGATAAAGTCATCAATATGTAGTGGAGGGCAATATGGACCACAGAACCATCCCTCATTTGGAGCACAAGCAACAAGACCAGCCTGTGTCAAGAAGATTAAGCAACTACAGTTGCTTCTGTTCTTGCATCATATTACAAAGTCACCGAGGATACTGGCCAATTTTTCTGTGGTGAATCAAAAACTCCACCAAAATCTCAAATATGGACATCTGAAAACCTCTGAGGCTTCACAACTCAAAAGAGCATTTGCAATGGTGAGCAGTCTCAGTTGTAAGATGTATTTGTTCCTGAATTTTGGAGAGCGGAAACTTGGACTGAACCTGATTTTTCTCTAAGTAAGTCCCATATGTGAGAAGCACATCTGGAAGACATTAGCCTCCTATGTTGGTGTGTTTAGACACAAGAATTGGACAAAATGGTTTCTAGGCCAGTGAATATTTTTTTTTTTATTTGAAGAGCAACTGAAAACTGTTATGTCTGATATTAGCTGAAAATTGTATCTAGTTAATAGAATCAGAAACAAACAAGTTGAATGTCATTTCTGCTAAAGAAAACAGTAACATATGTTACATAATGTTCGTCTAATTGTACATGACAGTAATTCTACCGAGGGGGCTTCGAGTGACATTAACAAGGCTGAGCGGGTTATTAATCTCACAGTAGCCCTTCCGTGGGATTTCAGCTTCACATGAATAATTCAGCTTGTTTAAAAAAAACCAGCTTAATATGTATTTTATTCCGACTTTTTCATTATGAATTTTCTCCTCCTTGCATTCACTGCTTTCAAAACTGAAAAGAGTAATTTATTGTGCTTTCAGCTATATTCTTCTCATGGAGCACCGATTTTTAACTCTTTCTTTATCTGAGGGAAGCTGGTACATCTAATTGCCTTTGACTTCAATGAGATCTTGTTAGAATATCTGGAAATCTGTCTGAAAGACTAAAAAATTAGAGACTGATCTATCGGCAATAGTTGGGAGATCTGGCTGAAGGTAACTGCTAGGATAAACTCATATTTTGCTAACAAATAATTAAACATAACTGGTTACATGTCTCCAGCACACCAATCAGCATAAGTAGGGCACACTGGAGCAATGGTAATACTTGTTAATAAAAACCCAGTTCTGCTTCTGAAAATTTAACTCAATAAGCCCAACTTCACCACCACTCACATGAAATAGATCTTCCCATGCACTACATACACTAATCATTTTAAAGCCCCATTTTCACTAATTGTCCTGGTAGCTCATTACAAAGTTCATTATGAATTTCACAAAGCTAAAAATTTAGCATACATAAAATGCTGTAGTGCTTTAATACTGAAATGTAATATGAATATTAAAAATATGACTAAGAACAGATCCTAAAAAGGATGTAAATTCAGAAGAACCAACTCCAAGAAAATGATCCACACAGATCTGCCAATTTGCAATTTCTCTTTCACCAGTAAAGTTATTCACGTGCCTAATATTCTATTTTTACATCCATCCAAGAGTTCACAGTCTTACGTACCACTGTACCTAGTTCCCACCCCAACCTATTGGCATCCACAAATTAGGCTTCTCCAACCTGGCAGCCCCTCTCAGGAAAGCTTAACACATTAATCCTATTGAATTTGGCAGCTACCCACACCTGGGACAGAGATGCAGCCTCCCAGCAGGGAATCCCAAGCCTGGAGCTGGAGATCCACTGGGCCAGTATGCCCAAACTGTCCCTTGGGAAAGAGGTCCATAAAGAGCTGAAGGCAGCAAGATGCGCTTTCCTCGTGGACTACCTGCACACATCTCCCTGTACAGGTGGGGGAACCAAGGCACAGAGATCAATTTGCCCAAGCCACAACACCAGTGATGGCAGGCTTCAAAACAGGGATCAGCTCACTGTATTGTAATCAGCTAATCCTTGAAAACTAGACAGGCAATTTGCTATAGCCACACTTTAACAATATTAAAAGGTATTTTAAGTTAAATCTTGGAAAAAAATCTTTAGTCAAACAAATGCAATAATAAACTGTAACCTTTTCTATTTGTTGTTTGTGACAATTTATTGGCATTAACATTCATTATTTCAAACACGAGTAAATATAAGAATATGAAAATCACATACTAGGAAAGCATCAAAATGACAGCAGCAGCAAATATATAATACTTTAAAATTAGACTCTTATCATGAAGTAGAGTTCTTTTGCATTGCAGCAAAGTAATATGTAAACTAATAATTTAATGTGAACTGGAAGGTGTGAGATAAAACAAGAATTAAACAACACTTTCATACTTAAAATAGACTTTACATGTTACACGCAAGCATAAATTTAATAGACAGAACATCTGGAACTGCACAAGGATGCAAGTTGATGTAAGGTGTGGAACTGGTTTATTGGTATAAAAATTAACCATCCTAATGTGTGCTGCATATAAAATTCACTGAATATCTATGAATGAATGCAGCCAGAACTTATGGCAATCACATTTAATAACAGCTAAGTAATATGTAAGAGTTCATAAGATGTTGATATTAATTAAGACAATTGAAAAAGAAGTGGTGGAAATTCATTTGACTTAGCCTCACCAAAAGAAGTGCTCTTCAAGTTGACAGGGTACAAAGCTACTCTGTGTTTTTTTACAGGACTTCAGCTTTCCTGAACATGGCCAATCTCTGTTTAGCCTTGGCCAGAGGTCAGAGATCAGAGGCATGATATTCAGAAATGCAAAAAATACTTTTGTAAGCAAAGGGAGTTTGCCTTTTTCTCTCCCTGTCGAGTCCTGCAGCCGGACCTGAGTTCGGTTTAGATGCTTGAGTTGGGTGGAGGAGCAATCCAGCTGCAGCAACCCAGAGCACAGCCTAAGCTACTGATGCCCTATTGGTTTGCAAGCACAAATTAAAAAAAAAAGAATTCCAAAGTAACTTAATTCCTGTAGGGTTCAATGACCAAGCTAGTCACATAAGACCAATTTTTAAAAAACACTTTTTCTGAGACAGGTACCTGCCCTGAAGCTGTCCTGCATATGATCAATCCACTCCTGGCAGGCAGTCATAAAACGTGATCACCAGAGGCTGACCAGATGCAAACTGAAACAAAAAGGTTTGGACTGGCTCCTCCTGCCCTCTCCCACATCTTTATTTTAAATCTTTACAGCACAGATATACAAATACTAATATAGAATGAAAAATCTGGTGAATAGTTTACCTTATAGAAACAAAATATTTTCCAAATCAGCACCTAATGAGAGTTATGAAAAGAAAAACTAAAGACTTTATCAGTGTATAGTGAAAACAGGCAATCCAGTGATTTTCTGGAAAACTATAAATGTATCCTACTTTAGTGGAAATAAACAGTAATTCCCAGCATCCTCTTGCATATTAAAGTAATATGCCTCAACATCCTTAAACCTTCCTGAATGTCCCTGATGCTTTTGAATTCATGGTACTGCATTATTATTCTGAGCAAGATACTTAAAAAAATTCAGAGCTCTTTTACTGTTCATATTTATTTTTCATGAGCATACACAGACCATATAAGTAGAAAGAGTGGACTTGACTTGAGCAAGGATTCAGTACATCAAGCCAATTCAAAAGGGAATCAAATTAAAGCTTACAGACCTCTGAAACAATTTCTTCTGGCTTTGACTGCTGTATTTGATGCCTAATCAGTAAATTCTGAGGTCGGTACACCATGGGATTTTACAAAGGAAGGACTTTCTCTGCAGAACCTTATACTTTTCATCTCTGTTACTGTAACAAAAATAAAGCATCGTTAAGAACTGTAAGGCCAGACTGGTACCCAGACATTCCCAGGTCATGAAAAAAAAATCAAACTTTTATTTATATATTCCAGTGCTCTTCAGAAAAAAAGAAGGATCAATGTCCTTAGAAGTTTTGATTTTAAAGACAGTAGTACTGCTAATAATGTTAAGCAACATCTGGTGGTGGCTTGGCAAAAAAGAAACAGTGCTGGTCTTCAACTTGGTCTTCAACAGAGATAAATCACAGGAAGCTGTTGGGAAGAGCATGGGGGAAATAAGCAGTTGTCACAGATACGTACCTCTAAAGGGAATACCAGCACTGCTTGGGAGAAGCAACAGGTGAAGCAGTTGTTGGAAAATCTCTACCTCCCAATTGCCAGGAGAACCACCAGCCCACTGGGACTCCACTGGAGAGACCAGAAGAGAGGGTGGTGGCACTCACTGCCAGAGAGCCATCAACTGCAGAGGCTCATCTGACAGCTATAGCAGGACAGGGCATGTAGGGGATGTCACAGGGTGGTCACCACGCCAGGAAGCCCCGTCAGGCTCTGGGCAATCACAGCTCCCACTCAATGGCGATGCCACTGCAGACAATAAACCTATGGATAAGAGTCTCCTGATTTTGCTATGGAAGCTACCTCATCGTGAAGGTCCTCCTTCATATTGAGTCCCAAGGGCTCTTCCACCTCTTGACCCCTCTGTCAAAGCCACCAACAGAATGAGCACCAATATTAAACACATGCGCAGCTACCAGTATTGGGCCACACAGTTCAGCATCCCCTTTCGAATGCAATTTTATTTTATCGTTTAATGCAATTTAAAATAGATTAGTAATTTTTCATCATTGTGGCCCAGCACTAGTCCCATTAAATTTCGTACATGTGATAGCACTAGTCAGTGGCAAGGTGATCAGCTTGTGTGTCCATCGCAACCACTAATGCAGCCATTGAGCAGAGACAGCAGTTAAATCCATCCTACAAAACCCATTCAATAAAATCTTTGCATCTTTGTTTACTGCCTCTGAAGTTTTAAAAAAGTGACTGGTACAATCTAAAGAGCAAAACAATGGCTGAAAATGAGCCATTTGTACCCTATCAGTCAAGTAACACGCAGTCTAAACATTTTAAATACAGTGTTCACCGAGAAACCCACAGTGACATCTGTGTGGGTGTTTTAATACACTTGGTAAATAGAATGCATTCAAAAGATCTCTCCAAATGCCTAGAACAGAGGATGCTGAACAGGGAATTTACTGACGGGAAGCGGCTTGTGAGATTCAGTGGGATTCCACCAGGAAACCATAAAACCTGTATTACAGTGCCTACCCCCCACAGCTACCTGCAGAGACAGAGCTCTCCGATAAAAATACACTGTTCTGCAGTGTCAGTGGAGTCTCCAGTGAAAATCTGAATTTGGTTTTTTGGTTTGGTTTTTTTTTTTTTTCAAGAAATCCTTCAGAGCTGATGTCTGTTTTCCCTGTCATTCAAATCAAAAGAAATGCAAAACAAAATAAGCAACTAGCATGTATTGGAATTAATAGTATGGTGACAAAACCACAAAAAACTCAACTGCCAAAATGAGGGCTCCAGCCTCAATGCACATCAAGGAACTTCCAGAAGAGATGGCAGAATACGCCTTCATTTTTGGATGTAGGTGCTATAATTACTTTTCCATAAAACTACTGCATTGACCATGGCATTGCATTATACAATACAGATAAAATCACAGTTCTCAATACAATCAAGATACAGTCATGAATCTTTCTCCTAGTCCAAAGCTCAATATGCACAACATTCAGATATCAAAACTTGAATTAAAGCAAAACATGAAAACAAAAAAGAAACTTCACTTTCTACAGCTTACTGTTAAATGCAACTCAGTAAGGCAGAAATGTAATCCATAAAATACTGGGGATGAAACATTTGACAAACTGTAATTCTACTAATCTTTAATTGATATAAAGGAAATACAAGACCTAAGACGAGAGGAAGCAGACAAGTCCCCAGTCTGATCTAGGGCTGAGCTTGTAGGACCTTCTCATGATGGGACTTGGGCACTTTACAAAACTTTTCCTTACAGCTATGGCAATAACTCCAGTTAAGGCAGACTCTTGCACTTCCCCTATATATTGCTGTACAGTCAACAGCTACGATTGCCAGGGTTCCCTCCTTTGCTAGATCTGCACATTTTATTCACAGCTGTTGAGGTCTCCTCTGCACTCCAGTTCACCTGGGTACCAATGGCTGTAAGCAAGCTAGCGCTGCTCAAACCAAGCACTGCAGAAGCACTAAGCCCAGCAGAAATCACAGATGCCTGGGAAATGCCTTGCCAGTTAGCACGTGCAGCACAAGCAGTACCTAAACTGCCTTTAAATCAGCACAGCTCAGGTCTGTCAATGTGGCTGCAGTCACAAAACTGTCCACTTTAGGTGCCAAAATAGGGAGGGCAGGGTGCGGTTTCAGCCCTTTCTCTCCTGCTGCTGGCTGAGCATTTCACTTTGCTGAGCGGCACACAAATAGATATTTTTGTTTGTTTTGCAAGTTATTTTTCTACCAGATTGGCTATAGTGTGGCTGACCATGAGGTGGCACTGGGAATGCGTGACCGTCCCTTCCAGCACTAGCGAGGACTCAGCCTGGCTTACCACGAGCATAAACTGCACGATCGTCTACATGGAGTGGCCCACAGCTGTGAAAGGAGAATCAATAAACTCTGTTCCTTGCTTTATTCCAAAAGGAACGACACCCATGTCAGACTTGTGACACTTTAAGAGCTTAAAACATTCTCACACCAGCCCTTCTTCTGGGGGAAGATGTACAAACTAAGTCCTTTGCTAGACTGAAACGACTCCGTCCACTTGTCATAGCTGCAACATTTATTAAAATGAGGGACTGCTTTTTCAAATACTAAGGTCATGGCATACTTCTATAGCAATACCCTCTCATTTTTGTATGCAGGAGTATTTGACAGAAGACATTTAATACCCCCTCTAGGATTTTATTTTTCCACTTGACTGCAAATTTTCAAAAACAAGAATTAAATGTATTCAGTTCCCGCCCCCCCCCCCCCACCTGATAATGCTTATGCTAAAAAACTCTCAGTTCTTATATTTCATTTTTTAAACCATGCATAACAGGCAACGCAGCTATGGAAGCATGTCTTTTTCCTTTGTCATGGTTTCCAAAATTTTATATTAACGGTCCAAATCCAGCAAGATTTAGCAATGTGTAAGCATGGCAAGGCCAATGATGGTAGTTCTGGACATAAGCATCTATTAAGCTGGCCTTCTAGAGAATACCAGATTACTTAGGTCTGCATGGGGAAAGAAGATAACGCTCTGGGGGAAGCAAAGAGGAGCATTCTGCCTCCCTCTGCAGTACGGATGTCAATAGTGCAATTGCACTCAGGACCATTACATTTTTAGGAGTGGGTAAGCGTGCCCTGCTGGGAGCTAACAGACGACATCTGGAGCCAGGGAGAAATTCTCTTACCAGCTCAAACCGGCAAGGAGCGTCATGGAGAGGAGAGTTAAATTCTGTACAGTGACCAACCATAGGATTGGCCAGAAGTTACATGGACAAGCGCTCTGCAACTGCAGAGAGGACACTGATGACATCTTTAGTACCATCTTCTTTCTACCTGGAGCAAAATACAGAAGCAGCCTCTGCCCTTTACAGCATGTTTTAAGTTTGTTAAAGGGTGCTGGAAAATGCAGTGGTGGTGTGTGGGCACTTTTGGATTGTCTCTACAAAGGACTAAATGTGATGACTCAAGTGCTCTCTTCTAGCTATCCTGCTGATCAAGACTACATTAGCAAGACTTCTTGGCTAGGATGGGATTCCTGCTATGCTCTTTGCTACTGTGGCTAATGCAAGAAGGAAAACTATCTGCCTTGAAAGAAGAGGACGTGATGCAGCTCCAGCATTAGGTCACTGAAGGATGCACGAAGAATACTGAGTCACTCTCACTGACCTGATTGCCACACGTGCTAATTGAGAGGAAGAGATGCCCTCAGCTAACCACAATGTCAACTCTGAATTAAAAGTTGTTGGGCAAACTACAGGCTAGGAACCATTAAAATGCTGTTGCCATGAGCTACAGAAGTTATTTTCACATAGACTGCAGCCCAGGTGGCAGAAAGACGGCTTTTAAAAAGATATTAATTTCTAGGAACCAACATATAAAATTTATTTATAACCCTTTACTAGAGGAAAATCTAATACAAAAGTAAAAAGACCGTGGAAGACATTCTGATACCCTCACTGGCAACTCAGATAACAGCATTAGGTTTCAAGCAAAACAAAATGTTTCACTTTTTTTATTACACTCTGATTTGCTCCAGGTTACACATTAACCTGCTGCATTTGTGAAGCAATAGCATTGTGCTGTGTGGGAGTCAGCAAATTAAATTGTAAAGGTTCTCTGAAAACAGTCTCCTCATAAAGAACACAAAGAAATTAAAATAACATAAATGATTAAAGTGTTTGAGATTTTTCTGTTTTCTGTATTTTTCCAAGAAGGTATCAGTTACCACCTGAATAAAGGTCTATTTGACAGCATTTTTAATTTGGAAAGATCCTCTAAATAGTTACATATTCTTACATTAGATGGTAATTTTTATATAAAATTTAGCTTCATATGTAACAGTAAGAATACATTATTCATCTTGCTTTTTATGTGTAAGTTAAAACTATCGGGGTTTGCTGTGCTTTGCCTTCCAGATTTAAGACGGAAGCAAGAGTGGGGATGCGCTATCCCGTAGCCCAGGGATTCCCCAGGCACGAGGCTGCCAGGACACCATGAAATTCCTTGGATGCAGGAAACCCCAGGAAGCCTACCTGAACGGATTAGTATGGGAATTAATCAACTCTGCCTAGTTTTTACCAAGATTCACTCCTTCATTGCCTGTTGAAAATCTTGCACTTGACATATATCCAACCAAAATGTTTGGAACAGAGAATAACACTGGTTACAGCTGAGATGCAGAATATTAGTGTGTAATATTCGTACACCGTTTACATCTGCTTTCTGCTTCATTATCATACTTTCCCCTTTTCTCCTCTATTTTCTCTTCCTTTTCATAGTGGTCTTGTAAGAAGATTTTTTCCTAGCGGCAATATGCAGGAACTTGCAAGTGTTACAGCTAGTCTTGAGTAAGAAATCGTATTATTCCATAGGTGCAAGGTATCTACTTTTTTCCCTGAGATATCTGAGCTGGTCAATATGCAAGAAGTTACTCTAATCCATCTGGACCACAGAAATCACAGACTCACAGAACAGTTTAGGTTAGAAGGGATCTCTGGAAGAGTCTCATCCAAACCCTGCTGCAAGCAGGTCCAACTAGACCAGGTTGCTCAGGGCCTTTCCTTGTCAAATTCTGAGCATCTCCAAGGTTGGTGATCCCACACCCTCTCTGGCCCCTGTCCCAGCATTTGGCCACGCTCCCAGTCAAAACATTTATACCTTACAGCAAGCCAAAATTTCCCCCATTATAATTTTTGCTCTGACAAGAAGCTCTGTCTTTTCTCCACCCTCTCATCAGACATCTAGAGACAGCAATAAGATCTCCCCTTCCTCTCCTCTCCCTAAGGCTGAACAAACCCAGTTTTCTCAGCCTCTGCTGATACACCATGTTGATGTGCTGACTACGTTACCGATAACCCAGCCTGGTATGGGCTGGCCCCCCTCACACCAAGGGCAGGCTGTTGGATGAAGCTCAACTTGTCAACCAGGACCCCCAAACCCTTTTCTGCTAAGCTGCTTTCTACCTACTCAGCACCCAGCCGGGACTGTCGTACGGGGTAAACTGAGGTAACTGTGAGCATTATTACATTCCTATATTAGTTAGCCTAGATGTCTTTAATTATTTTCTTCTTCTAGTCATTGATTAAATCTATGCTATTTTGCCTTTGCTTGGAATTTGGCTTTCGTTCCAGAAATTGTTGTTGTTTTTAAAAGTAATTTCACCATCAGCTCTTCATGAACAAACAACAGACTTAAAATATTCACTATATCATCGGAATTGATTTTAATTTGAACTGAAGTGTAGGGATAATTTATGTTATCAAAACACATGCATTTTTCATGAGGAAAGTATGCATCTTGAAAACCACTGACTTTAAAAAATACTAATGGCTTAGTGACCATCCACATTATAGTTATAAAAAATACATACCCTTCAAAAACACAATAGGAAGATTTTGTTTTAAAAAATATAACTGACTCTTCTAGTACTGCCACCAGGTGTTTCCAAGAAGGATGTATGAATAATGTATCAAGTATGAAGGGAAGAGGTTATTTGCCCCTTGAATATAATGAGGTTGACCTGAAACATTAAATTTACAAGGCTTAGCACGCAACACATCACTTATGGTGTTACTGATAGAGACATATGCTCCATGAGAAACCCCTACGCATGGATTGCAACAGCTGCCGTTAGCTCCACACCTCCCATATTCTTTGATCACTCACTTTGATACCTGATCATCAGATGAGATCCTGATTTGGCAAACTCTAGTGAATGAATGTGTCTCACTGTATATGATTTGTCCCATGACCCCAGGTCAAGAATATAAAAATTGTGGAAAAGTCAGTTGTTCATCCTACTCTTGTAAAGCACGTGGAATTCTTTGTGATATAGACAAATATCATATATGTACAAAAAAAGAAAACAGGAGGTATATGTTCTCTCTGTATATACTAGCAATGCACTCAAGTTAGAATTCTAATGCTTTTGGCCTGAATTATTAATCACCCTGAATGTAGGGAACTTAGATTAGCTCCTACCACCGACCTGCTGTGCCTGGATAAATTCTTACTTACTACATATTATGCACAATTTTTCCTTCCTTCACCTCTCTGGGAAGAGAAGATCCACAGCAATCCTTTTTATAGAAATAAGGAACAGGAATGGAAATTTACTGCTCAATGATCCTGTTTCACTCTGGATGGAGAGCACAGACACACGCATGGACAACCATCTGCAGGCATGCAAAGGGTGGCAGCAGCTGTGGGACCAGCTCTATCTAAAACTTAGGGCTATCGAACATTTTGGTGACTCAATAGTCTATCGACTTGCTCCTTAACAGGTGCTGCTGCTATTCAGAAGAAAATTTGAGGAAGACAGAAGATCCTCTTGAACTTAGAAAGATAAGAATTTATATTTTAGAAAACAAATATCAACTAGCGGTTGTCTAGAAATATCTCTTATTTGATATGTACACAATGAAAACTCTCTTTATACATTTACTCTAGTATTTGTTAAAAATAAAGAAAATATCATAGAATCATATAACGCTTTGGGATGGAAGGGACCTTTAAAGGTCATCTAGTCCGTCCCCCCCTGCAATTGGCAGGGACATCTACAACCAGAGCAGGTTGCTCAGAGCCCCATCCAGCCTGTCCTTGAATGTTTCCAAGGATGGGGCATCTACTACCTCTCTGGGCAACCTGTTCCAGTGTTTCACTACCCTCGTTGTAAAAAATTTCTTCCTTATATCCAGTCTGAATCTACCTTCTTTTAGTTTAAAACCATTACCCCTTGTCCTATCGCTACTGGCCCTGCTAAAAAGTCTGTCCCTATCTTTCTTATAAGCCCCCTTTAAGTACTGAAAGGCTGCAATAAGGTCACCCTGCAGCCTTCTCTTCTCCAGGCTGAACAACCCCAGCTCTTTCAGCCTTTCCTCATAGCAGAGGTGCTCCAGCCCTCTGATCATTTCTGTGGCCCTACTGGCAAACACTGTAGCAGGAGATGCTCTTCCTTCCCCTGAGTTTAATAAATTCACATGGGGCAGCTAGAGGGAGGGACTGGCAAACCCAGAATCCAGCAAATCTGCCCTCATTTGTGCATGCAAATGCATATGATTCATGTCTGAACCGATGTCAAAGAAATAAATATTTATTGATCTGTTTAGAAGTATGAGTAATGAGTGTTGCTAAAGAGACAGGATTAGTGACATTTATCATGATGCCTTAAGAGGTGATGGGAAAACATGCAAAACTACCCAGAAACCAGGAATGTCCCAGGTATACCTACTAATTAATAAAACAGGTACCTAAGCTAAGCGACATTATACAAAAGTAATATTTTTTCGAGGGAGATTATTTATTTATTTATTTAGATTTTTAAAAAACTCAATGCTTTTAAACTACAGCTGAAAAAGATGGATTGAAAAGAAGTAAATATTTCACAGGAGCAAACTTTCAGTTTATGAAATTTATTCCCTATAGCTGTAATACAATAAATTAAAACCTGAAATTCAGATCTCTAATATTACTTCTAAAAAGATGTGAAACATTTCTTCAGGAAAGAGGCATTTTGTTTTGAATAATAAATTAGAATAATACTTTTATAATTCAACGTTAATGCATTTTTATTTGTAAGAACTGAACTAAACAGGCTAGGAGAAAAGAAAACCTTCAAAGAAGGTATTACTGAAACACATCCTTGATTCACATGATAACAAGTATCAGGCACAAACACTTGTCGATATGATTTCTCCCTTACACATAATAGCTCAATAACTCTTATTCATTGCTCCTGGTATTTCCTATCCACAAATCTGCCCCATCTACCACTCACTTTTTGACAAGACCATCAGAATACAGTACATAAAAGAACAGGAATTTCTCCACAAACAGGTTTTTCCTGAATCTGCTGAACATTTCAGATTATAAAGTGTCCCCTGAAACATGCTGGAAAATTAACATAAAACTAGTCCCTGAGGAGCATTATTAATTTTTTTTTTTGTCACGTAACCCACGTCATACTCCACTTGCAGCAAGAATTCATTGCTAGTGTTGATGCTGCCCACTGGGGACGTGTATATACCAATGGTTTCCTCTGGGCCATTTATTCTATCAGATTTATAAAATCCATTTAAAAACTCGTGTAAACTATCCATTGTTAACAATACTTTATACCATCAACTGAAAATCTTGAAAAGCTTTACAGGCTGTCAGTTATGAGGTCTTTTTTCTTTTTGGATTTCAGAGGTGAATATAAAACGGGTAAGCACATGAAATCTTATAAACAATCTGTATATGCTGTACAGTATTGCCCTGTATTTCCTGGTCTTTTTCAACTTACTGTCATAGATGAATAGCATCCTGTAATTTTTAAAATATTCTTTCTGAAGGAAGAAAAAAATAACCCCTCAACTTCCACTGAAGTGGAAGTAGCAATTGATACACTTATACATGAAAGGTTTTGCTTTGAATTAAAAAAAAAGCTCCACATGCGCTTCTTAGCAGCATGGGGCTTGTGGGGAGGGGGCTAGAATTAAAGCTTATTGACCTGACAGGTTGGTGTGGTGTGGAGACAAACAGAGATGTCAAGTCTGATGTTTGCTCTGCACCTTGCAGGGATAGCTAATAACATCTTTTTCATAAAAGATGAAAGTGTTTCAGCTAGAGATTAAAGACTTCAGTGAAGGCCTCAACAAGACAAAACGAAACAAAAAAAGTATCTTTTCTACCTAACATTTCTAATCGCAGAATTCTGCTAAACCTGATAACGGACAAATTTCATTTTTATATAGAAAATGGGTTACTTCTTTGTATATTGCAATTTTCAACCCAGACTTTTTTCGTAATGGACAACATTAATATGTTTAACCTTGTAAAAAACTGGTTTACAGGGGCAGTGCAGTCACCACCATGAGAAACACAGTTCTGTTATACCCTAATTTGATTTAGATAGCATCAAAATTATGTTTATAACACAGACAAAACTCAGAAATGACAACTCAGCTGCAATGCATTGACTTCCTCCTATGGCAAAGCAGCTCTGCACATCCCTGAACGCAGTGCATGCTGTGAGCAGCCTCCTGTCCCATGATGAGAAACAATCCCACCAGCACAGTTCAAGGCATGCCAGCACAAGGCATGAGGAGCACCCTGGAACAATTAATTACGGTGACAGCGATCAGACCTCAGCAAACACCGCATCTACTGACCAGTAAACTAACACCCCATGTCCTCTGAAGCTCCTGCGAGAGGGAGGTAAGGAGAACTACGCCCAGCCCTTCTGCACCCAGCAAATGGAGGTAGAGGCTCTACTTGGTGGCATCCCAGCCAAAACAGGACTCAGGCCCCGACATGCAAAGCAGCAAAAGGGCCCAAGATAAAAACCCCCAAATTAAAAGGAGACCCAGTCATCTGCATTGGTATTGTCCTAACTAAAAACACTAAAATCTTGACCAACAGAACAAACAATTCATACCTAAACCCAAAATCTTGCACCAGCTCCTACAGCTCCAGCACAAGTTACAAGAAAGAATAATAAATAATAGCAGGACCTGGATGGCTACAGATTCTGTGAAATAATCAAGTCCACAAATCACCTTCCTGAAATTAAAAAGCACAAAGCTAATTCAGATGGTCATGCGATACACTGCTGGGACAAAAAGCAGAACATGCAGCCACAGGTGTCGTCTTTACTTGGTCAGGAGAGGCATTGCAACCTGCAGGAAGAAGGCTCAGGTGATGGAAAGGCACTATCTGCACCAACTTCCAGAGGGGAGTCAGAGAAGATACTTCCCCAAGCTACCAAGAATTACATTAAAAAAATCAGAAAGCATTAAGCAGAAAACATTGATTTGTTAGAACTGAAATACACTGAGAAAGTGCCCAAGTGCTGGCCAGCTTTGCTTCTTTTGCGTCACACAAACATGTAGGATGAGTTCGCAGCTCTGGGCTGAGATGCCCTTACACCCTACAGGACTGCTCCTCTTGGTTCACTTCAGTGTCAAGTCTGACCAGGCACCAGCCTGGGAAGTTTTGGGGTGGGTCATGTTCTGCACAGGGAGGACCTTCAGGCTCTTTACCCTGGAAGGGCTTTCCAAGAGCAGTGCCATAGGGCTCGAGGTTCAGCAGTGCGGACAGCAGACCACCTAGGGCTCTAGCTCACACTAAATTAGGGGTACAACTAATGGTATTGAATAGGCTCCCATTACAAATACAGCATAAATAGTTCTTTATGTTTCTTTCACTTTCAAGGGACTGATTATTTCAGGATCTAATTTTTCTGTGACCCTATTCGGACTCCTTTTAGAATAAACATGAAGGAGAAACATGATGAGAGTATCTAGTGTTACTGATAGGTCCTTCCCAAGCACCACCAGATTCAACACACAATATTGAAAAGGGTAATGTCAGTGATAAAATTATAAATTCCCAGCCTGAAGATTTTCTAGTGCTCTTTCTCTTCTCTCGAGTTCTTGTGGTGGGCAGAGGTTCAGTTCTCGCTGTCCTTGTTTTGACACCAGAAGGAAACAAACACATTAATATGGAGCCCATAAGTGGCAGTGTGGGCTGAGCTCCTTATCTGCAGCAACAGCCGCACAAACGAGCAGCGGGAACATCTTGCTTTCTAAGGCTGATGCCTTCACTGACTCAGCATGAACTAACTCATCAGCCCAAAGCAATCTTGTATCCCACTACAGAAAATCTTTTGGGTCATTCCCATAAACGATTTGTTTACTTTCTTCTAGAAAGAAGAACATGAAACTGTATTGTTTGACTCACTACTATTTTCTCTGGTCACCTCCAAGTATTGCACTTTATGTTCTCTGTTCCCATCACAAACTTTGTGATTTTTCTTGCCTGTCATGGTGCTGATTTTTGCTGCTCTGTGTGCAGAGCTCCAGGGGCAAGTTCTGCTTTCAGCTACACGTAAGCAGCTCTTCATTTTGGTGCCAACAGTGTACTAAAACAAGAATCTGGGAAGAAAAATCTCTACACAAGTCTCATCTTGCAGCTTTAAGTACCTGCCTCGTCATCCTGCCACCCCTGCCCCAGACGACAGTATTCTGTCTTCTACTAATATACATTTACTGGCAGCCCACACATTAACGTATCTTCTGTCTTCTGTGCTCATTTGTACGCCCATCCTGGCTTTCATCTCTTATTACATATTCAGCTTTTTCCTGTACCATATCACTACTCCCTTCCTCTTGCTCTATCAGATCACACTACTGTGCAAAGTAATTTCCGCTTGCTTTCCTAATTTCCAAAATTAAACACACAGCCAGAATATTACTGGTTATATTCTGATGACTGGTGCCAGGCATTGTGTAAATATGTTAATAGCAACTTCATATTTACAACTAGATTCATCAGAATCAGTCTTCATATCAGAAGAGTTATGGATGACAGCAACTTTATGGTGCTTTCTTCTCTGAAGCCTCCACCACATACTGTTAAAATGTCACCCAGCCTTCACCAGAGGATCTTTCTTGTCCCCCTGTCAATGACAGGCAGAACAAATTTTTGCTCTTGACACCTGCCTCCTGGGAAGAGGTTTGCAGAACGAAGCTTAATATTAAGCACAATTTCCCAAGAGATCCGAGTACGACATCTGGACCAACGTGTGTACAGACTGATTGCTGCATGTGCTGGATGGCAAAAAACTGTGACGCTCACCTGCTAGAACAAGTCTTCAAGCTAAAGCGGAGATTGACTACACAAATTCGAGTACAAGTAGAAACGACTTCAGTCGAATGATTCCAAGTTACAAAAAATGACACTTCATGATACCAGAGTCTAAAAGGCAAAAAAGGCAATCTGCGATGAAAAAAAAAAAAAAAAATCCCTGTTTTGTCTCAACAGCCTGATTGTTTCATGATAAAAAGGAGGAGGTTTGTACAGTCCTGTTTATGGATGCTGGCAGGGGAATCCCCAGCAAGTTATCATCCTCGTTTTGCATGGAGACAAGTTTAAAAAGAGTAGAAAATAATTACATACAATCTGGAAGCCTGCAATTGTTTTGTAGCTGACAAGGACATTGCATTCTTTCTTAAATGCCACTTTTCCTACCTTAATTGACTTATTTTCCTTCAGACTGACATTTTTCTTGCAAGCTCTCTTCAATTAGTATGAAATTTAATTGATTAAATGTTTAACATACTATCAAGGTACTTATTTATATAACACTAAATATTTAAAAACTCTTGTGTTAATGAAGGGAACCAGACCACAAAAAGACACAGTACAGAAAGCAAATGGTTTTGTGCCAGCGCAAACAGGAATAATATTGTACTTGTGTGTATGCTGCTAGAAATAATTGAGATATAAACATAATGAACAATGCAGAGCAGAATGGGAAGCAGCATCTGTCAGTAAGGTCAGCTCTGGACTATATTACGTTTGATTTTTAAAAGGGAGATACAAAAGAATCACTATATTCTAAAATTTGGAAAATGGATAAAATTGCATTTAAAAATAACCTTTTAAGAGTATTTAGCTAAGTATAAAAATCAATTTCTATGCAATATTTTCAGGGTGATTTTCAGGTTTTACACTTAAGAGGCACTCATTTAATCAGAGGTGAGCACCATTACTTTATAAGGATACATCTGTCTCAAGCCCAATACGTTGAAAGCCACAGTACAGATTCAAGTGATGAACGTGAGAACAGCTTACAGCTGGCTTCTAAAACAATTATTTAGAAATACTAATGTGGGGAAGCCATAGCGATAGGGTCACTGCAGGGCATTTGGAATGAAAACTGAGGTTTTCTATGACTAGTTTGTACCAGAGGGCTTCTGGTGCCTTTGCCTGGGTACCCTCAGCTCCTAAAGAGCCAGGGGATGTGAACAGAATTAGGGTAGTCCTGTTACCCAGTTCCCTTCCCTTGACCGATGGGCCACCACTGGATACTAACTAAGCCCTTTTCAAATATGCTGATGCTGAAGCAAACAGCCACAAAATGGAAGAAACCCCAAACCCCACCTCCTTTCTAGTCTCTCTGCTAAAACTTGGACAATCCATTTCTGTCTTCCACATTCAGATTTTTGGAGCTTTCTGAAGACACAGGAGAGGAAAGGTTCAGACCTTGCTCGAGGTCAAGGAATCCAATGCCTTGACAGCACAAGCAACCAGAACATGCAAGCCCATTCACCTACTGACGTTGAATTTAAACTAAACTAAATTCTTCCATTTTTCAGCTTACGTTGTCAGGTCTCAATAATTCATTCTTGTCTGTTGGATTAAATAAGCTTGCTTTCTTAGCTTTGGACCTGTATCTGAGTCAGCATTTAACTCCTGCTCACTGCATAGCAGCCTAGCTTTCTCCTTTTTGTCTAACAAACTTCTTGGTATTTGTTTATATTCTTCTTGCAATTTTCTACTGCAAAGCCCCTTTTGTCAGTGTTTATTTCAACCCTACGTGTTCGATTACACAAAACGTAGCTTTCTTTGGTGATGTTCCCTCTAGGAGAGGGTTCCTTCTAGCACATAAAGATCTCTAACCACTGGAATGCTGCACCATTGCACAGAGAAATCCAGGAGAAGTCTGCATTTTACCAGGTGTTCCCTTTCACCTCTTGCCTTATGATAACTTAATGTCAAAAATTCACACAATCACAGGAACGGAGAAGGAGGAGGAAGAGGGATGCAGGCTGGGAGGAGGCAGACTCAGATCCCAGAATTAACTGTCAGATAAGGCGAACACAATTCTGCCCACAGCTTATCCACAACGTAATGCAAAGCCCACCCCTTGAATTTACCTTTCTTGAAATATCCTCTTAACGTGCCCTCACATGTTAGAGGTGAAAAAAATATTCCAGTAATGATGAAGCTTGTTTATATCAAGAGATCTGGATTATAAACTTCTTGAATTTAGTTTATCTGGATGACACACCTTGGTATTTGGTGACCTTACAAGTTATTGACAGAGAAGACTCTATAAAGTACTTATCTCCTGACAAATAATGTCAACCACTGGAATACACATTAGAGTTAGAAAAATGAGCTATTGTTTTGAATACATTAAAAAAAGGAAATGAAACTAAAGATCATTACGTGAATCCAATGTGCCTATCAAAGGGCAACGAATGATTTAATCATGCTTTTCCTTGGCTCCAACATCCATGCCTGCACTTTCAATAAGCAATGTTGCCTAATAATTTCAAGGATTTCCATGAAACCCATGTGCAAAATGCAGTCTGATTATTTATAATATAATTTGCACAGAAAGTACATTTTAAAACAGAAATAAACTTTTACATATTTAGCAGTGCTAGTATTATCAGTGCATATTCTCCCCCAGGAAACAGCAAGTGTTGTCCACAGAATTCATTTAACCAAAACCTAATTAGCATTCAATAGTAATTCTTTAAATTCTTAAGCATGGTTGTGCCAACAGCATAATGTCCACGTTACAGTAATTTATCAAAGTGATTTTGACAGCCATCGTATATACTAAAAAATATTTTCCATGACCAAGAAGAACCTTTAGGATGTCCGGATTTTTTTATTTTAGATTTTTTTTAAAGTCTAAAATTACAGAAGTTTTCAAAAGTCTAAGAGATGCAACCCAGATAACCCAGGACAAAGACAGGGAAAATCTAATAGCAGAAAGGATTTTTTGCATTTAACTTGTAATAATAATCACTAGCAGCAAAGTGCTATGCAGGAAATGCAGAAATTCGAGGAGATTTTCTTTATCTGACAGTCCAATGCTCCCAGTCTAGCCCTGGTGCATTATACAGCCTATCCTGGAGGGCAGGCTCAGGGCAAGAGGCAGCCGTGGGGGCAAGGGGGCAGCACTGGGGAAGAGGGGGCAGGTGCAGAGATGCCCCTGCCTTGTGCGAAGGGGTTCAGCTCTCGTCTCCATTTCTCAACTGGGTAAGAAATTGTTTTCATCCTACTTATTTTGAGACTAGCTAACAGAGAAGCCAGGTGAATATCTTGAAGAAAAATGCAGCCCTGTATTTTTCAAATGTAATGAGAACTTACCTTTTTACATTTCTTGTACACAGCATTTCTTCCACCGCTGAATCTCATTATGCAGCAGAAGCCTGGCTATTTCTCTTTTTTTTTTTTTGCATTTGCCCCTTCTCTGTGTTTTATGCTAAATATTTTTAGATTGCCATGAAATTCCAGTAATTCGCATCTAGATGACACACGCAATTTCTCATAAAGAAAGGTGCTATATATACATTCACATTTTTATTACAAAGCTTAAAACCTCCACTTACACTGAAAGGGCATAAATATTACATATGGCTGTTGAATTTGTAAACCTATACAAACAACTGGAAAAATAAATTCAAGCAATACTTTATGGCAAGAAACGTCACAAACTACTTGTGCTACTGAAACCAGCTATTTGTAAAAAATCTGACGCAGAACTAAGTATCTTGCACCTTTAATTACGTCATTTGTAATGAAGGCTCAACTATGTATAAGCATAGGATGACATTATTTTTTAAATTATAACTCTTAGTACGCAGAAAAAAATGTTTATACCGGATCACTATTTTTACATATAACCCCCTTTTCTTATATTTTATGAATGAATATAGTACTTATGAGAAACTTGTACTAATTAGTGATAACAGAAGGTGCAACGCTAGCAAAACCAACCTCCCCAGCACTGGGATCACGGAGCTGCCTTTGCCCACCTTTACGGCTGGTCAGCCTCTTCTACCTCCTCCTTATCTGGGACAGTCTGACCAAGATAGTTTTCCAGTTGGGAACGTGAAAACTGCAGGACATTACAGTAATAAGGACTTCCATATTTTCTCACTTTAGCACACAGTTTACATTAAATCTCATTATCTGTCCACTAAAACTTGAGTGAGCACTTAGGAAGAATGATGCTTGCATAGCACGCTGCTCCACAGTCGTTTGGGATCAGCTATCAATTAATACCCTGATGAGGCTCTAGCTTCATGTCATGTTTGTTAGGCTTGAGAAAAGAACCCCTGACCACGTAACTCAGAGCTGCCTCAATGAAAACACGTTCCCTCTGTACCCAACGAACCACGTGTCCCTCAGAGGATGCTGACACATCTCCAGTTACAATGACACTTCTCCATCCCTTTCAGTGGACCAGGCAATTGACATCCCATAAGAACAGATTTGCTCATTGAATGTTTTATGTACGGTCAAGTAAATAAAATATCCATTACAACAGAAAAATCCTCTCCAATTCAGTTAGCAAAGAGATGGAGCAACTGAGTGATTGTGGTCACTGGTGGGCACCTCTGCCATTGCATTAAGCAGTACGTACTACAACAAATGGGAGAATGCAGGCAAACAATATGCTTTATATTCCATTTACTAAAGAGCAGAGACTACGACTATTGTATCAACAAGTTTAGTAACAGCAGTACTGATCTCTTCATTCAGGGATGCTTTCCCCACAGGGAAAGGGAAAAGAATAAGATTTTCTTAACATTTGGGGGGACGGGGGCACACACCAACAAAGGATAAAATTACATAATCTGCTTGTTTATCAGATCACCCTTCAAGTTCTTCTCCTTTTTGTCTTCCTTTGCCACTTATTTTAAACTCCCATCTTCACAGTGCTAAGACCTATTTTCATAAGCTAAGCTCCAGATTAGGAGAGGACGTGTATGTAAACCACACTGGATGAGCTGCTACCAAACCCACACCTTTACCCACGGCATGGTAAACCTGCATGGGAGTGACTGTTTCACAACAGAAGTGCCAGAAAGTTCCAGCACTGGCAAAAACTGACTTAAAATGAAAATACAAGCAGCTAAAGATACACAGAATACAGTTTGATAAAACTGCTCTGTGCTTAAAGAAATAAATATTCCCATTAGAGTTTTGAGCATCAAAACCATTTACAAAACAATGAAGGACCCCATTCTCATTTTACTTCACTAGAGGAATTTAACAAGTGACTAAAAAAATCTCCAGCTACTTAAGTGCTGCATATTCTCAAGATGAGTAACTATATATTTTATATTAGAAGGAGGAGTCCAACTTCAGCTCTTACTAAACAAGACAGTACTTGACAGCAGTGACCACATGGCAAAAATGTTCAGACTCGCTTTGGTGCCAAACCCAAAACGCAAGGAACTCAAGTCACTGCAGCCACTGGGAGGAACACGATCAACTTCTGCTAGAAAGAAGGTGTGCTTCTGAGTGATAAAGTATTTGAATTCCATTTTGTATGTGAACTGGATACGAATGCTCACCTGGGTCTAACAGCATGAGCTGGAATGACCAAAAACCAACGCTACAAAGCATTACTGAACGGTAACTCCCTGTGCTACTCAAAGTAATAACAGGTTAGTTATTCCTTTGTTAATCCATTAACACAAAACCCTACTAAATGCTAACTTTCAGAAGCAAATGGCCTATTCTGTTGACCTGTTTTTCATTAACAATTAATGATACATTTCAGTTTTTTAGGATGAAAAAATGCCGTGCAAATGATGCAAGTCCTCTTTTTTTAAAAAAGTTCTATTTCAGAGATTTTCTTTAGATAAAAAGAAAATGAATGATATTAAAACACAGTACTGATTACATAAGCAATTTTAATTAAAACTACAAAGTGATTTTAAACTGGTCTAGAAGCTTGTTCAAGGGAAAGAAACAATAGTTATTTTCTTAAGAAAAAAAAATAGCTCTAAATGTCCATGTTTCCATAGAGACAACCTCTATCCTTTTGTGCTTACTAATCTATCTTGGTCGATCAATACTTTATGGTAATTGTTTCCATGGTAATTGCAACTGTAATAATCCCCCTTTTCAGTGTATGTATAAAAGCAAAAACAAAACAACTTGGGAAACACAGGCTGTGTCTGCAACAGTGACAGCAGAACACACTCCTTTGTCTTGACGAAAAGAATTTAAATATTTGTGCTTAATTAACCCAGCTGGAGTTCACAGTTTAGGTGAAGTTTTGTAGGGAATCTGAGGATGAGGGTGCAAACTCGGTTCTGCCCAGCGCTGGGCTCAAGCCGATGCAGCCAAGTTCAGCATGCCAAGAAAAATAAACTAGGGAGCCTTTGGGGTTGATTTCCCGTGGCATGAAGGAACAGCACAAGGCTCTGGGTATCACTGCTACTCTTCAGCGCTCCTTTCTTATCCTGGCACCCTGCTGACATGGACAGGGACAAGAACAAGGCCAGTCCAGAACATCATGGACACAAGAAACAGCAAAGAATGAACCATTAGTGACAAAATAAATAACCAGAGAGTTGGGGGGGGAGGAGGGTTTTATTTCCACACTCTACCCGCATCCAACCTGATCATCCAGGCAACATGCAGAAATGCTGGGTATCACCCATGGGGCATGGCAGAGAACAGCCCCAAGTCCTTTATCTTTGTCATTAACTTCCAGAAATGATCATTTAGATGTTAATTATCATTCAACAAAAACAAACAATAAAGTGACAATGCAAACTTCATGCTTCACATCAGTCAGTATTTCAGCTCCAGTTAAAAGTGAAAAGGCCCTCCAACATAGCCACATAAAGTTAGATCTTCAATAAAATTATCTTCTGGTTTTAAATTTTTCATCCTGGCCTCGACTTTCTGTTCTGTCCATTTAAAAATGGAGCTATGAATTTTACTGCCTTTTTGCAAAGAAAGAGATGTCACTCCCAAAGCAGTATTTTCACATAGTTAAACCTCAAAGCAGTAGGGTAAAGGTAACATCGGGTAAAACAAATTTCATCAACATAAAGATTAGCAATTAGCAGCTAGCTAAAAAGGAAATTACCTAGAATACTTAAGGAAAATACTCCCCCTGAATTAGGACCGATTTAGCAATTTCTGATAGCTTTCCATGTGAACCAAGGAGAGCAACAGTATAGAAATTAATTATGTTGATTATGTACTTGATTACAGTGGATTAAAAAGCATTATACAAGTGCTGTTCCCATGGCAGTGTGAACTGTGTCAGTGCTTGTTTCACAAACCTCTGCCATAAAAATGCGGCAGCTCTGAAACTCCAGATTGGCTGGATCCTTCTCTACAAACAAAGAAACTGGTCAAATTTATTTTCTGGTTAAAACATCTAGAAAAATGGAAGATGTGGCACTTGGCTGAGCTCACTGCTTTCACTGTGCATCAGGTCCACTATATTTATACAAGCAAAACCAGAATATAAAGCAGTCACCAGCCAAAGTTTACGTTTGTTAGCGTGTGTTGGCTCATCTGCATTCGCAATGCCAACAGCTCTGAAAAGAGCTCAGCCTGTTGCTGTTAGTGAAGGATGGCACAGAAACCTGAGCCTAAAAAGTACTTTTTTTTTTTTTTTAATCATGGAACAAAGAAAAAGAAAAAACAAAGTATACTTGGCGGGGAAAAGAGTAGAAAGGATCTACTTGTTTATGTAATATTCTGCATTACACAAAATTCCCCAAACTAGCCCAGAGGTTTAAACCCTACGCTAACCTGAGCTTGCACCAGGGATTACCTGGTGGCATCACCAGTGACATCACCAGTGGCATCACCAGCTCTCAGTGTCAGCTAGAGTGCAGAGGGACAGGAGGAAGCACTCAGACAGCATTCACGTCCCCTCTGAACCACAAACTGCGCACAAATCACAGGCTGGCTATCTCTGACTAAAGCATGTTAGAAGATAGTCAATAATATATCTGTATGAGCCAAACGAGCCTTCATTACCACCTCTCCAAGCATTGGTAGGTAGGTCCAAGGATACGTTTGACCTGATGCATCAAGTGGGGAGCCAGTTGCTTTGCATTTTACATCACTTTAAAATGATGATGAATGTTTTAGATCAATAGCTAATCCATAAAAATGCAAAGGCAAGGGAAACTTCAAGGGGAAAAATCCTGAAGGCACACAAAAGGCTAATTCTGCTTTAACAACAGGTCGCCTACTTCAACAATGAAGTTACCAAGGAACCCCTGAAGACAGGGAGCTGTCAAGCCCAATACATCAGCCAGCACTGTGTTACGATGTAGCCTGCTGTAAGGGCTGACCCTTTTGAACTCTTCCTGCAATGTGCAGAACACAACATTCGGACCAACAAAAAAAATGTGGGCAGGAGGAAAATTGTAAACCATTTTTGTGACTAGCTTCATGCACATTTTATGAGCCCTTCTCTTGAGACAATATACTAAAAATGGCACACAATTTGTCTTCTCAGTTGCTTCTGTGATTGAGAGACATTTTTCCGAAACAGTTGCAACCTGGTTGTGGGGCAGGGTGGAAATATTTGAGTTGTCTGTGAGTTCAGTATTTTATATGTTATATATATACACACACATTTATATGCATATACATAGATATATATACACATATATATTTTTATATACATATATATATACACACACTTCTCTTAAAAAAGTACCTACCTGATTACTAGCCTATAACTCTACTGACTTCTTTGGGAAGGAACTCTTCATCCCACAGGCACAAAGAAGGAGACTACCAAGCCCCATGGCTGGCAATTAGAAACTTTTCCATAAATGTAAGGAGTTTGTAAAAATGCTAAATATATAAAAGCAATGAAAACACATATTTCACATATATTATGAAAACACAAAATCTGTATTTAACCAAGTATATTCCACTACTTGACTTATTTATGGCAAAACTCATTTGAAAAGTCATTTAAAAACTCTAGGAATTAGAGTAAAACATTGAAGTTTAGTTCTTTTAGTGCCTATGGGTCAGAATACAGACAGTATGTGAATCCTTAAAAATAAAGGTTTGCACAGGTTAAATATATAAAAAGCACCATTAAAATACCATGGCAATACCACCGTGGTATTTCCTATACTTGGAATGGATAGTGCACTAAAGGAGTCATCTCTTACCCTGCTAAAGGCCTGATCCTGCTCCCACTGATGTCAAAGGGGCTTCTGTCATTGACTTTAATGACAGCAAAATTGTCCCTTAAATGTTTAATAGACCCCTCTGTGTTATAGGGCTAAACAAACATGCAGGTGTCCTTTGCTGGTATCATTTAATTCTAAAATTAAATTCTTTAATTCTGCAATCTTAAAATCTAAATTAAAACTAACTCTTCTGCATTATTTATTTTTAATGAAAAGTTCATTTCAAAAGCTTTAAAGAAATTCAGAAGTTTCTGCATCAAATCCAGAAAAGGGAAGCAAAGAACTGGAAACTTTTAGATGGCAAGCACTATTTCTTTGATGAGAAGAATCGGGACCCCACTCCAGAAGAGAGAGGAGACAGCACAGAGGGGTGAAGCTGCAACTTCGCTGTGAGAGGAGACAGCACAGAGGGGTGAAGCTGCAACTTCGCTGTGTGCAACCTGTCATCCAAAGGGGACTTTTTTTGAAAGGTGGAAGTCAGTAAAAAACTACAGCTATGAATAAAAATAAAAATAACCAATGGGTCTGTTTCATAACAAAAAAATACTTGGTATAGCTGTACGATTCACTCCACTTTGAAATGCAATAAAAATAGCACAGCGTGATAGTTTTGTAACCACGCTGGAAGCCCTCAGTTGTTCCGTTTTTACAAATTTATACAATCATGTTACATGTAAAAAGCCAGTCGAGAAATGGTATGGTTTTTTATCTTAAATTGGTGATTTAAGAGAGATCTCCTGTAAAACTCCACTTCAGTGATGGAGAATCTAGCACAGCAAGCTATTTCAGTACGCCCTGTTTTATATTAACATTATCTTGTTCAGGTTCAATTAGAGGTGTTCCCCATGCTTTTTTTTACTGAGAACCCTAATAATTTTGGCCCCACTTTGATAGCCCTAAACAATATTAAAAAAAAAACCCAACCAAATTCTGAACTACATATGCTTGTCTTCCTAAAGTTCTCATTATTAAAGTGCATTTCTCTTCCTCCTCCTCAGGTAGCAGATGGAGTAGTACAAATCATACTTTGACATATCCTTGGGAAATAATTTGAATAAATATAGCTCATTTTTGAAGCTATATATACCACGAATATGAGGAGAAACACTGACAGCCATGCAGCAGTGAAAACGTAATTTAAGAATTTATGACAAATAGCATCATATGCAAATATAATAATAATAAATACTTCTCTTATCCCACTAGAAAATCAGCCTTTGTGTGAAAATGGTCAGCATGATGATAGTGCATCATGTAGAGTAAGGTGAAGATGACTGACTTTGCTGCAATGCCTCAAGGCATGGGAAATGCTCAATATCCTAAAATATACATTATACTTTAGTGCAGAGTTTGTCCTAACTGAAAACCTAGACTGGAAATATACAACATTGATAGAAAATAAGAGAAGCTTAAAAGCCAAGATACTTATCTAAAAGCTAAATATGAAGAACTGCTATCTTTATTAAACACAGTAGCTAATCTAGTTATAACTAGACAATGTCGGCAGCTCAGAAAACTCTTGAGGTTTGGACTTGCTTCCCATGCTGATGACCAAGAAATCGTCAAGGCACTTTTGCCATTTTACATCCTGCTGCTCAACACAAGGACCCCAAGCACGTTCAAGTTGCACCGAAGATGTTCCTTACTCTAACAGCCTCCTGCCAGGTTGCAACAGGACTGGAAGTAATTGCTTCGGACAATAATACAGAATACAAATGCCAGGATGCATTAGGCCAACTCACAGAACAGAATCAATGTAGCAGCCACTTATTTTGCTCTTCAGAAAGTTGCTCGGTGAGCTCATTCTCCTGTCTTGTTCTCCTGCTTCCTCCTTGTGGTTCACCCTGAACACCACCTTCAGGATCTTGCAGAATGTGAGGGAGTTGACGGAAAACTCATCAACGATTTCTAGCAAAAATAATTAATGGATAGAGGAAACTTTGATCCGAGGACACAGAACAAGAGCACTGGCGGTGCCTTTGATGCAGATGATCAATCATTTTTGGTAATGCTGTCTTGGTTGTCCTCTTAGTTAAGGGATTTACCTTTCTTCTCAGGTTGAAATGTCTTTTGCCAAATAAAATTTTGATTCCTTTTACGTCAGTTATTTTGTGTTGAATATATTGACTCAAGTCTTTGTTGTGAGTGTTGCCAGGAGTGAAAAGTTTTTCTAGATCTCCTTCCTTTGAAGAATGTTTCAATATTAAGTATTAGTAAGCTAAAGATGAAGATAAGTCAGATCATCACTCAATGAAGAGGCAGAGAGAGGGACTTGGAACTATTGGAGACACCATGGAAGCCCTGAAGTCCACTGGAAAAAACTTACTCAAATGCTTCTTTCAGCTGGGAGAATCACATCTGCAGCCACCTCATGGAACATGGTATACAACTCCTTTATGATTTATTGGATTTTCTTAACATACGTTCAATGCTTAAAAGAGAGCATCCAAGTCATTACACAACCCTGCACATTTAATACAAAAGTGATATCCAGTTTCTAGACTTGAAAAGCCCACAGGAATTAAAAGAAATCTTAATTTCTCTAGCATTTCTGCTGAATGTATTCCCTGAAGTCAAGTAAAATTTTCCTCAGCTTCTCTGAGTAGTACAAAAAAAGTCTGAAAATTATTCAAAACTTGTAGGTCATTTTTAAAGCTAGAGACAAAAATGCTTAACATCAACTCTACTATATGACAATTTATTTAAAGCAGGAGAAAGCTCTATTAATAATATTTATCTATGAACATAAACAACTCATTCTTTTTGAAAAGGAGGTCAAATGTCCAAAATAGCAATTAATCTTGCTGTTCATTGATTTTGTTAACTATCAGTAAACTTTCAATTTTCATGGGGAAAGAAAATATTCCTTGCAAGAGGGTTGCAGATCCTGCAAATCTCCAGGGAGGTAATGTGAGCCTTGAAGCACACCTGGGATTCCCTTGTAATTCTTTACCTTTTTCTCCTGCCTTGTTGCATATGACCTCCTGTCAAACAACTCCATTACAAACAAAGAAGGATTTACTTTTCTAGCATTACAAATGTGATGATTCTCTTATAATCTCATTCTTTTCTCATACCATTCCAGGGGAAACTGAAACAGAACTGACACATCTTGGTATAAACAAAAAAAAAACCCAAAATTTTCAATTGTGAGTGTAACAAACGAATACACCAGCACACTAACACACATGAAAGCCCTCAGGTGCAATCTCTGTACTTTCTGTTAGACTCTCCCAGGTGGAAAATACCACCACCGTGGCATGGAGGTGGCCAGGGAAGAAGAGGGGGAGCGTGCCTTCAGCCCTGCTCTGCCTTGACAGGTGAAGACAGCACCTGCAGAGCATAATGCCCCACTTTCTCACAAGCAGAGGGATTTCACATGGGTCTCCTTTGCATGGTGTAACTCAGAGAGGACCATGCCTTCGGAAGCTCTTTTGGAGCTTAGTGTTTCTACCCCCTTCCCAGCTTTTAGACACAAAACCATACAGAAAACCTGCTGCAGTACAAAACATTGACACGACGGGGAAAGAGGAGGTACGTCAGGCCGGCAGCGCCCAAGCCCGGTGCAGGCAGCTGCAGCCGGTGCCGGCGCGTGACGTCAGCCCCGCTGACCCTCTGCCCTGCTTTGTCTCCCTCCTTCCTCGCTCCTCCTCCAGCCTCCATCCCTTTTGTCCTTCCCCTCAACGCATTTCCCTCTTCACCCATTACTTCATCCCTTTCTTTTACCCTTTAGGCTGTTTTTACATCTGCTGCCCTCCCTTCCCCAGTGTTTTTATTTACAGGTTTGCTCTAGGTTCAACATGGCCATAAAAATCACTTTAATAGCATTTCCAGCGCACTAATGCTTCTCCATTACAGCACAGCCAGCTCTGGCTTTCATCAGTTTTATTCAGTTGAGGGTAGGACCAACTAAGTGCAAGGCTGTTGAATCAGCAGAGTTGCCACTCAAAGCAATGCTGAGGAGCAACCTGTTCGGTCCCCATCCCACCACCCTCCTCTCCCACCAGCCCTCTGCAAGCACTGGGCAGCACTCAGAGGAGCCTGCTCACGCCTGCAATGCACAATGTTTCTTGGCAAGTAAAAGAATCCCCTTTCTGAAAACTAAAATGATTCCTCAAGCCTGTGGACTGGTTTGCAATTCCAATCTTAATTCTTAGCGTGTGTTTAAAAAGCCAGAAAGTAGCTGAGAGTGGATAGTTAATCTAAATGTAAATGAACAGTATGCATATGGTATCACTCTGCTAAGGACCCTCGTACGGAAAAGTGGAGCCGTTTCAGCTTTGTTCCACAAATGTTCCAACTGCTATTTTCACGGGATGACGTCCTTAGTGTCATGGTTACAACAATGCTGCATAAAGCATCGCTCTCGCCTCTCCCTGCTGATATAACAGCTCGCTGGGAACAGCTGAGCCGCCGCCACCTCCCTTCCCCCTCTGCGCCAGCCAGGGCTGAGCCCCTGCTCGAGGAGCGAACACCCCCATCCAAGTGCCTCGGAGGGATGTTATGACAAGTGCGGGGGGTCTGTAGCCAGTTGTTTTAACAGCATAGGCAGGAATCAAAGGTAAATTTGCACCAAGCACCGTTGCTCAGTACAGGATTATTTAACAACAGGATGTACTGGTACACAACCCTCATTTCCTCATTATATTTTAATGGTCTTTGTTTATTAAAAAAGTTAGTCAGCACTTGCGAAGGCTCCTTAGCTGACTCCGAGCTGTGCTTATTATTATGTAATTTTTCAAAGTCCCTATTTCCTGCAACAAGGAACAAGCAAGCAATATTCCCAGCTGTATGGACACTCAGTAATCTCTGTAATGTCTAGGAGAGGTCTTTGAACCTTTTTTCTTGAGAGGTGTAATTTAAGCCTGTTCTACATACTATTTTTCCCCATCTACAAATACAAAGCAACTAATTTTTCATCTCACCAAAACATTACCAAGCTTAATGACAAAATAATGCATTTCACATACAGATAAGTAAACCTTATTCAGGCAGCAATCTCATCAGCCGGGCTTCACAGTATTTTTTTCCCCACAATATTTGCTTATATCTCAACTCTTTTATATGCAATTTTAAATTTTCATTTGAATTTCAAAAAAATGTCCCCTTTTCTGTTACCTGTTAGTCCTTCCTGAGAAGAAGATTACTCTGGTCAATCTTTTTCTTATTATGCAATTTTCTCATTTTTAACATTACCGAATACTACTGTAATTTCACTATTATCTGTTTTCAAATCAGAATTGAGCAAGAGGTTGGTTTGGGGTGGGTTGTTTTTTGGGGTTATTTTTGAGTTAATGACTCCCACCTGTGTCTTTCATGGTAGAAGGCAATAATTAAATTGCAGAATTTCAAACATTTTCTTGACATAATGGTTGCTTTCCCATTATCAGACTACCATTTTTCCCTCCACCACTGTTCTTAAAATGATGAGCAACTGACAGCCATTAAATGTCAGTGCAGAAAACTGGCAGATCGATGGCAAATGACTTGTGACTGAATATACTTCAATAAGTCTGGCCACCCCCTCTGACACAGTATCAACATAGTTAAAAGCAATTATTTTTCAAATAAGTTTGAAAAGGGCAAAACCCACGCCAGTTTGTTTTCTGCTGGTTTTTGCCTTTTCCCCCCCTTCATTTTTTTTTTTTTAATCAATCAGCTGAATGCCTGGCACACGTTAGTGTTCAAAGATGCTCATGCTTTGGCATGATAGCCCAAAGAAAAACAGCCCAAAGAAAACCCCCTCAATGTCTGTTAAAATCATCTTGCATTTCAAAGTTTCAGACAGCCACCAGAACCTGACATACTTGAAGTACATCATGAGATCCTTTGAGGCCTACTGAATTACAGGTGCAAGGCGGGCAAGGACAGCCTTGCTGGAGGGAGCAGGTTCCAATAACAGCAAAACTGGCTCACCTGGTCATTGTTGCAATGCTGCTGGGCTTTGCTCCTACCTGCAAATATGATTAATGAAATACACAGGTATATTTACTTGACTTGAAAGTTTTCCCAGATTTTTTAATAACTTTTTTCTTTCTTGATTTCCTCTCATGTTTTCTTTATCAGTACATCAGCATATGCATTGAGGAAAGTAAGACTGTCTACTGAAATAAAACCAAGAAGAGTGAGATTCATTGAAGACAAAACATCCTAACATTGCTACAGCATCCACATTCCTCACTCTAAACCTTCACAGTTACTACAAAAACATATTTTAAGATTCCAGCAGGATCAGATACTATGCAAGGAGAATACCTGCCAGAAATTAATGCTGTTAGGTACTATCTACTGATTTCTGATGATTAAAGAGGAGTAACTCCTGCTGCTTTCAGTGTTTGAATAACTTCTGGCATTTCACAAAGTGACTCAAAAGTCCGAGTACGCAAACACATCAAGCTGCAAGACAGAATGGAAATTTCCACCTGAAGAAATACTTTTTTAAAAAAATAATTATTTTATTGAAAGGCATTTATTTTGCTTTATTAGCCCCTGATGATTCCAGTCCCCCAACAAGAAGGATGTTTTCTCCGTATGCACTACCCACCTTGGCATAACTCAACAGAGAATGAAGTATTTATTTCTCACGGCATTTGCATTTTAACAATACCTGGGTGCTGGCACCTCATTTAGTGTGTGTATAACCACAGAACACAGAAAAGGCACAGGAATCCAAATTCTTAGCATGCCTCTCACTGCTTATTTGACCCCATTCTATCCTCTTTCTTATTTTAGCCAAGTTTCAGTAACTTTCCCTTGTAACTTCTTGCTAAACTTTCACTGTCCCAAAGTACCTCAGACTTCTCTGGTTTATTTGCAACTGCAGACCTCAACACTACCTGCCTCTGTTGTGATCATGGTTTCCACATTCTCTCTTCACAGTAATAATGGCAGCCTTAATTTCTTTGTCAGGATTTGTAAAATTTAAAGCCATTCAAGTTTTCATTTAAATGCCTCACAAAACTATTCTAAAGCCTGAGGAAGGCAAAAAGAACAGGAAGAACACTGTTTCAATTTAAACATCAAAAAGGCTCAAAACGTATATATTTAAAGGTCAAAACTCCCAGTGCTATCTCTTCTAAAGCACTACAAATAACACTAAAAATCCTTTTTTGTGTAGATGTGGTTTTAGGTGTCTTAAGCATTCTCCCTATGCCTATGGTAAGAATTATTGCTTAATGAAGAAGGGGACATTCAGAAATTGCTCCCAATAGAGAATCCACTTCAATGAAAGGGAACAAACCATAATTCATTCTCCAAAACAAATAAATACCCTGAATTAGTTCTCATTATTGCTAACCCAGAGAAATATGCAATCATTTGCTATTGTTCTTGATTTGTTTGCATTAAACTTTACTACATATGCAGACAACAGGCTCCTGCCAATCTGAAAATTATATAATTTGTTTAAAAATAAGGATCTCCATTCACAACCAGCAAAGACATGACGACAGACCACAGCAGAAAGGGTTCCCATTACTGGGACAGCAATTTGATAGCACTCAATGACTCTTCGGAGCAAAGTAGAATCTCCCAGGAACAGGACAGAATTCAGTCCATTTATAAATTCATTAGGTCACATCATCATGAACACGAAATAAGAAGGTTAATTGTACTGTAACTGTACTACCCACTGCAGAGGAGATGGATTATTTGACGCTCGTTAGTCTGTCCTCTGTGCTGTGCTGACGTACTTAGGGAAACCACTGGAGCTGGTAATGACATAAGGGGGCACCTTTGCTTTGGAGAGACGTGTCTCCCTTCCCCTTGACTACAAGGACCTGAACCCCACACAAGGCTTCTTTATTAAGAGCACACCCATCAAACACTGCATTGCCAAGGGTTAAGTACACTCTCATGGCAACCCTTTCCATCAGGTGGCCCTGTAATTAGAGGTCTATGCTATAGTATACTATACTATATCCTTACAATTCTCCATAATATAAATGGCATTTAGAAGCTTGTAAGAACAGATGCTGACAGCTAAAAGAAATAATCTTTGTTTTAATCCTTTAAAATGTTAGGTAACTTTCACAGCGTACTTTATTAATAAAAAAATAAATATAATTTCTTAGTTAAAATTTCTTCACTTTATCTTACTGAACAAAATCCTAGGTGAAGGAACATACAATACGTCACATGAAGCAAAGCAGCTACTAACCTAAGAGCAAGTGACAGAAAATAATGTTCATAATAAAATATGGAGAACACAAGTGTCACTGATACAAAAGAAGGATGGCTTGACTGGGGTTCACAGTACTACTAAAGGAAAAATAAACCAATCAAGAAATATACTACTGAGGCTGGTACCTAAGTGGTTGCATTCATCCAGGCTGCCAATTGCCACACAAGATGCATTTTAAGTAAAATAAAAGCTTATCAAGGATGTAATGTTGCTGTATTTCAAGCCCTGGGTACGTATATCCAATTCTGCCCAGAACAGCTGGCATCAGAGTAAGGGATTATGTGCAAAATTATAATTAACCTTGTATAAAGTGTTCCTGGCTAACATAAAGAGCTGCCTTTTATGCTAGTCTGTAAGACAAGAAGAGACTCAAGAATTAGATTAACGATACAAAGATTTATACTTTAGTCAGGAAGACAGCTATGAAATGAAATCCTGCCCATGAAAATCTTGGTGGTTTTTCACATCAGAAGGCTGGACTTTCAGCCCTATGTAGGTCTGTAACCAATTGCAAATGCTCTGAAACAACAACAGTGAGAAAAAGAATGAAAAAAAATTATCTTCTGGCATGGATGGTAAACAGAATACAAATGCATATTATTCAACTTCTCAATGAGATTATATAGAAACAGCCACTGCACTCTTAACAGTATTTTCATCTCTGCAGTCAGATGCGAATGAGATTTGGGGACAGATGCAATAACTGAAATCATTCACCAATAATGAAAATAGGTGAAAACTCTTGTGGGAGAGCTGTACCATTCACCAGTTTCTCAACCCAATTAAAAAGGTGTATTTAAATAATAATTATCAGGATTTCTCAGGACATCATTTAAATAATTTGAATAAAGCAATTTCATTCTCACTGAAGCGAGACAAGACAGAGTTACCATGGATTTTTTTAAAAAATCATTCCTGTTACATAAACAACCTGGATGTAATTTAGGGGGCACAAGACTATTAGGAAGATTTCCTCTCTGGGGGATCTTTTTTGTTTGTTTGTTTTTTTAATAATGGTACATGCTATGCTCTACATTAACAATAGCATCCCTTTCATGCCTCACCACTCTGTGGCTTTTCCTCCTCTCTATATGCCTTCTACAGACACATATAGTGACAAGCATTTCAACGTACACAGGCTTCCACCAGACTCTCTGCTCCTCCTCACCCTTACTGACCCAATTTAAAGGTGGTAGCATCAGCCATGAAATACAGACTGTATTGTTTCCGTGGTCCCTTACTGAACTGCCATAATAACCAGGTAGTAGTGTATTTGTAGCCAACTACCTATCTTATTTTTATTTCAGTTATTATTCCTGAGGTGAGAGTAGAAAGGCACTTCACGACACCAGTGTCCATGTTCTGTATCATGCAAAAAAACCTTCACGTTAATTGCAAGCAAGGAAGAAGAAATACAGATGATAGACACCACCATGCAAGGCACACAGATACTCACTGACCCCCATTTGGAGAAAATGCCGTGGTTTCTACCACTACTGCTTGAAGCAGAAGATAACTGTATCTTCTGCTGGAAGGGACCATGATCAACGTCCAACAATCAGTGTCACCAGGTGTAAGCCCACATTCCTGTTCTTGTTCACACTGGAAGCTGACTTTTGAAGCAACTCTCCCAGCTGGCCCCATTAACAGTATTTTGGTTGCAATCTGGGGCAGTCTTGAGGTACACAAACTGGAGCTTCTCAGGTGACACTGAACTGGAAGGTGCACCCCAGATGCACCCAGGGCTCTCCAGCCCCTAATGGGCACTCAGTTTATGGAACCAGCCCAAAGTAAAACCCTGAGGACCAATGTCTGCGGACACTGGTTCCTCACCACTGTTTTCCTCTCCAGATTTGCTCTTATTGAGCCTCCAAGTACTGTTATTTGCTAACATGGACAAAATGTGACTGTATCAATGATAGATTTTCCTATAGTCATCAAGGTGGCAGACCTTAAAGGCCAAACTAAGTCAGTCTGCATACCTCTGCCTGTTGCAGAAGAATAATATTTTTTTCTCATGGAAAACCTAAAAAGCTGATAACAGTTTCACTACTGTTAGTCCACAGCAGATGTTGCACTGTCTTGTTTAAGTATGCCTTTTTCTTTTCCTGTCTAATTAAGGATCTACACTTAAAAAAAATAATTTCACAGATCATCTCCTCCCTCTGGAGGGAGGACTTTGGTCTCATCAGGGAGAGTGGATGCACACTGTGGAGGGGCTGCTAATGGAATCCAGCTTTTCTAAGAATTCAGATGATAAATATTTGGAGAAGGGAGGCAGGAGAGATCACAGCAGCACCTCTATGTAAAAAGAGGAAAAAATCCAACAAATAAAAGGAGCCCACTGAAGACACCTGGAGGATTCAAGATTTGCATGGTGTGCCCTGGAACTCAATAAATCTGCCCAGGGAACAGTCACATTGAAGATGGGAAGGTTATCCTGGTAAAATCTCTGACACATTTAACACCACCACAGTGTGACTGTAGGGGCGACTAAAATGGGATACGTGACCTGCACTGTCTTACATAACTGCAATCATCAATCTTTCCAGCAGTTATTTTCCACTCTGACCTATGGTTCAAAAAAACAGATACATATGTAAGGTGACTTACGCCTTCACAGAGAGTACAGAGGGATATACTTTAATTACAATTATTAAGAAGCCACTGTACTGTGCACAGGGCAACTGCAAGACCAGCAGTGCATCCAACACAGATTTTTGAGGAAAAGAATTTAGGTAAAAGCAGTAATGCAAATGCTACAATCCTCCTTTTTCACTGCATTATATACCCTTGCCACCTTCTTCTCAGTGCAGATACAGCCTTTATACCTTACAGTCATTTGTACCAACATATACCGAATAGGCAAAAGGTGGGAGGCTTAGTACGATGACTGACAGTGGAGAACATCATTACACAGCAGTACTGTTATCAGATGTCTCGTTTCTCTTGTTTTTATGTAGTAGAATGACATTTGTACTCACCTACATGCCTGCATAAAAAAGGGACTTTAAATAGATAAATGAGTAGTATTTTTTAAGATAAATATTCTTTTATGTTCACTCCTGTTATTTTACTATACATATTACATTGTCACAGAAGATCTCTTTCAGTGCGGTCACAGAAGTTCCCTTGAATAGCTAGCGTACCTCTTTTATGAGCAGAAAGACATCCCTGTGAAGGATTTCAAGAAGTCACCTGGTTTCTTCCCACTGTCCAAAGTAAGTTCAACTAAATCCAAAACTTTCCAGCTGCATTCAAGAAATGATTCAGGTCTTCCAGTGATGAAGAACTTACAGCTTGCCCAGGCAATGAAGTTCAGTTCTTCATCATCCTTCCACTGAAGCTTGTCTGAATGTCCCTGCTAATCTCCCTTGCTGCAGGACTTGCTAATAATAGTTTGCTCTATCTGCAGCAGTCATGGAAAGAAGACTCCTTCTCCTGAAACTTTTTATGTAACTAAAAGAAAGTAATTGCCTCTAGAGTAAATAACACCAATCTTTAATCTTTCCTGATAGGTGATGTTTGCGATTTCTGCCATTTTCTTTCAGATCCTCTCAAATTCTTCTTCTTGAAGTGAGGTCCCCGAACTGGACACAATCCTGCAGCTATAACATCACTATTTGCAGTAGGGCAGAGTATCTCATAACTGCCTCGTTTTCTCAGAACAGTAATATTGAGCATTGTGTTCAAAGCCTGAAAAAGGCATCAGTTGTTACCCAACTTTCAGTCTGACTATATTGCATTCAGCCATCTCCAGAACACTAGGGTGATTGCTAGAAATGCAACTCTTTCCTTTTTTGCTATTCTATATATAGATTAAAAACAACCACAAAAGCCAATGCCTTTTTGATGAATATCTTACCTTGCTTCTTTCTGTCTACCACACTTTTTCACAGTAAAATTTTGTAACATCTCATAAAAGTAATATGTGAAAATGCAAGTGATTTGCTCCAAGGATGTTTCCCCAGGCTTCTCTAATGTTATATTTGCCTTTCTGGACATAGAGATTACAAGCAAAAATATTGCTCAGCCAGCCAAATAGAGATATGTGTTGCAAGAACAAGAAAATTATTATTGTAACAGATTACAATGAACAAAACAATATGCTTCTAGTGCTGTAGGCAAAAGTATCTATCTACTCTGCTGGCCTAATATCAATAATTCAATATTAAAGTAGCTCAGCTTTTCAGCAAAATTACAGGCTTTTCAGTGGAAGTATTCTTCAAGTGTGATGTCTATACGCAGACCTGACACGCAGATCATAACCATGAAATTGGTTAAAAATGTTCTAAAATTAATTTAATAATTATAGTTGAGAAGATGCATACGGATTAATGAATTACAATTTGTGTTATGAATATTTTCTGAAGTAAACAAGCTGCAACACGAGTACATGCTATTGTGATTGCTTATTCTGTGGCACTGAAATTCCTACAAGAACGCAATGGTGAATCATCCGAACAGTCATGCTTCTCAAAGGGAAAAAATCATCCATGAATACATTTAAATAAAAAAATAAATCTCTCGTGACTCTCTGCTTCCAGAATGCCCCACCACTTTGGGGTGGGCAATGGAGGCTCATCAGGATTCCGCAGAATTTCCCCTTCTTCCTTGGCCAGAGAAGGTGACACTGGGTGTTCCACACAATCAGTTTCGCCCAGCAGGGAGACCAGCCAGTTCTGCAGAGCGCTTAAAGGCAAGTCTTTCCTCACCTGACTGGTACCTGCAAATATTGCAGTCCCAAAGCAGCCATGAAAAACAACAACGGGATGGTCACTCCACCAAGGAGGGACAAAGAGGAAATCCGCTACAGTGGCTATCAGTCAGCAGCCAAGATGAGGCAAAATTCTACAATACACTGTACTTTCATCCACTTCCTCTCTTTTCTCATCATGTACGGTGAATTAATTTACACTGAAGCCTGGTGGAAATTGCTAATTGTGGTTATGCCAAAGCAAGCTTCCACCAAATCTTTTTTCCATGGTTTTGACTGGAGGTTAACAAAATAGGTACACTCGATGCCCATAAATCCTGACTACAGCATTCACTAAACCAAATCATACAGACATGAATAATTTGTATCTGCAATATGTATTAATTCCATTAGTGAAAAACTACTAAAATTCAGGAAAGAATTTATGGGATGACTATGTACCTCAAAGAAAAAATGTAGAAGTGAAATACGTCATGGAAACTGCATGTTACCTCTCATGCTGTGTTGTGTTAAAAGCATACCAATAGGCACTGAAAACAACCCTAGCAAAACGAGGCAGCAGTTCGGCTAATTTGTGTCGGAAGCAGAACAAAGAATTGTGGTTTATGGTGCAACCTTCTGTTTTTCAGCCTCATTTTTACCAGAGATCATCAACTGCCCACAATCATGCAGCAACTCAAATTTTGGACTGGCCAAATTTCCCATTCTTATTTCAACAAGAAAACTGAAACAATTTTCACTTTTACTCCACCTGGACACTCCATCAATATTTTCAGCCCTGAAAAGTTAATGCATTAACTGAAGGACTACTTATACTGAAAAGCAAATTGTTTTCCAAAACTCATAAAATCCATCTCCCCAAAATCCAGTGGTGGTCTGTCAGGGACTGCAGTTTTAATAGTGGTTGTTTTGTACACAGATATTTTGAGAATGGAGAAACAAAGTATACACACTGCACTACTTAACAGCATGATCCACAGGACAACAGATAGCTTATTAAGGGACAAAAGACCAATTAAAAATAGTAGATGAACCTAAACAGCAATTGGTGTAACTACTGAATTTGATCTACTACTGTTTCAATCACAGCATGGTGCCCTGCAATACTGGTCTGCCAATAAAAAAAAAAAAAAAAACAAACCCACAAACAAAACCTGGGATGAATTCGGCTTAAAAAAAACCCGTAAATTTAATCTCTTCTCATGGATCTGATTTGTACTTTGGGATAATCTCTTGGTGACAGCCAAATGAAACCTTCAGTGCAGGAGAAGGGGATGGATGAGGAGACAACATGTATTGCTCAGGTACTCCCCAGAGGAGTTTCCTGCTCTCCAAAGAGCCTCCCCAAAACACAGCTTCCCGAGTCTCCTGTCCAACACACTGGGGCTTAAATGTTCCTGGAAAACATATGCAGTGCTGGTGCATCAGGAACAGCAGAGACCTGAATACTGTAAATATATCAACAGACCCTAGAAATGACATGACAGATCTGGAACGGTGATGTATGAAGTGGTGGAAGATTGGTCAATAGTAAAGCACCTTGTGAAACATTAGCGTTCTCGCCGAGGAAAGATTAAGGCTGATCAGGCAGAAATTACATTTCCTTATGTAGGTGGCAACATATGGGAGTTGTCAAAACACATGCTCCTGCAGATGCACATGTCCCAGAGCAACACTGCCTCTCACATTCTGGGACTTACCCTGGCTACAGGAGAATTTGTACATTAATTACGGTAACCTTAAAAGTGATGTTGCAGCAGAGTACCTGGGGTCTCTCACTGTGCCTTGCACAGCCAGCTCACAGCTTCTCAGCAGTGAAGGAAAGCCTGTGTTTCATCACAGCAGCACGAATGGTCTGACAGGGAGCAGTAACGTTGCTGGGGCTGATGTGGAGGCGAGGGCAGCAAGCCGGGGGTGGCAGCAGGGAGAAGGGTGTTTCTCACTTCCATCTTCTGGCATGGCCCACATGAGAACCTCTCCTCTTCCAGCACACAGCACAGAGCAGGGCCTTGTCCTGCTGCTGGTGGCAGGGACTGTCCTGCACCTCCACACCCCGAGCTCTCTGGGGCTGTACTGGGGAGGGATAGTCCTGTGCGGCTCCTCTCCATCCCCTGAGCTTGCAGCACAGCAGGCGACCTGCTGCCCTCTTGCCACTGCCCCTGTAGGTAGCTGCCTGTTTTGTTGGTGCCTTGAGATAGCTCCATGCCTGGTACCCTCGCAGCCTCTCCAGCTGACAGGGAGCTTGGTGCTCCAGCACCCACACACCTCCTTTGTGTGGCTGATGACAGGCTGCTTCCTCAGACAGAGCGACAGATGGCATGGTGAGGGGCTCTTCTGGAAAACAGGACTCTGACACACTGCGCAGGAGAGGCGCTCTCAGGCTAGAGAAGCAGAAGCAGTGCTGCTTCCAAATTAAAGTAGTAAATGTGACACATCATGTACATAACTTCTCCTGGCTCTTTCCTCCTGCCATCGGCCTGCCTTCTCTTATCTATGTCCTAGACACAGAGCTCATCTGCTGCTAGCACCCGCTCCTCACTGAGCATCCAGAGTCACTAAAGGTCTTGCTTCCAGTCTCCAAGGCCCTGAAATTATCCAAGGCCCCCAATATCAAAGCATGAACCTGAGCGATAACTCTGCTCCTCAGACCCAATCATGATGTTCACCAACCATGCTTCAAGCTGCGAGATGAAGTCCCATGGGAGCGAAGAGCCACTTCCATTCCTGCTGCTCTCCATCGGCAGTGCAGACCAACACTACCGCTTACCATTGGGACACCAGGGACAAAACAACATAGCCTTGCCCCATGCAGGCTAGCATTCACATACAATGACTGACTACTGCAAATCAAAAGACACAGGTGAAGAGCAAGGAGAACGACTATCTGGATGCTGGTAAGGCACTTTCTGTACAAACAGCAACTCAGAAACATTCAGCATAGAAAATTCCTCTTGGTCTGTCCTCAGAAGACTTAAACTTGATGACCTGGAGATTAATCTTCTGCATATAACATAAATCCAAGTATAGCAGCAGGAGGCCGACACGTCACACCAATCAAAACGGCTCAACCCAACCAGCTCAGGAAAGGATTAATGCAGTGGAATGAAAAAAAATGTTTTAAAAGCTAAATAAGATAGTCAGTATCTTAAAAATATTTAAAAATATGAAGATGTCCCTCATGTTTCTAAAAATTAAATGCAAGATTAGAAATGTGAAGTCAATATATTCCACCTCAGCTTGAATGCCGATTCATACACTCTCTACGAGGTACAGATTGGTAAAAGCAGGAACAAAAAATAAATGCTACAGCTGATTAAAACCTCAGCTAAACGAATTGTCTACAGGAAAATGCATTAGCCCGAGAGATGCAAGAACAGCAGGACACTCAAATTAAATTGGATTCTTTAGATCATATGTCTAAAACATTAGAAATTCCCTTGTTTATCAGTAATAATTAGTACGATAGGGGTACTCTGGGCATAGAAAAAAACAAACACAATGCTGACACCTGAAATGACAGTCTGTGCTATGGAGAAACTACATAGGTTTGAAAGGAAATAGAACACAAGCATAAAAGGCCCCATGGGATTACTATAAAGAAAGATGAAAATAAGAAAACAGTAATCTTTCAGGCATGTTATAGCTAATATAGTTATGCTGATTGTCAACATTTGTTTCCAGGTATTGATACAAGAAGGAAAAAACATATTAAGAGTGATAAAAGATAAAAGCATTACTAGGAATACTGGGATGAAATGCAGAATAAAAGTGTAGGCTATTAGAAGAAGCTTCTAGACCACAATATTCACTAAATACGAAGTCTGTCAAGCAGCTGAAGCTCTGACGCTAAGGACAATTCATTCTAGACCTGTAGGAATACTCATCCATGTACTCCACAGCTGAGCAGGTTATCAGAACAGGAAACTGTGCACCTTTCGGGCAGGATCTGTGCTGGATGAGGAGTTCCTCTCGCCCTGTAGACTGCGAGCACAGAGTATGCCGAGTGCATCGTCAGAGTATCATTTAGCTTGTGCGGAACAGAATGCTCAATAGCAAACAGATGATCATTGGGTATGTACAAAATACAATTAAACATGGGCTAGACATTCAAAACACAATAAATAAATCTTTTTATGCTAAATCCTTCACTATTTATTCTGCTCATGTGTTCTATAAACTAAAGGAACTCCTCATTAGTTAGGATCACAGACTTTGGGGGTGAGGGGAAGGAAGACCTCATTAGTGGCATGGCTAAACAAATAACCCTGAGTTACTTTATAGTTTGTCAGTTCTTTTATTTGTACCATATCTATACATCCTATTTAACATAAATACCAAGCTGCAGAGAAGGTTAGTGGATTATTGTCAAAAATAATTTTGTGATCCTGAAAGGATGACTAAAAATGATTAAAAATAAAACAGTCTTAAAATGAAAATAGGATCTCGTTCCTATGAGACCTGTGACAATTTTTCAATAAATAAATTATCTTATGGAAAATATATTTGCAATAATTCTTGAACAGCAATGGTTGCATTAGGTACCTATTATTCATATGTGCTCATCCCTTCTTTTGGTCTGTACTGACTCCTCCTTAGCAAGACCTTACCAAAGTGAATGCCATTTGCAGTGGCACAAAAGACGTACTAATATTATTGATGAAAAACCTTAAAAATGAATAAAGTTTGATTCCAGTTTGGGGTACCCAGCTGGAAAATGAGAAGGGTCTCGATAGGCAGAAGTTTCTCACTTTACTCAAAGTGAAATCACTGGGAGCTCCGCAGCTCATCAGAATCAAACTCAACCACAAATACCTACTATAGCGAACACCTCTGAAATTTGAGGAGTCCAAAACCTAACTCACAATGAATCTCCAACTTTTTAATTGTCCAGTAAGCCAAAAAAACTAAAACCAAATAGGCCCCCCCCCAAATTATATTCTTCAGTTATACAACATGGTTAGTTGAATACCTTTGTCACAAGGGTTGACAATAAGAATTAATCAAAACTAACAAATAGCTGCAAACACTTGTATCCAGTAGTCTTCCATCTGCAGCAGAGGCTTCTCTTCGGTGTGCCCCCTTATATCACACTTATTAAGCACTAAGAAGTTTTTAATCTTGGTTATTCCTTTCAGTTGAGTCATTACTAGAATATTTTATTGCCTTCCTGAAATGATCAGCAGTAGTGACCTTTTCAAAATTTAGAGGGATCTTTTCTGCATGCTAAGTAACACCACAATGGCTTAATTTCACTACAGCACAAACCCAATCTACCTAAATAATCTCTGTCAACAATTAATTTAACATTAAGAAGGTCAAATTAAAATGCGTAGTCAGTAGCAGTTCTGTTTTTAATTCATTTGCCCTTTTTAATATCCTGCTCAAGGCAAGAATTATTGGTGACAAAACCAGTCACAGTTATCACATCAATTTAACTTCAGTGCACGAAGCCAAACTCACTTCAGCTGCAAGAAGCTGCAGAGATCAATTTTTTTAACATCACAAAATTCTCACCATTACAGTTCCTGGTTCCTAGATCCTAAGAGATTCAGTAAGCCCTATGAAAGACCAGATCACCATAACAAATAAACACATCTCTATTTCCTCTTCTAAGTAAACAAATAAATAAATAAAATTGTACCCCAAAACCACAATTGTACCAGTACATATCAATAAAAAAGTTACTTGAAGGAGATGTCTGCCACAAGAAAAGGCTGACTGAAGGATACTGAACAGCTCTGAAACTTTACATGATCATTGCTCTCTCTTTTCACTCAGATAAAATTACCTGTAATTTCTGTGAACAGTTCTCCTTTAGAGTAGGCCTATCTACTCAATTGTTACAAGCTACAGGATTCCCAACCCAGGGCCTTTATGTCAAATGGGAAATATCAGATAATTGTGTACCTTAGGGTCACACTGAAATGAAAAATAAAAAGTTATTTCCAATTGCAACATACTGCTGTTTTTAGAGATTTCTGTATTACTTGAAACCCCAAATGTCTTCAAAATGCATCTACTTGGAAAGGTGACATATGTTACAATGCACTGTTCTATAAGTCTCTGAAATTCTTTACTTGGCTTTGAAATCCAAAATTTAAATTTCTGAAAATGTAGATCAAGAGATCCAGGATGAAAATAGGCCATTTGCAGCTCTGAAAAGCATTTGTATTAATGTCTACTGTTCTCAGTGGAGGCAAAGTATTCTTGAACATTAAAATCTCTGCTTTAATTCTTGTCTCTATTTGAGATTCACTTCTCTCTCTCCTATCTCTTTTTAACCTTTATCTGCGGTAATTGTTTTTGTTAAGTCTTGTTAATTAAGACTGCAAGCTCATCAGGGAAACATCCTCCCCTTTGTTTTCCAGTTCCGTATCACACTTGGCAGAAGTACAGCATCAAAAATGCATCAGATACTTGGTTCAACAAAACCATTTCACAGAATTACAGAGTATAGACATGAAAGTACTGAAGTCCACCTGTGTGCTTATATGAAAATGCTTCTGCTCATATAACTTAGTGTTTTATTAATATAATAGGCTTACTGCTTCTGGTGAAAGATTTTAATATTGACTATTAAAAAAAAAACCCAAAACCAAACTATCAGAATTAAATGCCAAGAGCTGATGCCCTTCAAAGGTTCATAGGCTTATCACAGCATCCCCTCCCACCACACTAACTTCCCAGTTTGGTCGTTGTTTAGCTAAATGCTGTGTATTTACTCTCTTTGTCTAAGGCCCTGAAAGTTGGCTTTTAGTCTATATGACAGGGTTCATAAATTAGTGACCCTGAATTATTCATTAGATATTTAACCAAATGCTCTACCAAAACCCCCAGTTGTTGCAAATCTAACAAAAATACATTATATATTCTATTTTTCTCTATATAGTACTAAATACTACATTTTTTTTCAGAAGATTCCTGAAGGCATTCCTAGCTTTTACCTTAAGTGATACCACAATAAAAGGCAGATTTAATAATCTGTTTCAGTTTCTTATCTTCCCCTTCCTTGAACCATTAATGTAAGTGAAAGCAAAAATGTAACTCAGCTTGTTATCTTTGCAAAATCAAATACATTAGACAGGGTATTATTTGCCTCAGGCAATGCCATTTGAAGTTTGTATCACTACTACCCAGGACCATTCAGTTTATAAAGAAAAAAATTTGGATTTGACAATGACTGCTGTCACTCATTTACAATGAGCAATTGCTCTTTCACCAAGAAATCAGTTTCCACCCCAGTACATTTGAATGAACAAACCTGTGGTGTTTATTACATAGGAAATATTTTCCCTAAAGTCTTAAAATAATTTGAATTTATTTCTCTTTACCTTCATAACACATTAACAAGAAAAATCAGAAATGAACCAAGACCTTTCTTATGAGAACAATTTTATCTTTAACAACTTGGAAATTAGATTTTTAACAATGAAACACAGTGTTTGTTTGGATGAGAATCACTAAAAAAGACCAACCAAACCCTAAATGCCTGGGACTTAAACCTCCAGGTTGACTCCTCCAATTGCCACCAGCTTGGGGGGCAAGTTGCTCTCCTGTTGACAGCATTTTTGAATGTCTAGTCACTTATCTCAGAGACAACTTGAAAACTTAATGCTCTGCTCCTGGTTTTGCAAATTTTGACCAATATGACCAATAAATTGTATCACTTGAAGATCTGTGAATATTTGCCTTATATTGTCATGCACACAACCTTAAATGAGCTTTTAAAATATCAGCCCTATATATTTTTGAGCTTGCTTCCATACTCATTATTAACACAGTCAATAATGCAATCCTCAATATTGTGCTTGACTATCTCCTGCCATGTTCTCTTGCTTCATCTCCCATCCCTTCAGCACAGAAGGAAGATCATGGTTTCTCAATTCTAATATTCTTTTGAGATTTACCTAACAAGTGAGAATAAGTCAAATAACAGAAAGACTGAGTAAAAAGCCAGGTTTGATATTTGAGTCTGAATGATGAGAGGTCCAGTGATAGAGGTGATAGTGAGAGAGTGGGTGATCTAGATCAGGATCGACAGGAATACTCTGACACAGAAATGCAATTGTCATCTCAGGCCACAGGGAGAATTTGTAATTTCTTCCACATCTATTATTACAGAATAGATCCATGATCTTAATCCATAATATTTTTCAAATTTCACTTTGTGAATTAACATCAATTTAAGTCCTTTTAATTCATTCTAAATTATTTTAACCAACCATTAAAACCAAACCCATTTCTCAAGTCCACCTTGAGGCTATTTTGAGCGAGTACACTACAAAGGGAGTACGCTGTCAAATACTGTTAGTGGTTAATATTATGTGAATCCTAAACAATACAAATATGCTCTGAATACAATAAAACAACCTATCAGAAAATATTTCTATCCTGCAGAGCAGAGTCCTGACATTTTTTACTTAGCCTTCTGTGGAGCCCTAATTTACAGAATTTGAGTAAATGAAATTCCAACCCAAAGTATGAAGACTATTCTCAAAAAAACTTCAATGCTTTCCAAGCACGGTTGAAGAAGATTCACATGCAGTTCACAGCAGGCTGACCAACTGAAAGCATTTGCAATTTGTTACAATTTTTTTTTTCATTGTAAAATAACAACTGACAAGTACAAGGCAAACGGTAATAATTGTCTACAGTGGGCATGCAGTGTATCGCAATTGCGAATGCATACAGCAATGCAAGAGCTTCCTTCTGGGATATGCTGTAAAAATAGCAAAGCCTGACATTTAAAGATTTTTCTTTTTCCTTATGGAGGCAGGTTTCAAGTACAGTAGTGCAGATTTTCATCAATCCCTTCTTGAAAACAGGGCAAAGCCTTAGGTCTTGGTGATTTAGGAAGGTGTTTTTGTTGTAGGCAGAGAGTGGGAGAACACATCCTTATGTCTATGGAGATGATAGCTTAACACTTCTGTAAGCTAGAAGAAAAGGCAGCAGCTGACTATAGATCCTAGACTTAGAGATATTGCCAAGATATTGTACTCCAGAGAAGCCCATTTCAAGATCATGTTTGTATGAAGTGTGGGCTTCTCATTACACCAACTTCTCTTTCAGTGTGCATCTTCCAGTGTTACCTTCGCCATCCTGTACCGTCTGCTCTCTTTTGTTCCTATTATGCCAATGTAATCACCTGCATCTCATTACCAATATGATGGTGAAGAGATCTCTTGAGACAGTAGGATTGTTCCTTATACATTCTTCTCAACATTTAAGGATACTTGTCTTGCAAATATCAGTTAAATGACAATGGAGTTCTTTCGGGTTTTGGGGGGTTTGAGGTGTGGGTTTTTTTGTGGTAAGGACATCATTTATCATATGTTACCATCTGTCTTTGAGAGCAAAAATAAATAAATAATGTCTTAGTGGCTATGATTCAGAAACACGCAACATTTGCAGCTTCCATCAACTTCATCTGAACTGAAGGAGCTCAGTACCAAATAAAAAGGGCTGCCTTGTAATAATTTATGAATACACTGTGACCTCTTGATGAGCATGTTTACTGAATGTATACATTGGTTTAATCTAACAGCAAACTGTTGGAAAAGTAAGCAGCAAGCCTGGAGGGACAACGCAAGAGCCATTTGTTTTCATGTTCCACCTCTGACCTCCAGCAGCTCAACAGAATAGTTTAAGGGGGATCCAGTCTGACAATACAGACCTTGACTAGATTTAAAAGGACACATTCCCTAAGGGGGAAGAGATAGCTTTGGAAAACAGACTGATACTCAGATCTCAAAAGTTAAGGGTGGCTGTGGCTTGCATCATTAATTTATGGTGATCATAGTTAAGAGATACGTATAATTACTACTTGCTTTGAAAACTTTCCTGCTTAAGTCAACCACTAAAGAAATACTTAAATACAGAATGCTATCCACTCACTCTGGTAACCACGAGCAAACCTAGTTTATCTCGAGTACTGCAGTCCACCTATGCAATGGGATAACTCAAAGCCCTCTGCTTCAAAATGGAAAGCACATGTTTCCCAGCCACAATACTCTGTGATCCCACATCCCTCCCTCCCAAAAACAGAACTCAGGCAACTGGGATAAGGACAGAGCCAAATACATAATCACAGAGTAAATTACCACAGTATTAGCAACTGGGGAAGGCTGGAACTTCCATGGCTGGAAAGGCACAGCATCCAGGTAGCCCCAGCGAAAATACCGCTCCCTTAGGCGCTGCATACCATAAAGGATGCACAAAAGGATGCTAGGAGCTCTGTAGCTGTGACAGCCCTCAGGAAATCAAGCCTTTGTATACACTGTGAAAGTGCTCATGATTGTAATAACTGAATACTTATGGAAAATGAGCCCCCCTAGGATTACCTGCCTCATCTGGTTTTTATACAAATATTCCAATTTCCTACCCATCTAACTTGCTTGAGAGGGGACAGAATAAGGCAAATGGGCTGAGAACCTCTTAAATGAGCACTCATATGTTAATGTACAGGAATCAGATCTTCAGCTGATCACACACTTGTGTATGAACTCCTACAGTGGGACTCCCAGTCACTCAGACATTAATAGAAACTGTGCAAATCTCACACTGAGTGCCATGCCATTTATCCATCAGCAGAGAGGTGTCTCCATCTGTGGTGCATAAGAACAGCTTGATTTTATAACAGAGGAAACACTGATCTAACTCAGTCTACTCATATTGATGGTCATTATGCTGCTATTTCTGTTTCTGTGAAAGCCGCAGTATGAACAGTCCTTGGTAGAAATAGGAACACATTTCAGGTTGTGAGGTAAGGGAATCCCATAGAAACATATGTGCCCAGATGAGTAAAATCTACTAATCTAAGGTTATCTGAAGCTGCAAGAAGAGATGTCAATATAGACAGAGATATCTAAGTCAGAAAAATTATATTACCTACTCTGTGCTTTTAGCATATTCATTGGAGAACACCGGTATTATGAAATACATCTACAATACTGGGCAGAGAAGGAACTCCAAATGCTGGACTAAGTGCCTGGGGAAAGCTACAGCACAGAGCCACCAGAGGCAGATGCTTATATAAGGCTTTCCAGCATGGCTTCTCAGCAAGACGGACCTGTATAAAATACTTCTGCCGGAGTATACTACCTAAGCCTCTTAAAAGCAAATGCTATTGCTATGAAAATTCATGGGAACTTGGTTTTTCAGGATAAGATTCTAGTTTTTGAAGATAAGGTAGGGCTAGGAACAGCAGTGTCTCATGCCGTGAACATTGCTTATTTTCCCGGAAGTTTTACTATGTTGTATGAATAGCAACAGGACCTGGATTTACTTGATTTTACTTTCTTAGCTAGGTAAATTAATCCCCACATTGCTTTCTGCAACATTTGAACAGTAATAGTCTGCATATATGTTTGCAAGTCTTTGGGAAAGACACATTCAAATCTCTTAAGGATGGTTTAATAAAGATTTGAAAGCTGGCACTTAAGTCTAACTGAAAAGTAGATGGCTGTATTACAAGCCACCTTGAGGCTGGCAGTGTATTCATTAGGTATTCACAACCGCTTGTAGATGCAAAGACCCTGGAGGCAGTAAGTGTGTAGGTTACTAACATCAGGTTCTCACCTGAGAGAAACAGACAAATGTCCTCCAAAGCCTGAATCCAAAAGGAGTGTCAGAGGTGACGGTCAGATTTGGAAGGCTGAGAAGAACTCTGGGTCAGGTCTTCAAAGCCTTGCCTTTTCCAACGGCATTGGTCTTTAATCCCAGCAGCAGGCTCTCAGAACTGTAACTGCCTAAGTACAGTCTGACATGCTAGTGACAAACAGTGATTGCGTCAATTAGAATCGATGCAGAGTCATCTGGAAATTGTTTCCCACAGGATTAGTGTGTTGTCCAGCTCCTCCTGCCTAGCCCTCCTTTCTCTTCTTTGCCTTGGCTCTGTGTTGTCAACCTCTTCTTGAGTTTCCATATGTCATATTTGATTGTTTTTCATTCTTTCCCCATCCCCCTCAGAAAAACCACAAAATAAAGTAATCCATAGATAAGCAAGAGGATTGCTTATCTAAGCAATATAGGATAGGATGCTTTTAACTTGTTCATTTTGGTAACTCTTCTCCTCCTATCTTGTCTTCTCTGCTTAAAAAAAGTGTATGTACTGCAGTACATAGCACCCGACAAACAGAACTTCAATCTTAACTGGATTATTAGGTCTATGATAAAAATTAACTTTAAACAATAATACATAATTTGATTTAGTATACTGTTCTAAGGAACAGAGATCTGAAAATACCCTTGAACCTACAAGGACTGAATGCCTTCTGAACAGTGCCAAGTTCCCTTAGACCTCATTTCTGTGGCATGAGCTCCAGAATGCACTGGGCTCAGTACAGGTTCAGACCCTCCAATTACCTTGGTAATAATGAATGCAATAAAATGGAAGAGCTAATTTTACATGATTGTTATGAAAGAAAACTTTCCCTCTAACCTAATGAAGTTGTCCATCATTATGCAATTATTACCTGCATACGTACAATGTCAGCAGGGTTCACTAAAGCTTTTAGAAACAAAGTAGCAGCACAAAATGTTTCCAATTTTCAGATAGCTCTTTATATGGTTCTTTATATACTGAAAAGGCAGCAAGTAACTGTTAATTTACAAACTATATTCTGCACATTTCAAGAACATACAGTAAATACTATGATACTATGGCAAAAGCAACATGTCAATATCATAAAAGGAGGTAGTTACTTAAACATTTTTGTTGTACTTGCCCTTTGTCAACCTATATCAGTGTAAAAGCTGTGCCTGAGCTGAGAGAAAAATCAATTGATTTCTGTTTTCTTTTACTGATAAAATGAGATTAATGCCTCCTTATGTTTCCTTTCAGAAGGTATGCTTTCAGATGGTACAACGTGCTTGCTTTTCCATGCCAACGTCCAGACAGCTAGCTATGTCAGAAATCAATAAAGCAGGAATCCAAGAAGTTACACAGTAACCAAGTCAAACATGCAATGAAATGGAAATTATTCAGTATATACATATGTAGGAATCTACATGCAGTACATTTTTATTCAGAATAAGACTCCTTTTCTGAGGTCTGCATCATGATGCATCATACGCTGTACACAACTGTACAATGAAAAATCATCATCCTAGCAATAACAGAACTACATAATGCTGGACACATAGAGCTATTCGAAGTGCAACAAAAACTCTTTCTCCACGTGAGTACAGATTGATGCAGGACAAATTGATAAAATGGTTCCCATTTAATTCCATTAACTGCTGTGCAGATGTTTTGCCTTCATGGCATTTAAATCTGTTGTGGAGAAAGCTGCAATAAATTGCTCTATCATGACAAAATGCAACTTCCTGGCTTAGGGAAAAAAAAAAGCAGAAAGCCTTTAAACAACATTACATTGAACGTACAAAGGTAAAATTCAGTTCTAGTGAGTGCAGGCATCCTAACTCTACCCATAAAAACTCTCCTTTTCTAATCCAAACAAGTTCTAGACAGTAGCAAAGTAGGCAGCTTCCTAATGTAGCAGATTATTATGGCAACAAAAAAAAAAAAAAAAAAAAAATCAATCCATGTCCCCAGTGCTGTCTCTGCCGATGACAGCATGCCAACTGGCGGCTGCTGCTGCAGAGAGGGAAGCTGCTGAGATAAAGAGGCTGGTGGATACGTCTGGCAGCATGGTCAGTCAGTCCAGCCCCTGCAGTTGTAACCCCCTTGTCTCACTCTGGCCATCCATCTCAACTCTACCATTCATGGGAGGGCCCCATCCCTGAAGCAACAGAAGTCTCTCTGCACCACTAGGAAGTTTTGAAACAGTTTTTTTCCTACTCTGATGTTGTTTGTAATGTCAAAAAATACCTCAAACAGTACATTTTTGGTCTCTCTGCACTGCCCCCTCCTCCTACCTTATCTCTTTCCTCCCTCCTCAACTCATTTAATGGCCAACTTGAATCTACATAGTCTTGTCAGCCTTCTTACTCCAAGTTCTTCTCATATTTTTGTCAATCAGTTTTATTGGAAAGAGTCAAAACTCAAAGCAGTCTGGGTCAAACCTGACTCCTATTGAAGCGCACCATCCTAGCAACATGGAAAATGTGAGTATACTATAGCATACCACACCACAAGGAAGGTCTATATTTATCAGGAGGTACTAGTAGATCAATCAAGTGTTTTGTTCAACACAAAACAATTAGGGTTTTTTTACTGTAAGAAGAAAATAAATCACCTAATATATTGCTGTTTCTCCAGAGTTTTATTCTTATATTATTTAATATCTGCTCTGCCCCTCAGCAATACCTATTTGTAGTGTTGAGAGGACAAAAAAATCTGAGAAACTTAAAAACTTAATATTAAGTTTTCTTCCGGTGCTTCCCAGTGGTAGAGGTTTATCTGAAAGAAGAGGTTGAATCTATGCATGTATTTCTTGGAAAATAAAAACTATATTTTATATTAATAGATTTTTCTATGGGTAGTTATGGCAATATTTTACCCCAAGACATTATCAGCTGCTGTTGCACCAGTCTTTTTGTTTTACTTTAGCATTATGCTTGTGTGTCACTATTTCAGTACATTTCACAAATGTCTATTATTTATTATCAGCTATAGCTTTATATTGTGCTGAGACAGGAACTCGCACATGTCAAGCAATGCTGCCTATTGATTCATAAAGCACCATATTTCCTGTCAGACCAGACAGTATAGCAGAAAAGGCAAGAAGCAAATGATAATGAACAACATTATTATAATGAACAACATGGATCCAAACAATTTAATCCAAGGCAACACCTCCCAAAACTTGGTAAAAGACACAGCATCCCAAGAGCAGAGTTCAGGTCTGTTATTTACATTTTGTATATCATACCCATTCAGGTAGTCCAATAGGAAATTGAGAGCAACTGAAATTTTCATGCTGTAACTTCCCAAGTCTGCTCTCTTCTTTCTACTTCTCCAAACCTATGTTTGCAAATCTGTCCATCACAGAATCAGCAGAGCATTTTCTGTGGCACTGCTTTAATTCACCTCTGCCAAGAAGATTGTCCATGTTTTAACCTGAACTAATTTTTGACTATTGCAGAATGCCCATACTATGATCATTATGGAAGAACCTACAAACCCGATTTGTCAAACTACCCCCAAACTCGTACCATGCAACAGAGAAACAGGCTGCCATTGTGGAACCCATGTGATGTTCTCATATGGTAGTGCCAGGTAACACAAGAAAAACATGGAGAACATTGAGGAGAGCTAGCTGTGGTTATTCAGAAACAAAAAAGCTGAAAAAGATTTAAAAAAAAATTAAGGACCAGTGAATGTATAGATCTGCAGTGAAGCTAATCTACACTGCATAAATTATGTGGCAGACACATTTGTGGTTTATCAGTCTGTCCTGGCAACCAACTCAAGCACGTAAGCAGCAAACTGTACCTCCTGGAAACGTACAGCACAAATCTGTAGATGCTATCACAACGGCGAGTTTCACACATGAACATAGCTTTCAACAAAGCTAAATACAACAGTAAAGCTTCCTTAAGAAACCATTTTGGCACAGAAAATATTAACTTCATAGTTAAGCCTGAGTTGGAGGGCATGGATTCTCTAGGCAGGTCCCAGACACCACAGTAAGTCATAAAAACTCCCATAATCCATCTTCCTCATAGATTAGCACACTGAAACACTACAAACTTAATCTAACTTAAAGGTATACAGATTCCAGAAATAGCCTTTATTTCTCTGAGAATGGATCCACGCTGTCTCTCCTCCCTCAGAGAAATGGCTGAACCTATCAAAATCAAATTATCGTTAATATAATAATCTGTTGTAATTTGCTTGAATCTTTAATAGCTGATGAGTATTTTAACACCATGTTTTCGCACGTAAGTGGCTGGCAGATTAAAGAAGTTTCTCCTTTCTGTCCTCTGTGGTTGCAGACAGGGTGTAGAGGCAAGATACAAAGTCAGAACAGATGTAAAGATTACACAGCTGGTTCTGTGTTTGTTGTGTGTACTTATTTCTGTTGTCTGAGGAGCTCTTCCCTCCTCACCATCATGTCCTTGGGAATCCTTCCTGCCACTCGCTGTTAGCGCTCAGGCACTCTCCTTGCGACAGATGGGAGAACATATTCAGCAGAGAAAAAGAGGGGGACCTTCTGGTTTTTCCCCATCCTTTTCCCTACTCACTTCAGTTTTTTTCTCCCAGGACTTTCAGTAGATAACTGAGCAACACAGTGTCTCCAATACCAGTCCCAGTTCAAAAGAGAAACTCCAGAAAGCAAGAGAATCATGCTATTTCTCCAAAATGGAAAAAAAAAAGCTTGAAATCACATCAACAGTCAGTGAGAAACACAAACAGATAAGCTCATCGAAGTAAAGACAAGTGTGTTATTCAACGCTGGAGCTATGGAAATGCATTCTGCTCTATATATAGCAAAGTTGAAATGGGTCCAAAAGCATATCATATAGTACTTTCAGGGAGATGGCTATGGTGAGAGACACTAGCTTTGCCTCAAAAGCAAAAGTCAGTTTGCTGACTCTAGCCCAAATATTGGATGAAGCTGGCCAGGAGATTTCAGTTCAGGGGCCCTGGTGTATGGGATGCCAGCACAGGCCAGAGGCCACCTCACCACACTTGGACGCGGTAGGGCTTGGTGCTGAAAGGGACTCCAACAGGGATGAGGTCCCACCAGGAGCTTCACTCCACCACATGAGTTCTGTCCTACAACTTGTACACACCACCATAACATGACCAAAAGACTGGAGAAATTCATGGATCATAAACTTTTGCTATCCTCAGCAATTTCAAGTATACAGACCGTCTCCAAAACCTGACTTTTCTGAAGCACTATTCCAAGTGCGGGTTGCCACTAGGCAAGTCTTTCTTATTTGGTTCTAGAAGCACAATGATCAGAAAGCAAAACAAAACGTGACATCTTTTGATAGCTTGGATATGCCTACAGTACATTGTGCAGCTTCAAGTAATTAAACTGATCAGTTGTTATTCACCAGGCTTGGAAAAAACTCAAATGCTACCCCTCTGACTGGATTGTGCCATACTATTTAACTTACTAAATTCCACCACTGAAGATTATTGTGTAATGAAAACAAATTATGTTTTCAAAAAATTAAGGCTAGCATATGATTTACATTTTACATTATATTTTGAAAGGCAAATGTGTGTCTGTATTTCAATTGCATTGAAGGACAATCAAAAGAAAAAACAGAGCAAAATTTCCTAGTATACTATTTCTGTTCTGTCCTATATTTTCTTTATAGACTAGATAACAGGTATAAAGAGAAAACAGGCTTAAAACCACTAAAATGATGAAATCTAAATGTAAATTAATAAAAAACTACAAAAGTCTTAGTTAAGAAAAATCAATAAACATCATATTCTAGAAATCACTTCATTAAAAAGCTAGTGCTCATCACACAGCATAGCCAATGACTGTCTATAAATTAAGAAACTAAGTGATCTAGGTTGTATAAATATTATTGAAGAACTATTTATAGTCTTGAAGATAAATATTGAAAGATAAATAAAATTGTATTATAAGCAGCAGAGTGCACTTAGAAAATATCTACTTTCTTCTAGAAGACATTCAGGATCTTCCAAGACATTTCTGAGAAGGACCTTGCTTTGAGTGTAACCGCAATGATATTAACAGAATTACTTGACAAAAAGAAGATGGCAGACCTGTAGAAAATAAAAGCCATTATTAAAACTATTGCTTTGAAAGTCCTCGGGCTAAGGCCGGGGCAAGGAAGAACTGACAGTGAGCAGTGGAGAGGGAACGTGCTGTTTCTGCATTAGCACTGGCTCACATGAGAAAGCACTGTGGACCAAGTGTATCTCCTTGTCTTCTGGAGATGCTGTCCTCTCTCCAGTGACTGCAGAGGAAACTCAGCGACTAGGGTGCACTGCACGTTCAAAATTTAGATGGCTACTAACAGGTATCAAGTCATGTCAACTACTGCCTGCTCTTTTCCTCACATAACCCCACAAAAATGCAAGTGATATAAGGGGAACTACCAGAAAGGAAGAAATAGGATATGGGCTTTCAGGATCTCCAGGACAAAAATGATAGGTGCAAGAAAAGAAAAATGAGACTTGTGGATTTTGGTGGAGGAAAAAGACCGGAGGCTTACGAGTTTTTGTAGTGTTACTTTATACGAATGAGGCATTTGAAGACTGGACACAGCAATGGCAGCCATGGCAAACTGTTTAAGGGGTTTAGAGCAGGAAGGGATCGGCTTGACAGATGTTTGAAGGCAACTGTCTTGACATGTTGATCATGTACTGTCGTGAGAACTGGATCCTGAGGAAAAGAAAGATTCGGAGCACAGAAGCATTTGTGTCATGGCCTTATTTTTAAAAAAAAAAAAATCTGAAATTTTGCTTTCCTTTTTCTTTTTGGATAAGATCTGATGAGTGTATATTGGAGAAGACTGGTGATGACAGAGATTTCATCAGCATAATCAGGACAAAGAAGCTGGTGTATTCAGTTACAAAAACAAAAATGCCTAGAAAAGGCATTAGTTAAAAAGGAAAGGAGAAGAGCAAGGGAAGACAGAAAACTGAAAATAAGGGGCACAGAAGAGTGAACAGAAGATTCATCAAGTAACAACATTAGCAATGGTGATAAAGGTGGTGAAAGATCATAATTTACCACACCACTAGCCCCCAAACTGAGGAATTTTAGTGTTTCTATTCTATTCTATTTAGAAGGCTATGAAAATTATATGCTAGCCAACAGCATGAATTTCCTTGCTTAGTATTGCTACGTAATTGAAATTTCTTGTACATTTACTCCTGATGTAATTCCTTTGCTGCCCAGATACTACTTCCCAGCTCAACACAAAAGAGCATCTTACATAAGTGGCATTTTTGCTTAGCACAGGTGATGATGTTTTCATGCATTGCACAACAAATTTACGACTAATGAGCAAATTCAGTTACATAGCCGAAAGTACACCGTCTACAACACACATGCAACAGCTGTACAGACATTCTAATGAAATGTTTTATCACACTTAAATAGTTTAAATTCCCTCCTGTTTTACAACATGCTAAAGCAAATTGAAAATATGTCTGGATTTGCTATATGTTTTGACTGCATTAAACATGTACTCGCACTCATACATTCTGGAAGCCTGTCCTTGCAAGGGTGATTTTCTTCATTTCTACAATAGTTTACTTCTTATCTAAGGTTAAAACAATTATGTGCAGTTCATAACCACCTGATATTAAAAACTTCAAAAAAAATGGAAAAAGTATGAGAACCTTCCATTCTTCCATTAAAAAATGAACCTAGAGTAATCCCACCTCCTTTACAAGTTGATTCAAGTAGAGATTATTAGTTACATCTATAAATATGTGTGTGTGTGCATAGATACATCTTTTTTTTCCACCAAACAATACAGATACCCTGTGCTGAGTCTGACCACATTTTGCTCTACTAATTCCCAGCAGTACCATCTTTCCACAGTACACATTTCTCAAAATATGCTTGTGGGGGTAAGATGAGCAGCAACCCACTGTTCCAATGCTGAGAGATATGACAGATGTTCAAGAGAATTAATGTGTATAAACCTAAACACTACTGACTACAACCAATTAAAATGCTAAAGGAAGCTAAAGAATGCACTGAAACCATTACAGCATGTAACCAGTTTGGGTAGCTGTTATTACTGCTTGGATTAAAAAAAAAAAGAAAAAAAAAAAGGCAGAAAGTCTGCATGATTCTAGAATTCTAATTTGAATTGAATGCTGCTACACCCCAAATGCATTTCAGACTCTGTTTAAAAAAATTAAAAAGTCAGTTATCCCAGTTCTACTCCGTACAATTCTCTGGTATCAAAGTTTAGAGTTTTTCCTCTTATTCTGCTTACTGCTTAACAGCACAGAACAACTCTAAGAGCTACTAATCCACTCTAAGCAAGTAATTAGTAATTCACTTCAGAAGTAAATACAGCTCTGAAATATCTCAGCATGACTCAAACCATTTTAAAATAATGTTCTATTTTAAAAAGTAGCAGACAAGGATGGGTGTTTCAGATACCCCAAAACAACTGGCTCATACACATACAAATGGGATAGCCTCATCCTCTCTTCTCTGATTCAGTCTATGGAGTAGGAAGGTAATGGATATGGCTATGTGTGAGCAGGGTTTAAAAACATTCATGTTACTGAAAGTTTTCTGGTTTAATTCCCACAGTCAACTAGTGCATATATATAGAGACTTGGAATTTAAAAGGTGGACTGTACAAGACCCATATAGAGTAAATTTAGAAAATTAAACCAATGAGATTCTCATAGATTTTCCTGAATTGTATATTTTGATTACTGTTTATGGCATGGTTTAACCAGGATAACTGACAGTCAGAGGCAGCTCACAATCAACCGTAATGGCATGCAAATTGACTATTTGGGGTTAGTAATTTGAAAGGAGGGAAAAGACGACTTAGCTGGAGTTTCCTTGAAAAGCAAAAACTGTTAGAAAGCCCCTCACAGTGAAGTTAAAGCCCTTTCCAGCATTTAACTCCAAGAGTACCCTGCCCAAATCACCCAGTCAGCGCTGTACTGTCATCTGCAGTCGGAGCTGACAGGGCAAAGAAAAAAACATGTCTTGAAGGTTCTGAAATGAATTCATGTGTTCTACCTACAACAACATAACGCCTGGGAAAGTTACCGGCTGCTGCCTTTGTTCAACAGAGATTAACCATGGCACACATGAATAATGGGCTGGATTTATTCTGGAGAACAGAAGCTGAATGACAATTGTCGAGGCACTGCATTATACATACTTTGGCTGCCTTCTGCTCTATTCATTTAACACTTGCAGGGAGTACTGTGAATGAATCTCAGCTCATTTTTCCCTGTTAGAACCACAGCTACACACACTGTTTTGTAAACCCGCACTGATACCCAGCAGATCTTACCATGTATGTGCCACCGTAAAGCGACGACGCTGGCGGATGCTTTTATTCACGAGCAACTTTCTGAAAAAGCATGGAGAGTTCCTCGGTGAACTGCGAGGAGAAATTTTTGGAGACGTAGGTCTGTTCCCAGGCAGCTTGGGAAGCTCGAGCTCTAAATGCATTTGTTCTTTGAAAGTCCTTATGTAAATCTCTGACTCTGGAGTAGCAAGTTCCCTAGAAGAATCTTTTGTTGTCATAGCTTAGACGTTATGTGAGCTCTCACCATTCAGAAAACGTTAACAAAAACACATCACACAGGCATCGCTGCAGATTAAAAATGCTGATAAATCGGCAGAGCTTACCCCGCTCATTCACAAGGCTGGACTCCAAATGGAAAGGCTGCCTGAAGCAACAGCAGCATAAATCGAAGGACGATAAGCCAGGGCTGTCAGAAAACCCTTTATCAGCCCAGCTCTCCCTCTGAAAATGCGCCAAAGTGTTTCTGTGTCAGCAGCCTCCGTGTGGATGCAGCTTGCCTGCCAGCTACACACCGACGCGCACCGGAGCCATTCAGCCCCGCACACCAGCTCATGAAAAATTCATAACAGCCAGCTCCCAATCAATCACTTTCCTATAGCATTTTGGCTTCACATACTGAACAGAAAAACGGTGGATTTTTCAGTGTGCTCTAATAAAACTCAAGGAATTCCCTAGTCTGTCGCAAGCCCGGTAACCCGATTCATTCAGGCCCAGTATGTTTAATAAAAAGGTCTTCATTCAGAATTAGTTTTACCCGTACTGCAGTAGCTCCACCCATGACATGCTTATTGGCTCGGTATTATTTTGACAACTGGACTCTGTTCAGCTCCGTCTTGTGTGATGAGCGTGTCAGATTCTCATGAAATTTTAACGAGCCGTCTAACACCATGACATTTTTCCTGGGCATTGCCAAGTGCACCCAGGGCACACCCGGAGCGACCCCCAGGATCACAGCAGCGCTAGCACTGATAGGGATGTCCTCAGCGCTTAGGGTGGGCCAGGAAGAAAAAGGTCTAGTAGGGGGGAAAAAAAAATAAAAATAAAAAATCAAGGAATAGCATTCTGCAAGAACAAAGCGTGCAAGAATGCACGCTCCACAGATGAAGCTGAACACTGCCGAAGCACCATGCTTTGCTATCCTGGAATCAACGCATGGTCAAAGGGCAAAATCACTGCCAGGCACTGGAGAAGCTAGCACAGAGTGAGCAAATAGAGGGAAACACTAAAGGGTGGGGGACCTGGCACCTCCCTGCAAAGACAATCTAAATTAATTTAAGCAATATGTATATTTAGAAACACAAAAAACCAAGATTTGTTCTGGACATAAACAACCTCTACACTTGCAAGGCTAAACAAAAATAATCCAGGGAAGTAAGTTAAAGACAAGATTCGATGCTGATAGCAAGAACATAATAAATACTACAGGGAGTGGCACAGCATCTTTTTAACTGGTCAAAAGTAGGTGACCCTTAAATGTAAATACCATAATTCTTTCTAAAGGAGGAGGAGAAAGGAAAAAGTATACCCAGCCAGCCTAAGGTGAAAGTGCTCTGATCTGCATGCAAGAGGTTAATTGCACGGTACAGGCATCAATTACACAACAAATCCCCACCAGCCACTATCCATTCCAGTGTTCTTTGCACTCCTATGTCCCAAAACACTTTACAAAAACATTAGTATGCTTTCCTCAGCTTCAAGCAAAAGGCTGGCTATAGAGAGCTTCCTTATAGCAGAGACTATAGAGGAGTTACCAGACATTCTACCTAACCTGATGCTATTTTCACCATTCGGCTTTTTTTTTTTTTTTTGTAGAAAAGTAGAAAGACCTGCCTGAGCCTCACCTAAGGATACTGGAAATTGCAGTGTTATCTGATACTGAGAGGTTCACGCAGTAGCAGAACAGGAACATTTAATGCTTTAGGAATTATGACGTCTTAGACTGTGATCTGTTATTCTACATCTTGACTGTACTGACAGCCAGTGAAAGACAAAGGAAAGCTTGAGAGCTATGCTGAATGATAAATAAAATCCACACAAATGCTTAGAATCTGGAAACCCAAACAGAAAAAAAAGAACTTGCTAACTCACCAGGAAGCAAAAATGGGATATTGGAGGGGGTTTGTGAGAATACATCTGATATTAGAGAAACAGTATTTCCATGCCGTTTCATACAGCTATTAAAATATCAAGGAGAATAAAGGGAAACCCACCTTTTAAAAGCACTCTGCAATAAAACATGCTGTACAATGGCATGCTCCTCATACTGAGTATGTACGTTCCTTACCTGAATTCAGAGATGTTTCAGAAGCAGTGTCCGTTAAGGGAATGTTTCTCATTATTTGGACATCCATAAATTAGTAATGAGATGTCAGCCCCACAGCCTGTAGAAGACACTGTGGTAAGATGTGCAAAGGCTGTTGATGGAGCAAAGAAATGCAAGGAAGGCTGAGCTAGTAAGATGGGAAAAGGAGTCTGTGGGGAGAAGCAAGCCTGTACTCTCCCTTGTGAAAGCACAAAGAACAGAAAGGCAAAGTGCCACCCATTGCTTTGGGTAGCCAGAATGCAGGTGCTTCTCCAGCCTGCATTCTAGGACACCAGTTTCTTGGTACACAATCTCAGAGTATTTTGAAGGCTGACCACTGGCACAGGATATTTCTTCTGTTAAATATCTCCCAGATCTTGGTGGCAATGGGAGCTAACCATTACCTGGATAAGGCTGTAGAACAGCACTCTCTCTCTTTCAGCTACCATCCTTCATGCTGCCAACTTCTAATGTTGCACGCATCCAGGACCATGCATGAATGTCTATATAGTCTCTACTGATTTGTAGTATTGGAATTCTGTCAAGACATGCTGCTTTACTCCAGGATAAGCCAAGAAAAGGTGAGAACAAGAACATCTCAAGAGACTCGAGCTAACTGGCATGAAACCTTGATATCAGAATAAACTTGGCAAAAATTCTGAAAAATGAATTTTGCTATACTTGCTGAGGTTACCGTCCACAAAAGGAGCAATGGTGGACAGAACACCTAGGTTACCAGAACACCTGGAGAGATTACCAGGTACAAGGACCAGTTTACCAAAGTTCCCCTAATATACAAACAAAAATGGTCAACAGACATCTCACTCCTTCCTGAACTTCTGTGATGTCCCAGTAACATAGTGTAATTCAATAAATTGTCTATCATTACAGATTATTGTGTGCCATAGGATCAGTAGTCCAAGAGTAACAAGTATTTCAGCTCATCAGAAAAGAGGTCAGTAATACAAAGGAAGAGTTGAGAAGGGGGAAAAGATGACTAAAGAAAAGAGCCTGGCAGCACTGTCAGGAAAATGAAACCGCATGGAAGAACGGGGACAATTAAGGAAATTTTCAAAAGTTTAAGCATACTTGGGTGACTTTTCATACAAGCTTCCTAGCTTACCAAAGTGTCTAGGATTGCAGAAGGTTTTAACATATCTTATTAGAATAACCAATATAGGTGGAAAACAACATTTTCAAGCACACAATTCCTCATCAAAGGCTGATCTTCATTGTGTTGAGAGCAATTGCTAAGCAACAAGAATACATACTTTTTCTTTACAGTAGCACTATTATTTACCTGTTTCTAAGTCATATTTGCCAGGATAAAATAAAATGCCAAGGAAGAGGCAACTGTGAAACATCCTACATGCTTCAGTAGGAAAGGAAGAGTGGTTAGTTGGCTTTTCACAGCACTTTCAGTCAGTGGCAGAGTAATTGGATAATTCTTCCATACAGCACACTCTCTAGAAGCACATTTAGATAAAACCAGTTAGGAAGCTCCCCTCTGTTACTTAGGTCATTGTTCCATCCATACACATTAGCAAGGCATCCCAAAAAGATGATGCTAACCTGACAGCAAATTAATTAGAAAAGTTATTTCAAGGGATTGCAGTTTGCTGGTACTACTTTCACCGCTTTTTTTTTTAAAGGAACGAAACCTAGGGAAAACGTATTTTTAATCAAGTAGAGAGTCTCCTTTCCAGAAATCCTGACTTTTAGTATTCTGTCTTTAAAAGCAAAAATAAAGATGTTTTTCAAACTTTCAAAAAATTTGAAAATTAAGACTATTACGTGTGCCAATCATTATAAAATATAAACCACAGATCCTCCCCACATATTTTTAATTGTTGTTCAAGCAATTTGCTGTCTAAATGCATACATGTAACATGTGCTTCTGAAGCAATAAAGAGAGTCTGTTCCTTTGTACTTGTCAGTCCTAGAAGGACTTTGACAGTCCCTCATACGTATCAGTGTTTGCTTGGTTTAAGTCAGGCATCTATGCAAACATGGGATTGTAAAGGTACTCGGGAGAGATAGCCATCTCTAGAATCTTTATTAATAGTTGAGGATGCACAAGGGAAGGACTTAATCTGACTCTTAGAAGCCAGTATCCTCCTTTTAGACTATAATTTGAACACATTTGATGTAAAAAAAATACTGGGCCAGCAACATTATGGAATCTCACAGCATTGTCACTACTTAACATTTGGATTTCTGCCAAACGTACAGGGTAGAAGATGGGTTGGGCGAGGATCTATGATGGACTTCTAGGAGAGAAACTCTAGAAGCTAATTAGTTCCATTAGCTCAGAGAGAGATGAAAGGGCAATACGATCGTAAGTAGGAGGCAGTGAAATCACTGTCCCCCTCTAACAGGCCAGCTAAATCGTATTTCCATTATAAAAGAAACGGGTTGATGAGAGTAGGAGTGATCATACAGGAGACTAGAAATCGGAATTAGAATTGCGTCACTGAAGCAAGTGACAAGTTTAGAGGAACAGAGCAGTTGAGGAACATCTGTGTTTGTGAAAGGATAGAAGAACAAGATTTTGAGGAAAAGGGGGAAAGTAAACCAAGGTAAGGGAGGGAAAAAAAGCTATAAAAGTGACAATTTTCTCTTGGACTAAACCAATAAAGTCATGTGAGTAGACAGAAGCAGAGGCAATGAGAAGATAGAAGAGAGAGTCAAGAATATGGGAATAGTCACTTGCACTGGAAAAGAACTTGGTGAAAAGACTGCAGTAGAGAAGGGAATAAATTTGCAGCGGAAATGTCACAGGACTGACATGGATGTGATCTTTAGTTCGAGGCCTAAGGCAGAAGATGTAATTGCCGAGATGAGCCAGCACTGGGAATAAATAAGAACAACTGAGGCAATGGGAGACAGGGAAAAATGTGAGGGGGAGGTAAGTGAATCAAACAAGAGAGAAATGTCTAGGAGGAAACTTAGAGCAAGACAAAAAATATATCAATAAACTGGAAGCTGTAGAAAGGTAAGTGGCCAGGAAAACAGGTGCCAAGGAATAGCGCTTCAACATGAAAATAGAAGTCACTGTGGATAAAAATGTAAGGAGAGGAAACAACAGCCAAGGCTTTAAGTCAGACCAATGGCTCGTGAGAAAGAGCTGGGAAGGCAACAGTGATGTGAAAAGAAGAGCTGGATGCAGCACTGCTAAAACCTGGAAAAGATTCCAAGATAATTAAAAAAATCTGTACAGCCAGTGTCATACATAAGGATGTGTTTGTGGTGGTGAACTTAAATCTTTCCAGTGATGGAGTTAGCTCTCTAGACACAACAAAAGTGGAGAAAAAGGGAAAAGAAAGGTGAAGAATATAAGCTTGTAAGCTGAAGAGACTGACATGAGAGGAAGTGATAAAATATGTATGTCATGCCTTCTTTATTTCCTTTCTATTACGACCAAGAGGTACACTACGTCCATTCCACTGGTGAGTACTACTGATTAAATCAGAGGCAGAATCAGTATTAGTTATTTCTACCCCATCCTAGTCCCAAATTTACTTTTATCTCCCTCTGAGAAGCAGCAAATCTGATGATAGCCTCTACTTAAACATATACCTATGATTGACATTTTTAAACCATCATACCAAATTCTGATGCTTTAAAATAGAAATTTAGCCTGAATAATAAGAATTCACCATTCTAATTTGAGATGCATTTGATCAGCCACATCTTCCTATGACACAGTAAAGGAAACCCACAACACAGCACAGTGATCAAACTTCCAAAACATGCAGTACCAACCTAGTGCTTAACAATAATATAAATGTAACAGCAAAGAAATATTATCTGGAAGCTGTGAAGAGATGCTGACGTAGTAAACTTCTGCAACCATATCTTAATAATGTCTTCTTTAACAGAAGGCTGAGCAAAGCCCAGTGCAGGAAAGTCTCTTTGGCTCAGAAGTGGAAGGTTTTTTGGTGCTCGGTTTGTATATTTTAAGTAAAAAAAAAAAAAAAGAAAAAGAAAAAAGATGCCTGCCTTTGCTTAGGTGCAATGTCTGCTGTCTCACAAGCTAGAGCTTCTAAAAGATGGCTCCATGACAGAAAACTTTAAATGACATGTTTGAGGATTTTTCTTATACTTTCCTGAAAGTTTCCAGAATTGAGATGCTGAATGAGAGGCAGAAATACATCACTAATTACTGGTTTGCATGACAAATTTCCCACATTTAAGAGGCAAAAAAATGACAACAACAATTCACTGCAATTTATATTACCATTGGAAGAGAAGGTTTTTCTATATTTAATAGTTTAAAATTCTATAGTCTGTATCTCCGTTCCCACAGATTTAGGGGCCTCTGAAATTTTCTGAAGGGCAGACACTACTAATTCTTGTATAGGCCTTTGAAGTTTTGGAGCACTATAAATGGTCACAGAAGACAGAACCACAGCACCTAGCAATCCTTCAGTTTGCAGTATAAGAGGTGAGCCAACTGCAAAAGAAAGCAGCAACTGGAAAAGTCTATCCTTATTTATTTGAGAGAGTCAGGACACCAGCACAGAGAAATTACCCACATCTATTAACTTAGCAAAGGTTGAACAGGACCCACCCTATATAAAAGGCAACCTTTTGAGCTCTTCCCATTTCATTAGCATCCAGTTGCTTTTGAACAGGCTATTCCTCATTCAGTAAGCAGCTTGTATATTAGGTTTTGGTTTAGCACCCCAACAGTTGCAGCCTCTGTATATTATTTCATTTTTAGGTCTTTAAAATATCCAGTACCTCTAACAAGGTCAAGAAGATCCAGAATACTTTTCAGATTAGTCACAAATAAATGAACTCCATCTTTAAGAAAGATACCTTGAGAATTTTGAGTGGCTTGGATGCTTGTCTGTTCACACTGAATTAGCCACCTACATCAACCAGGTCATTGTACCATTTGAGCAGAGCACTACAAGGTATCCTCTGTCACAGAAAAATTATTTGCATTCAGAACACGGATGAAGAAGTCAGTAGCAACAGTAAGCCTGCTGCCTTTCACCTGCCATTTAGTCCTAAACTGGAATTGGTACATTTTTTTTCCCCCACAGTAAACCACACCATAGAGAGACAGAAAAACAGTTTATCTGAGTTCCTTGCACTTTTTAGTATTTAAACAAAAATACAATTTCTTATTTTGCCACAATGCCATTTTTCTCTTACAGGTATTTATATTGTTATCTCCTAGTAAATACGTATGAGGAAATAAATTTATATACTATAAGCCCTCAGGGCCTGATGTAAGATACCTTATTCATAATGGTAATTTCCTTAGCAACTTTGATTGTGCTTGATTTAGAGTATTTCTCAGAGAACTTTTAAATGCCTCTATATTATCCGTAGTAAGTAATCACATATGTCAGACCAATCTATATTACTTGCGATTATTTTCTCATTTCAGAGCTATAGATTAATATTTTACATACGAGTTCAATAAGCCAACTTATTCTTCACAGGCAGAGACCTCTGGGGTGACTCCAGAGAAAAGAGAAGCTAATGCAAAAAAGCCTTACAATTTCACACATCCTTTACATCCGATGTGATGAGAAAAGGCTTTATGCTACTAGAGAGATATAGTATGAAGTAATCTCTAAAAAGATATGTTCCTGCACAGGCTAGCTAACCTCTTGCCAGGCTGTTGTTTTATTCGTTCTGTGGTGTGTTATCTGACTGTGATTAGCATTAGCTGCACCTGTCTCTGCCATGAATTTGCCTGTGACTAAGCACCTCATCTCGCATGAGTCACCAGCATTTGACAGCCAGGATCAGGTCTTTGCTCACCGCTGTGCAGAGATGCCTCTGCGCTCATGTCTAGATGCCTCTGCAGGTGCCTCTGCACCCGTGTCCAGAGGCAACTACAGGCACTGTAGCTACCGGCCAGTATCACCCATTGTAATTCAGTCACAGGTAACCTCTTCATTAAATATGAAATGCAAACAAATGTTAGTATCTGTAATTTTCATGTAACTAGAATGAAAATGACATAATACAATGACAAGTATGAAAAAAAATCAATATTGCTCTGTCAGAGCGATGTTCTTACTGATAACAGATAATCCTATGTAACCAATTCAGGCACCCACTTTGTTCAGGTCATTTGTGCATCCTGCCATACATTCCCCTGGAAAACTAGTTTGGTTTGGTTGGCAACATCTCCACTCACACAGGCAATGGAAAGGGTACAAAAAACAAACACTTAGCCTTGGACAACCCTCCTCCTCCTTTCAAAGAAAGGACTTAAATCATTTTCATGAGCAAACGTATTTCTCTGTTATTGGTCTCACCTGTGCTAGCTGAACAGGAACAGAAAACTTCACCATTAACATGAGTCTGCTTAGGTTTTATACTTTACTCTCGCTCTTCCAGATTCTTAGGTCTGCAGCAGTTGACTGACAAAACATCATTCCAGTTTGCATACAAGTTATTTTAATTACTTTGTGTTTGAGATCATCGACACCTCAAATTAAACAGTATCAGGTTTACAATGTGCATTTATTTATAGTTATTTTTCCCTAAAAAAAACCCCACAACACAGGTAAAACTCACTACATTTACTGTTCAACAGCATGGCTGTAACCTCCAGCTTTGCCAAGTGCCTCATGCTTTGGTGCTGGGAAACAATAGAAAATGCATTGTGCACAATTGTCAGAATTCACATACAGCTTTGTCCATTACAGCTTAATTAAAGGAATAAATTCACAGTCAAAACCCTAGAGATCAGTGCAGTACCAATTGCCAGTACCAATAAAAACAGGGTTAAAGAGACGAGGTGGCTGTGGCCTGTCCAAGTATATAAGTCTCATGTTTTTCTTAATGGAAAGAGAGTATCTAGCAACAGGTAATGAGCCTCCTGGAGCAGCAGACAGGGTGAGAGCCTGCAGAATGTGACTGAGGATGGCAGCAGAGGACAATGCTACGTTCTTGGTCCTCTAATTCATTCCAATGATGCTCTCAATGTTATCAGGGTCTCTGTTCAAAGGACCCAGGAAGGAATTGATACAAAAGATAAATTTAAAAAGATTCCAGGAGGTCACAATGTAGCTACTGAAAACACCTAAGAGAAGGTCTAAAGGCATTTAACACCCATCAGTGCCAGGCGGACATGGACCACAAGTAATTTATCGAGATTAGTCAGTACTTGGAGGAGTTAATTTCCAGTTATCCTGGAGATGTTCTGGCAAACACAAAACAAGAAGAATCATCTAGGGACACGCTTCCTACATCCACACATAGGAGTCACCAGTCACAAACACAAGCCGTACCACACGAGGCTGTCAGGCAGTAGCTGCCTCCTCAGACAGACACAGACCCAGAGTATGCGGTACAGCTGCAATCACCGGAGACGAAGGGCAGGCTCCACTGGCCTGCCTTAGCATCTCGGTCTGGCACTAACCACAACCACTGAAAACAACTGAACCCAAGGACGAAGGGTTTAACACCAGCAGAGTGAATAGGTTTATTCTGTCCTGACAACAAAAGCACTCCTATCTCAAGGGGGACTTAACAATCAAAGGAAGCGCTCACAGCAGATCAGAGATAATTGATTCTTGTTAGTAAACTGATTTAGTAGCCTGGTTACAAGTATTTAGAAACGTCATTTATAAGTGGACTTTGTTGAATTTTGGCTGGGAGATGAGTGCATGGTGTGTGGAATCAAACTCCAAGCATTTAAGCTTCCCAGACATACAACATCCAGGACAGGAGCTACAGAAGCAGGTGGTCTGTTAAAGGGGCATGGCACGATGCTGGAAAGTAGAGTTGCATCCCAGCCCCAGAGCAACCTAAATACACTCATCTTTTCTTTCCCTAATCCTTTGTCAAATATAATGTTAGACTCCACGGCTTACTCTTCTCTTGCTTGACAGCAGTGTAAGACATGAGAGGCCATATTATGGTGTGCAAGGCACGTGGCACAGCCAAATTTGTATGCTGGCACCAGGATTCACACTGTCTCTTGCACCGTATTCCAGAGCTTCAGCGATAGTTCAGGCATCGCTGAAAAACCACGTAGGCACACGCCGCACACAGTGCTGGTCACCACGCTGCAGGGGCATGACTCTGCCTGCTGCCCGCGAGCATGCACGGAAAGAGCTGGGAGGGACTGGAAAACACAGACCATTTTGATGCACATAACATTTACTTTTATTCTGTTGTGGGGTTTAGAGGCACACACACCTTCACAGCAAAATTTAAAACTTCTTTGCTTGCACAGCAGCACAAAACAGACCACCACAAGAACTATCATGTGTAATGCTGAACAAAAATGTATCTAATGCGATGGACCAGCTGAGAACCAGAAGGCAGTTCTCCAGGTAACAAACCAAACTGGGTTTGATCTTTCCTTTCAGATTATCATTAGTCAGAATTTTAAAGAGAAAAGAAAGTTCAAATTCCTGTCTGATTCAGCTTTTATATCAACTGTATTTCCATAATCTCCATTTATTTTATATTCTTGGGAGGATAAAGTTTGAACATAATATTTCAGAAGCTTCATTGTCTTGTGCTAATTAACAGTGACTCATTTCTTTCCATTCTAGATACATTTCAAGCTGTCTTATTTCATTCTGGATCGAGGTATATAATTAAAATTGAATCATTAAAAGCCCTTTTTGTGTGTCTACAGCTACCTCTGTTTTGAACGACTAGTATCTCCAGGCAAATCTTTCAGCACCAAACTTCAGGATAAACTTCAATAAAATTACCAGGCTCACCTTGCAATTCATACAAAAAGGGGATGCTATAATTTTGAGCATGTAAGCAGACTAAAATCCAATGAATCAAATAAATGCAAACTAAGAAAAAGATTGTATTGCAATAACAAAATATAAATTGTGTACAAAAAGACATTTAAAAAATAATGACATTTTTAATTCAAAACCTATGACTAATCCAACATTATGTTTCTTCTTAAAATTCCTCTATACCAACTACACCACACGTAAATCATAGTTATTCTATTTAGGCCTTCTAGAAAACATAAAAATAAAAAAATATTTCAACTGAGAAGAAGATCCAAGAGCTTCAAAACCTGACAGCAACAGACAATGTCTAAATATAGGCAGTCAAAACACTTATCTGTGTATTTTTAGCTGAGAAAATAACTTCAGTGATAACTCAGAGATAGCACAAATTATCTCTGCAGCAGTTTCTTTTTAGATAGGTTTGCATTTGTACCGACTATAAAACGAGCAAGCAGTGACCCCTATATATTTGGGTTGCCCACCATTTTTTCCTATTATGAAGGATTCTTGTGATTTATTTTTATAAACAGATCTCCAGGATTTGTTGTGTAATGTTAGATGGGGAAGGGGGTCCACCAGTGAACCCCCACAAACCAGCCTTCTTGTAGCAGAGCCAAGGGAGCAGGCTCACTGTGAGTGCCGACACAGCACCATGGGTTAGTTTTGTTTCTTTGACTGATCCTCTACAGGTTCCTGGTCAGGAAGAACCACCATCCCCCCAGCCAAGTCAGTGAGGATGGGATATTGTCTGGTGGAAACATCTTACTAAGGGAGAAAGTAGCAAAATTTTAGAGAAGACATTTCTCTAAATTATCTCACTATCTAAGTTTCCTCATCCACATCTTTGTGAGGTGTTAAAAAGAAGCTGGGAGGGGCAACAATGACAACAAAATCAAGGCATTTTCTTCTTCCCATACTAGGCAAGCAGCCCCTACCTCCCACCTTGGTGAACCCAAACAGGTTTAAGCTTTAGTGAACTTCTTTATGTAATTTTTATGATCTACCTGTAGACAACATAAGAACTATCTCACAACAGAACATTTTCAGCTTTTCAGAGACTATCTTGAGGAGTCCCCAGCACTCCAATCTCCCACCAATTCTAGTGTTCAGCACCAGGAATGAGCCATCCCTAAATGTACCAGATAATAATTCTATCTAGTGAAGAACAAACAAACAAAATCACTGAGCAGACAAAATCCTTTAGGACTGTTTCCAGATCTAACACTCTTCGATACTCTCTACATCTTCCATATTGTTAGGAAACTTAGGACAAATCATAGTAAGTCTGGTTTTCAAAACTAAGCTATCATATACATTTTCCAGAAACAGCACAGGGTAATTAGAAACCTATTTTCCCCATAGAATATATGAGATGTTATGATGAATACAGTTGACCTCCTTTTTCAAGGTATGTAAATGCCTCACAGAAATGTGGTACAAGCTTTTGAAATACAGGAAGCATGTTTAATCAGAGTAATTGATCCTGCTTTATTACAACAAAAACTGATGTGATTTATACAAAATAATAAACATTTTGGACCAGGTGATGTCCAGAGGTCCCTTCTGACTTCAACCATCCTGTGATTTAAATAATTTTAAATATAGGTATAAAAATCAAAAACATGTTTAAGGGTTTTTTTTTTTTTCCTCCTAGGTTTTTGTTTTTCACATCATATGGGAAGCCGGCTGATCTATTTTTTTTTCTATTCCAGTCTTGCAGCATATTTCTTCAGTTCTTACCTAGTTGAATTTGAAATGATCTAAGAAATAAGTCTTCAACCTATTTCACAGGGTATTATCCCACAGTCTGAAGCAACCTTTAAAAAAACAAAACAAAAAAGCCCCACACTTCTCCAAAACAGCATTACTCCTTCTGAACTTGTTTTTCATCCCACTGCTCCTACTTCATCTTCCTACTACCCTAAATGTTTCCTTTCATTCCATGGGATTTACAGATTTCAAATATGTAAAGTAGTGACTGGGCATATTACCTTCTGCTTAGTTTACTAGCCTGACTACAGTTTTATTATCCTTTTTAATCCTCCATGCAAATCTCCATCCCGTTTATCATTCTAACTTTCCATATCTATCCCTCAATTAATACCAGCCTAGCAGCTCCATGATGGCTACGAGCCGGCCCTAGCTCAAGTCAGCATTTCTGCTGAAGGTTTGGTCTCATACTCAGTTGCCCAAAACTATACTGAATTTTGTTTTGTTTTGTTTTTAATGTTGCACCTAATTTGCTGCCCACGATCACCACCTGGAGAACAACATGCAGTACTACAAGCATAGATTTGACACTACATACACACACCAGCCCTCGCCACGCACGCACACTTCAGAATGCAGCAATGCACTCACACATCCTTCTTTGCATACCCCAACTTCAGGAAGATTTGCAGATGGACATGGAAAATAAGATGAATCCCTTAATAGTTTTGTTTTACGTTCTGACCACCAACCTGCACAATAAAATTCTTTCAGAAGAAAATGAGCTATAGACCTGGTCACTGACAAATGACTAGCAATAATACAACAAGCTCACAGACACACAAAACACTACAGTTTGTTGAGCAGTTATGAATGCTGTAAAAAAAAAAAATCTTAAAAAGTGAAGACAATGGTTAATTTTTTTTAGTAAGTGGCAAGAATGTGACTCAAATAGCAACCAACTCTGTTAGCAGACAACTTCCTTCAAACCTATTGAGTTCCCATTTCGCTCTCACAGAAGAGCGAGGTAGCTTTTGCATTAGGCAATTAGCAACACACATATTTCAATACAGAATTTAATACCATAGTCTAAATGTTTAACAGAATCTCTATGCCCTGAAAAAGTGCACTCCTTACTATATTTAACATTAACCATATCAACTCTTAATAGAATTCTTAAGGCCTTCATTTCCTTACACTTCGGGACTCATCATAGAACTTATTTTTGTTTCAACATGGAAACTTGATGAAAAACTGTCAAAATGTCTCCACAGACCTGAGTCAAATGTGTAGAAATGGTGTAAATCAGAATCTAGCTGTCAAACCTAGCCCAGGAGCTTGTAAGTATCAAAAAATAGGGTAAGAGAACGATTTTGGATGCTCTAAGTGTAGCTACAAATATATTCTTCACACCCTCATTCTTCCCTCTTGCCTGGATTTATTGTCACAAAGCTTTAGTTATAAAATATGGAGCAGGATTGTGGAAAACATTTTAACAACTTTTATGAAAATATGGACAAAATTTGTGCAAAAGCAGCTTATAAGACTTCTACATTGATTGCCACTTGAAGATCTATATTCTATATATCTCTTCCTCCGCATGATTCATGAAAGCTATTTTGTATGTGTACTGCCTTGCCATTTTCATACAAAATATTATTACATTGCAGTTGGCTTAAAATTATTGCTTTGGAGTCAGCCTGCCCATTTTTCCTTTGCTGGTTACAGATCTTGTCAGATCAGCATCGGTCTCAAGAAAACAGAGACCTAAAAAAAAAAAAAACCAACAAGGGCAGCTTTATTTTTTAGCTTCCCATGTATCTTAAGTCAAAATATTTATGTAAATCATGGCTCACCCTCTCACGGTTCTTACTTTTGTATTACCACTGGAAGTTAAATTTAAGGTGATTTCTGGAAAAAAAAAAGTAGCAGAAAAACTACTTACAGGAGGAAAAGGCTTATTTTCCTCTACCCCTCCCAGACAATATGTTCTTATGTTATTATTTTCTTCAAACCACAGTTACTGCAATCCCAGGAACAGATAAATTTCCACAATCAGTGCATTCTTAGCACATAGTCTGTAGCACAGCGCTGATGTTACAGGTTGAATTTTCTACCATTTCAGTGATGATAGAACCAAATTTCACCTAACCAATAATGAACAATATTTTTAAAAGAAGTACTGAAGCTGCTGTAATATAATCTGACTATATTCTCCATTGATAGGTAAGGTTTTGCAAAGAGCTTGGTAACATACAGAGCTGTGCAAGATGCATGGGTAGTAGTAGGAAGCACTGTATTTCACAGATGTGGCATCTCCTAAAACGCTTCAGGAAGAACCACAGTCACATTATTACATATAAACTCTCTTCCAGGATTTCAGTTTAGAAATCTCATTTGATAACAGAGATATTTGGCATTTGGCATTTTGCTCAATACAGAGCACAAACAGTGAAATGCTTTGGAGCAATGGAGATCAGAGTGAGCCTAAATAAACCATCCAGAAGAAAGCAAAACAGTATTCCAGCACAAGAACAATAAAAAAATAAATAATGAGTGTATAGCAGAGATTTTGTGCTAACAGGAAATGGAGCTGGAAGAATGGCTCAGCGGAATGCACACCCCAAATACATGCAGTGAGAGTTTCCCCAGGGATTTAAAGTTAACAGGAAAAAAGAGAAATAACCACAACAGAAGCAGAGCTTTTGCACCTTACAGTTCAGAGCAATCCTCTGGTGATCAGGTTTTGATTTATCCCTGCCTCTCTAGAAACTTCATTATTGTTTTTCTGGTTAAGATGACAAATTTCTACAAAGACTACAATGGCTTGCACAAGTAGGAAACAAAACCCCAAACTGAAGTGACTTCTTTGTTCAGTATGAAATGCCCATGGAAAGCCTCACTTCCATCATACCTGCCCTAGTAAAAGAGACAATGTCCTGTATAGAAGTTTTGTATGTGTTTCTGAAGATACACTAAATGTTAACAGCGTAATGAGGAACTTGTATATCAGCATGAAAAGTTAACTGTCATCATAGTATCGCTAGGAAGCTCTTTCACAATCTTACAGTCATTACAAGAAAAGATGATAGCTACTATGCATAGTAGACAAATGAAATAAAGACATTATTTCTAGGAATCATGTTTCATGTCATAATAATGAGGTCTTTCACATCTGTCTTTGGGGTTTCATATGCACAGAAATAGATTACAGAAAGCTCGGGTAAACCTACACACTTCTGATGAGTCTTATTGATCTCTTGTAGAAAGCATCTCCAAGCTACAACTCCATGAAGCCTCAGGAAAAAAAAAAAACACCATACTAAGTGAATGTTAAACAATTTGTATTGGACACATAAGAGTTATGATGATTTACCTTACAGAAAACCTAAATCTGGACTTTACATTGTTTATGCATTTTAGTTGTTTGGACCCCAAATGTCTTAGACCAAGGCCATTTACACTTAAATTTCAGTCAAGAGTTTCCTTTTGCACAATTCTCTAACTCCACTGCTGTAACAGTATCAATGAATTTGATCTTGTACAAGCTGTGGCAAGACTGTCTACCTTTGAGGACACAAACAGAGGTCAGGAAACCTTTGCATCCTGAAGCTAAACCCAGGGAATAAATTTAGTGAACAATTTCCACAGCCCAGAGACATCATGTTAGGGGTCTAAAGCAAGGCAACCTGAATATTCAGCGCTGCGTTAATGGAATAGGTTTATGGACTAACAAAGATACACACCACACTTCCAAGGAACAGCACACTGCCATTACCTTCCACCAAAACGCTGGGAAACACAAGACAACCGGCAGAAGACAAATCAAGTGAGATTCTGACCAGATATATGGAGACTTTTTTCTGAGTTAAGGACAGTCACGCAGCAGAATGGGTTGCCCAAAAAGGATGTGAAGTCTCCATCCTTGGAGGTTTTCAAGATCAGACTAGATAAAGCCCCCTGAGCAACCTGGTCTGACCTCACAGCTGACCTCACTGCAAGGGGTTGAACTAGAAACCTCCTGAGGTCCCTTCCAGCCTGAATTACCCTATAATCCTATGAAACTAAGAGTTGGATACTCTTTTCACAATTAATATCCTCTTTCCTGTCCCAGTCTGAGATTTACACCGTTTAATGGCATTAGGCTCCCTACATGTAAAGCCTTTTTTCCTCCCCGATTGCTTAAAACATGTTAATTTTCTGTCTGTGGCCTCAAGCATTTTTATTAAAGCTCCAAGGAAAGATACCCATAAAGTGAGGTGGAAAAAAACCCAGACTTGTAATATAAGAATGGTCTTACTGGTCAGGCCAATGGTACATCCAGCCCATGATCTTGACTCCCACAAGAGATTAAAAGCACAGAACAGAAAGGAATAGAAGGCAAACATATATGATACTTTCCCTCAAATATTTCTCAGTCCTAAACAACTTGCAGTTCAGAAGCTGAACAAGAGATGGGGTTTATGTATTCAGAAGGAAATCATGACAGATTACTCCTCCAAGGATCTATTAAGGTTTCCCTTGAGCCTGCTCAAACTCCTAGTGTCTACAGTATCCTACGGCACAAAGTTCCACAGCGTGACTAGAAACTGCATAAGGAACCACCTCCTTGCACTTCCTTCACGCCTGCCATACCAATTTATTTGATGGCCCCTTGTTCTCATATTGGAAGGGACAATAAGCAACAGATCAACTACATCTTCACACCACTAGCAAGATCTCAGTCCTATCCCTTTCTTCAACTCTTTTCCATGCTGAAGAGTTCCAGCCTCCTTGGTCAATCCCAGTGCAGAAGCTGTTCCGTATGTTTGATCATCTTAGAGGCCTTTACTCTTTTTAGTTCTGCTATATCCTTTTTTGAGAGGAAGGATCAGAACTGTGCACTATATTCAACATCTGACCAAGTAATGGGTTCCTACTGCGGAATCCTGATGTTCTATGTTTTATCCACTATTCTTTTCCTTCAAATCTTTAACAATTAATTTGCTTTTTTGACCATTAACAAGCACTGAACTTGCAACTCGATTGGACTTCTATCCTATACCCAGGATCTTGCTCCTGAGTAGTAATATTGTTTTGCAGCTATGATTCTTTCATGCTCAGATATATCACTTTGTATTTATCTGCACTGAAATTTTCCTGTCACTTTATTGGCCACTCACAGAGTCTCTTAATGCTCCTATCATTCCAAAGCTGTTTCAACACAATGGTACATACCGGGCTTACACAAATATAACCTGCCTCTGGGGTATATTTCATGCAGAACTGAATCACAATCTAGAAGCCCAAACAGCTTAGGGACGAGATCCTGCTTGCACCGCTCCTACACACAAAAAAAAAAATCTCAATCATGACGGTGCTCCCTGAGAGTATGGTCAGGCTCCAAGTAACTGGAAATTGCGTAGGTAAGGAACTGCCTGGCATGGGGTAGAGAACAGCACTAACCTATTCAAAAGCCCTTGATGACTAGAACTTAAACAGAAAACGGGAAAGATTAGACCAATTTTCTGCCCAGCTGTCAGAGCAGTCAATCTAACTAGTGCCCAAGTCAGAAAGGTGAGGGGGATGCAAAGATGCCTGGGTAACAACGTGTTGGAACAGCACTCTGCATCGCAGTCACGCTAACCAGCAACTCCCAACTTGCTACATGGCTGTAAACAGATATGATAGATCCAAGCAAAACAGAGAATTGGAAGCTGTTTGCTTGCTTATAAGAGATTAACAGCAATAAAGAAATAGCAGTAGCCTGAGTATCGGTTATAAGTGTTTCCTTTTTTCTTTTTGACTGACATACCGTTCAAGAAAAATACATGCTGTGCGACATAATATGCATGCATTGAGTCTGCTGTAACAGAAGAGAGGAGCAGCAATGCCCCCTTGTGTTACAAGGGAAACTAATGATAAATCCATTGCCATTCCTTGCATTTTCCTAAACCGTGTATGAAGGTGTATTCAAAGATCAGAACTAATTCACTCTTAAAAGCACACGTTATGACTAGACTCTCAATTGTCTTGCAGTCAAGATTATAAATTGCTGCAGATACACAAAAGGGAACACTCATAAAATGCTCACAAAGGTAAGCCAACCCTTTTATTGTCAAAATTCACAATCCATCTGAATTCAGATAACTCATTTTGTTAAATTTATCCACAGCAATTAAATGCAGAAATTGAACAAAAGCCCCTGCTAACTCCTCCTTGATTTCTGTATCTCATCTATTCAAGTGCATAGTTTAAAAATCCTATTTTCAATAGGAAAATTGTTTTTAAAGGACCCTGACAAATTAATTTAGGATGTCCTCTATAATTGTTCAAATGCAAACTGAAATGCCAGCTCTGAAGAGTGCTAAAACCAGATTCAGACTTGGAAATGATGTGAACGTCTTGCAGCCAGCAAATGAAATTGAGAGTGGAGCATTTAAAAACTAGAATCTAAAGCACACTTAAAATCTGAAGTTGAAAGTACAGGTTTTAGGGTTGCATTGCAATGCCAGTTCAAGATTCATATGGCAACCTAGACATCTAACATTTTGCCATTAAAGTCTACCATCGCAATTCCAACACACGAACACTCGGGGCTTTGTCTTCCTCTCCTACCTGTAGACGAATTTCCTTGTTTTGGCATTTAACATTCAGTTTCTGTTTTGTAACTCACCTCTTAGCAACTCCCTTTTAATCAGCTCTCTGATAGTTTCTTTGGGACTTTTCTTGAGCTTAACAATAGATTCAAATGCTTTTCCAAGGCTTTCTTCTAATACTTGGACAGGAAATAGCCAGAGAGCTAAAGCCTTTTTCCTCAATCCGTTGCACAAGAGTCTACCACCATCCTGAATTCTTCTGTGGGTGGAAAGCTAGTAACACAAATCCTCTGGTCGAGATCGGAATTTACAACACAAAAGTTTCATGAAGATACACAAAAAAGTGAACAGAAGAGGTTTTAACAGAAGTAGAATTTCAAAAAAAGGCAATTACTTTGTAAAATTACATCCATGACACACTAACTGATAGACATCAACAATATTGATTAGTATATACAAGATAATTATCTAGTGTCTTCCAAAAAAAAAAAAAACCAACCCAAAAAACAGCAAACCTCCTCCCCTCCCCCCAAAAAAACCCCAAAAACCAACCACGTGAGATTCATAACAAAGGGAAATAACCTACCAGTCTTGGTAAGTGGTGATTGCGATACTTGGAGGTGTCAACAAAGGCAGAGTTGTTGGTCTACAGACAATGTCTCTGTCAGGTGTCCTTGCTTTTTCTGTTTGTCTTTGGGATAGTGGTGGTAACTGCAAATTACCAGAACAACATCTTCTTCCTCTCCAGAGATCTATGCCCAGAGCATGGCTGGAAGTACTGTAGGACTTACTCAGCCCACACTCCAGGTAATCCAGAGCATTCTGCAAAGACAGAAAAGCCACTGAAGTTCTACAAACAAATGTTTTTCTCCACGAAGATAACACACATTCGATTTTTGTTTTACAGTCATAGCTACCCACAAAAGACAACTGTATGACAAAACCTTGGCAGAGCCTGACTCCACTGCGTTGTTATTTTATGAAGTTATGAATGAACTTGAAAACTCACTCATAACTTGTCTAAGCTAAATTCAACTTCAATCTAATTGAACCCTTCAATAATCCAGGTCACTTCAGTGATATGTTAAACTTTTGATATTTTGAACTTTTTCAGAGAACATTCTACTCAACATCCATCTTAAGTATCATTCCTCTCCACAACACAAACATACTGGTTTGCCACTTTTTTTGATGAATCACCAGGCAGAGAAAGGTGTCAAGAATACTGGACTTGGATAATTCAGGATGTGTCTAAGAGCTATTCAGTAAGAACTCCCAGCTAGGCTACCCTACCCTATGTCTAGCGTTCCTAATAGAAACAGTCTCAAAAAAAAGTTTTGCTCAGTTGAAGCAGTTTTTCCTCTTCTAGTTTCTACTGATTTTTATTTAAAAACATCACCATGATCTCAGAACTGGCTATCAGTCTTCTCAAACACAAGCCAGAAGTTCTCCCACAGCGGAACAGCACTGCAAGAGGGTTGTCAGTTTTGGTCTTATTTAGAGAACTTAGCTAGTCAAATATAATTGTCCAATACAAATGAGAATATTTCCTTACTGCATGTGATGAGCTACCAGTAGAAGCTGGAAGGTTACTGTCATAGGTATATGTATCTATGGCAACCCCTCTACATTATTCCTCTTCTTTACCTGCTCCTGAATTTTGATCTCTGCCCTGCTCTCTCCATCCTTCTCAGAACTTTCCAAGCCCAACTTAGAGGCTCCCCAAGTCCCTGGGATCACTTTCCCTATGATGAGCTGCCACCGTGTCCTGCACCGAGCGTAGAAGGATCTACTTCACCTCAGTGAAAACATGAGTGACAGCTGGTAAGCTGGTAATGTTCTCCATAGTCATAAGACTATTAAACAACTCTGTGGTACTGTCTACTCTCTTACTTCTCAACAAGGACTCTCAACATGGGAAGGAAGGACAAGACTGATGAAGGAATGGCATACTACCAGTTTTCTCAACTTTCCCTACTTCCTTGCCCATCCCACAACCATGTGAAGCATCCAGACAGGAAACAACATGGTCCACAGCTACATTACGCCTTGACTATAGCCTGAAGTGCTATAAGGCATGCTGGTGCAGATCCATGAAGTTACTAAGGCATCAACATCATAATGACCTAGATAGAAGTTTAAAATATTTGACATGTTATGCTTCCAAAAATACGCTAGAGATCTTCAGTGATCCAAACCCTACTCTTTCATAGCACAAAATCAGGTCAAAGATACTCCTAGGAACCCCAGAAAGGAAAGCCTGCCTTCTATATGGGGATCTGACTTAACCTGCCTTTATTAATAATCTTTATAAGACTGTTTAATTTTTTTGTTATTATTTAAGAAGTGTACAGCAGAGTCTTCTAGCTTCCCATTAGATTTCAGATGCCTGCTTTCATTAAAATCAGCAAGGTCTGAGTGGACCCAGCATCATGCTCAGGCAAACTGACTATGAAGCAGCACAACATGTGATCTAACAGTGTAAAAGAAACATTTATTGAAGGAGTGCTATAGGATACACTATTAGGTTCCACTCCTCCACTGTATTTTCATATACAATCCACATGGTTTTCCATCTTTGGCGAGCCCCAGCTGTGACAAACAAGACAATTAAGGTTGTGGTTATCACGCCATCATTACAAACTGATACATTTCTCCAGAGAATGGAAACTGGGGTTTAATTAATAGGGGATTATGATGATGATTAGCAAGTGCAGTAATGGAATAACACATGCATCATCACATTAGGTGTTCAGCAACTACAGTGGGGAGAGATGTTGAAACACTGGTAAGTATACAAGTACAGCACACACACACAAAGATTGGATCCAGAACAGAACTTCCATAAGGTATGGAAATGTTTGGTCCCTGCTGCCTGCCAGTATTACACTGACCAAAGACCAGTAAAGTATATGCTCTGCATAAGACTCCTCTAAACTTCTCATGGTGTCAGGGTTGGTTTGTTTCTTTTTAAATGTGCTGGGCTTATTTTCTGCTTATTGTATGAGCTGCAAACAACTCTAAGGAAATCAACCAGTAACCAAAGCAAAACTAGCTGATACTTACAAAATAAGACAAAACAAACTTTTAATCTTATTTTCATGAAGTACTGGGAAAAATAGAACGTGCCTTTAGAAGAAACTGACCTCATCTGCAGTTACTGTCATGACACTTCTGCTTTTCTTCATTATCGAGATTAAAGTGCACCCCGTTTATAAAAAACTCTTGTTGTTCAATCCAATTTCTTCAGATGGGCAACCTGAAAGAAAAAAAAAAAATGTATTTTTGAATAACAAATGGTTTTGATAATAAACTATAGAACTAACTGCTAACATCACAGCTGATTTATAACTTACTGTCCATTTTCATAAAAGACTTGGCAGCAGATGTTATGCAAGTGTAGCTCTCTATTAGTGAAAGGACAATGCAATATTTAGTAAAATCATGTTAAAAGTAACCAGTATTCACAAGGCTCTGCCAATCTAAGCAAGCCCTGAAACATGTCTAGTAACACGGGATCAAAGCTAATGGGTTCTACTTGCAGAGAATTTTTCTTTAAAAGAGCCCTTTTCAGAGGTACAGCATAGAAGGTCTCCAAGAACGGCTTGAGCTGGCTCTCATAGAAGAAAAGGAATTGCATTTGTATGTGATTCTAAGATTTAATCATAACTCACAAACATTAGTTATTATTACACTGGCACGTACACACCACTTCAGCCACTAAATTACAGCCTTTTGTAGGGGGTGACACTGCAGCCACTTTGAACTATGCAAGAGTGCTAAGGGGAATGAAACACAGCTGAACAGCTGAAGCTGCAGGGGAAACCAGCACATGGGAACAAACCCCCTCAGAGTGTTCCCAGGCCCCCTGCTCTTTCTTGCTGTGGATTTAGTGCTCATAAAAAAAGCTACAGTCATGATTATATAGAGAGAACACTGAGGGTTGTGGGTTTTTTCTTTTGTTTCCCCAAAGAACAGGTAGAGCTGGAGTGCCACTTTTTGTGTGCACTGACAAATTTTCTCCCCTTCTTGGAAGGATTATCTTTCAAGTAGAAGACTGCTGAAGGGCCACTGTTCATACACTTCAGTGCTGAGGCCACCACAAAAAGCTGTGCAACAGTTCCAGGCTTGGTGATGTTAGACTTCTAACATGATGCTCATTCTGAGAAATCGGGGATTTTGAACTGTATTCGGATCACCTGTTCATGCAGTGAAAGTTCAGGACAGCAATAAGCAATTCAGACTGCCTGCAAAAAAGGGCTGCCAGACCCTGGTGATCTACCCAGCTGATGAGGAGCAGATGTGGCCTCAAAATTAGGCACTTAATTCTCTTCCCTGCCACTATCGGCAGTCAGGGTCCCAGAAAGCAGGCAGCCTGCACCACTCACTTTTACTGTGAGGTTTGAAGCCCTGGCAGCAGGTACTGAAAGCCTCCTTACACAGCAATTGCTGGTTTTACAGACCCATTCTTTGGTTCCCACCCCACAATGAATTCAGAAGTCTGAATGCTCAAGCATGGCAGCTCGGTTTGGCTTACAGCCACCACACAACTGTGCCATGAAGGGTTCAGATTCAGTTTAATACCATCATACCCAGGTTAAACGCTATTTAGCTTGCACCTCTACCTATTTAAATCAAAAAAGCTCAGGCATAACATCTGAATACAGTGGTGCCTCTGATCATAGAAGTCTAGGGACATCACAGTCTCCAGGAGCCAACTGCTCATCTGCTCTTCCATGCGCAAGAGAAGTGCTGTAACGACCCTGCTTCCCTCTAAACCAGATCACCCTGGGGAAAAGAGAGAGAGCAAAACAAACTCAAAACACTAACACACAACGCAGCACTGTAGCTGAGTCTGCCTGCAGTTCTGGCTGTGGCACAGGCACCTCCAGTTGTTTTCATTTCCTTAGGGTTCATACATCCAACACACACATATCCCTTCATCGCCAGCCAAAGCATTTGGAGCACTCAGATCCATGCCAGACATAACTCACTGCCATTTCAGCACAAGTGCCAACCCACAGTGCTGTATGCTTCATCCTGTATGAAGCAGCCTTGGAAAAGAGTTGAGGGATTTGTCTTCTAAAGCACCTAAACAGCTTCCCTCCAGAAAAGGATGAACAGGACTGTCCAGGAGCAAAGGACAGAAACCAACAAGCAGCATTCTGCAACGCCTCCCCCCACGCTTGCTCTCCTCTCAGCATCCATCGCTGGCTGTCACCAGAGCCAGGCCAGTGGGAAAAACAGATTTATGGCCTGATCAAGAACCCTCTTCTTACAACAACAGGTCACATGCGTGCACCAGCTAAGCAATCAGGGTGGGTTTAGACATTACAGCAGTGGAATGGCTATTAAAAACCTGACATTGGCAGCACGGTTGTGTGACAACATTACTTCTCTCTGCAAACCTTATTTAGCTTTTGATCCATATTACAATTAGATGAGCAGGCTAGAAGTGAGAAAAGTCATTACCCTATTAGCAGCATAAAAGTCATGCTACAGTATCAGAATAAAATTCTAGAATAAGTTTAACAATTTTATCAATTTTCAACAATTGGGAGAAACTAAAAAGTACTGTTATAAAAAGAAGCCAAAACTGACAGCAGACAGCAAATTAGATGATACCATGCAGGTAAAGAAGACCATAACTGTGGTATGAATCCACAGACTAGGAAGACATGGCATGACTATTTGCTGCCAGAAATAAATACATATACCTCTGTAATACGTAGACAAAATTCATAGAAAGAAAGAAGGAAGCATTTTCATAAGCAGGAGGACTAAGCAGATTTGTATCTCAGAGGTGGATCCTTTCGTGCTTAATGAAGTACAAGTTTGAGATGTTCATGACTGCCCTGCTGTGCAGTTTGTGATGCCCAACACAAATGAGCTCACACTGTGGCATGTCCCACAGTGGGACTAACAACTGCATCTCCCTCCTGAATATATGTCAGTTCACAAACTGACATAAATGAATAAGTAAATATGTAATAAATCAAATAAGTAAACACATAAGTAAGTATCCAGGAAAATGTCTTTGGCAAAAAAATCTGAAAGAATGAGAGCCTAAGAGTGCCTCGTAAATTTTGCTGAACTTTAGGATCAGAACCAACACTAGGAGACCAGACATGGAGAGATGGACCAGACTGACTATCAGATTGTTTCTGTGGAAGCCTGAGTCCTCTTATACCACAACTTCCTTTCCTTTATAAATATTTACCAATTTGAGAAAGTAAGTTTAACCAGAATACAAGTAATTATAAAAAACTTACGTATTTTATTCAATGTGGATTGCATTTCCAAAGAGCCTACCAAGAAAATCTAAGACTTCCGTTAGTCATGACTAAATTGCTGTTAAAATCTGAGTCATTCTTTTCCTGTGTCCATTCTTTTCCTTCCTTTACATAAAAGATCTGACACCTGGGACGAACATCTAGGGTAAAAAAAAAAGAAAACAAAAAAAACCCAAGAACACCCCAAAAAGGCTTACTGGACAATTTTTCCCCATGCACATTTTCTAATTCATGCAATCTTTTGTTACAAGCAAAGAGCTTCTCTCCACTACCCAAATTCTCCAAAAAGAAACTATATCCCAGCAGGCTGCTTAAGTGTGGGTAACAGGGAATGCCTAAAAGCAGCAAGGCTTTGCATTTGATATTAGACTACAAAGAAAAGTAATCTTTCAGTGCTGCAGTTGGGTCTAATCCATTTTGCCAGAATATAGCCTAGGTAGGGTACGAGATTTCTTTTTACACCAAGCTGACCTAGTTCTTCCATCTGAACTTTTTTGTGCTCAATGATCGTGTTTTTAAAAAATGACAGTAAACGCTCCAGCAATTACAGAGTGATAAAGCCTTATAGCAAAGGTATGAATGCCAGGGTTCAAAACTGGCAACTGACAGTGGTGAGGATAAAAAATACATGGATGTGTGTGATAAAGTCTGCTTTTCCTACACACTTTTTTAAAAATAGCTATTCAACTCATACAGTGTGAAATCCACTATTTAAAGAAATTCCTAAAATGCATCTTAACATGTAAGTTCTGGTATAATTTGAAATACAAGAGACACATTTCACCATGTCGCTGTTTTCCCACACATTTTGGCTTCTGCATGGGCAGCTTTAAAGCCACAGGGTTATATGACAAGCAGATTAACCCTCTCACCCCTAAAGATACTCCCATCCCCGATGAAACACAGACAAGGCAGGGCCAGGAGGATTACATTTTTGCTGCTCGTGCAGTGCTAGTTCTTTGGATTAACAAAAGGTTTTGGCAAGCAGAGCTGTTTATCTGGTTGCTTTCATACTCCAAATTCATTTCCTCCCACTTTTCAAGAAGGCAGGACGCAAAGATTGAGAGATAGTGAAAAAAACAAAACAAACCCAGTGGCACTCAGATAATACAGCACGTTCTGCAGTACCATACCTGTTTCTTCCCAACTGCCAGCAGCACTGCCCAGGCCACGACACACATTACTGGGGCAGTATTTTTCCTAGCAACAAAATGCTGATCCTGACAGGTTCAGCAGAACCTGAAGACGATCAGAGATAAAAATAGAAACCTGAATGGTGAATTAATAGAGAAGCTTTACTAAGGAAAGGGCTGGGATGAAGGAGATTATCTGATCACACAGATAATGACACCATTTGTGAGCTGGGATTCAAACAACTTGATTCTCCTTAAAGATCATCAAAACTTCACAGGGTGAAGTACACACTCAGACAGCCTGACAGTCACCAAAAAAAAAAGTGATAATCTCGGGTCTAGCTCTCCCAGACAAAACACATGGGCTCTTACTTCAGGCTGGGAAATTGCACACAGTTCCTTGTAAGAAAAATAAACCCTACGTGGATTTAACATTGGCCAAAGGCAAGTTGCAGTATAAATAGCAATTCGTACCTGAACAGTGATGGTTTTGTATTTTACGTTAAACAAAACCAGCAAGTTCAACATGCGAGAGCAATACTTCGCCCTCGGATTGCTAAGAAGGTCAGCTTGCTTACAAAAAAGGAAATGGAGGTCACGGCCAACTGGTTGCACAGCATGGCAGCAGCACCGCAGGTACTGGAGCTATCCACCTACAGCAGGAACAAGCATGCAGTATGTTTACAAGCTGTACATACAACAAATAAAAAACTTCAAAGAAATACCAGTCAAATGTTTCTGCAGAATTCCATTCCCCTGAAAAATTAGTTTCAGGATTTTTACCATTTTATTTTTGCATCACACACACATCTTGAACCGTGGAAGAATTAACTGTACCTTTTTCCCTTTCACCAATTTAGATGCTAGGCTATTTTTTCCAGTATCAAGCCCTAAACTTTTAGCTATGTGACTATCACTAGTATGTCCAGCTACTTGGACACAGCCTCCCAGAAATACATATGTAAGAATTTCCTAAACAGCCCTTTCTACTACTTATTTAGAGAGCAAAAAGTTGTTTTTTCAGGGGTCTTTTCCCATTTCTTGTGAACAGAAACAACTGAACTGGTCTGCAGAGCTTATGGCAGCTCCAAGAAACTCACTCCTCCTCAGAAAAGTCAATCTATTATAATTTTCATAAAATGCTGAGAAGACTTCATAGCACTACACAAAATAAAAGCAAGGGCATCTATTAGCACAAACGCCTGTAACCTATGAAAACAGACTCAGAAAAGAAGGATTTGCCCTGAGAGGTAAAACTAGCTTTATTTCTTATCACTGCAATTCTCACATAAACTAACTTTGCTATAGAAGTGCTAAGGACCTAGCAATATCATCCAACTAGTGAAGTGACTACTTCACTTTGTCCTCTTCCAAGGCTGCTTTAAGCTTTCTCACACTTGTCAACCTGTGAATTACAGGATGAGTATGCAAACCAAGTCTAAATTAGTTTGCTGTTTTAAGCTATCAGGAATGTGTGCGATGTAATAAAGTTGCAAATTTATTTACAATATAAATTAAACCATTTTTTAATTATAAAAAGTGAATGCTATATGCAGAATACTCTTTGTACATATTTCAGAAAGTTCTGTCAAAGTTGTGCATGGCCAAATAAAAAACTTTAAGAAAAAAAAAACCCTCCCTTCCCATGTTACCACTGGGTAAATTATCCTTATTAAAACAGTGTCTTAACTTTCATTAGGAGGTTTCTTACTGAGATATCGCCAAGGTTAAGAGGATTGCAAAGACTCATCTTTTCTCTGGCAACCTAATCATTAAAGCTGAGAATAACCAAGTCATTCTATTCCAGAAATTCCAGTAACTCTTTCATTTCCAGCAGAGGGTACAATCAGGTTGTCGTTGCTCTTCATTTATTTCAGTTATGATAGGAAAATCAATACTAATTTGAACATATCGTTACATTGCTTACTGTCATTAGGCCTAACATGCTCTGCAGAACTCCCATGAAATACCAGCAATACTTTGTCACTATTACTGCTGAGAAAATATGACCATATTTTTTTCAGGAAATTTTCAGGCAAACTTAAATAGCCTGGGCAGAAGAAAGAATTGCAGAAAACACTATTCTATTTTCTTTACTATGTTAATGATTTTTAAATCTTTTATTTCTAAAACTATTTGTCTACTATTGCGGTCAAAAGCAATTAATTTAAAAAAGCAGTTCTGACAGCAACAAAGGATACAGATAATAGCGCTACCTACCAGCACATACAGGATTTTCAAGGTAATTACTTAGGAAAGTGAAGCATACTATTAAAAGATGCAATTTATACCTTTCTTGTTCCATGTGCAAATGACTAGCAGAGCCTCCCACTCCTCGGAGTGGAGCTGAATGGCATTCAGAGAGCAAAGAACAATTATTAATTATGCTTTAAAAAAAAAAACACGTCAGTTTAAAAATACAACAAAAACCAGTGCAACAGAAAATGCACGCAATGCAAATTTTCCCCCTTTAGACTGGTAGGTTGCTTTTTTAAAAAATAGACTTCATGTTCCCCATGTGTTTTTATTAGGAAAGGAGCATAATGCACTAAGCCTTGCTGGTCTACATAGATAACGGAAACGCTGCAGATCAGGCAGGATTAGCATGTGCTGGATGAACAGCATGGGGAAACTTACTAACTGTGCCACCACCAGCTAATGCGGCACTTGCCTCATGCCACTGATTTATTTCTTACCTTCCTAAACTCACCCAGATATTGCTCTAGTCCAAGAGGAAAAGTTCTAAGATCCTCCAATCTCTCTTTCCCCTACAGTTTTTATGGGAAGAGCCAAGTTCAAACAGCCTGCGAGAGGGATGTTATGTTTTGTTTTGTTTTTTTTTTTAAAATACTGGAGCCACGCAGTGAAGCAACACAATGATCCTAAGCACAGAAGTACACAAACAAGCCTACAAATAAAGACCATCCTCAGAAGAACACATCATCTAGAACTATTGTAACAGAGGACTACTCCTAACCTTGCCAATTTTTCCCTTTAAAAAAAAAAGATAAATAGTTGGGAAAGATGAAATGCAAAATCAGAACAGCAAGAGGTCCCTAGAGAATGAAAACAAAGCTAGCTGAGACCTGCAAAGGAAGGGACCCACAAAAGTAAGAAGAAATCTTAACTGTAATCACCTGCTGCACAGCAAGAGGCTGAAGGACAAAGTCCAAAGCACCTACAAGCAATGCTAACAGCCCAGTGAACAGCAGACCCCTCAAATCCTGCACGTTATGCAAGAGACAGGCTTAGCTACTCCATTTTATCACTGCTGCATCTGTGCCTTGCATCTGCATCACAGGGCAGAAGCTCATACCACATACAGGAGCCAGTGCTGTGGCAAGATCTCTGACCTGCTGACCAGCTGTGCCTGGCCAACGAGGCCTACAGGCGAGGGGAGAAGTCATGGTGCAATGCTGCAGCCAAGGTGGGCTCCTGGTGAGGCCCCATGCAAGTAAGAGTCTTGCTATAAATGCTGTTTCCACACTGCTCCAGAAGCCTTCCCCAACCCTGCAATGAGCCAGGCACCACCTCGGTTCCTCCCCAGCCAAGCACCTCTTTTTTTTTTCCTTATACTGTTTAGGCAGGTAAAATCCCATAAAAATTAACAAGAATCTCCCTTGAGTCTCCCACAACCCTTCCTGCTGTTCTGTCTTATTTCCAGACAGCTTATAAACTGGGAGATAAGGGGCTGAACAAGCATGATAAGATACCCAGCAGCATCTTCAAACAGGAGAAAGCACTAGTGAACAGCTGGGGACAAATCTCTCCATGATGTGGCATGGTGGTCTTCTGTACCAGACAGTCACGCTCAGGCAGGTCCTGCTCCTCCCACAGCCCAGCCTCAAAAACACAACCCTGCGGGCCACAAAACACCACCTAACAAAACAATTTAATTGCCTGAGGCAAAATCTATTCCAATTAGAGTAAATGCTTCTGTAGTGATAACAGCAGGATCGGGTAACTAGCTTTTCTGACCACAGACAGACACAAAAACTAAATAAAAAGGAAAAACAATGCTCCGTGCCAAGGTAAACAGCTGCTGCTCTTTGTCTCCCACCCCCCGTGTCCTCTCTTCACCAGGAATAAGGATTCTGCAGCTGATAAATGGCATTTTCATAAATTGTGCATCCTAGACTGCTCATAAAAGGCAATCCTGTAAGGAGTCCAAGGAAGGATAAAGAAGGTCTGGGAGAGACCTCCCCGTGCTGTTAAATGAGTACAAAATGAGGTTACTTCTAGGGTAACAGCATCTAGCCACGCACAATATATTGTTTCTAACAACACTGCCTGTCTGCAGCATCATTTTTGTTAGTGAAATATGAAGGATTTATTTTTTTAGATCACAGATTTTGTGCAGCAGTAGCTGCTATTACTCTGTTATTAAGTACAGGAATAACCATTCTGTACTACAGTGCATTGTCTCAAAAATTTTATACAATATACTGGAACATGCACATCATCTCTCATAAGAAAAACAGCCATATATCAACAGCAATGCTAACTGTTGTCTCAGCATCTCCTACCTAGGTTTTGGATATATTTAACATCATTACAACACTTTTCACCCACAGACCTCAAAGCATTTGGCAAGTGTGCTCAGCCTTACAGTAGTGGACACAAATCCACAGCGAAAAATAAGTGACTGACTCAAAATCACTTATCAGTCAAAGCAGAGCCAGAAATAAGACAGAGAACCAGCTACACTTACCATCGCACAAGAGCAGCCGGGAAAGAGTACACAAGCTGCCTATGCACAGATTAGAAAAGAGAACCTATTTTTAACTCACGTTCTTCGCCTAACTCCCCTATTTACTATTTATCGAAAAACAGTTACATTCTGAGGTTTCAAAAATAACTTCATTGTTCATTCAGAGCTAGGGAAATTCTCTAAATGTAGGATTTGAGGCTTGTGAGGAGAACTCAGCCCCATTCCAAAATCCATGCCTAAAAGCATCTGTCATAATGCTCTCACTTTGGAAGATAAGTGGTTCATCAAATGGGTTCACTTTTCAGAAAGTCCCCCTTTAATACAGAAACAGAGAGTAACTAAAAATTAAATTTCACATCTTGTCTGCAAAGGCAAAGCATGGCATTCGGAGTATTAAAGAGGACATGACTGCATTAGCTTAGCATGGTCAACTACAAACCTGATTTATCCCATTTTTTTTTCCATACTAGCAACTTCCAGAATGAAATTTCTGTCTGTCCATTCCATAAAAAAAATTAAAAAAAAAAAAATTAAGACTAAAGGAAAAGCCTTTGGCATTCAAATGCACAGATGTTTTCTACCAACCACTAGCCAAGACCACTTCCATTAAAATATTTTACTTTATATATTTTAAGAGGCATCTATGACAACATTTTTGTATTCTGAAAAACTAATTTACAACAAGAGATTTCGAAAAATTCTGATTTAGAAGAACATTTAAGCTTTCTTATTCCAGGATTTTTCTTTTAGCCAAAGCAGATGTTACTGTTTCTTTATACTACCGCTATCTTGTTTCCTTCAGTATCTGATATTTTGCTTGTTGGGAAAATATTTGCATTATTCTAGATTTCAGGCTGAAATGATCAGCAATTTTTTTTTTTAAAAATGAAAGAATACTTTAGATCACACTGCAATTTCCTCAGAAATCAAGTGCTATTATGTGAGGTGAAAATGATAACACCAGCATTTTCCTCAAACTTCTCATTGTAATTTTTTTTCCTAGTTATTTAAAACTCTTCAAACCTTTAATTATGTGGGGTGATACTTCCAGCACTCAGTGTCTGCCTCATGCTGCATACTTTAGAAAGTTTTGATCAAATTCAATCACTTCAAAAGAGTGCAATTAATGAGGAGTGCACTATTCAGTAACCTCTACTTGCAGCATCCCCGTGCTTCAGGGCACAGACTTACCATTTCACAGGGATGAGCTTCATGTCACGGTTCTTTTGTGTGCGTCACCACGAAAATTCTGGCTTTTCTGTCCAAATTATTCAACACTGAAGTTGCAAAGGGAATTGCAAAACTGGGAATTCCAAACCATAGGGATGTATGAGAGTCCCAGGTTGTTCAGAGCATGGTAAGAGGAATCCCAACCTGGTTACATACAGCTTTGCCAAGAAAAATGACTACTGCTCTGCACACAGCTGGTAATTTTGATAAATTATAGCAACTGAACATTGAATCTTGATGTCAAAAGTCACCATTTTTATCTATAGATGCAATAACTGATACCATTTCAATAGTCACTGGCCCATAAAGTATGAGACATTCAATCATTGCTAAAGAGGAGGCTGGCAACTGCAATTAATATTGCTCTTCTAATAAGATTTGAAAATTTTGGGGTAAAAGGCAATTCCTCACCTTTGCAGCAGTGAAGCAGAAGAATGTATTTGGAATATTTGAGTTCTTTTTAAAACAGGTAATTCTGTTGGCCACAGAATGTGGTACCTCATGTATTTTTTCCCAGAAATAAAATATTTAGGTACAATCAGTACAGCATTCTTTCAAACTAACCTTATGTTAGGGTGGAAGAACATGATGCTTTTGCTTGTTCCAATGCAAAGAAGTCAAAACAGCAGCATGATGTAGACACGAAATGACCTTTTTATGCCACAAGACATCAGCCTACAAAATGCTCTAAGTCACAAGAGTGGCCTAACATTTCTGCAAGGTTTCCCACTCTGTTCATGTGATGTGCTTTACTCAAAAAACGTGCTCCTGTCTCTGGATGGCAAAGCAGACTTTTCTGCTGGACAGAAGAAATGCCAGCTTTCAAGAGAAAAAATGTCCTGCCTGTCCTATATTCTTCTCCCATGAGCAAGATCACACACTGGAGACCTGACCTCGCTGTCACTGCTGCTCTCAGCAACAAAACTCCCACTGGCAAAGCGGCACTGCCATGCTGAGCATCAGAGAGGCTTGCGGAGGCTGCCTGGATCGTCCAGTGTCTGCGTGCGGACGCAATGCCTCTGTATGGAGCTACTACAGTCCTGTTTCAGCCATGCAACAGTGTGACAGCCATGGTAATGTGCCCCTCACTGTACATGCCCTCTAGACTCACTTCTTCAGTATGGAAAAATCTTCAAACCCACCAACTTTTTATAGCAACATCAGGCAACCAGGGGCTTTCTGCACCACTCCCAGGTAACAGAATTTTGAGTCAGCTAAGAAAAAAAACTGACTTAGAGCTATTTGCATGTTTTCTTTCTTTTCTATAAATTACTGTAAGAAAATAAAGGTAAGGATTTTCAAAGATGAATAGCAGATTAAGAGGATATATGACTTACTATGGCCCTACCGAATCATTAAATTACCACCCAGCTACATGAATCCCCAATGGATAAACAGTACAGAGGAGTTTTAAAACTCTCATCTTTCAGGATTACCTTCCTGAAAAGCTAAAGGGCACCTGTATTCCTGTAGTAAAACAGCAGTATTAAATTACTAGATGGATTTTACAGCAGGGATTATTCTCCATGCAAAATTTAAAGCAATGTATCATCATCTTTCTTACAGTTTGAAGAATGTAATGATAAAAAAGAAAAAAGTATCAGCTTTTCACCTTGTTCTTGTCAGCCCAGCAGAGAGATCAAAGAATCCCACGTTACACAAGTAACAGAGTATTTCCTTGGGGCCTTTAGTACAACCATAGACTCATCTGCAATTTTTGTATAGTTAAATATACCTGCATTTATCTTCTATTAATGTAATAGACATTTCTATTGACTAAATGGAGCCTGATTACTTTTAACCTTTATTGCTGATAGACAAAATGTTAAGTTTGGATCAGAAATTAAACACGTGGATACCCTTATATTTCATCAGAAATTAATGTCTACCTACAGCACATGAATTCCACGTAAACCTGAAGTAACTGCAACACTAGGCTAGCTGATAAATCAGACCAGTCAAACACAAACTGAGAAGTCTACACAGGTTGTCCAACACAGTCAGCCTCTTACCTATGTATTTTGTTTAAATAAATCCAAATTTTTATATAAAAGTGACAAGCCTTTTTACTAGTCTTCTTTAACTGAACAAGATGCAATAAATCTCTATATATTGTCTAGTTATTTTAAGATCACCATACACCATTACACTACCAAATTACTTCTAGGTTTAGAGCTTGCCATTATGCAATTAATTGCTCAACAAAAACTTCATTGTTTCTAAGGCAGAAGCTACACACAGTCATGAGAATTGCACTATGAAATAGCAAGCCTTTGCTTTTCAAAGCCTTTGCTATTTCAAAGGTTTATTATTAATTCTGGATGCAGAATTACATACTAAGAACCAACCAGAATACAACAGCAAAAAAAAAATCTTCACACCAGGCTGAAAGAAGCATCCCAGATTTTTGCACTCTGTTCTTCAGACACCCCATGCCATTACCTGACATTAACACTTGCAGAGAAGCAGGTAAATGTTTATGTACTGTTCTGGTAGCAGCTGCATCCTGAGAAGACACGGAGTGCAAATAATGAAAGTACATACATCTGCAAATACAACAATCCTTTCCCACATTCACTCTGCACAAGTATTTTTAACGAGGTCAAAGAAAGTAATGTACTGCCTTCTATATTTATAAGCAGATCCCAAGGTAGTTACAGGAAACAAATTCCCTCTTTTGAAACCTCAGTAGATATCCTCCTTCCGGGGACCTCCAGAAATGAGGTGGTGCTACTCTGCAGGACACAAGAACTCACAGATTCCTTATTACCCATTATGAAAGAGCCTCTCAGAAAGACCTAGCACCGCCACTACTGACACTTATTTTGGGTGAGTTTTGCCAACTTTCTTCAAGGATCACCAGGCTTGCTGCAGAGACAAGTATTAATCATTACACAGATATGCATCAGGAAAACCACATCCTTTTTGCAGCAGATAGGGTGGATAGAATACACTTGCCCTTCCTGCTGACAAATATGATCAGGGTTTGGTAAGAGCCTTAACCATGCAACATGCCTACAGCAGAGCTTCCCAGGGCATGGGCAGAGAAGAGACCAGGGAATAGGATGCTGCCAGCTCTCCATATGTGGGCTTTCAGATCCCTTCCCCCAGAGCTGAGTCACTCAGATCATACATTTTAAACCTTAGCTTCCCAGTTACTATAACAACTTAATGGATTTCTTCTTGATGTTATTAATTACATTCAGTTTAATCTGTTCATACAGGACTTTGGGGGAGGCACTATATGATAGCTTCTCTTCTCCTTTCAAAAGGCTTTTACATTCCTAACTTGCTCCAACACTCAGGTGCTCCCCCCATAAATCTCCTTCCTCTGAGATAAGGAAATGCTCATATTCCTTCCTTTGAGAACTCAGAATAGAAGGAAATGGTTTGTTCCTGAAATCAAATAAGATGCCCAAAATAAATCTGCGAAAGATGTACCCTCAGCTGTTTTTCTACAGTAAACATGGTGCACAGAACAGCTTGTAACCTGGCTGAAAGTGGCATTTATAATACATCCCAGAAGAGAAAGACTGAGCACTTTGCAAGCAAAACTACCGAGAGCCCAAGTGCAGAAGCAGTCAGAATCTAATTTATTAGGTCTACATTTCACAGCCTTAGGATATGAACAGGCAGACCTCTGCTGCTGAAAATGTCAGGAAAATGCAAGAAACTCAAGGCAAATCCCAAGGTCCAGCAGCGTTGCAGTGTGCAGAATTAGCCCCCCTTCACTTTCACTTTTATCAGCTTTGAAGTCAGAGACCAGAAGTGCCACCTCTACCCAACAGCACAGCAACAGAGGAGAAAAGCGAAGACTTTGCTTGCCTTGGCAGCGCTGTGGGATGGGGAGGACGGGCAAGTTTGCTCAGCCTGGCTGCACTAGGTGGGCAGGGAAGGAGGACACTTGCCTGCTCCATTCATGCAGGGATTAAACAGCGCTGACCTCCTGCCACTTCAGACCTGCACAGCATTTAATTAATGGAGGAAGGCTCCAAACACCAAAGTCCTTCCACTTCCGAAGGACGGTGGGACCCTGGCACACCACAAGATGACTGCCAGCCATTTTGAGGGCGACAGGCTGGAAAAGACTGAAAATCAGTAAGTCAAGATCTGTAGAGGGGCACTTGCAGCATGTCAGTGTTCAGTATATATTGCTGTATGTCCATCCAGAGGCAGATGTTAGCTGTCGGCTTTTCCTTCCTCCATAGCTTGGAGCAAAGGGAGCCACCCCGCTGCATCCCTCACACAGGCAGAGGCTTCTCAGCACCCAGCTGAGTTAACCCAGCTTGGGAGACAGCCTGCCTATCCTTACAAATGACTGCAGGTCTTTGCAATAGAAGTTTTGGCAGATACCCAGAGAGTTAATAAATGAAAATTACAATATCGCCTTATACACTTATTTTTGCAAAAACGTCTACTGCTTACTTAAAGAAAAAGAAGTCCTACTTAAAAGGATCAAACCATAAGTATGGGGAGAAGTGGGTGCAATGGAGAACCTGAACTTCCTACAGCTTGAACGATTCAGGAGTGAGGCATTCCCACTACTTTCTCCATTTAGATTTATCCATTTTAGCTGTAGAGTGTGGAACTGCACTCATCTGCAGAACCACAGCCACACAGTGCTCAGGATAATTTTAACCCCACAGACATATGGAGAACACTCCTTTCACCCTCCTCTGCAGAAAAAGCAAAGATGATCTGATCCTACAGACTTCCAACAGGGGGAAAAAAAAAACTTCTCCAGATATTTTAAATCAAAAGAAACTCATGGAAATTATAATAGTAGTTCTTTATATTTACAGTGTAAAAACATGCACTACATTTTAGTCACCAAGTATGCAGTGGTAACTACAAGAACACAGGGGGAACAATTTTATGCTGCTTGCAAATTTTTTTTATTTCAAATGACTAATTTCTATGAATTTAATAACTCTGATTATAAAATACAGTTTAGACACCTACAAGTACCCTTTTAAAACCTATCATTGTAATCATACTTTAAAAAAAAATAATAAAAGTATATGTCTGAAGTAGAAAACAGTATGAAGCAGCTGTGCGTGCCACATGACTGCACTTGACAGCATTAATTCAGGTGCAGCTTGTTTGCTCCCAAAGACACAATATCAATAATGAAAACCAAAATAGGTTTGGTTTCCTGAAAAGCATAAGCTTTCTTGAAGAAAACCTGTTTTATACAACCACAAAGTAACTGGTACAAATGTAGAAATAGAATGAATGTGCTCTGGATTAAAAGTGCTCTGGCACAATGACGGGAATAATTACCAGATGCATGTGTATTTCTCCTGAAGTACTGGAGATGGGACTGCATAGCTCTGGGAAGAAGCAGGTAGACATTAAGATAGTTTTATAACTATCACTTGTGTTTTCCCAAATCCACAGCTAATCTGCAGACTGGAAAGATCCCCTGGACTGCTCAGTGCACTACAAGGTATTTAACAGAAGTTCAACAGCATTACAGGTGTGGCAAACCACTGCCTTCAGAACCAGATGATGTACAGATGCCTCCATGTGGCAATTGCCCACTTGCATTGCCATACCAATCCACTCTTTTTACCTGGCTGGGATCCACCTCTTAAGAGCAGCATTGAAAAACAAATTTAAAGCTCTGTAACTGCCCAGCCTACTTCATGCAAGTAAACTTTAAAAAGTTGACCCTGGACCCAACAGCACTGCAGCTCTGATGCAGAGGCTTCCATTTCCTTACTGTTTTTACAATGTTATATTGGAAAGCAAGTGCTGGTGCCTACCAATATGCAGGGTTTTGATCCATTAGGCAGCCACAAGACCTACCAAATAAAGAAGCAATTAGGTATCTCCGCAGAGTAAAATGGAAAAAGCAATAACTACTCCAGGGATTGCACCATATTGCAGTCTAATCATATAGTGAATTATGGGAAGGGAGAAGAGCATTTTTTCTTGGGGGCTGGTTGCAAATGCTTTCTCTGATGCATCCAACCCCAGGATAGAAGTTTCCTAAAAAACGAGTGCTACAGGAGTAACATCACTACCAATACCCTAAGGTGAAGTAGAAGAGGAGCACATGCAGTTCTGCTGGTGAAGAGGCATAAGCCATTCCATGGAGAGGAGTTTGGAAGATGTCTCCTGCTCGTTCCTTCTTTTATAAATAAAACTGTGGCACTCACAAAAAAAAAAATGCAGCTAGCATCAGTTCCTCCTGGTAATAAGAGCAACAAGCAAACTCCACAACAGTAATACCTTCAGGTCAAAGAAGAGAAGGGATATTTAATCTAGAAAAACCCATCAAAGATTTCTACTGATGTACACAAAGTCAATAAGAGTCTGTTACTATTTTTTTGTCATAAAGCTTCTCTGTTTTCACATGAGTCTAAACAAATACCTTATCCTTTGCTTACCAAGTACTTCCTAACTTTTACTACACATAACTGAATTGAGGAATTAATTTCATTACAACTATGTTACATGACAGGAGTCTCGCACCAGAACAGTACTAGTCTTGTAGATACTACTAGTCTTGTAGACTAGTACTTGTACAAAATATTTTTTACACTGATAGTGGATGATTAAGAAACAAGCAAAGATGTTAAAGACCGTATCTTTCTACTTCCTTCTAGTTAGCTACTTGCTTCTGACCTGATTATTTTTCCTTTTTTAAAAATATATGTTTTTCTGTGAATATGCCAATAGGCTCCAGAAGAAAACTAACTGTTACATAAACAAGCATTTATTTTCATAGTTTTTATGCCTGACTTCATTTGAACACCGCCTTGTTCTTGCCTTTCTGAGAAAAGGCATTTAAAGTCTTCAATTTATATTCGAATTGATTCATCAGTGACCCACAAGCAGCTTGGAAAAAAAAAATGGTCCTGTGGCTCCTCCAAAAATTACAGAAATAAATAAAAACAGATGAAAAATGTGAAAAGGCACACAGGCCCAATTCACCTACAGAACAGGTGAAACACTGGACACATGGCAAGTAACACATCAAACCTCTAACAGTATAGGCAGAGGATTTCAGGATACCAAAAGATTACGCATATGCTAAAGCAAATGAAAAGCTCAGAATGGGAAAAGAAGATCACCAGCTTCATAGAAGTGCCAGGCTTCTAATCATCCTACTTATCCAAGTATTTCTCTTTTGTTAATGGTTTTCATCCAAAGGTCTGTAAGTTACATATATACATAATTCATTAGGAAAGTGCAGTGAAGAGGGGTTATAATAGAAATTTCTGAATGAATCCTAGAAAGGAAATGCAAAATTGAGACAGATAAAAGAAAGAGGGGAAAAAACCCACAAAAAGAAGAAAACTACAACCGGGGCATATTCACTTCTCCCAACTCTGCATACCTGGGAAAAAACAGTGGGGAAGGGTATCCTAAGAACTATTACAGCAGAATACTAATTTTTACGATAGCAGTAGACCATTTTCCTAGAGCTTCTTGATGATGTACCTCTTTTGGAGTTGTCTCAAGCAAGAATCTGTCATGAAATCCTTGGGGTTAGCAGGCAAGGACGCTGCTACACCCGATCTGATCCTCCAACTCTGTTCTTTTTGCACTGTACCTCACCGCTAAGGCTCCCTGGAGAAGCCTCGATAACTTTCAAGGATGACAATGCTGGGACAAGTTTCCTGCTCTCCTTTGAGGATCCCAAAAGATATACCCTGGATACCCTGAGAGATTTCTTGGGTGGGAAGAGGAGCACTTCTGGAAGAAACGGTGATCTGCATCCAAGCTCTCAAAATTACACTTAACATCCTGCTTCTAAATGTTCTTTGTCTCCTGCCCAAGAATGGCTAGTGTTATTGTGAACCTGAAACACCACTAGCCATTCTCAGATGAAAAATGGAGAATCCTGTGCTATTTCAGTGACAATTTTCCAAGCTGATGCCTACAGCGATTGCAAATGTTATACATGGACGCCTTTTCTTCAAGTGGAATGACCAAAATAGGCAGTAGTGGGTTTAGTTCTTGCACCACATGCAGGCACTGTGAGATTTATGATTAGTATTCCTGAGCACACTGTGCATCCTGAGAACATGATTTTCTTTGAACAGAATCCCATCAAACAGAGCAGCTTCACCCTGAAGGTTTCCATATGTTTTATACTTATTTTCTTCTCAAGAGCTCTTGTGAGGTTGGATCATTTTGCGTTTCTTATTTGGGCTTGTAGTTTCAGAAATGGTTACTACCGAGGATTAATCATTTCAGATTCCTCTCTTCCTGAAGTTCCTGTTTTCACTATTTATAAGCACTCTTGAAAGTATCCCTGTTGCAAGGAGTTCCACTCCAGATTTATCTTTCACATTTAACAAGTGCTCCAGCAATTTCAGATTTTTTTGGTACTGTTTATTCAAGTGGTATGCCGTCTATTGCTTCCTCGAGCAATTACTGAATTACAAAAGCATGAATGAAACAAAAATCAATTGCAAGAATTTATTTTTCAATCTAAGCATAGTACTGTTCCTTCAACCAATGCTCTGAAGTAATTTTTCACTTGGTGACCATCTTGCAGGCAGAAATCGTTCAATCCACATCAATCTGCATGACTCAGATGTTAAGCTTTGTTTAGCAACAAGAAGGTTAGAGAAGGTTCTCCCTCATCAAGGGAAATTTCTCCCCTTTTTTCTTGACATTTCGTAGTTTATGTCCCAAAACTGATTCTTACACATCGGTGAGAAAACACTATGGCTCCAACTCCCAGACTTCTTGTGTGCTGCAGACAGTTGCTTTATTTGGATTAGTTTCCAGAAGAAACATTGTTTCTTCTGTGTGTCAGTGGCACCTGAGTTCACTCGGGACCCCAGGCAAAAACAAAAATGAAAATATCATGGTTATTTATTCTAGCAAAGGAAAGGGTCAACTTCTTGTTTACAAGTTTAGAAACACTGTTATAAACAAAAGACAACTAAAAGAATACTGAGAAGAAAATCCTGGCATTAAGCTCTGAGTCTATCTATCTTTTGCGGCTTCCTTGAGGTATCTTTGTCTGTAAAAAACACATAATGACCTCAGCAGAATATTGTCTCTAAAACGTTGCCAACAGGTCGAGTTTCCTTCTGGGTTTAGGAGAGCAGAGATGACTTCTCTTCCAGACATGACTTACAAAGCCACCCTATGGCATCAGCTTGTTAGCTGCTCCCCACTCTGCCATGCTTGCCCAGCTCTCTGTAGTCTTCATATTGTTTTCCTGAATTTATTTTAGATGACCTCGCTTTCCCCTCTTCTTTCTTCCTACTTCTTCACTCATAGAACAGAGCTTCTGCTCTGTGCATTCTTTTACAACATATGCCTTGAATATCTAGTGCAAAATAATTCTTCCATTGCAAACATCACACCAACGATCCCTGTCCTAGTTTGTGCAAGTTGAAAAGTATTTGAGAGAAAAGGCATTAGTACCTGCTGCTTGGTTACCCTTTTACTCAACTTTTTATTACCTGTTATGCATTAACTATAGTCATTCTAGTTCTGCTGCTGCTCACTAATACTTCATGTTTGGAGGCATACATTTTACCACAAATAGCTGCTGTTGCCTGCAAAATCTGCTGCTTATAACCAGGTCAAAAGCAGGGTATTATCAGCTGTGCTGCAAATAATTAGAGAGCAAATGAGTACCTATTAACTGTTTAGCAGCTAAGTCAGGTCAGTTTAATGTTCTCAAGAGGCAGCTGTTTGCAAATGAAGTGGATTTCAACAAATGACATTCAAATATTTCTCAAAAATGTCATCTAGTAGTTTGCACGCTTGTGCTCCCACTGAAAGGTAGCTTAGACCTTCAACATAAAGCAAAACCGCTGAGGAGGTTTTCTGTCCTCTTCTAGGCGTCACTTACGACACTCCAAGAAACAAAGAGGACATCAGTCACCTCAACTTCTCGGATGCATTGCAAAGGATCCTAGTGGCTTCCACTGCTTTTCTGTTCTCAGAATCTCATTTAACATATGATAAAATACTTCACACACTGAAATACTGGTATTTCATCAAATTACCTACAGCCCACAGGAAAACAGAACTGCTGTAAGATTTCTTGGTCAACCAACAGCGAAATCACAGAGGTTTTCAACAGCCTGAGAAGGAAAGGTCCTCTGAATTAACTAGTGTTTCAATTATAAAAAGAAACTTAAAAAGACTCAGTCAGCTTAGTGCTTTCATTTTCAGAGAATGGAATGCAAAGACAGAGGAAAATACCTCTGAAGAGTAGTAATAAGGATTTAAAGTCTTCAATGATACAAAAATTCATTAAGCTTGCAGCTCTTTTTGATCAAGTTCATCTTCCTTGTAAGCGCCCAGACAGGACATACCTTGGGCTCTAGCTTCCCCAAGATGGCCTCCACGGCCTGGTTTGAAGTAGCCTCTGGTGTAGGGCACAAAAGGTGCTGACACATTATGTTTCATGTTGGATAGCAAACGTTCCACAGGGGCAGGAGTGCTCTAGTTAAACCTGTGATTTGAGTGACTGAAAGGAACATCTACATTTTTTCCTACAGCTAAAGCCAGCGAGGCAAGGGACAAATGGCTCGATTTGCTGGCAAAGAAGGATGAGTATGGCTACACCAAGGGTTGGATGGAATCCTTCATGGAATGGAGGCTCAAAAAACCTTAGAGCTGACTCCACTTGCTGGGACAGGAAAGCAGTCCCTATATTGCTGCTGGCAAGGGTGACCGCCTGACAGGAAACATCTAAGCACAGCAAGTTTTAATGGAAACTTGGATCTTAACTCCAGCTCAGCAAGGCTGCTCATCTTCAGAGCCTATCAAAAGACATTTGCCTACTTGGCTCCTGCCATCACAGTTTAAGGACCATAATTTACCACATTTCTTAGTGTGTTAGCTGCTCCCATTTCCAAATCCAAGCTCAGAAACTCAACCCTAGACCTATCTGTGGCTTTAACCACCATCTAGTCAAGACTCATCCTTCAAGGCATTTCCCTCTGTTAGTATCAGCCCTTATTGGTATTACGGAAAGAAACGGTCATCAATCCACAGCTTGCCAATCCCTAACCCTAATTTTAGTCACACTACTACATGTAGCATTTCTACATGTGGGAAAAAACACCTAAGCTCGTGACCGATCTCATCCCTTTTCCAGTGGGTTTTTATGCCACATTGCACTGAACTCTAAGCTACTTCCACCCCACCAGAATCTACTCTAACTTCACCTAAGCCAACAGTGACTCCATATCACCCACCCACGTCATCCTGAGCCCAAATGCCATATCCAATCCAGCCTCATTTCACTGTCCCACAGCCCATCATAAACCATTTGTTTGTGCTAGCACCAACTCTTACCCGTCTCTCAACTCTTTAACGATTTAACAGTAAAGATGTTCAGCCCATAAGGTACCAAGCTTTATAATTCTACCCCAAATAAGTTACCTTTTTTCTATATAAAATAACTCACTCTATACAATACCTTTGGTCTACATTGGCCCAATTCCCAACCTACATTTTCAGTACCACCAGGATTGTCCTTACTTCTTCCAGGCTCTGAACATGCACAGACCCCTCCAGATCCTACGTCTCAGTTTGTCACAGCCTGGTTTCACGGCTCCCGTATCAACAGTGAGCAACCCTGGCTGCCCTCATGGAAATATATTATCAGTGTCCTACCCACACCTGATGACGCCTCTCCCCATAATGGGACATCTTCTCTTCCCTCTCTCTGCCTGATGGCCACCTCTCAGCAGGTGAAAGAGAAGGCATAGGTTGAAGGATGCAGTCAAACGCCATCACATGCACAAAGCCCGTGACATAGCTTTTGGTTCCACTTGCCGCCTCATTCCCCATTGGCAAATATATATATAACATTCTTTGGTTGGCTTCCAAAGAGGAGGGAACATTCAGGAAAGAGAGATGGATGAAGGGGAGGAAAAAAAAAATCCCACAAACCACACACACAAAAAACCCACACAGACAGAAAGAAATGGGAGAAGCAAAGACAACTACAGGAGAATTTTCTGGTTCTTCTTCCCCTGACTTATTAATAAACAAAGTGTATTGTTAAGTGCACAAACATGAGAAAGTGCCAAACTCAGAGTACACATGTGCACTTACAGAATTACACTTTTTAAGCATCTGAATAGCCACAGATCTAATCCATCATCATCCACTAATCTATTTTCTCATCACTGACAGTAACGCCAGATGCTTCAACAGAAAGTGCAAGAAATTCCACTGTAGGCAGACGTAGAATAATCTGCTCTCCTAGAAAGTTTCCTCCAAGCCTTATTTCTCAGAGACTGGCTTAAGCTATGAAGGATAAACATTTACATCTTTTCTACGGCTCCTCAAAATTGTCTTTTTAGTATTTGGAAAGTTTTTCATACTTCTGGATACTTCTGTGATTCCCAGAAATTATTTTGGATCTAGCCAAGCTCTGTGCTTCAAGAACGCTCTGGCAAATAGTCCCTCAGTCTAATTATACATCTATTGAAAAAAAAAAAATTAAGTCTTGACTTTTTCAATTTCACTTCATGCCTACTTGTTCTTATATTGTATGACCAGGAAAAAGGTTCTTAACTTACCTTCTCTATACTGTTCATCATACTCTCTCTAATATGTTAACCCGAATAAGGGATATACTCTTAAACTATTTGAGATGTAATGGCATGTAGGGCTTACAGACAAACAGAACCAATGGCATTTTACGCTCACAGAACAGCAGTAATAGAAAAGAGAAACAGGCCTTTCATGCATGTTTTTAGCAAGGAACGTGATACTATCAATTTGTCCTTTTTTTGTAAAAACAAGTTTTTAAAGCTGAAAAACATTTTCATAATTAAAGAAATTCAGCTAAAATGTTTTACCTAAAACAGCTAAATAACGATTCTTCTGCATTGCCTGAAACCACAACATTGCAGCAGCAAGAATCTGAAAGTGAAGCTGACAAATTATTTTAATTTGCAAAACTAAGTGAAATACAGGGGGAAAAGAACCAGAGCACAAGTAATAACATCAGATTAATATCCTTTTTCTTAAGAAGCAATATTTAATGTATGTAGACACACATCTGTTTGCAATAGCCTTCAAGTTTAGGGGAGTTCTTTCACATCGTCATTTGTTCTATGCCTTTCTAATACTTTCTTCCATCTGCTAAGGCTATATTTATCCTACTGCCATAATTACACAATTTCATTTACTGATGGAACTAGTGTAAAGATTTACATGCTTTATTTTCTGCATAATAGGCATTTAATTTAAACAAATAAAGGTATCTCTACACACCGTTTTGTCACTGTTTTTCTCAATGTGTAAGAACTACCCACATCTATACCAGGGATAGCTAGCACCACTTGGATCCCTCCAGGGCAGGGTTGTTTGGGTAAAACAAATCATCCAAACTGGCCCAACTTGTCAGCGCTTAAAACTGCCATTTTAGGAAGGATTTTACAAATCTATCCATGGCTATCCATTTCAAATATGGAAATTCAAGATAGTTGATTGTAACGACTTTTTAAACAAAACTATTGTTCACAGAGATGATTAGTGAGCCAGTCTGTTACAAGTTTCCTCATAGATAAGTCAGACTCTTGAGTAAGGATTTGAATGCTGAATAAGGAGAGGCCTCCATGTGAGTTGGAAAGAGCTGGGAAGTAAGTACAGGGGTGGTTGGGGAAGAATAGGAAGGTCTGGGACACAAAGCTGCCATTGCCGAGCAAACAGAGGGGCTGGTGAGCGCCCAGAAAAGCGAGAGGAAAGACGACGAACAAAGCAGCATAACTCTCTGTAGCACCTTCACAGTACTTCAGAGCAGCAAGAGAGGAAGCAGCAGAAGGATCTAATGATTATGTTCAGCACGGTCAGACCAATAGGTATGGAAAACGGTTTGGACAGCGATATTTTCATCAAATATACAAAGGCACATACTGGTACAAAAGTAACTACAAAGAAGGAAACTGCAGTAACCAGAAGGCACAAAGATCAATGAAGAGTTTTTGCAACCTAGATAGGAAGAGGAGAGGCTGTATTTGCAGAAGGTAGCACCCTATTTACTACCAGAAAATGACAAAAGGTTCCTACTCACATATAGCAAAATAGCGTGGGATCAGGATTTGGTATACCACTTATCTCCATGACACAGAGTAGACTTTGCTTGAATTTTTGCACCTGGATGCAAATTCAACCTGAATATGTTTCTGGAAGAAGCAGCCAACAAGGCTGAATCTTGCATTTTACTTCAGGTTCACATTTAAGCATTACACTAAAAATGGTTTACTGGATTCTAAAATGTCCAAAGATGAGAATAAAGTAAGATATAGGTGTATCTGGAGTACTTGAGCAGGCACATCGAAACATATTAAAATAGCTTAGATGACAGGAGAAACAGATAATTACAATGAATAATCTGCTATATGCAGACAGTATACTTAATAGCGTACTAGAAAAGCACCCTTTGTACTAAAGAGCTTTAGATTCTAGATGATTTATAAACCAGAGATTTGTTTACAATCTGGCCACCATCTCTGGAGCCGATAGCAAGGGACACAGCACACGAGCATCTCTCTCAAAGTGGTATAAAAAGTTCTCTGTTTCATTGGATTTAAAATGTGCAAATGCGGTTACTCAGCTTATTCGCTGCTGCTTCCTCTGGACATCAGAATTTCAGAGGAAAAAAATAAAAAGCATTGTACAAATTCTGCTGTTAAGATAACTCACAAATCTACCAGGAATTCTCTCTTCAGCGTCGGTGACCTCTTGGGATATTTTCTATTGCAGCAGATGCTGAGCACCACACAAAACAACTCCTTACCTCCGTGGCCACATTCCACCCCGAGAGACCTAGAGTAAATAGCTCGTTGCCTATCAGAGCTGATTTATCACTCCTCAGCCTTCACCCCAGGAGGTGAAAGCAGCACCCCTCTCTGCTCTCCTGCATGGCAGCCCATGGGCTTGCAGGCAGCTCTTGCCTCGGAGCTGATGTGGAGCTACGCAGAGGAAACGCTCAACTTCCAGATCCTCTCTAAACTCACAACTCCCACCAGGCACCGAACTGAGAAAAGGAGAATCAGAAAAAACAAACTGACTCAAACCACATGTTAGCGAACATGATGCATAGCAGCAAAGCCTGGAAGAGAAAATGTCACAGACAAATTAACGCTGAGAGGGTTGACCCAACCAGAAGTTACAAGGACCCAAGGCTGCAGATCACTGTGGAGCTACAGCCGACGCCTGACCCGTTTCAGAGGTGGAGGCATGGCACGGCATCTGCCGGCGGTACTGCGCAGGGAGAATACGACTCCTGGACACATGTTTAAATGAAACGCAATGCTGCGACGAGACAGCCTTAACGGGTCCAAAATAAAATGAGTAATTCCAACAGAAATTTGGAAAAAATGCAAGAAAATAATTTAAAAAAACAACAATTAAAGTACATAGTCCCTCTTTGGAAAAACCACAACCTTTTTTTTTTTTAACTATCAGTTCTTAATGCCATGTGATTCAATATGACAAAACTTACTGAAACCACCGAAACAACCCACAAGTGACTAAGATGTTTTCCTCAATCAAACCCGCTGCGCGCAGGTGGCGACGCCGCGCACCCTGCCTAACCCAGCCCCGGGCACCTCACAGGTCCCGGGCACCTCACAGGTCCCGGCCCCCGGCGCCCCCCGCCACCCCGGGGCAGGGCGCCCAACGGGCCCCCGAGGGCGGCGGCCCCCGCCCCGTCCCTCCCGCGCCGGGGGCTGACAGAGACCCGGCCCCGGGCGGCGGCCGGGGGAGGCGAGGGGCGGCGAGGCGCGGGCGGCTGCCCAGCGCCGCTGCCGCCCGGCCCGGAGCGGCGGGCAGGGAGCCGGGGAGCGCTTACCTTCGCCGGCAGCCCGGCGCCGTCTCCGCGGGCTCTGCCGCTCTCCCCGCGGCGGCGCAGGTTCCCCGTCGGCCCCGCTCGCCGCCGCTCCTCAGCGCTCCATGGCTCCGCCGCTCTCCCCAGCCGGCGCCGGCAATGGCAGCGGGACGCGAGCAGGGAGCGGCGGCGGCGGCTTAGCGCGGCGGAGCTATCGGGGCCGCCACCTGCCAGGGCTGCGCCGGCGGCCGGGCTCGGCTGCGCTGCGCCCCGCTCCGCTCCCCTCCCCGCGCTGCCGGGCGGGAGCGGCGCTTCCCCTGCGGGCGCGGGGCGGGCTCGCCTCAGCGCCCCGCTTCCCGCCCGCCGGGCGGGGCGGCCTGAGGGGCGAGCGGCGGCGGGCCGGCCCTGGGGCGGGCGGGAGCCGCGGCCGAGCGGAGCCGCGGCGGCCGCTGTGAGGGGGGCGGCAGTGCCGGGGGGGGCCCTCCGGAGCCTTCGGCCCTGCGCTGCGTGGGAGCCCGGGCCCAGCACCGCCCGCCGCGGGAGCCATGGGGGTGTCCCCCCTTCACCCCTCCGGGACGGGCAGCCATCGGTGAGGCACACTGACACCCTTCGGGCCAACAGCCCTGCTGAGCAAAGGTGGGCTTTGAGAGAAGGTCTGCTGCAAATTACCCAGGAGTAAAGCAGAAAGCCAGTTTATCTTTGCATCCATAGGGGCAGAGCAGGAGAAGCAGCAGCTCATGGTGCTTTGAGGGCTCACCTTGGAAACATTGCGCTCAGCACCCAGCAGCCTAAGGCGTGCAGCAGAGGCACCACCAGTCCCCTGGAAGGTAGGCATGACTGTACACGTGTGGAAAGCCACACCAGCATAACTTGGCCAGGCTGGCAAACAAGCAGCTGCTTACATTAAAGGTGCAGCAGCGCAGTGTCTCACATCTGTATGCTAAAGCCACTGGCTAGTCACACCACCCCCAAACACCCACAACATGGAGATAAGGATAACTCATTTCATATGGTTTCATTGCAGTAGGAACTTCTGTTTGATCCTAACAGTGATGCAAGATCTTTGGGTGTTCAATGTCTTTATAAAAGGCCAAGATTCTGGAGTCATGATGTGAAGAACTTGGTTCATATTTTAAAAGAGGAAGTTTCTAGTCTTCACCGTTGAGGAGCAGCATTTAAAAGGCTTAAAGAACCTGCTCCAACTCCCAAGACCTCAATCCAGAATACAAAAATAAAATGTATTCATTATAAAACCTTTTGAATTAAGAGTTAACTCATTATTTGTGGATGACACATAGACCCTTGATTTTTTCCAGGGATTAATGACTAAAACCTCTGAAAACTGAACAGAAGGCTGCTGTGTTGTAATTCTTGCTCAAGTACCATCCCATAGCCTAGTATCCCGCAGACCCACAGTACAGACCACACCAGATCTTGATATACCAGTCTTTATGCAGTGCAGTGTAAAAGAACAATATTGAATGAGAGTTTTGTACCACTTAATCATAGAGAGGAAAAAAGATTGTCTGTATAGCTATTCAGTTACATTGTGGTAAAACTAAGAGTTAATAACTGCTTGATAGATTTCTGTATTATACAGAAGTTGCTTTTTAGCATACAAAATAGAAAAGTAATTATCAACAAAAGTTCAGTTTTCCCCTCCCCCCCAAATAAGGGCAAATTTATTTCTGTACATGTAGTGTAAAAAAAGTTTAAGACTGCTAACAGTTGTAATTCAGATGATGATTTCAGGGATATACTGTATTTCCTTCATTACTTCATATTGCAAACAAGCGTACAGAAGAAAGGCAAACTCCATGAATACATGATGCTATAGTGCCAGAATTTTTAAAGCAACTTAAAAACATTTCTCTAGAATGTTTTGCACCGTTATAACTTACCACCTCATCCTTTCCTTTGCCAGTAAAATACTGCTATTAGGCATTTACTAGCCTATGAACTCCGAAGTCCCAAAAAAGGAAGATTTGCAGAACTATATTGGACAACTCTTCCCAATGTTGTCATTGCATGTGGAACTAAGGATGCTTATGTTTGGTAACAGGAGCTGAACTTTGTTGTCTCACACAACAGCAAGATCCCAGAGGCTGGGGCAATAGGGACTCCAGCTGAGTTTTGGCAGAAACAGGAGCTATCACCTTGCAGAGCAGCCAGCGAGGCTTTTACTTCTGTGACCATCTCCAGTTCCTGCAGAGGAAGGCAACTTGGTGCCATGCCATTTCACTAAGCAGCTGTCCAGGGATAGTTCACCCCTGCGCAAAGCAGGAGTGGCCAAAGCAGCCTGTGTGGCAGCATGTGCAGGAGCCCTGCTTGAGACGGAGCTGTGAGCCTCTGCAAGCCCTGGTCAGGATGGCACTGTAGGTCTGAAAGTGCTGGGGTGGCTTACGGCCCTGTACACTGCCCCACATGGATGGGCACATACCAATCTGCACCAATACACAGGCTTTCCCTGCCCTAAGCCTCACCCTCAGGTAGAGAACACCTTCATTTTTGTCACATGAAGGATGTGCTTTTGGGAAAGAATAAGGCATACAAGTCCTAATGCTTCCAAAAGAGGCAAGCTAGACCAGCACCAGATCTAGTTTGACCTTCTGTACTTCTAGGCTGTTACATTTCACCAGTTTCCTCCTTCTCAGTATTGTGTATTTCACTAAAGCTTATCTCCTAAAGTCACCCAGCCTGGGTCAGAAGATAGAACAGAGAAGTCACCACTTAGCAGTCTATTCCTCTGGTTGCTCACTGACAACAATAAAATATGTATTTAACACTCTGATTTGAACTTGTTTCACTTCAGCTTTCAAACAGTTGTTCTTGTGCCCTTCCCTGCTAAACCAAAAACCTAGTATTTTACATGCTAATCAAGTCACTGCTTAATCTACTTTTTGATAAGCCAAGTAGATCAAACTCTTCAAATTCATTATACATGGCATTTTTTTCACTCTTCACCCATTTTTACAATTTTTTTTCTAGACCTCTCAAAACATGCCAATACCTTTTACAAAATTTGGGCTACAAAGCCATTTGCAGCATTTCAATAGCATGCAGGAGCAGTAAGTAAGAAGCCAGGTGATTTTCCCCCACCCCGCCCCTGTAAGCTGCCTTGGTTGGAGAGTCATGTGTAAGAAATCTGATCAAGAATCTGATGTGCAAGGGTGTTAAACTTCGTGAAACTCCCCAGTGAGGTCAGGTTCAGCAACCCTTCCCTAGATTCTAGATTTAATCTCTGTGGTTTAGGTTTAGGCAAATCCTTGATTGTTGGGTATGGAGTATTTAGGAGAGTTGTTTCTTAACTGTAAGCACTGAACATATATAAGTTATGTCAGGACTCAAAATTCTCAAACAGCTAAAAGAAACCCTTATCTTCTAGACTACAAGGCCCAGAAAATTACAATCTTGCACTTAGTCCCCCACAGCCTTCAGGCAGCACATACTATCTTTTAACTCCCTGGCAACAAGAAATATCAGCAATCCTGATTCAGTCAACAATTCACAAACACTAACAAAGTTCAAAGCCTAATAACAGACAGCAGTGCTTCACCCTGATGGGAGGAGGACCTGGTCATTACTGCTGCATGTTAGCTTGCAGCAGCAGACTGAAATGATCCTCCTCTCTTCACAGCTCTCTGGCTTTCTGACATCCTATTGGAAACTCAAATGCTGATAGCAAAGGCTGATACAGGGAGGATGAAATTAAGAAACTCCTTAGAGCTCACGCTATGATCGTATCACAGGCTGTTATTCATATCTTCCTCCGCTGAATCTGCCAAGTCAACTTCAAGTTGTCGTCCATGGCATTAAGATATTCCACCGACCCCGATCACTCATAATCTGCATTAGAACTGAATACTGAAAGCTGCAAAGCTCTTACACTGCTGTACTAATATTTACCAAATACCATTCATGAGCACAAATTTTTCATTATCAAGAAGCTCTAAACATCCTAAAGGACTTAATAACCATAAATCTGACTGATATCCTGCCAGCCTTGTGAGAAGGTTATAAGTGACTTACACTGACCAATACTGGATGATCAATGCCTTTGTCATTCCCCACAGACATCTTTTTAACTCTCAAACACACAGTAGTCATGCAAATCCTGAAGGTTCCAGCTTGTGGCACATCAGGTTATCCAGCTACTGTTAATGGTGAAACCTCTCCATTCCTGTGACAGTCCACAGAGAAGCTGCCCAAAGGCCACATCCGAGTGTGTCTCTCTGAAGCTAATATTCACAGCTCAGCACAAATTAAAGCCAAGGCATAGAGACGAAACAGTTTTACTGGCAGTGATGAATTGGTCTCCTCCTCTCAGCAGGTAGGAGGGAGACATCTGTTCTCATTCCCCAGGGTCGCTTCATGCTTAAACGTTTGACCCTGGGATCACACTGCCTTCCATATAGGAGTTGGCAGGATAATACACTAGGAGGCTTTGAATGCTTTCTGAAGGGGGACATCTATTTCACAGTAACAGGACTGTGTTCCTCCACTGCCGGACCTTTCACTTACAAGGTCCCGTAGCAGTCAGTGGACAGACATCTAATGGTAAACACTCAAGTACCAGTCTAGAGATGATGCACAAGTGGTCAGTTCAGGTAGCGACTTGGGAGTATTTTTGGATGCATTGTTGACACTGAGCTCTCACTTACCAGTCTGAGTAATGCCTTTCATCATCTCCAGGTGACTTCTTACCATTTCTGTTCCATTCTGGTGTATGACTTGACTGCAATTATTCAGGCCTTCGTCACCTCTCAGTTGAAGTACAGCAAAGTGATGCAGCTGGGAAGGAAGCTCACAGCACTGCAGAAACTCCAGCTAGTATACAGGACATTGCAGAGCATTGCCTCAGCAGCACTGGTAACCATCCTGGACTCTACTCAAGTTCCCTGTAAAACAAAATCAAGTGAAGGGTTCTCACTTTCCTATTGCTCTGTGCAGCAAGCCCACCATAGCCAAAAGCCTAGTAGGATGAAGAATATTGCAGACACCTTCATTCCTGCTGGTCGGTGGAGGGATGGTACGGCTTTGTGGCCAGGAAGTAGAAGTGCCTCAGGATCAAATCTGAGGATATGGAATGAACCAAGAAGCAAATATCATTAATAAATGTGTCACCAATTATTGCTCCATGTGAAGCGTACATTTCTTGGGCTTCGTTTTCTCTACTATAAAAAAATAGAGCAATGTATATGTAAAAGAGGATGGGGAGAAAGTCCCACTTACCAAAATAGGACACTATTGCATCCATATTTTTTTTCCTGAGGAGACTGAGAGAAAAAAAATAACCTGGGAGATGTTAGTCGTTTTGCTTAATGCGCTCAGATACTTCGGTGATAAATGTGGTAGGAGAGCTTGTACAGAATAGAATAAATGGCTTCAGTAAGGTACTGTCAAAACAGTAAGAAGAAGATATGTTTCCTATTAAAAAAGAAAGGGAGTAAAAGCAAATGTGTTTTGAATGAGGATGGCTGATACTAGCAATGCTAAAAATAAGGGGAAGCGAAGGGGAACACAGCCCTTACTCCACTGCCAAAAGAAAAAGGAAATTTTTTCTGTCTCTAAGATGAAATTACTTCCCTCCCCAGTCTCTTCTTTGCTGGTTAGCTAGTTGGGGTTGCACCATGAAGGACATCACTGGCAGAAAGGTTTCCTGGTTCCTACACCCTCCACCACTCCCCCAACAGGCAGTGCAGCCCCAGAACTTCCACTGAGAAGATGCTTCCTGTTTTGTGATATTTGCACAACCTTCTGGGTTTGTTCTTGGTTTGTTTCCCCCCACCCTCCCACTCCAAAATTCCTCTTCTCAGAGAGGATCAGGAGATTTCTTGGTACTCCCAACACCAAACAGAGAAGACAGCCAGTACCTCCCCCCACAATTGTCGTCTTTCCTCTGTGCCCTCAGTTCATAAAACCCAAATGGCTTTGTCATCTCCTCTCCTCTTCCATAAAGGCCTTGGTACCAGAAAACAGAATTCAGGTGAAAACTGATGGGAGGCTGCAGACTGCTAGGAGATTAATAGGACAGTATGGAAATAAGGGAAGGAAACAAATACCCTGAGTACTGTAAGAGATCAATGAATTAATTCATTGGGCAGAATTAATGAATGTTTGTGCTCCCATCTCTGTCCTTCCACTGCAGCTGAAATAGCTGAAGAAGCTCCTATACATCAAATAGAGGGGAATTAAATGGGGTATAACAGATGCTGTCTGTGCTCCTGTGATCAGGCAATGAAATTTACCCTCCACGTTTAATACCAGAAGTAGAAGAATTGTTGCTTTTGCTTTCAAGAGCTGAGAGAAGACAGACTGAGCAAAGAGGGACAAGGTGCAGGGCAGGCGCTCCATCCCTGCTTAGCTTCCTTGTAGTATTACTGGAAACCCATTTGTGAGAAATGCATGAAAGGTAGCTGTGCTGTGAAGGATACACTTCCTATCCCTTCAAAACTTCGTTTGGGAGGCTGTTAATCTTTTCACTCTCATGAATGGATGAGAAGACTGCTATGGATTCCCAAATCATGCCTGTAAACAGATAAATAGAGCAATCCAGGCAGCCCCACCACCCAACATGCTAGCTTCCCTAGAAAAGATGAACTAGCTTTCTGTATGAAAAGGGCAGTAGCTTACTAAACCACTGAAGCTCATTTTATTAATTTAAAAATCTTCTAAAACACAATGTAGTTTTTAAACACAGCCCACATTCTACACAGCCCTAAAGCAAAGCTGAGGAATGGAACCACAGGAATTTCTCATTTATAAACCATCATGCAGGTGTAGCTTGCAGCAGTCAGGATGTCAGGTAGCAATAGGAAGCAGTGGTGGCTGTGTGGTGCTTAATTGCCAGCTGGGATTAAACCACAACATGGCATGAAAGGTTTTGTAATAGTGTAAAGCCAATGAAGATAATTCCACGGATGATTGCTCCTTCTGAAATAAGTTTGAAAACCAGAATATTTTGGTTAAAGACAACAGCATTGCAGTACAGAAGTAATGTTAAACACTTCCAGGGATGTGAGGCTGAGATAGCTCAGACTCCCGTTTTTCTCTGCAGACTGGGCTCTAAGAGGGAGGCTGGGCATCAGGGGAATTCCTAGCCCTGGGGCATCATCACAGACATTAGCTGGGAAGCACTGGATGGCCTATAAAATATACATAACTGAGTGGATAGAAGTATCAGCAGGAAGGTGGATTATTCTGTGCCCTGTTTTGGAAAAGCTGGGTGTTTCCATTGATTCAGTTCAAGGTTGAACACCTTTCATAACAGGCCCAAAAGGTACCACCTTAACCCTGCCCCCAAGGGATCAGGTATGGCTTTAGCAGGGAGGGGAGGACAGGACAAGACTGTTTTTTTCAAGCAAAGTATTGAGAAAGGAGGAAGCCTATGTCACTTAGCCAGTGCGCTGTAGCTCCTCCGCAGCCTTGGTTGTGTACACTGATAAGTACACGCACTTCACTCCTCTTCCTCCCCCTCAGCCAGCCAGCATTAATTGACAAGACTGGCAGACACAGAGCTGATTCACTCAACCAAGCCTTTTATGAATATCTAAATCCCTGAGAGGGTCAAAGTGGAAAGTGGTGGTCAGGGTCACAGCTGACACTTGCAGGGAAACCTGCTGGTGAGTAATTCTGATCCTCACAGTGAGGACTCACTGGCTGGCAGCCTAAAACCCAAGTGTTGATGCATCCAGCCCAGTTTATAAAACTGTAGGAGGGAGGGCTGGTCTGTTGGCTAGATGTTGATGAATTTTGTGGAAAAAATAGCCGCTCTTCTCTTGCATAACAGCTAAGGCTGGAAGGTCCTTGCATTTTATGAAGGAACCAGCTAAAGTTCCACCTAATAAACTGATGTGATCACAAGTAATACATGTAACAGATACAAGAAATTAAATCCTGACATTAAAGCTAGCATTCTTCATCTGTTGGGAAGTGTTTGATTTCATAAAGTGCCAGTAATCCAGCCACTTAATTTAAACATTAATATTTTACATGGAATAAGAAAATAGGTTTACTTTGAAATAATATTAAAGGCTCAGTACTACTATGAAACACAGGTTTAAGATCATTTATCCTTAACAGATAGTTACAACCACAAATTTCAGTGAAGTTTCAACCCATTCTCTCAGTGGACCTTTCTCTTCCCACATCAATTATGGAAATCCCAAGTGATGATTCTTGCACAACCTGTTCTCCATAGAGGAAAATAATGCTTTTGCAAATTATACCTTAAACTTGTTCAACTACCAAAACCCAACTGGACACAGTCCTGGGCAGCCTGCCCTAGCTGACCCTGCTTTAAGCAGGGGGGTGGACTAGACAGTCCCCAGAGGTCCCTCCCCACCTCCATTATTCCATAATTCTGTTCACACTGTAGTTTTTCTGGCAGGATATTTGCAAATCACCAACCCAAACTGGATATACGCGCATCCAAATCATCTGCTCTGCATACCATTTCCTTGCAGCTGCTTAGGAAAAATAATTTTAAGTGATCTAAAAAAACCCAGCTATTGCATTTTATGAGATTTATGCCTGTTTCTTTCTAACATGGACCTCACTACCTCACCATTCCTCCAGGCAGACTTCCAAGCCTCCATCCTGAGGTTCTAGCTGGATCAGGTCCAGTGGCAGTAACTAGGAGAGACGCATCTCAGTGATTGCTGGGCAGATCCATAGCAATGAGACAGGCCTGAGGTGAAGCCAGCCCACAGGCTGGTATCAACAGGGTCCATGGCCATGTAAAGATGTGATAGAACCACAGACAAGTACTCCTCCAGCATAGCCCAGGTAAGGGCTGAGGGCCCAGGGCTGAGCTTAAATGGAGCCCCAGGCAGGTGGCATGGGTGGAGGCCCCAGGTGAGGCTGATCAGGGCCCTCCTTTCCATTTCTCACATGTGCCCGTGCCTTGCAAAGTGATTTGCTCTCTTTTGCTACCAGGAAAAATGACAAGAACCACATCAGGGTCACTCTCTATCATAAGCACGAGGCATGTACAGCAGTCTCATCCCATCTTTTGCACTGCTGCATGTAATGAAACAGGCACTTCTTCCACAGACTTTGGCCTCCTTTTTCATGTCTTGATCTGCAAGTCTGAGTCTAGACAAATGTCTGTAAACTGGCCTGTGACACTTTGTCTTGGAAATCCATAAGGTGTCTAGATGACAGGTTCCTACCACTTCACACTTCTTTCCTTCAGCTCTCAATGTGCTTTGATCAGCCCTGAAGAATGGATGGCTCCAAATTGCCTGCTAAGGGCTACAATTAGATTGGTACATTGAAGGGTTTGTCCCGAGATAAATTCAGCAGCAGGATGAACGTGTCCCTTTGTGCGGGCTATTAGTGCTCCCATGTGTCTCATCCCTTTTTCCAGTTGTTCACCTTGACTGATGACATCATTCTCCTTAGGAATCATAGTCTTTCTATTGATTTGAGCCAACCTTCTGCTTTTCCTCTTCCAGGTCACTATATGTCGTAAATAGGGCACAGACTGCTGTCTGCTGTAACCCATGTCCTCTGGCTTGCTCAGTGCTGTATGCAGACTGCCAGCACCCATTACTGTCATCCAACGTTCTTTACAAGGTGTTTTTCTTCACTTATTTTCTGCAGCTCATATCCAGCTCGGCCTGCAGTACAAGGTTTTGTTTCCATTGCCTGTGAGCACAAAGACACAAACTCACCAATCCAGAGTGCAGCCCAGGTAAGCCACATCTCGTGCACAAACCTCTGAAGTCCTCAATAACCCATAGCCACTGGCGGAAGGACTGCATGGACACGCAGTATTTGTACAGCGGTGTCAGCGGTTGCAGCCCAGCTGCCTTCTCTTGGGGGACTGCTCTGGGTCAGCACAGTGAGCAAGCCTGAACCAGTGCTCCTGGTCTAGCAGTAACCCTCTGGCTAAAGACAACAGGTACACGATCTGTAGGGTTAATCTGGTAAATGCACAAGGAAGTGATTTTTCTCTATGTAAGGAGGCTTACAAAGATACAGTCTCATTTAGCTTTTTTGTTTGCTGCTAGGTTTTTCACTAGATTTAGAAAATCTTGTCCAAAAAATGTGTCTAATTCAGCCAGGGTACAACTTCACTAACATAAGCAATATTACAAAACAATTAATTTACTAGGCTCAGCTAATTAACATCAGCTCTCTAAAAACATACCAAAGCAGTAGCCATTTAGACTTTAGACCCTAACTCTGTAATTTTTTGGAGTGCGAAAGAGGTTCTCAAATTGGCAAGAGAAGTCCCTCTGTCTTTCACACGCTACATTTTGCCTACGAAAAACAGAGCAAATTTTTAAAACAAGAAAAACTTCTATGTTTTAGCCTGACAATAATTGATCCAACAAAAAGAAGTTAGAAGAAAACAAGCTAAAATAAACCAACAGCTGTTTAGAGCAATGAATGTCAGCCATATCTCTGACCACTTTAATGACAGGCAAGACAAGATTCAGGCTGCGATCTGAGTGGTGTATACTGAACCAATTCTAATTATTTGTTTTGCTAACATATGTGGCAGCAGTGGAAATATTTGGTCTCTGAAGATCCCTTGTATTTTCCTGTAGATTCCACAGTAGCAGAGTGGAGTGCTAAATACAGGGCCAGCTGGTTTGCGTCTGCTGGTGATGGAGCAAGCAGAACGGAGGGTTTTAGCAATGGATGCTGCAGGTCCATGGTCAGCTTAGAAAATGTGGGGCAAAATCTGTTCGTCCAAACCCATGCTATCTGAAGCATCATCAAAGCAGAATTTTTTTCCTTCTTTTGCTCATTACAGCCAGGTGGGTTGTGTGGCATTGTGCTGGCATTTGGCCCTTCTCATTTGCCTCCGACACTGACACCAGCCTGGCTTGTGTTTCTGGTCGCTGTCACTACTTAGTGATTCTGGGCAGCACCGTGAAGGTGTCACAAAGCAGCACTTGCATTGAAATATATCTTAAGATATGCTGAATTTAGATCTCTGCAAAAGCTAATGCAGTTTTAACTTTGCTGATGCAAGAACGTAGGAGCGGCTGCTTCAGCAGCAGGTTTAGAGAGCAATCTATTAAAACCCCAGATAGGAAATTGGATGTTAGTTGTCATAGAGTGATAAGGACAGGGCTCCCAATTCAACATCTATTTTCATATCCAACTGATCGGAAAAAGAGTAAAAGTGACCTACAGTTCTAAGACAAGATGCAAATAAAATGTTGTCTGTGTTTTCAGAGTGCATTTCAAAATCCTAGGGATTGAAAACAAAAATAAACCCAGCAAACATGCCTCGTCTTAGATATAGTTGTAAGAAGAAATCTCTCTGTAGCCATCTTTCCTCCTGCTCCAGCCAGCGGGAATTGCCAGGGTGTGCGGGACAGTGCGCAGTGCAGAAAGGGAGCTGAGGCCCAAGCCCCCTGACGGGGCACTCACCTGGTCCCAGAGCTGAGGAGCGAGTCGGTCCCCACTTAGCCAGGAGCAGCGGCTGCACAGCTCTTCAGCTGGTGTTTTCATGACCACACAGCTGAAAGCAGAGGGATGGCAAGCTGTTCTAGCAAAACAGCATCAGGTCCTGCAACTCGCTTCTGACATTAGGCAGGCGGAAGACTAAATAATTATTTCGCTGCCAGGCTCTTCTGGCCCAGATCTTTAATCATCATTTGAAGCTTGAAATAAGTCTCTGAGTGTTTCTTTCCAGCACAAGTTCCAGCCTGCGCTGCGTCTCCTGCCCACCTATGTACAAGTCTCCCAGCACTGCCTTGCCAGCTTTGATTTGGGAGAGTTAACAGTGAGTCTATTCCTTGGCTTTCCCATCACATCCATGCTTCCTCACAAAGCAACACAGCTGACAAGCCGTTGGTTTCAATATTGAAATGAGTTTCTCTGCTGAGAAGCAGCTTTGTAAAAGTAGCAGCGGAAAGTTTGGCGTTTGTTTTCTGTCCCTAATGCTATGTTCAGGTTTAAAGACATAAATGGATGTTTTGAAAGTAATTTTCAGGGATAGGAAATGAGCTCCATTTGCCTTCAGAAAAGGCCCATCTAGGACTGTGCAAAGAGGCACTATGCATTGCTGGTGGTAAGAAAGGCAAGACAAGACACTCTAATTACAGCTGAAATGCAAACAGAGGTGTGCACTGCCGTGACCTTTATCATACACAGGCTCCACGCAGCCCAGAGACCTCAATGTCCCAGGCTTTTCATCAACATTAAAAGCCCCCCCAGGATCTCCTTTCCTCCATCTCCCTTCATCATTTGTTTTTCCATTCATTCCCTAACAGCAGGACACTGCATTATTTCATAAGCCATCAGGACTGATTTTCAGATCTCCTAGTGAGAGTTTCTCAGTGCCTTTCCCTGCTTTGCTGATGACAGCTCTTGCATAAGAAGCTCCTGATGGGTAGTAATTAATTAGCATCTCACACAGACAATTCACTTTTCTTTTGTTTAGGATAATTAGTGAACAGAATGACACCTGCCAAAACCAAGCGGTTTTCCATCCACGAGGGTGCTGCGTATTTCCAGTTTGGCTCATCTTGAAAGGAAATTATTTTTGCGGGTCCTTTTGGTCTCCCTGGGGCTGTGTGCCAGTAGCGCAGCGCTCCGTTGTGAGAGCCACAATGCTGCCACCCAGGGAACGGCAGCATCTGGCCACCGGGTCAAGTGCTGAAAGCTCAGTGGTTTATGGTTGCACGTCGGAAAAATCTGTATGCGCACCAGGGCCTGTGGGTTTCGTTCAGGCCTTGACAAAATTAATTCCTGTTGCTTTCCCAGCAGAAGGAGGACTGAAGGAATGGGATCCTTCCTCTTGCAGAAGTTCATACCAGAAACCTGCATTTTAATTACTTTTTCTGCAATAAGAAACGCATAAACCCACAGTCTGGGTAACTATTGGAAGCATGTATTGCTCATTTCTGTGTTTTTAAATCACCTCCCTCGACCTGCTGGCGGTGCTCTGAACGCAGCCCAGGGTGCTGGGGGACTCCCTTGCCCCCGGAGCACATGGCTGGCTCACGGTCAGCTTGGTGTCCACCAGGACCCCCAGGTCCTTCTCTGCAGAGCTGCTTTGCAGCCCGTTGGCACCCATCCTGTACTGGTGCTTGTGCTGGGGGGTGATTCCTCCCCAGTGCAGGACTTTGCATTTGTCTTTGTTGAACTTCGTGAAGTTCCTGTCATTTCTCCAGCCTGTCCAGGTGTGTCAGGCACCCCTCCATCCCTGCGTGCGCATTGGGTGGGAGGGCAGGTCGTACACCAGAGCTGCTGAGCTCTTGCAGACAGCGAGAAACTGGGTCCCTCCTGCCCTGCGTGGATTTGGGGGGCCGGTAGCTCACTGACGGGCTAAAGGCTCTTGGAGTGTCCTATGAGGCTGGCGATTTTATTAAATAAAAGTCATTTTATGTTACTATCATAAAACACTCACTGAACCGGCACACTGAGATTTAACCGGACAGAAGCGATCTCACTGGCAGCAGCAACGGAAAGCCAGACCCCGTCTCTCGGAGAGATGCAGGGGTGCTCGGCGGGCGGGGGGGTCTCCTCTGCCCCCGGCCGGCCGCGACCCACGCAAAGCAGAGCGAGTGGGCGCCAGCGGGGCTGCGGGGCGGCCGCAGGCACCGGGGACATCGCTCCTGCGCTTCACGACGCCACCTCCCGGCCACAGCTGCCCCTGCGCAGGCCGGGGCGGTACCGCGGCTGGATCCGCTGCCTCCGCTGCGGCGGCGGCGAGGGGGACCTGCAGGCTTGGAGAGCCACACTCCAGCAAGGAGGACTCGAGGAAAGCAAGTACGAATTCTGTGCAGAAAGGAGGTACAGGAATAGCCGTCTGGACTCGGCAGCTTGGCCCCAGCTGGTGCCCGCAGGTTAATCTGCCTAACTTGCCAGGGGATGGAAGCCTGCCTGAGGCCGGTGACTACCCGCTTCACCAAATTTCACCCGCAGGTATTCTAAATATAAACCGCAGAAAGGAGGACGACAGTGCACTCACAGAGACAGCGCTCATTGCCCCCGTAAATGCTACACAGCCTCCAAAGCCATCCTGCTCTGGCCGTACCCTGTCATGTTGCCGTCACCCTACACCTGTTAGTAGGGATAACTTATGTTAGTGGCAGTAGTAGTTTACTGCACCAAAACTATAATAAAGTAGAATAAAACCAACTGTAATATTTGTGTAGAATATTATTACTCAGAAATATTCAAATAACTATAAAAACACACTCCAGAAGTGCATCATATTGTAGTATTTCTTACAGAGAACCTTAGAATTGAAATCTTAGATTGAAATCTTCAAAATCTTAAATTGAAATCTCCAAAAACCTTAGATTGAAATTTCCAAAAATCAATACTCCTCCCCAGCACACATTGTATTTATTTATTTTTTTGCAGAGAGACACATAAAAGGAGCGTGTCCTGTCTCCTCCTGCCTCCCCATCACCACGGATCCAGCGGCATTGTCCCCCAGCAGGACCAGCCCTGCTCTCCTGCAGCTGGAGGTGAAGGTTTTGGTAAGGACAGCTGGTGGGCGAGGGCAAGCTCAGCCCCAGGCTTAGCCTGGGCAGGGGTCTGGCAGGCGAGCAGGGAGCTGGTGGGACAGGCTCAGAGACCTGGAGAGCCGCAGGCTCTGGGCAGCGCCAGAGATTTTATTCAGAGACATGAGAAAAACAGGAGACCTTCCCCCTCTGCAGCAGAGAAAGCCTCTGCGTGTGAGTGCCCAGTGGGGACAGACACTGTCCCTCTCACGGGAGCATGACACAGCTGTCGGGGAGACAGAGGCTGTAAAAGAAATACCTAAAGAGGTAATTTTACCTCTTCTGTGTTTATTTAAAGGCAAAAACTCCCAACAACCCAGCCCACAACAAACTAGCGCTGTATTTTTTAGGAAAAAAAACAACTTTCAACGTTTCATTGCTCATCTCCATTGGTCCCTCTTCCCCTCCAGCATCCGGCTGCAAATCCTGCTTGCATCACAGGACTTCTTGCATGTCCAGAAATAAGTGATCCGTTGATCCTCCGCACTTCCCGGGGCAGAGAGGTGCCACCCAGGCTGGTCACGCCTGGCGTGTCCTCCCGAGCTCCGTGGTGCCCACAGGAACCAGCCGGTTCCCGGGGGCCAGACCCATACGTAAAGCAGGACCTTGCAGAGCATGAGCGGGTGAGTGCGCCAGGCGCTCGCCTGGTCGCAGGGCAAAGAAAGGCCCAGGGGCTTGTAAAGTAAAATAACTCGGGTGGGGACATGGGGGCTCCTTCCCCACGCAGCCCCACGCCGGGCAGCGGCCAGCAGGTGGCAATGGCTCCCTGGGCAAAGGCGGGAGCGGGGAAGGGGAGATGGGGACAACCCGGCTCCCATGGGACTCGGTGGCTTTTCAGGGTGCTCAAGGGCTTCGTGTTGCCATTTCTGTCACAAATCAGCCTGAGCTCTGTGACTGTGGGGCAGGAGCTGCTCACAGCAATGCATTTGTCAGCTTTCTCAAAATAACAGAGACAACCTGCAGCATCTCATCACAGGAGACTATTTCACTCAAAGCAGGGAGGGAAAAGCCAAAAACCAGAGCAGACACCAAGCAGGTTACATGTGCTGTGCCAGCCGCACTAAGGAAGGAGGGATTCGGGCAGGGACAAGGGCAAGAAATCTGCTCTTTACATCAGTTAGTCCTGTGCCTGAGGCATGGGCACAGAAGGACCAGGTCATAGAATCAGAGAATCACTTAGGTTGGAAAAGACCTTAAGATCATCCACCCTAGCAGAAGCAGGGACACCTGTCCCCGATTCCTCTGAGCTCTGCCCTGCGTCCGGCTGCACGGGGACCTGCTGCACAAGCCAGCGCCGCGGCCGCTCAGCGTGGGACACTGCGGGACACCAGCATGCTATGTTTCAAGTGCCAGCCAAGAGAAATGTTATGTATTATACAGCAACTCTGGTCTCTTCAAGGTCTGGTTCCAGTAAACTGCACAGTGAAATGCTAAAGATGTTCCCAGTTTAAGCAGCATGTTGTTGACCGAGTTCATCAGTGGGAAATGGCAGGGGGCAGGCCTGGCTCTCACAGACCGCTGGCTCCCACCCTAGGCAAAGGCTCGCTACCACAGGCAAACACCTATTCAACAGGAACATCAACAACAAACATTTTATTCACAAAAATAATTACAAAATTACTCCGACACTGTTAGAAAGTGGTGTTTCACATTAGACTCTCATCAGCGGGAAATAATTACCATAAATGTTCCAGAAGTAAAAGACAGATACAGAAAAAGAAATTAGTTCACAGTTTATGCAAGGGGAAAAGAAAAACACAAACCGTGCTTTACTGTAAACTTTTAAACCCGAGGCTGATTGCACAGATCAATGGCTCAAAGACAGACTAATAATCTACAAATGTACCAAATGCAAAAACCAGTTTCTTGCTGCTTCAAACATCAACGGCAGTTTAAAAAAAAAGGGCATTTAGCTGCAAGTGACATGTAAAAGGAATAATGACACATTTGATTAATTTTCTTAGATAAATGAGCTATACTCCTGAATACCCTTGAAAATTAATTTGCAAGAGCTTAATATTAGGGCTTAATATGTACTTCAGAAGCTGCACATGGTTCCTCCTGATTGCTTGTCCAGTTTAAATTGAAAAGGCCTTTCCTGGTGGGTATGGCAAAAAAACCCATCTGTCTGCAAAATGACCAGCTTTACTGGGAATTAACACCGAATTATTTGTAGCAAAGGCACAGGTATATTTATGGGAAAGCATTAACAGCTTCACTGTTAGAAGCAAACAGAAACCGTGCTGGGTTACTCCCGCAGCCAAGCCCCGGGTTTACGGTGGCACCGTGCTGTTAGGACGCTCCGGAATGCTTTTCTGCAGCATTTCTCTTCCCTTGCCGTGCCGCAGGGCAGGCGAGGCCCTTCGGCTCTCCCAGGCACCGAGCCCAGGAGTGGCCGTGGCTGGAAGGGACTGTGTCAGACCAGAGAGGAAGATGCAGGTCATCAGCTGAAGCCCGCTTTGCCCCCAGCAACCCTCTCCCTCTGATGCAGGCCGTGGCCTGACCCTGTTCCTTACTTTCTCCCCGTTTCTTGGCAGGGACTTCCCAGGTCTCTTGCTAAGATGGGGCAGGAGCCCAGCAGAGGCACCAAGCGTGGACTCCAGGCTCCGTTCTGTTTCAGACAGCTTCAAGTACACAACTCCTGGTATAAACCTCCCCTTCCAGCCCTTCACTGGGTGGAACAGCTGTGTCCCTTGGCACCCGCTGCCCCAGCGGACAGTCATTTCGAAGTGAGTGGGAGCTCCGATTCTGGCTACAACACTCCAGCTGTCAGGAAAAATCTTCCTTAGATTAGTACAGTTTTTCTCCTCTGATATCTTTAATTTTAAATTTGTAATAGTGTATTTAAATCTCACTGTCTTTCATAAGAAATGGGCCTGATTGCAGATGGAATTGCTGGAGAGCCCTTAGAGTTCCCATGTACTTAATAGTGATGTATCTGCTCTTATAACACTCAAACTCACTACTGGCACAAGCAAAACTCCGTTGCTGTGGGTGGAGCGCGTCTCCCCAGTACATTGAGGGGGAATTGAGTCTCAGGTCTCCAACAGCCAAAATCCAACCCTGACAGAAGACCAGCTGCTCGGCACACGCAGCCGGCCAGGCACCCGCTGCTCCAGCCCTTCTAGTGACACAGGAGGCCAGACATGAAGCCACAGAGAGAAGGCAGGAGGGCTGTCCGCTTGCAACTCTGCAGGGAAAACAACCCTCCAAAATTACCTTACAAAAGGTACCGTACCTGCCCATCTTTGTCTCACCCAGGAATAAGCAAATGAGATTTTGCTCCTGCGTAAAGCACATGTATTAGCTGCCCTGTGAAAGGAGGAGACCACTGTAAACACAGAATAAAACACTGTTATCTAATATGGCATGGGAAATACTTAGGTTTGTTAAACAAACAAATTGACTGGAAGTTGAGGGAAAAAAATACCGAGGAGAAAAGAATGTGGTAACTGACCCCAGCTCTTCATTTCCTCTCTCAAAGGCAGATGCTGCCCGCAGGAGCGGCCGGAGCCGAAACCGTAACTGGAAAGCAGGGCAGAGGCAGACGGCAACAGATGGTGGATTCAGGATATGCAGATTTTAGCTTTATACGAGAGCGAAGAAAGGTGAAGAGTGGGATTGAATGTCCATTCGATACAGGTGAAAATGCCAGACTGAGAGCCAGTTTTAGGAAGTATTTATTCAATAAACTCCTACAGCTGTGTCCTGCCCTTCACTATGGGTCAGGACCTGGGTTCACCTGCACTATCAGAAACTTAGGGATTAGAGACATGGTGTGGAGGTTGCTTCCGAAAAGGCACACCCACATTAAGGGATTAAATTGCTTGGTTCTACAGCAATTATGCTTAAAAATCTTCTTAAAAGCAGAAGAGATCAGCTAATACTTGCAGTATTGCTTACATTCACAGCAGGGATTTTTGTAAATACCACATATATTTGTTTTTCTAAGGAGCACCACTTGCTCTGGCCATTAGGGAAAAAAACATGATTGGGATGGCAGAGAGGCACCCAGGAGGACAGGCTGGACTCTCAAAGGTGGCGATATCTGGACATCTACCAACTTCCATCGAGGGAAGACGTTCTGCCCTTCTTTTTTAACATAGCAACCCTCGAGAATGACTGCAGGCATCACAAATGCTCTCCGGCCATCAGCACGTCAGAGTCCTGCATGATGGGGGACAGAAGACTAACTCCTGCGTTTTCCCATGTTCCCAGGAAAGCCTCCACTGGTTCACTCAGCTGATTGTTCCCATGGTTAATGGTGCTCCTGCCTTTACAGAGTTACTGGATAAAGACTTTGTATGGCAAAATCAATGTGAGCATTTCATTTCTTGAGAAAGATGACCTTCAAATGCAACTAAATAATTTTTCTGGACACTGTAATTAAAGAAATCCAAACCTCATGCTGAACCATTCTTTTATTATTCCAGTCTACAGAGAACTGCACTACCCTTTTCACTTCCCAACAGCAAGACGTTTCAGCAGACGGGTGTGCTGCAGGGGCAGGGGGTCTCTCCTCCGAACAGAAGGTGACGCAGTTATACTATGGCAGCTGTCACAAAACCACGTCAATAGTTCACCTCTGCATCCCAGGTTAACAAGAGGAGAAGGCTGATGTGCAGGAACCTAGGTCTTCCACCCCAAAAGCAGTTGCACCACAGGAGGGATCCCTGTGGCATGAGCGGGGGGTGGTTTGGTGGGGCAGCCGACCTACGCTAGCCTCCCCGCATCTTCAGACTTCAGGGGATGCTGGATCCGGTGGAAAAACCATCAGGAGAGGCAGAATCCAACACCCGAGCCCGTTCCAGGGGCACTCTTAGGACCCTGGAGGTTGTCCCACATCGAGTTCACGTGCTGGCAGGAGTGAATTTCTTTTTTTCAGCTGAATTCTAGGTTTAGCATTCACCTGGGTGCCAATCGTGGCTTTACTCCCGGCACTCTACAGCAACCTTTTCAAGACTTCAGGTCTGTCCCTGCAGCCTTCAATCACATTTTCAAGTGACAAGGAGTTCTGGTTACTAACACAAACCATGTTTTAATTCCCCCCACCATACATAATATTTTTGAAACAAGTACATTAGATTTGTGTGATATCCAACATCCAGAAACAGAAACACCCAGCGAGAGCCAGGTTAGCAGCTTGTTTGAGAAAAAGCGCTGGGTTTTTTGGTAAAGCTTGACTTAAATTCAAAGTGCGGATAAATACTTGCTTTGGTCCCTTTTGCTCCATAGGATTTTTTTTATCACTAATACATTAAAGTCTTTCCACACCCCTCCTACCATTTACTATTGTTGCTGGGTTTTGCCCATTTGTTTTTAATTGCCTATATAAGTTTTACATAAATTTAGCTTTGGAATACACAATATATTCATCTTTCTTAGCTCCTCAAAATAGTTCTTTGAAAAGGCACATATAAAAAAATATTTACTAACTATGAAGTAGAAAAAATATATTTGGCTTGCAAACAAGTGTGGTTTTCTTTACCTGCTTATCCCGGAAAATACAGCTGAGATGCAAGACCTAACTTTCCTCCCATCTGAAGCTTTTCAGCTGAGCGGAGCAGGGCCTGTGAAGGCAAACTGACTTCTCCAAGTCCGTACAGACAGGCTAGCTCACCAAAGATCAAAAATACAGGACCCTTGGATCAAATTACCGCCTTTTCTACTGTGGGCTCTTAGGAAAGGGGTTTGGAAGAGATGTTAGTTTTATGGCAGTACCATTTGTACTAGAATCTCATGTTCAACAACAAAAATGTGGACATTTTACTTCCACGTACATCCTTTTACCCGGATAACACCCCACAATTAATGTAGCCACAAGAATTTTGATTCTCTTCCTCTTCCTGCAGTACCGTAAGTCTTTAGCTACTGAAACCATTGCTTCTTCAGGGAGTGTTTTATACGCTGATGCACTGTTCAGCATGTCTCTGACCTCACAGTTTGTTTTACAGCTCTTTCATGCCACTGATGAATATTTTCAATTTACTTTAAAAGAGACCCCATAACAGCAGCCACAAGTTTGCCATCATTGGTCAGGGCCTCCCTTTCGATGACTGAAATTCAGCATTCTGACTGCTTTTTGATGTGGACCATCTGTGTATTTCCAGGCTCAATTTAGCACAGACATCAGCTAAGCAATAAATACATCAGGATTTTGGAGAAAAAAAAAAGCCTAACAAATACATTTGGTATTTGTACAGTGCATCCATTTATCACCAGTCAAAGTGGATACTGATGCATCACAACTTGGCAGTCTTTCTGAGCGTCCAGTGGCTGCACCGCATCCAGGTCGACTCAGTCTGTAGCACTCAGCGGTCCAAATCGTTCCCAGTGAAATGACACATTTGAGCTGTTCCCCCACAAAACACCAGACGTGTACGTACTTCAATCTACGTATTAGGTCACTCCTTTCTATCTTGCCCTTGGGGTCCCCAAACAAACCCTAAAACAAGAACAAGCTCTTTCAACACACTTTGTTGACATGTTTGAAGAGAAGAGATACTTTACTCCTAAACAGAGAGAAGAAATGTCCGTATGGGTCTGTACTGCCAACAGACACACTGTGCTCACCCCTGTGGAAAACATGGTCAGCTGGAAGGTGCTGCTGCGCCTGCAGCCGAGCAGCGTGGTGGCTGTGTACATTCGTGGCAGGCAGCTGCAGCTACGGAGGGCTTACAAATCTGTCGAAGGCTCTGCCCCGGGGACAGCCCACAGCCTAGCAGAGAGCCCGAGGACTGCGCGTTAGCACAGACTGCATCTGGATCACAAGCCATCCTCTCACCTGAATGCCTATGGCACGGGGTCCAATTTCAAGTGCAGTTCTTCACGGGGGTGCTCAGACATACACCTAACCGGCATCAACGACAGATAATTGGGCACCGGAGGCTGACATGAACACAATCGAATCTCTAAAGGCAGGCCCCACATTTGAAAATCAGGTCAAGAAATGGAATTTCTTCCTACTAAAATCCTGGCACTCAAATATAGAACCAGTTACCCAGCTTCAAAACAGGAGAGCTCCTGAAAGAATTCAGGAGAGGGAAAAACAGGGGAACGTATCAACACCTAAAAATAAACCATTAAGAGTATCAAATGATGGTGTGATGACTTAAGTCTTTTTCTCTGTGGTCTCTTGCACCTTGGCAGCAGTCATCTGAAACTGCGGCATGTATGGCACAATGGCTTTATACTTAAGGCTACTTTGGATAAATGCATTTAAATTAGGAGGTGTACGCTGAAGAAACCCCACATCTTTGAGTAGATCAGCTGTATGGAACTTACACATCACCCCAGAACTCTCTGTTAAAAAAATGTCATTTTCTCTTTTTTCCAGTGATGTTACCCCTAGGTAATACAGGCCCCGCTCAGGACTATCTCCATCTGTGAAAGCGTCATCCTGATCTGAAGGCTCTGAAAATCCCTCTGAAGAAACAAGAGAAAGGGAAAGAGTCTTGCCGGGCTGCCTGCCAGGCGGATCAGGTAAGAGGAATGCTCCATTTCCCACCTCCCAAGAGCTACTTGAGAAGGCACCTGTAGCTAAGGAATCTTCAGCTAAGAAGCATCTATCAAAACAACTTCTTAGATTCATTTTCTGTTCGTAAAGCCCACTTGATCTGGGGTTACTGATAATAGTAGCATATTTAATATCGGACTGCCTTGTAATTTCTCCACTGATGTGGTCATCATGGGAGCTCTCAGAGAAGCTGCTACTATTGAAATGGCTGCTAGAGCAAGCAGAGTCATGTTCAGAGTCTTGAATTTTTGTAAACATTGAATCAATTACTAAAAAATCTTGTGTCTCTTCTTTTTTCAACGCTTTAGTAACACTGATGTCTTCCAGCACTATTTCTGGTTCCAGAAGAAGAGGCTCAAATGACATTGCTTCGGGGTGCTTGATAAAAAGATGCTCAAAAGTTTCAGGCTAGAAGAAAAGATATATTTTAATGCTCATCTATTATTTAATAGCTTTATTTCAGTATGAAGCTACGAATTTTAAGAACCACAGACAAAACCCCCATAGTTTTAGTAAGAGTATACAGCTGAAAATCCTCTAAAACACATTTCCTCTTTTCTTTATGTCTGTGTGCAGGTGAAGATTGAGGGACAAGACAAAAAAGCGAGAACCTGTTTGTGTGTCAAGTGCTGCAAAGCAAGCGTTCTGTGGAGTGCCCAGTACTCCAGCCAAGACAGCGTATCATTTAAGCTGAAACAGAAGCAGCTGACTGGTCCCATTCACTTCAACATTAATAAACATGCACGTATTGTTAAAAACACACTCAAGTGCTTTGCAAGACAAAGGTTTTATGCCCTTAGATGTCCTTGGGTTTTTATTTAGATTGTATAAACAATAGACTTAATCATTTACATGTCAACTAAAGTAACTTTCCCTGCTAGGATTACATTATTTAGGGTCAAATTCAGCCTTTCCGTAGTATTTTTAGAGCATTCCCAGCTCTGAATAGCAGCCATACGTTTGAACTGCATGAAGAGAAACACGCATTTATTTTGGAGAAATGTATGCTTTTACTACTACCTAATATATATGCATGTAAAATATACAACAGCATGAACTGACAGCAAAACTGGAACTCCTAGCTACAAAGGAAAATTCACTTGAAAAACATATATTTCCTAATGAATTCAAGACAAAACAAATAGATAAAAACAGATTTTGTGTATATTAGCAAACCATATTTTACATCAGGAAAGCTGCCCAAACAACTAGGAACATGTCAAAATACTTAGACTACTATACAATTATAGAAGAGAGTAAACTAACTTGCATATTATCTTAGGCTACTACTTTAGTCTCGACTAGCTATCAGTAGTGCCTATGCCCTCACGTGGCAAAGCTGGCGAGCAGGTTTCTGCCTGCTTTGGTACTTGCCCCACGCAAGTCCATCACCTTCCCACACGGAAACCAATCTGCACACTGGAATCTCTCCTCGTCTTCAAAATAATGTCAATAACCACATATAAAATTAACCAGCTATTGAAATGAGCTGTAGGCTGCTACCACACTGTATATACAAGCCATAATGATTGTAACTTATATTGCCCGATGAAAGCTGTCTTCCCGCTCACGGGTTTGCTATGAATTGACACAGGAACACAGGCACTGCTGTGCCAAAGCAGACTAACAGTCCATGCAGCGTATATTGCCCACAGTGGCATTTTCAAATGGGAGACACATATTATCAGGAAGCTTTTGAACAACCAAAAAACCGTGTTTCCTCCTGATACACCTGCCCTCCTACAACGAGCAGCTGGTTTATCCTGAACAGAGATGGTTTATATTCCTTCCAAAATCTGCTTGCTCCCTCACCCCAGCCCCCAGTATCTGCTCTTATAAATGCATATGGGTACCACAGTAAACATACAGATATTACTGCCTGCAAAGAGTAAACACATCACATTCAAAGATAGGAATGTTGTTTGGCAAAGGCCACCATCTGTCAACTCAGACACATCACTTATTAAAACGTGTCAGATATTTAATCAAATACAATGCATAATCCAACGTCCTGAGAAAATGTAAAACTACAGCATATCAGCAATTACAGAGTAAGCTGGGTGAATAGTGCTGTATTTCCACAGTATATGCATGTATGGTATAATTTGGGCACAAAGTGTGTTAAACAACAGGCAAAGTAGTTCCATAAAACTCAGGAGAAAACTCATAGTTTCAGGTCATCAGTTCCCAAACTCTGCTGACCAGACGAACTGAGATCCAAATAAACAAGGAATTGCAAGCAACGATGTATTTTGCTCTCCTGTTCAGTCTAGGTTTTAAGTTCTGTTTGTCTCATAAGCAACAGACTACCTCTGAGCTGTAAGCCAGTTACCGCGCCTGAGACGGGTTAAAGTTAAAATCACTTTGCATTCTAGTTGCTCAACACAGATATATCAAAATATGTTATTGGCCTAATTCCACCATGACCAGATTTTGACTTTCACCTATATTTAACTTTACACATTGCAAATCAGCCCATGGACATAGTAATTTAGATATGCATGAGTCTTTGCAAGATTGATATTAATTTCCCTGTAAAATATTTGTAGTTGTTTAAGTAATTTCTCCAACATTAGGTCCTAAAGCTTTTTTATTTTTATTTACTATTTTATTGAGTAAATAAAAGGAATTTTTATGATTTTGACATTATGCATACCTGTAAAGGCTTGCAAGACAGAGTCGAGATGCAAGACTTGCCTGCTTTAGATTATGATTTTAACGTCTTGCTGCCGTGAGCAATACAATCAGGATAAAATAATACTCTATAGATGCAGTTCTGGAGTACCAAATACCAAATGTGCTATATTGAATATACAAAGTAACGATCAGATGTTGACTTAAGGATTTAATATTGATATGTACCAGGACAAGACAGGAGTTCTACATCAAATGCCTTCAGAAAGACATCAGAACTTTCCAGTCGTGGTATATAGGCTATTTATGTAATCAATGCTTATTACAACTAAGGAAAAATACCATACAAGTGCTGTACACTGCTTTTTCTACTGGAAATGCCACGCACACATACAAAAGCAGGATTTGGCCGTAAACACATGATTTAAAAGAATGTGTTCTGGCCTTGGGCACTCACGAGGTGAGTGCGAGATGATCATGCTAATCTGAGGACAGGCACTGTGCCTTCAGTGCAATTAATGTTAACCAACATTTTCCAGTAAGATTAGTACAACGTACGGAAGAGGTGTGCTTTCTACTGCTTAACAAGCTGTCAAAAATCATGTCAAACTTCTATTTCTTTCATACGTGCATCCATCATTTCTTTGCCATTAATTATGGACCAAGGCATATGAATATGGAACAGTAGCAGCAGGGTGTCAGCTTTACCCTCCTTTCCTAGTTAAAACTTCATCAACTTTAATGCCCTTATTTCAGCTTTACTGGTCGGCGAGGAGAATCATTTCCAACGTGCTAAATCCAACATGCAAATTTCATGCACCTTTGCAATCGGGGACAGCGAGGATTTGTCACGAGCTCCTTTTGCTATAGATGAAAAGATTAAATAGACAAATACAGGTGCACCAGCGCAACTTACACTCCTGCAATTAACAGCTATTCAAAGAGCCCAGCCCTTCCCAGGATGCAGCCATGGAAGCAGACATGTCAGACTGGTCTGGGATTTAACAAACTGCACAAGTAAAACACACTTAGCTTTCTAGACCAAGCCAGAGGCACAGGCTCTGCGAACGCCCGCCAGTACGACTGCTGCCACGAGGCTGGAGAACACCCACTCTTCACTCCACCTGACCACAACTGTGTCTTCCCCAACAGAAGGATTTCCAGGAGCTTCATTTATCATTCAAACATACAGCATGGTGCATCAGAGAAGTTAGCATATTAGCATGTTTAGCATGTTAAAAAACCACAAAAAAATTTAAGTTAAAAAAAAAAGGGCAGAAACGGCCCTAACACCACCAAAATCATATTTTCCTTGAGGATTTATGGCTTGTTTTTTCAAATACAGTTCTAATGTCAGAGATTATTCAGGCATCTGAATTTATGTGGCTGCATGTTTAAATGATAACAAATGAAGAAGCGATATAAATAACATGCACATTGTTATTTTCAGGAAAAAGCAAGCAAGCAAACAAAAAACCAGTAAGGCACAATGCATACCCAGTTTCTGCATTCTCTGAGTTGCTGCTGCACGCAAATGCATGCACTTTTGAACTAAAAAGTTCAAAAGACCATAATGGGACAAGCAAGTACTTGTGCAAATAAAAGGTTTGATCACTTTGATGTGCCTGGAGTCAGTGGAAACTCCCAAGCTAGCTCTCAATTAGAACAAATACTCAATTAGAATTAAAAACCACTTTCAAGTGAAGTCAATAACTGGGCAGATCTTGCACTCAAGCTGTATAAATCCCAAACCAGTCTGATGTCTCCGCTTCCACAGCTGCATCTTGGGAAGGGCTGGGCTCTTTCAACTCCTTTTGAAAGCCAGGGCTTGAAAGTATTCAGCCCTTTGCCAGTCACAGCCTTAGTCAGTAGGGCAGTAAACAAAAGTTAAAGATGCCAAATGTAAAGTAAGTGCTTCTGCCTGTGCAAGTGACAAACCGTGTTTTGGTCTGTAATATAGCACTTGCTCCTAATTTTTGCAAGGGCATTTTAGATTTTTGACAGAGCTACTTCCAGGATTCATTATATTTAAACAAATCAGCATTGTATTTGTGCTTCCTGTCGTCTGAATATAAATAGAAACATCTTCTAACAATTCTGTATAGGAAGCCTGGGAGCTGGCCCAATGGTTCAGCAGGCAGTGACCATGATTAGACTTCAAAGAATGTCCATTCTCTGTTTAAATGAAATGAAATAAAATAAAAGATGAGAAAAGAAACCTTCACTGGGAACGCAAATTAAATACCTGAAAAATCTTCTACCATTAGTTGCTCTTTCTTTTAGAAATAACAGGCCTGAATTTAGATTTTTGTCTCAATGATTACACACTCCCAAACTCTGGGACCATGAGAAACTTTGTCTACTGGTGCAAACAGGCTAAGTCCATGTAAAGGCTCTTGTTTGTTACGGCTCCCGATTCACATGCCAAAAGGAGAAGCAGTTTACCCCAGCAAAGCATTTGGCCTTTGATACACACGTGGCACTCGCTGAGGTGCATAAGCATTATGCCTATGGGACTCTACAACGGATTTACTAATTGCCCTGCAATTTAAACACCCCCTACATTCAAAAGAGATGCTGGTCTCTGGTCCTGGCCCATTTCCAGATCTTAGCTTTCTACAGCTGAGAGATCCACTGTATTGCTAACTTCAGAGGCTCCGAGTTGCTTGGTTCAGTAATTCAGGTAGGGTGTAGCCTAACCAATAGGTAGAGTTCAGTACTGGGCAAACAGCAGTCAGAGCCATGGGGTGGGGGAAGAAGCATCACCAGGGCAATACACACCTTCTGAAAATTAACTCCTTGCGCCCAGGAGCAATTCTTGGGGTTTGGAACATCTTCCCAAAACAGTTTCTTCATTCTGAAATATTAGGTAAATTCTGGAGTTGGTACTGCTCTCATATATATCTGTACTGCTGTCATGTACCTTTGCTATGTCAGAAAAGGGATCTGTGCAATTTTATTTATCCAGAACACTATGACAATGAAACAATCATTTTAGATACTATAGATGGACAAAATTTAATAGAAAAAATAAAGAAGTGACATACCAGGTGGCAGTTTTGCAAAAATATAAAAGGTACAGGCAGCCTTTGCTGAACATGACCCCAACCTACCTTCCACAAAACTCAGAGGGATTTTTTTTCAATTGGCTTTTACTTCAGACCTTAGTTTGTGATGACAATTAAATACGGAACTCAGAGTGCTTTACAAATTCAAAGCACATGACACTCATTAACTTGCTCACAAACCACTCTGCAGAAGTAACGAGTGTGTGGTACAGGCTAAAGTGATACTTCCCAGTGAAAACGAGCAGCACTGATCATCGTCTTACTGCAAGGATGCCAGACCCAAAAGGTCTGACTTTCAGAAGGTAACAAGCCTGTGCACTCAAGATACTTTAATTCTTGGTGCTGTATCCCACAGAGTCCACTGCCTTTCAGTACAGTACATCAAAGAGACAATAAAAATAATTCCTAGCTTTCCCCAGAAAGACTCTGCCCACCAGTTCAGCAGACAGGCATCATCTAAGCTGCATCACCTTCTTCTAAAGGCCTTCTGGGACTTATATATGACAATGAACAACTTACCTTTGGTGCGAAACCAGCAACGCTCCAAGCAACAGAACTGAGGTTGAAATAACTATTGGCAGAACCACATAGAGGCTGGCATTATTCTCATTTTCATATCCACCTGGAAAAAAAAGGAATTCAGACAATAATGCAGTAAAATAATTTGTCTGCGAACAAGTAGTTTGCAATAGGGAAATAACAAACAGTACAAACAACAGCTTATACACAAAAAAACTTGATAAACAGTTTTATTGCACATCAACAAACCTTTACCTTGAGAACAGACAAAAAGGAAGGAATTATTTCAAATACTGAGGTGACTCCTCCATCACTGTGGGAGGCGCCCACTGCTCCCTTGCTATTAAGAAATTAAATCAGAGCATATGAAATAAGATAATAGTCCACAATTGGAGAAAGAAGAATCACAGGGACCTAGGATCTCAGCTATTAAGTTAGATGCATGGGAATTCAGGTCCCTCCCTCAACTAATCCCACAAAGAGTTTTCAGATTGAAGCAACTGAGGTCTAGATCACTGTTTATAGTTATATTACAATTACTTTATTACTGATATTTTTTTCTGGTAAGATACAGACTTCTCCTGCATTTAAAGTTTACTTTTAGAAGCTCGTATTTCATGAACAACATGGAGAAAGATCCTGTAAGTCACCTTTGGTAAACTGATCTGTTGCTCTGGATTTGCCAACTCCTTCAGCAAACACAGGGTACAGGCTGAACTGGTACTTCTCAATCAGAATAAAGTGATCTGAAAAGAGAAAATCAGCCTTTTGAATCAAAACTATTATCCTGCTTTTAAGCAATTACCTCCACAGAGGCTCTGGTCACATACCAGAGTTCAGATCAGCCCAGAGAGGGGAATAATGAAAGCTATCTTTTATAGATACATACTTTAATATCAGAAGATTAAAACTATTAATCTATACCAGATAATCTAGCATTATTCTGTTGTGGAATTAACACCTTTATGGAGCTATTGTAAAAATTTCTAAGATTAAAGCCAAAATGCAAATGGAACGCACATATTAACTTAGATAATTAGATGGCGTATTCAATATTCCAGAACTAATTTTATTGTATTGCCAAAAAATGAACACACTCTTGAGCTTCATTCTTTGCTAACCTGCTTATTAATGCAACAGTCAATCCTTTACAGTCAGTCCTCTAATAATAATCAAGAATTGCTCTACTAGTCCTTACCATAAAAGCCATCAGAAACAGAGAGGGGGGAAAAAAGGAATCGGAGCGCTCAGTAATGCTACATTTTTCTGTTCCATACCAATTAACATAATGTATTATATTTTCAAGTGCACACTCACCATAAATATAATATTTACTAATATTTGGAGGAACTCGCACCCATTTCATCTCCTCTTCTTTGTTAAGGTTCTTCCATTCAATAATAAAAGATGTTATCACATATATTTGAGGTGAAAGCGTCCAAATCAAAATCACACAGGTGCTGTTAACTGGGTAAGCACTAAGCGACTGCACAACATTCACTGACAGAACAAGGAGAAAACAGCCGTGAATTACATGAGCTCAGACAAAGGTGAGATGAGAGCTGGCTTAGCAGAAGAGGTGTATACTACAAACTACCTGCACACGAATGACTGCTACGGTTTCAGCACTTTATCACTTGTTTAATTATCTTCTATATAATAAAGCTTGATCTTTAGTTCACATAAGCAAACATATTTCTCTTTAAGCCAGCAAAACTTGGTTTACACCAACTAGTCCCGAAAACTAAATAGATCAAGTTTCTTACCAGACATCAAACAAATATCCTGATTCTCATGTGCACCTCCTTAATTATCACTCCTTCACCAAAAAATTATCAACAACAACTGAACTGTCAACATTTAGCTAGTAAGGCACACATTGAGAGCCTTGTAGGCTAAATCCTATTGAATCTCTCTAAGTAACGCACCAAGATAACAATCCTGTCAGACAAATGCTTCCCATTACATCTGCTACCAACCACAGGGTTTCCAAAATACGCTTACACAGAATATCAGAAAGAACTTTATTGATAAAAGTGCTTTAAAAATTGCATTACAGCAGTAAAGTTCCAAGAGTAGACAGCAGTAATGTTTCCACAACATATATTTGCATATGAATGTTACACAATTGAAGTCTTCAAAAGCAATAGCCTTTATTTTATTAATAAAGCAGAGTGCAGCCAAATCAATGAAGAGGCTGCTTAGAGCCAAACCTCTGAAAAACCTCTGAAAACTATGTACTCTGGCAGCCCATCAGGTGAGCAGCCAGAGAAACAAGACTGTATTTCATTTTGGAAACAACGAAACATTCCCTAGCAGGAATGTTGGGTGTTCCCAAGACAAAGTAGATGAAAGATCAGTTCTACAGTAAGATTTTATTTTTCTTTGATTAATTACTTTATATTCTGTTAGTGGAGGGCAGACAGCCCAGTTAAAGACAACTCTTTTCCCAACTCAAAGATCATTAACATTTCCATGCAATGGAAATTTCATTTTTCAAATAGCTCTGTTGGTGAAATACAGAATCTGTTTCCCATATACAGATGAACATATCATCATAAAACATTTTTATTCTAACAAAAGGAATTTTATTACAAAGAAAGCTTTGTCCACAAGGATTCCTAGCATTTTCCACATCTCAAAATGGTTACCAATTGGTGTTCTTACCTGTGCTCATTTGCTGTGATAGAGTTAAATTAAAATTAATTGAAGAAACTCCAATTGAATTCATGGCTAAAACTGTAATGGTATGCGTGGGTTCAGTCCATGGAAATGAACAGGTAGTGCCATTATCAACATATTCCGACCACGTGGTGTTTCCTGATGTCTGATGCTTTATAACGTATCGGCTCACACTGCACAATGAGTGATTCTTCATCAGTGGCTGCAGCAAACATTGGCATTAATTAATTTCCCAGTCTTTGATTTCAAAAGCAAATGTTATTTGGGCAGAAGGCACTGTTCCAATTTTAAGAAAACATGATCCAATAAAGATATGCTATAGACTGGCTACTGTCCTTTTAGCAAAGGCACTGTAGTCCATTTAAAGACTTAATTTCTTCTGTCTCTATCTCTGAGAGCTGAGACACTTACTTGCTATCTTTCCAGTGAAGGGGGGGGGCAGGCGGGACAAGGAAATACAACCTTTCAGACTCCTATAGTAACTCACTGGTTTATGTTAGTATTTTTCAGGATTGAAAAACCAGAACAGATGACTGTTTGCATACCAAACATGAACAAACAGGAGTGGGCAGTCACTGCCCTACTTTTTTTCCTCTGTCCTGCATTAACCTTTTCAGGTAGCCTTGGCCAGTTTACGTGCAGTTGCAGTGGTGTTTATACAGGCAGCTGTCTAGGAGTCAGTGGCACATTCTGCTCAGAGACCTTGGCCAGCAGAACTTGGCAGCTGAAGACTGCATCTCTCATTATAACTTACAGTCTTTGATTCCATGTTATTCTTTTTTTCTGAGTACTAGAACAAACTGCGTTTTAAGTCTGTTTCATAGCATTTGTATAACTAACACTGAAAGCGTAGGCTGACATGAACATGTAATACAGCATTGACACTTCAGCTGCATCAGTACAACTCAGACAGCAGGTCTGGTCTCTGCACAAAGGCAAGGAAGCTTGCAGCCTGCCCAGAGATCGGAGGGCTCTCCTAAAGTAGCGAGGACTGTAAGACTTCGGGAATAATGGGATGTTCCACATGGCTGCGATGCAGCCCCACATGCAGTTCAACATGGCTGTGGTGCATGCAACTGGACCTGCGCAAGAACAATTTGACCGCAACCTCAGATGGGTCCGCTGTACAAATATCAGCTCACTTCAGAAGGCTGGCCTGTGCACTTCCCAAGTCTGGAAACATGCCGGTTGCCAGTGTACGTCTGTGCTGAGCCTCACCTACCTGCTCATCCAGAGCAATCACACAGCACTAGGAAAGTTTTTGTCCTACTACATTACTATAAACTTGGTAACGACTAGGGTACAAAATCAGGTCGACGTCTGCCAGCTAGCTGCAGGAAAGATTACACAGAATAAAAACAGAAAGCGGGGGGAGGAATAACAGCACCAGAAGGGAGTAAAGTACAAGACAGGCTGACTGAGCAAAGAAGGCAGAACCATCTCACCTTATATCACACTATTACAATCAGTATTCACCAGCAACCTCTACTTGCCTCTAGTATTAGCCCAGCAAGGGGCAGTAACACAAAAGAAGTCATATCCAAAGTGCCTTGCATATGAGGTCCCATAAACAGCAACTGCCCACGTTTGCCTCCCAGGGCAGTACGTGCTTATCATACTCCCTTTTTGGCAATTCTACCAATGGTTTTTGGATCAAAGTGAAAGACCAAAATGTAATTGTTTTCACCTTCCACAGAAGCGTAACATTCTTCTGCCTCCTTGTCGGATCTTCAGTAATAATTCTCCAAAATTCAGGACCTTGTAAGGGAGCTGCAAGATTACAGAGTTTTGAAAGAACAGTGTCACACCTCAGTCTGAAACTGGACAGACCATCAGAGTGCACTCTGAAAGCATGTGTACCTTTGATATCTTTTACAAGTGTATAGGCTGATCTGCTCCAGTTGCTCCAGTAACCTGATCCATCCAGTTCTCTGCACCGGACCTGAACAACATACTCAACACAAAGTTTGTGAACTTTTATCACAGCTGATCTTGGTGCGTTTGAAACTTCATAAAGCTGTAACAGAAGTCAAAATATTTAGAGTAAGAACAAATGGCTGTTTAGGCATCTGTTAAGAGTCAAAATTCCTGAAAACGAATCCAATGAGAAAGTGGCCTAATCAGTAATATTCCTTTGCTAGAAAATGCAAATGCTTATTGCATGCCACAAATTCCACAAAAAACAGATAATGCACTAAATGACAATACTGCAACAATTCATGCTTTAATCTAGATTAAAAAAGACAGTACCTCCCATGTAATTTCTTCCCTATTCACAGCATACCGAATCTGAAATTTAAGATCATCCTTTGTAAATATTGGGTTTGTCCAGCTCACATTCAGCAGCCCAACATTCCTGGTGATTTCTGCTTTAACGTTGGAGGGAGGAAGCGGCTTCACTAGAAAATTGAAAAAAAAAAGTGACTGTAATGTCTGCACTGACATTTCTCATTAAATCCAGTCACAATGGTTTACTTTCTTCTGTCCTGACGGTGGCAGGTAACACATTGTGGCCTCTGCTATTCCAAGTAAAGCTGGACTATAATGCAAACATAACAATTCAGCAATCCAGGCTGGCTGGCCCATTTACTGCAGACAAAAACGTCGCTGACTGAGAAAGGCAATGTTTGTCTAATGGGAAATTCTTTCCCATTTTGACCCAAACTAAAAGAAAATCTTAACTTGAAATACCAAAATCAAAGTTTCTTGCAGAATAAACATAAAAAAAAAAATAAAATCCATGGGCAAGTTTCAGTACATTTCACTTTAATTTAAACCACAATAGCTTATATTGGTGCTAGCACCTGGTATCTCCCCTGGTACAAACAGCAAAAGATATAGCCTGGCACTAATGGGGTGCACCCCTGTGGAAAGTAGTGGCACACATGCCCAGAAAGGCAGCTCCTATAAAGGATGGTGACAGACATTATGCAATGATCGATGGAAATATCACATTAAGTTTTTACTTTAGTAATAGGAAATTCCACCAAAATTGAGCTTCTCCAGCAGACTGAACATGAATGTCACAAAGCCCTAGTTTGTTAACAAAGCAAAGTTAGAATAAACTTGTTTTGACTAATCAGATGGTGAGTGATGAGAAAACAACAAAAAATGAAATAAGCTTTAAATTTTGGGTGGTGCTAGAATAAGTATGTTTTGGTTTACTATGATACACAGCACCTTTCATCCAGTGTAGGTCAATTCTATTCATTGCTTTTTATTTAAAGTGATGACTTGAATAAACCAGACTTCTGAAGTTCTGCTAGAATTCCTCACTGGGCAGCACTGTATAAAACCACCACCTTCCCCCAAAAGAGCACAGCCAACTGAGAGCACAGACGTGCCCGACACAGACTAACACTACAGCTGCCATGCTGACAAGGTGCCAGGTTCTCTTGGCAAATTGTCTAAGCAGCAGAAGTGCAGGATCCCTACCTGCCATCCCTCACACCACCCTCCTTTCTGAAACCCAAGGGTGCCAATAGTACTCTGATAATCAGCGAACTTGCTTGTCAAAAAGGCACAAACAATCCTCTTTGAACTAGACAGAAGCAACCTTGAAAACCACAAGACCATCAAATTAATAGTAATAATAGTAATAGTAATTCCCATACCTCATTTAGCTATAATCCACTGAACTTCACCTTTCCTTCCTGTGACATTAATTTTTGCTTACTCTATTTAAACTTTGAAATGCAAAGGATAGTTTGGTTTAATTTCTGTTCTCTGTATGCATGCTCACACATACACGTAATAGATGTATTTTATTCTGCTTTATTTCATGTATCGCTTCTGTGGTCTAGCTGCCATGTTTTCTCTCTTCATACATTCACATTTGTGTCCAAAAATACACAGTCCAATGAACACTCTGAGTCATAGACCAGGTAAAACATGTTTTGCACATTTTGCAGTGTTTGAAAACGCTCAAACACTGTTCCTGCCTCTTGCTTTTATACAATTTTAAGTAAGTGCTCTATGTGTCACAAAAGAAACTTGGCAAAAGCATGCAAGAGCATGAACAGTCCCTATGATTTTAAACAAATATATAACTGTGTAAGTAATACATATAGTGCTACACTGTATCAAAGTATAAACTTAACAACTAATTGAAGATTTCAGAAAAATTAGATAACCAAGAATCTTAAAAATGAGACTGCCTTTTTAAATGTAATACTTGCATTTGCTGTAGATGTCTTTGCAAAACACCCAAGAGGATAACCATGCAAAACTGGATGTTTCATTTTATAGGTATTAGCTGCAGTTACAATCTGCTCCTGTGCCAAGCAAAATGTATGGAAATAACATTTACTCCAATGTCTTTTAGAAGACAATACCAAAGTTCTTGTGTGTTTTATGTTCTTTCCACAATCTAATTTATTTAAAATGCTATGAAGAAGTACTTTACCTACATCATATAAGGAATGAAAACCAAGGTCACAAGCGAAGAAAGACGTGCACAAATCTTGACCTACCCACATCTGCCGGAACGACACAAGTTGGTGAGGATTCAAGTGTTCCTAGTAAGTGCTTAAACTCTATCCACATGGTATATCCAGATAGAAGAAAAATAGGTTGATATATGCACTCATAAGAATGATTCTTCTGTAAATGGCATTCTTTCACCTCTGATTTTGGAGAAGTACTTGGAAAGTCGGAACAATAAATTCTGCTCCTTAAGAGAGAAAAAAACGCCACAAACATTCAGTTAATACATTGTAACTATAAGCTGCTCATGGCATCAGTAAAATAGAACTCTGAAGGCAATTAAAACAACTGGTGTCACTGGAACCATCTGGGGTTTTTTGATGATTATTTGGACAGATCTTGAACTTGAGTCTGCACTAAATGGATAAGTAACACTATAGCATTACTCCTTAAAGCTTTGGCTCTTAGCCCAAAAAAGGTAGGACATGAAGGCTTTCCCCAGTGCAAAATCTTTCGATAAGAGACTAACAACAGGAAGAAACAGGTACAGCAAGAGCAGGCATCTCCAAATACTCATAAATCATGTTACTTCAGTGGTATGTATTAGCAATACACATAGCAAGGCAGATCTCCAGCCAAGAAACGGCTCCAGCCGGGAATATGACTTTCAAAACACCAACTGGCATCCAGGGGAAAGTTGCCACATGGACCAATTGGATATGTACAGTGAAGCCTCTGGGAGATGGAAATCGCATAAAAATATCAATTCTGGAGGGTGGTATTAAAATCCCACATATAGTCAGTATCGCATCTGGCAACAGAAGAGAGGACACCCGGACTCCGGATAAAATGGCACCGGACATCTTATCAGTGATGGAAAGAAAAGTTTTCAGATTTCTCCTAAGCTTCTGCGCAGCTCAGACTTGTGGTGAGAGTGGCCAGATAGGGTATTAGTTATTCAACTGAACCACAAAAGTTACACTTAGCCAAATCTCTCCTCTTCTTGTCAACATAGCTAATACCGATTAAATTGTTGCCTTGTGCTTTGAAGGTTTAGCTTAGCATTTTCTGTTTTTAGAGGATGATCATTTCTGTGCTGTTTCTGTTGGCAGTACTGACTATAGAGGAAGATGTAGTAACAATCCAACCAAAACAAAACACCAACAGCAAAGCTATCACACCACATTACTGTAGAGCATTGGATTTCATCTGTAAAATGTGATTGCATCAGTAACTAAGAAGAATAGCTGTGTGCTCCTGGACGGGCCTGATATCGATGCAACACATCTAATTTCCAACTTTCATCCTGCGAACTTGTCTATGTCTAAGTAAACACCAGCAACTCCAGCGTATTTATGGTGCCTCTTACAATCAAGCTCGGGCAATTAAAAAAACTGACGATTTCATTTGGTTTCAAGCTTGTAAACATTCAAGTTCATTTTGTATTTTTGTTCCCAATATGCAATAGAATCTTATGCAAATGTGTTTTCATTAACTATAAATTTTCAATTGTCTTATAAAAAGAACAAAAAGAAAGATCACAATAAATACTAGCATCTGGGAAGCATTTTCAGTCAGTATTAATGTTCACTGTTTGATCTAGCAGGAACACTGTAACAAATGTACAGATTATCACTTTGTATTAGAAAACATTTTTAGCTAAACCTGAACAATGAAAAAGTGGAAATAAAAAACATGGCAAGAGCAGCATGGTTTTTATTTCAAGCTCCCTGCTCAGCAGGACACTCATTTTATTCATACTTGTGAAGACAGTCAAAACAAAACCTACCTTAGCAGTCAGCTAGTCACTAATCCTGCCCTAAAAGCCTCCATTTGAAATCTCAAACATTCCAGTTATTACTTCAGTCCACAAAATCCTGAGAAATATTCACCTTGGTACTATGATAGTTCAAAACTTCAATCCACCTCCAACAGAGAAGACAGTCCAGCTTTCCAAAGGATTAGGCCCTCAGGGCTGATTTAAGCTTGTTTGCCAAAACTTTTGCATATCCAGTCCAGCAGAGCAGTAAAATTAAAGATTTTTTTCTCAGGAAGGGTTGTCTGTCTGTCCATCTTGTTTATATAAAGACTAACACAGTTCTAGGAAACTCCCAAGCTTAATATATTAGTAACTCAAAGGGATTTTTTAGTTTCATGGTAAAACAATGTTATTACAGGCACTATTTGTGCACATGAATGAAGATAAGGATGATCATACCACTGACTCAATGATCAGTTCTGTATTTTGCAAACTATAATGTGTTTGCTCCACACCACACCCCAGTTCTCCTGCTCTGTCCAAAAGACAGACAAAATTAAACCAACTATCTGAAAACAAGCTAGGCCAAAACACCTGACCAAAACCATGAAAACTTTTTTTTTTAAGCAACTTACATTGCTCTACCCACCAAAGATGCTACCTTCATAAAGCAATATTCCCTTTATGAAATAAGATTTGATTCTCAGTTTATAAGCAAGATTTTTTCCATCTGGAATGAATTAAATTCCACCCCTGTATTTTTACCTACTGCCTGTATACAGAAAAAATACAGCATTACAGAAAAATCAAAGATTGGATGAAGACCTCAAAAAGTCTCAAGTCCTACGTCCAACTCAAAGCAGCGTTAAATTCAAAGTCAGGTGAAGTTGCCCAGAGTCCTGTCCAGTCGAGATCTGAAAGTCTCCAAGGACAGAGATTCTACAGCCTCTCTGGGCCACTGCTCCAGTGCTCAGTCACTCTTACTGTGAATGTTTTTTCTTTTTTTCTTATTTCCTTACAATTTGTAGATACAAGCAACTAGAAGAATAATTTTTATAACTGATACAAGCTAACATATCTAGTTTAAAAGAACTGGCTTCCAAACTGCATCTACAGCTTTTACAAATGCTGAAGAACATTGCAAACAGAATCCATGTTACATACTCGGGTATTAGGAACATGGTTTAGTGGTGGACTTGGCAGTGTTAGGTTAATGGTTGCACTTGATGATCTTAAAGGTCTTTTCCAACCTAAATGATTCTATGATTCTGTCTATGGTCCCCTTTCTGCACACATAGTTAATGCCTCTGGAGTTCCAGTTGTGAAAAAGTCCATCTTACAGAAACTGAGCACATTTTATAATTACATCTATTCAGAATTCTTTGCTCTAATAGTTTTTCCAGAGCAACGCCTTCCAAACATAAAGAGTGCATTAAAAGCTATACATACCTATAGTATCTTAACTGCAAGGAGCTCCCCGGGAGCAATGTGTTTGGGTTTGCAGACCATCTACAAGTCATTTTAGTTAAGTACCCATCCGTTTCACATGTGATATTGATATTCACATCTAATTAAAACACATTGAAAGTTTATTAATAAAGATATAATTGTTTATACAAAAAAGATGCATTACAAGTCATAACTGCTTGATAAAAGCTAACTGGAGTTTAAAATGGAAATATTCTGACCTTACTATTAAAATGCACCAAAACTGTAATTTAAAATCATCTGGAGTCTTACCTACTACATATAATTCAGCGTATCTATGATGACATTCCCTATTTTGATGACAACAGTACAATGCGTTATAGAAGAAATTTCCTCTAGGTTTTGTTGCTTTCAAGTTGAAAAGAGTAACTTTGCTTACGCGATCATTCACAAGCGTATACTGACTTTCTGGGATTTCTTCTGCTAAATTCAGCCACCAAGCAATCTTCTTGGACACTACAATCTTGGTTTTGTTTTTATAGATGCAATGAAAGGAAACATTAGAACCAACACTGGTCAGTATCTTAGGCGGGAAGTACAGGACTTCAGCTACACAGAAGGGGAAAAAAAGGAAGAAAAATCCATTGAGATTAGAATCTGAACAAAAAGATATAAAAGTATATGTCAATAAAATATTATTATCATCCAGTTGTATTTCTAAATTTCCTGCTTCTTAATTACTACTAGTGACTATAGGGGAGAGGTGCAGAAATGAGCCCTTTACTGTCTCCCCCCATAACTGATGTTTGTAAATTCTGATAAAAATAATCTTTAATATTGCCAGGCAAACAGGAATTAAATAAGCAGAAAATCACTGGAGGGTACAGTGAAAGCAATGCACAGCAGCACAAGGGAAACAGGGAATCATACGGGCTCCTGTAAATTAAATCTTGGGAAACTAGATTAACACTGCTGTTTTTTACTCAGCCCACTTTTTTAAGGCATCAGGTCAGCTTATTTAAATACTGCAACAAGTACTTGCAACCTAGAAAGGCTTAGCTTCTGTAACTCGTCTCACAAAGACATGCACCACAAATTTTAAAATTGTAAAATTGTCCTCAGCTAAAAGTGAGAGAAGATCCAAATAAGAGAAGAGCGATGTTTGGGTTTGGGAAAAAATCTAACCCTTTGAACCCTGCAAGGATGTTGAAATCTTATGCTAACTGAAGCATTACTGTAATACTGGAACATGTATTTTGAGAGAATTGCTATTCAGAATTGGAGGGTGGTGGTGGGAAAAAAAATTAAAACAAAAATTTTAAAAAAACCCCAAGCTTTCCAGTAGTTACTAATCCTGCTCCTATTGAAGTCAGCAGGAGATTAATGTCTCAAAAACTTGTTTACAATCTCAGCAGTGTAGTTAATTCCAAATGGTAGCAGTGATACAGTAAGTAATTCACCTAGGCATAAAGACACTGAATTTGCAAAGCCTGTAAACATGCATAAGCTCAGCCTCAATCAGTCAGGTACTTAGGGAAGCTACAGGTGTTATACACCTGGTGATAAGGAACAGTTTGCCAGAGATCAACACAAAGCCAGCATGAAAATCCTTAAAAGGTCAGGTTTGCTTTCTGTAGTTCAGGAACCTCATCAGATATTTTTAGGATTTTTCCAAAATACAGGCTTTCTCAGATAGTAGAGCAGACCTACAATGTTGTCATTGTCAGAGACCTTCATATTGAATATAAATCGGAACGTGAATGTACAAAACCATAACTGCCTGATTTCAGTATTTACTCGTCCGGTGTTAATGTGCCTCCACAAATGGAAGGCAGTGTTCCTGTCACCAGCTGCTTCGCTGCTCCCAGCTGTGCTGCGCACTCCACTGTTCCTCCACCGGCTCATCCTATCATTGGCCATTGGAGGCCATACGCCAATTTGAGCTTCCTGCAGTGAGAAATTAATCCCTCTGTGCTGCCATCAGGTTTGTCACAACGGGATTATTTTGCTGATGAGATGTGTGTTTAATACAATTACACATCCCATAACAGGATTAATAAAAAATAATCTAGCAGTATCTACTGCACCTCTTTTACATCCATATTTCTCAATACACTCATAAACCCTTTCTGAAAATACCAGTATATGCGTATGTGAGAGAACATGTATTTACCCCAAAAAACTTCTCAAAGCTATATAGTTCTACATATATATGCACACACACACTTTTTAAAAAAATTATATATATATATAGATGTAAATCTAAAAGACTAAGGGCCAGTTAGGCCTCTAGGCCTATAATCAGGCATCCTGTGTTTCATGCTCGATTGCCACGAGGGCCTGTGTATTTTTAGCTTTCTTGGAAGAGAGCTCCTTCTGCAAAGTTTAGTTATTTCCTTGGTACTTGATTTAAGCACATACGTTACACTATTTAGCATAGAGCAAGCAGGCGTACATGTAAGTGCCCAGGTAAAGCACTAGAATTGTCATGTAATAGTTCAGAGGATACTTGTGACAACACAGACCAAAACATTTCCAGTTAAACATAAGCAGAGCATGGAAAAATACAATGCAAAAAATCCTGAAATCTTTAGGCTGACCCAAAACAGCTCAATCTGCAAAGCAAATCAGGAATCCTGATAACTGACCAAGGATTTGCCAAACAAAATTTCTTTCCCATCCTATATACTTTGACTGTGAATAAAGAGCCATTATGATCTATCATTTTAGCAGGAGCTATGTTGATATAAGGGACCTCATTAAATCATAAGAGCCTTTTACTCAGTCCAGGAGAGCTCTTACTGTGTGTGACATGTCAGGAACTCACCCTATTTGGGTAGTAAATTGATTACAATGTATAAGATTATATGCTTAACACTAAAGCCACATGCATTGAAACTGACTGACTGGGGCTATTATGCAGTTTATGAATGGAGCTCAGCATTACAAACCAAGATGGATTATGTTAAATCTACAAACCTGAAACTGTGTTCTGTGCTTTTAGGTCAGCCTCAAAGCCTCATACTAAAATAAAAGTCAGAGAAAGCATCAGGAGAAAAATCTTGTATTAAGTAGAGGTTAAACACTGCCAACTGTCTTTTGAAATGAAAAAACTCTTAGAAAAAGAGCTTTTTCTGGGTCTGAACAGGTGCTTGGTGAGCTAGCAACAGGGCCAGACAAGGAGGTGTCATGGAGCAGACTGTGCAGGCTACACGCATTAGTCCAGAACTCTTCTAACGCAAGTCTCGTACAAAGGAAAGAGCAGAATCTCAGGCGAAGCCATGCAGACAGAGAAGCAGAAGGGGAAAGAACTTCCACAGGATTTTTCAGCACAACTCATGCATACTGTGCCTCCCTGGATAACACATGCTCTGAAATACTCCTTCCACAAAACAAACTGGGAAATCTGTTCTATTCCAAAAGACTACTTACTGCACGTAAGTGACTGAACGCGACCTACCTCCCAAATTGAGATTATAGGGTGTGCTCCAGTCACTCCAGAACCCTGGACCATGACGATTCCTGCACCGCACTTGAACTACGTATGAAGAATCAAGTAGTGTATTGTCTATGGCCAGTGAGGTTTCTAGAGCAACTTGAACCATCTGTTGGATTATCAGAAGCCATTATTGTTGTATAATGAAACAGGAAAAAGAAAGAGACAGAGGGAACCAAAAGAAATAGTCTAGAGAGTAGTTTTCAGGTAGCAAGTTGGGTAAAAAAAGCTTTCTCGCTTTCTCCTTTAAATGTACGGTAAATTTGAATATGGTAGAGGTTGCATACCTCTGCAGAAAACATGTTATTTCATTATGGACTGCTAATTAACAGCTGCTTTTTATTCCGAAGCCAGTTGCATAGTAGCAAGAGAAAAAGCAATTCAGTAATAAAAGCTATAAATACTAAACATATATGCAAGTATCATGGAATTTGGGACTTGCTGAAAGGAGAGGGCTTTGCCTTTACACTTCACAGAATCTAGCATTTCATCCAAGAAGAAAGATGGGAATTTCTCTGTAAGACCCAACAGGAGACAGATCTTTCATCATTGTGTAGTGGCTCTCCTAGTGTAACAGATATAAAGTCCAGCTTGCCAGCTCTACCACACTCTGTTGATGTTTACCAGGGTCTGCTGGACACACCAGCTCGGGGGAAACCAGTGTGCCATGCTCAGCTCCACCAGACCAGCCATGTTGCTCAGCCCACCAGAGCCACTGCCCAAGGACAAGGAGGGTGGTAAGAAATCCTGAACTCTGGAAGAGAGCTGCACTGCTCCATTGTAAAAAACAGTAAGCAGAGCTGACTCACCTGCCAGCCATTTTGATCTGAATTTGCAGAGATCTTCACTTCATACTGAAGTGGGTATGGCATCAGCACAGGGTCAGACCAGCAGATTCTCATTTGACCTTTCTCTGTCATTTCCAGATGCAGGTTCAAAGGAGGTTCAGGTTTTACTGCGGACAAATTAATTGACAAGCTTACCACTTACCTCATTGCCTGTGACTGCTGGCAGTAACGGGTTTTTACTGATTCAGAAGTCTCCTTCATGCCTTTTCTTTAAACTCAGCTTCCAAAAGCTGCTCTACAGCTAGTGTACAACAGACTGATCTTGTGTAATATCACTGGAAAAGTGCACGCTGGCACTGTTATATAGTTAGTTATCAGGACATGCTGTTTGACCTAACGTTTGCCTTAAAATTACATTAATTTCTTGCCTTGGGCCATGATTCTCCCCAGTAATCAAGCACTAACTTACCTGTTTTGCTGAAAAGAGGACTGAGAGGGATGGGAGTGCTGAGCAAAGCAATTAGCTCAGCTCCTTAAGAGATAGAAGATAACATCCTCATACTGTACACAAAGAATTTCTAAATATTCCCATCCCTTCTACAGCGATTATGGCTATTAAAGTAGGTCTCCAGGAGAGCTACATTAGAGCAAAGTAAAAAATGGAGGGTTTCAGAAATTTTCCACAAGGATGAAGAGAACTCTCTGTAGAGGGAAATGGATGGGCAATTTAGAATGATGATTAGGATTACACTCACTCTTCCTCAGAAAAAGGCATAGCTTTCAAAACAAAAGTCAGTAACTTCTACATCACACCTTCGTGACTCTTAGCACACAAATGATGTCTGTTCTACTGATGCCACCTGTTCTATTGATATCATCTACAAGCAAGTTCAGCTCTACGTTACACAAGTATTCATAGCTTTACTTCCACAATAATTTTTAATTGAGTTAAATCTTGGCAGACCATATACTAATATTATGCATTTTAAAAATATACTTCACTAAGCAGAACAAACTGATTATGTCATTTTAAACACTGGCAGATGCAACTCTGAATTTTTTATTTTTTCCTGTGGCATAATTTAAAAGCAGCATGATGAGACATGCAACGTCTCATCTTCAAAACTAGCCCACCCAGAGACTTTTAACTTATTCCGTCTGCAAAGCACATCAGTTAGGAAGAAGTTCATAAAACTTCTATTTTTTTTCCCCCACACATGACAGAATCTCTGCCTTTTTGAAATTTGCCAAGATCTGCAATAACTGTGCATATTGGATAGCAACACATATCAAATCCATAATGTCAGTACGGTTTAAACTTGATTAAATACAGAGGAATGTTTTCCAACTTGGAAAATGTTGGAACTGTATGTGTAAGGAAGAAAGCATCAGGACAACAGAGCTGCTTGAAAGAAGAGGTAGTTTTATTTCCTAACTAACTTCAGGAACAGCTTTTTTTCCCCCCCTCACTTTTTAATTTAAGTCCTCAGTAACATAGACAAATAAGCTTCACCACTGCCCCAGACTCAGGCACAGAGCAGTCTTGATTAGAAATGAAAAATCAAGTATGTTGACAGGCTGGCCTTTGCTCGGTATGGTTTTGTACTAGAGCCCAAACAGGCACCAGGAGGCTAAGAAACGTGTACAGCACCACCCTGAGCAAGTGAGACAGCACCAGGAAGCCTTGTCCTCTTCTGTCTGTGCCCTCCTTCTCCAGAAGAGACATCCTGCTGCTGTTCTTCAATGAAAAAGGTTTACAATACAGGTTAGGCTTACCTATGTCTATGGGCTTGGCTGACATCAAAGGTGACCACAGAGGTGTTACACCAATCGTCATTTTCAGCCACATGATGTAAGTGTAGTTGAGTCTCAGAGAAGGCACGCAGCACTCACACTTGTCATACTCACTACAGTCACACTCAGCAACCATGACAGTCCCCTTTAGAGAGCTCGTAGATACATCTCCCAGTGAAAGCTCTGATCTACAAGGGAAAAAACAAACCATAAAACAAAACAAACCAGTATTTCTTTCTATACTCTATCTCAATAGAGGAGGTTTGTCCATCTGGATAAGGTTTATTTACCAAAAAAAAAAAAAAAAGAAAAAAGTAAAAAAAAAAGCAATAATTATAACCAATTGCTTTTACTTTGCTGCCTCCCTTTTTAACTGGTTTCGAAGTAAAGTAGTTAAGATGATTTCATGAAAAGTATTCCTAACGTTTGACTTTAAAACAAATGTGTTACATACTAGATGATACCTGTAGTTTAGTCACACTAGTTTCTGATTCCTGATGGTAACTATTACTAGATACTTCTCAGGCACACAAAGTTAGTTTACCTTACAGTGGACTAATTGGCAGCTCTCTGCCACCCCCACAGAGATTATGTTCTAATTCTTATTCATGAGGCACTGAAATAAAATCTAAACAATTTAACATTCCTTCCAGCTTCTGCTACAATTAAGTATTACAAATAATATAATAATCAAAACCAATTATTCAAGTGAAAAACCAGTTTTGGAATAACAAAAGGCTAAAGAACTCCATCATTCAGAACACATTTTAATACTCATTTTCAACAACTTACAGTATTTGGGGGGGGGGAAGACACCCGTGTCCTCCAAAAGTCTTAACATTGTGCAGTTAATTCCAAGATAAGGCTTTAATTATTTTTATGCACAGTATGTTTGTCTATTAGATAGTCTGATGTTTCCTAGGAAAGCAAATTATTTACTCACATGTATTACTACCATTGTCTTGGACAGGCTCACAGAAAATATTTAGTAAGGAACTTACAGCATTTTGCTTTTATTGCTTCTCAGAGTAAAGTTCATGGGACTATTTTTTGACTGAATGTTCAGATGTAGTTTCAAGGGGGGGGGGGGGGTGTTGCCTTTTTTTTTTTTCTTTCTATTAACACTCCTTCCTTGAGAGTTAAACATACAGAGGTTTTGATTACATAATGCACTGCAAAAATTGTATGGTCTAAGATAAACTTTTGAAGTTTTAAACACCTAATAGCCCCATGGGCATAATATATGTTTCTTAAACTGTTCAATCAGATTTTCTAATAATATGATTTCAATACATTTTAAATGAAATAAATTACAAAGTAGCATATACTGATACAAGCAGTCATGCATTACGTCTCTTGATGCTAGCAAATGTTTTACGGGATACAAAAAAGAACATATGCATTCATATTGAAATACAGGCCACCACATTTAGTTTGTATCTCTAAAACATATAACATTTTCCTTGGGTCAACTTCAAGAAGCAACACGAAGATGACCCATATGATTCCCCACGTACACATTAGTACACAGATGCTTTAAGTATGTTTTACAGGCATTTTTAGAGCAATCCTCATGTGTATGATTACTCTTCTATCCATGTTTTCAATCTCCATTGACTTTAGTCAAACTATTCTTGATTTATGAAATAAATACCACACAAGTAGGCACAAAGCTGCTTCTATTCTGAGAGCAACCAGCAGTTCCCAAAGTATTCTTCATTCTCATTTCTATTCCACAGATTTCCTTTAGGCTCTTTCAAACACAGATACAGGTTCATGACGTACTGCAGGTATTCAGGGACACAGGCCTCCTTAAGGTAGTGAATTTAATAGTGTGAATATCTTGTGGACAAACTTCTCACAGCAGCAAAGCCAAGACAAATCCTGACAGTTAAACCATCCTGGATTCTTTCCTGCTTTTCACATTTTGTCCTTAAAAAAAAAGCTTATGTTTTGAATTGTTCTGAAGTAATTTTGTAATTATTTCTGTATAGTAAGGGTTTTGTTTTACTAATTCAGAGAAAGAAATTGAAGTTAATAGAATAAACCTTTCTGTAAAACTTTTAAATAGTTTTATAGTTGGTATGACTCACTGTAACACTTGAATTCACGGAGGTCAGAGAACGCTACATTGGAGAAGAAAGGACATGATTTTCTGCTTTTTTTGTTTTTAGTCAATTTGGTATCTAGTACATTTAATCAACTGTAGAGCACAGGAGAAATAGGCATGATTCACTGATCCCGTTACCACAATCTGCCCTACTTAAAAAAAAAGAAAAGGTCAAAAACTGAGGAGAGGTTGGAAGCAAACAAAGGGCTGATGAATTATGGGGAAGAGCGTGTGCAAATCATGCTGACTGGGACTGCAAGAGAACCTGCAATGTACACACATGGATCTCCTTGAATCAAGGCCCCCACTCCCCTCATCATTTGCTGATCAACACACACACATTAGGCATCCACCTTGTTTTTAGGGTACTCTCTGAAGCTGGTAACACAAGGATTTTCAGTAACACTACGCCCTCATGGCACCCATACACTGCAGTAATTACCCCATAAGCTATGCAGCTTCATATTAATATGTAGTTTACATTTATTAGTTCTACAGTCAGTCAATACTGACATTCCTAAAATAATTTTTACCAGGACTCATAGATTTTAGGACACGAGAATTATGGAACCTTATGCTGACGGTATCTGGCAGACATACAGCTTTTAAATTACTTGGAATATTTTTGTTTTTATAGTTGTGGCTCCAGTTTTTTCTCCTGAATTTCCTTTCACAGACTTCGCAGAATTTTCTTTTAAGTTTCCCTGTCTTCTATTGTTGCTCACAGATTTTATTAGTCTCAAAAAACCCACAATCAGTCCATAAGAATGTAGACTTTTCACCAAACCGTGTCTTTAATCTGATCTATCTGGAAAGCAGTTACCACCACCCCCCTCTTTCTCCTAATCATTCCTAATAATTATTTCAAATTTTAACTGTCAAACTGAGCTTATTTGCACCCAGAAGACCACCCGTGTACAGGGGGGAAAAAATGCTAGAGAGCTCCTCCCCACGTTGTGTTGTGCCAGTATTGTGTTTCAAAGGCCACTTATTTGGGAGTAAACAGGCATGGGTTGTTATTTGTCCCTGCTCCCACCACAAAAACCTTTTCATTTGTTTACTGTATAAAATGCTGTGTGTAGGAATGCAAGGGTAACTGGAGGAAACCCTGTGGCTCCACGCCAGGCAGGCCTGCCACCCCTTGTGACAGAGACCGACCACTATCTCGCTTTTGTGCTGTAGACGAGAATTCTCTTACAGCTCACTACCTCTGCAGGCCACCAGCGCAAAGCAAGGGGAAAGACCAAGCTATGTTGTCAGATGCCAGGTCTGCTCCCAGAGGAAGGTACACAGATACTAAGAAAGAGGGTAACAACCTTTGCATTTCTGTGAACTGGCAAGACGCAGGGACGATCTCACAAAATTTAATTTGGGATAAGAGAATAGATCAATGGAGGACGTAATCATGAGGGGCCCTCACATCAACTTATTCCAAATTGCCAAGCCTAGGCTAAATGTATGAGAACTGATTACAATCAAAACAACAGAAAGCCAAAGTATTTTGGAGAACTGCAGCAGCTTGGGATTGCACAGCAGCCTGTCATCTTCGGTTTGGCTGCAGATGGATCCAGTCACAGAATAACCATTGTTCCTAAACTGTAGATACTGACTTTAAAGGAGCTTATGCTTGTAAAGCCCTCACAAGTTCAGGAGGGGTTAGTGCCTTCATTCATTAGAACGAGAGGAGAAATTTTGGGTAAACTTAAAACAAAGCAACGGGCTATTAAAAACTGGAGTTTTCCAACAGACTTGTGGCACACTGAGAGAAGCTATAAATTCTGGTTCAACAAGCACTTTACATCACACAACAGTGATCAGATCTAAGCCAGATCTAAGGCGGGGGGGGGGGGGGGGGAAGGAAAGACAGAGGGCTTATAAAATATATGAGTGTATACTATGTCCCCATTCAGTTTTATAGTGCTGGCTGCTGGAATTGCAGAGATTTGCCTTGGCACAGAGAGGTACACAAGAAACAGATAGGTACTAAGCATATGAACTCCTGTGAATAGATTACCAGAGCCCACCTCTGAGATTCAACAGAAAACTAGTGAACTGGACTTAAGTTTTAATGGCTGGCAGAGAAGGGAGGGAGAATGCACAAAGGCAATGTGACTTTAAGCTGGAAACATGGGACTAAAGCATGACATTGCAGAAGAAGGGAAAAAAAAAAATACTGCATGCCCTGAACCACAGAAGTAATTAACATTGCAACAAGGGCATGTGTCCAAGGCTTGCTTTTCTTTTCTACTCCAAGCACTGCACTTTTCAGTTGTGCACAGATAGTTCTTTCAGTCAACATCTTAAGTTAACACCTCCTAAATGTTTGGTATTTTGGTGCACAATTCAACCATACTTCAGAATGTGTTGTTACTTAGATTAAATTAATCTGTGTCCCCGTGGTGAACTTTTAGACTCTAAGTTAGAAGCTGCAGAATGTCTTTACTGAATTGCAATCAATTTCTAACAGAAAACAAAAGGTCAAAATTGTTTTAGGAAGAAATACATGAACTTCTACAATTCCTCTAATTTCAGGCAAGGTACAACATCACTTTTAGGTAGCTAAGTTGAGGCATATCAGAAGTAATGTCACCATTGTAACTCTGCTTTCAATATTTCTGTATACCATCTTTGTGCAAGCACTACCTTTACTAGGAATTGACGGAGCAAAGCTGTCTGGGGTTCTAAGGATTTTCAATAATCATATCTCAATCTATTTGATATATAGTAGCTCTAGGACAATACTTATTTGAATAAGCTGCCCCATTAAACTGCAGAACATCTGATGGCTGCCTAGCTCATGAGACGATAAGTCTCCAATGAGAGGTTAATGTTCTCCAGCTGAAGAAGGCTCAATGTATAACTGGATGCACTCAACTAATTCACCAGTCTTGAGGTAAATTGCATCATAAATTGCATTTATCCTTAAAAACATGCGAGAGTAGGCCCAGAACTAAAGGAGTAATTCACAGGTACTTCAAATAGGTCAGAAATATGAGTACACCCTATACATCACCATCCGCTGAAAGGGCAAATTATAATCAGTGCTCAAAATTAAACTGGGAGCATTCATCTGTGTCACTTCAAAAGCATCCCTAAGGCTAAGTGATTTTAGTTAATGTAATTAACCATCAGGGTTTAAAGCATTCCTAGAATACATACAACTGGAAAGATCATTCACTTTTGGTAGACAATTAACCTAATTTGTCTAATTAACTTTCAGAATAATCTTTCCCCTCCCAAAGACATGCTGCTAGGGAAGGTAAAAGCCCTATCACTACCCTTGCTTGAGCCTCTTACAGAATACTGTCATAGCATTGTTTTGGACAGAACAAAACATTTTATATTCAAAGTAACTTGATATCATTTACAAGCAGGCAAACTGTGGATGTGTAAAATAAGAGGATACTTCTTTAATGTTGAAAACAGTAAAAGTTGTTGAGGATCCAAGCTTTTTTGTTGTAGATTCTTCTAGGTCATTATTTTTGTACATTGCCTGTCCTATACGTGAGAATTCTGGCTTGATCTCCAGGCTCCCAGGGAGTAACACATGCCAGGAATGCATATTTTTAAAACTGGGCATGTTTTCAAGGTATTTTGGCTCATGTAAATAAAATGTTAAGGTATCAGCAAGCCAACAGGGAAAGCTGTCACCTTACCAAAATCTGAAATGTTTTGCTAGCTGTTCCCCCAGAACATACAGACCCTGAAAGAAAAATATTAATATGAAATCTGGGAAGCGAAACAAGTTCTCCAATGTCAGGGACTGCACTGCATCTTGCCTTTGCAGCAAAAAGTAATCAAATACAGAAATGCCACAAGGACTCTAGTGAGTCTATAGGGCCTGCTCTCATAAATTGCATGACACTTACTGAATTCTCTCCATAATACAAAGAACTTCTTCATCCCAGCTGGGACTTGAATCTGTTATTCCACGGATGTTAGGCATACCAAAAAAATTCAATATAGAGATTACTACACTGGGATTACTGGCAAAGATTTTTCTATTGCAGTTGAGATTGGATGGAACAGAGGCAAATTCAGATCTATTTCTCCCACAAACACATATGTAATGGTATTTCAGAAATCAAAGTCATGAGGAACACTGGAAATCGGAACCCACTCAAAATCTGATTTCAGCTTTAAAGTATTATGTCAACTGAACAACCATATTTACTACCAGTTAATACACTTGGTTTCTACCCTGACTACAAGGATAATTCGTGGCAAGTGATATCTGTCATCCAGTTCTGGCTTTTTAAGTAGAAGTCGTCACCTGTAAATTCAGCTAATTCAACTATTTATGTTTAGCCTGTTTCCTAACTAAACTAAGTCTGTGTATTCATGCCATTCCTTCCAATCTGACAGTAATATAGAAAAAACAGTGTGGTTTTGGAAGTGGAATCAAATAGATCTTTTTATGATCAAATCAGGCAGGTCATGTATGCAAGACGTACTCAGCCCACAGTCAGTAAGATTACCATCCATTGCCATTCCAGAGAATATTTACCACAGTGGCAACTGCACAGGTGGGTGCCTCTCAGGGGCAACAATGTGATTAGAGTAGGATTTGGCATTGTATTTAACGTTAAGTAACATAATTAGTTCAAGACAGAGAACATTATGGTCAAAAGCATAAAAAAAGGCAGAACCAAGATCGCACCTTTAAAATTAAGCAACTGTAAAAGCAAAGATATTTTAGCAAGTGTCGTGGTTTAACCCAGCAGGCAGCTAAACACCACATCCCCTACAGTGGGATGGGGGAGAGAATCAGAAAAAAATGGTAAAACTCAAGGGTTGAGATAAAGACAATTTAATAGGACAGAAAAGGAAGGGAAAATAATAATAATGATAAAAGAATATACAAAACAAGTGATGCACAATGCAATTGCTCACCACCCGCTGACCAGCCAGTTCCCAAGCAGCGGCCCCACCCACCCGGCCAACCTCCCCAGTTTTTGTTCAGCATGACATCATATGGTATAGAATAGTCCTTTAGCCAGGTTGGGTCAGCTGTCCCAGCTGTGCTCCCTCCCAGCTTCTTGCGCACCTCCAGCCTCCTCACTGGCAGGGCAGTACGAGAAGCTGAAAAGTCCTTGACTTAATGTAAGCACCGCTCAGCAGTAACTAAAACATCAGTGTGTTACCAACATTATTCTCATCCTAAATCCAAAACACAGCACTATACCAGCTACTAGGAAGAAAATTAACTCTATCCCAGCCAAAACCAGGACAGCAACTCAACACTGATTTCGTTAAAGAATTTTAAGAAACATGGAAAGGACAGAAGAGGGGGACTCTCCATTCCAACCATTTCTCATTCAAAGGCAGAAACATAAACTTTCCATCTTGTTCAAGATTACTTTTAGATAAGACAAAGGTACATAACGTATCATCTGCTTGCAAAGCTAATGCTACCACTGAGTTGCAAACTTGAGAGGTCAATGTTGATGATTTAGAAAACGCTTTCAGATTTCTAATGATGACAGTGACAAATTTAACAGTCTGTACTTACATAGCATATAAAAGATTAACCTTCAAGTCGGCTCTCAAGTACAACTTCAAAAACCGCAGCCTACAAACTAACAGGTCCAGCTTGCCTCTAATCCAACATTCCATGTTCCAATTTGAATCTAAACAAAAGAATGGGATTAAACATTTCTGAACTATATTAAAACAAACAAACAACAAAAAAAACCCAACTGAAGAGCCAGGATTAAATTCACTCACAAAGAGAGGACAAGTAACAGATAATCATGAAAGTGAGGCTGGACCCCAAGAATGCAAGTGTTTATAAATAATCCTTGCTGAATTGGGGACCAGTATATGCCCTTCAACACTCAAAAGGCTAACAACCTATGTGATACTGCTGCATTCTAATTATTAGAGAAGGAATATATTTTACCTAGCTTTAAGGACAAGGCCGCAAGGGGAAGAGAGAAATTAAGCTGCTGCTGGTTGAAGGTTTTGCTACTATTAACTGGTACAGCCTCTATGTGGCTGTACTGCATACCCTTTGTGCACACATATGTAGCTGTACTACATACACAACAGCACCAGATTTAGTGTGGCAGTCTTTAACAAAGATTTATTTGTTCCATGGGACAGTTCTTGTAAAATGAAATTCTACTCTACTGAGGTCAATGAGATTCCTGCCACTGATAGAAATAGGCCAACTGGCCAGTATGCTGCTCAGAGACTGTGGTTTACAGGAGGAGAAAAACAGTCTAGGAAAAAAATAATTCAATCTAATCCATGTACAGTTATTTATTAAGGCACCAGAATCCAGGCAGAAAAAATGGCACTTGCTCTCCATCTCCCCCCACTTCCTGAAGGAGTTTAAAGCCCACATCCACAAAAATATTTAAAATATTTCTCATAGTGTCTAAACACCTTTGAAGATCTGGGCTTACGTCCTCATATGCAGTGCTACATATTTTATTCAGCATTTCCCTAGAAAGAGAGCCAACTATTTTTTTCCCCTTTAAATCTGTGCTATACAATTTCCTTCATCTTCCACTACAGAATTCTGTGAGGAAGGATTTTACCACACTATGTTGTCTGTTCTGGATAAAAATAAACACCCATGAATACAACCCAGCCCCCTGCTCCCCAAACAACAAACCCCAACCTTTTTTTTTTGAAGAAGTAGTAACTTCTTATGTGCTTGAATGGAAAACCTACCTATTTCCTGAGAAGCAGAGATAATTATTTCTGAAGGAATAAACTTCCTCGCTTGCATGCTTGCTCTGTACAAAGAACAATCAATGTTGTTATCACTCCAAAGGCAACACAGAAAACTTTCTTCATTCATTAGCAAGGAAGGCTTGGTTTCGGATGCTCTCCTCAAACCAGACCAGCTCTCTACAACTCCAGCAGAGAAAGGACTCAAAAATGTCTCATTCAGCAGCACAGAGGGTAATGTAAAGTTCCTGGGAGGAATCTGATGGACCATACAGTGGGCAGCTGCCATTTGAAGAAGGTCTGCAAACACAAAGGCAAAGATATTGGAAATAAAAGAAAAAGTTCATATTACTTGACAATGAAAAGGGAGTGGCCGACGTTATAGAGAAACACATTAATTACATAAAAATCAGATTATTTCCAGGGGTTGTTCTCTGAGTTGGAGACAAAGTTACTAAAATCAGTCCCTCTGAACTGGTGTCACATCTGACAGATGCCAGCCTTCTCTGCCAAAGTCACTACACCTAATGTTTTGTTTTCTCAACCTCGTGAAATAGGTCAAGACCAAGACTGTAGGGGAAGCATCTCTTTGGGGTAAATTGGCTTATATTAATTCAAAATACAGTGAATCCTAAACCTAAGTTCATATGCTATACAGGTCTGAGTTTCATTTCCCCCTGCAGTGCTGGGACACTCGCAATCCAGCTCTTATAACATGGCTCCTTTACTGTAGAAAAAATAATCCCATTGTAAATATAACACATAGTCACATTGTAACTGCTAAATACCAAAGAATAGTATTACAAGAATACATGACTGTATGTAAGTACGCAACCCCAGGGCATTATCTGGGAAATGAGATGTAGGAAAAGAATAATCTTTTCCATCAGACTTAGATTCTTCAAAATAAAATCATTCTGACCACATTTGTAGCTCTTGTTGGTAAGTCATAGCTTGAATTATGCTTACAATGATTTTGAGAATGATAAGCATGTCGGTTTTGGAAATAGCTTACTGTAAAACACTGCATGAATTTCAAAGATTAAAGCTGTAGTTACAGAAAGGCATGTGGGTCATTTGTGCACTTTGCATTTAGCTTTTTGCACAGTAAGGGCATAAATATTTTAAGCAGTTCATTAAGTAGAAATTAATTCATGCTCTATGCCTTGCAACAGCCAAAATAAAAAAAACAGAATTTCTCTAGCATTGTTTGATTAATAGCACATAAGCATAAGCTAAATAATATAAAAACACAAAATGAAAGCTTTTAAGAAACGTAGATGCATGCTACCTTAAAAGCAGACACTGTGTTACTATGCAGTGTGTTAAAGTGTTTCATTTTCTCTTTACACAGATTTTGTACTGCCAGACTCCTGAAGGGTTCTGCTCTTTCCTCCTCTCTCATTTAACAGAGTTTGTGCCTTTGTAACTATCAGCTTCATTAGACCTCCTGGCTCCATGCAGAGGATTCACTTGACCAAACAGACTATTAGTCCACAGTACATGATTAAAAAAGGACAAATGAGTAAGCGACGTGACTGCCTATGAAGCAGGACAGATAACTAACGTACTACCCAATTCAGAGAGTCAATTGCAGGGTGGGAAGAGATTCCTGTCAGCCAACTATTTTTCTAAAAAACAGACACGCACACCCCCCTTGCATATCACACCAGACAATCTCACAGGATTAATTAAATCCTATAAAGTCAAAATGTGTGCAGCTACTTACTGCTTCAGCAGAAGTGTTAAAAAAACGATAATGCATTACAGTACAGAACATTTAGCATAGGATTGCTATAGCTTTTAAACACCCATTAATAAACCGCAGCATGCATTAAGAATGTTTTCCTGCTACAGGTGTAATAGTTTGTCCATGACACAGACACAAAGGAGGCCATCACTTACCCTTCTGTCCCTCCAATAGCAGCTTATTTAATGTCTGAGTTAACAGGGCTAGAAAGATGCCAGCCATGGCTGTTAGTTTATTTGGAAACAGACCAAGATGGCCACTCGATAGATACACTGACTTTGAGTCATTACAGGCCATCGGATAGTGACAAACAGCCCTGAAGCCTAATGAAAACTCCCTGAGGCATCCAGGTTTACTAATTAAAAGGTACACAATATGTTCAGATTACATAAGGTATTTAAAAGAAGAATTTGTCAACAATGCAATATTGATACTGAGTGGATAAAGGTATGTATATAGAAAGATACAGAAAAATGTCTATGTATGTATATAGAAAAGATATAGAAATCTAATGATTTATTCATCTTTTGTGAAGATGACACAAATTTTGAAACCAACTTCATTGGATTACAGCATCTGCTTTCTCCCTAAGCATCATCATTAGGACGAGAGGAAACAGCCTCAAGCTGCGCCAGGGGAGGTTTAGGTTGGATATTAGGAAAAACTTCCTCACTGAAAGGGTGGTCAGGCATTGGAACAGGCTGCCCAGGGAAGCGGTTGAGTCTCCATCCCTGGAGGTATTTACAAGACAGGTAGATGTGGTGCTTAGGGACATGGTTTAGTGGCAGACTTGGCAGTGCTTGGTTAACGGTTGGACTTGATTTTAAAGGTCTTTTCCAACCTAAACGATTCTATGAGTCTATGATCACTAAAAGTCTTTAAATAGTTCTTTTTTTTAATCAAAAAAAGAAAGGCAAATACCAGCTGTCGCTGAACAGCATACACCAATATTGTTACAGACACTTCCCAATTAGAAAACCAGTTTATTATATTCAACATTTACAGTTAATTGAGCACCCTTTAACAGCACCGTGCACATGAAAGCAGGAATGTCAGCTACCTGAATAAACAGAGCTCAAACTCAAAGTGACACCCTGGCTACAATGAGCTAAACAGAAACCTTACAGTTCTGATGGAACGGGGAATTTCCTTTCCGTTTTTGGACCTATTCGGGTAACAAAACAAATTGACCATGAACTTCTATCTTATCAAATTTTGACTGAAGCATTTATTTGAATGCGTCTTGACTCACCACATACTTTCTACTGATGTTTCCTGATCTTAAAATTGCACTGACTTTTTTTTTTAGTCTTCATTCTACATAATTTATATAAGACTTATTTTTTTAGTAACTTACCCAATAGCACAAACATGGTCAGAACGATTTGCCAATACATCTTGTTTTGTAGAGCTGATCTGAAAAACATAGAAAATCAACTGAGTGCTGATAATTATCAGTCTATTATTTCACTAAGGTTTCATTTCGGTGCACTTCAGTTAATTTGATACTCACACCTCTGTAAGCAGAAAGGAAGAACAAAATCAGAATGTCATTTGAGAAAAAAGACATTGCTTAGAATATCAACTAAATGTCAATACAGCTCTTCTTTCATCATTAGAACTATATAGTACCTCATTTCTCCAGGCTTTTGCTGATCATTGTTCACCTTCTGGGTTTGGTCATCTGAAAGGCACTACAAATCCACACAATCAAAATGCCCAAGAGATACTCAATTTTCAAAGTGCAGCATACACAAAAGCACTCGGGCACCCATTTCAACAGTGAAGACTTCACTACACTTTACAACAGTATTTCAATACTGTTCTTTCATTTGAGGTACCCTGTTCTTTCTGATTTTCATCCTATAGTCACATGAATTCTGTTAAAACCCAAATATAAGCATTTTTATGTTTTAAAAAAAGCTCAACAGAGGATAACATAGAGAGTTTGGTTGCCTTTGTAGTTAACCAGAACTAGATGATTAGTAAAATTTACATATCAAGTCAGACAGAGAATGCTGGAAATGCAGGAAATGAGATTTGGGGAGTCCCTCCAAAGTATTCTCATTCGTTAAATATTTCCGAGAACAATTTCCTTGAGAGAATCTATGTTGCCAAAAGAACTGGTGCCGATGCTATGTAATCCACTGGCCTTTCAGTTTGGGGGTGCATGTACTGCACTATATATACACACACACTGTATGATACATACAGGCTACTGCGGTGGGAGAGTCTCCGTACCGGCTACACAGCTGTTGGCTCTGCAGCCTGGAAGGAAAGCATATGCGGACACAGGAGACCAGAAGGAGAGAAACAGAGTAATTCCTTCTTGGTTTTTACCACTCCTGTCAGTGCGCAGTGCGAGTACATCCCTGTTGTCTCACCCAGGACAGCGCCTCAACAAGCCAGCGCAGAGTGGAAGGTCAGCCCCACAGAGTAACCAGTGGCTGCTAATAAAACCAAAGAATTTGGTTACAACAAAGAAGGCTACCCTCTGCTCACAGCTATCCCTCCTTTCCCTTTTGTCCTCACCAGAGACATTGATATGATCATCCAGTGACCCTGTCACCGCTTTAAGCCTTGACCGTGGCTGACAACTGACCAGTAAAGTTACAATATTTCAGTATTCTTGTCTCCCTGCAAGCTCTCCGACAAGGAAAGGCCCTGCAAATTTAGCTGGAGCTGGAGCCAGAGCCAAGCCATTTCCTCAGCACAGACCATCTTCATTTTGGTCTGCAAGATGAGTCAGTCCCATCCACTTTTCTCCCCATTCACCCAGGTTATAATCAGAGTACATTTTAAGCTACATTTTGAGCAATTAAAGAGGAAAGCTCAAAGTTTCAAAGGCAGTGCTTCACAACCCCTACTTCAGAGGAAAATTTGCCTCTCAGCACAGCTGTTAGGAGGCCAACCTTACCTGTACCTCTTCCATTAGTCTATTTTCTAATAGGTGAGCCATGAAGGCCAGAGGAATTATCTAGCTACAACCTTCTATTAAGCCTGTCATTTCACAAAGATACAGGCCAGGATTATTTCCAAAAACCTATGACAGAAGTTATCTAGTTTTTTTCCAAGTTTCTGACTGAAATAAAAAACCCCACCTTTTAAAATAATTTACTTGACATAAGTGTACACTATTCATACTATCAAATGTATGGTTTAATGAAAACCAGTCCATGTTCCTCTTTTAAAGGTGCAACAAAAATTTGCTGTTCATAGCTCAACCACTTCTCAGTAGGAAACTGGCAGAGATCACTTCCATATGTTGTACAAGAAAATCAGCCATATATTTCAAAGGCTTATAAAGTCATCAATATGTCATGGATGCTATTGCAAATGCTTTAAAGCTCTCACTTCCAAAACATGTGAAAAAATGTCCACCATCAAGAGCTTTAAATACCCCATAAAGTTATGGTCCATCACTTGCTCTCCCATCATAGACACTGCAAGAAGTATAAGCTGTCACTCAGATATCTTAGCCCTGTTGCTCCTAGATGTTTGAAGGAAAGAACCACTATTTTGGTAACTATACATATTTCATTGTACTATTTCAAAGCAGAATGTGAAACACCATCTCTCATTTGTTCCTGGAAGTAAGAAGACAAATAGTTAATCGTGTTAACAGCAGCTGCTGTGTTAGTTTCTCCCATGCAACACCTACCGTAGACTGAAAAGAAAGCAACCGCAGATCCCCAGAACCACATACACCTCAAAGAAGAAAAGTTATAATTATGTAATCTACTGAAGATAAAGGCATTTTCACTTCCTGCTGCCATATAAATGTCCAGATAGAGCAATCAAAGAGATTCTGATATCAGCACTAATTTAACCACAATTAACAATATTTGGACCAGAAGGCAAACATACAGTTCAGAGCAGCTCAAGACATCTTATTTTCCTCCTTCTATTGCATTGATCTAGGTTGATTTTTACAAAGGTGTTATTTTTCAATCCTGGTTCCAACAACATTCATGAACAAAAAAAATAGTGCTGTACATGATCAAAAAGCAACGTAAGCTACGCGTCACCAGCATTAGCTCCTTCTCTGTTCAAAGTTCAGTATTGCTTGTGTAAACTTTACACAGGAATTGGGTAGAAACAAATACCTACAGATAACTCCCAGGACAAGATGAATGTACTACTGGACCAGACAGGACTACCCAATATCTTTCCTGGTGAGAATACTGAACTTACCAGAATTCCTAACTTAGTTGTAAGAAAGAATACAATTTTTACAAGAATAGTTACAGGGAACAGGAAGTTAAATAAAGGAGAATTATTAAAACTCGTAACTATAGCTCTATGCTGGAGAGAGTAAGTTAACACAGCAAGGACAAATGGTTTTATGTGTGGCTGGGGAACTATCCATACAAATGGAAGGAATCAGGGCCCATTTTAACGCATCTATCTTAAGATATGGTGTTCTGAAACCACCAACTTTGCTGCTGCTGCTACGTAAAAGAAATTTTCCAATTTCATATGTAAATAGTATGTTCCTCTCCATGCTAACCACTGTACAAAAAACTTCAGTAAGGAGAGTCCCTCTCATAACAAAAACATCCCATTTAAAACAAAACACAGCAGATATGACAAGCAAGGAGGACAGCAATGAAAGTAAGATCATTTCTTTTTACAGGCTGGCTGAGAAGTCATACAATCCACTGGCATACCAGCATGGGAAACATTTTCAGCACAGCCTGAAACAAGCACGGCTGGTGATCCACAAACACCTGCTCAGTGGGCACGGAAAATGTACTGAAAGTTTTCCTTTTCCTTCTGGAGCTGCCTTTTTTTTTTTTTTCCCCTCCAGTTTCTTGTTTTGACAACTTCCATTTCTGCATGTCTCCTTTCTGAACTACAAAAAAAGGGCTAACGTGAAAAGAGGACTGCAGTATGAGGCAGGTCTACCTGCCCAGTTTGAACATCAGTGAACAGAGGGTGGCACTGGTGACTAAGAGTGCCAAGTCTCTACAACCCGGCCTGGACCCAGCGGAGTAGCACAACCCTGACACCACTAAACTCAACTGTAAAATTCTCACTGACTTTTACAGCGACAAAGGGACTAGGTGAGCAAATGTTGCAAGATCAGAGCCTTGCATATTAGTGGTTTCCAATGAGCAATTTCAAAGCCTACAGAAATTTATAGAAGCTCAGTTGCCAGGATCTTCTATTTTTCCTCAAGTAACATACCACACACACATACAGGTTCTGGAGTTCTTTTTTTCTTTTTCTTATTCCCACCCTCCCAAAAAAACAACAACAGCTGCTAGTTAATGGGAAACAGGAACATAATCTGCAAGCATACAAACTGTCCCTGACTTTTGCAAACACTCCGCTACAGCTGTTTTTAAATATTTAAAAGATCTCTACAAAGCATAAAAATATTTTAATAATAATGCCTACACACAGTGTCTTCTGGCCTGCTCTTTTAGGGTGCTGAGGGCTTTCCAGTCCTGCTGGTTTTGGCAAGACCAGTGGTTTTCGGTCAGCCCTCCTGGGCATGGAATTTCATTGCATTTGTTTGTCATGTAGTATATTAGTAAACATTATTAGTAAACAGTTCAGAGTAAATGGAACATACAAAATAGCGATGAATAGTACTTGCATTGAATAATTTTGCGTTCTAATACTAAAGCTTTAATGAAGGCCAATCCAAGTTGCATGTCTCCCCACACGCTAAGTACAGCAGAACCAGCAGCAGAGCTACCCTTGTCTCACCCATGGATGACTGCTAGGCTACAAGCTGCTAGGCTACTGCTAGGCAAAGGGACAGCTACAAAAACAGGCTCCAAGCCTGCTGATGGAGCCCCTCTTCTGAAACTCAACAGCAAAACGTCCCAAACTCTAGACAGTTTCTCCAGATTGTACAATCTCTCTTGGTTGTACTGAAGCTACCCCCTCATTTCACAAACATCCACGCTGCTCAAAGACAGGTTCCCTTCAGCAGCGCACTGCAGAGACGGAAGGCAGGGGATCCAGCAGCACAGCCATTGCATTTGCTCCTGCATCTCCACTACCCAGCACTGAATGCAGTACTGAAGTTTGTGCACGCTCATGACACACAATTTGAGAGACTTAAGTTTCATAAATATTCCTGATTTTAAGTCAGCAATAGAGAAAAGCTTTTTTAATAAATACTGTCAGTGTTTTTCACTGATGAACATACATTGTTTTTTCCTTACATGCAGCTGTAAGCAGAGCTCCTGTAATTACCTGGCGTTTAAAGCTCCTTCATATTATAGCCACCCTTGGTAGTTAAGGGTTCTCAGTGTTTTCATTATAAACTCTATTTATGAATGCTGTGTCAATAATTAACATTAAATTTCCAAAGAGCTCTTCTATCAGAACAGACTATAATGGCTTCTGCAGCATCAGTGACTCGCAACCCACATTCACGGAGATTTCTTTTTTCTTTTGGTTCAGACACTAAGCCTCAAGAGGAAAAAAAAAAGGTCTGATTTGGGTACACCATGCCAGCCTCCAAAGCCGCCCGGTCCCTTCGAGAGCTGACCTGTGAGGAAAGGACCACACTCACCCACCGGCTGTGTTCCGCTCTCAACGTGTATTTCGGCAAGAGCCAGCCGGTCTTCACCGTGTGGCAGCCTCCAGCCGCCCCGCTTTCCCCGCTACCAGGCGGGCGGGCGCCGGCCGGCCGGGCGGAGGGGTGCCTCCCCGCCGCGGACAGACCGCGGCCCCGCCGGCCGGCCCCCGGGGGGGAGGAAGCGTCCCGCGAAGCCGGCCGGCAGGGAGGGAAGCGGAGGGGGCCCCCGGCCCCGCGGCTGCCTACGCGGGGAAAGCGGCAAGAAACCTAAATTAAAGAAACAAGCGGGAAAAAAAGTAAATTCACCCACCCACTTCGCTTCGTTCCCGGAGTCTTAGCCGACAGCCGAAGTTACGCCGCGGTGCTGGTGCCTCGCTGCTCCGCCGGGCGCCGTCGCCCCCCCGCCAAGCCCCAGCGGCGGAGCAGCAGGGCCCCGCCCGCGGCACCCGGCGGCGCTGCCCGCGGCCGCGCCCGCTCCCCTCAGCGGCCGCGGCAGAGCCCCAGCCTCGGCCTGCCGCCCGCCCCGCCTCAGCGCTCGCCCCGCCTCAGGGCTCGCCGGCGGCAGGCCGGTTCCCCCCGCACTGCCCGCAACCCCCGGGGGCCGGGGCCTCTCCTCACGCACAAGGTGCTGAGGCGGAGGCTGCGGAACGCGGGTGCCCTTCAGAGCGCGGCCCGAGCCCCCTCACAGCGCCGGGACGGGGCGGCGTTTCCCCCTGCGTATTTTAATTCAATTTCTCACAAATAGCACGTCACTGAAGGCAATGAAGTGTAAGCCTTGGAACGGCTCGCAGCCAGCGAGGTGGGACGCCCGTTAAGCGAGGGCCGCGCTGGGTACGGGGGGCGCGGCGCCGGCGGGGCAGAGCCGGTGAGAGCCCCTGCAGGGCGCCGCCGCGGCGCGTTGCCGGGCTGCGCCGCGGGCCCAGGCCAGGGCCACCCCCCCTCGGTTCCCTGGCTCCTTTGGCAGCGGCTCCGCGGGCTGCCGGGGGGGTGAAGCCGTGGTGCTTCGCCCCGAGAAGTAAGTTAGCCACATGGCATCGCTTCCCTCTTCTGTAAAGCGTACAAATCCAAGTGCTTTCACAGAAAGGTTTCCGCGCATCTTTCCACGCTGAACCTTGCGTTGCTCCCCTGCGCAGCCGTCCCGACGCTGCTGCTTCGCACGGGAGGCCTTGCAGGAGTTTGTCCAGGATAAGTTCAGGGGGAAGGGAGAGAGAATATTCCTCTTCTAACAGGCTAACACATTGTGATTATTATAGAGGGAAATGTAATGACAGTTCTTATCTTTTTTTTTTTTTTACTGCAGAGTGGGACTATTTCACCTAAATAGAGGACCTTCAGGGAACAATCCATGCTGTCTGGATCCACACAAACATTTGTTAAGAATTTAATTAACATTCAGTTTAATTATTCCAGTTAGTGGCTTTAACAGTGGAGGCTGTACAAAATAGCCAATGGTTAATGTAAAAGGTGACATAAACCAGAAGTATAGGGAATGCTTTCTGGCTGTTAAGCCTATTATTGGTTGTATTTCCCATGGATCTCTGAGTTTTCACAAAATGATAAACGCTGTGAATTATTATTCTGAACACAAACATGTCTACTTGTCAGTAGGACAAAGATCAGTGTTGCAAAAAAAAAAATCTGATTCAGATACACTTCTTTTAAATGGCACAATAAGCAGTGCTATCCAATTCAGTTTTGACAATTTGTTGAATTACGTACTAGAAAATGAGTAAAAGTGTCAGAATTTGGTCTTGAAAATCTCATTCTTTAAAGTTGTGAAAACGTTAATATTAGTAGCTTGCCAAAGACTTCCAAGGTGTATTAAGTATGTGAACAGACAACATAAACAATTTGTAACACGTAACTGTTTTAATCCAAAAGTGTGAACAACAGCTTAGTGTACACCAGTAATGTAAGAATACAATTTTGATCAAGAAAAGCAGTTTTACCATCTCAAACAAAACAGATACAGGAAATTTACAAAATAACCCCAGGGTAGATGGTTGTTTGAAAAGATCAGTTATTTATAAACTATCTCTTATTTAAAAAACCTTGCTTATGAGAGATGGAATGTAATGTTGGGCAAAATACTGAAAGTTTTGCCATCATCTTCACTGCAGTGATTTCACCTGTGGTATTAGGTATCATTTGAATGTGTATTTTGATTGATTTTTAAATGGGAATTTGTCCTAAGACTGTTTAAGGACAAAAATCAGAGCTTTATTTTGAAAGTAACTCATTATCCCATGTCTTCTGATTTTTCTAAAGATATTGAAAAGCAAGACAGCTTACTCTATCATCTTCATTTAAGCTGTGTTGGTTATATACACAAAATCGTACAAAGAGTTCTAAGTAAAGGATACATGCACAGTTCTAAAGTAACATCTGGTACATTCAGATCGTTATTAGAAGGCTACCCTGTTGCATGCTTTTTCTCCCCCCCCCCCCCCTTTTTTTAAACAAAGGCAATCCTTATGGAAAGTCTCAGTGTTTTACACACCGTAGAGAAGTCTGCTCCTCTTTCCATGTCACAAGCAAAGGTTTGTGGTTGATTTGCCAATCCAAGCACTCATGTGCATTTGCAAATACAAAACTTGGATCGTTACTTTTGCATGTGCTGGAATGAAACCTTCATATGGAGATGATCCTTGGTACCTTTATCCTTCCGGGTTCCTTCTTACCCTATATGCAACCCTGCTCACTGAAACTCCTTGTGGGCATACGCCGCAGTTCAGCAGGGCTAACATTCACTGTCCACAGAGGACTCACTAGTCCGAAGAAATTTGTTCTGAAATGTAATCTCAATTGACTCTCCAGAAAAAAAAAATCTAGAAAAGGTATTTTCTTTTTAGAATTATGATATTAAACAATGGGGCTATTTCCTCAAAACACCTAGATTTCCAACTGGAACTCATTTCTGCATCATAAAATTGTCAAAGATAATGTGTTTAAAAAAAAAAAGTCAGTAGGTTTGTAACTCAGCTATGAACCATTCAACTGAAAGTTTTAATACCAACTATATATGGATTGTTATCACAAAAATTTTGTTTATCTTAAAAATCCTGAGCCATACCTAAGAAATTGACAGTGAAAATTAGTAACTAGAACTAAGCTTAAATCCTGGCCTTGAATTGTTAAAATGAGTTTTTCAAGTATTAACTTTGTGAAGACCAGGTCAGCAACGAATACACCGTAGCAATCTGTACTTCTCCAAAAAGCTATACCATATGTAGCTTAGAAGCTACCTTCACATGGAAGTTGGCAGTCCAGTTACTCAGTGACGATAAAAGATGCCACTTTTTTTGTACGTTTGTTCTTTCTTCTAACACATAGCTATCGGCCCAGTTAAGCACATGAATTTCCAGTTTGGATCAGGCCCGCAGTAGAATACACGCCGAGAGCGCTTTGTCTCTAACAGTAGCCCATGCCAGGTGTCACTAAAGATATGGCAAGAAACCCAAGCAAAGGAGACTCGGAAAAAGTACTAAAACAAACAGCAAAGGCAGAGATTAAGTTACAGATTGGAGATAACCCCCTTAAAACAAACAGCAAAAGTAGAGATTACAGATTTGCTGTAACCCTACATTAGATACAGAATCTCCTGCATTTGCTATAAAGATAACAATGTTGACCGTAGCATTAGGAGCAGGAAGGATAACAAGGGGGCAAGGAAACTCAAATTACTATAGCCACAGTAGGGAGAACACTGAAAGAGTTTAATACATGAAAACAGAGTTATGAAAAATTAGCACATGAAATTGCGAGACCCAGGCACTGGTATTTTAACCAAATCTGTTAAGTAGTAGTACAATAAGAGTTAAGGAAAAATAATACAGTGTGGTAATAATCCGATTTCTAAAACATACAAGACCTTAGAACAAATTGGGGGGGGGGTGTTGAACAGTTGGGGAGTAAACCCCAAGGAGAAGGAATTATGAACTATTTAAGGCAAAGGACAATGCTGGCACTAAGTCAGATGGTTATAAACCTGCCACAGAAACATTTAGGCCTGTTATTAAAATCTGAGTCTTGGCCAATAGAAGACTCATTTCTGGAACAATCTTCTAATGGGAATAACAGGACAAAAAAGAAACTGTTTAAGTGAGGGTTTAGTAAGTTTATGAAAAGAATGATTATACAGGTTTACACCTCTAATAAAAAGAAAACTCAATAAAATAATCTAGACAGACTGTTCTAGCCTCATGTTTCTTTGCTACCAATGGGAGTTCCTTGAGTGACTACACATTTCACCCACATGCCAGACCACTCACTACCACTCCCCTTTCCACACATGGAGATTTAAATTCTTATACTACCTGAAAGTCAGTTATCTCTCCCTCTCTCTGTTTGAATATACCTTTCATCACACTGCTGCTTGAAACAAAGCTACGCTTTATCTCCCGCTTCCTCACTTCCACAGTTGTTTTCAAGGCTTGCATAGTATCCCCTCGTATGGGTTATTTTCTCTTAATGAGGTTAATTCATTCAAATCTCTCAAAGACCTGGTTCGGCTATAATGTAGGTATCCATTACCTGCTGGCTCTCTTTTTAAGAGTGGTGGATAAAAATCACATTTTACTCCACAAGTAGTGGAGTAAATCACATTTTGACCCTTTTGTACTTCAGTGTTTGTCCTCGTGAATAAAGAGCTCTTTGAGAAGAGCTGACGCAGATGTAAAGCAATACTGTATATTTAACAGGAACTTCCAATTAAAAAAAAAAAAATCAAAACCCAGAAATCATGTCAAGGAACTTAAAGTGAGGACTGCTAGAAAAGATGCACCTTTAAACTTGCTTGTGTTCATCCTTTTTCTTGGAAAAGGCAGCAAGAGTTTAGAACCAGTGTACCAGACTGATAAGTCCCAGATATGTGCAACTGAGGTTTTTTACAATGTTTTTTCTTTTCAGCAATGTTATTTTAAAATAAATGCAAAACCAGTATCTCTGCTTCATCAGGTATGAAGAAAAATATTTTTATTTACCTACTGCAAGCTCTTCTCTGTAAACAGACTTGAATGTGATATCATACTATCTTTTGTATTGTGTAAACACTTCTACCATGGCTGTATAAACAAACCTACTGATTGGCTGTAATTTATTTATTGACTTTCCGTAATTCATGATCCATTTCCTCAAAGTAGCATCAGCCAATTTTGCTCCTTATTAAAAATAACCACCATCTCTAATTGATAAATTCTATTTTTAAAATATTTCTGTATTCTAACACGACAGTTTGGGAAATCTGACTACATACAGTTTGTGTCTGAGGTTAGGAAGCTGTTGAAGTTTTTGTATCCCAGACTTTTCATAGCATAAGCAAAAGCTTTCACAAGCTGCCTAGTCTGCCCTGTCTCTGCTAGGCGAGATACAAAGAGGGACCATTAGAAAATGATTTTCTATTTAGGTTAGAACATGTTGTGACAAACATTTGACAGCATAAGTTTCTTTCACTTCCTCATGTAGCACTGGTGTTCAGTGAACCAGGAAAAAAAAACCCTATGTAACCCATATTAGTGCATATTTATTTATTTTTAAAGTGTGGGTTTTTTCCCCTCCCTTAATATCTAAACTAAATCTTCCTGAAGTTTAATCCTCGTACTTTTTCATATACTTGAGAAAGACAGAAGACAGGTAATTCCTCCTTTCAGAAGTCCTTTGATGTATGTTATGTTGTTGTCTCACATTGATCATCCTTTGTGTATACTAAAGTTCTAGTTCTTTCAGTCTTTCTTTATAGATCATCTTTTCTGGAGACCTGCTAAGGCTAACTGATCTCCTTTGGACTTATTCCTGTTGCTCTCTCTCTTTTCTGAAGAGGAATGCACAAATACTGCAACCAAGGTCTTGGTAGTGCTATTTAGGGGGAAGAAACGTCTCACTTTTTACATGAGACAACCCTGTTTACACATCCCATAAGGTCGTTTGATTTTTTTCCTCCCAACATCACGCCTGTGTTGACTCAGGCTCAGTTTGCGCATCCCCCTAGCCCTCAGATCCTTCCTGCAGAACTTTTGTTTGTGCAGTTGATTATTTCTCAGTTAAGTGCCTTGCACTTGTCTTTATTGAATTACAGCCTATTTATTTCAGACCACTTCAGCAGTTTGTAAAGATCACTTTGAATTCTAATCTTGTTCTCTAAAGTGTTTGCAACTGTTGCTAGCATTTTGTTATCCAAAGATTTAATATAACATGTACTTTTCAATTATTGAAGGACTTACTGAAAATATCAAATAGCTTTAGACTATTGGTGTATCCCTGAACAACCACCCCACATAGGTCTTCCAATCTGTGACTTGTTGACTGCCCTTTTTATATTTTTTGGAAAGTTCCTTTCTATCCAACTGAACACTTTACAGTCATTGAATGTAGACTAGACTCCCTAGCTTGCTTAGGAGAAAGTCACATGAGACAGCATCAAAAACATCGCTAAAGATAACATGCTATGATGTTATAAGTTTTCCGTATGTAAGAATTCCCCTCACTACCAAGAACATTTTCTTGGTCACCCTGAGGGACCCTTTTGATCCTATCTCCTCCGTCCTTTGTCATTCTGATTTACCCCTATGTGCTTGTGTTATTCTTTTACAAGTTCTCGTCACTAACTTAACTTAGCTTTCAATTCCAACTAAAGTTTCACATTACTGAGGAAAATATTATTTGCTCCTCTACTAACTTTCCTACCTTTAATTCACATTGGAGCAGGTGCTTTCCTGCCTTTCATGTATATTTTTTCAACTCTTCTGGACAACTCTTCTCTTTAGACTTACTTTCCATTTGATATTCACCATAATTGAGTTTATTGACGTTTTCTTTCTCCAATACTTTCCTCTCTCTTCTGCTGTGTCCTTACATCTTCACATTCTCAACTGGTTCCTCTTTCTCAGTCCAGGAAAAAAAAATAAAATCTAGAAGAGTCTTCTCTCAAGATGTTAACCAGCTCTGGTTAAAAAAGTCCTCATCCATCTGACTTCTTTGGCAATACACAATGAACACTTACCTTGATCTTTTCTTCATATCTTTGCCCAGATACTTTCAGTTACTTCACCTCCTATATATGCTGGATCTCAGCAAAAATCATATGCATCCTTGTGAGAAAGACTTCATTCCTCCCATGCCTTCAGACCTCTCTGAACAAGTCTTTCCTTTCACATCTGAATTATCTCACACAGTTTCTGTTTTGCCAGTGCAGTTACCATTTTGACTCAATACAAAGATTTTCAGTTTCTCCATACTTTCTTCATTAGTATACAGACATCCAAGATGTTAAACAAACTGACCCATGATTTTCCCTCTTTTGCTCCTGTAAGTGTATCTTGAGTGAGCTCCCTAGCTTTTGCACCTTTTCCATGTTATCAAAATGTATACTTAACCATTGGGCCTATGTTGTAGGCCCCTGCTAGTCTGAATTCAAGGGAATCCACTCCAGTTTAGCAGGCCTGTGACCAGAGACAATGTTCTCCAGCCTCAGCACAGCATCCCCTCTTCTTAGGGCCTCACCCTTTATGGAACTGTCAGAACATTCTTCTGTGTCAGTGTCTTTTTATAAATACAAACAACAAAGAAATTTATTTTCTCTCAGCCTCCATATTTCACCTCAGACTTTCTCCCTTGAAGCATTATAAAAATAACAAAGGTCCAGAAGCCTTTCAAGGAGTTACACATTGAAGAACAACAAAATACCAAGTCCCAAGTGTTTTTGCAAAGCACTTGAGAAGACTTCAGTGACCTACGTGCATGCTTTGCAATTGACTGTGAGCAAGAAACATGTAACTATAGATGAAGTTTCACTAACAGAACAGAAGTCCTTAATGTTATTTAGCCTTGAAGGTTTATTAACATTAAAACAATTCCTTCCCTTCCACCAGTCATGCTGGATACAGTCATATAGCCACTGTGTTGGCAGATAATGAGAGTACCCTGACCTCTTACAAATAAAAACATCTATAATCTCCTGCAGAGCTTTATATCCATATAGATGTCTATTGAGATGCTAATCTTGCTGCCAGGTAGTACTGCAACCAAGTCTCTTCTAGGCTTGTAGAAAGACCTGCAAACTTCACTCTCAAGAGAAGAAAAAAATTACAAGCTATTTTCCTCCTGTAGTGAGGAAAAGCACTACAGTCATCCGCCCCAACAGTGACAGGTCAGTGACAACATAACAAGTCTAAACAGAAGTACTTTTCTGAGGTTTCCAGTTCTGAATAAAGCTGCAGAAATCTGAAGCATACTAACCTTAGCTACTTGGTGCAAATTGAGCGATTATGCATCTGAAAGAGCTAGAAAAAGTGATAGAAATTCAGCTTCAGTTCTACCAGGTTAAATTTGTCATTTCTGAGCACAGCTGAACTCCTTCTGGGTTTTCAGCATGGGTTTCAACATTTTTCTTGGTTTTTTTTCCCTTCTAATCCATCCAATTTGATTCATGCCAGGTTAACCAGTTTATCATAGAATGGTTTGAGTCAGAAAGGACCTTAAAGATCATCTAGTCCAACCCCCCTGCCATGGGCAGGGAAACCTTCCACTAGACCAGGCTGCTCAAAGCCCCATCCAACCTGGCCTTGAACACTTCCAGGGATGGGGCATCCACAGCTTCTCTGGGCAACCTGTTCCAGTGCCTCGCCACCCTCATAGTGAAGAATTTCTTCCTTATATCTAATCTAAATCTACCCTCTTTCAGTTCAAAGCCATTACCCTTTGTCCTATCACTACATCCCCTCGTAAAAAGTCCCCCTCCAGCTTTCTTGTAGGCCCCCTTCAGGTACTGTAAGGCTGCTATATGGTCTCTTTGGAGCCTTCTCTTTCCCAGGCATTTAAACAGGTGAAAGAGACTAACTACGTAACTGCTACAGAAAAATCAAATACTGCTATTCTATATAAAAACAAATCACATGGCTGGATGGCTGGCCCCAAAGAGTTGTGGTGAATGGAGTTAAATCCAGTTGGCAGCCAGTCACAAGTGGTGTTCCCCAGCGCTCAGTACTGGGGCCAGTTCTGTTTAATGTCTTTATCAATGATCCGGATGAGGAGATTGAGCGCACCCTCAGTAAGTTTGCAGATGACACCACGTTGGGTGGGAGTGTCGATCTGCTTGAGAGTAGAAAGGCTCTGCAGAGGGATCTGGACAGGCTGGATCAATGGGCTGGGGCCAACTGTATGAGGTCCACAAGGCTCAGTGCCGGGTCCTGCACTTGGGTCACAACAACCCCATGCAACGCTACAGGCTTGGGGAGGAGTGGATGGAGAGCTGCCCGGCAGAAAAGGACCTGGGGGTGCTGGTCGACAGCCGGCTGAATATGAGCCAGCAGTGTGCCCAGGTGGCCAAGAAGGCCAGTAGCATCCTGGCCTGTATCAGGAATAGTGTGGCCAGCAGGACTAGGGAAGTGATTGTCCCCCTGTACTCGGCACTGGTGAGGCCGCACCTTGAGTACTGTGTGCAGTTTTGGGCCCCTCACTGCAAGAGGACATCAAGGTGCTGGAGCGTGTCCAAAGAAGGGCAACGAAGCTGGTGACGGGTCTGGAGCACAAGTCTTATGAGGAGCGGCTGAGGGAACAGGGGTGGTTTAGTCTGGAGAAAAGGAGGCTGAGGGGAGACCTTATCACTCTCTACAACTACCTGAAAGGAGGTTGTAGCGAGGTGGGGGTCGGTCTCTTCTCCCAAGTAACAAGTGATAGGACAAGAGGAAATGGCCTCAAGTTGCTCCAGGGGAGGTTTAGATTGAATATTAGGAAAAAATTCTTCACTGAAAGGGTAGCCAGGCACTGGAACAGGCTGCCCAGGGAACTGGTTGAGTCCCCATCCCTGGAGGTATTTAAAAGACGGGTAGATGTGGTGCTTAGGGACATGGTTTAGTGGTGGACTTGACAGTGCTGGGTTAACAGTTGGACTTGATGTTCTCAAGGGTCTTTTCCAACCTAAACAATTCTATGATTCTATGTATGTATGTATCAGAAGTTTTTCTAAATCAATTAATGACCACCAGAAGTCTGTTTTCATTATGAAGTTAATGCAAAGATGAGCGCTGCCTCCACAAGGGGATTTTTTCACTAATTCATTTTTGCTGCTGCAAGAATGTTTTGCTCTTAATCTCTCTGCACCTCTTTAGCAGCATCCAAGCTTAATCAGCCAACCAAAAGCTTGCTACTGTATTAAGACCACCAACAGCATTAAACTTTACTTTTTGTGCACCCACAGAAATGCTCTCTGCAACCTGCATTGCAAATTAAAATAGCAGAGGTGGTGATTAAACATGTTCAGTGCAAAAAATAGGTTCTCTCCCCTGAAAGATCAATCAGTTTCCCATGGCTGTATACATATTACAGTCCTGTACTTTGACTGATACAATAAATTGGCATCAAAGACTAACAAACTAAACTTTTAGTTGCAGAATCAAAAAATAGAGTTGTCATAACCAGAAGAAAGAACAATTGAATAGACATTAAAACTTATTGGACATACCATTATGAAATACAGCCGGGTAATTATATGTATGTTCCTCCTTTGCTGGAAACCCCTAGCAGCTGCATGCTCAAATTTTGTCTCCAGATTGATGCAAGTGTAACTATATTCATTTAATAAAGATAAGCCAAGAGACACACCTTTCTAATTTAGAGCAGGATAATGCCTCCCTATTATTCAGAAGTCCCCTGTTGATTCATTTTGTTACAGGACAAAAAGTTAAAGCGTTGCTTTGGACTAGAGAAACAATTGCAGCTCTGGGAGCACACACGTTTACCTTCCAGGACAGAATCATTCATTGTTAGCTGTCTAAACCTCATTGACAGTGATTCACCTCGGAGGCACGCAGGAATGAATCACATCTGTTAACAGCAGAGATGCTAGCAGCAAAATAGGGATCTTAAAACGTTGACTCACTCTCAGACATTTTATGCCAGCATCAAGAGAAACTTTTGAACAAGGTGTGGTATGAATAGATCTCTTTTTTAAAGATCTGTAAAACTCATATCTTTGTCTCACATGGTGGCAGGATAAGACCAGTTTGTCTGTGAATAGTGGAACAGCTGAACCATCTTGTCTGCAGAGCAGTTATCACAGAGTGCCCTGGTAATGTGCTATTAAGATGTCCACTGGGAAAAAGAGAAGTGGGATTCCAAATCCATATCTTTATATGAAAGAATAAAATTCGTCTCTACTTCTGACACACCAGACAAGCACCTAAAAGCAAGTAGGTCCTATTCCTGTGAGAAACAAATCCAGGTGAAATTATTGACAAATAGTTAACAAGTTCTGTCTTTGGGGTTAAATTTAATATTAATGAAAAACCTGCCTCACTGCAGAATTGTATTAACCTTAAACCCTTTCTCCAAGGAACTTCATGTTTTAGATACTTTACCTATGCACTATGAGAGGAGTCCCAAAAAGCATGCAGGGAAAAACAGAAGGATACCGAGAAACAGATGAAAACCTTATGAAATAATAGGCTAATATTCAACAAAACTTTGATTTAGAACTGTTTGGCTTTTCACTGTCGTTACCCTAGCATGAGTATTCCCACCCAGGCTGAAGGAGGCCAGTGTCCCAAGACAGATGTGGCAGTCCATATTGAATCTAGTGGCGTGTTGCTAAACACCTGATGGAAACACACAGAAGCAAAGGGAAGAAATCACTGCCAGGCTAATGTAAGAAGTCTTGTCCTCAGCATATTTATGCTCAGCTGCATATTCTAGATGCTCAGAAATGTGTACATGCAAATATTCCATTCCTAATATATAGAGAAAAAACTGGAGAGAGACCTAAACATATATAGATTGTGATATAAACTACTATTGCCATCTTAAATGGAAGTTTTTGAGGCAAGAAAATAGTTGCAGAGGATGAAGTAGTTCAGTGAGTCAGTGAGATAGAAATTACACAAAGCTGGTAAGTCTCTGAGGATAATAGAGACTTTGAAAATTATTAATGAGAGAAGTGCAAAAAGTTTGATTCATATGCGACAAATTGCCCACTTTTGCATCATGCTTTTTTCCACACATTAATAATTCAAGTTGATAGACACATCAGGTTTCTAGATTTTTATGTTTCCTTGTGCTTTTAAGCTTCTGTGTTACTCCCGTTAACCATCTCAGAGTTTACCAAATAAGTCTGTCTGAAGCACCTATACAAAAAATACTAAAAATACTTCTGAAGGGCAGGCATTTTTGCAGGAAAAACACGTCATCTTCTGGATGCATCAGTGCCAAACTTGTTCAGAAATTGAGAAGTAGTGCACAAATTCCTATGAGGACGTAATCAAGAAGACAGAACCAGGCTTTTCAATGTGGTGCATGGGCAGAAGACAAGAGACAACAGGCATAATTTGAAATGAGAGTGTTCAGAAATGATAGAAATAAAAAGTTTTTCCCCATGAGGACAGTCCAGCTGTGCAACAGGAAGATCAGTCTCCATCCTTGGAGACCAGGATGGATAAAAGCGTGAGCCACCTGGCCTCATCTCACAGCTGGCTCTGCTTGAACAGAAGGTTGTTTTAGAGAGTTCCTGAAGTCCCTTCTAACCTTAAATACCCAGTGATCCCATCATCCTGTGGGAGTTGTATCTCATCATCACGAGAAATTAATGATAACTTAGGCAATATATGCTTTTAAAAAAATAACTGGGAAAGAGATTAAAAACAAAAAACCAAATAGTTAAAACAAATAGTTCTCCCTTATGAATGCATTCCTGTATCTGTACACATGCAGAGATGCATTTGATAGTCTGTGTTATCCTGAAGAAAGTTTTCCTCTTTCCTAAGGCAGCCCAGCTTACAAGGTTTAAGTTGAGTTTGTAGCTGTGATTGCTTACTGGCAGGACAGCCTGAGCACAGCCCAAAAGCCCAGCTCTGGCCATGCTAACTGGTCTTGTAAGAGCTGGGGAGCAAGTCACTGCGGCTCTACAAGCTGAGCCTACTGCCTCAAGCGCAGCCCCAGAAGAACAGGTCTGTGATGGTCCTGGACCTACACTGTAAATTTGCATGGTCTCATGCTGGCTGTATGGACTTGTCAGCCAAGGCCTCCACTACTTGCACCATGTTTGTGTAGATTTGATTAGTTTGAACATAAGCGAGTCACTGGAACTGGTCTCAGCCCATCGGATATTCATTGTTAATACTGGCAATTCTTCTCGTCTTGCCTGTTAAAGTATAATCTCCTCAGGGCAAGTGATTTCCCTTGGAAACACTCATTCATTGCCCATCACAGTGAGTCCTGATCTCAGCTAATCAGCAATATCAAAACAGAGTTTTAACTAACAGCTTGAGAAAGATCACCATTGACAGCAATCAAGACTTAAGCTGCATCTGCGTCATAACCCCAGATGCACTGTTCCACAGTAACATTGATTTTTCTGTGGGCTAGGTCAGTTTACAGCATACAATTTTTCTCCTTGCCATAGCCAGGAATCTAACCAGACAGCACAGTGCACGGTACCTTGCTCTGTTGCCATGTGGAGAAGCACCTCAGTCTCCCTCGATCCCGTTGCAAGCTGTGTAAGAGCCTTTCCCTCTTTGTTCTGGCCAGGTGAGTTGCATCCAGATTCTCCAGTTTTCTGCTTGCTATTGCCCTCTCTCCCCAGGTGACAGTCTTACAATACATTTGAGCCCCCTTCCCTACCTTCAAGCTAGTTCTTTCTGTTTATAAACAGGCTTCACACCCATTTGCTCCTGTCTCTTGGCTCTCAATCTTTCCAGTCCTGTTAGGACTTTTCCTTCAGCCTGCCCAGGGGCTCAGATCCTGTTGGCAACCATTCTAAAAGCTTATCTAGGAGGCTTGTTCCCTTCACATCTCCTTCCCAAATCCCATCCTTCCCAGCAGAGAGGAACCCTGCAGGACATACCCCACATGTTTAAAGCCTGAAGAGTACCAAAACCCCTCTGAGAAAGAGCTGGCAGATGCAAAGGTTGCATCCCAACCTCTTTGGAAGAACCTACCTAAGCTTGTGATGTTCCCAAATGCTTCTGAGCATGATCTTTTAGAAAACAAGCTACATCAAATACAGCACAAGATGGGCTTCTTCCTGGCAATCAACCTGAAACGCATCAATGGTCTAGTCACAAAAGCCTCGCTGTCCAACAGAAAATATGTAATACCAACAGGTTAAGCAGCAAGGACCCGCTCTTACTCATCTTTTAGGCAAACAACTAACATGAGTTTACGCTAGCAAACATAGGGAAGTTTTCAAAATGGAAAAGATTAGCACAGAAGGCAGAATATATCCTTGATATTCATAAGACATGATTCTTCATTTGTGCAAATCTGTAATTACTTTATAGTCAAAGCATACAATACAAATTTGAGAGAGCAGAGCTGATACCCCAGGTGACAGCCAGCTCTGATGGCAGCCCTGGCTGTGGCCAGCACAGGGCCAGGAGGGGCACAGAGTCGCACCAGCTGCTCAGATGGAGCAGGAGGAAGGAAGAGAGGAAAACAGAGCAGCACTAAACACGCTTGGCTTCTCAAGGGACATTTCTCTCCTGTTCAGCTGAGTCAGTGGAATGGGAGGGAGGAATATATATTTCATAACATATTCTTAATTCTTTTTATAGTTAGGTAGCTCTAGCTGTTAGGAATAAGCTTTCAGGGGACGCAGAAGGGAATACTCTACAGAAAATTCACTAGAGGGAATCTTCATCCCTTTTTAAGCCTTCACATGGCTGCATGAGAGGTCCCAGGTAATCAGTGCTGCCACTGTTAGTGAAGCCTGAGTGCCAAGTGGCAATTTGGCTAGAAGAAAATACTGAGTGCATTTGGGGGAAATTGCAGCAAAAATACAAGTTTGGCAAAAGAAGTGTTCCTTCAACTAGCAGGCTCTGCAGTTTATCTTACATTTTGACAAGTTGTATGGCTTTGATATGTCTATTTACTGGGCTTTTAAATAAAAACACTAGTTACTATAGTAACATTTACATCATAGGATGTACTGAGGCTGCCTCTGAGATACAGAAAACCAATCTGATACATGAACCTTTGTACTTCACTTCTGCAATATTTTAAACGACAAACCTGTTTTCTAATAAATTGTCTTTTTCTCTAGCTATTTTACTTCTCAGATTATAAATTAAAATACATTTGATCTGATTTTCTTTTAAATGACTAAGCCCTAGGTGTAAGAACATGAAACCTGGTTCCAGGGAGAACAAGGAGAATGTATGTAGAAAGAAAACTGCTGCATGGGGGAATAAGATAAAACTTGCTTTTCTAGTCCTTCTGTAATTTAGTTTCCTCTTGTAGGAATCACGGTAAAATGACAGATTATTATTTCTTTGGACAAATAGTTGTCTTCTCTGTAGCTTTTATTTTAGCCTGTTAGAATAGCAAAGCAGCATGGCCCATTCTGAGCTCTGCCTCTGCTGTCCTTTCCACTATTTTCCCAGCCTCTTACCAGTTGATTTGTTATCATTTTCAAGTGCTTCTGTAGGTCTGCTATATTTGCACCCCTGCATACCTATCAGCTTACTTTATTAAAGTTACAGTTAGTAATCACCAGACAGAACACATAACCTTGCTCAGCCAGCTTAGGAAGACCTATTATGCTCTCCATGGGGTTATTGCTGCAAGCTGGCATGGTTAAACTCTGTTCTAACTCTACAGAAGCATGATATTTAGATCTCAAAATGTGACCCTCTTTGGCAGATGAGGAGGAAATGAACCAAGGACATACAATAATAGAGAACAGGTGCCTATAGCTGCATCTTTCCATAGTTCATATCATTACGGGCAGGAATAAAGACTGAGAGTACAAAGGTACGATCAAGTTACAATAAAAGCAACTATTGAAAGCCTCCTCTCATGCGCCCCTATGGTGGGGAAAACAGAAACAAGGTCTCCACATGTTCTTATGTGTTGATTTCCCTCCCTGAACTCTTCATCTTACAGCATTTACCTAGAGGTCAGTTGATGGACTGCGTGCTATTTAATACGTTTCCAACTTAGAGTAGCAGAATGAGATCCTCTGTGATTTCTCCGCTCTGCAAAGATGTGCTTAAACACTTACTAGGGAAACATTTTGGGGGAGGTGTCCTGGTTTAACCCCAGCTGGCAACTAAGCACCACACAGCTGCTTGCTCGCCCTCCCCGCCCCCGGTGGGATGGGGGAGAGAACTGGAAGGGCAAAAGTAAGAAAACTCGTGGGTTGAGATAAGAACAGTTTAATAATTGCAATAAAATAAAATATAATAATAATAAAAAGCTGTAATGAAAAGGAAAACAACAAAAGAGAGAGAGAGGAACAAAACCCAGGAAAAACAAGTGGTGCAACCGCTCACCACCTGCCAACCAATGCCCAGCCAGTCCCCCAAGCAGCGATCACTGCTCCCTGGCCAACTCTCCCCAGCTTATGTACTGAGCATGACGTCACACGGTATGGAATAGCCCTTTGGCCAGTTTGGGTCAGCTGTCCTGGCTGTGCCCCCTCCCAGCTTCTTGTGCACCTCCTCACTGGCAGAGCATGGGAAGCTGAAAAGTCCTTGACTTAGTATAAGCACTGCTTAGCAACAACTAAAACATCAGCATGTTATCACATTATTCTCATACTAAATCCAAAACACAGCACTATACCAGCTACTAGGAGGAAAATTAACTCTGTCCCAGCTGGAACCAGGACAGTTGGGAGGTGCATCAAAAAAGGGAATTAAAAAAAATGCAGCTCGACAGAGTAAAAGATCATCGGTGCTTTAGCCAGGTTTCTTGATTCCAGTAAAAACACTTCTTGATCATGCATTTGCCTAACAGGAATTAGCAGCTAGAAAGTATAGAGAGCAGAGGATAATGGAAAGAGCGAAGGTAACTTACGTAGTGCTATCAGACACCTCTCCAATGGGTTCACTTGCTTTTTCCTTCCGTTTTTCTTCCTGATGTGTATTCATTCAATTCAGACTGTAGTGAAAATGTGCATGAATGGGACTGTAGCACAGCCAAAACACTGCTGGTCATGTAAAGTTACTCTTTGCTGATGTTCTAACCATGGAAAAAAAACATGATTTGCTTTTGGTTCAGAAGAGAAGCATTGTTTAGTCTATTATCCTCATAATCCCTGCCAGGATGAGAGCACTACTCAACTCCATTTCAGTGAAAAGAAAGTAAACACCACTACTTTTTCCCTAAGGGGGTGGTGGTGGAAATCTATCTCCAGAAGCGCTTTATAAAACCTGGCACCAATCTGAGTTTCTCAAGTGTGTCATCTAGCACGGGGGATATGAATTCACAGAATGTAACTGGCAAGAGAGATAAATGGCAGAGAAAAGAGAAGGTATTTTGAATAAATACCTTCATGACAAAAATATAGGCCTTTTAGCAACTTAGACATTTCTAAACCTGGCAGAAGTTTAGCCTGTTGCCCAGTGTGACATTCATGCATTCAGTACTAGAGAAAAAAAAATACCAAATGAAACAGCGGTCTAATCCAAATTGAGGCCACTTCTGTGGTTTTGGCTATGGAAACAGGATTTTGCTTCAAATGTTTATGTATCAGTGATGAGTTTCATCCAACACAAATAGAAACCTCATCTACTTCATGCCCACAATAAATGAAAATGCCACCATTTCTTCATGAAAGCAGGGGAAGCTAGAGAATGAATACAAGGATCCTCACCTACCTTGTCCCACCATCCCAAAAGGGAAAAAATTCCTAAATAAGAGAGAGTGTGTCTTTCATAGCTCTTTTCAGATGTATTATTCTTCTCTAAAAAAGGAAAGAATCACACGTCCATCCACTATAGCTTAAGAGGCCTTTTTACAGGAGGACAAAAAAGGCAGTCCAGAAAAGAAGCAAACCCAACAATGTTCTTTGACAAATGTAACTGCAGCAGAGATTCTGGGTGTGCCACTATCTAAGAGTACAGAGATGCAACCACCTTCACATCAATGCATGTGAAGACTGAAAGGATCTGACCATCATTTCATTTTTACATTCTACTTGTAGTTAGAATCCCCCTGTTAATAGTTCCTATACTTTAAGAGTAGCCAGTGCTTTCATAAACCGCTTAACAGACTTTATCCTGCAAAACAGAAGCTACACAACTACACTGGCAATTCCTAACCAAACCAATCCTAATCCACCAAGATATATTTAATGTCATTAGTCTCATATGACTCCAGCCAGTCCCATCACTCATCTTCCGTCCTTTAAGTGCCTGCAAGGCCACAGTGCCTCTGCCCACGAGGTCAGCTTTAATTCTGCCTCTTCTCCCACTCCCTACGTGTCACCTTCTCCCAAGCTGCGCTGTGTATATATATTCCCTAGCCCACTAGCTGTGATCCCCAACCGCCTCAAAATTTCTTTTCTCCAAAACCAATTTCTACCTCTCATGTAACACAAGAGTATGAAGGAAGAACACCTCTGTCTAAATACAGAAGTATTTTAAAACAAAGAAGGACGAAGAGATTAAGTAGAATTTTGAGTGTTTGAATGGACTGTCGTGCTGTGGAGTCTCTAAGACTGTAAATTCCTCCAAGTGGAACCCATCTGGGTTACATGACTTGTACAATATCGAGTCAATGCCATGTAAATGCAGTGATCAAACTGTAAGCTAGTGTACCTACATGACTAGAATACAGTATACATGGAAAAGATTTCATTGCTATGCAGTTGGAATGGGTGCATTCCTTCTGAGTGTCAGGGTCAAAAGTAAATGGAGATCATCACAATATACGAACAGCTGGTACGAACACTGTGTGCGTTCATGGCTATCAGTAATACCTACTTCTGATCATAATCGCCTCTAGAATATGGTTAAAATCCTAGGAACAGTTGCAGAGCATTTTATAATGCCAAGATGAATACAGTGTATTTTCAGGGCAGGCAGAACTCACCTTCAACGTACCAGCCAGCATGATGTGCTGCGGCAGCCCAACATACCCTGTCCCTGTTGTTACATACAACTTGGTTTGCACAGGAATTCAACTCGCTGAAGATACCGGGTATCTTAAAAGCACCATCCCATGTTTGCTGCTCCAGTTTAGCAACAATTGCTATTTTGAGTGGTTTGTCAAGTAATTAATTAATTTCATGGGGCTTTTGGCAGCAGCCCTTTTGCTGAGCTACCTCAGCCTTAGAATCTTCTTCAGTGTATTGTGTTTGGGTTTGTTTCATAATTGAGTGTCGACTGAGAACATGTTTTTTTCTCCTAACTTCTAGAGAATTGTGTAATTTGCCCCAAAGTAGCTGCAACAATGAAAAAATCTAAAATCAGATTATTTTACCTAAATATTGAGCAAAGTCCTAGCATATTGTGTCCAGTGTTCAGCTACTAGTTTTTTCGATGTTGCTCCAAACCACATCTTTAGGCACTAATTTTAAGGGGAATTTGGCATCTGCCCTTGAGGACCTGGGCCTTGGTCTCCAAAATCTGGCAGTATTTCATCCATATTAAGATGCACTGTGATCAAGACCTATTAGAAAGCACATCTTACATGCATCTCAAAAACAGATGTGCTGGGTTGCTAAGACATTATGTGCAGCAGTGAAGACACTTCTGTCTCAGTAACTTTTCAGAGCCAGATCTGGCAATTTCAAAACATCAGGGAATATTCCAACGTAAGTGGCCAATAGTTTTGGAAGAAAATCAGAAAAATGGAGGGGAAAAAAAAGTGGGGAATGGGTGCACCCCTTTCTATGCTGGGATGTTGACATTCTGCACGACTTATTTTCTAGACAAATAATAATAATGGGTGAGAGGAAGGTGCAGCATGGGATAACAGCATGAGAAAAAGAAAAAACAACCCATGGGTATAGAAAGAGTGTGTGGTGGGAAGACAGGGAAAAATAGGCTAGGAAGGGCCAGATATGGGAAGAAGCAAGAACAACAAGCAGATGGACCCTGCTGGGGTGGAAATGATGTGTACAGATAACCCTGGCACAGAGGAGGTGTGACTGAAGGGAAGACCATGGGATTCTGATAGGATGGAAAGGGTCAGCAGGAAGACAGAGCCCGAACAAAAGCGGGGGCTGAAGTCCCTGTGAAGGGGCTCATGCTACCAGCAGGAAGCATCTACCCATCACCAGCAGGAAGGGTGCTATGTCCTTGTACTTAGGGGCTGGTGAGAGCACTTCTGACTGTGACACTGGATTTTGAAATTTTTGCCCTCTATACTTGGCAGCAAAGATTGGAGCAGTAAGGCATGGGCACCAAGCCAACAAGCACTGAACTGGACAGCTGTTTCCTATTGTAGCCACCCCAGTTTTCAGTGCCATGTGGACTAGGCTCAGGGTACACTGACACATGGAGGAAGGCTTGTGGGGAGGGAGATGATCTGTATGCCATGTTTCATTCCCACATGAACTCCACATGGGAAATGTTCCCTCAGACAGTATTACCTCCTTTTGCCAAGTGCTCCTGCTTTTGCATGAGGAGGTAAAGGTTAAGCCACTGCTGATGCTGGAGAAGACGAGAAGAATGGAGAGGGAAGGAGTGAGCCCTCTCACGCTGGTTTCTATTGTCAAGGACCCACACAAACACCAGTGAACCTAGAATCTGGATCACAAGGAGAGCAGATATGAATTTCAGTCCGTCCACACACAGACAAAAATGCTGCGCTGTATGCAGACCGGAGCTGCAAGACTTGATTAGAGCAGACCAGATTCAGCTACAGAACATACTCTAGTCTTTCATTTGTATCCCAGGCCTTGCATCCTGTTTAAAATATCACAGTCCTTTGCTTTGCACATTTAGAGGTACTCTGCATCTCCAAACATCAAGATTCTCCCTTATTGATTAGGTATTTTAGCCAAAACGTCTCCACTTGAAGTGTGTCAAACACAAATCTGATTATTCAGTTCAGACAGGTTTTCCCTTCAGAAAGGTCATATTTAATGCAGCATTATTCCATCATGCGTCTGACTTCAGGACATCTGAATGGCTGCTAATACTGTGGCACCCACGGATAACCCCAGCTAAGCATCCGTTACCTTTCCCTCCACCTTGCCACTTTTCATTTCCACCACTCCAGTTTCTTTGTATGTGGGTTAAAGAGAGATAAAATTGACTATTGAACATGGTTAATAAAACTAACTTCAAAAGGTTTCATTTTGGGTAGGAACTTTTGATGTTTAAATGAGAACAAAATAGCCTAAATCAGGTTCCCACACTCAGTCTCCAAATAAAAATACAGTAATAACGAATGGCCTATTACTGCAATTTAAAAGTTTTCAGAAGGCCAGGGAAATGCTATCAAGTTAACGTGATTACTAAAAGCGCTACAGGAAAACACGTATTGACTGATCCTCATAATGAGTTTACCTACAGACTTCCTCATTACCTGCACATTACAAAAGAGATTTAGTGAAGGGAATACAATTAGCTTCAGTAACTTATAATACCTTGCACCATAACTGAGAAGAGTTGTGTACAATAAAAATGGGTACTTAAATGTCAGACAAACAGTTGGAAGAATGATGGTTTTACACTTCGATTTACTTATACAAAGTCTTTTACAAAGAATCAGAAAGTTCAGTATCTATTTGTAAATGATGCACAAAAATCGACCTTATGTTTATTTCTATCAGTGTAATTATTCTTGTCACTAAAAAAAAGGATTATGCACAGATATCAGTGCTGTCATTAAGTATGACTTCCATCACTTGTCAGAAGCACTCACTGTATAAACAGAAGACGAAGCTAAAATTAACTTAATTGGGCCATTTTTCATACCAAATCAAAAAGGTATAGATTTTAAAAATGCCTCACAGCCCACAAAGTTTGAGAAATCTTTTTTGAACAAACTTTACACAGTAAAACACAGTAAATCATAAACACTGCTAGAGCATATACTTTCAAGAATTATAAAGCAGACATTAGGTTTTTATATTTAATAAAAATTCTTCCGTTCTGTACACAGCTTAGGACATGAGTAAGAGTTTATACTTAGAACATGAAAAAACATCCAAATATGCCAAATCAGAGCTAGTGAAAAAGTTTATCTTTTAAAACTCTTTTAAAAATTATCAACAAAGCCTTTAAGATTTAGCACAAGGAATTGACTGTATATCTCACCACTAAAAAGGCAGGTAAGACATTACAGCTCAATTACAATCATCTGTGACATTTTTTTAAAAAACCAAAAATATCACCACTGCATCTTAAGAAAAACTGTGAACTTTAAACCTGTCTGTAGATATCAGTGTAGCATCACAGCTACTGATGGTCTCACGTGGAGCTGCACCACGAGGAACCGCTACCTTTCATTTGCACTGCACTCCATTGCATTTTGCCTCCTCAAAAGCCACTAGACATGACATTAATCTACTTCAGCTGCACTCTTAAGTTTAATGAAAAGATTTCCGCTGAAATGGGATTGGACTATGGAGGTACCAAACTATATACTGCTCACAGAGGGAATGGAAAAATCAGGCCTAACCTGAAACCCAGTGATTTCAACAGGAGCTGAATCAAGCTCCGAGAAAAGCAGGATTGACTTATTTTTTCGATGCTGGAATCCTCTCACTAGTTAATGATCAATCTACCACCACTATTTAGTCCGATTCAACCCCCAGACAATTCACTGACTTGCAAGAGAGAAGTTCTTCCATAAGATTTTTTTTTTGTCTTCCAGGTGACTTGCTGCAGGAAAACAGATTTTCCTTTTTTAATGCACACACTATGATTTTATTTTCAGTCAGATATTTTGTTCTCTGTTCAAATCTGAGTTCTGTCATAGTGAAAGAGTGGACTCTTTCCTCATCCTGGAGTCATGATGCATAATATTCTATGTTTTAGAAAGAAATTATACCTACAAAAGTCTGCATGCAAGTATATGAATATATATATATGTACTTATACATTTAACAGGAATTAACTACCATTTTTCCCCATTACCATGATGTGTCCCAGCTGTGTCTGTACAAATATACCTTTACATGCCGCTAGAAAAGCACAAGTCCTGACCTACTACAGGACTTTGGTTATCAGATATTCTGTGGCAAACTCAGTACTCAAATCCCAGAGGTGGAAGTGTTGATGGAAATATGCATGCAAAACCATTCCTGCCAGGATCTCACACAGAATTCACTGAAACCACCAGGAGGCTTTACGCTGATTTTTAGGGGATTTTGGGTTAAGCTTTTAAGTGAAGAAAAATGGTGAACTTTTAACAAAATTTTTCTCTACACAGGGGCAAATCAGGGATATAATGTAGACACTTCTGCTGTGCCAGTTATACTGGAGTAAGGTTAGTGAAATGCATCCTGGTATAGTGATTACTGGCCTTATCTAGTAATGCTGGATTTATATCATGTATTAACATATGATGCGCAAAAAGCACATTCTTTAAAAGCATGTGCTAATTTCTCTGAAAATAAGGACTCAATCTCAAGGCTACCCATACCTCTGTTCTGCTTAGTCTTACCACATCTAAAAAGAGGTTCTGGACAATCCTCATTACATCCCAAGCGATCTTCTGGGGAATGAACTCTGTCCTTCTACCCAAGCCCTCTGGTTCACTAATGCATTTGACAGAAAAGTGACTACTACAACAACAGGAGGTAGCATTCATCACCTCAACACAAACTGTTGTGCAGCTCTCAAATTCAAGGCCAAGCATCCACCTTGGATAGACAAGATGTTTTAAAAGTTAGCCAGTGTTGTGGTTACACAATGCAAACTCAATTTTTTCCTTAAATGAGGTTATGCTTAAAAAAAAAAAAAAAAAAAGAATTGCTTTTTTATATGCATGTTGCTATAACATGTTATACAACAAATCCTAGCTTTAATAGCAAAGACACCAAAAGGCAAATGAGGGAAAATGGGGCAAGGACAATCAAGACAATAGCACTCAAAAGTAGGAACTATAACCAGAGAGAAACAGCTTGGGCAATTAAAGAAACTGTCATCTCAGAATGGTTTCTTGGTGTATCTGAGAAAGTCAGTCTTACAGAAGAGCACTGAGTATTTTTAGCCTCTTTCTATTAAACACAAGTTTTAAGTAATTAGAAATTGGAAGTCAGAGCCATCAATTCACATCCAGAACCAATTAGTATTTTATGACATAGTGCTTTCTGAATTGCCACTTGCCTGCCCCTCTTTCCATCCTGTTAATACTATCCATAAATCAGTGTTTGTTAAGTTGTTTTGAATGTGTGACTCACTTTTGGCTCAGCTTCTTGTGACACCCAGAGTTGACAACAGCTCAGCCCCATCAGGGCAGGGAAGCAAGGACTGGTTGCAATTACTGACTGTGGGAGTTTCAAATTCTCTCTCTTATTCCAGAGAATGTGGGCCAGCAATTTGGGGAAGGTTGCTTTGAGTTGGTTTTATTTGGTTGGTTTTTAATGGAACTGTAGCTAAGGGTACATGTGGAGCAGGGAGGGGACCCCCTAGGCCCTACTGTAGACTAGGGTTAAGGGATCTGAGGGCCTTCCGAGCAACCCCAAGAGTTAGGATGAGGGCTGGAGTCAGGACAGACCTGCAGCTTAACACCTACTTGGAGCTGGGACTTTCTGTGCTTTCCTTGCAGGGCTGGGCCCTGGGGGAAAAGACTAAAGAAAGATGAAGAGAACAGACTAATGGTGGGGTTCAACCACTGTAAAAGAGGAGAGGAACAATGAGACACCTGCATCAATCTTTAGGTGTCTAAAGGGATTTGAACAATCTGAATCCTAACTGAGGATATCTGATGAATCCTAATTAACTTTACATATTGCTCACTTTTGAAATCGTTTCTAATGAGTCTAGCTATTAAAAGATCCCTGTAAACAAATATATTTTCTGCTGTAGATTTGTTAAGAATGCAATCTTCTTTGAAGGAATGAATAGAAGACAATGTCTCGTTGCAATCATTAGCATTTATTTCGTTAGGAAAAAAACAAAATACCAAAGAAAGATTGGCCATGCAGGGTGACACTGAACCATGTTACTAGAAACAAGGACAAGCTGTTATATCCTCTCCCGGATAAAGTGCCCACTGTTGAAATACAGGCATATGGATTTTTGTAGCCAACATCACCCCCGTATCCTGTGTAGCGCAGCCAGAAGAAACAGACAGACAAGATGGACAGGCTATTCCATAGAAGTGACTCATAAGCACGCTCACAGATTGCCCTCAGGCAAGGGTTTCAGTATCCAACGGCATTAGGCCTCTCATCTCTCCCTCCCCACCCCATTGACCCCAACAGCAAATTCCCACCAGCTTCAAAAGGGGAGAACTTGATCAGTAGCCAGTAAGTTACAACTATTGCAGCTTTTGTTTCTATGTTGTGTAAAGTTTGGTTTTTGGGGGGGGGGGGGGAAGGGGGGAACGGGTAACAAACGCTCCTATTATATTGTGAAATACCAGTCTTAGGCAGGAATTAAATGAACAACAAAATCACAAACCCAGATCAAACAGTCACAACAAAGGGTAAGCAAAACATATAAATGTCATGATCAACCCTCTTATTCCAAGCATATGCTTTATAAAGCACAATAAATACCGTTTAACTTCTCCCCAAATCCTCAAGCAAACAAAAACATTCAAGCAGCATCTGTCATTTATTCATATTGACTGAGAAAATGAAAGAACCTTAGCCAGTATACTGGAAAATGAAGCTCAAAGCAGGTGATAAAACGAAAATTCACAGACATTGATAGCCTCAACTGACATCCTGGACCTACCAGGAGACTTCAACATCCCTCTTTGCCTTGAGCTCCATTTGAGCCTCAGCACTCTCTTCTCCAATTAACGGTTTCAAATGAACCATATACGACTTGAACTTGAATATGATTTTGGGGTTTTTTTTGTGTGTGTGGTTTGTTTTTTTTAAACTCCACAAAAGCGAGCAGTTAATTTTATAAGTGTTCCCCAGGAAAACATGCAATTAAAAATACAATATAACACAGGCAGCTTCCACCACTGAATGCCACTTCAGCTGCTAGCAAACAAACAGCTAACAAAGAAAATAATCAGGGTTTCAGAACTCTGAGGACTGCTGTTAACTACATACTTGAAATTCTTCCTTTTAATAAACAGCAATGTTATAAGCATGTTTCAGAGGAAGTCTTCCCTATAAGCAAAGACTCCGAAGCAAGACCACATTACATGCAATTTTGCACAATTATGTTCATTATACATAAATTACTTTATTAAACAAAGCCATAGGTTTAGTCTCACTCTGAAAACAATCTTCCTCCTATCCTCAGGATTTTCTGGGGGGAAACAGTATGTTTTTATAATCCCTGTGCTCTCCCCAGCAGTACCTGCCTCATAGATGGCCATAAGCACCTCCAAGTGTTGAGGGCCAGCAGGAAGACAGCCATCTGCACAGGCAGACAAGGGACGATCACCCCCATGGGAGAGGAAGCAGGGAACAATCAACCAGTCCATTTAAAATGAGCTATTAGAAAGAAGCAGTATCCAGAATATTTGTTAAAATCTAGAACTAGTCTATGGGAAGTAGTAATTAAAAAAAAAAAAAGTGAAGTATCTCCAGTTAAAGTGCTAGTCATGGGGCATAAACAACTGTAACCAATTTTTGGAAATAACCCAGAGACACAGCTGAAATAAACCTCAACATAAAGAGCAAAAGCAAAACAATAAAATGAGATAAATATAGGAACAGGTGATTGGAGAAAATGTTTCTCTAAGAGTGTCCAGCTGATCTTTCAAATTTAATCACAATTCACCAGTCAATGCTTCCTTACATGTTTTATCAAGAGACACTTCCCTGTAAAGCCCTCTAGTACATATTGGTCATGTATTTGCAGGGGCCACTTAAACAAATCAATTAGTCATTAGTACCTGGTGTGCATCCAGCTTAATGAAATAGTCTTTTCATCCATTATCATAGATCAGAAACAATCCCTGCAGAGTAAATGCTGCAGTATCTTAAAAGTCATGCTGTGTTAACAATTGAGATCAGGGTTATAGAGATCATTTTAGAGCTTTACGTAATTTTCAGTTTAACAATAAAAATCTACATGTGGCTTACTAGGACAAGTTTGCTTGGTTAACTCCCGGGTATTAATGAGCTTACATTCATTCCGTGGGATTAAAGTCTGTTTAGAGTTTTTAGAAAGTTAACCAAGGTCATAACTAGTTAGGAAGGTTACCAGCTTTCTTAAAGGACTGAACAGACTACAAAACCAGTGCAAGACTGTGACCAGTATCCCCTGCTTCTGAACCCTTATGCATATTTTATTTTTTCCTCCAGCTAATTATAAGTTGACAGGGAACAGCTTAACTATAAAACCAAGCAGCTACAAGAACAAGGGTGGGAGGGACAGGCAATAGAAGTTATACCATACAGATAATACTAGCAAATCCTGAACCAGGTGAAATAAGGGAGCTCAGGAACCAAGCCTAGAGCCTGAAGTTACTCTATATGCAAAGCATGAATTGGGCTAGGCAGTACAGAACAGCAATCCCAAACATTCATTTTACAAAACACGGCAAAGCCAGCAGCTAACTGATTCAAAGCACAAATATACGCACCTTCTCTAAAGCTTAGTTGCTCAAATCATTGCTGTAAACAGAAAGCATCAGCTATTCAGAACACAGATGCTATAGCCTTATTCTCCTGATGGTGGGTGCTTTCACAAATTGATTAAAATAACTGAACAGGCTTCATTTTTACAAGCACTGGTGGGATCAAAATCACTCACTTAACATATTCACGAACTTAACTACAAGAGCACTGATCTAGAGAAGAAAGAGAGCTTTGATGCCTTCTGCATCCCTGGTTCCATCAGTGCTGACAGAGCACGTGTCTTACTCTAGACTCTTTTGAAGCAAGGAAAGTGGAAGAGGTCAAGTATTATCTTACATACCACCTTTTTTTGAATGCCTTTAAAAAGCTCACAGATTTACCATGTATATAAGAGGTAAGCGATGATAATTTACCTATGTATTTGAATACGACCTCTGCAATAATGCATGACATAACAGTAATTCCACTTACTGCAATTAGATCATGGCTTCTGAAATTCGTTCCCCTGTGTTTTGATCTCATCAGTGCTGACCGACCTTGCTGATGACCAAGAAGCCAAGTACCAAAGCCTCTGCAGAGTCAAGCACCACAAGCACTTACTATATATCTCCCAAAAAAAATGTGAAGGAGCTCTGGGAGAAAGAACACCTGGCAAAATAGTTCCCAAGGGTCCCAATACTGAGAATCCACTTCACTACAAAGCAATTAAGAAATATCAACACCAGTACAAGAGACACTTGAACTGCTCATTAACCTCCTGCCGTGGCCGTGCCTGACAGTTACAATACCATTATGAAGCATCACTGGATATATCGTTTCTCTTATCTTTCCTCTCACACAAGAGTCTGTTGTCACCCCTTGAAATTTAAGACAGACAAATACTTAAGCATCAGATACGTTTATTAGACAATTCAAAAAGTCAGTTTTATTAGACAATTCAAAAAGAAAAGTAGAATATGTTTTAATACTTCATCCTCTCAAGAACCTGGCAATCACAGAAAATAAAAATAGTGTTTATAAAAGTCACAAAAGCTGCACTGCATTCAGAATTACAGAAAACACAATTAGTTGACAATGAAGCTTTATAAAATGCAGTAACAGATTTTCACCTGATTATGAAACATAGCGATATTGCCATGTATATGCATTCACAAAATCAGCATAGTATCGAAATTAAGGCACTTTGGATACATAGTATTCACTTCCATATAGGAAAACAATTTCAGAGAAACCACAGTGAATTGCTACTGTAGATAGTGACAGTATGCCCAGTACTGGCCATCAAAGCACCAGGTTTGTGTGAATGAGTGAAGCTCTTGATAAAAAAAGCATTGAAAATTTTTTTTTACCCTCACTATTTGATATCGAAGACTCATTCAAGCAAATTTACTTTTAAAGAGGTCAAGGAAGATTTCAACGATTTAAACACTGTTAAACACAATTTTTAAAAGTTAAACTTTTTAAAAATAAAAGTCCATGGTGAAAACTGCATGAAGTTCACATTAAGGATTAGTGCATGTAGCTGCTTCAAAAGAAGATGAAAAAAAGCATTGACTTTCTCCATTCAACATTTACCTGCCATTTCATGAGGTACCCACCAACCACAGTAATATCAAAGGAAATCAGTACAACAGAATAATTTGTCAAAGAAGCAACGTCTCTTCAAGACTGTACTTTCTAGTCCTCCTTTTCATTTTAGATTGTCATATTTACTGCCTGTATCCCAATCTGCCACAAGCACACTATTTACCAATAGATCTAGAACAGATGATACAAATAATGATTCTCTAATATTTCACGCCACTGTCTTGAAAGCAAAATTTCATCAGTAATTGAGTATTTTTGTAGACTTCTATTGCAGCCTTCAGTACATAAATTCTAAGGAGTAACAATACTCAAGAACCTAACCCTGCAAGCACACAAGTACTTTAACAGGAGTTAAATAGAATTGTTAGCAATGACTTTAGGCATTTACAGGATCAGGCACTTAAATTGTGTATTATTTTTGCTGTTTTACTTCACCAATTTGAATGAAAAATGCCATGGTATAAGGAAAAAAGCAAGTTCTTCAAAAATCAAAGCAGGACTTATACATGGAAAGTATGATTACTCTGAACAACCTGCCTCATAATTAGAACAAATAATTTCCCCAATAGTACTTTACAAATCAGTAGGGTCCAACAGATTTCACCTAAGTCAGGAAGAAGACACCGTAAGAGAACTTGTTTATGCACAGCATCTTTACAAGTATATTCCTGCTATGTCTTTGATGAAGCATTAACATCCAGAAAAAAAAAAACATCATTTAATGTTAATTCTTCTTTTACAAGAATGACAGCCTAGGCACACTTCAGTATAAAATACAGCTACTCAGCATTCCTCAGGACTGAACTGTTCACCTTACACACATCTGAAGTTTAAATTTAAAATATGTAATTAACCTTCCTGAAACATGATGTTCCATTCCTGTTTAAGTGATATTACATTACTTGGACCACAGAATGATTTCTGTACCCTTCTTCTAGGGCACTGAGCATGAACAAAAGACCCAGTATCAGAGCACTCATGTAACATTCATTAATTTTTGAACCTTTCCTCTGCACAGCAATCCACAGGACACCATTCTGCAGTACACAAGTACTGAGAAAGTTTGGAGAGCAGCATAAGTAGTTCCATACAACTCAGGGGGCAAAAAAAGTACTGCGTTGGTGAAGCTGCCATATCTTGTAGGGTGGATTCTATTACCTCCTTATACAATATCCCTCATAGCTATACAGGGTGATAGCAGTCAGCTGTGAATTAAGTTACACAACTATAAAATACTCATGTGCAATCTGCAAGTCTGAAGAACTCACAATAGCAAAACATACCCTATACCCATTCAGCTTCTTACTTCACAGAGCAGAAACCTCTTTATGTCCATTTGCTATGAAAGAATAAACTGTCTCTTCCTTTACCCCTTTGCAGATTACTAAAATGTCTTCTAGAGTTAGGGTTATGTCAGAATGCATTTTTACAAAACCACATGCCTCCACAATTTGCAGGATTCAGCAAGTCAAAACAGTAATAAAGTTTACTTTTCTAAGTGCGATTATGTGAATGTTTACTAGGATAATGCCATTTAAAAATATAGTGTTTTTATATAACAATCTCTTCTTACAGGCAAAAAATAGTAGTTGAATAACTATGTTTTAAAAGCAATGAGAACTGAGGAGATAATAAGTCCTATCCAGAAGAACACTCACTTCTTTGCAATTCAGGCATTTCACACATAAGAATACAGAGTTGTATACTACATTGTGATTGTAAATGTCCTAAGCATAGTTTCTTCTTTTGTGAACCTTCATATGAGAAGTAATGTCAGCTCTAAGCATTAAAGAGGCATTAAAGTATATTATTCCCAAAATATATCCACAGTTGTTAAGTTGAATAGGGACAAAGCCGGAATGTCTTGGGGGGGGGATTATTTTTTAAATGAACACCATAAGTGGAAGGAAGGATTTTTAACCATTGTTATTTTCTTTTTTTCATTAGGTAGTAAAAGAGTTGGCATAACCTATGTTTGTTTTTATATTATCAAGAAAAAACACTAAAGTTACAATTACTCAAATGAAAAGCAAGTACTCATTCATCCCTAATCAAAGCAGAAAGATTGATGAAGTTGAACAATACTAAGTAGGATAATCTTTATATTGGCCTATTTTGATTACATGGTGAAAAAAAAAACCAACAGGCATGCTGACCAATATCACATGTATCAATGATACTACTGTGATTAAAACAAAAGTTAATGCATACATATTGAAAAAATGAGTAAAACAGCTTATGTTTTGTAAACTTATTTGGGGACAAATCTGCAACAGTGATTCCAGCTTTTACTGAATACACTAAGACAGCTGTCACAAGGGCCTTTTCCCTTTGGCTGAAATGCATTTTAAAAAAAGCATGTTAGATCTGATAATGTAAAACCACACGCATATGCACATACATACATCTCAGTGTGCACACACACATGTTATAATATATACATATACAGAGTATACATATGGTGATACGTGCTGCAAAATATTACCAGCATCAGAGCGATGTCCTACCACTGTTCCCAGCTAAAGTCATCTCCTCTACCAAACACAAGAAAAAAGCCCAAAATAGTAAGGAAAATGACTGCATTGCCAGCCAGCACCAGACCACAGGCTCCCCATTTGATCTGAAATGCAAGGAAATGAAACAATCAAAGCAGTTCTTATAAGACAGGTCCAGGCCAGTTATTTATATGCATTAGATAAACTAAACAAAATACTACAGAAAGGTGCTAAAAGCATAAAGAAAAACCACAAACAATAAATAATTCAATTTATGTGACTATTCAATTAGCAACCACTCGTATTATGAATACAACACTTCAATAGACAAGCTAATAATGCTATGTTTTAGAACAAAATAATTACCTTGCCATACAAATCACTAAAACATACCTAAGTCATAGAAAAATCTGGTGAAACTAGTGTTCTCCTTTAATTGCTATGCAATGAAATAAAAGATTGCCTTTTAAATAAATGCCAGTAACAAGCATGGAAAACAGTACGTGGTCGTAAAGGTAAACAGTTTTCTTTAACGATCTGCCCAACTAAGTTTACTCAAATAAGCGACATTTACTCTTAAAAGATATAGCTATGAATTAGAGTTCCCCCTCCTGGTCACTTCTGGTTCTGCCTACTGTCAGGTCCACAACTTAAAAACGAAAATGCAGTGTCAGGGAAATTGTGCATTACAAATAAATTAAAACTAAGCACACAAGTTTTAAGCAAAACTGCAATACTGAAAGGGGAAAAAAACACAACACAAAAACGTCATTGGGTAGTTTGGGAGACAGGACAAAAGAGTTCTTTGCCTTGCAAAACAAATGTGACAAAATCTCACCACTGAAGAGCAGTTCAGAAAGCAAAGAAAAAAGAAGTTAGCAGAATTTCCTCAGACTTTGAGGGGACAAAGCATGAGCTTGGGAAATGCTTTGAAAACCAGAAGGGCAGCTCTGGAAATTTGGCCTTTTATCTTTTAACTGATAATGCACTCCAGTCACCAAGTTTTCAGCATCCTAAATGGAGAAAGCAGACATTCTGAGATAAAAATAGGGAAGGTGGTGCAAGAAGCAGTGCAAAAGTTGATGAGACAGAGAGGCATGAGATGTAGGAGGAGACAGTATCTTGTATTGGACCAAAACGAATCTGGGGGGAAAAAAAAAAACAACTAAAAACTTTTCAGTCATGCAAGTCCTTTGTTCAGGTCAAAAAGCAGCATTGACAGACAAAACTTCAGCAGAGTGATTATTTTCATCAGAATCTAGAAACACCACAATAATGCAATTAAAGACAGGATTTACAAGCAGCAACAGTGCACTTAAAGAGTATACTCAGTAACTGGTGTCTTACAATAAAAATTAGCAAGCAAAACTTACCGCTTCAACCCGTGCAAGGATTATAGGAAATCCAAAGGCAGAAACAACAATTCCAGTTGTGAAGAAATATGCCAATTCCCTGCAGGCACTGCTGGCCGCATCACTGTCATCACTTATTCTTTTTGCAATGAAGTGGGGAATGGGGCAGATGAAGTAAAATATTAAGACAAACAGAGGCCAGTATACACTGGGGAGGGGGGAAAAAGGAAATACACAATCAGTTTAGATAGATGCTTCAATAAAAGGTATCTTCTGTTTAGAAAAAATAATTGCAATAGCTGTAATCCTACTTTATGGTTTGAAAAGTGGATTATGTGATTTAACCCCAAGCTTTCACCCAAAGGGGCAATCCCACCTCGTTTTCCCTGCATACTGGCACAAGCACTCATACAGCCTTGCATAGAGCAGGATCCACTCTCTCACACACCCAAGCCTTAATTTCTTTAAATCTGCATCGCCTCACTGATTCAACTCACACCACCGCCTCACAAAAACGACAGTCACCACACAGGGAAAAGGAAATGCACACAAGCAGGACGGGAACCAAGAGCTTTCCCAAATTAGAGGGATCCTGGAGTATAAACAAGCCGACTGTGAAGGCACACCCTTGCACACTCCTCTCTTTGTGAGCACTCTCATTTGCTTCACCTGGATTTTTAAGTGTAACAGGCATCCCAGCTGGAGTCTTGTGGTAGGCGGGTTGGTTAAAGAAACAGGGAAGTAAGGGAAAGAACTGTGCAAGGTTAAAAATGACTGTTCAGCAAGATGGCACCGCTTTTCCTAAGAAAGTATAGAGCTGTTTTCAGTCATTTTTTAATGGAAATTCAAGTACAGGCTAAGGAGGTGGTATTTATTTACAACAAACTGCCATGTGTCAAGAGCCAGAAAGCAGGTGACTGCTGGAAGATAACTAGGGCCAAACAGCAAAATTAGATGAGAGTAACACCTCAATTAAGTAATATAAAGAAGGGCAAGTTTTGGAAACGAAGCCGGCCCGCTCACCCGTAGTACTCCAGGGCGCAGCCCAGCATGAGGAACGTCAGCCCGATGGCTCCGCTGAAGGACAGCGCCACGAGAGCTGCAACAGCACAAGGCAGGCGGTGAGGTGGGAGCCGCCTCACCGGTTACCGGCGACGCCCGCCGCCCCCGCCCCCCCCCCCCGCGCTGAGGCGATGCCCGGGAAGTGGAAGCGCAACCCGGTCGCTCTGCTCCCTCAGAGGCGCCCGGCCTGCGGGCCGCTGCCCGCCCGCAGGCCGGGAGCACTGGGTACCTTTGATGCCCGCCATGTTCGGGGCTCTGAACGACGCCGAGCTGAGGTGGCGGCGGGCGACTTCCGCCTACCGGCCACTTGACCCCGCCCTCTCCCGCACCACGTGCGCGGCCGCCTTAAAGGGCCCGCGTTACCTCTGAGGCGATTCCCGGGCTGCCCCGCCCCCTGCCCTCGGAGGAAGCAGCCGGGCCGCGAGCCGCCCGTCGCCATGGTTACGGGGCGGGTGTTTAATGTATAGACACACCTATGTAAGGTGTATGTATGTGTAAATAGATGTGTATACGTGTGCACAGGCACGATTTAAATACTATGTATTTAAAACACAGTTTTAAAGAGCCCCCACCCATCAGTCACTGCCATCTTGCTGGCTGCTGCTTAAAACCCCTCTTTTCACCCCAAAAAACGGGCCCAGCTGCCTGCTCGTTTCATATGGTGCCTTCTCAGGATCGGGATCGTCCACCCTTGACAGGGCCCTGCCCTTCTGGTAATCCACCCCAAGAAGGACGCCTCTTTTTTTCTTTTAGAGCAGTATTTTTCAAGCCTTAGATTTCTGGGACCCTATTTTTGACCCAAGACCAGCCTTTTCGAGGGAGATTTTGCACAGCCCTTTGGATACATATCCTGAGGGAGGTTTTCTTTAAATATATCCCATCTCTGCCTCTGAGCTCTTCTTCTCATTTCATATCTGCTCTGATACAGATTTTTTTCCCAATTTCATTATTAATTTTAAATAATTTAGAGCCAAGAAGGCTGCCTAATTAAAACAGCAGGCTTAAGTAGCTCAATGTTTCAAGTGAAAATTTTGTTAGGTGCTACATTTGCTGACTTGCTTGGCTGTAGGTCTCTGAAGTGTAGTGGCGTAAGAATAGGAAGTGACAAATTGTTTCTAAAATGTCCAAATTTGGGAAAACCACCTGTAATGCCAACCTGTGAATTACCGCATGGCATTAGTGACCACTTTAAGAGGCAATATTGATACTGGCCGAGGCACACCACCCGTATCGTGTGAGCTGGTGTACGATGTTAACCTTGTGGTCTGGTCACACTTGGTGAGCAGCAACTGAGCTCAGCATGTCTGGGCTTATTTCGAGGCATGCAAACAGAAAATGATATGGAGACCCTTTCACTGTACCCTCCTGTAAATCCTTTGGCTGTCATCAACAAGCAAAAAAACCCGTAGGCGTTTTAATACAAGCTTACATCTTGGTACAGCTGCTACTAATGTTAACAGCTTTGTACCTACTATATATATAGATATATATATACACACACACCTGACTTAACTTGTCTAAACAATCAAAAGGTAGAAGCAAGTTAAGTTACCATCTTCTGTTTCAGCTGGGTTGAAGGGTTTTTCTCTTAAGCATGAAAGGCTGCATCTTTCTCCATTGCAAATGTTGTCTAAATTAAACCCTTACTGTTCTTACAATCTGCTTGCAATAATGGGAACTGGGTTCTTCATGTACCTTGTTTGCTCTTGAGGAAATAAAAGCTCTAGAAAAAAAAAGTATTTGTCTCTAGAGCAAGTAATTTATGGTTACCTTTATGTGTACCACACAGGTCCCACCCAACCCTGCACTAGAGCAACAGAGGTGTTTGATAGTCATACATATAAGACATTGTAGACAAAAGAAGTTTCCATTTAACATGCATGGATTCATTGTTGTTTATCCAGCATTTGCAGAGAAATCACTCTGAACTGTGTTTAAAGCAAGAAGGCAGAGTTTTTTCCCCACAAGCACAAAAGATACCTGAATATGTTAGTTTGAGCTTTTTAATGTATATACAAATGTTTTAGACCAGTCACAATTTCATTGAGTATATACTGTATTTACAAAAATTACAATAATTTAGTCAAACAGTAAACCTGAACATTGATAACCTCTGTCACTACCAGGTATGACAAGAATTTTTTTTTTCAGTTAACTATTTTGATATACATACGTCCTAATACTTTCATGCATCCATAAAAACATCAGGGATGGAAGTAATCAAAGCTTAAGTGGGGTAGGGTTTCTTTTGGTAGATAAAGATTAATGATGGATTTGTATTTTGTGAACATATGAGTATCCAGAGTTATGTGCCATGACAAACTCGATACAAAGCTAACGTAGTTTTCATTATTAAAAAAGTACATTATAGTAATGAGATCCTTTTTATTATATAGGCATAGGTCACAATATCTACAAATGTGAATGAGAAACAATAAACCAACAAATCACAGGAACATGATTCACATTCCAGTTATCTCTTTAAATAAGACAAGCACATACTGGATCAAAACATTAATAAATAACATCCAGTTTGTTACTATTATCTTAAAGTCTTTTATATAAAAGGAGACCTATGTGTTGGTTTCACATTTTCAATTAATGGTAGTAAATAATGGACCAATACAACAAAAGGATGACTTTTATACAGAAAGCAATGTACTTTGACACACTGTCTTTGCAGTAAAAGTTTCGCCACTTGAAAACGTAAGTGCAACAACAAGTGGATTGTCTTTAAAAACCACCAGCTTTAAAGACTCACATCAGATGGCAACCTGTTCCTTAAGCAGTAAATACAGATGATTTCCTGCCCGTCTTCTGAATATCTCTGCCTTTTTCAAAGCTCAAATACAGATACAACATGTTGGTAAATAAACTGCTAGCTTTAGTTATTCTACAAAAGGAGAACGTGAGAATTTGGGGTGAAGAGCATAACTTGCTTTTTAACTAGGAAAGATGCTTCAGCTTTAGCATCAGAGATATTTCCTTGTGATATTATTGCTTTGGTCCAATATAAACTTTTTAAGATAATCAATTTGCACTGTATTTACCTCAAAAATCAGACCTGGTCCACAGATGTCTACATAACAGCTTGTACACCGTGGTCTGAAAAGTGAAGTTGCAACAGGCTGCATTCTGCCAAGAGCCTTTGCCAAGTGCTCTGGAGCTGATAAAGGCATAGAGGTGACAAAAGCGGGCTGGAAAGAGTCTTCTGAATCCTCAGGAGGGGAAGTGTTACCTACAGACTGGGAAGTTTCTAAAACTTTGCAGCAGAGTTTTAGTTTTCTGATATTTCTTTTGTTTGATGGTTTCAAGCTATTGATGAGAACTTCATGGGAAATGTAGTACATGCTCATTCCTCACTTTTACAAATGTGGATTCACCCTTTTCCCCCAATTCCCTGTTCCCTCAGAACTGCTGTTTAACAAACCAACAAGGTGCTATTTAACATCAAATACTTGTTGTTTGCTTTAAAAGATAATGGTGAGGAATTTCTTCTGCACATTTCACTGCTGGACTGTGAGGTGAAGTACAGTATTAATGCGTAAAGCAGCAGTCAGCTGCCACACTGATCTAACCCAGGATTCAGCTTTGTCTCTATTCAGGCATACGATACTATATGAGCAATTAAGCAGCAAATGGTGACTGTTAGAAGTGTGCCTAAACCACATCTGAGCACTTAAATTTGATAAAGTTTGATCCAAACCTAGGAAGAAAGTACGTCAAAGTTTGGGCTTCACCACCAGTTACTGAACTCAACTGAAGTGTTGCCATATCACATATCACAAAAAAGCAGGAAATTCACCAGCTACACTGTGCCAGAGACAGAACAATTCCACCTTTTCCCAGAATGTGTTCTCTCTCACCCCACTTGAATCCAAAGAAAAATACAAAAGTTACAAGAAACTGTAACCCCATGGCTCTCATGTGGCAAGCCAGGTGGCTAGAGTTCCTCTGAGCTCAGGATTCTTGATATAAGTATAAGGAAACCTTCCTCTTGTTCTTCATGATAAGTATTAGGTTCTCAGTTTTCTGAAACTTCCGAATTTCCAGCCAGAGTTGGGTTGATCTGTGACATTTGTGACAAGAGACTATAGAAGCACTAGCACAGGTCTGCAGTGGAGACTGAGAAAGTACCTAATACAGGGGTTTTTGTCCTTGGTTTTCAAATTCTGACCAGGCATCATTTAGCTCCATAAATATCATCTTTGCATATTGTTCATATGGCTGCCCAGTAGCCTGGAATAAAAACAGAAAGAAGGATATCACATCTACCAAATCAGACTACAAAAAGTTGACATTTGAGCAGCTAGATTCTCAAGCGGTTATCGTTCACTTTCCATGAATGGTTTTCCCTTATTTTTTGACAAGAATAAGCTACTGTTGAGGGCTGCTTACCTTGTTTACAGCTTAAGAATTTCTTGGCTCTTCAGCTCTTCTGCTCCTCAGAGCTGATAACCCCCCCAAAGTGTGATAAAGCACTGCAATCCCAAGGGCAAAAAAATTTAACCTAGGCTTTGCAAGAGGCATTTTACCTGCAGTGAAGAGAAAGAGCTGCCACCTGACACAGCTCCTTGATAAAAGTATTATTCCTGCAAGCCTCTCAGAAGCCCACATCTTCTCAAGCCTTGCCCACTGCCCTGAAACTCTCAGGGCCTCCGTTTCCTTAAAAGTGGAAGCCTCATCGCCATCAGGTTTCCCAGATGGCATCATTGCACTCTGGTTGGCAAGTGTAAGCAGCAAGACCACAAGCCACAAATTGGATAATCAGATAACCTGATTCTTCCATTTTAGAAGTTTGATTTTAAGACCCTTGTCCTTTCATATGCCTTTATCACACCCTCGTCTCCTTTAGCAGGCACAATATTCTGGAATGTTGTTCACCACCAGTATGGCTTAGAGTCAAAGTGAGGGTGACAGAAGCTTAAGATCTGAATCTCTGTTGCCTGGAGCAGCGTGTACCAAGCACAGTCTTGGGGCTGGGAGTGGTTAGAGTTCTCACTTTTCAGAAACTGGCAAAAATCTTGAACTACTACTTTCTACAAAGCTGTTTGCACCAATAAATTAAGCAATCACATTCAACACTTTTAAATTAAGAGAACAATGACAATTTCTGAACAATGTGAAACTAGGAAAACCTTACCTTGTCAGGATGAACGACAAGCACTGCTCTCCGGTAGACCTTCTTCACTTGCTCTGGCGTTACAAGATCTGCCATACTAACAGGTTTCCACTTGGTCTCCCCTGCCCATAAGACTGTATGCATTGTAGACAGCAGGGCTCTTATATTTCTCTCCTTCCCTTCAATCCATTCCAGGACCTGGAGAGAAGAATGTGAGTCTCAATTTATGCCTTACATTAGGTATTCCAGTAGGAAAAAGTTTCTTCTTTTGAATAGCAATGACTCCAAGGAGCATCTTACATTTCTTTCCAAGGTTTAGAAAACCCCTGGAAGATATTTGTCAGTCTCTACTTGGTCATTAATTTTTATATCACCACTTGAAAGTTAAGACACACCTTGAGCAACATCCCTGCTAAAAATACTGAGTTGGTAACACTTATGAACTCTCATTAGATGGAATAGTCAAAAGATAAATGAAATGTTTAACTGTGTGGCTCTTTAGCAAGCTGAATTGCATACCTAAAGTAAGCTCAACTAGAACTCTGCTGTGCACGTGTATCTTTTGTGCATGTCTAGAGTTCAACCTTCTAAAGACTCATGTTGAAGGTTGGCTTCAATACAAATTCTTTTAAGCTCTAAAGTCAGAAGCCTGAATTCTCTCCACATGCCTATTTGGCACCTGCAATCCAGCAGTCAAATAAAGCAATAGGTAGTCCACTTTCCTAGATGATGTAGACCCCCTTAGCGGTTGCCATCTTAGCCTACAGCTGCGGAAGGGGAGGAGGAAGGGAAAATAAACATGAAAACCAAAGCATAAATAGATTTAACAGTTCCAGGCCGAACTGAAGTGAGTCAATGAAATAAAATGCATCAGAGCAAAGGGAATTGTATTGGGAAGGGAGAATCAGCTGGGTGCTTTGTTTTGCTGAGGGGGGATGTTGCACACTTTAAGTAGTTCCACATGAATTGCTGGAGTTGTATAGCTTATGAATTGGGAAAAGTAATCCCCACTTGATGGCCCGACAGCTGCCCAGCTTGGTTATGAGTGGCTGACGTCCATGTCCAGCGTGGTTGCTGGCACACAGTTTCCAAAGGTTAAAACCTTTCCACAAGATTAAACATTTTTTTTTTTTTTTAAATTCACTCATTCTGTTTTCTAGAACCTTGCTTGGCTTTTGCTTGGGCTTTTCCTCTCAGTTCTGCATCCTTCTGTAATTATAATTCCTGGATTCATATTTCAAATGTAGAGCAGGACAGACTGAATTTCCTTCCCTTCATAATAGATGTGTAGTCTGGCAATTTATTGAGGAGAGATGAGAGAATTCCGAAGCAGGCAAGATTAATGAGACAGAGGATTAGTTCAATTAGCTGTGCCTGCTAATCACAGCTGGAGTGATGTGGAAGACCAGCAGCCCTGACAGTAACACTGAGCAAGCCACTGTTTGCCACAGTCTGGTTTAGGACAGGAATGTGACCTTGGAGTTTTAAATCTATTCCAAAGGATGTTCACATCTCCAAGGAAGGAATGAGAATTTGTTACATGAACAAACAGCAGGAAGTTCTCACTTTCTCCCCCAAGGCAATCTCATCATGGGGAGAACATCCCCCATTTCACCAAAACCTGGGTTTGGCAGATGGACTGGCAGAGATGGTCACTGCTCTTTTATCTGGTTTATTTGTAAGAACCTATTTCAGAACAGAGTTTTTACAAACTTACCACTTTTTCTAAGTAGTATCTCTCATTCTGATGAGATAGTGAAGATTCTTCCAGATATTCCCCAACACCTGCAGTTTATGACTTTGTCTTTCTGGTCACACTAGCTCATTGCTGGCTGGCACGTGAATGGGGAGCATAGCAGTTTATGATGCTACCACATTTAGACACCTACTTTATGGAAAGCAAGCATGAGAGATAGCACATGGTCCTTGGGATCCAGCAATGCTGTGGAGGCTGCGCACTAAAGTAAGTACTAGAACAGGAGGATAGCTTCTGGCACTAAATGATCTGAAAGATTTGCTCAGCTGCCTCTCACATGCAGGAAGGCTGGTGGCTTACTGCTCCCTCCACCTTTCAGGGGCAGTCTTTCAAGCAGCCTCCAGCATGATGAGAACAAGAGATGCGTTGAATGATTGTAAGAGCATAAACAAGAATAGTGCTTACTTTTAGTTTTTCAGGATCCATCTCCTTAGCCATTTCTTCTTTTCTCATCTCAGCTATTGTTTTGGGGCCCTTCTTGTCCTTGTGAGCATTAAAACCTTGACCAGATAATAGATCTTCAAAATCTGCAGACACTTTTGGTTTTGAGTCTTGAAAAACAAAAAGATTTGAAGTTGTTATCACAATACAGGTTTATTTAACACTGCTTTTCTACCCAAGCCCTTCCCCCTTCGACACTTATCACTATAACAATCTCCCAATGCTAATGAGCGTGCAGGTTCTCACAAAAGAGGAATAGGCTAATGTTACTTTTGAATTATTATTATTGAAGCCCATTTGGAATACAGGATTTCCTAAATATTAGCATGCTTTAGAGTCTAGGACAGGACAACTAGTATTGAATTTTATATATCATCAAATGATGAGCATGACTGACTTGCTTATACCCTAACCTGTTAAGGTGTTTGAGCATTAAAGCGATATTAGAAGGAGCCAACCCTTTGGATGCTGAACTCTGAAAAGCTTACCAACATTAGCTGGTCCTTTTCCACGTTCATTTTGTGCTCCCGGCATTGCTGAGAAACTCACGTTGTAATTAGGCTTGTTCTGGGGAGAGGCATGAGGCATGCTTGGCTGGGCTTTGGGTTGTGCCTGCTGCCAGCCATAGCCAGCTCCTTGCTGCCAACCACTGCCGCCCATGGGCTGGGGAGAGGGTTTCTGCGGCGATGGGGGAAATCCTCCACCCATGCCTGTCGGCGTGGTCGGTTTACTGGCAAACGAAGGGCCACCTGCAGAGTAGGGGGAAAGGAGTGACAGTGGACATTAGCAAACAGGATACTGACTTGCCTTCCGAAAAGGGAACCTAAACAAAATCCCCCAGGTAGCTGGGCTTCTATTTTCAGCTCTGCCACAAACTTATTATTGCAACATCAAGCAAAGCCCTTCAACTTTCCTGTCACTGCTCTGTAAGCTGCTTAAAAGACAGCACCTGCCTTTGAAGATTGCACAGGAATCGGAGGAGCAGCTCGTTGGGCAAATGCAGGGAAAGCTGCGTGCAGCTAACTGGGAACCACAGCTGCTGTGTGTTATGGTGGCAACATCAAGTTGACATATGTTGAATTAGTATCTCCTTATGCTGTGCTGATGTAATACTATCCCACAAGAGTTGTGTGTTTCAGCACCTTACTACTTTAGAGGATGCTCCTCTGGCTTAGTTTGTGGTGGGAGGTGCGCAGTGCTAATGTTTTATTATTTGAGACTAACATCCACACTCAACTTTGAGCTCTGAAACATGTCATGGAAACGGGATCAAACACTTTTGACTTAGTAATGAACAACAAAAATGTGGTTAAATATCCTGTGGATGCCAAGTCATTTGTTTTTAAATTCCATAACTTTGCTACAGAATACATGTTTTAAAAGCACCTCAGTGGCTCCGACATGGGTTTTGGCATACTTTTTATTTTGCTCCTGCAGAGCAGCTCGTGATCCAGCAGAGGGAACTGGGAAACCTAATTCCAGAACCATGCTGGTACTGACGCAAAGGAGAAAACAAACATCAGATAAAACCACAATGGCTTGCAAAGAGCTGAGGGCAGTGACAAAGGAAGGAAAAATGTATTTACCAGAATCAGAGAAGACAGACATGCTGGGTTTTAAGGAAAACTTAAATAATTTGTTAGAACTGCCTTTTTAACACTGGCATCAAGGGTTTGCTGATAATTTTCTGAGATAAAACAAGGAGAAAATGCTTGTCTAAGCAGTCAAGCAAACAGTCCTTTGTAGCCAGGTGCAAACGAAAATGGGTTGACTCCATCTTTAGATAGTACTGCAAATTAGAGGCAGATTAGTGAGGTTCCACAGGTTTCCTCACAAAGGACAAAAATGAATCAAGTCTAGAAGGAAACAATTCCTCAAGCACCCCGGTAGCTTTGAAGAGCCAAAGTCTCCTCCCAGGCACTGCTCCAAGGTCTGTAGCAACAGTTCTCCAGTCAGAGTTAAAACACAAAGCATCCTTAGCCAGAGACTGTTTAGACTTATGAGACAGAGATTATGCTTTGCAATCCATATAGCCTACCGAGGTCCCAACAAGTGGCTAGCAGGTTGGTTTTTTTTTTGATGGAGGATCAGTAAAAGCACAGATTTGTGAGAACTTACAGAGAATCAGGCAGGAGGAAAACTTGAAAGCAGCACTGGCATGCAGGCAGGCAGAGAGGACCCATAGAGCTCTCTGCCACATACCAGGCTGTTCATCCTATTTCTCTAAAACAGACCAAGCTGGTAATTGTTTGGGGTTTGTTTTTTGGTTTTTTCCTTTGTTTTTTTTGTTGTTTTGGGGGGTTTTTTTGTTTTTTAAATAAGGGATGCAAACCTGCTAAACTTGCTCCAAGAGTCCCCAGATCAGCAAATGGATCCAGTGTTTGGGGTTTAGGCTGATGAGTGGGAGTGCTATGGAGGGATCCTGTAGGACTGGTGGCAGCTGACTTACTTCCCACACCTAGGCCACCTTAAAGGGAAAAAAAAGAAAAGAAAAAAAGAAAAAATAACTCAATTTTTATCCCTGAGTGCATATTTTTCCCAGTGCTCAGTCACATGTTAGAAGACTGCTGTTAAAATTAAGTGTACTATTGTCAGGTTCCTAAGCAGTCTCAACTCAGTGTTGGCCCAGACTAGTTGCACACCCACTTCCAATTAGGCTCAGCAACAAGAATGTTCCCTAAACTGTCTGCAGCGACAGAGTAATTATGACAAATGGATATATTTTAAGAACCAGAAGCCTTCAGGAAGCAACTTTTGGTAGGACATACATACTCTCCCAAGATTAGAAAGAATCATGCTATTATTTAGTGGCATCCCAGGAATGCATAGCACTTCCCAGGTCCTTCTCTTGGCTCTACACTGGAATGAAACACAACTACGCACATCCTCACCGAGCACCTGTCCTGTTTCAGGACCTGGTTTCTTGAGGAAGGAAACCCAGATGTTTTGAACAGGAAGATTTTGGTAGTCTCCAGCCAGATCCTCACTTGGATGACTGGGAGACCAGGACAACAGGCAGCATATCTGCTGCCATTGAGATGAGACTAGTTGTTGTATTAGTCAAAGTGCTAAGCGGCAGAAAGAGGGAACCTGTTCTCTGCAGTCACTGGTAGCATCTTCCATCTGCCTCTCCTCTCTCACGGCTCCTTAACGTTTTTTTGTTAAGTGTCCTGAATTTTTGTGATACATACCTGGTTTGTTGGGCCAGTCCCAACCACCGGAAACATCTGGTTGTATGGAAACTGTTGGTGTGCTAGAAGCTAAGCAGAATGATTACATATAAATATCTCAAACTAGTAGAGCAAAACCAACATAATCCAGCACCTAGGAAGAGCAGGGGGCAAGCAGCAGGAGAGACAGTATTGTGTCCACCTACCATTTGCTAATTAGAAGCAAACTTCTCCCCCACAATGGGCATTACAAATTTAACGTTTATTTCTGATCTCATACTATACAGAGGTAAGTGGGGAAGGATGCAGATTTACAGTGTTCATTTTATGGTGGCTTTGGTCAGAGGCTTTGTATACTTATTTATAAAAGCCTTACCACCAGAATAACGCATGGAGTTTAGTGTTTCTGAATACATTTCAACCCAAGGAAATATTCTACATGCAAAGGGCAAGGATGGAGAAAACAAATACAGCGAAACAGCCCACACAGATGTAAACCAGAAAGAACACACACAGTCCTTCCTTTAACCCTGTATCAAATAAAGCCTGTACATCTATGCAGTTCACCCTGCCAGCAGTTCATTATCCGTAGACACTAGCACTGCAATTTAATACCTCATCATGCTGAGATACCATTTAAATTCCTCTCATTAGTGCAGCCAGCTCCAAGAGTGACCCAGCCGTCTTATTCACAGAGTTAATATCCAAGACCCGAGTTTGGCTAGGCAAGGATGCGAGCAGTGCCAGCAGCACACTAGTTCCCTCCTTTGTCATTTTGGCTTTCCAGCAAGACTGTTGCAACCAAGGGACATGTGTTAGATGATCAGACACAAATAAATTTGTATCTGAATGTGTTTCAGAGTAGGTTACAACATTAAATATTGGCACAGGGGGAGAAGGGGACAACTAAGGGACATTTCAAACAAAATAAGAGAAGAAAAAAGTCCAATAAAGAAAAAAAATTCCTCCTCTTCAAAGAAGAGTCAAATTCAACTGTGAATTTGGCCAGGATTACTATCAGATCTAAAGAAAGCAGATGCCTGTAACTAAGATCACCAAAGGACGTGTGTTTTCTCTAGCAGGCTTAATATGCCATGCTCTATTTAGCTCAATTAATAGTAGTTTGGTTCAAACGAGACCTCAACCACAGGAGTATGCAGGCAGACATTCTTCATGGTGTCTTTTTTCATGTATACAAATAGCTTATTAATTAAGTATAAGACTTGAGCAAAACAAGTCTCATCCTACCACACTTCAAATTATGAATATGCTTTAAGTCTAGAGACAAAAAGCTCTTTCCTGTTTTGTGGGGTTTCTGTGGTTTAGAGTCATTTTATGGTAAGTATCAGTTTGTACTTAATAGCTCCATTGCTATTTAAAAGCAGCATTTCACGTTTACTTAAATACACTAGAAAAGCCTCACTTTCTTACCCATATGAAAGTGATCGCTGTGCACAGTTGGTGAAGGACTTCGTGTTGCTTGAAGGAAAGGATCACCAGGGACAGTTGATGAACCAAGAAAGGAACCCAGGAGGTCTGGACCAGTTTGCTTAGGGCTACTTCCAAATGGATCAAAGGCAGTTGCTGTAAAAACATATTTGAGAAAACTAAATCATTAACTTGTACAATGAACATGCTTCAGGGAAAAGACACCAGTGTGTGGAGAGGAAAACCTAATACCTGCAGATACCAAATAGGAGACAGCATGCGACTGTGAGAGAGCAACTGGAAAATATCAGTACCCTAGCCAAATGCTAGGGGAGATAGAGAGCCACGTGACTTGGTCATGGCAACACATTTGTTGATCCCATCTGTCTTTTCCAAAGAGAGGGGCTGAATTTAGGAGCAGTTGAAGTGAGTATTTAGATACTTAGACACTTCAGACGAAGTTTCAACTTGCACATACTGCCAATACATAAATGGATGGTGAGGGACAGCCTGGAGCTTGGAGTTAGTGCCCTGGTGCAATTCCTTCTTCCTCTCAAGAGCTGAACGCAGTCAAAGATGATTTTAGGCTGTCAAAGGTTATACACATCAAGGGTAAAAGGACCGTCTTTTAGAAATAGCTTTAGAAAATAACTGGTATCTTTCCTACATAGCATCACTTGTTACAAAAATCCAGTTCATTCTCCAACTCCATTTTCAATCAATTTGTTTAGCTTACTGTCTTTCATGTAAAAAACCCAACAAAACCAACCAACAAAAGAAACCCTTATGAAGTCACTCAAATTCTTACTTGCCAACAATTTTAAGGTAAAGACCACCTTGAACAGAAATGCAATATATACCTCTGTAAGAAAGACACAATCCTGAGACACTATGCATTGTGTTAATGATGCTATATTTATGTTACTCATTGCTTAGGAGAAGTGAAAAACTAGTAATTTATTAAGTATCTCCCAAGCTCTTATTCTTGCTTTTCTGGCCTGGGACAATTCAGCTGCATGATACTTTTCCTCTCCCTTTTAAGCACCAGCCTGGCCTCTGCAAAGCAGCATCATACAACTCCTGTTGTTATGCTGCTTGACAACAATACCCAGAAATCTTTTCCTGATACTGTTGCTGCACCTCTGCCTTGTGAGGTGCATGTCTGTACAACCTTCCCACCCCCAGGCGAAAGCTCTCAGACTGAGCATACAATAGCCACAGCAAGATGAACCTTCTCCATATACAAGTGGCCTCATTTCTTCCACTGAAACCTGTATTCTTCTCCCCCTCCTGCTTCCAATCCTTAGTCTCCTCTTCTCTCCCTTCGCAAGTCTCGGTACAAGGAGATTATAACTGCTCCCGTCCCTTTTGCTTCAAAAAACACTATAGGCAAATCTGGTGTTTGAGTGTACTAGCAGACAAACCTCCCAAAGCCCACAGGTTTTTTTAATTCTAGCTGAGAAAGGAGGACTCGAGAAGAGTATTCAGAAATTGGCTGCGTGGCCATCCTGTGGTAAGTGCTACTGGTGTCAGCTCCAGCATCACCCAAGCCTGCGCCTCCTTAACAACATGAAAAAATATCACTTCTGTACAAGAAAGTTGGCAGGTGTTGCAAATGCTTTAAGTTACTAGTTGCTGAGAAAAAGTTAAGTAAGCATACTGTGCTCTTTGAATCAGGTACATGTTGACAATGTCAGCTCTGGAACTGTAACATAAAGGATTAGGCCAAACCAAACAGGGGAGGCTGTGCAGCTCAGTGCGGTGCACAGAGACCTGCTGTCAGAGCAGGCCACTTGTTTGCATTTTGCCTTTTGCAAAACCGACCATCTATTCCAGAGGCACTCAGTGAATCCGAGCAACTTGGATTGGGCTCTTCACCTGTTCACTTACAAATTATTTTCACTTGGTCTCCCCTGTTCACTTAACCATCCAAAAGACCCCTCTTTCTAATATCTATTCAACCACTCCTTCTGCCAGCCTGATCTCAGTCTGTCTTTGAAGAAACAAAACATCTACTCATATTGCCTATCTTCGTCTGCAGAAAGGCCAGAAACAGCAGAACTGTGTATCCATATTTCATAGTCCAGGACCAGCATTATAGCTCCAAACGCCCTAAAGTTAAAAAAAGAAGTTCAGTTCAAACTGGTATGGGTCTACCCAAATACCTAAGAGGCTTTTTTTTTTTTTTTTAATTAATACTTATTCTCCTCATACGCATTATTGGACACATAGTAAGAGCAAAACTGATGATCTCCAGTGGCTGTCAGCATAAGGAGCCAGCCAAACACTTGGGTGAGATCCAGTAGAGACTTTAGGGAACAAACTAGATAATCTGACTTGTGTTCTCGACTGTGAAGATGCACCAACTCCTGTCTGAGAGTAGAGGAGCTGGGTGGCCTCTTGGGATCCCTCACAGCTCTTAATTTTCATGAAATTAGTGTAACCAAGAAGAATCCAACAGCCCAGAGCAGGTCGCCCAGATGGGATTCTCAAAGCATGTACCCCACCAAGTCATGCGCTAGGCATAGCCGCTATTACCTTCTCCTACCCTTGGGGATGGGGATGGGGATGCCGAAGCTGCAGAACGCCGAGGAGTTGACTGCACAGATCCAGGTCCCCCCACATGGAAGACCTCTTCAGCAGCAGGCTGTCCACTTTGACTCTGGGAACTTGGCCCGCCAACCCCAAACAAATCATTCAGCAAGTCTGAGTTAGAGGGGGCAGTGGTGGGCTGTGAGGGAAAACTCTTGCTCATAGGGCTACCATCCAGGCCCAGCAGGTCCACGTCTTCAGGCGGAGGTGGTGCTGGAGGCTCTTGCTGCTTTTTGCTGTGTTTTGGTGTCCCATGAGGCTTGTCACCGCTGGCATTACTGTGCTGACTGGAAAGGGACAAGAGTTCGTCATCTGACTGTTCGCTTTCCTCATGCACCAACGCTGCTCGATCCTCTGAGGTGGGGTGAGAGCTACTTTTGTCAGATTTCTGATCTAAATGATGATTAAAAATAAAATTAGGTAGCTGTTAGTTTTGTCATCACAAAGGTCCCATAAAAATCAGCTTACATGCAGAACAAAAGGCTACTGAGAAAACCACAGCAGCATTTTGCTGGATTTTAAAATAAGAGTCCTTTGCAAAGATTAACTTAAAGTCTTTGCTGGTCTGTATTGTAAGAAGCCAGCTTTATCGATCAGGAAACACAGACAGAGGTTAATTGACTCTCCTCAAGCCTGAAGAGCCAGCAAGTGTAAGGCCTACAGATGCAAAGTGAAGAAGTTTCTGGGTCAGGACCAAGCATCCAGGATGATCTCCAGGCATGCCTCAAAATCCAGGCAGAACAAGGCTCATTGAAAAGGAGTAGGGACATAAACCACCCTCCAAGCTGTGCCCACAAGGATCTCTTAACGCTGAGCTCCTACCTAGCATGGTGCTGATGCCAGAGGAGGAACGCTGCATTCAGCAGTGCCATGAGATTTTCAAGGTGTTCAGCACTATTAAATGGCCTCTCAGACAAACACTCTCAGTGTTTCTCATAGCACTCTATATCAAGTGCAACATTAGGAAAAAAAAGCTTAAATTTGGTTTTAGCATCAAGGAGGCCTAGGGTGAAGCTTCACACTGAACGATATCAATAATTGTCATATACGGCACAAGCAGGCAATGTTTGAGGAGGACATTGTAGGAAATTAATTCCCACTCACTTGCAACATAAGGGTGTGACCAGCAATATGCTGTGATCTAATGGGAAAGACATGTTACAATCAGATCCTTCAGCCTGACTCTGTGCTCGGGGCGGGGAGGGAGGTTGTTTATCTTGTTTGAAGCAGATTTTACTTTGAAGACCAAGCCTGCATACCTTGCCAGCTGAGAGATGAGAAGAATGCACTCTGCCCAACATTTCTTATGTTATCCTGGGGTGAATCAGTGGGACCTCTACCTGCAGCACAGAGCACGAAATAAATAAATAAAATCAAGAAAGCAAAGTTCAGCATGCAGGTAAGCATGTAAATTAAATGAGCAAACTTGTGCAGCTCTTACCTGCCAAAGCAAGAGTGTCCTGATGCTCCTGATGAGAGGAGAAGAGAATGGTTGGATTGATATCTTTTGTTGTGAAGTTCTCCCATGGGGGAGTTAATTCGGTTTGTCTATCAGTAGATTGTATTTCTATCTCCAGTATAACATGAAAGAGCTGAGGATACTTGTCTGGCGAATCACAGGCATCCAGTTCAGGCCTAAATGGGGACATGAGTTGTTAAATTAAAAAGGAAAGGATATTTCTGCAAAGCTATATAAAGTCTTTCAATATATGCATGCACACAGGCTTTTCACATTTCATCTGTGAATGTTCTCCTTCAGCCTTCATAAGGCTTTTATGCTTCAGGTTTGATTAATGTTCAGCTTAAAATACTCACTTGGTGAATTTTAGTGTGGTTGTTCCCAGGGCTATGAATCCAGTATGAAATTGAATTTGGAATATTTGTGTGTTGGTCATCTGAAAAAACACAGAGCACCAGACTGAACAAATGCTTAAGTTCATTAAATTAAAATATTTGTTTATAGCACATGAAGACAGTTAGTTAAGTCTACCTTACTAACAGTTACTATATAAACTAATTATAACTGCTATATAAGCTAATTCATTCTGCTTGTTCTACAGAAAGCAGAGCTTTTCCTTGTCAAACCCAAATATTTCCGTTCTGCTGCTGTTGCCTCCGCACAGCAGAGTGCCTTCGCAGCATTCAGGAATATGCCTTCATCCCCTGGTTGTCTTCATTTCTGGGATCTGCTTGACATTTTAACTCTTAAATGAAACAGGTATCTCTTTCCACTGAATACACTGGAGCAACAGGTGTGTACCCCAGGAAAATATAAGACCACTTAACTTGCAGTAGAGGCTTCAGTAAAGTGTTATCTATACAGCAAACAGCACCAATAAATGAAGAAGAGAAAAAACATTCATTGGTCACTCTGTGACTTGAATACTAAGATTTCAAACATATCACCAGGAAAATTATCAACATCTCAGATTAAAGTATCAGTGGATAAAGTGACCATTCAAGAATGCAGCCACCACACCCAGGCAGCTGTGGGAGTCCGGGAGCTGTTCCGCCTGACCAGCCACGCAGCACCCATCTGCAGGGAGCAAATGAGGTGGTACACAAAGCAGGTGGGACAAAACTTGGTTCTTCCCTCACTTTTTGTGCTTTAAGTCACTACTATTTAAACAGGTTATTTCACCAAGTGAGCCAATCAACTGTCATGGCTACAAAGGTTAATGGAGCAACTTAGTGTATGACAACTACTGATTCAGTTTTTGCAGATCCAAGTTTTCTAGTCTGAACAGACTTCTTTCCAAATTCCCCTTCCACAAGTACAAGAGCCAGAGAACAGCATTTTAAAGTCTGTCTCAAAGCCTAGAACAGCACAGACGAATACATATTTTCACTTTCAGCACTGCTCCTGTGTTACGGGAAGGAGACATCAGGGTGTGCTCACTCCAGCACCCCTCTATTCTCCCTCCCCAGTTTCCACTGTCTCCCATTTCTTTGATCTGCTAGTATTAAGAGGCTTTTTGGCTATGAAGAGGGTGGCTGTCTGACCAGCCTGGAGCTTAAATGGTCTTTCCTATCATCATGACTCACCAATCCACACAAATTGCCTTTTTGCCCTAATGACCAAAAAAGATGAAGGCTGCTCTAGAGCAAGCAAAACAGACACCATGCAGGAGCGATAGCTCAGTAAGTCATTCTAATTTGAGCAGAAGAAAATCGTCTTCCATCTTCTTAGAGTGCGTAGGTAGAGGCTTTGGTTGTCGTTTGCCTGAGCTGGTTATTGATGAACAGTTTCTGTCTTCTACATCAGCTGGAAGGATCCTACACCCTATCAGTAGACACCATCTCCATAAAGAGATACAAGAGGCATCATGGACTGCTCCATATGCCGTTCTTTGTTTTCACTTGGCACTGCTCAAATTTGTGCTATGTCTACTGTCAAGTACGGAAACTTTCATCACAAATGCCATGTGCATTCTTAGACCCCCATATTCAGCCACCTCCTAGTTAGCTACATTGCCTCTATCATGCAAGAGAAATTAAACAAACTCCTACTTTTGCTTGAAGGCGTCCCCCAATGGTTGATCTCATATGGTAGACAGAAACAACAACATCTCCATGGACTGTGGCTCCCAGTGGAATTAGGACTTTCCCTTCTTGCACACGGTATTCTCTTTGAGACAAAGAGAAGGAAATCCACAGTTAAGCTCCCTTCCACAATGCCATTACCACCCATCAACAATGCCAACATAAAAGCTATCATCTCATTCAGGCCAAGCAAACAGAAAGTACTTTCAGCGCTCTGCTTAATGCTAGGCTTAGTTGAAACAGAAGCATTTCACAGGGGAAATCAACACAGCACTGAACTATCTCAGTGAAGGTATCCCACCACATGACAACTTCAGACTCACTCTGGCAGTTTATTTCAACACTAGGCACCAACTTTCAATTAATATATGCACTCCTTCATTTATCAGGCAGTCTGGCAATGACTGCAGCACAGATATTAGACACATTACGGCAAAATGAAAGCCTCCTTGTGTTAAGCTCCTAAGGATGGTAGAAGATCACAGCAACTCACTTCATTCTTTCATACTCCTGGGAAGTGGTAAGGATTCTGGTTTCTCCACTGAGAATGTCACAGAAGGGCCGGCACCCATTTCGTTGCTTGTTGAAACAGGGGACTGGACTGAGGGTGACTGACTTGATAGTAAGTGGTTTGCAGTGAGGAATGACAGGCTTGTCTGCTATTAGATCACAAATGTATCCTATGTATCTGCAAACAGAGAAAGCCATTACTGAAATCACGCCAGGTGACTAATTTTCATTCTGAACTTGACGTCTACTGTGAAATCCAGTGAAAGTGCAATTCTTTCACAGTTCCAGGACTGGGGTTTCCGTGTACTCCAGCATCCTTTCAGCTGGCACAAAATCTACGCTTCTATTTCTGTTTAATTACAACTGGATCTCAAGAGGAAGGAGGTTGGCCTTTAGCTCTGAGCTGAAGATCATTTCTCCTCACCTTTTAGGAGAGAAGGTGCTAAGCAATGGTTTTTCTGGTTTACCAGTAGAAGTTTGCCTTCTGTTTTACATGCACATAGCAGATGAATTACTTTGTTAGTCATGTACTGAAGGATCATTATTATTACATACATAACACTAACTTTGGTTTGCTCTGACAGGCAGTTTTTCCTCTGCTTAATGGAAATTGTAAAAAAGACAATTTTACAGTGTAAACTCCTGTAAGAATGAAGCTGACATAGGGAGAGGGATTTACCCAGGCCCTGTTAACTATAGGTTTGTCAGCTTTCCTAAACTAGTGAGCAAAGCTATGGCAATATTTGATTTTGTTCCTCCATTACTGTTATATCAGTGTGGATGAAAGTGGCCAGAAACATCAGTTAAGACCTGTCAAAGCTAAGTACCATGGGTAATGCATGAGTACTGCTCATGCTGCAATAGGAATTCTGGAGTTTTCAGTTTGTCTCCTGCCAGCACCTTCAGGCTGGCCTGAGTGGAGAGATTGGGGCATGCAGCATATACATCCTTCAGGTCACATGTATTATTTTATGAAATAATAGAATAAGTCAGGTTGGAAGAGACCTCTGAAGATCATCTGGTCCAGCTCTCTGCTCAGAGCAGGACCAGCTTCAAAGCTGTATCTCAGAACTGGATTACGCTGCTGGGGGTGATACCCAGCCAAGGATCTCCAAGGACAGAGATCCCACAGCCGCTCTGGATAACCTGTTCCAGTGCCTGATCACCACTTTACCACTTATTTCTGGGGAACAAAGTGAAATCTGAATGCCTATCTCAGCCTAGGGGCTGGGAACATATTACCAAAACACGCACAACAGGTACTTGGGCAGTTTTCAGTGTGAGGAATATAGCTTGCTTGTGTAGCATTTAGCCAGTATACTCTACCTCCTGTGAGATGGCCACAGTACAATTCCAGGTCTCTTTGTGTTCAGCAACTGCATAGCAGGGCCTGGATTAGAGAAGAGGTGACAGAAACAGAACATCGCACTGACCAGAACGGCTGAGGCTGCACGGCCATCCTGTTAAGGAAAGGGGTGGGAGGAGAAAAATGTGTAAGTATTGGAGACAGCCTTTAAATTTCAGCAGAACACTCTCCACTCTTCCTTAAATCACAAAAAATAATTTATCCAGAAAGACTAGGATTAAGACTGCATGATGAGGAGGAATTTCCAGCGCTGCGTCATTGGTTTAATACCTAGGACTTCAGTGAGCAGCACTGGCCTGGATCAAAGCTAAGATAACATCCAGTAAGCAGTCAAAGCTGAGAATGGTTTAGACTTGTTTTGAAAGCCCAGAAGTACATTTTGTCTACAAATGTTGGTGTTTCATGGCTGCTCCCAAGCTGTAATATCACAATTATTTCAAACACAGGCCTGGAACTGACCACAGGGGTCAGAGTACACCTCACCCACAGCTGCAGGCTGTTCTAATAGAAATTTAACCTAGAAGAGTTCAGAAACAAAAAAAAAAATCCAGCCCAAGGCTCCCTCACCCAAACAGCTCCAGAGCCCTCAACCTACAGATTGCTCCTGAACAAGTCTATGTTTTATTTAGGGTGATAATGAAGGGAAGTGTGTTTGCTGAGTCAGACTGATACAAAAAGACAAAAAATACAGAAAGATCAGGAGAGAATCAAAGTATCCCCACTGGCCTGGGTCCTTGCTATACCCAGGAACGTATGAGGTGATGAGCCATACGGACCATACCCCAGCTCTGGTGAGCCAAACTAAAAGAAAAAGCCCTTCCACCAGCTTCCACCAAAATTCAAGTCTGCTGCCCACTTAGTTTTGGATGCATGTTCATGGTGCAGCAATGGGCACGAGAGCCTGCTCAGTAAGTGACAGAAGATCCCAGAAGTCAAGGCTCATTTACAAGGAAGGAGTGGGAAACCTACTGCCCCATCAGGCAGGCAGTCACCCTCAAAGTCTGAAACACAAGTGAAAAGTTATACAGGCTCCTTGCAATTACTTATTTCAGGCACCTTTTAGGCACTCCAGCCATACTGTAGCATTTGCCATACCAGAGCTGACCCAGACCCCAGTAACCTGCTGAGCCTGAGCACGTGCTCGAGGCTAACAGGCTATTTGCTTTTTTAAAGTTTAGCCCCTGCCAGTTGCTCTGAAAAGATCTCTCAGGTTGATATAAACTAAGTGGGCTTCTGCAGACTTCTTAGAAAGTGTTAAAAAGGACTCCCTGTCCTTTACGGCATTATTCGGATATTCATTGCTCAAAGGACAGTAAAGGAATTTGATTCTTGAGCTAGATTTCCAGGACTGGAGGCATCAAGTGCATCTTCATCTCTGTTTGAATGGAATTTATATCCCATAGCCACTGGCTGTGCTATGCAAGGCAGAAATGCCAGACTCATATTTAAGGTTTATGCAGTTTGGGATCAGTCATTTCCCCCGTTCCTTCCAGTTTATGCTGATCAGGGCTGACAGCCTCCCACATTTAATTTAGGCTCCAGGAGCAAACCAGAACTCTCCTTTTGGGCACTACGGTCAATATTAAAGGTTCTAGGGGTTACAAGGTAGTCATACAGAATCACACCATTCTCATGCATCCTATCTACATGTTGCCCAGTACTGAATAGCCCTTACAGGCGATTTAGCAACCATTTCAGCTGTGGTGCAGAAAGAGGAGCAGAAGGCAACTGGAATTCTTCAGCCAGGCCTGACAAGTAGTGACCGCAAGAGACTTTAACAATCTCAGTTTCACAATTCAACAGAATTCCCATCTATGTGTTTTCCCCCCCAACATCCATCAATAACCTTCAGTCTAGAGGCTGCATTTTGTCCTGCGACTACTTACAATGAAAGGCAAAGCCATAACAGGCTGACAATCCTTACGGCCAGTTCTCGGGTGAAGTTCAAACCTTTTTGCTACTCATCACCTCTAGTGGTTCACTGCTAGAACAATTGTGACCTTTCTTGGTTTGCATTCCTGCTTCTCGTTCAGTGTTAGGTCTTCCAGTTTAGCTGTGTAGCTGCACATGGAAGATGATGTCCCTTTCTATGGGACTCCATTTTACTGCATTTCTTTTTCTTTTAGAAATTGTCACCACCCTTGTACACAGACTCCAGACATGCAATGTGCAATATGACTTATGACTCATAGGTCTAAAAATGTGGTTACTTTCTGGTGTACTTACCATGCAGTGGATGACACACACGTTTTTGGGGTTCTGCTGTAGCCAGTTGTGCATGTTCTTACAGACAGCATAGAGGTTGTGCAGACTGGGCGCTTGTCGTACTGGCCAGCTACATTCAGATACCTGCAGGAATCGCACAGTGAACAAAAGGCAGCTTCATAAGAACATTAAACAATGCATGCTTTTACAAATGCTTTCTGTCAAGAAATGTACTTCTCTTTTACAACCTAGAGTTATGTACTTGAAATCTACTCCATTTCTTCTCATGCATAATTCTGCTCCGTGACTTTCATGAATTACGAGAAGACAAACAAAAAAGAATTCTCAATTAAATAACATGATATTGATGTATTGTCACTGACTATACATTTTAAAAAATTTACATTCCAAGGAAGATTATCTTGAGTGGCCTTTCATAACACTCCAGTCTCGCAGCAGCGCATTGATTTCCGCTATGTCTAAAGCCTTTGTACAACTTGTCCCTAAAAAATTATGGCTCTGATTTTCAAAGGACACTGAGCATCTGTTGTTCTCAGTCATTTTGTGTCATAGGATTTTCAAGCCCTATTTGACAGATATTAGACTGATGAAAGGGAAACATGTTAAGAAAAAAAAATCATATCTGAATAAGTATAGTTAAGATATGAGCTAGAAAAATGAATTACTTTTTAGAGCTGAAAACCCACAAATCCTAAAGTATGTCTAGTTACTATTCATCAATGTACTAGTTCTGAGTCATAACACTTATCTCAAGAACAGTCCTTGCAGTCTCAAACAGCACATCAAATAGTCTTCTACAGACATCTCTGTTTCATCTGGTTTTAATTGAAATATCATTTTTAAAAGGCATTTCTGGCTAGAAGAAATTTAAAGGAGAAATGTCATGAGGCTTGTCCTCAGACAAAGAATTGGTTCTCTCTCTCTCAGCTGACATTGAGAGAGCTTAATGAGAACTGGGGGCAGGAAGGAGATGGTTTGCCCAGATGTTCTTAAACAGCCATATGATTTCCATACCTGACGGTTTCATCTCTCAGAGGAAGGAAGTGCTCCAGGTTTCATGAAACTTGTATTTAAGGTTCTCTCTTACATACACCTGCACAACATCTGATAGCAGAAACAGGAACACCGACTCAAACCAGAGAACTATCAAGCTGTGTTTTGTCTCAAACAACGGCTCCAATGACACCCAGAGGATACAGGGACAGAGCAAGCAGGCAGCACTGCCTAGCCCAGCAGATCCATCCCGCTGCCAGCCTTTCAGAGTTGGCAGACCTCTGCTTAACATTTGGGAGATTTTTGTCTAATCTAATATCTAAATAGGTGTTTGTCTAATCGCTTTTTAGACTCCTGAAAGTTTTTGGTCTCCACAATATCCTGATATTCAGCTGTGCACTTGGTGAGCAAGTGCAGGTTTGCATTGCAGAAGCTACCCAGTAAGTCAATCCATGCTCAAGTTTTGGAAGGCAGTGAACGACCATTCCCTATTTATCCTCTCTACAGCATTATCCTCGTCGCCCATCTTCTCCTGTCTCAAGAGCTGTAGTTTATTTCATTCCTTCTGTTGTATACACTTGATTTTACCTTGCCTGTTCCTTTTCTGTGCATTTTCAGGAAGGGCCGAGGGAGCACAAAACACCCGACAGTTCACTACGCAGTAACCCCCAGTGCAGGAACAGCCAGCGTTCCATGGACCTGGCAGCGTATGCGTTGCTGCAGTTATGGGACCATTGTAAAATCTGAATTACAGAGTGATCATAAACATTTACTCAATTCTTTAATAGAGCCAGAGTACTGATACCATAAGTGATGTATATTATTTTATATTATCACACCAATTATTTTGTTATTTTATATCAAGCAAAAGTCTTTTTCTCCCAGCCCCAACTACTTTTGCAGCAGGCTTCTGGAGGCACAAGGTCCACTTGCAGTTAGACCGCTAAAACACAATTCAGATTCCAAGTGGCTGTTAAAATTAATACGACCAGTGACCCTTTCACTGATGATTTTCTGAACAGACCTCATGACAACACACTGTCAAGCATCTGGAAAAGTCATTATCACTTATCAACTAAATAATATGCATTTCCCAACAGTCCATGATTATACGTTTACTTTGCCCATAATTACACATCTGCCCGCTTGTTCGCAATTAGGAAATTAAATACGCACTATGTAACATTTCATTTATTTCAAACATAACCTCACCACCACTCCTGAAAGACAACATTACAGAAAAGTAACAGGAATTCTTCTAGACCTTTGGAAATAAGCAGCCAGCGCTTGTTTTACTTTAGCAGTAGGCCAGGAACAGCCAAGAATGTGACCCATCAGGGACTTTGAAGTTTGGTTTTGTTGTTTAATGCTATATTTGAGTTACATGTTTTCAAACTGCTCACACTTCCTTGAACAGCTAGGAGCTCTCCTCTCCTGCCAGGGAGGCAAGGCAAGGAGGAGAACAGAGCACAACCAGATTTGAACAGCAGGTTTTTGTGTTCATAGTCCCCTCTTCTCCTCAACAGACTGGGCACTTGGGGCTTTGTGCCCCGCACCGCCACGTCAGGGCAGCAGAATGGCCCAGCAGGACATTAACTGCCATCTCCCTCCTGTACCACTACGCACAAAGCAACCTACTTCGATCTTAGGAAAAAAGTTTTAAAGAAGATAGGAATTAGAAAGCCTTTCACTTCAAAGAACAAGTGTGTGTCTCAAAACTTCAGCTCATCTGGCATCCTCATCCAGAAAATACTCTTAACATGATTTCACCTCCTTGATAGCCCATTAATATTTTTTTCCCAATATACATGTTCAATCTCGTATTTATAATTGTTCCGTGTTTCATCTGATCTCATGTACTGTGTTGGGCACATTTTGTTTTCCTGAAAAGTACTTGGAGTCAGTATTTCCTAGCCCATAACCTGAAAGTACAGTATTTTATTAAAAGACACATCATTTTCTTCCTCTGTGTGTCAAGGCAATAGCTTACAAAGCACCTAGTCATGCTTCGAGAGTGACATACAAAGTCATTTGTTAAGCTGTTAGGTAGGGTAGGAGATAAAGCACAGGGGATGGAGGAGTTATGGCCAGGCTAAGCAATATACCAACAGATGTTTAACGTTGGGCTTTCAAAAGTAGATCTGTCTTTCTCCTCCCACCAACAGGAAGAGTGATGCACCAGAACCAAGCGAGACTGAAGATTCAAAGCCCTTGGTATCTTTTAGTCTTTCCTGTTCATTTACTCATATTTGAAGTCATGGCTGCTTACTGATTGCCACCGAGAAATTTGCTTCAAGTGTGAGTGAGTGATTTCTGGTGATCAGAGCAATTGCTGAAGATAGCTTCAGCTATACCTCAAATCAAAATGAAATTAGGCTTATGCAGCATGAGATTCCCTTACCTTGACTGAGGGTTAAGCCTGGCAACTGCTGTTGCCTTTTTTGTTGAAGGTAACAAAAAATAAGAAATTTAAAAAAAAAAAAAAATCATCACTCCCTTGTGGGAGAGGGAAAGAACAGGAAGTTTTCTGAAAGATTAGATCTAATCTTGCATTTCAACAGCAGTATTTCACAGAGATTTCCTCTAAAAGCCATTAATGAACCAGAGCCTTGCAATGCTCCCATACACTGCTCTGGTTTTAGAGAAGGAAACTGGGGCAGAGAGTGGAGGTGGGATTTTAAAGTCATACACTAGTGGAAGAGCCAAAATGCCCCTTAGATCCAGTTTCCAGTCCTGTGCTTTGCCTGCTCAGGGCTCCTGCTTGATCAAAGCAGAACTGAAGGATTGTTCAACATGAAAACAATCTACCTTCTTTTATTGGTAATTTCTTTCAAAGTGCTTTTGTTTTACTCCTTATTTCTCTACAGCAGCTTCTAACAGCTCTGTAGGAGCCAAGGGCAGCACAGGTTCAACTTAGTGCAATGCCACTTACTCTCACAGGCTCCTAACACAAGCATTATGCCCTGAACTTTCCAGCTCTTTAATCCCTGTGGTCCCAGGCATCAGCTAAAACCCAGAAATGACCACAGCAGCTTAGAAACATCTATAATTCCTTTTTCATCTTCTTACATTTTGCCATGCTCAGGATAGACAGTAACAGGACCTGGTGCCCCTTTTCCCAAGAAGTTTCCCCCGGGCTCTTGTTAAGCTCTCAGAAGACACTCACCCGGTTGTGAAACTTGGCACTGCGATAATACTTGGGTGACAAGTTGAAGACTGTGTAGTGGTCAGGATGTCTGGAATCCAAAAATGTCCGTACATCTTCAATGTGGTTCCTGAATCCCAGTTCAACGCCTTCAGCCGGAAAAGACATCACTAGAAACGTAAGAAGAAGCCAGGCTGAGTGTGCACCGTAACAAGTTTATGGACTTCTGAACTCTGCGATATGGCAAGTTTTATTTATCTGATAAGCAGTACTTACCTATGATTCTTGAGGTAATGTATGAAATATCTAGCTCCCCCTTGGTGTAACTAAAAGAAGACAAAGTAGGAGACAGACATTATGCACACGTTTACAGAAGACAGCACATTAGAGGAACCAGAAGAGTGTTTTCCCACAGAGATCTGCTTATGACACAAGGACAGAATGATCTTAAAACTGATTCTTTGTACTTTGTCGTTATGCCCTAAGAAGGGGGTGCAAATAGCTTCCTGCAGACAGTGACCCAGCCTTCCCTTCTACATACGCAATTAACTGGATGCAGAAGCTTGCAAAAAAGGTCCCTTTTCCCTTTTGTCATTAATTTTCAGTGCCAGTTTTCAGCAGAAATCTCTAGTAGTTTGCCACTTTGCAGATCCCACAAAGCCTCTGAGGTCTTGCATGCATTAAGTTTCTTTAATTTATCATAGCCTCCTATTCCTCAGAGGCAAGTAGAGTGCCAAGCACAGGGGACAATGCCAGCAGAGGTAACCAAAGCAAAGTCACCTCAGCTCTTTCTTCAACTCAAAAGGTGGCTTTAGCGAAGCAAACAGTTATATCAGCAAGAATAGTCTCCTTGCACAGCAGAGAGAAGGCATACAACATGAGCCAATTTTCAGTGACAAACTATTCAAGTGGTGGCTGAGCAGAAGGACCCCACAGGGGTCAATGAAGGAATGGGAGACAAGTGCTCCACTTTCACTGGGGGGCCCTTTTCCAGATTTCAGAATGTTGATGCTCACTTACTATGAAGCTTAGATTTTTTACTTTGGTTTTCCTGCTTCCTTGAGCCCAAATACCAATTATGAGACAGAATCAAAGTAGTCACTTGTGATTTTCACCTCCTTCCTTCATTAGGTTAGCTGGAAGTTGCGCTGTGCTAGTTAAGACGGCAGCTCAGACCGGCACTTTGCAGCTAGTGATTTTACCTGCGTTAGGCAGCTTCAGCTGTACTGTACCTGGCAACAGACTGCATGACCTTTGAAGATGTATCTTTCAGGGTATCCTTCAGGTTATCCTTCAAATTGCTGAAGAGTCTCCCTGCTCCTCCTTTCACCATATCTAGCAAGCCTCCCCCATAGCTGGACTCCATGTCTGGTGATGAGGCACCTTCAAGTACAACAAAACCAAAGCCAACATCACTTATTTGGAACAAAGCCACAGAGCCAACAAACCCACTGCTCTATTGAGACTGAACGTGCTCACGTGCACTGCTGCATGTCAAGCGGAGGGCAAAAGTAATTTTACTTATTAAAGTCATGATTTTCCAGAGATGAGAGATGGCACATTCTTGCCAGCTGGACTCGGAAACCGTCATCGACTCTCAGCATTGTATGTAGGTTGACTGTTTAGTATTAGTACAGTATGGACAACCACCATACAAGCTCCCTCACCTCTCAACCCAACCCAAAGCAAGACCAGCTCTTCAGCATGCAGCTAATTTGCTGATAACAACCAAGACCAAATCAACAACCACCTCCACAGGGGCAAGAAAAAGACACTAGTATATATGACAGCTCTTCAGCGTAACTGTCACAGCTGCCAGTTTGACTGCAGCTAGACGACTGAAGGTTGTCATATGACTATCCATTTCTATGGATATAGGAGAAGTCATCAGCGTGATTTTAAGTCATTTAAGAGTCCATTTAGATTTGCTCAAGTGGAAGAAGATAAAAGTTTGGGTTTGGTGAGAAAAGAAGGAAGTTCAGGAATTAAACTTTCTAGCTGAGTATGAGAACCTTTTTGGATATTTGTATGTTTGCAGCCTTAGTGCAGGACTCAGCAAATTGCTAAGACTAAAGCAGAGCGAGGCTGACCTCCTTGGTGAGCTTTTCTTTCACAGTTTGTAATGGAATGAAGCTGCAGAGTCAATAGGAGATAACGCAGACCAAGAGCCATTTAAAGTGTTATTTTGGTAGACTGTGGTATGGCCTTACGCCTCAGGTGTTTGCATTTTGCAATTATAATAGAATAACTATTCCACTGTCTTAACCAAGAACTGATTTGTTGCAGCCTTCTTTATTATAGCAGTGCCATGTTAATAGCATCATTCTTAGAAAAGTAGAAGTATAATAAACTGGATGTAGACTTGAGTAAATGTGGTTTTGTTTTACTGCAGAATTGACTTGTTAGACACAAACCTAGTAAAATGATATTTTAACTGCTTATTAGCTACAAATTAAGCTCTTGACTACTTAAAAATTGCTTTCTGTTCACTAGGCCTCAACTATTTTGATCTTAGCGAACTTCAACTACATTAATTTAATTATTCATTTGTAACTTCATTATGTCAGATTAGTCAGAAGACCTAGATCCTCTAGCACAGCAAATTAAGCAACAAGCAACCTGTGTAAATGCATGCCACACTCTCAGGTAGTCTCATAATCGAGATGGCATCTGCTAAGCGTTGCCTTTCCCAGAGCACCCAGAAAGTCTGAGAACCTTTCTCCTGCTGTAGAGCCATGGGACAGCTGCTCTGTAAAATGAACATGCTGGTCATTATTAATTACACCAGCACCCAGAAATGGGGAAGATTTATCATGGTTAAGGCTGGCTGGTAGCATTGCCAGTGCTCGTTATATATTTTACAAAGAGACCTTACAGCTATCACTTCTCTGGTTCTATAGCATGTCCACAAGTGGTGTTAGATATATGCTACTGAAATATTGCTCACATAATCATCATTACCAGAAGACATATTCTAGAGGCATTCAGACTATTAAGAAACATGAAAAAACCTACATCTAAAAAAGCTCCTGCTGATTTACTCTGTAGATTACCAAACCCATTTAAATGGCATTCACTCTTTCAAACCCAGAGTAAGCTATCAATAAATATAGCATATATTTTTAAACTGGAGACTCCATTGGTAAAGTGATGCTATTCATTCCCCTATGCACAGAGGGTGCTTAATGCACTCTGATGTGGTCGTGATCCACACGCACATGATCCATGTGCTTAGACCGGTAAAATTAGAGGCTGTATCTTCTCCTCTGCATTGTGCTTGTAAAAAGATAGATAATACTCTGCCAGCTTCAGAACAGAAAATGCCTTCTCAAGGCATAGGAATATTTCTTTTGCCAAACTGTTTGCAAGTATTTACTTCAAGTATGATTAAAAAAAAAAAGGGGGGGGGGGGGAGGAAAAAAAAAAAAATCAAAGTAGCTCGTTGGCTTCCAAGTAGGGAATCAGTGATTGATCTCTCTTCAAAAACTTTGCTTTCGTATTACTCTGTGCTAGGAGAGCCAGGGGTGGAAGGAGGACATAACGTTCAAAAGGTACTTTCAGTTCTGCAGGTCAACTTTTAAAAGAAAGGAAGGCAGAAAGGTGGTAACTTGGAACAGGGGAAGGGGGGCAAAGGGATCAGAGAACCAATGGTACTGGACACATTTTTATGGTTGAAAAAGCTGTAGGAGAGATACAGAAAGGCTTCAAGAGTATGAAAAGCCTAGAATCTTTAGAAATCAACCCAAAGGCGGGGGGGGAGAGAGGAGGAGAAACAGAGAGAGAATGAGAATTTCACTATATTTGTAAAAGAAGCAGCAGCAATTAATTCCGAGTTTACTATGTATACCAAAACAGTGAAACAGAAAGGATGTCTAATGAAGAAATGCAAGCTGGTGCTACTTAACCAAGAGCACAAACCTAGTATTTAAGATTTAACATGAGACAAGTATTACTTAGCTATTGTGAAGCTATTGAGGAAGCTTACAACATAGCAGCACTTGGTACTACACCAGGTGCAGTAATTTGCTCGGATATCTTTTAGTCACTGGGTGAGAGCAACACCCTCAGTGCTGACAAAGAGTCTTTCTCAGTTATTAGGAATGATAGAGTCTTCACAAACTGTTCATAGAAGAACAATATAAATACATTCAAAGGCTCCTCTGCTAGGCAGCATCTCCTACAAAGCATAAAGATGTATAAAGGAGCAGAAAGGGTTAATGCATTAACACATGAACCTGACAATATATACAGAGACCCTCAAGAACAGCCAAAAAAAATTGGATTAAAAAAACGTAGCCTGCCCCTACATTTTTTTCTGAATAAAACAATTCTGTGCTAAGTCCCTCTTTTAAATTGAGACCTTCAGAGCTACTGCAGACCTTTCCAAAGGACCCTTCCCTGGGCCATGTCCAACAGCCACTGGAACGGGGCACCATGACAGGGAGGGCTGAGCCCCACGTCCCACATGTCTCCTGTGGAAATCAGCCATCTGGCCAGGCATCACCTACTGCTGCCATTGCATGTCCCTGAACCATGCTCAGAGACAGCTGTCTTCATAGGTTTGCTCTTCTTGAACATAAAAGTCCTGAGAAAAGAGTAGCTGAGTTTTCCCTCAAGCACACTGGCCAGCCTGCAGAGGACTACAACTTATTTTGAGGTAGAAGAAGGACCAAGGACACTCGCCAAGTCTGAAGGAATGAGCCCATCATTGCTCCCTCTCGGAGCCTGGCAGGAAGGAGGTTCAGGTTTCACCATGCAGATAAGGTGATCACCTCTAGCTTGGTCAGGATATTGAGTTAGCGGCATAATGGCATTTCCCTGCTAGGAAAGATCTTCCTACCAGCATCGGGTAGTAAATTCAGAAGAAATAGTTCTGTCCCTTAACACAAAGGCAAAAGACACAGTTTGTATTAAAATGAAGTGCCCGAGGCACATGACACCCTCTCCCTCCCCTCCATCCCACCAGGAACTGCATTCCATGCACACATTTGCTTGTGCTGCAGGCAAAGCCAAAATTAACACTCACAGACCCCACACAAGCTCCAAAAGCATCTTCTGCTTCAGCAGAAACAGGAGCTCACAAGCTCATCTGCATAGAAATAGTTCACTGCAAGTGAGCAAAGCAGGAGCCTGCCACGTGGCTCGGATCCCAGTTTTCAGCACGTTGTCACATAGCAGTTCAGGTAATGTTGACCATGGGTTGGAGTGCTGTCTAGAAGTCTCATTATGGAGAATTAGTCTCTATGTATATGAGATGCATCTTGTTCTTTACACAGCAAGAACTCTTTATTAACCCAGTTATTGGATATTCCCTGAAAGGCTTAGTGCGCTTCAGAGACACGCTTCTGACCTGTATTTGTAGCACAGGTTTCAGAGGGATCACTTGCTCACTGCAGCCTTTTCATTTCCTAATAAAGGAACTTTTAATGTAGCAGTTTTACTGCTGGGTGTGTGCTGCAAAGCATGCCTGAGATGCATGGGATGGCTCTTCTTGAATAGCTCTGTTAGGTGATGGCAACGATTATCTCCTCACTGAAGTGCTTCAAGTCAATGGAGCAGCATGGAAAAGAAACGATTTCATCCATTCGGTTGACAAGGTGAAGTCTGTATTTGTTCTGGCTGAAGGTACTTCCTCTGAGTTAACGCCTGCTCTGAGAAGAGACTATTCTGCGTTCAGAATAAACCTCCAGCAGTCACCAAATAAAGCGACAGCCTGCTGCATCTCCTTGCAAAACTAAAATACGTCATATAGTAGCATTCCTATCACCGTCCTTTCTCATCATCAGCCAAAGGGTGGGATTTCTCTGGACAGATTAAAACTGAAGGAGCCTCTGCTGACTGCACCAGCCTTATGCTGTACAGGATGGAAGCTGGAGAGCACAGAAATCTTAATTAAAGCACTTAAGCTCTCTACTTGCTCTCTAGCTAATTTTACAGAGTATCAGGAAAAGGATGTGCAGCACAGGAAGAGAGTTTGTCCCAAGACAGAGAGACTGCCGAGACAGCGCAGCAAACGCTGTGTCCCTATAGACATGTTCCTCCGCAGTGGGTGCACAGCTTTGGAGGAGAACGCTGTGATCACCAGGGAGGTTCAGAAAGACGCACTCCTGTACAGGAACAGCTGAGCACAGCTCCTCTGCCTGCTGTCTCACCACGACCTGCTCACCAAAGGCACAGGCACTACGCCAGAGCGACATGAAGTGCTTTAGCAGGACAGCTTTGGGGTGTTGGGAGCTTAAGCAGAGACTAATACTCACCGATACTGTCAAAAGAGACCCTCTGTGATGTGTCTTCCCTTAGTAGAGCAAAACCATCACAATGTATATATTAGCCAAACTAGGAAACTCATCTTCTGCATGTGGACAGAGAAAGAAACTGCACTGTATCCAGAAGGGAAATACCTCCCTCCTCCCGTACCCCCGTGAAGGACCATGCCTCAGCTCCTCTTGTTGCAGTCCCACGAGCAGTGTTTGTGCCTAGTGCCAAAATCAAAGCCTCCTAAACCAGTCCTGTTTTAAAGGCTGGGTTTTGGGGCCAGGAATGGGTGAATGAAGCAGGTGTGACCCTGTGTGATGGGGGATGTTTCACACTACCACCAGCTGATGGAGATGCTCACTGGCTGGAGCAAGTGAGAAATGCCTGGTTTGGAAGCTTTCCCTGCAAGATCTGCACATTGTGGCACTCATCTGCCTGGGGGGTCCCTGAGCACCACCACTCCCCCAGGCAACCCACAAACCCTACAAACCACAGGGCATGAATTCCAGCTCTCCAGAGAATTAAGGGGGAAATGAGCTGACATTTAAAAGGCATTTAAGACCGTGTCAGTCTGAATATTTATGCTGATGAAGCAATACTTAGCTTGAGAGTGGGAAGGTGAAAGCAAGACATCTAGAAATTGAAGATCGGCAGTGAAGTACTGCATTTCATAGGCTACTTAGCAAGAGTAAACAGACCCTTTTTGCCTGTAAAGGGCAGACAAAAAGCAGACATGAAACCATAGGAAAGGAAGCAGGTTTACCTCACTCTGCCCAGACTATATGTAACAGTATCTTCAATGTCAAATTATTTTTTTTCTGCTCAGAGTGCTACTGCCTGTGCTCCTTTAGAGATGGAGCAAGGAAAGAGCTAAACCTTCCCCATTCCTCACCACAGTTCTTCTCTAGAAAAGCATTAAAGCCTTCATCTCCCACCATCCCAAAAAAGAGGTTAGACTGGGAGTATTAAATGCTCCTCTGTATTCTCTTTCTATAGTACCGTGAGAGCCTGACACCATGATAAAAAACAACAAACTTGTTGGCTGCTGCATACATGTCCCAAATTCCACATTTCTGGAAGTTGTTTGCTGATTGCTGCAGCCTTCTCCCTCCCCACAAAGTATTTCGGGGGGAATGGGGGGAGTGTTGTTTGCTTGTCTTTCCCCCCCAGACTATTACATGGCATGGCACGAAAGGGGAGCAGGGGGTGCAGCAGAGGCTGCCCTGTGCCTCAGCAGAAAGGGCCCTTTTAAAGGTCCCTGAACTGAAAGAAGTTGAGCCGCTGTTGTTGTGGCTTCAGCAACAAAGCTCGAATTGTTTTTAAGGAACACTCAGCAAAAAATGATACTATTTGTGCTTCTGCCTCCCCCCAGCAGCCCCGCCAGCTCACGTTCCTCCCACACTCAGCTCTCCCAGCAAAGCCTGTGTAATGCGGGACGCGATTTCACACCAGCATTAAGGGATACAAAGCCAGGCTGCTGTGGCCCTGTCATCATATTTATGGGCTTCACCTTGGTATTGTACGAGAGCTCACACAGCACATGGTGGGGACAAGGAGCAGCCCTGGTGCAGGCACCCCTGCCACAACATTAGCATCCTCATATACCCCTCCATATCTGACGTACCTATATGCGTGCAAAAAATGGACATACAGCCAAACTGACCCAGGCAGAGCAGAGTCCCCACATCCCTGGGTACCCTCAACATCCCCAGCTCCTGCCGTTCCCCACACTGACTCTATCTTCCATGCTCAGCACTTCATCTTTCAAGGGATTGCAAATCAATTTGCAGACATTACTGGAAGAGTTTAAACTCCTGTTTCAAGGGGGAGGGTGGCAGGTATTTCTAAATTAAAATCTCTGGGCAGGTGGCTCCTTTGCATCCAGTGATAATCGATAGCATTTAGATCTGAGTGCTTCATTTGTCAACTACGTTTTAAGAGCGCAATCTCAGCACCCTGAAGCCCAATCCTCCCTAACCATTCCTTCCAGCACATAGCTCTCTTGTGGATAGCTGAGCTTTATTACATTTAAGCAAAGACTCCAAGACATCTATGCTATTATATACACTTATATCCTCTCTTAGATCGGACATAGCCCAAGTGTCATAATTACATCAACTTTTTCATAGGCACTGAGTAGTGGTTTGCAAAGGGGCTGGGAAGAAATCAGCACAAACAGAGGCAGCAAAAACAGCAATAAAGGGGCGTTTGCAGGAAAGGAGAGCACTTCTACCTGCAGAGATTACTTGGGAAGTTCCTCAGACTCACACAGACCCTGAAGACTGATTTTTTTCCTTTTTTTTTGCTACCAGTCTCATCCATCCCCTCCTCCACTACTGTCCCAGATTCCTGGTAGAGTTAGATTCCCTACAAGGCTGAGCACAGATATCTTAAAAGTGTTATTCTGTAAAAATAAACAGCAAAGCACGTGCAGAGTAGAACTGCAGGACAACAGCAGCAGAACAGGCTCCTACCATGTGATAACGCCATTGCTGAGAGACCCAAACCCAGGTTTCACTCATCCTGATGCTTTAAAACACATAGTGGAGACATGCAAGTGGAAAGCTGCTTTAGCAAGTGTAACCCCAAGAAAAGAGGTTAAAGCCCACGGGAGTGACTTCAGTGTGGCCAAAGGGAAGTTTAAGATCAGGCTATAAAGTTGTTTGGACTCTCTAAGGGCACAGGGAAGCAGGAGATGCACTATGAGCCAAGGAGCCTAATGCAAGATAAGGGCTCATCAGATCACAAATCACTTGAGATTATAAACCAGTATTATCCCTCACCCCAAAACTTGCACAGTTTGGCTATTTTGCAATAAGCGTATTAACAATGAGACTGCTCAAGACAAAACCCAGCCGTTCTTGAGCAGGAGGGGAAAGCTGGATTCACCGGAGGCAAGTTGGGGGCTGACTACCCAGAGAGGAAACACGGCCACAGGGAGCTCCCCCAGAGCACAGCCAGGTCCGAAACATGGGGGGAAAGCCAGAGTATTTCTTGCCTAAGCAGGCAATTAGCATAAGACAGGTAGAGGCAGTAATAAAAACTGCAACTATATAAGCAATACTAGGCGAGGTTGGGAGAGGATGGGCTACAGGAGGCAAGCACAGAAAGTTTCCAGCTTTTGGAGGCAAGGACAGGCAGTGCAGGCAGCTGCCAAGGCCACACTGCTCCAGTCAGTATCTGCCCCTTCCATCCTAATGACCGGTTCAGTGCATGGAGGGTTCAGCACAGACCCGTCTTGTGGTGCAGACATCCCAAGCATTAAGAGATCTTGAATAATTTATTCAAGTGAGGGAGTAATTGGGGGTTTTTTGTTTGTTTCTTTGGGTTTTTTTTTACTGCAACTTTCCAGCAATTAGCTGGCACTGCACCTATCCAGGCCTTTTGCCTAGAATAGATAGAAACTGCCTCAAGACTCTAAGTTGCATTACTACCTGCCCAAGAACTTCTTGGCAGCTTTACCTCTAACAGAAGGGTCACCCCATGTTGTTCTGCCCTTCTCACTCCCAAAAGGTAGGAGCATGCTTTTCAGATGAAGTTAGGCTGGGAAAATAAAGCCATTATAAGCTTACAAGGGGCTCATATACTGTGGACAGTGGGAGGAAGGAAAGGAGATAGGAGGAACCAAGAAGCTCCTAAAGGAGGTGCTTTGAATAGGAATAGGATTGGGTTCACACCTTAAGGAATCGCTGGTACAGGGAGATTTCTGTGCATTTCTGCTGCTGTTGGGCAATGCATGTCCAGGCAGGCAGCATTGCCTCCCTCCTTGAGTACTGCTCCAACTACAGGAAAGGCTGTATTCCCCCTCCCACAAGAATTCACCGTCCCTTTCTGTGTGTGGGCTGGGACAGGGACCCTGACCTTCCCTAGGAAGCACTAGGAGCTGCTGGCAGCACATAGCACACTGTAGGGTAGAGAAGCTCAACAACTTCTTTTTGTGCTGTTCTATGATAAAATTCTAGAACTAATATTGTATGAGCCCAAGGCTTTTTATTTGAAGGTTCATTTGAGACTGCCTAAATATAAACTTCATGGAAATTTGAAGAATTAAGATATATCTGCTTCTGCTTGAGAAACAGTAACTAAAGAATGCTGCTTGCACCATCAACTAACGAGTATGGAGGATTTCCACAAAGTGGGGTTTTTGCTTCCTTTTTTAGAAGAGTAGTGATGTTGGGGGTGGGGGGGAATCACCCCCCAGTACTGTGCCAAATTTGTTTTATTTGTTATGTATTTTCCCTTATGAAGCTCGTACTACAGTGAACAAAATGCATGTGAGGCTGGAATACTGAACTACTAGCACAAACCATGAAATTGGTCTTTAAAGTTGATTGACATTCTCTCTGCTTCTCCTCCCTGTCAAAACAACAAAAAAAGAAAAGCACTACTGCCAACACCAAACCATTCAAGTGTCCAAAAAACACCAACCAAACAAAAGAGTTATTAAACCAAACCTCCCCGTTTGAAAATGCAGCTAGAAAAGAATACAAGACAACATTGTCAGCGACGGTCTTTGTCCCTGTTCCAGTAACATGGAGATGTCTCTCTTCTGACTCAGTGAAAAGGAATCACCAGAGTACAAAAGATTATGTTTGCAAGTGTAAAACAGTCCAAGAAATCTCAACACTTGCAATTTATTTAAAATGCTTTTCTTTTGCAGTTACTCTGCCTGAGGAAGCACATAGCACAAGCAAATCTATCCCAAGTGTTTTAAAGCTATTTTGTAGATTAGCTAGTTTATAAACACCACAGAAGAGCATAGAAAGTTTTTTCCTTTTGTAACACATATCCTTGCTGCTACTTTTATACCTTATTTCCTAGAACCTATTCTTTCAATGCTCAACCAGCTGCTAAGAAAACATTATTGAATGCCGCAGCAAAAACCGAAATAAATTGCTTTTTCACTGCCTGCTTCTCATCTTAAAACTTTCAGCAACTTAAAAATAAAGAGACAAAAAGAGTGCTACACAGATGCTCTTGGAATTTGCTTTTTGAACTGGCAATGTTTTGTGTCCTGTCAACTTCAGCTCAAGTCTCCCCTTATCTCCCCTTCCCCCCATCCTCAAATTTTCAACCCAAGTCCAGCACATTTTGTGGAGGAACTGGCAGTTAGCAGTAACATATAGGTCCCATTAGAGTTATGTGCTATGGTCATGTTACTATATTGCATCTAGCATATTCCATAGGAGTTGTTTAAAACATTACATCAGGAGCTGAACATTCAGCAGTTAAGGGCACGTGCTAAAGTTGCACAGAGCTTTAATGCCCACTCGAGGAGTTGCAGAACTTTAATTCCCTGTATGAACAGACCATGCTGTGAGACTTAAATCTGAGATTTAAACCACACACTGACCAATATTTCATTTGGGCTAAGTCTGGCAAAGTTTAAAGACAAGGTCATCACACAAGCATCATCAGATACCAGCAGTAACTGACACAGCCACCCTACCTGAAATAAAGTTTCTGCTCTTGGCTCCTTTGAGCTAAACCCAAGCCTAACAGGGAGGCACTCAACATCACTGTGGGCAGGAGTTTCCATTTATGCTGCCTGTGAGCACACAGGTACCCCAAGCTATACTTTGAGCAACTTAAATTGTCACTACTTCAGTTAAACAGCTCATGTTAGCTCTCCTCTGTGTGGCATGGGTGATGGTGGCAGAAGAATTTTTAACGAGCTGAACCAAGAAGCGTTTACCAGTCCCAGAGACTTTGAAAATCTTATTTTCCCAGGCTCAGCCACTGGACACAGCCTGGCCAGACCCTCCATCCCAGTGCTTGCACCCCCAGCATGCCGGCACAGAGGCATGGTAGGGTCAAAGGGCCCCTGGGGAGCCCCTCTGTACCAGCTCCCTTTCCAGCCATGATCAGATCCTGCCTTCCAACAGCAACCCCCTCCCACACACACAGTGCTCTTGGTTCCTGGCTTTTTTTCTTTTTTCTTTTGACACTAAGCAATACCAGTCCAAAAAAATATTAAGCCAATAATCATAAGTACTCAGAAGTTACAGCATAGCTGTAACCACTGGTTATGTTCATTGCAAAAAGCTGTTTATGAGATTGCAAGCCCACATTCAGAGATGATACTTTAAGATCTAATACTTTGACTTAGTTAAAAAAAATTAATAGAAAAACCTCACAGGGGCCCACTTTCTCAACTCACGTGAGTTTTAGTGTCATCGCAGCAATAGCAAATACAGCCACGCTAGCTAAACCAACAGCAATTTGCCCCAGAATTGCCAGCACTTTGCCTTCAGCACAAATCCTCACTCATGTAACTTCTGTAATTGCTTAACACTAATCTACACACACAGATGCAAAGGCCATTCTTCTATGCCCAGAGTGCACTGCCCTGGTGCAGATGAAACTTAATACGTGGGGAGAGAAGAGGAAGGTTTGATTCTCCAACCATTTAACTTCATCAAAGATGCTATTTAACTGCACCCAGAGATGTTTGGCTTGAGCGCAGCAATAACCCTGCCAGACAGGCAAACCAAGGTGCTTCGCTCGCAGCCTGCTGCACTGAGTGTCCCACATTGCCTGGTGACAGAGAGTTGTACCTCAGGACTGTTTCACTCCTCAACTGCAAACAGCCATTTTGATAACTCAGGCAGCAGCTGTTCTGCCACATATGAAATCATTATTTAAAACCACAAAAAAAAAAAAAAAAAAAGAAAAACCTAAATGTAAGGGAGGTCAGGTGTGTGGGAAGTACATAATGAGCTCTGATTTGGCCAGGGCACCTCAAGGATTTCACCTTCAGGATCTACCACCTAATTATGCTGGAGAGGCTCCCCTGCCCCACCAAAACCCAGCAGCATAACCAAAACTCCCCTGCACTGTAACATGTCACCAATTTATCTCACCCTTCTCCTTCCTGAGGAATTCAGGTCTCTTTTCCCAACTGAAATATGCTCTATCACTGCCCATCTTGGGAATTTAGACTTTGGCATTGTTAGTGGGAGGAGTCTGAAGTATTTATAATATGAATATATTTTCTAAAAAACCAAAACACAGAAGGTGGGTGGTTTTTTTTTTTCCTTGCTCCTATTAAGCCAAAACCCCAGCCACCTTATTTTCCTGTCTTTCTCTTATACTGCTCCCTAATTCCACCCCCCATAACTATCCATCTTCACACTGCATTGAAGATAAATCATGTCCCGCAATTCATGAGCAGCTTCAATTACCAAATCACTAGAAATCACAAGCACACCTGGGGGGGGGATATGGTTCTTTAAGCTTTTAGAATTTCATACTCAGCAAAGAAAAATGTCTTTGCAATGAACTGATAAAAATTAGGCATTTATCAGCATAAAGTGTTCAAATGAACAAGGAAGATATAAGTAAGGACTTCAGGTTTAGAACAGAGCATCACACTCCATACAGCTTTTTTGAACTTCATGTGAAGATTTAGAAACATCCACCAAAAAGCCCTTATTAAACACATAAGGTATTAAAAAAAAATCCTATCAACTCAATTCAAGGGCCATATTAAGGCCTGAGGTTTGTTGCTACTTAAGTGTCAGGTGTGTCATTGTTTATAGAGCCTGTAAAATTTAGGCAGTGAGAGTACCAAAGCAAACTAAAGGAAGCGAACTCTGGTTAACACAGATCTCTTAACCATTAGCTTTGAAATCCCAGAGACAGCCCTTGAGCAAGCCCACATGTTTAAGAGGAGAACATCCTAGAAACTGATAGAAGGCATTAATACAATTAATGCTCTGGGATGTCTTCAGAGTTAGTAGCTGAATTGTTGAAATGTCTGAATATTGCACAAAACCTGTAAATAAAGGTATTGTCTAGCTATCTGTGAGCACTTTTTTCCCCCACTCAGCAGGGAGCAGAATGGCTTGAAGAAACAGAATAGAATGATTGCAACAGCAACACTCAAATCATACAGCTGACGCTAGACAAAAGCCATGACTTGACACGAGCTGCAGCACGCTCCCACACCTGGCTGGAGGCGAATGCCACCTTCCACAGCACTAATGCCTTTGGTTCTTAAAGTTCTAGGAAACACGTTCAGATAATTGCTTTAACAATAGATATTAAACTGACTGCAATATCTAACCATCTCAGCAGATGCCAATGTAAGAATCCAAATAACTGTAACACAGCAGCCTACTGTGAGTAAGAATCTACTGACACATACTATGATTACAAGCAACTGTAGCAGAGATATCATAGCAGCAAATTCAAATACATTTCTGAAGTCCAGGAGTAAAAAAAGTTAAAAAGCAAAGCCAACCCCAAAAGAACTCTTGAAAGCAAATTCAAATGGCAAGGGGGAAGAGGAAAACATGACTTACTACATCAGAGAAAACGTGAAAAAAATTCAAGGTAAGACTCACCCCGCCCAAGTCCAGACATAGGTCATTAGGGGGTTTTCTCCCCACCCAAGTCCAGACATAGGTCATTAGGGTTATTTTTTTCCCCTTGAGAAGAGGTTACCGCATTAAAATAAAGGTAATGTATTTTAAGTACTTGCTGTCTTGGGCCCACCCCTTTCTGCCATGGAACAGCACAGGTATTGCTGCAAGATCCCCCCGTTACAACAGGCAGACATCAAATTTGGTCTCCCTCAACTAAATAGGGTATTTCCCTGGACAACTTTGATTTTTAGAAGTTCTCTACAAAGGCTGTAGATGTTCATTGCGATGGGCACATCTAGCCAACCAGAACCAGAGCCCGTTCGTTTCGAGAGATCACTTAGAAGCCATCAGATGAGTACTCTCGATTACTGGTGATCCAGGCAAATTTGAACCTGTGATTTAGAGGTGAAGAGCTCTCTATCCCATTACCAGTCATAAAGACCATCTGGTCCCCTACTCCCTGATTAAAAAAAATGGTGCGTGCAGTGCATCATCTATCAGAATTAATTTAACTCAGTTTGATGTGTGCTTTTTAGAGGAGGAAAAAAAAAGTAATGATGATTCCGTGAAATAAGTCAGTTGGAGAAAGATCCCAAAACACTCTATCCATTTTAGCTCCAGAACAACCTTTTCCTCTTCGGGGCTGACAACAGGGGCCCGCCGTGGGGATTTATTAGCCGCTGATTTCTGCAGCGCTACCCGCCCGGCTCCCCCAGCCTCGGGTGGATCTCCTTCATCCCTCCCCGCCGCCCTCGCTCGGACAAAGGGCCGCTATTGTCCCCGGCCACACGGGCTCCCCATCCCCGCGCAGCAGCTACAACTCCACCATTGCGCAGGGGACCCCCCGCGGCAGGCGCCCCCCCCCGCGGGGCCGCCCCTACCTGAGCTGTCCATGGTGCTGCCGCCCTCGGCGCGGTGCTGCTGCTGCTGCTGCTGCTGCCGCGCCGGGCTCCGGCCGCCCGCCCCCGCCGCCGCCGCGCTGCCCCCGGGCTTGGCCCCGCCGTCAGCGCTGCTGTCCACCAGCTGCAAAGATTCATAGCCGTCACTGCCCGGCTTTTTCCGGTAGCTCCCGAGCAGGCTCATGGGCGAGCCGGGCGGAGAACCTCCTCTGACGCCGCGGGCAGGAGGGGAAGACAAGTGCCCCGGCCGCCCCGAGGGGAGGGGAAGGGCGGGGCGGCCGCCCTCCTTCCCCGCCGCGTAGCCGGTGCCGCCCCCTCCCGCCCCTCCGGGGCCCGGAAGCAATCGCGGAGGCCGCAGCCCAAACGGCGGAGCTGGCTGGGTTTCAGGCCCCCGGTAGAAGCATCTTGAAATAAATGAGGTGACGGGGCGCTGGGAGGCCGCGGAGCGGAGCGAGAGCGGTTTCGGCAGGGGAGGGTCCCCCCACCGTCAGCTGCTGCGAGCGATTAGTTAGCAAAAAGTGCTGGATCCACACCATCTCCTTCTCCAGAGCTATTATTCATGCATTCTGGCAAACTCATCCCTCTCCCAAAAGAGGTCCTTCAGCTCGGAGGGTTAGGCTGTACAGCTGGCGTGAAGAGGTTCTCGAAATAGCGATCAATGTTAAGATCTTCCTGTCGCACCAGTGAAAGGTGTGTTCCTTGGGAACGGGCCAAGGTCACCCAGTTACGGGCTGACACAGCCAATTCTGCAGTCTAAAGGAGGAGGGATGGCAGAACAGTTCTACAGTGAGCCTCCAAAAACCTAAAGAGCATCTCTGGTTCAGTGTAACACTGCATCTCTCTGCAGGCAAGTAACCGGTGGGGCACCGTGGGATGCATCAGCATCCCAAGCTCCTGCCTGTGCGATTGCTGGCTTAAAACTGGTGGCACCCAGCTGAAGAAGTGCTACTACTGATTGCTAAGCCATTTTTGTTGTTAGGTCTCACCAATCTATTTTTAGCTGTTCACATGTAAACAGACTTTAGACCAACACAAAGTGCGTCCTTGAACAACTGATGAGCCATATCTCACTCAATGCATTTTGCGGCCACAGCTAGTAGATCATAATTTCATTTCACATGGAGCAGAGGAACTGAGGGATGCTCTAAAGGAAATGACCACTATTAAACTCTTCTAAATGGACTTCTTTTTAATCTAAGGAAAAGCAAAGGCAAAAAGAAGCCATAGCATCCAGACACAAGTATGCCTTCAGACTCTTACAGAAAGGACAGGAAGTACTCCGCTTGGAAAAATAGTGTGGGTTTGCTTCTAAAGCAATAACATCAATAAGCACTTCTGTAGCAATAACCATAACTTGAAATATTACTGACACTTGGCTTAAACTTTCCTGCTTAACACTCCAGGGCAGTGGGCAGCTGGTACAGCCATACCTTCTCATGTGCTGTTGTTTATACAACTCCTGCAATTTTATAGTACAGTGCAGATGAGGTACATCTGTGACCCAGAATTTTCTCAGAAAAATCCAAGCAGATTTACAAGCAGCAAACTAAAATGAACTAATCTGACATAAACTGTTCACAGTTAGCAGCAGTAAAAGCTTGAACTCAAGGTTAGAATTGTGTACTTCCTACCCCCTCACTACTGGGCTCTTAATACATTGGTCTGTATGGAGCAATACACAGACTGCAATGCTCACCAGTAGGAATGGGTCCCCCTCCCTCTTGGCACCCATACACAGCAACTTAATAAAGAAAAAATTAAAACACAGGTATTTTTACTAGGCATCACATCTGTTAGTCTCTCCTAGTCAACCTAAGATACAATTCCTGTGCTCTAGGATAAAAATGGGAAATTGGGGGTGGGTCAAGGTGGATTTTCATTTAGTTTGCTTGCTCAGCTGACAGCCTGAACATGAAAACCCAGGCTCTCAGGTGAAGGGAGCACATTAAGGCTATGTAACATTTCTGTGAGTACACAAGCACACTCACAGTGGAGATAACTGCAGCCCATTAGAGGGAACGAGCTGGGGAACCTGGCACAACACAACACTCTACACAACCTATCCTCCGTCTTAAACTGTCACCTGTGGTCTCTAGCCTGCTCTGCTGCCTTTATCCATCAACTCAAGAAGCTCAGCTTAGATGACTTCTGGATTTAGGATATGAAGTTCTCTGTCTCACAGGTGAGCAGCAAGGGTCTGTTGCAAGGACTGTCTGCATCAAGCAGCGAAAGGGAAGTCCTACCAAAAATGTTCTCATGGAAAAAGGGTATAAGCAAGAGGGGAGGGTCACTCCAGCAGGAATCATAGCTCGCCCTTCTCCAAGTACCACAGCCGGTCCAAAATTTATATTTCCCCAGCCACAGTCTTGTTGTCACTGCCCACTGGAGCCTCACAGCACATCTTTGGCTCAACATTTCCTACCCAGTGTTGATGTTGCTATCATGTCTTCAGAGGCAGAGTACAGTCACACTTAGAAAGAAAAAAATAATTGCTTCTACTTGTTGAATCAATTATTCTTTTTTTCCACATTTGTCCCAGAGTTTGGGGAATCATAGCTTGCTTTCCCTCCAAGGAGACCCAAAGGGGAATCACCACCATAGCCTGAAGTTCCAGCCTGGAGAAAGAGGGTTCTGCAAAGCATCAGTGCAGGCATCGCGTAGGGACAGAGCAGCCTCTCCAGGGGATCTTGGGGCAGAGGAGGGAGGAGGAAACAGACTTCAAAGCCCCATCCTTGCTTGTAATTACCATTGCTAGAAACACAAAGAGATGGGATTAGGGAAGCATGTTGTGTGGGATTCGGTTGAAGCTGCACATATCCATGCATTTTCCAGCCCTATGGGAAGTTTAGCTGAAGAGAACGTATAAAGGAATATTCACCTCTCCCCCCATTCTCCCTTTAAGTTGGGCTAATGAAAGGCCACATGGTTTTTCTCTTTTGGAGGTCTACAGCATAAAGAATGCTATCTACAAAAAAAAAACAAAACAGAAATCAAATAACATGTTAAATTTCACATGATTTTAAAAAAGTGAGTAAAAAGAAGATCTAGGGAAACAGCTACTTAGAAAAATTCATCAACATCCTTGAGGATTTCTCGAACAGTGGCCAATGATACTACAGAATATAGATGCATTCTGTTTGAATGGTAAGGCTGGCAGGTGCCATTAAGGCTGTGGGAGACATTAATGACATGCTAAGGAGGACTGTATGTTGCTCAAGACTCAAGAGATACAAACTCTCTCCCTGTTCCTGACCTTGGAAAAGTCAATTGATTTGCCCAGCCTCTAACTCTCCATCTGCTTTTCTCTGTCTGGGTTGCAGCCTCTCCTGGGTAAAGTCTCTTTTCATAGCTGTAATCAAGCACCAGCTATACTGAGGTGCAATTTCATTTTTTCCACCTCTCCTGCAACTAGATGAACAGTTAAGGTGAAATATTATACTCTTAATTCTTCACGAACGCATTCAAACTGTGGAGTGTTGCAAGAACTACAAAGATAGCTTGAAAATTAATTTAATTTAATTTTTTCCAAAGTAACTCCACTGTGAACAATGAACTCTCCCTGCACAAAGTGTTTCTGCAAGAAGTCCAAACCCAGATGTATGTACATAGGCAAGAATATGGGAAGTACCAGCTATGCTGTATGATATGGACTGCTGTCACTGCCTGAAAAAGATACATGTGTTATTAAGGAAAATAAGACTTGCTCAATCAGCTTTCATATTCCTCAAGCAGATTTCATATTTCCATTTTCAGAAGCACCTAACACTGCTGCACGAGGCAGCTCCTTCTTTCTGCAGCCCAAGCTACAGTAATTTCTTTCCTCTTTCCTGTCTCCTCATGCTTACCTGCACCTTGTTCCTTGCAGTGGGACACTGCGCCATTGAAACATACTCTAGATAATTAACATTTTTACCTTTTTCCTTTTCAAAGCACTCCATTCCTAATCAAATAACCTTAATTCACAGACTTCTGTATTTAGGCTACCTTCAACATTCCTATAACAAGTACTCTATAAACTGGGCTTTCAAAAAAAAAAAAAAAAACAGCACAAGATCTTTAGCTCTACTTACCTTCCTTGAAACCTTGCAAGGAGCACCTGAGGCATTCAGCCACAGTTACATTCTGAAGAACCTTTTAGCAACCCAATAACCCACCCTTTCACACACTGATTTGAGCTGTGCTATGAGCTATCCTGTCAGTGGAAGGAGGCTCAAGCACCTGTATAAATTGAAGCAGTTTGATAAACTTTTGATGGTCTGAAAAAAATAAAAAACACCACCTTTTGTGTTTGTTTAGTACCCAGACCTACAGCACAGACTTTGCTGTACACATTATTGTATTCTTGAGATTTTGACACTTAATCTAGTTAGTCATCAAAAATTTGGTGTAGCAAAGGCATCTTTTCTGCCCTAAAAACTAATTGGATGTAGAACTAACAGCACTGACAACTGTGTCTATCTCAACATCACATTTACCCCTAGAAGCCCCATGTCCTGCTAAAAACACAGACCAAACCTAAACCCTACCCCTTCCCCAGCCACCACACTGAGCCACAGGGTCACAGCCCTGCTGACAGCAGCTCAGCCCCAGCAGGTAGGGAAGAGCATGGTCCATAGGGGCCAGCTTTGACCCTAGTGCCTACAGCACTCTTCCAGCAGGAAAAGCAAGAGCATCACCACATTTTTCTGTTGGATGTTTCCTCCTAGACCTGCCCCATAGCAATTTTACTCCAGCAAGTATTCACTCCCAGTACTCTTAGGAGAAGGGTCTGTCCCACTGTCCTCCTCCCCAGGGAACACTGACACCAGCATCTCCACCCCCAGGATGCTCACAGCCTCCACACTTGCCAGCACTTTAAATAAGAGTCACTTGTTTAACCCTGGTTAAGCAAATCTGATTGAATTGATTACAACCAGCAAGCTCCTTATCTGGGCTAGGACCACCCCAGTTACCATCAGCACAGATGAACTGTAAGAAACAATGCCACTGCATTTTGGGTCATTACTGCCACAGATAAAGAATATATCAATTTTTCTATTTTATTTTTGGCCTGGTGTGTTCAAACATAAACCAAAGATCTTAAAAACTTCAGCCATATAGCATCATTCAAACTAGCTTTGAGAGAGTGTTATCTCTTGATTGCATCTGCTGCTCTCCATTCAACTCACCTGGTCCTTGTCACCTTAGAAGAGTATTGCATTTCCCTCCTGATGAAGGCTTAGTGCGGTGAGGAACAAAAGCAAAGCTATGGTGAGAGCTAAAACAATTCCACCTCAGAAGACGGTCATGGGGTTTTGTTGTTTTTTTTTAAAAGACACCAATTCAGAAATCACAACAGCTAACTAAGGTCATCAGGAGACTATGTGATATCACCCTTTTTGCTTTACTTCTTGTCCTAAGAAAATTGGAACCAGAATACCTCCTCCTGTCTCCCCATCAAAAAAGCAATTGTCAAATCAATCTCAACCTTTACAAGAGGCAACAAATAAACTTTTACATATACAGCCAAAGGATTTACCTTACAACACATCTGATGCCAGCTCAGAAAAAACAGTGCCTTCTAAACAATCATTTTCTCTAAAAATAGCCAAATCCTCAGTCTGGGATTGCCTTGAACTTAGGTTGAGTCCTACCCTGTTACAGTGTTAGCCAGACCCTCCCTCCCTCTAGCAGGACCCTTCCCATCACTCTTATGTTTTATCTATAGGCACCAGCCTCCACTCTTGCAGGCTCTGAATGCATTGAGGCAATCAGGGAGGATGTGTAAGGGTTTCTTTCCTGACAGTTCATTGTCATAGCAGTGGTGACAGCTGACAAAATAAAACCCCAGGAGCCATCCCATTGCAATTCCTACTCCTGTAGAATAGGTTCTTCACATTTCCACGTTCAGATGAGATGTGGGTCAAGCACAAATGACTTTGCGGTGTATGTATGTGACCCATACAGCAAGTTTCACACTTCTTGCCCGCTCATCTGGAGGCTTCATTCATTACTTGGGCAGTGCCATGGGCTGGCCAGGAGCATTGATTCCTCTGTACTACTTTGGGAACGGGCACGTGATAGCAAAATGGGTACAGGTTCTCGGTACACAGCCAGAAATATGATTTCAGAGGAGTATCCAGACTTGTGCTGAGGATAAATAAGTGGTATTTGGCCTGGAGTCAAGGGTAGCTATGTGGTTCCTTTTTCTGTATGTGAGAAAGGCCATGCCTGGGTTTGCTGGAGAAATACGGAGCTGTCACAGCCTGCCTATGAGCAGTGGTCACATGGGGCAGCGTACCATATGTTACCGGTGTGGGATGCAGTGTGCCATGGGCAAATAGGGCTGGTTTTGGGGAGGATCCAGGTGGAGAGAGAGGGGTCAAATGATTTAATCCTTTGTTACCCACTCTGATATTCAGGAACTTCCAAACTGGCCATTCTTGTCTTCTTCATCTCTAATGAAAAGCAAACATGGTCCTGGGAAAGTTTCAGAGTTGGTTTTAAGTGTTAGACATAGAGCTTATCAGTTAAGCCTTGCTTTCTTTCATCATAGGAAGCCTTGAGTCTTTGCTGTAGTGAAACCTAACTGCAATAGTCAGCACCTCGCTGACAGCTGGAGCTTCAGCAGCTGAAGCTCCAGTGAATGTGTTCTTCAGTGGATGGACACTGAAGAACATATTCACGAGCATTTGCCAAGCAACAGCTGTAATTTCATTTCAGAGGTGTTCACAGTCCTTATGCAAGCATCTGTAGAAGGAAACCCTTGCTGCCAAGAACACTGATGGCAGAGAAAGCATCACAACCATTCTCACAAAAGCGTGCCTTTTGGTCATAGTACCAAAACTTGAGTGTAATTATCCTGAGAGCATCTGGGGATTTGGAGAGGGACAGTTTCACTGCACTATCAGGAACCTCAGCAAGGTTGCGCTTGTCTTGCTTATCTGTCAAATCAATTGGGGCACACCGGTGAGCCTGCATGGCTGCTTATCATTATTTTGTTTTCCAATGACTTAGGATGTGACTAGTGTTTGACTCTCTTATTATCTTCTTACCCATCCTTTCCTCTCCATGATAGCCCACACCGTTAAGTGTGTTGCTGTGTCTGCATATTTTTTATTTCTTGCCTTTTAGTCTTGTTAAAGTGCTGTCAGGGATGATACACAACTTACTCGTTTCAGCCCAAGACTTTGTTTCGGAGTATTCAAGGATTCGACTGGCTCCTCAGCAACGCCGAGCTGTGGAGCTGCTTGCCAAAGGCTATTGTATATGCTAAAAATGTAAACGCTTCAAAAAGAGAGTGGAGAAATGTATGGGAATACCAAATCTATAAGGGGCCATTAAATAGGAGTGTATCGCTGTTCACTCAGGAAGGCCCCAGCCTGCAAACGGTTGGAAAATTGGAAGCATTACAGCCATTCATACAATTCTTCAGGACAAAATCAGATATTTAGGTAAAAATCAGCTATTTTGCTGCCTAACTACCATTCATTCATCATTTCCCACTCACTGTGAGGTAAGTTGCTAAATACCTAGAAAAATCTGGGCATAGCCCTCGTAAAGCCTGTTTGCGAGCCTGCAAAATATGTATATGTGTAATCCCCATTAGAATGAAAGGCACAAGTCCAGAAACACACAAACATTTCCATTAGCAACAAGAGAAGTTCTACATTCATTAACCAAGACAGAGGTGGGCCCGTGGTTGGTACCTGGGAAAAATCTCAGCTTTATATTAAACCTGGCTGCTTGCAACTTGCAACGAGTTACAAAACTGAATTACTCAGCTTACAATGCGTAGCTGCAGCTTGCATTAGTACTTGCATTTAAAACAATATAATGCCCAGATTTTCACATTTTTAAACACACAGAAAAAGTCCAAAGTGTAATTTCGAATTTCTTTTCAGCATGTTATTGTTTGCGTTGGAAAACGGCTGGTGGTAAAAACAAGGAGAAAAATTATACAAGCGAGTCATCATGGCGTAACTTCAGCTACTGCTGCTGTGCTCGGGGTCAGACTCCAGCAGCAAATAATATAATGGAAATAGTCAGGTCGTTGCTCTCAGGTAGCTCTGACCAAGGACCCCTCAACACAGTGAGTCTTTCCATAAAAACAGAAGGGAAGTTACAGGCGGCACTGCCAGCCCGTGCCGATGGCTGTTGCATATCTCACCCACTCCCATTGCTACTTCATTTTAGGATGCATGGGATGAGGGTTTCCTTTGGGAGAATGGGCCAGGAGACAAGTATCCTCACTACAAGCTTCAAAGTAATGGTTTCTCTTAGATGAATACGTAAGTGAGGTCCAGCTGATGAAGGGTAGGAAGATACAGGTGGGTCCGATAGCACAGGAAGGTTTGCCAGAAACCCACACATCCCCATTAAAGTGATCCTACCTTCTTAAAGATTTTGGTAGCATATTTTTTTACCTAATACTAATAGGAAAAAATGATATTATTAGAGCCTTGTTGTTCTGGCTGCTATATAAAACATTAAAAAATGGTGTCTGTCTCAGCTCACAGTATCTACTGACTTACAGGTCCTGCATATCACCCCTAACTGATGGAGTCTGGGTTCAGATTTATAACTGCTCCTCATTTCCAAAGTAATACTCAAGCAGACTCTACAAGGCCACATATGCTCTCTCCCACGACGCTGTTTCAATCCGCAGGGCACTCTGCAGTTTTGGAAGAATAGCTTGGACGTAATTCAAGGGGAGAGACACCCAGTTGCATTGGCATGGGAATAGCTTGCGGCGTTGGATGCAGGCTGTAAATTCAGTGGTACAGGAGCCAGAAGTCTGGTGCTCAGTGACATTACAGCCGCTTTAAGCAAGGCAGGGAGCAGGGCTGGGTATGAATGCCCTCAGCCTTCTCCTGGCGGCCCATTTACAGCACGAAAGGTAACAAAACCCTCTTTGCTAATTCCTACAACACTAACTGAATCAGCCTCTTGTGGATCCCACAGCTTGGTCGCCTGTCGGGGAATGCATCACTGGGATGCCTTCAAGATGCCGAGCAATACAAAAGCTTCGTGAACATCTAGATGAAGCGTACTTGACTCAGCAGAAAGGATTCAAAGCAGTCTTCCTCTCCCGGCAATGCCTCCCGTGCTGCTGTAAGAGTTCAGTGAGAGCTGCTCCGCACCGCAGGATGCTCTCCCTGAGGCTGCAAACAGCTCTGAGCGAGGGGCAGGTGATGGAGCTGAGGGAAACTCACAGCTCACCCAGATCCAGCTCAGGTTTTCAATGCCATTTAGGGCAGGAAAGAATTTATCATCACATATGTTAACTCAGAAAGTAATATTGCAGGGGCTAGTCTATACCACGTGGCTTTAAAATAATTACGCTCTGTGGCTCCCAGGCTGGGAGTTTTGTGTGGATGTATTTCAGCTTAAATACCTTAAAAATTCTGTTGGGGTGGAAAATTAATGCCAGGAGTAAATGTGTGCAGAGTCAGAGAGCCTGCCTGCATCCTACCCCGTGGTGCCTTGGCAAGTGCCCCCACGCTGGGGCAGAGACCTGTGAATGGACATTGTACTGCAGAGAAACCTTTGCTAGCTAGACAGCAAATTGCTCTTTCTGTAAAGGTTTCCATGAAAACTATTACTTGGAAAAGGAATTCAAATGTTTGGGTCATTTTTTTTCTGCTTCAAAACATGGTCTGGGGAAGGGAATAAACTTCACAAGTTTACTGCATGGCAAAAAACCATTTCAGAGGATTTGGAGAAAATCCTGGCTCTTGCCTCAGTCTCCCTGCATGATTTTGTTCTGCACACCCAACTTCTCCATCTGTCTGCCTCCCAGCCATGATTCAGGGATGTAAACGATACCATTTCCTATCCTCGTTATTTCTGGTTACTGAAAACAAGAACTTATTCGGGAGAAAGAAGTCTATATAGTTTACAGTGCCTATCGAAACAGGGCCTCATACACTATTGTCATGTAAACTACTGTAAGAGTTCATAAAATATTATTTGTAATTTAGTATAAATAAAAAGTAATATTTATAGCATTTTAACATTGAGAGGTTCCCACGGCTGCTTTATCCACCCCTGAAAAAGCATCTATAATCTAATTTTTACGGCAGATGGAAATTACAGTATCTCAGTCCAGTACAGTTGCAGCTGGGATTTCCAGACCGTGTTCCCTACAGCCAGAGATTTTTCTTCTCCAAATCTGAGCGCTATGGGATGTCACACACCCAGCAAAGACCAGACCCCCATGAGCAGCTCCGCAGCGGTTTCAGACATCGCCCCATCTCTGGAGCATCCCAGGAGAGGAGCAGCCACCCCTTTGGGTCCGGCCGTTCATCATAGATGCTTGGGTTAGGTTCTTTGCTACATCCCTCGCACGCTGGTGATGCTAATTCTCTTTGCAGTGAATTTCAGGCACCCAAGCAGAGCTGGGGGTGAGGTAAAACACAACCCCATGGTGTCGGCACCGAGTCCACGAGCCCCGATAGCCCAATTTTGATCCCAAAACCTGGGCAGCACATCTGTGTACCAAACTCTCCATCACTATGGTCCAGCAATTCCCTTTTCCACACGGCCCCTGGGTGGCCACCATATTTTTGCAGCAAAGCAGGATGGATTTCAGCAAATCCTGCCCAAAAATCCAGCTTTGAGGACTCATGCAAAGCGCCACGGCGGGTGCAGCGGGAGGCCCCGGGATTAATCTGCAGCAGGGCAAAGCTGTCCACGAGGTGAATTAGTCGGGTCAGCAATTAAACATTGGCACTTATGCTGCCAGCAGCGTGCAGGAAAAACTCAGTGCTCAAGGACAAAATGCAGTTCCTCCTTAAAGGCTGCGGCCACTCCGAAATGCTGCATCTATCGGCTGGGAGCGTTTCTGGGACCATAAACAAGCCGGCTGTGTCATGGCTGGCTAAATATAGTGCAGCCTGGGTTGCCTTCATGCTGCCTGTGCCATCTGAATTACTTGGTATGCTGGTTTTATTTTTTTTTTTTTCCTCAGGGAAGACTATGACTAAGAGAAATCCACGGTTGAAGGGATATCAGAAGATGGAGGCCCTAGTCCAAATGCAGAAGGTGAATAAAGTCTGTAGTTTGCAGACCTGGGTCCTGTCCAAAATATTCCTTGCCCTCCTCCTTCTCCTCCTTCTCCTCCTCCTCCTTCTCTCCTTGGCATTATCCAAAATAAGACGATAGTAACAACAGCCACAAAGACATCAGCAAAACATTAAATATTTCCCAATTCAAAGTCGCAGCACTCCCGAGGTGATGCCAAGGGGGATAAACACCTACCTGAAGCAGTGGTGCCGTGGGGAGCAGGCAGCCCTGACGGCCGCCCCGTCCCTGCCGTCCCCTCCCGGAGCAGCCGGCTGGGGCTGCCTCAGCAGGACGGAGGGCAAATGCAACGGTGTATGCATTTAGCTATATTTTTTTTCTCTTTTCTGGCCCAAAGTAGGGTTTTTAAAGGGAATGCAGCTCTGTGTTTGTCTCAGCATAATAAAATGGGGGGATTTGAAGGTCAGCTTCACAGTGGACGCGCTGCAAAAGGCTGGATATCAGTATTTCATAGCAGCATTTATATACTCACATATACACCCAATTACCCTTCTTGTAGGAAGTACAGCTATGTTCAGATATAAGCTACAATTATTATTTAAAGCCTGAAAATCACTTCTTTTTTCTTCATTGAAGGCAATATGCCCAAATAGCTTTCACAGTCCTAAAATACACAAACACCTATTTTGGGGTGCAAGAAGAGATGCCCATGTTCTGCATGGAGTCATTGAGGTATCCAGAGCAGGAGGCAGCTCGAGGTTATTAAATGCTCTGTGCCCAGGTATACATTGCCGAATTTCAGCAACTTAACTTGCCATCAGACAGCAATATGTGCTACACTGCCAAGAGAAACAGTTTTCAGTGCAATATCTTCCCCCAAACCTATTACATAACAGGGCTTTAAAGCAGGATTTTTTGCTTTATCCCGAGCGTGCCTTCCCAATGATTACTCAGCACAAATTTGCCGTAAACAACATCCCATATTTGATCGTGCACCCTCTCGCTCTTCTTCTACGCACCCCTCTCATGGCTAAGCTTTCCTTACCTTGCTTTTCAGATGCGTGCATCCTCCTCTCCCGGCTCCTGCGACAGAGCGGTGGGGAGCCCGGCTGTGCTCCCGCACGCCGGCTTTCGACTCGTCATTCGGCGGCAGTCCCGGGTCACGGGGCGACAGCCATGGGCTGGGGCGCTGCTGCCTGGGAACTGCACGTCGCTGTGGGCCCTGCTGGGTTATATTTGGGATTACGGAGACTCAGGAAAGGATGAGGATGGAGGCAGACATATCACATCTTCTAAAATGTGGCATGGAGTGGGATCTGGAGTCTGCAGGTCTGATCCATCAAGTGCAAACCTAAGCAATCTACCGCCCTGCCCCGATTTTTTTCTTTTTGAAGAAGGTTGACTCCTTTGGATGGACTCAGTGGGGATGCGGCATGTCAAAGATTTGCAGAGCTGGGAACGGGGCAGCGTGCTGGTCGAGGCATGCCTGGGGCACTTCCCTGGGTACCCTGGAAGGCGAGCGCTAGCTGATGCTATAAACATGCTAGTAATTGACCCCAAATCTTTATCACAGCATAACTACAGATGCAATGGCATTACCAGCCATCAGTGTCATTTATTCCAAGCAGCCATCAGGAATTCCAGTTATCTTGCTTGGGTATCCCCTGTGCCCACCATATCGGAGCATCCCAGAAGCTTTAATGTCTCTGCACAACACCCAGGGGAGCAGAGCAGTGTAATGACTGACTGAGGAGTTCAAGGCACGGGTCCCGGGGGGCAGATATGCAAAAGGACAAGTTAAAAGAACTGGGCTGTAAACAAGCAGCGTGGAGTGCAGAAAGCAAATAATGAATAACATACTACAAGACTTACATGAAGGGACTGATATTGCACAGTATATACAAATATAAGAGAAAGGTGGGAATTCTAATGCTTTCAGTGTTGTTCTGAAATTCAAAGAACTATTTAGCAGCCCCGCAGGGACACGCTGTTTTGCTGGTGTTGGGGTGGTTTGTTTGCATCCCCAGCTGTGCCGGGTTTGGGTGCATGTCCCCTGCAGCTGGGGAGAAGCCCCCCAGTTTGGGGGGGCCGGAGGCGCCCCAGCATGTGGTGCGGGTCAGGCTGTAGGGACAGGGCCGCTGACCCTTGTGCCACCACAGCTCCCTGATGGCACTTGGGGAAAGCCAAGGCTTTGCTCTCAGCTGGATTTTGGCACTCCTCACATATTCCTCTGCTTTTTGACCTCCCAACTTCTGTTTGTAGACTGAGTTCATTTTCTAGCTTACATAGCTCTTTTTCCTCCTTGTATTTATCTGTCCTTGCACCCTCAGACAGAGTTGCTCGGAGGCAATATATCCCTTCTCTCCCTCCGGACTGCCACGACCCTGAACCCCAGCATCACCCGCACCCCTCCTGCTGGGTTCGGCTCCTTTGCCCACGGACGCTGAGGCTGACCCTCAGCCATGTCTCTGCTTTCTCACCTGCCAGGCAGTGGTTTTGCTGCTTATCACCCTTTTTTTTATTTCTCCTAATCATCTCTGATCTCTGCTTACTCCAAACAGGGGACCAAGGGCCCTGAAGCTGCTATTTGGGAATTAAAGAAAAAAGCAAAGAAACGATTGGATCTGCAAGCTGGTAGTGATGGGCGGAGACACTTCAGCTTATGGCTTTTAATTCCCTCTACCAAAATACATGTGACGGATTACACGGGACACAGGCAATAGCCAGAGCCTTGCTACGCCTAATGCTCTCCATTACTTTTATTGGGGGAAGTTAAATAGGAAAATAAAAACCACTTTGCGTGCAACAAGGATGGGAGGGCAGGAGCAACTGGCTTCATCTGCACTGTCAGAACTGGCTTTTTAACTGGTGTTTTGGATTATATCAAATAAAGGAGTTGGCTGTAAGACAGGACCCAAACAACAGTATTGTGCCCAAGCCCAAAACCTGGGGGACCTCCTTTACTGCGGGATTTTCTCCTATGTTCAAGTGGGGATGCTCTGACTCCTCTCCTTCCCCCCTCCTCCTCCTCCTCGGCTTCTACAAAGAAACCCCCAGGTCAAAAATGACCCACTACCTGCAGGCATGGCCCGCAGCCTCGGCACAGGGCAAGGGCTCATGCGGAACCTGGCTTTCAGCAGAGATCGGGTTTAACTCACACACAGACACTGCCGGCACAGGGATAAGCAGGAGAAAATTTTTATTTACATCTTTTGAGCAGTAACACAGCTGCAGCGATTCACTGGGAAGAAACTCCAGGAAGAAGACTCGGTGTGACATGCCAGCGGTACCCCACGCGCGGGGAGACCCTCCTCCCACCACACAGTATCTTGGGTCAGTACAAAATTGCTGTCGCTTTAGAAAAGGCATGAGATTCACAGTAAAATACCAAAGGGGAGCGTGGCGGGGAGGAAAGGCGAGGGACACGTATCACTCCGGGACCTCATCCCTGCTGGTATTTGGTCTATGAAAATGCATTGTACAACAACTCTTGTAGAAAAATCTATCCCGAGGGCTCGTGCACAGTTGTGGGATTTCTACATCTGCTACAGGGCTCAAAGCCTTTAAAACACGTGCTCGGGCGGCTCTCCTGGGGCAAAGACATCTGCAAGCCCTGTCCTGCCGCTGGGCACTGCATGGGGCAAGCCTGTCTGCAGAAGGCATGTTGCAGCAGAAAAGGATGAGACACAAGAGCTAGGCAAGGGAAAGCAGGGAGCAGCCCCCCTGCCCGGCACTCGGCCCCAGCAGAGCTGCCCACTGTGGCCAGGCTGCTTTTATAGCCTAAAACCCACCCCCCATCATCTCCTCCCCTCCTGCCCAACACTGTTAGAAAGAAAACAGCACACACATTTTGGCTATTTCTAGACTTGTCTTTAAAACTGGCTCAGACCTTCTTCCAAGGGTCATGGGAAAACCTAAAATCTTTCTTAAATAGGATTTCATTGCAGGGTGGAAGATTTGCATCCTCCCAGCCCAGGAGCTCCGGGGGGATGGAAAGGCCCCCAGGGACAGCAGTGAAACCCGATGGTCCCTCTGCTCCCACCTGGGAAATTCCCATCCAGAGTGGGATGCGGAGCCCTCCCTTGCCGCTGCTGCATCATTGTTTTCACCAGCAGGTAGGCGACGAGCAGGCAGCATGCGGGCAGAGATCCCGCTCGGCAGATGCCCAACAGCTTCTGGCTCTGTTATGAGAAAAGCACCAGGGCAAAGCTGCCTTCAACAGAAAGATCAAACATCAGGGCCTCCTCTGATAGCATGAGGATGCGGGTGGCTCAGCAGGGATAAAAGAGTCCTGGGATGTGCTGAAGTTTCGCACACGGAGCCTGTGCAACCCTAAAAAAGCCAGTCTGCTCCCCCTGCCCTGCTTCAGGGCCACTCTCCAAGCAAAAATAAAAACAGTGACATTTCAGCAACAGAAACTTGCCCAGGCTGCTCCAATTAATCAAACGGGTGGAAGGGAGTGACAGCTTTTCTGCCTCCCTGCTGAGCCACCCATGGCAGACTGCAGCACGCTCTGCAAACGCAAGCAGCTTCGTGCAGTTCCCAAAAGTCGATGCTAAGATTCAGCGCTTTTTTTTTAAACCTTTAAAAATACACATCTTGCTTTTTTCTTAAATATATATTCTATAAAATAAGGCAACTCGAGGAGACAAGAAGAACATCCCCATTGCTTAGGTACTGCATCCTACCACCAGAGTTACAGTACTTCCAGTTGAGAAAAGCCACTCCACCTGGCTGCAAAGGTCCTGCGCGTGAGAAGAGGAGCAACACACTCAGATGATGCTGTAAATCTTGGGGAGATGCCTGGGCACGGCCCTCAGCAGCCCCTGCACGCGTCCTGGGGAAGGGAAGGCTCTCGCCCCTCTGGGGGTTCGTGGGGAGGGAGCTGCTTCTGCCAGAGGTGCTGCAGCCGCAGCGGGTACCACTTAGGCAACACCTCATCTCCAGGGGACCTCAGGGACAAAGGCAGCACAGAGGATGGAATGACTTGATTTCTCCCCAAAACTGAAGCGCACATTAAAATAAATCTTTGGGAGAAACTCTTATAACGTGACCGTATCTTGTAGTATTAAAAGCTATAAACAAGGTAAGAACAAAGGAGTGCAACTCATCCCCAGCACAGATCCTACTCGGTGTCACATCATCTCATTAAAACTAGACTGTACAGCAGCTTTTTATAACAGGGGTTTCATCTCTCTCTATGGAAGAAGCACAAGTGTGTGTTTTACCTCCAATGTTTTCCCTCTTTTATGTGTATTAATGCTGGAAATGTGATCTTCACATTTCTGAGCTTCGTAGTGTACACATTTTTCATGTTGCTCACCAGTTCCCACTGGGCTAAGTCTTGCTTTTTAAAGCTTTATTCTTCTGAGAAATAAATTTAATAGAAAATAATTTATAGAAAAAAAAAACAACCTAGAGAGTAATCTGCAGTAAACAGTACTGTGGAGCAACAGGATGGCACATTGTAGGCTCAAACAGAGACAGGTTTGTATGGGGGTGGCAGGGACATCATGGCAACCTGTGTAAACCTGTCATGACCATTACCCAGGTTTGCATCACTGATCTGTGTGTGTACTTGGACCATAGGCAAGAATACTTTATAGCCTCAAAAGAGAAAAAAACCCTTATTCTAGCAGACTTGACCTTATAAGCAAAGATCTTTTCGCCCTGATACTGGCTATAACTGTGTATCCACTGATGTCACCCAGTACACCCAGGGAAGGGATTTAGATACCGTACAATCACCTAATCTGAGCACAGCCCCAGAACCATGCAGATAGATAAACCAAATCCATGATGGTGTTAACTCTTGGTCCTTGGCACGAGCTGTTTAGTTCTCCTCGTCTGAGAGAACGGGTGGGATCTTGCTGGAAAGCAGAGTGTACACATATGGCCAGATCTTGTTGGTCTCTGTCCCCGAGAAGGAGTGAAGGATGCCCCTGCTCCTGGAAGAGAGATGGAAGAAGTCAGTACCAGGGGTATTTGCAGTCCTGAGTACAGGGGTATTTGCAGTCAGGCTGGCTGTTGGCCGGAGACAGCCCAGCCAGGCTGGAAGCTCACCGACGGCTTTTTGGGCAAGAAGAGGGGGATAAAGGGGACAAGGAGCAGCTGCTCCCATCCACAGCGTTCACTGGGAGGAGCCCAGCTGCACTCGCACATGCATGAGCCAAACCCAGATAACCACAAATAATCACATTACCCAGGAGAAGAGCTCACCCTCGTCCCCCTAAAGACTGCTCGTTCTCTGAAGTGCTTTATAGACATAAATCAGCAGGATTTATTCATGTGCTTAAGCAAGTGGGAAATTCAGGGCCCCAATTGTCCCCCCTCCCCTGCAAGGGCGCTTTTGGCCCCCCATGGACCACTTCTGCTTTTAAAAACACTCCCGGAAGCTTGCTCCCTTTCAGCCTTGCCATTCTATGGCAATCCATCTATTCCCAACTCAGCCAGGGGATGACTGCCCCAAACTACCAGCAGTGCAGAAGGGACAAGCCCTGAAACAGGTCTGTGCTCACAGCAGGCCCATCCAAGCCAGCCCCAGGGTCTTGTCCTTCTCCTGCCCTCTTGCCAATCGCCCTGTACTTTACCTAAACGCCTTGGGGCCCTGGACTGATTTTTTGCAGGGTGACTGCACAGCACATACCGCCCTGGATCTGCACAGCACAGGGCAAATGGGTTGGTTTGAAGCAGGGTAGAAAGCAGCTCACGGGTGCGTGCAGGAGTGGAGCTGCTCTCTGCAACATCACTGTCCCCACCCGCCCACAGACCCTCAGCTCACTTAGTGACGGTTCTGCATGGGCAGGGCAGGGTCTGAGGCATCTCAGAGCTTCTCCATCTCTTGTGCTGGAGGACACTCACCCAAAAGGAAGCTAAAACTCTTAACTGCTTGGGTTTCGTAGCGCTGATGGACAGCAGCTCTGCAAAGCAAATAGGCTTCCCACCCTGCACAGTGGAGCTGGGGGGCAGAAGGGATTTAAAAGTGCCTTCTGCCACAGCCAAAAAATCCCTCCCATTGCCAGCACTGGCAAAGCCCTTTGCGGAGCTCAGCAAGACAAACAGGAGCTGTGAATTTCTTTATATCAGCCTCCTCCCTTCAAACAGGGCCAGGACTTGGCTGCAATGAAGGGCTGTCTTTGTGCAGCTGAGGGCAGTGATCTGCCCCCCAAAATCTGTTGGGGGCTGTGCTGGGGCTCCTCAGGCTGCCAGGATGGGGGCATGGGACTGGCAGGGGGAAACAGCACTCGTGCCTGTTTTTACGGGCACGCCGTGATTTATTCGCATGGTCCAACTCACTTGTACAACTCTATTACTGGCTTTGCAGCATCTTTGTATTTTCTGAGCCTGGCAGCAACGGCCTCGGGTTTGTCGTCCTCACGCTGGACCAGCGGCTCGCCTGTCAGGTCATCAACACCCTGCAGGAACGCAAACACCATCAAAGGGATGCAGCCACTGGCCCCATTGCCCACACCGCAGCTCCCTGCTATGCAACCGCTGGCAAATGCCTCATCCTGCTCTGCCTCAGCTGAGCATCCTCGGACAGCATTTAACATACATCTCATTTTCCTAATTAACATTTAGCACAACTCCTTCAGGCTGGCTCCTAAGGGCAAAGCCCTCCGGTGCTCAGTGCTTATTACCTGGGATTTCTTCCCCAATGCTTTTTTATGATCTCAGCTTATGCAGAGAAAGACTTCTCTGATCTTTTCCTTCTGTGAACTGCTCCCAGCCACCACCACCATGATGCTATGGGCTCTTACCTGGACATGGGGGGGATTGAAGTCCATGTTGTACACCCTCCCGCTGGCTGGGTGGACCCAGCGGGCGCTCAGGCGATCCTTCAGCGTCTCGAAGGGTATGTTCAAGCTGATCACCAGGTCCAGCTCGCAGATCCCATCCAGCGCCTTGGCTTGCCCCAGTGTCCGAGGGAAACCTGTGCAGGCACCGCAACAGAATGGGGCTGTCATGAGAAGCAGGAATGCAGCAGTGATGGAGTCAAAAGCACCAGCCCCGCAGCCCCAGAGCTGCAAAACCACCACGGCTCCTCGCTATAGCATAAACGGTGTGAAAGACAGGCATCCACCATATGGCTACAATAAAAAATAGCTCCTACAGCATCAACTCCCGAAATATAACACATGGGTCACTGTGGGCTCATGTTTTCCTGCAAAGTCGTGTCTTGTGCAGGGCTGGTGTCCCTGCACAGGAGCTGGAGGCAAGTAAGAGGGCACAGGCAACAACAAAACAGGGATAAATGCTGGAATTACAAAGAAAAACCTGAAGGAAATAAAATGTTGTGCACAGATGAGTAACACGCTGGTGGTTTACATGGAGGACATCAAAGATTCTGCGATAAAATGGTTTGTACAGCCATCACCCAGCTCTCTGAAACCCCTGTCCTGCAAAGGTACCAGGCGGTACCTTTTGTTCAGAAAAGCCAGTGAGCGGGTGGGAGCATCCACTCTTACCGCCGGACCGCAACCAGGGGTGACTCCGAGCCAGTCCCCTCTCCAGTTTTTTCTGCTGACAACACCCTTTTTTTCTTTTTTTTTAACCTTTTTTTACCTCTGTAAAGCCCTCTAAGACCTCCCAGGCTTTTCCCAAGCAGGGTATTATTAGCCAAGAGCTTGTCAGGACATCAGCACAGGGAATGAATTGGCCATTATGAGAAAGAATACATTTAGTCTGTCTTACCAAGTAAAGTCCGTCTGTTATTTATGTTATCAAACAGACCACTTGAAATAAATACCCTCCTTGTCACAGTACTGCTGGAGTGGGGCTCTGACTGCAGCCACAGCTTGCGCCCCCAGGCAGATGAATTCCCCCAAAATTAGGAGGAAGAATGTGACCGCACAGGGCTGCCAGCATCGCTGCTGCCTGCATTCAGATTTTAGCTACAGGGGCAGCCCGTCCCTCAAATATCTTGGTGTAATCGGAGGTCAGCACACAAAGCAGGTAGTTCCCAAAATCCTTGTTACCAGCCCGCACCTGGAATTGCTTCACCCTTGCAGCACCTTTGGCGGGACCTCCGGATGCAGAGCTGTGACAAAACAGGAGCTGGTCCCCAGGCCAGGCTGCTGGGGGTCATACCACGATAAACCAACATCCTGAGCTGCAAGAACCCGGATCTGAGCGTGTCAATGCAAACCTCCATGAATGCGTTGAAACGCCAGAGTTTTAATACAAAGAAATATGTACTTGTTTACACAGCACTTGTTGCTGTAATATTTGTTAATCACCATGTTCCCAGATTAATTAAGTGGCATTATGGTAAGAATAATGAATTTTTAATAGTGGGGATTCACAGGCATCTTCAAGGCAGCCTGAACCTACAGGGCTTGAGGTCTTTGACATCCTCCCTGCGAGGCCAGTGCAGCGACTCTGCCAGACCCCCAGTGCCAATGGTGCCGGATCCCCGGTTCTTGCTGGGGTGAGAAGAGCTCAGCCAGACCCCAAGCCCCAGCCCAAGCCACCCCTCCTCTGGGGCAACCCAGGACCACGTGGGGAAGAAGCCTAGCTCCACCAGCCCTCCAGTCCATGGCACTAAACCGCAGACTTATTTTACTTGTAAACTATTTTCTATTTTCCCTGTCAGGACCCCAAGAGCTCTCCAAAAGCCCAAGTCTGTTATAAATCAACTGGCTCAGTCTTATCTATGTATTCACTGACTCTTTCAAAGAGCTTTGGCAGATTGGCAAGGGAGGGTTTCTCCCCCTACAACAGCCACAGCTGCTCGTCCCCGTATGTCCTACTTGCCTGTGCCCAACACCGCGGGTAAGTGCGACCCGCCAAGCCCTGTCCCATCCCCTAACCAAGCCCCAAAGTGATTTCTAGAGCTTCCATCAGCACTTGCCAGCGCCCAGGCCACCAGCAGTGATGCACCACGGCTGCTGGAGTGCAGCTTCACCACCGAGAGCTGCAGGAGCTCCTGGCGAATCCTTTGCTGTTCCTCTCACTGCTTGCCTTGCCGGTTTGCTCTCAGCATCTTCTCCACCCGCACCTCAGGTGGCTTTCGGGCTTGGGATGAGTAGCTCCTTCGCACACAGACGGAGGCGGTAAGAGGTTTTTCTTGGCTTGCCTCCAGCCTCGCTCTGCTCGCTGGCTCCGCTTTATGAAACACCCATCTCCTTTCCCTGCCTTTCCCTTTCCCCAATGTGTGCCAAGGCCTCAGCTGGACACACTCAGGGCAGAGGGACGAAACACCTGTGGACAGATGTCTCTGCCAGCAGGTTGGCTCCTGCCTCTCCTCCCATGGCTGACAGGACCAGCAAAGGCATCTTCTGGTTTTTCTCTCTCCTGGTGCTGCCAAACGATTAGCAGCAAAATGATGTTTTAAAGGGGGCTGGGATTTTCCCATCCAAAGGGGACAGTGGCAGTGGACTCACCATCAAGCAGCCAGTGCTGCTCTCGCCGCTTCTCCAGCTCTGTCATCATCATGCGCGTGATGACGTGGTCCGGCACCAGAAGGCCTCGCTCAAGGTACTGCTTTGCCAAGACGCCAACTTCTGTTCAAGGGGAAAAAAAAAAAAGCAAAAAAAAAAAAAGCATGACATTTCCACTTAAAAAATATCGCTCCCCCTCAAATTCTGCCTGTCCTCCCAAATCACTCATCCAGGAGCCTTTCAGCAGCATCCCTCTGCTCATAGCTGCTGCTCCTGATAGCCAGAGGCCACATGGTCCTTTTGGTGCTGTAGAAATGGAAATGCCTGAAATGCCCGAGAGCAGGAACACACAGCGAGCACCGGCCAAGCCCTCGAAACCCTGCGAGCCGGCTGACGGCGGCAAGGGGCACCAGTGCCGTCCCTGCCACGCCAGACACGTGCACCATGTGCTACGCACAAAGCTCCTTTGGTTTTGGAGAAGGCACCAGTGTGGTTACGGGTGACGCTGGCATGGATATTAAATGTCACAAAGACACTGGACCACCTGCAAGGGATGCAGCCAACCTCCATGTACCTCTGACCTCACCCCATCCTGGACCGCAGATCTGGCCAACATCCCGCTGCCTGGCTCACTGCTTGTTTTAAAGCAATGTCAGTGCCAAATACAGGATGCTAATAATGCCTATTCCTACATGCACTGAGCCCCAGATGCAAATTCTTGTGCCTCAGAGGAGGTTTCCAGTAAAGCCATGAGGACAAATGATGCATTTGAGCAACGTCTGCAGATCTGGCAGCATTTAGCTCATAGGCACAAAGTTTCTATGTACAATCATCATCAGGAAAAGCTGGCGTCATCATTTCCAAATGATCTGAAGAGGTGCAAATTCACCATTTCACATGTGAAATGTGGCAGTAGACAGGAATCACCAGCGAGCTCATGTGAAACCCAAACCTCAAAGCATTTTTTAAATCACTGCTGAAAGCGGAAGACAGCTTCCTATCCAAAGGGCTTTAAGACTTCAGAGCCTCAAGTTAACATACGCTCAGATAAGAAAATTACTTCCAAGATCAAATGCTTGAGAACATAATGGCAGTGTAACTGCAAGGTAAATATACCTTACTAGGCGCCTGCCTGTGTCTCCCCCACATCACTCAGCCGGAGCCAACAGCGCTGGAGGAGAAGCCAGTGGTGGTTTCTGTACAGATAACAGTGTGTCTGGATCCACCTTCACAGCAGCCTGCCATCACCTGGGCAGCCGCTGCCAGCAGCCAATGTAATAAGGATTTATTCTGCTTATATTTTTATTGCAGCTGGGGTACAGCAGATGTTACTTCAAGGAGAAATGCAATAAATTCAGTTGCTTCTTACATTACAGTTTGCCTGCAATTTTCTTTTAGCCACTCAGAGACACAAAGAAACTGTTTGGAAAATGCAAATATTCTTTGCCATTGAGTGTGACAAGTCCTGATCCTGCCACCAGAAGAGGTCCGGCCTTTTCCTCTTGGACCAGGACCCAATTGACACCTCTTCTGCTCTCTTCTGACAGCAGTTGAAATAGCATCTGTCACCAGAAATGAATAATTTTGCAATCAATTTTTGCAAGATTTTTGCTGAGGACAGCACATTTTAGCCCTCCCGAAGTATGAGTCTTCTCTAAAAAAAGCCCGAGGATCCTGCATTTGGAGGCAGGCTCTGGTTTTCCAGACTGTAGCAAGATGTCAGACCAGGCAGGCATGTGCAATTCCTGAGCTGCAGGAGGGGGTTTTTTGCAAGATATACAGTTCCTGGAGAGAGTTCACCTGATGTTCACCTGATCTAACAGGGGAGCCTGACGCAGCCTGCACAGATTCCCCTGGGAGTGTGGGGCCGGGGTGTGCGCAGGAAACTTCACGGGCTCCCGAAATGGTCTGTGGATGATGCCCGGCAGGAAAGCGGGGCAGGTCAGGGCTGCCAGCCGAGCCACACTCCTGGTTGGAAACCTGCCTCCGAAATGGGGCAGGCAGCGGATGCTGACTCACCAGCCTGCAGGGCTGAGTCACTGCAGGGACGGGGACCACAGTGTGTCCCCCTCCCTCTACTCCATAAAGGCACTGCAGCTCACCCTGCTGAGCAGCTCTTTGCTCAGAGCCACAGTGGCTGCCAGGCACAGTGAGCAGAAAACACCTTTCTTCAATGACAAGTTTTTTGTCACTGCCCATACGTCGCCAGCACCGCTGGCAGCTCTCCTGCTTGGGGAAGCAAAGGACACGGGGATGGAAATAATACGTGACGTCTTATGCAACCAGCATGGAGATCTGCTAGGGCATAAATATTATCACATCCACCTACATTTTTTAACATTTATTCCCATGGTCTGCACATTGCCACAGGCTTGCAGCGAACGCACTCGCCGGCAGGGCAGAGCTGCTCCCAGGGCAAAGCCCAGAAGCCACAGAGGCTGGAGCTGCAGCAGAAGGTCCCGCTGCCACCCCAAGGAGGGCTGGCCATCCAAGGGACCGGCTGCTGCTCGGCGGGGCTGCTGGAGCCAGGCCTGGTGCTACAAACCAAAAATACACCAAGCCGCAGTTGTGAAGTCTGGAAATACAGCACGGGCCCACTGCTCTGCATCACGGAGGCTGCAGTTTTCCCATGCCCCCGATACGGGTGGACAGTTCTCCACTGCTCCATGATGGACGACTCCTGCTGCTGGGGATGCTGCTCCTCCATGTCCCCTGTGCGTGCATGCACTGGCACGGGGGGAATGCACTACCACGAGGGTCCACACACCAGCACAGGGTGCTGACTGCTTCCAGACAGCTACTGAAGCCCATGCAGCCTCTCCCTCACTGCTCAGCCTCCTCCAAAGCACACGCAGCACCTCCACCCCTCCTCTCGCAGAGGAGGAACAGGCATGTATTTTGCATGAATGACCTGCAGAGCTGCCCAATCCCCTGGCCGCCCAACACCAGGGATGCTCCAGAGCACATCATCCCCACAGCACAGCCCTGCTCCCGCAGGGTTTCTTCAAGGCAGCCTTTATCTCCAATTTTCACATTTGCCATCCCCTTCCCAGCCACACCAGCCATCAGCCCCAGAGCCCAACCTGTTCCATGCAAGCCCCCCTGGTGAAGCGCTCCCCAGCCGCAAGCCAAAGGGGAGTAGGGTTTGGGCAGCCCTTCCCAAGCAGGGTGGAAGATGCCGGTCCCTGCCCAGCAGCTCCCTGCAGCTCCCGGTCCCCCTGCGTGAGGAGCTGGGGCTCACCCCTGCTACGCTGCACAGCACCTATGCAAGCACCAAAATCCCCAGTGCTATGGCCAGGTGCAGAGAGGAGTTGCAAGCATTGCTCTGCAGTTACTCCAGGTAACAAGAGGCTCCTTAGCCGCTACTCCTGCTGCCTGAGCTGGGCCGGTGGGTGCTCCCAGCAGTGCTGAGCTCTGTGCAAAACGGCCTCTTGACTCACAGGCTTAATCCCATTAATGTAATGACTGTGAGTTTAATCCACCCTTTAATGCATGGGATTTCAGGCTCTCTGTGGCTTCTCCAACACGACCCTGATCTGCAGCCATCCCTCCTTATCAAAGCAACACGGAGTTACAGCCCTGAGGGACGTCTCCTGCCCCTGAGGCCACGAGCAGCAAAACAGCCACCCAGGACAAGGCAGGACGGGCTGGAGGAGAGGCTGTTCCTAAACACAGCGCTTGGCAGCCTCCAGACGCTGCACGATAAGCCCGGACTTTCTGCCTCACAGTGCAACCTTCTACACAATTTTTTTATTTAGGCTACAGCAACGCGATCTGGAGTTAATGAAGAGGAGAAACCCCGACCACAGCCTTCTGTACACCAGCGCAGTTAAGCTGCAACAACCCTGGCTGGCCAGGGCCAGATGTCACCCCAGTTTTGGGACACCAGGACCTCTTTCCCAATGCAGACGCTGCATCCAGGGCCCTCGCTCCCACCCAGCAGGATGTCACTTTGGGGAGCTGGAGCCTAGTGTGGCCCCAAATTCGGGCCATGACCCACTTGCTGGATGGACAGCAGGGTCCATCTGCAGGGCAGCAGCCAGCACCGGGGGAAAGCGCCGCAGCCAGAGCACCGCTGCTGCTCCTGCACATAAAGATATAGCACCGACCCTATGGAAAACTAAAGGGCTGGCAGGTTGCATCTCCTGGGCTCAGCTTCGACAGGCAGCTGGACCAGTGCGTGGCTCTGCCATCAAAGACCATTGCCTGTGGGAAAGGTAGGGAGAAGGACTGCAGGGCTCGGCCATGCACAGCCCACAATCCCCTTGACCTTTTTTTTTGTGCTCACTTTGGTCAACACTAACAAATGAAACCTGTCACGAGGAGGGGACAGGAGCCACTTCTACCTCCAACGAAGCACATTAAAGGGAGTGGTGGGACAGACAGAAGACCCACGTGTCCCTGGGGGGGATGCAGACCCTCAGCCAAAGCCACTGGGAAAAGAAACTAAGTTGTATTGCAAATTAACTGCTAGGTCCTGAAGACCCTGGGATGCTGCCAACACCAGAGACAACCACATGGGTACTGGGGCAAGTATGGGCCAAGGAAATCGCTCACCACCCTCCGTTGCCCCTGCCTAGCACCAAAACCACAGTTTCTAAGTCTTCCAAGGTCTTAAAAAGGCCCTTTCAGCAGAGCAGCCACTCACTAAGCAAGACGCTAATTAACAGACAAATGTGCAGTAGCGGATGTACTCATAGGGTCGCTGTAGCAAAACTTCAAACACTTCGGCAGCAGCTGTGCATTCAGCTGCTTCACTCAGCTGCAAAGTGAAGTCCTGGTTCCCTGAGACTGCCGACACTGGCGGTGAGCCGGGCACGCTCTCTGCGCCAGCCAGCTCGGGCTTCCTCCGGTGGCTGCAGTCCTCTGTGCTGCCCAAGCCTGAACCCTGCAGCCATGGCTACTTCACATCTTGCAATGGCAAGCAGGAAAATCCCCCGTGCATCAATGCCTGCCTGCCATCTGTGGACCAAGATTACTCTATAAACACCGGACTGACAGGTTCCTTTGGGACAACGATTCTGTAATGCAGCTGTTTGTACTGAAGGGCCCCAGCTCCCCTAAAATGCAAAGCCAGTGGTGCAGATGATAAACTTGGGAGGAGAGTATACTTCCACCTAATTTCCCCCAGAGCTGGCACACCGCAGCGCCGTCATGTAACAGCTTGTCCAAAGCAAACAGCAAAACAAAATAGCAAATAGCTGCAGCTTACTGAGAGCTGTAACCAGAGGCTGAGTCAAAGGTGGGACCTGAATGTCACGCCAGCTGTACCAAACTAAGGCTGATTTACTTCTGAGTAATTTTACCCACATTTCTCAGTGTTGTTTCCTTTGGGAAACTGAATTTACCCAATGTGCTTTGGGAAATACCTTCAGCTAACTCTGTTCACAGCCCCTTCGTCCTTCTCCAGTGTCCCCAGAGAAGCTCTACAGCAAGAGTATGAACTGAAATATAAAATCCAGGAAAGCTTCTCGCGTAGACCTTGATCATGCAAGTTCCTGGATGGGCACGCAGTCTCACCGCACTGCCCCACTCCCGCACGCTGCACCTCTGCTCGCTTTGCACCCAGGTGTTTTGTCCTTCAGCCAAAGCAGTCATCGGGATTTTCCTAATTTTGAGCCTCCCTCCAAAGAAAATATTATTGTCTTTTTTATTTACAAAAGGAAATCTGTATATTTTTAAATGAGCGACCAGCACAGGGCTGTGTGCAATGCCCTTGCCAGAGCACACAGCTCTCGAAAACTTTACCCTCCTTTTTTTTTCCTCCCTCTTTTTGTTACCCTTCTAAAAAGGGAAATCACTTCTGGGTTCTCTCTGCTTGTTTTGTATCGATGCCGTTTTACCGTTCCTCTGCCGCCCGGTGAGTCAGCTTCCTCTCTGGGTCGGTCTTTCACACATCAGCAGAGGAGAGAAGGAGCTACTGGAAAAAGAAATACGCTGGGATTGCCCAATGGCAGCTGCAGAGGAACCCAAGCGCAAGCTGGGGTGCAGCACGCCCAGTCCCGAGCCTGACCGGGGCCAAGGAGCATCTCACCAGCCAACAGTGCTGCCCGGGGTGCAAACACAGCAAAGACCATCAGTTCTCCCAAGGTCTTTGGACCTGGATGTAAAACATGGGACGGGCAGGAGCAGAAAGCCGCCGTGACAACGCTGTGCTCCCGCAGGCAGGTTCACCCTGCCCAGGGGCTGCCCGCTGCGCTCTCTGCCGCAAGCCCTAAAGAGCAGGGTCTGAGGGGGGTGCAGGGTGGGTGCTGCCGCCCACCTCCTCCACCTCCCTGCTTTCTGGAAGGAAGTTTCATAAGGAGCGGGGGACACACACCAGCGCTCCATAACACCACACTGTCCTTGCCACAGGGGCTGGCACTGCACAGCACATCATGGCATAGCACCTGGCCACAGCAATTTTCCCAGCGGGGTTTCCCCCGTGGACAAACACACATTCCCAATCCACCCCTCCCACTGTGGGTGTCGCACAGGCACAGCGTGCACCAGCATTTCAGCCATCTGCCGTCCACCGCTTTGCAGTTTTTACCCCGTTCCTGTACAACCACCTGAGGCAGGATGAAGTTATTAATAACACGCGACCTGCGTCCCCAGCCGCCGCCGTTAACCGTCAGTGCATGAGCAGGCGGGTTACTCGTAACGGGTTTTCCAGAGCCGTACCCACTTGGTGCAGGGATGAAACTATTACACACCCACGGCTCCCCACGGCATCGGACCCCACTTTTATCGGGCAGCTCCATGAGCTCAGGCTGGAGGGCGAGGGCAATGAACGAGCTGTGCCAACCCCACGGAAAGGACAAGACCTGCGGCATATCCGGGCAGGTTCCTCATCACCATCCCATCCCCATCCCCATCCCATCCTCGCCATGTCGAAGATGCCCGGGGCTGGAGAGCCCCGGCCCCCGGTCCCCGCCGCCCCCCGGACGGGGCGGCCCCGCGGGCACTCACCGCCGCCGCCGCGGAGGCTCTCCCGCAGGAATTGGCCGCTGGAGAGGTGCTGGAGCCCGAAGCTGCGGGCGATCCTCTCGCACACCGTCCCCTTGCCGGAGCCGGGGGGACCCAGCACCACCGCCCGCAGCAGCTTGGAGGCCATGGCCGGCTGCCGGAGCCCGGCCCGGGTCCCTGCGGGGCAGGACAGCGCGTCAGACGGCCCCGGCCCCCCCGCCGCCCGCCCTGCCACGCCGAGCCGCGCCGCTCCCCCCCGCATCCAGCCGCCGCCGCGGCCCGTACACATCAGCAGGGCGGGGGGAGCACCGGCAGGCTGCGCCGCCCGCCCGCCCCCTCGGGCCGCGGCACCCTGGGACTTGTAGTCCCGGAGCCCGCCCGCGCCGGGCCGCGGCCCGACGGGGCCCCCGCCGCACGGCCCGGCCCGGCCCCGGGGGTCCCCGGCAAGGGCGGGGGCTCCGGAGGCCGGGCGGAAGGGGGTACGGAACCAGCCGGCGGTACTGGCGGCTCCTGGGGCGGCCGGCGCACGTCCCGCACGGCCACCACGCCGGCGCTGCGGCGGGTGCGGGGACGGGCGATGAGCCCAAGCGTGTCCTCGCAGAGCCAGGGCGGCCATGGGGGCTGCGGCCACCGCCGCGGAGACGCGGGCAGCGAACGCGCAGCCTGCAACCACACAGCCTGGAAAACGCACCACCTGCACACACGCGGCGTGCGCGCGCACCCTGCACGCGCGCAGCCCGCAGGCGCGCGGGCCGCTGAGCGCTGGTGACAGCGAGGCGGGGAGGCTCCTCGCGCTGCCCGGAGCGGGCTGCTGCCGCGGGGAGGCGTGCGCGCCCGCACGCGCCTCTGTGCGCGCGTGACCCCGCGCCCCCGAGGGCGCCCGGCCCCGCGGGAGGCTACGGACCCACGGGGGCGCGCGCCCGGACCCGCGCGCGCCCGCTGCTGTGCAAGAGCGCGTCCCTACGTGCACGCGCCAGAGCCTCCACCTGCCTACGCACGTGACCGCGGGTGCGTGCCTGCGTGCCCCACGCCGCGCACGGAGTCTCCTCCGCCCGCGCGCCGCCGCGCCCGCGCGCCCGCCCCCGGAAGCGCTCGTCACATGGCCGCGCGGCGCTGCCATAAACACACCAAGATGGCGGCCCTCACGCCGTCAGCCCGTGCTGCGTCATGCCGCCCCCGGCCCCGCCGAGCGCCGCGCCCGCAGGTGGGTCCGGCCCGGCCCGGCCCCGCGCCGCGCCGCGCCGCCCGCCGGCGGGGGAGAGCGGGGGGCTGCGGCGCGGGGGCGGCGGGGCCGGGGCGCGGAGCTCCCCCGTTGCGCACTATTATTTTCCGGGCGGCGGTGTTTACGCGGGCGGGGCCTGCCGCCGCCGCCGTGGGGGTGCGGCCGCCCGCCGGGCCCCGCCGAGGCCGCGGGAGGAGCGGGGCCGCGGCCGCCGCCGACCCTTCCCCGGGTGGCTTCCAGCGCTCCGGACGGACGGCGGACGGCGAGTGGGGCGAGGCGAGCGGGGCGGGCGAGGTGGGGGCCTGGGCTGCCCCCCGGGCCCCCGCCGCGGTGGGGGCGAGCGGACAGGCGCGGGGGCTGGGGAGGGCTCCGTGAGACCAGTTTGCCGGCGGTGCCTTCATCCCATCCCATCCCATCCCGTGGCTGCGTTGCCAAGGCTGCCGCCTGCCCCCCTGGTTTCAGGTAACGTGCCTCGGGAAGCGCCGTCGAAGGAAAGTTGGGAGGGAGCAGCTGTGGCGGCCCAGGGACCTGCCAGGGAGCGTCATTTCTCACAGCCTTCCTCCTCCTCAAACGCAGCCTCTGTCCCCATCATTGAAGCCATGTAATCGCTCGTCAGATCATTGTATCCTCGTAACTTGCTGTTTATTTTCTTTCCTCTTCAGCCTTCCGCAGATTTTTGTTAAAATCCCGCTAATCAAGATGGAAATCAGGTTTGCTACCTGCGCATCTCATAAGCTTCGGCAGAGGTGGGGTGGGAGTGGCTTGTAGTATTTGAAGATACTTGACCTGTGCTGTAGGGGTGGGGATCACAAGCCTTGCAGGTTGTGGTCGGGGCACATCAGTAATTCTGTTGGTGTGATGCTAAAGGAATTTTCGTTCATACGAAACAAGTTAAAAAAAAAAATACATAGAATCACCAGCCCCAAAGGAGCAGGAGGTGGAACCGGAGTTTAAAAACCAGCCAGACAAACAGGAGCTTTCGAAAGCGAGAACTGGCAGCAAACACTGGAAACTAGAGGTTTTTTAAAAAGCATATGGAAATATGCAATGCCTTAGCAATAACAAGAACAAAAAAGTGTACTAGACTCCAAAACGAATGTGGGTTTTGCTTAAAAGGGGGGTTCTTCTGATAATAATGGGGAGCCTACTTAGGCTTTTTGCATTGAGTGTGCGTATCTTTAGTCTGACTGAAGCAAAGCAAAAATCAGCATGTGTGTGTTAGATGCAAGGAAACAAACCATATTTGTGTTGGAGTAAGAGCTAGATCCTCTCTAGAGAAAATGGCATCAGCCCTTAGAATATGTGTGTAACTTGAACGGTCTTTGTGCCAGAGGGTGCTGGGGAGGGATTGTTCACCTTTGAGGTCATGTATCTTCTCCCTTTAAATAGCATAATAGTAACTGCTGGAGCATGGATTAAAATCTTGAAACAGAGGTCAAGGCATACTTGAACTATAAAATAGCAATTCTTCTCTCATCACTTCAACCTGTGAAATGTAGGATTCCCAATCCTACATTTATGCCATTCCACTGACATCAGTAGAATTTTTCTGTTGGAATAGTAATGGTGGTGTAAAAATGCCTCAAAGTGAGAGCAAATGGTTCATTAGTTGTGCAGCTTCCTTCCTTTTCAAAAGTCACTATTGTATGTAGAGAATTCGTTAATATTTTTTACCAAGTTTTTTTGTTGTTTTTTTTTCTAGCAACAGCAGATTCTTTAATGATTAATCTACAAATGGTGGTAAATATGCGAGTTTTAGGATATATGTTTCAGTCATCTATGTCATCTTACATCAGTATTGCGTAATCTGTTGACTGTCTCCTTTTTATGTAATGTATGTTTGTAGTTTGTTTTAAAATGTACAAATATTTTTTTCCACTGCGTGCTTCTCAGATATTTCATGTTTGTCTCTCCATTGCCCTCTTGAGTTAAAAACTTGTAAGACACCATTTTGATAGCTGGATCCAGCGGAGTATTACGTATTTCTCTTTAAAAACAGTCTCCATAACATCTCAGGACATGCTCTTTTCTAGGTAAGTTATTTAGAGTGTTATACCACTTTTGGAGTTTCTGCTTTCTCCTGGTAGAAACATGAGAGCAACTTGTACTGATGAAGTCCATCAACATCATATGTGAACTTTTTATAAAAAAACTTAGTAATACATTAACTTTTACTATGTAAAACCATTGTGTTTTTTAAACACATTTCAGAACTCAGTATATTTGATTCCCTTAAACAAAGTGGGGGTTGGGGGGTAGAAATAGTTCCATAATCTTTTCAGCAATGCCTGTTTTTGGGGGGGGGGGGGGGGGAAAAGCAGGAGGGTAAAATACAGGTTGATGTAAGCTTATAATTTTACTAGTTTGCAGTGGAATTGTTTGTTTCGCAATTTTGTATTTGGATCCTATGACCTAAAAATGCCAGCTGCATACTTGAAGCACCTCAAGCCTTTAGGCCCCACTTCTGCTTACTCCAGCTGCAGTCCCTTGTGAAAGCAGGTGGCTGCCTGGAGTTGGGTGCTGCTCCTATCGAAGCCGTTGGTAGGCATAGGAATGGGTGTCTGCGATGCCGGCTCCAGAAGCACATGTGACAAACTCTGATTAAGCCCAGCTGAATGTGTTAGCAGTGCTGTAAAATTCCACCACCCGCCAGGCTGCTCCGCTGGCGAGAGCCTGGCAGGCTCGGTGCAGTATGCAGCATGGTCACGGTGTGGTGCTACCCTCGTACTCATGCTGTTAATGATCCCGCTCCTCAGCTGTCGCAAGCGGTGTAGCTCCATTAACTTACCTGGCTCTCTGCCATTGTACCCACTGACTGTCTGGTTCATGACATCCAGTACTTAAGTAGCATAAACCAAATGCTGCTGTCTAGCTCCAGTGAATTTAAGGGGGAGAGAGGGGTGCTCCCATTCTCTCTAGTGATAGCTGTAGAGTGGTTAGTTACTCTTTCTCCATTAAATCCAGCATTGGTGGATTTGGCCAGAAGAAGCTACTACTTAAAAACAGTTTGAGCTGCTTTGCAGAAGCCACTGTGGTCATTAACATAGCACTACTTATCTGCATAATTTTCTGGAGTGAAACATCAGATGCAAAGCCACTTCTGTTAAACGCTTCTGAGCCTTTCACCTGGCAGCTGGACATCTGTTGGGGGTGATGCGGGTTTTTTGAGACATATAAGGGATGAGGAGATGGAGGACGTGCCTGCTGAGCTCGGCAGTGTTGCGGAGGGGCCGCAATGACTGACAGGCTGCCCTGGCTCAGTTATCACAGTGCTGATGCTGTCTCTTGTAAAGGTACAGTACTGTGATAACTGAAGGATGGCAGCCATCTGAGCTTCATGGGGCCCCGCGCTGCCGGTTCTCTGTGCCCCGGGGACTGACGGACTGATGCATGTACAGCGCAGCATCCTGCTGAAGTGGAGCGTACTCATTTTAAATGTACCCCTTTGCATAGAAGTCAAAGGTTAAGAAAACTTAAGTTTTATTTGAATAAAATACTGTACTGTATTGAGAGTTTGCCTGTTAATTGACTGTTTTGCCTTGAAAGATCTTCCAGAAATGCTGTGCTTTGGAAATCTTCAAAAATGGTTCAGAAAGCAGGCTCCTGTGCAGCATGGGGAAGTATTAAAGAGCAGAGGGGTGGGTCAATGGGGAATACTTGGTACCAGAACAAACAGAAATGACTCTGTAGCAATACAGAAAACAAAGCCCTTTTTAGGTACTTTTTAATGCTTCTTGTTAAAGATATCACAGGCTTGGCTAACTAGTTTCCTAACTTATTTTCTGTATGTCTCAATACATGGAAATAGATGGTGGGATGCAGGTTATTTCACAGCCTGGCCAGCGCAGGAGGGTGATGCAGGTGTTCGCACCAAGTGCAGTGGGTTATGAGTGATGTGGCTGGTACAGCCCCTTTGCAGGGTTTGCTTGGGGCTTCTCTGCCCTGGTGAGTGGGAGACTGCAAATTTCCCAGGTAATTTCTGTACCAGTTTCATTAAAAAATACCTAGAAAGGCTGAGGTTTTTCAAGGAACCTGCTCTTGGCTGAAGCTGCCATCTGTAATTTTTGTGCCACGTGAATTAGATGGTGCTGGGAGGCCCGGGGTTGTTCTGTCCCTGCCTCGGCGGCTCCGGGGCAGTGCTGGGTGCAGGAGTGCAGAGTTGGGCTGCAGTGCTGGGGCAGGACGGCAGAGGGGCCCCGCGGGCCAGGTCGTGTTGGGGAGCATGAAATCCGAGGATTTTTTGCATAAAATAAGCAGAGACTTGCAGACATGTTAGTGCGGTGCCTGTTCCCCAGATCCTCCCTGAGGAACTGCATGGCCCTCAGGCTGCGGAGGCTGCAGGCTGATGCAGCAATTTCCAGATGTCACAATTTATTCTTGATACCGATGTTAAGTGTGGTCATTAACCCAGTGGTGTTTAGAAAACTCTTCCTTCTGGACTGGATGATTCATGACTGTCCAGGGCCTTGCCCTGGGCTTCCCTGCACAGCCCCGGCTGCTGCTCGCTGCTTCGGGGAGACGATGGGGATTAGCTCAACCAGCGGTCTGCTCCAAGATGACAATTAGATGGTTTATGTTACTTCTCTGATCTTCTTTACTGGAAGGCGTTTCTGCCAGACTGTGCTGCTGGCTATGTCTGCGGGCCCAGACGGGGTCGGTGCTGTACAGCCATGATGGAACATTTTGCCAGCGTGCGTCATTTATACAGAGGAAATTATTACTGGTGTTATGATAGCGGCTTGGGTCTGTTTCTGGAGGAGGACTCTATTGTACTAGAGACTCTGCAAATGATAAAAAAGACATCCTGCTACCAAGAGTTTAAGTTCTAGATAGATTAAAATCTGCGCAGAGTCAACCCTCAGCTTCCTCTCTGCCTCTTTCCGAAGCCTGCAGGGACACCTCGACCTGGGCAGGAATACGCTCATCCCAAAAAGGAGAGGTGGCCATCTCCCGCGGTGCAGTGGCTGCAGCCGTCCCTGGCTGTATGACAGCAACACGCCTGTGCTCCTCCTTCACGTGCCGTGCCGCGCTCCCATTTTGGTTACAGGATGAACAGGAGAGAAGAGGAGCTTTGGGATCTTGGGGGTGGGAGCATTTGTAAGCTTGCAGGCTGGCCAGGGCTGGGTTTCATCTCTTTTTAGCTATTTCTGTTGTTGTTTTAGGATCCAGCAGGTGCTCAGGGAACGTGCATCCCCTTTCCTGGGAGAAAAGCAGGTGGCAGTGGAGTTTGGAGCTGGAAGTAGTATGGCGTCCAGCCAGGTCCTCCCCGTCCTGCTCCAAGGACAGCTTTGGGTGTTCACTGATGAATACAGTCAGGGCGCTGACTCGTACTGGAAACCGAAAAGTTCTTGTCCTTCCCACGGGAAGTAAGATAACTGCTCAGAGGCAGACACAGGGTTTGTTATGGGCCAGGTCCAAGGAATAAGGTTCCTCACCTACTAAGCCTTGGGTCAGATTTGGGGGTTAATGACCAACCCAGGTCATTTAGTGGGATGTGCAGCAAAGATGCTCACTGTGTACTGCAGCACACGTCAAGTATGGGTGAAAGAGAGCAAAGAGCCTGTTCAAATGACATGTGCCTCTGGCTTCAGATTGTGATTCTCGTTTCCTGTTACAACAAGTACAGCTTCGAGCTCTGGCATGGGACAGGAACTGAAATGCTGTCTGTGCCTGAAAACAACACCTCTCTGATCAGATTTACCGGGAGCCTTTATCTCCCTCTCTAGCTCAGCGGACATAGAGTCCATCTCTTTTTCCTGTAGCTTCCTACTGATACCGTAATGGGACAGACTTATTATAAATACTGGTGGGTTTGCTATGTCTAAATATTGCTACACACGAACAATGCAACTATCAAGTCTTTTTTGGCAGTGGAGCACTTCCTTCCACGAACCGTGTTAAAGCAAGATGTAAACAACATGCATACAGTGCTACATCACATCACTTTCTGCTCAAAAATAAGGTCTCTGAGGACCATCCGTTTTCTGATAAAACTTTCTGTAATTTATGGGTTTGATTCCAAGGCAAGGCAATTTTCTTGTGACACGTCTCAGCTGTCATTCCAGATGGATTTGTTCTAACCCGGTGATTCTCAGGCTTTTTCATCAGGAAAGTCCCTTTTCCCATCTGGAGGCCGTCGCCTTCCCACCCACGTTTCGCATGAGAAGAACAGCAGTTCTGCTCCTGTGACGTCTCCTCGGGGCTGCGAGGCTGCAGACAAGAACGGCTGTTCTGTTCCTGGCTCTCATCCACAAATCATCCTTTTAAGGGTCGAAGTTTCTGCTCCGAGCAAGCTGGCCAGCCACTATCGGTTTCTGACAACAGCGGGATAAAAGACTTCCATTGTCTGCTAGCGCTCAGCCTTGAAACCAGGTGAAGATGTTGCCTTTTCCCAAAATGCTTTTTTTTTAAGTGTGACTTACATTACTGTTCAGCATGAAGCATTGGTACCAAAAAGCCTCATTTTAGTTGTACTAAAATAAAAAGAATCCTTCCCAACAGAGTTTCAAGCACGCAGTCGTCGTTTCAAAGTCCAGCAGTGCCCCATATGAATCAGACTGTTTTAATTACTGTTCATTCAAATCATCTCTGGCTAGTGCAGAGCACTTCCACTTGAACTTTAATCCAGGCCGTCTTGATTAAATATCTTTACAAATCAAGTAGCCTAATTGCAATGTCCCAGTATGCAAATATTAGATGTACCAGAATGTAATTTGGTTTTAGGTCAGGTTAAGCAATTTCTGAATGTGAGCCTGGAGATGTTGGACCAAGTAGAATGAAAAAAAACCAAGTTGATGAAGACTGCAGTGAAGTCTGTTCGTGTGATCAGAAATGTCACCAGCTCAGCCATGCAACATTTTTTCTTCAGATGCAGAGGTATCTTCTTGACATGCCAGCTCCAAAAACTGCTCAGAGCACCTCGACTGCAAAATTTCATGAGCTTAACGAGAATTCAACATTATTCATTCATTGCAAATATGCTCAGCTCAACCGTGGCGATATTTTCACTTTCTTAGAGTAAAATCAGATCAATGTGTTGGAGCTGCATTCCCGCTCTCGCTTTTCTCAGTGGAGTGCTGTGGTTACATTCTTGCTCCTGTTTCCAGGTGAGGGGTCCCTCTCCACTCAGTGCAAATGCTGTGCAGTAGCAGTAATGGCAATTACACGTGCCTGTTCCCGGGAAAAGTAGTCCCCAGGAGTACTGTGTGAAGACAGAATGACACGATCATTTCTCCGTTCTGCATAAAATATTTTTGATTGTATCTCACATTTTGGAGATACCTGCTAGCTGAGTTGTTGGAGATTATGTAAACCCTGCATTTTTGTCAGTAGCTTGATTCACAGGGGGAAACTGTGACTCTGATTGATGTCTGATTGGGGACAAAAATACTCATCAGGAACTGAGTGTTTCAGTGTGGTACAGTATCAGAGTTACTGCTATCATTTCTGTATTCAGGCAGATAATAAAGTCAAGATTGTGCAGCTTGGTACATAATTTGCTCTTCATAACATTTCACAGGAGCAAGAGAGGGGCATGGATCTGTGTGTGGATTAATATACTCTTACACGAGATCATGCATTTATGTTGGGCTAATGTTACAAGTTTTCTGGGACCAAACGCTGCTGGAGCCAGACAAAAGACGCCTCTTGACTCCAGAGGGCTTTGGCTCAGACCTGTACTTCAGATCATAGGTGAAATTCTGATCCCAATCTCAAGTTCCCCATTGACTTCAAGAGGATGAGAGCTGCACTTAGTCTGGATTTTTCTGGTACACAGGGATGTGCATCTGACATTGGAAAACACCTCATTGAACTGTAGCAGAAAACAGGGAAAAAAGAGTGTGAGGCTGCTCAGGAGGGAAACAGCTCTTGGTTTGGGTGGTTCCCTGGATGTTCTGAAATCGGGCACTGCAGCCTCAAACATAGCTCAGGACATGTCAGTCCCCAGTGCTGTACACACACTGGTCTCCTTAAATTAAGGCAAACTTGTTAAGATTTGGTGCTCTGCTGCTGTTCAGTACTGCCAAGGGAGCACAGCAGTTACGGCGTGGTAGCTTGTGGAGCAGGAGGGGTGGAGAGGGCAGGTGGTTATCAGCGCTCCCTCTGCCACAGTTTGCTGCCTTCTCCCTACAGTGAATGTGAGAGCTTGCTATCGAGTGCCCTCCATTTTAATTAACTCCAGAAGCAGGCAAAGTACACTGAATAATTCAAGAGAGACATGTGTTTAAACATTTGCACAAGCTTCAGATTCCTCCTGCCTAAAAATAAGTCTGTGAGAGAGCAAATGATTCCTGTTCGAGTTGTTGGCGGATGGGCAACAGAGCCTTGGACCCCATCCCAACACCATGGTGTTGCTCCACCCAAGAAGACACCATCCGTGGGTCTCGTCCTTGAAGCTGGGACCAACCTGGGGCTGACGGTGATGGAAAGTTCAAGGAAATGAGCCTATGGCTGCACACACAAGGGCAGCACCAGCACAGGCAGTTTTGGTCTGGCGGTAGCAAAGAGCTCGTAGCGAAGAGCCCTGAAAGAAAGGGCTAGTAGAAGCATAGGTGAGGTCAGTAACAGGCCTGACCATCAGCAGTTTTAATTGTTACTCCAAAGTTACAGGGGTAGCCGTTTTCCATAACTGGGAGTCTCACCGCCTGCATTTTTTCAATAAAGAGAATGTGGCTTCAACAAAAACACACAAGCAAAATTGCGAATGCACAGATGCCCTTTAGGGTCAGTGTTTTGGAGCGCCAGAGCAGAAGCGATTCTTCCAGAGGGAAGAGGATGAGGAGGAGTCAGTACCTTTCCCGTGGAAACGCACTGATAAAGGCTGCACTGGTTTAGATGGGCACAGATCAACAGAGACAACGTCAGAGGCTCCATGCCAATATTTCTGATGTGTGCCTGGGATTACCTGCTGATTTGGTGTATTTCACATGCAAGCAATTTTTTTAAATGTGTTGGCTTCACATTCCCAGAGTGATAAAAAAAGTCATGTGTTTGTTTTAGAAAAATTTCCACCCAGTGCAGAACAACAACATCTCAAGACAGCATGTGATGCCACCCCTCCAGCATCCAAAGTGTTGCTGTATTCTGGGTTGAAATGCAGTGCTCCAGGGGACTCTGGAAATTAAAATTTCCAGAGGCTTATTGCTAATGAAGCATAATTAATTTTGGATGTAATTGTGACATGCTGCTGCAGTTGCATTTGCATCCTCATTAAAGGAAAACTCATTTTAATCACAATCCACAGTGGGTGTTTTATCTGAAAGTTATTAGAGGAACACAGTATCTATTTAGTTCCTTCTTAGTCTAAGGATTTTTCACTTTTTCACCCCTTTAACTTGGCTAAGTTAAAGGAAACATGCCACAGCCCTTTAAAACAATTGCATGAAATATAGCGTCTTTCACTTAAGAGGAAATGAGGAAAAACAGAGTTACGTAAAATGGGAGAGAAAATCCTACACTGCTTTTCACCTCCATAGGTTTCATGGAACGAAATGGTAACATCAGCTATTTTCACCAGATTTTGTATTGCAACCTGAATGCTCTCGGTACATTTGAAACCCACAGCTAACAATACCCAAATGCCCTGTAACAATTACCCTCTTACTGTAGACCGTGCCATTTAAACGCAGCCCAGGCTGACAGAGACCAGCCTGAACCTCACCTTTCTTTAAGATCACTGACATCTTTCATTTTTCTCTTCCCGTACCCTTTCACAACAGCCACGCGTCCTGCTGAATCCACAATGCGCATAGTTAAGCAGCACAGCAGGACGAAGGCAAAGACTGGGGCACTAAGCTCCTGATGGTGGTATTGCTCGTCTTTAATGGGCTTGGGAAAAAGTCCACGTCTCCAGATTTGGAGTTTGTTTGCTGTCCCCCTTGTATTTCTGAACCCTCTGTGCCATTATGAGCGACACCCTTCCTGGAAACATGACCTTAATTCTCTATCTCTATATGACAGAAGGAGGGGGAATATGGCAAACGCCACATAAACATGCTGCTTTATAACATAGACCAAGGAAATGTAGTTTCCAAAAGTACACATGAGAAAAACAGCAGCCACAGAATGTGCTTTGAAAGTTGTCCAAGCAAGGCTGTATATCCCGGCTGCTAGTAATTCATTAAAGATTTTAGAAATGCTGCATGCTCCAGGTTACGTGTGTTCTCCTGAAAGAGACAGGGACACCTGGCCTCGGATGCTGGACACCGACCTGAGAAATGCCCCCAGCCATGTAAACAAGCTCTGTGATCTGTGGACCATGAGGGACATGAATCAATGTTCTGTATCATTACAGAAAGGTGAATGGTTTGATGACAAATGTGGCCTTTCCAATCCTAAAACATTTAACTATTGCTCTGGTTGAGGTCACTGCTCTGCTTCATCCCTCCCCACCAGTAGACCCACCTCCAGTTCCAGTTAGTGCTAGACTTGCCCTTATAAAAGCCAACTGTTGCACATATAGCTTTTTCTGGGTTATATATAAATATATATATGGAGCTAGTATATAAGCAAGTGTGTCTAACTCTAGTGGTGTGGCTGGCAGGCAGGCAGGCGGCAAGTGGGTACCTGTGAACTGTGCCAGCACCAAACTCATCCTTCTGGAGACAGCCGCGCTGGAAAGCAAAGGAGCTGAAGAAAATGCATTTGAGGTTCTGGGCAATATTGATTTGTCTTTGCGTATTTTATTAGTTTGCTTGAAGCACAATAAAAAGGTGCTCACTGAACGAGTCTGACTTCAGTGGAGGGGGAATCAGAAGTGGGATTTGGAGCTGGCCACCATCATCACCACCACCACCACCACACTGCTCCATTACCTCAGAGCAGCGATGGCTGAGACAAGAAGCCAGATTTAGGCTGCACTGGTTGCAGTGCGCCAGCTGCCCAGCCACGGGCACTGGTATAACTCCATCCTTTGCAGCTGCTCTATGGCTCTTTACACAAACCCAGTTTCTACTTCACAACAAGTGAGCATAAGGTACATTTTTCAGCAGAGAAATCTGGAAAAAAATGCAAACAATGCTGTTGGTTTGGTTTGTTAAGAGGACAATGAAGAACAAGAAAGCTGGCAACGGGATAAAACAAGACGATGAAGGCAAGCAGCAACATGAACATGCCTGATGCAGGACTGAGACATGGTGGCAGCATCTCCACGCTCCCAAGCTTGGAGCATAGTGAGCAAACTCCAGCTCCCTGGCCAGGGAAGTCGGGAAATGGAGCTACGTGTTACACCTCCTACACACCGTTCTGCCAGCTCGCTTCAGCCCTGCGCAGGAAATCCCCCCGCAGCTTGGCTTTCAGCAGCAGCTGCCATGGCACCCTCAGAACAAGCACTGCTTTGGATGGGCAAAATTTAATCCTTCTTTTGCAAAGTAAATTTGGACTACCAACATGAAGTACCTCTCCTTCTCCAAACTGAGATTATTTGAAACTCCACTTAGCTTAAAAAAAAAAAAAGGGTTGAACACCATAGTTAGAAGTAGTTCATTATGAAGAAGCAATTCACACATTCCTGATGTCTCAAAATAAATTCCCTCACTTGCTTTTCCAAGCAGAGACAAGCACTTTGAAAACAGTGTCACAAACACAGTTTCACACATGCTATGTGAGCACAGGAAGTTTAAGATAAATTCAGCAACAGATCAGATGAAAGAACTTGTGCACTTGCATATCTATTTATACAGCTCCTGTGGCAAGTCCCACCCCATCACTGCAGTATCCGGGGGCCTCGCAGTCTCTAAGATATTGCATGGTGATGGTATACAGTGCTACCCAGTTCGCTGATGGGGAGACAAGACAGGGAGGAGGGTGCAGGGTGAATTCACCCGCGACACCCAGCTGACGGGCACGCAACAGACAGTTTGGAGCACCTAAGGTTGTTGCTGTGTGACCCCCTTTGCTTGACCCAACTCCGCGCTGCCTGATAGCCTGGTCCTCCTGCTCCTCCTGGCCCTGCGTCCTGGCTGCTCCCCATGCTCCAGCCGCAGGGTGAACCAAACCCAGCGCGGGTCCAGCTAAGAACAGCTTCTGCTCTCTGTGTTAGAAAAAATAACTCTAAGTGAAAAGATCTGCTTTGTTGATCTTGAGGAAAAAATGCTGGACTTGCGCTCCTTTGTAACTTTTTTTCCTGGAGATAAAAATGGATGAATGTTTTTCTTTGGGGAAAAAAAATCATTAAAAAAAAAAATTCTAGTTTAAGCAGCACTGAACATAGCCTGGCACTCTGCAGAAGCATACAAGACCACAGAGAATTATTCTCAGAATACTTTCTAATACTGTTACAGTTTAAGGAATTGCTGACATTGAAAGTCGGTGGCCCATTTTACACATTACACAGTGCCTCTGACTTCATTACCTCCTCCTGATTTTTGCTAGTAAGTATGAGAAGAACCAGGCTCCAGAAGTACTGCCGGGAACAAATCAATGACAAACTGAAACCACTTAGTGTTAAATCACATTTATGTAAAGGTCCAGTCAATCCCAAGCTGGCAGCATCAGTGATATAAAGCACTTTACCGTATGCAGGGCCCCTCACTGTACCTTGAAATGCCATCAAAAAAAAGCTTTCTAAACATTTATACTGTTTAAAGTAGTGTTTAAACATCACTGTTTCAGAGGCAAAGGTGAAGTTCGGCTTCTGGAAGCTTGAAAACCAAACTGCAGAGCAGGCAAGTAAGGGATGATTTGTGCATCCATCCCTGTTCCTTCTTTAAAGAAGGCTACAAGAGAGAATTTGTTTGAATTTAGTTTGATTTTTAATTCACAAATACCAAGACAGTCAAGTCTAGTCACCTGTATTTTGCCCTTTTTTTTTTGTGGAGGATATCAGTGCATCTGGAAAGTTGCAAAATAAAGTACATAAGATACAAAGTAACTCTTCTGACCTGTCACTGCACCCCAGTACAGTATGTACAGGGGAAAGAAAAATTTAATTTGCATCAAAGGCCTTTTCTGCAGCTATTTGCAAGCCTATTCTCTATATAAGCAAGAAAACATATTCAGCCACAAATACATGTGATTAATTCCTTAGAGAAAACTACTTTAAAGGTTTTAATACAAAATTACATCCTACCCATAGGATGGTATGTTGTGGTAAAAGCAGACCATTTGGGGTATAGGTTGGAAATCCTCCCCTGTTATTAACATAGTTCTTGAAGTAATTTTTAGAAGCACGTTGATTTCATCCCAGTTATATGTCACAGAACGACTAGTAGAAATCAGCAGACACCAGCGTCCTGAAATTCAGGAGAAAAAGCAGAAAGCTCACATTGCAGGCAGGACTAGGAGACTGGACACACAATTTCTGTGAGACTGTAAGTGCCATAGGAGCTCAGCCCCATTTTTTAAAGTGAGATGTGTGAGCACGTGTTGTGGTTTAACCCGGCAGGCAGCTAAACACCACACAGCCGTTCGCTCACTCCCCCCCACCCCCAGTGGGATGGGGGAGAGAATCGGAGAAAAAAAAGTAAAATTTGTGGGTTGAGATAAAGACGGTTTAATAGGACAGCAGAGGAAGGGAAAATAAATAATAATAATGATAAAAGAATATACAAAACAAGTGATGCACAATGCAATTGCTCACCACCTGCCGACCAACACCCAGCCCGTCCCTGAGCAGTGATCGCTGCCCCCCAGCCAGCTCCCCCCAGTTTATATACTGGGCATGACGCCATACAGTATGGAATAGCCCTTGGGCCAGTCTGGGTCAGCTGTCCTGGCTGTGCCCCCTCCCAGCTTCTTCTGCACCAGGCAGAGCATGGGAAGCTGAAAAGTCCTTGACCATGTAAGCACTACTTAGCAACAACTAAAGCATCAGTGTGTTACCAACATTATTCTCATCCTACATCCAAAACACAGCACTATACCAGCTACTAGGAAGAAAATTAACTCTATCCCAGCCAAAACCAGGACAGTATCCACCCCTTATTCTGTACCATCTATGTCATGCCCAGGTCCCACACTTTCCAATACATCCCAATTAATCACCACCACCTTTCCTGTCTTTTGATATATATATACACATAGATATCATTCCCTTAGTCTATGGGCAATCCCCATAAAATGTTTGTTGAGTTTCTTTAGTCCATGACTTTGGGCTCCATCTGTCATAACAGTCCTTCGGGACAGGAGAGGTGACGCGTGGTGTTGGATTGTTGAATGCTGAAGCCAGTTCTGGTTCCATTATCGCTGTGCTTATCCAGTTCTATCATCGCTGCACTTTGCTTGCTTTCACCAAAGTTCATTCTTCATTAATCTAGGTGATTCTTACTGTAATACCATTGATACAGCATATAGCCACCACAGAAGTGATGATATACAGTATTATATAGCAATTAACATAATACAATTTAATTCATTGGCTATTCTCACCCAAAGTCAAATCCCCTTGAGATGCACATCGGACTTCCCCATCCTCCCTCATCACCCACCAAGTGCACCCAGGTCCTTGAGCAAAAGCAATCCCACAGATGGGTTTGCCTTTGCCTGAGGCAGGAGTAACCCAGACTGTCTTCCCCGGCGTATTTTTTACATGCACTACAGGGACTTTATCCCCTTCTGCAGTACGTAAAAGTTTTGACTGGGCAGGGTCAGCTCGATTGGCAGATCCCCTGGTGTTGACTAACCAGGTGGCTTTTGCTAAACGTGTATCCCAACGTTTGAACATCCCAGCACCCATTGCTTTCAGTGCAGTCTTTAACAGTCCATTGTAGCATTTGATTTTCCCGGAGGCTGGTGCATGATAGGGGATGTGATATACCCACTCAATGCCATGCTCTTTGGCCCAGGTGTCTATGAGGTTGTTTTGGAAATGAGTCCCATTGTCTGACTCAGTTCTTTCTGGGGTGCCAAGTCGCCATATGACTTGCTTTTCAAGGCCCAGGATAGCGTTCTGGACGGTGGCATGGGGCACGGGATATGTGTCCAGCCATCCGGTGGTTGCTTCCACCACAGTGAGCACATAGCACTTGCCTTGGCAGGTTTGTGGGAGTGTGATATAATCAATCTGCCAGGCCTCCCCATATTTGTATTTCAGCCATCGTCCTCCATACGATAGAGGCTTTAACTGCTTGGCTTGCTTCATTGCAGATCATGTTTCACATTCATGGATAACCTGTGCAATAGTGTCCATGGTCAGTGGCCTGGAGTGTGTATCCACTATATCCTCTCTCTTGAGCAGAGGGACGCTTACTCCTAATGGCTGAGATACTGGTCCATACAGGTTGGGAGTAGGACATATCCTCTTTGACTTGCTGGACCTCCTGGGACAGTTTTTCCACAGCTGAGATGCAGGCCTGTAGGGAGGAAGAGACACTTTCTTCATATTGCTGGAGCTGGCCAGCCAATTCATCCAATGTCTGTTCCTCTCCGTCTTTCCACATCATTACTGCTAATGAGTGCATGCGATGCTGGTGCACTCCATACAAACTTCCGCCACATGGGTTATGTGCACCTGATTTCATCTGGATCTTTGGATAACTGCTCATTGTTCAGGTCATCGTAAATCACCTCCAGCACAGCTAATTCCCTCAGGTACTGGATACCTCTCTCTGTAGTGGTCCCCTTGCCTGGGTGACATATAACATCTTTCTTGAAGGGATACCTTTCCTTCACACCTGACAGGAGTCGCCTCCAGAGGCTGAGGACTTGTGCCTCTTTTCCAATTGCTTTGTCAATGCCCCCTTCCCTAGAAAGGGATCCCAGCTGCTTGGCTTCCCTGCCCTCTAATTCCAGGCTACTGGTCCCGTTATCCCAGCATCGGAGCAGCCAGATGACAATGTGCTCACCTGGATGATGGCTGAAATCTTTTTGCATATATCGCAGCTCACTCAGGGATAGGGGTCAGATGGTTACCATCTCATTTATGAGTTCTGCCTCTTCCTCCTCCTGTTCTTGTGATGGCCTTGGTTCATCTTCATCCCTTACTAAATGAGCTGATTTTCTTGTGTATTTCTTCTTGTGTACAGGGGCGACTGATACTGGCACGGTTTGGTTCTCTCGTTCAGCTGCAGTGCCTGCTGCCAGGGTTTGAACAGCCACAGTGCCTGTCGCGGGGGTTTGAGTAGCCACAGTGCCTGTTGCCAGGGTTGGAGTAGCCACAGTGCCTGTCGCTGGGGTAGATCTCTGGATGGCATTCTTAAATAGTTGTTTAACCCTAAGCAAGACCTGAACCACATTCAGGAGACATAGCAATAGGACCATGCTCGTTTGAACATCCCAAGGATATTCAAAATTCTCAAGAGCTGTTGTAACTAGCCTGAAGGAGAAAGGGAAGGTGAAGGAGTGGGGGGAAGTGTATTCCTTTGTCTCCCCCATAGATTGGTTCTCTGCGGAGAAAAGGTAAAGAGTGTAATTATTAATCATTTCTGAGAGGTGGCTTCCGAGGTACGGAGATGGCGGTGATGCTGAGTACAAATACCAGATTAGTCTCATGACCAATAATTTTATCACATGATAAGCCAGTGTTAGACAGTGCAGCAAAATAATGAACTTGATCCAGCTCCCAGCGGTGATAAACAGCACAACAGGGAACACATACAGCAAGTAAGGTGCTACATAACACAGCTTTGAGAGCAAGCACAGCAACTCTGAGAGCAAATAAATCAACATTGTGAACAGCAATTATTAAACCAGTATAATGAATGCTTATAACAAATCTGCCTTAACACACTCTGGTCGGATCTGTCATTATCTCAACCCTTCGTGTCCCACCTGGGGTCCCAAAAGGACTGTTGTGGTTTAACCCAGCAGGCAGCTAAACACCACACAGCCGTTCGCTCACTCCCCCCCGCCCCCAGTGGGATGGGGGAGAGAATCGGAGAAAAAAAAGTAAAATTCATGGGCTGAGATAAAGATGGTTTAATAGGACAGCAGAGGATAATAACAATAATTATAAAATAAGCAGAGATTAATAATAATAATAATGAAAAAAATAAAATACAAAATAAGTGATACACAATGCAATTGCTCACCACCTGCCGACCAACGCCCAGCCCGTCCCTGAGCAGCGATTGCTGCCCCCCAGCCAACTCCCCTCAGTTTATATACTGAGCATGACATCATATGGCATGGAATAGCCCTTGGGCCAGTCTGGGTCAGCTGTCCTGGCTGTGCCCCCTCCCAGCTTCTCGCTGGCAGAGCATGGGAAGCTGAAAAGTCCTTGACCAGTGTAAGCACTACTTAGCAACAACTAAAACATCAGTGTGTTACCAACATTATTCTCATACTAAATCCAAAACACAGCACTATACCAGCTACTAGGAAGAATATTAACTCTATCCCAGCCGAAACTAGGACAGCATGTGAAAATTTAATTCTCGCTGAAGGACGTGGCCTTTGGGAGCCTGGGTCATTCCTGGTAATGGTCTTGGGCTCTGGGCACCGGTTTAGATGGAGGCAGAGGTAAAGCTGCTCTCTGAGCTGCTGCAGCCATAAGCAGCCCCAGGCTAAGCCCCTTATGCAATCCTTCTGTCACAGCCTCCTCAGCTTTGCTTTGATTTGCAGCTCTCAGCTTCAGGAATTAAGGACATTCGCAGCATCAATTACTGTGCTGGGAAAAAAGCCCTGCCTGTAAAGCATAAATAATAAAGATCTCGTATGTTATTGGGCATGAAAACCCACTGAGAAAACCTGCTTTTATCATTATAAAGGTAAAGCCATGGAAAAGGCTAGCAAGAATGAAAGCTAATCAATGGAAGCAGAGCCCCTGCAAGCAGATCATGGGGGACAGGGAACAAGAGAGCAAGGAAAGGTCGGGCCTGAGAACTGTGGCATGGCCACGCACTTCTGCAGGGTTTGACCTCTCTCCTTCCAACCTCAGGCTCTTTTCTAACCTGAGCTAAGATTACCAGAGTGATGGAAACAGGGTGAGGCTCCAGTGCTTTCCTGTGCACCAACAGCACGTGGTTCATCCAGACCCAACAATGCCGTGTGGCTGAGGAAAAAGGTTAACATGGTGCGAAAGCATCCAAATTATGCTCTGCTTGTTCCCTGACAGCTGCGGGAACAGGTGGGGAAGGGCTGGCTTGTTTCCTCTTGGGACAGGGGAAAAAACTAATCAATGATTACCCATCTTTAGGTTGTAAACTACAACCACCTGGACATGCACACACACGCACTCACACGCAACCAGCCCCCATCTCCCAGCTCCTGTGCAGGAGATTAAAAACTTTGAGTTGGTTTTCTGGAGAAAAGGTTCAAAACTCAGGATTGCTGAGGCACAAGGCTGATGAGCTGGGACCAGTTAACTGTATTGGCGTATAAACACTTCATAACAGCAAAGGGATTTGCACACCCGTGTGCCATCGTGCATGAAAAGACCTTGACAAAAAGATGTTATGAGTGTGATCTGATTAGTCTGAATTACATGAAACTACCATTACGTTGAAAGTGGGCACGTTTACCCAGGGTGTTTTCTTTTTAATGACTGATTTGGCTATTAGGGCAATTCCCCCAAAAGGCAGCAGCAGATTGGCTCTTCTTTCAGAAGAAAATGCCAAATACGTGTGCATGTGTGGGAAGGGGGGAATCATTTTATTGAACTGAATCATTTTCTTACTGATACTACTTCCACTTGTGCAGTTTCCTGTGACTTTGAAAAGAGTTTGAAACCACAATGAAGAGACCGATTTCTTCGTGCAGACGGGAGAATACTGCGTGTCTCCTCATTTTGGTGTAAACACCGAGTTGTTTGTGCTGGCTCATTCACGTCAGCATGAGGCTAGAGATAGGGTTGTAGGTTTTTTAAAGATGATCCAAACACAGCAGTAGCAGTCTGCCTGCAGCACGGCAGACACCGGACATCTGCAGAGATGATAGCTATGGCCTCGGCACTAGGGTGGTGAAGACAACCCCGCAACTTCAGCGCTCTCCCAGTGGTGCCAGCCTACACGCTGGCTGACAGGTGCCTTTAAGCACCTCCCGTTAAACCTCCGGGTGCTGACCCGGGCACTGGGCTGGCCCCCCACCACACCCGCTAAAGTCTTTACCTCGCTTTACATCAGCCATGAGACAGATCCATTTTAACACATACGCCCCCCCGCTTTCTCCCCGACCGGGCTCCGGGAACGCGCCGAGGCCTAGGCAGGGCCGTCCCCGCCAGGGCTCGGCGGCCTCTGAAGGCCCGAACCACCTCCTGCCGCCCACCCGGGCGCGGCCTCCCCGCGGGCTGGCCAAGCTCCTCAGCGGCGGAGCGGTGCCTGCAGAGCCCGCAGCCCAACGCCGCCATCATCCCCTTAACCCCCGCAGCCCGGGCGGCAGGAGGCGGCCGCGGCGAGGCACCACCCCCGGGCGGGCCCGGCCCGGCCCGGCGCATGCTCCGCAGGCGGGCGCCGCTACCGCCGTGCCGGGACCGCCGCCCTGCCGCTGCCGACCGCCCGTGGGCTTCGCTCTCGCACGTACTGGGCCGGGCCGGGCCGGGCCGAGCTGAGCTGAGCCGAGCCGAGCCGAGCCGAGCCGAGCCGCCCTTCAGGCCCGCGGGGCCGCGGCTGAGCAGCACGGCCGCCCCGCGGTCGCCTCACGCCCGCCCCGCCGCCCGGCGAGGCGCGACGGAAGCGGTGAGTGGGGCCGGAGGGGGCTCCCGCGCCCCCCGGCCGGGGCCCTGGGCCGAGGGAGCCGGGGAGGGTGGTGCGGGCGGCAGGCGCGGCCCCTGAGGGAGGCTCCCGAGATGGCCGACGGCGCCGGGCGCGGGGGCGGCGCGGGGCTTTCCCCGGCGGCCGCGCCGGCCCCTTCCCGGGCTCAGCGCGGCGACCGGGCCCGGGGCCGGCGCCTGGGCTCGGGTGTGCGGTGCCGCTGGGTTCCCCTCAGCGGAGAGGGGCCGGCGCGGGCAGTGCCGGGCTGGGAAGGGGTTTTCAGAGCCACGTTACAGCGAGCGGCGGCGGCGGCGACTCCTGGGCGACCGCGGCGGGGGAGGCCGGGTTTTGGTGATAGGAGGAACCAGAGTGAAATAACTTCGGTTCTGCCTGCTGGTGGCAATGGGTGAAATTAAAAAATACCCGCGCGCTCGTGAGCGAGCTCGGACCCCCCGTGAGCTTACAGGAGTGCTCGGTCTTTCCAAGTGGAGCTGCTGTGGAGATACTGCTGCCTTGTGTGTCTGTGCAAATTAAGGGCTTGGGAAAATTAATTGGGTCCAGCTGTCAGTTCGGCGTCTGTTCCTGTGTTAGGAATAGAGGCGCTTTCTGGACATCTTTTAGACACCCTCTGTAGGTGCTCCTTCCCCTAAAGGTGGTGACAGTCATCGTGTAGGCAGGTCACCTGTTGGTTGGATATCTGTCACCCGAAAGGACAAGCAGCGATGTGGAGCAGGTAACCTGGCAGCTGGCAAGTTGCGCCTATATTCCACATTCTCCAGACACCTAAAAATGTAATTCTGCTTTACATGTGTGTGTGAAAACAATTGCTGTGTTGTTTGGATAATCCTGTTGAGTTGGGATTTTCAAAATATGTGTGGAAAGCTCATACATAAGGAGCACCCGGAAACAAAAGTCTGAAGCATGTCAACCCTGCTGCTAACCATGTAGGTTGATGGCAGAAAGACAACATGGCAGTCGCTCGGTGTGGCAGGAGAGGCTGGACCCGTCTCTGTTTGAACAGACATCAAGTCTGTGCTTAGGAGGATGAGGTGTTGCTGGGGAAACTGTGTGGCTAATGGGGCGGCTGCTCTGACAGATTAGGGATGTGGGGGGGTGTATTATTGAGGCATAGAGACCTGGAGAGCAGAGAAGTGCAGTGCAAGAAAGTTTGGTGTGTTTTGTTTTTTAGTTTTTTGGGGGGGGGGGCGGGGAGATGGGAGTAATTCAAAGTTGTGTCAGTATGTAAACTTAACTCTAGTTAGCCGAATTTAACTCTTGCTTGTAGCAGATTCTCTGCAATTTTGTTCTTGAGCAGAATGTACGTACGTTGGTACCATTTTATTCACGGCTGCTGAAGCTCAGTATTAAGTTCAGTTTTGACCATATATGGGGAGTGGTAGGCATTTCCTCCTGGCACTTGTTTTTAAAACACACAGGAAGTTGCACCTTGATCTGGGTTTGTGCTAGGTGACACAGAGACAGGTGCTTTGAAATACACGGCCAGTTAAGGACATGCTGCTCATGTCTGAGCAAACAACAGATCGCATCAGGCTCCTGCTGTCATTTGTGGTGTTAAAAGTTAATGATTGCAGGCAGGTTTTACAAGTGTTTTTGTCAATACATTTTTAGTGATTCAGTTCTCCTTAAATATCTTACTTGTCTAAGTATCTGCAAGCCATTTGCCCCAAAGCCCAGTGGAACAGAAAATACACTACGCTCGTACAGAGCAAAACTGCAAACATTTGACCCTTGGGAAAGGTTAGGTGAAAAACTTGTAAAAAGCCTGGGTGACTGGGTTTAAATTTGTACAAGAATATAAACACGGAACTGGAACAACTTTAAGTTTGTGAACTCTTGGAAGTCTCTGCACTGCAAAAATCTTTCAGAATTAATTTCAAAGTGGCCTTTTTTGAGAGGTAGATTCTGCGAATCTTGAACTGTTTTTCAAGATGCTGTTTCTGTATGTCCAAATTGACTTGTCTGTTCAATGAGTTTATGTAAAAAACAAATGGGAAGCAAGATCTGGAGAGACTATCTAATACAAAAGCTTTGCAAAGCAAACCTGTATCAACTGCAAAGCAAAAAGCTGAAGTGTACCTGAATAGTCACTGGACAGACTCAGTGGGTAAAATCAACATACCTTTTAAACTCATTTTTTTCCTTAGTCAAACAGAGTCTGCAATTTAAGCTTACTTTAATTCTTTTACCTTACCTCTTGGGGGGCTGGAAGTAAGCCAGGGTTCGTGGTTGGAAGAATAAGTGATACTAATTCAGTAAGTTTAGACGGACATTTCTGTGTAGTTCACAGTCTTGCAAATAAGACTGAATTCACAGAAACCAGCTTCCCTTTTTTGTGTAGAGGGGAAAAATCTTTCCGTTTTCATAGACAGCATCCTGACAGTGATGCCCGCTGTTGCAAGCAGGAAGATTTCACCTCTTTCCTGCCATGTACCTCCCCATCCTCCCTCGATTTGGAGGTGGAACACCTTTTTCACCTGCAGAACTGGCCTCGGGTTTCTTGGCACCTTGCTGCTGCTGGACTTCGTATGAGGAAGAGAGGTTCAAAATGCAGCACAAACCCAAATGGAGAACCCTTGAATCTGTATGCTATGTTGGGCATGAATTGCACAAGAAAGAGCTGCTGTGTTTATGTAAAGAGGAAGGTGTTTGAATCATTTTGAGAGGTTAAATCTTTTTGTAAAAACAAACCCTTAAGACTGGTTTGTATTTAGATGTGAAAAGGATTGTTATGAGAACCTGTGAACCAGAAAGCATGCTGAGAAGCCAGGTTATGGAGAGAAGACTGAGTTGGGTCTTGGTTCCTGAGTTGTCTCGTGTCCAACAGCAATTAAAAATGACGAGATGTTTTCTTCTGGATGATAAACTGGCAATATTCAAGTTTTTCTTTTGTAGCCCGTCCAACAGTTTGCAATTTCTTAAAGATCGGGCATTATTCCTGTAAATGCACTCAGAGTTGCTCTAGATCTTTAAAGCACTTAAAATGCAATTAGATTTCAGGTATCGGTAATAACAAACACTTGCCGAATTGATAGAAAATGGCTTTTGCAGTTCAAGCACATGATTCAGTCAGTTACTCAGAGTCTGCCTTTTGCAAAGATAGCTTTTTCGTGGACTGATACGGCTCTATTTTGCTAGTAGGGTGAGACAAATATGCTTGAACCTCATCAAGAAGGAAGGTAGAGTCTCAAAAGGACAGCATTTTGGGTGTTGGCAGCTAAATTGTTACTTCCATCTATTGCTATAGTTTCTATACAGTACATAAAGTGACAGATTAGGTGGGATTATTCTGCTCACTCACTTGATGTCTTTAGCAGTGCTTTAGGTACCCCGTCCAGTATTTGTTTTCCCCATTCACCTGATCCTTCCAAAAAACTGAAACAATGCTAAAAAGTACTGAGTTACTGGAAAAATAAGTTGATGATGGTTCTCTTGGGCAAATTGGTTGCAATTTTTCTTGGTTGAATTTGGAGGGGGAAAGTGGGGAAGTGTGATTTAGTAGTTTTAATGTTCTGGCCAGTTGAAAACAGGTGGATTTTTAAGGAACAGGTCCTGACATTTTTCTTCATGCTGAAGATCTTATAAAACTGCAGACAGTTTTGCTGGCTAGAGTAATTCTCGTTTTTTCCCTGAACTGGTTATATAAATGTAACATAAATTGCATAACTGACAGAAAAACTGAACTACAGGAAACTGGAAGAGCAGCTTCTACTTGGAAGAGTATATATATAGTCTGTACCACTTATTGCATATCATTACTTCTTACAGTCCTCTGACACTGTATGAGTTGTTTGACAACAGTGACATGAATATGGCTCTTTGCATGTTATGTGATTATGATTGCAATTTAAAACAGCTGGCCCATAAAATTGTTCTGTTAGACTCTGCGCCGCCCCCCCCCCCCCCCCCCCGCAGGATGCAAAAGGTAAGATAGGAAATAAAGGAAAAGAACTGGAAGTCGATGGAAAAGCAGAGGATGTACACATCATCCCAAACTATGGAGCAAGGTAGTGGTGAAAGCCTGGGAAAAATCAAATTGAAGTTCTTGTTTGAGGAGGAACCTACCTGCAGAGTTAAGATTCTGAACAAGTGCAGTTATAGCTACCAAAGAATACGGAAATTGTTTGTATTAGAGTAAGTGGCTTGGTGTTGCTATTGATTCTGCTTTGTCAGCAGTTCTGATAGTAAACAAACGGTCTTCCAGAAATACCAAGTCACTGTTCTGCTGTAGCTATGGAGCTCCCAAAGTAGCAGCAAGGGCTTGCTAGTAAAGAACAAGCTTTTACAAGGTGGCTGACTTCAAGAAACTCATCCATCATAAATGCACGTATCTGGTAGCTTTGCTCTATTAAGTATTTTGGACTTCTGCTCCTTTGAAGCTGGTCTGCTAATAAATTGAATAAATTCAGTATTTAATGCTGTATTCTCTGACTTTTGAAGCGTGTGGGATTTACCATGAGTCAAGACTTTGGTTGCCTCTCTGCATACTGGAGGAGGCGACAGGAAGGTTCGCAAAGGAGTCAGTCTGCAAGCGGATAAGCATATAATGCAGCATTCAATGCATTTAGAAGTCTTGAGGTGTTTTAGTCTCAGCTGTGTCACTGGCCGGTGCCTGACTTTTGCTAAACAACCTGTTTATTCCTTCAACAAGTTTCTGCCCCACTCTTTCCTGGAAATGCTGCATTCCCTTCCCAGTCCCCAAAGGCTTAATTGCCTTTGAACACAAAATCTAAGTGACAGCTGCTATTCATACTTCCAGCGGAAAAGTCCTAAAGGAAAATTTGCACATTCCTCAGACTGTGGTCCGCAATCTCCCTTGTTTGCAGAGTGGATCTGAGAGGGGCCCTGGCTTCTTGAGGACCATGAATATATGTGCAAGTTTTTAGCAATTTTGGACACCAAGTGCTGTTTAAACTGTTCCTTGAGTGTTTTCTTTCCTGTCTTTTCCAGCTATTCAAAGACTGAGTGGAGTCTGGATTGCCCATCAGGTGGCCCAGTTGGAATTTAGCAGGGTATTGAAATATTTAATTTTATTAGCAGTACTCTTAATAATTACCCTTCAGTCTGGTGCATATTCTGTCAAAATAACTTTGTTCGTCTTCCACTTCAAATCTTTTAAACTACTTAATTTTACTGTCTGGAAGTTGAGATTGAAGTAATATTGACTCATACTGTTTTGAACAGGAAAAAACTCTTGTTCAACCTAGGAGGTTGTACGTAGATCTGCTGTGAGAGCTACCGTGCCTAGGGCTGTGCTCGAGACAGCAGTTCTGGAAAAAATCCTTACACCTTTCATGTCAGGAGAAAGGATGGATCTAAGCCTTCTACTTTTCTGGATAAGGAGAATGAAGCAGACCATGCTAGATCTGTGACTTGGACAGGGGAGCAAGGGAGGAGAGGGAACACTTGCAAGAAATTTGTTTGTATGTGGACTCAGTTTTTCAGGAAATTAATTTGGCAGAACTAACTTTTATACTTGTTTTAAGACACTAGCAGCACAAAGAGATACCTTAAAACAAAACAAACCTTAAAAGCCTTGGCACTTGTACAGTCTAAATAACTTCCTGTTGCTTGCCATCCATAAATACCTGTCTCTGCACTCCTCTGGATTTTACCAGACTATAATAACGAATCAAAGCAGGGTTTTTTTGTTGTTTGTTTTTAATAAAGCTGTATTAGTTCATAGGGCATTAGATGTTTAAGGGGAAAAAAAAAGAAGTATGAAAGGTACCATCTAGCTTAAGGTTCTGAGGTTTTTGGTCAAGAACAACTATAAGCTGGCATTTGCAGTTCACTTTATATGGTTTTCTTGTACACTCAGTGTCTTTCGTGTTTACTGAAGATGCATAAGAAATAACCTTTCACTTCCTGAACACTTTGGTATTTCACTTTTCCTCAAAGTACGGCAAAACAGACGCTAATAATTTTGAAATTGCCAGAGCCCATCTGTTTAGAGAGTTTAAAAGTTCAAAAGGAACCAGACAGTTAAATCGGCGAGCCTGACCTGTATGTATCAGCCTCTGCTGTCACCCTTTACAGCTCTATAAGCTGTGCTGGAGCACTCTGTTCTACAGGAGTTACCCTCTCCTCTGAAAACAAGAGATTACAAATTTACTGTTTGCCTTTTTGTTTTTTCCTGCTATTGATTTGTGTTGCGTTTGTATTAAACTGTATTTTTTTTCCTTATTTGAATCGTCTATCCTTCTTTCTTGTTCTTAAGCTGAAGGAAGAGAAAGGTGCATTTGATGTCATTATTGAAGTAACAGCTGCAATTCCAAAACTTAGCACTTGCTGCCTTCCACTGTTTCTAATGGTAAAGTCTATTTGAGTGGTCTACAGGCCGTAATGGACACCACGTTCTTCTGAAATGCTGTTACAACCTCATGAATTTTCTGACTTTTTCTATTAGAAACATTAGTGCATGGCTTAGGCAGAGAATGGCTTAAATGTATTTTATTTGACTGCTACGTATTGATTTTTAGAAAGTCTCTTAATAACTCTGTCCCCTAAAGACAGGGAATAGTCAAGAGTTAATCCAGCTTCTGGAAAGTGCTGGTATAGTCAAGAGAAAAGGAGCCTGTCCCATCCCCAATTTTTTTCAAGGGTCGTAACTGTTCATTGCCAAGAAAACTTCTACGTGTTCATGCTGCTGTATCATTGCTCTCATGAAGGGAACATAGAGGTTTTGTTTATTGATGATATAGAACAAGCCCCCATAGCGTGATGAACGTGTTGTATGTAGAGGCAAGTTGCTAGCATGAGCATTGCCAACTGGGATTCTCACCCGGAAGCCTTTGTCTTACCACCAGCATCACCTGGAAAAAAAATCAGCTTGTGGTTTGGTTTTGGTTTGGTTTTTTTTTTTTTTCTCTTTCTTTAATACCAGCACTTAGTAGTAATTCATGGCCATGAACACCTTTCTAATAAGTGTGGAATTGATTAATAGAGGAGAGCATGGGTTTGATTTCACTGTCAAAGCCACCAGGTGGTAAGTGAAAGGACATACAGGGATAGCTGACTTAGAGAGCTTCATTTTTACAAAAGAACAACAGCTATCTTCTGCCAAGTTAAAAAAAAAAAAAAAAAAAAAAGTCCTGCAAGTTTTACAGTCCTTTCAGCTTCCTGTACATGCGACTTACAACATGGCTAAGTTACATGTATATAAGCAAGATACATCAGCAAACAGAGGGCCCGCTTTGCTTAAAAAAGGCACCTTTTAAATCCTGAATACTCAGTATATGCCAGCTCAGCCTTAAACAACTAAAACCTAAGATGCCAGTCTTGTTAGCTTGGCTGTGCACAGATTAACTGTTTGCCCTTTGTTGGTGTTGACTGAAATTTTAACTTGCAATAGAAGTGTGTGGTATCTCCAGGTTTAATCACACTGTGTTCTTACAAGTTTGCTGTTGAATTAAGTGAAAAATGGGCCCACGTTTTTCTTAGCTTATGGTGTGTGTGTGGAGGGAGGAGGCAAGCAGTGCTGCTGGGGTATTGGCGAGGCTGTGGTTTCACATTGCAGATCACAGCAGCGCTATCTCAAGGCGCTCTTGTTGTGGCATGTCACCCCTTCGGCTGAGCAACTAGCATGCTCTGATGGATACCTGTTTCAGCGCTGAAGGTTCTCATCAGCTCCCACCCCTGCATTCTGCAGGGATGTGCAAACTTGGACACTGTCGTGAAAATCTTGCCTAAGAATCACCAGTATGCTTTTAAATGGAAGCAGTTTAACTTCTTCATATAGTCCAGCGTACACAAAATATTTTTCTCTAGAGCTGACTTGCACCACAGCATATACCCATTGACATGCTTTGTGCGTCATTTAGCACACAGAGAAGCATCTATATAGAACCACCCTCTTGCGCTGTATACTTAGAGAATTAATTTTACATGACAAGGGCAGGACCTGCCAACCTATAAATCTACAGTAGGACTCTGCCTCTTTAGGGAGAGAAATCTGGATCATGCATTACCTTCACCTCTCCTATGCTGGCACAACCTCATTGCGTGCTTTGAGATTGTTTCATGCTTTCTCTGATGAACAAATGCCTTAGGACTTTTTCAATCCATTATATCTTTGTTACTTAACTGCTTGATGAAGTTTAATTAGCAGTTAACGTAATCTGCTATACTTGTTTGTATACATATATGCTGCGAACTCCTGTTTGCCTTTAGAGTTCCACGCAGGTTCAGTTTCACACAGACAAATCAGGGCATATCAGTTAAGCTGAATAATTACGTAAAGAACTTGATTTGTCACGAGCTTTGTGGTGAGTTCAGTCTTTAAAATACAGCTGAGATGCAAACTGCTGCCTCTTCATGATGATTTTGCTGAAGCTGGCAAAGGCTTTTGTTAGAACTGCATCTTTTTTGCATGGCTCCAGCTGGAAATAAGATTTACTGCACATTTTGGCTCACATTTTTAAAACAATTTCATCAGTGCTAGTTCTGCATTCAAGGCCAAGACAACTTGCACATATGCACACCATCACTTGAGATGTACCATCCCCAGGTGGTTACTGCTCCCTTTTTGTTGGAAGGTACTGTCCCCATCCCCGCAGCTGAACCATGTATGCTTCCTTTTTTCGCTAGCAAAGACTGGTAATCACCAGTAAAATAGTAACATCTTCATCAGGCTCTGCTGCCCGTACAAAGCATGTACATCTGTTCACAGCCAAAGTAATTTTAGAAATGTTTTAGGGTATGTCCTAATAACTGAATTATGCTTTAAAAGAAAACCCTCTTTCTTAGATATCGTTTAGAAGTTTGTAAAAGCAGTGGAGATCAGCAGCTTTCCCAGACCATTTCAAGGTTGGACTTGATGATCTTAAAGGTCTTTTTCAACCTAAACGATTTTATGATTCTAAGGTGTTTGTTTTTCAAAACCTGTTGTTACTCAGTTTGAGACAGGGAAAGTTCAGAGTAGTTTAATTAGCAGGCAAGACTGACGTAATGATCCTAATCTTGTAAACGAATACACGCTTATGGTCATACAAAGCTATTGTACTGGTTTTAGTGGGGCATCTCATAGTTCGTACTCATAGAGAGGACACAGACACTTAACATATAATTTGCTGAGCCCCAACCAAAGGTTTAAAAAGAAGCTTAATCTGTTATATCTCTGTGTTAATAGAGATTAATTTTTCAGGACTTACTTTAGAATCAAACTCTTCTTAAGGGTAAGTAATATGGCATAATTCTGTAGAGCAGCAAGCAATCTACTCCCTGAACATTCCATGAAAATGTGCTAAAATGGGGTATTTCCCTTTGTACCATCTATCTCGGTCTCATCCATAATTAGGGATGAGCTTTAAAATGTCTTTTAAGGGGGTAGGAGGAGAAGGTACCTTATTGGGAATTTGACCTGAAAAGTCAAATAATGTGGAGAAGCCTAGTGGGATGGGTGTTCTTCAGCAGTAAGCATTCTGCAAGAAACTGATGACTTAGAAATGCTATTGCAGAGTTCTCTCTTGATTTTGTGTACTGAGTCCCGCATCAAGTTTTCTTAGTTTACAGCCGAGGTATATCTTCCTGGTTTGCTTTGCATTTGATCTTGTTCATTTCCAGAAGCTGTGAGGTTAAAAAATTAACTAGTTTATTTTTTCATGTGTGAGTATGAGTAATGTGGGGGGAGGGGGGGGAAGGAAGGGCTCAGTCCAATTAATTTTGCGATAGTTCTGTGCTCTTTTCTTTTTCATGTTATGATTTTACAGCTGTGGTCTTGTTCTAAGTCAAAGGCACTGGATTTAGGCAAAGAAAAATTATAATTTGATCCTGATTTGTTTTTTATGAGGCAAAATGTTACCTTATGCTTAAGAAAACAAATAACACTTTCAATTTGTACACCAAACGGTTCTTTCATGATTAAGGGACTGGAGCATCTTTTATGTAACAGTTCAGTACTGTGAGGGTGGTCAAACACTGGACCAGGCTGCCCAGAGGTGTTGTGGAGTCTCTATCTGCAGAGAGATTAACAACTCAACTGGGGACAGCCTCGGCAGCCTGCTCCAGCTGCTTTTGCCTGAGCAGGGCTTGCAGCAGGCAGTCTCGTAATGTTTAATAAAATTAACCCCTCAATATGTCCATTTTTAATTTAATTTTGTAGTTGGATGTATTGCCAGATTAAATTTGTGTGTTTCAGTCCTCTAAAAAAATAAGTAAATTATAATAACTAGTAAGGAATGGGTTGTTATTGGAATATCTGGTATGCTTATTCTGTTTCCCTTGCCACATCTGTTTGCTCTCTTGTTACAGTAAACAGAAAAGAATCTACAAGATTTAAAAATGGTGGTTTTGGCTTCTGTAATTCTCAATTAAGCTTTCATCATTCCTAGCTAAAATGATAGGGTGGCTCTTTCAGAGTTTTTGTCAAAAGTATTTTTCAGGAGGCTAGGTTAAGTATGTGATGATAACTAGTGAAAACAAAGTTTAAAGCAGCCTAAATGAAGTCCTTTGCCCTGTTTTCAGTGACTTCTGGTCACAATCCATTAGCTCTCAGAATTTATTTATGAGGAAAAAGAAAGTGGTCTAGTATTTCTGATGTTTAAAACAAGTTGAGTCTTCTATTATAATCAAAGAAAAAAAATACAAAGCAGTTTTTCAGAGTCTCTCTTGAATCTCTAGGTGTACTTTGGCTTCCTTGTTATGAATGGTAAGGAAATAGTGGCATGCAGGTTTCTCTCTCTTTGCAGATGTTAGGAATCGGATGCTGCTTACGGTGATTATTCCATACCATTTGTGTCATGCTCAAGTCCCACACTATTCAATACAACATCATTAACATCCCCTGCCCCCATCCTTTATCAACATTATTCTCAGCACAAATCCAAAACATAGCGCCATACTAGCTACTATGAAGAAAATTAACTCTCTCCCAGGCAAAATCAGTACAGAAGCTAATGGATGCTGAGAGTCAGCTTTCCGGTGGCTTTGTAAGAAAACAGAAAATGAGAAATTTGAGGTTCTCATAACTGTAGGTGTCATGCATTTTAAAAAAAACAAATAAAATTGTGCATGAGCCCTTTCGACAAGGATTATTGAGAACCTCTTTTTCTGCTCAAGAGCCTGTGGTTTGAGAGGAGTGGAGCGGCACAGAGTGGAACGGGCATGGCTTGAACATCCTCGTCCATGTGGGTGAAGATCCTGCCAGAGCAGAAACTATTAAATAGATCTCCAAAGATGATCTCCCATCCTGAGTGCTGGCATAAGACGCATTTTGGAGTGGAAAGGAGAAATTGTGGGGAGCACTGAAATCCCCTCTTCCTTGCCACTTTATGTCTCAGAAGCCTACGAGGATGGAGTATTGTTGTCAGATTATTGGCTGGGTTTGAGTGTGATCTGCGTAATCCTCAAGACACTCGAGAAATGGTGCCAGGAGCCTCCAGCACAGTGTTCAGGGAGATACAAAGGTGATGTTCACTGGGCGGCTTATTGTGTGTTGTGGTGTTAGTCACCGTGATGCGCAGACATGGAAGTGACAAGTTCTGCCCTGCTGACTTGTTGAATGTCTATAGACTGACAGCGCACTAGGGGTTTTTGAGTTTATTTCCCCTTAACAATGAGAAAAATATTTTTTTTCCATTTGCATAGAAAGACTGTGTCTAAAATGATAAAGAGAAATGCAGTAGACTGTTTTTAACTGCAAGTAATCTTGCAGATTAAAGATAGACGCTGCATATGCACAGAAGTCATATAAAAAGAAATGTTGGCTTTATAATTTCTGGTTAAGTATAATTTATGGGCATTTAGCCATTTGAGAAAATGAACCGATTTTACTTTGCAATATAGAAGTAAACACCAAGGCAGAAACGCAGCTGGGTTATGGCCAGATTTCTGGGTTGTAAGACACAGGGAAAGATTTTGGTTAGTTGTTTAAAAACGGGGTATTTCCTCTCTGTGAAGTTCATATGCTAATTCTCAGATTGCTTAAGAAAACTGCTGGAGGGGTGATACATCCAAGTTATTACAGGAATTTCAGATATTTTTTTCTAAAAAAAAAATGGTTTGTAGAGATCACTTGTAACTAATTTCTATGAGCTTTCTCTAAGTCTCTAGTTAACTTTTCAATACAGAGCTCTGCTTAATGCAACTAATATTTGTTTAATGTTTACTAAAATACTCTTTCCCTTTAAAAGAAAACTTTCCAGATTTTAGAACAGTGTGTTAGGTTACAAATCAATAGGTTTTTTTGACTGGTCTTTAACTAAATTCTGAAACTACTCAAGCATTATGATTCTTTCAATGTGTTGATTCATTTTACGTTTCAGTCAGTTTTTCATGGGATAACAACCTTCTGGCAATTACAGTGACTTCGGGCAGTGGTTTGGAGTGAAGCTTCTCATCTCCCTAAAATCCATGGGGCTTCTGTAAATGATGAGGAATGCCTGATGTGGTATCACTAGTTTTTGTAGAGGCTGAACAGTTTAAGACTGGGGATATTTGTATTTTAGGATAAACCAACAATATAATGAAATTTGAAAAAGGTTTTGTTGTTAAGATTCCTGCATGTTAACTTGCAATTAAATTTCTAAGTTGCTTTTAAGGACAGAAAAAAGGAAGTACTTTTATGGTTAAGCATATTTAGAGCTAAGGCTTAAGTAGCCATCTTAGACTGCTGAGCTAACAGGCTGTGTACTTGGCAGTTAGTGTACTACGGTGCACCTACTGGTTTTATTTTTCATTGTTTTCTGCAGAAGCGCATGTGCTTTAACAGACAGATTTGCTCCACAAAGCTTTTTTTCTCTAAGTATTGTTTGTAGGAAGTATTGCCCACTACAGTTAAATGTTTATTGCCCAGAATAGCTGCAGTGTGGTATTTGCAAATTGTCTGGCTGCAGACCTGGAGCAAAGCATGAAATGCCCAGCTGGTTTTTAAAACTTCCTTTTCTCCATAGTTTTTAGTTTTGAAATCCAGGCTTTGGAATTGTAATTGTAAAACATCCCATTTCATCACAGTGTATAAACAGGGGAGAGGTGTGATTTAAAGTTTCTCAGACTTGCCTCTCTCCTTCTCTTCTTTTTTTTTCTCCTCAGTCTTTCCTAGTGTCCTGATGGTGGGGTTTCACAGGAGGACCTCTGTGGTAGCCCTTACTTTTCAGCTGTATTCACTCTTCAGTGTTTTCTCATTCATAGAAGTATGAAAAAGAGTACGTGGTGTGTTAAGCTACTGTCTCTGTTTAGTTGAAGTTAGAACCAAGTCTTTGCAGCAAATAATTGATTTTAAGTTTACCCTCCCCCCGCTAAATTCAGAAGATTTTGTGTCTCATGGTCTTGCAGACGCAAAATACATTGTTAGCTCTGGTATCAAGTTCAAAAGGGGAAATACGAAACCCCAATTCTAGAGCAGAGTTCCTGTTTTTCTGACTTGACAGTTTGAGCTCAGACTTTCTTACTGCTAGTTTTTGTTAGTTTTGGAAGCGGGCAAATGCTGTTTGATAGTAAGCGAATGGGTCAGTCTGGGCATAATGTTTATCTATGTTCTCTAAGTTATGCTGAAAACATCCCCCAAACTAGTCATGTTATGCTTTTCTTGGTAAAGAAGAACAGAAAGTGATAATTTTTAAGGCTGGCACAACATAATATAGAGAAAAAGTTACTATGTATAATTCGTGTATAAGGTACCTAATAAGGTAGTGCAAATATAGCACTTAACAACTTGGGACTTCCCTAAAATATGAAATATCTTTCTTAAAGGTTTCAGGTTAGTAATTCTCCTCCTGCATTTTCTTTTCCCTTGATGTCCAAAAAAGCCACTCAACATCATAAGGAACATACGGTTGTTATTTTGTCAGTGAGAAGTGAAGATGTAATAAAAACTTGATGTGACTTGTGATGCATATATATGCTGATTAACTATATCATGTTGCTTTGCTACCACTGGTCCCTCTCTCTTCTCTTTGTCATTTTCTTTATGATCTCTTTTAAGGCATGAGTGTCAAAATTAAGTTATTTGGGTCAGGGGTATTACTGCAAATCTGGCAAAGACTTTGGTATGTGTGATTTTTAAGCACATAAATAGTTCTGGGGGACTACATATGTATATAAAATAAACAGGATCACATATTGCCACCTATAGTGTATATGTGGTATTAAACAATTGTAATTGATATCTGATTAGATTGATTAGTCTTGATTAAATTGTACATCTATTATGAAGGTTTTGTAATGGCTTTTCCGTTCTCCTCTAATGTTTTGATTGTAAATGTACAGCTGAAGTATAAAAGTTACAAACTTTGTGGAAATTCCCTGTGTGTGACCACTAGTTCCTGTAAACTCCAGTAAATAAGACTACAACTTGCTTTAGAAGGGTTTTTCTCTGATTTTTTTGGGTGGTTTGAACAAAGAATGGTAGAGATACTACATTCAGAAAGCCTGTCTACGCAACTTGAGGATTTCTAGGAGGAGGAGGATCTTGTTAGAGGGCGACTCAGTAACTCAGCGTGGCTGCAGCTAGGAGGGAGAGAGGGTAAGGAAGTATTTTTTGAAGTGAGATGCTTGGTAATTGCCTGTCAAACTTTTTGAGAATGATTTAAGCATGACAACTCCGTAATTTCTAGTCCTTTTTAATGTTGGCTTTCAGTCCTTTTGTAGTGTAATCCTGTGAATCATTTACTTAGAAATTATTATTGGAGGTTGAAAGAATGTGTAGAAAAGTCTGATGATGCTTGAGTGGTGAGTATTGACATATGCGACCCCTCCATCCTGGAGGTCCCGAGATCAGCAGTGGTGTTGTCCAGTATGTAAAGTAAGAGATCTTAGAGCCAGCACTGGGAAAGTAGATATGGCAGGAGGTTCCCGGGGTGAGTCATACACATTTGAGTCAGTGCTAAAAGCGATTGAACAAGTGTCCCTGCTTAGCTATTTTTAATATTTGCTTACTCACATTTACTGTACTAAGCTCTTTACAGGAAAGGTAGTTAAGTCTAGTAAGTCTTACCTCTAGTAAGGTCTTAAAGCCACTTTTCATGGCAACAGCTTATTATATTGATTTGGAGTGACGTCTTCAGTCCTGCCTTTTCCGAGATTCTTAGGTCTTAGCATAATTGTTGTTCTGCTTGATGCTTCCAGAAGTACTGCAGTCCAGTATTCATAGCATCGCATCTAGACCTACACGGATAAACTGGCATCAAGCCCAGACTTTACAACCAGATGAGCAGTGGCACAGCTGAAGTGGCGAGGAGGGGTGGTGATGGGTAGCCTGGTAGCACCTAGAGGTGCTTTTCAACCTCACCAGGTGGAAGTCTGTTTCATAAGGAACGTAATATATTCTAATATATTAAAAAAATATTCCTAGGTTTTAGCCACAATGAATATATATCACAGCTTTTCTGTTGTAAAACCCTGGTTGCAAGTTACATATCCTTAGAGTGCTGCCCTTCCCAGGACAGCAGCATGTTCAGCTCGTGGGCCTCTGATGACCAGTAAGGTGCAGCCCTGACTCCCTTCTTTACAGATATGGATATTCTCTTCCTTACAGATGTTGACAGCTGTATTTGCAGGAGGAAGAAGTTTAGGAGGTTGCTTGGGGCGTGCATATGTGTCATGGAGTTCAGCGGTGGCTTCCTGTTTACCGCTGCTGAGTGAGGATTTGGGCTCGGGCCGGAGAAGGTGCAAGAGTGTGGCTTGTGGATTCGCTGTTACACAGGTCTGCCCCTGCCTCTCCCCCACCCTTCCCATTACTTGGCAAGATGTTGCAGCAATGACTGTAGCCGTGGGTTGGGGTGTTTGCTGCGGAGCCACAGTGGAACCGATATGCTGGATGGAAGTTGCTTTCTCTTGCTGCTGCTGAAAAAATTTCCTGGTGCCCAGCAAAGTTCCTTGAGCTTCGTGTTGGCACTGGGGGTGGCGAGGGAGGTTGGGTCACAGTTCTTCAGATCAGGCACTCTTTGGTTGAGTATGGATAAACTGGGCCTGCTCGGGCTGTTGAAGCTGAGATAACTTTTGTTATCAGCCTCTTGGGAAGAAAGGCTGATCTGTGGCATGAACAGCTAATATCTTGGGACTCATCAGTGGGAGGGAGCAAAGCAAGGCACGATGGTTTGTTGGTATTGAGTCACAGCAGCAGTGTAATGGTCCTGCATCCAAAGCTGCTCTTGTGAGAGAGGCATCAGAAGAGAGGGAAGGAGAACTGCAGCTAAGCAATGTCTGCTGCTATGTGCTTCTGGAGAACTGAAATAAAATTATACCTGGACTGAAATGTGAATTGCCTATAAACTTTTATGAAACTACTCTTGGCCAAAACTGGAAATTGAGAAACAGTGAGCGACTGTAAATTCTTATAATATGTAAACACCAGTAGGAATGCAGATGGCCTCCTGAAAATGTGAAAGTTTATATTCCTCCCGTAATTTTTTACTTTGGACAGACTTTATGGTTGTGCTTTGAAGAATACCACTTGGTATTCTGAAATATAGAGTATATTTTACTCACTTTTTTCTTCAGCTTTCATACATTGTAAAAGACTCATGGGAAGATGATTTTATTGTTAAAGGGAAGACCACCAAGTTATCAGGCAGCAACTGCAGAAATAGCACAAGGAAATGTTCTCTAAAAAGAGAAATCAATGAACTGTAAATAAACATGAGATGATTCAGCCCTACCAGAATTTTGTACAGGAGTTAAATTGGATTGGTAAACTGGCAGAGGCGTAAGACTTTCTAGGCAGAAAAGTACTTAGACTGAGAGGTTGAAATTGTACGGGGTGAGATCCTGTACATTGCCACACCTCTATGTCAAATCCTAAGCGTAGTAGAGTCTGTCTGGGTTTGGATGAGTGTAAAGGCCAGCTTTAGTCATTCTGGGACCAAACCATCAGTGACAGGATAATTGTGCAATTTGCAGTGCAAACTCTCAAATCTGCAACCCAAACAGGACTCCCTAAGGAAAGAAAAACAAAATCCCACTGTTCACCATTGTACACTGAAGCCACTGACATGTCTTACCACCTTTGAACCACTTTTGGCACTACTCTGAGGTAAACATGTAAAATTTACTCCTATTTAGCTGGTTAGTTAAAAACAGTGTATGTATTTGTCCAAGAGGTTGAATGAATTGAGTGTAAATATTTAGTTTGCTTGACAGGGAGATATGGGATATAGCTCATAGTTGACAAAAGACTCACACCAGCAGTTCTTTTAATTGTAACAAGTACACCATGTCAAGCCATAGCATTCACAATTAAATTGGATAGTGGAAATTCAGTAGAGACAGCAGAGAACTTGCTGAAAATAATTGTTAGAACTTTGGTTGGTTGGAAGAAATCCGTAATTACTGATACAGTGTCTTGAAACATTGTACTACTACAGATTATCAGTTCAGGTATGTGCAAGCTGGGGAAATGCTTACGTCTGTGTTAATAGGTGATGGTGGAGGAGTGGACTGGATTTACGGGTTCCTTCTCAGCCCTGTGTTTCTGCAGAACAAGCTGCTTGTGGCAAAGTCTGCCTGTGCTTAAACACTGAATTGTCAGTTACTGTAGTTGTTGCGGGAGATAAAACTGATACTAGAAGAATATCAGGGTATTGCTCTATTTCAGGCAGAAAACAACTGGTAGATAAAACTTTAACTGCAGGAGTTGGCAGCCTGGCCTTCATAACATCACAGCTATCCCATATTCTGAAGTCCTGTAGGAGAATCAGTATGAAACCATGGAGGATGAGTGCTGTCTTAGTATACAGAGGACATCTGAGATGTGACTGACACCACATTTGCATTGAATGGAGCATTTGATGACTCTACACGTGTGTGCACACACTTAAGTGAAAAAGCAGCAAGCACTGTCTGTAGGGTTGGACACAGGAGGCCAAAACAGTTAGCTGGGAAGGAGCACCCGACCCTATAATTGGACAGCCACCGCAGTTCAGACTCTGCTTTTCAGTCACCAAAGGGAGGCACAAGGATCCTCGTTATTTGGCAGAGCTCGAGTTGTCTACTCGGACAGCTTTCTGCATAGCTTCATTTGGCTTTGATTGAATTCCTTTGTTTCAAGTGTCTTCTACCAATTTACTTGTATTTGATGACTTTTTGGGAAGAAAAGAGCCTGCAGCTGTGAAAAACGGTGTTGGTTTTTTCCAGTTTCAGCTCTTTGTTGCAGTAGGGATCAGAAAAAAAGAATTTAGGGTGCGATCTGTAGCATGCCATTTCTTTATCACCCTTGCAGGTGATATCTAGGGCTTGCCTTCTGTTTTTAAAGTAAGGTAGGCAATATAAGGATTCATTAAAGCCTGAGAATATAAAAATAATTGCAAGCAAACTGAACTATATCCTGGGGGAGAGTTTGCTCATCCAGCTTTCGAATCTCCAATCTAAACAGACAAGCTTAGGCACAGATGTCTGAGATCCCTTCTCAGTCAAAGGAAAGACTTGGAAACCTTGTCCGACCTACTTCAGATTTCTATTTCAGGGTAAGATAAAACACATCTTGGACTTAATTGTCTAGATTGACAGAGGGGCGCATACAGTGTCTAGCTCAAAGGCAGACATCTGCATTTAGTCAGATGTATGGGAAACAGAGCAACGTGCAAGTATTGCCAGGGTCCCCTCTCATCTCTGGCTGGGAAACCTGTTTTGAACACAGGTTCTTTCTTAACAAACCATCTACCTGAGACCAAGGTGAGTAAAGGTCAGCACAGACTCGTTTTTCAGCTGTTACCCGTACTGCTTATTTGTGGGAGAAGAGGTGTAACTGTGCTCGGCTTTCTGAAGAGATGAGTTCCCTACCCCATTGCTTTTCAGGCAGAGACTAAAAATAAACCAGTTTCAAGTTTTATCATTGTGATCCTTTTTCTCTAAAGGTTGTTTTATACACCATTCTCTGTACTCTTTTCCGCACACTTGCAGCCACCCTTAGTGGGCCTTTGGGATGTGTGAAACGAAGTATGAGAAGTCTTTGGTGGCAAGGCTGCAGCGTGTAGCACAGCAGTCCTTGCAGGGACCTCATGGATGAGCTGACCTGCTGCCTGCCCTGAGAAGCTCTGGCCTTGGTGAAGTGGTGAGGAGAGCAGAAAATAAGCAGCAAATAAGTCCATAAAATGGACTGAATGGACTTAGAAAAGGGACTTTAGTGTTGTGTCTCATTTCACTTCAGACAAGCTGATTAACTAGTCACAGTTCCTTCCTCTGACTAATAGGGATAAATATGTTTGCAGCTAACCATTAATACAGGTGTACTCCTTATTAGTCAATAATAAAAAGTAATTGCTATGTGTGTTTATCGCAACAGATGGGCAATAAAGAACTGTATTTTCCACTTGTATTAAAAATTATGTCTCAATGGCAGTAAATCTTTCTCACCTCCAGTCATACACATACTTTGCAAAATACACACAGGTATGAGCATGCCAGTGGATACATACTGCGCTGTCGAGAAATAGTTGCTTAAATTAAAAGTTAAAAAATACCATTAGCTTCAAATAGCAATGTCAGAACTTGACTTTGGTTTTCCTTTCTGCGGACTGATCTTCTTTCTAATCTCTGTCATGCTGGTGGGAGCTAGGAGGAAATGCCACTGAAATGCATTTAGTGCATTTAATGGAGCAGTGCAGTGTGAGAAAGCAATCGTCAGGCTGCTGACACGGCGCTGCCTTGGCCCCTGCTGCCATCTCCTGAACGCCTATCCCTGGCACAACCCCTTGAATGCGGTTCAGTGAGATTTCACTTGAGCCAAAGAAAAACCCACCAAAAGGTGGGTAACTGAGCCAAATAGGCCTTGTTAGTTTGTTTCAGCATGCATGGATAACAAAATACCATGTCTGGAAAATGACATTAGGACTCTAGCTAAAATGACAGTGAACTATCTGCAGAGACCATTCCTGTTCTGAAGCCCACCCACTCATATGTATGCTGACCCCTACATCCAGCCTTTGCCTTTCAGAAGAGGTCTAAAAGCAAATGCAACATTTTAGCCACTTTGTGGTCCTCCGGTTTGGTGAGCGGATCCTCTGTGAGCATGCAGCTCTCTTGTCTCAGCATATGGGTCCTGTCCCCAGGCATCAGTCATGGAGGCAGGGATGGGACTGTCGGAGGCCTCTTCCTTGGGTTAGCTGGTTTCTAACATGAAGTGCTAAGCTAGTTACTCTTCTCCAGCTTTCCTAAACTTAGAATGTTTTTTCAATACACAATGAACCAGTGTAGTCCAATAACTTTCCATGGAAACTTTTTGGGTTGGAAAACTCCATATTGTTCACTTTTCATTGAACATGTCTCTTGTACACCTACATGGCTAAATCTAGATATTTTTTTTTTGGTCATACTGTTTATTGGAACAAAAATTAACCTGAATACTTTCAGTTTTTAAGTAATAGCTCCTCCTTGCTACATCTACTACCATTACAACATTTACCCTCAATTTGTCGACTGCTTTAGCACTAGTGAGCACAGTAATACACCTCTCATTTGCAGACGTGGTGACTGCCGTTCCCTGTAGTGAAAAGTGAAGCACAGTGTCTGAGAAAGGAAAAGCTTCTTCAAAACATAGTAGTTAATAGGTGTAGTAAGACAAGGTTGAAATGTTACCTTGACTAACTCTCCTTCATTAGTTTCCCAGCAAACAGGTTTTAGTTGGAGGTCAGCATATTTAATTTTCAAAGCTCTGGGTGGCATTGGCGTACTTACTGTAGAGCTCATCTGTTTCTGTAAATTGGTCTCAAGTGGCTGTGGCTTTCCATGGCAACACTCACTAACTCTTTTTCAAGAAATCATCTGCATATAAATTCTCTCACAAGCAAAAAAAAAAGATCCATTGATATGAAGGAGCAGTTTCCCCATAGACTGAGGTCTTGGTGGCTCACTGTCCAGGATGCTCCAGTGGCCTGCACGATGTGTGATGGCATGCGGTGGCATGGGGTGGCCAGTGGGATGGGCAGGGAAAGCTGGAGTCGCTCTGCCTACAGTTATGGAGAGGAATGCTACACGTGGGGCAAATTTGTTTTCAAACGTAGGTGGTGGTTTCCACAAAGTAGCAGAAATCATAACGGAGCTTGTATCTGGCAGAGGAAGAGGTAATGCTGCTTTTCAGACCAGCACTTCTAGCTTTCTAGACCTGGAAGCACAGTCAGGAGTTGAGCTTTTTTTTTGACGGTAGTAGGGCTTCACACTGTGGAGAAAGACCAGCAGGAGTCCCCTTGAGTCCTTCTCAGTGAAGGAACACCATCTGAGTGCTAGCAGTTGGTATTGCCATATTCTTCCCTTATGCAGATACTGGGAGAAAGAAGGGAAAGAAAAAATGAAGCTAAGCTCTGTTTCTTCCTGTTGCTGAGTTTTGCTCTGCTGGGTGGCAGGTTTTCGAGGAATTAGGTTCTGCCTGAAGGACAGAGGTGCCACCTAAAAGTTCTTCATCGTTGATGATGCACGTTTTTCTTTCTTGGTTTCGGTACTTGTGTTGTTTGCAGCATAGCCACACACTGACCTGTGCAGTTATGCTGAGCTAACTGAAAGTTGTGCTGCTCCTAGAGGAGCTTGGTGAAGTTAGGTGAGGACAGGAGGAGGTTGGTGACTTTTGTTTGGTAGCTGTATGTAAGGCTGTACCTCAAAGTTTTTTTTCCGAATTGGATTAACCTGGAGCCCTGTTGGTAGGACCAGAAGTGATCTGTGCTCAGATCTGGAATCCCATCGAAATTTTTCTCATTGCTCCATTCCTGTTCTGTTTTACCATGTGTGATGGCCTTTACCGATGTTTTTGCACTGTGACTTACGGGACCACACAGCTACAATTAGCACCTCCTCTGCTAGCGGAGCACCTGCTGCTTTACAGAGGTTTCTGCGCTTCAAAATCTCAGCTTTTTACTGTGTTGCGTTGGAGCTATGTATATAGTGCCTAACAGAAAGGGCTTTAGTTGAGACACTATCTTTAACCCTGAGACTGTTTTTATACCATCTGACCATACCTTCTCCAACCAGAATTGCATGCACTGTTCCAGTATTGGGGCTGCCAGCATTACAGCAGGGTGATTTTAACTTAATAAAAGATGAGCAGAGAACACAGAGAGGGGTAAGAGACTTTGAAGATTGAATTGCTCTTGCTGTTGATAGCAAATCCCAAGTTTGCTATGAAATTATATGGTTTTGCAACTATATTATAGAAAGAATGTTTGTTGGTTAGGGGATGTCTTTGTTGGTGGTTTGCCCTGAACAGAAAGGCAAAGATAACTTGTAAAGTTTTGTTTGCTTTTGTTTATGACTTGTTTTAAATGGTGAGCCCTTAAGAGTGAACTTTAACAATATCTTCTCACCACATTAAAAAAAAAAAGAAAAGAAAAAGGCAAACCATAAAAAAACACTTACCGAAGTGCAAAGCCACCACAGGAAGCACACGACTACCAGAAGTCTTCGTGAATAAAGCAATCTAGGGGATTCCAGTGTCTCGCCATATGCAGAGTAGATGTTGACCACATTGATAAAACTCTTCAAGGCCTTTATAAGTGATTTTAGTGCTTGTGGCAACAAGTTAGTGATGCTTATTTTTAAACCAGGTAGAATGCAAAGAGATGCCAGTGTTTCAGTTCGTTCTTTTGAGGGCTGCTGTAGTCAGCTTGAGGTGGTTCTTCACCATCAGTAATTCCTGCTGCTTGGGAGGTTCTGGGGTGCCAGCACTGCTTCTGGGCAGCTCAGCCCCATTGCAGGATGATGCTGGGCAAGTTCCTCCTCTGGGGTAAAGAAATTTTGCTGTAGCAAAACCTCCTCTCTCACCTGTTCCTTCTCTGAGACCAGCTGACCTCTCTGCATGTGGTGGCTGATGGTGGGGGAACACAGAGATGTGCTAGTGTGTAGGGGGCGAGCAGGGAGTTTGGGGCTTGCTTGCAGTCCCTTTCTGCTGCCACCGTCGTAATGTGCAGCCTGTGCAGTTAGTGCTGCCCAGCTCCGGGGAGGAGGAAGCAGGGGGTGGAGAGAACTGGGACAAGAGTCTCCATTTTGTGATATGATTTGAAAATGAAAAAAGGTTAAGAACATCTGTAGCTGCTCTCAAGGAAGTGGCTACAGGGCTGAACATGAGGGAAATGACCGTGTGTGGTTACTGTGCTGGGAGCTTTGCTAGAGTGGTCTGTGACCAGCCGGTGAGTCTTGGAGGAGGGGAGCTTTGCAGTAGCTCTGTGGTCACCGAGAAGTCCCAGCCCCTTTGCACGTTTTACATACTCTCGAACTAGAAAGCTGTAGCGTGTGTGAAGTCCGCCTACTCAGGCTGTTGGTATTTGGAGGAACTATTGCTTCTAATTCTACCTCTGGTGTTGAGGCTGCAGAGTGAGACGTGGGAGATCCAGGTTAGTTACCAATGCTGGCGCTGATTTCCTGGGTAAGTGGGCAAGTCATTTAATTTCTCCTTCTCCTCTACTCATTTGCAGAAGAGACATGCTGATAGTGTTTCTTGCGCTGTCTCACCAGTTTTGACTTTGCTAGATATCAGCTGTTTGCTTGTTTTGGTTTGTTTCTTACTAAAGATCTAAGACACGATCGGAAATCCGGATGCTGTCATAATAAATCTAAGCTTTCTTCTTCCTTAAAAGCAAGTAAAATGTAGGATTCCCTTGTTGAGGAGCACCAGTGGATCCTGGAGATGGTCGTTGTACCTGAAGGGATGTATCATCTTGGTATTATGCCAAAGGTGATGTAGTGGTTTTACAACAGGGGGGTACGAATAGCCCTCTCCCAGATACACTCTCAGTCTAAATAATTGCCCAGCAGAACAGTGTTGAGTGTGGAACGGTGTGGTGCCAGGATGGCATGTCTAGGACCTGGGGTTCATCTCTTCTCCACACGCACAGACTGCTGAGCAGACGAAATCAGTTAAGTGAATAAGGTGGAGATGGGATGGATAGTGGCTTATAAAACTCTTGGCTTGCGAAGATTGGAGGAGAACCTGTAGATGCATAGCGAGTTAGCAGAGAATATTGTATGTGGTGTTGTGGGTTTTTTTTCATTCTTTCTATGTGCCTTTCCACCCCTGCCTTTCTGATGGATCTGTGCAACAACTACAGCGTGTTTTCCCCTTTTGGAAAAGGTAGAGCCGTTCCCTGGGCTTCAGCACCTCCTCGTAGGCTTAAGTGCTGTGCTGACTTCTGGCTTGGGTGTATGACCAAAGACTCTTGAGTTGAAAGAGTTACCATGCATTAGCGGAGCTGATGTACGTGACCCCATGTTCACTCTCTGTCTGCCCCAGTTGGGAGGCACATTATATTAGCTTTCACTGAAGTTTTAACTGGGGCATGAAGAGCACATGCATAGTCTTGCCACATCCAGTTCTAGTGATCTGACGAGGATCACTTGCCAGGTAAGCCCAGAAGGAGCAAGCTTTGCACATCCTTAACACTTTCTCTTCCAAGAAAACGTGGATTTGGAGGTCTTTGCCGCACCGACTGATTTTCCTGAAAGTTTTTCCACACATCTAAACTGAACTTAAGGAAACCCCTTAAATCAGTGCAGTGCCACCAGGAAGACGCCGTGTTTCCTGAAGATCTGCTTCATTGCTGGGAAGATGACGTGGCTTGTTGCCAGAGAACTTCCATCACATCTGAAAGGTGCAAACTGCTAGCTGTGTACTAGCACAGGCACAGAGACGGGATGTAGGTGAGCGGCGTGGAGGAGAACATAAAGGAAGGAAAAGGATCATTAATGCTGTGTCCCAGGCAGGAATAAAAACAGATTGTCCGTGTAAATCTCTTTAAGGCTGGAATGCCCCTTCAGTCCCGTTAGCATCAATTTTAGTAATAAAGCTCTTTTTTAGATGGTTGGATTGTGGGGAAGAAAAAAAAAATGAGCTTTCCCCTAGTTTGCGTGTAATAGGTTTTGGAGTATTAGCTACATGGTAATTACATAAAAATCATGTCACTGTTTGGTAGGTTTCCGTGATGGCTTGAAGCATGATTCGTGAATATATTTGCCTCCAGGGAAATTGATACCACCTTAAGCTGAAAAGCAGTTAGTATTGACTATACAAGGGTATAGTAACAGATTGTAAGCTTCTCAGGAATTGTATCATTTAAAGTTGTTATGATACCAGAAACCGTGGATGAGAAAGAATTAAGTACACATTTATAGTTTAGAGGCAAGCTATAAAAATTGTTGGTCACTGTTGCTTTCATATCTGTATCCAAAGGAACATCAGGCTGGAAAGATCAGGTAATACAGAGGAAAATGTGCCTTTGTGTTTGTGTGCGTGCTCATGCATCTGCAACAGCCGTTACAGACGGGACAATAAAGGTGGTAAATTAACACGCAACTTTCTGAACGAGCTGAAAAACTTCTTCCCACATAGGTGACACGTCACGAAATTCAGAGAAGTAGCTGAAATTGTGTTGGAAAAGCACAGGAAACGAGCACGGTTAGTTCTCATAGCACAACAGTGAATTGAGTGGGTTCATAAAGCGTTGGGTCTGGTCCGAAGCAGTCAGTAAGTGAACGCAACAGGAGTCTGCCTCCTCTGCTTTTCAGAGTTAGATTGCTAAAAATGGAAATCTATAACATCTGTTAATGTAAGCGTGCGAATAATGAAGGCTGGCTGACACACCCGATCGTATGCAGCCTGTTTTCAGTTCTTAAGAACTTTGCTGCACGTTAACTATTTTTGCTGAAAATTTCCGTTATATGTGCTCTCAGCCCGATTTTTTAAAACAAAGTTTTACAACATAGATCAGTCATATCGCAGAATGAATACTATAGAAAAACCCAAGGGGAATTAGTAAGTCTGGTTTTGGGGCAGAGGTGGACAGCGTGTGGTGAGAACACTCTGATTAGAAGAATAAAATAAAGTAAATACTGAATTGCACATACAGTGAAAGAGTTCTGTGGAAGAAAAAATAGCATGTGATCACATACATAAAGATGATGAATTATTGCATGTGTGCAGAAAGGACCCAAATACAATTAAAAAGGCAAACTCATTCTGCCCTGTAGCATTTTGGTTCTTGAATTTCCAAAAATAACATTTTAAAAGCCTTTTTTCTTTAGTGTGACTGGAAAGAAACATCCCCAGAAAAGAACACCGATAGTAGTTATTATAGTTAATCTTAAATTATCAGTGCACAGGAGCTTTGAGAGTTGAGTTAGCATAATGAGCAGATCCACAGGTCAGAAGACATAGGCACTGTAGGCAGTAGCGAGGGAGGTGCTGAACCTTTTGCTGTCCTCAGACTTACTTGGACAAGAGTTTTAGACCTGAAGGAGCTCTGTATGGTGATATTCTACTTCAATGAAAAGTTTTTACCTTTTTCTTTCCAGTGAGCTTTAGTTAATCCAGGCTGATCTGACCTTTGTCTGCTGCAGTGGTGGTTGTGCCTTCCCAGGGCTGCTCTAAGAGGGTGGTTGGTCAGTAGTGAGATAGCCCCTTCAGTGGTTTGGGATTTTAATGTGCTCCTTCGTTGCTGTTTGCTATCATATTGGTACTATCATTTTCTCTTGTTTTAGTAGAGTGCCTGGTTTTATTTTAAATGAGTCTCTAACATGTTATGCTAGATTAGATGCATGTCCCGTGCTGTACGGGCTGTGACATGTTTCTTTGCTAGTGTGTTGAAAAAATAATAATAATTGAGAACTTTTGGGCTGACATAAACTATGACTACTACAAAAATGGCATGCCCTGCATGCTCAAGGAAAGCCTATCTGTTACTTTCTTAGCATAAGCAATCATAAACATCCCCTGGCTCTGACTCTGTCATGAAACCAGAAACTAAACTGGCTGAGAGGGATAAAAAGAGGAAGAGCTTGCAAATGGTGCTTCAAACCGAGTTCTGGTTTGGTCAGATTTTATCTGGGATTTTCCTCTCCTCACATTTTAGGGACTTTTGCCCCCGAAACAGACCTTCCATCTTTGCATTTGGCTTCCATGTTCTTTGTTTACGGTGGGAAGCGTGGAGGCCGCAGGGGCAGTGGTGTAGCAGGGCTGGCGTGGGGGGTCAGCAGCGCTGGCCGGAGCCTCGTTTTCCTGTCAGAACTCCCCAAAACGAGCAGGAAGCAAAGCTTGCATTTTGAATCCGAGCAGGTCTCAGCGCGCATGTTTGCCTCAGGTTAAGCGTGGATGTGCATTGGGGGGTTTCTTCTCAAGACCTGTGTGGGTTTCGTGTTTTCCCTTTGTCCATTAAAATGTTTTATGAATGGAAAACAAAGGGTGCTGGGTCTGTGGGGTTCAGTTGGGATGGGCAGCATGTGCAGGCAGCAGCTTTCAGGCAGCTGAGGGCATTTCTCCTGGCAGGCACGGTGGCTTTGCTTGCATCTCCTCTGCATCGCAAGGCCTCTCTTTTGGGAATTGCAGCAGTTCTGCTGGGAGAAATTTAATTGTGTCCCACTGAGAGCGAGAAAACTGAGTTGGGATAAAACCCCAACAAATCCTTTTGTCTGCTCAGATGGGGAGCCTAGGCTATGTGGCACCTATAGCCTTGTTTGAACTCAGGTGAGAAGTTTTCTTAAAAATGCCCATTGGAACTTGTAGCCAGTTTCTGTTGGTATCTGACATTTTGAAGTATCTCCCAGCTGACAGTTTTATCCCCTGTTTCCTTATTCAAGCAAAGCTCTTTTTGTGTTTTGGGGTATTTTTGTTGAGGGGGACTCTTGGCAGGGCCAGGTACAGATGTCCCAGCTTCACAGGAGGCTTTGGAGCCAGGCAGGCTTTCCCAGGCTCCTCCTTCCACAACAGTGGATTAACTTCTTCATTCTGGTTCAAGGAAGATTTGCAAATAGTTTCTAAAGTATTTAATTTATGCTTCTGCCTTTTCTTTCCTTGGTTTTTGAGGCATACAAAAGTTTAAAGGGGTTATTTAGCAAATGGTGTTGTACATTTGTTTTTTTTTTCTTAGAAATGGCGGGACTATTGGGCTTGAACCACTCTGCTTTTACTAGAGAGATCTTGGCCATGACAAGTCATAGGCAGCAACATGAGTTTTTACTAAATACTATTCTCTTCCAAGTATTTCATTAAATCTTAATAGTTTAATAGCCAAACCAGAAATAAACTAATTTTGAACAACTCGCCTTTAGAATTCTCTCTTCCTCTTTTTTAACTTTTCATCTTTCTAATACCAAAATTTTGTGAGGGCTTCATCTGTGCATGAGAAAAAAATACTTACCATGGGCTCCAGATCTGTTTATTGACCTCATCCAAAGAAATTAGATGTGAGTTTTGGCAATCGTGGATGCATGGTTTTGTTTTTGTGCCTGTGTGCACCCAAAATCACTAACTTTGTAGTTGTAACCCTTGCACGAAGGATGAATCGTTGTCCCCCTCTGCTGGTGGTGTACTGGGCTGGGGATTTGCTCACCCTGCCAACTAGCTGAGTTACTCTGCAACAGAATACAGATTTTTAGGAAGGCGGCAGGTATGTGTGTATACATTGGCCAGGATTTTAAATGGCCAGAGAAACCCTTTGCTTTGGGGAGTGCTCAGAAGGCTATAATGCATGTAGACTTAACAAGCAGTATCTTTGAGAGGAGCCATCCTACCTTCCCCTAAATATTTTGCAGCATGCATCATGAAAGACTTTCCACCATGAGAAACAGAAATCAGATGAAGAGAAAATGTGCTTTGAAAAAAGCAAACGCTGTCCTGTCAGTGAGACTGCTCCCAGCAGAGACTGAGTGTATCCCTGTGGTCCTACGCCTGTCCCCTGGATTAGTGCTGCTTGAGGAGGATGGGTTAAGCATTGAGAGATGCTGCAAGGATGAGCAGGGGAAAGCGGAGCTTGTTGTGCGGGAAGAGACCAGTGGAGCATGGCGCAAGCCAAGCAAAATGCAGTCTGAGAAAGGATACAGCTGGTATCTGTAAGTTCATCAGGGAACATGCACGAGGGAGGGAAGTAGTCTGCAGAAGATACACAAAAAACAACAGTCCGCTGAGGCTCTGAAACCTTTTAAGTGGCAAAGGATAAAAATCCCCTTCAGGTTTCTGAGATAAAGCATGAGAGTTTGTGATGGGGCTGTGTAATGTGATGCCAAAAATTGCGAGAGACCAACGTAATGGCCACGGGGAGCTCTGAGTCACGGACATGGGTCTGGGATGAGGCTTGGATGGGGAACAGTCGCACAACTGCCTGTATGTGCCTGCAGGCAGCAGGGTCTGGAGGAGCAAAGGGCTGCCCTAACGCTGTCCTGGCTGTCGCCGGGTGCCGTGACCTCTGTGTACAATAATATTACTGTGTAGGACTGGTGAGAGATGCTACTGCTAAGACAGGGCAGGAATTTGTCTTGTTCAATGGAGACTTTTTGGAACACTGTTAAGATGCATTTTTAAAAAGGTAAATTCCTGACATTGAACATGGGAATATCTGGAAAACTTGTTAGTAAACAGTAAGTTAGAGATTGGAAGTTGGTTTGCTTGGTCCATTCCCCATAGCATATTGTAAATGAAGTGGCACTTAAGGTTTTTTTTGTATTCTGGGAATTGCTGCCGTGATTAGAAACAAGAGTACGAGCTATTAAGCAAAACCAAAGAACGCTGTGTTGAAAAGCAACAATTTTGATTTATGAATCTGCAAGAAGGCAACGGTTTTATATTTCACTTCACATTTTAAAATGTCTGGACAATCTTTTTAATATTATGCCCACACAGACATTAAAATATATTGAGTTTCAGTTATACGTTGTTTAAAAGGGAGTGTTTTCAATTAGATTAAAGCTAATATCCTTAACCTTTTGCATTTAAATTTTCTGGTGCTGTGCAGAAATAACTACTGGCTTGTCTGCATGTTCCAGTAATCGTGTTCTCAATTACTTCTTCCTCATATTATTGCCAAGGAAATGTGTCTGGAAATTCAAATTTAGCATTAAAGTGGCACGGATGGAAGGAACATGCAACTTAGTTGTAAATGTGTGCTGTGCTGTTAAATTTTTTTTTTTCTATGATAGTATCACATTTGGTGGGCACTTTATAAGCACAAGGGAAGCTTGTGCAGCAGTGTCAGACTTTCTCCAGACCAAGCCTAATGCTTATAAAGCAAGATTCATTGAAGTCTGCTATATCAGATTAAGGCCTAATGCTGTTGCAATAAAAAGAATACACATTTAGTTCAAGTACGTTTTGGCAGAGATAGGGGAGAAGAGTAAAAGGAGGGATGGAGAATACAAATGGAGGAGTCTTTCAGCCTCAGATGAGCGATGGGCGACATTTACCAAAGCAGCAGTATTGTCACATTTAGTTTAGACGCATTTTGTCACATTTAGTTTACTATTGCACTTAATTAGTGACTACCCCAGGAGAAGCAAGTGGGATGGTTTTCCTTTGAGAGCATGGAGCCATGGCTGAGGGACAGTGATTCAGGACTGGTGCCAGAGCGTGGGAGTCTCTCTGGAGATGCAGAACAGAGGCCCACATCCTTCTTCTCTTCAAGAAGTCCAGACTCCTTCCCCATCTGGCTTATTCCCATGCCAGTGGGAGAGAAGCAGCTTGTCCACCTTTGGAAAGGAACATAGACCCATGCCTTCCAAGCATGCTGTACCATCAGGACTAAGGAGACTTCTCGGCAACACCCACTCTTCCTCCCTCTGCTTCTTAAGTATTCCTGTAGTGTCTTGTTGGTTTTACAGCCCTGGTATCAGACAATACTTTAAATAGAGGCAGTGTCATGCCTGCCATTAAAAAAAGATGGTATTGATATTTTCCTGGTTTACTTCAGGTGATAAGGATAAGCTGTAACTTTAGGTGGGAGTAGCTTTGCAAACCAGCCCCAGAATACTGAGGTGGTTTGTGGTGTTAGGTAAGGCTTAAGAAAAAAAAAAATTAGGCTCTTGGAAGGTGTCCCTGCTGCTTGAAGGCACTGAAGTCATGGGCTGCACTCCTTGTGAACAAGGTTCCTCTGAGAGAAATATGACCCTTGCAATGATACTCCCTTGAGTAGCGTCCTTATTCTCTGCCACCCACCCAAGGCTCTGCACCTTTAGTAGAGGAAAGGAGAATAAAACAAAGAAAAAAACCTGATAATCTGGAAGAGGAAGAAACAGTAGAGACTAGGGAAGAATTGGAATTAGTAATAAGTAGTTAAAAACGTGAAGAATGAGGTGACTTCAAAAGCCATGAAGGAGGTGAAGCAAAGAGAATAATGTTCCTTTGGTGTCACAGCTAAGGGTTGCAATGAGTATGACACCAAACTCATGGCTGATGCTCTGAAAATATGAAAAAAACAATGAATAATGAAGGCTTTCCCCCTGTTTTTTATTTGCATCTCAAACAGTGCACCCAGAGAATCAAAAGAAATCAGTAGACTTGCATAGATTCCTAGATGCCTGCTCTGACTGTCTCTGGTTCAGACTAGCTCTGGATCTCAGTTATATTAATGGAAAGATTCCCTCAGATTGCAAGTGGCATTTTATCAGCCTGACCATAGATTTTGTGCCTCAAACCATACAAAGCTGACACACTGTACAAAACTGTACAAACTGACAATTTTTATTTTTTTTTCTCAGCCAGAGTCAAGTTGCTCTTGGAGAGCGTGAAGATAATCCGTTTCAGTTGCACAGAGGATCAGACAGTCACATAAATGCAGGTGTGTTGGCTTTTGAGGTTTGGTTTTGTTTGTTTGTTTGTTTTTTGGTGAGAGGGTTAAGTTTGTAAACTATAGAATTGGTGGTTTGGGCTTTTATTATTAATTGAGCTAAAGCTTAGTAAAACATGGAACACAGACCCCATAATACCCTGAGTGTGCGTTCATCTAATTCCTTTCCACTCTTTCTATTTAAGCACTGCGTATAAAATGCAACATGCATTTTCTTTTGAGTCAGAGCTGTCTTGTATGCATTCTTGGCAGTCTAAAAGATATTGCATTAAGCCTACTTAGTGCTACTCTTTCCTTCTGGAGATAGAGAGAAGTAATAATAAAAAATAACTCTTCAGTAGAGCTTATCTCACCATGACACATTAAATATAAGGAGATTAAAAAACAAAGGTTGAGAGGTGAGAAAACTATCAGAAATATTTAGCTGTTAAAATAAATTGTAAAAATAGAAGCTAACTTTTTTTTTTTTTAAGGAAATATAAATCGTACTGTTTATATTACCCAGCCTCAAGTATTGTTTTTCAGCCAGTTAGGTGCTTAAGGGTGTGAAAGTTATTCCTGCTTTACAGTAAGAAGAGAAACCTTCTAGAATAGTTGTGGAACCACAAGAACTTCAGCAGAATGGGAATTATTTGGAACAGAGTTACCAGAAACAGAATAATCATTGACATTTCTTTTTTCACTTTTCCTCTCATTTGTGAAAAGTACTGATTGTGAATAATTCAGTCACCAATATGAAGGCTTTGAGAAATGCTGTGCCTAGCCCATCATAGTATGCAGTAGCCTCATTAGGCAATGGATTTGTGTTTTGACAAATATTGAAACTCTTCTTCACATTTTCCTTAACTATTTTTCCTCCACTTTCAGTATCTAAACGTAAAAGAAGATTGCAAAGCCATGGCTTTCTGTGCAAAAATGAGGAGCACAAAGAAGAGTGAAGTAAACCTGGAAGCTCAGCATCAGGGTTTAGAAATACTTTTCTACCTGCAAGATAAAAATCCCATTTGTTACACCAGTGGCGAGTTTACCTCGGAGGAGCTGTGCATTGAAGCTGCCCAGAGGTGTTGTGAGTATACGGATTTTATATAAGTTCTCAGTGGCAAGGCCTGACAGTATCGAAAGTGATGCATCCTTCTCTGCATGTAAGTCAATATTTGTAGAAGAAATAGGCATGTTATGTAGTGTAGGATGGAAACTTTTGCCAAGGGTCTGTTTGGGCCGTTCTTAAACTGCTTGGAGTGGAAGAAATGGTGGGAGAGACTGTCTTGAGATTCATATAAGTGATGATGTCCCACCCTGGTTTCTGGCAGATACAGATACTGATTTTTGAATTTGGGTGGGATGATTAGGTTTCTTTTAAGAGAAGAGGAGACACCATATACAAATAAGTTAACACAAAGCTGGCTTTTCCTTGTATGCTAGTTAGTAAGCCTGTCAGGATCTGTCCCATGTTATAAAACATTTTGGAGAGGGCTAATGAAAAAAAAAAAAAAAACCAACCCAAACAAAACCTATTTGATCCTTTCCCGGTTTTAGTTTTCTGTTACTTGACACTTCTTTGCAGAGAGTTACGATGTCCGTAGTACTAATAATACACCAGTTAAGATAACCTGAACTGTGCACCATTGCAGTAATGCATAAATGTATAATGAAGATTTCTTGCTTTGTCACTGTGGTCCTTGACTCAGCAAAATATTTGAACATCTATGTAATTCTACTGGAATTAGTGGATTTAATCTATGTTTAAGCCTCATGAACCAGTGTACTTTTATATTTACAATTCTGAAATTCTTTCCCGCCCTCATCCTAATTTTGTGTTCCCCAAGCTTCATGGAACACTAAGTATTATTCAGCTGATATGGGAGTGGTGAATCTGGCTGTATAAACAGGCAAACTGGGTGCAAGTTTTCCTGCTGCTTTAAAAGGTTTTCTTTTCCCATGTCATCTTGGTTCTTGTAACATTGAGTACCCTTCAGTTCATTTGCCTAATTGTTTCTCTTCCATTGGAAAGGCAGGAATGATGGGAATCTGAAGGACAAACCTCATCAAATAAGTACTCATGTTGTTTTTGAATAGTTTTAATGAAAATAAGGAGTACTCTCAAACCCAGCCATTTATGTCAGCATGTAAGAGCTGTGAACTGCTGCTGTTTGTATGGGTGTGAACCCACATACTGTGCAACTGCTCCCAGTAATTTCTGTTGCAAGTTTAAAACCTTTGAAGAAATGACTTAAAGTGAGCTTTCCTTAAGGGAACTTCTTTCTGCCTTCTCTCGCTCTTCACTAAGTCCACAGCACATGGTAGTGAAGTACAAAAGTCTTACCCATTTCAGCAGGCCTGTGATGCTGGTCTCTGCTGTAAATCACAACTCAAATAGTTAAACCATTAATGGCATCTGTGTACTGCTTGTTGACCTGCAGAAGGCAGTGGCTGCCCAACCCTACCTTCTGTGAACTTTGCAATTAGGCTGTTCAGTTTTCGTTTCCTTGGCTTCACTTCTTTCCTTCTGCTCTTTCTCCCCAATTCACAATAGAAGTGGTTTCACTGAATTCTGCAGGACCCCAACAAAGTGCTCTGCAGTTGGCCCAATTTCAGAAAGACACTTAAGCACATGCTACAGTGCTTTCTGCAACAGAGGCTTTTGCAAAAAGGTACTGCCTCCTATTGAGCAGGAAACTGAAGCAAGGAATTAAAACAACAGTAGACCTGTAAACATACCATAGCCTGTTTTTCTCTGGGAGATGCAAATGCAAAGATTAAAGCAGGTCAGCCTAGACACACAAGTCAAAGTCTGTTCTTTGTTGGAAACCCTCTGTTGAATTAGCAAAGAATGGAAAAATGACACGTTATGCTTTCTGCTTGTTTGCTAATGAGACGGGGATTTTCATTGTTTCACTAAAACCTTCTCTTTCAACTATGGGAGTAAAATTTATTAATAAAATGAAGCACAGAACAAAGTTGCGGTATTGCTGAGTGGTTTTGTTAAAACACCCATATCTGTGATCTGGAAAAACTGAAGATTTTTAAGTCTTTCCTCTTAAGTTCAGACCTTTGGCAAAATCAGGATTTCAGAATAAATTTAACATTAGAGGTAGCTGAAATGATACGCTTTTTAATCCACAATAAAACGGATGGAGTGAACCAATGTGCAGTTTGCAGTTCCACTTTAACCATGACTTTCTGATGTTTGTTTTAAACTAATCCTAGTACCAGTTTCTTCTTACGGTATATTTTGCAACATCAGATATTTGCTTTATGTGTTTGTATTTTTGAGGTGTGCATATGTATTGTAGCCCTGTGATTCATACGTTTGTTTACTTTTCTCTGACAGCCATATCTCCTCTGTGCCATAATCTCTTTGCACTGTATGATGAAAACAAAAGACTCTGGTATGCACCAAACCAGGTCTTTAAGATAGATGAAAAAACATCACACCGGCTCCATTATCGAATGAGGTAAGTGCAAAACATCTGAAAAATGATTCCTTAACCGTATGTAGATGCTCTAAGTCTTACTACTGAACTCACTGAAGAAGCAGGAAAGCAAAACCAAAAGAAGCAGTTTGCTTTTCACAGCATAGATAAGAGATTAACAGTAAAAGCTTAAAATGTCTCCTGATTTTTTGTTTTCATCTTTGCTATATAACCTTGAAAAAAGCCCCAGAAGTTGAAAAACCACAAGAACCCGTATCCACAAAGCTGTAGGTGACTGAACTAGCTAAAAGCCAAATTGAAAAAAATGGCTCAAAAATGTTGTTTTATTATGTCAGTATTTTGCATGTTTCCGTTTCCATTTGAAATGTTCAAAGTGAACTGTACTCATAGTGAAGTCAATGGGAATTTTACTATTAACTTGAAAGGAAAAAGCAACATGCTATTGCTTTTGAAATTCTCCTCTAGGACTGGGGGGGAATCCGTGTGACCTTGCTGTGGGTGGCATGCACTAGACTGGAGAAAGCATCAGACAATAGAAACCATTGTTCCCAGGATCTTTATCCATCATCTACCATCAGGTTGAACTTCAGGTGGCATTCTTAAAATATAGCACGCAGCCTGTTGAGATTTCTGGGGCTGAATGGATATGCCAGCCTTCATCCACTGGAAAATGAAAGCAGTAATGCTGACAACTGTTGAGCACAATCACATACTCCAGCTAAAGGAAGGATGTCCTCCTTTTAGGATTTGATAGAAATCTTATTCTGCACATTATACTGCCTTCTTTTTTTGATTTCTGTTCTGACTTTTCTTCTTGCATCAATATGAGCTTTAAGTGTATGATATAGGAGAAGAATATATGGAATAAGCTTTGTTTCCAGGAATAATTAGTCTAGAAACTTTACCCATCTTCCTAAAGCAAGTCCACAGATTATGTTTGTTGATTCTTCAAGGTACAACTGTAAGAAAATAAGCTTCTATGTAATATTCCCTCTTTGCCTTAAAATGTAATGCTCACATACATGGTCAGTTTGGGCTATAGAGAAAAAACTTCGAGTGGTAATGTAGCTGTATGCATTTTAACATCTTTTTCCTGATAATCTCTAGTTAGACAACATGACTATCACTTGTACATGCTAATGGGAGAACTGGCACGTATAAACCTCAGGTTGTGCATCCAGACCATTTTGTAGGCTTGTTAGAGAATAACAGCCACTTTGCTTATGCAGATACAAAGAGAGAGCTTTGAAAATGTGATCTTTGAACTGTAAGGTGTTTCAATTCTGATTACATTTGTGCCAGACTGGAATTATTATTGTTCTTGGATGAACTGCTATGAGAAAAAAAAATACTGATAGTCAACAAAAAGATCTTTGCTTTTCAAGTAATTATAATACTGATACCTGTTTTTAGAAGAGGAAGAGGATATTATAGTCTTTTCTTTTTTCTTTAACACAGTCTATTAGTGGTATTAATGACTTAACCTTGGCTAATTTCAGCTTTAAACAGCTGTGATTTAAGTTTGGCAGATAAACACCATACAATAAGGCAATTGAGTGACTCTCTAAAAGAAGCTCTGAGGACTCTAATGGCCTCTTACAGAGCATTAAGTGCCCCTTCTTGCTTTAAGAGATCAGTCAGATTAACCATATACTGGATAATAAAATTTCTTGGTATAATGTGAATCTGGGGCCTTTTCCCCTGATACTGAAATTCTTTGATGTGGTGTTCTTTTCTCAGTAAAAGGAGGTGGTATTTTAAAAATGTAATTGTGGGAATTTAATCCTCTGATCAGAAGTATGATGCTGTTTTTAAGTCAATTCTTAAAAAATAGTTTCCACTGTGTTTGGTGTTAATATGTTTCTGCTTTGGGTGATGAGAGCTCTCTCCAGGTACTCTTTCATTCCTGCTGCATCTTACCTGCACAGTGGGTAACACCACCACCTTTAAAACTACTTGAACAGCTCCCTCTTATGAATCTTCTTTGATGGTTCACAACTCTATCAAATTTTTTATATGTGGGCAGAATTACTCTATGTTGGACTTTATTTTCTGGAAATTTTTCTGTTCTATGACTTTATGGAATGAAGCTATGGAAAATGCCCTGGTTTCTGTATTTAAAAGTTCTGGTGGTTTATTTTTTTAAGCTTTAGAGTTGGGATTTGAAGTTTGACAGGGCCGTCTCTTTTGTCAGATGTACTTCATGCATGTAAATTGGCAAACCTTGGGCCAATAATACGTATTTAAAAGAATTTCACATGCATTTAAGAAGAGATTATATGTGTTTAGGTGCTAAAATCTAAAGATTCCCATCTCCCTAGGAATACTGTAGTGTATTGGTAAAGTGATATTTTCCTTTCTTTCATTTCCGATCTATTGTGTGTCTTGGCTTGGGCATCTGAACTGAGAGCAGGGCTGAGCACTGAAAAATTATGAGCAATACAGGATTGTGAAACTGTTCTTTAACTGAATATTGTTTATTCTGAGCTCTGCAAGAGGCAGAATTCCTCTTGAAAAAGGAAAATGGTCTGGACTTATTTAATAGCGCAGTGTATTAGACTAAATCATTTTTATGTGGACAACGTTATTTCTGAAATTTCATTACATTGATTTAGTCATGTCCTACTAAAATTATATATATAAAACGAAGGTATGTGACTGAGTAGTTTCAAACGCTTTTAGGTGTTTGATTTTTCTCCCACTGCTGAAAGCTTTAGGTTTGGTTTCTGATCGTGTGGACTTCCCGTCCTCCTCCTCTCCCTGTCAAATCTTTGCCAGCTGCTATACTTTAGGTAATACTTTAAAAGGACTTGCTCTTCACTAGAAACTTTGTAACTAGCCCTATATTTCTTCCACTTGCCTCAAGTTTAAAAAAAACCCAACAGTCTACAACCTAAGAAACCACAGTATTTTGTAATATCCTGGACTAATTAGCACACCAGCTGACGGAGGAGGAGTTTAACTGTTCCATAGCTGGATGGTGTTTAAGCCAGAGGTAGCAGTGTTTCTTGGCGTGGAGAAGGGACGCAATACATATGTTTCTGGAAACTCAGAGCCACTATAGGTGAAAGAGAACAGCAGGTTGCCCTCCAGCATTTCCACCACTCCTTGGCCAGATTGAACGGGTGAAGTGCAAAACTGCTCCTTCCTGGGGGTGACCTGGTCGGGCTGACTCCCCAAATCCCCCCTGCTGGCTCTCACCCGTGCCGCAGGCGCCTGCCCTGGGCTAAAGCGCTCTAAAGGAGGGGTGGGTCATGCTGCTGAAACTCAGGAGCATGCAGTCTCCATTCCAGCTCGTTTGCAGCACTTCTGAATTAGAAAGCTTGTGCTTCCGTTTCTGTTTGTGAAAGTGGAATAGTAATAATCTGTCTCCCCCTTACCACAAGTCCATTGGTCTCTTCAAGGCACAGACTCTCCTTCTTTATTGATACGGTTCCTCAAACAATGGGGCTCTAACTTTTATTGCAACTAAGTGTTATCTTAATCAGTGCAGTTTAATTGGGGAAAGGAGCAAGTTCTCATCTCAGTTACAAACAATACACAATACCTTGCCTATAATTATTTTCAGGAAATACCAAAAGAATTGGAGTTATTAATTATCACTCATCTTATAAAGGAGCATACGGAAACAAAGTCATTTCCTGGAGGCAGAAGGATTTGCTTTCCTTTGCTTTTTATGCTTCAACCAAAGGAGTTCTGCAGTATCTTACAGTACTTGTCGGGAGTTTTTGGCATAGCTGCGTGTTGGTGTTCCTACTCACACTATAGATACATGTTTTTGGGGACTTAAAAAGACTTACCAAAAAGAAAGGATGGACAGAAACACAGTACAGAAAGTCTCACCTCTTAAAGAGTAATTTGATACATAATTCTTCATTTGAATGGTCAACTTACTGTGCAGGTAACACGTGCGATTAAAACACATGGTGCTGAACTGAAAGTACTAATTTCATTTTGCTCTTTAAGATCCCGACTCTGCACTGAGGCTGATACACACCAACCTCAACCACTGCAGAACTGGGGCTTAATCCATGAACTCCCATTCTGGTCAGAGACAAATCACAAAGATATAGTCACATATTTTAAAACATGCACGTTTGCATGCGGGTTGTCGTGCACCATAATATTTGTAAGCATTTGCCAGCTGTCTTACTGCCCGCCCGCTGTCTTCCTGTCTTCCAGGACATCTCTCTTGCAATTTTTGTTGCGTTACATTTGAAATGAAACTGCTTGGGCAACATAGTGATTTGTTATTCAAACAGATTTGTTATTTATAATCACAAAATGTTTTTGTAGATTATAAGGTAGTTTATCTATTCAGCTTTTTCTTTCAGTACAGAAAACCTGTATTTCCAATTCAGGAGTTGGATTATACCCATCACATGCCTCAGCATTTTCTACCTACAACCTTAGTTTTTTTCCACTCACTTTTTCTTTACTACTTTTACGTGCAGTGTCTTATTACTATTCACATTCACTTGTCTTATTATTGTGTAAAGCTGTTTGATGTCATTTTGGTCACAAAAAGTGTTTCTGATTTTGCTGATCACATATTTAGGTAGACATTAAAAGCTTAGCTGTCGAGATGTCATGGTAACGTGAAACAAATTATGTGACACGATCCTCACTGTCCATCAGAAATGTGCAATTTCACACCTCCCTTTGTATTAACGCAGTAATATATATATATATGTACACAAAATGCAGTAATTCTGCATTGTTTGGTCTTGCTAGTGGTGAATGCTCCTCTGGAGTTAGATTGACATATTCTTATAGAAATCCTTCCTACTTAGCAGTTGGGTAAATCTGCTCTGCTGTAACCTTTTAATTGTAAGTAGTTCAGGATCATGTGCAAGGCATCAACCTTTGCAAAAGGCGCATTGATTCAAACCAGATTTAACTAAACTTTACTTGATTTAAAATGTTACTAGAACCCAGATAAACACAAATTTCTGGAATAATTTAGGCAAAGATTTCTCAAAAAGTGCTAACAGAGGCTTGAACTCCAAAATTTCATTTATTTTCAGCAGATGCCAACTCCTTTAGCAGGTTTTCAATTAAATAGCCTTGTGTACAGGTATGAGTAAAAAGCTTGTTTGCAATATACACAGAAGATTGACTGTGTCCCTTTAAAACTGGATGATTTCAATTAGTGTCTTTTTCACCAGCTCCATCCTAAACCAAAGGGAAGCAGGAATTCCGGGGAGCGAGGCACAGCACTGCTTCCCGTTCTGGCCATGGGGAAGGTACTCATGGCAGTTCTGCCCTGTGCATTGCTTCGGTGCCTGTAGAGGAGGAGGTCTGAAGTCTTTTTAGCACTTTAGATGAGCCATCCTTTCTTAGAATGCAAATGCCAACCATTGCACAGTAGAAGCATTACACTCTCTTATGCTGCTCAAGCAACGTCAGAGGTGATGGAAACATCGTCATCTGAGTGGCGGCTTTTTGTTAGGTGGACTGCGCAGGGATGTGACAGGCAGTCAGGCATGGTATTGTGAGTTAAGAGTGAGATACTGTTGAGTGGAAATGCTGAAGACCTTTGACTAATACACCATTTTTTCCCAGTTCCTCAGGCCAGGCATGTGGTTTCAGCAGTGGACTGCTTTAAGTTGCAACCTCAGGGCAGAAGATGGATGGATTTTGACTTGTAACTGGTTTTCTTTGAAAAGTTTAAATTATGTATCTAATGTAAATGGAGGATTTCCCCAAAAGTTTTTAAAGTTTATTCTTCTTTTCTTGCAAGATACTACTTTACAAACTGGCATGGGACTAGTGAAAATGAACCCTCAGTTTGGAGGCATTCACCAAGGAAGGCAAAGAACTCTTACGAGAAGAAACTGGCACCAGAAGGAACCCCTATACTTGATGCAAACTCATTAGAATACATCTTTGCCCAGGTAAGAGGTTGTTTGCAAGTATCTCTGCCATTGTAGTCACACAAAAACTATTTGATACAGTAGAAGCTACTTTAAAGACCTATTTTCAAACTTTTGAAGTACACGTAACCTTACGGGTTAGTACTGATAAGTGTTTTCTTCATACTTTTGCGTGGTGGAGAGAATTTGCTACCTGAAGAACAATCTACCGGTATGCAGAACGTGTAAAGAAACTGTCTATCTCACAGTCCAAAAAGGGCTATATTTTTATAGCATACTTTCTTTTAATTTTAAATATTTTTTGGATATAAATGTTATCACCTTTTCTTTTGCGAAACATTTGCACGTAATGAATTTGACATCTGTATTCTTATAGATGAACAGTAGCAGTATTAAAATTGACAATATGGTGTCCTTTTGATGAGTCTTTTTTACTGTGTGGTGTTAAAACATTGACTGATAACACCACTGTCACATAGGCTGCTTACATGCAGTTTTTCTTTCCTTCTGTTGTGCCTCCCATTTGTTGGCGGTACATGCACCATGCTGGACGTGGCAAATAGGCACAAATGTTAGTGTTTCTTCTCAAATAGGCGGGGTTTATGGTGTGACTAGTGCTTGCCCATGTTTCTGTTTCACTGATCTAAGAGAAGGCTGCATCTATTGCACAGCTTTTCCCTTCTCCTACCCCTTCCTGTCCTGGCTTTCAGTTTTGGGTGACTCTTCTTGTTCGAGGAGAGCCTGTGATCTTGCAACATATTTGTTGCTCAAAGATAAACTATGACAAATACCAAATCTGGTAGCTTTCTTTTTTTGCTTCTTATTTAGGGTCAGTATGACTTAGTGAAAGGCCTGGCACCAATCCGTGATCCCAGAAATGATCAAGAGGTTCATGAAATTGAAAATGAATGCCTGGGGATGGCTGTCCTTGCAATCTCTCATTATGCCATCAAGAAAAATGTGAAGCTTCCGGAGCTTCCCAAAGATATCAGGTAAGTTGGGATAACTTCTTTGTCACTGTTGGGTCCGCTGCACTTCTCTTCAGAAGGGATTTTAAGCATTTTACCTTCCAGGATCTGACTGTATAGGAGTTACAAGCTCCAACACTACTATTGCTAAGTGGGTCTTCCTAATCTTGTCAATAGGGATATGTATTAGCAAACCTGAATTTTTTCTTGCCTGGAGAGTATTTGAAATCTATGAAGCTAGTGCACCCGGCATGCTGATGTGTTGGGTACTGATTGACTTGCTGTAAATTCAGGGTTCTGGGTTAGTAGGTTCAGAAATGGCAGTGTTGTGAAGTGGCAACCTAGTGAGAAAACTGTTAGAATAAATTATGTTATTGATTTGAATGGGCTGTATCCATCTGACTAAAAAGCTTTCAGATAAGGTTATTACTTGAATTCCTGTTGGCTGTTAATCCTGTAAACCACTGCTACAGTACCAACTGCACAGTGGTTTACTGCATCTTGTTCTCGGTAACTTTCAAAGTAAGGCAGTTGCACATTTTAGAGAGTTAAAAGTTTAGGAGACAACAGTATTAACTCGTAACATTGTTTTTCCTTCTAGTTATAAGCATTATATTCCCGAAACTTTGAACAAGACTATCAGACAGAGGAATTTCTTAACCAGGATTCGGATAAATAATGTTTTCAAACATTTCCTTAAAGAGTTTAACAACAAAACCATTTGCGACAGTAGTGTGTCTCCACGTGATCTGAAAGTTAAATACTTGTCAACAATGGAGACCTTGACTAAACATTATGGAGCAGAAATTTTTGAGACTTCGTTTTTGCTGATTTCATCCGAGAATGAAATAAATAGACTTAATTGTGGAGACAATGAGATCCTCCCACTATATGAAGTCATCGTAACAGGAAACAATGGAATTCAGTGGAGGCTTAAGCCAAATGTAAGTATCCCTTGATAAATGGGAATTAGAGGATTGCTTTTGGGGGCATAACAACTGTTAAAAAATGGTCATGATCTTCAGATGCTGCAGATCAACTTTTTATTGAAAGGACTTCTTTCGTAGGATTATAGAATTATGCAGGTTGGAAGGGACCTCAGGAGGTCTGTAGTCCAACCCCGTTCACTGTTAGCTTTGGGATCAGACCAGGTTGCTCAGGACTTTATCCATTCTGGTCTTGAAAACTTCCAAGGATGGACACCACACAACCTCTATGGGCAACCTGTACACCAGGAAAATTCACCAGGAAAACTAAAGACTGTACTACATCTGCCAGACCAGACACAAGTCTTGAAAGATAAATGTCTGGGGAGGCCCTTACGGCTTGGTGCTCTGTCTTGATATCAAAGTCTGCTAATGCTTTTTCTGTATATGGCACCCCAGGTGCCATGTTTGCTCATACTCGTAGACCTTTCATGAATAAATTAAAATATTCTGACATTAAAGCTAAGCTTTCTCACATCAGTGATATTTTATATGTTGTTCCTTGTTTCAGTGCTGCTAATTGAGGTCACCTTGCTTAGCCTCCTCTGTACTTTGTGTACACAAATATTAAATATGCTCTAGGTTTGAAGGGATTATGACATATTCTACAGTTTTTCTCCACATATGATACTTGAACAAACAGAGCTCTTTTTGCTTGCCTCAGTTCCCCACAGTGATGAGAACCCTCCTGATAGCTATCTTTTGTAGCATAGAAAGTATTGTGCTTCACTCCATTTAGCTGTAACCTAACTATCTCTATCTCTGATGGAGAATTTCTGTTTTAAATGATAATATTAATGGGGGGGAGGGAAGGAAGAATTGATATTTGAGCAGAAAAGCTTGCAAGAAGTGCAGCCTGTTTCTTGTAAGGCTCCTGTTTCTGCTGATTTATAGATTATATTTATTTAAACGCCTAAACCAAAGATTTTCATCTCAGTGAGAACCTTTCTGTGACCAGCAGGAAGCTTTGCTCAGCCTGAACATTTATCTTTTTTAAATAAGTAGTTACTAATAGTTTTCAATAATTTTTGACCTGTAAGATGCTCAGCTTCATTGTGGTCTGCATGCAGAATTTCATCTGCTGTCGGCAGTTCAGGCATGCAGTGCGAGAAGAATGTGGCTCTTGCTTTTAGGCTGAGCTCTGAGAGAGTATTTCAAGTACGTAACTTAGAAATTTCAGTAGGACCCTTTCAGCCCCGTAGTGCTACTAAAATTATTCCCAGCATACCAAGAGAGAGGTAGGTCGCCTAGCTAATGACTGCTTGCTTTCATCCTCATGAAGACTGTCTCATGGACAATTCTTGATAGAAGTATATCCTTGCAATACAGATACACTGAGCGTGTAAATGAATTGATAATTCAGTGCAAAAAGTATTTAAGAATTAAATAGCTGTCAAAGATTAATTTGTCATGAATTTTTGTTTTAGAGTAAAAGCACTGTGCTAAAAAAAAATGTTTTTATTAGTATACTTTTATCCAAAATATATTTGCAGTCTGTACAGACAGAGAAAGAGAAGAAGAAAAAATCTGATGGCAAAACCAAAAAGGATGAAGAAAAACAGAAAATTCGAGACACATGGAACAATTTTTCCTATTTTCCTGAAATCACCCACATTGTCATCAAGGAGTCTACAGTTAGCATTAACAAGCAGGATAACAAAAGAATGGTAAGAACCAAACCTTGGATAGGTTTCCCTCCCATGAGAGGCTATAGTGACACAGTGTTATTGGGCAACAGGTGACAACCTCCTTGAGGAACATTTTCTAATGGGACTCCTAAATAACAGTTAAATATGCTGTCCTCAACACTATACAAATGCAAAAGTGCTAGTTAGAAGAGCAGCAAGTTGGTGAGCACAGTTGTTTCTCTACACTTGTTACTGCCTACCACCAGTGCCTGGTGGCCTCCTTGATGCGCTTCTCGGCCCGTGGCCTTCCTCTGTACAGCTGGATGGCCAAAAGCAGCGTCAAGAAAGAGAAGCTCAGCAAGGATGGCAGAGGGAGAGGAGACAAACACAGAGAGAACCTGGGAGGGAGGGAGAGTCAAGTCGGTGTATAGATACCCAGTTCTTCTTGCTGTGGTCTGCCAGCTGTTAGAATTTGGAAAGAAGCTGCCAGAGTGCCCTTGGCTTCAAATCCAACACGACTTCACCAGTCCTGAATTTTTGGCATTTCACAAAGGCTGGCACAAGAGCTTGCCTTACAGATCTCACATAGAATTACAGCAGAATATAAGTCACGTTGGAGAATGGAAGTTTCTAGCTAGTAATGAGTGGGGAGGAAACAGAATGGTCAGCATTGGCTCCCTAAATATGTATGGTTTTCTGTCATAGGTTACTGGACAATTTTTTAGCCACTCTGTGCAAAAATTGCTGGATATTAAAACACTCCTGAAATGTTGTAACAGAACTGTGAGAATTCGTTCTAAAATATCTTTTTGTTGTAGGAATTAAAACTGTCCTCACATGATGAGGCCCTGTCGTTTGCATCGCTGATAGATGGGTATTTCAGACTTACAGCAGATGCCCACCATTACCTCTGCACAGATGTGGCTCCTCCACTGATTGAGCACAACATAAAAAATGGATGCCATGGACCCATTTGGTTAGTAAAACGCTTGATTTTAATTTTTCCACTTGAGTAATTAGTTCTCTGGTACTGCTGCATATTGAATCCATTGAGGAAATCTGATATTTGGAAGGTTGTTAGTTAACAAAAGCTTGTAGAACAAATTATTTTTTTCTAATGATTATATGGAAAAAATGTCACTTTCTCTCCACATTATCTTACTCGTCTATAAAGCCAGTGTTTCCTCACTACAGCAGTATTTTGAGGCTTACTTCACTAATAGCTATAAAGATCGTCAGCTGAACAGATGGGAATATTTTGGTAAACAAAGTTAAACTGTATCTACACTGATCCTGGGAGTCCTTGGATGGAGGCACAAAGCCTTTGTTTTTTTTTAATAGCTAAAGCAATTATTTTCTGCCCACCTTTTTGGCTTTTCCTTTTATGTTTGAAGATGCAATATATAGAAAACTGAGAGCTTATGTGCGCACTGTGTTGGATGCGGAATTTCCCCATTAAGCATGCTAAGAGCTTAATAAAACTTTCTTTCCTTGCTCTTTCGCAGCTAAATGTGAGTGTGTGTGCTGCACACAATTAATTCATGTTTTAATAATATAAATATCTCTAAGTTGCTGATACACATTTTTGTTGCAAATATAGGATTACTGTCCTGTGTATTTACTAATAATAGATTTTGGATGCAACTGCTCATTTGTTGGTTTTCCTCATTTGTACATTGACTCTTTCAGCACGGAATATGCCATCAACAAACTGCGACAGGAAGGGAACGAGGCAGGAATGTACGTGTTGAGATGGAGCTGCACGAACTTCAACCACATTCTCATGACAGTGACTTGTTTTGAAGGCTCAGAGGTATGTCAGGTGTGGCGTTCCCAGCAGTAATTTGATAATGAGCTGAAGACTAGCAGCACCCTGTAATCCATGTTGATATACTTATGTTCTTTAGGGCAGACACTCTTATCTTTGTTTGATAGCTCATGCAACAGGCGGTAGATACTTGTACTTATAGCTTCGTTTTCCCTGGACTCCTGTGCTATCTCTACAAATATGCTAGATCTACAAATACATTTCATTACATCCAGAACATTTCCATTCATAGCAATAAAACTGTGTATGAATGTGATTGAAATTAAGCTTTTTTAAACTCATGTGATGTGAGAATGACATACAGAATTTGTCACTGCAACTTACCTAATGTTTCTTAAACATGGATTTAATTATATGAATGTATTTCTGCTGACACACTGTAAAAGAATAGTGCATGGGGACAGTTGCCTTTACATGTAGAGCACCACAGAAGGGGACATACACACAGCTGGTGGAACATATTTTGTGAAAGCTGAGTGATAAGTAAAAGCTCATGAGGTGGGATAGGTGAGAGACCCAGTTAGAAGTAGAGAAGAAGAAAGCAGCAACTGCACAGAAGTTTGAATTTTACTGACCTCAGTTGGAAGTCTGCAGCTCACTTGCTAGTTTTGGGAAGATATTTAAAGTGTTCACACAAGAATAGTAATGGTGTAAAAGTATATAAACTGTTTTCCTTCTCTCAGAAAAAAAATGTTAATAGAATCAATGATGAGGTCAATAAGGGACATTTGAAACAAGAAACAACAAAATGATGAAAAAACCTCTTGGAAATAATAGTCATCTTTTAGCACCGATATTTGGTTCATCTTCTGTAGACATTTGCAAAAAAAAACCTATATGATCAACACTGTCTTCTAATAGACTGGGCAACTGAGGCATTGAAACAAGAAACGAATTTTGTCTTGGAAATCATTCAGCCTGATTGTGAGGCTTAGGGAGGACAGAGGTGACACAAAGCTGCAGTAGAGGTGGGGAAGTAGAGGTGGGGAAGCAGGAGTAGAGGGTAGAACTTGAAAGGGCATGGACTTGAGATACATAAGTACAGAAGTTCAGTCATTCTTCCCCAATACCTCTGAATGAAACTGGAAGGTTTGAACAACAGCCTGAAATCTTGTTTCACTTGTTGAACAATCTGGGTTGTGAAAGGGAGTTTTGCTTTTTTTAAGTTGAGATTTTGAAACTGTGGTCCCGATACTGCAATTCTTGACCAAGTGAAGAGAATATTCCTTCTGAAGAGTCAGGGCTTCTGCATACTCTCAGGCTCTGCAAAACACAGAAGCTGTAATTGGATTTGTTAGATGATTGCATCTTTATGTTGCTCTTCTGCCTCTTTGTTATTATGAGCCTTCCTGGGACTGAAGGTTATAGGAATGTTAGGGCCTTTTTGTACTTTGGAGTTTGATTAGAGGACCCTAGCTTAGGAGCAAGTGATTAACTGGTCCTACATGTAATTACAAAGGCTTTTGGGGAGCTTTTATGGCTTTACAAACATTTTTTCACTTTAATGATTGTTATTTTGCTTTCTTTTTTTCTCCTCTTCCCCCCTAATAGCAGATGATAAATAATTCAGTCCAGTACAAGAACTTCCAGATCGAGGTGAAGAAAGGCGGGTACTTCCTACATGGTTCAAACAAGTCCTTCTCATCCTTAAAAGAGCTGATGGATCACCTGAAAGGACAAATACTTCGAACAGACAACATAAGCTTTACATTGAAGAGGTGCTGCCAACCAAAACCAAGAGGTAGTCTGTCCTTTAAGATAAGCAACAAACTGTTGTTGAAAGAAAACAAACTCCAGAAATACGAGGCGTTCTTAGCATCTTTGGTTTGTTCTGTATTCTTGTGTAAAGCTCTTTTGTCAGTTAAAAACAGAGGATGAGAGGAAATGGCCTCAAGCTGCGCCAGGGAAAGTTTAGGCTGGATATTAGGAAAAACTTCTTTACTGAAAGAGTAGTCAGGCATTGGAACAGGCTGCCCAGGGAAGTGGTTGAGTCCCCGTCCCTGGAGGTATTTAAAAGACGGGTAGATGTGGTGCTTGAGGACATGGTTTAGTGGTGGACTTGGCAGTGATAGGTTAACGGTTGGACTCAGTGATCTTAAGGGTCTTTTCCAACCTTAACAATTCTCTGATTCTGTGAAAAAATTATATATAAAGTTTCTTCCTTTTCTGTGAAGGAGGAGTCTTGTCAAAAAGCAAAAGCAAGCACTGTGAACAAGATTTTGGGGTTTCGTTTTAATGTTACAAGCTCAGCACAGGGATGCTCAGGGACTGGTCTTCTCATGAGCCTTGTTTGTGTGAACTTTTCAAATGACAGTGAGAAAAGTTCTGGTTTCCCTTTTTGCATCTAAGCAGCTGGCCCTGCAGTATCGACGGCAGAGGTGGAACTCTAGATTTGTTTAAAAAGAAAATGTCACAGCTGACTCAGAGTCATGGGCCGCAATGCTGCGGCGAAGCGAGGACCATATAAGGTTCTTCCTTTGCTCTCCCGAGTCACGTATGCCAAGCAGTGCCACCATGCATCACTGCAACCTGCAGTGGTTGTGTGGCAACCTCTGCTTTGAAGCTTGTTTGCTCTCATTATGAGCTGTTGTTTACTCTATTAATCTTCATGAAGCAGCAGGGAAGGCTTGGCCCGCAACTGTTAGCAAGCAGAAGAGCCTCTCAGTCAGTAGATCCATTTGTAAGGTCAGATTTTAGAGGGCTGGGACAATCATGCATTTGTTAAACTGTTAATGCCAACACTTACTAAAATTGTTTGGTATAAACTACAAGTGTCTTGCAGCTGAATTTTGTATGAAAGAGGAAACACAGTGGCGTGATTGTGTTGATCAGATAATGGTTTCCTGTTAGAATAAGGGGAATAACTGAGCTACGTTAATTACCTGCTTGTTCTGACGGTTTCAGAGGAGAGTACTCTGTAGATAGACACCAAGCTTATCAGCACTTTGAAGAACATTGGTAATTGTCTGGAGCATGGAGAGATTAAACATTTTGACATTTTGATTACATTTTGACAGCTGTATTTGGAATAAAATAAAACGGGTCAAGGAGTTGACTGTCTACTTCAGCTTTTCATTGGCATTAGTTACAGTGGGATCCAGTGCATTATCTATGCTGTTCCCTGTTGTCTTTTCCCTGTTTTGTGGGGTTTTTTTTGTTGTTCTTCTTTTTTGCTTCTTTTTGAATTGGTCTATTTAACTGTTTATTCACAAAGAAGTTTAGGGGATGCAGAAATAAAGCAGTTTTTCCAGCATATGGTTCATTACTGATTGTTTTCAGACCGCTAGATCATGGTTTAGCCCCGATGCACGTGTTCTGCTCTCAGTAATGGGAAGGCCACATGCACACAGACATCTTAAACCATTGTAGCATAATAAATAACACCTGCTGTCAAACACAGGAAGACAAAATTCATGTGCAAGACTTTTGGATCTAACCATGCCTCTCTTTGACCAGAAGCATGGGGGAGGAAGCACCGGGCTTTTGAGTCTTTTCCTTCTGTGTATTTCCCATGCCCCAAATCAATTTTAGTGCTCTGGAAACAGACTGTTAGTGTTTCCCAGAGAGCAAGACATTTTCAAGGAGGTAAAGAGAGGAGATGAGACTCCGGCTACCCCTTACCCATCTACACACTGGATATGTACCTGTTGGCAGAAGAGAGTGTGTGTTATTTTACTTAATGTACAGCAGAGGCATTGCCTCTTTCAGTCCCAGGTATTTCTCTGTGTAGTAAACACTATCATTTTCTTAATATCAGCCCCAATATGGCTAATATTAGGTGGTATATATGATATAAAATATGTAGCTCTCCTGTAGTGAATTCTCTGTTGAATGATAGAGTAGAAATTACTTGAGCAGAAGTTAAGTCAAAATTTCTTCTTTTCTCCCTCCTCCTCATTCATTTGGGGACTTACCTTGCAGTGAGCATATACAATAATGTTATTGACTGAGAAGGGTGAATGCAGTTATCTTTGAAAAGTCTTAAGGAATGTTTTCTCTCCCTGCCTTCCAGAAATCTCCAACTTGCTAGTTGCAACCAAGAAGGCGCAGGAATGGCAGCCTGTTTATCACCTAGGGCAGCTGAGTTTCCATCGAATCCTCAAGGAAGAAATCATGCAGGTAGGTAGCTGCTGAACTGTGTTTCTCTCTTACAATGAAACAAGTGTGACAGCCCACCGTAACCGGTTAAGTAATGTAAAATCACCCCATTCTGACTGGTTCTTCCACTCCCATTTCTCCTCAGCAAAACTTCATTTGAATGTTTATTTGTATTAAAGCCTCTTATTGCAGAATATAAATGTTTGTGTGTCCTTGTGTGGAAAAAGAAGAGGAGCTTGGAAGTAATGCCTTTTGCTAGAAATCAAATTGATATTTGAGCAATTTTCTAGTGTCTGTTGAACAAAGTGCTTCTAAGGTCATTCTTAAAAAAATCATGAAAGTCTTAAGAGCTGCTTTTCCTAGCTGGTTTCTCACTAAATGTGGCTGTATCTTTTAAAGCCTGACATACCAGAGAAACAGGCAACTTGAGGTTTAAGATAATATCCTACAGTAAAAAAAAAGGGTGAAATATTCAAAAACTCTGAAGAGTCTTAGCATTCAAAATTTTGTGTTCCAAACTGATTTAGCACCTATGTTCCCAAATTTTCTGACAGTTGTTTGCAGTTAGTGGTGCTGGTGACCTGAATAAACTTCAAAAAACGCACAGTGGCTTGAATGCACAAATCACATTTAAGGTTGCTAAAAGACCTGAGCTCTTAAATCATGCAGTTAGTTTCTTCAGTTAAATAAAAAGGTTGTTTTTTTTTTTTTTTTAATTACATCACTGACTGGGGAGGGCAGATATAGACTATGTTAATTGTTTTTTGATTGGTATATTTACAGTAGCATGCAGACTTCCTGCAAAAATATCCCAAGGCAGCATCCTCTGTTATTTAGGAGGAAATTGCTTTCCCAAACAAAGTGTTCCATTGAAATATTACTTCCTCTAACTTTTGGAAACACATTAAAGATTGCCTCAATAGCAGCTTATTGTAAATAAGAGGCCAGTTATTATTTATTCATTTGGTGTTTAGTCTAATAATGTTAAATCACACTGAACCTGTTTGATGTTAATGGAGATGTAATAGCCCTTTAATATCAAAGGAGTTTACAGTGGTGAGTATGCTCAGAGAGACTACTAAAGCAAAGAATAACATGCTGTCATTGGTTTCTCACTGTAATAATTTTAAGTCTATATGTAGCTAGATCAAGTGGAGGGCTAAGTCCACTCTCTACTTGGAGAGGCAGCACAGAGTGCAGATTCAAGGATTTGTGTAAATCTACACTTGTTTGCTTCGTGTCCTGGTTTGAAAAATGTATGGTGCGTTATGTCTTAGGGCGAACATCTTGGAAGAGGGACAAGAACACAGATTTACTCAGGGATTCTCAACTACAAAGATGACGAGAATGAAGGATATCAAAATGAAAAAGAGATTAAAGTCCTCCTCAAAGTCTTGGACCCCAGCCACAGAGACATTTCTTTGGCAAGTTTTTTCCTTTTTGTCTGTTGTAGTACAAACACTGGGTCTCACAATATTGGACATGGTTAACTATGAAAAGCCTTTAAAAGAAGGGGTTGTGTATATAGTAGGGGAACAGGAAAATGCTGAAGGTGTTGCTCACCATTTTAGGCAGTCAAATCCATCATTGACCAGCACTTTTGAGATACTCAGTAAGCTGCTCTCATTAGACAGGCAGCAGCATTGGGTCTGGCTGGAGCATGCCAGTGCTCACTTCCATCCTGCACGCACGCAGATCTTAAGTGCAAGAAAAACGGACCCAGACCTTTGTGTGGTATGAAATGCACCGTCATACCCGTACCCACGGTCTTGCAGCTGTGTCAGTTGAGAGCCATGGAGTTCAGTGAGGGTACTGCTGCCTACCAGAAATTACCTCCGCCTTGTGCGTTGGGCTGTGAGTCTGTCACCAGTTCTGTCATCAACATGGCCACAGGCAAGTTGCTTGATGTGCATTTTGCTTTATCATCTAGTAAGACAGGCTAATGTGTCACACAGGGGATGCTAAGACCTAGTATATGCATGGCTGCGAGAACGCAGGGAAGAGCATTGGTTGCTTACATGACCTAGTGAACAACACCACATCTCTGACAGCGCTCCACTGCCCCATTACTACAGCAGGGTGGCACATCCCTACCATTGTTGACCCTTTATGTTACTGGAAAACACAGTAATCTTTTGCAAATGTTTTTGTTACTTGATGCTCTGTATTTGTTAAGCACTTGAATGACTGCCACAATAACCAGCAGTTTAGTGGCTAACCTCTTCCACTTTCTAACAGGCATTCTTTGAAACGGCAAGCATGATGAGGCAGGTGTCTCACAAGCACATCGTCCTCCTCCATGGAGTCTGCGTCCGTGATGTAGAAAGTGAGTTCAGTGAACATCTCTCTAGGTAGCACGCTTAAGCAGCAGGCTTGGTAGGGACAGGGCAGCCGTTCAGTTCAGTGCTAGCACGGGGGGGAGAGGGGGTTACCAGCTGCTGCCTCTTGATTTTTCAGTGCAGACAGAAGTGGAATTGGAACAGCAAGGCAGCTGCAAAGTCCTTTCTACTAACGAGTTTCCTCTTCCAATGCTGTCTTTGAATAAGTGCCTACCAGGATGATTCCTTGAGGTTGGAAGCCAGGGTGATAGTGGTAGCATCAATACAAACCAGCCTTCTGGCAGAAGTTATTCCCCTGGGAAGGCTCTGCCCTCTGCTCTTTAAAATGCTTTTTTCCAGGTTTACTGTTCATTTACTACCTGAAGCCACTCTTCTCAGCCTTTTAATTTGGGCTCTGAGCACTGAAATAAACTTTGAGGAAGGTGATATAAAGACTTACTATAACCAGCTTTCCTGGGGGCCCAGGACAGGGGAGGGAGATGGTAACAGGCTTATTAGATGACTCCGGACACTGGTTATTGCAATACTGACTTTATACACCTAACTTTGTAGATATCATGGTTGAAGAGTTTGTTGAATTTGGGCCTCTGGATCTGTTCATGCATCGGAAGAGTGAAGTCCTGACAACTCCTTGGAAATTCAAAGTTGCCAAGCAACTTGCAAGTGCACTAAGCTACTTGGTAAGAAGGCATCTTGACAAAAGCATTGCCTGTAGCTGCTGCAATCTAATGCTGCAGAGGTTTCATGTGCATTAGTAACTAATGAATTTCCTTTCTCAGGTAGTGGGACTGTGCAATGAGCAATTATGCTCTTTGTGAAAAAGGAATATAATGTTGGTCTTTTTTCCAAAATGCATCAGCTCTACAAATACAAATGCTTAAGTGTGAACAGTATGTTTCCCTGCTCCTGCTTTCCCTATTTTTCTCTGGGATAATTTCTTCCAAGCTGTATTTTTGGATTTCAGCTTGGAGTATTTCATAGCGATCCCCTGTGCTGTAGGTATGTTAGAGCACTTGCAGAGCATTGCTAGCTCACTGGACTCACTATATTCTTTTCCTCCCTTCCTGTAGGAGGATAAGGATTTGGTACATGGAAATGTGTGTACTAAAAACATTCTGCTGGCAAGAGAGGGAATTGACACTGAGTATGGTCCTTTCATAAAGCTGAGCGACCCAGGAATACCAATAACTGTGCTGTCCAGACAAGGTACGGTATAGGAATCAGATTTCTCTCTCCAGTGTCGTGGGGAAAGGAAAAAATATCATTTGTACCCACTAGAACTGGCTCTAGAATAGAAGTAATCAGCTTCCATGAATCTGAAAACTACATGGAAGTGAAGGAGTGTTGCTGATGGTGGGTGCTTGTTGTATTCATTTCTCTTAAAAAGTCATGTTAAGTCTAGTGAGATAGTATAGAAGGAATCTCAGTTTCTGGATAGCTCAAGGCACGAGCTTGTAAAAGCCACAGAAACATCCTTCTGAGAACAGGGATTTGAGAATCAAGATTCTCCTGAAACTGGACAAATACTGCAGCTTTAGTTTATTTTAGTTAAGCAGCTGTTAGACAAGAATAATTAAGTTAGAAGGCTGGTTTTTTAATCCTTTAATATTAACTCCAAAATGCTTTGATTCTGTGTTTTATTCAAGAATGTGTTGAGCGAATCCCCTGGATTGCACCTGAATGTGTTGAAGACTCCAAAAATTTAAGCGTTGCAGCAGATAAGTGGAGTTTTGGTACAACACTGTGGGAAATCTGCTATAATGGAGAAATACCACTGAAAGACAAGACGTTAGCAGAGGTAAAACTATGTTACATAAACTTTACCTTGACATCTCAGATGCATCCTCTTTGGCACTTCAGTTTCCATACCCAATTTGAGTTGCTTTCAACTTACATGAAAACCAGCTCAGCTGGACTTGATAAGGGGCTGATCCATCTAAATTGCTGCAGGTTGCAGCGGGAATTCTTGTCCTTACTACAAAAATAGCTAATTATTGCTTCAGCCTGACCTTGCTGGGGATTTTCAAAACCCAGCATAGTAACAATTAAAGAGAACTTCTGATGCTTTCACACCTGTCCTTTTCTAACCCCTATGTCCAGTTATAAACTGACTGAGGTAAGCAGCTAGGTTCTTCTGTTCTTGCTTGTTTCTTCTGGACATTGGTTCAGAACTAGTCTCCTGCAGGACACCATTATTATTCACTCTGAAATCTAAAAAAAAATTAGATAAATCTTGTTTTGCATTACTGCTGGCAGTTTCTGTTCACCACTGCCAGAGCCCCTCAGCATACGTTCCAAACGTGCTTTTTCTCTCTTGAAGTTTTGCTGTGTTGGGAAGGCGATGTGGAGCACGGCAGCTGCTGCCGTCTGAAGGAAATGACTGAGTACTTGAGTCACTGCCCGAGCTGTTTTAACAGGAGGTAGCCGAGAGGAACTTGCTGCCCTGGCTACAGCCTGCTTCCTGCATGTGGCGGACAGCTGGGGTAGCTCTGCAGAGCTTACAAATGCACAAGCCCACCCTCATCCCATCTGCCCCAAAGCTGGTACCTTCTCAGGGGTTGTGAAGAGCAGCCAGTATTGTGTTGTTTCCTTGGCAAGCATTTCCACTCGGCCCTTTGTCCCGGTGCATAAGTAACGTGGCAAACATGGCAGAAAAATAACTTCTGAAAGGCGAAATCTTCAGCACATTTTAGAAATTTCATATGTTTTAAGTGGTTGCTCCAGACTACACCAGATTCAGCACAATAGTCATTCTCTGCTAGTAGGAGATGGTTTAGAATTACTGCTGAAAAGGAGGATTTCCTCGGCAAAGTTAAATAAAAGTTCACAGTGACTTAAGGATCTAACGGTCACATCTTCTGATGTAGAACATGAGTTTATTAAGTTCAAAGCTGAAATTCATGCAGGAGTTTCCATTTGCACCTTACAGAAGGAGAGGTTCTACGAGGGGCATTTCGTGTTGGCAACCCCATCGTGCAAGGAACTAGCTGACCTGATGAAACAGTGCATGAACTATGACCCCCACCAGAGACCCTTCTTCAGAGCAATCATGAGAGACATCAACAAACTGGAGGAACAAAGTAAGGCCCGGTTTTGCTTCTCAGCTGGAGGGAGGGATAAGGAAGGCTGGTTTATTTGGCGAAGTTGGGCACCTTACAGCAGCATTCTTGCATGTGTATTGGCAGGAGGCGTGTCGTGGCCCTACAACAATGGAAGCAGCCCTTTCTGTAGATGAGCGCAAACAGGATGCGAGTGTTTAATTCGTACTGAATGCGAGGCTTAAGTTGTATTGGTGTTACTGCCATTTCGTTCAATGCTCCATATTTTATACAACAGCTTAAGCTAGTTTCAAGACAATCTTTGAGCTCCATGAGATTTCCATAGGACTCTCTTGACCGAATCAGAGCATTAACACAGATAACTCTGGTTCCTGCTTCATCTTAACGTTGAAGTTACTATAGAACAACTAACAGACAATCAAGGGCAAAACTTGATGTCCCATACCTAGTATAAATAAGCATAGAAGCTGAATAACTAGTACAGGGTGGGAAGTATGTCGAGAGAAAACTGATTCAGAATCTGGAAGAAAACGCAGTGAGCAACCCACAAAGTGGGGAAGATCAGCAAGTGATAGACTGGCATGTACCAATGGAAGGAATTCCCTGTCAAGAAGTAGGCAGGGTTTAAATGAGAAAAGCTGTGACAGTAGGGATAGAAACACACTAACAGCAGCAGACTGGAAGTGAGCAAGGATGCCTTGAAGTGTCAAGACCAAGATGTCCTTGTGGGAATCTGTCTGACCTGGGACTTTTTGTCTACTCCCAGATCCTGATATCGTCTCGGAGAAGAAGCCCTTTACAGAGGTCGATCCCACACTCTTTGAAAAACGGTTCCTGAAAAGAATCCGTGATTTGGGAGAGGTAAGAGAATGTCAGATACAGAACACAGATGTGTGTGTGTGCAGCTGTCTGCGTGTGCTTTCTGCGTCACAACAGGAAGATGTGAACCATAAATGCGTAAAACAGTGCATCGGTGACACTATGGTTAGTGAGTGTTGTGTTAAATAACGCTCTCTTTCCTTTTACAATTAGGGCCACTTTGGCAAGGTTGAACTCTGCAGATACGACCCAGAAGGTGACAATACAGGGGAGCAAGTGGCAGTTAAATCTCTAAAGCCAGAGAGTGGAGGGAATCACATCGCTGATCTCAAGAAGGAAATAGAAATCTTGAGGAATCTTTATCATGAGAACATTGTCAAATATAAGGGAATTTGCACAGAAGACGGTAAATCTTCATGTAGAATATTAAAAGTATACGCTTAAAAGTATAAGGGTTTTCCTTTAAAAATGAAGCATTTAAAAAGCAAAGCAGTCTTAGTTCAATCTTATGGGTTTAGATCTCTTTCTTCATGGAAAAAGCAGCAATTTATCTCCAAAGTCCTCCTCCTGCCCATTTTTGTGCTTGGCTAACCTGGACGTGAGCAACGTGGGTGATGTTCTCACCAAATCCAATAAGAAAATGAGCACCCCGTAAACCCAGAGGTCATTTTTAGAAGCACACGTTAGTAATAGAAAAGAGCTCTGTTGTCTTATAGTTTTGCATTTGCTGTAGTGATTGTTTTAAGCCAATATTAAAAACTTTAAGAACTTTAAGTTCAGTAACTGTCCTGCCTGGAACAGATTCTCCTCTGGATTGGTACAGTGACTGATAATGCGAGTTAGCCCGTAGTCTGGCCGTGGTCATGCGATATTGTTACAAATGCTACCAGTGCTGTGGGCTTGTACAAGTTACTGGTGTTAATGACATGAGAAGGGTCACATGTCTGCAAATTAAACACACACTCTGTTTTTAGGAGGAAGTGGGATTAAACTCATCATGGAATTTCTTCCTTCTGGGAGCCTAAAGGAGTATCTCCCCCGGAACAAGAACAAAATCAATCTCAAACAACTTCTCAGATACGCGGTTCAGATCTGCAAGGTGAGCCTGGCACCGGAGCCTTCCTGCAACTCTTCTGTTTGATTAGTTTAATATTTAATTTAATAGATTAAGGGGTGGGAAGGGGGGGGAGCAAATGAACAAACCCATTCTCCTTACTTTGTCCCCAAGGACCCGAATCCTAAAGCAGTCTCTCCCGTGCTTCAGGTGCTACTGGCACAAAGATCAGCAAGGGAATAAATACTACGTTCCCTTGCATAAAAGTTTACTATGAGAAGAAGTTGTTCCTACTGCAGAATTTGAAGTATTAGGAGGGAGGACAGCATTTAGAAAGGGAGTGTTGGCAACAGGGAAGGAGCAACGTGTGAGTCTAAAGCGAGGAAGAGATGCGAGTGCAGAGTGCAGTCAGGCCACATGAAGCAATGTGCTTTCTGCAAGACACTGGTTTTGTGATTATGGTGGACCGGGCAGTTATAAGAAGCGTAGAGACAGACTGTCAGGTTCAGCAGCACACGAAGGAAGAGGTCCTGTAGAGAGAAGGGTCTGAAGATGGTCGCTGCTCAGCTGAAAATTAAAAAGCTCAAAGCAGAAAAAGCAGTCTCAACAGATGAGGAACCCAAAGGCTGAGTTTAAGGGGGGGGGGGGTGTCAGAAAAGGACCCTGGAAAGTGCCAACAGACGGAAAATCTGTCACGGGAATCTTGGATAGAGTATTACCACATGAGCAAGGGAGCATTTGAAGGGGCAGTTGGAGAAAAACTGATTAAAGCTTTCTTCTCTCTTAGGGAATGGACTATTTGGGCTCCCGTCAGTACGTGCACCGTGACTTAGCAGCAAGAAACGTCCTTGTTGAAAGCGAGAACAGAGTGAAGATTGGAGACTTTGGTCTCACCAAAGCAATCGAGACCGATAAGGAGTACTACACAGTCAAAGATGACCTCGACAGCCCTGTTTTTTGGTAGTAACTTATAACTCATTTTCTCTAACCAGACTGTGCAGTGGAATAACTTGTCTGCTCCTGTAGACTGAGGCTTTTAGGCATCCTGAAGATTTTTCCTGTTTTGATTAAAGGCCTAAATAAAGATACAACATCAGAGCAAGGAAGAGGCACCTGGTAGACTATACTTACCTACTCTTATGCTCTTTATTTCTTCCTGCGCTTAATGATCCATTTTCCCAAGATCTTGTTTTTGGTTTTGGTCTCCTTTAGTTTCACAGTGACTTGCTGTGTAACCGTTGTACCTTATTCACTACTTCTGTGACATCCCAAGCCGTACGGGCACATTAATTTATGTACAAGGACTCTACAAATGCAGAACATGCCCCTCTAGCTCACTTACTTTAAAGGCATATGGGTTGTGCATGTGCGAGTAGACCTGCGCAGCTCTGAATAAAGTTTAACGCTGTCATGTTGTGTCCACAGGTATGCTCCAGAATGCTTGCTTCAGAGTAAATTCTATATTGCCTCGGATGTCTGGTCGTTCGGGGTGACACTGTATGAACTGCTTACCTACTGCGATTCAGAGTGCAGTCCCATGGCAGTAAGTGGCTGTGAAAGAAATTGCTGCTCAAGCTGTTTAAATCAGATTTTTTTTTTTTTAAATTATTATTTTTGGAAACAAGAAGTGGAATGAATCTCTTTATCTTATGAAAACAGCCCTTGTGGTTGTCTTTCACTAAAGACCCTGTACAGAGATAAGTTGTGGTGACCGCATGTCCTGGTGAGGAAATTATATGTATAAATGTTACTGTTTTCTAACGTGAGTATATGGTGCACGGTATCTGAATGATAAGCATTTACTGTTCATTTTCATTTTGAGATTCAAATGTCATCTTCACGTCAAATTGAAAGGGCCTGGATTTGTGCAGAGTGAGAGGATGCGCGGCTGACTCCTGCTCTTTTCACAGGAGTTCTTGAAAATGATTGGCCCCACGCAGGGACAGATGACGGTAGCACGGCTGGTGCGTGTCTTGCAAGAAGAGAAGCGTTTGCCACGTCCACCCAGCTGCCCAGAGGAGGTAATGGATGCACCTACGCTTTGATAATGGTGTCCTTGGACGCTAAATTAGCACCAAAAGCACCACACATTCATGGTTGAATAGGCCTGGCTAATCTTGGTAGGAAACGCTTCAGGTGTGCTATTAAACAGGCATGTCCAAGTTTTTTAAGCATTATTTTAAAATGATTTTTGACATTGACATTCCCAAGTTTGCGACATCCCTTCAGAGGGGTTAAGAACATTGCTTTAGTATCTGGATCCATGTAAAATTCATTCAGAATCCTGATTTTTGAAATATAGAGTTCCTGGGTGTGCAGCAACTGAGAAGCACCTCAGCAGGGTCTTGGTAAGCAGACCCTGACGCACAGCCTGTCTTCTCCTGCCCTTGGAGGAGCCGGGAGACAGCCAAACTCTGCCCTGGGGATGGGCTGTAGACCCACAGCCTCCGCTAGAGCCGCAAGCCCACAGGCGGCTGGGGAGGCGAGGGGCAGGAGATTTCTGTCTGCGTGCGTGGCTCAGCGCAGGACAGGCAGCCGCTGCTGCGACTTGCAAGGCCGGGGGGTGGGCGGCACGTGTGGGACCTGAGCCCTGCACTGCAGAGCTGGACGACTCCGCATCAGAAGGTCAGAGCAGAGCTGAGGAGGAGCTGCCCGTCCCGCTCCCTCGCAGGCTCCTGGTGCCCGAGCCAGCGTGGCGTTTAGAGGTGAAGCAGGCTGTGTGTCGCTGGCCCCTAGCCAACAGGTACTGACCGCTGTTAAACCCGTACAGTAATTACTGAGAGGTACACAGTAGCGATTTTGATAAAACAGGCACTCCTGCAACTGTGATCAAGCTGTTGCATTGTTTTAAGCTGTCGGCATGACCATTGCATCAACTGTTTGCACTGTCACACAAACATACACCTCTACTTAAACAAAAAACCCCACTGGTAATTCTGGTCAAAATCTGCGGTGTTTCTGTCCGTGTTCTTCATTTCATAGTCGTGAGAATCTGCTCCATTGTATTTACTGGAAAAGTCAATTAAATGTTTCACGCATCCTTTAAAAATTTCTCTTTTTTTTGTTGTTAGGTGGACCAGCTGATGAGGAAGTGCTGGATATTCAAGCACGATGAACGGACAACCTTTCACAATCTGATTCAAGGATTTGAAACAATTATGAGTAAAATGTAATTAATTTTTTTTTATACTGTCAGTACTTTAAATGTGTGTCAAAATATAAATGCCCAAGACCTTTCATTTTTTTAACTACTGTAATTTGTACTCTGACTGTGCTAATGTGTTTAAAGGATTCTTTTTCCAACAGTTTTCCTTTTTAATTTTAGTCAACAGTTGGATCAAATTAAATAAAAGGTATGGCAGAAACAATAGCTTCACCTCCTTTTGCTGCTGTTATTGCAAGGCAGTTTTATCTTTGTCCGATTACGGTCTCGCCACAATTTGAACTACCCTGATGAACACGAACTGAAAGAGCGGTGTCAGAAAATGCTGTAGTTCTCTCTGCAATCTGTAGCACTTAAAACAAGTCTGCTGTGCACACTTATTCCTTGAATAACTAAACTAGTGGACATAAGAGGACTCGATACAGTAACTTAATAATTTTTATGGGGTTTTGGGGAGGTTTTAAAAAAAAGTTTGGCTGACAAATATCCTTCACGTGCACTCAAATTTTAGTAACAAAAAAACCAACTCTGGCATAAAATCCAGAGAAGACAAAATAATCAGCTCATCTTAACCAGTCTGCAGTTCTCAGCTCTTACATATATTTAACAAAAAATTGCTTGACTGTCATGTTCAAAAAAACCCCTCAAACCAAAAAAAGCATGGATCAGCATGTATAGTTATGCATTTCATTGAGAAACCCAGTTTCTGCATAAATTTATTTGCTTTGCCTAACTCAGCCCTCCCCTCCCACATTACGCATTTCTACCCGCTGAAGCTCCCACCGTTCGCGTAGCTATTAAACATGCAAACACCACGCTTCTCAGCTCGTACTGCGAGTGAGCTACAGTGCGGTGAAATGTGCCTAGGAAATCAATTACACACTTTGGGGACAGAAAAGAAAATGAATCCATGTACCGAATCTGGGGAGCATTCCCCTAAGGAAGAAGAATTATCTGAAGGGGAGGACTGAGCAAGTGGGGCAGCGTCCCTAGGAGAGAACAACACCTTGAACACATGAAACAGTCTTTTTTGTTATCAGCGGTGCCATCCGGTGCTCTTTTTTTTTGGTCAATGATTTCTTTAGCCAGCATGTTAATTCATTTAGCAGTTCTTCTGTACAGCCATTCACTTGGCCTAAGATGACGATTCTTTAAATAAGAGCATTGGCCTTTGCTTAATTTGACTTAGAGACTCAACCCATGCCCTTGTGCAGTTCATTTTCATTCGGTTAACCAAAGGGAAAGCCAGTGGGGCCAGACTGGGACCAGATTTAGCATTTAAACTGTAAGCAAGTCAAGGGAGGGCACTCTACTCTTGTTCTGTAAACCTGTCAGGCTTTGATAAACAGCAGTTTAACTGGAAACCTTTTGCTGAACCATGTCCTAAACTTGGACGATAACCTTTTCCCACCACACCTGGATTTTGAATATGCTTTGAGGAGATACTCAGATCTGGCAATAACAGAAAGATGTCTTCAAATATATATCTATATATATATATAAAAAAATTGTAATTATGAGCGGCAATGAGGTCAGATTTATTTTTACAGTATTACCTCTTTTTTCTGTATGTCACTTATGAACTTGATTTAAATCTATAAGCACTTTGTTACTCTTTATACAAACAAATCTAATAAAGATTTTTTTTCTCCACATGTGTATCTTTTTCAATCATAAATTAAAGAGAGAAAGATTTTAAAACGTAGCTTCCGTAGGAAGGGCGATCAGAACATCTTGTCTTCAAAACCACCTTTCCCTACATTAAATGATTACTTTAAAGGTAGTCCAGAGATGTTTTCCTCCCACAGAAATCCACTTTAAAAGCATACCAACAATTTATTTTCATTGAAAAGCGTAACAAGTTGAGAAAGTTGCATATACAAACACTTTGAACAACATATTACAAGTGAATTTATCAATACATAGATGTAGAATCCCAGAAAAGCTCCTATAACCTGTGTTGCTGTTGGCTGTCTTGAGCAGTTACTGCCTGTATGCACAGCGCGTACCAGCTATACAACACAACTGCTGAGGGAGGAGGGATTTCGATTGTTTTGGGTTTTTGTTTTTTTTTTTTTTTATGCTTTGAAAATTGTATCCTGGGCACATGACAAAGCTTGAAAGGCAGCATTTAAGACTTTTTTTTTTTAAAATCAGTATTGAAAAAATGGCTTCAGTATTATATAGCAAGATTAAGTCAGAAGGACCTGGGTTCTGGCCTTGGGTTCTGGCCTCAGTGCTCAGTGAATTAAGTCCAAATGAATTCGCAACAGGATTCCAAGGCAGCAAACCCACGCTGTCCGTCACAGAGGGCTGGCTCATCATTTAGCTGTCACAAACATTGATTTCAATAGTAAAGATTTCTAAGTCTTCAGCTACGAGGATTAACAGCAGAAAAGAAAGACTCTAGCCAGAGTTGCTTAATGAATAAGCTAAAAATACAAAGTCTTTTTTTTTTTAAAAAAAAAAGAAAACAGAAATCCCAAGCTGGGGAACAATGTCTGTGGTGCCATCCGCTCAGCCCCAGGCCCTGGAGGAGCCGGGCTGGGCGACGCACAGAGGCTGCCCGGCCTGTGCCGTGCCAACGCCGGCGGGCTGCGCTCACAGGCACGCGCCCAGGCCGCCGCGGTTCACAGTGTATGCCGTACACCTGGGACAGGTGAGTGAGTAAATAGCTTTTCCTTCTACTGAGAACTACTTCATGCAAAAGGTAATATGTAAGGAGGAGTGAAAACCGGGCCAGGATGCTCTGCTCTAGCAGGCTTTGGAGTGCAGCAAATTTCAAAAGTTAAGATGCTTGGAAAAAAGAAAAAAAAACCCAGTGACAAGCAGGAAGGCAGGATTAAAGATGTCATCCGAGGAGCGCGTCAGTATTGCTTCTGCTCTAACTCTGAATCATCCAGATCCAGAAGAAGTCAGAAAAAGTACAACAGGCAGTTGATTTCTTCCACTTTCAGTTCTCTTTAACAGTGCTCCACCACCTGGAAGCCTTGCCGGCAGCCCTGCCTTACTGACACGCACGCCTGTCGGAAGGAGGACGGTGCTTTGCCACATACACCGGTTTACGCAGATGCATTCACAAACTGTAAATTACTTACTTATTCCAAGGAAAAGCTGTGGATTCTTGGCCTAAAAGCAGATAACGGTTACCTCATTGTCCAGGTATCACCTAAGCAAATCGAATTTAATATTGTAAGGCAGCACACAGTATAGCATCTCACTTTTAACAAACATTTATTGAAAACATCACAGAGGCTCTGGTAATACATTTGGTATATCTCCATTCCAGGATTAAGAGAAATATTAAAAATATAAAGGCTGTAAATGCAGAACTCTTAATCCTGGAAAAAGCAAGATTGAAAAAACCCACATTCTGAGTTAAAAAAATAAGACAAAAATCACTATCAAGACTTCATCTTTTAACTTCCTCAGTCTGAGGACTCGAGAAAGGATCATCTTCCCTCCTCAGTACTTTTATTGCTTTCAGCTGGTAAGCTACCAAAACTCACCAAGTCGCTGTGCTTTGTCAGCTTCAGCCCACTGTTACTTTCAGTGGCAGGCGACAAAGGAAACACCATCCCATCCTTTCAGAAGGCAAGTCAGACTACTGAGAAACGGCTAACCTTGCAGCAATACGTACCGCTTCCTCGGCAAATTTGCCCGTTAGAGAGGTTGTTCCTCTTGGGATACTTATAACCCACACAGAAAGAAGAATTATTTGTCTGAAGTTAAGGCAGCAATAAATAGCAGAGGTATGAAAAGCCTGCCTTCACACCCTAAGGCAGGAGTGATTATTTAGGTCTCAATAAACGCGCTTTTTTTTTAGGGAGGATTCTGCGTAACGTACTGCGGAGCCCTGAGTCTGCTGGCCAAGGTACTCCATGGGGCCAGGTTCTGGGGAGGAAAGGAGGTACGAAGAGTCTCGCTTCTCGCTTCTCGTTGGAGCCACCTAAGGACAAGAAGAAAACAAGTGACACATGATCCAGTGCAAATGGTGTCAATAAATAAAGCTTGGGAATTACCAAGGTCCAGGAGCCAGTAACAGACTCCAAAGGCCCGACTCCTTCGGCTTTAAGGTCCAGCTATACACAGCTCATGAGTCAGTGTTTGTGCCCTTTCCCTAAAAAACTGATCGTAAATGCACTGGTGCCCCACCGTACATGCGTTTTTGTGAGGGCAAAGGGCTGGCTGGGCCAGGTGGCCCCACTCCACAGTGTGCATTTAAAAAGCGGTAGCGTAATGGCCATGCTAGTACCCTGCAGTGCCAGAGCAGCTCCAGACACGTTCATCCTTTAAAGCAAGGCACCAGTGGGCCACCTTTTGGTCCTTTGTCTTTTCCCTTGGAGAGCTGAATGGGTTAAAGTGTCCTGACACAGCTATCAGTGCAAGTCAGATGTTGAAGGATTTGGTTTCCAGGCATGCCAAAGCGGGTTTGTGTTGCGGATTACAGGTAACCATCTGCCACTTGCAGGCACGAGTTTACATGTGGCACTGAAGTGAAGGAGAGAGCAGTAACCATTCTTTTAATCAACACTTCAGTTTAACTAACTAACATGCCTCACACTGATACGCAGGGTATACACAGGATACCTGAGGGCCCCAGAGTCGGGTTTCTGGTGAGGACACAGCTGACCTAACCCTGCCCCACCGCCAAGGGCTCCTTGGGGTACACAAGGCTCAGGTTCAGTTCCTCTGTGAGATCCATCAGAGCAGGACATTGCAATATCCATGGCCCTACAGCACTAGAAGCTGTACATACACATTAGAGCCCACCACCCTAATCAATGAGCCTTGGTCACTTCCCTCTTTCCCACAACATCTCATTAATTTCATTACCAAATGGTGTAAACAGTTGCCTTGTTCTGAAAGACTGAAGCATCTGCCCCATAATAACCACCTGAACCTGATCTCACCACATCCTGCTCAACCACACTGTGTGTCCTGGGTTGAGTCTAGGTCCTAGATCAGAAGATTTGGTTCACGCTGGAGCAATTATTTTAGAAATCTTAACATGTTTCACAAACCGGGACACTAATTCCTTAACTCAATCAAAAGAACAGCTGTGCTGACCAAATGCCCCTGAGCCCAACACTTCCTAGCAGTTCTCAGAAGCACCCCTTGCTAATTCACATTCACAACTCCAATTACCCTCTGCTAAGTCCAATTTCATTTTGGCATGCGCTTGTCATCGTTATCATAAATAGGAACTTGCTTGAGGAAAGACCTTTAGTTTTCCCCCCGTCCTCTCTCCTGCACTTCTAGCAGCTGTGGGGATGTCACACATGTGCAGTAACCCTCCACCGCATCCTGGCTCATGTGGCAGACTGCAGCATCTCCACTGCGTGGTTCATACAAATCTCCGACCCTGTTCCTCCTGAACCTCTGACATGCAGCTCACAGACGCAGAAGAAAAACGGGTTGCAGGGTTAACGTGAGTGCGCGCACACACAAGCACACACTCTGAGCCGATACAGAGCCTCTCGGGGACCAGTCTGTGTGCCCTCTTCACTGCGATTTATCATTTGATTCCAGGAATGAGAAAAGTACCTTGCTGCGGAGGCAAACTGTACTTCTGTTTAGTCTATGCCAAGGGATCACTCTCTTTCTGCCTTTTATGGCATCTGGCATTAAGACAAACTTTCGAGCAAGCTGTTCAACATCACCTCCACATAAACTGGAAGGTATTAGTTAGCTCAAACCCCAGACTATCTCCTTCTCCTGTTAAAATTTCACTCATTTCCAGCCATATCAGAGCTATTAGGAACCTGAAAACTCAATTTTTTGCTGCACACAGCTAGAGGTTTCACAGCCCATGGCACCATGTTCAGGCCTTGGCCATCTTTATCCTAAGACATGTCAAAGCCAGCTCCAGCCAGGCCTTCTCTCCTACCCAGGAATCATGAATTGCTACAGTTTTGTGTTCCTTCTAAAGCTCCTCCAAAAAATGGGAATCACATGCCAAGTCTGAGATGAGAGTTCCCGAATGCCAGAACTTCATGTGCTGAATCCTGCTGCTAACCTCTGCGCAGTGAAGGGATTTAATGCCGTGATGGAGGAGAGCTGCGCAGGAGGCTGGGCCCCTGAGCTCTCCCAGATGCGACTGCTGACTTCAGCTGTGGCTCCTCTCAGCGTGCGAGAGACTGGAGAGCCAGCTCGGCGTCCCTCCAGCAGCGCTCAGAGAGATTATGATCGTTCTCATGGCTGCATGGCTGGGGCTGGACTCACAAAGGCAGCAGCTTGTTAGGCTAACAAGCATACTTCCCTTCAGCCGCTCCAAAACAGATGGTAATCTGGCTTTTAAGGTCTCTCCCATCAGTAACAAAAAGGAGAAATGGGATTTACCTATGGCATCAGAGTATGAATTCCTCAGGACTTCTAAGGCACTCAAGAAACGAGAAGACCTATGCTCAGACTTAACAAACCTTTTATCCCCACTGTCTCGGCCTGTATTAAACTGGCCTCCTGTTAGTCCAGACTCCAGCTTCCTTTAAGCCGGTCCTCACTGCTTCCATAGCATTTCCCTATCCCTCCTGCATCTTTTGTTGATGAAACTAGAAGTGTCTGCTGGGTCCAACAGACAAAGGAAGCTTTGCTCAATGACTCTAGCTGCAGTAGGTTGCATCTGATGTCTGTTACGTATTTCAAATGAAAGCCATTTTAAAATGGTTTTCCTCCCAGGATCCATTTAACAGTATTATGAAGTGGCAGCTGTAGGTAACCTGGACGCTGCCGTGACTTGCTGACTCCGCTTCAGAGGCTTTATCCCAAGTGGCACTCACTGCAAAACATCTGCAAGGCAGGCAAAAAACCCTCATCTAAAACCAGCGTGAACTTCCTCCTCCTCCTCCTTTCTTCACTTGCTACTTTATTTGCCTACTTCAAGGCATTTTTGCACATTCACCCTCACAGATACCATCTTTCCAAGAAGTTTGTTCACAAACATCCAGCCTTTCTTTGCCTGTGGGATTTGGTGGTCTGTGGGCAGCAAGGAGCACTCATCTCCAGGGTGCTGGAGGGCTCTGAGGGGGTCTGGTGCTGGCACGCCCTGCCCAACTATTGCTTTTATTTATCACATCCACCAGGAACTGCGTGTGATCCTGAGCAACTCAGGATCCTGAGGAGCACGGATGCAGTGGAAAAGCTCTGCCTTGGCTTGTTGTGGGTCCAAAGTCCACTCGGTGGCAGCATAAGACAAATACGAAGCGCTTCCACCAGCAGCTGGCTCGGGCTGCATCTGCAACCACTCTGCTCAGTCTCTCCTCTCACCTTATTTAATGGGTTTTGTGGAGGAAGCTGCAAGCTGCCTGGCTGGTATGATCCCTGGGCTCCACTGTAAAGTGTAGGCATGACCTGCAAGCAAGGACTGTAGTCTGGGTAAGATCCACCTGTAGGTTCCTAAATGCAGAATGGGATCCATGATCAACCAGAAGGTGAAAGAAAATAGCTTTAATAATTAATTTTTACTTGATACAGTAATGAGCACTCAGCAGATATGAAAATATCTGAGTCATGCTCAATTGCTAGAAGGAGTGTACAAGCTCAGGCATGCAGCAATTTCTTAAGCAAAAGGTAGGATTTGGGGAACAGTTTACACAATTCCTTTTTTAAAAAAAAAAGTGTGCTTTTCATTGGTCACAGAAACCTTGGGCTATATAATGGCCTGGGCAAGAAACAATCCTTCAATAGACTCACTGGGAAATAATCTTGTGGTGCGCTGTTTCTTGGTAGGAGTATTTTAATACACTCCTGAACTTTACAGGTAACTTTGGATTGTGGGATTTTAGACAGAGGAATATTTATGCCAGATATAATCAAAAGCATGAGTATGAATCCTGGAGAGTAACTGTGCAGGGATGCCCTGCAGAAGGTGACATGCAGTGCCATTCGTCCCACGCTCTCCAGCCCCTCCAGCAGTACCGACGGCAGCAGCCACTATCAACAAACAAAGCAGGTGTCCAGAGTCCAAAGCACCCTTACAGCTGATGGGAGAAATGGCCAAGGGAGACAGGAAGAACATAAAATTATTTCTCACCTCAGAGGCTTCATTGTCAAATTCATCGACTCTTGCCTGGGTAGAGTTATATGCCTGAGCATAATGCTGATACCACTGCTGAACAGCCTCCTATAAAGGAGGAAAAAACCTCTTCCCATTAGCTGTCTACTAAGATCACTTTAAATGAAAACAATTCTTATGGCCTCGCAGGACATGAGAATGAATAAAAGGCAAACCTCTCCAAGAAGCATCAAAACACGTTTAACGGCAGTGATAAAGCTCAAGCCAAACATGTAAAACTACGTTAAGTGCTTAAAAGATACACAAGGCACCACTGCCTTGGCAGCAGACACAAGTACAATGTAATTCCTGTTACAGGGAAGGAACATACAGTACAAATATAGCCGAATGATGACATGTGACACCTCTGCACCTAAGTGACATCATTTCAGTCCTTCATGTTACTAAAGATAATACTAATAACACTAATACTACAATACTAGTGATTTTTTTGGACAGTATTTTAAAGATTTGGGATTAGGAACTACCTCCAGGAGACATCAAAATGAATTTAAAGCCAACAATCAGATTCAAACAAAATATTCAAGACTACGTTAGTGCTTACATGAAACACAGCACAACAGCCCACAGGACATCTCTCTTGCTTCTCTGACCCAGGACTGTCACCAGATCTGATCCAACTAAGAGACGGGTCTGGCCCCTGGCAAAGCTCCCTGCTGCAGCGAATGCCATGCAGCAACCCCATCCCCTCCATCCCTCCTGGCCAGGCTGAGACCCTCCTAACATAAAACCACCCCCGTGCCCACCCATCCACCTGCTCTCTGTCCTCCAGACCCAACCGACTCCCATAGCAGCCCTGCTCTACCCCAGGAGTTTTGGAGCAACACCGATTTCCTTGCCAGCAGCCTAGGAGAACAGAAGACAGCTTGTTTCTGTCTCCCTGCTGTAGGAGATCAGGTGACTCTGGGGAGGAGGTGATGGGGACAGGGCAGGAGAGAGACTGACCTACAGCAGAGCCAGGGTGGGTGTCTCAGCGTAGTCCCAAGATTTTTACACAGATTACCTGACAGCACTACGGTCCAGTTCTCTTATTTGATTTGTATACAATTATATTTCTACACAGACTAGTGATTGCTAATGAAAATACGGAAATGTTATTTCACAGAGTGTCCCAGTGTCTGTGAAACCCAGTACTTGCTCTCAGTACTGCAACACTCTCCAGGTGAGGGGCAGCCCTCTACCTTGATGGCCATGCTCTGATCACCAAATGGGACAAATGGTGAAGAAATCCCATGTAGTGAAACCAGCTGGCAGAGACTGCAAAAATTCCCCAAGCTACACAGGTACTTCTGGTAGACAGAACGCACTCTTCTCTAGGATCTAGCCAAAGTTAAAGAAAACTTTAAAACTTCTTGGGAAGGCAAAGAGAAAAACTTCATGGTTTTGAAGACCGACAAAAGCCAAGCCAGAAGTTATAAGAAGGAATTTTTTAGCCGACTGCACTGAATTCAGGTTCTCAAGAAGAAATCTTTCAATGGTTATGATATTGCAGCCGGGAATGTATTGAGGCTTTTTTTGACTGGCTTAGGCGTACTTTGTGCTAAATCTATTCGGTATACTGAAAGACAAACTATCAGTGAAGAGGGCCTACAAGGTTCAGTCTGAAGAAGAAGTTGGGCTTTGGTTGCAGGAACGCCTAGGAACCGCTGAAGAGTGGTTCACGATGTTGGGCAATGCTTTCAACTGCATGCAGGGCTATCGGACCACATGTGTACCAAGAAATGCATTAAGAGTACACAGAGAAAAACAATGAGCAACTCAGGAAGGGATCTCTGAGCAGATCTCTGCAAAAAATCCTGCTACCAGAGCTCTGAGTGACAAACCAGGCTTCAGAAGAAAGCACTGCAAAACAATGTACCTGTGTGTATTCCCCATGCTGTTGGGAGTAATTAAAATAATTTTCCATTGCATGTTGTGATGTAGTTCCCTGAGACACAGCAGCATCCATGATGTTGTTCGAAAGTCCGGTCTGCTGTGGTGGACTAGAGGCTTTGCTGGCAATTGCTGTTCGTAACACAAAGAATACATGGTTTGTATAAACACACGGTTTGTATAAACTGCACAAATTTGGTTGCACTCTTGTTTAGCAATATTCTGGTATTAAAACAGAAATTTGCTACTTCAGATTAGGCTGTGCTCAAAATTAATCAGTGCTACTAATAATTGAAAGGCTTTCTAGAAGTTTGTCTACATCAGTAAGCCCATTAACTCTGAAAATTTACCCTTCCCAAATAAAATATTAACTATGAGGATAGATTACATTGCAATTTTAAGATAGAGTACAAGATCTCCTAAAAGATAAATGTTGTGGTCACTGGAATTACCTGCCAAACAGAATAACAATTTGCCACACTCTGGTCAAGGAAACTTGCAACTAAAACCACTAAATGTTTGCTTACCTGGAAGACATATACCAGGCAACACACTTGCCAAATTCAAGTAGGGGTTGGTACTAAGACGTATTTCTTTTGGTGGTTCTCCTAGCAGCGAAGTCTGTTTTTTCAATGGAGTCTGCAAAACAATTGGACAGGTCAGTTTGCATTATATTCATACAACATTTGTCAGAAATAAGGTGAAGTGTCCCAGCAGGATTTTGAAAAAAATCTTTGCCCTATGAAATGTAACAGGAAAACTTTTAAAATAAATACCGGGTACAACTATCTGGACACATTGCCTGTACTTTTTTCTTGCCAAATAATTTTGTAGGAATGTTTCTCTTTAGACTGTAAGTTACTAAAGGATATTAAAAAACAAACAAACAAAAGAAAACCTTTTACATTCAAGTAAAGGAATAATAATCACCATAACAACTCCAGATGCAGGGAGTTAGCACTAAGCACATGGCCAAGATAAAATCAACTCTTCTCACCCAGAATCACAAGCAAATAAAGGACAAATGAACCCTGGACTGGAGAGATGACACTGACTGCAATCGCCTATTATAACACATCTTACTGATTACTCTATTTATGAGGCCTTACTTAAAAGGGGAAAATGTTTATGAGTGGAAATGAAGTGTCAGGACTGACTCACTCCTCCAAACCACCAGAAGTGTTTTCCTAAGAGGGACTAGGAAGGGTACACTACCAGCTTATTTCCCTTCAGCTTGCATTAGAACAAATACCAGAAGTAAGGATGAAGTAGATATAACAACTTAAATAGTTTGTCTGAAATACATAGCTCAAAGACATTTATACAGTATTCTATGCTACATCTATTCTGTTCATTTCTTCAAAGCTCATTAAAGAAAAAAATCCATTATTTTAATAGATTAATACTATTTTCGGTAAAATAGTATTTATCAAAAACTTTTCAAAAACAGTGAGACCAGTTTTTAAACACAAAAAGCTTCAACAGAGTGCTGAAATTCTTCATCTGGATGCAAAAGCAGGCATTTAAGACAGCATGACCATTCAGTATCAGCATACAGACTGTGGCTGTCTTGTCAAGGAAGTGACTTTTGCAAACTGGGCCTTCTGTCTACTGATGCAGAAAAGGAAACAATTAAAATATCTACCAGGATTTCAAAAAACAACTTTTCCTGATAAACAATATTCATAAAAATAAATGAATTATCTAGACTTCTAATGGCTTAATTACATTTCCTTTTAACTAAATGAAATGCTGAAATATACCACTGATTTTATATATGTATACACATACACCCTATGTATTTTATCCATGTGTATCTATACATAGGTAAAACTCCACTTCATTACAGTAAAAAATTATTTAAAAAATGAAAAGTGTACTTTCTGAAGCAGCACCAAATCTGTCAAAGCTGTCTAACAAAGGCAGACACCAATACTGTATATAATCTAATCACTTCAGATGCTTCAGAAAATATGTAAGGAAAACACAGATCTGATCTGAATTAAGAACATGTTTCCCCATAAATGTCAAAGTATTTACGTATCTTATAAAAAAAGTAAATTCTGTTAATGACAGGAAAAAACTTCTGAAAAAAATAGACCATTCTGGTTCACCTAAATCCCATCCCATCATCCTCCCACCCTCCACCTTCAAGGGATTAAATATTAAAACTGATATAGACTAAGAATATGTCAGCTATGGCTAAGAGGGTATGGATTAAAAGTGGAAAATTTACATACATACACACACACCCCACACACCCCACCTGGAAACCCAAAGGCCCTACATACCACCAGAATTGCTCCTGATTAGTCATGAAATTCAACCACAAGTTCCATTTTCAGTCTTTAAAAGGGACATTGCCCTTGAGATAATTTCATTATCAAATACTGTGAGGCATACACATGGAAAAAAAACCCTCCAGCATTGTAAAAAGATTCCTTTGTTAATTCATTTGGACCACCAAAGAGCATTATTGTTCCCTTCCTATTATTCATAACTGAAATGACCTTAAAATGTCTCATGAATGATCCTGTGATCTAGCAAATTTTATAGTGAAGAACTACAATAAGCAGTTGCAGTTAACTCTTCAGCATGTTAAAATAAAAAAAGAGAAAATCCACACACAAGAAAAAAAGAAAGTATTTGTATTCAATGTTCCTTACCCCCAAACTTGTATCAGTACTTTTTAGCTGATTTTGTTGTTTGGCATGTCCAGCCCGCAAAGCTCCCGCAGAAAGATTTGTTAAGGTCTGATGATAAGGCTGTGATCCCGAGACAACCGCTTCGGTAGTCAATTGTTTATCTGGAGCGTTATTTTGCCCTGGTATAGCTTGCCCAACAATGTGCTGATTCGGAAAGAATGGCAGCATGCCCATCCCTGCTGCTGCTGCTGCTGTTTGAATTGGAGTCAGATTAGATGCTGCAGTCAACCATAAATGGAGAAACTTTTCTGTTAGACAAGATTTATCAGTACATTTTGTTTGTGGTTTTTACTAAGTGATGAGAAAAACATTGAGAGATCTATTTTACAGCTGCCCCAGAACACTGGATTCTGATGATAGTTTTTATTCTTTTACCATTGCAGGAGCAAACAACTCTATTTAAAGCTAATACAATAGAAGAAAACTCTGACTTTTCTAAATATTCACTATGACAATAAGTTATTTAGTGTTTCCCATCACTTTCAAAAAACCTGTGAACAACATCCTAGACGATATTGTATTGGAATAGAGGGGAAAAACCCCACCTCAACTGGCATTAGTAAAATTCTTTCACAAACAGAAGAACTAGGAAGTATTCTCCAAAATTAATATCTAGATATTCAGAATTGGTTTCTCCCCCCCCCCAAGCTTTTCCTTGCTCCTGGTTTCTACCATTATTCAAACCACGTCTAGAACTGCACAACACATGGCGCTCAGTGGAGGAAACAAAAAAGATGCATTAAGCAGTATCACAACTGATCTTTCCTCATAAAAATTGAAGGCATCACTGGCACAGAAACTTGCATTCAAAATTGACATCTGTCACAGACTGGATGTTAAAGCTCTATTGCTTAATGAAATGAATGCAAAAAACCTATTCGTGGTGCCTCTTCAGCTACTCAGATTTATCTGCTTTGAAACAACAAACCCCAAAATTTTGGTCCTAAATAAAAATGTATTCCAAGTGTACTAAAAATGGTAGTAACTGAGCAAGCAGAATATTTCACAACCTGCAAATATTCAACCAATCCCACAGTGTACTCTTTCGTCCCTGACAAACAGATGAGAGAAGCCAGGCAACAAGGCAAGATATTTCAAGTTTGTTTCCTGCTTAAACCAGCAGGTTACAGTTGGTTATACAGACATATAACTTGCTACCTTGCTTAATTATATAGCTATATAAAGTGCATTATTGTCCAGCTCTCTGCCTGCCTTACTGTGCAGAGATAAGGTTCAAACATACTATTGCTTTTGCTAAAGTGGGAGAAAGTAAGGTGCATCATTTCAAGCTGAGCATTTCTACTGATTTGGTGTGAAATAAAATGTCATTTACACTTAAGAGCTTCTCCACGGGTTCCCATGCCTGAACTCGCTGATGGCATTACCCCTATTCCCAGCACTGTCTGAAGCAGCATTGTTGGAGGTTCTCCCAGTAAACCTGGTTTCTATGAGGAAAAAAATAGAAAACTGTGTAAATGATTAAAACAATTTGTCTGTAGGTATTTCTCATAACTTTCACATTCAGTTCATCTTTTTAGATACACTAAACTGTTAAATTATACTATACAATATACAATAAAGTATATATATAATATACAATAAATTATATATATATAATATATTATATATATACAATAAATTATTTATCAGTTATAAGAATGTCCAAAGACAGTCCAAGTTAAAGTGATGACCTTACACTATTAGCCTGAATGTTTTCAATCTTCATCAGTTGCTGCTGTGGCAATGGTAGGTGAGCAGGGCTCTGCAGCAGTAAGTTAGACGTACTCCCCAGAATTGAACTCTGTGAAATTAACAAAAGAAGTGTTAGTTGACAGTCATGGAAAACAGTACATTCTTGAAACATTTTCAGATGATACTGCTGAAAGAAATTTAAATTAGTTTCTGCATTAATACAGCAAAGGAAAATAACTGTTTCCTCCACAGAACTAAATTTTTGCTTCATTCATAGGAGTTATTTCAAGTTCTTTTAACCTCTCTTCCTCCTAGCCCTTTTTTTCACCTCACAACCACAAGTATGCTTTCTGATGGCTTTTAAAGGATCAACAGTAGACTCCAAATGCAATCTAGTCTCCATTGTAGCCCCTGTGTCTAAGCCAACAGCGAAAGCTAAATGTGTTTGAAGACTCTGCAGACAGACTAGATAGGGGAGTTACCCACAGTGCCAATAAGAAAGATGAGACACAAGGACTTCAGGGGATTATGAGCTCTATGAATAAGGACTTCATTGTTTGTTAACATTTGCACTGTGCTTTGCATTGCAGTTCTAATACATAATCTCCGCCAAAGATCTAGACATTTTATAGGACTCGGTTGTAACTGGCAGGGACTCTCATCCCTTGCTTTACAGATACCAAACAGCATCTTTACTTTCAAAGAGGGATATTCAGATGTTTTTCCCCCCTTTTTAGTGGCAACTATCTACATGAAATTCTATTCCAGAACCATTAAAAAGCTTAAAAATCACAGTGCCTACAGATTGTCAAGTCTATAAAATATTAATATTTTTCATACAAAAAATTCTGGATCAGTTTCCCACCAGAACTGAGTCACTTAATCAACAACTTTGGGGCACCACATTCAGACTCCGCTACTGGCATATTCAGCAGTATGTGCTCTGGCTAGCACAGTGGCTTCAAAGAAACCTTATGTCCACTCCGGATCACAAAACCACATTATGATTCATGCTAGCTGAACACACGCTTGAAACTATCTTTCTGGCAGGAGCTCCTCAGCATGATTTGCCAGGCAAAATATAGGTTGTTCTACAAACCTTTTTGTACAGCAGTGTAAGAATAGTTATATGGGACACTGCCTGTGTCAAATCACGACGAGTATAGCCTTCCTCAGTTTTCTGAAATCTACACAGGAAAGATCACCAAAACCAGGTAATGAAGATGGAACCCAAAAAGAAGGCAGCTCTCCCAATGCATGGCTTTGCAGATTTTGCAGCCTCCTGCAAAACACCTCACAAACATTTTCAAGCCTAGGTTGTAACTGTGTGTGGTAGGGTCAAATTCCCTAGGGAAAACCCTCTATGCCTATAATATGGTCTTCCAGACTCAGAAATGTGCAATATTAAACAGAAAAGGGCCGCATCTAGATTAGTTATGCATCTGCTATTTTAAATGTCTTAGTGATTTCCAGCAAAAAGTACCCAGGGCTGTTTATTGTCACTAAGACCAGTGGTTGTTCATTCTAAACCTGGTTAAGTCAACAAAAAAAAATATATTAGTTCAATTCCAAAACTTTCAGAAATACAAGAGTGGAAAATCAGGTTAGTTAGAATCCTCAAAAGAAAGTCTCTGGGTTAATAAAGATTTAATAAGCTGCTGGATGACTCAGGAAAACACATCACTGAGAAAGTTTAAAATGCATTATTTTAGCACATGATAATTCTAACTAAGAGAAATTAAAAGAAAGAAGTTGAAAGTCACGCTACCTCCAGAGTTTAAAGATTACTGGATGAATAACTCATTTGTTCAAATTCCCCTCTGTTGAATCTTTTTTTATCAATTATTTCATAATGTTGTGGCATAATAATCCTAAAAATATTGTTTCTTCTCATTATATTACCTTACAAGACCTTGAATATAAAATAGCAAACCCAAGATATACAGGAAGCTGAATCAGTGTGTGACTGGGGAGGTGGGGAGAGAGTCAAGCCAAGACGCTGTGTGTTCCTCTATCTTGTGACAATACTGAATTTCAAGACAGTAAAAATAGCGACCTGGTTCTCTGACTTTAGAGAATACTCTGAAATAAGTCATTGAATAATAGAAAAATGTGCATAATAGAAGGAATTGGGATAATCAAATCACTGCCAATAAAATTCCGGCTATTAGACCAGGTTTGGAGCTAATTAAATGACAGGAAACTCCCTGGAAGAGAATTAGACTTTTAAGTCTTTATCTAAAGAGAAAACACTAAGTTGTTTGGCTGCAGCACTCTTAAGCCAAAAAACATTGGATTATCATCAATCACACTGCTAACTGTGTAAAACATGCCTGTCTCCAGCTGTGATTAGAAAACATCCACATTGCCTTCCAAGGAAGCATAGACTCTCCAAGGCTGAAGAGAGAGCAGCACTAACTAAATATACCAACTGAAAATGTCATTTAAATAAAAGAAGTACAAGCAAAGAATTATGTGTTTTTTCATTGTACCAGACAAAAGCTACTCATTTGATGGGGCAAAATTAAGTAGTATTTATTCAAAATTAATATATTCGCCTACTAGTTTTTAGCAGAAAAAAACAGAAAAGCTAAATATAATTAACATAAGGAGTATCTCTGCATTTTAATTTGGTCTTTTTTTAAGATCTGTGTTTGCCAAAAGAACAGCAAAAATAAGAACTACTTAAGGGGATTTTATTTTTTAAATTGGAATTTCTGAAACATCGGAAATAGTAAGTCAAAGCAATTGACTCTAGCCCTTCATAGGTACTTATGAAAATCCCCATCATGAATACTAAAGGCAAATTTTGGCTCCTGGCAGAGCTGGAGAAATCTCTGACAGAACCTCAATGCAAAACAGAGGCCAGGCAGGCTATTGGCCAAGAGAACTGATGCAGGGAGGAGTTCTGTTTGTGGGTGCTACTCTTGCATGTTCTCACCACCAATTTCTAGGGCAAACTCATCCCAAATATCCTTTATAGTATCTTTCAGAAATTCTGGTGTCCATATGGAAGTCATATCAACTTTACAGTGAATTACAGATACTCTGAGAACACTTTAAACAGCTTAAAACCTTGGGGATTTTTGACTAAGAAGTAGCATCTGTAAATTACTATTTTTTATGGCCTCTATAGCACATTTTGGTCCCTGCAAGTTTTAAAATGATGATGCTAAGCTTCTTGGCTTGAATAAGATAAAACAATCAAGTCTCTACAGGGAGTGTGTATGAGCAGCTCCAAGAGAAATGGATGTGCCATGCTCCTAGAGCTCTAATTTAAAGGGACTTTTTTTGCCAGTAATGGCAAGTTGTCTCTGCATCGGCAGGTGTTAGCAAAACAAAAGCTCAGTTAAGATAAAATAACTCACTTGTGCATAGTAAGCACAGTCTGGTTTTACATCCCCGTAGGCATCTCATAATAGAGTGCTTTTCTTAAAGATAGCTTTAATGAGAACATTTGATTTTCATTGTAATTTCGAGACTTCAAGAATATTTTTCATCTCCACAAATATGTATTTTGACAGAAGTTTTTTTGTCACATACCTGATGAACTTTATTCAACTGCAAAAAAGGTGGGCCAACTGCTGAATTTATAAGGTGAGGTAAACCTGCAGATGCTCCAAGAACTGTTTTAGAAACACAAGACAAAGTTGCAGTGTTTTATAAGTTAGCCAAGTAAGGACCTTTGTAAGAGTCATTCTATATTTTTCAGATTTGGTTTCCATGAAACTTTCCAGTATACTAAAGGTCACTATAACAAAACCTTTCAATACACCCAACTTTGATCTATAATTAACACCATATTAGAGATCAAATGTACTTTCATGGAGCTCCTCTAAAGCTGAGAGTTTTGCTCAAAGATGCAGAAATGCCTGCAGTTGACTGCAAGACCATAGCATTATCTAAAGTGTTTTGAAACTTCAGCATTAGCTAAAGTGTTTCTTCACTAAAGTGTTCATTTCACACACAATTCCTGTGTATCTTCTGTCAGTAGATTACGTCACAAACTCTTAGCTGTCCCCCATTTGACTCTTCAAATTATCTGTTGTCATTCCTGTTCCTAATACTTTCACCATTTGAAATGTGATAAGATTGTGAATAAACATATTAAAAACATCCATGTTAATGAGAGGAGAGAGAAATGTTTTTGGCTAATACTGTTATGAAATACTGTGTACAACTACGGTAGCATCCAAGTGAATAACGATTTACATTGGAATCAATAGGAGAAAAGACTCAGGCCGCAAAATTCAGATCTAGAATCAGATTTAAACTTGCCATTTTAATGATGTCTGCAAAAGACATTTCATTTTAAATCCATTTCTAATATAAACATTCAGAGACCACAGAGCTATTGTGAGGACATTTTTAGGTAACACTAAATTTTTCCTAGACACAACAGTGTAGCAATCTCTCTCTTGCTTTCACTTTCATAAGATGTGAAAGTGTCTACACAGATACACTGAAACAGTGTCTGCACAGATTATAAAATAGTATTCCTGCTTCTCTCCTTTGCCAAAAGCCTTATATCACGAAGCAGGGTTTCTTTTCTTTTTTTTTTAACTCAGTTTTAGAGCAACTTACCAGGTTTAACAGCATGTCCACGCAACTGGGGCTGCAGTAGCATTTGCAACATTGCTGGATTATTAAAACTTTTCATGATCTGCACTGGATTTGGCTCTGGAAGCAAGCCTTTCCTATTGTTCCTCATCTCCAATTAAGAGAGAGACAAAAATGTTAAAATCAGGAGAAAACAAAGAATACATTTAAATCCCTCAAACTTGTGTGACAGTAATGTACACGTTTCATTTTACACAGAAAAAAACATCTCCTTCCCTGTTTCCTGCTCCTTTCCATGCTCCTTTTCCCTCAAATGAAATGTCTAACAAACTATTCCCCCAAAAATTCAAGCATATTATTTTTCTGAGACACATTTCTTTTTTTCCCTTAAACCAAGACAGAGTTATCAATAAAGGACAATATGAAAGACACTGTTAACATGAGCACCACATACTATCTTATAATAGCACCACTCATCTCTTTTATAAAGATGTGGGCTAAAACTAGCTGAAGTAATGAGACTGTTCTGCTTCTACTTTTAAGACAAATTCATGTAACACTTACCACATCCAATTTCCTAGGAAATAATTTGATAAGACATGTGGGTGTAAAAAGCTTTCTTCTATATCAAGCATGAAATGAAACTATTTCTCCTACCTTGAAATTTATCTTAAAATTGACAAATTCTTCCCTCTCTGTTTTAAGCCAAGTTTTAGCTTGTCAAATGACTCCACTTACAGTTACTTTTGTTTTGAACTGGAACAATTTCTTGTACAGAAAACTAAATTTACTAAAATCCCAGAGCTATGTAAGTATAACTTTGTGATATCTTATGGCCATATTTTGGCCTCCTTGCAGAACATGGCCATGCTTTTCCTAGGAAGGAGACTGAATTGGGCTGACTAGGTTAAAAAAAAAAAAGGCTAATGCTTCCAAAAGCTTGGCTTGTTTTCCTAATGCAAAGCAGCCGAATCCCTCTGACACAACTCAGGCTGCTCAGGGTGTATCAAACTCATTCTGAAAACAGATTTGCAAATATCTTACCATCCTTTGCGCTGCTATAAGTGCTGCTAAGGTGCTTCTGCCTGGTGCTCCTGGAGCACAGTACGACACCTGGACTCTCTTTCCTTTGATAGTCATGCCATTGGTGAGTTCTTGTACTTTCTCAGCCTGCTCTGCAGTTTCATACTCAACCACCGCAAAGTCACCAATATAACTATCTTCATCCTGAGCAAACTGAAACAACATTTCACAATACACTGAACAAAATGGAGAATTTCAGGAACTGCCTTGCAATATTTTCACCTCTCTCTTGCAAAATACTTCACAAACAGTTGACGCCCTATGTTAATGCCTATCCAAATCAGCATATTTCGTTCTCAAACGTGCTAGATATAAGTTGAATATCGTATCTTCATATGATATTTGGCACGCATACTCTATCTACTCGAATTACCACCTTCACTTCAATCTAATCTCATGGAGAACCTGAGCTACGAAATGTATTTAACACATTTTCAGAACAAAGAAGGAATGAAAAGGAAATTGTAAATACAGCTGTATTTACAGTAATTTTTATTTTTATTTTGCAGGATAAGAATTATAAACTCATTATTGTTCAGTTTTTAAGCCTACAATAATAAAAATGTCATTCATCAGACTACACGATAGTTGTTGAAACATGTAACAATGCAAATTCCACTGATATATACCGCCTTTTAGGAGAAAATGAAGTCCGTCGTCATATTTAATGCCAAGAGAAGATGCCAGACTGATCAATCAAGCAGACTGGAAACAGGCTTATGTGCCAAACAATGCTCCGTCCTTTGTTTGCAGAGTTTTATAGCAGAATGAACAGATTTAAACCAAACAAAAAAAGGGGTGAGAAGGGAGGGAATAAAGCTTAGGCAAAAATCTCCAGTCCCAAAATGAACAGAAATGATATACTGATACTAGCTCTGATGTGGAAGAGAGGAAATATCCTCTAGATTTCACTGGATAAAAACAACCTATTCCCAACTATTAGGTCCCACAAACTTACATTAACAATTGAAATATAAATCTCAAAGATTTTGAAGAAAAAGTGTGTGGTCAGATCTTTAATGCCACTGTTAAAGACTGGCCTCTGGAAAGAGCTCTGGAGAACACACATATTTTGATATATAAATACACACATAGATAGGTATATGCTATGTATATATATGTGTGTGTGTCTATGTGGAGAAGCACTATATTTTATTTTGACATCAGTTTAACTGCACTGGTAAAGACCTGAAGTACTTGTGAAAAGAATGGTTTGCAGCTGTGGAACGTATTGTAGTTCCATGCACAGTTAAAAATTCCCTTAACATGTGAAAGTGCAGCTACTAGTATTCCTGCAAACAGATCAGGAATTTTTAAACTTTCCAAGTAAACAGGTACTGAAGACTTCTGTCCCTATCTAGGTAACAGTGGAGACCACCTAGTGACAATTTAAAGTTGATATAAGAAAGGAATGAGGTTTTCTGGTCCATTTGGTTGACACAAAGGACAAAACATGTTCCTGTAAGTCCTAGGAAATGCCATTTTTCTAAGACCCATGTATAAGTATCTGGCTTCAGCTCTTCCTGACAGAATATTTCTATTGCCGATAGAGAAGAAATCAAATTGATTTCAAAAAATGGTAATTTTGGAATAAAATGAAATAAACCAGAGTCTATTTCATGAGTTCAGCTAAGAATTTTAGGTAAAAGATCATATTTACATGATGAAATAGTGCATCAGATTTACCAGCAGAACTAAGCCATGAAAGCAGCACAAGACAGCTATGTTAAAGAAACCACACCAGGAGATGGGCAAAATGGTCAAAGTGACCCTACTGGAGGGACAATCTGAGTGGAGGAGTGGTGTGAAGGCTGGACTGGCCAAGACTAGGAAATGGAAGGAAGAGAGAGACTCTAGTCATGAAGATGTAAAATAACAAGAGTGTGAACAAACATTTTAATTGTTTTTGTAAAATGTATTCATTCTTCCAGAAGTTTTCCAGACAAAGGCGCTTCTCCTAGCCACTCTCTATTGAAATTCCCTCCCCACCCAGGTTTCTGCTACCCTGTCTTCTCCTAGTTTTCCTCTCATGTCTCTACCCATCATGTCACAACCCCCTCCTTGCTTTTTCCACGCTTTCTTGGGTATTCCTCCTTCTCCTTTCTTTGTACTTAATTTTTAGGTCATCTCACTCACAAAATAGTAATTAATTACCACTATTGTAATGAGAATTCATCTACCGTCTTCCCTTTTTCATCTATCAAATTTGAACTACTTGTTTACCTACCTCCACCCTCATATCTTCCCTCTCTGGAGGGCTGCTTCCCCCGTTAGCCCATGGGGTTCACCTCCATCACTCACCCATCACACGTCTGCAAACCAGCACCTCTGCTGCCTCTCCCTGCCACCCCTTGAGGCAGAGCCTCCCTTACCAGTCAGTACCTGTTGGATGCCCAGTGGAAACATGAGGCATGACTGAGAATATATGACACATTTATTCTCTGAGAATCATTGAGAATAAATCATAAGTTACCATAAGCAAACCTATTTTTCTTCTATTACCATACTTCTACAATCTACCTATTAGTCTATTACAGTGTGTTTATATAAGTGATAGGTAATATGAGAACATGCCACAATGTTTTCTTGGATATATTTTTTTACTGGGTACCTATTTCCTAATTCAAAAGCATACTGTTTAATTCCTGTATTTTATAGAAACATGTATTTAGTGCCGTATACTGGTAGGATGCATACACAAACAGACCCTCCTCACCTATACCAGGAGTGACCCATGTATCATTTCAATTTAAGAAGGAAGGTAAAAGTCAATTTTTAAGTGCACAGTAGAATACTGTTAGTGAAAAACCATCTTTATCAAAGAAGCCTGTTGTCCTTTGAACTTCAGATTTTTAAAAGAATGTTGAAAAATTGTTGGGGGAGCTGATACCAGTCTCTGGATTATCTGACAGCTGGAAAAATGCCCCGAAGTAAAAGACTTTAAAAGATAAATCTGTTTAGCCAATTAAACAGAGATTGAGCAAGTGACTTGATTACAGCATTTAATACCTTCTTACAGGAAGAAAATAGTGGGGAGCAAAGGCTCCTCAATCTAGTCATCAGTAAGGTGAAGCTGAAGCCAGATACATTCAACTGAGAAAACAGACACAAGTGCAAAATAACAAGGGATGGGCAGTTTCTGGAAAGAGTTACTTCCAATTTAGGCATCTCCTGGTGTATTTGGATCAAGCAAGTATAATGATGTGCTTTAGCCAACTACAAATTACTGGGGCTTGAAAAGAGCAATAGGGAAAATTTGATGGCCTGCAGGTGGTCAGACTAGACAGCCTGATGGACCTTCCTGTCTTAGATGCTGAGAATCTCTGGTAACTTATCCCTGAAGCTAATCTCTGAGCAGCCTTTCAAGATACTTAAGAAAAAAAAACAAAACAACTGAAATCATACCCAACTGCATGACTATAAAACAAGCTTTCTTTCTACTGCCTGTTTATGGTATACTGGCCTGCACCACTTCTATAAGCAACATTTTATCTGTGGTCTAGTATCTTACAAGCTGTGATGATGAGAAGGAAACATTTACACTTGCAAAGGCTAGTAAGGATCTACCTCTTCTGTACCTGCAAGCTTTCCAAAAGATGTACCACTTCTACCACTGGCAAGCCCAGCCAACTATGAGATCCCAAGCCTACATGTTCTCCAGTTATGGAAAAAAACACATTAGATATTTGCAGAGGTTTCTTAAATATATTAATTAGATACATATATATATATATTCTCCATCATCTAAACTGTTGCACTTGTGGTACTCATACACTCTGGCTTTCTTTACTGAGCAATAAAACCATCATCAACATTTACTTTAAAAGCTCTCTAAAATATTTCTAAAATTATTTTCAATAAAATACATGAGGGAATGTCTTGTAAACACTTTATTGGCGCTTCACGGGAGTGGTCTCCTGCAGAATTCCCAGATGACATCGACCAATCACTGCAAACCCATACCAATAAAGCATCTGTACTGCATCATATATCACAATGCAGATGCATAACCATTCACTACTTAAATGAAAAATAAAAGGATAAGACAGCAAGCAGTGAAGATGCAAATACAGAGCTACTTAAATCATGGCCATGATCTTCCAAAAGATACAAATTCAACATACCTGGCAGAAAACAGGTTTATACTTTAGTGAGAAAGCTTGGATCAGTTCTTTTGAATCAGTGTAGTCTTTTTGAAATTTATCTACACAAAGGCACTTAGAGTGAATATTTGTCGTCAGCTGGTTCACATCCATCCACTGTGCAAAGAGAGTGCTCTCGTCTAACTGTTTCCCCAGAAGTTCCAGTCTCGCCTTTGCAGCGGAGTCCTTCTTCATATATTCCACAAAGCCATAGCCCTTTGAATGGCCAGTAACTTCGTTATAGACCAAAAAACACCTCTCAACATTGCCATATGCACGCACAAGTTCTTCAAACTCTTCTAACGTAAATGAAATGGGTAAATTAGTAATGCACAGCAAAGCATCTGTTGGTTGGAGTTGCACGGATATTTCTTTTCCCCGAAGAGAATACTGGTGAAATTTCTGAATTGCGTTTTGAGCCTGCTCTCCATTTAACAGAGTAACAAATGCTGTAAGAGACCAAAACAAGTTACATCACCTACCACAGCTTCTCTAGAGCTACAGAGGTAATTACTATACCTCTCCCTCCCCCCAAAACCCACCACTATAAGTCACAAGAAAAATAAGAGTTTAGGATTTACCCTGACGATGCAATAGAGAGATATGCTGTAATATATTTTTTAAAATTTGACATTATCAACTGGACATCATGAGTAATTAGCTCAAAGAGTGACTATAGAAACACAGATACACACAACCTCACTACTTGTAACACAACAAAATTTTACATTTGGGAAACACAAAGTAATTAAGTTTTATACTGAAGTCAACGCATTACTGATTCTACTGACTTTCGTTGAAGACACCATCTGTAAATTCTCACTTTGGGGTTACTGATCTTTTTTGGGTTTTCAGTTTGTAAAGCATTTCACACAATCATAGAATCACAGACTGGATGAGGCTGGCAGGGACCTCTGGAGATCATCTTTTCCAACCCCTGCTCAAGCAGGGCCACCCAGAGCTGGTTGTGCAGGACCATGTCCAGATGGGTTGTTAGTATCTCCAAGGATGGAGACTCCACAACCTCTCTGGGCAACCTGTAAGAGTGTTTGGTGACCCTCACAGTGAAAAAGTGTTTCCTAATGTCCAGAGGGAAACTCCTGTGATTCAGTTGGCACCTGTTGACTCATATCCTGTGAATTAAAGAGAATGTAATAGTCTTCAGTGAACCAAGCAGATGGAAGCTAATTCATGTGTTTTCTTCCAGTGACCAACTGAAGAGCACAGGACAGGGTAGTCCCAGGCAAAAACTTTGCTTCATTTCAGGAAATGACAGACACAAGTCTTGCACTTCACGCAGAGGTACCCTCAGCTTTGCTAGCCACTCGTGGAGGCAGGGTTGGGCACTGGGACATGTCTTCAATGCCAAAGGTGTAAAAGATCACCTTCAGAAAACTCAACAAGCGTCAGCATCTGTCTTCCAGAATAGCCTTCAAACCCACAAATCTCAGCAGCAAGTACCAACAAATCTTTGAAACAGGGCAGTGGGTAGGACCTGCTGCTCTTAATTCTCTTTTAACCTTTGCTGAGCTGCTCGTCTTTACATTGATCCTACAGCTACTTCATTTCCTTTCCCAGCACTACCAGTTCTTCTTTTCTATATTGTTTTATTGTTTATTTAATTGTGTCTTCTCATTTGACTGCTGGAAAAGCAGTATCACATGGATGCAGCACCAACTTCAGGCACCAGCCCCATGATGTCATGGCCACGTCACAGTGGGCAGACTGCTCATAGCGGTCCACGTCACAAAGGGGTCGGTGACAGTTGGCCCCAGATGGGTTTAAAAAGGGCTGTGTCAGGCCAGACTGGCAGACGAGGAGGCAGGTGAGTGAGGGCTGAGAGGAACAGCCATGGAGGGGAAGGCAAGGGGGATGGGGCTGCCCACAGCAATGGAGGGTTTTGCTCTTTTGTTGCTTCTCCTGAGAATCACAGCCAGACTCCTGCAAAGGGACGCAACCAGACGACGCAACCAGAGCTGTCAATGCTCTACAGGACAGATAAGACGGCCCTGGCCTCTACCATGTCCTGGTTTTGCAAGGAGCTTCCCACAACCATGGGCAAAGGGAGGTCCACAACCTTCTCCCCTGGGTAGCTGAGGGCTGGGCACCAGCCCTGGGTATGTCACGGCTCTGTCACAGCCAGCAGACTGCTTGTGGTGGTCCATGTCACAAAGCGGTTGACATGGTTGGCCCCAGACGGGTATAAAAAGAGCTGCACCAGCCCAGACTGGCAGACGAGCAAGCAAAGACTTAGAGGCTCCGTAACACCCACCGTATCTCTACCCTGTCATCATCCTACAGACAGCCAGAATGTGCCCACACTTGTGGGCAAAGGGACAGATGAAACACCCACCGAATCTGTACACCATCCAGGTCTCACAGAAAGCCAAAGTGGCCCACAGCTGTGCATGACGGGAGCACCACAACACCCGCTACCTCTGTACCATGTCATGGTCTCACAAGCCAACTAGAAGGAACACACAGCTGTGGACAAAGGGACCTCCGCAACACCCACCAGATCTCTACCCTGTGACGATCATCCAGCCAGCCAAAAGGTACCCACACTCATGGACAAAGGAGAGCCGCACCATCCCATCCATCTGTACCCCATCCAGGCCCCACAGGCAGCTCGAAGGGGCCCGCAGCCATGGACAACAGGAGCTCCGCAACGCCTACCGTAACCACACCCAGTCATCATCATACAGACAGCCAGAAGGCACTCACAGCTGTGGACAAAGGGAGCGCCGCAACACCCACCAGATCTCTATCCAGTCATCATCCTATAGCAAGCCAGAAGGTACCCAAATCCGTGGGTAAAGGGACAGACACAACACCCATCGTACCTCTACCCCATTTAGGTCCAAAAGGCAGCTCAAAGGTACACACAGCCGTGGGCAACGCAAGCGCCGCAAAACCCACTACCTCTAGACCATGTCGTGGTCCCACAAGCTGACTGGAAGGAACACGCAGCTGTGGACAAAGGGACCTGTGCAACACCCACCATATCTCCACCCCGTCATCATCATACAAAAAGCCAGAAGGTACCTACACACGTGGGCAAAGGACAGCCGCACCACACAATCCATCTGTACCCCATCCAGGTCCCACCAGCAGCTCGAAGGTGCTCACAGCTATGGACAAAGGGAGCGCCGCAACACCCACCAGATCTCTATCTGGTCATTATCCTACAGAAAGGCAAAAGGTAACAAAACCCTTGGGTAAAGGGACAGACACAACACTCATCGTATCTCTGCCCCATTTAGGTCCCACAGACAGTCCAAAGGTGCCCACAGCCATGGACAAAGGCAGCGCCGCAAAACCCACCACCTCTGTACAGTCTCATGGTCCCACAAGACAATTGGAAGGAACACGCAGCTATGGACAAAGGGACCTGCGCAACACCCACCATATCTCCACCCCGTCATCATCCTACAAAAAGCCAGAAGGTACCTACACACGTGGGCAAAGGACAGCCGCACCACACAATCCATCTGTACCCCATCCAGGTCCCACCGGCAGCTCGAAGGTGCTCACAGCTATGGACAAAGGGAGCGCCGCAACACCCACCACCTCTGTACTGTCTCACGGTCCCCCAGGCCAACAGGAAGGAACACGCGGCCATGGACAAAGGGACCTCCGCAACACCCACCAGATCTCTACCCAGTCATCATCCTATGCAAGCCAGAAGGTACCCAAACCCTTGGGTAAAGGGACAGACACAACACCCATCGTACCTCTACCCCATTCAGGTTCAAAAGGCACCTCCAAGGTACACACAGCCATGGACAACGAGAGCACCGCACCACCCCCTACCTCTAGACCATGTCATGGTCCCACAAGCCAACAGGAAGGAACGTGCAGCCATGGACAAAGGAACCTCCTCAACACTCACCATATCTCTACCCAGTCATCATCCTACAGCAAGCCAGAAGGAACCCAGAGCACTGGGTAAAGGGACAGACGCAACATCCACCCTATCTCTACCCCACTCAGGTCCCACAGGCAGTTCAAAGGTGCCCACAGCCATGGGCAAAGGCAGCGCCGCAACACCCACCACCTCTGTACTGTCTCATGGTCCTGCAAGCCAACAGGAAGGAACACGCAGCCGTGGACAAAGGAAACTCCACAACACCTACCAGATCTCTACCCAGATACCACCCTCCAGACAGCCAGTAGGTGCCCAAAACCATGGGCAAAGGGACAGACACAATACCCATTGTATCTCTATCCCATCCAGGTCCAAAAGGCAACTCCAAGGTACGCACAGCATGGACAACGGGAGCTCCGCACCACCCACTACCTCTGTACCATGTCATGGTCCCACAAGCCAACAGGAAGGAACGTGCAGCCATGGACAAAGGGACCTCCGCAACACCTACCAGATCTCTACCCATTCATCATCCTATAGCAAGCCAGAAGGTACCCAAATCCGTGGGTAAAGGGACAGACACAACACCCATCGTACCTCTACCCCATTCAGGTCCAAAAGGCAGCTCAAAGGTTCCCACAGCAATGGGCAACGCAAGTGCCGCAAAACCCACTACCTCTAGACCATTTCATGGTCTCACAAGTGAACTGGAAGGAACATGCAACCATGGACAAAGGGACCTCTACAACACCCACCATATCTGTACCCTGTCATCATCCAACAGACAGCTAGAAGATGCCTACAGTCTACCCCGCTGTCATCCTAGAGACAGCCAGATCTTGCCCACAGCCGTGGACAATGGCAGCGCCTCAACACCCACCACCTCTGTACCATGTCATGGTCTCACAAGCCAACTGGAAGGAACACTCAGCCATGGGCTATCTCACCTCCGCAACACCTTTTCTTCATTTCAGAGAAAGACAGACGCAAGTCTCGCACTTCACGCAGAGATACCCTCAGCATTGCCAGCCACTTGTGGACACAGGGTTGGGCATGGGGACATGTCTTCCTTCTATGCCAAAGGTGTGAAAGATCACCTTCAGAAAACTCAACAAGCGTCAGCACCTGTCTTCCAGAGTAGCCTTCAAACCCACAAATGGTCCCACAAGGAGCTGGAAGGAATACGCAGCCGTGGACAAGGGGAGCTCCGCAACACCCACCATATCTGTGTCCTGTCACAATCATACATCCAGCTGCACAGGAAATCTACTAATATCAAAAATAATCTGCTATATAAAGAATATGAGCAGGAAGATCTGAGAGTCTTGAGAACTTTGTTGACTGTGTAGAAACATGTTTAAGGTTCTGTGCTCTTAGGGCCTCCAAACACATTTTTAAAGCCTTCGCGAATCCGGAGATAAAGTACTTTAACACTCTAAAAACAACACAAATATGTACACAGTAAAAAGCTAGTTATATATTAGAGCACCTAGATTAAATGAAAAAATTCATCCTTCTCTTACTCTTTCCAAGTATTTTCAAATATTTCCCTTCACACTGAACACAGACATTTAGTCTGTTGTTAGACAGCATACTATAGTACCTCACACACAAACCGGCCTTACCATATTCAGAAATCAAATTTGCAAGATAATGGGACATTAAAGCACAAATTTTTGCTCCTTAGAGGCAGGTGTTAAGAAACATCATTACTCTCATGAAATTTTGATGGAAATCTATCACAGCTACCGCATTAAGATTTTGTCCTGGAAACCAAGGTTGTCTCAGGAGATAGCCCAGTCTGTGGGACCTATGCCGATTTGGAGGGACAGGAACGTGTAAATAAATATTTGTCCATTTCTGTACCTCACAAGCGCTAAAAATCTGTGAATCCCCTATTTAGAGAATTCATTCGTAAATGGAAGATCAGACTTAAATAATTCAGGATTTCATTCAGGACAACCTTTCCTTCAAAGACTTAAGTATTCCTTTAATAAATTGCTTCTGGCTTGTATTACCTGACACAAATGCATCTGGAGCTAGGTGCATTTTCTTCTGATCACATCATAGGCACATGTGGTTTGTCCTAAAAGAGGCCTCAAGACTAGTTTTTCAAAGGAAATCAGACAGTTGAGGTTAGCTTTGTCCCAAAGAGACATTCACTAAGGGAATATGCCTGAGAGATACCATAGTGGACCAATCTACTTCTGGCTAACATCAGTAAAGTTTCCAACTCTCCATTGGCTTCAGTAGAAGCTGAAAAACTATGCAGCCAAAAAAGGCACTAAGGGACAATCAAGCTATGTGACGGCAGAGAAGTTGATGACTTCATACAGAGCAGATGATGCTCCTCACTAGTTTCATCACAGAATTGAAACGTATGACACTGGAAGATTTTAAGTTCTTACCTGTTCTTTTATTTCTGTCCACATAACAATACTTGATTTCGTAATCTTTAAATAAGTCATGGATTTCCTGAAAGATAAAAGTACAAATAACATCAGATAAATAATTCACCAAACCAAGTAAGTGTATAAATTCATCTTCATTTGGGGGGGGGGGGGGGGGCCCCAAAGGAGAACAATCTTTTCCAATAACCAGAAAAATTCACCATAGAAACACTGTCAAATATTTGTTTTTAAAAGAGCTGGTTATACTACTGCAGCAATGTTTTTCTCTCATATAAAAAATTGTCTTACTGAATTTGATTAATTTACTTTTCATTATATAAAGTCACATAAGCACAACAGGGTGTCCTGTTGACTGTCTTTTGATAAAGACAAATAACATCACAGTTCATTAAATGGCAAAACTTCCACAATTTCTCCAAAGTACAGCTAGCATAGTTAAAATACCACACAGACAAGAAATACTTGCAACATCACATCATGCAGTTTACTGAGGGCAGGCAATGCAGTCATAAAATGCAACAGTTGCTTTAGTTTCCTATAACTGCTCAAGTTCACTTTAACAGATTTTCACTCTTAATAATGAATATTCTTTCAACCAGCAGATAATTGTGCCCAGAATACCTCCTGGAAAGTATCCTCTATCAATTACTGCACAGGTGCTCAACAAAGAATCAATCCCAGGAGCATTATTTGCTCCCACTAACTAATGGGGAGAGAGCAGGGGGGTGGGAGAGGTGGGGTAGGAGCAGGTATAAGATGTATGTACCAGTTTGCTATAGCTATTCCCCAACACGAGCAAGGTGTATGCACACGCCCCACAAAAACCACAGACTTGATTATCAGTTCAGTGGCAAGAATGCAGAGGTGAACATTAATCATCCCGAAGAAGAAACCATGAGTAGTAACGTGCCTATATGTATTCTGTTAGTTGGATAAATCCCGTACATAATAGCAAAATAACCAAGCAACTTTGTCTGAAACTTTAATTGCAGGCAATTTCCAGTAGCCCAATCTACTTGCCAGTTTGCTAATTCAATATATATAGCCTAAAGGTTAATTGGCTTCTCCGTGAGTGGTGTCAGGTGCATAGCTTTCAGTCAAGCGAGCACCAATCTCCAGTTTCACTAGTTAACAGCTGTCAAATACTACATTAATAAAATATGGCAGCGTTTCTCAAGCTAACAGCCATCCTCTAATCAGATGTGATAAGGATGTCGTTTCTGAAAAGCAAAATACACCAGGTACAATTCAAAGATTCAAGTCAGATAGGCGATTTGACTGTGGCTCTCTCTCTAACGAGAATTAGACAGCAGTTCATTCTCAGTCATGAGAGACTGAGAAGACACTTTCTGTACAGTTTTGTACAGCTCAGCTGTATTGTGGCACTGAAGACTCTAAAGATGTTATTTCTGTCCCACTTAGAAAAAGGGGGACATATTTACTTTTTTTATTTCATACATTATTTTACAAGGGTAACACTGAAAGTTTTATATGATGATTAAGTAGCAGGAAATATTATTTCAAACAGCTCTGAACACTCTTTTGAAAGTCATCTGTGAATCAGATGATTCCACATGATTTCCCAGTAACTGAAACTTTAATTGGGAAGGAAAATAGCCTGTAGTGAACATATCTTTGTATCTCATGTTAAAAATGATGAGAACATCAGGAAGATTTAAAATGAAAACCTAATTTAAGCAAAGTAATTTTTGTAAAGATTTTAACATCGATTTCCACAGGTTGTTGCAAACATTGCCATGTTTGTGCAACAGGCTCTCCCACAAAGGTGCTTGTTCTTGTGTTCTCTCATGGCCCCCAGGGCAGGGCTGAGACCTTCACCTGTGGAACTGGGTTTGTGCAGTATTTCAGTGAAAGCATTTTTCACATAAAGACCGTTTGTGACAATTTACAAAAATAAAACACCCCATGCCAACTCTTAAGCAAATGTATATTCCTTCAAATTAAAGAGATACTTATATATCTGTACATTAGACTAAGATTCTTCATAATATTTTCAGAAGTACTAAGCTGGCTTTTGAACATAGGCCCTTCTCTAAACTTTACCTTCAACATCTTTCAACACTTAGGTCTTAGAAAAGAACAAACACTACTACCATTTTAATGTTATTCTGCTCAGAGCAGAACTGTCAGGGAAAGCAAGAAGAACACTTTACCCGCTGTTCCTAAGCAGATTCAGCTGTGCACCACCAAACACTGTGCACCAACAGCACTGAACGCAGTTGGTCCCTTTGGTGTAAGCAGTTACCCGGTACTTGGGCCAGGAAGGAGTATTTACTCTGGGAGGAGAAATGGGTCATCCAAGTCAGGTAAGTTCTCTGGTGCGACCCTATTAACTTGCAAGGAATGTAAGCAGAGGGCTGTTTCCCTGAGCACAGCAGAAACAAACAGCTGCCGTTTGTTCCCCGTTCCCGACCTCCCAGCAGCCTGCCAGCTCATGCACCCCCGGAGCCCGGCCTCTGCACCCCCAGCCCAGCTACATCAGCCCTCTCCCCATGCCAGGACCTACCGCCCCCACCCGCACTCTGCAGCAGGAAAACCTTTTGCCCTCCCCAGGTTAGCCTTACCATGGCATTGCCTTCTGCTGGGCAGCCACGCGAGAAAGGCAACGCAAGCAAGGCAACCATTTATCACACGAGGTTTAGCAAAGCAGTAGTAATACACCCAGTGGTGGTACCACACACAAGCAGTGGCTTCCACCCCCAGCTGCCACCACTTTGCCCACGCTCACGATATCCACATACAAACTGTCTGTTGACCAAGCCTGGCCACTATTAGTAGTTTTTCCACATAACGTTTACAAAACTGCTTCTCCTAAAGGATTTTTTTCCTCTTTTATAAACAAACGAATCTACTAGGCTAAAAAAAAGTGACTGACAATTACCACAATAATCATCATTTAACTGCATCATATTAAGTCTAAACAAAATGGCAACATCCACTAACATGTGGAAGCTCTAGCTGCCGTGAGTGTCATGCACGGAACATCAGGCTAGATTATATTTTGACAACAAAAATTGTAAGCAGTTATAAAGCTATCTGGCAGACATACAGCAGTCATGCATCCCATGAAGTTTCCAACACAAACACTGTTTATAGTGGTGCGTATCTTGGCCCTTGATTATTGCACTCCTAGGATCGGCTCGTAGTTGGCTCCAGATGTAAAACTCAGCACCAACTCTTGGGCACCGAGGTGTGTTTGTACCTGAGCAAAGTCTCTGCCAGGTAGCTCCCAGGGGATGTGTTCCTGGTCAAAGCAAGGATGATACATACCACAGAAACGGAGAGGAGGGGAAAAAACAGAGGAGAGAGCTTGTTCAGAGTAACAGCAGTTGCATAAACACGTGGGCCATGCCAGCGGCTTGAACTAAACATCTTGGCACAGAAATGTAACCAATAATGCTTAGCTACTACACAGCCCCCTAAACTTTCAAAGTTCTTAAAAGCAGACTTTGAAAGCTAGTTAATCTTATCATCAGTAAAAATTAAAACCGTAACTAGAAAATAATCAGTTCATACTTTAAAATTAGCAGAAAAAGCAAAATCAAATTTATTAAAGAGAGTTTAAGAGAAAATACTAGTAAATACAGGCTGAATATACTTTAAAAAGGTATTATTTACTACCATAAGAAATGTGGCCTTGAAACGCTTCAACTCTTGGCCTGTCCTGTCTTGTCTTGGATAGAAAAACTGTCAACATGAGTTTTTACCACAAACTATCAATTTGAAATTTGCATCTCTCAAAGGGAAAGAATGCCTTCCTTAGAGAGGATCTGTCTTTATGCTTTATTGCCTGCATTTTTTTAAAATGTAAACAAGAAAGGGAGTCATTAACAGGCACATTTGCCCTATTTATCAAATTAGTAAAGCTCAATTTATTATTTCTAATAAAATCAGCTTTTCTTACCCAGGACCTCATAGTGCAAGGAAAGAAAGATGCAAGAAATACTCTGTCATCACCTGGAACAATATACCATGTATATAAAGCTTATAGCACCCTAAATCCAAGTATTTTTCTCTCTCTAGATGTAATACTGAATTATGTTATTCTGGCAACAAAAATATTTAACAATTATAATGGTGCCTGGCCAGATTTCTACAGTAAGCTGTAGTGGTGTTTCCAATATAAACACTGTACAAGCCTGGTCTATAACTTGGCTCTCAGTAAGTAGCTGAAGGCCTAAACTTCACACACATATCCATGAAATGGGAATCAATTATGTTTTAAGTAGTTGAACTAAATAACATGTTTGGCTAACCAAGAAGTTTTAAATCATCTCATAACTAAAAAAGACTTTGTGGAACTTTGTGCAGGCAGAGCAGGAAAGGGACTTCTCAGGAAAAAGTTTTACATTTACGAGTTATATAAGGGGGTGCTCATTTAATTCAAATTTTAGACCACTAAATCTTTTGAGTCCATGATATGGCACATGGATTTCACTGCAGATATAAGACAAAAAAAAGGTCTACTTAAAAAAAAAAAGGTAGTAAGCAAGAGAACATCAACACAGTTTAAAATAATAATCTGTTACTGAGGGAAAATCCCAGAGACTTTGTTGGGGATTAAGAAGTGGGGTCCATAGCACCAACAAGAGGGTTAGATAGATAACAAAGCACAAGGACTGATGCAAAGTCCAATTTTAAACATCTCCTGTCCACTAATGACCACAGAGGTAGGAGGTCCTCAAATTTTCACCAACTGGGCATCGACTGCCAGATAAATCCTTCCTTGCTCCTAACAAGCAAAATTTCAGACAAAGATGGGGCTCACCGTACCATACAGCATGCTCTCTTCTTTGACAAATTTTCAAGTTTTTTTCAATGTTGCGTTAAAGAATGTTCTTAGGTGAGCAATGGCTGTGGGATCAAGTCTAAGATGTGTAGCAGATGTCCACCTGCTCAGGCATCCAGGAACAGGACTGATGTGGATCCTAAAGCTTTTGCTCAGCACATTCTCTCTTCACTTCCACAAACGGCCACAAACTATGAAACTTGAAATAAAATCAAGCCTGTAATTCTGGGCCATAAACTGCCTTTGAGGTGAACCTTTTTGTTTGAGAATTGACTCTTATTTTTGTAAGACCATACCCTCCAAAGAACTTTAGTAAAGTAATATAAGAAAGCATTAAGATAGAAGAACAATAGTTTCTCAATAAACTTATGATGGACATGGAATGAAAAATATATTTCTCTGATCTTCCAGAGACATATTAGCGTGTTGATAAGAGGAACACTATGGAACTGGAAATTAATTTCATCATCCTGGATATACTGGGTGGTATGCCAGCTAAATTGAAGAGGAAAAAAAACACAGAAGAGGTAACATGAGAGAGCAAGAGCACAAAGCAAAAGAAAAGTAATAAAGACAATCAAAAAGCACATACATCCTAAGGCATGAGAGCTACTCACTATCCAGCAAGTATGCCTTTCATGTTCAGTCAGTGTGACGGAGGACTAACTAAAACACAAAGGCCCCTTCTACTTAAATGTCTGGCATACAACAGATTGGGAGAGAGTACTTCCTCAAATCATCACAGTTCATTAAAGGCTTTCGATCAAAAAGGAACACAGAAAAATTGTGGCTAATCCAGGGAGAAAGGAGAAAAAAGAAAAAAACAACCCTACCAGAAATAGCATCATGCTAAGTAGTGATTTGTCTTTTGATCAAGAACAGACACCAGTGAAAAAAACTGGACAAGTACATCAGGTCCCAAAACACAAAATAAATCCCCATCCCAGGTGGACTGCACCAATTTCTTATCAACACCTAAATGTTTCATCTTTCTTTAGATTCTGTCATGCCAAAGAAGAACTACAGAGTATTAAAATAATTAATCAGCCCTACTTTACTTCATGTCCTACATTAAAGTAGAACATCCCCTCTATAAGATTTATTTTCTAGCCTCAGATGTTAAAGGAGAAAAGCAGAAATGTAAATGTAGTATGGTGACATTTAAAGATAACCAAGCACAGAAAAAAGCTAGTTGGAAGCAAGTGCATCTTCCACAGCACTGGCTCCTTAGCTGAAAAGAGGGGAATCAAAAAGTGAACAGCTCTCGTTGGTCAGCTAATATTAGCAGTGAAGACTGGAGAGTTTGCTACAAATCTCAGTAATAATTAGCAAGAAAGATAGCCCGAGATCTATTCTTTCTAACAGCAATTCTATGGGATCCGAACTTGTATGCCAGGATACCAGACTGCTGATTACGTCACAGTGATGAACTACTGCTCCTATGGAAGTTAATCAGACATAAATAAGGAACCACTAACAGTGAAAAAACAATGACTTGGGGGAAATCAAAAACAATTCCTCTAATCCATTGGGGTAATTACAAAAACTAAAACAAACAGAAGCTGACTTGCCATACAATACTCCAGCAAAATAAAACTTCCCGTTTAGTAAAGTACAATTTCACTTATACTCTGGTTATCCTGAAGTTCTTGGCATCTCTTTACCAGTAAAAGAGAGAAGAAGTTATCATTTCCTTCCCTCCCTCTGCCCAGAGCAGTCCTCCTGCCTCCCGGAGCACTCACAGCAGTTTTATGGTAGTTCCAAGGACCTTCAATTTGCAATGCATCCCTTTGAACACTGCATTTTCAACATCATATGCAATTGTGTTCCTTGTTATTGAAATGGATTAGTTGATTCATCAGAGATGATGGTTCAGGGAGATGCACACACAACAAGGCAATCACAAGAGATGTCCAACCAAGAAATTACTAATTCATTGCCAAGCACTGACCAGAATAACACGAATGACTACAACCAAGCTTACCTTTAAGTCTCTTTGCAAAGATTCTTGATACAAATATCAGTCTTACCACAACATTGCATCAGAGCATATTAATGCTAACAAGAACAGACCCACTATCTGACATTTTTCAAAAGGAAGACCAACACCAATGGGACAATCTTGCCTGTCTCAGTGTAAAACATCACATATCACTGCCCTGCTAGGATTCCTTGGATCCTGCTTATGGCCCTTCATCCTAATGAAGCCATAAAATGATTACTCTGGTAAGAGCAGATGACACTTCCTCACTCTTGCAAGAAGATTTGCAAGTTAGAGGAGTATGTTCTGCAAAGGCTGCAGGAGGAGAAAGGATCATTGCTCTGGAGAGCACGTCCTGCACGTGAAGGCTGGTATGCAGTGCAACATTCTTGGTGCAAGTAGGGAAGCTCCATGGAGAAACGGGAAGGCCAGTTATGACCCTCCATGCAGCCTCGCCCACACTCAGTACTGAATTATCTTTTTAGAACAGTAGTCTCCGCTACAGCATTACCTCAAAATCTGAAGTACATTGAGAATAATACCTAGGGATCCCATATTCTCAGTGCATGGCGCGTTGCCAGATTGCACCTCTCCCAGAGCTTCGGAGCAAGAAGATCAGATTGAAAGGAGAAGGAATCCCCCCTAAGCAGAACAAAATACTGAGCAGATTTTTAATATAGTTCGCATATAGCTACAATGACAGAAAAACATTGGATTGAGGGAGGGAAAACATGATATTAGTTAACACAGGAGTTGATCTGGTAAGCTGTTTTACTCTGAACACTGACCCAATTAAGGGGAAACAGAGCAGTAACGTTTCTAACTTTACAGGTTTGGCAATCTAAAAAGTAACACAAATATAGCTGTACAGGTATCAATGGTGCTTCATCTCAAGATTTACAGAGGTCACAGCAACAGCGTATGTCCATTTCTAGGTCATTATGACACCACATGTTTGATAATGTGCACAGTTCAGGTACTGTGCTGGAGGAATCAGATGAGGATGAATATGGGGAACTAACTGGCAAGTCCGGAAGACTCCACTGCAACAGGTCAGCACAAAATCAACTGACTTGCCAACTAAACAGTAAATGGAGATTTTGCCTTCAAGAACAGTGAAGGTGCTAATAAAAATGTTTACCACAGATCTGTCACAAAAATACCTTTCTCCATGGCTGTACTAAGAGAATTGCCTGAAGAAATACTAATCCTGCAAGTACATACTTGCAGATTGAGCTATAAAACCCAATGCAGAAAGAATCTTCTTGATATAATTTTGACTTAATTTGTTCCCCCTCTGGATTTGTTTCATACTGACACTCAATGAAAAAAGCTCATAAGGGAATGCTGACTTGCTTGGTGTGACAGACTGCAAAGTGCTTTCTTCAGGCTGTCCTTCCTTCTGAAAAGAGGCTCTGGATTTCCTTAGGAACACAGATGTTGCCAAATGCATTTAGAGAGAAATCCCACTTGCCAAGATTCAAACATGGGCAACCTTTGCCCCTTAACAATAGCTACCCAGCACCTAAAGTGCTGAATGCTTCTGACACTTAAAGATCTGTTTGTTTGGTTTCTAAGACTACAAACCTGTGGTACTCTGTTTCTGGTTCAGAAACTTCATGGCTAAGGTACATTTCTACTGTGGCCTTAAGAGTAATTTTTTTTTTAATTCAGTTTAACACAGGTGGAACTCCAAAGGTAATAGAAGATTACAAGTACAATAATAAATAAAAAAAGTTAATATGTAGCTACAACTAGCAGAGGAAAATGTTCATTACCTAATTTCACCTGTAAAAAATGGGAGCTTTGTCCTCATTTTGAAAATTATGAACCTTCTGACAAAACTGAACATCTCCACCAATCTGTATCAGCAGAGGAGCCGTTTCTCACTTGAAAACTATTTCAATAAATCTTGGCCTCACTCTTCACATAGTAACAACGAATAATAGCAAACCCAACATCCCAATGATTAGAGATGAATAATTACATTTACTAAAACCTATTCTGGAAGACTGCTGAACATTTTAAGGACGTTCATCTCTTTCGTGATGGCAAATAAATTGGCCAGGTTAGCAACAGTTTATCTGATTTAACTTGGCTAACCAATCATTTCAAGAAGAAAACAGCAGACAAAACACCTCTGCACAGTGTTTACCAAGGGTGTTAATTTGAAATAAGCGATGTTAAGTTACATGGTAATTTTTGGAAATGCATGACAGCCAAATACACAGGTATACTTAATATGCCTGACCACAAACATACTTCTCCTTTCCAAAACTGCTCCAGGACAGAAACTTCCCCTCTATAGCACGACTATTCTGCCTTTACATGCCAACACCAATAGCTCAATGATGTTAAAAATTAAAATTACATCTTTTGAAACTGTATTTCAGGATCTGTACATGGTGGTACTGTTCTAGCCTAGTAACAAGTTAACATTAGAACCTTACATATGGAGAAAAGGCATCTAAGTGCTACTTTTAAGTCATCAAAACAGTAAACTTCCAAAATACTGTGTGGCTGCCAAATTGGACCTTCACACTAATATTTCCCTGTACCATTCTTTCTCTGACCAAGCAATGACAAACTTGATGGCTTCCATATAGGTGAGATGTGCTTTTAACCAGTCCACATGGGAATTCATGAAGTACCTGCTGCATGCAACAGGAGCAAGTAATAAAACTGTTCGAATGTCGAACAAAGTGATCCTTTTCCGGCTACCCGCAGCAAGCATCTTGTGATATGCCAGTAAGCCTTCTCTGTCAACACAGTCACACATGATGGCTTCTTGAAGAGATGATGAAGATTAGCAGCATTTTCCAGGTTGTGAGTTTGCTATTGATTAGGTCGTTCGGTTGCTATAAATAGAGGTGAGGCTCAGTGTGTAAATCATCATGCAGGATCACAGCAAAACTGTCATTTCTAAAACTCTTAACTACCTACAATCACACCATAGCAGGGCCAAACAGACCAAAAGGCACCATATACATGAGTACAAAACATCAAGAAGTGCAGTGGCAAGCAAGCTCTGTACTCTGGATCAAATTACACTGATCGCTGAAAGATTGTCTCTAAAATGAATGGTCCCTTTCTACTGGAGTTATGGAGAAAATAATAGTTTTCACGTGCTGCACTTACCCACAGGTGGTAAAATTGCCTGTGCTTTAGAAAGAGAGGTGAAGAGACACAAGGAGCGGTTTAGCACAAAAGCTGTCATTACATTTTTTCCTACTTGTGCATCGAGTATTTGGAGCTGGTAAAGATCTGGTAAGTGACTGTGCAACTAAATCACCTCAAAAATCTGACTCACATGCATTAGGTTTAAGAGTTCACCAATTTTCTCCTACAAATTGCAGTAATTTGAGCGGAATCTTCCTAAACCACCAACAGATTGCAGAAAACCACTTTCACTGACTATGCACTGCTCACCTCCAAAGAAAACCAGGCTTGACGCTTTTTAGCTTTGCTCTTAGACAGAAACTGCATGTGTTGCAGGACCGTAAAGCCGCCCTGCCTGTGGACGCAGGGAGTACATAGGGGCCACCTCTTGCGTACCGCTAACGGGCCGCACACCAGCCGCTGCTTGCCGTCAGGAGCAGGCACACGAGTGCTATGAGCGCGCTCATTAGCCTTGCTGATTTGCACACCTTGCTGCCGGCGTGCAGCGCTGCCCCTCACGGCCCCCCGGGTTTGCCCCGGGCCGGGGGCTGCTCCCTCCCGCCTTGGGGCCCGACCCCGGCTCCCACAAGCGGGCAGGCACCCGCAGGCCCCAGAACGAAGCCGCGGCGGAGCCGTGCCCTGCCAGCCCGGCGTCGCCCCCCGCGGATGAGGGCGACAGTTCCCGCCGGAGGGAGGACGAGCTGGAGCCGCTCTCCGCAGGCACCGCGTCCACCGGCGGTAACAAAGCCGCCTGCCAAAGAAGGCGCCGGCAGGAGAAGCCCGAGCGGACCCGCGGGGGGAGGAAGGGAAGCTGCAGCCCCCAAACTCCCCCGGGGACGAGGGCAAACGCGGGCCGCCGGGCAGCCCCGCACCTCCCTCACGCCGGCTCTGGGAAGCGGCTCCCCCGCCGCACCCGGCCCCGCTCCGGCCGCTCCCCCCCCGCCGGGACGGGCCCCCCGCCCCCGAGCACGGCCCGCCTGAGGCGGCGGCGGCAGCGCGCCACGCCGCCGGCCAGCTGCGGGGAGGCGGCGGCCGTACCTGGCTGCTGCTCTCGGCCGGCAGGTTCCTCAGCAGGATCTTGCGCCTGTTGCTCAGCTCCCGGCGGGTGCTCGCCAGTCGCCTCGCCACCTCCTCGGGGCCCAGCGGCGGCGGCCGAGCCCCCCGCGGCCGCTCCGCGGGCAGCTCCGCGCCGCGCTCGGCTGCTGCCGCCATCTTGCAGAGCGCCCGGGCGAGCGGGGCGGCGCGGGGGGAGCCGCGGCGGTGGGCGGGCGGGGGAGCGGCGGGGCACGGCACGGCACGGGCCGCCGGCGGGGCGCGGGGAGCCACGCCAGGCCCCGCCGCGCTCCCCGCCCCCGGCCCGGCCCGGCCCGCTGACTGGCCGCGCCCGCCGCCCTCTCCCCGTCCCTCGCGGGGGAGGCTGAAATCTGCGGGGCCCCCGCCGAGGAGCCCCGTGAGGGACCAGCGGGCTCGGCCTCCCCGACAGCCCCAGAGGGGAGCCACGACTCCGGCCCGGTACCGCACAAAGGCGGTGAAAGGGTCGCAAATCCCCTGTGAGGAGAGATGGACAACGGGGCGGGGGGAGCGGAGAAAACTCGAGCGGAGCTCCGTAGTGCCCGCAGCAGCCTCAGGCTGCAAACCTCTTCGGGGTGCGTGGGGATAAACAAGGATCAGAGGGCGAATTTGATCCCCACACTCACATATCTCGAGGCAGATTTTAGGGAAGGACTTGAGCACTCTCTCGAGGAGAGTTTGGAGCTCCGTTATGAGGGAAATCACCCCAAGAGCCACCGTGACAGAGGTGCCTCAAGGAGGCCAAGGCCTGGACCCTGGCCCTCTGTCTCGCTGAGGCACAATGTGGCTCATCGCTCCCAGAAGGCATCGTTTCCCTAACGTCCCACTGCTGATATCTTCCTGAGGTACAAGTCTATCCGGAGAGACTGAAATGCAGAATGACAACAAAATAAAGCAGATCTCGAGTGAACCCAAATGCTCCATCAGAGATTAGCAGGCACAATGGCCCAAGATGATCTCCTTCTAATTTTAGTCTTCATCAGAAATATACCAAACAAATTACAAAGCATCCAAATGGATAAGCCAATGTCTGAGTGCTGCACTTGCGGCAAAAGTCACCCTCTTGTGGAAAAGCATCATGTAATGGTGGATGGGCAGGCACAGCGTTTGTGACTGTTATGCGAAGAAAAGGAGCGCAACATCCCAATAGAAAGAAAGTATTTCTGGGAGTCACTATAAAAGAAATTTTCCCTTCTATGAAGCCTCTGTCTGTAAAAATGTTTCACTCTGTTAGTCAGCACTTACTTTAAAATAGGTTGTTCTCTTGGAAAATTCATTTCTCCTTAGCATAGTTCCTTACAACATAATTTACAACACAGTAAATTTAGCTCTTAACATTGTCATCATTGCTATAAATGAATGAAGAATGATTTAAATATTTGTGTCCATTTCTAGGTACAAGGCTGACCACAAGGAACAGGGAAAAGAGAATCCAAACCTGAAAAACAGTAGTTTTAAAAAGGAAATTGGAAACACCCTTTGAGTTTAATTGTGTATATGTGACTAAGTTCTTATCAAGAAAATCTAATTCTGGATGATAATTCTTGACTAGGTTTAAAGTGCCATTTTAGAGACAGGATTACCAGTTACAGAAAAAAAAAATACCAAACAACAACAATAGTGTTTTTCGAAATTGCTTTAGTCCAAACCAAAGCTAGCAAGTTAAGACTACAAAGAATCTTGGACCTTCATTACTTCTAAAATTAATTTAAAAACTACTGAGCAATCAATAATCAAAGTACTTTTTTTTCTTTTTGGTGTATTATTAAAAATTTGTGAGGGCTGACAAGCTTCTGTTCAAGGGCTTCCTTTTCCCTAATTTTTTTAAACAGGTAATGTTCCCCCTCCTTCGATATTTGCATTATGTTTAATGAATTTTTGGAAATCAGAGGTGCAAAGGACATTTGTAAATGGTTCATGTATTTGCCACAGGAGAATTTGAGAACTGCCAAATTCAGCCTGTCCTGAACAATATTAGCTCAGCCTTCATACTTAAACCACAAAACAGGGAAAACTATTATAACAAATTATTAGTGTGAGGTCTGATCTAAAGAAAATTTCATATTCTTTGAAAACCAAGATTTTCATAGGTCACCATTCTTTGAGAAACATAACCGAAAAATAAGTATATGCCTGCTATTTTTTCAAATTTCAGATGAAGATTTGTGTTCTAAAACTATGAAATACCTTTTCCAGCACAAGCTGTGAGGTATATGCTTCATAAATCCTAAGGATTTTTTAATCATGCTACCTATAAAGTTATCCTTGGAAAATATAAAAAATTTATGAGTGAAAAGTCTGCTAGTGACTATTTACAAACTGATTTTCAGGTCAAGCTATGAAATTGAAGTAGAGATACTAAATACTGTCTCCTCAAAACCTATCCGAAGCATATCATAGATTATGTGATGTCAGTTATTCTGGGACCATGAAAAAGATTGCTCTGTTAGGAATACTGAAACATGTAACTATCTCCTCAGAAATAATTACCGGATTAAGCTATTACAGTAGAAATTATGGATATGCTCAAACATCATACAGCTTAGTGAAGCTAATGAAGTAGTGAAAGCAGAGTAATTAATTATACCATTAATTTTTCCAGTTTGAAGGTGGATACTCTGGTTCACCTGTATGCTACTGATAACTAATCCTACCTATAGCAATTACCTTCTCAAAAGCTGCCTGCCTTTTTTTTTTTTTTTGATAGGCTGCAGGTATATCTGAATGAAAGTCATTAAAAGTTAAAAAGTGCATTGTTGAAAGAAATAGTTCAGAAATTAATAATTTGATATTAATGGCAAAAATAAAACTACTGCAGTATTAGTTGTAAATAGTTCCAGAGAAATGTAAGCATTTTTCTTGCTTACAGATACATATTTAAAATATTGTATTTTATAGGTAAAAGTATTAATCTTTTTTTTTCCCTGCAATATTCATACTTCATTCTGTATACAGGCAGTTGACATTGCACAGATAGATTAAGGAATTGCCTGCACTAAAAGGCAACTACAAAGTGCTGCAGGAAGAGAGCGGGAAAGATCAAAGATATTGCCATCGTCCATGGAGATGGTCCATGAAAATGAACAAGGAGGTGGGCCACGCATCACCTCATATGACCACCAAAATCAGCCAAACAGGCATCAGCACCAATAACCAATCTGACCCGAGGAAATATTCCCTCCTCAACCCAAATGTCACCCCTGTTTCGAACTACACTACACCCTCAAGCGGGTACCTGGAGAATTAAAATACAATTTGAAATAAAAGAACAATCAAAATTAGGCACCAATAAAGTAAAAGCCCAGAGTCCTTTGGAGCCCCCACAGAGCATCAGTGGGCACATTAATACAGTATAGAGGTTGTGCGAGCCAACAATCCAGCCTCCTTTGAACCTCCACAAACATATCAATGCATTAGATATGCAGTTCTCTCATTTGACAAGTTAATCTTTTGCCTGCAGGAATTCTCCCATTTTACCATACAGTTTCTGCTAGCAGTACCAAAACACTGGGCTGGTAGCACAGGTTACTGTGCTGATTTTGGTCAGCGCTCCTTCAGGTCAGCCATTACTGCTCTCAGCTCTGTTCTTTGTAGCTAACTGCTAACTACTTTGTAACACTGAAAATAAGTTGTGTAAGCTTAAACAGTCATTGCTAACCCATGCCCTGAGAACTGATGCAGGTTAGGGAACCCTTTCACAAGCCTCTGTGCTGCTGCATCTACTGGAATGGGAAACGTCTTCAGGAAGATGCTGAGATGGTGCAACTCAGGATGAAATGCAAGTGGGAACAGTCTCCATCCAGCTGTACCCAGGAGAGGAAAAGGACAGTGAGCCAATGCATGTATGTATTTTCCTTCAAGAATTCCATCTTGTTGATTACAGACCATCCTTCTATATGCAGACGTTGTAAGCATACGTTTGTATGAGTATAGTTACTCACTTTTTATGTTGCTTTCAAAACAAAGCCCTGCATGCTTATGCTTTGCACTCTAAACAGTCTTCAGTTTTCTAATGCACTTTCATTATGTTTCAAAATTGCTGTAAAAGCAAAAAGCACTATTTAAAAAATAGCAGAAAAGTATAGTGGTCTGCAAGTGTAACTTTGGTTACACTGCTGACTTGATGCTATTATATAGATAAGCCACTTTGAGATAATTTAATTTAGTTCACTAAATTCCTTGTTAATTAAGAGTAATGTACCCATCCACAGCAGTTGCTTTTGTAGCTCTTCTAAGCTGAAGATTAATTTACCCATGCTTCTGTAGCTTTGAAGTAATACAAGCCATATGTATTTTTTCATTTTTATGGGATGAGAGTGTTAAAACAGAATTGTCTTACAAACATTCTGAATTAAAGACGCACTCCGGCATAATTGTCCATGTTCAAAAGTACAAACAAGTTCAGACCTGTGCAGATAAAATAAAAGCCAAGGTTTAGAACATCTGCTGGATCTCAAAGACCCATCTGATGTTCCCAGGTATACGAGATACTATGAATGTATTTGTGAGCTCTTTAGATAAGTGATTTCTTATATGAAAGAGAAATATAAACAATTTTCTAAAACCTGAAACTATGTGATTTGTATGTTTCTTGCAATGAGGGTATGGAATCCATCAGTTGCTGCAAATTCGAAGCTTCCATAAAAATCCCTGATTGCTAGCACCACTTCATGTGAATAAAGTGTAAAGAATACCATTCTCTTTAGTCTATATTATACTCACTGTTTCAAGCTCTAGCTGCTCCTTCTGTTTCATTAGGAAACTGAAATTTTGAAACCAAGAGATGTAGATTCAGTTGTCAACATCAGTAATTAGTTCAGTGATGATCATCTGGATGCTCAATCGTTTATCTCACAAATGCATATTGCCGCCAAAATATACCAGAGGTGCCAAAAGAAGTTCCTTTCACCATTTTTCTAACAAATTTAAATATGTTCAGCATTCTCAGTGTAACATTCCATAGTGCAGTAACAGCAGGGATCATTAAGAAACAAATGGAATTTCATATCAAATTACCAACCTAGAAGAGCACAGTGAGCAACTGATACCTTCAGCATTCTGATGAAGCAAAAACTTCATAACCCCTCTCTGCAGCTACCGCATAGTCTCAGGCTTCACTTGTTCTGCAGGGTTACAATTCACTAATTAACTGTTAGAATAACTCAGCATGTCTAGACTGCAATTTTGTTGAGACAGGTATTGTGACATGGTAAGTCCTCCCAACTAACTGCTAAGCTCATTTTAACACCAGAGATATTTTGACTAATGTTTCATTCTCCAACCACTTAGGAATGGCAGTAATATAGGATCAGACTTCGGGTCCATCAAATCACATCCCAGCTGTGCCCATCTTGTCAAAGAGATGCCAGATGGGCAACAGGGACCACAGCGGCCACACGCTTCATTCAGAGTTGCATTGCAAATAAATGGTTATTTTCACTTTGCTCGCACTCCTTTGCGGGAGCCTTATATGTGCTGTGCATAGCTCACATTCACTGGAATATGTCAGGTACTGCTGTGTATGACCAAAAATGGGATGTTTCTTTATTCCTGAAACGTTCTTCCATACAGACACAAAAACACTTCAAGTGACTTTGCCTACAGCTGAACATTTACTTTTTAAGTGGAACCTGATAGCTATGAAACTTGGTGTAACACTGCTCCTACGCGTGTTAGGAATGATAATCTCAGTAACAGACTGGTTAGCAACTTCTCCTCGGTTTCCATTCTGTAACAGTGGTCTGCAAATAAACAGTAAAAAGATAAAAGAGGTAAGAGCTGTAATTTATAAAGCGAGTAACTATTCTGAGGAAATCATTACACTGAAATGTAATGTAATGGTCTATTTTGGGAATCGTGGTCTTTGCAGTAGAATTTATAACCTTTGTTGCCTAATGCGTATCATTAGCAAATCTGTGTGAAGGTTATATTTAAAGACAGCAAAAAAAGCGTAAATCTCAAAACAAACCACCACAAAACAAATCCAGCTTCTTGAATAATAACTGAGAACAAAAGAAAGTAAGATCAAACAGCTATTCTAAGTACAGTCCTCTTCAATAAATGGTTCTAAAGGCCAATGTATTCATGGGGAACCTCAGCAATACCTTCTCCTAAAACAATGCCCTCCCCGCTTTAAATCACCATTCTTCCCTGCATAGGTTTTATTTTTCCTCATCAGAGTAAACTTCAAATTTAGTAATAACTTCTTGGCAGAAAAGTACATTTTGACAATTTTAATATTAAAAAAAAAATGTTCCTTGGGTTTCTAGCAAAAGCAGGTACAACCCCACATTCCTACACTGAGTATTTTTATTGGCTAACCTGTTAAGGTGCTGCAAATTGTAGTTTCAAATCATTGTGTCTCAGATTCTCTATAAGGGCTTACTTTCTAGGAACTGGAAAGTGATATCGATAGTTCACAGGAAATTGTGAAATCATTTCACATCAAAAAATAGCGAAATTGTAATACTGAATTAAAGCATTCACTAGGGTAAATCGGTACATCTCCATAGCTATCTCATTTACAGCGCCTACAGATCTGGCTAATTATAAACTTGAAGAAAATCTTTCAGGTGATTAGCTGAATAGCTAGTACGTACCAGGAGTGAACAGGCATTTTACCAGCCATTTGTTTTGATATGATAAACCAGTCAGTGATTTATCCCTGCCAGCAGAGGTTGGAATTTGAAACAGCCCCACAATATTTTGTCCTTAAAAATGCTGTAACTTGTTAAATATGGAAAATTGGCATAAAGGATGTAATGCAAGCTAAGCTTTCCCAATGCATTCTTAAAAAATTTATGAGACTTTAAAATGTTCTGCCATTCATTTATAAAAAGGTTTCCATAGAAACTGTCATGCAACATGACTTTTTGCTATAAACACTCTTACTGAAGTGTCTGACTTCTACATGTTCATTCCATTTTCATGAAGAGCAAAAAAACACCATTCCCTTCCTGTTATCCAGGTTCTCTGGCTGAGGTTACAGCAGTAACACATTTTGACTTGTTTATAGAGATTTCCTTGGTTAAGCTGCAATGGAAATAAACACACTTAGAGAGGCTATTATTATTTTGCAGGAATTAGATAATGTAGTTTACTCGACCTTTAATCTCTCCTAATTGCATGTGATTTGCACACATTATGCCAGGAGAATTGATATTGGGAGCAAATGAATTGCTGAAGCATCAGAAAGTTGGAAAATTGAAAATAAGTACACTAAGACTACTTGACCAAGTTCCCAGTTTCCTGCAGTTCTCGGTGCCAACCTATCTCAGAGTGTCTCTCTGATTTCGTTACCTCTAGGCACAGTGGAAGAGTTTTAAAATTAGAAAAATCCACCAACTTTGACCAAACTGGAAATATTTGGCAACGTAATCCAAGGCTGGCCCATTGTTCAACTCGCGTTATAGTGCCTAGGTTTAAAGAGGAGAGACTGCCTTGTATATGAACGTTGGCGTGGCATGGCACCACCTCTTTCTGCGCGTTTCTTCATGCAGACATACTGTTTGTAAAAAGTGCTGACTTGGCAGTCGCGGAGGCTGAGGTTGTTCCCTTTATCCATGGAGCAGCTGTTGTACTTGCGCCCTCATCTTTCGTTGCCAGGTGGAGGGTGGGGTAGAAAGGTTCCTGCACTCTGCTTTTGGGCCAATAGTTTCCCTTCCTTGCTATCACTATTTTTGTTCCATTAGTGGCAATAACAGCAGAGAGCACTTGTTCAGGCAGTGCTCCAAGAACTTGGTGTTTTTGCCGGCGTCAGCTATAAAAATGTAGAATAAAATAGAACAAAACATAATTGTTACTGCTGGCTCCCAGCTTCTGAGAGCAGTACCATCTACTGCTACCACTAATGAAACTGGCCCAGGGAGAACAACAGTAAGTTTTTTTCACAGAATTTAGACAAGGCCACTATGATTCATCTGTGAGCTGAAGGTGAAACTTCTAGGTCTAATAAATGTTCCGCCTTTGCCATCAAATTCGTGTTTCTCTTCTGCTCAGGCCATTGCTAACTGGTATCGACTGCCACTTTCTGATGGGCATAGAATTCCATTGCATTACAACAAAAGCCTTGGTTAAACTGAGTAGATCTGATTATTTGAAGGAAACTCTTTTGTACTTCAGACGTTTATTTTCCTTTAATATATTATTAGATCAACTCTTTACTGAAGATCTCAGTGGAAGTTTGCAGAAGAGATGTAGATGTGATTAAGCCTTTGCCTGGAACGGTGCAGGCAACCAGTAAGTGCCTGTTCTAGTGCAGGCTGCCATGCAAAGTCAGTAACTCACTTCGCAAATTCCTGTTCACACACAGTGGTAGCTATGCTCTGAATTTCTGCCAGTTCAGGCTCCTTTGGGTTCCCAGGCAGAGGATCTGCATACCCCAGCCTCAAAAAGCACAATCCAGAGCAGGCGATATAAATGATGCAGAGGCAGGGAAGCATCAGGCTTTTCTACAGAGATAAAACTGGCAGCGTTTCTGCGCATGCACTGGCAAACACAGCAGTTATGTTTGGCACTTCACTAACGAGGCAGGGGTTGGAGGACTTCACTCTTGGACTTGAGTGTCTAAATTCCACTGTAGCCTTGGCTTCAGAAACACAAGCCCTTCTGGGCCAAGGTCCTTCCGTGACTCAGTTCAGAGCACATAAAGTAGAGAAAATAATTACCTCTCATCACGCAGAAGTGCTGCAAATAAGTAATATGAAATACTTTATGGCACTTATATTACTTTTTCATAGTTCGGTTCCATGGCAAAGGGGGAGATTGTACAGCAAAACAACCCAACAGTTACCGAACTAACTGCTGTAGGAATTAATATTCCAAACATCCCTGAAAGCCTAGTGCAGGCTCCTTTGAAAATCCCAGCCATAGCTGAGATTCTCTTTTAAAAACAAATGAAATGGGTAGCTAAGAGCTATGAACACTGCAAATTAATCTTTGCACTTGCATACAGCCTTTTGGATTACCTGCACTCTCTTAACTTGATCCAAGACTTCTGCATCCTATTTTTTCCCGCTTTTCCAGATTTGCTGCCAGCTTACTACCATAATTTGTACTCTGGCAAATACACTTTCTATCCTCTTCACCATTTCTGGGTCACTTTACAGAATAAAGCCTTTGAAAGCCAGAGATCCCATTTTGACCAGTTATAGTCACAACTACTGCTGCACATGTGAACATCTCATGAATTCTCATCTGCCTTCTCTCTCATTGCCAAGGGCAAGGGTAAAGATGTTTCATGGCTTAAGTGGCCTTATAAAATGTTCATGGGCAAATTGTAACATACTCTTCTTCCCAAATCACATTTTTTATCAAGGCAATAGCATACACAAATAAAAAAAATCATCTGAATTAATTTTCAAGCAATATATTCTGAAAATGTAAACAGCTGCTATCTCTGAGCAGGCCAGCTGGGTTACTTGGATGGAGGACCTCCTTGTTACATATAGGAACAATTAATACACTTCACAGTGCTCAAATACTGAAAGCACTGAGTCAATTTAACATTAACGAACACAAGCCAAAGGCAACACTCATTTTCATTTCAAAAGAACTTGTTCTGGAAGAATGAAAGAAAACCTACAAGAAATTAATACAACTAAGTTTCAAAAATGAAACAAGTGGAAAATTAATGGCCATAAAGTCTACCAGTTATAGGTAAGGAGGAGACAGGGTATGAGTCCAAGTCAGGCAGTTACTGCTCATTTTGTGATCTTGCTCCTCAGTCAACACAGTAAAATAATACAGGGAAGGGAAGGCCATGGCTGCAACATGGGCAATAAAAAAGGAAGAGCTATCATGCAGCTTCTTCGAAACCTTGATTATCAGGTTTTGTTTTAAATGAACAATAGTATCTTTCCCAGCATTACATTTATTCCTGAGGGGACAAGGTTAGCTGTCAGTACGAGGGTAGTGAAACACTGGAACGGGTTGCCCAGAGAGGTGGTAGATGCCCCATCCTTGGAAACATTGAAGGCCAGGCTGGATGGGGCTCTAAGCAACCTGATCTGGTTGTAGATGTCCCTGCCAATTGCAGGGGGGTTGCACTAGATGACCTTTAAAGGTCCCTTCCATCCCAAAGCGTTCTATGATTCTCTGTTTTGAAGTTGTGATTTGGCACACCTCTAGATCTCTGTTTTTCCTGTAATTATTCCTTAATAGCAAGAGCTTTGGCTCTCCTCATTACTTCAAGTATAAGCAAGGTTGTCCAGACCCCCCGAATCAAGAACAGTTTGTATGTCCTAGAACAAAAGTAATGAAGCATCAGTGAGGTGCAGCTCTATAAAAGCTTTTAAAGGTAAAAGCAAGGGGGTTTGATTGCTGCGACTTTTGATAGCTGCGTAAGGAGAGGTGTCCCACACACTTACCTATATTTCTGGCAGGGCTGCAACAGAGAACACTGCAAGCAGCTTCTAACCGGCATGTAATGTGAAGAACAACAACAACAACAAAATATCTCCACTGAAACAGTATTGTAGTTAAAGTAATTAATATTATCGCATTTCACAATGTATGTGCTTATTCATATTACTTTGACACATTTTGAACAAAAATTATTTCTCGCACTATAAAAAAAAGTAGTACACAATATGCCAGTGTGGGTTAATAAATGTATACATACAACCTGTGTTTAACACTGCAGTTCAATTAGAGCTGGACTTAATGGTGTGCTTCTCACTACAAATGTGCTCCTTAGCCTTATCTGGCTTAAATTAACATCAGCACCAGAGCAGGCAGGCAAATGCAGATCCAGCCAAAGGTGTGTTTTTCTTTATTTCTATTATTTTATATGCAAGGAAACTATTCTAATGTTGCTTGAAATAAAAAAAAAAAACAAAAAACCACAACTGGGGAGCAAATACTCAAGTTCAAGAACTGCTGCTGCATAGCGAGATTCCTTCCTATGCACGTAGATGGGGAAAATATAATTTAAACTCCGCTTTACAAGTCAGTGACTTCCACAGACACTTGTGCCACGTGGTAACAGCTTTATGGCTGAATTCCAGCTTGTACATTACATAAACAGATAAAGTCCTAGCTAGAACTTCGAATCTGATTTACCTCTGAATTTTAGTGAGAACACATTTATGAGTTCTATAGGACTAGGAAATCAACAAAGCATCTTGTTTGATGTTTCGCACAAACTGTTATTAAAACTTACATACAGTTGAACAGTTTCCACACTGAAAGCTATTTTCCCTTCATGCTTAAAAATTGTGCTTCTTGGCTGGCTATGTTGTTCTTTGGTCTAGCAGTAATATTAAGACAATGCATTTTCTTTTGAAGGCAAACCTGGCAAAACAGCCAGTTTGTCCATTACCCAAGAACCAGAATTATTTTGGATTCAAAATCAGAAATTCTAGCAAGGTGGGTCTACAGATTGACACACAAACTGTTACAGGGCATCAGATTCAGCCCTTTGAGAACATAAAGCAGTGCTTAATAGATTTCTACAGCTGTCTGGTCAGCAAAAAACCCACAACCCAATCCTACACAAACACAGCAGAATGGCAAATCCAGCGCAACTGAGTTTTCCGTAGCACATAAGAAAAAAACCCAAATGATTGGCTTTGGTGAGTCTACACAGCAGCTGAGCATTTCCAGAAATGTTCATTTCCCAAACAATGACCAACAGGCTAAAAAAAAAAAAAAAAAAAAAAAAAAAAAAAGAGCTTTAAAACATATGTCAATACTGTCATTTATATGTAAAGTTTAGATCTTTCAAGTTTGTTTACAAAAGCACGAGGAACCTGACCAAATGTTTCACTCCTGTTACAGCACTCATTCAGATCGAAAATTAGAGGAAATTGAGACAGAATAATTTTAATCTAGCCAGTTATCCACAGAACTATACTTTATATACAGTTTATTTCACTAGAGATTTTAATTTTATACATAGTATAAAGGGGTATCCTGGTATCACACATATAGTTATTTTACTGTACTGTTTAAGAACCAATTTTTTACATAATACAGTATTAAGTACCATATTAATTAAAACAAGTGATTTTTTTAAAAAACTACATATAAATGGTTGTTTATCATATGCACAGTGCAAGAATGTTTTTATATCATCGTAATCACAAAATGTGAATCTAAAATACAACACTGATTTAAAACTGATTTATAATCACGATTCTCTGTGTTGTAGACAGATTGATTAATCTTTGTTTGAATTACCAAGCAATGTTAAATTCCAGACAAACAGCAGCAGCTTAAAATTATGATTTCAGAAAGATACCTTCCACAGTAACTCAAGTTTTACAAAACACTGGTTTATCCCTACTTCTGATCTTGACAGTGTCCTAAGGAAACAGAAGAATGGCACAGATTTCATTGGGAATTGTTTGGTAACTAATGCTAAATAAATTCTTTGTTACTTCCACACAGGAAACCTTTAAGGATGATTGAAGAGGTAAAGATGGAGAGGTTTATGGGCAGAATTCTCAGAATTTTAGTAACAGAGTACAGGACTTCTCCTCTGCAAATAGGAAGAAAATACTATAATATAAATCAGGTTGTAATATTTACAGAAAACAATTGTGGAAAAGAAAGCATTCATAATGTAAACACGTCAGAAACGACTTCTTCATTTTCCCTTTTGCAGAGTGGGGCAGTGGATGAATATCAGCTAATAAGAAACAGATGTCTTCCTCAGAAGAACCACTTCACCATCACAGAATATATGTGGTAGTTGCTGAGAATTGCTAACATGTTTTCTCCCCTCCCTCCCACCAAAGTTTCAAGTTCAATAAATAGTAGAAAAATAATCCTTTACTTAAAAATCTTGAGATGCATTGTCCCAGGTTCCATACAGCAATCGTCAGAGCAGTGAACTTTCTACGTGCGAAACAAACTGCAGAGAAACCAACAGCCGTTCCCCCCCCCCCCCGACTCTATCTGGCACTTTTTTAGTCTTCAGCTGCACAGATTTCTGCTCTTCCAGTTAAGGAAACCAAATCATCTCTGGCTCTTTTAAGCTCGCTCTCTCCTCTTGGCTCAGCATAACAGGGCTTCCAAAGCTTCAGCTGCTGTATAAACTTGTGTCCCTGTTTTTGGAGGTCTAACGTGCCTCCTGCTCCATTTTATTAAATGTTATGGCAGGTCCATTCATCAAACACATTTCCCTTCCATTTCAGAGCCAACCTTACATTTATAAAAATGTAAAGCTTTTATGCCTAACAGTTTACTCAGGAAGTTACTTAAATCATTCCTGGTGAAAAGCACAGAAACAAAGCTGCCCGTTGCTGCATGGGTCATTGTTCACAAGTTATGTTTCTTTTGTCGTTGTTCATTAGCATTCTGCATCCACAGTGTGTACCGTGACTGCAGCCTGTAAATGGTGGCTGTGGTGAAGAGTTGGGTGGTGCAACCGGTAGTGGTGAAATTTGTGACTCAACAGGGCAGCTGTCTGAGGTGGTGTGTCCAGGTCTAAGTCCTCATCGTGGTTTCCAACATCAACACCAGCTGACAACGGGTCGTTATTGCATGGAGGGTTTTCGCTGTCTTCCTGAGGACTCATAGTGCTGTAGCCTAGAAAATAAATCAGCAGGACTAAGAATTAAAAGCAAGACTAAAAGGTCAATATTCCACGGTGCTGACCACTGCACTCTTCATGGAATCAGACAGTCAGTGCTTTATAGAGAATAAAACAATTAATTTTCTTTAATTAATAGAAAAAGAAAAAAACACAAACAAAATCATCCTCTCCTGTAAGTTCATAATGGATCCCTTTCCCTGTCACCGTCTTTGTTTATAAACTTTAGGGACCTCTGGTCTGTACCATCCCAAACAGTAAAAAACAATCATGCGTTCAACAGTTTGTTACGGTAGAATTGCTAGCACTGATTTTAAAAACAAAACACAACAGAATTTTTTTTGGTGTGGTAACTTTTAAGGTATTACTTGGATTTTTACAAACAGACAAGAAATAGGTGGGATCCACTACCATTACCTCTACTCCTATCAAACTACATCTTTCCTAGGAAGGATCGCCAGCTGTTGTATCTGGAAGCAGCAAATCTTCACATCATCTTGTTGTATTATCACAGTATTGTATTTTTAAAAGGAAGAGAGCACTTTTCACCTGTGAGGGTCTATTTGCAAAAACCAAGCACATGTTTTTAATGCTGGTGAGCTTTCCATGCAGTTAAAGCAATCTATTGAATCCACATGGGAAGTGTTTCACACAGCAGGTCCATTAATAGTGCTGACACTTCCAGCTAAGCACGTGCACATACTGTGATTAACTCGAGGCTCTCCTTTGGCTAAAATATCTGCTACTGGAGCCTGAGAAGTTAAAAACAAACAAAAAAACCCAAAACAAAACAAACCCAAAAAACCACAGATCAGCCATCTACAGGAGTAATGAGACATTGCATTCACTGGGATATCCTAAGGAAATTATGTCACTGGAAAGCTAGCTAACAGCTAACCCTTGCAAGACAAGATTGTGCTTTCTCAGTGTGGAAGCTGTCTCGTAACAGGTCCCTCAGAGATTTTCTGTCCCTTTCTTTTGAAGCAGGTGCTAGTAGTTACTACGAGATTTGGATTTACCACTGAATCCAGCTGTTACCACTCAAAACCAGTTTGCAGTACAAACAAAACCACCTCAGTATTTCAAAATACAAAAACACAAACAAAATTTAAAAGGAAAAAGATCTTGCTTTAATTAGAAAAACAATCCTTCTCAGAAAACTTTGGCTAAGAGCTGAAAAACCACTAGTGCTTCTGAGCATCTCGGTCAGGTTTTCAGCTTGAGACACCTAAAAGAAGTGTGTTAAAAATATCAGGCTAAGTATCCAAAGCTGGTTCTCATTTCCCATGGTCTGAGTCATGGTTTCTAGCTGGCAGAGAGGAATTGGGGAAGAAGACTGGGCAGACCTTTGAAGAAGACAGAATTACAGAAACTAAAAATAGAAGCGCACATTTCAGAAATAGGTAGACGGTTACCCTGCTAACCCTGACATGTTGACTAGAAAGATGGGAAGGATTTGCTAGGACTACAAGAAATGGAGCAAAAGGAGCATTAGCCTAGCAAATCTGCCTCAGCACAGGTAATCTGGCCCCAAATCCAGGGTAATTCCTCCGAGAGCAAGATTGTCTCTCAGACATCTGTTCATCCACACTCCAAGGCTTTGGCCTTCAGATTTCCTGTCCCTCAGCAATTCCATTAGTGCAACCACTGTCTTAATAATTGAACATGTCTGCTGTAACATACCCAGCCACTATGACACACAGCTAGAGTTGACATCTGTGGCAGATCGCCTTGTCTAACCCTCCTCTTAATTTTTATTAAGCCTCCTCATGAGTCAACAGCATTACACCCTTCTAACAGCTTTCAAGATTTAAGAAGACTTAGTCTCAGGGCATGAGAGACACATCAAAATTCCCTGACCCTAAACAGGGTTGAAGTGTACGCGTGTGGCAAAAACACGTGGCTGAATACCCTTTGTTGCTATACATGTACACAGTTAATGTTGATCATTATTTGCTTAAAGGTGACGTAAGATGTCCTCTGCGGTGACGGTATGGACTGAATGTGCAACAGAAAGGCTAAGGAGGCACTTGACACACTGGTCTCTAAATCCATGCTTACTTTACCCCAGCAAATGCAGGTGTCCAGCACATGCTGCTAGAATTTTATGAAGGATGTGCATGTCATGGAAAAGAGAAGAGCAGTAGAGATGCTGACCTCATTGCAAAAGATTTCCTTTCTCTCATTAAGTAAGAGAGGTCCATTATCTCAACTGAACATCTAGATTGTTAGGGTTGGCGGTGGAAAAAGGGTGTGGTAAACATAGTACCATTACTGTTGGTCTGAATTCTGGTCACCCAGAAAGAACCCAGAATCAGACAGGGGGAGCACGGCATTCAGCTGCTGCTATACTGCCCTCTGACAAAACCAGCTCCCTCGCTGGACAGTACCATCTGCTGAAGGGTGTCAAAACTGTGCAACTGTGAAGCAATAAGGAGCAAAGGTTTTTGTTTTGGTTTGGTTTTTGCAGCCTTATCTGCAACGTGCCAGACACATGAAGGAAACTGAGTAATCACAATCATTAACCTGGGGCCAGGGCAGTGATTCAAGGTCTTACCATGGTCGCTCTCCGTTCCCGATCGCCCCCAGTACCGGCGTCTGCGTTCTGGACTGTGGGCGTGCCGCTCTATTACCGCTGCTATAAATCGAGTGTTACTAACTGTGAGAGAGAAAGAAACAGAACTGGTTTTAAAGGAATTGCTTTTACTGAATTATATCAGTGAGACAAATCAGGCATAAGGGAACAGGCTTTCTGCAAACTGATTCTTCTCAAACACTCCTTCTTTTAAGACGACTGTCAAGCGACAGAGGAGTAGGAGTAAAGAGACTGTTTAAATGTGGAATAGATCAAGATCCCGTCGAACTCATTCACTGCATCTGCTTGGATTGATAGAAGTTAGAGAATTACTGTGCCAATGCTAAAGAACCTGTGGCAGCACTGAAAGCTGACTCAAAATGAAACTAAAAAGGACTTGGAGAAGCAGTAGATGCAAGCCATGAAATTCAGATACGTTTATTTTTCAATCTTTGAGCGTTGACACAGTTTCAAATCTTGGGTATTGTTTTAGTTCTGGTTTAGTGAGAGCCCAGAGACAGGGAGCGACTCTGGAGCTCACCCAGAGTTTAGGTGCACCAGCTTGTCTTACAGTACACCAGTATCATATGCAAAGTGCCATTTTTACTGAGCGGTAAAGAAGTACCAGCATCCCAAATCAATGCAAATAAGATTTACTGCCACATTTGTTGAATGTACATGCCAGACTTGGCCTCCCTTTCCAAGGCTGAGCAAAGGTAGGAGTTTTCCATACCCTGTACTGTCACAATTGCAATTTTTAAGCTGATCAGAGCTATTTCTGGAAGTGGTCATGATGGGGGGGTGTAACGGGCAAACTTCCTTCACACATAATCAAGATTAGTCTTTTAAAAGAGAAAAATGTAATTTTTCAGCATGAGACTACAGGTGCACTGGAAGATACAGTTCAAGTTAAAACACTGTTCTGTCATTTTCTACTGCTAATCAGCATAGGGCTTCCTCACGTATTTTTAATTCTAGCGTATTAAGAAAACAAATGCCTCATTTAATCTAGCATTTTTTTACAGCAAAGTGACTTGGTACTTACTGATTCCTCTGTCTTCATGGCTGTCATCGTCTCTCTCGTCCCTATCATTTTCCAGGTTCGACATGCGCACTGACATTTCTACACACCATTACAAACAGAAAAATGCAACTGTTAAGAGAAAAATTTTGGATCATCTTACTAATGGCTGTCACCCTGGTAATGTAGTGGAAGCACTTTGCGTTACTGTGTGAAGAGATGCAGTCTGAGCTTGGTGTGCTCTTTTTCCAAGATAGATGGGGCTAGGGACAGTAGGAGAACGACACACCCCACCTCCCCCTGCAAAGAACAGGCTTTAAAGTTTTGAAGAAAGTGAGCTGATTCAAAATAGAGCCAGGGTATAATCAAATACAGAGGTAATTAGCCCTGATCACACTTCTCACCTCTGTATCTTCCTACCAGTATCCTTTCTCCTAAACACAGTTTTGTCTCTCAGACTTCAGTGGTTTTATCTATGTACAGATATTCCATGAACACCACAAGGACCAGGTGCAGGGAACACAAGTAAAAAAAGACATGTCCCAAACAGTCCAAGCAGAAAGGGCGTGAAAACTGCAATACTCCCAAAAGCACCACTCTTGTGCAGAAATAAACATATGCAATCAGTGTGCTATGACAAGGTCCAGAAAGCTGTGAAGCTCGGCTTATCATTTTAGCTCTAGAAAAAAGTGTAACTTCAGCTTCCTGACAAGAACTTCATGTTAAGGTTTTTGGGCAGACTCCTCCTCGCGTGGCAGCAGGTCTGGCTGCACCCAGGAGAGGGCAGCAATACACCCTGGGCGAGACCTGACTTTTATAAGGGTTGGCAAAACGGAAATAACACGGGGTGAAGCACGGAAACAAAACCAAGGAAAGAGGTTTTGGATTTTTTCGGTTTTGTGGGTTTTTTCTTTTTTTTTTTTTTTGTTTGTTTTTAATTCCCACCCTACTATTTCTCTCTCAAGAGTTATCAGCTCACCCTGCGCAGCCAAAGGTGACATGTGCTGGTGACTCCTCCGATGTATCTGGTGGCGATATGCGTATACTGCTAGGACAAGCACCATAATGCAGCCCATAATCCCTCCAGCCACTGGGCCGACTGGTGCACTTTTGATCATGTTCAGAGTGATTACCTCATCTCCTAAATCAGAAGTGACAAAACAGAGGGAAAAAACCATAAATGCTCTGTAGAAAGTTTTAAATCAACATCTCTGAAGATTAGAGAAGATCTTGAAGGCTTTCTAGGTGCTTAACTGCGCACACGCAGGACAGCACACTAAATAGGAGAAGAAATTCAGAGAGGGTACGTCTTAAAGACAGGAATGTATAGCTACACTCAGCTACACATCAATATTTTCAAAAATGTAATACACACAACAGGCCTGATTGCTCCTTCTTTACTGCCTGATGTACTATTTATGCTAACTTACCACTAGCATAAGAGAGAAATGTGTTATGTGAAGCATGCTCTGACACTGAAAGTGCATGTTATTGAATACAGTTAAATGCAGCGTCTGTTCAGAAACGCAGAGTTACCTATTGCTCCTAAGTCATCCACGTAGGGGCTCTTCGCTCCCACAATGCCACCGAAGCATTCCTTCTGAGGGGCACAATAGGACTTATCCAGATGGGTCTTCCCATCACTGTCTACCATACACCACTCGCAGTCTAACACACCAAAGCAATCCCTGAAAATTAAAACCGAAAGACGACCATATTTAAAGTCCGACACTTCTCATTTGGCATAGCTCAGTCTATTTTAGAATCACAAGACAGAGGGAGGCCAAAATCATCTGTAAAGCCTCACATACGTAACATTCGGCCACAAAAAACTTCTCACTAAAATGCTCAAGTACCACAAGGGAAGTTATACAGGGAAGCTGCATCTTCAGCATGCATCTTCCAAGTCTGTTTGCTTTGGTTTTTTCCTCCATCACTCAGCCTGAGCAAAGGGAGAACTTTCTACTTGTAACTCCTCCAATAAGGCATTTCTCAGCATGGTTAAGTCTGACTACGGTTCCACCCTTTTTCTGCAGTCCTTTGGAAGATGGAAGAAAGGATTTGGAAAGTCTGGTCAGAGCACAATATGTTCTAGCAATCTCAGTTCCCTGGAGATGGCTCATAACTAGCAAAAAAGAAATAAGCCCTCAAGCTTCTCTACGTAATGCCAGGAGTAGAACAGGGAAGCAGGGAACCGGAAGCTGACAGGCAGCTACCATCTCTAACGTGCTCCGAAGCCACCACTGCAAAAGTACTGTCTACTTTCTGTGAACACTTTAGTCCACACATTCCTCCAGGAGGCAGACAAACATAGCGGCACTATCCATTTTCCTAAAAGGAAGAATTTGTTGTCCTTTCAACAGCAAATCTTCCACTTGCACAACCCTCGGTTTTCAGTCACAATGTGTGACAGGAAAGCCATTTGTTTGCTATTAATGGTGTTATGTGACTCAAATGGGAATACTGAGGTCTTCTGTTTCTGCACTGCAGCATCATTTCACCATTGGTGTATGCTATAATATCTCATTCTGGCATAATACCTTTCTTCCCTTCTCTTTTTTTTTTCTTTAAAATGTGTAAGGAAGAGCTATTTTCACTTAAATATTTCAAGAACACAGGATATTTTGAGGGATGGAAAATGCTTTACCCGCTTGCTGTTCTCTGATTGCATTGAGTGTTAATGCACTGCGGGAGAGCATCCTGTAGGCTCGGATCGATTGCTGTGAAAGTCATTGGCTCCTGATGAACTTCACAACTCGGATTCCTATATTGGGGCAAAAAGTAAAGCAAAAAGTATTACAAAAGCAGTCAAAGCACAATCAATGAAAAACATCATTTTTACCTATCATCTGCTTAATTATATTAAAAATACTGTCTATTCTATCCTGTATCACCTGTAAGTTAGCACGAACAAACAAGTAATTTTGTTAATTAACTTCTGTCACATGCTGTCCCATTAGAGGAGGGTCGTTCTTACCTGCTTTCAGCGTTAGTGAGGTTGCCAGTACATTCATTTACCTCCAGAGGGCACTCGCAAGGGCACTCACATTCGTTCTGTTCCATTCTTCAGGGGCAGAAAACACAAGAGAAAATGCATCAGACATTGCATCATGATTTTAACCCCACAGTGCAGCTCCATAACAGCAGCAGTTCACCATGGAGAAGGCTGTTCAGTAACCTTTCTCCCTCCCCCAGGAACACAGGGATTGCTCTGTTCTGCACTGGGACTGAGGACAATATAATAACAGAGCCTCTCTGATCTGTTATCCACCCCCTGAAATTTAAAAAGCAGACAACCCCTGGACAAGTCTCAGATCTAGATCCAAGGATCCTTTTTGCCAGTGCAACAAACAAGTAACGATGCTGGTGTAGACAAAATCTGCAAGCACCAGGATCCCCTCAATGAAAAACTACGTCAAACCACATAAAATCATGGGTATTAGTATGCCAGAACAAAGGGCCTGAACCACAGATAACCGCCCCTGAGAAACTGAATCTGTCGTGGTCTTTTAACATTATCTACCCAAACATATCAAGAACAAACTACCCTGTGTTTTAATACACTGACAATATGGCAAAGGATTAGAGGTATGCTAAGTCACCATGCCTCTTACAGATAGCATAGGTAAAATAACTATTTTGTTTTCACTTCAGTTTTGCACTGCATGTTTTCATTTAGCTTATAAAATAAATGTGTTTTTATAAACCTTGAATCAAGAAAGAGGGAAGTAGTAAATGCCTGGAGCAGCCCGTTGACTTCCGATCTCCTGCTCACCTGTGGCAGTTGAGGCAGAGCCTGTCTACCATACTGCAGGCACAGAAAGCAAGTGAATCGCAGGTCTCATTGACGATTCCCACAAAGGCGTTGGTGCCCGGGATTCTTGTCAGCCTGTACTTGGAGCAGTGACTGCCGTGCACAAGGTTTGTCAGATCACCCTAGGAAAAAGCCAAAGACTGTCAACAGTGTAGCAGGAAACCCATTGTTTTAGGGAGCTGAAGACTTTCCCCCTTCCAAGGAAACCTACAGAGCTGAGGGAACACAGATGCCTGGGAGTGCCGCCTTCACAAATAAGAGGCTTATAAAATTGTTCATCAACCTGTTGAGTTTTGCTTCCAAGCTACTGCTGGGTGGAAAGACTTCGCTGAAGATAGAAAAAAATACGCTTAGCTTGTAAACATTACGAGATGTGGCAGCAGCATTGAGTCTGATATCCTGCTGACAGCAGGTTACATTTCATTCCCTCACATGCTCACCAAGCCACCCTCACTGTGCCAGCCATCGGTGACCTCCGCAAAGACGCTCTGCTCTGACGGGGAGGCACCATCGCGACTTGTTGAAAACTTCCTGGCACATGTACTATTAAAAAAAAATACACCACAGCACTGTACAGCTGTGATCTATTTGGTAGGCAGACTCATTCCTGATTCCTATTTGCATGCCACAATCTTAAGTTTTTGCTCTGTCCTATACAATTTCCTTTACAGTAATACACTTTCTATTTTGCATTTCAAGTGTGGGGAAAATGTTTAAGCCTACCTGACATAAATCAACATACTCTGACATAACTTTCAAGTATTTTTGACGCTCATTTCCCAACTTCTCCTCCCAGTAATAATTGAAAAGTATTATTTAAAGAGTGGCTTCTCCCACAGAGCTTAACATCTTTTGAATAATTCTGCAGTGATCTTGCAAGGACGGATCTGTGGTGCTGCAATCGGCATTCACGGCGCAGTGAGAGATGACAGCCCCTGGCTTAGACCTCTCAGCACAAGAGGAAGCTCACAGACGACCCGCAGGAACCACAGAGCATTCACATCTCCAAAGACTGCAGTTTGACAAATGACACTGCAAATGCTCATGCAAGTTGCATCAGTAAATGCATTTATTTGGTCACCTAGCTAAAAGATAATTTATTAGAGACCTTTACTACCCATGTCACAGGAGGACGTGACACTGGTCAGGGTTGGAAGCCAGAGGTCAGGAGAGGATCCAAAGCAAAAAATCCCAGCTACTGCTGGAAACTCCTCACCCAGCGACCGAGAACTTATTTTCATGATGCTGGATGAGACTTTGCAGACATCAACCACATTTGGCCAGCAATCACATCCATAATCCCTTGTATGTAAACTGACTCCTCATGCGAGCATAGTTTGTGCAGTCCAGATCACTGATTTTGTGTTTGGAGAGGGTGAACGGAGGCCAATCCACACGGAAGGCTGGCTTCGAGCCTTGTCTGCTGATCCTGGCAACGATTTGCGTTTCCACCAAAAGAAACCCAACCCAACCAAAGTACATTCAAAAGCAAAATAAAACAGAAAAACACACTTACCACTAAGCTGGTATTAAACTTATAAAACCGCTGAACTGTTCTGTCACTGAAGCTGTTGCAGAGGTTTTTCTTGACGAAGTTTGGGTGGTTCAGAATGTCATTTGCTACCAAAGGCTCCTAAGTGAAAAATGGAGGATTTTATGCCTTTGAAATCGGACACAGATGGCAGCTTCTCTACAGTCCTTACCACTTCAGAAATTAGAAAAGGTAAGAATAAACCAAGAAAAAAGGAGCCAGACCTTGTGCGTGATGTGCTGCTGCTCTACCGGTGCATGTCCTTTGGGATCGATGAGGGTTGGGTGTGCCACAAGGTACCCTCTGTCCTCCATGATAAAGCACCTGCCCCACAATAAACAAAGCAGAGAGCCTCCCATTATACCTCCTCAGGCTTTAGAGAAATATGGTGAAGTAAAACATTAAATCTTAAATTCACAGTTAATTAAATCTTAAATTTAAAATTTAAATTAAATCTTAGATTTACAGCTGGAGGAAGAATTTTTAAAGGCTTCCATTTATTAAAATAACAGGGCCGTTAAACAAATTCACTACAACATGTCTTTAAAGAATATATTGGGTATTTCCCTGAAGCTTTTAAATCTGTTACTGTTACAGCAAGCCCGGACCATCAAGGACTTGAAAATGGAACTGATAGAAACAGAAAGAAAAATGATCAGTGTGCTGTCTTGTCTGATCAGGGAAGATCCAGAAATAAATGAAGCATAATGAACTTGGAAAGCTTTAACAGTTTATTAATCTACTATGTTACTAATTAAACAGAGATTTCACACTCTCCTTTAATGACCTCCTGCTTTAGAATTCAATTTTAACAGGGAGATAAATCACTCCTGTTTCATTCTCAGCCTTCCCAACCTCTCCTCTCCCTTTTCAGCTCTTCCCATTAGTTTCCCGTGTGATCTCAGGGAAATGATGTCGGATCCATGCCCCTATCTAGAAACGAGTGTGCTGCAAGGTTTTAATCTGTAATGTTTTTGGCATCTCCCGTTTCCATAGCTGCAGACAGCCGCGCTGGGGAAGGCGGAGGAGCAAGCAGCACTGGGGACGGCACAGCCTGCTCCAGGGTCAAGAGAATAGGTGGCCGCAGAAGGGAGATAGGAGGAGGTTAATGCGGCCACTCAATGCTCCCGAAGAGCTCAGCGGGGTAGCAGCCACGTCCCCCGGCACAGCAGGGCTTTGGCTGGGCCCCGCAGCTGTGCTGCTGCCCCGGCCTCCTGCCTGGGGCCGGCCGACACTTCGGGTGGCTTTAAAGTCTGCGATTCCCATGGCAGTCTGCTATGTAAAGCTCTACCTACATCAGCTCACGGAGGGAGAGAGCAGATATAATTTAAAGCACTCACCATAGAACAGATGGGACTGTACACTTTAGGTATACAAAGGAGTCATGAAAACTTAGTTGGATTTTTTTTTACTGCCCCAAACTCTTTGGGTTTTGCATTAGAAATTCAGGTAGTGATGTTGCATTTTCTTTTTTTTCTGAAAGATGCTATAGGAAATGGGAGAATGAGTAGGCTTGTGATTACCCAGAATGACTGCAGAGAAAAAAAGCTTAGTAGAGATACAGTAAAAAAAAACCAAATGGCTGCCAGATAGTTAGAATAGTTGCCTCTTAGTACTTGCGTGCATTTACACAGAGGCTGTAAGCATTAGATCCAGCTTCTACGTTAGAATGGTCTAACAAAGCATTTAACAATATGCTTAAAATTCCTCATTTAGGGAATGTAGAAACAGAATAAAGCATCTGACTCCATTGATTATTAATAGTTTTTAACTGGGGGCAAGGAATGCCAAACCAGAAATCCTGATTTTTTTTTTAAATACGCCATAAAAATATATTAAAAAATACCCAAACCAAACCAGAAAAGAACTGGGAGGATGACAGAAAACCACTTCCCTTCCCAAATTTAAGGTTTAAAAACAAACAAAGAAACAATGCCCAAACCATGTTATCAAGTTACTCCAGATCCAAACCAGCATCTACCCCCCCCCCCCCGCCCGCCCACGTGATTTTTCAAAAAAGGGTAAAGGAAAGAGGGACAATTAAGATACACATAGGTCTAAATAAAATTAGATACTCCAGACTGAATCAGACTTCTTCTGGCTAGTGCTGTGCTATGTATTTCTGAGAAAAAGATAACAAAAGTATATCTTAATAATGATAGTTAAAATAACTAGAGATAATACATCGTTATTACACGCTCACAGTAACTAAATAGGTAAAATGAAAACAAAGAGAAGAGAATGGGAAGTATGTTCATTTAATAACGTTTTTTTTTCCCCCCAGGATTTCAGTGAAGTCTAAATATAACAACAAAAAAAAAAATCAGTTATCTTCTCTCTTTTTTTTTTAATTCCTGCAGACTGTTTACTTAGCTGATGACAGTTTGGTTTTGAATAACAAAAAAGTCCACGTAATCTTTATAAGAAGAACAGGCACAAATTTTAGTGGAAATCAGAGAACACACATTGAGAGTAACAGAATCCTAGAAAAGTTAAGCTGGAAAGTACCTCTGGGTCATCTGGTTAAAGGGGGGCGGTGGGAGGAAGTCTTCAGATATTTATTGCCTGGAAGGAACAGCTTACCTTATTTTGTTTCCTCCGTCTTGGTTACAAACTGGCAACAGGTCCATCAGAACTTTGTAGAAGTATCGCAGGGTGAAGTCAATGCCCATTACTGCCACCGAATGTCCTGAAGACATCTGTGCGCTTCAAAGAGGGGAGGAAAAAAGGAAAAAGGCTTTCATGGCTGTATTAATAATTAATATTTTTAAATACTCAGTTCCCTACTTGAAAAGGGGACTGGCTTCCCTGGCATATAAATGACCAGCTCAAATCCACACCTCCACACTGAAGCTCAGTTCATCCTGCTTGTGTTTAAATGAACAGTTATAGCAGCTGTAAACAGAGAGAACAGTGTCTTAACAGTGTTAGTTGTTTGCTGCAAATCCTGAAGTCGCTCCACATAAATTGCACCTCGTACAACCAGCACGCGGAGGAGAAAGGAGACAGCCCAGGACAGGATCACACCCAGGAACCAACCTTCTCCTCATGGGCTCATCTCCCTCGACACTTACATATACCCCTACTACCTGTAGACATTTAATATTCAGCAACATAAATTACGATTAAAAATTCCCTACCCATACAAATGAATGCAGGATGCAGCTCCTGCATCTCTAGGACCCGAATCCCCACCGCCTTGCGGGTGGGGGGTGTTAACGTTTTGCACTGCTCCTCTTCGCTCAGCCCCCAGCATTAGGACCTGAATATGAAGCTGCCATAGACATTTTGCTAAATCCCTAAAATTCCAAAGTGTAGGAGCAATTATGAATTTCAGCCAGAAAAAAAAGCTGGCCAAGGTACAGACATGAATGAGGTTACCTTGCATCACGTAACTAAGTGGTATTTAGGTGCTAGTTAGTGAGCACTGTGTTAAATGCTTCAAATCACATCCTACTAATAGGCCAGTTATCCATGCTAGCTGGAATTAAACAGGAGTAATTAATGTTAACCTGACACTGCCTCCCACTGCCTACAGAGAGCCAAGTGACATTTAAATCCATATCACTTAACAAATGTTCTGATTCAGTATCTTTCCCTAATGGAGGGCAACCATAAAATAAACGTTTAGGGAAAGGGCAGAACCTGGAGTCTCTGTGGATGCTCACCAGCAGTGGCAGCAAGAGCTGCTGTGAACTGCAATATTTCGCCCACACTGAAAATGTGCTTGTGTTCCTATTTTTACACCCCAGTTTGGGAATATACACAGTTGCCTTAGCAACCGATACATCAAAGACCAACAAAACAGTCTCAGGCTAATGTATGGAAGTGTATTTTCTCACAGCTCTATAAAGGTAAAAAAGTGCTACTTTTGCTCAGCTGTATCATTTTAACTTTCCTCACCATCAGTGAAGCAATTGCAAGGGGTCTCCTGGAAGAAGCACAGTCTTGACATTTGGCTGAGACCATTTGGATGCTGAAAGCTCCAAATAGAAATTATATTCTATTTATGTTGTTATTTTTCCAAAACTTCCTGTCCTGGCAAATTCCCACCTTCCCCTCAGGAGAAACATCCAGATACACGAGACGTCCTGAATCAATGCACTTGAGCTAAGGTGCAAATCCCCACTGGGCAGCTGGGCATCAGAGCAGTGAGGTTCTGGAACAAAAGCCTTCTAATATAATAATAAAGGAAAATAACTAATATTTATTACGGCAGGTTGTGAAAATTATTATTTTATGTGGTGGTCTGCAGTAGCCTGAGGCTACTGAGCAATCCCTGTCACTCCTACATTTCTAACACCCAAATTCTCAAAGATTGCTTCCTGCAGCCCTGAGATGGTCTGGCACGGAGAGACTAAGTTACGTCTCATCCCTGAAGGATGCAGAACGATCAGCTCATCCTCAAATCGCAGGGCGTATGATTTTGCACCTATGTGGGCCTTATGTTGATGACAAAGGAGACACCTTTGACTTACTACTTTTTAAAATTTACTCTTCTAAATAATTTTATCTCTGAAGATAGGAATAAAAATGTTTAGAAAAAGAAGATAACTGAATGGCACAGCTGGACTATACAAAGTAGAGGCTGCCGGCAACCCCCCAATCCATGTAAAACCAACTCTGTTTACTGGACTGAAAAGTTTGCTTTTAAAGAGGTACAGTGAAGATGTAGTCAAATCTAATTTGCAGATTCATAAATATAGATTCTAAAAACCTGCATTTAATTTATTTTTAACATTACCCATTTCATGGAGAAGGAATGGGAAAAAGGATGACAGTGAAGCAGCACAGATATGTTTAACTGTATGTGACAAGGCGTCAAGCTATGAAGTTACTGCTCTGTCCTGACAGACAAAAAGCCACTAGGAATGCTGTAAATATTTTAGCTTTGTTTTTAAGCATTGAATCCTTCTGGTTTGCTGATGCAAGCTGTATTAAATAACTTCTTGCATGAATCTTCTATTCCCGGCCTCCAAAAAAAGAAATGATATATACAGAAAATGGGAATGAGAGGTAAGCGTAAGTTCCAGATAAACTCATGTTGTTATTTAAACCCACACAGCAGTTACTAATGCCAGTATGCCTATTAACTCTACTGACTCCTCCCCCATCCCTCTGTTTTTTTTTTTTTTAAATAAGACCTCTTTGGGGATTATAACCACATGTGACTATAAGCTTTAGAGGTCATATTTACCCAGGAATCACACTCACATCTGCCAAACTTTGTTTAACCATTCTTTAATCATGTTCTAATAACCCACATGAGCTTTAAGCTCTTAAAGCTAACTAAACCATCTCTTACTAGATAAAAATCAGAATTTTGATTAATTGCACTTCTCTTCTTACAAAAGTGCTTATTTCCCTTAAGTAAATTCCTCTGTGAGAAGCACCATGCGGGCGTTAGGCTTGATAATACTCCTGCCAAAAAAGACAGGCAGGTGTCCTGTGGTGGGAAATCCCAAACAAAGCCAAGATGTGTCTGAGAAGAGTAGAAAAGCAGTGTCCTGGGCTCTGCTGGCTTTGTGATCTGTAACCAGCGCAACGTTAGACGTTACTTTTGTACTGGTGGGGTCTTAGATGGAGCGTGTGCAGAAGCCACATGCTCAGTGAAAGTCTTGGAAGAGACTCCGTGTGAAAAACAAAACCAGTAACTACCATTTCTGAAACTTGGGAGAGCTTATGCTAGAAAGGTTTAGTACATATTCTATAAACTGACCTCCTTTAAACAGCCTACATCTCAAACCAAACCTCAGCCTTAGGCTGGGCCAGGAGGGAGCTGAAACAAAAAAAGTCTGGTCCTCAAGGAAAGGGTCATTCCAGTACTGACAAGATATTCATAGAGAGACTGACTCCATTTCTCCTGCACTGTACTGAGAATAAAGGAAATGCCGAGATTCTCTTGGTCAACATTGAATGACAATACATTAGAGGTTTTTTTAAACCATAGAAGGCTAATTAATAAAGAAAATGCTTCTTCCTACATGGCTATGATGTTCATTTTGGTTTTGATCCCAAAGGCATGGGCCACTGTTTCCACTCTGATTTTTTTCCGCAAACCTGTAAGGGCAGTTGAAGGTTTACAGGCTTCTCCTCAAGTTCTTCTTCTTCCTGAAAGCCCCTCTCCTGAAGTGCTGAATTTAAGCAGCCCAGGCAAGGAGCTCCCCCAATTTCTGGAGTATGGACAGACAGACCTTCAATTAAAACTGCCTTGGGGACTGACCTCTATTTGCAGTTAGGTAGATCAGCTTTCACCTCTTATTCCCTTCCAAACATCACCCTGCTACATACAACTTCAGGAGTGTGAGTAACTTCAGGAAATTTAGAGATCAGCTGTCTTGATGAAAAAAAGTAGTCAGTCTATTTGACTACTAGCAGAGAGGGAATATATCCCAAACTGCCTAATGAAAGCAATCCCTCTCCTCCTCCTACGTCCCTGTCATGTTCATCCAGGAGCACATTCTCACCAATCAATCTTTTTTTCTATGTGCTGTTATTATTTGTATATGAATAAAGCTACAGAATATAAACCTATTCATATACCATGGAATTTTCACAGTGTTTCAGTGTTTCCACTGAATCTGCACAAGGTTATATCATGTTCTATCAAAAGCACTTTAAAACCAGGTTTGGTTTTCAGTTCTTGAACATGAAGGAGTTGTTAAATGAGAGTATTCTTGCTTGACATAAACCTCAAAACACCATTTACCTGGAAGAATGGACTGTGTGACTGATAGTAACGACGTAGCCTGCCCCTCCAACATCTAAGTAGGGACCAGTAAAGGTAATTAGTCCTGGATTAGCCACTGCATGCAAGTACCTAAGGGCAGCCAAAAGAAACACTCACAATTAGTTAAAAAAATGATTGCTGTAAACTTTAAGACAGTATCCTTGATTTTGCAGAAACACAAACAAACATTGAATTCTGCACACTGTGAACAATGTGCTACCAAGTTAATGTTTCTTAATATTAAACAAGTATCTAAGTATGATTAGGACCCAGACCTAAACCAGACTTGCTCAATAAATGGTTCCTCAGTACATACAACTGCATTAAAAAAGCTCAATTTACTTCTGCACAGAATATGTTTAATGTCATTTTAAACATTTTTCCCCAGAACAACTTATGACTTAGTGTCAGTGGCATCTCAAACTCAAAGCAAACACTGGCAAAATTATTGTGTTGCAAACGCAGGAGAAAGGACATCCTATAGGCAGAATTCACACAGGAGAATCTGGAAAGATGTCAGAAAGTGATTGCAAATTACAATCTCTTAAAACTTACTGTCAACATAAAATGAACCACAATCATGTCAAGTATCTTCCTAGTGTCATAAGAAAGTTTATAAAACATTCCAACTGTTGGAAACACTTTTGTGTATGTGCTTCCCAGTATACTAACCCATGAGTCTGGACTGCGCTGTGAAAGTGACTGAATTCTACTCTATTGCTAGTGCTTTGCTTGCACCTTCTTTCCAAAACACTGTCATTTGGCTTTATATAAAAAACAAGACACTATGGCATGCTGCATATGGAGGCTTTTTCAAAACCATGGTTTGAAAAAAATTAGTGAAGTGTAAAAGCAAAAAAACTCCCTCCCCAAAACAATAATGAAAATAATTTGAGAGCTTTTAAAATGGAGACAATGGATTGTAAAAGAGCATTCAGTTACAACACTGTTTACCTCACTACAAAGAGAGAGCAAAATTCCATCATCTTATCTGGCAGCAAAAACATAAACAACAACAAAAAGGAAGAAACCCTGAAAAAAGCTAATCAGTAGCTATGGTAATGATTTTTTCAGGGAAAATATGGGTCAGGAGAGCTACAGCATGGCCAATGCCAGGAGCAATTCAGAGCCTTCTCCATACAGCTGGAGGGTTGGGACCCAGCGCTGGCTCGTGCCTTTCCCAGTGTCACTGTGCAGCAGCACCTGGCTGGCTCCTTTCAACAAAGCACACATGTCAAAACACAATCCAGAGCGCTCTCATGTCTCAGGCTCTCATTTGTAATGTATACAAATATTTTCCCAAATCAGATGCTAGTGCATAATTAACAGTGCACAGTCAAGCCAGCAAATTCCTACTTTAAATTAGCAATGAAACCTGCTGTAAACAAACAAACAAAAAGACTAAAATATTAACAACCAAAAATGGCACAAGGAGCTGAAAACACTCCCGAATTAGCTAATCCCTAAAGGGGATGCTCATTTTCTGAATATTTATATTCCCATCTGCCATAGCAGGGACATGAAACAGAAACTATCACTTAAAATAAAAAGGGTTGAAATTAGAACCGATGAAGGTTTTAACTAGCTGTATTTAAGTACCAAGCCTTGTACACACAATGAAAACCTGTCTAGTTAAATAGTTTATAGCTGGCTATAAAAAAACCCAGGCTATGAAATCCATACCAAATATTTTCCTTATTGCCCTCCAAGATTATCCAAAGCTTTGATAACGGGACCCTAAAAACTCACCATTGTCTCCTGGTGGGATCAAATGCTTTGTCCATGAGGGAACCGGGGTAAATTCGGAGCACCCCATTGGGGGTTGCTATGTAACGGCGCACAATAGAACTGTTCAGGCTACTCATTTCCATTTGTGTCATCCATTCATCTGTGACGTGACTGGTAGCCATTACTTCATTTCTGACAGAGAACTGCAAAACAAAGGCGGACCTAGCAGGGTTCCTCTAAGACTTGCATGAAAAGATAATAAGCTGCTCGCAGGGTTTCCTAAAGAGCGATCGGAGATCATCTAAACTCAATTACTTGTTTAAAGTCTCCTCACACCAGATGGATCTGGCACATTCCAAGCAAAGGAAAAGCTTATTATAGTGAAATATTGTTGTCGTTATCTCTGAGGCTTTTAGCATTTGCGTTTTTACTTCATGTAAATATAAATACTGCTCCGCTTGCATGCCAAATAGAAATTTCTCATTTATATGCCTAAGAACACAAAGATGTTTCTGCTAAGAATTTACTGCAGCTTTAGTTTTTCTAGTGTTCATTTCAATAGCTGTTTATCAACTTTTTCCCCCCTCCTGGGGAGAAAGCCCTCTCCCTCCACTCTTCTGGGCCTTCAAGCCCATGGCCATCTCTGCAGGCACGGGAATACCACTCCGAACCACCACTCCATAACCCTGTGAGCATCAGGAGATCAACGTTTCAGGTACTCCCCTCCTAGATGAAGGCGTGGGACGTGCAGAAACCAGGGTCTCCAGGGCTGACCAGAGCAGTCAGCACCGAGGACATACCTTAAGGCCAGGATTAGCAATCAGGCGTGTGTTGTCACTGAGGTACGCTGTGTAATGCTCCACCATCCGCTTTGTCTCAGGCTGGCTGAGATGTTCGTATGGAGAAGAGAAGCTGCCCGCAGAGAGCATTACCGTAGGGCTTTCTAAAAACAGGAAAATATGAGAAAGTTAAGGACAATGAATTGCACATATTGGATAGTAAATCCATTTGTACCACGAAAGGGTATCCTCTGCCTGTTCCTCCACCCTCCCACACTTCAGTAGGCAAAGCGCACAGCTCCTTCAGGTCATGGGTGGACTGTGAGCGAGGGAGGGAAACATGAATTTCTCCATCCAAACCAAAGCGCTTACCAGTACAACTTGCCTCCCCAGGCACTGACAAAACTTACGGTGCACGTGAACTACGTTTCTTGCTTCTTTGAAGTCACAAAGTTAGTCCACTTAGTCTGATCTCCACGTGTTATTTGGTAAACTTTCATGCCTTTGTTCTCAAAGTCTAAACAATTTCTAAATTATTACTTTTTGAAAGATTACAGAAGCTGTTTTCCCTTAAGAAAAGATTTCGTTCTAAAGAAGAAGAAATTAATTGTCCATGTTTATGTTAGATATGGCAGAGGAAAACAAAAACAAGCACTTTCAGTTACAGATAATGAACAAATGGAGAATTACAAGCACAGAAGAGGGAGCTTACCAATAAAAATGTAGTGTCGGGTGATTTTCAGAACAGACTAGAAAGTAAACTTTCGTTGTGCAGAAACTGCAATACCAGACAGCTTTTTCTTTTTAAAAAGAAAAACGATTATGATGATGCAGGGCTGAAGGTTGAGAAGAATGCCTTTTCTGAATATTTGACCCATGGAACCCGATTTCCCCATGTGCAATGGTCTCCAGAGGAAAAATTTCACTGGCATATGTGAAGTGTTCTGCTTTTATTCACATTCCTCTAAAACACATCACCATACATCCAGCAACCATATGTACTGCAGTCATCACTTATGAACTTCTATTATAGTCCTTCATCTGCTTCCCAGACCAAATATTCTGATGTGATTGCATTTTGCTTTGCATGAAGTTTCTCCACTTGTCAGCTTAGTACTGCGTTTTTTGGATATTGTCCATTTATATCTTGTCTTTCTGGATATAAGATAATCAAGACTAGGCACCACATTAAAGAAAGAAAAACCCCTGTATTTTAAACAATTGGCACAGCAATTTCCATAGGTTTTGTCAAGTTCCTCCATAACTCCTCCAGTCTAATTTCACTTAGCTATTGTGGCACTGCAATATAGCTAAGAAAATATCACAAATGTGCCACTAATCCACCATGAGACCTTCAAACCTTGCTAAAAACAAAAGCAGTTAATTCAGAACTTCTTATAATACAGCACAGATTTTAGCAAAAACCCCCAAGATTAATACTTAAATATGAAATCTTGCAACTTATGATGCTTATATAAAAAACCTCTATGTTCTTAGGATATATTATGTTTTTTAAGTTCTCTATCCTTTCCAGACACTAGAACTTATACTGCCATGGAGACTCTCCCTCTTTTCAGTAATGTTTGAGCAACTACTGAAATTAGTCAGGTAGAGTAGAATCAGTTTAACTTATAAAAAGCAGGAATGCATCAATAACCTGAGCATCTTTAAGCAGGTAAGGAGGGCCTGCAAACAATCACACCACAGGAGTTCTCCGTTTCCCCCAACAGACGTAACTTCTGACTTCACATGGATCAATGGTATTACATGCTTATGGTAGTGAAAAACTTGCATAAATCCAAATTCAAAAAGTAATCCTGCACACCTGGCTGGGACTTCATCCTACTTATGTTATTTGTCAATAAGCTGTTTTACAGCCAAGAGATGATAAGTTAGTTTTAAGCTTGGTGAGACATCTCTCACTCTCCCCACTCCACTTTCTGGGAACTTGATTGAGCAAGACTCATGGTGCATTTCTGTCATACTCTGATGAGCAGTCCCACTGCATTCACCTACACAAGTGCTCCCCACTGAGCAGGGTAGCTATGATCCATGAAGAGCTATCAGAAGGTACGGCTGATTGGAGCAATCAGCCCTAGAAATAAAAGCATGTCAAGAGGAGAGTATTTCCAGTGTTTTGTGAGAAGAGTTTTACTTCCTGCTGCCACGCTCTACAGAAACATGCATGAGGTCAAGAGTAACTTCAAGAAAGCTTTACCTAAGGTAGCCAGCTGCTTGAAGTGCAGGCAGGCATTTGGCTGGCCCAGCAGATCCAGTCGATGATACAGGAGCTTGCTGCTGGAGACAGTGTTGAGATTCTTCAGCTGTTTAACAGGTATTTCTGGCTGTATCACCACGACACACAGAATAAAGGATGTGTCCTGGACCTGAAAAACAAGAACAAGTCATCTAACTTAAACAAAATGGTGGAAGTGTTACAGAACTTATTTTCTATTTAGCATTCATTCTCTTTTCTTTAATTGCTCATCTTGTCCAGTTCTGGAAGGTGGCACCACACTTCACCATATTCTCAAGGATCACAGTTCCCACTCTCTCTGGAAACAGAAAATTCCCTTTCAAAGTAGCTAATATGTACTCATTTGACTGCTCATGGCTTGTACGGGTGTACTCTTCATTGAGTAAAAAACTGCCTGGATGGCTGGGCCAAAAGAACTGTGGTAAATGGAGTTAAATCCAGTTGGCAGCCAGTCACAAGTGGTGTTCCCCAGTGCTCAGTATTGGGGCCAGTTCTGTTTAATATCTTTAGCAATGATCTGGATGAGGAGATTGAGCGCACCCTCAGTAAGTTTGCAGATGACACCACGTTGGGTGGGAGTGTTCATCTGCTGGAGGGTAGGAAGGCCCTACAGAGGGATCTGGACAGGCTGGATTGATGGGCTGAGGCCAATTGTATGAGGTCCACAAGGCTCAGTGCCGGGTCCTGCACTTGGGTCACAACAACCCCATGCAACCCTACAGGCTTGGGTAAGAGTGGCTGGAGAGCTGTCCGGCAGAAAAGGACCTGGGGGTGCTGGTCAACAGCTGGCTGAATATGAGCCAGCAGTGTGCCCAGGTGGCCAAGAAGGCCAATAGCATCCTGGCCTGTATCAGAAATAGTATGGCCAGCAGGACTAGAGAAGTGATCGTCCCTCTGTACTCAGCACTGGTGAGGCTGCACCTTGAATGCTGTGTTCAGTTTTGGGCCCCTCACTACAAGACAGACATTGAGGTGCTGGAGTGTATCCAAAGAGAGCAACGAGGCTGGTGAAGGGTCTGGAGCACAAGTCTTATGAGGAGCGGCTGAGGGAACTGGGGTTGTTTAGCCTGGAGAAAAGGAGGCTGAGGGGAGACCTTATCGCTCTCTACAACTACCTGAAAGGAGGTTGTAGTGAGGTGGGGGTTGGTCTCTTCTCCCAAGTAACAAGCGATAGAACTAGAGGAAATGGCCTCAAGCTGCGCCAGGGGAGGTTTAGATTGGATATTAGGAAAAGTTTCTTCACCAAAAGGGTTGTCAAGCATTGGAACAGGCTGCCCAGGGAACTGGTTGAGTCCTCATCCCTGGAGATATTTAAGACGGGTAGATGTGGTGCTCAGGGACATGGTTTAGTGGTAGACTTGGCAGTGTTAGGTTAATGGCTGGACTTTATGATCTTAAAGGTCTTTTCCAACCTAAATGATTCTATGACTCGATCCTACAGAAAACAGAGTGCAGATAAAAACTTTCAAGCCGTATTGGTCTCCATGCAGGGTAGAGACTTGATCACAGCAACTCAGCTCCATCCATCCACATTCCAGTCTGTAACTATCCTGTATGATGTACTGGAGCCACTAAGTTGTTAAAAAAAACAAAAAACAAAAAAAACCACCAACCCACAAAAAAACAAAAAACCAACTTTTCCACAGTCTATGCACAAAAGAAAAATATTTGGTTTTCAGGAAAAAAAAGACTGCATTAAGACTTTCATTTTGTTCCTCAATTTGCAATAATTTCTAACACTGTTTCATGGATACTTTTTGAAGTGTCATAAACAGAGGAGAGGCTTCAGGTTCACAGTTGATAAAAACACACTGGTATTCCCATTATGAAGAATACGGACAAATTAACTCTCAAAACCAAGATTTTATCATTACCACTCTTAATTGTGTGCTGCATGTGTCACATGCTTTACTGGTTTGTCTATTTTAAGTATCCTATAGTACATCAGACTAACAAAACTTGGAGCTGCCCAGCTGCTCTGCAAGGGTGTTTGGTATTTAATGTAGCATTACAACATTAGAAAATTAGCTCCAGACACCCTCCTATGTGAATTTCTGTTACACAATGACAGACTTAATCTCTTAAAACTGCTCAGCTTGAACTTTTAGGTTGGATTTAACTTAATGCTGTGAAATGATCCACAAGTACCCTCCTAAGTTGGCTGGCACAAAGAAGCAGCCAATTATTTCTGGCATCAGAGAAATTCACCTGGATTATATTTAACCTTAGATTCCATCTTAATCCCTGGGTCAAGATTAGTGTTCAGATATGTTCAAAATTGAAGAAAGGAACACAGCTGCTAGAAGCTCTCTTAAAGCTCATACAACTACTAATATAGCCTGTTGCATACACATCGTACTCAGTTTCAATGAAAGCTTCGATACAACTAATGTTTGTAAGAGAAATGTTAAATTACAGCAAACATCATCACTGGCTACTGGTACAGTTCTGCAACAAGACAGTATCAGAATGAGAAGCTGACATTCTCCCAATTGTATTAATGAATGGATTGTACTACTCTGCTGCAAACATAACAGCAGCATTAAGCAAAAGAATGACTTAATACTAAACTTTGCCTCAGCACTGTATTGAAATGTGGTGTCTGGTAGGTATTTACATGTCACCTGGCTTGCAGTATGACATTCAGAAGAGTATAGCTTTACTTCCATTGGGAAAGCAGGAGTATAATCTCTATGTAACTGTACATTACATATGTCTTATGAAACGAGTGCCTTCATGAAGAAAGAGCACACACATATCCATACAGACACATCTCTGAAGATGACACGGTGTCCTGGTTTCGGCTGGGATGGAGTTGGTTTTCTTCCTGGTAGCCGGTATGGGGCTGTGTTTTGGGTTTAGGTTGAGAACAATGTCGATGATACACTGATGTTTTGGTTCTTGTTAAGTAGTGCTAAGTACTTGCCAAGTGGTGCTCACACTGGTCAAGGACCTTTCAGCTTCCCATGCTCTGCCAGGGGCACGGGAGGCTGGGAGGGGGCACAGCTGGGGCAGCTGACTCAGACTGGGCGGGGGCTATTCCATACCACGTGACATCATGCTCAGTATATAAGCAGGGGAGTTGGCCGGGGAGGTGTTCGGTCGCTGCTTGGGGGACGTGCTGGGCATCGGTCGGCGGGTGGTGAGCAATTGTACAGTGTACCGCTTGCTTTGTATTACTACTGTTCTATTTTTTATTTTACTTTAGTTATTAAACTGTTTTTATCTCAACCCACGAGTTTTTCCCCTTTTGCCCTTCCGATCCTCTTCCCCATCCCGCCGGTGGGGGGGTGAGCAAGCGGCTGCATGGTGCTTAGCTGCTGGCTGGGATTAAACCACGACACACGGTAACAAACCTGAAATGGTAATTTCATTGGTTCTTCACTGGAACAAAACACCCCCACATTCATGCAGTTTCTGACTAATTCAAACTTTTCATACTTCAAAATGTAGCAATGCTTCATGCTTCACTGTATTCAATACATTAACGTACTCTTCAATATATTAACTTACTCTATGCCATCCTGCAACAGTCTCACTTTTACTCCTTACCATTTTCCAGGCATAGCTGACATTGTAGGCTTCTTTTCCAACTTCTCTCAGTTTGTTTACATGCCAGGACAGTGAGGAGTTCACAGGAACAGTAATGATCTGGCTGCCGAGGGGAATGCTAGATTGGCAAATATAACATACAGCATTTTATTAAACACTGAAAAGCTCTGAAGCAAAACCCATCTACTGTACATTTATAAAAATATCATAAGATATGAAGAGATTAACTGTTATCTGGCTTAGGTGAAGAAAAAGCGTATGTATGCTGAAAATGCATTTGTGTACCACCACATTTTGGGTTAAAACACATACTCAGATAAGACAAAGGAAAAACCCAGACCAAATAGTGGAAAATCTTCCTGACATGGAAGAGAGACATTAGAAAGAGTATCCCCTAGATCAGCTGTGGAAACCACTGCTTAGCACACCAAATGATAAAATGAATAAAGTTGGAGGAAAAAACAAACCAGAACTGTTCCATTTGGGGCAGGGGGGAGGAGGAGGAAAAAAAAAAAAAAAATCCATCCAAGTATCCAGATATTGTAGGAAAAGGAACGTTACCTTATATTCTCTTAAAACTCCTCTAGAAATACTTCTGATGCTCTAAGGACTGCTAATGTTTGGACTTGCATCCCGGTCCCTTACCTAAGGATGTTTTGGCGCACCAGCTCAAATTTAGGAATGTTCTCATAATGGATAATATCTGTGTGGAGCGGTGGTTCAGACAACAGGTAGGGCCTGGTAAGGGATGGGTGCATAAGAGTGTATCCTAAAAAACACACAAAACCAGACATTGAATGCATTATAACAGCTGAGTCTAGGATGAATATTTACAGGGAAAAAAAAGAATACAGTAACTACATACAATTTTTACAAAGGTTTAACAAATGTAAGTGTGCAAGCAATATTATCATCAAAGAAGTTGCAAACTAACAACTTGGTAAGTTGCAAATGAAAGACAGCAAATGAACCAAGCAATAAAAAGAGGCTGGGGTCAGAAGAAAAGAGCTGAACACACATATACACCAGTTTTGCCTTTTGCCCTACACATATAGAAAAACCTCGATGTTACACATGTAGAAAATCTCAACAGCAAGTAAGCATTTCCACATCAAAACTCCAGTACAGAAATTTCAAGTCATGAACCCACCTACAGTCTCCAGCTGTCCGGCAACTCTCAGGCAAAACTAATCAAACAACAGTAAATTAATCTTTTAATAAATATTATCATTCATTACTTATAGACTATTTAGGGACATGAGAATTAAGAGTTTCCTTTTGATGGTTAATGATGTCAGTGGGACTAGAAGATATTATCTGAGCCAAAAAATTACCTTTATTATCAATGAGGAAAGTGTAGGAACCCAAGGAGTCTTGGTAATAGGTGACATCTTCCAAGATATACGCGAGATTAACATCTACTCCAACAATCCCTAGCAGCAGGTTTCCAAAGTAACACGGTTTACTTACAGTCATTATCAGGCCTTAGAATGAGAGAAATAACATAAAACCATCTGCAATAATATCTAGTTAATTATTTTTAGAGGAAACGGAGCATGCACTTCATCATTTCAAAATATTATACAGTTAATTTTTATATAGTATTCCTTGCTGGAATATGGACAAAAACTGGCACGCCTACAGGGAAGCTGAGCAGGTTATCTGTCATGTCTGGCTGTTTTTAGACACTCTCCCTAATTAGTTAATTTCTATGTTTCTGATAGTGACCTAAGGTACATTTAATCAATTTATTAAAATACACACCACAATTACTGTTTGGGGGTTTTTGTCAGTCTACAAGTGGATGTCTTACAGATAAGAAATGCATTTGCATGAAAAGAAAAGACAGTATTTTCTTCCTTTAACATCATTTAAGGCAATTCAAAAAATAGGGGGAGGAGGGAGGAAGAGAATTTGTACTTGTAAAGCAACAATAGGGATGAATTATTGCTCATCTAATTGCATATTCAGAATATTAAACCTCCTCTGCTTGACTAAATCCCAATACAGCCACTGTACTGTGAATCACACCCGTCATTACACAATGGTTTGCGACACATCTTGTGCCTGAGGTAAGAACTCGCAGTAATACCTTATTTCTCTTATTTTCTACACCACTGCTATTTGGAAACTCAGTGACTCTTTTCCTTCAAACCAATATAAAATTCATTTGCATGTACAAGCTTTTAAGTACACTTTGATATTTATGTAAGACAAACCTCCTCTATTGCACCATTTCTAATCCTTCTGTTGCTCAAATTTTCCATTATGCTTGGATATGGCTTGGTGAGAGAGTAATAATACAGCTTAATTACCAAGGTTAGGAAATGCAGAAAGCGGCAAGCATTCTGACTCAGAAGAGATTTGCTCAGGAATAGTCTTGAATTTGTTTTGGGACTCAACGTACAAGGCAAACATAGAACCTAAACTCAGCAGCCCTTGAAAACTATTCAGCATAACCCTCAACTACTCCTACATACTAGCCGAGACTAAGAATACGCAAAGTCCTGAATGAAGAAATACAGAATTTGCTCAATTGTCAATGCAATATAAAATCTCTTTACAGAGTACTGGAACCGTGCTAGAGAAATGCCAGGTGAGCTGCCCAAGAACTAGCAGGGGCAAACCCTACAGCTCCAACCTTCCAAGCGTGTATGCTGAGCTTTAGGAAGGGCACCAGATCCCAAAGTTAAAAGGAGCAGCAGCACTGCATCTTACAACTGATGACACTTAAGCAAATATTAGCTCAGGCAGTGGGACCCACGGCTGGCTGTGTGTCCAGTCGGGGGAGCTCTGCCAGCACTGTGAGAGCAACCTAGGACCGCTCCCTACCTCCTGAACCTGCCCCCGGCAAGAACCCAAAGAGGATCACCCTGCACTGCATGCTTATCCTCAGCACAAATTAAACTGTCTAATTTCTGCATTTCTTACACATGTGTCATCTTATACACATGCTGGTATGCTCCCAGAAGTCTCTCAATATCTACACCTTCAGTCTCTTGCATTACTGGATGTAGTGGTGAGATCAGATCAAGTTGAAGGCACAGTGTTTGGTAATGTGGCATCTAGTTTTAAGGGAAAAGGGCAGATCCACACGCTTTCCCACCACATCAGCATAAATTAGAAACTGACGGGAGAACCAGACTACAGACATCTGCTGCGTTAAGATATTCTCAGGATGCATCCACAGTCTGTGGAAAAATTGTCACCAGGCTTCCACAAAATTCAGCGTATCCCTTGCTCCAGACTGTCCGAGCCATCACCAGCCAGCTCAGCCTTCCTGTCCTGTCTGATGCTGGGGGCAGACCAAGCGTGCTGAAGCTAAAGGAGGAGCTAAGGATAGCACATTTGGGACAATTTGTGCCATTTGCTAAGCTGGTTGCCTTCCCCCTCTTATGGAGGTCTGACTGCCAGTGTCCGCCATCCCCACCTTTACAGCCCGGCAGCGGGGAACGGATGCTAAACTAATTGTGAAGAGCCACTGCTTGGGGTGCAAAGACAGAAAAAAGGGAACTCCAGCAGGAAGGATGACTCAAAAGTCACACGCATGGCTCCACAGGAAAGTGAGGCTCAAACAATAACAACTTTTTCGCTCCTCCACTGTGGGGACCAGTGCAACTCCCCGAGTCTACCTGTAAGACCTAAGAAGTATTGAAATAATGAATGCTGAGATGGTGCAGCATGGTCATGGCTGTCATTTCAACATGACAAGATTGCTTCCCTCAAGTACAAAGAATTTTTCTCCACAAATTAAATTATGGATGCTGTATACATAAACATATATATGAACAAATTTCACTCCCGAGAATCCAACCTGAATTGATGTCTTATTATTGCTTTTTTCATAACTAGATCTTCTGCAGATAAAACACCTACTGGCATGAAAGGCTACTTTTACATTTGCCTTGGGAACACACCTAAAAGCATCACCTTATAAGACTACAGTATATTTAGGAATATGTAAGCAAAAAGGAACCTAATCTCTTACGTTTTTATACCTACATTCAGTGTATGCACTTACCATCTCCCATTTCATCCGAGAAAGGCAGACTGAAGACTGCCTCATCGATCATTCGATTGGGGAGGTTTGTGTAGAATCGGCCAACTGTAGTTTCCAGGTTACTCAGCTGGTTTAGGACCATCATGCTTCCCTTGATCACAGGTAGGGCTGTTCGGTCCGGCACCCCGTACTTCACTGAGTTCTGCTCTGCCAGGTCTCGGAGAAAGGCCAGTTCCTTCAAACCTGTCACTCCCTCTGAAAGAGATGTGAGAAACAGAAGGAAGGACACAGAAGCAGCTTACTTTCCATCAAGACTTCTGTATCTTACTCCAAAGTATTGTCAATAAAAGCAAAGTGATACATATGCTATACCATAGGACTGAATATACTATAGGCTTATTTAAGTGATAAAGTGCTGAAAGACTGGTACAGTTTTAGGAGAAGTAATTAGCTAGTACAAAATTTAATAAGATTGCATCTCACATACTATTGCATGGTTCAAAAATTTGCCATGCTGTTCACATCACCACTTTAAACAAGATCTTTTAACAAAGACTTATGTGACCCATAAATCCGCAGGACAGCTCTTTGTTCTCCACCAGTGGCTAGTCCACATAAAGGACCAGGAGCATATTATATGCCTTTGGAGATAACAGGCTTTGTTCTTTAGCTTAAACATTAAAGTTTCACATTCTACATAAGTCCCAGGCTCAATGCCTGCAGACAAATCAAAGACTTTTGTACATATTAGGTCTCAAATGAGTACTTAAATTTACAGTCAAATGAAACATTAGCTTAAGTATTAGTTTCCTTGGCTAGAGTCCGTGTGCAATTTTTAGCAATACAACATATAGCCTTCTTATTAAAAATGCTTTGCTGGAAAAAGCACAGGATCCCATACTACCGTGTGTATGATCTTCATATTTAACTTCACTTTTAAGTTAGGTCCCAAGTTATCAAAGCACTTCAAATTATGTTTGATGTTATATTCATGCTCCTTGGCTAATGACTGAAATAGAAGTCACGTAGACTCTCATTTTGCTGCACCAGGAAACACGGGCAGTGTCAGGAAGGTTTACAGTTGCAATAGTTATCAAATTTAATTCAGTCTGGTTGTCACTAGACAATTTAGGCAACAATATTTTATATCCTGAGCAGCTGCACTGTGATATATAAGCATATAGTGGCACACAGCTTTATACACCAAAGAGGTAACATCTGGATGCAGCCTCTGGATTACACGGGCCAAAACCCATTAACAAACTGCTCCCAATAAAGCATGGAATTACATTTGGATGAGCTTAATAAACTAGCTGTACAATGAAAGGGAATTTTCATCCACTGGAAATACAAAAACATTTCTCACCATTCATAAGCGCGTAAGTAAGAATCATTACTGAGTTATTGAGGAAACTATTTTCTTCATTGATGACACGTAGAGTAGCTTTTTTATCATCTTCTGATGAATCTTTTGATGTAATCCCAGCCGAGAGATAAATTATGACCATATCGGTATCTAAAAGGAATTATATGTATATATACAGCAGAAAGTGCATTAGATTTTTAGCTCAGGAAATTCATGTGGTAAGAGCCCTTACATCTGCTTACAACCATATATTGCCAACAGCTTCATTTGTGAGATTCACAGAATTCTACAATGGATAAACACACTGCAGTCTTATGAATGATATCCTTTGTTATTAAACTTCCATTCACAGCATTTAACAAACATCTGTTTGATTCGGTGCCTACCAGCTACCCAGAAGCACTGTGGGTTGTTTCTCCTGAGCAGATCTCACAGGCACCTTCTGGCCTGGCTGCAACCAGGCAGGAGTGCACGAGACCAGCATGCAGTGTGCTGCAGAAGCTGCTCTAACTCCACGGAGAGGGCTCAACAAAAGCAAAAAACCTGCAAGTTTTGTCTCCTGACCCATTGTTCTTCTCCCATCCTGCAATTCTATAGAACAGAGCTGTGCTGCATCCCAGGGGAGCATCTGATTGTATTTCCTACATGAAAAGTGCACGGTGCTTTCCCAGCCATTGCTGCTGCAAGAGCTGTGCAGGGGGCTTGGCATCGCTGTTGCTGCTGATCACGGGGCCCTCCTCATCCTCCCTTCCAGTAAGGTTTGGCCATGCCATCAGTCCCTGCTGTAGCACAGTGGTGGGCACCCCAACAGGCATACATGAGAAACACAAAATCCTTGCAAAAGACCTTTTCACCCACTACTCCTCCTTTGCACCTGCATTAGCACTGCTGCAATTTAGTCCCTGACTTGCAGCGCAATAGCTGGAGGAGGCCACAGGATGAAAGGCACCCGGCACTTTCGTATGGTGTAGGTTGGAGCGTAATGCTTGAGAAATGTGACACAGCACACCGCCATTCATCATCGACTTGTTTCGCATGAAATTGAACACGTTTTTCAAGCTGAGTATGTTCTCAGTGAACGGCCTGCCTCAAAGCCTTTGAACATGTAAATTCAAATCATTGCTCACACATCATCCTGTTTCATCATATTATAACTCAATATTAAAAGTGGTTTATGCATATAATTAAGACACTTGTAGGGATCATACACCACCATATAATCCAAAGCACATAAGGTTAGTTGGTTATGTCCCACCTTTGTTGTCTCATCTGGTTTATTTTTTGTTTGGGTTTGCTGTTTTTGTTGGGTTTGTTTTGTTTTGTTTTAAATAGGCAGGAATGCTTTGACTTGTACATTTTGTCACCATGACTTGAAAAGACTTTCAGCCAGAATTGGCTTTTCATACAAACAAGTCAAGGCGAGCTGTTAATTTTGGGGGAATTTCTGCCTTTTTTTTTAGAAGCTAGAACTAGGGAAAAAAAAAAAAACGAATCCAGATATTAATACAGCTTTGGCTGTAGTTTAAGGAAAATTGTTAATGTGTTTCCTAGGCTACAGCAGAGCTATTATATACTGCAGCCAGGCATGATGCTGCAGTCTAAAAGCTTTGCTAGCAGGAGTAATGTAAGACAGTCCTAAGTCTGCGCTAGGGACCAGTGCTAAACAGGACATCTTATCATTCAATAGCTGATCATCCTACACTATTTGATACACTACCCTTCTGAGAGCTCGAAAAGGCCCTTATATTCAGTGTACCATTACTGCACCTATCTATCTATACTGTGCGTGTGTATAATATATATATATATACACTGCAATTTTTTTTAATACACACACACACACCCACCCCTTACCTACTTAACTAGAGTGTTTTCAGGGAATGATGGTACTCGGTGGTAGAGCATTTTCCTACACTTTGGGATGAAGGTCTGCTGAGCAGGACTGCAATAGGAACCAGCATAAGGCAGGAAATTCAGACGTGTTCAAGGGCACAATTTTTCCATCTCATACCAGTAGTTCCCTTCTAACTTTTCCAGTGCGAATTCGGGAGCGAGGCTGTATCTCAATAGCTTCCCCGACACACCCACACATTGTTCTCCCGGAACAGGATGTTAGAAAATTAACAGTGAAATGAATGATTTTTTTTTCTAGGTTTATTTTTCTTTTTTAAAAAGATGAAAAGATTATTTACAAGAGAATGAGACATGTTTTGTAAACATCCTCTTCTCAACCCTACTGTGTCTCACCCTATGAATTCTGAAATTTGCTATAGACACATTAGGTCTTCAAAATCTTCCACACTTGGAGAAAACCTAAATCCAAGGCATTTGCCTTTTCTTTTAACTTTCTGTGCTTGTGCCCCAAAATAGTTGTTTGGTATGAAACCTATTAAAAGTATGTGTTTTCACATTAATGAAGAACATGCCAAAAACTTCTAATCCTAATATACAAACAGTGCCAAAGATAAAAGATATGCAGGAGGATGCTGCAAGACTCTACAGCTGATGTTCTTGGAATAACTACTGACAACTAATGCATCTTACTGCAGCCAGCTTCAGCAGCACTGGATTTTTTTTTAATTTTTTTTTATTTTCTAGAAAGTTGCAACTTTCATCATTTTGCCAGAGGATGGTAAAAACCTGCCCTTGACAACTCTATCTTTCAGCTAAGCAATGTACAGTCAGATAAATGTTTCACTATATGTATAGCCTAAAGGTCAGAAGTTGGCTGAACCTTTAATAGCAAAAGCACCATTTTATAAACCGAAGGAGTCACATGAAGTAGGAGCACATTCCTTAGTCTTTCCAAAGCACTTTCATTCCTGGACTTTTCTTTTTCACTTTCTCCTGTTCTGTACAGCATCTGAGCTGGTGCCCTTCAGGACACTGAAGAATCTGCACTCATTGGAGCAGGCACAGGACCAAGCTACGGGATCTGCGTTACATAAATTGACTAAACCGATAGAGATCGGTCTGCTTTCTTCACCCTGCCGCGGTATTGGCAATGTTACTCGACTCCAGCGAGCACTCAGAGCACAGCTTCAAGAATTTGCTTTCCATGGCTTCCTGGCAAGCAAACGTGCCACTCAATTTCACATCCATCTTTTCCACATCTTTCGCCACATCCTCATTACAAAAAACACACCACCCCACCCCCCCAATCTTGGGAATGGGAAGGAGAAAGCCCATAATACATACATCAAAATTCAGGAGGATATTCTTAGATGAAGGAAAATTTAGCCAGGCCAACCTCAGGTTCCATAAAATATCACCCATAATTAGTATTCTCAAAACCCCTTTTTCCCTGAGAAGCAAGGCCACTTCCGTAGGATTGCAGTTAGGCAGACTACCCATACACGTATGTTTTAGTAATAGTTAAATGAACCTGCAGCAACAGGAATTTTCATTGAAAGGACCCCCCCTGCACACATTTGGGAAATAATACAGCTATTAGGCAATTCAATCCTGCAATTTCATATCATAGTTCAAAAGAAAGTCAGCAAGTGAAATAAAGTGAAAAAAGGGAATAGCCACATTCAACAGTCACTCAAGAAGATTCCAGATCAAGTAAATGCTACTTAATAAAAACGTGTGCTCCCTCTCCCCTTTTTTTGTTTTCAATACTCAGACACTACACTCCTTTGGCTTCTATCAAAGTGAGAAGCTCAAATAAGAAAACATTTGCAAGCCTCAGAAATAATCAGGATTGCACAACAAGGGACTTACTTCCTTGGAGTTTTGTGCCATTGTTTGTATTTCGTATCAACTGGAAAGCCTTTTGAAATCCCACTGCATGCTGTGTAGGGCTGTCAGATGACTTTATACTGCTAACGAAGGTGGACATCTTCCTTTTTGTCTCACTAGTGGCAGGAGACAGAAACGTCTTATAACACTGATCCAGTGAGCAGGTTCTTACTGTGTCTGCCACGGTTAACACAGAGATCTTGAAAGAGAAGAAACTATATTGGATTACCTTACCATTTATAATTCTTTACGCACTGATATAGAAAACACAATGATAAGCCAACTGAAGAGATTCCGTGGATTTAGAATTCAATTGTTAAAAAATAAATGCTTGAGGCATAAATCCATCAAATTTGAAAAGGATTAGACTTATGGTGATTTCAAGAGAGACTTCAGTCTTTGTTTCTCAAACGAAGTCAGCTTCACTCTGCTCATACATAATAGTTAATACACTGTGCTGGGCAGAAGCCTAAGTGAACTGGAGATAACTGAAAACAAAATCAGCAGAGAGCATTTTCAGGAAAGCCTTGAGTGCCTATAGGAAAGTGGAGTGCATACAGAAAAGGGAAAAAAACCCGCAAACCTCTAGAACTCTTCACAGGCAAAGCATTATGTTGTTTTAATGTTTCACTCAAAGCAAGCCAAATCTACCATCAGTTTTTATCCTGTGAATAAGTTAAGGCATGTAGTGGTAACACTTGCATTAATATACACATAACATACCAGTCTTATTAAACGAGTGGCATACTTTATTATAAATAATGACTGATGCAAGACAGTCATAGAATAAAGCAGTAATTATATACCCACATAACAGGTTTCATAACCACTGAGCTACTGACCAATATATGTCTTAAATGTATTTTCTACATTAAGAACAAATATTTGCCTATATTAAGACAAATACTTTTGATGCTTAAATTTAAGTACTATTAATTCTGCTAAACTATAAGCATTATTATACTGTATTAAAACTCTCTAAATGCACAGAAGTTAGAAGTGTTTTTCCCATACTATTAATGAGAAGACTTAAGGCAAAGATTATAATCAGTTGTCCTTCAACTTGATTTGACTGAAACTCCCTTCCTATTACAAAAGAAAAAAACAGCAGAAAGAATGATCAAGATCCTATTAACAGAGAATTACTGAAAGTAAAGACCAAACTGGGGACTGCTTGTGGTCCTAAAGAAGCACCTCATGGGCCCCTGGTTGTAATCCGTACTTAAAAAAATTACAGGTTGAGTGACTTTCTCATTGTCAGGTAGAATATCTGTGGCGGAGCAAGAAATAAAATCCAGATTTCTTGGCCCTTTGCTTTAGCCTTTTCTTGCTGGTATCACGGTTGCCTGGGAATCTTCCAAACACTAATTATGCTTCAGCTCATCCCAATATAGCAGTAGAATAAATCATTTCCATTTTCACAAGCAAAAAAGACAGCCTCAGAGGTAAAATTGTTCAAAAGGTAAAAGTTGTTCAAAGTAATCTAGAACTTCAGAAGTCGTCAGGCTCGGAGCATGGTTCTCCTAATTGCACACTGCATCACACCGCTGACCATCACCTAAAGTCTCTGCCAAGATGAAGAATCCTTTAAACATTACTCAGAAACAAGATTTTGCCTTAGATCAGTGGTTTTCACTTCTTTTTCAGCCTGTGGATCCCCAAATGTTTCCCCTGCAGTAATACAGGCTTCCAAAAGTGAGTTCGAGTCTTCATCACTCATTAGAGGTCGACCACAGATCCCCATGAGTCCATGGACCACAAGTTAAAAACACTGCTTTGGATGAAAACTTAAAACATTGAGCACAGTTAAAACCAATGAAAACATGCTCATTGCTTGGAGAAAACTTACCTTATCATGTTCATCTATAGAGCTCAGAATAACCTGAGCAGCATCTTTGGCAATCTGAAGCTGCGTTTCTGTGACCGAAGCCCCATGGTCCACGATGACAACGATATGCTTGGACTGAGGTCGAACAGTAGAGACATAGACAGGCCTGAAGGAGAACAAAACCCAAACCACTGTCATGAGTCATCTTGTAATTTCCACTAAAAAGTTTACAAGTGAAAATAGTTGAGAATTAAAAAAAAAAAAACACCCCACAAAGAAGCAATGAATTATAGCAGGAATTTTTGCCTTTATGAAAACTTCTACTAGGAAAGACCAGCTGAGAATCTGAACATACAGAAAAGGCCCTCATTTTCACTCTCTCTCTGATTTTTTAACCCAAATCAGGTATCAGATCATTCTCCCTCTGTCACAATGACTACTTTCATCAAGGAATAAACAATTTTGCTGATGCAGCAGCAGTGTTTGGGATTACTGTTTGAAGCAGCGCATATCAAGTTTTGGATTAAGCGTTGACAAGCAAGAAATGCTTCATGATAAATGTTGGGTGCCGGGAACCTTACTCACATGTAAAAGTAAGTGCAATAGTGGGTATTTGCTGGTTACATGACAAGTAAAAACCTGTGCAACTGTGCAGAGTTGCATTAGCATAGGGTGGTTGGTTTACTGTAACAAGGGAAGGCTTCTGGCCAAGAAAGGGTTTTCTCTTGGTGCCCTGGAATGCATTTCACATGGGTTGTGCTCCACAGCCCCTTGGGTTTGCAATTTTAAACCCCATGGCCAATCTGAGTTAACTCTAGCAAAGGCTTTTGGTGCTGCCATGTGTTTGTGCTAACATCCAAAAACCTATTTTCAGTGAAGCGGTGCTCAGATCCAGTTCAATCTTGTGAGAGAGATGTGTGAAAGATTTCACAAGCTCTCCTGCCAAGGTTTCAACCTGGAACAAATTAGGAAGATCTTCAGCAAGGAGGAAGAATTAAAAAAAAACTCTTCCCTCTTTAGTCCAGACCCAAAACTAGTTAGAGTCAAGTGTGAGTTTTGGAATCTAAATTTTATTATATCAAAGGCAGCCACAGAAATCTTCTTAAGAGTAAAGGAAATGCAGAAGATTTCAGACAAGGCACTGCAATAAACAACTGGCACAAATCAGCTCTTAATTGTAAAACAGCCTGCAGCTCTACACTGGTATTAATACCTAGAACTTAAATAGAGCCTTTGATCTTCAAAGCACTTAAGTATTAACTAATTAATTCATCCAAACTACCCTCTGAAGTAAATATTAGCAAAAAGATATCCCTCATTTAGCCATGGAGAACCTGCGACCAAGATTAAGTGATCTGGATGAAATCACCAATGGTTTTAATATCAAAATTCTGATCAAGATTGGGGTACCCCTGGTTCTCACGTCTTCAGACCGCACCTTTCCAAGACCACAGAAAACTTAATCAAGCCCAGACGCTTCACGCTCTTGATGACACATAGAAGATAACATCTGTAAACATTTGATTGCTCAACACTGACAGGTAACCAAAATACTTCTTAGTCTCTGTCCACTCAGCTACATAGAAATGCACCTGGATGTGTGGATACTTCCTCCGCATAGATTGATTAACTGGTACAATTAGGTAATGTGTGACCAGAGATACAAAAGCCACTGCACTTTCTTAGAGGATTCCACCCTTGAGTCTTTATCAGTCCCGCAGTATTGACAGCAAAAGCTAGGGAAAAAGTACTGCACTACAACTGCTTCACTTCGCACCTACAGAACAGGAATATTCCCCTGCACAAGAATATTTGATCCTTTTTTGCACATTTTTTTTTAGTAGAAACAGAAAGTTTCCACTATTGCTGCTTCCCTACTATCCATGACGTGCCACTTGAACCTTGGGTGGAGACTGGAAAAATGCTCCTGCCTATGCCCTTTCCAGTCTCTCATCCTTACACCCCCCTCCCCAAAGCAATGCACCTGCCAAATCAGTAGAATATATGTTCAGTACTTTATTAACAGGGGTCAAGTATGAGTCAAATGTAAGACAAATTTTGCCTATGGGCTGACCTACAATTTACAAGTTACTGCTATTTACAGCTTATTTGATTTGGGAGAGGTAAGGAACCTGTATGTAACTTTACATCTAAGCTTCTTAAAAGTGAAAATTCATGCTTTAAAAAACAAACCTAAGAAAACCCAAGGGACCCCATTAAAGTTACTCATGAATGTTGTCGTCTTGGCAAAGCGTAACGCTGAAAGGAAATCAGTGCTTGAGGAATCCAATTTTAGTGCTTTGCCCGCTAAATTTTAAGGAGACAAATCATACCTGCTGCGGTGTTCATAGCTGCCTTTGCACCGGAACTTGTGGGCTGGGAAAACGGTGAAAATGCCTTCTTCCGAGCTGAAATACTGCCATTTAATTCCTGGGTTAGACTTCAGATTATCGGCAAGAACTGAAGATTGGAGAGGAAAAAATGAAAAATGAAGTAGAGTCACAAAGGGAGGTCAAACTTGGAGGTATGTTTATTCAAGGCATCTCTTGGATGTGCTTGGAGAAGAATACCCAAGGTCCCAAAACCAACTACAAGTAGCTCTGTTTGAGGATTGATAGATCTTCATGTCTGATTTGCAAACAGTTAAAGTCTTTTGGAAACTTAACACTGGACTTGACAGATTTTGTTTAATATGTGATGACAATTCCTGAATCTCTGAAGTGTAACTGCAACCCAAGAAGCCAAGGCAGGAGCAAGAAGGAAGAGATTAAAGCAATTATATATAATATGTATACATACATACATTTACATGTAATGATAAACACATTGTCCACATAGATTTCATGAAGAAAAAAAACCCAATGTTAAAAAAAATCATGTGTTCTTTATACTGAAATAACTCCAAAATATTAAGTAGGTTTGCCGCTCTGTAATCCAATCTGTTAATATTACCTGTTCTGACATCTGTTTAAAAATGTCTACATGAACATTTAGCAAAAGTAGTTTTACACACAAATGTGGGTCGAGGAAAAACTCACCGCACAGAAATAGTTGAAAAGGTTAAAAAAAGGGAAGAATTTTTCCTCTTTGTTTATTGTGCTCTCTCCTGTTTGTGTAAGAGTAGACAGGTACAGCTCCCACTCTTGGGACTCAAGAATTTCCCCAGGTTTCTCATTATCCCTGTGCCATCATTAACAAGGCTGTGGGCCCCTCATGTATTGCTTGTTAGGAGAAATAGCCACTTTTCAGGGAAAACACAGCATCTTCCCTCAACGGGTTATGCTGTGGCCACACAAAAGCGCTACCTGATGGGTGGTGGCTCCATGCTGGTTCCACCCGTCCTCACTGTGAGCACCTCCACCAGGTTCCCATTTTCAAGATCATAAAATTCAGAAAGAATGATAATAACAGTTCTTAGCAGCTATATCGCACCTTTCCTCCAAGTCTCTCAGAAACTCCTCTGTGGCAGGTGATTATTAGTTACTCCTTGCATGGACAAAAAGTGAAGAACAAAGAAGGTAAATGACATGTTCCCAAGTCCTGTAGTCAAGCAGGAACTGAGCTCAGAATATAACCGTAGGGTACAGATCTCAAACCCTCCTGTAGTTTATAGGCTACATTAATTCCTTTTAAAATGTGCTTACTTTCCTATTAAAATAATCTTTAGGGAAGTGCTACTTAACATTAACAATAAAAGTCTTTCAAAACCTACAGCGTAGCGGTATTAACAAAACCAACTAAATTAGTAAAAACACAAAACACCACCAAAACCAGCAACCAAATAAAGCAGCTACCCCAGGGCCAAGACCGTCTGCACTAATAACTTAAAAAGATATTTAATACACCAAGCTAAACCAACAGGGTGTACGGATATTGCGGAAATCCCGAGCACTCAGAGCCCAGGTGGGGACAATCATGTTTGAATCACCCGAAGCAGAGGAGGCATTGGGATTTCTGCCTCGTAGTGCGATGGACGTCCTAGCCGCAACCCAGCGTGTGCACCTCAACTGCTCTCCCTGCAAGCCTGGCGAGATGAAGGGATCAGCGTTCGTCCCATGCATTTGCCAGCTTTGCCACACTGGTGACATTAGGCAGCCCTAGGCTTGCTGAGTCCCTTAAAGCAAGAGGAAAACTACTCCCAGGAGAGAGGGAACAGAAAGTCATTAGCATTGGAGGCACAAACCCTCTCATCATCACAGCAGTAACAGGATTATATTCCACTTGGGGCAATTCATCATCTCTGCTTGCAGCAAACTGAAAAGAGAACCTGAATGTGTGAATTCTTTAGTTTTTATCTAACAGTTAAAATGGATATCAGCTTAAAATGCACTTTAAAAAAAACAAACCAAACCAATTTTCTTGCCATTTCTCCTTTCATGTTCTTTGATTATAAAACTTGCCAGAACTGGCAGAGGGCAGCTCTGATTTACAGTGCTTCACCTCTTGCTGAGCATTTACTTTTGGCATTTCCCTTAGGATTGACACTGAAAATAGGCCAGACAGTTTCATCTCCCGAATCTCAGGCATTATCAAATACGCCAATATTTGGGTTGGAAATCACTGCAAGGCACATTTCAAACCTTAGCCAGACATTCTATGACAAAATACCAATGTAAAGTACAGTTTAAGTTCAACATCCTCAACAGTTTAGCACTTTCTCAAGTTTCCCAGACTGGCTGTGGCCACGATGTTCTCTCCACATTCAGCTCAGCGTAATTACCTATAAAAACCACTGTCTTGGGGGGTGTGGAGGGGTGGGGTGTGTTCCCCCCCTTTTTGCCACAGCTTTTTATATTTCCACAGTGCCTAAAAGTCCCAGGGGAAGTCCTGATTGCACCCTGCTGGACTCTGTACAAAGATTCAGCTTTGCACGATTGTGGCTTTGAAGAATTTGGTGCTTCAATGGACGAGATGAGGAGGACGACTGAGGAAGAAACAGGAACAAGACATGAAATGGTTGATGAGGGTTTTCCCAGTTCGTTAATGACTGAGTCGAGGACCAGAACTACACTCTGCTCACACCTCTTACTTTCTCATCCTTCTCCAAAAAATACCAATTCAACCCCAACAAGGATGCCAAAGCTTGTTTCTCCCTCCCCCCTGTGCATAGGTAAAATCAACCTGGTGATGCTCTTGGGAGCAGGAATCTTTTTCTCAGGAATTTTCACACTTCCAAAGAAACTACCCATGATCTTGCAACCAAAAGTCAAACAAATTTGCGAATATTGTTTGTTTCACTCAAGTTCCCCCTAAATTTCTCTTAAGTCCTTGTTTTGGTTTTATACCTGATATGATACCAGTTTAGTAGTGCCATTTCTGATTTGTACAAAGAGCACATTTCTTTGGTCACAGACAATGGTTTCTGTGTAGCAGGGACACAAAGCAATGTGAAATTTTAATATTGCCAAATTTAGGCACCATGGAAAACTTTAGGGAAAAATCAGTTTTAATTAAAAACAAAATAAACCTAATGCACACAGAGTTTCTAGCTTTTATAGCCAGGACTACCAGAAATTCCTCTCCCCATCCCCCTTCAAAGCACACATCCTCTTTTCCTCTCTGCAATCTTGTCTGGGAAAACCCAGATTCATTTCTGAAGTCATTGAGGGTTTGGCAGTCTGACCCTTCAGAGAAGGTGCAGCACCAGTGCTCACAGCCCACAGAAGCTCTCCTGCATGGGAGCATGTTGCATGGCCACAGCTGTGGGAATCCAGAAAAGTACTTGATAACCCTTTATTAAGCTGCAAAGAGAAGCCTGGAAAAAAATTCTTTAGAAGTACCAAAACCTCGGAAGAAAAAAAAAAAAAAAAGAAAATAATAACTATTAAAAAATTTTTTTTTTAAACAACACTGTCTTTCAGCAGTGTATGACAATCAACATTATCCATTCTACTGCAATACAAAAAACTTACAAAAAGCTAATGCAATTACACTTTGACATAAATAGGGCCATCAAAATCCAGGCACACTGCCACTACAGCTGAACTGCTGCTTCACGTGATTGTACTGCCTTGCAGGCAGGGAGGGTGAAGAGAGTATCAAACATTTAAATCCTTCTTTTTACATCTAGCCACCAGGATTTCATAGTTCTGGGGGTGAAGTATGGCAATTGTTTTGTAGAAAGAGGCTGAATTTCTGGTATTTAAGCTTTTGTTATGGGTTACAGAACTTGAAAAATGTATTTTCAAATCAGACATGTGAATGATTAAGTTAAAGCCTGGATGAAATAACTTGTCTAGTTTAATTTCACCAACAGCATTAAAATAAAGGAGTTTATAATTAAAAGGGTTTTCTTTTTAATCATTCATATATTAAAGACAAACTTCTCATTCCCACATGGCCATGATTTGTATTTATTTCCCCACAGGAATATCTGGATTTCAGAGTATTCGTTTTCCCCATAAAACAATTGGTTTTGAACCTCAAACTCCTTACAGCCTCGGTGCCTCTCTCTGCTGTTCCTCCTTTACACAAAGTTCTGCTCATGTCTTCCTTCAGCTAGTATACTAGTTCAATAATGCCTTCCCCAGAGACTACCAACTTTATCGTAACTCTTTGCCTTTTTTTTTTTTCCTATGACCACAGTAGACAATCTCCCAGCAGATAAGCCATAGCTGAAAAATACATACTTTTTCTCTTTAAGTGCACTTTTATCTTTCATCCACTAAAGCTATAAGAACTCCCTGCAGATATTTCCTCATTTCTCGGTCCCTGCCAGGACACGCAGCAGATGCTCTTTTTTAGCCTAGCCTCACTGACCCTAAACTTTCCACTCCCTCAGCTGCTTGCCTCTACTTTATTCTTACCTCCTCCTTCCAGAAAACCCAGCCTCTGGACAGGTTACACAATCAGAAGACCCCAACAAAAAAGATACTGTAAGGCAAGTTGCCTGTCTAGCTTATAGCTAAGGCTAAATTTGACAAAATTTGGCAGCACTAGCAGAAATGTGTGCAGGGCATCTCACTGGTACTCACTTTCTAGGCATCCGTATGCTTGACCAAGACCTGTGGTTCCCATTTTAACTCAAAAGCAATTTACTTTTCATTTTCCGGTCAGGTTCAAGCAATTTTTGTAAGTACAAGAAGGTACCCATCTCCCTGTTCTAACACAAATTACAAAGTACTTTGCATTACTGAGTGCAGGTAAAGATCTCGCTTTTCTAAAATTAATGTCACCACCAAATAAAGACCGAGCCTTGATATCATGCTACTTGGAGGAAGCCAAGAGTCCAAGTCTTATAAATGCAGAAATCTTAGTGGTAGCCCTTAATTCCAGACACAGACTGGGGATATAAATGGCCAACTGGGAGCTGCCCATGAGCTGGCATTGCCAAGTCACTCCGAAACCTCTGTCCCCTCCACTCACAATACAGCACTATCTGACCCCAAATTCTGCTGCAGACAGAAAAAGTTGGAAAGTATTAACATGAGAGTATTTGAAATGATCATTCTCTCTAATTATAAATATCTCACAAGGCAAAAAGGACTTTTAGAAAGAAAGCCCTATGTGATAGAGTTTATAAAACTTCAAAGGGAATGCAATATGATAACACTTAGCACTTCTAGATACCACTTTACATCTTCAAAGCATAGCCAAATCATTAACTAATTAATCTTCAAAGAACAGCACAAACAGTCAGTAGAAAAAAAAAAGGAACTACTGAACATAATTGCTCATTATAAAAGAGTTTCTTTCAGTCCTCTTCTTTAGCATTACATTTATTGAGCTGCAGACCTCACAGTTCTCACCCCGCAAAAGAAGAAAAGTTTCATTTTCTGTGCAACACACATACTGCAGTTCTTCTCTGACAAGTACCTCCATTAAAATAATCATCATGAAGACACTTTAGTGTTCCGCAGAAACAAGAGCAAAAAGCGAATGTGTTTATTTTACAAGTAAAGACGTTCTCTAACTCTCCAGACCTACAAATCTGATCCAGGATTTTCTGAGTCAAACTGTATTCTGGCTCACGCATTTTCACCAGAAATAAAAGGCTCTGCAGCTCAAACCCAATTAAAATTCTGCTGATGGCATGAGCCAGGACGGAGCCCAGCTTGCTCACTGGGAGCTCTTTTGACTCTGATGGGCAAAGAAGTAAAAACACCTTTCATTTTCAGGAATGAGCCCAGCTTCTTTGATTAAAAGGATCTGGATGGGGGGGGGGGGTATTAGTTCATCTGCTCAAATACTTCCCAACTATTTTAACTCACCTGAGCTATCATTTTCAAGTATAGCAATGTAAGGAATATGACCAAGGCACTCAACGTTTTAAATGATCAACACCTCGAACAAGGCACAGACAAAATTTATTGGGCAACTTGGTACCATCTCTGCATATTGCTGGGGAAGAGCACTCTGCTAAAGCTGCCTGACTTGAAACAGACATTTTGGCGCTTTGAAGGATGAGAAGGAGAAAGATTTACTGGTTCCTCATTTATTCAAAAAAGAAAAAAAACGAAGGAATCTGATAACATAATGCACTGTCTCTGGGTAAGATTTTGTCGTCTAATAAATAAAGGACTATTCATACCAGTGAGGACAGATCTCTTAATCTAACTAACTGAAGCCTATGATTCCATCTGAAGAATAAAGACTCTCTCCTTATCTATTTTGTAGTAATGGCTAAAAGTAATCCAAATGGAAAACTCAAGCCAAGATAAAGCAAAACCTTTTCACGACATTAAAAAAAAAAGTCACATAATATCAAGGGAAAAAAGTGGCAAAAGCATTATTTTTAAGGTTTGAGAAAAGAGAGACGTACATCTATTTCTTTCTTCTTTCCTTCCCCAAGATTAGTGTTTATTTTCTCTTTATATTATAAAAATCCAATAGAAAACTGAAGAAAAAAAAGTTCTTTATTTTTGAAAGTTTCATGAGCTACACTTACCCTTCTTGACACATTGTTCAGACTAAAAGCTGAGGTGGTTGTCTGCACTGAGGGCTCTCCCAGGCTCTGCTCCTGTGGCTCACCCAGAGTCTGCGGTGCAAATTCCATTCCCTTCCAACACCTACAACTTCACCACTCTCATCCCACTTTCTTACGCCGTGCACAGAGCAGGCCAAGATTAACATTTAAAGAATTGAGATCGATGCCGAACACAGCAGAGTTTAAATTTATGTTTTGCTGAGAGCTTTTTATAGGCCACGTTATTTAAACTGCAAAAGTCATGCCAGAGAAGAGGGATACTCATAGGAATTTTTTTTTTTTTTTTTTTTTTTACTTTAAGAATGAAACGACCAACCCATTCAGGAGACAACCCAGTTGACGGACAGGCCAGGCTGGTTATGAAAACTGTGGGCGAACCAGAGAAGAACATGGGAGGTCCTCTTTTTGGGCTGGAGGAGCAGTGGGCTTTCAAACCCTTTCTCTAGGAGGCTGATGCACTTGGGGTCCTCCCCATCACGCTGCATCCAGTGGAAAGACAGTATAACATGATTTTTAGGAAGCTGTGGCTTCCCATCCTGCCTTTAAGTCTAAACAAGCAAAGCAAGGCAGGAGAGAAAAACCACAATCAAAATACCCAGATGTACCAACAACTCTTCGGCTTTTTAGAGCATAATATAATAAATAATATATAAATATAAATATATATTTATATATAAATATATAAATAAGTAATAATAAAATAATTCAGGCTGAGGTAGAGTCTGAATCCAAAGTGCAATAGATATTCCTCAGTAGCTCTATATGAGGACACTTACAAGAGAACTAAGAAAAATATGAGATTAGAGAAACTTTTTTCTTCTTTGATCTTTATCCTCTTTCAAAGGCAGTTTTACTTTAGGGTAAAGGGGAAAGTACACATGTAGAGTAGGGGAAAGTGGGAACCATCATCTCACAGACTTTCAAACACCTTCGCACAAGGAGGCAAGGACTAAGGGTACTCCTTGTAGCTTGCCTACAGAAAACTTAACTTCTTATTTCACTAGGTGTGTACCAACTTTTGTTTCTCAAATAAACCTGTTTCCCTCTCATTTTTCTGCATCAATCCACGCTTTCCATTCCATTTCTCTCTTACAGGCATTTTCTCACTAATAAAAAACCTCCCCCCCAAAGGCTGTGTTTCTGAGAGCTGCTAACAGGAAAGCCAGAGGACAGTCTGCTGACAATAAATCCTGAAGCACTTCCCTGTTCTTACTACCACTTCACTTCCCTCTTCTCTTCTGCTGCCCTTTTCCGCCAGTGCCTGTCCTGGTTTCAGCTGGGATAGAGTTAATTTTCTTCTTGGTAGCCGGCATGGGGCTGTGTTTTGGGTTTAGGATGAGAACAATGTCGATGCTAAGTACCGCTAAATAGTCGCTAAGTAGCGCTTACATTGGTCAAGGACTTTTCAGCTTCCCGTGCTCTGCCCGGTGCACGGGGGGGGGGGCTGGGAGGGAGCACAGCCAGGGGCGCTGACCCAGACTGGCCAAAGAGTTATCCCATACCACATGACGCCATGCTCAGTATATAAGCTGGGGGAAGAAGGAGGAAGGGGGGGGACATCTGGCGTGATGGCGTTTGCCTTCCCAAGTAACCGTTACGCGTGATGGAGCCCTGCTTTCCTGGGGATGGCCGAACACCTGCCTGCCGATGGGAAGTAGCGAATGAATTCCTTGTTTTGCTTTGTTTGCGTGCGCAGCTTTTGCTTTACCTATTTAACTGTTCTATTTTATTTTACTTCAATTATTAAACTGTTCTTATCTCAACCCACGAGTTCTCTCCCTTTTACCCTTCTGATTCTCTCCCCCATCCCAAGGGGGGAGTGAGCGAGCGGCTGCGTGGTGCTTAGTTGCTAGCTGGGGTTAAACCACGACAGTGCCTTTTTTTGAAGGTACTCCTATCATCAGGAAGCTTTCAAGCCGGAGGCAAGGGAAGAGGAGGCACTGAAGTCTTACTGTTGAGCCAGGACAGCAAGAAGCTTGAACACGCGCTCACTTTGTTTCCGTGAGAATTCAAACGAGAAATTTAAAAAATGTTTAAGGGAAACTATAGCTTATTTGTTTTCCACCACTCCAGAAGAAGGAATATTTCTTTAATACTTTTTTTACATTCATCTTCTACCGTAGAAAAAGAATGGTTTTTTTACTTAAATAAAAAACGTTGATTCATTCAATGCTTTACTTTTATAACAGTGCCTGAAAACTTCCTTTCAAAAATTATTTTGATTAATCAACAACAGCACATGATTTTAAACATTATTTTAATAAGAATAAGTTATTTGCTTGTTGTTTTCTTTTAATAGAGATAGCTTATGAGTAAAACAAAGCCCAGCAAATCATAGTAAGTGAACAAAGACTGCCTGTCTTTAGGATGGAAAACACTACACAAATTATGGTGATGAGACGTATGTCAGGAAATTAGCTTGTCTGGCCAGCACCTGCATTCAAGATGTGATATACAGTGGATGAGATGGAAAGGAACCTATGGGGACTGTTCGTTTTGCTTTTGGTTTGTTTTTACTTTTTCTTTTTACATTTCATTAGAAATCCAGAAAGCAAAGCTATAAAAGGGACAAAGTAAGAGAGGCTAGCGAGAAATTTGGGGTTCTTTCATCCTATTTGTTGCAAGATATTCAAATGCTCTCTGCCTGGTGAGGGTGGAATGGTGGGTCTGCCACTTCAGCAGTCATGTTAAGAAATAAATCAGTATTTTATTCCAAAAGACACATGAAAATTAAAATTTAAAAAAATATATATTCTCAAGTCTTCATTACTTGTCCAAAAAAAAAAAAAAAATCAAACCCCCCCCAAAACTTATGCTAAACGAAATCCACAACCAAAGCCTATAGTGTTCTCTAATTTACAACATTAAGGCATTGTAAAAAGTTGAAAAGTAAGATGGCACAGCTGAACAAAACTATGACTAAAAAAAAAGTTAAAACCATGTATTAATTCAAGCTGACTAGGATGCAAAAAAATAAAACCTTGCTGCACTGGAGTACCAAAAGCTGAATTTTTCAGGGATAAGTCATATGTATTTTGGATCTAAGCATATTTCTAGCTCTTTAAGTGTGTCAAGCAGATGCACTGACTGTCAAGATGGAAATGCCCTGACAAGACAAAGAAAGAAAATATTTTAGGATGTCCTTATTTTTTGTAGTTTTTGCATATCGCTGCAAACACAGCCTCACATTAGCTGAACTCAGCTAAGAAGATCAGAGAAACTTCTTTGCATGGCCCCTTCAGCAGCTGACACTACTGATGCCAAAGCAGACAGGTCTAGGAAGGAAAGTGGCTTGGGAAAAAAAAGAAGAAATAAAAAGTGCATAAACCACAACAAAATTATCCATGGTAGGCTGGAATAAAATCTTCATGACATTTTTATAAAGTACTTTAGTCTAAGGGCATCACTTTAGGTATCACCTTTCAATCATGAAATCTCAAATTAAGAGCACTGTGACAGTTTCAAGGAGAAATAAAAGCTTGTTGCTATGGCAATCAATGCTAATTCTCTATGCCAAGGAAATGTTAAAGTCTAATGGAAAAAAAACCACCCTACAACCAAGGAAAAAACCCAAAACTATACTACTTACCAGAATTTAAGTCACGTCCAGGATTGAAGGCTCTGCTGTTGACTGTGGTAGACAGTCTATCACAGCTAATAGTTCTAGAAACGTTGGTGTTAAAATTTCCATCAAATCTGAAATGACAACAATAGGATTGGCAATCTAACATTATCTATGAAACCTACACAGCATTTACAATGGAAATGCATCTTTTTGAAATTTCAATGAAAAATAATTATTTTGGAAACTCCAACATTATACATATTTTAAGGGTCCAGGAAAAATTGTGAAACCCAAAACTAGGGGGGGATAAGCTCATCATGGCTGGATTGCATCTGTGCTCTACAATGATATGTTGCATTTTCCTCCACAATATTCCTTGAAAGACAGGATCTTAAGAGAGCGTGCTCTTTCATCTAGATTTAAACAGTAGAGGTTCCAGCTTGGGAAATGTGTGTAGCATCCAGGCATGCCATCAGAAAGCGTCTCCTCCTGTTATTGAACCAAACTTTTTCTTGCTACAGACTCTTTCACCAGTATTATTATTTAATCTTTTACTTTTAAAAAGTTTATTTCAAGTGTCCTGCATGAAGAGGACTTCCTCTTTATGTCTTTACAAAAAAGATCTAATAGAGCAAATGTAAACCTGTTTTCTGTGGCGAAACTTGAGAATTATATTCCAAATAGTGGAAGAAGCTTGACAGTCTGAAGTTTTGTTACATTTTGGTTAGGTTAAATAATTCAAACACATTCATAATTCTAATGCAAAAAGTATTCTAGTGTACAGTTCTAATGACAATAAAATATAATTAAACCAATGCCTTAAAAAATTTTAAATAAAAAGGGTTTTAAAGGGTTATAAATAACTAGAAACTCTTCTGAAGCTTTCAAGGCCTTAAATGCAGTTTTGTATCATGTACATAGCCAATTTTATTTGTGATGTATGTAACATTTTTGTGACCTTGAACATTTTGATGACATTTGACTTACAGTCTGATTATTTTAGTACTTCAAAAAACGATTTACTTCCTATCAAAGAATTCTTCTACCATCAACCCACTCCTAAGAAATTATAAACTGCAAGTGAGGTCTGCATAAAACCCCGTCCTGGAAGAAGAGCCTTAGTAGCCTTTCTGGCATGAAAGCTTATAAGAAACAAGTCCTGGAGAGAAACTGGGCAGAGTAGGGGTTTGTTCAATACTGTCAAGACTAAAACAGCTAATTACACAAAAATGAGCTACATCAAAAGATACTGACCGACTTACATAATGGCACATCAATCACTGGCTTACTTCTATATAGCATTCACCCAGTGCCCTTCTAATGCTTTCCATTTACCTCAATGCACACGTATATTATGTTTATTTAGTTACTTATTGTCAACTGCACTTTGTTGCTTAAACTGATGTTATATTTTTCCATACACACGTGTATACATGCATAGATGTATATGTACACATACAAACACACCCACATATATATGCTATCACATAGCGGAGGCCCAAAATATTGCAAGCAAAAGCAGTATGAAAAACATGCACTGTTGTTCTGGTTGAAGATTTTAATTAAGAAACTGAAATCCAGTAAGTTGCAAATACTTCAACAAACATGGTGCCCAGTAAGAATGGAAAGACACCGATTTTCTGGTTCTGTCCTTACAGAGTGTGTGCTGTAAGGACTGGGGTTCATAGACACAAACAGACAATAAAATAATGCACTTCTAAATCATCCCCTTAAAACAACAATTAACAGAAACAAAACCCACAGACAGATGGAATTGGTTACCACAAGGACATTTCAAGTTATGACCACAGGAAGCAAGCCTTTATAAGCAAACTGAAACTCTCCTAATCCAATTTATTTTCTTTCAGCCCAATTCAAAATAGTTTCATCCTATGGGGAGGTAGCTGCAGCTACCCCAAGCCAGCCAGATGCAGGATTTGCTGAAAGCTTCCATCTCTCAGTTTATTGGGTCCTTGCACACAGGATGCAGGAGAACCTTTTATGTAGGAGAACCTTTTATGACTTAGGAGAGACCTGTGAAAACTAACTAAGGATAAGAAAAATATTTGTTAGTAGGCTTAAGATCATCACTTCTGTAGGCGACTGGATGCACTTTCAGAAATTTTAGCATTACAAACCCAGACAAATGCTCCTGAGAGGAGTGCTGGAGCTCAATGCGAGCAGCACTGCTGTTGCGTACACAAGCCATGAGTTTGCCTTTTGTTCATAATTCATGCCAGTATAACCCTATTTAAGGTTGGGCTGATTTTTTTTTTTTTTTTTTTGCTTAAAGCAGAGGTTTAACTTCTGTTATCAGTGAGGAGTATAGCATAGCCTTCTCACAAGTTTAGAAATTTGCCCTTCAAGTATAGGAGTCATTCCCTTACTATTAAACTCCTTAAGGATTTTCTGAATTACAAATAAGTAAAATAGTCTTTTATACAAATGCATAACAAAAGCTCAGACACTGACTTCTTTGGTCTTAACATCAGATTAGATTTTATGATTCTTGTAGAGTCATAAGAAGTCTCATTTTACATAGCTAGAGCTCATCAGACTAGAGCTCTATTTGAAGAAGCTCTAATCAAATTGAATTTTTGAATATGTAAAAAGCAATCATTATTGATTACTAACTGCCTAATTTTAATATCTTCACTGCCACATAGAAATATCAATGAAAACAATGTCTCCTTAAACTGGCATGCTTTAAAATTAATGTATATCCATAAACACTACATGAACCTTAAACTAACTGTGCTATTCTTAAAGGAGATGAATGAGACTACCAGTGAACAGTTAGAGTTACTGAGGCACCAACATTTTTTGATCCCTTCTCAAACCTAGACTTAAAGGAAAAAAAAGAAAAAAAAAAGTCACGTATATTCGGAAATAAATAACTGCCCTCCATACACTTCAAAAATTACGTTTAATAAATGCAGTTTAAACATAGCTCTATCAATTTTGGACAATATTTTTAATATACGTATATCAATACTGGGGAAAAAAAATATTTTTAAGTTGCAAACCTTCTACCATATAGATGCAAATATACATGGAGAGTGCAAGATTTTACATCAGGGAGTCCCAGAGCAGTCTGTACACAAATTCTTTCATCTCTTTGCAAATACGTTACACACCTCAGTCTTTTGACACAGTCAGGTTACCATACATAAACACAAGCATTTAACTCTGCTTGCCCTCTTCCTAATGGAGGAGGGCAAGCCAAACACAGGCAATTGCCAAACACAGGCAATTACGAACTTGCTCTGAAGAAACATCTTTAATCGTGGCAGCTGCTCAATGCATCAAAACCACTCAGCGATGAGCGAAGTGAAAAATGCCATATACAGCAGGAACAAGAACAGGCAGCTAAATTCCTTGCTCTACAAGAAGTACTGTGGGTTCATTATTGGACACAGATGCTTGGTGCTTTTGGTATTTTATCCAAAACAGCATAATCAACAGCACTCCATTGGTGCTGGTGTTTTGATTCAAGACTCAGATGGGGCAAAGAGCTTTTGATGATCTTCTGCATTATCCTCGCTCTTCATAGCAAGGGAGAAATGGACCGACAGACGGATAGAAAGGTCTCCTGTCCTCTTGATCAGGCCCCACCACCATCAGGTTGTAAGATCAGGAAGGGATGCTATGTCAGACACTGAAAGCAGCCAAACCGTGATGGCGTGGAGCTCTGCATGGGCTCATCCACTCTGCCGGGACCTGCTTGTTGAAATTATTGGCAACCTGCTTTCTGAAAACTCCGCAAAGTCCTCTCCATCAAGAAAAAGACTTGACATTTCACAGGAACGTAGTTCTCAGATCAAGGCTGTGGCTTTTCCTATCCCCATTAAAATGTAACCACTTCAAAAAACTACAGCTCCTACCAAGCAAGTAAAAATGTTGTTGATTTTTTGTTGGCTAAAGAATCTGAAGACTAAGATTGATTGATAAAGGATGGGTTCCACAAAAAGCATATTTATCTTTGGGCAAAACCAGATGGAGACGAGCTAGAGACTGCAAATTAAACATCTCCATGCTAAAGAAATATTTCCGAGGAATACTAAAGAACAAACTCTTAGGGAAAAATAATGACTTTTCAGGATGTTAACTAATTGTCCCAGTGCTCCCATCAAAATCTATCAGTGATGGCAACAGGATACCTTGTTAGCAACTAACATTATTCATGTCTCAGAACATGGGCAGTAAATGACAGGGTTTAATTCAAAATCATCTGGAATCTTCCTCTGCTCTGATTTTATTTTATGCCAAAAGTCACCGCTCACACTCACTCAAAGTGACATGTGTATCCTGACATGCAGTTCTCACACTACTCAAACTACTCACTTTAAATTACCTGGCAGAGAAGTTGTATGTACCTTGATCCAAAATGTTGTGTGTATTGCTACATCACTTCTTCGTACACACAAAGCTGCCAAACGGAATTTCAGGTCTCTCAGTCGTGATAGATGTTAACATGGGGTTTCAAGCAGATGAACACCAGGTCCAATTCTGGCATGCCTTCTAGGAAGGCAAAAATAAAGTTATCACCCTCAACTGCCCCACCACGGGCGCTCCTGCAGCCCCAAACCGATCGCTGCGGGCCAAGGGGATCAGTGTTCCAGCTATAAACACCCTATTTACATTGCATTTTCTACTGGAGCACGTCGAAGCACTTTAATACAAAAATCAACAAAGTCCCTCAGCTTTTCTCGGTAAGCAAGTATTATGTTACCCATGAGGAAAATGAAGACATAGATGCCTAAACAATCTGCAGCAGAGCTGGAAAAGGAAAGCAAGAAATTACTGCAGCCCAGCCCACCCCTCTTTTCTCTTGCTACAGCACACAAGTAGCAAAAAGAGAACACAGTTAATGCAAAAATGATATAAATAAAATATGCAGAAGAATAATTGTTTTAAACCCCATAAATTAAAGACCTCAGACAGACCTGTCATCCTAGATCAAGTACTGCTCCAGACTAAGCTACGTGGGATATCTACCTCAAATCTTTTTTCAGGTGCAGCTTGCCTTAAAACTGACTTTTTGCACCTTGCAATGGACTGTATTTTTAAGTTGTGACTGGTTCCATGATACAAGGACCCTGAGAAGAGACCAGCTCCCATCGCAAATGTACGCCCTCAGAAAACCAAGATTAGAAACTGGATAAAGGCAGTACTGTGGCAAATTTACATTGCAATATTTGCGATTGTTTTAATTACACTGGAGAATTTTCTACGTGCTTCTTTTGGGTGCCTCTGAGTCGTTTCAATTAAGAATGCTCTATTAACCTATTTGGCAATCTTCACCACTAAAGCAACAATTAAAAGTAAAGCCTCAACACTGCCACGTGGCATTTGCAGTAAATGCTTCTATTCTTGGTTGTAATCACTGGTTTTACCTTTCCTACGATGTATTTATACCTTCCATGTTTCCACACAAGTTTCAAACTGTACAAATCTTCCCATCGCTTGTTTTGGAAGATGTTAAAAACTCAAAAACTTTAATATTTTAAGATTTGCAGAGAAGCATTGATCACCACCCTTTCTCTGCACAAAGGCAACTTAAATTTTATCAGTGTCTCCCACTTTTGCCAGCAGTAAGACTACGAGGTGGATGGTAACAGCAATGGCTGACCGAGGTCTCCCCTCAGATTTGGCCCAAAATGTTCTAGGTGGTAACACCACAGCCAACACCCAGAAGTCCTCCAAAATCCTTACCAGAAAAACACAACAAAATCTGTATTTAGATGTAATTATTTTTTGTACTTACTTAAACGAGAGCAAAACACATTGGCTGAAATTCAGTTTCAAGACAGGCCCACTCACCCCATCCCCCTTTCCCTGCCTCTCTCTAAAAAGCCCTTCCTTCTGGATTCACTTTAATGAACAACTGATCGAAACTGCATCCCGAGGGAGCAAACAGAGCTGCGACTCCCACTTTGATCTCTTCCCCATGGAGAAACGCACTCCCTGCCTAGCTTGCAAGATGTTCATTTGATTGACGTTTGCTCTGATGTGCAAACTGCTTTGAACTTCAGACATTAAATTCCCATCAGGCTGCACTCATTTTTATTCTCCTTCAACAGGATTTACAAGCAGGAGATCAGCAAGTGTAGAAGATAAATTTGCAGAAGCTTTGAATCTTACATCAAAACAGTGCTCAAGTGAGTTCCAATTGGATTTTGTTCGGCCTGAATTTACAGTGTAAATCAACCTCTTTTGTACAGTTTCAGTTTAGGGAAAAATGAGGGACCTGCATATAAAAATGACACTTGAGCAGCTACTGAGGGGTTCTCATTGTTTTAAGACTCATTTATTTCCCTCCCTTTCCATTCATACAAATTTAAAGCTAATTTTAGTATGCAAATGAAATTACTTAAGTTCATTGAAAATTCAGCATTTCTTTTGAAATTCACAACTAGGCATGTTTTCTTGATTGTAAGGCAAGATTTTAACTCATATTTTACATAAATAAATACTTAAATATATGGTTCCCACTGCTTCTAAATAGAATGCTGGAAAACAATGTTTTTATGAAAAAAATTCAACAAAAAAAAAAAGCTACTGATGATTCAGTTAACCAGTTTCTTCTGGCAAGGCATAGAAGTTGTTCCAATTATTTCAACTACTGCTTGAAAAAGTCAAAGTATACTTGCTCTCAGATGTAAAGAAAGTGTATTACTGGAAAGAGGACTGCAACCCAGTAACACAAACTATTCCAAAACCCACTTTTTCATGAGAAGCTCGGCCACATTTACAAAGTAAAAACAACAGTCCAAGAGAGCAATTTCCTAAATACCTGCTACAGTTTATGGACAAAACTCGGTCATGCCAAGACTAGCACTATGCATGCTCCCTACATTTTCTAGAAACCCACATGCATTAGTGTAGTCTGATACTCTGCAAGAACAGCAAATACATCTTAAATTTCATTTAGTGTGGCCCACCCACTTCTCCTTTGGAAGTGCAGCTCTTCAGATATTGCGGCAACTGAAGGAACTGAATGGGATTCCCGTTATCGTCCACTTAACTGCTCCAGAGAGGAAAGATAAACACAGAAAGAGCTGTGATAAAATTGAACTGCATTAGCAAATATTTAACCATTGGTTAAAAAAAAGAAAAAACCAGACCACTTCTGAAGGCAGTATCACAGTCAGGGAGTAAATGATTTTCAAAAATAGGTTTGTAAACTCACTTATTCAAACAGCTCCATTAATGTTTGTAATGCAACACTGCCAAGTACTATGTTTTACCAACAAATATCTCTCCATTCCACCTCCTTTCACAAATTCAGATAAATGCATTCCCTAAGCTCTTATCAGCATAGTTAAATAAAGAACAAAAATATATTTCCAGCCACCTTGAAACATATATGTTAGCAGCAGAAGCAAGAGCATTAATGGATGGCAATGCGCCTCTAAACACATGTTTTTTGGAGACCTGTGACAACTCTCCATAAAAATCAGCAGTGAAATTCATGTCTGTTCTCCAGGGTAGAAGCAAAGGGAAAAGGGGGATGTTTCCACCAGCACACGTATATATTCATGTTCTGTCTGCAGGTGTAGGGTTATCAGGGTACCACAGTGGGCCACACCACCCCTCACAGCAGCAAGGCACCATGCGGGGCGGCTTCCCAGCGCTGCGACCCTGCCCTTTCTCCCCCCACTCAGGTCCCAGCCGCAGGCAACTCAAGGAAACTGTTTCCTACCTTCTCTCACAGACACATGAGGACATGAAATGCTGTAGCACATCAGAGTGCAATGGGTCTTAAAAGCAGGCAGGAGAGGAGGAGGATCAAGACTGGGTTAGGGAAGATTTTTTTTGTCTCCCTTTAAAAGTATCATCTTTGGTTTTTTGTTGGAAAAGCTGCACAGGCAGCTGTGTGTTTCCTCACAAATGCATCTGAATAAGAGGTTACAGCCTCTTTTTTTTTTTTTTGGAAGGTAATCTTACTACAGATATATAGGGCTTTGCTATGTCGAGAAAACCACTGGACTGTACTCCACCAATTCTGTAAAGTACCAATTCTGTAAAGTGGCACCAATTCTGTAAAGTATGTACTTGCAACTGTACCTTCACGTGTATTATGTGAACATACTCGCCTGGCAAAACTAGAACTATATAAAGCTACTTCTGTCTCCTACAAAAGCCAGCTAGCATCAATTACAGGTTCTCCTGAAAAAGGCATTTTGTATACCCGGTAGGTGACAAATACTCGAACATTACACACATTATCAGACTACTTCTTTCTGTTTGTGCGGAAACAGTTTTTCTTTCATCTGCATATATTCAATATAAAACACCTAGTTGATCTACATGTTGCCATCCAGTCCAACACTAGCTTTATGAAGAAAGCTATTTCAGTTGTCATTCACAAGTTAGACCACGCAGACCTGCAAAGTTACGACCCCACACAAAGCTAACGCTTCCAAACCTGTTTCACAAAACTCATTTCTTAAGTCCCTATTTAGACACTTTTCACAACTGACACGTATTCTGTAAGTTCCCACTGAAGGTGCAGGGAAGCTGCAGGTGCTCAGTACTTCTGATAAATAAACACTGTTTTTTCTTTCCCCTACCCTCTTGCTGACACTCTGCTATAGCCCCATCTGCACCCCACGCACATCAGGCCATTTCAATTCCAAGACTTCCTAAAGACCTACCGAGGAACCTTCTCGGGAATGAAGCACCCCGGGCATGACAAACAGGAGACACCGTCTCGTACACAGAGGTGTTTATCCTCTTAAGAAGGAAGATACTGTAATTAAAACACTGTCTTGTAAATAACTACCCAATTCAATCATGATAGGGAATGTCTGGAGACGGTATGAAATCTGTTTCTCACGGCTTCTTCAGCTGCCTTTATTAGCGAGGAAACACAAAGCCTTATTTTTCCAGAAGGGATTTCTTTAAGGATTAGAAGATGCATGTCACTTGACATCCATTTTCCTTATCTCCCATCAGTTTACCCATCCGTTTTGCTAAGAGCCTGGAGCACTTTATCCGTATTAACTCTGTCTGGTTGGAGCAATGCCTCTTCTCAACTGCTATAGGCGCTTCCTCAATGTGGCACAGAGCCCTGGGAAAAAGAGCAAGTCTCCAGGCTCTGACCCCACAGACACAAATACAGCCCAGATGGTAGGGCAAATACTGGATCTTTGTACCATCCACTTCTAAGCGTGTCTGAAAGCTACGCTCTCCGATTGCTCTTCCCAGTTGTTGTCTTGCCCTCCACTGACATCATGTTTTTTTCCATCCCCAAACCTTGATTAAGTAGAACTGAAAATGCAAACAGCTATACCTGAAGCAAGGAACAGCAAAAACTAAAGAAAAACAGATAGCCCCTGCTCTGTCACTCCAATTTACCAATCCACCTCTACTTAGCAGTACTTGCATATATACTTAAGCGTATGATTAATTTCCATTTACACAGGCACATGCTTAAATGCTTTGGTAAACTGGGTGATAAGTGTATGATTAAATGTTTGTTGAATTAAGGCCTATGGAAAAAGTCCTTGTCAAAACCACCCAATGACCACCAACTGCACAGCCTCATCAAGTTGATTTTGCATGTTCTAATTTATTTATTTTCACCACTTTCCAAAACAAGGTAGTTCCATTGCACAAACCTACCTTGGTGGGGAGAACAACTACGCGATTGATAGTACTTAGACGAGTTAGGCCAGTGTATGTTGGGTACAATATAGCAACCGAAAGCACAGTCAGGCTGTTAATTTTAATTCAGAACTAGTCACTCTGGACAGGAATCAGAGTCACATGGAAACTTACTCATTTGGGGTCTTCACTGTAGAAGCCAACACCACACAATGGCAATAAAATAAATATTGTTTTCCTTGTCATATCTCACTGCCCAACTAAATGAGCAATTTAAATGCCAGGTTCGTTTTATATCCTAGTTCGTGCTTTGTTAGTCCTATTTTGTATCATTTATGTCTAGTCATCAGGAGTGATGACTGAGTGCTCAGTTTCTCTTGAGCAACACAGCAAACTGTCTTCTAAGCCAATGCTCAGATTTTCAAGATAAATACAAGCAAATACAAGGCCACACATGGATAATTTTGTTAAGGCTAACAACAAATATAAACTAAATAAAGATATCAAGCCATTGAAATGCCCCAAAATAAATCCTCTCTCTACACAATAGTTCATCATCTCTACTTTACACAGTGTAAATACCTTCCCATGTAATTTTTCCAAAACAAACCCAAACTTGCTGCATTCCTAAAGCAATGTCACTAAGCTAGACAGAGGTGTACAAGGCTGATGGAGGAATCGCCTGACAACATGAAGTGCCCTCAGATTTACAAATGTCATTGTGTGATTAGAGGCTGAACACTGTGTGATAAACAACTTTAAATATTGTGGGACAAGCCTTCAAATCTACCTTAAAAATACAGCCTGAAGATAATGTGCTTCTGCCACTGTTCTTGTACCAAATGTTTACTCAAGTAGAGGCCACATGACCAAACACCTCCCTACACCAAGAAAAAGAATACACAGAGTTAAGCAGTTGTAACACAAATATTTCACAACCCTCCTGAAAGAAAAAAACATAGCCCTAAGGACACACACATTTTCAAGTTACTATCTAAAGCAAAATATCTCCTGAAACCAGCAAATAGTACAGACAAATCTGTGTCTTTTTCAGTATGACTTCTTCTACAGCAGCAGCTAATAAATGCTCTAAACAAAACTATTATAATTATTGTTGCTCTAACTCCAGCACTCTTCTGCCCAACACTAACACACATCTTTTCAAAGTCAAGGATAAGCTGTCACCAGCAGAAGCACACCTAACTTAACTTCTCACAAGTCCTGCACTCCTCACAGCTGGACCAAGTTAGTTCAAAAATTAAAGGTGGAAGAGTTCAAGTAAATCAGTAGCCTTCAAAATATGATCACAATACCCAGGTGGGAAGTATTTGTGTTTTAAAAATAATTCCTAAATCCACATTCAAACACTCATATGTGTGTTCCAGTTCCCCAAAATCTGACCATTAAGGTAGGTATCTTAACTTTTAGTATTTTGTGTCAAAAAATCTCAGTCTATGTATTTCTCTGGACCAAAAAAAAAAAAAAAAAAAAAGCTATTGGTGATTTCCAATACACCTGCCTGCAGAGACACTCACCCCACTGGCCATTCCCTCCCTTTTAACCAGCCCTAGAGGTGACCAAGGGAGAGAAACAGGGATGCTAACAAGCAAGTAATTTTTAATTTTTATGGAAAGCTTCTGCTTAAAAATAAAGTTATCTCATTTTAGCATTTATATTAAAAATTAATCTCTTTTCTGGAGAGGCAGGGAGACAAGGACAGGCTTTGAGGCAGCTGACAACACTGAGCAGGGGACTGGCATGAGGTGCCGTCCTGGCATTTCAGGAACAACCACCTCCTGCCCATGTGAACCATTTTACTTTCCCCTTTAGCAGGCTTATGTCAAACATAAGACCTAATAATGCCACTTTGGATACCAACATTAGCTTTTTTCCTGACATTTTTAACCAAAACAGGGAATCTCCCAGAAGGGAGATGCCACAGAGAAGGAAAACAAAAGGAAGTGCAGCAGGCAGGAGAGGCAAAAGGGGCAGAAACGACAAATGAAATGATGGCAGAAGTATATAGACAATCAGGCAATTAACAAAGCACGGCACCAATAACTTCAAAGTTAAGTTTCACATGAAAAACATGTTTTTACATTCTTTCTTTGTATGACTTGCAGACAATTTCCTAAAGACAGCAGTGGGTATATTTTGGATGGTCTGATAAGCCACCGTTCTTCAACCATCCATACTTGACTGGGTCTTGCTGAAGTGCTGTCTGGAAGATCCCGCAGACTGATAGACTGGTCTGGTAACCACTTTAGCAGATTTAGTATCACCAAGCCAAGTAACTAAATAATGAGAATTGTATTGTAGAGCCTGAAAGAGGAGCTCTGCAAATAGAAAATTGACCTCTCTACTTTGCCAGCTGTGACCTCCAGTTCATTTTTCAAACCACTTACTGTGAAGGATCCTTATGCAAGTCCACCATGGGTAAAGAAATTTGTAAAGGACTTCCAAGCTAAGTAATTTTGGATGAGAAAGTGAAAGGAAATTCATGAAAGTTTCCAGACTAAGAACAGTTCTCTCTCTTTTTTTTTTTTTAATGAAAAATTATGCAATACTGGCAAAGGGGTTATAAATCTCCTCATTCCTCCTCCTCTCACTTGGAAGGCATTACTGCTGGCTGGCAGTTCCTGCACGAAGAGATCAGAGGGCAGAAAGGTTTTCATCCTCAACTAATTCTTGACCTTTCTACTAATGCTGCCAACAGTCTGGCCATTGAGAACCAGATGTGCCAGCATTTTATGTACACACCTTGTGCAGTAGGAACTGCACCGAGAGCACTAAATCTACGCACAACCCAACAGCAAGGTACCCCTTTCTCTGGAGCCACCCGAGGCTTAACCCTATCGAGATTTCTCACTTTCAAGCCAATCAAAAAACCCACAAAACAAGCAAGCGGCCTTTCTCTCCAGACACAGATTTATACCAAGTATTTGAATGCAGTGAATATTTTAAAATCCTTATATAAACAAAGGTTAATGCCATACTTCAGAAAATATGAAAGCATGCTGTCATTGAGCTGTCTTATAGAGTTAGATTGCAGAAAGTGCTTTTAATATTTATTACCCAAATTATCTTCCTCTCTCTAAAATGTTTTTAAATCAGACTGAGATATAAACAATGAAAATATACTCTGTACTCAAAGTTTGCATAAACTGAAAGTTACTCACTCTTGTTCTTTTCTAGCGCATATGGAAGTAAATGTTTAAAATGTTGAGGATTTAAAAGAAATTGTTACACTTTCTATCACACCTTCCTACAATTGGGAAACCCAAAGAAGTTTCTGCAAATATGTAGCATAAGAAAACATGATTAAAGACAACCAACTGCCTGGATTTAGACTATTCAGAACTCCTGTCTTTAAAAACAAAACAAATTGAAAATGAAAAAATTTCGTTTCCAAGTAAGGTACTCAATTTCAGTAAACCTCTGTGTATCAAACAGCAGCATGTCAACTTGATTAACTGTAATGCAATATTTTTAGCCTGTGATGTACTGACCAACTCGTGATTTTGGTTACTGTACTTCAAAGGGGGGGCAGGGGGGAAGTCCCATGACCAGCTTCAGAAGAGTTATTCAGAGTAAGCACTGTCCCAGTGCAAAAACAGTATCTTGGATATAGACGGACTCATTTTGTATAAAAGACTATTCCATGCAATTGAGGGTTGAACAAACTTTTTTCCTTTTTGCTTCATTTTACAATCCATCACAGCTGAGTCCCAGTTCTTGCTTAGGGCACCTCATTAAATGTGTGCGTAGTAGAAAGGTAAAAGAATACGAGGACAAGATAAGGAGTGCCTTTGGAGTACTGTCTTCCCCCTTTTTCAGAGTTATCAAGAGTGGAAGAAAATACAGACTATTTTGCAAAGAAATGATCTTTTTTCTTCACATATTAAATGACAGCATAAGTAATTTCAGAATTTAATACTTACTCCATCATAGATGGTGGAATAGTACAGCAGTCTTGGATTGCAGTCAAGGGCGATGTGAGATGAGCAGTATATGATGCTTCCACTACTTGCTTGTTACGATTCACAACATCCAAGTAACGGTTAAATTTCTCACGAATTTTTTTTGCCAACTGAAAAAAAAACCAATAAGAAAGATTAAAATTAACCCAATTTCTCTGTATTAACGTGTTCTTTATTAATCAACTTAAATGGAAAGTAAAAACTGCATACATTAAAGATAACAGTTGTCTGCTTTGCTTATTGTACTTCTATTTTGGTGGCTTAAGCACTGTGAAGTCAAGTAATTAATAATATTAGCCACAGAAAGCGGTCTATACAAAAAGATAAAATACACTGACCATCTAGCAATGGGTACTTGAACATAGAGTTCTGCATGTATGAAAAGTGAAATTTCCATTACATCAAACTTCCCCTTCATTAAGAACTGACACCTGGATGCAACTCTACCTATGCTACTGGCTTACCACTGAAGCTCTCCAATATGATGCTCTTGCAACGGCTGACAAGGACATGGAGACTAAAATAAACAGGCTACAAGTCAATTTAAAGAAGCTCTATAACAGGACACTTAAGGAAAGCCCAAATAATAGTACTGCAGAAGATCTCACCTACAGAGAAATCTCTTACTGCTTCAGGAGCAAACAGCCAACAGTACCTCTGCCAGTGCACTGAACCTATTTAAGGGAACAAGCTCAGGATGCAGGCAACCCCAAATACTGCCATGCATATTTCTCTGTTCATCAACAGCCTCCTCAGTCAGGTGGATCTGCACAGAAGTATTTCACAACCCCTTTCATGTAGGTCTCCTCATCGCAATTTGGGCAAAATAAGCCATCCCAGTTCTTGCTTTTTTCTTTGTATCCCCTGCTGCTTTCCTGGGGGGCACCGCAGGCTCTTAGCTGAGCATCTTGAGTGATTTCCCTCATTGATGTAGCAGCTCACTGTGGCTAGTCATAAGCTAAAACAGTTTTAACTACAAACTTCAACAACAAAATGAAAAATCTGTAATTGACATTATATTATAACAGAAAGAAAATAATGACAACCATCTCGCACAGGTGAAATTCTTCCACAAGGCTTTTGTTGTCAGAGGTCCCTCTGATGAAGGCAGCCACTTAAAAATCAGGACAAGGTTTAGAGGTTACGCTATGACTTGTAAGAGCCGATGATCGCATTTCTCTCCTCTCAGAAAGTGAAAACAGACTGTCATGCCTCCCCAGCAATTCTCAGGCCTTCAAAAAAATTAGAGTGCCTAACTTTAGAAATACAAATTGGGTACTTCAGCCCTTCTCTTTAAATATTTCTTAAAAAAAAAAAAAAACAAGTCAACAAATTTTTGCAAACAAATACTTCCGAGCTCTGCATCGGGGCTTGCTGGCATTTGATTCGAAGGCATGGTCATGCCCCTGCCTTTTGCAGGCAGAGCCCCGTGCTCTCTCCGTGCCAGGCAGATTCAAAGCAGTCCGGAGGCACACGGTGTTAACAAGGGTAGAGCCTGCTGGGACACATCACAGGCCTATTGAAGCTCCTGTGCTGTCGGATAAGAGCTCACTTGTGCCTAGTTCATTAGGCACTTCACAATGAGTCTGACTAATGACTTTGCAGGGGAAAATTGGAAGGGAAAATTTGTGGCTGTTATTTGAGTAAACGTGATAGTAAACACAGTTACTAGGAAGCATCAGGTTTTACAAGAAACATTTACTGACACTTTTGCTCCTAGTCTTTCATTCAAAGTGAGAAATTAATGAAATGGATCAGGCACATACGAAATTTGCTCTGGCACATTCAGTATCCTTTTCACACCAACATATCTATTACACTTAATCATCCGCCAGACGCATCCTAAATGAAGGAGAATCATCTCTAAGCAATATACTGCAGTGCTGGATACTCAGAAATTTTGCATTTTGCATTTCTGCAAACTTTTTTCAGAGCTGAAGTTAGCTCATTAATTCATAACACTCATCTCTCCTGCTCCCTGTACACTCCAAACTCTATGGGGATGATTTAACAGTGCCGCTACATTTGTGTGCTGAGAAACACAGTCGGTTGTTCCTGATCCCCTGGACTGACAAATGTCTTTCCTAACTATTATTAACAGGACATTTCATCATGATTTACTTCGTTATGCAAATAATGAGGCCCACACTGGTAACAGCATTGCCTTTGCCTCCATTGTTCCTAGCAAATGCTGCAGCTCAACGACAGGTCTCCTAGGAGCACAGGTTTTAATAGGACCTTGCTCAAATGACTTGCAGAATTATATCTAATTAGTTTTGTAGAATGATTTATTGCCAAGGCACCAGAGGACTACTAATGGTCTCCTCCATGTTAGGCATCCAACACTATTAAATTGTTCCCAGTTGTTAGATAATAAGCCGCTGGGTAGTTCCTTTTCTATTTTGCAGTAAACTTTCTTTTTGTCTGACTGTACTCCTCAAATGTGTCCTTGAGAAGTGTATTCTTCTGGAGGGTCTCAAACATACACAAGTCAAATTTCCTACATCGAAGCATTTAAGTTTCATGGTTACAAAGTTCCTCTCTCAGTTTGGGCAAATGAAATACCTGTGCTTAAGCACTACATAAACCAGATACTTGAATCTATACACTTCTTTCTTGGTTTCCCTACCTGAAATCATAAAGAAGGGAGAGAGCCTAAGTTTGCTGAAAAAAAGGACCATGCGACCATCATTAGCAGTAACAAAACTAACACAGAGCATCAGAGCAAAAGGACTCTCGTTTGGAATCACTGCTTTTCTCTGATAAATGAATACTGTACAAGATGAGGTTTCAGTGTTGATAAGTTTTCACTTTCCAGGTTGAACGATAAAAGCACCCCACAGCCTTTGAGTTTCACCCTGCTGTGCAGAGTCTGAAGATCTGACAGATCTGTTTTTCAGAAAAGCCCGTACCTCAGAAGCTGATAAAAAGTAAATACTTAGTACCTAAACTGCATCTCTCATCAAAAAACCTCTGAACGGCTGAAAGTCATTACGTTACTTTTATTAAATGGGATTCAACACTCTGGTTGGGGCAGAGACTCAAGTGCACGTCAGCAACAAGGGACCTGAAGCCTCCCAGGACTACACAGACATCTATTCCCTGCCCACGGACATAAGCATGGTTGGAAGAACTGAGTTTGTCTAATCTGAAGAACCCTAAAAATACTGCCCTCTGAAAGCAAGAGAATACTCCCAACAATCAAAACCACTTTAAAAACAGCTAACTCAAAAAAGTCACCAATGGCAAGATGATCCAAAAGCAATTTTCCATTGTAAATTGATTACAATGAATAACCATTTTAAGAATCTAAGGGTAACACACCAATCAGCTGAAAAATTACTAAAAACAAACGGTTCTAATTCATCAAATCGAGAAGTATAATCCAGATGAAGCCTAAGAAAACTAAATTAATTTTTCCTCCACAGTTGGGCTTCACTGGAGCACAAAAACCCACAACAGTGAACAGGCATTCCAGCTCTCCGTGATTAAAACAGCAGAAAAAAAAAAAAATTACTTCTAGCTCCTCATCTATGCCTTGCGTGCTCATGCATGCATGCACACTCACATCATTAGCCCAGAAACATTATTCAGTTTGGAAAATGATGCACTCAGTTGCTAGAGCCTGTCAGAATAAAAGCTGCAGGCTTAAACCAGCTTCTCGTTTTTCTAAATAAAAACCTAAAATCTTTAACAAAAGATCACTATTTTTTCCAACATATGCTTTTTTTAACCTGCTCAGAGCTGAACAGCCATTGCATACTGATGGATGCAAGACCCACACCACACTGGTTACAAAACCTCAAAGGCAGAGAAAGAAAGAGAAAACAAATAATGAAAGGACAGAGCAATGAACTATGAAACCATCCTAACATCACTGTTTAAAACATTTTTAAGGCGAAATGGAAAATTGTGTCCCAAATCAGGCACATAAAAGGGGCAGGTAGCTGACATCCCACGCTTGGCTATACCCTTGGGTAGGTACCAAGTGTGACAGACATTTCCTGCTCCCACTGAAATGCTCAAATTCACCCATTTTAATGGAGACTAAAAAAATCTGGATACCTTGAGATTGACACAAAATGCTGTTATCCTCGGGTCAATTCTCAAAGTGCTCTTCACCTCATTTTAAAAACAAAAGAGGCAGAAAAAAGCCTTGCTCAGCATTCCTCTTGTCTTTTTCAGATTTCTGTACTTTCTCCTTAATTTTAAGGAACCAAACAATAAGAAATGAGTGCTCACTCCAAACAATGCAACCATTCGCTCTATTTTTTTTTTTTTTTTGGCAGCTGGCACGCAGCCAAAGCATTTCAGTTTGCAGACAGGTTGGACGGTAACACCTGTTTCTATTACCGCAGAACCCATGGGTAATGCACTTCAATTGTCACCATCTCCACTGACAACCTTTCATCACAACATCAGTGAGTTTCTCTAATTTTCCCAGAGACATTTTCCTCATTTGCATAGTTCCCTCGAGGTTTTTTTTAAAGCTTCGTTCCCCTCAAAGCTCCACAGCTCTGAAGTCTTCCCTTTTCAGGGAGCACTGAGGGAAAGCAGAGCTCCAAGGTTAGGTTTTATTTCTGGCTGTATCTTGAAAGCCAAGGTATTTTTAATGTTTTCAAGACTGTATATAAAATATGTATCAATGAGGTTGACAGGCATGGATGCCACAACAGACTCACAGCCAGGGATTTAACACTGCCGGGCTCCTCAAAAAGTATTGCTTACACATTGAAGAGTTTAGTTAGTATTTTTATTTTTAAATCCCCTCTGTGAACCAGAAGAACCTGGAACAAAAGTACCTCTCTCCAACATCCACTAGGCACTCCTCCCACTGTATCACAACTTAACACTACTGTGCATCCCCAGCTTCCTATTCTAGAAAATTTTTTAACATATTTATTCCTAACCTGCTTGGGTCTTGAAGAAACCACTGCTTCCGTACAAACCCAGAGGAGCACAGAGGTCAGCCTGGACATAGCTTGAGAAAGGATCATAGAATTGCCACCAGCTTCTTCCCACACCTCTGCTTTAACAGATTCAAACCACTCCTACTCCTCTGGATGACACTGAAAATACACTCTTGAGCATTCAATCAGGATGCAGGAAACTACTTTCCAATGTGCATTTCTTCAAAGAGACCAGCACTCATTTGAGGTTTTCCACTGGCCAGTAACTTTGGCAAGGCTTCCCAAGACTTACTCCAAGGAAGGTGTCAAACATGGTGCACAACAAAAACTAGAGAAAGGGCCACAATTCCTGGAAGTCATTCTGGAAATATGTTAAACACAGTATGCATCGCCTTTTATCACGAGGCTCACAAATAATCAACATAAAATTCAACACTGTGTGAGCGTATCACTTTTTGTAGCCAGGGAGATATCATGCTCAACAGCAAAATCTAGATTTTTTTAGCACACTGATATATTTCCTCTCAAAAGAGTTCAAAAGCTCTTTGCCCAGTCCGAAACCAAACAAACAAAAAGTCCAACCCAACCTAAAGCACAGCATGCCAGCTAGGTCTTACCACCCTGCACCTCGCCGGCCAAGAGGAGAGCAATTATGGCAAGTGCAGAGCTTTCTCTTACTGCTTCTACAAAACCTGAGTGGGCAGAGCAGCACCCAGGGCAGACGCGTCAGGACCCTGTCTCTACTACAAATGTTGCTCCTGAGAGTGACATTTGGTTTCTCCAAGGCTGCCGTGCTGTTTTTGCAGGAGTCTGGCGCTGGATCGGTGTGACTGTCAAAGCTGTCAGCCGTGGGCACCGACCACCGTGTGACACTGTGAGGCAGCGGGACGGCAGCCAAAAGCATCCGTCCTCCCACCACAGGGGAAGCTTTCTTCTAGTTTAGTGACAGAGTGAGCAAATGCCTTCATCTGTCTCACCGGTACTGGCACTGTTAAGCCAGGCAGACTTTTGATGGCCCATGTCCTTCACCAGCACAAGGATTTCTGCAGCAAGCCTGTCCTTCCAGACTGAGGCATAGCTTACTTTTAGAAAGATATCCCATTCTCATAAAAAACAAAAAAGTAGTAAAATAAATCAGGTGATGAGGAGTCCTTTCATTAGCACAACTGCAAAGGAGCTCCTTAAATTCACATATCATTAATTATTTTTATAACAAATACATTCCCTGTAGACACAGAGAACATCTTGTGTGTTGCTGGTGTCTGACGTGATGCTGGCCTTAGCAAGGAACATGTCAAGAACAAAACATGGTAGATAGCTATGTCCTGTCCGACAGCTTATTAAAACCCCCACAACTAACAGAATACAAATCAACTGGCAAAGAGAAACAAGAAAGAACAAGGAATAGCTATGGCTCTGAACGTAATCCCATCACCTGGCGGTTGCTAACAGAGAAAGCAAAAAAACCAAAAACCAAACCAAGAGAGGTCTGGCTCTGAAGTAGGCTTAGAAAAAGTGGTGCATTATCTAATGAGTTTCACACAGGCTGTGTGGAATCCTCCAGAAACCCAGAAGATGACAGCAGCCCAACAGCATAAGGATCCAATGAAAGAAACCCATAATAATAATACCACCTGGGATTTTTATTTGCCTTAGTCTTATTGCTTTCCATGTGCCACAAAGTCAACAGAGTTTGCAAGACAGCTATTTGATCTTTAAAGAGAGCTCTCCCAAATTCAGTGAGTGCCTGTGTCTGATTCAGTTTGGAGGGCACAACTTCCACTCATTACCATATTTTCAGAACTAAAGCTGATGTCTATAAACACTACTTCCATAACAGTCATCAGAGAAGAACCCTTCACAAGCAAATGAAGATGTGCACTTCACTCATACAGTGCTATGCATTTAAAAGTATCTCAAAAAATGAGAGAGTCCTGCCAGGGTGAAAAATCCTCAGCAGCTGTATCCCACTTGTGCAAAATTTCTAATTATTCTAATGCCAATGAATAACACACACTTTGCTGAACTTGCCCAAGTATGACAGCAAAATCAATGTATGAAATAATTTTTGTCCATCAGGAGTATAAGAGCAATGCAAAGCAAAACTCTGAACAGTGGATCTTTCAGTTTGTAGTCAGACATGAGGAAAAAAATCCCCAAATTCAGATAAAAAGTTCTCTAGCAGATTGACAACAAATATGTGTAGGTGTTCTTTGTAGCAAAGTTAAAAAAAAAATATGGAAGTTTCACTTTAGATTAGGTAATGTATCATTTGATTTCTGTTTTGGTTTTTTTTGTTTTTTAACCATTTGATTTAGAATCATAGAATCATTTAGGTTGGGAAAGACCCTTAAGATAATCGAGTCTTAGCTTTTATAACTCTGAAATATCATAGAATCATAGGATGGTTTGGGTTGGAAGGGACCGTAAAGATCATCTAGTCCAACCCCCCTGCCATGGGCAGGGACACCTTCCACTAGACCAGGCTGCTCAAAGCCCCATCCAACCTGGCCTTGAACACTTCCAGGGATGGGGCATCCACAGCTTCTCTGAGCAACCTGTTCCAGTGCCTCGCCACCCTCATAGTGAAGAGTTTCTTCCTTATATCTAATCTAAACCTACCCTCTTTCAGTTCAAAGCCATTACCCCTTGGTCCCATCCCTACATGCCCTTGTAAAAAGTCCATCGCCATCTTTCTTGTAGGCCCCCTTCAGGTACTGGAAGGCTGCTACGAGGTCTCCCCAGAGCCTTCTCTTCTCCAGGATGAACAACCCCAACTCTCTCAGATGGTCTTCACAGGAGAGGTGCTCCAGCCCTGTGATCACCTTCATGGCCCTCCTCTGGACTCGCTCCAACAGGTCCATGTCCTTCTTATGTTGGGGGCCTCAGAGCTGAATGCAGTACCCCAGGTGGGGCCTCACAAGAGCGGAGTAGAGGGGGAGAATCACCTCCCTCGACCTGCTGGTCACATTTCTTTTGATGCAGCCCAGGATACGGTTGGCTTTCTGGGCTGCAAGTGCAGAATTAAGCATTTCTGAATTAAAAATATATTGTATTGCAAGAAGAATGCTTTGTATTACTCCAGAAGACATTTTTGTGGCAGATACAATTTACTCAACCCCAAATCATTAAAGATTTCAGCTTTCAGGTTTTTTTGTTTAATATACCATTTCTCAAAAAAACACTTTTGGAAGCCTGGTTCTATTGGAAGCAAAATTGCATACCTGTAAAAATCAGCATTTTGCCTCACAATTCTGTTCCTGAACCTCCCGACTAACTTCCTTCGATTTCTTAGCAGCTCCTACCAGATTTATACAAAACTGATTCTCTAGGTTATTATTTTTGTGGATGATAATTATGCTCTGAATGAGCTAGAAGGAAAAGGGATGACAGTCTTCTAGCTCTAAACACAGGAGTTACATGGAGAGAAGGATACATTAAACAAGGAAAAACCTAATGAAAAAAGGCTTATCTTGCTGCTTGGGCATTCACTTATTCTAAATTAAAATCCTCCCTCTGTCCCTGTCCTTCCCAGCCCTCAAACAGGAGTGAATATTCCCAGGAATATTCCAGCAAGGTGATTTTCAGCTGACGTATGCATATTTACAATTTACCATCTCAACTAATTTAATTACTTTATTTGCTACTGCTTCTTTCACCAGGATGCATGGACAGACAGAAATAGAAGAAATTATTATGAATTTCTCTCTGCAGAGATGTCATTGCTGCTGTGCTCCAACTTCTCTGCCAGAGTTCAATGCATCAAGACTTTTCTGCGTGAAGCTGGTAAATACGCTCCTGCTCAAGACTGTGTCACCATCCTCTCTCCTCCTTGGAGCCCAGTTTCATATTCTCTATACTGCAGAAACCAGATGTCTGGCAGGATGCTGAACACACGCCAACTTCCTTGAAAATGGCTAATCTAGATTTTCCCCTAATAAAACTAACCATTTTCCACTTTTATATCACTAGTTCACACCACTAAATTTTCATATGGTATGGGAGTTCTCTGATATTGAAATAACTTACAGGAAAGGAATTCAAGTTATTTTTGGCAATCGCCATCCAATTTTTAATAAACTATTCAAAGCAAAAAAGGTTTCATCTGTTACGTGCAATAGTAATTCTATAACTGTAGACCTTAAAAGTGTAAGCAGTTTAACGTCAAAAGGTAAACCACTCCTTGTGTGGCATGAAACAAGCCAAGCGTATTAAATAGGCCTGAAGGCCAACAGCTGTAGTTTTTCACTTTCTCAACAAACTGAAAGTCATTATTTACACAGTTTGGTATAAAAAAAAAAAAAACACCACCCCACACAACAATTCAGTGGTCTGCCAGGAAAAAATCCCAGCTGACATAAAACCGTAATTAATTGCCTTCGGGTATCAGTTGCTAAGAAAATGTTAATGAATGACAAAACCAGGAATGAGCGACAGGGGATTTAATTTGCTTACATTTGTTTGCATTTGCTCAAGACGATCCCGTTCGATGTACTACTCTTGCTCATAAAACTCTGGTTATATTGCTTGTGATTCATTAGGGCTAAAAGACCTGGTTATTAATGAAACAGAAGTGCTCAATTATTCTCCTATCCACTTCACTGTTGAGCTTTTAACCACAGTAATTATACTTCACCGAGGCCTCCTTTTTCTCCTCTGACAGCTCCAAATTCATCACACTACCTACAGTGCTTAGACAGTTATTTATATCTACTTTGGGTGAATATGTACATCTGCAGCTGGGAAACAAGCAGTGTCTTTTCCTAAGTGGAGAATCGATAGTCGAGACTTCAAAGAAGTTTTAATCCAGTTTCTTGGTTTTCCAAAAACACTTTTGGCTTTCAAAAGCCATCTGATACGTATAATCTAGCCCACATGGCCCTTTCGTGGTGTGCAGACCACCCAGAAATACTCAAGAAAAACGTTACCCTAACACAACGTCAAAGCCAGAGAACCCTTCTTTTAAGATGTCAGGATGGTTTCAGATTTAAACTTTTAAACTTGGGTGACAATTACCCTTTCATGGTCCCTTTGCATGCAAGCACCCACCTGTGCATGCTCAGAGGGAAGCCAAAGCCTCCTGAGGGCGGACAGTGGGCTCCAGCATCACGCCACGCGTCTCCTGACTGCACTGCTGAACCATCACCGTTCATGCACATCCGACCTTGGGCACCACATAAACCACCTAGCATCACCAATAGCATGATGCTTTTCCAAGCAGCAAATTTCTTCTATGGGATTGTAATTTGGGCATCCAATTTTTTTTTTTTTAATACAATATCACCGATACATCAACAAAAAAAAAAAAAGGATGCCCTAATTAGTAATAGGAACACACATCAGAATTGTATAAGCTAATAACAATGATACAAAATGAACTACTCAAATACACAGCCATATGTATCTAGACCTCCTGGGGAAAAAAGGTACCACTTACATGAAGAGAACAGGATGTCATTATACTCAGTTCCATATAACCTCTTCTTAATTATGTGTTCTCCAATTAGACGTTGTCAAAAAAGAAAAATAATTTGGGGGGCTTCTTGGAAGAGATTTAAAAAATAATGGAAGGGTTCTAATACAACATTAACTGTACATCTGCTGCCCCCCATGTTATGACATTCATACTGGTGACTGCTTAACAAAAAAACAAAACACAAAACAAAACACAAAAAAGAAAACAAAAAAAAACCAAAAAACAAAGCAGAAGCCAAGCAAACCCAGGAGAGAATAACGATAATTATTAGGGGTATGGCAAGTCTTCAGCACAAGTCACTTGAGAAGCAAAGTGCAAAAGGTGGCATAACAAAGACAGGCAGTGGAATCAAAAACAAAGGAGGGAATGTCCTCCTGGCTTATTTACCCTTCTCCATATTTTTTTACTCTTGTATTATAGGTGATGATCTCAACTGTGATGACTGAAAATCAGAAATATGTTTCTACAGACAAATTGACTATATAGGACAGACTCCCACAAAATGATCAAGCTTCAGGAAAAACTTGCATCAAATGTCTTCTAACTAGCCAGAGCTAAGAAAAACCTCCTGTAAAGCATAACATCTATTACTAGGGTTGAGACACTACTGCCTGCAGGGTCAAGCAATTGTTAATACCAAAATTAGTGTAATTTACCAGGATTAATACCTTGTTCTGGTTTCTTCTGTTGCTTCCCACACACATCTGTATCTCACCAAATAAACATCTAACACAGACACAAGCAGTACCAAAGGTTGGTTGGTTTTTTCCTAAACATAAACCTTGCCATTTTTATGATAGCACTCACAGGAGATTCATCTTAAGATTTGTATGATGCCAATCTAATAGTCTAATTTAAATATGAGATCATTAGTCACATGCTCTTATAGCAATCTGTTAATATAGTTACACACTTCAATTTAATGCCAGTGTGGGACAAGGCTTGTACACTAAAGAGTTGGGTTTTGTTTAACAGAAATCCAGTGTTCTTGGAACTTTTCCTGAACTATTCAATTTTCTGAAAATTAATTTAGTTCCCACATTGACCAGAATCCCATCAAAAGCCACCATATTTGTTCTGAAATAGGAGAGGAGTTGAGCTCTGCTTCCCAACCCAAACTCGCCCAAAGCTTAAATACAGTGTGCAGGGATTCAAAATCCCATTTGATCCAGCTCTGCTTTGACTTTTTGCTTGGGGAAAAAAAAATGTCTTGGAATTTTACTATTTACAGTAAACACAACTTAGAGTGTTAATTTGTTTATATTACATGACCAGTTTTAACGCACACAAGCATGCAATGTACTGATATGCTCTTGGAAACCAGCAACAGCAGCTCATGTGGTAATCAGGCTACCTGTGTGGCTGGAGAGCAATTCTCTTTTCCCTGGGGAGAGCTCCTCTGAGGCACTTTTGTTTTTACTGAACATTAAAACTGGCTTGATAGGGGTCTAGGAAGGTCAGGTTATGCTGAAGGCTGTGCAACTGAGTCCATGGTTAAACTGGAAGGAAAAGCCAGCTCTTTGTTTGGGCGCCCAGGCTGCCCAAGCAGGGCAGCGGCTGCCTCTTCTACCAAAACTCATCACATTTAGCTTGAAGGTGCAGTTGTGGGCATATAGAATTGGTACCTTAATTTTTAGAGAAGAAAGCGAGATCTATTTGATCTGTTTTAAAATTGAGTCAAAATTAATTTTCCAAATGTATGCATGTATTAAACTGCAAACAGCCCATGTGTTGAGATATATTATCTCAATGTTAAATTGAAGCGTTAAATGTTCAAATGTGTTCCCATAAGGAAAACCCACCCAAAATTACAAAAAACACCCTCAACCACAACTGTTATGCATAAGGCTGTAGCTGTCCCATATTTACACAAAGCAACTGATACCATTTCCACATTCATAAACAATATTAGTGTTGCTGCTTTGAATTAAAACGATTTTAAAAGAGACACTTCCAACACGAGAACTAGTCAATTAACATTAGATACTATACGAGGGCCCCAGCTCTGCCTCTGCTCTTTTGTTTCTAAGGGAAGAACCCACACAAAGCAGATGGAAAGCCTTTTCACGGCAATGCAAAACTCTCAAATACATAAGCAGCCCATATAACAGTAAATGGAATACAACATAAATGGAGATGGGTTATCTGATGTGCTGGACACTAGGAAAGTGGCCACAATAAATCCAGACAAACTGTCATTTCTAAGTTGCCTCTGCCTTTGTAACGCTGCCAGAAGGCAGCAGGAGGTAGGAAGGGGCTTTCGGACTCACCTGTTGAACTTCACTTTCTCCATTCGATATTTTCTCTGTGTACACAAAGGAGTTGAATATCCTCTGCAAGAAAAATCAGAAAGGATGTGTAAGAGACCTTTTGTCATAAATATCACATCAAAGCAGCTCCAAAAGGCGCATGGGTCACAACAACCCCATGCAACCCTACAGGCTTGGGTAAGAGTGGCTGGAGAGCTGTCTGGCAGAAAAGGACCTGGAGGTGCTGGTCAACAGCTGGCTGAATATGAGCCAGCAGTGTGCCCAGGTGGCCAAGAAGGCCAATAGCATCCTGGCCTGTATCAGAAATAGTATGGCCAGCAGGACTAGAGAAGTGATCGTCCCTCTGTACTCAGCACTGGTGAGGCCGCACCTTGAATGCTGTGTTCAGTTTTGGGCCCCTCACTACAAGAAGGACATCAAGGTGCTGGAGCACGTCCAAAGAAGAGCAACAAGGCTGGTGAAGGGTCTGGAGCACAAGTCTTATGAGGAGCGGCTGAGGGAACTGGGGTTGTTTAGCCTGGAGAAAAGGAGGCTGAGGGGAGACCTTATCACTCTCTACAACTACCTGAAAGGAGGCTGTAGTGAGGTGGGGGTTGGTCTCTTCTCCCAAGTAACAAGCGATAGAACTAGAGGAAATGGCCTCAGGTTGCGCCAGGGGAGGTTTAGATTGGATATTAGGAAAAGTTTCTTCACCAAAAGGGTTGTCAAGCATTGGAACAGGCTGCCCAGGGAACTGGTTGAGTCCCCATCCCTGGAGGTATTTAAAAGACGGGTAGATGTGGTGCTCAGGGACATGGTTTAGTGGTGGACTTGGCAGTGTTAGGTTAATGGCTGGACTTTATGATCTTAAAGGTCTTTTCCAACCCAAATGATTCTATGATTCTATGAAATCTGTGTCAGAAAAGAACCACTTCATCTGAGGAGTCTATTGCCAGGCTTACCCAACGGGAATCACATCTCCATATACCTGTTTCTGGATCTGCCTGAAGAGGCTGGTTTTGGTTTTGAAGGCAAACATGTAACAGTTTTTTTCAAAACATCTGTTAATTTACCAAACTGACATAAGGTGCTAAAAAAAATATTTTGCATTTGAAAGCTACTGCCCAGGCAAACTATGACTGTTCTCTAGCACTAAACATTTAACCCAACATAACTATTTTTAAAAGTACTTGTTTTTTCCAACTAACACGCAAGAGGCTGTGAGCCACATTTAGACGTATTTGGTATCTGGAAAAGAGAAAAATGAGACCCACTTTTGAACACAACCGAATTGGGCTCACTAACGGCAAAAAAAAGGACATATCAGAAGAGAGAGAGCTGTGTCCTCCCCTGGGAAAGCTTCCCATCTGCTCCCAGAGGGACACGAGTCCCTCCACCCGCTGTGCCTCCGCAGGCGAGAGCCGCGCTGCCGTCACCATTTACTTACAGTCGTTACGTGGAGGAAAAAACACGCAACACCTTGTTAATATTCTGCTTCCAGACTGAAAAGTAAGGTTGGAAGGATTCTGGGTTACACCGCTGGCATTCCTTAAAAGTTTGGCAGATACGCCTAAGTTTCTCTTTCAAGATTTCTCATTTCCAAGGGCAGCTTTCCCCTCAGGGACAGTGGGGCCATCCCCACTGGAAAACCTACAAGTGTCCCTAAAATATTCCTTTGCTATCTGTCTTAATAGCAATATGCAGTAGTTGCATAATGCAGCGGAGGTTTGAGAGGACAGTACCATGCAAAACAAGAATAGTGATGGTTATTCATTGGCAAGAAACATAAAAGTAATATGTAGAGTTTATTTAGGCTGTTATACATTGGAAAACAGAAAAAAAAATGCCCCTTACTTTATGAAGGATCTTCTAACTTTCTCCTGTCCTCCTGCTCAGGTGCATGCCAATCCCTGCAAGCTTGGGGGTAACCAAAGGGCAGGGAGGGTTTGCAGGTTTCATAAGAAAATAACTGGCCAGTTCCTCACCGTATATCAAACATCCTCTACAAAAGCAAAATACCCAAATATAGAAGCTAAAATAATTTTACAAGCAGATCCTTATTAAAATGCTGACACTTCCTTGCAACCACGGGTGTTTACAACCAGAACCACACTATGCACTTTTTACAAAAACGCAGCCCAAACCTGAGAGATGCTGTTAGTGCCTGCCACAGAAACAACTCCCCGGGGAGCCTGAGTCAGAAAGGAGCTGCGCTGGCTGCTCCACGGGAGTGGGCGGTCCAAGAGGGCATTTTAACATTGCACCCTGCGCGACATTTACTGGAGCTTCTGTACATCATGTAGGGAAGAGAGTGAACTACTGGGAAATAGATGTTACGACTCCAAATATACGAAAAATCGGTGATATAAGCAGAAAGAACACAGAGGGTGAGCTCCTTCCTAGATTGTGGAGGAGGCATAAAAAAATAAAATAAAAAAAAAAACCAGTCAACAGGATTTTTCTCTACCAGCCTCAAGGGGATCTGGGATTTCACTGACAGAGTGGATTCCACGTCTATTAGCATGAAGTCAAACACATGACAATACATCAGCAAGAACATCTGTAGGCACAGCCACATCTGGTGAAGGACAGTGATTCATAAAGACCCTGTTGAGTCCCTCCCTTGATGTGATAATTGTGAAATTACTAAGACTCATGTTTACAGCAACACAATAAGCCAGAGTCAGCTCTCCAAATTATTAGCAATAACAACTGCAATTACTAAAGTCGTCTAAATTTCATCCAAATACAGTGTAATCATTGGCCCACAACTCCAAGAGTTTTCTTGATGCAGGTTTAGCTGATTTCCTCCTAGTAAGGCTACATGCAGCTGTAACTGGCAAAACCAGCCTGGAAAACCCTTTGGTGTGCTCTGCTCCACTTAAGATCATCACTTTCCCTTATCCCTCTCCCTCCTGAGGACTTCAGGAATTTCAGAAATTTGAACTCTTAATTCTAAAGAAGCATTTGGAATGGCAGCAATAAATCTTCTCAGTTTACAAGTCTCAGAGAGCCAAGCAGGGGAAAGAAAAAAAAAAGGGGGGGGGGGACAGGGGGAAGGCATCTACTCTTAAAAGCCGCCCGTACATTGAGACTTCCTCTTCTTCCAGACCTTTGTTTAAAGTTCTGCTTGGGTACTTTAACTACAAACATGTTGGCTCCCCCCCACCCCGCTCCTCCCCATGAGATGAAAAGATAATTTAAACATCAGAAGAAAATACATTAAAGCATGCCATTTTGATGCAAAATGTTTTAAATGAATTGAATTTTTCTCTCCACGCAGCATTTAGTCTCCAGACATCAAAAGGAGCAAGAAGGAAATAGACTGTCAGCTACTGAGAATGGAGCTTTCTGTCCTTAACACAAAGCTGACCCCTTCCTCCACCCCTTTAACACGTAGCCGTGTTTATGAACTTTCAAAATAATGCCAGAGAACATTATACACAGTTATAGAAGAGTCACAGTGCCAGCAGAAATTTATTTGGCCACTGGGCTAGGTTTTTAGCCTATTTTTGCTTGATGTATAATTTAACCAATTTCTTGAAAACATTATGGTATCTTCTACTTTTTTAATTAAAAGGTCTGTGCATGTCGGAGAGGGGGTAGCAGTAGCCTGTTAGTCAAACTGCCATCACAGACAGTGAGCCTAAACCAACAGTAAAAACTAAATAAGGATTGAGAAACCACCCAGGAAAATGCAAGCCGTTGCACACCAAGCTCCCTGAGGCTACGTGTTAACTGCTCGGCCCCTATCTGGGTACAGTCCTGTTACTCGAGATATCTGCTCCCTATTCAAGCACTCCTGCCCAGAATTTCACCCAAAGCCAAAAACATCTCCCTGTTGTATTTAAGCTAATTTCACTAACTTAAAAAGTGATCTAACTTTAAGTAGAAAACCAGAGCTAAGTAGCAACCTCCAAATGAAGTTAAGGGAACTTCACAGACCCCCGAGTAAGTCAGCTCCACAAACTTACAAAAAACAGTCTAAATATTTAGGAGAATTTGCCCATCATAGTTTACACAGCGCATTAGCATCTGTACCTTATTCTTCCCACCCCTCATTGTTTAATTGAATCTGCTTAGCAGATGGCAGCAGGCTAAGTTCACTCCAACAGGAACAATTACACACGTTTTTAATGAGATGCTCACCCAGGATTATTTGCCGTAACCCGTAACTGCTCGCTCTCACAATGCACGAAGGCTGCAACCGCTGCACTGGTTCGGCCTCCAGCCTTTCCCCGGCCGAGCTGGTGCTCCACCAGACACGGAGCTATCTGCATCCCCGCCACTGCTCCCAACGCCTCCTCATCACACACTGACATAAGCCCTGTAACAGCATTTGATTTTATTTTTCTCGATTTGCCCCCCTCTTTTTGCTATCACCAGCTATTTTAAGTTTATTTTAATCTTTATAAATATTCAGGGTCTTGCTGAACATCCATCAACTATGTGAAAAAGATTCATTTTCTCAGGAATTCTGAAATTCCTTTAAACCCGACGTCTTTAAAAGACAACGGCTTTGTTCGTGGCACGTGGCAGAGGGCGAAACTTCATGCTCTACGCCATCCGCTACGTATCTTAGGTACTGGGCTAAGAAGAGTTGCTTCACAGTCGTGCACTAACCCCGCACATGCTGCGACACACCTGCACACACACACAGCGCAATTCAATTATTCCAACAGCTTGGTTTCATCAAGCAGATTTACACAAAGGTTTTTGACTTGAGAAAATTACTGGAAACAAAAGCAACTTTTGTTTTTCAATCCAAACTCTGAATTAAATTTCAAGATTTAGTTTAGAAAATAGCATTTTGCGCTGCCACGGCTTACCCAGCACAGCAAGCAAACTTTGTTTCATTCATTTCAGCTATTTCCACCACAAAGCATCACTTTTCAAACACAACATTCAGAAGTAAACAAAATGGAAAACTTTTTCAAAACTTATGAGTTTTGAAGCATCTACGTTTTCCATACTTTGTTCCAAAAGTAAACTTCGGAAATAACATTGATTCCAGATTTAGCCAGGTCTAAATTAGAAAGTCAGTGAAAGTGTAATTTTCTTTTCCAATTACTTAAACATTTGAGATGCTCAGAGAGAAATAACACTTGTCTGGCTGTCTGTATCTATCACCTGCTGTTTTATACTCACATTTAAACTCCATGGGGCAGGCGGGGGCTGAGCACAAAGCCCTGCACCATCCCTGGGGCCCCTGCGCCTCCGGCAGCACCTGAATCCTCCAGCATGATGCTCAGCACATCACTCACGCTCTTAATCCTCCCCTTCCCTTACTGAACACGGCACTCGCTTTAGCTACACAAACAGAAGCCTAGAAAGAGAAAATCATAGTATTTGCAGGGACCACTGCAGGATTCCTGGTGATCTGTGACAGCTCTGAGACACACAGACTGCAGGAGAGCTGAGCAATGTGTCCCTACAAGCCTGCAAAGGATGACCACAGCCTGGATGGAGTCCTGAGAAAGCTAGGGTTCATTTTACAAAAACACATTTTCAACACATTAGAGACTCTTGCTTTCCTAAGCTCTTTAATTAGCTGCCTGGGTCAAAGAACTTGCAACTTCCTAGAAAATATTCTTCTGTGGTATCTAGATATATCCTTTAATGACTTTAACTGCAACCAAGTGCTTCTCAGTGCCACCTGCCTGCCTCACTTTTAGCTTTGAAAAACAGGACAAATATTTGATAAGGGAGATAAATCAGGAAGCGACAAGAGGATCCAAGGGCAGGGGTCCTTGGGGCTGGGACAGGGAAGATTTGGGCCACCGCCATCTAATGCCCCCCACAGGTGGGGGCTGACAGTGATGAATGGGCACCCAAACCCACACCTCCGGGTCGGATGGAGTCAGGTTTCCTACCAAGCCAGAGATAAGAGGTAGCTCAGGTTTAGCTTAGTGCTGTGCCGAAACAAGGCTTAGGAGACTTTTAGTCATAATTTGAAGCTGAAGGCAACTCAGTTTTAAGTCTGGGAGATGACTCTAAACCAAGCTTAGCATAAAAAGTAAAATATTAACTGACTTGTTCACTCAGTTCCTTCAGATTAAAATAAACTCAGCAGCAATGCACTGCAGAGAGAAAATAACTTCAAAAGCCCCCAGTTTGACTGTCAGTACTGCATCAAAATAAACAAAAAAGCCACCACCCCCAAACCTCCAAGGTCCCCCACCAACTACAAGCGCCAACTGCTCCACAGAGCAGTCAACCATTTGCACATCACTTTATTTGCTAGACGAGATACGAATCCATCTCCCTACCGACAAAAATAACATTTTTAGAGACAAAGAGAATCAGGAAAAACAAATACAGGCTTAGTAAAATATCCACTGAGCTGTAAATATATTGAAGCTGTTTTAGCATCTATACTGCAAGACTTTAGAATGAAAAAACCCCACAACTTTCAGCAGATTTAAGAGGTAGACTGCTGTTACCGGTCATATTTGGGTAATGACAGGATGAAAAAAACTCAACAATATTAAAAAAGCATACAAAACAGTAGTAACAAAATGTACACGTCAAATACATGCAGTATTAGCTCAGCAGGGCTGCAATACTTTTTAAACTTCAAGTAGCAACTAACCAGGGTCTGTTTCTTGTTTTAAAGGTTAATGTTTTAAAAAGTGGTGAGCAAACAAATATATAACAAATCCTTTTTCTGATGAAACTCGGGAGTAAGATTGTTTTGAGGGAAACCTGTGGCTTCTGTCTGGAGTTTATTTTTGCAGTGTCTGAAGCCCTATCACGTTATGTTTTGTTACCATTTTCTAAAACCCAGAAACATTAAATAGTGGGTTCCCATGAGATCAAGGACATTTTTTGTGTTTTTCTCTGAGAACGTACAATATACGTATAAGAAACTAAAGTAAGTTGGAGGAAAACATAGCAAAAGGCAAACCCAGGTGGATGAGAGCAATGATGGCAGCAGCCCAGTATTACAGTCCCTGCTCAGCCCAGGGACAGACACGGCAGCTACACGTCCAAAAGGAATATCCCAGCATCACACTGCAATTGCCTTTCTCTTTCAGTGGGTTTCAGAAAAGAACAAGTTTTCAGGAAGGATTTAACGAATTAATGGTTTTTTTCATAATGTTATTTGTCAAGCAGCAACAGATATCTTTACTGGACAGGCAGACAAAGAGAAATGTGATCCAGAGCTCACAGGCTGCGGGTCGGTGCTTTTGCGGGGGTCAGAGCGCAGACAGCCTCTCCACGGAGAGCAGGCACCATAAGCAGCATCTTCAATTCAAAAATGAGGAAATGCAAAGACTCACACAGCTTGTGATTCTGCTGTCCTGGCCCAGTTCATCTCCTACCATCAACATTTTGCTCAGAGAAGCTCTAAATGTCACTAATGGGCAAAGCTGGTCAGTGCTCAATTATCTACGTTGTTGGAGTGTTGTTAAATCACATCATCATTTGAAAGACTCCTTTGGCATCTTCATTTAAATGATTTTGCTTATTTTACATATGAAATTTTTACAAGATTACTTGGAATGAGGAGGAATTTGTGGGAAAAAAAAAATCAATTGTGAGAAAAAGCTGAGACTATCAAACATAGCTTTTCCACAAGCAAAGTGAACACACAACTCCTGGCACTCCAGATATGTTTGCAGACATGCATCTCCTCATGCTGATACACACACCTTCACGGGTGCATACATTCCCAAATATTTGAGAAGGTTTTAAGCAGGAAAACATCATCATCTCTCTTCCCAATTTTTAACTTAATGAAGATTGCTTACCAATTCATTATTTACGAATCAAGTTACCGTTATCTTCTGCCATGTGCTGAGTTGGCCCATCACATCTCTGCTCCCCACTCTGCGGCCAAAGCACTGGAGCAAAACATTTTGTGCAACACAGAGGACAACAGAAGAACTGGTATTCAGGTTTGATCTTAATTTTGATGGTAGAAAGCATCACAGTTGGCATTTATAATTAATCTACTATCATTAGCCTGTGGGAGGTAAAAGCCTTTGGGATCAAGAGCCATATTCAGAAGGGGAGATGGTAAGTAGGTACGACATTGCTTGAAAAGAGTCAAAGTAGAGCACAATTCTTATAGACTTGTTTCCTTGGAAAACTTCAGGCGTTTGCAAGGAGAGAAAAGTATGGAAAACTGAGTAACTGCCAAAAATGCAATCAAGAACCAGCAGATTTTTTGTCTTCTTTTTCAAGGGACCAGAGAAGAGGGAGGAAAAAAAGAGTGAGAGGGGAAAATACCCTAAGAAAATTAGTTCCATATGTTAAAAAGGTTATTCATTTAGCCAACGTAACTTGACTATGGTTATACTCATGACAATGTATATGGCAGTATTTCAGAAAAAGGAAAGTCATGCTACCCAACCTTAAAATATAAAGCAGATGGTCTTCTCAATAGGATTGGATTTTTTCTCCCTACACTTATTCCTCATTCCAGCCTCTAGGATGTGAAACTTAAAATATTTATATGGGTTTTTTCAGGTTGAGAACTTTTTGATTACTGGACATTTTTCAACTTGCTGCATTTTGTTGGTCCTCTTCCCCTTAAAGATAACGTAAATTTGAACATTTATCAGGAGCAAAATCGACCTGAAACTTCATTCTATTGGGAGAACTCTGGGTTTCATTTTTTCTCGTTTGTTTTCAAGCTCATGTCAAAATGACTAACTAAAAATGGGGAAACGTTTAAGCAGCAAACCAATACATGTAAATAGATGCAATCCTCTAGCCAAAAGAGCTTGATATCATTTTAGTATAATTACTGCACTTGTCCAATTTGGTCATGAATTCAATATACAGTAAGCATGTGGAAGAAACACGGTTCAATTTATGTAACATTTCAGCTAGGACTGTGTAATTTTACAGCAAAGTAAAAAAAAAAAAAAAACAAAAAACAACAAAAACCAAAACCCAAAGCAACATACAGACACACAGTAAGAGCACGTGATATTGTTTCCTGATCTGTTTAACACAATCAAGGCAGAAGCTGTTGGCTTTTTGTTTGGAGAAACGCTGCAGCACAGGAACACTAAGGCTGGAGTGAGGTACTAAAGAGATCTACTTGAATCAGAAAAAAAAAATCCAAGAACGACAAGCTTAAACATAGGAATTTATAGTTCATAAACCACAACACTAAACTTCTGTGCATAAAATGAATGGGCTGATGCTAACATAATTACAGAACTGTTTTCTTTAAATGTCCAAGACTATCATTTTTCAGGATCTCTCAGCAGGAACCATCAACATACACACGATAAATATCATGATAACAGCCTTCCCCTGCAACTGCTGCTGCAGCGGTTCTTAATGAAAACTGTCTAATATTGTCTGCACTCAGAAAGACACAAGAGTTTAAAACTTTAAACACACACTGCAGTCAGTTCTCAGCTGTTTCCACGCAAAGCACCAACACCTTTTTCAAGAGAAAAAGAATAGATGATTAACAACCTGAAAGGGACTGTCTGTACGTAAGTACCTTCCTGTCTGAGTCAGTGTCTGTAATAAAAGTACAAGAGTAATCTCATATGATAATATTATTTGTATTAATAAGTAGAAGAGTTTTAAGGTCACCTGTTTACATACCTCATTTGCATTGTTCTTCTTTGATATAATCCGCACCCTTTCTTTTTTGAGCAGAAGGGAGCAGGAGCAATTCTTTAAACCTCCTAAGAATTCAGGAGTGTAATTTCTCAATTAAACTTTAAAAAGTTAAAAAGTTAACTCAAGAAGATAAGCACTTTGCATCAATTATTATCTTAATCATTCTCTCCAATCTGGATGTAAAGTTATTTGAAAATAACTGTTACATTTCAAATTGACTTAAACTTGACCCACTCGTGCTGCTCACACAGAGGTGAGTTCAGTGATACCAACTCTCAGGTGCAAGACCTCACCAAACCCAACAAAGTGCTTTCAGACCTGCGCACCTGACAAAGGCGCATGGCCCAGAGCAGCGATGCCTGCAGAGGGTGATAACTCCAGCTGCTCAGCTGCGCAGGTTAATTCATTTCCCCATTTTCACACAGCTGGTTTTGGCACACCGGCTCATATAGGTGCTGTGGCTAGAAAATCGGGCTCTTGACAGAGATTTACAGGATGGCATATATATTAAAAAATCTTCCAGCTTAACGTCAGAATATTTTATGGGTTAGAAAGAAATAATTGCTGCACGTACTGGGGCTATATCCCACCTGCAGACATAGCCTCCCAAAACACTTCTCAAACCAAACCTGGTTTATGCAGCGGCTGTGGGAGCCAAAGGAGTACAGATGGGGAAAGAATCCACATTTGCCTACGAACCGCAAGTGGAAACAGCATCCAGGGCAGCAGCAGCCAGAGTGCAGTGCAGGAACAGGCTCTCGTAGCAGCATGCGTTACATGTGCAAAGCTCTCCCTACGCCTGCACACTCCCGTGCCGGGGAATACCATGTGCTCCTGAAAGACCTGCCCCGGGGCTTGTGGAGTCCCATCCTCGGAGGTATCCAAACCCAATGGGACAGGTGCCTCAGAGGAGCAGGGCATGAGGACCTCAGGAGGTCCCATCCCACCTCAGCCACTCCCTGATTCTCTGAGGACATGGTGGCAGTCCTAGAGCTGTGACACACACCCCCCACCCCGCTAAAACCATGGGTCAATCACCAGATTTTTACAAAAGCAGAGAAGAGTTGGTTTAACTTGCACTCTTTCTGACCTTGAAATTTGAAATCCCCTGGTACTCTGTGTGAGCTTTAGGAAACAACATTTCACTTTACTTAGCTGCTAATGAAAAGAGAATTACCCATCAACCAGCACTGGAAATAGGATATTTCTCCTCTTGCTTCCAAAACGGGGGTGGAATGAACTCAGGGAGCAAGAACACTAATGGACTAAGTTACCTGACAACTTCTCCCCATTATGTTTTGTGAGCCAGATGACCACCTGACACTATCAACAAGACGGAACAGATCTACAACAGAAGTAAACACTTTATCCTGGACCCCAAAAAATAATGCACAGATGCAAAGTAGCAAATAATTGCTAGGTCAGTAAAGCAAAGAAGATGATCTCCAGAAGAAACTGCTAAACCACTTTTCCAGGTGAATCGCTAGTGCTCATCCAAGGTCAGTGATAACCCCCACGCTCTGCAGGACAACGGCCAGAGGAGCAGAGCTGGCCCACGGCATCCAGCAACCCACCTTCAGCTGGCTCCTACTGAACAGAGGTCAATTAGTCCCTAGGACTACTTTTCCCTCATTCTTTCATAGAGCTGTGGTCCGGCATGAGTCACCTCTCTGTGAAACAAAGCCTTGCAGGAATGTTCAATGGGAGCTGGCCGATTAACTGTTCTTCCTCATGTTTAACTTGTTATCTCGGGACACAGGAGGAGGTAGAGCAACCCACAGAAAACAAATGTAATCTTCTGGAAAGAGCAGAGCCATTAGATGTTATCAGTTATAAAAAAAAAAATTAACGATTGAGACTAAGGAGAGGCTTGTGAATTGAATTCCTACAGCACTTCAAAGCAATTTGTGCATGAATGCAAGCATTTATTCTTCTAATTAAAAAAGAAAAAAAAGCAAGCAAAATAGCAAGACATCATTTACATGAAAGAGGGGGGAGTAAAAAAAAAAAAAAAACCAACAAAACCAACCAACAGCCAAAACTCAAACAAAACCTCCGGTGTTAATCAAGAGCAGAGTACACTCCAACCCAGAAAAGGGAGAGAAAGCTCCAGATTTAATGAGGAAAGGCGCTGAAGAAGAGCAAAACTCGCCTCAGCGTTTTCTGTGGCACTCCTGCCAAGCCATCCCATGAGAATTTCTACATCCAGCCTTCAGAGTGAAAAATTATCAGACATTTTGCAAAGATGAGTCCTTTATCTTGCACCTTCATTGTTTCACAAACTGAAGAGGCTGCAAGCCAAGGGTGGGGCTGCGGGGTCCTTGACTGCGGATCCCAGAAGATGGGACAGTTCCACCAAGGCAGCTGCTGAGATGGGAGAAGGCTCGGGCCAGAGGGACCTGCCGCAGACCGAGGTGTGCCTGGCACCAAGCAAAAGAGCTTTTTCATATTTCACTTTCTAGTGGTCTCACTTTGTTTTTACAAAGAAAGTCATCCTGATAAAAAAGGAGAGAGATGGCTCTCTGGCATACCTCTCTTTTCCATATCTTTACCAGGTCTCCCCAACACACCTATACACCTACATATCAGCTATGTGTCAGTTTCTTACATGAAAAACACTAGATAGTTCAAGTTTGCTTAACATTAGCGGCATTCAGGCGGGGGCTATTTAGGCATGTCCAATTATTTCAGTTAAACAGAGTCCATGATTTGACATTTAAGTACAAATTTTTGTAGATACTATATTGGTCTCCAAGACTCCCTGACAAACATTGTCATTATTCAGGGAGTCATTTAACCAGGGCTTCAAAACATAAAACCAACCTCAGCTCTGCTTGTTTCTCTTGCCACAACAGCAACTTTAGCATAAATCATATTTGAAGAAAAGAAGACTAAGTAACATAAAAGGCTTATGAAAAAATCAGAACACAAAACAATTTCTAATCTGCTGCTCGAATTATTCGAATATTGGCAAACCGGTATTTATCATCTTAAATAAATATAATAAATACATACCATGAAAACAATAGTGTCATTCACTATTGTTGAATGAACAGCCTACAGTATTTCCTAACTAAAAATTATTTCAGCCCTCTAAAGATTAGTTTTGTTGAAATTATTATAAATATATTTATCTTTCAAACACTAAGGAGCAAGAAATTACACTGAACCTCAATTTAAAAATCAGAGTATGCACTCTTCTGATGAGCTCTGATTAACAATACTGAGATGAACAACATCTGAATGATTTCTGTGTTTGAAAATGGATCCTACAAATTAGCAGTTAAAATTTGTAAGAATTCCCCCTCCCCCCCCAAATCTCTAAAGGCATTTCACCTGCCTGAAGACAACACCTCAGATTACAATGCAGGATTTTTTTAAGTTTCCACACAGGCATCTTTTCCTCAGTCAGTGGAATATCTTTTTGCAGCTATTTCAATGTATCAGATACTCTTCGCCATGTGGTCAAATTCCTGTGGTTTCACATTAAAGCCATATATCCTCAGAGTCACTGCAGGAGGAGTTTTCTGCTGGGGCTGTCCCAGATCTCCCACTGTTTACCCTGGAGTTTTCAAGAGAGAAATGCGCTACTTCCAGCTCCAGCAGACCTGCACTACTATGAGCTTTTGTAAGCTGTTATATTTACGAAGCCTTTGCAAAATATACTCACTATAGGATAATGAAGGTTGACCATTTGCTGAGAGCACCAAATACATGCACACATAATATTGAATAAAAATGTTATATAGGTATTGAAGGTAAATAAATTATTTCTCGGTGTGATTCCTTTTCACTCACTGAAAAGAGATGTAATTATTCTAAAAGATGTATACAGACTAATTCTTCTAATTTATACTTAAGTTTGCAGACACATGCTGTAGATTGAGTAGCATCACCTGTTTTCCATTTCCTGAATTCCTCCTCCAATCTACAAGGTATGACAATATTCAATAACTGTGCTGCTTTGGCCCTTTGAAAATACTCTGATTTATTTCTGAAGTTCAGTTTCTTTGTGAAAATGCTGAGGAAAGGAGCAAGGGTTTTGTGGTTTTTTTTTTCTTGGTTGGTTGTTTTTTTCAGAGATTACCAAAGGAGAAGAAAGCATGTTCTTTTTCTAAGAAAACCTGGAATCCTTTAACTGAATATTCATATGCTTCTGCAAATTATTAAAAAACAAACATGACAACAGAGGATTTAATCAGTTTAATGTGGACCCACTCAGGTGTCAGCACAGCGGTGTAACAGCACTGGGGGACAGAAGAGCCAAAGAGGCTCCAGAAGATGCTGCACAGGCGGCTCTCACACCCCTTCCCACCACCACCACCACGCTGCCCCACGCCACCAGTCTGCAGACAAGTATCCTTAATGTTAGACTTAATAATTTGTCCAAACATGGAAATAAACCATCCATGACCCAAAGGGACCCTGCTCAATCACCTGCTGCAAGGAGTTACCTTTTGTAACTCACTGGTTTTGGCAGTCAAGATGGAAAAGCACAAGGTTAGAGGGCCAAAACCGTAAAGCACCTTCACCTGGAGATCACTCACAGAATCACAGAACCTTTAAATGTCATCTAGTCCAACCCCTCTGCATTGGGCAGGGGCATCTACAACCAGATCAGGTTGCTTAGAGCCCCATCCAGCCTGTCCTAGAATGTTTCCAAGGATGGGGCATCTACCACCTCTCTGGGCAACCCGTTCCAGTGTTTCACCACCCTCATTGTGAAAATTGTTTTCCTTGTGTTTAGTCTAAATCTACCCTCCTTTAGTTTAAAACCATTACCCCTTATCCTGTTGCAGCAGGCCTTGCTAAAAAGACTATCCCCATCTTTCTTGTAAGCCCCCTTTAAGCATTGAAAGGCTGCAATAAGGTCTCCCGCAGCCTTCTCTTCTCCAGGCTGAACAACCCCAGCTCTTTCAGCCTTTCCTCATACCAGAGGTGCTCCATCCCTCTGATCAGTTTTGTGGCCCTCCTCTGGACCCACTCCAACAGGTCCATGATACAAAAAGGATCATTACCTGTCGTGGTTTAACCCCAGCCAGCAACTAAGCACCACGCAGCCGCTCGCTCACCCCCCCCCACCGGTGGGATGGGGAAGAGGATCAGAAGGGCAAAAGGGGAAAACTCGTGGGTTGAGATAAAAACAGTTTAATAACTAAAGTAAAATAAAAAATAGAACAGTAGTAATACAAAGCAAGCGGTACACTGTACAATTGCTCACCACCCGCCGACCGATGCCCAGCACGTCCCCCAAGCAGCGACCGAACACCTCCCCGGCCAACTCCCCTGCTTATATACTGAGCATGACGTCACGTGGTATGGAATAGCCCCCACCCAGTCTGAGTCAGCTGCCCCAGCTGTGCCCCCTCCCAGCCTCCCGTGCCCCTGGCAGAGCATGGGAAGCTGAAAGGTCCTTGACCAGTGTGAGCACCACTTGGCAAGTACTTAGCACTACTTAACAAGAACCAAAACATCAGTGTATCATCGACATTGTTCTCAACCTAAACCCAAAACACAGCCCCATACCGGCTACCAGGAAGAAAACCAACTCCATCCCAGCCGAAAGCAGGACATTACCACACCTAGTCATGAAATAACGAGTCTGTGATCATCCCCATCTGAACTACCCTTTTACACTCCCAGAGATGCAGGAAAACATACACCCCATCAACCACTTTAACCTAGTTATCCTCGACTGCTGGGACTGTATAGTCATTCCACACTAGTTAAGGTAGAAGTTCATTACTGGATGTTTAGAAAAAGTTCAAGTTTTTAAGGGTCTGTATCAGTATGCAATCTTGTCACATGATTATCACCCGAGCCTTCTTCAACTCGGGTTGGAACCTGGAAACCCTGTGCATCCACACAATCTTGTAATTTATGGTCAATGTAGCATAACGCTGCAAGGACAGGAGGAACAGAGCAGACAGCAGAATTTGGGAGCAGATTTCCACTGTAAAAAAGGAATTTAAACTGGAGGGAACCAACTTTTCAGTTGGTAGTATTAATTCCTTTTATGACATGATGTCATTGACAGTTGGGTTGTACCTATTAAAAAGATCAAAAAGGACTCATGCGTACACACATTGTTAGAATAAAAACAATGACAGAGGCAATTACTATTTTTCATTCCTTCTGTAAATATTATTACAAGCTGCTTTTTCACAAAACATTTACAAACTATGATGTGAGCTCCACTGCTCCTGGTAAATGAACACAATTGAAACAATTTCTGTTTCAAAACAGAAGAGAATTATTTGACCTTTTTTTTAATCTCAATTCATGTTTAACTTTGTCTAAATAAAATATTTTGGAACCTCTGGAGAAAAGGCTGCTCATTTATTCAAAATAAATCTCTACTGTGTTTTCCTTCAGAAGATACTATTTATATGAACTCTCATATTTAAGAAGCACTCATGCTGATCATGGGTACAGTGTCATCTTCATTAAAAATAATCAAGAATCCCTAGGCAGACATTTGCATTTGAAATTATAAAATCTCAATATTTCCTACCATTCATTCATATTTAATTTTTGAGGATGCTTCAGTGCACATGAAATATTTATCAGTCAAAGGTTTTCAAATTAGAATCTTTAGTATCCGCTTCTTCCTCAAAATAGTTTTTATTTCATTTTCAGTAAACCATCCAAGCTTTCATTTGTTAAATTTTATCAAATTCAGAAATACAAGATGACAATGAAAAGCCTATACTTGCTGCATGCTGTTGCATTAGAAAAAAAGGGTATTTTACCAAAACCTATAATTCTTTTAAAGCATTATATAATAATTCCGCTCTTTATGAATGAATGATGAACTGTGCTGAACAGGCATCAAAACATTACTCTGGTGAAAGCACAGCTTCCAATGCTAGAACTGAGCATGAAGCAAGGCCACAAGCTTGCTGAGCCTCATTCAGTACATGAGCCCAACAGGACTGACTGGTAAACCTGAAATTGAATTAAGGATTTAAGGCTGTACAGAGACCACCTTCAGCTCAGCAACCTAAATAAATTCCCTTTCTTTTGCTTTTTTGTGCAATTATCTGTGTGTTGCACATCCAGCTGAACATGCGGAAATGACACTGTAATCCACTTTGGTATCAGGATTAGCAAGTTCAGACACCAAGGAGAAATAAAGGCATTAATGTTACTTTGAAGGTAGACAGTATTGAAGTAGATTAATGCTACTCAGGGAATAAATATTCCTGTTGTCAAAAACAGTTACTACTACACTAGTATCAGTATTTGACAGTCAGAAAGTGGAGGGAAAAAAAATTTATTGGACAGGAAATTTTTTGTTATGCTGATACTGATAATTTATCTCAACAAATTAATGAATAAATTTAAACTTTAATAAATTAATAAATTGCTGATACCCACAAATTAACTTTACCTCCCTGTTCCCGCATCCAATCTGTATTTTAATTTCCAAAAGCTTTCCATGACACAATTTAAATGTCTGTTTTCATAATATAGTTTTCGCTACACAGAGATGCTGGGAGCCAACAGACCTACGCTGAAAACAGCTTCACACTTCTGTCTCACCTCCCCAGCCTGACTTTAATTCTTTCTATGTCTTTTTACTCTTAAATATAACAAGGATACAAACACAGGGCTAAGGTTACAAAATCAAAAGCATCAGGCAATATGAAAGTTCAAAAAATTCCAAAAAGTGATGTCCATCCTGAAATAGATATGATAAAGCACATAAGATGAAGTAATCACACAAATTTCAGGGTTAGGAAGTCACAGAATATCAAATTTCTTAAAAAGAAAAATCAAATCTTCTGAAAATTCTGAAAGCCCTATCTCCATGCAAGGCAAAGTCCTTTCTCTAGTGTCTCATAACACATTAAATCAGGCTTTTAAGCAATATGGTGTGCTTCTGCTTCTCCCTACACTTACAAATGAATGAATAATAAGTGGCAATATGAAGCAGCTGTATCTTACGGTGAAGGATCTGCAGACTTTCACACTATATAGATAAAGTAAAAATCGCGATGTGGCAATTATAACAATATCGCTAAGCAAAGACCACCAATTCACACCTGTGTCTTCTACATTTCCAGGTGACATCCCTGGTTTTCCAGAGTCCCTCGCCCCCATGCACCAGACTTGGCTCCCGCCTGCTCCCTCCTCTGCTGCGCTTTCACTGTCATCCACAAAGTGAAGTTTCCAGTACCAGCATTATCTAATAAAAACATAAATTATCTGGACAGAAAATGTACCGCAATATGCGCTCTGTTCCACATGTTAAGAATTACGAGGTGGTGACCTTCGCATCAAACTACAGAAAAGTGGAGTGCTAACCAAAGCCTCCCCGAGTATGCAGCAGACAGCCAAGAAATACCTAAGTGTATCATGTGAAGATGAATGATAATTACAGAAGTTTAAAACAATTTACGAAGGCATTCTATTCGATAAACATAGCAATCACTGGTTGCTTATCTTAATTCAATATTTTTTCATTTATTTGCATCCAAATTCTACCTATTCACAACCATGAGCTATTATTCATATAAAAGTGATTTGAAAAGCCGATGTCTTGCTGCAAGCTGCTCCTCTATTCAACCAAAGCAGCAAGGATACAGAGGTTTTCTTCAAAGCATGAAAATCACAGCGAAACCTTTACAATCCTTTTCAAAGTCTAGAACGCATTTGCATGACAAAATTTAACAATTACAAGGACTTGGATTTTTTTTTTATTTCATTATACTAGCAATACAGAGAATGAAGCAGAGAATTATTTCCAGATGGTGTCCTGGTTTGGTTTGGTTTGTCAGTTCTACAGGGTTTGGGAAGGTTTAGTTGCTTGATCCTGGAGTGCTAACAAAACTTGCTTTCCAAACCAAAATTAAATACATACCCTCCTCCTACCCACCCTAACCTTTTACCACATCACTCTACACACCCCTCCTTGCTTAGTCCCCCAAAAGTTAACAGGAAAGTTTCTGGTTTAGTTTTGCTTGTACAAAATGCATCCCCCTGCAAAGCAATGAAAAAAAGCAGCCATAACATGAATGATCTATTATATCTTTGGTTTTCATTTGCAAAGAGATGCAGTCATCTTTAATCTGGGTAATTAAAAAGGTAATTTCAGCTGTAACACCTGCTCCCTACCCTAATCTGTCATTTTAAAGGGGAAATTTAGAGGTCATCTAGTCCAACCCAACCCCTGCAACAAGCAGGGACATCTACAACCAGACCCGGTTGCTCAGAGCCCATCCAGCCTGACCTTGAATGTTTCCAGTGATGGGGCATCTACCACCTCTCTGGGCAACCTGTTCCAGTGTTTCACCACCCTCATTGTAAAAAATTTCTTGCTTATATCAAGTCTAAATCTACCTTCTTTTAGTTTAAAACCATTACCTTTTGTCCTGTTGCAACAGGCCCTACTAAAAAGTTTCCGCCCATCTTTCTTATAAGCCCCCTTTAAGTACTGAAAGGTTCTCCCTTACCTCTGCAGACCAGAGTCAATCGAAATGCCATCAGATTTAAGGACTACTTTTTAGAAACACAAGTTTTGGGCACAAAGAAACCTCTGCTATCAGGCTTAAGGGTCTTTTTACATCTCTCTGTGTAAGGGTCTTTTTACATCTCTCTGTGTATTAAATGCTAATAAGCAAACCCTCCAATTCGTGTTTTGTGAACACAAATAGTTAAACAACAATTTTAGATCTGTTCTGTCCCTGCACACGCTTCACTCTTGTATAACCAGTCCCACTCAATGATTATTGCTGAAGTTCAATCCCAGCAGCTCAGCCAGCTGCTCCATCAGCGGCAGGGCAAGGAGGCACCTCTTGGCAACATGGTTTTCATAACAAAACAAGTGAGAATGAGCCTCTGAAAGGTGAATTCTTGGAGACTGGCATGCAATGATCACCCGTCTTTAAAACCGGCAAGTTTTAAAACACAATTATTCTTTACCTCAAACAGTACAGTTATATATACGCGGGCATAAGCGGCACATTTGCCTTAAGAAATATCCACCTTAGCATTTCTGCTGTGCCGGCACCACTGTTTGCTGGGGCTGTGCTGGACCCCTGCAATCCCAGGTATTCATTTCAAGGATCCGGTTTATACTACAGCCCCACAAATAGTTGCACTATCACGGCTATTAGTGAGGCAAATCTCAGCGGAGAGACAGGGCAAACAGCCAAGGAAGGAACCTCTGAAGTTCTTCAGCTGCAACACCAAACCCACATGGTACTTACCAACGACATTAGCGCTTGAAGGTTGTCAAGCATTCAATACGGAAGGGACCACTGTATATTCAGTAGTAATCACTCATTAACTATCACTGATAGTTAATGCCAGCATTGTGGAAAGTGGTAGGTTCCACTCTGAACTTGCTACATGACGAGATGCACTGGCATGCAATAGGGGTGGCACGGTGCAATCTGACTTCCAGAAACCAGCATAACACAGCTGGACATGCAGAAATTCAGAAATTATCACACAGCCCATTGCAAGAAAGATGACTGCTAAAAACAATACTTACCAAGTGGTACAGCTGACAAAATATAAAGTCCATTAGGTAGTTTTTAAGTCTAACGTTCATTTACTCATTGCTTTGTGCTTCACTAGAACCATACAAGACCCTTTTGGTGTAAATAAATCACATTTGCAACCCCCTCGAGGCATTTACACCATTACAGTGATGTAGACCAGTACTAGTGAAAATGAGACCTGGGTTCCCATTTTTTCTCTCAACTTTATCTTCCCTGTAGCTAAACTGCATTTTTCTTAGTCTCCAATTTATTTGTTCTATAGCTTCCTGAATAGCTGCATTTAAGAGAAACACCCTTATTAAGCCGTTATTGTTCCACCTGTTCGGAAGATAAATGTTAAAAAAGGTGCAAAAACCCCTCCATATTTCCTGCCTGCTAAACATTTTCCAGATAAAGTACTCATGAGAATAAATGCATTTTAGCAGGGCTCTGGCAACAGCATCTGTATGAAATACTTGTTTTCTTTAGCGTTGAATTTCAAAATTATAATTAAATTGCTGCTTCTGGAACATCTTGCTGCCATTTTTCGTTTTCAGGATGATTTCATTTAATCTCAGATAAAACAGATTTCTTACAAGAAAGGGACAGGGAAAGAGGGATGATCCCCCGGGGTGGCAGGACCCGCAGGACTGTCACAGCTGCACGGGAACACGCCACCCTCTGCCTCCCACGTACAACAGCAGATCGACTTTATTCTATTTCAGCGTCTCACAATGCACACGTAATGACTATTTTCTGAGCAAAATAGTTCACTATATACTCTGGGATCAACATTAAAATTTCAGCCTCTAAAGAAAAATAAAGGAGTGCCATAAGAAAGCTCCATACTGACAGCACAAGCACAAGATTGGATTTCAAAATTTCAAAGTGCACAGAAATTTCTGCCAGCTGCAGACACTATTCCTGGGAAATGACACTCTTGACACTGCACCGTCACACAGGAGTAGCAGCAAACGCCATGCTGTGTTCATAAAGAGAGAAATATTTTCCAGTTTCTGAAGGCAGGGAACACCTATCTATTTCTCAAAATTCTCACAACATACTCACCAAAATTCTCACATAAACCACAATATTAAAGGCTCTGTCAGTGGAGGGAGCTGGAAAGAGCTGGGGAAAACCCATGGGGATTATTATACCAGAAAATACTGAAATTGCACAGAGCAGCCAGCCTCCTGCGAGGAGCACGATTAGCACATTAGTTTAATTCCCGCGCATCGCTCCAGTCCACCTGCATTCCCGCAGTGTCAGACTGTGGCCCTTTCTTCGTGTATTAATTTCACATCCTCCTCTCTCGCAGGCAGGCAGGGAGCTAACGAGCAGTCCCCCAGGCTTATTCTGCAGAGGAAAACTGGCAGCGGGACCACAGCTGTTGCCTAACAAGATCTTCATATGAGAAGGCAGAGGAGCTCCCCAACACTAGCAGTCAAGCTGGTTTTAGAGAGTTTTATTTATTTATGTTGAAGCAGCCCTTCAGACAGTAAGCTGCTTCCTTACCATTGCAGAAGTTATACATGCATGATGGTGTAGCGAAAAGGTCTTACATTAATCAGCCAGAGCTGTGCCAAATTCTTCCAGACACATCTCCTGTTGGTTGTTTACCAATGGTGCAGCAGATATTTAGGTTCATGAACCACTGAAGTCTTTATGAAAGACTAGCAACTGGTTGGCTTACATAGCTTTCATTGGTGTGATCCTGATCTCCTGCATTCAAAGAAGGCTGACTTTGATATTCAGCAGATAAAAACCAGACTATTTCACTTAGTTTGAAGTATGCCAACCTAGATGGCATATTCTGCATAAAAAGTTCAGAAGAGAAAACAATGCATGGAAATAGCACTAACCAGCTAGAAACACTCCCACGACCAACAGGGTACCACATGGCCAGGGAGAGCACACAAGGTCCCAAGACAACAGTGACCTCAAAACATTCCTACAACAACTTTCCCTTCCAGGTATTCAAAACTTCATGGGAAAGCAAGTGTAACCCAGGCACAGTGGCAAGAAACACATTAGATAAGGTGATTACCTGCTCCATCTGGACAGAAAAACACCTACTGAAGAAGGAACAAGCCATGAAAATCCATCCAACCGTTCATGAAAGCCCAGGCTAATCTCAGGGTGGGGGAAAGGAGTCATGTTTTACTGCACAGGTGGGTGCAGCCAGCTCAGCAAGCCCAAGGGATGGACCATGGACCTGGTGGCAGTAGAGGGGCAAGCAAGACTCTCTCCTCTCAACAAGCAGGATCAGCTCAACCGCTTTTGTAACCCTCCTGAATGCATGGTTTGCTATTAGAACAAATCCACTAGGCTGTAGGATGAGTCAGTTTGACAGACCCTCACTGAAAATAAAGCAGGTTTTCATGAGCTTGCTCTGCAACCCTTGGCCTGATACAGCAAGAGCTTGTGCCCAGAGAAGGACCTCCTCCTTGCGCAGCAGCCAGCCACGAGGTTGGATGTGCTGTCATCTGCCAATGCATCTAACCACAACCTGTGTCTGAATCCACAACTCAAAGTTACTTGCTCCCTACTTCACTGGAGTAAATCTGAAACTATATTCAATATGACTGCAAGTTAAGATGCCCTTGGCACCTTCTATTTTCATGAAATTAAAACAAGAACTTTTAAAACCTAGTTTCTCACTTCAGTATCTGCATACAACAATTTTATGAACAGTTTATAAACAAAAAAGTCATCAATTGTAGTGCACTGCCTATGTTTTAAGAGATATAAAATACAACAGCACTGTAACACCTACAGATGCTGTAGCAGAAGCAAACGCTACCACTTAGAGACTGCACCCTCTTCAGTCACATCTCGCTCTACAACTCAGCTTACTAGGATTCCTTCAGGACTTGTTCCTCAAATCAAAAAGATGCCAGACACCAATTAGTAACAGGCTCATAAGTTTATCAACTTAAAACACCCACTTTTGGAAGAGAAATAATTTGTTCAGACATCTAGAGTTCCCAAACTAAGTGGGACGGCAGAGGGAAAAATGAACAAGTCAGGACTGTATGATCTGTACTCTCTTCTTCTATCCAGTTATATGGATATAGGGAACCTGAACCCACCCCACATTGCATCAGGTCCCAGAAAGTTAAATAAACTTCATTTAAAACTGACTGAATATTTAGCCTTTAATCTGCTTTATTACCCAAGATTTGAAGTATTTATCAAAAAAAAGTCCTTGTGCTAAGTATTTCACTTTATTTTCGATATTTATCATCTTTGCCATGTCTTGGAAGGTTATTGTTCACCGCAGAGATTACATGTCCTTTGATCAGCATCCCCATTATCAGCAGAAGAGACTTCTCATTTAAATCTATATTCAAAGAATGACACATTTCTGCATCGTACTTTTGCACTGTGACATTTTTAACACACACTATTCAAGGAGGAGCAAAAGCAATGATCAAAACTGAAGAAGTCCATGAACTGTCCTCAGATGAGCTGCAGTAACAGCAGACCTGGCTGCACGCTGCTCTAACCACACGCCTTTCTGGGTAGGAACATACTGAGCAAAGGAAACAGCAAAAAGCCTGAGGACATTGCCATTTTCTTGGGATTTGCCTAGACAGAAACAAAAACCAACACCACATTTTGCACGGAGCAAGAGGTTCTGTTCTGATTTCACAAATCCATTATTTATTAACACCTTTGTTCCAGTAGATTTTTATTTTAAACACAACCTACCCCCAAAAAGCCACATTTATGCTTTCAAAGATTCTTAATTTTCCTTTCACTAAGGCACTGCTATATTTCCTTGTCCTTGGAGAGTTTTATCTGGGATTATACGTATGTACCAAAACACAGCTGTTGCACTTATTTTCTCCTTTATTTTTTTCCACATAGAAAAACCTGCCTCTATCAGCCACCCAATTAGCTGCTCAGTATCAAAAGACTGCTTTGGCTTTTCATCTTCTTGAAAACTGGATTCAAGTGACAGGGTGTCATGGAAACTGTGTCTCAGGTCATTTCCTGTTTCAGTTTTTAGTCACCAAAAATAAAATAGTAATAACAATAATACTGGGGGGTTTTTCTGATTTAAAAAATGAATACTTGTTATCCCAGTCTAAAAAGCATGCAGTAGCTATAAAAAAATATTATTCTTCATGAGAAATCTTAATCTGACAAACTAGGAACCTGATTTTCAATTCAATGTTCAACTAACTCTCCCCTAAAGAAAATGAAGATCAAATGTGAAGAACAAAACCTACAGCAAAGATGCAATGAAATTAATGAAAATTTTAAAAAAAAAAAACCAACAAAACAACCAAACCTCTAGCTTTCAGAATGTATATGCTTTTTATATAGTACTACCATACAGCATACACTGTGTGTGTTTCTTTAAGTATTTCACTAAACAAGTAGGATAGAAAAGTATTAGATAATTATATAGGGGATTGCTATCAAACCACAGAAGTTTCAGGTGCTTTATCTACTCCAACTACCTCCTTTTAGAAACTAACAATCTCAAATACCTCTCCTTTTACAAAAACAGTTCAAAGCTTGCTGAATTTCATTATTACAAAAGAGTTGCACTTGACTGGTAAAGCCACAAAAAAAGCCTTATAAAAGACACCAAATTCACAAACGTGACATATTTCAACCAGCTGCTTGAGGTTACAGGTAACATCACATTTGTGCAACAAGCCCATGGGCATGGAAAGCCTGGTGAAAGGTGAGATTTGCAGTGAGGCAGCATGTATTTCTGTTTATTCATCTGAAACTAGCAAGATGTTATCATGAACCTTTAATCCTGAGCCCACATGCAATGTGCTAAAATAGACTCCTTGGGTGATTGCTGGGAAATCCCTGCTCTGTGCTCCTGACAAAGTTCCTGCCAACATTAATAAGAAATTACTTAATTCCCACAAGTTCTGAACGTAAAACTTTCACACCACCTTGCAACATACAGTTCTTATCCATGAGACTAATCTCAATCCGACTGATCACTTTAATAATAGCATGGTTTTGAGAACTATAATCAGGAGAAATTTGGACCAGGGACACTCTATGGTAGAAAACTGCCAATTTATCTATATCCACATTATTAGGGAAATGGCTAATTTCTGATTCTAGCAATCGGTGCTGCCATCTCCAGTTTCTGAACCCTGCAGGACCCAACTCCTCATTTCCTTTTTAAATTAAACCTGTACAACCACATGCTCTTAGAAATTCCAGGTTCATTCTAGCTAATGAAGCAAGGCCAGTACTGAAAACTAAAAAATATGGGAAAGCTCATGAACTAGGAAGCTTTTATCCTTAAGATGTGTGGTAAATAAAGGTAATTTTAAAAAAAAAAAAACACTCAATGACTTAGGGATGCCTTAGTCCTTTGCCAGATTTTCTTCTGTTTTGATGAAAAAAGAGGGAGAGAGAAACAGATACCATAAGGTTCCACATAATGCACTTCGTTAAACACAGAGTTAAATGGGGGGCTAACAGGGAAAGACAGATAGCCTCATCTTAGAGGAGGAATTAAATCAAGGATTTTGGAGCTTACTGTCACTCATGTGAGATGTTTTCTTCGGCAAGAGAAGATCGAGGAAAGTGAGTGGCACCTGAAATGCATCAGTTTAGAAGCACACCTGGAAAGGGATTATGCCTTCATCTAAAAATTAACAGGCTGGTTGTTCGTTTTGGTTTTATACAGAGAAATGCTACATGCTTGTGCTGGGGCTGCTGGCAAAAAGGTGTTGAGCAATTTGTCTTAAAAAGCTTTTTCCAATTCTTAAGACAAAATTCTCCATCACAACAATGACACCAATGCATAATATCTCGGTTTGTCCTAAGACAAGAAGTGCTTTCAAGTCATACAGAAACACGGAGAGAGCCCAGACTGCTGCCTTTCGCCCCTGATTCACTTTAACTTTGGCCACACATGTTCCTCTTGCAACATTTTCCAATATGATACCTTCATATCTCTTTGAAGATATTGGGTGTAACCCAGTCCTCAGCTTTCACTCTCAACCACCGCACAACTGCTTTACCCTGTGGGGGAACCTGCAGACACTCAAGCCAGACACAGACCTACTTTTGCTCTTTCTTGACATGATGGAGTCTCCAGCTGTGACTACAGCTGAAAAACCATGGGCAAATATGAGGAATTGGATGAAGACAGGCAGCTGGGGTCCAAGTCAAGAAGCAGAGGTGAGGTACACCGCAAGAGTTACCGCTATTAACACACATCTGTTTGGAGGTACCCAACCACCAGCAGCCCTCAGCTCTTCCTCATCTGGCTGTTTTCTTAGCAATGTGTGAGCATTTGCACAGCAACCAGCAAGAAACAACTCAGTACAAAGAGTACACCTACCTTTCCCACCAGGGACAGACCATCTGACCAAATTAGAAACCCTACTCCAAAGGACCCCAATCACATCTGTCCAGCTTTATCATCCTAATTAAAAGTGTGTGGCTTCCTCACCGCCCCCCCCTTTTTTTAAATAATCTTCTTTGTGAATCTTCACTCAAATGTTTCCAAACTTGAATACATTTTCTGGGGTCCCTGCAACAGGACTAAGGTGAAGCTCTCTCCAGTTGTAACCCCACAGAGCATGTGAATTAGCAGCAACTGCAAAAGGAAATGTCTTTATCAGAGAACTTCAGGATTTTTTTTGTTGAAGTTTGGTTCTTTTTGCTAGTGGAAACTTAATTAGATGTCCACTAGATTGTTGTCATGAAGATGTTTGCCAGGTCAAACTGAACACATCCATGACCTTGCAGCCTTATTTTTTGAGAAAGAAAACCTTTTTCTCGCCAAGAATCTGTGGTGCACCACAGACAAAAAAAAAAAAACCAAAATCCATCTGAGGGATTAAATAAAAGATGAAAGATAACATCAGATCTCAATTAAAAAAAAAAATTAAATGCTATTCTGGTAAGTGGCCATTACAGACAAACCCGATCTGTGGACCAAACCAGAAATAAAGGGACTACCTGGGCTGAGAAAAGCTGTCTCAATTTCACCAGGCTGGGAAACTGCTATTGTTGACGCAGACCCACTTGTGCTGCCAGGGTAGCGCAGAGCTCATTGCAAATGCAAAGCCCCAGCTGGGGGTAGGAAGAACTAAACGCGTTAAATGCTGGGCTGGTGAGTGCCCATACCAATCGCCCCGCGTAGGGGAGCGGGGTTCCCTCCCCCACTCCCATCTCGCTCCCCATTATTCTCCATTCAAGCTGAAAGCGAGAAGGTCTTTTCCTCTGCCGCTCCGTGTCAGCCAGACTTGGGAAGCTCCGCAGGAACTGCTGAGAGATCCAGAAACACACAAAAGCCTCCTTCCACAAAGCGCCCTTTCATCTAGGCAGTGTGTCTATTAAATACGTCCTGTTAATGTGCATACATTTTTATAAAGAGATTATGAAGTGAAGACTCAGTCACTAACTCAACTACACAATAAGATTTTTAACTTTGTTACTAGAAAACCGGGGTTTAAAATGAGTAGCTGGGAATGCTTCACAACTCCTCTGCAGTAATACTCAAATAGGTCTGGTACCCACAACGACAGCCGACGGCATACTTTGTATGTTCTAATGCTTTAATTTCTTTATTTGGTGACACATAGGCACCTCAGACCATGACCACTCTGCATTCAGCACGCGTGGCATCAGGATGAACTGGTGAGCTGCCATTCCTCAGCATTTGCTCCTGCTCTCATCAAAACCAAAGCAGTAAACAGCCACTTTCTCCATTATACCCCTTTCTACATCTTTTTCCTCCCTTTCCTTTGCCCACAGGGGCTCAGCATCTCCCAAGATTTTGAATAACTAAGGTAGATATAAATTCCTGCCAGCCCTGCAAGAAACCAAGTTATTTTCTGTCCACTGAAAGGCAAAAAAAAAAAAAAAAAAAAAAGAATCTGTCCTTTTTCTTTCTGCATCAAAGCAAGGCCACAAGTTGACAGTCTTCACCAGCATGGGTATGGCTGTACGCCAGCTTCACATACTGGCCTTTGCAGGATCTGCAGCTAGCCACACTGCCAGCCCACTGACTTGCCCTAGCAAGGTTTTAAGATTTTAAATATATTTTTGGACACGCAGGCAATCAGACTTAGGGCCTGAAGCTAACACTGGCTCTAACCTTACTTCAGAGCAAGATTCCCAAAAAGGCCATGAATCTGTTTTCAGTATTAAAATGTCATCTCCTAGCAGCAGTGGCAAAAACCCAGTCCAGCTCCTCGTTGCGGACACAGAGGAAGAGCGGATGGTTGCAAAACTGCTGGTTTTTGTCATATAGACAGCGCTCTGCAGATCTTCAGGTCCACAAATTCCCAGCCCTAGGCATCCATCCAGCTTCCTGCCAGTCCCTCAGGGATAACTTCTATCACGCGCAAAATTTCATGGGATCTGTTACAATCGTGTTATTTCTTGTGCAGACCGCAGAGGTGTGTCCATACCAGAGCTGCAAACCAACCACCTCAGCCCCACACACATCACGCGGAGAAGGGCTAAGTGCTTGTCCAGTGCCAATGGGCAGGGAAATTGCTTCCAGCACGCTGGTGGTACTGGAAAGCAAGGAGACAGGGAACGGCAAAAATGACAGAAAACAAGCAAACAAGAGCTCAGGAAATGGTGGAGCGATGCTGGAAGGCAGCAGAAATCCAGCTCTCCTGCACCTTCAGTCTGCATGAAAGATCCTAAAGTACAACTCCATGGAAACCCCCTATGTTTCCTGATGGGTCAAGGTTTGGGGTCACAAGCCTTGAATACACAACAACATTTTTTTGTATCAAAGCTGCAAAGATATGGATTAATAAAAATAGGTGAGAGTCTGGAATAAGTCTGACCTACACTATATGTGCATCTAAGCAAAGCAGCTCTCATCTACCTTGGCTCAGAAGAGACAACAGCTTTCATTACATTTTCAAAGAATCCCAAAACAATGCATTTCTCTACTAAAATTTTTTATGACTCTGTTATCCCCTTCTAGCTGCTCAGTTTTCCTCTTATTCTTCAGCATGAATTTTCAGGCTCTAATAAATCATCCAGATGACACACTCGAAGCAGAGAGCACACTCAGCAGGTCTTACTTTTCAAACGAGCCTTCACATAGCAGGTCTGCATTCATTTAATCCTGACTCCAAGTCTTCTTCCCTTCCCAAAATAGCTGCTGCACCTCTGCTCCTCGAAGAGAAATCCTCTATTTCAAACACTGAAAACCATGGCAATGTATGTTGGGTTTCATTTATTTTTGGAGGCTGACTTTCTATTCTTGGACACATGAAAAAGCGGTGTTTGAAAGTCTGAGGTTGCAATTACTGGAATGTATTTTTTTAAATGTATTTCTAGACTTACAGTCAACAACTTACTGAATAAATACATAAATATGAAGGGGGAGGTAAAATTACATTTACCATTAATTACATTATTACATACATTAAGTATTACATTCATCATGATGAATCAGTATTTTAAAATTCATTAGATTCAATTTCTTACCAAACAGAAATAAATGACTAGTCATTTCTATTAAGCTAGTTATCTACTATTATGGCTATGTTGGGGCTATTTTAATTTTGGCTCTGCATCCCGTAGTTTTAATGGAAATACAGTATCATCAGTATGTAGATATCCAAAATGTTAAAAACTGAACACAACTTTTGGAATAAAAATCCTGCAGTCCTAGCAGCGAGCTCAGCACAGCACAGGTATCTCCGCCCAAGGAGATACAGCTGGATCTTCAGCTAACTGATCTTAACAGCTTCAAGACCATCAAGCATATCCCTCAGCTACCAAAATCATCTAGGGATACGTAAAATACAACAGCAGCGAAATTCAAAAGGAAGAGCTGGAATATTATAATTTAAAATGATAGTTTCATGTCAGTCAAAAATAAAAAATGAAAAATAGACTTAATTTTTTCCCCAAATTACACTACTGAGCAGTAACTCTCAAGAGAAGGTAGGCTACTGAAGTGACGTTAGCTTTATATTTGCAACCTCGACATTGGTGAAGTTAATCTAAAGCTAAAAAAGTTTGAAAAGTTTGCAATTTTCATCCTCCTCCTGCAATGTAGTGGAGTATTAACTTTTTTCCTTTTTTTTTTTTTTTTTAATCATGACCTCCTACAAGCAAGACACAAGAGACTGTATGACCAGGAATAACATTTTCTAATTTTAATCTAACAGATCAAAGACTTTGAAATTTACAGTTTAAGAACAGACGCCTGACCGCTGGATAATGTGACAAACGAGCCGACCTCAGTACTTATTCCTGCCTTCCTGCCTGCACCAGAAAGGGCAGTTTTCCCTGCAAATTATTTTCTGTACCTGAACTCCACCAAGCCAGACCAAGGGAATAAATCCCACATAACACCTGGCAGTCCTGGATAGCCACTAGCAAAATAAATGAAAGACAACTAAGAAATTCACGCTACACATGATTCCTTGGGCAAACAATATGCCCAAGGAAGTCTAACTACCTAGACTGCAGTTGTAGCATATTTAAATTAAATATCCTTTCATTGTTGAAATTGTTAAATGTATTATCCTCAAATTAAATATCCTTTTATCCTTTGCATGCCTTCCATAAAACACAAAAATTCTGTCTCTAAAATGTTGGTTTGGCCTCTCTCAAATACACCAGTCCACAAGGGCTTGACCGTGCTGGCTGTTGTCAGCTGGGAGCTGAACCTGCAGACCACACACCTGCTTCAGCCTCCACCGCTAACAAAATACTGAAGTGCAATTTAGGATCCACTGAGTTGAAGCAGCCTTTCCTCCTCCATTTTACACTCCTTGCAACGATGAGAGATCCTACTTCTTTCTTTTCCTCCAAATGGTGTTAAGGTCTCCAAAATCAAGTCAGAAACCCCATACGACTTCTCTATCAGAAAAAAACAAGGGAAAATAACATGCTAGTTTACTGACCATGAACAAAACAATAAAAATATCCTGAAAACAACCTTCTTCTGTACCAGTCTTCCATCAGCATTTGCCCACGTGTTGATTTGCAATGGATAGGCTATCACTGAAAGACAACATTTCAGGCAAATTTAATTTTGCTCCCACAAAGCACACGCCTCTGTAGCCATACCAAGGCGGCTGTTGTAGAGTATTCCCAAAAAGCGCTCCTCACCTGATGCTTGCCAACACATACATCTCAGCATCTGAAAAGCACCCTGAAAAGCATCACATGGTTGGTTTTTCTCTTCCTTGCTGTTTCAAGGCAAAACAGTACTAGTGCAAGTCAAACATAACCGATCTCTGCTGAGGACTTGGGCTTTCTCCTGTTCCCACAGCAGCAGCCAGGTTTGGGATGATGCATCAGTGAGCTGAACCGTCCCACACCATAGCACACAACCTGATACACAGCAGACATGGAATAGTCCCTGGCCAGGAACAGCTCTGCCGTCACTGCTGGCCACGCCGTCATCTGGATGCGCTGAACACCTCTCCCTGCCGCTGTAGCGCTATTCAACTGGTTTTCACACTCAGTTGCCACCACGTGGTAAGGGGGAAGGAGAGGAAACAATGATCGGCCACAAGCATGCAGCGATCGCACAGCCAATCTTCCTTATGCTAACATGGCTTCTGGGAAAGAACTGGCAAAGATTGCTGCTTATTTGGTTAAAACCAAGATATTTTGCTAGCTTGCCATTCATTTTAGTATGAAATGCTACCCTCACACAAAAGGAAAGTCTGCTATGATAAAATCTTACGCTCCTGACCCACACAATTTGGGGTTCCTTTAGTTTCCAACAAATACAAGGCAAGAGGCCCTCCTGGCTCTCCACGCTATTTTCCCAAGGGCTGGTGAGCCCTTTCCAGCCTTGGCTCAGAGCCTGGACTTGCTCCAGCCGAACAAGCTCCCACTATAGCTATTTTGGGGAGTCCGTCCCTTCTCCGCTCTGCCCCATCACCACAAACACCTCCCCAGGTTCTGTTCGATATTACTTCTGAGGTGAAAGTATTGCCCAAGAGGAAATAATTCTAATGCTTCCTTTGCTGAAAGCAAGAGAAGCAGGGACTGAACCAGAGACAGGGAGGTCGTGGGAGCACCCCAGCACTTTGGTGTGGTACTGTCCTATCATCACCATCAAGCTGCACTCACCTTCAAATGCAATCTGGTCTGAAATCCACAATAAATGGCACAAAAATACTCTTATAACCCTACCAGGGTGAACACATAAGAAATTCTGCTTAAGGTGTTCCAGCTTCTAGAAACCTTTATGGCAACTTCCAGATGTGTCTATTTTAAAGCCTTTTTCCCTGGCCTCATTCCCACCTGTGACCATCATAAGTACAGCCAAAAAATCCTATTGCATCACAGGAGTATGTGCAAAGGATGGCCAAAACCAGACAGGGAGCACCGGCTACAGAGCTCCGCAGGACTGCTGAAAGTAAAATTACAGCTTTTCTCGAAAAGGTGTTAGGGCTTTTCTGCTCTACTAGTAGAGTGGTTCCAGCCTCGAATCACGTAGTCAAAGTCGAGCAAAACCATGTGCTCTAAGGGAAACAGCACTAGGGAAAAGCTGGTTTTATCAGCTGCTTCTGGCTGAGAAGCCGGTAACGGGAGACATAATAGTTTGTTTTTACTAATGATTGTAATTGTACAAATATACTTTCGCAAAATCACTTGGGAGACTCTACAGAGACCTTACAGGCAGTTGATAAAAGTGACTCCATTAAAATTTTTCATGGGATTGGAAACGAGTATTATTGACTTGTGGCACCATGATTATTTCAAAAGTCAACTCAGATTTTCTCTACTAAATTAGACATACAGTATCGTACGGAAAGCTGTACCAGGGAAGAACATACGTAATGCAAGATTCAAGCAATGACTAAGCATGCACTCTATTTTGTATTAAAAACGGCATGTCTTCGCAACAGACACTGGGTAAGTATCAATGTTATTAAATTCTGTCTTCCATGGGAAAGAGAGCACAAGGATATCCTTTCAGATTTCATTAACATTGCACGTTATTCAATAAACTACAGGAAAGCAATGACTGCAGAATGCAGTCCCTCCGTACTTTGTAATTTTACACTTTGTTCTATATTAAGCTTACGCTACAAGAAGAGGTAGTACAGCTATTAGTCAAAAACTCAGCAGAATTTTTGACATACAAAATGAAGGCTGATACATCAAATAAGTTACTTAAATTTCAATTTTTAAGCTATATTATCCATGTCCAGGAAAAAAGTAAAAAAAGTTAATATTTTCCTATTCAACTACATACAAATAAATCATTTCTGGGACATTATCCAACCCTCACTGAAGTGCCCAAAGCCCCCATAAGCTCTGACCCATGACGTGCTGCCATGAGCAGGCTTCACGGAGAGCCAGGCCCACACTCAGGTAGCCCTGTATCCCAGCCCCAAGCAGTTCAAACTATGCGGTGTCCTGACAAAGGACATACAGAAACTTGGGGTACTTTCTTATAGCTGGGCACTTCCACACATGAACTGACAAGGCTCCAATCATTTCTATGCCAATTTTTCACCAACAACTTATGAATAGAAAACATTAATTGTTAAACAAAAAAAACCCCTATTAATACTTCCTTTTATCCATGGACATAAAATAATAATTGGTAAACACACATAGAAAAAAAAATATCTTTCAATACTTCACATTTCCTTCCATTCTCAAACATATCTTGCCTTTCTGTCTGAAAGAAGGTGAAGCACTTGATTTTATTTGACAGTAAGCATTACATTTTTTTCTTACTGATGCCTGGCCAAGCTACCAGTAGCAGAGCAGCTTCTCTGCTACGTTCAGATCGTCAGGCACTAACCATTCCTCCTCTGCTGAATTAAGCCAAGAAAAAAGTGGGCTAACACATGCTGTATTTACTTTTGCGCCTTCTTAACATACGTGTTATCAGCGCTGCCACAGCTGAGAGATTCCCTATCACTTCACGGTGTACTTGGATTTCTTGCTGCTAATAACCCCTCCGGTCCCCGCCACAACTGGCAGGGTCCTTCGTCGCAGCAGTGCAGGGGACAGCTAATTATCTTCCAGCCCACCTTGCTGCACCACACTCGACAACTTTTATCTGCACAGGACAGCTGCATTCTCCCCTTTTGAAGTGAAATGTCAGTCTTTGCTAATGCAACAAGACTTACATCACTAACGATGTCCCGACACTTTGAAGAAACAACTCAAAGCCTAATTAAAAATTCAGATTCTGTCTCCAACGTGCAGCCATTTTCACTGCCCTTCCACCAGGACCTCTCTCTATCTTTTTGAAACGTTTCATGCAGGAAAAAAAAAGAATCCACGTGGAACAGGATGAAAAACTGCTGCAGTCTTGGGCTTTCAGAGCGCCTTGAAAAGGGCTGCTGTAGCTGGATTCAAACCAAGACATAATCATGTAAAACAGATGAGGTTTTACTTCACTGGTTTCTACTCTGTAATTATTACTAAGTGAGCAGTACTGCCAAATAATAATTAAAAAAAAAAACAAAGTCAAACATTTATCAGCCTGCCTTCCTTACATTTTTCTACTGTATTTCAGCTTCACAACCTGAAAATAAAAGGAAAAAAAAAAAAAAAAAAAGAGAAGTGGTTTTCCATGCTGTGGCTTGGCCGAGAGTCCACAGAGGTCCAGGTTTCAGACCCGGCACCAGAGGACTTGCGGTGCTTTACATCACTTGCTGCACAAGTACTTCGCAGTCACCAACAGATTTATTTGTAAATACTCATAGAAAGAAGTTGGGAAATATGTGAAACCCCGGATTTCAGAGATGGAGAACCACGGTTCTGGCATTTCAACTGGTCTGCAGTGCAGCTCAAAATGGGATTTATCTCTTCTAAGTCGTAAATCCACTGTCCTTAGCTGGAAGACCATCCCATTAGAAAAAAAAATACTGTATTCTGTCAGTGTTCATTTTCAAAGAGATTAAATAAATGGACAGTTCTGGTGACTGCAACTCTTTGCCATCACCCAGAAATCTTCAAAGAATGTGGATTTTTCAGAACAACAGTATCAGGGCATCCTCCTCATATAAACCCCCGAACATCTCCCCATCTCTGTGTCATTCTGGTCTGTGCACAATCTGTTCTTCTTGAAAAACATATGGTCAGACAAGTTATTAGTAAAATAAATAAATAATACGCTTGGCAATCAACCTGGAGAAGCTTGTACTATGCTCTTTATTATTTTACAGATCACTACATCATCTAAGCAAGTATTAATATAAAAAGGAAAGGAAAAAAAAAAGAAGAAAAAATTACCAGCAAACTGCTGTTTTCAGAGTCAAAATACATTTTTTTTTCTCCAACCTCCAGAATAGTAACAGACAATAAGAACGGGCTGTTCTTCCTTCACAGAGTTAAGTGTAAAGGATTAAGATGGCAGAGCTGCCTTCAAAAATATTCAAGGCCCTCTGGGCCTATAACTTTTGTTACTATCTGGCTAGAAACATCAACATGCATTCTGAAAGTTATAGAAGCACTTAACAATGCTTTTCATCTTCAAAGCACTGCTTAATCCTTTCAACTCTCACTGCAAGTATTATGGCCCCATTTTGGAGGTGGAGATGTTACCTTGCCCCACACTATCAAAAAATAGTCCTCACCTTGGACGCCCCGTGCAGATTTAGAGCGTAAAACCTTGCCAAAACCAAACAAAATGTTCACTGATTTATTCTTATCCTGCCTTCACCTCCCAACTAAAAAATTCCAGTTGTTTCAACCAACAACCTACTCTGTAATTTCAACCAGGTCAGATGAGCCAGGTAACAGGCAGGGATGGTGAAACTCTACCAACAGACCAGGTCATGCCACAACCACCAATTTAGTTATAATTTTAGTATAAAGGGGCGCTTAGCTTTTAATTACTGCTGAGTGTCAGCTCTGCCCAGGAGAATATATTACGGGACTGTCATGTGAGCTGCTCATTCACCAAGCTCCAGCCCTCTGCAAATGATGACATTAGGCTGTTTAAGATGTAGTCTACTGAGTAATGACAAGTAATACGGCTGCTCAGACTGGCAAGTGGAGATGCGATTGCACACCATCTTCCAAGGATGCAGCCTGCTGCCAAAAGCTGCTCCCTGTAATGATACAGATGCTGTCAACATGTGCTCTAGCTAACAAAAAAAGAAGAGAACCGTTACGGGTGACTGTAGGTACAGTACCTGCGTCCTGCTGCAGGCAGGGCACTCCCGTGCAAACCAGCGGCTTCTCTTCCTGCCGCTGTCACAGCACAGCGCCCTCCATCCCGCAGGAAGGGGAGGGAAGAGTAAGAGGTCACGGTGCGGCTGTTTCTGGTTAATTTGGAAGAAACATTGATGAACTTTAGGGAGAATGTAAACAGATCACCTCTATGGCTCGGGGGAAAAAAAAAATATGCAAGGATGTGCACATACACACCACCCCATACCCCGACGCATAAAAGGAAATGCATGCGATATTAAGATACAGCAATGTCATTAACTGTGGCTTTGGTGGAACTGTCAAATGGAGTGGGAACGATAATTAATCAGTGCAATAGAGGAAGTCAGACAATCAATGAACTTTCTATATTTAACCACTCCCAGAGAAATAGCACCCAGGACGGTAACAGACAGACGCCCAAGAACCTGCACATCCTTCTGCACTGCAGCACCCAACATGTGTTCTCACTAAGTGAATACCTCGTACGATACAAATGTGTATATTCTCATTTGAAACTTAAATAAGAAACCGTCAAACTGCTGTCCAATACGTTCAGTGAATGATGCATCTCACGAGTTGTCACCTACATTACATTATCCTCAGCTGCTCTATGCAGTACCATTCAAGGAACAAATTTATATATGAAATCAGAGCACTTACATGGACGAGAAAACAAAGCATGACTTAAAGGTAGTAGTCAGATAACTGCACTCATGCGAGTGTCTATAAATAGAAAGCAGTAGTGTGAGTGCCAAAAACAATTGTCAGACTGATGCTGGCATCAGAAATCTTTCTCGTCCTCATTCTTCCTGTAGCTTCAGCCTATATTACAATGCAGACGTGCATGCACCTCATCCCTCTCAACAATGCAAAATAATGCGATTTGATTAAAACCACTAAGAACTTATTGCTGTTGGACTAATTACGTGAAATACTGGTAGAAGAAGAACATATCGCAGGAAGTAGGTACTGCACGGAGGAGACGGATCTCGTTTATAGCACTAATGGCTGCTCCAGCAGAAATCGAATTTATTTCCTATCTCACAACTTCCATATTTGTTACACAGGCATTCAAGGCTCAGAAATTTCATGGTTCTCCTCTTACCTCCTCCATTGCTCCTCTAGTGTCTGCTCTGGAGGCTCCACCTCATCCTCCCTTCCTGCATTTATGGAGGCTCTGTCTACAATTTCCTCTTTTCCAGACTCAAAACACACCCAAACCAACCTCTCACCTTCACTCCATTTAAGCATTTCCACCTGCTCCCTCACTCATTGGACGCTTCTTCCCCACCTCCAGCTCAGCCAGAGCCTTCCTCCAAAGCCCTCTCCCACAATCACATCCTGCTCCAGCGGCTGGTGACACCACCTCCTGCCTATTACCAGGCTGTGCAGATGCGAGAGCCGCAACCAGCAAGGACCAAAGTGTGAAGGGAGCACGCAAGGGAAGCATTAAATCCTGCTGCTTCCTCCTCTACATTTTATGAAACTAAATAAAACCGCAGCTCCTAAATGGCTGGATATTAAACCTTCCTCTCGCTACCGCAACTTCCTCTCACTAGGTCCTGATTTGGGGCCTGCCTCCACGTCGCACTCTAAACCCAGGGCAACACACCTAGATTTATATCCAGTTAAAGCCCAAAAGCACTCTCGCTCTTCTTCCGAAATCCCCCACCCCTCCTTTCTGCCCAAGCACAGCCCTGCCATGGCACCTGTTTGCATCACCCCGAGCATCCCCACTGTGCCAACAGTCCTGTGGCACAGGCAACCCACCGCCTGGCACCAGGCACCTGCCGGCCCACCACCGCTCGCCAACAGCGCGGCACAAGCGGAGAAAAGGGTAATTTCGCGCCATCTACACCCAGCATCGCCTGAGCAGGCTTAGGAAATTTCTGCCCTAAAATCAAGTGAGAAGCACGGGCTGCAGTGGCACATGTCATAACATTTTTTGTTCTACTGTAGAAGGTCAGCAAAGAAGCTTCTAAAATCAGGGGAGGTTTGTTCCCACCAGTTTTTAATCTTAAACAGCTGTAATAATGTTACAGGGGAGAGCAAAGGACAGGCTGCGCATTAGCTTGATGCGAGTTAAGGCAGCCAAGATATTAAGCATATAAAAATAGAGCTCAGTATGAAAAGGGTTTTCAGAGTTTAACTACCAGTTTCACGGCATTAAATTACTTTGGGACCTTAAATATCCAACTAATAGTAAACACAGTTTTAACATTATTTGCATCCCTGTGCACCCGCATCTAGATTGTTCCCCAGTACGTATCATCGCTACAATTCTTGGAAAGAAAACCTGGCTCACGCTACGATTAGCTAGTGTATCACAGGAAGGTAACTGTGTATATTTTTATGAGTTTCTTTTTTAAATACGTGTTGAGATAATCATATTGGATTTTTTTTTTTAACACCAGAAACAGATTTAACAATACAATTATACTGACTTAATTTGCATTAATGAGAGACTCCACCATTTACAGGATTATGCTCATATCTTTTGAGGGGAAATACATACATGTGCATGCATGGCACAGGAAAAAAGTGACTTCCTTGAATTCAGTACATCAATAATCTACCTTGTTAAGTGAAGTCATTTAAATCCACCTCTTCTCAGCATCAAGGACAAGAGACAGCTCAGTGTTTTCCCGGACAAAACGCAGCCCTAGGAGGCCGGCCAACACAATGATGTTTCAGAGGTGAGAGAATGAAGCCAGTTTAGAGAAGATAAAAGGCCATTTGGGTAGAGACCCCTGCTGATCCTATGAAAGTGTCTCCTTTTCAGTTGGGGAGGCTTTTAAAACTGCATTTGCTACTGACCATACCTTCCCCTGAAAGCCGCTTGGGATCTGGTTTCACTTTCCTCCCGCCGGGAGGGTCCGCAGCCGGCCGCTGTAAGGCAGGTACCCGCACAGCCCGCGCTCCCACCCGTCCCCACGCAGAGCGCCTGGTGCAGCCTCTGAGGCCGAGGTGCAAATCACTCCTCACCACCACCTTCGCCCAAACCCCGAAGTGCATTACAGCATCTGAATAAACTTGTCCAAACGCACGCTCGGGCCGGGAAGCATTTCTTTACCCCGATCCGAGTGTTTTCGGGCAGGACTCGACTCATTACAGCTCCCTGCCAGCAGGCAGAGGGATGCTCGGGCAGGAGGCAGGTTAGCACCGAGCCGCAAGCCCCACAACCGCCCCGGAGCCCGGCGGGCTCAGCCCCAAGGCCGGGCTCGGACCCCTCTGCAAAAACCGGCCTTCGGGACTTCGCGGGGGAGCGTTTTCTGCCCGCTTCTATTGTGTGCATTACAAGTACCGCGGGAGTCCGCCCGTGCCCCCCAGCCCGCCCCGCCGCGGAGCCGCCCGCCCGGCCGGGCCGGGGCTGAGGGGAGCGGGGCCGGGGGAGCCGGGCGGCCCGCGCAGGGGGGAGGGAAAGTTTGCAAAGAAGAAAAGAACCGGGAAGGGGGAAGGAAGGAAAGAAAGCAAGGAATGAAGAAAGAAAGGCAAAGGGAGGAATCGGGAAGAGAGTGGGGAGGGGGGGAGGGAGGGAAAACCAGGCGAGGCGCGGGCCGGGCCCGGCCGTACCTGCATGGTGACGACCCCCAGCTCCTCGGTGGCGAGTTTCCTCATCTGGGTGGCCAGAACTTGCGCCTCGTCCAGGATGGAGAACTCCGCCTCGGCGGCGCCCAGCCCGCAGAGCAGCGCCAGGCAGAGGAGGCAGAGGAGGCCGAGCGGCCCCCGGCCCCGCGGGCGGCGGCCCCGGGCGCTGGCGGCGGCCTCCTGCCGCCCGCCGCCCCGCGCCATGCTGCCGCGGCGGGAGAGCCGCGGGCACCGCCTCCGGCCAACTTCCCCCCCGCCCCGCGACTCCCGCGCCGCCTTCCCCCGGGCCGCGGGGGCCGGCTAGGGCTGCGGGGCGGCCGCCATGCAGGGGGACGGCGGCGGCTCGGCGGGCGGCCGCTGCGCCCCGCGCCCGGCTCCGGGGACACTGCGCGCCGCGGCCCCGCCGCTGACTGAGAGCGGCGGCGGAGAGACGCAAACTGCGGAGCGGAGGAGGAGCGGGAGCGGCGGGGCCGGGATCGGAGTCGCCGCGGGGAAAGGGAGGCGTCTGGTGCCGCCGCGCTGCGGGCGGGGGCAGCGCGGGGCCGGGCCCCCGCTCCCTCCCGCTGCCCGCCCCGCCCCGCCCCGCCCGCTGCCTGCGGGGAGGCCGCGCTGCCCCCCGCGGCGCGGGGCCGGGGGAGCGGGGGACACGGCGCGGGCCGGAGAGCCGGCCCCGGCGGCCGCGGGTGGCGTTCCGGCGGCCGTGAGCGTCTTCCTAAGAAGTCAGCACACTTTCTTCTTTTTTTAACCTTTTTTTAAAAACTTTTTTAACCCTTCTGGTTTCTTTTAGATCTTTTTCTTTTCTGTTAAATCACAGTGCAATCTGCCTGTCTCCTCTCGCAACCCGGAGCACAAAGTCATCCATCCCTGGGCAGCACCGCGCAGCACGGACTTGTGTCAAGCAACGAGGCTTGAGAAAACGTTTATCGTGCAACAAGGGTGGAAAAGAAATAAACGAAAGGCACGCACGCAAAGCCTAACCCACTCGATGGCACACAAACGACACCTGTCCTCCCGGGAAGAGCAGCATGGGGAATGGATAACCAGCCGAGACCCCCGGAGAAACGTCCCCTTTGAGGGACAAAGTGCTGGGGTAGGATCGAAGCCAGGCTAGGGGCGATGCAGAGGAACCCCTTTCCACAACCTCTGCTCATAACCCCGTCCGCCCTGGAAGCCTCTTCCCCTGCACCAGGTGATACGTAGCAGCATCTTTCTCAGTCTCTCGTCTTCCTCACACCTTCCACCTTCCCTCCTCATCACGTACCTCATTAAGAACACGCCAGAAACCTTGCGTGCACGTTGGGTTGTATTAGGAAAACGTGTGCAGGGGAATAAAATCTGCCAAAGGAAAGCAAGAGTGCCTTTATGCAGCACCCGGCAGCGGTTCCTGCCCAGCAATCAGCAAGCACAAGAAGCCAAATAGTAGGCACATCCGACATACCCTCTAGATTTACCCTTCGTTAATTAATGCTTTATGTCAAAACCCTGTAGGTGTATACAATTTTAAAATAAATCTTACCTGTAGTGACAAGATGGCTTCAATACCCACTTTACCAGTTAATTTTTTCAACAGACTCCTGCCAGAGTCACTTGTGTCCCATAGCAGTAAATTCCACGAGTTAATAATTCATCCAAGAATTAATACAGCGACATATTATTTTCTATGATCATATTCTATTTTCTTGAAATGTGGTTTCTATCTGCTTTAACGGTTGATTTTTTTACTTCTCCCAGGCACTGGGTGCCAGCAGTGATTCCACGTCCCACTTTGTCAAGAGCAGGGGCTGGATCAGACCCGAAACCCTTCTCCCGCAGGAGAGGGCTGTGGCCGGGCAGCATCCGCTGGCATCTCTCAGGATCAGGTTTTACCTGCCGCTGTTCTTGTAAGGGATGTCAGCAAAACTCTCTGTCATTTGTTTTTAATAAATGAAATTTAATTCTTACTATGCAAAAGCCGTATCAGTTTTTCCATGGCTTTTGTTCATTTAGGTGGTTCTGGGTCTAAAATGATACATTTTTTTCAGTTTTCCTGAGGAGGACTTCTGGTTTAGCAAAAGCAATCTAAACCAAAACAGCACCTCTCAAAGCTGCCATAATCTGTATCTTGTATTTCCATTGCTAAAGCAGCATTTGCTACCTGAAAGACGAGGAATTTTCTTTCCATCGTGCTGAAGCTTTTGGACTTCTGTTGGAATATTTTCCCTGGGCCCGAGAGAGAAAGCAGCAAAACTGAGCCAAATTTGCTCTTAGCACTAGTCATTTTCGTATTACATTTTATGTTTTTTATTAGAGTCACTAGTGTAGGATGCAAAGGTTTTAAATTATAGTGAAAAGCCGAGTGGTTTTCAAATATCTTGGCTAAACTACCCATATTTTTGTATTTTATTTCTGACCCTAGCTGCATGTTTGAAAATAAAACTCCATCTCTGTAAACTTTGTTACATAAATTACTAAATCAAGGTCACAGCTGGAGCTAAGTCAGTAGCTAGCTGCATTACCACCACCACTGAATTCCCAGCTATCCAAGCCATCCAATTCATGCACCCGATCATGAAATCACAAGGTTAATGCTACAAATAGCCTTTTTTTTTTACAAACTAATCTCAGGAAATGAATGAGGCAATGGTCCTTCTGGTTCCAGAGCCCCAGGATCCTGCTCATGGCAAGGGAACCGACTGAACAGGTTTAACATTTTCGTGTACTATCTAAACTCATTTACTCTACAGCCCTTGAGGCAAACCTGGACTCCTCCTGGAGTTCCCATATGCTTTGTGCCTACACCGTGCCTCCCCAGACAAGCTAGCCAGCTTCCAGCCCAGCAGCAGTTAGCAACCCTTCCTTCCACCCCGCAGCCTCATTGCCTCCTGTATTTATGGAGGAACTGGTCCGTGATGTGGAAAGCAGACCCGACACAGAATTGCAACTGAGGTAACCACCAGTGGTGCCATCTCTAAATTAGTTGTACATGCACTCACTTTCACACGTCAAAATAGTTAAAGAAAAGTAGGAAACAACTCCCTCCAAAATGCCATGGGGAAAAAAGAATATGATAGCTAAAAACCCCAAAATTCAGATTTCATGATCTTTGGAGTTACAGGACATCAGTCAAAACTGCCAATTTAGAAAACCTGATGTTTATCACCCTCTCAAACCAGGCTGGTCTTTCACACGCTTAGATGGTCAGCCTGACAGCTGTAGATTAAATCTGTCTCCTCTTGCTTTAGAATAAGCCTTGGAGAAGAGGAGGATTGCCCTTGCTTGGTGCTGTAGGGTTGTGGCATCCCCAGAAGTGGGGTGTATACGTGCTGCAAGCTGGAGGGGGAAAGGACCAGTAAGATGCAAAGAAGAGAAGAGATGAAGTCTCTGCTATGCTAACAGCCTTCAGGCATAAATAATGCAGCCGTTAAGATGTGCAAAAATGAGGCCACACTAGAAATATGTCCCTTTTTTTTAAAGAGCAAGAAAAGGATGAATCTGGAGTTTAAGTGCTGGAGCATGGGAAGAAGAGGAACATGTGTCAGATATAAATCCCAGCACCATGGTGGGAGTAAACATGCTTTTGACAGCAGCATACGCAGATTCCGAATAGGTCAGTATATGGCAACGCTGGGAAACAGAACAAGTGAGATGTCTCCAGAATAGCTGGTGCACGTGACGGCACCAAAGAAAAGCACTATTTCTGGAGTGTATGATTCAACATGGTTTATTAATTGTGTATATCCCTCTGTAGAGATCATGATGTTATTGATATATCTTCTAAAGTTCCTTTACAGATAAATATTTAATTTATGTTTTAAAAACTCTAACTGTATATACAGGTGCAGATCCATATGAATACAGAGGTCTCTTTTGTGGTACCTGTAGGCTGCTGCACTTGCTTCACTTTGTAGCAAGTCCCTGCACTCTCCTAGCAAATCAGGAGCACCATATGCTGAAAAAGCATGGTCTGACCTTTGGAAAATCTCCTTGAAAGTGGCACTTCTTTTATGATACTAATCTTCATGCCTACAAGCAATACAATATACGCTTCAAAAAAAATATAAGGTAGACAGAATGTTTGTTTGGCAGCCTCATACCTTCTGCCTGATCCTCTCTCCTTTTGCTAACTGCTCGTGTGCAAACTGTGCATCCAGTAACCCCTGTACAGGCAGAGTGATACTCAGCCACTCACCAAGAAAGGAACTGAGAAACTCTTTGTGGCTTTCATTTCTAACCTCAAAGCAAAGACTAAATTTAATCTTTTGGTATAAATCCAGATTGAAAATACAGAAAATGGAAGTCTGCATGAGGCTACTACTTTTTGTTTTGCTGCAATCTTCCTCTTGTATCTCCTAATTTATGTGCTTTGGTTTTACTTTCTCATTTGACTCCTTTTCTGTTTCTGATTTCTATTGTGGTCATCAGTAAGCTGAAATACACAGGCTAAGTCTGAAGAGCTTAATTTCCCCATGTTGATTTTCATGTTTAGTTTTCCATCCCTCATTATATTTTTAAATGTTGTCTCTGGAAGTTACATCTTTGGTTTAGTTTTGGCTACAATTCTTGCTTTCTCAATAAGTTTGATCTTTGCTCGCTCGTGAGAGTTACGTTTTGAACATACTGACATGTTAGGATTAAGCCAAGGGTAGCATCTCTCATTCTTTGATTTAGCATGGTGTATTTCAAGAGGCAATTGATTAATGCATCTGGAAACTGCTTCTCTAAACCTTCTTTCCTTGTATGCAGATTACAAACTGTGTTATAAGTTGGAAATAACTGTCCCTTGAACATCCTTCATTAATTGCTGATGGGGAGAGCATTTGTATAACTCTGTTCTTAAGTCTGTACTCCGTATATATGCCCATTTTCCCATGTATCACATGGTAGCGCCTATAAGACTGAACTCCAAGTTTTATCTCATAGTCAGTGTAGTGTCTGCCCACCTAATCAGTCATTCCCCCATAGATTACAACCAGTAATGAAAATGGAAAAAATGCCTTGGTCTCCTCCCTCCCCAGCCAGGGTCTGTAAGTGTGCCTATGAGAGCGTTCTTTCCATAGCACCATCATCACTAGATAATATTTTAAATGAAAGCCATCACATGTGTGGTGTGGGATTTCAAAGTGAGCATTGTGCCCAGCTGTACAGCACAGCACTGAAAAAGCCTGATGCTAGCAGCACAGCTATATCACAGCATTATTGGTGTGGTCTCCTTTCCGGTCAGCTAATTTTATACTGAATTCTAACTAAAAGATGGTCTAAGGAAGAAAACAAACTCGTAGGCTTCAAGCTATCATCATTGCAGGGCTGAAATTTTTAAGCAAGTGCAAAAAATGCCTGAAAATGCATGTCAGGAGTGGGGCAGAAGCCAGATCAGTACAGGTCTTGTAAAGTGATATCGAAGGTGAATGATGGTAGGCAGAGCTAACTCAGCCCACCCGAGCAGCTCTGCTGAACAGGGGGAGAGGCAGAGGCATCCCTGCCGCGGAGAAGAGGCGGCCACAGGAAAGGGTGGGTTGGGCACTGGAAGCTGATGGAAGGGCCTGAGGAGCTCAGTTTGCAGCTCCTGCTGGCCCCAGGGAGAGAAATGGGAGACAAAGCCAGAAACTTCGCCCTGCAGAGCTTTCTGGTACTCCAGCATTTTCTTACCATTCGCTAGAAAGAGTTATTTGGGGTCTGGGCCCATGGGCATCTCAGCACGTCTTGTTTCTCCTGAAACAAAACCACTGTGGGAGCATGATGTTACAACAGAAGTTCATGATATAGGAAAAATAACAGACACAATTTAGCACAGTGTAGAAGAGAGTGATGACTAGACAGCATAGGAAAGCTGCAAACAGTTTGAATTAATATAACCATAAAAGCAGATGGCATGGCTTTTTTTTAACCAGTTGTCCAGCAGTCCATGGAAATTTTTGTCATGACCTCTACATAACCACATAATTACCTGTAAGAGAACCAGCCTGTTAGGATGTTAATAGTTCACCAGCCACAGCAGACGTCAGAGTATTCATCCTGTTCTCGCCCTGCCACACCTGAACATTACCAAGGTTTCTGCCCTGCTTTCCCATACAGACTGACACTGGGCAACAGGCAAGTATGCTGGAGCCTCTTCCAGAAATTGTGGTTCCGTAGGCTCGCAGCCTCATCCTAGCTCTAGGCTGATGAGCTTTCCTTACTCCAGCAACGTGATGCCTTCAGCATGTCTCCTTTGCCTATATGATACCTGGGATAACCTCTTTTAGCAGCATGGCACCCTGTTCAGGGGGGAACTCCATTAAGGACTGACATGGTTCACCAGATGGTAACCCAAGCAAATTGTGAATGAGAAGCAAACTACATTTGAAACATGTTTAAGGAATTCTTTGAATACCCATGGTTCTGTCCTGAATCAAGACCATATGGATTATTAGCCATTTTTCATGCTTATGGATAAAAGGACATACCCATGCTGTGAAACAAAGGATACAAATTTCTAATTCACACTTTTTGATCTCTTCATTCTTCCATGGTTCTCATTCTGTATTATATTTTAGCTACACACAGCTAATGGAAAGAGCAAACATGATTAGGAAGATACTATTTGTGAGATTATTGCTAAAATCAAAATATTGTGTTACTTGCACTTTTTCTATAATTTTAGGATAATCTGAAAAATGTTTCTAAAAATAGCATCAGATGCCTTCTCTTTTTTTTTTTTTAAAACTTGTTTTCAATTTCAATATCATCTTGCATCAGCAGTCCCCTACATTGGAGTGAGAGCACATTTGCCTCAACAGGAGATGCTAGATTAGACCCACAGGAACCTTCACAAGGCTGGAACAGCTATTGACATCATGTATCTCAGGTGGCAAAGAGTACGGGATTGGACCTCTCATTACATTCAGCATCAAACTTTTTACTGATCACATGAAAAATACATACCTCTGCCTTAGTTATGAGAATCACTGGCTTTTTACAGTATGCTTCCACCCTTGGAGCTGCCAGATTCTAGCGAAGACTCACTGATTATATGCAAGCCATAGTTTTTCAGAGACTTATAATTTGGCTAAATTTGGCTGGATTTTCATAGGTGTATCAAAGGGCATACTCTTGGCCAGTGTGGCAAAACTTAAACAACCTCAGCTTTCCTCTTTTCTCAACAAAACAACTTTGTTTATAGTTTTCTATAACCTCATGTGGATAAATGGCTGAACCCTTCAGCATGAGTATCTTGGAGTCTAAGGCAAAAGATAGCCAGGAGCTCTCCAGCACAAATAAAAAAAAAAAAAAAAACCAACCTGAAAACCTGGATCTTATCATTGAGAAATGGCAGACAGCCTTGGGAACAGGCATTGCTACTGGCAATATTTGTAATAATTCTGATACTCTAATCTCTTTATCTTCCTTCTGCGTCTCTTCTTTTATCTTCATATTGATGCCATGGAATTCATGGCACCAATTTTTTCCTTTTCTGTTTCCTTTGGCTTCAGTCTTGAAATTAAAATAGCCTCATTTTTATTATTTGAAAAAAGCAAAAGTTGTGGTGTACCTTCCACACACTCCTGGACTCCTGTCTTGTGATGAGGTGCAGTTATCTTCTCTCTTGGGTGGGGGACCATGTCTTGCCACAGGATTGGACATAAACATAGCAGTGAGCACTTTTTAAGGGCATAAGAGGATGATCTCCCATGGGACCTAAAGAGGGTCACTTTGTCACAGCGAGATCAGTTGGATGGAAGTATTTGCAGTGGTGACAGGGAGAACATGAGAGCCACTCGTCTTTCTCCTGCCTCTTGGGAAACAGTATATATCTCAGCTGTCCCTGTCATGGGGATTCCTTGAGGTTCCTAATCTGAATCTCCCTCTAAATGCTGAGCAGACACTTTAAATGTGGTATTGCACTGCTATTAATATCACCGTCACCTAGGGCCTGGCCGTATGCGAGGCAAGGCTTGTAGGGCGAAGTAATAACTTCTGCTAGACCTTCTGATATGATTTGTGGAGCACTTGTAAACAGGCTGACAAGATCTTTTTCTCCAAGAACATGCTCTCTGATTAGGCAAAGGATGCAGCGTCCTCCTAGAAGCGGAGCAGTGTGCCCCGAGAGCCGCCTGCTGACACGGTCATCTCCATGCACATGAAATTTAAATCCCTCAACTGCGCACATAAACAAAGCTCGAGAAGAGTTGTAAGCAAGCAGGAGGAGAGCCATGCAGTAGGAGCGTGCTGTCTAACAGGTTTCACCAGCCCATCTGGATGAGGGATGCGGCCAGTCATGGAGGAGGTCGCTGAGGAGCTTTTTTGTGATTCGGGATTGCGTGTTCAGCAGGACCCAGGTCTCTCTTTCTCCATCTCCAGCTGTTCTGGGAAGTCCTTTCTGAAGTTATGGCAGGGTGGAGCTCCACTCACCACACTGGGTGATAGTCATCTCCATGGTGTGTCATCACCTTTTCGGGACAGCCCTATGGTGCCCACATCAGTCAACAGCTTTGTCTGCTGGGTACGTCACTCAGCAGCCAGGTTTCCAAGCCTGGGCACTGGGGTCTGCTCCTCTCTTCTGCATTTTACATTCAACAACCATTGATTCAAATATAATCCCAAGAACGAAGGCCAAAATCCAGGGCTCTTTCCTGCCTAATGAACACCCTCCTCTGTGCCTGGAGTCTTACCTTCCCCATCCTTCTCCTCTGCCCTAGCACATCTGGAATTCTTTAGCCTTTAGCAGCCAGGCTGCAATGGGATCCTCACCATAGCCTGTGCTCCGGGAACACCTTGAGTTGGTTATGGTCTCTGAAATTAGGCAGTCAATAAGTGGAATTTTCTTTTATTACATTTTTAGGAATACCTAATGTGCACCTAAATAAATGCTTAAATGACACCATCTGCAGGTACTTACATTTTCAGTGTCTCCAGCTCAGTGGTTTGGAATTTGGCCACTGATTAGGACCTAGAGAAGTAAAGGAAATGCATATCCTAATGGCTGAAAAATACTGATCTGAGTGTTGCTATCTTGTGAGATATGAATGAAAAGGTAGAGTTTGCCTTCTTCGGGGGAATGCTACCACAGTGAATCAGTGTCAGACCGTAAACAAGTACCAAAATTAAGAAAATCAATATGTCTGTCCTCTTTTTTGTCATTATTTTTTTCAGAATACATTGCCATCTTTTGTTTTATTACAGCTTTTACTACATTTTTATGATCTATCCCTTTTCTTTAAACCCTTCCAAAAAGTATCCCCTATAATCTCATTGCACCACTGTGCCTATATACGACATCTACTTTTCGTAGTAGAATTTATTCCTGCAAAATCTTAGACCTGTGTTGTCACTGCAAATTGCAGGTATGCTGTGGACAGGATTGTAAACTCTACAGATTCAGGATCACATTTAAGCATAGTAATTAATTTTCCTACCAGTAACAGTGAGAGAAATACAGGTCTGCCAAAAGAAAGGTTGGAATGTACCCGAATCAATAATTTTTGTAATGTTACAAGGGTTTTTTAAAAAAATTTCTTAGAGAGAGAGATTTTCCAGTTTGATGGAAAATAGCAGATAACAACACACTCACTTTAGACTTAACATTTTTTTGATTGATCAAACAAATAAGTATGCCTGAGCTGAAAAAAAATAAAGAAGCCATCAAAAAGAGTGGTTTTTAAGTTTGCATTCAGAATATAATTGTATATTCTAAACTACTTAATCTACTGTTAATTAAACAGCTCATTTATAGGCTGTTAAATAGCAGTCAAAACATGCACTTCTGGTATGAAAACAGGATCCAGTCACTTACCTGCTCTTAAAAGATTTTTCTTGAAAAAACAATAAATGTCACTGTCAACTTTGATCACAGATTGTACCTACAGACACGCTCCTCCAAAATTTGACTTGTGATTAGATGAGGCGGTGTTTTAAGTACTGCAGCTAATGAAGAAGCAGACAGAAGAGTGATCTCTGCATATCTGATTAACATTATGTGTTACTCCATACCTCCACAGGGTTTTTTTTGACTTATTCTTTGTCCATTGCTATTTCTTCTTTGTTATAGCAAGTACCAGCAGAAAACTCCAATCCTGCCACTATTTTACTATATTTAGAGTACACAGATACTCATCTGAAATTCTCCTCTAACTTGAAGTTAGACACATACATAAGTCATTATAGGTTTGAAGCCTTAGTTATTTTATTGAAGATAGGCTTTTAAAAGAAAATATATAGGAATAGATTGAAATTGTGTACAATCTGTGAAGACTAAAACCTCAGACCAGAGATCATAAAACTCTGCAGTTGCTTTCTTCTCATACTATTTGAGATTTGCTGAAGAAATCCTTTTGAAGGCTGAAACGGGTATTCTATTTTTTAAATGGAAAGCCAAGAGGGCAAGAAGTGAAATCTTCTCATCCACATTGCTTCTCTGGTGCTAGTGATGTAAAATTCTAGTTTCATGGGAACCAGAAGTGCTGGCTAGAATAAATTTTACAAACAGGGAAGAAAGAACATTTCTGTCTTTGAAGTTCAGTGATGTTCTGTTAACCAACGTGGATCTGCAAATCAGATATTCCTTTTCTTTCCTAAATCCATCCTCTGCTCATTCTTTTAATTTGATTATTGACATCATAATCAGAATGCAATTTGGTAAATATTTCCAGATATTTCCAAGCTGCACAACACATATAGTCTAGACTTAATTCAAGAAACAAATTGTGAAAAATCCCAGCTGGTTTTCTTTTTCTTCTTCCATCAACAGGATTACAATACTTATCAGTTTGGCTCTGCCTTCTGATTCTTATCACAGATTTCAGCTCCACCACCTAATGAACAGCTGAGATGTGGTAAAGAAACAGACCTTTATTTTTCGGTTATCCATGCCCTTAATTGTGAAGGTTGAATCTAACATATATGACAGCTCTTGTTAGGGGATTGCATTTAAATGTCACAGGGCATTATTTGCAGTTCTTCTCAGGAGTGAAGACAGAAGTAGGGTCAGAGGGTATACAAGAACGATAACATTCTAAAAGGTTCATTTAATAGATTGGCTGGTGACACCAAATGCAATATGTAATGTAATCATAGCTTGACTTTGCTTATAATTTCTCACTATGCTGGCAGATTTTGGAAGTACGGTCAAGACAGCATGTTCACTCTGGAGGTGTTTGAAGGCCCTGGAGGACATCCTATTCAAGAAGAAGATGGAAGTTCACCATTAAAGACCAAAAACCTAGTAAAAATACTCCTCAATGGTGTTAAGGAGAAAACCAAACAATTGTAATGAATCCTTTGGTAATATGTGACTGAACTCATCTAAAGTTTTTCCATGTCTTCACTGCAGCAGGAGAAAGTTCAAAGGAATGTCATACAATGATAACTATGTACTAATGAGATCACAACTCCACAGGAAATATTACAGTGATTTGGCTAGTGTGTACGGGCACCATTAGTCCTCCTGGCAAGGAACCTGAATGTATATATAGGCTCAGCGTGGCCAGCAATCAGCAGGGCATCCTCTTTAACACAAGTGGCAAGACTGTATTTTGCAGTCTGGAGGGTCCATTTTGTAGAGTGCTGCTGCCATGGATGTTGAGTTGCCTTATGGCAACCATGAAGTCTAGATCGGTTGTGGGTTTGTCTCAACCCCCACTTGAAACACTACCTCATTTCATGATGTGAATGTTTGATGAATGCTAAATAACGCAGGGTCCTCTGTGCATTGATGGAGATGATCAATATGAAACGTCTAACACATGCGATTGCTTTAGTAGGAGTCATTACAGAGTGGGCAGTTTCCAGGTGCCTACCTCTACCTACTAACAAATTTATAGGAAATGAATGTTACTGCATTGTGAAAATTGGTGGGGACTTTCCACAAAGCCTCTTGCAAATTTACTGCTAATGATTCATCGAAGATAGAGGAATACTTACAATTTATAAAATGCTCCTGATGATACCCTTCTTGGTTAATTATCCACTCAACAACACTGCACAGCCACTGTATATATTCTGCAGCATATGTTCGTACCCAACAGCCTTATTGGAAATGACTGTATATTTAAAATGAGAGAAAAGTAGAATAATGCATTTGTCGTACTGGATATATACAGCTTGTTGGACTCAAGTGGTTGCAAGGAATCTGCATTCTTTTGATCATCTTATCACCAATGGCCCTTTAAAATATGATAGACATGTGCAGCCATACCTCCTGCTGTTATAAACAAGGCAGAGACAAATGGCTTGCAAAGAAAATAGTCTGTTTTAACAGCAGCAATGAAAAGATCTCCCAGCAGACCCTTTAGCTGCTTTCCAGTGTGAATGACGAATTAAGATGGGGCTATGGATACAACAGCCTCAGATACATCAGAGCGAAGCCACAGATAACAGTCCATCTTTTAGGTGGTACTGGTTTGGGTCTGAGTCTGTAAAGGCATTAATTCTTTCACTTCTCTTATGTATTATTTAGCAGCTAAGCAAATTTTAATTGCATTTCTCTTACAGGAAGAGTATCTGTTAAAATAAAGCTGCTCAGATAGCAACACTGGAATATTCTCCTTAAGTACAAACAGACACAAATTATCCCAGGTTAAAATGTTATTTCTGCAGCAGAAAATTTTAGCTTGTGCAAAGTAAGTATGTTTTAAACAATTATAAAAAAAAAAAAGACAGTTCAAATGCATCTTCACCTAGTGTAACTAGCTCTGTATTAAGGATTTGCCATGGTGATACCAAATTTATTTTAAATTGTTGAAATTATGCCAGTGCAAACTCATCAATATTCATACATATCAAGAGTCAAACTGGGTTCTTCCTTCTTGCACATCATTAATCTCAAAAAAAACCCTCACAAGCCTGTGAACCAGATTAACAACTCACCTACTTTTGCACTCACTTTCAAATTATAGTAAATTACCCCAGTATTATGATTTGCTTGAATTAGTTTTGACTTATTAGTCAAATTATTTTTAACTTATCAGTAGAGCAGTTTCTCTCTTTTTTTGTTGGAGATATTAGAATAATTTGCTTACTTTTCATTTCTCTTTTGGATTGTCCATGGAAAATAAATTTTAAAAAATAACAGAAAACTGAATTGTTGAGAGCAAATCCAGCATAATCTGTTAAATTAAGTGACTGTGGTTACATGGGACCATTGCCTGGCATTTGGAGGTGCTGAGAAATGACAATACAATGGTACCATCAGTACCTTAAATACTCTTCATCAGCAGGAGTAGCTTTCATTTATTCCTACATGGAGGCTATTCTTAGCTTTACCTCAAAAGACTAAAGTATGCATAGATGACATTGGAAATATTGAAAATGTGCGTAGAAACACTCAAAAGAGTCTTCACAAATTTTTTTTCTAGCCATTGAAGATGAGAAATAACAAATTGGAACAAATAATAAAAATAATTTTTGCTTTAAAATAGGCTGTGTTGGGAGACAGAGGTGTATCTATGCAATTAAATGCTGTCCTGACTTGCTAAGCAGAAACAATTTAGAAATTTTAAATGTATTTTTTGGCACACGCAGCACTATGCAACTGCAGGAGTCAACCTGGAAGAGAGGTTGGGTGTACATGCAAACAGATGATTCACTTAAAAAAGATGCTTAACAAAAGTATGGACCAAAATGTATATTAAAGTGATGGTCTCAGTCTAGCCCTCCTGGGCAGCTGCAGAGATTTAGGGGATGGGAATTTGTCCCCCTGATGTCGAAGAGACACTTTATGTAACTGGGATGACAGACAACAGGATATCACATCTGTCTGGTTTTGCTTTTAAAGTTGAAATAAGGGTTTGGAGAAGGAATAGAAACAACAGGGCAGGTGGAAACATGCCAGCCTGGGTCAAGGAGGATATTGTGTCTGAAGAAGGAAAGAATGTGATACAATATATAGTTTGGCAAGAAGCGCAGAAATTGTTTGGATTGAAATAAAAGATAAAAAGGCCAAAGAAGGAAGATAGGAAACTATTGTAACCCATCTGGAGCAAATAAAAAAGCAGCCTGGAATATTGATGCAGATAAAGAGCCCATGGAAAAGCCTCGTGTTGGCAAACTTCTGCTACCCGGGATGTGGCGAGGAGAGCAGGGATGCTGCACAACACGGGCTGGGAGCAGGCACAGGGCTCTCTCACCTGCTGGCTTTCAGCTATTTCACTTTTTTTAAAGCTTTTTGCACTGCAGCCAACATTTCTCCTGCTTTATGCGGCTCTAGCGGCCATCAGCCCAGAGGACGTCAGTCTGCACATCTCCTCCTTGCCCCATGGGTCCCTGCCATGGCCACCCCACCCTGAGCCACGGCTGCAGAGGTCATCTCAGCAATCCAGGTCCCAATTAAAACAACCTATCTCAGTTAAACCACTGGGGGCAAAAAAGTGATTTAAATCCTGATCAGTTCTCCAAGATGGTTCAAAGGACATGGAAAGGGAAAGAGCAGCCAGGGATGGAGGCAGTAGGACCACCTTTCTGATGGGGGCTGTGGATGATGCTCATTGAAACTCATTAAAAATATAACATTAGCAAGAGGGGCCAGCAGCTTTGCCAGCTGAGCGGGGGTTTGAGGAGCTTGTAGGGATCACTCACCATGCTCCTTCCTGGACATCTGGAGGCAATATGGTAGGGGAGGTCAGCAGCTCCTACAGAGGGGGGAAAACGGATTTTAAAAGACATTAGTAAAGACACAACATTTGAAGGTATGTAGCACAGAAGATACAATTTCAGTAAAATGAAGACTGCATTTTGAGCTTTGGCAGCTTCAAAGGGCCCCCCCGCCTCCTGCTCTCTTTTGTGGAGAGCAAAGCCCCCCTGGGAGCCACCGCCGTGCCGGGGCATCCTGCTGACTTCCACAATGCGGTCAGGCTGGCCGGGCCTCCACCGCAGCAGGTACCAGAGGTTTGCACACATTTCTGGCTCATCTGGTTTGACTGGGGTAGACTGGTTGGGAATATTTCCGAGTCCTGGAGCAAATGGAGCCATGGGACTGAGCAAGCCAAAGGCCACAAGCTGAGCAGGGATTAGGGACAGGGATGGACTCAGGGCTCTCACGCCAATGGCAACAGACATCTTACCCATCTGGCATGCACTGTCTCTGCAAAAAGCCTCTGAACCAGAGCTTGGGATTATAACGAATTATACAGACAGTCGGGAAGAAGGAGGAGGCAGGAAGCTACAGGCAGCTGGCAGAGGTGATTCTGCCGGGAAGAAGAGGAGAGGCATTGTGCTGGCCCTGGGGACCCTGCGAGCAGCCAGCCTGGGCTTCCCGGGGCCGTCCTGCGGGACCATGCAGGGGCTGCGGTGCTGAGCCGCAGTGCTGAGCTGCAGCTCTGCCCAGGGGCTGAGCCAGGCTTCAAAGAAATCCAGGGGAGAGGCTGTTCTCCGCCTTGCTCCTCGCTGCAGATGGCTGCAAGGAAACCTTGCGTGACAGCTAGAACAAGGGATGATTGCAAAGTGCTTTCTAATTTTTTTTTATTTTTATTTTCTATGATTTATTCTTAATATCATTTCTGATGTTGTAGTCAAGGCGTTAACCCTTTGCTCTACTGGAATAAATTGGCTATTTTTATTTTTAAAAAGTGACTTGGTATTTGAAGCAAACTCATCGAGATCTAACAAATCCAGGATGCTTTTGCTTCCCTGGATGAAAACAATCCAGCTCAATCAATCTCCCCTATGCCTCATACACACACGCTATGGGTTTCCTATAAGACAAGACTGTCTTGGATAAAATTCCCAGGCTGAAAGGTAGAGTTCAGGCTGGGCAAGTGGCAGCATCCATAGCAAGAACCTGCCACTGGACACTGCAGTGCTCACTGCAACTATTGTCAACAAAACCAGCTATCAGGGTTTTGTTGCCCCAGATAAGGTTTCATGACTCCCTGAAGTCATCCTCATAATCATAGAATCATAGAATCATTTAGGTTGGAAAAGACCTTTAAGATCATCAAGTCCAACTGTTAACCTAGCACTGCCAAGTCCGCCACTAAACCATGTCCCTGAGCACCACATCTACCCGTCTTTTAAATATCTCCAGGAAGGGAGACTCAACCACCTCCCTGAGCAGCCTCTTCCAATGCTTGACAACCCTTTCAGTGAAGAATTTTTTCCTAATATCCAATCTAAACCTCCCCTGGCACAACTTGAGGCCATTTCCTCTTGTCCTATCGCTTGCTACTTGGGAAAAGAGACCAACACCCACCTTGCTGCAACCTCCTTTCAGGTAGTTGTAAAGAGCAAGAAGGTCTCCCCTGAGCCTTCTTTTCTCCAGGCTCAGCAACCCCAGTTGCCTCAGCTGCTCCTCATAAGAGTTCCTCATAATCATCTTCGTGGTTATAGAAAAATACATCCTGCAGAGACCATGAAAATGGGCAGGGTCAAAAAAAAGGTGCCTGGTTCATCCACAGCACATCTACTGAGACGGCAATGCTGCAATGAGATTGCAAGCTGCAATAAGACAGCAACACTGGAATGAGATGGCAATGCTGCGATGAGATGGCAATGTTACAACAGGATTGCAAGCTGCAATGTGAATGCATGCTGGACACCTGGGCACTGAGGGGGACCTGTGGTATGACAGATGCAACGTGAGCAGGGAAGCCAGCACGTGTTAGAAAATGTCCCCATGAGGCATCCAAAGTGCAGTTCTGAGTGCATACAGACGTGGCACTTGTAAATTAATTTGTCTGACTTTCAGACAAATTGTTTACATTTTCAAATGGAAAAAAAACAGTGCAAACTTGAGAGTAAATAATGGAAATAAACTGAATGGTGTTTGGAGAAGTGTTGCTATCGGACAGTGCACTTAACCGTCACTGTCAGAGCTCTGGACACAGATGCTACTGCATGAAGACAGCAAAGCTGCAGGCATGCTTCACGGGGGGCGTAATGTCAGGCCCTCTCCAAAAAAGCCTAGACATTCCCAAAACGTCATAAGCAGGTACTGTAAGTGCATCAAAAATACTCAGCTCTAACTTGCACGAGGTCAACAGATAAAAATAGGAAGAGCATCCGGAAGGTGACACCCGAGGAAGGGAGTGGGAGCAGCAGAGGAGAGCTATTTGTGTTCAGGAACAATGCTGGCACAAAGAACATACGGGCAAAAATTGACCAAAGACATTTGGCCAGGAGGTTAGACTGTCTCTAGCCGCCAGGACATGGGCTTTTGGAACATCTTCCCAAAAGGAAGAATAGCAGGAGAAAACCCCATTTACTCAGTGCGGAACAGCAGCTGGATGAGGTGGTGCCTTGCAAAACCAGGGGCTTGGCTGCCCTGAGCAGAGGAGTCCCTCCCGGTGCCCAGTTCCTGCGTTTCTACGGTCCTAGCAATAAATAGCAGGACAAATAAAAAATGCTACACCACCACAAGGCAACCACAGCGCAGAGCTGGTATGTGCTGCCTGGGGGTGTGTGGGGTACTTTGGGGAAGTTGAATCAAAGTGTGCGTGTGGAGGGAAACCAAACGCTGGGGCAGAGCAGTGGTTGGGGTGGGTTTTGGTACAGTTTATGATTATGGGTGAGGAGCATGGATTTTATTTTTGTTTTGTTTTCACTATGTTTGGTGTTCTATATTTCAGACTGTCTTATTACAGAGAGCTACAAACTGCTTATTTGGGGTTTTGTAAGCTGGGACAACACCTTCTTTAAGAAGCGTCTTTGAAAAGCAAAGTCAATCCTTATTAGTATGGCAAAGTGCCTGAATCTGAACTGAGCACCATGAAGCCGGTATTGCTCCATAATATTCAGGGTTGTTCTCCCAGTGCAACGAGGAAAGGTCTGTTGGAGGTTTCCAAACTGGAGCCCAGCAAAAGCAGCCATGGTTCACAGAGTCATGGCAGGGAGCGTCCCCAGGCTCTCAGCCATCCGTCGAGCTCACCTATCTCAGCCACAAAGTGGGATGAGTGGAGTCAGCTCTTCTGTGCAAAGCACTGTAAAAATAACAGTTTTCCTTATGAAAGGAAGCTGAAGCTGTGAGCCCTCCCCTGGGACTGGGAGATGCCATGCTGCCATCTCTTTAGTTTCTTCCTTTTAGTTGGGGAAAAAAAAATAGCGTGGCAAATATGACTTTAAAGATGTCACAAAGCCACATGCTAGAGACCACCTGATAAATCTCAGCAGGGGTAATCACATGCAGCTCTCATAAACTCCACCTTCAGGAATTCATGTTTCCCATCGCGGTAGACACCCTGCTCCGTTCCCTTCCCCGAGCTGCTGTTTCCTTGGCTGGCAGCGGTAGTCATGCGCCAGCCAAAACACGTCCCTATTGCAGCGCCGGGGGAAGCTTGCTGCTGCTTTATCCCTTCATCTACCTGTCTGACAGGTATGTTGTCATAAGTAATTAGCTAATGTTTTAAAAATACTTTAAGATCTTTAGACGAGAAATGCCGTAAAAGTGCAAAATGTTTTTACTACCTGGCAGAAAGCTTGCAATTCCTATTTCATGGACGAACCATTATAAATAATGAGCAAACTCTACCTTTATCAAATACACTAAAAAAAACCCTAAAGTGTTTAAAAATTTTGATGGACTCATTAGTCTTGTCAATTCTTGTTTGTTATTATGTGTTTGAATCCGGGAGCATTACAAGCCCTCTGCGGTGCATGGTATGTGAGTGATGCATGACCCTTCATTTCTGGCTAAGAAGGGACTTGTGGTTGGTGACATGAAAAGATTATATTGGTCTGAAAAAATGCTGATCCGGTGTTGGAAAAGAAGAGGCGATTATGCTGGACATTTCCATAGTTATTTTCCATGGGGGGAGTTTACATACAAGTGTAGCATGGCAATGAAGAGCAATGGCTGCCATGTGCGGTGGGAGGCAGGGACATCGCTCTCAGTCCAGGTAGCCCCCCGCCACACCTTGCTTTCACAAATCTAACACGCTTACCTGCACTACAGTTACAGCTTACTTTGGTGTGCAAATACACCCCGACTTTCTCTGCCGAGGATGCAAACCACGTTGTGACTACTTGTGTCAGGGCAAAGCAAATGCACAGCAACAGTAGACGCAGCTGGTTGGATTTTTGAGGTTCTCGGTGTAAAATGGAGGACAATAATGTGAGTTCAGAGGTGAGAAGGACATCCTGCTGGGTGCCTGGGGAGAACTGTATTTGCCCAATAGCAGCCGCCTTTCTATGGAAAAAATGTTTAGAGATGCGTTTCTGTCATTTGGGATTAAGACAAGATAAAGCATCCATGCTGCAAACTGCATTTGGTTTCTTGGCTGCTTTTGAGCTCTCCTGGGGCAGGCGAGGATGGGGGCATTGGCACTGCATTCTGGCTTGTCCTGAGGACTCGTTTCTTGGATTATGCTAAATCCCCTTTTGTTCAACGCCAAAGGTGGGACAAGTTGTTGTTTATTTTAAATCATCTCCATTCAAAGGAATGCAGCTTCAAAACCAGGGAGGCAAAAACTTTCACTGCCTGGTGGAGTGTTTCCCTGTTTTTAATTGGGTCCCTGCAGAAGAAGTCTTCAGCTTCTTGATGCCTGACTGCACATGGAAGGGGAGAGCTGGACCCAACTTCCCAACCTCCGGCTGCTCCAGCCCTGCTGAGATACCGCACTGACAAGGAAAGACTCAAGCCACAATGTACAAATGGGTCTTGCCATAGTTTATAGCCGAGTGTTTCATGTTACACACTCTTGCTTTTCACAAAGCATCAGCTTGAGAAGCTATGCAGTCAGGCCACTTGTCATCTTAACTCTCCATTAAGAGGAACGGACAAAGGTCACATGTATCCCACTGTTACTTTAGCTCGTAGCCTGCACACTTAACCAGGAAGCATCTCAAGGACTTAAGGGGCTCTGTCAATGTAGGCAAACTCCAGGTTTATCCAAATGATCAGTGGTGATCCAAAGTCTCTTTTCATTTGCACCAGTAGATAACTTCACTGACGTGTGCCACTATATTCAGAGGATGATCCAGGTCTCTTTATGTTTCGTGATATTCTAGTAGTAACTGATTTGACTCTACCAAACATTTTTTTTTTCAGTTCAGGGGGTATTTCCCTTGATAATTAATACTGTACCAGTTTCTGCCAGGCTCACCATCACTGCATATATGTGGAAAAAGCAACCCTGAGGACCCTTTTTAGTAGTTTACTTGTTTTCACTTGAGAGCCCAAACTCTACTGCTGCAAGTATTTCTCTGGAAGGAATGTATCCAAAACCTGAAATTATTTCCTGGCCTCTGGGAAAAGTTCAAAATCTCTTTTTGTCCCTCAGGCTCACCTCTGCTTTCAGCTTGCTTTATAAATTGCACAGCTTTGACACAGAATAAGAACCTGCCTGATCACTAGGCAGTTTTCCAAAGGCTGAATTTTGCAATTCTTGCTCAAGCAGCGCTATCAGAGGTCACAGAGAATATTGCCTCATTAAGTACTGATTAAACATTGATGAAGGACCTCTGCTCCCTTGACTGTTTCCAAGTATCAGCAAAGCAAATATTTCAATCAACGTTCACATGGGTGACACTGGGTGACAGCAGCCATCTGGCCATGTGTACGGCTCCAGCATTACTTTATAAAGTGAAACTTTGGTGGTGCAAGAATACAAAGCAATTGATGTGTTTCAATGCAAATCATCTCTTACCTATTTTAAAAAGGAGATCTGCACCCCCTCTGCTGGGCTGCTTCTGATATGCAAAGATTTACCCAAAAGCAAATGCAAGCTGAAGAGACCAGAAGCAACTATGAGCACCTTGGCAGAGGAGGAGGGAGCTTTGCAACAGAGATCAACTGCTCATTAGTTCTGCTTTTGAGCCAGGCACGAGCAGAGTATTGCTGTAATATTTATGGAAGAACTTGGCCTGCCAAATATTAGGAGGAATGTCATACCTGTATTGATATAGTTATTCTGCACCTGCACAATAGACAACTGGAAAAAGGTTCAGAGAAATGCTAATAGATTTCTAAAATAAGACATACGAGGAAAGTTGGGAAGTATTGACTTTGCTTCGTACAAAAAATTGAAGACAGATAAAAGACAGTAACATAGGTTATTTTACATAAGACCATTATCAACTGTTTTCCCTGTACACTAAGAATAAAACTAGAAGAAATGAGTTCAGTTCACAGCAAGAGGGATTTATGTTAGATACTTAGAAAAAACATAGTAAATATAGTACACTGAAGTACGGCAGTAGATAATATGGAGCTTGTGGATCCCATCGTGGGTATTTAAGAGAAGGTGAGACAGACATCTATTAAAGATGATCAACAGATATCAATAGATGTACCACTATTTTTTTTTTCACTCAATAAAAAAGAAAAAAAGTGGAGTAGGAGAACGGCCAGACATACTGACTCACTCCCCTCCTTGCTGTAGTCATTAACTGGGCCAATTTCTAGAACAAAAACACTATGAAAAACTAATTGATCTATACATTAATGAATCCATACACAGTTCACGCCTGTGCACATATGAATGTATGCACATCCCAAATACATGCAACATATATTGAACTAAGATTGTAAAAATAAACATTCAAAATGAAGGAAATCACAGAATTGAGGCTGTGTGCAGTCTCAGCTGAGCCCTGCTGGAGGTAGTGATTATGGCACTTAATTTATGTGACACTATAATTTATATTTTCTCCTCAAAATACCATTGACTCATTCACTACCTAGTTTAGTCCTCATTTAACGAGCAGACATTTATTACTTTATTCTATTCTTATTGCCAGCCCATACTTACAGCCCCAAACTCAACACTTTTCTGGTGTGAGACAAAAGATTTTCCCCATGGATTTTCTTGTCGTGCTTGGCATTAACTTCTCTGCGTGCTTCGAAGTGGATACAGGCTCTTCTGTCTGTTCCCTTTGGACTTGCACCATCTGACAGTTCCATCTCTGTCAAAAACCCGCCTGGTCCTAACTTGTCCCCACGCCCCACTGCCATTTGCAGAGGCTTATTCATCCTGTGTACGCCCAGAACATCAGTAAATCACCTTCAAAGGGCTGGCGTTCACCATCACCCCTACTCTCACTTTATTTTGTGCTGGGCTTTGTGCTCAGACTGCACCTGCTGTCAGGTACCCCAGTGCCTCCTCTCTGAAAAACCACCAGTGCAGGATGGGGGAGATCAAACCAGGAGGACAGACGCAGGAAAGACGGCAGTTCCAGCTCCCAGGAGGGATCGGGGCAGTGTTTCCCAAACAAAACCTTCCCATTTTAATTGAAATTCAAACCCAAGTTTTGATTTTGCTTTTAAAAATGAAGAATTACCAATGGGTAGAAAACAGGTTTTGCTGAAGTGCTTACACAAGCAAAAATCTGATTTCCACTGGAAAATATTTCAGTAAATTGACTTTGCCAACTGTAGTAAAAAATATCACATAAATCCCATCCAGTAAGTCACACTCTACTCCCATCTACAATTAATTTCAATAAGAACAAAATTTAAACTCAGGCATCACTAGCAGTCATTTGAGCATGTGAAAAAATCCTTACATTGGACACAACCTATAGCATGCTGAAGGGAAACCCCTGCCCTGAGAGGCAGATGGGTGGGATGCAGCAGCACAGCTCGGTTTCTGCTCCTCTGGCTCCATGCTACTCATTTGCATGATGTCAAATTAATGTCCCTGGGGTGCCAGTGGCATCGCCCTGGTGCAGCCCATGCAGGACCCCACTGCTACTGCTCTAACACAGACCCAGCATTTACTTGCTGGTGCCTCGCTGTTGACTTTACTCCAAATGATTCAAGCCACAACACTTTACTTAAAGAGAAACTGTCAACCTAATGGTGAATAAATTTGTGATCTCCACTTTATTTGTCATTATTTTTACTCCTTAGCTGTATTTTACATTTTGTTTCAGACGATGGGAACCTTTGAAGTCAGCCTCATCTCAGATTTACTGGGCTGTAATAGCTAGTTTTTAAACAATGCGAGGGAGGAAAGTTACTATTTTATGAAATATATTTTTACTGTAATATGAAAAAAAGAGGGTACTGTAAGATTATAGCTCCTGATCACTGACTATATTTTACAGGAATTTGGAATGAAGCTAAAGGACAATTAATGATTTAAATAATCTACATCTGTTGAGCGCCATGGTGTTTTTAATTGGCAAATTTAAAGAAAGGAGAAATGAAAAATAACTGTTACGTTACTTATTGTTGTAATGTGGTGCTGGTGTTCCCACAATATACAAATAACCACATGTAAAGGGCCAGGCATCAGTGAACAGTATATAGATCAAAGGATGTAGCAAAAGCCTGAATCCAAACCAGGTACTTTATTGCAGCCAAAGAGCTTCATGATCTGTAACAGCAGAGATGCTGTTGCCATTTATCTAGAGGTCAAAGATAAATGGCATTTGTGTTTGTACCTAAGCATAGTGTTTCATGTGTTTTGAATATTTGTGCTTTATTCTTCCTTGCTACAATATCACATTTAAATCCAATTACCGTTTGTTTTTTTTTTTCTCCCAGTCCCCACATATTAAATCTTCCAAACCATGTGGGCGAGGGCATGCACTGCAGCTTGAGCACTATGTGACGCGCTGGAGGAGAACCGTGCTGCGTACCATCTCGAAGATGTGCTAGAGGAGGGAAAAGGGGCTCAGACTTGGCTGTGCCTGTCCTGAGACCTCAGCACACGCACGGAAGGGACGTGGCATTAGCTGAAAACAACGTGGACTTGGCCAGCCAGGCCTTCATGAACTCCAGCTCATATAAAACAGCCCAGGCGACACACTGGGCTTTTTTAGATTATTTCTTTTCTGCGTTAAAATGGTTATTATTTATCTGAGTACATATACAGCAATTACAGTCAAGTTACAATAGTTTGACTTCTAAAGTGTGCTAAGAGCAATTACCCTATACATCCACAAAGGGCTTTGATGCTATTATTTTCTCCTTTAATGGCACATGTAGCTTGTATTTCAATCCAGTTCTCTAGTATAGATCATAATGGCAGAAATATTTGGGAGGCATATAAAGATCACACAGCAACGCAACTAATTCTAAATATTTACAGCACATATGAGAAAACGTCTTTGTTAGTAAGAATAAATGAAGTTATTTTGTTTACTTGGATAAGGAACCATGGTTTGCTGACAGATGTGCAGCTGAAGTATATTTCTGCTCCATAGAAGTTATAATGTGCAAGAAAATAAAACTAGATGATGAATCACAACTGTCATTGATGATGACAAAAATAATTGAGATCACATTTTGGGCTGGGTGCATCTGCAGAAAAGCTGGGGAAAATAAATACAGTGTAACGCCCTCAGATGTTTTCCTACACTCAGGCAATGGGACTGAGAGACAGCCCACTGGGCAGGATACGACCCAGCTGATGTGCTGTGTCGGAGCAAGCATCAATCACACTTCCTTATTGGAAACAGGATTTCTCCACAAGAAGGGAATAACGGCAATCTGCAGCCCATGATCACAGTTATCAACAGCGAAACAATGCCTGTAGGATCAAATCAAACAACTTCTACTGGTATTTAGCTTTAATGATGCAGATATTTTGCTGGTGTAAAATAGCATCACTTTGTAAATGCGAAGGGAGCTCAGCTAACGTGCACTAGCTAAGGATGCAGCCCCCAATCCCCAGCGCACAGCTGGTAACATGGTCCCCAATATCAATCCACAGCTATGGGAGAGGAATGCCATGTGTGCCAGTAAACACTTGTGTGACAGCATTTGAAATGCAGATGGCAAAATCGGGATGTCCCACCAGGCTGCAGGTCAGCCAGGGGCACAAGGGTGGGTTGGAGCTGAAGGGAAGCATCACTCAAAATTTAGTGATTGAAGAAAAGGAGAAAAATGTTAATTCATCATGGATATAAGCAGAAAGCTACACTGGAGTGACTGTTTTCTTGGGGAAAAGAAAACAACAGAGGACTTACTGGCACAGACAGTCCATGCGTCTAAGAGTTAGCATTGTTCTACCCAATGTGCAGATGGAAGGGTTCCTCCTGCCCCATCTGGGTGGAGCGCTGGGCACCCGGGCACCTCTCAGCTCCCAGGGCAGCTCTGCTGCTGGCAGAGGTGACAAGCAAGATGAGGCTGGATGTGGCAGCAGGAAACTTAGGGAGTTTTATTTCGCAGGGGCTGGGCCCAAGAGATGCAGAGCTGAAGAACCCGTGGCTACACAGAGCCCTCATTTTCCTATGTCCCTTTGCTGTCTGCTCTCTGCCTGGACGAGCCTTACAAGAACTAGGGTTAGATATCTAATACAGTTATGGTTTGTACATAAACCATCTGTAAGTGTATTTGTGTGTGTATGCACATACATGCTATACATAAGTATAGATGTACTGGTCTATAGTATCATATAATACAGTAATACAAAACCAATGTATTACATGATTAGCTACATATGCATACCTATATAATTCAGTTTTCATAATTTATAAATACTGCCTTTTGTTCTAGCAACTTCTTCTGCATATGTTTTGAAAAAAACATAAATGAATGAAATAATAGGATTGACTCTGATTCCAAGCTTTACTATTAAATCCTCACCAGGAGATAAAGCCTGACAGCAAGTTTCTGAGCAGCTTAGGAGGCACATTGGCCAGTAAGCTTCTACTTTAACATCTACAAGAGCAGTCCAAAATTAGAGGGCAATTTTAACTTCACACTACTGCACATGTACTGTCCAACCTGCTCAGAACATGCCAGCCAGTGCTGTTGTGCTAACCAGCTGCCTAAACCTCTGATTATTATTTCTTCCAGATGCTCCCCTTGTGCAGAAGCTGTCTTGATGTCTTTGAACCATTAAACTTCCAGCTCAGGCCGTGGCTGTGGGCTGAATCTCTCCCTTTAGTGTTCAATTCACTGTCAATATCCATTATGCAAACTCGGAGAGACCAGCGCTCTTCTGACCATAGGCACCATCTTAAACACAGCAGCAGGATGAAAGCGTTGATGAATGCAAAGGACAAGAGACAGGGAAACTGGAAAGAATGGGAGAGCATGCGGGAAAAGTTAAGTTTTCATTCATCATGACTACTGCCTGCTGACAACAGCTGTATTTCTGACTCATGTTCAGCTTTTTCCTTCCCAGGAACAACCATAGCTGGGAGGCTGCCTTTGGAAATAGCATTAACAGATAGATGTAACCTGGATCAGCCACGACTGGAAAAGTCACCAGGGCAACAGCAAAGGGAGGGATGAGAAAAGGACCATGGAGGGGTGTGGGTGCAGTGCTGAAGCACATTATTATTGATAATGATGGATTCCTACTGGATTCAGGCATTACAAATGGTGCCTCATGGCCCATGTAATCAATATTGCAAATGCATCACTTGCCTGTCTCTGGGGAGGAAGGAATAAAAGAAAGATGCAAGACTCCTGTCCACAGGAAAGACGAGCGTTTTATTCCTGATGCTCAGACTTCTGTTGCAAGCCGTTCTCTTCCAGTATTTCTGTGCTTGAAGGGAAGCATTCCCCCAGACTCCTGGTGAACATAATTGCAACGTGTATGTACTCCATAATGGAGCTCTTTAATTCAGCTGCATCTCATGCTCTTTTAATAAGACTCTTACTGACATACTTGCTCCTGCTAATTACTATGCAATGTCAATATAAAATCCTCATCCTGCTCCAAGCCCAATCCCACCGCTGGGCTGCAGGAGACTTTGTGCTGATAAAATAGCCCGGAGAAGGCTTTGGGAAGCCGAGGGGCAACAGTCTGCTGTGCAGGCAGAGCACGCCTGAAAGAACAACAATGTTTGCAAAGCTATTTTCCAGGTATTTTATTAATCCAAGACAAAGCAAGAAGATTTACTGGGTTTTAAACAGTGAGTTCCTTCAGATATTTCTAAAAACAAGCAGTGCTTCAAAATTAGCAGAGACTCCTGGATTGCAGCTAGCTGCGATCCTCAAAAACCGCTTATATGTCTGGAAAGTGTCTTTCTGGAGAGCAATCGAAAGATGAGAGAAAAATATTTCTCATCCTAGTTAGATCCCATAGGGGGATTTTAAATAATACAGACACTTTTGGTATCTTTGAGCTCACAGAAAATTCATTGATAAAGTAAATCGCTTATCTGTCTGTGACTAAATACATTCTCTATATGTGGCTTTTCCTATGAATGTTCAGGAATGACCTTTAAGTTTTCAGGCTGTATTTATTTGATCCAGAAAATCAAGGTATAGGAGAGACTTAGCATACCTGCTCTTTGCAGTGGGTTGAAACACTCCCGTCATTTTGTGCTGGGTTCTACAAGATTTATTTATAAATACATGCTTCTGCAGAACTGCCCTTTTTCTTCCCAAACTTAACAAAAAAGTCCTCCTGACTCTGTGGCTTGTTTATACAGACTGATTAAATTTGACTTCCGCTCATCATGTCCATCAGATCAGGATGTTATCAGCAGCTGTTAGAGGAAAAGGAAAGAATGCAGCCCCTGTCCTGCGCCCCACCTGTGCCCCCCCCATGCATGGTCTTGTGCCCCAGACCCACAGTAATCTGCAAGTGCTGGAGGAAGAGTTGAACAGCCTGACTGCGCCTTGCTCGAGCGTTGGCTTTCTTCTGTCTGAGGATAAAGGATTAGTTGTTTGTCTGGGGTCAAACCTTTCACTGAACCCTTCCACCCAGCAAACATCCCTGCTCGTCTCCCTCCCACGTTAACTCTTTCGCTGTGGCATCCTCATTGCACAGTAGGTCAGTCCAGCTCCAGAGGTAGCTTGGCAGAAACCTGGTCTCTCACAAAATATCTATGGTGGATTTTTCCAGACTTGGCTCCATGTTTATACACTGTTTTCTTGGAATAAACATACAGAGTCTTATTTAGAGCCTGCACGAATATCCACTGGGTTTCCCTGCGCAGGAAGCCTGTTATGTCAGCCTGGGGTCACTGCAGACTTGTTTCCTTCAGCATAGCTTCCAGGGCTTTTAATTTTCAGATCTAATTGAAAGAATCTTTGCTTTTTGCTTTCTTCCTCCTCCTCTTGTGAAAATCACGAAGAGAAACTCATAGACCTCACTGCCAGCCTGTGCTTTTTTTCCTAATGATCAGCCTAACCTGTGCGTTTCCAGCTCTGATATTTCTGGCTATTTACATTCCTACAGCCTCCAAAATCAGTTCCTTGCCCTCTTGGGCACACATACTCTGGCAGCATTTCAGGTTGTAATTACACTGGTAAGAAGAGATGGTGGGGAAGCTGGTTAATGTCAAGGTCTGCTGGAGGGCAGAGTCCCAATTTCAAGCCATCCCACTAAATTAAAGTTTGTGGGTTTTTATTCAGAGCTCAAGCCAAGATCCTTAAGCATCAGAAAATGAACATGCCACTGAAATGTAAACCGATTTCCAGGCAAATTCCTCCGACACCGATGCTGGATACAGAATGGATCCCAATTTATCTTCAAGTAAGTTGTGCCTTTAAAGAGCTGGAGCTCCCAGCTGTGCTTGGCAGTGGGCGCCTCTCTGCACAGCAGCCCGGAGACACACGCAAGCACTTTCTGCTCCACATCCAGCCTCTCCTGCTCTGATATAATAACAAAATCCTGCCGGCAGAGGATATTGTGAACAACAGCTCTCACTGCCCTGCTCTACACCTGTTGCTACTTCCCAGCTTGTAACAGAAAGAAAGTGTATTTTCCCCTCCTGGGATGCATGTAGTACATTCAGAAATTCTTGTTCTGCCAGAGATAGGAATGCACGGATTTTCTTTCCGAATATTAGCTGAATTAAATGTTTCACTCCTGGTTACAGGCTGATTGATTAGAGGCACATGATGTAAGGAAAGGAAGCGATGCTACTGACAGCGAGGGGTTAGGGAGGGTTTGGAAGATGACTCTCAGGGGAAAAGACTTCATTGTATTTCAGAGTGCAACTGAACACATGATAGATTTAATATATGATTATTACAAATTAACCATAAATTGAAACCCAGACAGTTTCCTGTTCATGGGGGAGGAGATGGAATATTAAGTACTTCATACAATTATGAGGAATTGTTTCCATTTGGCATAAATCATTCTCCAGTCTCCATTATCTGCCTGTAAAAAGTGCAAGTGTCTTGGCTTCTCCATATAAATAACTTCCTTTAAAATTATTCTTGCAAGGTCTATGAGTGATGGGCTAATCCTGTTATGAGATTTTAATGCCAAATTACATATTCAGACTGGAATGATACTATTTAAATTACTTCACAGATGAAGAGCATAATCATAGTTTTTCATTTCATCCATTTTTTCCCTGTTAGTGCCTAGTATCAGTTACATAGACAAGGCTGTCAGTAATAGACAATGCCGACAGTAATCTGTGTACAATGCTTGAGATCCTATAGTATCAAACTTTCCTCAGATACACCAGATTATATTTTGATATCTGTGCATACATGGAGCATGATCTGAAGCAGTGAGTAGGATGCAAGAATGCCACTCTAGCTAGGCGATCAGCTGCGAAACCAGCCAGTTTGTTACACTGAGGCAAACTGTTGCTACAACCCACAAGGATATTTCCCCTTGACCTTTACCACTATTTTTCAGCTTATAAAAGCAGACCTCAAAGTAAAGGTGTCCTGTGAAGATGTGCTGGGCAGAAAAATCCATGGGTGCTCAGTAGAAGAGAAAAGCTGTGATTTACAGTCACAGGGATATCCCACGGAGTATGGTATTTCTGCGTTAAGGAGCAAAGACAATGGCATCAGGGCCAACCAGCAGAAGAGATGTCTCACCTGCCCTTTCCACAAGTGGAGCTCACCATTATTAAAAACTAAAGCACTGCATTTCGTTTGAACTGGTCTTAATGGGTAGCTGTTCCTCCAGCTGCTGTGGGATACCATGACAACAGGCGATGCCACCAGTTGTGGTCCCCGCTTTTTCCGGGGCACTCAGCTTCATTAGATGCTGCACTAGGGTTTGCATTCAGTCCAAACTTCCTGATGGAGCCAGGACAATCTGCTGACAATGTGTGAGTTATTTATGAAGAGTATCCGGATCACTTCAGCAGTCGGTATGCAATTACAGCTGGGATTGGCTTGGAAGCCACTGGCATGTTAAGAAATACAGAGGTAAGCTTGCGCTCATTAGTTACCCTTTATTAGATAATTTTTGGAAGGAGAGAGCATTCAAAAATAAAATGCAAGATCAAGTTTTGCAGCTAATACTCATCTCTAATAATGATATTTCTGCTGTTACAGCCATGCTGTTTGTGTATTTCAAGCAGAATATGCAGAGTAGCACATCCTGAAGTAAAAGAGTGTCTTCATTAAAGCATACTTGTCTATATTTCTTTTAGAATAGCAAAATTACTCTTTAATTTTCTGTCATACAGAGACATTCAGGAAATACAATGATTCAGAGCTAGAAACTTAAAAAAAAAAAAAAAGATAGCTACTCTTGTTTAAATGCTAGAAACAGTAAGATAAAATTGATAGACCTGAGTTGGTCCAACTATTATGGCATGACCTAATGTGCCATTAACTGCTAGCAAATTATTTTTATACTTGAATATTTATCAGAACAAACTTTGATTTACAAGTGATAGAAAACCTACAGAAGTCAGTTTGTTCTACAGATAAATGTAACTAATTATACAGTGTACTAACAAATACACTCACAAAAGAGTCGCTTAACTATCAGAATTGATAATGGTGATTTTTTTAAAATCCACAATTTAAAATAAAACATATAAAAATGTATAAAATGCTATATAGATTTCTCTATATGTAGCTTTATAATTAGTCTGAATAGCTAGTTAAACCTACTTCTAAATAGCGTTAGCTAGTACAAGATGAATGGGAATTTCTCAGCTCCCTGGCTTGCCATGCTGAGTGACAATACAAAGATCACATCTCAGTTTTCACAGTAGATTATAAATCTCTCAACAAAGTCTGAAATGCTTTCAGATCTATGAATGAAAGGTATAGCTAGATAAATCTAGGGGATCTTTGAAATGACAGGCGATAGACCATGACAAAGGGTTTCCTTTTCAAGGCTTTGGGTTCCAGACAGATGGAAAACAGTGGAAATTCTTCTTCTGATTGCTCTGCAAATTCCTGTTTCAGGAGAGAGGAGGAGAGGACTGCTGGCAACATGAGGTTTTAATCAAGAGACTAAGGTGGCCACGGCAAACTTGATCAAAACATAGATATTGAACACAGACCTCAGCAATGCACAGAGCAGGCTTCAGCTTTGTGCCACCACCTCCACACCAGCTCTGGCAGAATCGCTCCCAGTTTCTGCTGATGCAAGTTTCTGGCTTCCAAAATAATATTTTACTTGGCAAAGGTGGTTTGGGTGCTAAAGAGCTAGTGTTTTTAAAGCTTTTTGTCCTCTGACTGGTTTAAGTGCTAAAAATTGCTCTCATGGGTCTGGCAATCAGTACCTCAGGGTCTGAGGTTTACAAATGTACGTACCAGTTCTGGCATGTCCTCACAAATGAATATTTTGCTTGCCTGAACCTAGATCACATTTATGAAGAAAGCCCAGGCACAGCAGGCATGGGGAGTCTGGCCAGCAGCATTTCCAGGCTGGTACAGGGGGAGAGCTCTTTTACACTAAAACCATGAATTTCCTTTCCATTCTCCCAAAAATATGTGAGTAACAAAACATATGGCAAAACTCAGTTTGTGAATCACCGCAGTGGTAAAAGATGATTTTAGCAGAGGCAGATGCACTCAGTGGTGTTGTGCTATGAATAGATTGGGTTTAGAGGGGTGTCCCACAGCCGCAGTGCAATCTGCACCAGAGAAGTCCATATAAAGACTTGTTTCCCTTCCCTGGTGCAGTTGTTGCAAGCTCTTAACAAAGCCAGCAGACAATTCTGGTAGCAATGCAGCATGTTGCCTACTTTTCAGAAAAATGTAAACTTTTACAAGTGACCTGGAAGGAAGCTCATCCTCTAAACTCACCTGACAATCAGGCTTTCATCTAATGGTTTCAAAACTTCCTCCTTCTCCTTCCCTCTGAATCATAGATATACTAGTTCAACAGGTTTAAAAAATACAGTCCAAGTTCTTCAGTCTTATTGTTAGATTCGTGTCAGTGAACTTTTCCGATACATCAGAAAAATAAGTGTATTTTCAAGTCACTGCTTTCATTCCAAGGCAAAGGAATAAAAACCGTTTACACTGATGTCCTTTGAACGCATTACAGAGGTGCAAAAAGCACTTGAAGCAAAGTGACCAAAATCAGTATATTAAAAATTTGTACATACAAGCCTGTCTTCATTGCTGAAGGAATGAAAGCAACAGGATGAAATTATATTATATTCTTTAAAATGTTAACAAAGTGCTTTATGCTATTGAAGTTGGTCATGAGACATTTCTGTTGCAAGAGCTGGATCCACATCCTGACAGAAAAGCCTACCCCTCCGATTTAGCGTCTCCGAGCACTCCCCCCAACTTGTTTCAGTTATTTCTCTACTGTCATTTGCAGATCCTTCTCTTACACTCATCGCCCCGTGTACTCCCCACTTCATCTCAAAGGGTGATCCCCCCATCTACCTCCTCCTATTGCCCTCTCACCGATTCTGTACTCACCCAGCCCCACACTGGCCCTTCAGTTCACTACTGGGACAAAACACTTGCTCTCAGAAGAAAGGCAGTCTGGGTTTGATGGGGTTTTTTGATGTTTCTACAATTCATTTCCTGCCAATTTAATGACCTATGAGGTCAGATAAGCATTTGTGTTGGTAAAAGAGAAGGGACAGGAGCAAGCAGCCCGATCATAGGAGGAAAGCAGAACCAGCCCTTGTGATGGCACACATCTATTAAACCAGCCTAGCTGAGTCAGCACACTGTACCCTCATGAGCACACATGCAGTGTAGCAAGGAAATACCTTCATCTCCAGCCAGAAACACAACCACCGATGGATACAGAACAACAGATAGTCAAAATGCCAGCTGTGATGTACTGACATGAGAACAAATTCATGTATATGAAAGATACCATGAGGTCTTAGCAATCACCCAAGGCAGAAAGGATTGCTTTTATTTGAAAAAAAATGAGCACTGATGAACCAAGTTCCTCTCACAAGTTAAAAACAAGAGATAAAAAGGAGCATGAACTCACAGCATCAGCTAAGTGTTCAGGCCTGCCTATCTCCAGCATTAGATAATCCCTACAAGGATCCTTATGATGATTCCCATCTCCCAGGGGAATAGGAATAAGCTGCCTTGCATTTCACAGGAGAGGGATGGAGGAGTGCAAACAGGAGAAATCCATCCTCGAGCTTTTGCACACTAATTTCCTCATGTAAAATGTCTCTGATCCACGCAGTTTTCTATGCTGGAAGTATAACGAAATCTAGACCACAGATTTCCCTTCTCTAAATAAGTTCTCTTGCATGATTTAAAATAATGTGACATATAGGGGATAAGATTGAACATCATCTTATTATATCTCCAGGATTGACATTTTTACATTTACGTATATGGAAGACAAGATAAGGAGCAATTAATCAAATATTAAAACATCAGCAAAACGTGGACTAGCTAGTTCAGTTTTTTCTCTGCGAGCTCATGATGGAGGGATCACATTGGAAGAGTGGGGGAAAAAAACCCAAACCACGGGAGACGTTATTACAGCAAACCATTTAGGCAGCTCCAGACATGTAAGCAGTGCTTTACAAACATAGATGGGGCACCTCTCCTCTACAGTTCCCATCACCCAACAGACACCATAAACACAGGGCATGACAAACAGAGTAGGGGAAGGGTAAGAAAAAAAAGAGGTGTGGAAAAATGAATAGCAAGGAAAAGGAAGAGGCACTATTGTTGAAAGAATTGGCTGTTGGAGAAAGTTTTGAAGGGGGGTGAAAGGGATTCATGCAGGAAAGGCTAACCCAGGCTAAAATCTGTCCTGACATGGGAATATTACACAGCTTACACACAAGAATTGCAGTGAATTGCCCTATTCTCAACCACACTACCACACTCAAACCTTCAATTCCCTCTCTCTCCTTCCTGTGTTATAAACCAGGCACCCAAAAGATGATTCCAGGAAGCCAAAGTCTCTTCTTCGCAGCCAACTACCTTTTTATTCAGAAAGAGAGAGGTGCTTCATGGTGATTTGGGATATTTCCTCTATTTTTTGGCTGAGGGTATAACTGTTTGGTTGGGATTTTTTTGGTAAAGACTCTTTAATGATCCTATTACCTCTGGCTGCAAACACTTAGTAGCTTGTTTCATTACATATGATGTACTTTGAAATAGTAGCTCACCCTAATAGTTCTGCCAAACACAGAGGAGACAGGCTTTCCGCACCAAAAAAAGAACCAAACGCATGCCGTGCAAACACCACAGACCTTGCTGAGTCCAAGCAAGGTGTTTTACATCAGGAACAAGAGCTCAAACACTGACGTGGATAACATCCTTCCCAATCCCACAGCAGGGGCAGAAAGATACACTCACATCTATAGGATGCCTCTTAAGAAAATACCAACCACATAAAGGGGCCGTAGTTGATTAGAACAAACATGAATGTTATCTCTGCCTCATGTGTATGTTTTTCCCCACTTATTTTTCCTGCTCATTTTCCTTCTATATCTGCTAATACCTGCAAGCAGAGCTGAAGACATTCACAATTAAATTAGTCTCACTAGAATGAGGAGATGAGCATATGGGTTTCTGGGAGCAGAGTTTGCTACCCGCCTGCCGGCCGGGTGTTATCACATCCGCCCCACAGCTGAGTGAACCTTCATTGATTCCTCAAGTCTTTATGCAAAAGCCAATCAATTTCCATTAGCATAATATTGTCCTAATGAAGAACTGGGCCCACTGACTTTACAGTAAGCCTTTGCAGATGTAACGATGCTGGGGACATTTTTATATGATCCTTCCTCTCCATCAGGTATGGGCAGATTAGTTCCTATGTGGGTGAGCGACTGACTGCCCCACAGCCACTGTGAGTAGTCAGGCAGATCTCCAGATCCTTGGACTAAATGGCCACACCAAGATTTAAGCTTAATGAAACAACTTCTAAAATCCAAAGTACTTCTGCCCAGCTCTGCTCTCCCTCCCCAGCTCTTCCTGCAGCCCTTGCAGCTGCTGCAGACAGCCATCCTCCCCCTTGGGAGAAGTTAATCATTTAACAACAGCCTTGGCAGACTTCACCTGAGCTGTTATTTTGCCCGCAGCTCTCCCTCCCGCTTTGCACTAGCCTACTCCTTGCTGTGGTGCTCTAGCAAAAGCAGCTGGGCTTCATTACTTCTTAAATCTTATTTTGAGAAAGTGGTACAGAAATGTCTCATTTACGTGTCTTCTCTCTTCTCCAAGTTGTGTGTTTTTCACTCTGCCTCTTGCTTTAACGCTGCGTCTGATAACAGCAATTACAGCCATCTAGCCACTTAGGTGGCTACAGATCATCTGGATCAAAAGGCCGATCAGCACAAACGACTTTGAATCAAATGTAGTAAAGTAAGAGCCTCTCCTTCCTGGTGGGAACTGGCAAGGGCGGGGGGAGCAGAATCCAGCTGTGGCAGGAAAGGGTGTGATGAGCGAGCATCCCGCTGCTGCCAGGCACAGGGGCTCAGGGACAACAAGCCACGGGCTGCCTGCCGAATTCTGCTTCAGATGGGCAAGACGGACAGCACACCCCACCCAATGGCACCAGAAAGCTCTGGTATTCAGTTTACAGGACACTTCTCCTCCCTGCCATGCAGTAATGATGTGGACGATGACTAAAGAGACACTCTCTGTTTCCAGCTCTCAGTGTACATCTGGGCACAATCTGGCTCTCATTTAACTTGATCGGACTTCAGCTGCTGATTTCAAAAAGACAAGGTCTGTGCTCTGTCATTTACTTTCGAGCACAGGAAGATATTCTGTTCTCCTTAAGAGTCAGAGGTGCATCTTTCGAAACAGAGGATCAGAACTGGCACTGCTCCATCCAGCTAATGCAAATACATCCATTTACACCAATTAGGATCTGGTTACTGCAATACTATACGTCAATTTAAAAATATCATACCATTAGGCAGAGTCTAGGTTTGCATGTGTTAGTATCATTGCACAGCAAAGGAGACTGAGAGGTTTAAATATTTAATTGCCCCCTTTTTTTAGCCTTATACAGGAAAGAAAAAGTTACTGTGAGACTGAGGTTTTCTTCTTTAATAAATTAAGCTGTCATGGTAAATGAAAAACATGTACATCAATTCACTTTTAAAATGTAAGTAGTTCATTTGGCTATTTCAAAAGTCTTTGCATGAAATGCCTAATCAAAACACATTGTACTGTGAGCAGCAGCAAGACTAACAGAGCATTTCTAACAAACAGGTTTGTGTCTATTGCCCCAGCCTTCCATGCAGTGCATCGCCCCGAGCGCTCTTCCCCGTGATCTTCTGCAATACTACCAGTTCCCTTCCTGCATCCTTTAAGTCTGCTCAGCTTCATTTCTGCAGCTAAGTTAATGGGTAAGGAAAGGGAGTTTGCCAAAAATTTCATGAGTGTTATCAAGTCAAACCAGAGATGTTTAGATATGGATAGCAATACAGAACTCTTAAGCTGCAGTTTTCATCCATAGCTTTTAAAGACTTCTGAGATTCGGGGAAAATGCAGTACAGGGAAGCAGGCACCTTGCATGATACTCCTGGCCTCTAGCAGAAGCAAGAAAAGAGCTTGCCTCTTCCCAACCCCATACGCTAGCCCCCACACCGTTTCTTTGCATAGAAGAGAATAATTTATTTCCGTTTTCTCCACCCGTGTTACTCCTTCATGTGGAGGTAGTGTTGACTATTGTCAGGAGGTTTTACATCAAGAGCTTTGGGTTTATATGATTTTTATTTCTTTGCTAGTGGACCTTTTCTTTGGACTTAATCTAAGCCACTCTGTCTCTAAAGCCAGCTCAGTCCTGATGCCAAGAGGGCCAAGAGACTCTCCCAGGAGGCAAAGCACAAGCAGATCATGGTGAAAAAAGACATGGAGCCAGTGGGGTAGAGCTGATTTGCAACTAACAGCCCTGGTGGACCTGAATGGTTTTTGTACAGGATGATACTACTCCATTTATCTGCGTTCTTCTACTAACTGGAGTATGGCAACCTCTCAACATTATAACAGAAAACTGACTGCATTGACTGAATTTAATGCAGATTTACTAACAATTTGGGCTAAGCTTAAATTGCATTTTTCAGCAAATAAATTAGTTGTATTTGAATTTTCCTTCACCTTTCTTTTCAATGCAAGCAAAAATATTATCTTCTATAATAGCATTCAATTTTAAATATTTTCAAACTATGTGTGAGGCTCTGTCATGAACACTGATCCCCTTGCTGTTAGCACTCAGCAGCAACTCTACACAGAACTCTTTTTTGACTGTCAGACACGTACTTCTTAAGAAAGGGGAAGGCGTCTGCCAAATTTACCCAGCATCCTATCTGTTTTATATTTAGGGTCACAGCCTAGCAGCTATTACCCTTCAAATTCTGTTTTACCCTGATACAGTTTGGGGTTACGATACTATCCCTGGTGTTAGAAGCAGCAGTGTGGATCCTGCAGCCTGTCCCTGCAGGATTTAGATAATAGTTTCTACTTCTTCCAATGACTGTAAGTTATTTCACCTCTTCTGGCTTCAGCTTTGGAGATGATGCTTTCTCTCATAAAGCATATGATGTTTTTCTATGTATTGTCATTGGAAATTGCAGCTTTCACTTTAGTTTGAGACTTGCAAGAATTAATAGAGTTTTACTTAAAATCAATTTAGAATGGTGGGCAAGGACAGAACCATGCTGGATTCAGCACAGCACAAAGAATACCTGCCCCAAGGAGATGCTTTTGCTTGTCTTCGCTCCTGCATTTTTCTTTTTATTTCACTAATCAATCACTAATGGCCATTATGTCAGCTTGGCTTCTTCTGACATACATACACTGGTATAATTCCCAGTATGAATGGATGATTGGCTGAGGAGGGGATCTGGGTGTTGTCTCTGGAGCCTGGCCTTTCTTTCCCATTGTGTGTGCCTTCCTTTCTTGCTGACAGCTGATCAGACAGTGGTGTGGAATGTGCTATTTAATTTCTCTGCAATGAATCCACCAGCTCTGCCCTGTCATTGCAATTAGTCATACCCTCTCAGCGCATTATAATCCTCACATATCACATCTCACCAAGTCGTTCCTATAGTGTTAGGAACAAAGCTCGTTCACGAACACCACAAAGAGAGAAGCACCCAGAGGAAGTGACTGCCAGGTGCTGTGTTTGGTGAGAAGCACCAGAAATAGGCAATTTGATCTAACATTAACCTACAGTTAAAAATTAAGAACGTGCTGGTGTCTTCTGTGAATGCAGGACTATGCTTCCTGAGGTGAGGATAAAACCTTCCTCTGCCTGCTCTGAGCAGGGCATGAGGTATGACTTGTCAACAAGTAGACAGAGTGAGAGAGGGGCTCTTGCACCTCATTCCAGTTGGAGAGAAAGCAATGGTGTAAGCATAAATTTCACATCAGTGTATCCCCCGCTACGCCTTACTGTGCAGACTTGACCCACGCTGAATAACATTGAACTCAAGGCAAGTAGAGTCATAATGAAAGCTGACCTTCACACGCAGAACCTAGCAGTTTTCTTCTTCAAAGGCTGCTGTAATAGGTATGCTTAGGGGTGTTTGCACCCCTTCTTGGTTGTATTTCCAGGACAGTTTAATTCTTCAATCCTTAACAACATATTAAATGCTACTAGATTATTTAGTCTATGTCTATGCTAAACTTTAATACCTACTTATTTGACCACTGAAAGCAGGAAAATTGGCATCTGTTAGTTGTGGGAATGTAGATTATGATTCATCACAGAGTTTTAGCCCAGAAAATGACAAGGGTAATAGTTATCACAAACCGCCATGCACAGTAATGACAGACAGCTGTTGCGGTAATAAGAGACCAATCAATAATTCATTTGATATTCCTTGTGCAATTAATCATGATAAATTAATGTGGCTTTAATGTGGCACTAACATGTATTTCCTGGGCTCTCCGATGTAATTTAACAATTAATGTGCCGTCATTTTAAATTGCAGCTGTCCTTGCTCTGCAGACACACGGAAATCATCAGAGCTGCAACATCCAACAGAGATGGGATAATAGTTGGAAAGCTTTCAAAGACTTGGGTTCTGGGAGGCTCATCTGCCCAGCCATGTGCATTTGTTTTTGTCCCCCACCCTCTCCCCAATCCACTTGAGACTATTACTGCCTTCAGAGCAGAACAACATTGCCTGCACCCAAGGAAGGCTGATCGCCTATTTGCTGATACTAACTACTTTTTCATTAACCACAAGAAGCATATGCATTCGGGTTGTTTAAACTACTGTACTCGAACACACTGAAGAAGCAGCATTAGCTATATCCAGGGGATGAATAAATACAGACAAAAGCTAGAGAAGTTGTAAAGTTGTTCTTAACTCACCCATCACACTGTAAGACTAGGTTTTTTCATGAACAGCAAGCACTGCAGAGGAAAGTTCTTTTGCACTCTTTCTAGTTGGAGCTGCTAAACTGGTCAGATTAAAAGGTTCAGAACCATCTCTTGTAGAAGTGGCACACCTGTGGAAGGTATGGGGGGGGCACTAAAAAACAAGTTCAGGATGCCATATGGGTTATTACTAGGGTGTTTTTATCAGGAGAAGAGGGAATGCTATTCTCAGGAAAACAAAATAAAACATAATGACTGCCTCCCAAGTCATGTCCCGAAACATGGAGCATAAGAAAGCCATGTGGCTTCTACAGAGTGTCCGAGAAGCATTCCCTAGCTATCTCAGAGCTATACTAAGAACTCCCAAAATCCCTAACTCAATGGTGTAGAAAAGCAGCATGCAAGGATAGCTGCTCCACCTTAAAAGCAATCAGCCCCAGCTGCCTTCTTCCCTGCTGGCTGCTGTTCAGGGCAGCTGGGAGAAAGGGGCAAGGTAGGAACTGTGGTGCTGGCATAGATTCCCCACAGGCTGGGCTTCACTTCACGGCAAATCTTGCAACCTCTAGGGCTATTCACATCATCAACCAACAAAACGGGGGACCTGGCCTCGAGATTTTAAGATCATTCCTTATTTTATTTTTTATTTAAAAAAACCCCAAACAGCACAAAAGAACTAGGCAGACTAACTTTCGCATAAAGCACTTTGCCTTGGGCATCAATCTAATTAAGAATTTGTTCACACCTCTTTCTTATGCTTAGAGTCAAATGAAAGATTTGTTTGATTTAGCAGCTTTGCAAACAACTCTTATAAACTTCTGCCATTCTCTCACCTCCCTTTCAAGTGCTATCTTTTTGTCCTTGGATGCTCTAAATTATTAACATATTTTACAGTGTGCTCAAGATAAAAGAGATCTTTCAACTTTCATTCTCTCACCCCTTGGTTGAGCCAGTCATGTTGTTTCTCACTGGATACCTTTGATCAACCTGCTTGTCGGATGTTAAACCACAGGACACCCCTAGTGAGAAAAGAATCAGGAGGAAGTCTTTCAGCAATCCCTTGCCATCAGAATTTTCTGCTGAGCTAGGGCAGCACTTTGAAGTCACCTAAGCTTATGGGCAGGCTCTGAGAGAGGTCACCATTAATGTTAACAAAAGCATAATTATAAAAAGGAGCACACATTTGTTATAAACATCTTATGAACGTAAACAGGCAGTGTAATACATATGGTTACAAATATTCTACCAGTGGAAGTTGCTACCAGGGGTAACAAACCATTTATTGTCTTGTTTGACTCCAAGATTGGTCTCACTATGAACAAGATCTTCTGTGCTTTACTAACCCCTTCTAAACTATTTTTCAACCTGCCCTTAATATGAAATGTCATTGTGTACAGAGCAAGTAGTACCTTCCTCTGCATGTAACCCTGCTGGTTTTCTCAGGATTATTTAAAGAATATTATTGAAGATTAGGATAGCACAATGTAGTCCGTAGAAAATATAAAAGACAGGAGACAAAGCAGCTTGAGCTCCACGTGAGCATGTCTATTCACATCACTGATCTATATTATAGACTGAAAACAGCATACAGTCTCTCCTATACTTCTGTGCTTATTTACAACCACATATTTGAAGCTGTGTGACAACATTGCCAGATATCCACATGTAAAAATAAGACACTGTGTTTCCCACTGTCCCATTTATGTCCCCTTCAGTGTGGCTGCCGGGACTCATGTATTTCCCTCAATGATCCTGTACAGTGCTCATCAGCACTGTACCGTTTCTTCAGGCACAATACTTTCTGAGGGGCTGCACAATGTATATACATTTAACACTTATATGCGATGGTAGCATTCGGTGTCACTAACACTTCTGCCAGTGCTCTTCAAGGTGGTGGTCATACAGACTGAAAGTTACCTGAACAAGCAAAGCACATACACCAAAACCACGGTGATGTGCATGGAGGCAATTCCGTCGGCGTTGGCTGAGACATTTCAAAGACAGTCTTTCTAAGGGGCTTCCCCCTCTGCTGCATTAAACACCCTCTCAGGTAAGACTACACATTGTCGGTTGAAATGCCAAGGAGCTCTCATAGGCGATTATAAGCAGAAGTATACCTTTTGGCAGCAGACACTCAAACAAGGAGCTTCCGAAAGCAGGCAGCAGCCCTTTCCCCTGCCCGGGAGCCGCCGGTGCGTCCCAGGCAGGGGCACGGGGCCATCTAGAGGAGAAGGAGCTTCAGCAACAGAAGCCGCCCTTGGGCGGCCGTGGTGTGCATCTGCAGCAGCTTCAGCGAGGTCAGGCTTACACCTGTGACTAAACCAGAAACAGGCCTGGAGAGTATCTGCTGTTGATTAGTTTTTCTACAGGTATTTGATAAAAAGCGAGTGAACAATCTTCTCCGTTAATGAAACCACCATGGGATATACACTGCTTTTTCTCATAGCAGGCACACACAGTTTGAACTACACTCTGCCTATAGTATGTTATATGAAGCAAAGGTCACAGATAAGAGCCCATAAAGAAGTGTGAAATTTAAAGGACTGCAGTTCAGCGTCCCATTACCCCGTACATAGGAAAATCTGGAGCTGGATTTTCATTGGAAAAGATGCGAGGCATTTGTAGCTGGAGATAATTTTCCACACATGGTCAATAGGATTAAAGTGATATCATCTGCACCCAGTACAAACTGCAGCTTCACTCAGTCATATATTGTTTGCATTCCTGGCTGTGAACCATTTCTAGAAAGGTACCATCAAAGATACGGTACAGTGACCTTCCATCCCTTCGGATGCTGGTCTAACAGAGCCAATATCTGTTCAGGCCTATTCCATTTTCTGTGCCTGCTGATTATGAAAACCCCTTTTAGATCAAGAATGTTTATTATTTTTTCCAGATATACATACAGAGGTCTATACAGGATGCAGCATTGTCCCTTGTTTACCAAGGCCCTAGTTACATTACTTGCCCAAATTAAGCAGATGTCAGAACTCAACAGAGCTTGTAATACACACAAGATATAATAATTCTTCATGTATTGCAAGGCTAATATGAGAATTTTCTTAGAAAAGTGATTTTATTGATAAGTTCTGAAGCTCCTGCTTTGTTTCAGAAATAGTACAATATTTTCAGAGCATGAGCAGACTGACTATGAACACTCAAGTACATCACAGAAACAAATTCTGATCCAAAATTTCAGAAAGGTGAAATGACTTGACCGTGGTCATGTTGTAGTGGCACAGCTGTGGAGAGGTGACAGATTATCCGCCCTCCAGTCCTGTGCTATTTTCTTAGAGACTGATGCCTGCAAGCACAGTTGTACATGTATGTTCAATGTTTTTAGTCTTTCAGGACCTCCCCATAGGCATAAAAATCACAAGATACCTATTACTGAGAAGAAATGTCATGTGTGTGCATGTCACACACACACAGAGCAAGCTGTGGAGCAGGGTTGCATTATGGCAGCTACTCTGTTTACTATGTCATGTAGGAAACAGAGTTCACAGGTGGGACATTCGTACCTTTTTTATCTCTAGGTATTCAGATAATAAATATTTTTTAAGTTTTATTACACAACTGACATTTCTAATGGATTCCTACAGCAAAGTGCTTGTGTCTTTCACCAGTGCTAATGGGTGGGTTTTTTTCTAGGACACAGTGTGCAAGTATAAGACACACACCTCTCTCTTCAGGCAGTGTACAGACATGTTAAGAGGCCAGTGACTTGAAAATGGAAAAAACACATTTCTTCTGTAATCTCAGAGATCTTCTCTAAATGTGATTCTGCAGACTTTGGAACACTGGCTCTTGTTTACTTAATGACAGTATCTGGCTGGCTTTTGCAACCTGAGCCTGAATCCGAGCTGGATGAATCTTTACTGTCCTGTCTACCTACATGTCATTTCCCCTTTTTATAGGTCTCAACACAGCTGTGTGAATTACTTAGTGATGACTGCAACTGATAAGCCCAGAAGAGTTGAGAGACATACAGTTCTTTTAGGAAAACTATAAGACCCCACATCCATACATTTCATATCCAGTGTAAAGAGCAGAAGAACACAGGAAGTTTGGAGTGCAAAATTACCACTGTTGGGTTTTCAATTCTGAACACAACCATAGTTTGATTTTGATATAAGCAATGGCATCTTCTCACTCAATAGATATGCTCTCCTGTGCATTCAAAACTAGATGTTTCTCCCACATCTTGTCATTGCTCTAGGCCCAGCAGAGGTTAGAACACCTAAAAATACCAATCTATTTAGACAATAAGATCAAAAAAACGACACAGCAACAAACCACCAAGGGCAAAGGGAAGGCACAAGTCCTGGTAAGAAGCCAAGCTTGCATGCACAAAACAGATTCTTACTCCATTCCTACTCAACCTCTAATTGAAGCTGATAGCAGCATGCTATGCTGTCAAAACCCAACCAACCAAATGAACAAACAAAAATATCCAGCTAAGTAACAACTGAAGATTCGCCTGGTAGGAATGGTACAAAAATCCTTAGACGGTTTAAAAGGTAATAAAGTACTTATCTGCACATGCAGTCTCCCTGATTTAATCCTGTAATCTTCTGTTAGAGAGTTAGCCCAAGCTACTAGATTGTCCACTTCCTTCCCCCATTGTTCCTCTTGGTTTTCATGTCCATCTTCATCAGCTATTTGCCTTTCTGATAGGAGCTCAGGCACATCTGTGGTTTGAAACAAGGAAGGTCAATAATGACTGAAGGAAACAAAGTGCAGCAGGAAAGAGTAGAAAGGATGCTTCTAAACCAAGCCAAAACACATTTTTCATTTTAAAGGCAGGCCCAAATTTGTCATAATACATGAAACTGCATCTGCTGGGAATGCACAGGGAACATGCAGATTCACATGCACTATAAATAGAGAAGTATTTGTATAACAAGTTGCAGAATAATGTAATAAACTACATTTTTCATCTGTCTGACAGTTCTGCCTGAAATCTGGCCACTAATCCATTAAACTCAAACTTTATAGATTCTTCCAAACTATTCTGGACAACTGCTTTTTAACCTGCCAAAAATAAAGTTTCTTTCTGAGGCTCTGAATGATGATGTTGTGTTCTGAATGAGTGAAATATCCTTTCCACCACTCCCAGTATTATCAATATTAACAATTCTGTCAGCAGGATTCCCATTTGCTCTTTTATAGCTCTAGGACTCTGCTGTGTTAACAGTATTATAATTTGGTTTTGTCAGTTAAGTAAGCCCATATGCCTCTAATACAAACAAGGAACAGATTTATTGAGAAAATGGTGCTATTTTTAAACATTTTTTCTGACTAATTTGCAGCCAGTTAGTGATGTCATCTACTTTGAATGTTAGAAAATCACAATGCTCCAAACCGCTAAACTCTTGCTTTGTATACTCTTCTTAAAAAAAAAAAAAAAAAGGACTTAGGAAACATATTTTTCACATGCAAAACATGTGGCTAAAATGTTTCAGGTTATGAAACAACAGCCCATACACTTACAAAGAACATGTACAGCATTTTCCCTTTAAGGTACTGACAAAAATGTTTTCAATGTGTCACCTATTTTCTTTTCAAGCACAGGCTTGGTAACAAAAACAGGCTTATGAGGAAAAAAGCAATCATAAGACTGTAATCAAGCTACAGAGTTCACCACTCAGTCGTGTGCTCAATAAGCAGCTTCCCCTCTCACAGACTGTCAACCTTAAGTCCTGCTCCTTCTCTTACTGACTATGAAATGTTCAAGCTGCAGTGATTTGCAGTGCAGGATTTTACAGTTTTCAGCCTCTTCCGTCAAAAAATTGACATTTCAGGAGATCTTCATGCAACAAGTGGCTGCAGGTCCCTGAGGCTAAAGCCAGTGGGGCATTGGGTGGAGTCAGCAGCTCTGTGGTGGCTACTGGAGTCCTCCAGTTACAACAGTTGTATCACAGCTCTGCTCGTGTAGGAATCTTGCTCAGTGCTGCAGACATCCCATGTGCCTGCTGATTGCTTGGCTTCGGCCAAAAAAAGGGGAAGATTTTCCTCTTACTGTGTAGAAGTTCAAGTTCTCCTCTAGATCTAACTCTTGATAAGAAAACCTGGTCCCAATATTCAGTTTTTAAATCCCACCCCCCACCCCCAATTTAGACATTGAGTCATTTGAAACAAACAAATCTAATGCAGTACTATTTGGGCCTCTGGAGATCGGATATTTTAGCAATCTTAGGAAGAGTTAGTTTGGGTCAAAGTAAAATATATCAGAAATACTAGGAAGATTCCCTTGTCAGCAGACAATGATAAACTTTGGAGAGCCATTATCAGTGTTCTCATGAAGTAATAAATATTCAAAATCAGTGTGTAACAGCTGTATTCCAACAGTATCTCTGTATAACAACTTTACATCTGTTCTTTCTTCTCTTTTGAAAAAAAAAATTAAAAATGAAACCTTATGCTAATAAAAGTGTGTAACCTACCTCCTGACTTTAGATATGTAGAACCCAATTCTTCTTTCATTTATATAACTTCTATTTTGGTAAAGCTTCTACATATTTGAGTTGAGCTGATCCCAATTTCCTTTGGTTAGTAGGAAAAAATCAAACCTACAAACTCCAGCCAAAACATGATCCACTGCATGGTTTAGATCAGGCTCCTACTCCATTCTCACTGAAGAAATGGTCATATATTTTTAACATTTGGACTTCTGAATAGGTCAAAAAGTAACCTGTGACCATTATTAATATGCTGGGGATCTGCACATGTATTTATAATGATATTGATTTTTCTTCCCCTGGGTGGAAGCATATTTAAACCCACAAATGACAACATTAAAATACTTGATTCAAGACTCCCGATAGCATTAAATTACAATGAAGTTGTGGCAGATTTACACTGGTGAAAGAAAGAGGGGGAAATCATGTCATAAATACTCATAGGAAAGATTAATTTATGTGGTACTGTCTCTTTATCTGGAGACAGGTAGTTTTCTAGCTGTATTTTGCTCATTTCAAACAATCCTGTAGCTGCTTGTTTCCTTTGCTTTCTGATGAGCAGAGAAATTATAGCATCGCATCTGTAAGCAAAAATATAACTTGATGGATAAAATCAATTTAGCATACACTTCTTTAAGATAATTTTACAAAATATCCATAAAGCCCACTTCAGCTGGTCTTCACTTCAAACAAGTGCTTATAAAAAGCATTTGGAGGCTGAGGTGAGTGAGAGTTTTCTGAAGAAATGTGTTTGATTTTTGGGTTTGCTCTTTATTCATGAACCAAACTTGAAGGGACACACACACACACTTGTTTTGACCAGGATGTCATTCCTGTTGACATCTCTGTATCTTGATCTATCTAAACTGAAAAACACTTCCTTCTCCTTCTGTGCCCAGCTTTCTCACCACCATTTGGTCTTGGAGTTCAAAGTCAAAGTTTATGCTTGAGTCAAAGCAGAGAATTAGATTATCAAATCCTCTATCCTAGGCCAGCAATATAGGATGTATACAGGTCTCTTTCTCTGATCTCTTCCTAAGAACATTTTTTAAATGAGAAGCCTCTGGAAGATGCAAAAGCCACTTGACTGTGCAGCTGTAGCATATGAGGAGCTGAAAACCACACAGGCTAGAGAGGCTTTATCCTGTAAAGTGCTGAGAGCTTTGACACGGACTTAATAAAGCACTAATCACACAACTAACAGTACAAGGACTAGTAAGACACTCTGAAGTTAATAGCTTGGAGTTAATTGCCAAGTTGTCAATTTTGAAGATAATTATGTGGTAAGAACTTTGCTGGCTCACGACTAGATAGCTGAACAGCTTTTAGGACTGAGTCTCAGAAGCATATGAAATGGACTGAAACAACTTACATCCTCCAAAAGATGAGAAATGTAAAAAGTAACCATAAGAAAACACTGAAAAATGCACTATGTTGCTTGTATCCTAACAATTTTTTTTTTAAAGACATTATACTAATAACATTTGTACACACAACTTTGTTCTATCACATGACATGGTTCTTAGCCTTGCCATATCCCTTCCAGTTTTAGGAAATAAAACAACCTTGCTTTCTATTTTAAATTTGTTTTAAACCCCCCCCAGTTCTGAAAAGCAGTGGTGTACTAGGGATGAAATAGCACAAAAGAGAGATTAAATAAAACTCTTAAAAATCACTCGTGTCTTCCACTTTCATTCCCCTGGAGCCAAATCCTACTCTTCAGTTTGACTTCTCATCACTTCTTCTCTGCTGTGTCAAAATATAACTGGAACTGGAGAGAAAACTGCTGTAAAGTAAAAAAGAACCAAAGAATAATATCCTTTAAAATATGAGCAAACTCAGTAACTTGTCTAATATCTGTCACTCTGCCTTGGCTTTTAGAGGATATTTTTTATGTTCATGCTTCCTGGAACATTTATTTTTGTAGTGGGGGAAAACGGTTCCTAAATATACTGCTGTTAATCAGACGTTTAATTTCTCTCTCACAAAACGAAACTGAGTCATCATCAAAATAGAGCACCTTGTCACTGCGTTCTCTTTCCCGCCACAAGATGGCAAACTAGCTTTTAACATGCAATTAAATCGCAGCACTTCTGGTTTTTAAGGAGCTTAGCAAAACACAAATTCTAACGACACATTCTAAAATATTCTAAATATTCACAAGTTCTAACTGCATATTGTAAAATATTCTAAAATATTCTAAATTCTAACTGTAAATTCTTTACAATCTTCTCTTAGCAGCAGTGGTTTTTTAGAGAGCACAGGGCAGTCAATCCGTATGCTGAGAATGCCTCCTACATCAGAGAGGGAAAATGAAAAAGATCTAAAGTTCTCAGTACATTTCTACTATGCACATTTTTGTTCTGTGGATTTCATAGGTGTTCGTGATGTAGCTCTGCAGTGTGAATGCTTAGCTGGGAACTGGAGGCTCTTGCTTGCATTCCTTTCTTAGTCACTAGAACGCTACCCTGTGGCTGTAAGCATAGCTGCTGCAGAAATAGTCCAGCTAGCTGGAAACTGGCTTGTAGCAGTGCCTCAGATGCCTGCAGAATAGCATGTCTGGCCACTTGAATATTCACCTAGCTTCTCAGATGGATTTTTCAACCTGTATTGAACTTCACGTTATGATAGCCACACTTCTGAAGGTATTCCTCCCCTACTGTACACAATTCTGGCACAGACTACAGTCACTGCAATAGAGACATGCCCACTACCAGTTCCCTTGCCAGTCCCCTCTGTTTGTTCAACAAGTTCTCTGAAAACAGGTTTTTGGTTTTATTCTTTTTGTCCCTGCACCATAAGTACCACTTCTATCCTTCACCACCAGAAAACAAACCCCCAGTCTCTATTGTGATTGCTTAAGTGCTACTTCAAGATCTGCTCTGCTCCTTGCCCTATGATTCCTAAAGCTCACCAAATTATAATTGCATTTTTTATACCTTGCACCTCCACATTTCCCTGTGTTTCACCATAATTTCTTTAACGATATTCAGTTCTTCCTAAGGATGATGTGCAACAAACTGCTCATTACACCAGGACAAATCACTAGTCCCTGAAGGCTTGCACTGATTTAACAATGTAAAAATTGATTCAGTGCCACCATAATTAGTGAATATGTAAAAACGCAACAGGGGCAAACTGCTCGCAGTAATGTGAACTGCATATTATACAAAACCAAGCTGTATTTCAAATCTCTTTTATGGAAGTAATTGAATTTAGAGATGCAATTTTATGAAGAAAACACATTTAAGTATGAACATTTGCCTTATTATATAACTGAAATTAAGATTTCTGCTGCTGCACTTATGTCAGCAAATTTTTTGGCCTTTTTCCTCTCTAATCCCATGCCAGCAGTTAAGAACAGACTGCAAGCTTTTAAAAAACAAGCATGTTTTGTGAGCTGTTTGCAATTGAGGAAAAAAAAATACAAAATGAGAGGCAACCCTGTGTTTGAACCTGCAGCTGAATGCTTGGACCTGTCTTTGATCTATCAGACCCAGCAGTTCAAAGGCAAGAAGAAATCTGTTAAAAGCACATTACCTGCTGCCACCAGGTGGCACCGAGATGTCCCCATTCCCCATCACCAGGCGGCTGGCCCTCACCGCCCCCCCAACAGAAAGTTCACCTTTGCAATTTCCTCTCTAGTTCTTATGAATTTAAGGGGGGGGAATCACTACAGTGGGAGATGAAGACACCACTCTAAAACAACTCCAGGTTGCCTGAGCTGTATGCACAAAAAGGGACATTTGCAGCATTTTCTACAGTCTCGTAGGATGGTGTGCCACTGCATAATGAAACAATTATCAAACATATAAAACAAAGGAGTTCTGTTAAAGGACATAAAACCAAGGAAGCCATGTCAAAGGAAAAATAACCCTATATTCTAGGAGCTTCTTGTGAAAGAAAAAACACTCTTAATTTGAATTCAGGACTTGCTGTCCTTCAAATTCAATGAAGTGATCCTTTCCTTTCTAATTGATGTTGAAAATAAATGGGATTCAAAGGGAAAAGGGATTTTTTTTAAACTGTTACAGAGTTACCACATAAGAAATACGAAGGAAGAAAACCCCAGTCACCTCTGAGACACAAGGCAGCAACCTGGCTTTGCAACTTCCCTAAATCTTTTCTACTAACTAAGCCACAGGAGAATTCACGAGTAAAATTTAAGAACCTTGATCATATCTGCAGCTGACCTTAAGTGTGTGTAACTTCACAGTTACAGCAAGGAATTTGTTTCAGTAAGTCAGAGCTGTGTTTGGTAGAAAGCGCCTTCTTTCTGAGGAGTAGAGCTGCTGGTTTGGACAGGTACCCTCCCAGCTACCATGTGTCCTTCCCTCCCCAGCTTGTCCCCTCCATAGATGCACCTTACAAGGGAACATTTGACTTAGGAGTTGAAATTTAAGACAAGGTGAGAACTGCTATATTTTAAGGACACACAGGGACAAACATCCAGAATCTGAAAATATCGCGATACCCAAATATTGCCACTGCACTTGTAAAGACTTCCAGGTGTAAATGTTCAGCAGTTTAAATTTACATATCCTTATCCCAGACATCTGTTCTTTTCACGTGTTCTGCCTTCCAGTCATGATAGTTCCCCATGAATTCTGGGTCTTCAGAAACTAAAATGGCATAATTATCAAAAATTACATTTAGAGAGAATTACATACCAACCATTAAATTCTCCAAAACTAGTGACTACATAAGCCCTACTGATATTTGCAGTGCTCATAATAAAATCCGTTTTTTATTATACTTTGTGATACATATTTTATTTTCTTGTAAGTCACTATGAATTTTCCTCTACATTTCAATGAGGCTGGTTCAGGACCTAACCGATTTACAGCTGAGTACTCTTATTAAATATGGACCCCCGTGCTGTATTGCTGATCTCACATCCATAGGTGGCAAATTCAAAGGAACTCTATCAAAATCACCTTGTTGCTTTCTAGAAACCACCCTAACACTTTGTAGCATAATTTAGGATTTAATTTGTCCACTTACACATAAGGGGGTGTGGCAAAACAGCACACATGCAGTTGAAGCACTGTCTCTTCTGCATGTGAAGGGATTATTTGGGTTGCAAAAAACAGATTTGGAGACACTTGCACTTGCTCTGTGTTGGCCAGAGCAGTCCACACTCCTTAGCTCAGGCACCGGTCCATGAAAATGCATCTCTGCTACTTCTAAAGATGCCAGAGGATGAAAGGAAGGGCAGCTGCCTTTGTTTGAAATTATGTCCCTCAACAAGCTCTGTAGGATCTGTGCTTCTAACAGAGTTTGGGCTCTCTCCGTTGGTCTTCCACAAATAGACTTCTCCAAAGACAGAGTGTGGACACTGAGCAAGTGTGTGCAGGGAAAGGAAAGGAATGAATGGTCTGGTCCCTTTGGCCTCCACTGTAATTGCACCTGAATATGCTGCTTCTGAACCCCGGTTGGATCTGTCGGTAAGTTTTCCTGCAACCAAACACACTAGGGACTTCAGCACCAGAGGCGGCTTTATTAGGAGCTACCTGGGTTTAGCAGCAGTAGTGCTACTTACGGGTTTTGCTTTAGTTGTGCTGCTTGCCTTCCTCACCCTTCATCACCCCCAGTCTCCTGAATAACGGAGAACTGGTTAGCTTTGTTTTCATGGTGGAATCCAGAAGTAGCACTGAGTTGCTCGGCAGGAAAACAGAAAATGGGGCCTGCCTGCTATTTGTTTTCCATACAGTACAACAAATAATAATAAAACTCTGGTGCTGCAAACCCTTGTAAGACACTAGCAATTACTCAGTTTGATTAGTAACTTAGGTAGAGCAAAATCCAGCAGCAGAGCGTTGGTCTTCACAAAGGCCATAGCTGACATACATACACACTTTTCTTATCACCTCTCAATGCTTCAGTACTTGTAATTAATGACTCCTCAATATGATGATGCTAAATTCAAATTCAGACTTCTAAGACTGTCCCCAGCCAACAAGGTCATTCTCTGACTGGAAGGCCTTTGAGGTAAGGATCATCCCTTGTGCTGGGTTTGTACAACACCAGCACATTGCCTGACTCCAAATTAGATACCAAAGGCTGGATCTCCAGGAGGTGTAAATTGGCATGGCTGTCCCGAGATACATGAGCTCACATCAACACATCATCGTGACTGCAAGTTTTGGACACCTGGCTAAAACAACCTGACTGCAAACACTATCCTAGTTACACTAGGATAAATCTAGCAGGAGGACAGCATCAAGTCCATTATGTTCTATTTTGCTAAACCAGGCATGTCACCTTACATGAATCTTTAAACTGCTCTGTTGCTTTTGATGTAGCTATTCTAGACCATGTGCTGTGGTAATCTTCAAATGAAATGCTTCTAATCCCTCTGAAAACATAAATACAGAACAAGGGAGGAGTTTCTGGCAATTGCAGAATTTGTTAGTTAACACAGGCACTCGTATAACTTTCACAAAAGAACATAATCAATTAAGTGGATTTAAAACCCTTACAGTATTAATGGTTGACAAATGGCAGAAAGAAATAGGCACACAAAACTCCAACAAACTCAAGAGGAATGACTTCCACAAGAAATTGGTATGTCTGTTCATAACAGCTGTTAAAAGCAAAAGCAAAGATTATTTTAATATTCTGCCCTTCCCTTCTACTCTAAGGACAATAAAATATTGTTTAAAATAATTTATAAAGCCAATCTAAAGCCAAGGGAAGAAATATTTTTGCTGTTAGGTAGAATTTTGTAAAATCCATTTGGTATTTTCACATGAGTTCTCTGCCTTAGTTTCAAAGTTACTACACAAACATTGAAAATAAATGAAGAAAAGTGCCTATTTAACCATGATTCCTTTATGGTTCATCACATTGCTGTGTGGGCTATTCACACTGTAGGCCTTGTTCCTGCCTTAGATATATTCTATACCTACGTTATCTTTTACTAAACCAAGTGAGAGAAACCGCAGCCTAAGTAAGGTAAGGCAATTTTCAGTTTCATGACAGCTTAAAAGAACCCAAGCTGGTGCTGCCATGACCCCACCGTCTCTTGTGCTTTTGTCCGCACATTCCTATCCCTCCCCAGGGTTCATCTGATCCTGCTGTGAACTGAGAGGGAAGCCATCAGAAAACCAATAAAATAAAATAAAATAAAATAAAGGATCGTTTTCTCCTGGTTTGGCTTCCTGAGCCAGGACACCGCAGGGTGAGTCAGGCACCAGCACTGGGGTTAGGGAGGGGGCAGGACCACAGCCACTTGAGGGAGGTTTAAACTCCCATGGACCATCATCTTTAATCAGAATGTGTCTGGCAGCACGCTCGCATTCCCCCCAGGGCCAGTTCTGGCATCCGCGGGATCTTTCTGTCAGCTCATTCAGTCCACAGGCAAAGCAGGGAATGAGCTGCTTCCTCCTCCAGGCTTGGGAATGGGATGGTCAGCAAGCAGATGGGGTTCGTGGGAGGGTGCGACTTGCAAGAGAGTTGGTACGGACACACAGAGGGGCTCCGTATCTGGGAATGGGAAGGGAAATGAGCCCTCCTCTTTTTGACAGAAGTCACATGGGCTCATCTCATCTCATCTCATCTGGAACAACCCTCCTTGCCACCACCCCAGCCCTGTGTGGTTTTATGTCACAGTTTCACCACTGACCTCATGAGATGAGATTTTTTATTAGGTGTGTATCTATTCTAGAGTAAGGCAAGAAAGAAGTTCCTGAGGTCCAACGTGCCCATGAGAGCACAGGAAATGCTTTTCCTCCTACGCTGCTCGGAGGACTCCTACATCAGTGGGTCTGGTTGAAGACTGTGTCTCTGTGGCTCCATCACCATAAAACTAATAGCTGTCAAGAGCACTGGAAGCCAGCACTGACCACTTTCCTAAATCCCATCTTAGGACACATATTCTGAAACAACTCAGAATAACAAAGTTTTCTTAAGCAAGACGTTTTTATGGGAAGGAGGAAAATTAAAAATTGCATCCCCTTTACTGGCCTCCACCAGAAACCTGGCAAACTTGCACGAGACTCTTGTCATACTCATGGCTAGCCAGCATTGTCTGAATTGGCGCCCTCCTAAAGCTCTGCATTATCTCATTCTTATTTCTCCTGCTTCTATAAAAATAATTGATTAAGGGGGCAGATAAAATTGTAAACAAAACTTATTGGGCCAATGCAATTTTATACATAACAAAACATTGAATCACCCACTGTCCGAATTATGAAATCCCCTGACAATCCACTACTGTCTATTATCTTTCAGGAAGTAACAATGAAAGTGAGAGGAAGACACCAGTTATGAAAAAACATGGACTTTTGAGCTCGGTGATCAACATTATTTTTGTCTCTTTGATATCCTTCCAACCTCCCTTGCCGCTGTAGTCCTGTAAAATGTCAAAAGCTGCTTGCCAGAGGCCTTTTGCTTTTAGCAATATTTAAAGCTGTGTCCATAAAAGGAAACAATTCCATTACAGATCTCAATTTCCTTCCATTCCACACTTGGAATTTGTGATGAAACCGGTGGAAGTTGTACCTGGAGCACAAGTCTTATGAGGAGTGGCTGAGGGAGCTGGGGTTGTTTAGTTTGGAGAAGAGGAGGCTGAGGGGAGACCTTATTGCTCTCTACAACCACCTGAAAGGAGGTTGTAGTGAGGTGGGGGTCGGTCTCTTCTCCCAAGTAACAAGGGATAGGACGAAAGGAAACGGCCTCAAGCTGCGCCAGGGGAAGTTTAGGTTGGATATTAGGAAAAAATTCTTCACTGAAAGGGTAGTCAGGCATTAGAAGAAGCTGCCCAGGGAAGTGGTTGAGTCTCCGTCCCTGGAGGTATTTAAAAGATGGGTAGATGTGGTGCTTAGGGCCATGGTTTAGTGGTGGACTTGGCAGTGCTAGGTTAATGGTTGGACTCGATGATCTTAAGGGTCTTTTCCAACCTTAACGATTCTATGATTCTATGATTCTATATTTGTTTGGGGTTTGCAATCAACCCGATTCTGCACCTGGGCAAAAATTCTACAACGAAATCCTGTTTCCACCAGTGTGAATTAGAATTTAACTTCAGCAGGGCCACGATTTTATCCTTAATGTCCCAGACACATCCCCATTGCTAGGGTCTGGAAATAGAATGAGTTAGGAATCCACTGCACTAGTATTACCGGGGCTGAGAACTTCTTGTCCTTAAGAAAACTGTCAGCAGGCCAAGTACTGCCAAATTCTGGAGGGAAGCAAAGTGCAACTGAACTGAGAAAAAGAACCTGGCTCCATCTGCTAGTTTGAAAGTTAGCTTCAGAAATATTTCAACAGTGATTCCATGTACAACCCTAGCAGTACGAAAAGAAATACATCATAAAAATGATCCTGTGTTTTTTTTTTTTTCTTAGAGTGCATTCACTGGTTTCCCTATGCTATTTATTAATATAATAAATGACCTTAAAATATGCATTGCTTGAAATAAATGTCATTGATTAGGTCAAATAAAAATATCACTTGGCCCAACAATGACAAATTTCCTGGCTATGCTCCTGTAGGCCAAGAACTTGTTTCATTTAGGAACAAGAGTTGCTGGCAGTAGCTGGGAAGGAAACTGCTTGCCAAATATCTCCATAGGAAATTAAATAATTGAGAATATTCACTAACAGGAAAAAGAAAATAATTGCTCTCTTTAGTATACAGACCCAAACATCCTGGACTTCTGTTGCTTTTTCTGAAATAGTGGCAGTGAAAGCAGAATATGCATTGTAATTTGTTACCTGGCAAAGCCAAGAGAAGACCTTTTAACTGGCTGGTAAAACTTCAGAGAAGAAACACAGTCCTTCTCAATATCAGGAAGTTCTGCAATGGAAAACATGGTCTTTTAAAACATTTCTCATCTAGATCCTACTGGTATAAACTGAAGCTGTGCTGACTTTGTAACAGAGGAGGAACGAACTTGCCCTCCTTCCCTATCTTTAATAGTCATGTAGGCAAGAACTGGCTATGCATGCATTTGCATAGAGATTGGACTTGATTCTTGTTTGCATGTGGTGTATCTCACCCCAGCAGTGTAATAAAAGAATAAAGGAAATGAAGGAACATGGAGAGGCAGCTGACCCCTGATTCCAATGGCCTTCTGAAAGCACAGCTTTCCTGCCTTCAGGCTAATGGGAACTTCTTTATAATCACCAGCCTCTGGACACTTTCTGCCACTGTAATGGGCTAAAGCATCTGATTTATCGAATAGAAAAACATTGACAGGATCCATACCTGCACCGTCCTTCTCCCTGTTGGCACTTACTAAGCAAACTGAGAGAAGTTCTGTCACAAGTCTTACCCTCCAGGCAATCCATTATAGCAGCTGACCACTGTAAAACAAAAGCACTGGGCTTAATCAGCCCCTGTGCTGCGAGTATGACACACGCATCCTTTAAAAAGCCTGGAGAAGAGCTTGCCCCACTGTGTTGAGAACCAGCATGCTGCTGCTGGGAATCACTAAGGAACAGGATTCCTGGCTAAAGGACTTATTTAAGGGCCAGCCAGGAAGGAATGGCAGAAATGGGCTTCTCTGGAGGTGGAGGACTTTTAGGGACCTTCCTTTGGGAAAGAAGGTTTTTTCCTCCATTCCAGCAATATCTGAGCAGGGGAGGAGAAAGAGATGTGAATGAGGGTTTCTGGCTGCTTTCGCTGGATGGTTTGAGTGGACAGAGTTTTGTTTTCTGTTTGTTTCCTTGAAATAAAGCCAATATTTGTTGAGCAGCTGTGCTGTGCTTAGACTGGAGGGTAGAGAAACCAGCTGGTGTGTCAGAGAGAAAATATCAGCACTTCCCATCTCCCTGTTTTATCTCAGCTGTGTTCACCAGAACACATGAATTTCATCGGGTCTCATTCGCCACTACACCATTTGTAAGACCAGGCCACATATTTGCTTTCAAAACTCTACTTCTTGTTCATTAAAATTAAATCAGCAATCAAATTTACTTGTTAAGCACATTTTAGAACTGTTTAAAAAGTTTTAAAAATTCTTAACATTTATTTATGAATAAAAAAAGAGACAGTGTTACCTTCTGGGTACAGGCTCTTTCTAACACACTGCAAAACTATTTGCCTTTATAAAGATATATTGGTTTTCACCACTTCTGCTGTGTCCATGTTCACTGCATTTGCTGTTACTGGATTTGAAAGCATCACCTAAAGAAACATGAACACACACATGAGTCTGTAAAGCATAAGTTATCAAAACCCTGATTTCACACTTAGTTAGTAAAATTACACAACTCCCTTCTGTTAAACTGGTTGCTTCGTGGACAGAATAATCACAGCAGCCTTTTAATGTTGATATTTTGAAAAAAAGAACATACTCTTCTCCCTCCTTTCAATTTTCCCCTTCATTGTTTCATAAATCCCAGCAGACAGCTGTAAATGATACATGACTTTACCATTTGTTTTACTCATAATCAATACAAAGTTGTCTGGAAAAATCATGCGTACACCTGGGGGACATAGTCAGTTATGAGAGGAGAAGATAGTATTATTTAAAGTGATGGCAGGCAGTGAGGCTGGAAATGAGGACAGAAAGAAGGGCAAAGAGTGGTCCAAGAAAAAATCTAAAAGATTAATTTGTCTTAAAAACAAACAAACAAACAAACAAACAAACAAACAAACAGCAAAAACAGAGGGCCATGAATCTGAAACATAGAGGCCCATGTGGCAAAATGAAACAACACTTTAAGTTATCACTGATCTTAAGACTCATCCCAATACTCTTGATCAAGCTTGACAATATGATAGCCCAGAAAACTTAAAAGTAAAATTATCAGCTTCTTTAAAGCATTTTTTTTGAAGTGCAGAGAGCTGGGTGGGTACATGCCTCTTGAGCAGTTGACTTACACAAGATAAAAGAGTGTAAATCCGAAAGATCAAAGGAACCAGTTAGCCTGGTCTATCTAAAAATTAGAATTGGTAACAACTCCAATGACAGTCATTCATTTCATCATCTGTTTTCATCAGAGCTAAGGAGCTGCCAAAAGAGCCACTGGTGAAGAAATGCAGAAGCGAAGAGAAATCATTTCTGTTTGCAAAGAGGAATGTGCAACAGATCCTATTTACCCCAGCTCAGGAGCCATCCAGGAGTTTGTCTTTTAAAATTCACAACCACTACATAAAGCATATTCTAATATTTTCTGACAGAGAAGACATGTAAACCTCCATCTTTTTCCTTACCTGGATAGCAAGTGAAACATTACTTTTCTTTCCACTTCTCAGGGTTGTCAAGGAAGTCTCTACATGGCCTCCCAGAATACCAATCCACTGCACAAAAAGAAAACATTCAGGTGCTGTATAACAGCTTTGTTGCCAGGCTCTAAAGGAACTAGAGATCATTACTGTTTGCCCTGTATATCTGGTATTTTTAAATGACTCAAAAACCTATCTACAGACTTCCTATCTATGGGACTATTTGCATGGTTTCCCAGATATGTTCTCATTTTTCTACCCAGAAAAAATCTGCCCTGGCAAAAACTGTTAAGATTTCTATATTTGTCCAAGACTTTGGGACATTTAATGGCCAGGCTAGAACAACAGCTCAACAGTTCCTACCAGCCTGTTGTATTTCAACCGTGCAAATTTTGATGACAAATGCACTGATAAAATGAACAGCAGTATGCAACAAGTCCTACCTGGAAGCTGTCCCTGCTTCTTATCCTGAAGAGAGATATGGCAACACTACCCAGGTGACCCATGACTGTTATCTTCCCCATTCTCCTCTGTTCTTTCTGATTTTTCAGGAATCCACACATTCTTTTCTGAGGTTCTAGTTAACAGTGTGTCTATATGGTCATTGCTGTAGCAATTTGGTGCGTCCGTCCTCATCTCCTCCATGGCAGAGCTGTTAGGTTGACAGCATCCACCTCATGTTAACGGCAGCCTAAGTGTTTTGAATCACTGCAGGACCACACCAAGAACTGGATGCTACCATCAGCTGGGTTCCTGTCACCCTCCACAAGTCACTTGGAACAGCATCATTTTTAGGAGCTGAACAAACCCTCATGAAGCAGCCAGCAGTGAATAAACACAACTGCCTTACTGTCAGCAAGATGAGAAGCAATGACATGCGAACCAGGCTCTCCCCATATTCCTGCCAGTTGCTGCAATAGCAGAATATGGGAGAAACAACACACGACCCTTCTCTCTGCACTGGCATGGAACAACCCAGCATTTGCACCATCGACAGCTATTGCACCATGCACCGCAGCAGCTTTTGTAGGACACAAACCAATAATAAGTGTTAAGTCTTGATCTTGCTCTGTTAAGTGGTCTGCATATTTTCAGGACTGAGACAAACTACCAGATAAGAAAATAAATACATAAATTATATTGCAAAGAAATTGCCTACAAAGCGATGTTTGAAAGGAGTATTATTAATGCTGCAATGCTGAGCACTCAGAAATTAGGAAATGCCAGATTTATGGCTTCTTGTGCAATCTTCATGGCTTGGCTACTTAGGAAGGCTAGCTTCCTTAGGACTGGAGGTTTTTTCAGCATAAACTAACTTGTGTCCACATGCAAAAGTAATTTTAACTTTTTTTGTCAAATGTCTGATCTATTTGATGCCAACTATCTTTGGATACGGCTTATGTGAATCTTCTTTGGAATAATTACTCCATTTCTGGCAGTTTCCTGCTATACCGTAATATAGTGTCCAGACCATCTGTTTATTTGTGTCTTCTCTAATGCTCCTAAGTTAGTTTGCTTGGATTTGACCTCTTTGAAATGCTAGCACATAAGACACGTACATCCCTTTACAGCTGGGACTAACGGTGCTTTTAAATACTCAGCATCCCACCCACCCTCGGTGCGGCAGTTCAGTCACAGGGTTTTTGCTGTTCCCACTGGGACCGGCTGCTCTCTGCACAGCCCGAACTCCTAACGGGAGTTCCTGGAATTATCAGGCTCTGCAAGCAGCATTCAGTGCCAAGGGAGAAGAGACAACGACCTTCCAGAATAAGAAGAGCACTCACATTGCTCCTGCTCACCAGTGAACTCTGTACAGATCTCTATGAATGGGACTGTCCACAACCATGGCTGTTCTTCCGACTGGGGACCTTACGCTTCTGTATCCCCCTCTTCTTCCAGAAGTCAGCGTCACTGTGTGGAGTCATGTGAAAAACCTAACTGTTCATTTTCCTCCTCCTCCTTGTCTAGCAATATCCTTATTGCATTGGCACAGGTATTTTTCAAGGCAGCCATGGCCATCCAACAAAGTAGCTGCCCAAATGTACAGAAAAGCATATTCACAGTAAACAAGAGTTAGGTTCACACTGCCCAGCAGTTGTCCTCCTATACCTCTTCCATAGAAGTCCAAATGAATCACGGCATGAGGGGGGAGGAATTATAGCAACGTGCTGGTTTGAGCCAGTGCCCAGACCCTGACAGTCCTGGTAGATCCTGTGAGGACAGGGAGGATTTCTATTCTGGACACTGCATGCTTAGCCTGAAAATGTGCTGAGCCAGGTAAGCCACCATACGGGAGGAGTGGCTGAGGTGGAGTAGCAAAAGTTTAGATGTAAACTTTTGGGACAGTCATACCAGCAGAAACCTGCAGTTCAGCATGGGTTACTCAGCAGAGCTTTTTCCAAGCCTCTGTACTGCATTTAAGAACTAATTTGCCTTTTTTAAAAAAAAATTAAAATCTCTAAAACATTGAAGTTCTTTGGTGGATAAAAGCACTTCAGAGACAAGAAAATATGCTATGCAATGTAACAACAACAGAACAGCAAATATGATTTCTAAGGTGGCTCCTGAGCCAAGCTGAATTCCCGCCTCGTAGCCCTGCGCAAGCAAGGTGAGGCTAACCAGAACCAGCGCTGGTCCGCGATGGGGACGCCTTCGGACGCTGACCACCTTTCTTTCAGCTCACAGCGAAACCTGAGAATAAGCCAGAGAGGAACCACCTACAGCAAAGTTTGTTTAAACAACATTGGTTCAGCATAATGATTTTGAGTAATACCAATGCAAAACAGAGATGGCAGTCTTTAAAGAAAACAAGCCGCGGCCTTCACAGACCATGATTTTGTTTCATTTGCTGGAAAGCTGGGCGTGAGAAGATGAATTTAACCAGAATGGGGGGAAACGCAGGCCTTGGCTGGGAAGTACTGCACTAGCCTCTCAGGAGATGGGTTATGGAGAGCTCAGGAAAGGGCTCAGGAGCCGGCACTGTGGAGAAGTCCCACGTAAAGGCTGTGCAGGGCAAATTGGTGCCTCCATGGCAGCCTCCTCGCGGGGCAGCAGCCTCCCTGAGGTAACCCTCCCTGGGGCCTGCTGAGGGGGGCCGTGTTCCCTGTGACCAGGCCCAGGGGGGTCCCTCTCTCCAGAATGGGGAGTCCTCGCTCTCCTCCCTGGTTGCAGAGGTCCCCCACCTTCATTTCCCATCCCCTCACATCTGCCATGCTGCAGTGTTCACCTCCAGAGTCCTCCATCCCATCTCCTCCACCCTCCTGTCTTCCTCGCCTGCCTCCCCGCTCTCCTGGCTCCTACCTCAGCCCTCACCATCTCCATCCAGCCTCCCCGGCCCCTCCAGCCCGCCTTCCCTCAGATGCCCACCTCATTTTCCTGTGCCATACCTCCCTGGCACAAAGTGCACATCGCAGAGGGACTGTCGCTCTTCTGCAGCTCCACAGGACCCGTCTGTATCTGCCTGTACTCCCAGGAACCACAGCGGCGGCTGCTCCGTCCTGTGCAGAGAGGAAGAGGATGCACACAAGCCATTACTGCCCGGCGCAAGGTAACTCATACCTTGTCAGTGAGCCAGATGCAGCACGTCTCAGGCCACGTGGGATCCACCAGCCATGTGTTGTACAGCCCTGCTCAAAAGGAGATACTCTGCCTCAAGCAGCACTTTGGGCTTGGTGTGAGAAGGGCTAAATATGATGTCCAGTGCTAGGAAGCACTTGTCCTTTTCTGTATCTTTTGGCCTTAAAATGTAGGAAGATATGTGTGAAGGCAGGTGAGCTCACATTAAAGGGTATTTTTTCCAAGGGTGAGATGTTTTGCTCATTCTCACCGTGGCTCTGGCCATCTGGCTCCTCAGCTGGCCGGTGGCTGAATCATCCCACAGCTGCACTGAGAGCGAGCATCCAAACGCAAGCAACCTGGCAGTGCTCCTTCTATAGGGACCCATCAGTTACAGACTGCACCATAAAGGCAGCACTTTCTGCCTTCCACAGCTTGAGATCGACCCAGGTAAGCTTGCTTATGTTTACACTGAGGGTGACTGGAAAGAAGTGTTATCCTAGTTCCTGTTAGTTACTGTTTCAAAATGTTACTGGATTTTTCTTAAACTCTGGAAATACCTACCAAAAACATTTGAGTGTGTGTAGATACATGTACCCATATGTATAAACATACATATGCACATTGTACAAGCACCAGCTGTGGTTTAAAAATTCATGTGCTTCTTATGAATCTAACAGATATTTCTGTTTTGTTTTAAATTCTTCAGATGACCGAAAAAATAACCCAACTTCTTCATATAGGCTATAGGTTGCAGCATTGGAAAATGTTCCTTTGTGCTTTAAGGTCAAAAGTCATTAACCAACAGTTGCTGTTCCCCTCTGCAGGAGCAGATGAACCACGGGGTTTAGGGTACAAATCAGAAAATTAAGGCAGTGCCAGGTTGCCAGTTTGAAACAGTTAGACACCATTCCAAAATGTGTTGCACTGTTAAATGGAAAATAAAGGACACCACAGATGCTTCTAATAATTCCTGTTTCAAGTCAATTTTCCCTCCTTTGTCTTAAAGAGCTTTTGATGTGTAGTCACAATATTGTGTCTCTCTCTCTGTTTTTAATAATTTTATATTACCTCAGCAATATAACTGTCCTGAAATATACTGAACTTTAATCTTTGAGAGATCAAACAGGGAGAAATATGATGGGAGAGAGAGTGACTGACTTGGGGGGCAATATTCTCTCCTCCTATAAAAGACAGCCCACAGCAAGATAAAAATTGCTTCTCGGATTCCATGAACATCACATCTTTAGGAGAGGCTTTCAGGCCCACGGAGAGAGCAGACTTGGGGCCACAAAAAAACATTGCCATTGAAGATGCAGCCAAAAGAAAGCATGCTCTCACAGAACTCGAGGATGTGGTTTGGGTGACTACATGCTTTAAGATTGGTCCCAGCACCCTCAGACCTCCTCAGTTTAGCCATGCTACACTGTAAGTCTAACAGCCGAGAATTGTTTGGCTACTGTCTTCACTGGAATAAATGTTCCGGCTCTGTCTCAAGCAAAAGAAATATCTGGGACAAAGGTGCAAGTCTGCACACCGTGAAGACCTTGTGATATCTGGGAAGGGGAATTTAGGAATCAGTATGCAGATCTTATGGACACAAAGGAGGTGCTCTTTCAAAACACAGCCAGTGCTTCCTCTCCAAAAGACGTTTGTTCTCCATCAGCTTAACCCACTTTCCTCATTTTTCCACTGAGGTTCTCCAGCAGAACCAGAAGTAGTGAAATCCAGCTTAGCGTGGCTGCTCATTCCATTTCCTGACCACAGAACGATGATGAATTCATATTCTAAAGAAATACTGGTGAAAATACTGTAACATACAGTAAAGATGCTGTAATTTTTCCTGGCAAATAAAAAAAACTGACCTTTTTTTGTTTATTGTAGTACTTTGGAACAAAAGTCTGATTTTGAATAAAATTGTTCTTTTAAGCAAATGTGCTAACATGTCTCTTTTTGCTGGCTTGGGAACCTGCTTTATAACAAACTCTGTGCGTGCATCAGAACCATTTGTGAACTTGTGCTGCAAGATCAAATTTCTCATAGGTACACATTGAAGGTACAGAGTTTCACCAAGTTCATTAAAACTCCTAAGGACTCTCCAGAAGGAGGAAAGCCTGATTCAGACACCACTAAAATCAGTGCAAAGACTCCTGTGGATGTCTGTGTTTGACGTCAAGTCATAAGGAACAACGAGAAGAATGTTTTTCACAGAACTGGCCTTCCTATGAGATTACCATCTTTGCCACATGTAGACAGCTCTCTCTCCCTACGTACAGCTTTATCATGTTCATGAATTTCTAAGTGATATATAATTTATAACCAGTTATTGTATCTTATGCTTGCATGGGGAGGGTGGCTCATAGTCATAGCTACCTTAGTGCTTTGCTGTACCCAACAGCTAGTGTGACATGGGGTGCAAGGACGGAGGATGGCTTAGCCCATTACCCTCTTCCTACCAGCACTCCCCAGTGCCTCCTGAAAGGCAGTTCTGGCTATGTAGCTCCTCTCTTTACCCTGAGCTGTGCCTAGCCTACCTTGACCAAGCTAGGCCTAATGGTATGAAACAGAAGAAAATAGGTATCCTTTGGTCAAATGACTCCACTTTGTGAGGAGGCAAAGACAATGCTCAGATGTACTGAAAAGAGTGAATCCTGCCCATGAGCCAAATACCTTCTGATAAATACAATAACCAGGGCCAATAGATGTTGAAGGTACTCATTTCATAGAACTGGGTCCATAGGGAACACCATGTGTTTGTACTTGAGATAGCTTTTGTATCGCCTGCCTTACCGTCAGGAGTGTTTTGAGTTAGGTGGACATTTTAAAGTTCTCCTGGTGAATGTAGGTTACAGAACAGTATTGGAACAACGAGCAAATATAATAGAGTATTTCCAAGCCTGCAACCTTCTTGGATATCCTTATTCATGCAAAGCAAATAGTAGATTCCTTTTTGACAATTTCTCATGCTCTGGATAAACATATGCTGGTATTTCTGAGTTTTCCAGCCTAAATTTCTGCACCAGTAGTTCCCTGCTTTACCTTCTGCTTTCAATCCAGAGAATGGAGAAACCCACATAATCACTCCTCTGTGGGAACAAAGGATACAAATCTCCATTTCAGTCTGCATTTTGGTCTTTAAATCAGCAAATATTTATTCTCTTTTACAGAACATGAGCTAACCTGGAGGGAATGAGATTCTCCAGATTGAAGGCTTACTAAATAGTGTTTATTCAGAGTTTTACTTCCAAACCTCTAGAGCTTCTCAATCCATTACTGCATTTCCAAGAGTCTTGGCTGCCCTATCTCTTTGAAGGAAGAAGGGATGATGATTCGAGCATGTAGCATTAGGAATCTGGAAAATTCCCTCTTCCTTCGTTTGCCATGAAAATAGCTTTCATCTGTATGTCTGCATTCCCACCTGAGGAGTAATTTCTTAATTTCTGGCAACATTTATTTTCCACATTATCTAATTGGTTTCTAGAAGATTTTTTTTCCCTCTAATCTCTCCCTGATGAACTCCTGCCTCTCTGTGTTAGCATTTGTTCCCTATGCATCAGTTGTGAGCTAGACTGTGATTTCAGCCTCACAGTTCACAAACTTCATCCGCTGAGAGAGGGAGAGAGGGGCAGGAAGAGGTCTTTGCAAGAGTTTTCAGGTGTATTGTTCAGTGCTGGTTTACATCTGTAAGTCTAAAAATATTTTAACCTTAAGGATCCAGCTTACTTTGAAATAAAGGAAAAACCCTAAATGGGGCTGTGAGTGGGCTTGCACTGTAGCTCCTGTTTTTTTAACATAAAACCACAAAGTGTGTGAGGGACTAGTTTATGACTCCCATTGCTGCTCTATTAAGTATTAGGTTACTGCTTTCCTATCAGGGTGATTAAAGCTAAGTATGCAAATTCACAGCTAAGCTTACCTGCGTAAGATGGCAGTCCCATGGGAGCTAAGCGTGTATGGTACTGATGTGAGGGTGGTTTGACTCGAGTGTGGCTCATGCTTGTCTTTACAGAATTGAACTGAATTATGGCATTATGCCTAATATGTTCAGATCTGATCTGATGGGGCATGTATCACTGGTCATCCCACCTGGCAGAGACCATCTGTCCAGATGTCCCATGAGCTGGTTCCACGGTTGTCTTTTCCAGCCTGTGTAGATGAAAACAGAGCCTCCTGAAGATACTTCCATTTTCTTCACACATTCGCTCAGTGAAGGCTGTTGCTTGACAGTGATGAGCAAATACTTTGATATCATTGATCATGATATCTCAGTATCCTTTCCAGCCATGTTTTTGCACAAGTATCTGTGTGTCAACTACGATGCAAAGATTCATATTTCTCCATTGACTTCATTTACAGCGTGTTCTTTACTGAAGATTTTGCAATAACGGCATAACCTAAGGACCACAGACTTGTATGTCTGCATATAGTTTCTTTCTTCTTACATGTATGTTTCTGAAACCATATACTTATGAAGTGGCAGACTGTCTTTAAACTGGCACTTTTGAAATTTCAGGCTCTTAATGGTACAGGCTAAGAAATCCATAGGAAAAATGGGTGAAAAAAAGGCTTCTTCCTTCTCAGTGCATTTGATGCTTAAGATGCAAAAGAATTGTTTGCACTGATGCAACCACTTGAAAAAATATGCAGGAGTAGATGAGAGAAAAGATGCATCAAGAACAACAACACAGTTACTGTCTGTTGAACAAGATGCTAAGCGAGCACTGCAAAGCTGTGTATGTATATAAGTGAGAAAGAGCAATTCCCTAGCCTCTGGTTATGTTAATAGCTATGGCTCAGAGAAAAACATCTCATCCATTCCTGTAAAGCACTTCTGTTCAAAAGTATTTTTTTAGCATTTGAGTCTGATAACCTGATACAGATACAGAAGTTAATAAAATGTAATTATTGTCTGAATCTTCAGTCAAAACTAAATTTTAGCTAACATCTAACATATTTTCATTACTGATCCAGACGTAAATTCAATCCACATGGAAGGTGACATCTCAGATTCATAAAGTATCTCAGAAGTCATAAAAGTCCTTACTATATAATTACTGATTGTTCTTAACCTGCAAGTACGGTTTCACACCTGTGCAATGGAGAGGAAGCTTGACAGCTCCGGATGCAGCTGCAATAAAACGTACCATGAAAGCTCATACGATGCAGCAGGACATAAAACTTAAGCGAGGGGCTGAAAGGGTGGTCCTGGCCCCTGGTACAGAGCTAAACAGGTAGGATGAGATCACAGCAAAGACTGCATCGTTCTCACAGTCTAATTATGCCATCCCGCTTCTTTTGTGTGCTCTGCAAATATTTGCACGGTCAAACATTCATTTAAGCCTCTGTATGTTACCCCTAAGTAACGTGTCTGCAAATATTACTTGCAACACTCTCATGTCCCATTCAAGTGAGCATTTCAGCAGACTCCCTACCTGAGCTGAGTGAGCAGATTTTAGCTCTCTGTTAAATACGAAACTTTTCAAATATCTCACACCAAGATGGAGGAAATACTGATATGTTTATGTTAAAACCATGTTTTAATAAACAGCAGCATAAAATAATCAGTGTTTAATATCATCTCTGGCACGTGAAATACAAAAATGCACATATCTTAATTATAAAATAGCCTTTGTTATTACATTTTCATGCTTGCCTAATTGAAATGCCCATAATTAATAAATCAATCATCAAGTAATACAGTGATTAAATGCATGCAGTGAAAACAAAGAAAAATATTTGTATAAGGTAGTGGCTGAATATCACCATAATATATTTCAAGAACATCTACATCAGGTTAAAAATAAAAAGAAACAGACCAAGATATAAAATGCAGAGATGTATTTTCACTTCTGCTGTACAAAACATTATCACACTTTTGTGCAAAAAGATAAAAATAAAGTCATATTATACAACACTGTCAACTGAGCAAAAGATTGTTTTTGTTCCGTGTACAATAAAAATACTATTCAGTACAAAAAAGTCTGTGAAAAACTGTATTTTACACAGCACTTTTGCAACTCATTAAAGTGGTTTCAAATGAATAATCTAGATTGCTTATACCTGAATGAATTTTTAGTAACTATACAAATGTCATATTTCTAAGTTGAAAGTTAGCACTAATTCACATTATTAGAATTGACAGACAAAATTGCTATCAATGGATTTGCTGCCTGATGGAATGTGAGTTTCCCTTTTCTTCAGGGTTACTGGAGTCATAGTCATTGAAATTACACATTGATCTGAAACAATAAATACTCCTGGGAAAACTGATTGTCATACATAAAATTGGGGTTTGGAGCCTTTCCATTAAACAGTTGCATAGCAACAAAAGGATATAAAATTTCTGCTTTAACTACTAGATTATGAAATGTTATCTTTGAATAAGTTGATTCAGGTTCTGAAATTAAAATACCTTAATTTCATTTCCTTTAAGGCAATTTCTTAGAACTCCAGCCATCTTTAGCAGCCAACAGCAGATGATTTTTGTAGACTGCAAGTTGATAACTCAAGCTGTTGTGCTGTCATATAAATGACTTTTTTTGGTCTGAATCCAAACTCAGACTCCCAACTTAACAAAAGACCAAAATCCTACCTGAAGTAATTTATCCAGCTCTCAGATCACATATTTGAAACATAATCCTTGACTGCAAAATTTACAAATATTTTAACTAGCTTTTGGAACTGAAATTGCACACCCAGTAGATTTCCGAATATTTGCATCTCCTAAAAAAAGAGACAAATATTAAAATATGTTTTCAGTATAAAAAAGTTTCTGTGATTTAAACCACATCAGAGGTTTAAAAAGCTGTGAAAAAGTGTACAATAAAATGTTTTTATAAAAAAAAAAAATCCCCCTTCCCCTTTTTAAATTGTCGGTGGCACTTAAAGAAACAATGCGTCCATTGACAAAGCTGAGTATTCATACCACAACGATCTTTGTCTGGTTGAGTCTGCCCATCCTGTTAAGCAGTTAAACTTCACAGAAGATACTTGCTGCAATGTCTGTTAAACAACCAGAAGAATCTTTAATAAAATATTTGAATATAAATCTTTTCTACGAGTTTCTAGTTTGTATTGTAAATAGTTATATGTACAAAGGCCTCACTTATTTACAATTCAGCTGAAATCATAGATTCATTAGGTCCATGGATGCTGGAGTCTCCTAATAGGGAAGACTGCTTTGAGTCAATTTTGTACGGTTTTTGAGTTTTATTTCCAAAAACTGTAATACCGATTCCCCCCGGATGGCTAGGAATTGACATATGAGATAGCAAAGGAATATTTGCTTCCTGGTTGGATCCCGAAGACGGCAAACTAGTGACGTGACCTGTGCTAGTCGATCCACTGGCACTGCTCGGAGAACGGCTCTTTGGAGGAGGACAGTGCTGGATTACCCTGGGTGGACCTTGCGGCTGGTAGTGGGCAGCTGGGAAAGCAGCATATCCTGGTGGAATTGGGTACCCATTGATCGGGATATATCGCTGGTTTTGAGGTATTGGTGGTCCAATGAACCCGGCAATTTGGCCTTGTGGTATACCTTGTGCTGGAAACATGTAGTTAGGGTACCTAGGATTACTGAGATTACTAACTGGACTTGCGCTGAGGGAAGTCGTTTGAGTGGTGGCATTCCCACCAGAGGGGGTAGTAGAACTAGTGTGACTTGAAAGACCCTCCCACGAGCGCAGCCTGGCATGGATTTCTTTAAATCGTGGCCTCCGGGATGGCAGATCATGCCAGCACTCTGTCATCAGGCTATACATTCTGGGAGGACAGTCTTCAGAGCATGGCAGCAGTTGCCTTTTCCTGATCATCTCTATGACTTCTTGATTACTAAATCCATAATACGGTTGAAGTCCAAAGCTGAATATTTCCCATAAAACAACTCCAAATGACCAAATATCTGAATCAGAAGAGAACTTGCCATACATAATTGCCTCTGGTGGCATCCAGCGAATTGGCAAGAGAGACTTGTTTTGAACTCTGTAATAATCTGCTGAGTAGATTTCTCTTGAGAGTCCAAGGTCTGAAATTTTCACATGAAGTTGTTCACCAATTAAAATGTTACGAGCGGCGAGATCTTTATGGACAAAAAAATGACTCGATAAGTACTCCATCCCTGCTGCTATCTGGACTGCAATATGCAGGAAATCCCCATGGTCCAGGCTGGATTTTACAGTCCCATCCTCATCGCTGCTGCATCCAACATCTGAATGTGGTGATCGCATGATAAGAAACTCGTGGAGGTCTCCTTGATTCATGTACTCGAAAAGCATGCAGACAGGTTGTTCCTGGGTCACAACACCTAAGAGGCAAACGATGTTAGGGTGATGGAGCTCAGCCATGAGAGATGCTTCTTGCTGGAACTCTGCCCACTGCTGGGGGTTGTTAAAGTCTTTTAGCGTCTTGATAGCAACGAGCTGAGCGTGATCCATGCCTGGAAGGTAGAGATGTCCCTTGTAGATCTTGCCGAAAGCACATTCACCTAGTTCTTCCATGAAACGAACAGCAGACAGAGGCAACTCCTTAGCCTTACTCTGTTAAAGAAACAACAGCAAAAACATGTCAGAAAACCAGGATTGAAAACGTATTTTTAAGAAAACGATCTTTTCACCCAGGAAGTCTGAAAGCCAAGCAGACTGACCTGGGAACTCCCTGGGCTGCATACGCGTTTGGCAATGACCCTGCTCAGCCCTGCGAGACGAGGGCACTGGTGCCATGGCACCAGCCCCAGGCCAGAGACAGCATGAGGGACACCAGTATCCCAACATCGGCAAAGCTCAGGGCTGAGCACTGCCTACTCTCTGTGTGCCCTGCTCCAAAACTAAATTTAGAATTACTTTTTACCCTCTACACAAGATCAGATACAAGTAGTAAGTATTAGATCTAAATACATGCAGAAACCATCAGCATTTCAGCAAAGGCATTTATATACTTGGGCTTGGCCATTTATATACTTAAAATTGAATCTGACTAATTTCAGGAACTGAGGCAATTCACATACTTTAAGTAAGTACATGCTGAAGTATTTTCTGGGCCAGGGCCTAAAGTTTTAGCAGAAAACTTTTTTTTTTTTAAAACTATGTCCTGGTAGACAATTCCTCCTCGACTTTGCTATTAATCCTTCAATGTACAGTAGAGACTATTTCTGTTCACACTTGACTGAATGTTCAATCCTGAAACATGCAGAACAGAGTCAGCTGGAAAAATGAGATAGTGGTCAAAGAAGAAAGGCAAACATTTTAAAAACTGTTGTTATTCTGGGTGCATATATTCACTCTTAGGCCATAAAGAAGCTGTATTATTTTCAGACGTTAACTTCCACATGTGCTTGTGACACCTACACCCAAACCCACTCATTTAGGGTCCGCAGTATAGCCATAGGTAGTAATTCAAGCCTAATGAGTTTGGGATCTATGTTTCATAAATTAGTGTAAACATTAGCATTTGCGTTCCTGAAATAATATAACAGCAGCTTTACAGTGGCAATATAGGAAAAGAACTAACATTTTAAAAAATCATTAAAAAATTACATTTTAGAATAAATGAATTCTAATTGTATTGACCACTTATGACTTTTAGACAAATAATGCATTAATAATAATAATAATAGTAATAATAATAATAATGCCATTTAAGCAGGCAGCCAGTAGACTGTACGGTGATGGCAGGAAATTAGCTATATTGTTGAGGAACAGATGGTTTATATTATACAAATCCTTTAGGCTAAAACTTGTTTAGGTCTGGCATATTGTAAATTATATTTTAGTAATGAAAGTGAAATGACCTCTGTCTGACCTGAGGCTGGGTTTGTCTGTTTGAACCAACATAGTGGAAAACTATGAAAGAAAATGAAGTCATAAAGTTTTGGCAGGAAGGGCTCATTTCAAGTTAAGCTGTTATAAATCTGCTTAGTTTTTGTTTGACAAGTATTTGTCATACATCGGTGTACAAAAAGTAAAGAAGTGTAAAATACATATGAGGCAGCACGCCAAAGTAAACCGAGTACAAAGGGAGAGCAGTAAGAGTGAAGCCCACCGCCTCTATCTCTTTATCGGCTCCTTCCATTAGGTGAATGACAAGACGAGCTTAGTTTATTATATTTTTTGAAGGCAATTAAAATCCCTTAAAACTGAAACAGGCTTTTGGATGAAATGCTAACGTTTTTATTTGTACGAGTAAACACACCTCAGTTGGAGCTTGAAGTCTAAGACTGTTTTTATCCAAAGTTGACATTAATACTGGACACAGTATTTAAAAATAGAATTCTACTTCCTTTCTTTTAAAATTTTGTTTGAAAGGCAATCAAAACATTTGAGACAGGGAGAGCTGGGTTTCCCAGTGGGGAAATACAGAATTAGCATAAATAAGATGGAAAGCTTTTTGCAGCATATGACTTTGAACATAAAAAGAAAACAATGCGGTCTATATTTGCAAACATTTCTGGGCAAGTTGCTTTCCTATGTTGTGTGCATAAGGCATCAGTGTGTTAGCAGCCTAGGTGGAAATTGTGACCTCATTGAAATGATGCTGACATTCCCATTATCTTCAGCTTAGCTAGGATTGTACCCCAAATTCTAGTAGAATGGGGACCAGAAGCAAATCCAAATTTAACAAAATATTCCATGGAGGTTGGATGCAAGATGTAGTTTCGACACTTAACTAAATGGTTTTTGTACTATTACCAACATTTTGATACAGCTACTCTAAGCTGTACATGAAAGTTGAAATTAAGAACTTTAAAGGAAAATCAAGATAAATTCACTGGGCCGGGGGCGGGGCACTGAGGAGTTAAAACATAACAATAGACCAAACTCTGTCTGATCACTCTGAACAGATACCCTGCACAACAGTCCTGCTGGCATCACGACATCAGCTCCAGGTGCCTGCAACGCTATTTAAAACAGGAATCCTAGTGTTAGCATTACGCTGTGTAAAAACTTCTCTGTATGCAGTCTGTATTACCAATGGGCAAAAGCAGCACTGGATTTTTCCAGCACAGCCACACAGTGGGTTTACTTTTATCGACGACTTAAAAAGACTCTCCTACTCTTCCTGTGAGCTGGTGGTGAACTGGAATTTTCCTCTGCAACAACTTTCGGTGTCTGTCCCTGCCACACTGAGACTGTGGCTCCATAGACACACGGGGCAGCACCCCCAAAGGACCAACTACTGCCTGGGTGGCACAGCTCCATCCATCTCTGCCCCTTGTAGTGCCCTCCCTGTATCTCCCAGGATACAGCTACTTAAGGCGTTTTCCCTAGGCTGCCAGTTAACTCTTTGTAACCTACTTCTATAAACTTGACATTTAACAGCAAGCAATAGCGGCATCCCATAGCTGCTTTATTGAACTTAAGAAGAAAATTACTCCAGAATTCATTCAGAGGTGGAGAACACAGCTCCTGAAATACAAGGGTAACCTTCCCTGATGCTGAGTGATCAGCTCTGCTGGAAGAATACCTGTGTCAGCAATATTTGAAGATTAGAGTTCACATTGGTGAAACCCAATAAAATCAGAATTGGGATTCATTTTGCTATGTCATCTCTAACAAAAATAACAGCTTCCTCAAGGCATGTCCGACTTTCAGATACTACAGTCTACACAGTTTCTACTCTAATTACTTGTAGATATTGATTTTCACCCTGAAATGCTTCAAAAGAACAATCTCCATCAAGTTGTTGAGGAGAATTGGCATGGTGTGAAAAACAAGGCAAATACTTTTTCCAGGGCATTATTCTGCCTGTAGGTGGCAGAAGGCAGTTACAGCCCTGAAACGGGTGATCCATACAGGTTTGCAAACTGGCTGCCCTGCCAACAAACAAGGAGCTCAAGGTTAATCACACTTAAATCTTATATGATTTTAAAAAATGCTTCATGAACCCGGGACTACGGTGAAGCAAAACAATACCAGCAACAAGATCCACTACGCATCAGCTGTGCTGGCCAGAACAGCAGGCAGATTTTTGAGGCTCTGTTTTGGTAGTTTCTCTTAACTTAGAGAATGGGTAAGCCTGAAAAAACAAGGAACAAATCTTTCCAAAGTGATTTCAGCTGAGTGAAAGATGACATATGACTACAGCAGACCCATGAAAAAACTATGTTGAGAAAATGCTGAATCACCTCTTTATCTGCACTACTTTCTAATTTAAATGAGGCAATTTAGAGATGCTTCAGTAATGGGTTGCTTGCATTACTGCAAAAAAACTCCAGCTCCTATTTATACAGACACATGGACACATAGGAATTACCTCCACAGGTCCAGCACACTTGCTATGTTGCTGCTGAGAAAAGTCCTTACAAAAATTACAGCTAAAGGCACCAGCAGAAACTTCAAGTTGGAAATCAGCTTAATATTTCAGCGCTGAGTTGATCAAAGCATTTCACTCCCTGCCTTTACACACAGCAAATGTTGAAGCAGAAATGAGGGATTACCTTTGGTTTATAGGCGTTGAGCATTGACATCTCCACATTTTGTCCTCTTACGTGTTTCGGCTGTCTTTGAACGGGAGGGGAAGATGACTTCTGATTGTTGCGACAGATGCAGATGAAGAAGAAGAGTAAGGCTATGGCCAGGGGAATAGTAACACTTGGCACCAGGATGTACAGGATTTCCATTTTATTCTTTTCCTTGGAATCCTTATAATCTGGTTCAGAAAAAAAAACCAAGACAATGAATGAAGTATCCCACAGAGTCAAAAGTATCCCTGGGTCCAACTAGAAGTGTTAAGAAGAATAAAACATCCAGGTAATACTACTGCAATCCACCTCGAATGCATTTTTATTTCCCTAATATTAACAGAGCAATTAATTTTGTTGAGTAACATTTCTATAAGAACACAGAATAGCCAGGAACAATTTCTTTGCAGCATGTCAGTTCAAACCTACTTACAGTCATGAAATAGCTGACTACTGTGAGGCGGCTATTGCTTGGGGTGAAATGAAGTAATGGTCTAATACAGGTCCACAGAAAAGTTAATTTCTAAAATAGCTTATGAAGAAGAAAGGCTCTGGTGGGATTATGGACTCCTCATTTTAATATGTATATTAGGTTTTGGTGCCATAGTTTCCTTAATCCAACAAAAATTTGGGCAGTCGTTAAAAAGGATAGTTTTATCCCCCTATTTATTTCCAGCCTCCTGTTCTCAACATCTCCTAGCATTGGCCAAAGCATTTGTGTGGCTACCCAGGGCACTGGAACAAACAACATGTGCAACTGAAAACTTATTTTCTAGCTAGTTTTAGGTTCAGGAGCAGGATGATTAGGGACTCTAGAGCAGAAGAAATGGAGAACACCTAGGAAACGGGAGGAAATGCATGGAAATGGCGAGAAATAGAGAACAGTCCTGTTTTTTATCCCAGGAAGTCAGGAAAGGGGTTCAAAAAGTCTGAACAACAGACAAAAGCTGTAGCATAATCTTAAAAAAAATCTTACATACGGAGGACTTGGTCTTAATAGGATTAATAGGCTAATGGGAAAACCCACCTCTCTACCAACTATATACTAATAGTGTGTCATCTGAGCAGGGTGGCAAATGCTGGCACAAAGGACACAGCAATGATGGTTGAAAGGAAAGCTAGAGCATGGATAAAAAAGAAGGATCCGGAAGAGGTTGGGAAGCCAGTTTATTTAACATAGTGCAAATGCTAGCTGCAATATTTGCTCCCTCTGCACACAGCTCTCCTCACAGCTAGGGAGCAAGTGATTAATTTTAGAAACATGAAACCCTCTTCTACCACTGCCCAGCAAGGCATAGCCGGGACATCAGACACCTCCCTCCACCTGGCCCTGGTTTCACAGGGCGCATTGCTCAGAGGAAAGGTGCAGTGGGAGAAGAGAGAGAGGCTTTGGGAAGGAGCTCATGTCCTCGCGTTCATGCAGCACCCGCTTGCGTTGACAAGGACATACCTTCCAGCTGGATTGCTCTGAGCACGGGGACGCTGAAGTCTGCTTTGCTCTGGTATTTCCGAGGAACATTCATAAAGTTTAGGGTATAATTACGCACGGATTAACACGCTAACTATAGGGCACCCCGAGAAGTTTGAGATTCACCTTGAGCTGCAGGACTGGTAGCCGTTGCCTGGTTGTTTCTGAGGGAGATGGTGAATATCTGCAGCAGCATACAGCTTAGTGGATTCTGGCAGAATGGGGAATATTTTATTATTCCTACAAGGTCATTTCAGTTTGTTTGTCTGTGTTTTCCAGGCTGGATTTGCAGAAGTGCTTAGTGGCCCACACAGATATCTTTTATGCACTTAATTAAACATGAACTTGATCTGAAGCTTGGGTTTGACTCAAATTGTGACAGAGGCAAAGTTCAAATGGTTCTGGATGTCACTTTGCATAACCCCTCTCCTCTTACAGGCTCGCGCTGTCCTTCTGCTCCCCCCACACTCCTTTTTGATCATTCTTTTTAGACTACGTTGTGCCATCTGTTTTTTAATTGAGAGGAGAGGTAGTCCAAATATTTCTACAGCCTTTGGGAAACAAGAAAGGACTAAAGCACTGTCCCCATTAGTCTCCCTGTGCCCAGCAAAAGGGCAGTGCGTGCTCTTGCCCTGTCTTCAGTGAATGTCCAGCTCTACAGTGTGGACCCACTGTGGGTTCCCTTCGTGAGTTGCTGCCCTCTAGCATGGACACACAGTCAGCCTTCCCCTCTCCTTCAAAACCTTCTTACGTTTGTCTTTGTTAAGCCTCATGCTCGAATTGCTCCATGTTTCACATCTTCCTATATTCTGGTTGACAAACTTTTATGAGATGTATCTATTGCAGTTTGTGAGACAACTGAAAGATACAGTTGAAGAAAGAAAAAGAAAGCATCAGCAGGAGGCAGACAGAGACCTGGGCACTAGTTCATCACCTGAGCTATTCCAGTCAAAGGGAATTATTATTCTTATTAAGTAGCAGCCCCTGCCGTGAAGCCTCATTAGGTTAATAGGTTTCTTGGGAGCCACCCTAATTAAATCCATTTCCCATCTAGGCATGTCCTGGTGAGGCAGAATGCACAATACTTATCAAAATGTGCCTGAAATGGCTCTTTCAGCCAGTGCAAAACCAGCAGAATGCAACTCCCACATGGTATTTTGGTTTTAATATGCAGATTAGCATTTAACAATTAAATTACTACTCACCTGATATAGCTCTATTTGTCTGTATTTAGAATAATAATGCCATATAACCCAGCTGTACAGTGAGTACCATTTAAGGCAGTGGTGAGAGATAATTAAAACCCTTGTCAGGAATTCTTCAAGCCAGCCAGCCTATCTCATTTATTATCTAGTAAAAAGCTCAAATCAGAGACTTTTGCAACATGTCCAAAAGTGTCCTGCTTTCAGCTATTTCAGATCAAAAGACTGAGCCAGTCCTGGCATCTCAGAGCCCATCTAGAGGGGGCCTGGCAAGCAGCCCCCCCATCAACTCTTAATTACCCAATTATCCAGAATTTGTGGAAAACACAAAATGCACATGGCTGAAAGGTCGTATAGCAAGTGTGCAGCAGAGTACAGAAAGCTCAACAGCATCGCTGGCGGTGGACATGCAGAAACCCCGGAGCCTGCCCAAACCAAGCTGCCCAAACCCAGCTGCCCAAACCCCCTGGGGCTGAGCTACGCCTCCTCACTCAGACCAGCCCAGGCGTCTGCGACTGCAGCCGTGCAGCTCCCGGGGTGGAGAGCCAAGAGCCAACAGTACGCTAAGGGGAGTCCTGCTGACTGCTGCTTAGATCCAGATTTTTGTACTGAAGGGCTGAAAAAGATCTTCGGAACAGTTTATATAGATTGAACTACTCTTGTGTAGTCAGTCTATCACTATGCCTAATTACCAAGAAAAATAACATAGCTTAAATGCACTGAAATAATAGCAAAAGAGATATAGGGCTCTAAAAAGTATATATGAATGTTAGAGAGGGTTTGAGATGCACGTGATATAGCCCAGACTGTCTGCCTTTCCCCTGATCTACTCTTTCAGTAAGAACATAATTTAGATCCCATTTTGGCATTGATTCCCATCTTTCCATTAATTGAAAAAGACTTTGGAGCAGGCTCAGAACATGTTTCACTGCAGGAATGTTCATAACCATAACCAGAAATAATTTAATTTGGTTCTGGCTATCGAACAGTAACATCAAAAGCTATCTCCTTTCCAAGGGGAAAGGTAATGTTACTGTGACAACTTGTAGGCAACATAAAATTTTGTGTGAAACTTTGTACTGTGAATTTCCAGAACATTTCTGGTTGCATTTCTGACATGTCCATGCAAATAGCTGTATTTTTTTCTTGGCACGCTATCAATATTGTTATTTTTAAATGCAGATAAAACAATTAGGAACCATTTGTTCAGGTCTTCCATCCGCTTCCCCCAGGTCTCAGAAAAGCAGAATAAAATGAGAGCTGAATCTCTATTTTTGTACATTTTGCAAAACCAAAATGCAGCCAGGGCTGTTCTGTAAACACAAACTTAAAATACAGCTAAGAGGATCTGGCAAGATCATCTCTATTTTTTAAACAAGGCCAGAACTCTGTTAAGAGAGGTTTGCATTTATTAAAATGGCTCTTAATAAACCAAGCAAAATGGAGAATGTTTTATAACCACTTTGTGGATCAGCGTTGACAGTGCAATTTCTGTGATCCAATTTAATTTGGACTCAGGAGTTATATTGATTGTAACAGCAACCTGGAAAGCCTGGGACGCTCGGGCTGGTAACGCGCTGCTGCTTCACCACCTTCTGGGGAGTGCTCAGGTATTCCCTAGTGAAATATTTTCATGCCACCACTTTGCCAGCTGCACGAGCAGTAAGTGTTAGAAGGTCTCCTCGGGGCAGGGACGCTGTGGCTTTAGCTACAAACACGGTAGTTAGCCTTTCCTAAAGCTCTCTTTTCAGTGTCAAAAAAGACACTCTGGGCACAGGTCCCCCGAGCTCCTGTTTTGCAGGACGGCTGTATGGATGTGACAAAATGGTTCCCCTTTTTGTTCCAAAATGAAACGTAAAAAAGGTCAGTAATTACCACATGCCGGGACATCACAAAGCTCAGACTTAAAGTTCTCATCTAAGGTGAAGCACCACGGGGCGTCCTTCTGGTTCCCTGGGTTGCGGCAGTAGGAGTGGCCCCCGTTGAGCTCGGGGTACCTGATGGCGGTGAAGGTGTGGGTGTGGGGGTACTGCGAGTTCCACGGCTGGCACTGCCGCCCCGACCTGGTCACGCTCACCGTCCCCCGGTAATCTACTCCTGTGCTGTTGTAGCATTTGTGATCTGGAAAAAAAAAAAAAAAATCCAGAGCAATAGTTGGTGGCAGCAAGGCAGACAGCCCCAGCACCCGGGGGCGGTGAGCTGTCGGCATCCCCCAGCCCCAGCACACTGCTGCTGGCCCAGGGCCGGTAAGCCCAGTTTGGGAGCACAGGCTCCCAATTTGCTGCGGCTGTAACGCAGGGCCTGCTTTGCATTCACATTCCTGGGAGGATTTAAAGCTTATGCTTCTGTAATGAAAACAGCTTATGCCAAGCGTTTTTAATATAAGATACACAAAAGAAGTAAAAACTACAGTGGGAACCTGAATTGCAGCCATTATTTTCATATGAAGGTGAAGAATTTGTGGGAGCCATGTTTTATATTTGCCTATTCAGATGTATAAGGGTTGTGAACAGGCTGCAGCCCAGCCTGATCAAAGAGCGAGCTCAGCCAGTGCCTAAAATTAGGCCATATTAGGCAGGGACAGTCATGGACCCGGCCCCTACAAATGTTCCTCCTGATAAGCACCCTTTACTACACCCGTGGTCTCGCTGAAGCACATTGGGCTGCTGTAGGAGGACAGGGAGGCTGAAGCTACTGATGTTCCCCAGTGTTTGAATGCTTACACTGTCATTGTTTCCAAGTTCATATTAATTAGAAAAGACCTGAAGCCAATAAACAGCATTTAGTGTGAACTCAGAGGCAGCTAAAGAAATAACCGAAAAAATATTTCTGAATTTTTACCCATTCTGGACTAGCTAGGTGAGAAGTGCGGGAGCACGGCGCCTGCGAGATTTCAAAGCCCAGCCCTAGCTTCAACTCTGATGCACAAGCCCTTACAGCCAACCTTCTCACAGCAGTATTTTTGCATGGAGGCACAGACAGTTTTCACTTACTTTTATTTATGGGATCTGCCATTGGAATCCCAATCCGGATACAATTGACAGCTTCGGGGCTATCTGGCTGGGGAAGATCTTCACAGTTGGGCAGCTTTAATCTCATCAGAATCATGGGATTAGATCTTGCAAAAATATACTCTGTCTGACACAGGACATTTTCCAGAATTTCACATTCATCACGGCACAAGTCTCGTGGCTTGGGAGCTGATGAAGTCTCATCGCAGTAGGGGAAGGCATAATGGCACAGCGAAGGAATAGCAAACTGGGAGCATTTATCCGACAAATGGCTGGAAGTGCCAATCATGGTGAAGGCAGCTGTGAAATATACAAAAGGATTTTACTTAACCCAGTGGGAATTTTATTCCTGTGCTCTTGCCTTCCCAGTACAACCCTCACTTCCCATTGTGACTATTATTTTCAGATGTTCAGGTGACGAATGGGCCTTCCAGAAATACAGAGCACTAATTACATTAAAAGTTATTAATGATGCTGATTTCGCTGACAGAGAAAATACATCTGGTTTTCAACACGGGATTAATGTTAAGCATGTTACCAAAACCCCAAACCTAATTATACTTATTTTTCCCCCAAATAATTTATAATGGATTGCAAGTCATATAATATTTGGATGCCTTTTGCCCAACAGGTAAAAACTAAAGTTCCTGCAGGCTGCAGGATGGCAGTACCAGTACCTTCGTGGAAAATGACAGCTTTCATACTATCCCAAATGACTTTTCAAACAAAATGGTGTAAGATTATCAACTGTTGGCTGTATAGAAACCATTTGCCTTTCCTGTGAGCAATGCAAAAGCCTTTTTTGCAATGCTGACGGTGTTTGGAGACGAAGTAAGAACACTCTAGGGGGAAGAGAAATTTGGGATATTCTGATAGCAAGAGAAAATCTGAATATGGAGAATATTATTACCGTGGCTAGGATCTGGCCAAGGTTAATTCATATAAAAAAACAGAGAAGTATCATGATATCTTTGAAGCTTCAGTTTGAATTCAGCACCCCCATCAGCACAGCGTCTCCCACAAAAACTATGAAAACCAGTTCTTTACTAAATCTAAAAGAAAAACACTATCTGCTATATTATTTATGCAGCTTCTTCCAGCACCTAAATGATCTCAACCACGTAAAAATCAACTAAGTCTGGTCTCCCTTCACTTTTAAAATCTGCATAGGTAACAGCAGCAGAAGGTAGCCTGGCTATGAGACTCCCAGAAGCTGTAAATACACAGCCTCTTCTCCTTAGAAAATAATTTTTTAGTTTCTTTTGGGAGAGCTGGATGAGCAGACACATGAAGGCTGCTCAGATTGTCACTCTTCAGATGACTCCCTTCACTGACACCGCACAATGCAGGAGTCCCGGGCGAGCTTTGTGGCAGAAAACTCAGAGCAAGAGAGGATAAAGAGCAAATAAAAATAGTATTGCAGTTTATAAAAGTCTAGCAGCTTTTTGGGAAAAGACAGCTTCGTGGGGAAGAAGCAAGTGCATTTTTTACCCACCTGTAATCTGATTTTCTATTTCGCCTTGCATATGCAAAGACTCCATATAAATGGTTCGATTTCCAATAAATCGTGCACAAGCAATCCCTCTGTAGGGCTGGCAAAAACCATCCTCTTCATACTCGTCACTGAAATCAATCATAAACACAAAAGGGTGAAACATTTCACATGCGACTTTGCAACAAAATGTCACTACAGGGAGCTGGCACTTGTATTATTAGAGGCCGATGCAAGGGGCTTACTGTGTTTGTCTTGCACTCTGCGATTCGTTCTGGGTGACGCTCACCCAGTGCAGGAGCCCACATGCCGCCTTCCCCTCCATTAAGAGCCTGTGATAAGGGATTATATGGTCTTTAGGTAGTGCAGGGGGCATGGCATGGGCTTTGTGCCCTGGACGATTTTAACCTTAAAGGATTCCCACAGTGCCGCAGGTAGTTTTCAGTATCTCACAAACAAACCCAAAGCGAATATAATGATTATATCCTTATATTCAACAAGATCTTGAACAGTTATTTTTTAAAAAAACTTCAGCTGCCTGGTAAAAGCAGGTAGTGGCATTTCGGGTTAGACAGACTATGCATTAGTGTTTTATGAAATGAATGCTTTTTGCATGAGGAGGAAGGCTATATTCAGGAATATACCCAGCCTTGATTAGAAGAGAAAACATAAACTGCCTGAAAAAAAAGATTTATGGTTATTTAAAGCAGCTAACATGCTGTTTTCTATTTTTGAACCAAACTTGTACTTAATATTGATAAACATAGCAGGAAGAGTCATGCTAGCAGAGACAGAATTTAAAGTGTATATAGAAAATCAAACCACTCCCAGCACTGATACCCTTGAAATAGGAAATGTTTCTTCAATCTTCCGCAAGTGTGGTAACAGTTATTGCTAAAAGAGAACCAAAGCTAAGACAGGAGTTAAATAGACAGATTTCTTTCATTAGGTGCTTTATTTTATGCAATATAGGAGACATTTAATACATAAATCCAGATGTGAAATTATTTGCCAATATTCTTCAAACAAAGCAAAGAAAGGAAATTACTAAACCTCTGAAGACCAGACCAGTCACTGCTTATTTTGAACAGATAATCAACAGCTAAGTGCTGGCATATAACAGATAGTTTTATGGATGTTTTGAGGAGGGGGTTTGCATACATGATCACTGAAACATGCACCCAACTGCATGAATCAGCCCTTTTACTTTCTTGCTCTAAGAATCCAGTTGGAGATATTGGGGACCCATTTTCTGGAAAGACAGACACCTCGGCTCTGCTGAGGCCCCAGCAAAGGGAGATGCCTAATGAAAATCTGCTAATAATTTCTGTGTTATTCATGCCAGTACCCACCCAAGACAGCTACTACATGGCTCTCAAATTAGGAAAAATGATATTGGAATATCCCCAAGTATGATCACAGCTGGGCAGGCAACAGGTTACTTTCTTTGTGTGCTTTTTTTTTTTGCAGAATTCATCCTCCCCCAGATGCTGAAAGCCTAGCAGTGGAATCAGACTATGCCATTAATAGGGAAAAATCAGAGCTTTTTTAATCAACTCTGCCATTAAGTTTAACAAAAGACACTTTCATCCCCTCCTGAAGACCTTGGCTGTGAGAGCTTGGAAATGCAAATTACATTTAGCCTCTTTGAAGTCACCCTTTCATTGTGTGCACGGCTTAGAGCAAGCAGCCAGGGCCAGCCTCGCAGCCGGTCTCCCCAGCGCCTTGTCACAGCGGCCAGGGCGAGCTAATGGGATTAGTGGGAAGAAGTGCCAGGATCGCCTTCCAGGACACCCCAAACATCTCCCAGCACTGCTCAGCTACCAGCTCCAGAGCACCGTCCCAGGAGTCGTGCAGCGTTGTTTTCCAGTTCACAGGGAGAAGCTAGACACCATGAATTAACTACAGTAATTTATGACTGTGAAGACAGGGGGGTGGGAAAGAGGGATGGTAGAGATGGAAACCTCCTTCCACAGACATCTCACTTCAATTGAGAAATCAGTGGGAAGGGGTCCAGGCTTCATTGGATGATGGTCCCAAGATGTTCCAAAGTACATTGAAAATTGGATTGCAGAAGCGCAACCTTTAAACCACCAGTTAAACTCTTCATTAACTAGAGTGATGGTAAGCTGCAATGCCTCAGATAATGGATAGTAACCAGTCAACACAGATGCTCTGAGATGCAAACAGAGACACACAACCACATCCATGTGTTTCTGCATGGAGTCAGCTCTGGCAAAAGTATTTTTACTCTGTTGGTTCTTGAAGAGAAGACAAAACAGCTGAAACCTGAGCTGAAAACCCACAATAGCTATTGCAGGCTCTGGAGGTCCATTCTCCATCTTCTAATCAATAAATCCCCCAACAGAATATAATTTATTTTTCATGTATTATTTATTATAATTTATTACATAATTTAACTTAGGGACTACACCTAACAGCAACTGCTCTTGAAGGTGATCAAGCATTGCAATTTAAGCATGCAACTAGACAGAGAAGACAAAACCAGGAGGAATGTGATTAACATATCAACAAAGCAACTCACCTCACTCTGATGCTCACCTTTGAACTAAAGAAGATTTAACTGCAATAGCTGCATGCAGCAAGGATTTTGAGTGAGCAGGGACACCAGTTTACCTGGATGGAAATACCCCGAGGAGCAGGATTTTGGAGATAATCTCAGAAGGTGAAGATTAGAGTAAAGAGGACAGCCTGGATCCCACCACCTCTGCCCCTGGGGCTGCACACCAGCCTTGAATTCACAGAGGTAAAACATGAGATTAGTAGCTCAAATGGAGCAGGCACTACTTTGAATTGCTTTGGAAATCAGCTCCATAATGGGGCAGAAGGATAAATCAAATGAAAGGAACAGCAGCATCAGAGTATTACAGAAGTACCCTTGAGACACAAGAGGACATGGTCCCCTGGTCTCTGCTCCCAGAGCTGCTCCACCGGGGCATGGTGATAAAGAAGGGAAGTACTGGGCTGTGAGGTTCATCTATTGCTCCTGACAGCTACCAGGAGCTCAGAAGAGCAGCTCCCACAATAGGAGTCCTGATCATAGGCTGGTAACACGTCATTGTGCTTACCGGCACATGCTTGTCAATGAACAAGCGGCCACATCTCACTCCCTAGCTCTGTTTCTGTGTCATCCTTCATCAGCCATTCAGGGTCACACAAAATCCCCTCTTGCCTCTGCATCTCTTCATGTGTCTCTTCCCCTCCCTCACTCCTGCAGCTCTTTTCTTTGAGATGGCTCAGGATGGAAATGTTTACATCTAGTATCTAGGGCCTCCCTAGGCATCCGTTTGGTCCTTGACAGGCAACTGAAGCTGTACCAAGTGATATCCAGGGCAGCCCTGGAGACAACGCTGCTGTCAATGCAGCTGCAGCTCTGCCAGATGGACACTCCCTGAGCCGTCGCTCCGCACAACACAGTGTTTTTGGGGTGGTGGCCGCCAGCTCTCTAAGACCATTTCCCGCTGAACAGATTGCTGCCGAGGCTGAACATCCTCTGCTCGCCAAACTTTTAATCCAAAACCAGAGCCGTAGCCTGACAAGGAGCCCACAATAGCACGCAGAGCTCCTACGCGGCTTAAACACATTCTCCACCTCCTGCTGCCAACTGGCAGCCGCTTTGGCGGCTGGCTTTAAAATGCAGCTATCAGTTTCTTGGGATCAAGGCTGAGATCGCCGATTACTTTTACATAGTTCGCGTTTTGCATACCTCACATGCTTTTTGTAAGCAAATCACAGCATCACTGCTCAAATGTGTACCTGCTTCATGGTCCTGATCCAATTCTACCCACAGAGAAAGGATGGGTCCCTTTGGCTCAAACAGGAGGTAAATAAGGCCTGATTAAGGAATGAATGTGTTAAAATTTACAGTCAAGCTTAAGTCCTAATGAAATGGAAGTCAATCTAAACCCTAGGCATTGCTGACTGGGGATGGACTTAATCACTTGTGCAAATTCTCTGCTGAACTAGAAAGGCAACCAGTCAGCAGGTGAAAACCATGGATGCCATCTTGCAGGAGCAACTTTAGCACTAATCACAGCACAGGTTTCAGGGTCCGGCTGCTGCCCCGCCCCCCCCCGGCTCCTGCTTCTTCCGCTGCCTGCACCCTGCAAATCCCTGGAGACCATTCAGTGAAGACTACACAAGAAAAAGGAAAGCGCTGGATTTTAATGACAGACAGATGATACAGCACTGTAGCGTTTTAAGATTATTTCTTTTCAGATTTGGTTTCCACTGTTTTCTGTTTGGGTCTTTAAATATTTTTAGCATTGATGTTTATCTTGGAGCTTGCCCATTGCTTTTAGATCCTGCTGCAGTTCCCTCTGCGACAATACTTCTGGCTTCATGTAATACTAGTACCACGGATTAAATTTACACTATAGTCAGGTGTCTTTAAGTATCTGATTGCACAAAATTTACAGAAGAGTGAGTAAGAGCTTTGAAGGGTGTCCACCCCAATTCACTAATGTAATCTGACCTAACCTAGAGCCTGCATCAACATGCAGCCCAACTTGACCAGCATCTTTCTTTCTACAGGTTACAGAGGCTGCATAGAAAGATCAGCACCACAGTAAGGTAATTCATGTCTCTCTGGGTACATCTGAATATGAGTAAGTGCCTCTAGGAGTAAAAGGACCCTGTCCTTCACATATAGTTTAAGATGACAAAGGTCTCAACAAGGGTCACCTAGACGGAGCCAGAAAGAGAGACCAAGTCACAGCAAAAAAAAAAAATTTGCAAACAACTGACAAAGAATTCACTGTCACCGCTTGGTTCATTTTCCCCTCTTAAATTTTCTTTAATTTTGTGCTAGCAATATTTACATCTGTCAATCTAGGGTCACCAGCAGCTTTTCACATACTGAAATTGTAACAAAATAATAAACCAACCCTAATGGCTGGTGTAAGTTTGTGTTTCTCCCCCTTCCCTTTGCTTTTCACTCAGACCCTCCCAATGGCTTTCTCAGTGTTACCTAACTTCACAGCAAGGTCCTTCTCTTCTGTCTGGGATATTCTCTTTCACCCCATCTGACTTTGGCATATCAAAGAGGTAAACATGAAAGCAAAAGAGCGCTCATGGCTCCGTGTGCAAAGGTCTTACGGTGAATTAAAAAGTACATTCAGAAAAGGCAGAGCAGTTCAAGACTTGAATGCCAGCCATTGCTGGGTCTGGCACCACTGCGGCACTGCTGCATCGCTACACTATCAAAACGCCGGGGCGCTTCATACGTGCGATGGAGGTGCTGCTCTCCATAAAGGTTACCCCGTTACTGACATCTGCTGCTTCCTGCATGCCACAAACCCTGGCCCTTTTCCAGGTGAATGCAGGATCAGCAACAGGCAGCAGGACTGAACGCAGCAGGCACTCCCGAGACAGCGATTCATTAACAGAAGCTCCCCAGAGGGTTGTTTCTAATGGGAGACGCAGTAATGCGTAAAAATGTGAAAGGAAGGGAGGACTAAAATCTCTGCCTTTGCACTGGGATTCCAGAGGAGGTAGTTACAAGGGCCATATCAGGAGAGATCTCTTTATCTCTTCTGCTCATGGTGTGATGGCTCCAGTGAATCGAAAGGTTGATTTGCCTCCCAGCGCAGCACCTTTCTGTTGCAGCCTGAAACTGGGAAGAATTTCTAATTGCCTCTGACTTAAAACAGAAGCAGCTTTTTAGGCATCCCCATGCAAACCAAGCAAAGTAGCTTGCAGCAGCGGAAAAGCAATAACAATCAGTTTGCAATTTGTTTCTTATTGGCTTGTGCTAAACCTGGAGGTGCTGCATGGTATCCACCTCATCCAAACGCATCCCTGCAGTCTGATTTCTAAATAGAAACCATTTCTGCAAGATTCTCTGTCAAAGTCCACTTCCCAACATACTGCCTTTTCTTTGCCAGTCTTCTTCTAAATTGCTCAAATCTAAACAACGTTCCCAGCAAATGTCAACGAGTCCAGGAACTTAGTTTAGCAAAAGCTTTGTAACCAGGCTTTAACATGTGTTCACTTAGAAGTATTTAATAAATTAATAGAAAAACTGAACCTTGTGAGATCATGGTGTATTTATTTTTACAATATCCAATGTATTAAAAATACATATTCCAACGATGCTGTAATTGTGTGGTCATTTCTAACACATCCCATGGATTTCTTTCTTTTTTTTTTTTTTTCTTTTTTTTCCCTCTTGCTTTAAGAAGGCTTTGCATGAGTACCCAGTGAGAAAGAATCATAAATACAGGACTAATTTTGATACTTTGAGCGAAAATGGGTAAGGAGAGATGTAGGACAAGGGAAGACGAAGTCCCAAATGCTATGAGTGTCCAAAGACAAGAGGCAGGAGCGTTGCCCTCCCTCCTGATGCTTGTCGCAACACCAGCCTGCTAGGATACCAGCCTTCCAGTCACGAGTGGTGTTCCCCAGGGCTCAGTGTTGGGGCCGGTCCTGTTCAATATCTTTATTGATGATCTGGATGAGGGGATTGAGTGCATCCTCGGTAAGTTTGCACATGACACCAAGTTGGGTGGGAGTGTTGATCTGCTGGAGGGTAGGAAGGCCCTATAGAGGGACCTGGACAGGCTGGATCGATGGGCCGGGGCCAACTGTATGAGATTCAACAAGGCTCAGTGCTGGGTCCTGCACTTGGGTCACAACAACCCCATGCAACCCTACAGGCTTGGGGAGGAGTGGATGGAGAGCTGCCTGGCTGAAAAGGACCTGGGGGTGTTGGTTGACAGCCACCTGAACATGAGGTAGCAGTGTGCTCAGGTGGCCAAGAGGGTCAATGGCATCCTGGCTTGTATCAGGAATAGTGTGGCCAGCAGGACCAGGGAGGTGATAGTGCCCTGTATTTGGCACTGGTGAGGCCACACCTCGAGTACTGTGTTCAGTTTTGGGCCCCTCACTACAAGAAGGACATCGAGGTACTAGAGCATGTCCAAAGAAGGGCAACGAGGTTGGTGAAGGGTCTAGAGAACAAGTCTTATGAGGAGCGGCTGAGGGAGCTGGGGTTGTTTAGTTTGGAGAAGAGGAGGCTGAGGGGAGACCTTATTGCCCTCTACAACTGCCTGAAAGGAGGTTGTAGTGAGGTGGGGGTTGGTCTCTTCTCCCAAGTAACAAGGGATAGGATGAGAGGAAATGGTCTCAAGCTGTGCCAGGGGAGGTTTAGATTGGATATTAGGAAAAACTTCCTCACTGAAAGGGTAGTCAGGCACTGGAACAGGCTGCCCAGGGAAGTGGTTGAGTCCCCATCCCTGGAGGTATTTAAAAGACAGGCAGATGTGGTGCTTAGGGACACGGTTTAGTGGTGGACTTGGCAGTGCTAGGTTAATGGTTGGACTCAATGATCTTAAGGGTCTTTTCCAACCTTAACGATTCTATGATTCTATGACACGCACTTATGCTTAGGTCTGTTAGTTGGTTAGATGGGATCATTGGATTACCATTATTTTGGTAAGCAAATCTCTGACAGCAATGTAAATAGGGGAGTGTACATACAGGCAGTGAGGGTTTAATAAAAACAACAGGGGAAGGGGCATCATAATGTTCAGTGACACTGGAAGACAGCCATGTAAAGCCAGCATGGGATTAAGGTGTGCGTGCAAAGCCAGACTGATTTATGAAGATTTACCAATTTGAAGAGCTAAAGCAAATAAATGCTGTATTATCTTCAAGATCTACCAAGTGGAGATTGAGTAGCTTTGGCTCTGTGTGAACACTGTCCAGACATTTTTTTCACTTAGAAAGTGAAAGGCATTTTGTCTTGCTTAAAAAAAAAAAAGTTCTACCATAGCACTAAACTAGTCAGAGCTGTTTATCTAAATAATTTATATCCAACAGCAGAGTACTGATGGGAAAATGCAGCCAACGTTGCCTAGTTTAGACAACCAAGTGCTTTATACCCTTCTCTTCCAAGGAAAAACTGCTGCTTGCTGCAGCGGGACAACAGAAGCGCGAGCAGACGGCTCAGCTCCCGTCACCCCGTCATGGGCAAGTGCCCCAGCACAGTCAGGGATCCGCACAGTGCCTGAGGAGACTCTTGTGCCCTTCTCCAGAGCTGCACCAAAAGGGTCTTGCTTAATGCTTGAATCATGCACTTACAAATTTGCAGCCTAAAATTGGGGTTATGGAGGGTGTTGCTTTAGGGGAGTTGAGTTCATAATGAATGCTGATAGGTGACAGCACGCAGGGAAGAAACATGCTCTAGAAAACTTAGCAGTTAATTAAAAGGTGTATCAATAAATTATTTTGTATTATTACATATATCCAATACACCCTCTGTATATGCATTAATGTTGTATAAATTATTTGTACATTGTTAAATAAATTGTATTTTGTTCCATACTCATGTTCCAGCTTCACACAGAATAAAATAAAAAGAGTTTTTACTTGGCAGATATCCCTTAAAGCAAACAGATGAATAATATTCTGTCATACTTTCCAAAGAGCAAAAGCCAGTTGCTTGTGCCTCACTTTGAAAATGGGAACATATTGGCTCTGTTTCATAACAATATTTCAGAAATGTGAGGGCTGCATTTTACTTTGTAAAAAGAAGAGAATTGCCCAGACTTGCACGTCACTGTGTAATTTAAGGAAAAGTTCTGTGTAATATAAGCTATTGCTGTTTTGACACCCCTTTAAAGTCATAGGGCAGCTCGGGTTTAAATGGGTCACTAGAAAAGCATAGGCATAAAATAAAAAATTAATAATGCTGTCCTTTGACATCATTAAATTTACAAAGTCCCATAGCACCACTGATACACCTGGTTCCTAAAAATAATAATAAAAAAACCCCAATAAGCGAATATGATCTGCCTAAGTAACCACTTTACTTAGTCATTATCTCACATTCCAGACTGATAGCTGGTTTAACATGATGCCTCCAATCCAGAGACGGATAAAGCATGCAAAATTAATGTGAGTTTGGTATGTTGTTTTGCACAGCTTAGCACATGGGATGGCACCGAGTGGCCCAGGCCAGTGCTGAGGCCACATTATGGCCATTCTCCACTAAAACTGGGACGGACAAAATTCCCTGACCCCCCAAAAAATCTTACAATTACCCACACATATTGGTCTGAGTGTTTCTCAAGGCTGCGTGTCGTTGCACTCCCCTCCCCCAGTCACTTCTCGTTAGAGGATTTCAGTGCTGAAAGGAGGCAGGGTTGTGCAGAGACATAAACATCACTGGTGAGAGCTGACATGTGTTTTCTACTAACCTCATCTGGGCAGTGCAGCAGCATCCACAGTTTTGGAAGCTTAATAAAATACATCTCTCATGCAATTAATCCCTTGGCAAAGATGCACTGAGGCAACTACTGCGTGTTTTTCTTTGTCATCATAAGAAAGTTTTACAGTGTCTTTATCAAAATGACTCATTTCGGGGAAGGAAAAGCTGCCTAGAAAAGCTCAATAACAGTGGCCATGAATTCAATCTAAATATTGACGAAAAATAAAATTAGCTGGGATGTTAGCCTCTGAGATGCACTCTTTTTCTCCTCTTAAACACTTTAGAACAATCCCTTCTCTAACAAACTCCTGCAAAGTCAACAGGCATTCCTGCAAGCGAGGGTGCGAGCCGGCCGCACGCTTGCTCAGCAGCTGCAGCTGGTTAGGAAACAGCCCTGGTAACAGCGTTTGGATCTTTCCTGGCAGATTTCTTACATCATTATTCAAGATGAACTGCAAATCATATGCTCATAGTTATGGAAATGGCAGGAAACTTCTTGCACTTATGTTTTGTTTGACAAAGCTATTTTAAGGTTACGTTTGGAAGGTCGGTTTGTCCAAGTTTCTAGATGCAGAGTTAAAAAAAACATAAAATGCTTTTGAAGAGCAGTCAAGCAGGATAAGATTACAAGTGCTAAACGTTGCTTCTTCTATCAAACCTTTGCACTGCAGAGAAAAACACACTCCCTCCTCCTGGATTCCCTCACGGAGCTGCAATGATCTCACACACACGTTCCTTATCCACCTCTCATCAGGCATTAACCTTCAGATAAGGAGTTCTTGATGGAACGATCATCAGCTTCACCCCATAAATTGGCTGCAGCCGCTCTGCCCTGAGTGATACCAGACTCCCCCTCTGCCCCACAGGGGCTCAGGCCATTGGTCTGATGGCCCTCGGGACGGATAGACGGACAGGACCAGACCTTATCACATCCACATCCATCTCCTACATGGTGAGAGAGCAACCCTCGGGCACTGTGCCGGGAAGCTGGACACAGAATAAGACAGACAGGCAAAGGGAAGAGACTTCCTCTGTCTAAGCACCTCAGCCCCATCCCTCAGATTTTTGTCCAAATTCCTAGTAACTGGGACCTTTCTGAAAGCATGTTTTATGAGCAGCCTCAAAGTGTACTACGGCCCAACTGCTGCATCTCCATCAGCCACCCATGCCCCGCCATCACAGCTTGGTGCAGCTCTATTTGTATAAGTGATATCAAGCCACCACATCTGATAGAACTCCTTAATCAAACATCTCATTGCTTTCATATGCACGAAAAGTATTTAAGTGACCTATTTGACCAGGAAGCTGATATTCCCTGGAGACCGTTCTCCATCTATAGCATTGCCATATGGGAGAGTTACTACAGGTTTGCTTTGTTCTGCATGAGGCACTTTTCCACATAGGAACGGGAGAACAACACACCCTTCTGCCTCTCGGGGTCTGCCAGGAGGATATACATAGAATTACAAACAGGTCATATCACAAAGGACATACTCCAGGTTGTGTTCAGTCTCCAGTCAGATAAAAATCCCTGATACTAAGGAATTTATTCATTATTTAGTCACATGAAGGTGACTCGCACGGAGGTTGTTCAGATTTCATTGAGCAATAACATAAGTTGCAGATTACATTGTCCATATCCCCCACAAATTTGATTTTCCCCCCTCATAATATACAGAAAAGAGCACCTCTGTGATATATTAAAAAAAAAAAAACTTTAAATATGAGAAATACAGTCAAGGTTGAGTCACCTTTCAAATGGCTTGATCTGGACATTAAGGGCTTTATTCCCAAATATTTTACTGCCTCTTTACAGGCAGAATGGGGCCTCAGAGCGAGTATTCATGCAACTGACACCACATGAGAAGGTCTCTTTACACCAAAAGCATGGCATAACCAGGCTTTAATGCATAAGGAGCTGGGTCCTTCGAGGAGCATTGGTTTGGGAAAACAGCAGGGACAAGGGCACTTTGAACCCTTGTGATTAGAAGAGGGTGAGAATAATAACAAGGTTTTAAGTAACACCTTTCTGTTTGCCTTACATTAAATCTCTTTTGTCAGATGTCCTTTTTTTAAGGAAAAATTAACATTTTAAATTTTTCAGTTAGCATTGCTAATGATTCCTGTCTGTCTCACAACTGCTTATTCATTGCTGAGGACTGAAACTGCTCAAGTGTTCAGAGAAAGAGATTTTGCTTGCTACTGTATGATACACACCTACCTTTGCAACAGGATAGTCAAGTTTTCTGGAATACATAGAAAATAACACACATTCATGAATGAGAACATCAAAACTGAAAACATTTCATCTAAAGCAAAAGACAATTGGGGGGGGATTAACACATAAACTATTTCAATAACGTGGTAACATATCTTCATTTGCAAGCTCTTTTTCCATCCTACGCATTTTCTTTCTTTCTTTCTCTCCTATGGAAGGACACCCAAACTTCCCATTCTCCAGCAATGTGTCTTAAAGACCTGGTTTATTCCCCGATAAAACTATTGCAGATTGTTCTTTGCCCAGGAGGTACTTCTTACAGAAGGCAGTATATCCTGCTCCTTCCTGGGCCTCAGGACGCTGCAAATACAGCTTTGAACTATTCCTAACTAATACAAAAACTTGTAAGCACCGAGAGTCAATATTGAGCACTACAAAATGAGTTTCAGAACTTCTGCAGCCCATTTTATCTCTCACTCTTTCCTGCTTTACCTTATTTTCTGAAGTCACAGCTTTATTTCTGCTCCTCCCTCCCCTCTCCTTCCTTCTAACATTTAATTTGTCTTACGTGACTCAAATAGGTCTTTCTTCTGGTGACCTAATATTTTAACCTTAAGCATGATGAAAAACAGACTTCACAAATCTGACACTTGAATTAAAATTGAAACACATGCCTCAGCACAAGTTAATTAAAAATAATATGTATAATGTTAGCTTGTTTAAACTATTATTTGACCAAAAATTTGCACCCATCAATAACTACTATAGACCACAATTGCTACAAAAATAACAGTAACCACCATAAGCACAAACCCACTGCAAAAATTAGCTATATTACTTCTCCTTTTATTTAACAGAAGTTTTCACAGATCCTGCCGAAGCTGCTGAGCCAAATTGCAGAGCTCTACCCAAAGAGATGCTGGAGCTCACAGCGTGCACGAGGGCTGTCTGAACACAGGGGCACAGGTACAGACTTCAGCATACCGGTACCTCAATGCATGAGTCCTGCTCAGCATTGTGCATCACTGTTACATGCCCCAGTACTAATTCAGATACCAATAATTAGTTGCAGATACCTAATTTTACAGGCATGTAGCCTCGTTCCTCTCAGTGTGGTAACTTTTGCCCTGAAATGGATATCTGTGGTTCCTTTTGATGGGACAGAGGAGAGAGAAGGCACTACAAAGCAAGGACAGGGGAGGGAGAGCAACTATATGGAAAAAGATGATCTGAAATTCCAGACTCCTTTAAAAAATCTAGCGGAAAACATATTTTTCTAAATGGCCTTCCTAGGAATTATGTCAATTAGGAATACAGTATTTTTCTCCGCTGATGAGCACTCTGGGCGTTGCTGGGTTTATGAGCATAATACTCATACTTCGGCTGGGGTAGCTGGTAAGTCCAAAACCGTTTTAAGCAGTTAGTCTTATTAAAATAGTTGGTCAAGTTTAACAACTGTGAAAACATTTAAAGTTCACATAACTTGTAGGTCTATCATAAATTCTGCTCCTGACAGACACACATAAATAGAGGCTCCTCAGCTGGGAATAGCCAGTCTGCTTTAAAGGGTATCATGAGTTATATTAAACTGAGAATGTCTTGTGAAAAAGATTGTTTTTGAGATAAGAAACTCATTCTTAAGATAACAAACATGAGGGCAAATATGCTTCAGTGAAAATTAAGATCTGTCCATCCATTCCCTAATGGTAATCGGATAAGGCACAGAGAACTTGTTTGTTTTCTTTAAAAGCATTTTGCCTCTCTACGTAGGCTGCACAGACCAGCGTGAAGCACCCACACTTCAGTAACCAGGCTAGGGACCAAAAGATTCGTATTTCAGTTAGCCTTGAGAAGGATGCCTAGCCCTAAATTACAAAAATCCTGATTTGAAGGAAGAACTGTGTAAAAATGACAGCTTTCTACTTAGAAATTGGCCAAATCCCTTCTAAAACTTTTGTTCGTAGCTAGAAAGGCAGTCACTGCCTTTTCCTCCTGCTACCCCAAAAAAGTGAATACATTGCAACACACCGTATTCAAAGAATTATTAAGTAAATTCTGACCTCCAATTTTTTTATTTCTTGTTGTGTTAAATAAAGATGGAAACAAACATCTAATTTTGCAACACTACAAGCTTAAAGTGTTTGTCTGAGCAACTTAAAGAAAAGCCCAGCTTGTTTGCAGTAAGGTGTTTGTAGAAAACAGCTAACGCCACTCTGCAGGTCATTTACAGCCAATAATTGGTATTCAAGGTGAAAAAAACACTTTCCTCCCCCCATAACCAGCACCATGTTTTTTATGATTCAAGTGGCAGAAGAAGAAAAAGGTACGTAATTCTCTGGTCTTGTCCAAGTTTACAGGATATGCAATTTATTGACATTTACCAACAACAACAACAACCCACCCTATCCCAATTCTTTTATTTAGTTTTATTTTATTATTCCAGTGTGTCAGCAATTGAGAATAGTAATTTGATCGAATTTTGCGTTAGAAGTAATTATGCTAACTTGCCACTGTGAATGGATCACAAATTTCTAAGACGTTTTACACGTGTTTACTTGTCCTTTGATGAAAACTGTGTTCAAGGTACTCTACCACTTCTCAGTAAGAAAGCACAGCCATGTCTACCAGACTTCCTATCTGCCTTCGCAGGGCGCGATGGGCTGAGCTACGTGACACCAAAATTTTAGCTGTAATTCTGAAATTAATTGGTATTGATAAGGTTATATGCACATTATGTATTATATTAATGCATTCCCTCACTGGAAAAATATTATTTAAGATAACAGAACTGTTTCTAGAACCTTGTTTTAATGAAGTCTGTCCTGGCATACTTTTGCAGTTGTACTTTATCAAATCTAAAAGCTGTTTTTCATCTTTCAGTAGGTGAAACGCTGGTTCGTATCAATAGTAACTCTTATCGTGGTCTGGTAATACAAAACATGTATTTTACAACTGCATAAAAAATTAAATGAGGATTAAGCCAAACATCATTTAAAAAGGCATGCACACATACCATCCATGCAGCAAAGCCATTTACGCACAGCGTGTGTGAGATGAAAATGAAAGGAAACACTGGTATTTATATACCATTGCTCCTTTTATCCAGCCGAGGAACTTTATTTTGGCGAGACCACAATTGCTCATTTTGTCTCACAAAAACGCCTTATATGCCAAGGATGGAGTAACATTCCCGTGTTATTCACACTGAGGAAAAATATGGAGCAGCTCCACAGAAACCCATGAAGTTCCTCTGGGTTTATCCCCATACAGCTGAGATCAGACTCTGAAACAGTCGCAGCTCCTGATGCCAACTATTGCCCCAAACACAGCTCCCAGTGCAAAGCAAACATTCTCCAGATAATTCCTTCACATTTATCGTTGCTAGAATAATATTTTCTCTCATTATCTTTTGTTCCTTTCAAATCTGCAAAAGACAGTACACTCACAGAAGGTCAAATCCTCATCTGCTACTTGTGCCTGGGCTAATTTGCATCCATGGAGGAGGAAAAACTGACACCAACAAATTTTAAATAAATGCTAAAAAATTACCATGAGAAGCAAAAGTCAGACAATGAGATTTCTGAAACTAGCATAGCTGCAAACACTACAGAAGAGGCTTTTACTATGCTTTTAAGTCCAAGATTAAGAGATTCTGCTATAATTCATAGTTGTTTCTTGCAAGATGGAAATGGTGGAACTGTCAACAATAATGCAGAGTAAATGCATTTATTTATTTATCTATCATATAAATACAACAAAATAGTTTCTATTCCAAAAGTAACTAAAGAAGACATTAGATAGCACCTACTAACACCAGATCTTTTAAACATAGGCAGGTCGAGACAGCTTGCATACAAGAATTGTAAAAGACAATGTCTCCATGAACTCTTCATGGCTGTCGACTTAAGTGACTGCCTGGCAGCCCTTGCATTGCCGGTACTGATACACATTGGGGAAAGACCCAAGTGGCTCTACATCTGCCGGCCTTACACCATCCAAGACAAAACAGCGGAATGGCTGAAATGAAGCCCAAACAACACAGGATTTGAGGCAGTAACAGAGCTGGTGGCAATTCCCAGGAGCTTACGGAAAAGAGACCTCTCAGGCACGCTTTGGTGAAGTCAAGAGTTGGGTTGTAAAGATAACAATGTTTGTATATTTAGAATCTTAGAAAGGCATTTGACTTGACACAGCACAAGCATGTTCAGAAGTTAAAGACAGATAAAATCAACACGACACATTTTTTTTTCTTCCTAAGGATGTGTCCTAGTTAATTCAAAACCACCGGATTTGGAACATAACATACCCGAGAGAAGTACTACAGCCTGTGCTGTCCCCAGCATGGTTAGATGGAGGACTGCAACGGTCTCTTCTCACCTCTAAAACCTCTAAATCTCTAAACTAGCTGTGAACCTTGAAAGGGGATCGGCTTGCTAAGTGTTCTTGGTGCTAATTGCCAGGCAGAACTGTGGCAAAAGAATGTGCCCATTCATCTCAAGCAAAATCAGGACTGAGAGAAAATTTATTTATTTAAAGTAAATTTACTGACACGAGAAACTTGCCTGGAAAACTAAGGCAGGGTAACATTTGCAATTAATTTTTGCTTAACACGGACCTTTGTTGGCCCAGGCATCAATAATAGCATCCAACTAATAACAGGTCAGATGATAACTGCTTTCCTTCCCCACAGAGGTACCCACACATATTTTCCTGTTAACAAGATCAATAAACTTGACACATTCTGAAATCTATGATTAACTCCTTTTACAGTATTTGAAGTCGCCCAGGGTTATTTCTTTGAATGGCCAAAGCTAGAGCGTCATGCGTGTTTTTAATTATCAGGATAAATAATGTAGCACCTTATAATCTTCTTCCTCACACTTAATGATTTTGTGATGAAGTAACACAAATTGCGACTGAGTAGGTAACTACATACAGACGGGCTGTGCAATGATGTTATCTTTATAGGAAAACTCATTCTGAAGGTTTTACACCATATTGCAGTAGTGAAAGCAGCTTGGGTCAATACAGATTTATTCCCATTTTTAATGTTTTTACTAGACTGAATAAACACTTGCCCCAAGACTGAAACCACTGGTTCTCCTAAAGGCTGCGGAAGCCCAGGGTAAACTCTTACATTGAGCTTGGCATGATTGACACGTCCTTGCAACAAGGAGCCGCACTGTTAGTTCAGGGTGAGGATTGTTCCCTCCAGCTTCACGTGGGCTTTCACAGCCCCTTCGTCACAGGGCTCTTGCTCACAACACTCCTGACGTTGGCTGATTACAGTGTGGCTGCCAATGGCATTGGGTGGCCCTTTTAAATTGCTGATTTTCAGGTGGTCTTCACATGAGACACCCGCTTGAGCGTGGGGATGCCTGAAGCATGCCTGTACTCATCCTCCTCTAGGAGCGGAGGAGCTTGCTCCCAGCAGGCACACTGGGCCAGCCCAAGGGAGGTAGGACATTATTCAGGGTGGAAGGAGGAACACCCCGTAATCACTGAACCATTTATGAAATCAGAAGATCTAAAGATACATGGGGGGTGACAAAGGAAGGAAATTTTGCGGCTGCCCAGCTCCTGGCTGGGGCAGCAATTTCGAGGGACAAGCACACAGCTCCAAGTCCCGGTCCTGGAATGTCTCATTAGGGGAAAAAGCAAAGGCTCGGTGCTGAGTCTATCTGAAGGGGAAGGAGAAGCATAAAGTGCCCATGGGAATGGGGGCAGGAAGAAGGGGGCTACATATGGACAGAGACAACTTTTCATGTGTGTGAAAGGGAGCCTAGGACAGGAAACAAATCCATCGCACAGGGGCCACAGACACTGCCTCTCCCCCTTCCAGTACCCACGCTTTGTCTGCAATACTGTAATTATTATTATTACTATTTTTTGTTCTCTTGAATAATTCCTGCCACAAGCAACTGAAGCTTTCACTACCCTAATGTTTCAAATGCTTCATCTTAATTCACTTTTCAGTGTGCTGGTAGCAGCGCTGGCAGCTAGCAGATAAAACAAAAACCTGCTTGAAGTTGTGCCCAGAGCTGAGCCATTGCATGCCATTACGATCTGATGAACTTCCAACAGATCCCTCATTGCTCCTCCTTTTCTTGGTTCCCCATCAACACAAACTGAAAATAGCAGAAGAGGATTTGTTTAAGGAATATCAACAACAGCTGGGCACTAAAGTAAAAGAAGAGCAAAATGAGAAAGAGACTGAGAATTGCCCACTGAGATTTTACTACCTGGTTATGCAGGATATTATATTACAACCACAGAAACATTACAGGCCTTTAAATAGGATTTCCCTTATAATTAAAGGCCTTACGGCGTAAGGGAACCTCACTGTACCTTGGAGATAACCTGAGACATTAACTGGTTTCTGAAATGTTTGACTATTTCTTTACTTCATCTCTTACACTTGACCAACTCCCATGGGTGTGCAAACTGCCAGAAGCCCAGGAAAGTGCTGTAAGGACATTCGACCACCAGAAGTTGCAGGTTTTTAAGTAAAACAAGACCATACAATATTTTTAAACATGCTTGCTCCATGTGGCAGAAGTTGAATTTTCTCTTTCGGAAAATCATAATAAAGATGACTGATTACAATTTAATTTGTCAGTTTTCTGACTTAGTTACATTTAACTCATTCCACGACAGCTAGAAATCATTTTATACCACAAGTACATGACACAGGTTGTATGATTATTTCCCTTCTTTCCTCCTACATCTAAAGACCTTTACACCCATCTCCCCAGAAATAACACCTGTACACATTGGGCAATAGTGTTAATGAGACAACAGCCAGACAAGAGAAACTCAAGTAATGTATTCTCCTGCAACACCAAAGTCTTATGTTGACTGTCATCCCACTGCAAGCTGGTGGGGAAGGAAATCAAGGAGGTTGGTTTCCAGTCTTTTAGCTTTTTGTTGTGTGGTTTGTTTTTTTTTTTTAACTGCTTAAGATAGACCAGCAAACCCCCAAAATGTAATAGAAAGCTCCAAAAGCCTGGGACTGGGAGGGAGGAGGCTCTGGCACTTGGGCTGCAGCATAAAATACGCCCCTCCTCCCCAAAACAACAGTATTCATCTATTTTAGCAACTCTTAGATGAAGAGCCATTGAAAAAGATACTATGTTGTAAATATACGCAAATAAAACAACAGACCAATCATCTCTGCCAGAAACTTTAAGATACCGTGTTGTCCGAGCATAACACAAATCAGGTCTAATCCCATGCAAATCAGAGACACTCTAAAACATAATTTTTTATTTTCCCTTTTTGAGGGCAAGACATACATTCAGGGCAAGTCCTTTCCAAAATAAAGCAGCACAAAGACAGGCTCTGTTTAGCCAGTACTGTAACCTGACCCAGTCCAGGAAGGGTGAAATTAATTGTAATATTGTCAGATCTTGCCTCACAGCCTTTGGGCTCAAAGAAATCCTTGTAAGTCATTTAAATTGCTCTTCTGATTAGAGCTAAATGAGATTTTTTTTTATTAGAATTGTCTTAGAGAGAAAATACCATCTTCTGAAAACTGGAATGTTCCACAAAAACACAGTGGTTTGGACAAAATTGCTGCTGCAATCTTTTAGCAGCTCCAAAAGGAATTTTTGGGTTGGCTTCGAAACAGCTGTTATCTGGAATGACCACATGAAATATGGGAAAACCAGGTTATAACTCTGCTCTAAAGCAGAGCCAGCGTCTTCCTCCTCACGAGTATGTGCTGGGCTAGGGGCTATGCAACATTTTTTTTTCTGAGAAAAATGCCTAATGGTCTCAGCTTCATTTCAACATGGAATAAAACCAAATATTGAAGGCTCAATATTTTTAATCAAATGCAATACTTTTTTCCAACCAGTCTTAGCTGCAGCCTTAACGTGGAGCTTAGTAGCACAGGTCCTCTGTCCTGGGGTGGATTGAACTCCTACCCAGACAACTTCTGCCAGGGAGTTCAGTGGGAAAAAGGCCTCTGTGTGACATTAAGGATATATAGCATTAATAGGAACAACACTTGGCAGGTCTGAGTCTTTGGTTGAACTTGCAAGACAGTTTATTATTAGTCTGACACAGATTGCCAACTGTGCATAATGATCTTTTTTTTTTTTTTTTTTTTGCAACAGTTAAAGAATATCTCCATGAACACAATACCCTGAAGGCTGCAGATGATGTTCAGGGTAAGGCAACTTTTCAGCCTTTCCTGATTTTTTTCCCTTTATGTTGCCAAACAGAAGAATCTTCAAAATGATCCTCGCTTTGCTCCTTTTTAAACAAATCAGAAAAATACGCACACAGTCTGTAATTCACAGTCAAATTATATAATTACAGGATTTCTTTAAGTGTTTGTATAAACACTGACAATTGAGATCACCAATTAGAGAAAGGAAAATCTATCCTCTAGCCGCACTTTAGGTACCAGCCCCCTGCCAGGTTCCTGCGTGGAATTTGAAATGTTCCTAGATCCACAGTGTTAAAAAATGACAATAAGGTATCTGAGCCTAGTTTATAAGGACAGTGTAAATTCACCTTTCAGTGTTATCCTCAGCATTTACCAAACATGGTCAAACAAGCTCAGTGCAACAGGACTAATGCAGCGAGGCTCAGTTAGCATGCTAAAAAGCAGCTCGACATAAAAAGACGTAAGACCTGATCCAATATTTCCAAAATGCTGAAAGCTGAGCACTCCCTAAACAAGTAAAAGCAATTTTATATTTTCATCTTCACTTCCACAGTGGGTTGTAATACACGGACAATCCACACTGCCTGCCTCCTTCTGACCTCTGCGGGCACGTTGAGAAACTCTTTCACTGTATAAAATGCATCATACACACTTTTTTCCCCTCTGTTTGATGTGCAGTGGAATTAGCACAAGAACTGTGTTACCACTTCTTGAGGAAGGCCACCACGCAGAGCTGAAAACTGATTTTGCCAAGAAATGAAATAGCAGTGCTTGTGTTCCTGTCCTTAGGTACCAGAGAGCAGCTGCTGAAATGAATACAAGACACAAATATAGCTTCCTAAATTCTGTACCACATTTACACGGATGTTTTCACTTATTTTTGCTTGCTCAGGAAAAGTCCAAGAGCATGCCTCCTCCTAAACCGTGCACCCTGCTGCCTCAGCAGCCACCTTACTGCCCATGATGCTACAGGAATGTCGCAAAGAACATTACAGCAGAATAATCAGAACATGGCAAAAGGTGAGACAGTGGCATAACAAATAAGTGCGCACCAGATCAAAGACCCAGTGAAGAGGACAAGTCCAGCTCTCCCTGGACACATTCCAATTCCACGACTGGCATGCTCACAGCAGATAATCTGACTCTCAGACCCTGGCAGAACTAAGGGAGTATTATTTTCACTCGAATGAAGTAATGCAACAGAACGTAACATGGTTTCTGTCAGCATCAGCCACTCAGACTTCATCTTCATACCCTGTGATTTTTTTGCACAAATATATTTATATTGGCCTCCACATAGAATATCCCACTTCAAGTTTGCGTCTCAGATTCTATATGCCGTATGTACAAGCTGTTGCACCAACACGCAGTGGGACTATAAAAGATCCCGTGCCAAAACTCGTGGGACTTGCCTTCAGTCCTCATTCAAAATTTCCACCATTACTAAGCAACACTGAGGTAGTTTCTGTGACAGCCACAAAACATGTTACAGGACTGGAAATCAATATACCTCCTTCACCAAGATCCTGGGGGTCAAGCCTGGTGCCCAGCCCGGGCGCAGGAGCCCTGGGGTGCTGGGTGCTGGCTGCGGGCAGCAGCAGGGAGGTCAGTCTCAGGATGCTGCTGGAGTGGCTCTCCGGTGAACCTACTCTTGCCTCTTTATTGGCATTTTTTCTTCCATAAAATTTAGCTTCTATGGCCAAAAGGGGAAAGTCTCTCTGTTACTCTTTGAAATCTACAATCAAATACACAGTTGGCCAAGTCTCACCTGGATGCTGGCCAGTGGTTATGTGTTTTCCCATTGAAGGCACCATGCTGACATCCAGTCACACAGAGCCACTGTATAAAAGATCTGTTTTACTAAAAAACCCAGATGTGTTTAACTAAAAAAAAAAAAAAATCTTAATCACTGAAAAAGAGGATGGGAGAATCCTGTGGGGTTTGTGGTTTCACAAGCCTTGCAAGCTATTTCTGAGAATCACAAACCCCATTTGATTTTATGAATCAAATGCCCCTTAAAATTACAGCCCTCTCCTCTCCTCTTTTCCTCCTCTCCTCTCCTCATTCCCAGTGCTTAAATAAAGAACAAAACAATACCATATTTAGGTTATATATATAGAAAAGGCTCTGTTAAGAATAAAAGGACTGTTCAAGAGCAATACTGACACAAGAACTGCATATACTCTACTCAGGAGGTGCCAGCCCATGGTATACACATCCAGTCTGATTTACATTCACGCCGTTGTCTCTCTGCCACACAGTAACCACTGCACATCCAAGAGCAGTAATATTGATGAGCTAGTCATTTTTCTCCTTTAAAACCTAGAACACTGTGTCTTGCGAACTTACAGAATACTTCCAAGAGGTGCCACGCTGTTCTTGCAATGTTTCCGCTGTAATAAAGTCAAAAGTCTGCATTGCTGAGTGAAATATTTCACCTGTAGGTTAAGCCTTTTTGAAATGTACTCACAACACAATAAATTGCATGTGGTTTTTGTACAGCTCCGACACAGAATATACAGAGCATTTTCCTGAACTCTTCTCACTGAACTACACTCCAGCAGGGTTCCTCTAGCTCATTTTTAGACTGGACCATGTAAAACGGCGTTTTTGTTTTCTTTCCCATTACAGCTCTTGTAGCAGCTCTCGAACAGAGTGCAAGTGTGCACCACCTCCTCTAATTTCAGTGGCTTGCGCCTAGGATTTCTCCTGGAGCGAGTGAAGTTCAGGGCAAGCACAGGGCCATCGCTCCTAGTAGAAACAATACAGAATGAAAAAAAAAAGACAATAATAATGGAAAAGATTGGGCATACAACCATTTTCCAGGCCAAAGCATCTCTATTGTTATATTAAATTCTCTCATCTCCGGGAATCTGCTGTGCTCTGACCTCAGCCCTTTCTGATTTCGATCTCTGTAGCAACCAGAAAGACCTGAGGTTAAGATACACACTTTATGTCCTTAAAGGACCAAACCTTGCCATGGATGATGGATAAAAAGTGAGTTTCAAAGTGATGTGAAGCACGGGAACATCAAAAATAATGTTAAAGTTATGGTCTTTCAGGAAATTTTTAGAAGCGATGGCTACAGACATGAATATATATGTGTGTACAATATATATACACACACAGAAACATGCAACACACAAGTATACACTGATACATGCTGGAAAACAGTTAACTAGCAAAATGCTCCATTTGATCTTCCTCAAATTATTCAATAAAATTAAATTTGAGTTTGCATTCATAAATTCCATGGAAAAAAAGAAAGGGCTAAATTAGCTGATGGTGGCCTTTTACACCAAGAGCCAGCACAACCCGACTTATCTGCCAGAAGAGCCCCCCCCCCCAGAGTCCTGCCTGTTGTGGAGGTGCCCTTGACACCATCCACTTCATGGAAACTATTCCAGTAGTCCGAGAGCCGGAGCCGGCGTGGCCGCCCAGCTCCTGAGCACACATCCGGACTGCGGGACAGAGGCGTTGGCACTCTCCCCACAGCTCACTGACCTGCTTGTAGCTGGCACTGTATCTGTAGCACCTTCCGGCAAAATGAAAGATAAAATAATGATTTATTTATAAAGCAGGAGCGTGGGTTGTTTTTTATTTTAAACAAAAGAAGCTTCTTCAAGCTATGTCAGAGATGCAGAGCCGCAGAGCACATTAATGGAATGTAACTCCACAGCCTCACAGATAAGGGCCTTAAAGCTGACCTTTGTCAAACACAAGAGAGTTAAAGGAAGGACGTTCAGGTCAGCCAGTGCTTTACACTGCAGCAATACCTTGGGTTCTGCATTTCCTTATGGACTGCAGTGGTATATTTCTGCTGGAGTTTCTTTCGTTCGCTTCAGACTGATTTGCAAATTGGACATTTGGCTCTAGCTAACTGTAACAGTGCTTAAGGAAAGCAGAAAGAATAAGGATATAACACACACGTGAATTATTATGTTATCTAGCATTGTCTGTCTTCTTTTACAGAAGTCATCCATTTAACCTTTTTATTTTTAAGCTACAGTTGGCCCATCTATTTTTCTGCCATCACATCAATGCAGAACTCTGCACTTAAAAATTACGTGAAGAAAAAGTGCTGAGCATATGGATTTTTTTAAAAACATGATCCTCAGATTAAATCCTTAAATGAACAGAACCTTCAACTCATGGTAGATTGATAAAGACAACATGGGAAAAGCACACCCACTGAGCAAGGCTGCTACTTGCCATCAATTTTGTTCATTGCCTTATCATAGAAGAAACTCACGCTGATAAGGCACAAACGCTACCCAAAAGTATGAGTTTTTGTTTCCACAACATCCTTCAAAGTGCTTTCCATATTTAGCCTTCATTTAACCACTATAAAATAATATGATATGTCCCTATGACGATGGACAGTAAGTGTCTATTTGCTCAGAGCAATACCAGCAGTCAGCCTGCGCAGCAGGGGAAGAGACATAGGTTCCCGTGAATGTATTTTGGGGAACCGAAATCAGCTGAATCCACGGACCAACAGCCAGATTAGCCAAAGCATCAGGAACAATGCCCTAGCTTTTGAGAAAATGGCAGGAAGATATTTTCTGACCCAGCTTCCAGGACTATTCATTGAAAAAAGTGTTTCCCCATAGGACTCCCATGAGTCTTAAACATCTATCACTCTGGAACTTGAAAATTTAGGCTGGCATAGATGGGGTTGGTTTTCACAGGTATCTCTAATGAGGAGTACTAAAATGGCATCAAGAGCATGAAACAATGTAATAGTCTGAGGGCTAATGCATTCAAAGGGTTTCACAGGGAGCAGGCTCCAAGTTCTCTTCATATTTGAAGAAATTTGCATGCAAAATACCAGAAAGATGAGGTATTAATCTCTAGAACAACCTGAATAATTTTGTTTTTCAGACAAGAAAATTTAGCAGAGCTGTACAAAATGTTCTGTTCCTCTGTGCTGAAGAGTACTGCTGCCTTTAGCCAGTACTTCTTCAAATGCTTTTTTGTGACACTTAACCTATGTAATGTGGGCTGACTCTTACCACAGGCACTTCCACCAAATTTTCATTAATTTCATAACTACAAATTTGTTTGCCAACTTGTATGGGGAGAAGGCTATGCATATGTAGGCTACACAATACTCAAGATATTGCTTGCATGGAAAGAACAGCAAATAGCAAAGAACAGATTTCGAGGCACTTTCCCTCCTGCATTCCATAACATGCTATTTCTCTTTGCAGTTTCACTTCACGCTGCTGGACTAACCCACTGCTGCTATCTGTAAGGCTCTTGCACTCATGCCACTGGCAGAAGACATGAACTAGGTTCAAAACGACTTAGACTGACCTTTTTTTTTTTTTACTCTAATTGAGTATGAGTTCCAAGTTTATCATTTCTTTGTCATAAGCTCCTTCCTGATTCTCTTATTTCATAGATTAAACCTGGTTCGCTTCTACAGGAATGTAAATGTTCTCCATTCGGTGAAATGGAGATCCCTCTGCACATTTCTTTGGACATGTTTCTCTCCAATGTTTGGTAAACTGTGACCTCTTACTAGACAGAGCCCACAACCTCCCAGGGTAATGAAGTGTGATTAAATATCTTTTTTGATTACAAAATTGTAAGGCACAATTACAAAGTCAACTATTAAATAGGACTGTTAAAGAGCATGTCTCACTCTTTTTTCACCTTTTCACATTCTTTGTGTTTGTACACATGTATACCAATGGGCAGTGAATGCTGAAAACAAAATTAAAATCTTGGATTAAGTCACTACAAAACCAATTTAATCTTTGATATGGTGCATATAGAAAACAGTGATTGTCTGTTCCCTGGACGTATGGGCTTTGCACGCAGAGTAAGACAGGGCCATGTTAAGCCAGAAGAAGGGTGCTTAGCTCAGGCGGAGTGTAATACTCCTAGTCTCCAAACTAGCACTCATGACACTAGTTTGTTTTTTCCTCATGGTCTGGATGATGCTGTGTAGACATCGCCTTAGAGTTCAGTCCAACAGTCAGTGAATTAGAGGAACCTTTTGCTGTTACTTCTCTGTAACTGGGTGAGGCTTTCAGCTAGTTAAGTTGTGGTTTTGTTTTTGCAGGGGGGCAAAAGAACCCCAAAACCCTGCCAGAAAGAAAAATGGGAAAAAGGTTCCCAAATCTATTTTGTTTTAAAAAAGTGAGGCAATCCTGAGTGGCCTAGACAGTGAAATTCCAGCACAGCTCTCCGCTTTCTGTGCTCACACTGCTCTCCCATGGGTTTCTGACCACCAAGGACGTGTTGCTTAACCTTACAAATTTCAGAAACCCCAAACTAGGTGGAAGCAGACACAAAATACACATCTTCTCAACTCAAGTCTCCAAACTGCTGAAGAGCACAACAGTCCCCACTTCCCACAGCACCATGAAGCTTTCCTCCCCAGAACACTGCAGTCACAAACCCGAGCCTAAGTCCCAGCAAAGAGCTCCCCTTCCAAAACAAACTCAGTAATTTCCTGTCAGGTACCTTCAAAAGGGAAGACAAAAACACATTTTATGATGTTCCATTAGAGGGCATCCTAGCATGTCCTTTTGTGGTCAGATGCTTCCCCTAATTTATATCCTCTGCAATACTTTGTGAACGATCTTCTATAAGGACAGTCAGGAACATTCACATCTCCAAGCTTCTGCATCCCTTGTAATCATTTTAATAGTTTCATTTTATGTTTTAGTTGCTACTGTATTTCTCTTCTAATGGTGCAGCTTCCCTCACCAGGAGAGGCGTGTTTTCAGTACTGTTCCATGCATGTAACATGTGAGTAAGCTGGACACACTATCACAAAATTAATTTCAAACTTCAGAACAGTTGAAGATCACACTTGAAAACAGTAAGGGACTACAAAAAATAAGCAAGTTTTATCATGTATCTTGAAACTAGAGGGGAAGGTAAATGTACATTCTCAAAAGCTACCAAAGACAGAAGCTCCACTGCCAAAATACAACAACGTGGCAACTGCTCAGGCCCAGCAGCAGGAACCAAACATGAGCTCCAGGATACAGGGAACTGTTGTAAAAACAGCCACTACTCCCACCCATGTACTCAATCTTTAAAAACTCAGTTTTAAGACAGTTTACTAATACAGGTACAGATAGATACAGATACAGTTTACGACCATCAGTCCCCTTAAAATCAGTAAGCAGCCCCTAGGTAGTGAAATCTACCTATAGCGATAAATATTTTTCGGATTGGGCCGTGACATGTATGAAGATCAGTTTCTACTCATACCTGAAATCAGTTCAAAGACTGAAGGCACCAGAGGATCTAAAGGTAATAATGTTGAAAATTAAGAAGTCCAGGGTAAGAAATAGGAGTTGACATGATAACATGAAAATAGATCTACGAGACAGATAATTCAGTTATAATAAATTACTGCACTATCTGACTTAAAGCGGAATGTAAAAGTGCTCCTGTCACACAAAATGAAAGATGAACTTCTGACTGCTGAAATGCAAGATTAATGAATCAACATAACAGACATGAAACAACTTACGATGATCCTGGACTCGCTGTTGGCGGGGGACCTGGAAAAGTGACAGAAGAAAAACAGTGTGATGAGTTATGGTGAGGTAGCAAGCAGGAAGCTTTTGAAAACCTTTTAAAAGATATAAGTAACGGTCTGTCATGCTGGATGTGGTTTATGTAGTTTGACAGACAAGTTGCACGTTCTCACTACCAAAGACAAGACTGTATCCTGTAGCAGTGATTGTCTGCAAAATGGTGTAGACGAGGACAATAAACAGGAGAGGCACTCATCCTGCAATTCAACTGTGTCTTGGGCCATCACAGAAAAGGCTACAGCAAACCACAGGAGGCTTGTACAAAAGCATGTTGTAACTATAACTGGGAGAAAACAGCATCATTTCCCCCTATCAATCCTCATTATTTATCAGGGAATTCATCCTAGGCCTGATTCAGATGCACTGATCAAATTTGTTCTGACCTCAGTGGGCTTTGGCCGAGGGGGTTTCATTGTTACTGCCCTCGATGCTTATATTTTGGCAGCTACTGAAAGGGCTGAGCAGGCTGGAGTGCACGTTCACCGGCGCAGCACAGATTGAATAGTCGGCTGCAGTAGATTTCAGGGAAGTTCTTACTAATGAGCATTTGCTCTAGAAACTCAATTGTGACATTAAATATTGCTCCAGTCAGAAAAAAGAAAAATACTCATTCTTTTCTACAGGAGCATCTACAAAAGTATCATTGCTCAGATAAAAATCTCCTACATTTCAGATATAGGCTAAAAGACAACAACTGCCTTGTGAGAGAACATCTAATGATTCATTTCTTATTAGAATTTAGAAAATGTGGGAGATTTATGAAAAAAGACTATGAAACTCATCACATACATCATTCATTGTGTGTTATTTGTCCAGTTCCTAAGAGGATTAACTAGGACTCTCTGCAAACATCTTCATCACAGTGAATTATTTCCCTCTGAAACGTGGAGGTGGAGATGACACACAAATCGTGTTTCTTGTTTGGAATCTTCTCGGTCATAAGATCAGCTTTGATGGCAATTATCTCAATATAAACTTTGAAGAAACAGTGCTTATTTTACCTGACAGGTGTGTGTATATATATATATATATATTTCACTAACATGTCTACAATCTATACTGCAAGCTGAAATTTCTCACTTACTAGAGACCAGAAAGGAGGTCACTTAGGTACTTGAGAATAAAATATTTTTTCTCGTCTGGTCTGAATCCACTCAGGTAGCATATTAATGAGCATAGCTATTTAGTGACCCCTGTGTTTCAGTCCTGCTTCCAGTAGACTTTTACATAGTAAAAGCCACCGTTACAGCTGGCAACACAGGCATTTCAGCTGAGCCAAGAGCAAACAGGCAGAGAGGATGAGCTGCCATCCCAGAGATGCTCCCAGAAATAAGGTGAATGCGACCGGCTGATACTACCACATCAGTGTGTTTATTCTCAGCGGATAAACACACCTTTCTCCAGAGCTGTTTTTTTTAAGTAACAGTTTGAACAGCGTAAAAGGAGAAAACTTACCAAATTTCACAAACAGCACACCAGTTGTAGAAACAGTCTTTCTGCCATTAGTTGCAACACACTGGAAGTAGCCAGTATCTGTAGTGTCAAGGTTCCTTATTCGCAGTCGAGACCCATAGCTTGTGGCACGGAAGGAGATCCTCCGGGGTTCTTGGACAACTGGAGCGTCGTTTTTCAGCCAACGGACTGTCGGAGGAGGATTGCCAGAGACTTTACAGTGCAGCTCTGCAGTCTGGCCAAGGGTGGTAGTTATGTTATTCATAGGTTCATCAAGTGTCAAGAAGTAGTCTGTCATGTAAAAGGAAAAAAGGGTGAATAGAGAACTCAGCTCAGGAAATGTCATTTTAAAGAAAGCTCATGCTTGTCCTTGAAAGGGAAACAAAGGAAGTGGTCACCAGGTTTAGTAGAAAACAATAATACTTGTTAATTGATGTTTCAGGGCAGGCAATAGGTCCCACATAGTTTTGCATGGTAATAAAAGGAACAAATTTTGGAACTCTCATTGCACATGCTGTATTTATTGAAAACTTCTCTTCCTTCCTACATCCATGGATTCTCTCTGCTTTCTCAGTATCATCCTATTTGGCTTCATTCAACACAGAAAAAGGAGGTAAAAAGAGGCTTCTCTTTTTTCTTTTATTTTTCCTTTTTGCTAACCAATAAACATGAAAAACATGCATCAGAAATCTGGCTGCTCATTTTTATGCCTCTGCCTATGCAGATCTGCCTCTGCTTATGTTAGGACCCACAAAATATAGGAACATATGAAATAAATCACTCAGAAGTGAAGATCTCGGAGCCCTTTTTAATTGATTCGCAGAGCAGTGTAGACAGTATGTTGTCACTGATTTTGTAAGCACTAACTGCATAGATGAGGAATAAGGATCATACCTAGGAGATGGAGACTTTTTTCTCACTCAGTTTTTCCCTTGCTAAGAGTACTAAAGTTTACCTTAAATCTGAAATAGGTCTCATGATAGGTGCAAGCAGAGGATCAAGAATTCTTTTGTTAAGATAGAGAATGTTAAATCAAAATTTAGCAAAATTAATCTCTTCTAATCCATTTGTGAGCATTGCCTTGTCCTGTCAAGTGCTATTTCATTCTGCATCGTTCAGAAAGAGGAATATTTCTAGTTAACTGTATTCAACATTTAATTAAATCCTTTAAAGGCAGAGAGCGAGATGGATTGGGTATGGGGAACGGAATACGCAGGCTTTCATCTCCGTGTCACAGGTTCAGACCTAACGGTGGTCATTAGTGGCCAAACGCCATTATCATCTGCTGGCTGTCTCAGCAGGGAGGCCAAGGAATGAGAAATCCAGAGGCTGTACTCTGCTCCTGCGCTCTCAGAGCCAAGCTGGGAGGTCAAGAAAAGCCTATCAGTAAGTAAACCTGTGCTGTGCTGCTCATGCTCCACCATTCTCAGGTACATCTACTGTTAACTCCAGCAATAAGCCTGCCTAAAAGTATGAAAAAAATCTCCAGCATGTATAAAAACAGCTTAGCCAACTAACTTGCCTAACTAATTATTTATTTTAATCATGTCTTCACTAGCTACTCCTTTCATTATGTTTTGAGTATATCAATATCTCTTTCCTTTGTATTTAATCTGTTTAGCATGTAAGCTGTTACCCAGTATTTGCATAGCACTTTATACAATGAGTCCCTGTTCTCATTTGGTCCTGAGGAGCTATTAGGATAAACATTTAGCACAAAGGAACTGCCCACACTTATTTTTTTCACTGATCAACTAGCCTTTTAATGTGCAGGTATGACACTGTGCAAAAAAAACCCTACTTTTACCTACACTCCCATGGATCTAATTAGTTAGGAAATCTATGTATGCGGTAAAAAGGGCAGAGATCCCAGCCTTCGGTGAAGACAGACAACAGGGTTCGACGTCTCTTGCCGGGGTGTCAGACTGGCCTTTTTGCTCTCCAGAATCACTTCTGCACGCTTCATTGCAAGAATAGAAATGTTTCTGACTTGCTATCTTAATAACCTCACCGGGAAGCATAATCTAAGTCAGCACACATATTCTTGGGTTCTCTCCACAATCTGGGTTTAATAAAATCACACTAATAGCATGGAACTGGATAACCACATTTAATTATCCAATGTAACATTTCTATACCACAGTCATTTATATAATTCCTGATAACATTTCAAAGACTGTTTCAGACATCTACAATGTAACAGTCAGAGAACAGAATGGCCTCAGTCCTCTGATGGTCTTGCTGACAAACACCACAGTAAATACAGTATTTTAAAGGTCCTATGTATACAGGAGAGGCAAATAAAGGAGTAAGGATGTAGGGTAGGTTTCCAAAGGCTGGAGAAGGATTTTAAAGTATCAGTAGCAACATTAAGTCAGTGAAAAAGTATGGCTGTAATGCAAGAGCTATGGTGCAACTTCTCTATAGTTATAAACAGAAATAGCCTCTCAGCACCAGGAGCTTCTGACTCTTCTCTAAGCTTAGCTTAGTCCTCAAATCCATAAATTTTGCATTCAAATCATGAATCAGATCAAGCAGATCACCTGAGATGAGATTTAAACAGGGCAGGTTTCAAGCAATTGGAAGCTTCATGAGAAGATGTTTCTCACAGATAAAGCAGTTCTATAACTGAAAATGAGCTGAAGGTCTAACAGTGCTTCCAAAAAACCTTGGACTGTTACTGAGGCATACAAAATTATGAGCATTCCTTCCTTGGCATGCAGAAAAGCCATTCATTGCTGCCCTTGCCCAGTGTGGAGAAGCCCAATTTTATTTTTAATACTTCTGTCTAACTCTCACCTACCAAAGCCCATCAAATCTCTAAAGCTACTGCCACCATCCTCTTCCTTTCATAACAACTATGCAAAGAACATATAAAATAGTTCCTGCCTGCAGCCAGGTTTCTGTCCAGGTTACCTCCCATCAGCCACTCTCTGGTGCCATCAGCATTAACATCTCTTCCTTCTGGGACCAAATGCCAAGAAAAATGGCGGTAAATCCTCCTTTTGTGCTTTCAGCAGGAGGAGAACAGGGCTGACGAAACAGGATGGACCTGCTGCTTGCACACACAATGAAGACACTGTGTCTCATGGCCATGGTCTTAGAGGACGCCACATTTTACTGTATTTCATCTGACATCAAGGAGCTCCCCAGATGCCCAGAGTTGACTCCCGCTGACCTAAAGAATAATTTCTTAGAAACACAATGGTTCTTATGTACAAAGTAATTACTGCGCTTCTGAGAATTAACCAGTCTAGTGGCACTGGCCATTGGAAAGTCTGAGTTGTAATCCTGGCTCTGAGTAGTCTTGGGTGAATCACTTCAGTTGTGATTTTTAGAAGAGCCAAAGGGAAGTAGACACCCAAAGCCAATCAAAGCTCACATGGGATTTGTGCAACTAAGTCCTTTTAAAAACAGCCTTAAACCTTTTGGCTCAATCTCTCCAGCTATAAAGTGAGGATAATAATCCCTCTTACATCATGGGGAGGCTGTTATGTACATTAATGAGATAATGCTCGTAAAGCACTTTGAAGGTGAAAAGTGCTATGCTGGGATAAGCACTGTTATTATATTTTAAGTTAAATCTCAGAGTTTCAAGAACATAACAAAAGCCGGTCCATATATTAGAGTAGCACTCTATAAAAACATTTTGGAAACATTTTAATTTACAGAAGTATGGGAGAATAACCTGAAAAAGTTCTAAATAAAATTTAGCCCACCTATAATTTAATAATAGTCAAACTGATTTTTTTTTTAATTTGTAAAAACAATTTACTGCTGGGCCTAGACCCTGAATGCCAAGTTTCAGCCCACAGAGATTTTTTTTTTAATGGCTGAGTTATAAACCCTTGAAAAATGCTGACAGCCCCTTTACTATAGCAGCACGAGCGGGTGCCCTATAATGAACTTTTAAATGACTTGAGATAATATCTGGAAAGCCAAGCCTGAAATATATTTCTGGTTTTGAGCTGTTGCCAATGCAAACACAACACATCATAAGTCATCTTCATGATTCTAAGCGCATAAATTGGAGACACTGCATATAAAATCCAAATATTAGGTATCCTTCATGGCCAAACTTTTTGCTGGTTTGATGTTACAGAATAGCAACAGCTGTGCAAGGACAAAATGTAGTGTGTTGCATGTCTCAAAAGAAGAAAAGTGTGTGTATTTCCACAGCTCTGTCTTGACATTGTTAAATAGGAGCCTGCCCAGTCGTAATAAATCCTGAAGTATTCTACTACTTTTAAGTGGAACCCAGGTGGCTTTCAAAATAAAAGCTCGTCCTCTCTGGCCAAGGAATGTTAATCTCCTCTGTGACCACATGGTTACTCTATCTTAAATTACCAAAGACACATCTTAGAGCAGTAACACCCTCTTTGCTTGGAGGAGGATTTTGCTGGCCACAGTGCGACCTTTTTTCCCCAAGCACTGTGTGTGCTATGTGTTTCTGATTTCACTAGGTGTTTAAAGCACGATGGGGATGCAGGATTAGACCCTGAAATGTTCATTTTATGAGAAGAATTGTTGTTTCATTTATCCTTTTCTTTATGCCCTTCTGATCTTCCAGAATATTCAAAGAAAAGCTAAAATTAAAGTCCCCATTTGAGCTGTCGCAAGCCAGAAAACAGCTTTAATCCAGGTGCAACAGAGAGGCCGGCGTACCAAGTTACTTCCCATTACAGACTTGTAACAACACACTTCTCTGGAAAGGAACATCTCCAGACCTTTTCTCAAGCAAACCTACAGCTGTGGGAACACTGTTTCCAGCTGCTGGACTGGAGAATAAGTTTAATTCTGGATTTGAAAATTCAAATCTGCACTGCAGCAAGTAAAGCAACCACCTGACCTGGTTGGAGTAAGGCAGTTGGGACACCAGTCTTACAGACTGCTTATTGCATTTATCTCTTTGCACCAAAAAGTTTAGCAGCTCACAGGTTCTTTGTCATAACATACATTGGCAAGAAGAAATGCAAAAAGTGTCTCAGTCAGTGACTGCAAGACAGATAAGTTTAGTGATTGGTAACTTAAAGAGTTGATAACCTTTGTCTAAAGGGAAAGAGCCTGTTAGGCACATCAGAGGGTCTGACACAGTCAGTCCGATTTAATATACTAGACTGGAAAGAAGCATTTTCATTCATTCAGAGCTTTGGATTATCCATGTTAGTCCAGTCTGATGCTACACGTGGACGCGCCCCACACTCACATGTATCGGCACCACCATTGAGCTCAGGCCATCAGAAATTTTCTATATGGAATTGTTCTCTTTGGAGAAAGTCAACAAGGCGGAGCCCACCCAGCCTGAAGACGCTGGAGGGGCTTGCTGGTTGTTCCATATCAATTAACTCAATCAACTTGAGTTTTAAGCTAAAGAAGGAACCAGCAGGATTTCTGACTGAAGTGTGGCCACAGACAGAGCACATGCTTCTCAGTTGGAAAAAGGATTAACCATTGATTGCTTGATCTGCCCATAACTCAAAAAGGAAGACAACTCCCAGCAGGTTCGATCTGTGGGTCTGATCACCAGACCCTTGTTATTAAAAGGGGCAAAAGGAAGACTCCCAGCTGGAATTTCACTTATTTTAAATGAATAAAAGTGGAGGAATGACAGTGGGAGGAAAGGGATACCACGCTCAACTCATGATTTGGCAACCCATATAAAGAATATCAGAGTTAAAGAAGTCCAGACAATCGTGCGGAAATATTCAATGTCAACTTTGTTGGAACAAAAGGATATACTCTACTGCCTTTGCTTGCCCAGCGTATTTTCAAATGAGTTTCCTCAGCGATGTATATGTGCAAGACTCAATCCAGGATACACACTGCAGCTGTGTGTTGGGCTTTCTCTTCCCAGACACTATCTAGAGGGTTTAGTGCCACCTGAAGATAATTCACTGAACTGAAACAGGCTGACCACTGCTCGAGGCTTTATGGCTTTTCAGATGTCCACATGTGACATTCACTGTATTTGGGATTCTCAGAATTAATGGCTACTTTCTGATAATTAGCAGCTTAGAGATTACCTTGGGCCATAGGGGAGGGAGAGCTTGTGGAGGGAAACTGGAGCACAGATGCCCACAGACTTCCAAAAAATTATCTGTGGCTGAGCACCTGAATCCCATTGCTTTTGGATAGGAACTGGACAACTCGCTGCCCTTCTTGCCAATGTGAATTCTTAATACGCATTTGAGAGTTCACATCTGCCTCTCCTTTTATGAGTCAACTTTCAGGTTTAAGGACAGATGTCTTCGTGATAGCTTTGACACTGTAATCTGGCAAGGGGAAATGAAGCTTTTCTTTACTCAGGAACCAGTTTTATAGCACAAGTAGGAAGCCTCTAAACTTTATCACAAAAAAAGTGATTTGGAATAGGTAAACAAATGTCCACATCCAGCTATAAACCCAACTACTGAAAACCATCAAGGGATTTTGTTGTCACTTTAGAAGCCACTCTGCAGTAAAGAGCCACATACAAAAACTCAAGCTATTAAAGGAAGGGTGTATAGAAAGGTATGTGCCTTAAGATTAATGCTGTAGAGTCAAAGAAAAGCTGTTATTTTTGACATTTTGACATAGCATCACTTTAGGATCTGGTTCTTATTAGCCCTTTCTGTGCCTTTTAAAGGTCTATTTTTTTTTTAAACCAAAAATGTCAGGAAATTTGGAACAGAAACTTACAATAAAACACGTCCCTTGACCCTCTGATCTATCAATCTTTCAAATAAACAAAGATAGCTGGATGAGCCAGGAAAAGGTTATTATATATAGTTACCTTATGTATAATGGTCAGATATTCACTGCACACACTGAGGTTATATAAAAAATCCAATGTAAGTGAAGCATTTTGTGAAAGATTGTTGCCATGAATGCCCAACGTTACTCAGGGTGGTTTCTTTTTCAGGTTGTGTTCTGTGACCTTCAAATTTCACACCCTGTATTATTTATAAATGAGACATTCAAGAAACACAAATTCTCAAATAAAAACGTACACTCCGTCACTGGAAAAGCAAACAAAAGGAGCTAATGTACTGTGGCTAAAAAAATTTTCAAACAAAGTAGCAGTAATTTACTGCCTCGCTACTAACGTGACCCCACAAATAGAATCAGAATCCTGAGCCCCATCAGGGGAGCTTGATTTACCGAATATCCCCCAGATAATAAAGGAAAATAAAAAGGTAAATTGTGCATGAATGTGAAAGCTGTAATTCTTCCCCTTTCACCATGTGTATCAAATTCACATCCAGTGATTTCAAAAGAAAATCTGGAAATCTCTAAAGAACTGGGGCCAAAGTCAGGAGGCCTTGATCCACCTGGTTTTCTCCACGTTTGGTTTTGTTTATGTTTTTTAAGATGTAGTTTGCCTAAGAGTCAAATTCTCCCTGGGACATCAGAAAGATTTTCTCTATAAGAACTCATAGCCAGGTCATTTCCCTGCCTGGAAAGACTTACCAAGGTGACAGCTTTAGCTTGGATTCATCAGTAAGGATGGCAAGGCTTGCTTCTCCCCTTGGGAAGCCCCCAGACCCAAAGGGTTCATCAGCAGTGTGGCTGTACCCACCGGGATGTCCTGCAGCCCCTTCTGAGCTCCATGGCCTCCTCTTGCGCTGTAGCTGTCATCCAGCCCACCCTGTCAGGGAATGTTCTGCCCGTGCAAGGATCTCCAAGAAGTTAATGACACAGTCCCACGCACAGGGTAGTGGAGCAAATACTGCAGCTCTCCCATCCCATTTTGGCCTTCCACAGTTATTTTCTGCTCTGGATCCCCAGACCATCCCAGGGGAGGGATGCTTGCTACAGGTGATCCTTGTATCGATATGCCTTTGAATAGTTAAGGATAAATCCCAGCTTAACCTTAAAACCCTGAGTGATTTGGGGTACATTTTGTAAAATCCTGACTCTTGCTGCCAAGCTCTGTGGGGAATGTTTGCTTTCCGTATAACAGCTGGAGCACCACGAGACTGCTATGTGCTGCTGAAGCAGTGATCGCAAGGTCTATGCCACACAGAGAGGCTGTGAGCGATGGGGAGCTCAAAGCCTGGGCTTGGGATCGTGGATGTCTGGAATCGAGAACGGTTCCCAAGCCCTGAATCATTCTAACGTTTTATATTTGTTTGCCAAAGCAGATAGGCCATGAAAGGGAAAGGAAAACAGGCAGTATCTGCAAAAACTCACACTACTAGGTTTTCTTTGGAAACCGAAGGACCAAGTGAAGAGCTCCTGAGAGGAGGCGGTACCAGCAATGAGATAACATGCTGCACTCCAGCACCGGTGTCCTCAGCTCTGGCTCAACCACAGCCCGGACACATCCTTCTGCATGGTCAGGGAGCTTCCATGATGAAACAAGCTCCTGAGGAGGCTGCAGGTGGGCATGGGGGGACTGGGAGGACCTGATCAGGGGAAGCTGCAGTGACGGCATCGTTCTCTTATCAGTCCTGTAAAGTGAATGTCCACTGAAGTTGAATCCTACTCACAGTTAAAACAAAACAGTATTTCAAAGCTGACTCTTTCTTGGCAAAGACTCCAATATTATCTTTGCCTAAGGATGAAGAGTTCCCAAACAATTCCTCTACTGTATCAGATGTAAATAGGCTCTCATTCAAATTCAGGCCTATCTATTTCTTTGTAAACAGACTGACATCTGATGGAAGGAAAAGCCTATCCTTTCACAATCATTTTTGTGGAAGAGAAGCAGCTGAATGAAGGGCTCTTCACCTTTTTAAATAAGGATCAGGGAAAAGAAGAGCTCACGGTAAATCGGAAGCTTTCTCAAACAAAGAGCTGGAGCAGGAGCTTGTCCCATGGTGTGAGGGGAGAGAGGGGAGGCAATGCACAGGCAAGGAGAAATGAGAAATCAGAGTGCCTTAAACAACAGGAAGAAAGAAAGATTAAAAAAATCCTTGAGGCCACCTGCCTTGCTTCCTTGCCTGCTGGCATACCCCAAAAAAGAGTCACATTAAAAAACAGAGCATGGACCCTAAAAGCCAGCACCAGGGCAGAGCGTCCTCGTGAACTCCACTTACTCGTGGTTTCATCTGGCCTTTGTGTTTTGCCTCAGATATCACCTATTGCCGCAGCTGATATCAAACAATTTCCGGATAAGTAAATTGCTTTAAGACACCAGGAGCGAATGGCCGAGCCGTAGCGAGTGTCAGGAGCAGTTACAAAGCCTGGTGCAACAGGGCCATGTAGGAGCACACACGAAGAGGGACTTCTCCGAGCCTCACGAAGCGATGAGCTACAGTCCCTGCAGACGTCTCCCGCCCGCTGGGCAGCTGCAGGCTCCCCCAGCCCCAGGGAAATCTCAACTAGCAACTTGTGGGTGAAAGGCTTCGCATCCTGCCACCAACCCCCTGAGACGGGCCTTTTCCTACCACCAGAGACCCCTTTTTTCCCTGAAGTTCACTTAATTCTCCTCATATAATTAAGTATTTATTGGATCACATTTTCATTTCTCTTCTTCTCTTGTGGCATTCCCTCTGCACACCGTGATTTACTAGTCAGAAAAGAGAGAGAAATGCTCATAGCTAAATTTCTTCTATTTTAAAAGTGATTATTTTTTATTTTTTATGCACAGTTTGTTTGTTTTTTTAAGGTTTTGGTGAGAAACCACCTCCTCCCTCCCATCAATCGTTGCTTTCAACAGCTCTTCACGGGTGGCTGCGTCTCTTTTAAATTCATTTCCTGTTAAAAAGAATAAACAGGCAACTGTTTAATGCTGTCGATTTAGCTTATTTAATAGAAATTGAAACCTGAATAGGGCTCAGTTGTAAGATAACCACTGCAGAACTCACCGAGCTAGGGAAAGCACCATATTAAGTAATTATTTCAAAAGGTAGAATATTGTTTAGCAAGACTACAAGCTGTTTCTCCTTCCCAAACACAGGAAACTTATTTGAGGAAGAGATGCTCATTTCCAAAAGGCAGCAGGTAGAGTTAGAGCCACTTAAAGCAGACAGCCATTTAATTGGGAAATTTGGCTGGAAACCACTTTCATGTGGTGAACTTAACAGGCTTTAAAATGAGTTTTACTGGGATGCCTGCGTGACCTCATGGCTGACTGCAGCAAAGACAAGTTGATGTTGATTTCTTGAGATGCTTGTTTGCAAAAGAAATGGAAACTAAGTGCACACCTAATTTTCTCCTCTGAGGTTTCAACTCACCAAGTCAGCATGCACTGCAGTATATTTGGCTTTATATAAGCAAGAGTTTCAAAGACCTTTAGTAGAACCAGTAGCTCCCACATTAAAGCCCCTGCTTCTCTCTGAGACAAGACAAAACGTGTGTGCCTTACTTTGCTTGTAGGCACACTGGGAGAATCCGCCCCTCTGACTAAGCTTTTTGGGCAGCAAATGCATTTTAATCACATATGTAAATCCGTGTTTAGGTGTGTAAGCTTACAGCAGTCTAAATGCTAATCAGAGCAAGCAAAGGGGCCGGTAATCCCCCAGGAATGCAGGATTCAGCCCAACGAGTGGTAATTGCCACATTCCAGGTGGATTAGAAGCATGAAACTTCATTTTACCTGTTTCTGACAATATAGCTCAGGAACAGGTGCCATGGAAGTAACGCAGAAAATGGTTTAATTACTAACCTAGAGGCTGGGCTCAGTGCTGGCACAGAAAGTGTAAGCTTCGCTTTGAGCAATATGATGACTCAACGTCCAGGATGGCAGCAGTCGCCCCAAGTTTTACCTCTGCTAGCTCTGGAGCTGCTGCTTTCCAACAGAGCCAGCACACCGAGGGTAGGACACCTGAACCCTGGTTGATACAATCCAGTGTGGCGAGTAGTCTGAAGAAAGCAGACACCAAAGGAGGCAGGCAGTCCGTGCTGCCACCAGGCACCTTTCTCTGTTTCCTAGCTTTGTCAATCAAACCCAGGCTTTGGAGAATGCCCACCTGGGGCACATGGTACTGAAAAAAGGGAGCATTTGAACTACCAGCTGATAGCAAGCCTAACCAAAATATGGGTTAAAAATCACCCTGGTCATAAGAAACCAGTCTACACAAAACCTCCCATTAGGAATAACAACAAAGAAGCTACTGGGGGCTATTTTTCAGGACAGATCAGATACAATTTACTGTAAAATTACATTCTCTTCAGTATCTGTTCTGTACCTTCCCCTCTATCTAGGTTTTGGTTGGAGGCACACAGCTTTCCCTGTAATATATAGCAATCTATGGGTGCTTTACCAATTGAACCCTTGGGCTCACAGTGGAGAACAAAGAATATATCACTGATAAACATTTGCAAAAAATATTTCCACCACTTCAATGAAGTGTGACCCTGTCTTCTCCTGTGATCATCGGCTGGGGTCCTACAGAAAAATCTACCCTGTAGGTTAGTAAAGGTTGTCTACCAAGGATATTGTAAGAGGCCTGAATTAAGACTGTCTGATGGCCTTCTCTCTGGCATTTCCTAACTTCTGAATCTTCTGCTTAATGACTACATGCTTTTCTCCCTTTCCCACCAGCAAGCACAACCCCTTTGACTTTTGTCTTCTCCAATGTGCCCTGGATCACCAGAAAGTCCTGCTCCTTCCCTGGTGGGAAGGCAGACATGAAAGAGTCAACCTTGCCTTAAAGTACTCAGAACTACGTATTCTCTTCATACTTAAGCACAGAAAACATATTTATGCATAAACATAAGACATTATGAACACATGTTTATAAAAAACATTAACAAAATACGGACAAAAACATTTGGAAAACACATCTGTGGCAGAACTCCACTATGGGAAATTTCAGTCTAAATAGTTAATGGTTGGCAAAGTTATAAGGAAATGAAAAGAGTGGTTAACAAACTGCACAGTTAGTGTGGCTAACAGCATCCTCCACTGTAAATGTTACGTTAGAAGCATTTCAAAGACCACACTGACTAAGGAGCTGCAGGCCACTGCCTTGCAATAAGGGCTAAAGGAAGCTAAGCAATTTGGCTTAAATATAATTGGTAGTGCATAATTTACAAAATGAAGGGGAATGAGAAATACATTTCTTTTTTCACAATATACACCCTTTAGAGAGCTCCAAATCACACATAATTACCACCTGCAAATATATTTTCCCCATCTATTAATTTAAAGCCTCAAAATTTCATAACAAAACACATCGAGGCAAACTGACTGCCTGATGCTTGTTGATTTTGAGTTCAAATCCTAAGATCCACCAGACAAAATGTCAAGCAGTTCATAAACCAACAGAACTCACATCTTGAAATATTTTTACTATGTGGAACATTTTACTAGTACAAGAAACGAACATAGCATTCTGCAGAAATCATAGAACCACATGTAATTAAACGTCAAACGATCACAAGGCAAACAAAGTTTATCTTAAATGCCCTCTCACCCCTTTGCTTGCTGATTTGGCCAAGTCAAGAAGAATTATTGAGATTTTTAAATCTTCCTATTTTTTTCTGTCCACTTACCTTTATCTAATTCACTTGAGATGTTCCATGATGATGTAGGCATGAAATCAGCAACAACTGATGAATTTGCTCCTGGAAAAGAAAAATAGAAAAAAAAAACCAACTTGCTGTTAATATATTAATTCTGTATCATCAGGACAGTAATTTATCTATTTATAAAGTCGCTGTCACGGTAATAAAATTATCTGAAGAACAGCAGCTATTAAAATGCACTCAATGCTCTGTGTTGGCAGGCTTAGACATACGGGTAGCAGAACCAGCGAAATGGAAAAAGGCACAGGGCCAGTTGTGGAGTTTGTTTTGCAATGCTGTCACTGTGAGGCCTTGTGTTAATTAAGCAACCAATCTTTGAGATGTATTTCGCCCACCTTAAAATCTCTCCACAAGTTTTATAGAGGTAGAATGACTCTGCAGTGCTACAGCTAAGAAAAACACAAACACTATGAGGTTGCTGAACATGTTATCTATTAACATTTACAAGCAATTTTAATCCTGCAAACCCATGTGCACATGAAGAGACACAGTTTATGCACCGAAGTTAATCGGGCTACTTATATGAAAAATCCTCCTACGATTCATGTAAACACAGGCTGGAAAGACTGATCTGATCATTAGTAGCATTTTCTCATTGCTATGGTACTTTTTTCCTTTTCAAGAAAAAGTTGAATGGTGACCTTAGTCTTCATTTATATTTTTACCTTTTTTTTTAATATGCAAACAGTAAGTTGTACAGAGGATAGTGTTGAGGGAACTGCCAGCCTACTTCCAGCCTCAGCTACGTGTCACAGTAAAACACCTCCCCATATCTGAATGTCAATAATTTCATCAAACACCCATATTGAGGACTCTGATGTGTAACTGCTGCCGTAGCACTTGCCACATCCCAACAGGCTTCGGCGGCCTGGTGCAGCATCCACGATGAGATGTTTGTTGGCCTCCCTGAGGGTCTTTGCAAAACCATGTTCAGCAGTGTAAACCCATCATCACACGGTGAGGGGGGAATTACTGTCCCCTTTTAACAGCTGACCCATGTGCACCTTATGAGGCTCTTCAGATATCTGGGAAGGACTCCTTCTGGAGTGCAATCTCTCCGAGTCAGCCCCCAGGGATTAATACACACATATACGAGCTTTAGTGAGTGATGATGGGAAGGGTGGGAAGAAGGGGTGTGCATGCACAGTACATGGCATGGAAACGCAGTGCACCTCCGAATTCCCTGTGTCCACCCAACCCCAGGAAACCTGACCTTGAAAAGGAGGAGAGCAATGCTGGACAGGAGTGCTACGGCACATAAAGTGGGATTGAATTTGAAATAAAAACAAGCAGTGCTCAATATGTCAGCGCCTGATCTGAGTGAGATGATAAAAAGACTCACTACAAATTAACACCCTGTGGCCCAATCCTGCATCGTGGCTGGATCCCCAGTGCCGGGTGATTTCACTTGGTCCCGTAGGTGCACAGCAAAGGCAGAGTCAGGATGCGGAGCATCAGCAGGATCCCAGATGAGAACGAGAATATTTTGAAGTGTATTATTTTTATTTTGACACCATCCCTTTAGTTTATTCCCAGACATCTTTTAACTACAAAGCAATTTCACTCATAAAACTGTGGCAGTGCAAGGATATCCAAAGATGTTCTGCATTTATTTGACCAGTTAACAACTACTCTATTTCATTATAAAATCACGAGAAAATTGTAAACATAAAGTCATACAAATGCATGAAGCTGTTAAGTTCAGATACAGCCACTACAGTTTTTATAAATATCATCTTTCTTAAAAGCCCACCTGGTAGCACTGCTTATTTAAGACTCTGTCAAGTATTTCCAATGTAAACACCGAATTTGAAGGCATTATAACTCACCTACATACATGGCCCCTGGCCTGTGCAGAGACGCAGGGCAGAAACCCACTGACAGGGACAGATCCTGAGCCCATGTCAAATGGCATTGCTCTGAAGTCAGCAGCGACACCTGTTTACACAAGCTGAGATTCTGGCCCATTGTGTCCATCCCTCCTCATTCTTTACTTTTTAACAGTTGAGCTTCTTACCTAACCCAAATCTTCGGGACCACATGGCTAAAAGGCCTGCAAGGTTTAAGGAAAACAAAATGGATCCAGTGCTAATATCACCTTCATGGTGACCACAATCATCCAAGCAGCAGGACACTGCGGTTGACGGATTTGCTCTGAGGCTAAAGCTGAGATGTGGGGTGGCTGGCAAATAACCGGTGGGCAAATACTGACCAGGATCCCATCAGTATCAGGCTGGTGCCGGAGGTTGGGATGCTCGATCTCCTGTGCCTCCCCTGGGCCCTTGCCCTTCCATCCCTCCCACCTGAAAAATGGGGCAGCTCCTGTAGGCCTATGATAAAATCCCTCAGCGAGAGGGATCTGAGGTGCCGTTGCCTCTCACACCTGCCGTTCAGACCAAACAGGTTCATCTCTTATGGCCACAGGGCACCACTCAAACCCACGGGCAATGGGTTCTGCCATTCACGCTGCTCACACATTCAAGTTTTGCACTCGACAATATATTTTCTGTAGGTGTTATTACTTCTGTCCACCTGGAAATATTCTAGTACTAAGAGCCTACAAATGAACCATATTCTGCAAACAGCTAACACACATTAACCAAAATGAAAGAAAAAGTACTAATAATACTATGACCAAATAAAATATTTTGCTATTTAAAACTCCAGAGTGTTCATACTAATGTTTTCTTAAACAGGCTTTGAAAACATGACTGTAAATCTCACGGAGCAGACATCCATCACCTGATCTACAGAAGAAACAACATTAGAAGACCAAACTTTACTATTTGTGAGATAATTCTCCAGGCTGGTAACTGGTAATTTTCTGATATTCCTGAATTAAAGCTCCAATTTGAGGGCAACATATTACTGTGCCCTTAGTAAACATTTTATTTGACTGAAAGGAACACGCAGAGCAGTTACACAGCTTGGGAACATACCATCGATTCAAAGTTAATGTAGAAAACAAAAGTACCACAGAAAAGAAGTCCACAAGACATGCATGAATTTAATTTCTAACTGCGATGACTTAGGATTGCTGTGCATGAAAGTGAGAGCAGTGATACCTCTCCTTGGAAAAACTATGTTATAACCTTCAGGCCAAATCCAAAGCATGCTCTGTCAGAAGACGAGCTCCCAGCCAGCCCATGGAGAGAGATGAGTCATGGATGGGAGAAGGATCAAAGCCTCGTCTGAGCAAACTCGTTCTCCCCCTGGAACCAAATCCACCTCCTGCTCCTGCCTGAACTGCCTCGCTCAGTAACTCTGCCTCCAGGAGGAAAATGTGTTTAAAAAAACCGACTGGGAACAAGTAGGACTTTTTTCCCCTTTGGGACCCACTGTGTGCTGGTGGGTCAAAGAGCTGGAGCACCAAGAAAGTCACACCGAATGCAAGACACCTCCAGCTATTCCACCCACAACCCGGAGGAGACCAGGGAGCAGCGCTCAGCATCCATCACTCCACTCGTCAATGGCCCATCCACGCACTTCACTCACAGACCTGACCTTTAAACTCCCACTAACCAATTGCTCCGTTTATTCTGTAAAGCCCACATATGGGATTTACACACGGTGACTTGCATTTGGGGCACTGAAACAGGCTTGCCCGTTTGCTGTCACCATTAAAAAAAAGGAAAAAAATCTGCTTAATATTGCAACTGGATTTCAAATGAGGAGTTTAAAAATGAATCCTTAATTGTTAAAAATGCCCTTTTATGCTTCGCTTTAACTATTTGAACAACAAGATTTGTTTTGGAAAAAAGTCAACCTGAGAAATGTGATCAGCAGAGAGAACCATTATCCCGCTAAGATTTTATTTATAGATGAAATAATTCCAGATGAATGACGAATCTTATCCTTAATACTGGAAAGATAAGTATCTGTTCAAATCTCTATCACTATGAAGAAACGTTGGTCTTAAGTTAATGAGAAATCACAACAGTCAATTACAAGCCCTGTAAAAAGCCAAGTGTATTCAAATACACTCCCCACAGAGAAGCTGGCTAACATCTGATTTTATTACTATATTGCCTAAGTGTAGAGTGAATTTCACACAAGTCAGTCCTTTTAAAGCCTTTGTGATTAAATAAACTTCAATAAGGTTTACAAAAATCTGCCTCTGAAGAAAAACTACAGAGCTCGTTCTTATCACAGGCACACACTACTGTCTCATTTTCTCACCAGAAGCAACCATTACTCAGTGCTCCAGTGTTTGTACTGTCACGGTTACAGAGCTATCAAAAAGATGGGGCAGCCTCATCCCCTGGCCACAGAACCAAAATGGAGAAGATCCAGGCCTCGTGCCCAGGCTAATTAATATCTCTATGATGCGATGCATTTGTAACGCGAGGTAAAGAGAATATAAGTCAAAACAGGAAGAAGGCAGATAACTAAGATGACAGCAAACCCAGAAATGATTGAAGATTTTAATGGGGAATAAATCTGCTCTATAGAAACAAAGCAGAGAGCAAAATAAGTCTAAGAATGTGGATATTCTGCTTGCAAGGCCCTACAAGCAATGCACAAGGTCTGTACGGCTGCTAAGCACAGGAACGTACACAGTGTTGCCTGGGACAGGCTTTCTTCTCGGGTGCAGAGATGAAAATCCCAAGTCTTGCAGGAACACATCTTCTTAAGGTGGAAGATATGTCTAGTTAAAACACACAAGCAAAATTTCAAAGTGTCTTCTTAATGGGCATCCACTGTCTTACTTTATATCACACCAGAGGGTCATTCTATATCCTAATTCTATACCCTCAAGACAATTTGGAGTAAGTAATTTTTTCTGATACAAATATGAATGTGACTGCAACATATGCAATCCAGATCTCACTGCAGAATAATCAAAATAACAAAAAGAGCAAGGAGGTATTTAAAGTAACCAAGGAGTTAGAAGTCTGAGTAATAAGATAAACTATAAAGTTATAGAGAATTAGAGCAAAACCTAATTATACTAAATGCTCAGTATTTTTTGCTTTTCTGCACATTCCAGACCGACGCTTCATCTTTCTCTCTGTCTAGTTCCTACCTGACTGATCTCTTCCAGGATCTTCCCACAGATATGCCTCACGGCTGTTTTTCTTCTCAGTCATATCTCCCTCATCTTCCTTTTTTGCCTTTTGCGTTCTCTGTTTCACTAATCCTTTGTAAGTTCCCCACACGTTTTCATCTGATCTCCCAAGATACGACATTTTGCAATCAGCCAGGTACCAGCCAATCCACAGCCCACCCTGGAAGTGCTGAAGGAAATCTAGACATACTTTCTGCAGACTGTAATGGATACAACCTATTATTTACCAATTTTCTTGTCTGTTTAAAAATTGGCATCATCCTGAAATTTCCATAATATACACCTCAAATTTTGCTTATATCTTTAATGTGTGAAAGGATTTTATTTTCATGACATCAGTATCTCTGTGTGTCAGTAGACCTGTCTGCATTATACAGTTCTTGTGTTTCAAAAGGACGCAGGAATCATAAATACTTCAATCAGTTGAACGAGGCAAAACTGCATGAAGGTGGGAAATTGTTGAGAGCATTTCTGCGCTTCAAGTAAGGCAGGTGTCTCTGAAGGAGAATATACTGCCTTTAATAGTATGCAATACCATAGGTCAGTGGCAAACCTTCCATTGATTAGTTATGAATATAGCAATTTCAGTACACAACAATGTGTAAAAAATACAGTATACATAGCCCACAGCAAACACAGTCCATGTTAAAAATATACTCCTGCAAAAAGACTCAGCCTTGCGTGTTCAGGTGAAGCTGTTGGCCTTTGTACTGTCACTTTAAACATTTTGAAAGAGAACAGCCTACAAATTATATGCAATAAAAACTGCCAGAGAACAGACCTTAATTAAAGATCTATTTGGTAAGCAAGATGAAATGCTGCATGATGGCATTTCTCCTTCAAATGCTTAACATTAAATAGTTACCTTTACTCCACCTGGTTACTCTATGGCTGAAAAAGCAAAGGCAAAGCTTGTTCTGCCAAAACCTTGCATAGGCAGATCCGAGAGATAGAGTTTACCAGACGGTTCCTGCAGAGTTCACAACTGCTGCCTTCGCTGTGTCAGAAACTGCGCTTTCTGTTGGCAAAGGACCCACTGGAGCTCTTCAGGCTGTTCCATGCAGATGCAGGCAGAGATGATACTGCATGATGCTAATAACTTTCAAATGGTTAAGTTTCCCCACACTATTAGAATGTAAAACTTTCAAGCACAGTTATCTGTTATTTATCTGTAGTATATCATTATTGATAGCCTGGGGTAGGTTAACAATTGGCATTGGATAGGGAAATTTTCAACACCAATGAACAATTTGAGTTCTGTGGGTTTCAAACATACAATACATTAATTTTCAGCTTCAAAAGTGAGACGTGCAGCTGGATGATTTAATTCAGTGCAGGACTGGAAATTGTTAGGACCTTCATTTATACCACAGCCTATTCCACCTATCAGAGCACCTTATCACTGCTACTGGCACTTTCATCAGCACGTACGCAATGAACAACCTCTCTACCTGGGAGTCTTTCTAAATGCCTCAAGCTCCCGAGGGCTAGAGATAAATTGAAGGATTAGCCCATTTATGATGCATCATCAGAAATAATCCCGGTGCCCTATTTGTGATTACAGGGCACGAAGCCAAGAGCGCTGCATGCACCTGACTTACATCTTCTTGCAGACCTGCTCTCTTCGATGAGGATACACCAGGAAAGCTTTTCGCTCAAAGGCAGGCAGTCACTGGGCTTTCCTGTACTTACAGGATACCAGTAATACCCACCCCAAAAGGCCTACTGGGGACATTAAAGCTTATTCTCAAACACACCATTCTTAAGATTTGTTCTGGAATATCAATAGGCAACACCATAAAAAAATTATGCAATTGCTACATACTCAATACCTGCAAACTCTTAAATTACCTTTAAATGTTTTGGCAGTAGTCTAATGACCTATACAAGTCAGGTCAACACAATATTTTTAGTAACTTGGTCTTTGACTAAGCTCCTATCAGTTAAAAACTGTTTTCTTCCATGGGATCAGAGCCACCTCTTGGAAGAAGAGGTTGTTAAGAGGCCTTTTTTATATGCTAATACTTTAATCCTAAATTTCTAATTACTGAACTACAATTCCTTTTGATTGCAGCTATTAATTACAGATTATCATTAATGTTATATGGATTTAGAACTCACTGTGGAATCTGGGTGCACTTTACATTGCTCTAAATTGGGTCGTTAACAGTTCCACTTAAGAAGAGCAAAACACTGCACCCTGGAGCAACCCACAGCTTTAATGACAGGGAATGAAGAAAAGAAATGGCCAGTTGGCTGAGCGCCAGCATTTCATAGCTCACAGTTGAGTCTTTGTGCTTATGAACTGTAGAAATGTGGCTACAATGGCACTTCAACGCACGTCAACCAGATGTGAACCTCAGGCGCGTGAGCCTAGTGCAAAAAAACACTCTGCTTGGCGTTCCTGGGAAAAAGCACTGCTCAGGTGGACCGGGCATGATCCTGCACTGCACAAACTCACAGGACCTCCACCTCTACTGCCAAGGAAGCAGGAGCAAATCTAGAGAAAAAATAAAGGTTGGGCTTCTAAGTTAACTTGAAGCAAAAGCACTTTGTAGACAAGTGACTGGTGCCTTGGACTGTCCTGAGTCTACTGGCAATGCAGAGACAAGGATACAGAAGGAACATGTCTATCTCACCAAAGGTGGCAGCCTCTGAACACACCTCAGTGTTTTCTCTAGGAAGAACTATTTGTACTCTGCAAATCTGAAACACAAGGGATGTGGAAGAAAGATATTGGAGGAACACATCATTTTTTTGCCCATAAAGGCAGCTTTTATTGGACACAGATATCAGAGATTCTAGTTGTTCTTCAGTAGTAATAACCCTGGAAGGGAGCACAGCACAGGTGTTTGTCATGCAAATCTACAAAGGTTGGCTATTTGCATAATAAATGCAAATTTCCCATCTCTCCAAACCTGCCTGAGATAATACTGGACTTTTTTCCATGCCCTGAGCTATTCTCTTCTGAGCACCTCAGACTGGCAGAAAGACAGAAGAGAAAGTGGAAGTGGGAACCACTCAAAGGAAATGGGATGACTGCAACAGAAGAAAGCAAAAACTAACACCGGCAACAAGAAATTACTGGGTGGGTAGTCCAGGGTAAGAGGATGTGAGAAGAAACAGAGGAGTCACAACAACCCATCACAGTATCAAGAGGGCAGGGAGGTGGAGAAAGATGTCTTGAGGCACTGTTAGGTGAAGATGTTTCAACGCCAGGAATGGTAAGGAGTCCAGGGAGGAATGGGAGGAGGCAATGTTCTCCGTTAGGCACTTTGTGGCGGCAACACTGTGGTGGCAACATCTGGGTTGCCTGAGATGGGGGCTTCCCTAACAACACCCCCAAAAGGCCCTGAATCTAAAGAGCACTGAGATCCCTCCAAGCAGAAAGAAAAGGCTTTCCTGTAAAGCCTAAACGTCCTTGCGACTCTGAGTGATCCGTATCACCCAGCCCACACCTACTATGGATGCTTGCTTTCCTGAAGGCATCAATGCCACGCACAAGTGTTTTTGGGGGCCTGCCCCTCTACTGACACAACATCCACACAGGTTCCCATTTAATTATCTCACAAAACAGCAGACTGAGCAGCACCCACAAGTGCATGGTTGGGACAGAAGTGTTTGCAGACGAAGGATGAAGTGCCTGGACAGGGCTTTGCATTGCACCTGCTCGCTTGTCCCTGGCTTCCATCAGTGCCACTGCACTAAATCCACCCGCAAAAGCTTTAAAGGCAAACCCAGCCAAGCACAGGGAGGGCAAACAAGAAATCATTTACATCCACCATAAATTGCAGCACACCGTAACTCCTTGCACCTCAGCACTTGAGGGCCAGAAATGATTGAAATGGATAAGGCTACGAGCAATCTACAATTAAACCCTTATAACTTGTGAAGAAAATTACAGTAGAAGTCTGCCATGTGCAAATTCATTATTATTTTTTGAGCTCGATAATTATTTTTGTTGCAGTGAGGAAAAATGTACCCATGTCAGCTCATGAATTAATGAACGGTCCTGAAACAATTACTTCTTAAATACACAGAAGTCTCCCTAGTGTAAACACGCTCCATTTTATACCATATCCTCTTGGTACAAGGCATACATTGCAACATAACTTATTGGCTGCATATGATGAAACAGTAAATGTTGCACGTTTGACGGCTTCAACCTCATGCTTAGGATTTTACATGGGTTGATGTTGATTAATGTACAAACTGCCAAATTTATAAAGAGGCTGAAACACAAGGATACACTGTGAAACGTATGCTAATAAAGCACAATTTATATAAAAAGGGGGGAATGTAAATATTTAACTGATGCCAGAGCTGGATGCTTTGGCCAAGTTGGGACTGAGCTACATTGATTGTTCAAGAGGAACTTACACCCTGGTCTAAACCCACACAAGCCTGATCTCATACAGGCTTAAAGCCTGTACATTTTAGAAGGCAGATTTAAAACTTAATTTCTTCTGCTAAAAGGCTGTTTTTTAAAATTTTCCTTGAAGTCAACCAGATGACACTTGTGAGTAAGAACGGATCAGTGGGCGTGCGGAGAACTGGGCTTAGCTCAGGTCTCAGCTGGGAGCACCGAGGGAAGCGCTGGGAGGCAGGATCCTGACCCAGATCCCTCAGTCTCCGGCGCATGCAGGCACAGCATCCTCGAGAGACCAAAACCAAACCAAGACCCTCCAGCTAATTTGCATTTATTAGCAGCCTCAAGAGAGGGCAAGGTCTCTCAGAGGTGAAGACTAAACTCCCTTTTCATGGCTCCAGGTTCAGACACAACAGTGACGCAACACAGGCACGTCTGTCCTTGTCCTGCCCTCGTGGGACTCCAGATCAGGGCTGTCCACATGCTAGCTAACAAAAGCAATTATATAGGCAATTAGTCTGCACAAAAGGTTTACATCAATGCTTCAGAGGTTTACTTTTAATCCCTTCATAGCTAGAATGAGTTAATGCACTGATTTAGCCACAGTTACAACTTATTTACTATAGGAAAGTTTCCTGCATCCAAGGTTCATCAGGATCTCCTGGATTCAGATACTCTTTAACATTAAGAAAAATTAAATCCAAACTTAACAATAGGACCAAATTTATTTTCATTTCTACTTTTTGAGGGATCTTCAAATTGTTTCATCAGTAGCTTAAGCATGCTCTTGTACTAGATTGTCCATGATTTCAACAGACACAGAATTATGCAAACTTCCAGGGGCTACTGAACATCCCATCATGGGCATGCAGACCTCAGCACTGAGAGCCTCATGCTGGCAGCTTACTAACGGACACCAAATCCACAAGTTTGATGAAATCAGTCTCCTGAACCCTTAAAATTATGCAGCAATTCTTATGTACTTTCTCAAGCACAGTCAGGACTAAGGAAATGGTTGGTGCAAAAGAGCCACTTGTAAACAACATAACTAAGACCAAGCAAGCCTTCATCTTAATTGCACCCAGAAGTACAAATGCCTGTAGTCTTCATGACCTCATAATGCCTTTGCCACAAAAAACCCAGAGTCTCTAAAAGTTAATAGCCTGTACAATAGGAAATCAACAGGAGCAGGGCAAAGTTGGCTTGTTCAGTCTTAACTGCTTTTGCAGCCGCTGAAGCCTCATGGAAGGATAAACCACTGATGATTTTTTTATTAGCTCAACAAACAAGAAGCTAGGCATTTGATGTAATGCTACTGCAGATCTACAGAGATTATGTTTCAAAGTCATGGCAGCTGCCATACTTTAAGAAACTAGTTAGCTTGGAAACGGATATAGGTTTTCTCTGAAAGGCAGGGCAATCCAAATAAACACACTGAGCACAGTACCTCCAGATGAAGTTCCAGTGGACCAACTGCTTGCAAACCACATAGCTGCGCAAAACTTTTTGATTGCTGTTCCTAATTTCTTGTTCTTCAGGCCAAAGGACTGCAGTAATATCAAGCTCAGCAGGTGATAAGAGCAAGCGTCTGCCAAAGTAAGCCTGAGTGTGTGCAGATTCTGCTGAGTTCAAATGAGCACATACTTATTACAGGGCTAAATTTGACTAGTGGGTTCATTAACATTAGTCAGCTCTGATAGCATCCAGACACACTTGAAATATTTTGTACAGACTATTTACAAGTAAAGGAAAACACTGTTTCTCCTTGAAAGCTTCAAAGCAAACAGGACACTGGGAAACTGAAATGGTAGAACATCCCATAGCCTTCTCATTAGTTTCATACCTAGTATTTACAGACTGTTCCTCCAATTTTTCTCCACTTATCTGTAATTAGTTCCCAAACCACTCCTTATGGTCAAGCCAAATTTTTCTGCTGTTTAATTTTTCAACTCTCCTAAAGTTCATTCATGGGTCCCTTCCTCACTACGCCAGGAGCTACACCCTCTGTTTTACCCAACTTCTCAGCTCTGACCATCTTGTATAGGACTCCATTTCACAAAAAAAAAAAAAGCAAAGTTTTGATGCTACCAGAGGGGCTTCTGAAAGAATAACAGAGAGAGACCATGCATGACTGCAATTTTGGTCTCTCGAAGGGTGGCTGCAGTTTTGGGAGGAGGGTTCCTGTCTGAGAGATATGGAGCACTGATTGCACAAAGTCTAAACACTCCATCGATGATATAAGAAAGATGTTGAAAAGACTTATTTTTTATTCGGGCAGATTCCCTTCGCATTTTCTTAATTCTGGTCAAATATCACAATCTACCACCTGTTTAGTTTAAATTAAAATGTTGAAGTAATCAAACTGCTTACCCTGTGGCTGTACAAGACTAAAAACTTTCCATTATTTAATACCTGGATGCTCGAGGAATATTTGAACCTAATCCAGACTTTACTGAGATACCTGGAAAATCCAGGATCAGTTAATGATTTTGGATGCTGTTTCAGGTTTCTGCATGTCTTTAATCTTCCTGAAACACAGCACTGCTAAGTTGTGTATTTTCTTACCCAGATTCCCAAATTAATTGACTTTGACAGTGGGTTTGTGTGCTGCTGTTAATCATGCTGTTTACATAAGGCCAGGGATAACAGATTATAGCATTACAAGAATCTTTTAAAAATTTAGCTATTAAAGTCTCAGAAGGAGTGTAACAGAAGTAAGAGAAAAGATTTTCTTGTAGGTTACCTGATTTGATAATGACATTATATTTGGTGATCTCAGTCCAGCTCCCAGCAGCCAAACACCCCTGTCACAGAAAGCACAACTAGCAGATGTGGTAACCCTCTTGGCAACTCCAAGAGTCAAAGGGCTGAATTTCTCTATCCCAGCCAGTGATCTCTCAGTGCCAGTACTGTTCTGGGATATTAACAACTCAGCCTGGAGGGACCTTGAACTTCAGGTTAGTCCTAAGCCTGTGAATGGGGAAAATCTCACTGTTCTCATAGGAATCCAAATTGAAAATGTTCTCCATTTATGACAAAGGCAGGACAAAAATCAATATGAGCTGCAATAGGAGGCATATTCACAAAAAGATGTGAATAGACCAGGAGAACTGGATTCAACAGAGTTATTTCCTGGGTAAAGTGATCACGTTACTTCTGCTGCATTGAGGGCCATTGAGATGGCACTGACAAATGTCCTATCTCTCAGTACAAACATACACAAACTGTAAATATCAATCATGCGAAAGTGTCTTTTTTCACCACATTTTTCCGCAAATCGTGTCTTGTTTGAAATGCGTGGGCTTGGTATGCTGAAGGCGGGAATTCTCAGAAGATGTGGTTCTCTCCAAACCACAGAGCAAATCATGCCCTGTGATTTTGGTTTCCTTGCATTACTGGCTTAAAGCTTTGAAACCATTTAATACATACACACACACATACATATACGCACAGACACACATCCATACACACAAAACTAAGCAGATAGAGATTTTGGATTCAGATACAAAATCCTGCACACACAGTGCCACATCACAGAGAGCACATCCCAAACATCTCACCTGTGATGAATTTCACAGCAGAAATCACAGCACAATGTTAATTGAGAGGCATTTCTTGTGGTGATGGACATAATTTTGTTCTGCCTCAGGCCTTCTGTTTTAACAAAATAAACCGCTTGCTGACGCACCAGGCAGCGGCACGCACAGCTCTGGACATGGGCTTTAAACGCAGCTGGGGGAAAGTATGCATCCAAATGCCTTGGACACTATTTGGGATGAGGTGTTAATTCCCAGCGTTCTCAAGCACTGGGAATCCAGGAGCCACGGTAGGTGCAGACATGGAAAACAGATGTGACGTGAACCACTGGGGCAAATACCCACTCAAGTCATTCCCTGTACAAAGCAGTTACAAAGTCCTGCTAGCAAATGAGGAACCCTGAAGTCCTGCCTGGTGAGAAGAAGCTCTGACTACTAATAAAGTGCATTTCAGTTATGTGATTGATGCAGACAAACAGTGTGGACATGTTTACTAATCAAAGCTTTGTTGCTGCTCCTTCGAGCTAAAATTCGTTTAAAACAAGGAGTTATTGACATAGATAGTGCCACCAAATTTTAACCACTTCTACCTGAGCCCTTCAATGACACAATTAGCCTGGAGTTTTAGTAACCTTCACTGTCGTATCCAAAGCAACAAATGAAATTTTTATTTCCACTGATGAGCAGAACCTCTGTTAAAACTCTTCCAGGATGGAAGTAGTTATCAAACATATTTGTGCATTTGTGTGCAGCTTTATACTAATGTAAAGCTGAAGCACAAGGATAAAAATGAAGACTAATTTGTGTTGCAGCAGGGCGTGTGAATTTGGGAGCCTAATCTAGAAATAAGTGATGGTAGGTGACAGAGCTCCTCTCTGTGCAAGCCTAATGAAGACCAAGGACAAGCAAAACTAGTCTTCTGTGATACCTGGACATTACGCTTCCCAGCTTTGCCTTACACAAAAGAAACTAAATTTCTTTGAACATTTTACTGGGTTTAAACACATAACAAACTCACTTAAATGGAGTCAGAGATGAGCCTGACATCCTTATATCCTGCACACTTCATATCAGCCCAAAGACAGACTCTTACTTCCTAGAAATGATAGGAGATGGAGGTGGTGAAGAGGATGAGCCAGCCTTCAAGCTGGCTCTTGCACGAGGTCTCTTTTTATATCTAGAGACCTTTAAGTGTGGCAGGGGAAAAGAAAAGCTGTATACTCATTGCATTCATACACTGTGCAGCACACACTGTGGCACCCTAAAGACACTGCTGGTTTCTCTGAATCAAAAAGCTGATTTATTTTTCTGGCAAACCTCCAGACATTAGCACAGCTTACCTTTTGGGTTCAGGGACACCCCGCACCTTCCACAGAGCCAGCTCTGCATGTATTGCTGTGAGCTCTTCCGCTGGAGGCTCCTGTCCATATCCATACATTGCTTCCCAGTTCTGGGAGGGTTCCCACTGTGGTCAAGGGAGTTGTGACTAACAAGGATAAATAAAGAACTGCCCAAAGCTTTCAGGATTTGGCTTACTTAGTGCCATTATGCTTGACATTGTGCCAGGTAAGGAGAACTTGATCTCTGCTCCAAGTGGATAAACACTGCACTGCAGACACGGGAGTCTTGGAGATCTCAGCATGTATTTATGTAAAGCAGTGCAGGTGGGTTTACTTTTCAAATAAATAAATACAAAAATACTTCATAATACTTGGAAGTCAGCAGAGAAGATTGTGGTGGAATTAGCTTCTCATGTACTGGGTTGAGAAGAAAGTCCCAGTGGTAACAAGTGTCACGAACGAATGGAAAGAGCCAGGCTAGACAGAGGTCACTATGGGAAGCAGGAGATTCCCCTACACTGAGCAGTTAAATGCAGAGCAAAACCAACATGCAGAATTAGAGAAGAGAATTTTTCCCATGTATGCAAAGGGACATATTTGATTTGAGTAGGAACTTTTCCTTAACAATTAACTCTTAACAGCTAATTAATATCTGTATGTCCCCCACCACTACGGCAGCCCCATCAAAAGGACTGTCTAGTGACACTAGGATCAAACACAGAAATCGAGGAACATGCTGTAATTTTAACTGTTACAATTATCACTTGATGATGATACTAGCTTTATGAACTAAGAGTCAAAAAGAGAAAACTCAGGGGAAACCAATGTGGTTTTTCAAGAGGCTCTTGGTCTCACTTGTGCTTCCATTGAAGTCAACAGTAAAGCTCCTATTGAATTAGGAAATGCTGAGCACTTTTGAAAGCTGCACAAGTGGATGAAAAGTGCCTTACAAAGCTATTAGCTCACAACTGCTCTACAAGTTACAAGCAATGAAAATAAAGAAAGTAAAGTAAAAGCAAAGAAAGAGGTAGAAAACACTTGAAGCCCTTCTAAACCATCACACGCTGACTGCCTGTATTAGATAAGCAACTAAAATTCTCTTGCAGTCCCTTTCATCTGCACACAATCTACTGAAGGCCACTTCATCGTGGCCTAGGCTTTAATTAAATTTAATGTTTATTTGCACATGCTAGGTATATCATAATTCAGGAGAGGGAAAAACCCCTGCTCTGCATCCACCAAAGTCACCTTACTAAAATTTATGGAACCTAAATAGTTGGCACTTTTGTAGACTGCAGACATAAAATAAGGCCAGGACTGACTGAACTGGAACAGTTATCTGGTCTTGTGGCCTGGGCTCATGACTTCTTGACTTAGACTGATTCTTGGTTTGGAGCTCTCTTGCACATGAAAAACCTCCTGGGCTAAACGAGGTTAGCACATGAACATGGCATTCTCTGGCCTTTAAGCTCTGACTGACCCAAAAGACACAACATATTTCAAGCAGAACCACGTTACTAGAAATCAGCAGCAGACACTGATCCAGGGCACTCCTGCAATGGTGAGCACAAGCCAGCATGGCCAACCCCGCTCCGGAGGGCTGTCTGAAATCCAATGCCACGGTGTTTGCCGGTGGCACCTTGATAAACGGCAGGACCCTACAGATTATGCGCTCTTACAAGCAACTCAGACATGCTGAACTCTCTACATAAATCAAATACTGAGGAGAAGAATTACATAACTCAGAGATTTGCTTTGGCACAAGGCAAGGACACTGTGGCACCATTTGTGTGTACTCAGCAATTTTAGAATCCAGGGATTTCTCCATGTTGCATGCTTGGAGATCTAATAAGAGCACTCTGCGTAGTTTCTGGCTGGTTAGAAAGCAGACAAATGAGAAAAATGAAGACTTTTGTTTTTACTAGGCTGTCAGTTAACATTTAGCAGTATGGCTCAAGTTCCCCTTTTAAAGGGTACTGTGCTCCATCCTGGCTATTATGTGAAAAATGACACAAGGTGCTGTTATTTAAGCAGTAAGTCAGCCCCTAATGACCTTTTATACACAAACATTTGTATTCTTCAAAAGGTGAACGTGGAAGGACAGGAATGAAGGAAATCTCCCTTTAGACAACTAAACTAGATTTCCAGCAGCTAGTGTATACACAGCACTATCAGAGCTCCACACTAGCAACCCAAAAACATTTACCCACTTAAAGATTCTGCTTTTATTACCTCAGTTTTAGGGAACCGTGATTCAAAGTGCTGTTCTTTGCAAACACTGATGGCTAAGACTGGCTTTAAGGCACACAGTGGTTGGACCACAAGGATATCCATAGCTATACCCAGGCTAACACAGGCACAGAATTTGATCCAAAAGAGAGCAGAAACGGTGCTTTACTTCACTGCTGAATGACTCCTTCCACTCAGCTCTGACAAGAGAAATATATGGCATTACTGCAGAAAGAGAAGTGAAAATATAGCATTCTTTGCTGTCCAGAAAAGAGAAAAGAAGGATGGGTTTAAAGAAGTAATTTCAAACACAGGGAGCTGTTGTACAACAGCAATTATGAAGACTATTTCCTCATGCTCATCTTCACCCTAAAATAATAAGGTCCTTAAGTAAAACCAGACACTGGACTGAGGGTTTTATAGTCTCTTCTCCATGTACTACTGGAGCAGAGACAGCTGGCGGGACAGAGAGGGAAGATCTGTAACGAAGCATGCATTAAGTCGCATGGTGCAGTTTCTCAAAAACCCTAGATATAGGCGTTTTTTTGTTGAAAAAGGTCGAGGGTGGGGGGAAGAGAAAGCTAATCCTTGAAAAATAATCTTCCAAATAAACAGAGCGGCCTATGGAGAAAGGATCTGCACACTGTTTGGAGGGAACCAGCAGAGACATCTTAAGAATGATCCTTTCTTTAACAGTATACGACCCCTGCACCTTGATTCTTTCTTTACTAATCATTGACTCTCTGTCTTTGACAGGGTCATAAAAACGCCAAATACTGCCAGAAATAAAAGATTAAATAAGAAAATGTACTGAAGAGAAAATGGAGATGAGACTCATAGCAAAATGGTAATTTCATCAAGAGTATCTGCCCAGCTCCATTTGACTATAGTCAACTCGGAGGTAACACTCTTCAGGAGCTGTGAACTTGGTTTCTATGTCTGCATAAGCAGTTCTTACACAAAGAAAACTTCACATCTGTGGACACAACATTTAGGTTAACAAGTCAAAAACACATCTAGATATAAAACATCAAAGTGAAATGTACGAAGGCAATTTGCATGCATAAGTGGAAAAATGAGGAGACACAAAGCATTAGCCCATTAGCCTTAGCCCCACTTGCAAACTGGTCCATCGTTTCACCTATGATCAGTTCACATAAAAATAGCTCAGGTACTTGTATGCTAAGCTGGAATATAAGCCTACATCTCAAAACCCACTTCTGAAAGACTGATAAAGAAGCTGCAGAAAAATATCTTAAAATGTCCTTCCATAGTCCCACAGTACTTTGACAATCTGATTGTACCAACAGTTACTAACACAAGCTACTAGGAACATGTATTTTAAACCCTGGGTAAGACAGCTAGCATTTCTGTCTTGCTTTCCTATTGCATATTTCTATACATTCAGAAACATGGTGCATGATACAAAGAATAAGCATAAAAATGGAAATTGCATGTAAGTCGTATTGGGGGGGGGGGGATGGACAGTAAAAACAGGTCCAAAAGGTTGAGTGATAATTGCAAATCTAAACAAAGAAGACTTAGTTGAAGACGAGAAGGGAAGAAGAAAAAAAAAAACCCTGCACCCCAGATCACACATCTTTCGTGCCAACTGCCTGATCTTTAAACTTAATCAGTAATGACTGCTGAAAGCCCGGCGTAGTCCAAGTACCAAGTCCACTACAGAGATATCTGGCACCCTTATTTCACAGCAGAGATGATTTATAACTTTGCTTTGTAAATATTGCACCCTTGGAGCACTGGATATTTTGAAACCCTTCATATAATGAGCTTATTTTGGGGTGAAATTCTCGTAATGCTAGTTGGCAAAAGTTTAAACTGAAAATCTTTAAAGGTATTAAACTTTTAAAAGATTTACTATGAACATAATAGCAAATATGGTTGGTATTAGGAGCCAAAGACTTTTTTTTCAGCCTAGAGAGACTAAGTAGTCTGTTGTTTCTTACATCTGGAACAGTAGTAATCCATTCCTTAAGCCTGAGCAATCAAATTACTCTAATTTTCTGTTGTCTTGCCTTGAATAAATATTTTCAAGACAAGTTATGTTAAAAATATGCACACACTGACTGTACAGTTAAATGTGCTTAACATCTGTGCTGCAGTTTAGTGTGGCAAGTTGGAAAGGTATCCCAATGGAAAGGGACTCAAAAAAAAATCACTCAGTTTCCATTTGAATTAATAATAAAAAAAAAAGGAAGAGGGGAATTTATAGGAATGGGGGGAAATTAGGAAAAAAAATTAGAAAGAATAAAAGGGAGGCTGGAATTCCTGTGGCAGCTTGCACAGGAATAAATCTCAAAGGGATGGCAGGCTGCAAGAAACACAACCTTTCATCGTTTCACAGGATTCAGAGCTGCCCTGGCCGGGCTGAGTGGGCAACTGTGGAAAAAAAAAAGAAAGTGAGAAAAACATTAGGGGTTTTCTGCCTCTAGAATCCCCTCACAGCCCTTGCAAGTCTCATTGTGGGAGGAAGCAATTTGGATTGCAGTTATTCGCTAGTTTGATAGAAAAAATGGAAAAATGGACTCTCTCATTTCACTATCGAGTATTGAAAACTTTTGAAATGTTGAGTGAAAAAACCAGGGGTAATTATTATCATTATTTCTGGCAAAAAGTACCAGGGAAATGCTCCCACTTTTACATGCAGATTCACTAAACAATCTAACGGGTGATGAAGAGAAAGCACAGTTTGTATTTTAGGAAACCTACGTTAACAAAATCAAACGCATTCTGCAAGACTTCTGTCTGAGGAACACGCCTGCATACCTACAAGCATAGTGGATGTGGATAAAACTGTGTAAAATTTTGGATCAACGTCACATGTGCTTCTCATTTTTTCCCTATGCATCAGTGACAGGGGTTGACAAGCATTTCTTAAACTATAACAGTACTTCCAGTTTTAAACAGGTCATCTAAAAGAGAAGTTATTTTTCATTTACAAGGCACCACATATATTCCAGCCCAACATAAGGAAGAAAATGAAGGCACTTAACTCTCTTTCACTAAAGCAGTTTTTCCTTTCCATTGCCTTTTTTCCCCCCAAGTACTGCAATATTAGGACACGGAGAGTATATCTAGTATGAAGGTCTTTTTCAAATAATTCTTTTGTCATTTTGCATCTTAAGAAATAAACACTTGGTATTGTTTTCCCTCAATGGGCAATGTTTGGTGTAGTGGGAAGCTCTGGGTATAAATGAAGATGTGTACATCTCTAGACATTTATTCCAGCTGTTCAGTTAAAAAAAAAAGTTGCTGTTCTTCCTTCCCCCTAAAATCTCAAAACTGATTTCAAATTACAACATTTTGAAAGCTAATGCCCTCTTCTGCTCCCTGAGTCAGAAGTTTGCACTCCCATCAGAATTTCAAGCTCCTTCCCTCCAAACACAAACGTAGTGGTTTTGCTTTCAAAAAAAAACCAAACAAACAAAAAAACCCCTGCCTTCTGTACAAGCACAGCATTTCAGCACAATACCAGGAAATCCAAAATAACACTGAGGTAGTGATACTTCTCATTCATCTATTTGCTGCTGTGCAGATGCAGGCTCCCGGTGCCTCAAAGCCTGGTTGAGCTCAGCCGCTGTGCAGCAGGGCAGAGGGAGGGGAGGGGATGTGGAAACCCAAGAGCTGCACAGCTTTCTACCTCCTTTGAAGAGGGAATTATGTCTGTTGAGATAGAACATAATTGATGTTGAAAATGCAAGCATACTAATAAATTAATATCACAGCAAACTCAAATTACAGGATTTATAGGAATGCAATATAGTCCATTTGGTAAACAGATCTGAAGTACAGACGATTTGGGAGGATAAGAAATACAGAAGCTTGGTTTGCTTCCAACTGAGGAGATTAATGTCAATATTTAAGAAAGCATCAATTCGCTTGCATAGGAAAGGGAAAAAAATTCCACCATCTGAAACAAAATATTGGATTGCCTCAGTGCTAGAGGATTATCCAAATACAGTAAAACTTCATCCCGCTTCTTTTTCTATCTTTGAGTCCGTCAGATATCATGTGACTGCCCCTTCCAGCACTGTTCTTTGGGAAAAGCATGAGATTGGAAATGTTAAAGAAGCTGGTTCTTATTTTTCGGACAAAGGACAATTCTCCTGTGCCAAAGCTGCTCAGCTCTGCTGCAGAGCCTCCCCACTCCTGCGTGCCCATAGTTCATAACTCATCTTGACGGCTATGAGCCATGGTTTGATAACCATTTAAAATGCTTCATGCTGCAGAGAAACGCCGTGCTTCCCCAAATGCTATTTAGAGTAAGTTCTCCTGGAGGTGTGAGGTTTTTTCCAGAACAGCAGCCCTAGCCTAATTGTGTGTATTCCCTGAAGTACAGACCTGAGCCAGGTAAAGAGGAAGGTCTTCCACCTTTCCCTCCTCCAGCAGGAAGACACCCACCATAAAGAACCTGCCCGGGGCCTTTTACCAGTCACCAAAGTCCCTTTTTATGCTCTCTCCCCAAAAGCAGACTCTCTGGGCCACCCAGATCCATATAATACATTTTACTATAGAAGCAGCAACTCAGAATAGTTTAAATGTATCCGTCCTTGTAATTCGTTAGAAATACTCTGAAAGGTCAAAGGTTTAAAGCCAGTTCTTTGAAAAGAATCCCATAATGCTGAACTTTTAAAGGACCCTTAACAGGAATGTTAATTACTCGGAGTCGCGCATGACACACACTTAACGTGTCAAGTGCCCGGTAAAACTTTAACAAAAAAGCCTCATATCCATTTTTCCTGAATGCATGTCAGGGCCTAGTTCAGCAGAGTGCTTAAGCTCATGAGTAACTTTAATAAGACGTAAGCATGTGCTTAAATACTCTACTTACTGTAAGAAGGGTTCATGGTCCATATCATAAAGGGACTACAACCAGAAAAATGCAGTCCAAACCGCCAAGGATACCAGGTGATCCTGAGTCCCTGAGCTCTAAAGAAAGAATTATTGTGAATTACTGTCTGTCTGTATCTGTTTTTGAACACCTCACAGTCTATTTGTTATGAAAATGTGCTATGTTAATTGAAAATGTTAATATACAGTCCTTTTCCCTATCTGATAAAAATGTACTACTCATCCATCAAAATAACTGTTGATGAGGCAAAATTCCGCATCAATCTTTGAAAGCACATTGTAATCTGATCCCATCAAGTGATTACTTACAAAGGATGGCAAAGGACATGATTTATTTTGAGTATCATTAAACTCTACCATACTAAAATAGCACACTAATATTTTCTGGTTTTACCCACACACTAAATGTTTATTAAGCCCATGTGTGAATGCATGAGCGCTGTTTCTGAGTATTCATGGACCTTCTCAATTTGTATCTGTCTGCAGTGACACAAATTATGAACGCATTTCTTCCAAAATTTCTCATATTTATAAATTTGGGTTATTTCTATGTTCTTGTTTACGTAAAAGAATACTGATTACAGAAGAATTTAAGACAGATTGTCCAAAAAGTTCCAATTTAAATACCTTTTCAATTAACAATGCAAATACTGACCACTTTTTCTTTTTTGAAGAAACCATGTATATCTAAGGTGTATCAGTAAAACCAGACAAAACATCCTTTAGTTATTTTTCCAGAAGATGGCCTGAAATTTGCATCGCAGTAAATCCCAAACGCCAGTGCAGTCGTGCTTATCCTCCTTTTCAAGTAAAGCCAACATGGAAACTTGGAAGACGTTTCGCTAGACAGTCCATGCCATCTGCTTCCCTCCCCTAGCTTTGAACGTAGGGATTATCAGGATGTGTCCAGCGAATTAATGAAATGATAGCACAAGCAAAAACTGTGTCTTCAGTTGAAAAATAACTTGCAAAAATTGAAGGGAAACAGCAACATAAGGTGAAATGTATTATTACAGACAGTTTCACAGGGAAAGCCTTGGTACGTGCTGTACTTGACTGAAGGTTTGGAATTAGATTACCCACTTTATTTCAGACCTTTTGGTTGTAAATGCTGCTGGTGGGATGTTGGTTCCCTGTGAACACCAGGTGAATGTGGAAAACTGGGATTTCCTCCTAGCTGCCACAGCATTAGCTCCATCCAGGAGCACAGAGCAAGGCAGCACAGATGCAGAAACCTTTTCTTCAGCTAGAAAGAGGCCCCAGATCACAGCTCTTAACGTAGGAAAATGTGGGAGAAGGTTGAGGTTGGGCCCCTCACCATATTTCTTTGGCTCACCCTTGGTAGGTGGAAGTTGCCTACCTCTGGGACACTGCATATCACTCGTTATGGACACCAGGTCTGTATCCGTGTGGACAAAAGGAATATTTAGATTCCTGCTTCCGTGAGCTGACAATCACACAGGATTACAGCAAAATTTGTCAGGCGTTAATATCTCTTTGCTTTGGCCTCACTCCCCAACTGCCGCAGCTCCTCCACATTATCACCACCTAGTAAATTCTCCACAAGGTCCTCTGTGATACCTATTCTTCTTTAGATACCAAAATTATATCCCACAGCACTCCCTCTCTCTCCCTTCAGGCTTACTTCTGACACTTACACTTCCAGCCCCAGGTGGGTGTTTATCACTTTATTTCTTATTGGATCTCATATATCCTAAAGCTTTTATTCTCACACACAAAGCAGCAAGAATCAAGTAAAAGACATTTTTACAGGTTTTCTCCAGGTAGGTTTCTAAAGAACTTGCCTGTCTACACCAAGCAAATGACTTGGCTGAAGAGTAAATACCACTATAAATACCACAAATTAAATAGTAACTGAAGAGGAAAGATCCATGGATTACTTATCTCTGTTTATTTCACTATTCTGCCAATTTTCTGTTACTTTTTGCTTTCATATCGCTTCATCATGATGTTCAAATTCACAGGCTCATCAATTTTCTGATACATTTTCATCAGTTATATTTCTGCTACACCAGCAAACAGCCAGTGAAGTACTTTGAATTTTAATTGCTCTCTCTCATGGAAAGAAAGATAACCTATCTTCCTTAAAAATATACGAATCCAAATGGAAAGAATTCATTCATAATTAAATCATTCTCTCCAGAAAACCTACAAGCAAGATTGACAATTCACGGAAGAGATAAGAGGATTAGAAATATAATTTTAAAATTGTCTTAAGGGTGAAAGTTTACACCCACATCAGTTAAATGATATCCATATCAGTTACAGAGAACGAGCTTAGCTCAGTCCCAATTAAAAAAAAATTAGCAAAAATAAAACTGTAAAAATAAAATAAATAGGAAGCATCTTTCAGAACTGTTCCAAAGTGCAGAAGAGCTTAAGAAGGGAGAAATATTTAAAGAAATTTGGAAGGTTTTGAAGTGGAGTTTAATTGTACAAATAGTTTCATGTAGAATTTTTTAAAACTTTCCACGCTTTGGTTGTATTAAAACAGTGTATTAAAATAAAATATTCCAGGGTGAAAAGATGAAGGCAATCTGAAACACCCATGAATTAAAGAAACATGGAGTATAAGCGGGAATCCGCATGACAGCCACTCACAAACTGGGGATGCATGAGCCAGTAATAAAGAGCTGACTTTGGCTTTCATCAAAAACTTGAAACACACCCAAGCCATACCCAACACTGAAGAAATTTGGTTAAGTGCTCTTTTCTCTTCTTTCCCATATCTATCAGCACAACTTGATTTCTGGCAATAATCTTTGGGATGGAAACTCAAATCTCAGAAAATTTCAAAGGTGCCTGTTCTCATGGTATTCCAGCCTTGCTGGAAAGAGGAATTACTGTCCTCCAGCAGACTAAAGAGAGTCTAATCCTGAAAGATTCACAGTCCAAATTCCAGCCCAAAAGCATTTGATATGCTTGGATAGGCTTCCCATAAGCAGTTGAACTTTGTGTGCTGGCATGAACTCACTCTCTGAATCTTTTGAAGTTTGCCCTACCAGATTATTGATGTACATCAACGTTACAGCAGAGGAAGGCCAGGCAGCTGCTCACAGTGGTGTCATTATCTCTGCAATAGCTGGCATATTTTCCTAGTATAAAGTGAACAAGCACCTCCAGAACTGAAAGTGCATTAATAGCCCAATATGCCAACTTCAACAGAAGCGGAGGAAGCCCAGCATCTCCCAGCACAGGGCAGTGTCTGGCATTACTGTCCCAGCTCTCCCTGGTCCTACTGCCCAGCCCAAGGCCAGGGATGAATCTGCTCCTGGCACTGGTACCTAATTAAATTAAACATGGTAACCCTGCTTCAGAGGAAACACAGAACTAAGCGCTGGATCCAATCTGACAACAACAGGCCACAACAACTGAAGGTTTCTCAGCCGTCGACCATTGACTGCGACGAATGATTTAGGTAAGATACAAAATGAGTTGCAACTGCTCACCTGGCACATTTGATTGCCCCTCCCTTCCTTCCTCAAATTCACTAAAGCGCAAGAGACCTGCAATTCAAGAGACAACTTATCCATAAAAACGCATGAGAAATCTTCTCCTTTGCCCTGCTCCCAAAAAAGCAGTAACAAAAAATATTTCAAATAATTATAAGAATGCAAACACATGGACACACACTACTGTTTGCATGCATTGACTTGCTCAGAGATGTCACATTCTTCTGGTTGTGAAATCTACTGTGTGATGTGTTTACCAATAGCACCAACAGTATTTTCATTAGTGGAGAGATATTTAAAGGAGCATGACATGGTTTTAAATATTTACCAGTTATGATGCTGAAGTATTATTGGCGCATACAAGCCAGTTGGTCCTTCGCTGCCTCCAGCTCGGCTGTCGCCAGTGCCCTTCTCTCTTTGTCTGATGTCTTTTGGAAAGTTTTTAGTGTACCTTGGTGAATACTATGCTTTCAGTAAAGCTGGTATATGAATTACATTTTATTAAATGTCATGGTAAAGTGCTCAAGCACTGATGCACAGCCTATTAGTAGCTTTAAGATTTCAGTGTTTTGGTGGGAATGCTTCAAAACTGAAGTATGTTTTCTTTGGCTAAAGCACCACCATTAGATGCAGTTTCTCCTGACATTTTAAGAATTGTTTTATGACTGTTTCCATGGAGGTCAAAAAGGAAATTACTGTTCCAGGAATGCTTAGATAGCATCCACGGCAACACAAAAGCCTAAGTTATATAGCTGCATTCTGGCCAGTCTGATGGTGTGATGATTAACAAGTTGTACTGCCATAGAGGGCCCTGAGCTGGGAATGCTGCTGGGAATACTGCTTCCTAAGCCGAATGGTGAGTTCCAGTGACTGATCCAGCATCTTCCAGGTCATATATTTTCCTGCATGCCCAATTATCAAATTTTCTTCCTATACATTTCATCAGACACAATTATTATTTGTATTGTTCCCCTACCAACTGCCAGACATTAGAGAGATCAAACAATGAAGCCCCCCTCCCTTTTTCTTTTTTTTTTAAAGAAAGAGACTCTGCTCAAGATTTCCACAAGAATGGTGACTGTAAATTTATTAGCTTCACTTGCTACGAGGAAGCTGTTAAAGGCATCAGGAAGCAGACAGATAACCAAGGCCATAAAATACTTTAGAAATTAATGAATGAAAGATGGGCTGAAGCCACAAAGTGTGGGTCTGGTTCTGTTTTTTAAACTTGTACAGAGTTCACAGATGCTCACAGGCAGGGCTTTTATTCCAGAAAGTAAAGCATCACTGCTCAAGTTTAGAGCAGAATCAAACTTTTTCCAAAGCTCAGAGTTATCCTAAATCCTTGGGTTTTGTTCTGATACATTGCTAAAATAAATCAGAAATCCTCTGAGCTGGAAACTGATACAGTTGGCTTTGGTCAAGCATTTCCTGAGACAATGCTTGAGAAAGTATCACTACTGCTGCTACCACCAGTTATTGCATGCTTGAAAGACCATGTTGGTAAAGAATAAGATTCATCCCTGCTTAAAAGAATTCATGATCTGAATAGTTAAAACACAGGAAGGGGAAAGGATGGAGCAGCACTGAAAATGATGGAGGTAACTATTGCCCCAAGCCAGAGTGTGCTACCCGCTATACTGCATTAGCCCTTCTGACCTGTGCTCTACAAGAGCGCAGAGAGAGGTTGATCACTTACCTTCCTCAAAAACAAAGAGAATTTGAAGCCCTACCCAAGTTCTGTTGAAATCAGGGAATTTGCTACTGATTTAAATGGACGCATTGAAATTGAAATTCATCCTTTGGATGCTGGTGCCTATATTAACATCTTTTGTTTGGATAGGGGGAAATAAAGTCTTTAAATGTCTCTATCCCTATTTTATCACTCAAAGAGAAAAATACCCTGGAGAAAAGGATGCTAGATATAAGAGCTCAGAGATGCACACACCCATATAGCCTTATACAACATGTTCAATAAATCAGACCTTGCATATATTATCATATACTGAAGGTGCATTCTCTCCTCAAAAATGAAAATTACATTTTAAATATAAACCTTTTTTTTCCTTCTTTCTTTCCTTTCTACACCATCCCTTTAGACATCTGCATTAGCACAACAAGACCAGTAACAGCTGCTGAGACTCACTATTCATTTTCTCTTGTACAGTTCCTCTGACTCTAAACTATACTTGCTAACTGGAAAAGCATCCACTCCAGATTCTTCTAGTTTCTTTACAGCATTAACCACAGTATCAATAGATAGGGTCATGGACCACCCACAAGACAAAATGGCAGCTAAGGCAGTTGCTTACATGGAAAAAAGAATGTTAGAAAACTATTATTCGATGTATTTTTAGCCTCTTTTAATGCACTTCAGCAGCTGGAAACAAGGTGGGAAGCCAGAACCATGAGCCAAGATCCAAAAGCCATTGAAGGCTCAGGAGCTTTTCCATGGACTTTGACTGGCTTTGAATCAGGATCGCTCCGGCCAGGCTGCCTCCAATACACAGCTCAGAGCTACTCGATTAAACTGTTTTCTGGGATTACATTCTTGGTTTCCCTCACATATCATACACAAGCTCTACAGAATCACAGGCAACAAGATTCTAGGAAATGAAAGATTTATGGGGAAAAAACCCTCTGCATACAAAATAAAAAACCTTATCCTTGAGAAATGTGCATAGCAGAGAACAGAGATAAGAAGAATTATTTTCACACTTTCTAGTGCTTAGAGCTATGACATTATTTATAGCATCAATTTGAACTGATATTGTAACAGAGAGGGAAAAGGACAGCTTAGCTACAATTTTAGATGACAGGTTAGGCTTCAGAAGTACTATCTGCAGCTTCTTTGAACAAAAGTAAATACCAGAGTCCAATTTGACTTTCTATACTCTTTAAGCATAATTACAGAGATAAAGGACTCTTCATTTTAAATACACTGATCTTTGGGATACAAATCTGGGAAAGAATCATAAAAGTGAAAATAATTCAGATCTATGATTAAATTAAAAATCACATTTTTAAATAAGCTTGTTGATTAGGCTGCAATATTAGAGTGCCATATTGCTCTGACTATTCTGCCTATCTCCCACTTACGGCAATACAAGGAACGTAGCTCATAAAATAAGATTATGGGCTTTCTGTAATTATTCAGATTTGTTTGTTTAATGGTCATATTGATGCAAGGCATTCTTAGGAATTCCACTATCATAATACCTGGTCATTATTCTGAGTGCTTCCCAGATTTGCAGTAATTGCACAGACAAAGAAGAGTCCTAGCATTAACCCAAGCAAAGTGCAAAACTTCTGGAAAAAGTGGTATCATAATTTTTTAAAAGTCAAGAATCATTAAAATTAGCGAGGCCATTCATTCCCACCCTAAAAGAGATTTCCAGGCTGTCTACAACAGCGGTGCAATAATTCATGTTTAGGAAAAAAAATCTCCTTAACTAAGGAGGATGGTTATTTTTCCATCTGAAAAAGTTTGCTGTGAGACCTGAATCAAGTGGTCAAATATTTCAGCAAAAGTTGTTACAAGAAACCACCTTATTTAGCTAATTCCATAATGTGGCAGAAGCTATTCTAACACTCAAACAATTAGCTTTTTGGCAGCACATACTCAAGAAATAACTGCATAACTGTCCATTCTCCTGACAACTTTCTTCCTGGATTTTTTCCTTAAATCCCATGAATGAAGGATTACCAGGATTTATGTAGCAATTTAATACCTTCAGGAAAGAAAAAGCACACAGCACAGGAAGGGAAACAACAGGAATAGAATGGATCTACCATAATTTAAGTTAAACTCACAAATAAATTTATGCTGAAATTGACTGATAAATATCTAGACGATTTGAACTTGTTTCCTGGATTGTGAAAACTATCCTGCAGCTGCTTCCTCTGACTGCTCCAACTTGCTGGATTTTTGGGAGCACCACAGAGGGAGTCAAGTCAACGAGAACAAAAAATCATAGCAATTGATAACAATTCATCCCTTTCGCATCGAGTGCCATTTTGGTTTGGGTTTTGAGAAGTCCTTAGGAAATGTCACTTGTCTTGCAGGCTCTTCATACTACCTGCCCAAATGATCTGGCCTGGATATTTTCTAAAACATTTTTAAAAACAATTTTATATAATTTTAAAAATGAATTCTTAGTCTTCAAATATCTTGTTGAGTCAAGCAAAACTGAAATATTAAGATGTTTTACACTGAGACTTTGGGATTGGATCCATATAGCATTATTTCCCCATTAAGTGTCCCAGACACTGAATACTCCTTTATCAGCAGATTTAAATTCCCCATTTATTCAGTCTAATATGTCCCTGAGGTGTACTGTAACACACATCCAAACGAGGTGGCCACTTTCCCATTCTCCTCCCTGCCCACCATGAACATCTCAGGACATTACAATCTACCTCTAACACCACTGTTCTTGCCTTCCATGCCTTATCAAAACGGGGATGGGGTTAAGCAGCTTGAATTTTCATCGCATTCTCTGCCAGCAAGAATTAGAAAGCCTCTGCGACCTGGACAGAGGGAGACTCAAGGAAACAGTAGGGTCAGTGTGACTGGCAGCAGGCTCAGTGCCTTCGCAGCCTCACTGATAACAAGGCTTTTTTTGTCAGCATCTCAGCAAAGGAAAACTTTAAGGAAGGATTTCTGAAGCAGTATAATGAAATAGCTTTGCAGATACTGATGGGGAGCTCCTTCCACCCATGAGGGGAGAGGTACGAGAAAACACAAAGTCATTTGTTTAAAACTGTAATGAGTAGATGATGAAGGCTGAGCCAGAAAAAGGCAGGCACTCCCCTTCTGAGCCTGAGGAAATATGATAGAGAACAGAACAGGCCGGGATGGACTTTGAAAATGAAGCAAAGCAGCTTGCATTTGATATGGCAGAAGAAGAAGAGGCAGTTGAAAGCACACAGAGAAAATGGAGCTAGGCAAAGCGACAGGCTAGAGAATTTATTTTTACTATACTGCAGAATATGAGTCCTATTTAACCCCTTTTGGGCTGGCTCTTAGTTGGGTGTATATTCCACTATGAGCATAAGGGATTTATAATTAAATTCCTGTGTGTTGATATAGATGGATGGATAAAGGAGAGAAATCCTCCATGACCTGACAGAAGAGAGGCAGAACTGTAAGCTCAGCCCTTACAACCACCACAGAGTCTACATGGCAAAGAGTGCTTTTAAATGCTCCATATGTGAAAAGGTCTTTCCATTTGAGCTTACAGTCAATGCCATAAGGCATAAATCCCCAGGAAACCAGGTTTCCCTAGTTCGTGTGCTCATACTCAGTTCTATTTCACATTGCTCATGCTGTACAGTTCCCAGGGGAAGGGAATAGCTAAATCTGGCCAGAAACTGCAAGGGAAGAGCACTGTGTTCTGGTGATTCCCACCGGCTGCATGGCTCCAGCTGGGACCCAGCAAGAGCTCAGGGATGCTGCCTCTGACGGAGGCCAGATACCACTGATGTCCTTATTACCAATACCTGCTGCTGCACAAGGCTGCTTCCCAGAGAGCGGGAACACAGCAGGAGCTGGGTGGTTTTGGTTTTCACAGAGGTTGCCTCTTCTTCCAAACCATGTTAATTTTGAGGTTGTCTGTCAGCCTGCTTCAGTGCAGATCAGGAGCAAGCCACAAACCTTCACAAGACAATTCTTCTGTTCAGCTATTTATAGACTTTTTACATGTAATAGATTCTTATGTGCTTGTCCAGTCTAACAGTAAAGAGAGGCATGATGAAAAATATACCTCCCAGTGTCATCTTTGGATGGAAATTATAAAGATATATATAATGATCAAACACTTTGATCAAAGCAAACAGAGAGAAGAACAACTGGATGCAGATTTAGTGGTGGATGCTTGTTTCATTTCCCTAAAATGGACGTGCTGTTCCACAAAAAATGGGGGAGGAATGGAGCATGCGTCATGCTATCTTACTGTTGCTTTTGGAAGAGTCATGGTGTAGGTGCTGACTTTTGATTTCCTAAAGGGGCATGGAGAAAGGGTTAAATCAGCCTTTAATCTGCAGGTCAGGAGGTTCTCTGGCCCCCACACACCACATGGGTTTAGATGCTCCACAGTTTGACTCCCAGCGTCTTTGATGACTGTTTTTTGCTGGCTAAAGAACTCATCTGCTTTTGAATGGTGATTCTCAGGCTGAAGCCACTCTACCTTCAGATGACAATGTGAGTTCTTTTAACCTAAAAACAACAAATCGACTATCATTGGCACAGGCATTGTGTAGATTCTTCCCTCTTCACTGTTGGAAAGTAAGAGGTTAAATCTGTTTCCATTTTAACAAAAACATATTTTAACTAAATCCAACACACTTTTATTTAACTTAAAAAAAGAAAGGGGCATGCTGTGCTCTAATAAATTTTTCCTTAGCGCTCTCCCTTCTCTTTGAATCTTAGGCGAGGGGAAGAGAGAAAGAGAGAGAGAGATTAACTATTTGGACTAGGCTGACTGCCCTTTAAATTGTCAAAAAGCTTGAAAGATATATGACCTTGCTGTACTGACAGTACCAGTAATGTAGGTCAGACCCTCAGGGTCTCCAAGGCTTTCAGATCAGCCTATCTGTAGATACTAGACACAGGATGTCAGCGTCTCATTTAACAGCTTATAAAAAGCCCCAAAATTGCAACATGGTCAGGCTGGGCCAAAAGAATGCTTTTTATTTTGTTTAATCAACAATCGCTAAGTTAACCTAGCAACACACATTAACTTAAATCATGTTGAGACTTCAATAGACCATTCTGTCTAACTTTCCCATCTATGTTGGGAAATGACATTAACATTTTCATCTACTCTTGTCTCTTACCTATGCAATGTTATTCCCTATTGCACTCTGAAAAGCTTATTTCACGTTACTGCAGCTGACCCAAGCAACAGAGTTCCCACCACCTACTTTCATAGTTAATCCTCGAGGCTAAAAAATTCTGCAATAAGGACTTCATTCCTGACGTTTGCTCTGTATTTTCCATTTCTCAGTTTCACTCATCATTCCCTTGGACTACATTAAAACAGTTCCTCTCTTTTCTTGGTTTTTCCCTTTACTACCCAATACTGCCCACTTCAAGGGAGTCAGCATTGTGTGGTAACTATTAGCAAAGGCTGAATTGTAATAATTACAAATGTACTTTGAGATAATACATTCCTTCCTTCTCTCCGAGTCACTGCTGTTTAGGCAAGCTGCATGTACTTGAAGCTGAGTGATAGATGTTGATTTTGTTTTTTTACTTTCTCCATTCAAATGAGTTTCTCAGGGGCTGCAGACAATTTTGTGAAGTCTCTAAGTGATTTTAAGGAAAAAGAGGAAAACATGTTTTCTGCAATCAGTTTCAGGATATTTTATGTACAGCTTATATGTACCACTTTTAGGCATTTCTAAAGGCATTAGAAAGACTACAATACAATCTCCTTTTTCCTTCCCTCCTCCCCAATTTAGTTTGGGAATTTTTGTGCCCTCCTGTGTGACAGACCCCTGTGCTCATCACCTACCTGCTAATACAACTCCCAGATCAAGGCCTGAAACCTTACCAAAAGGCTGCATTTTAACACCCTGTTCCTTTGCTATGTGTTTCAGGAGGAAAAAAAATATTAAACTGGTTGGAATCCGAAACTCTCCTGCTCAAGTGGCTGAAGTCCAAGCAGCCAGAATAAATTTTCCTACAGAACTGCCCTCTGACCCTGGCAAAGAAGAGACTCCATTGCAATGTTTCGTGGAGAAGCAAATACAAAAGGATATGCTGAACGCATGTTGTTATAACCTAGGAATTCAGAGAGTTAACAACAACCCGCTGGGGCAATATAAGCCTTCATTCCCAGTTTCTCAAATACTGCATTGCAGTGGACAAGAATACAAAAAGATCATTCACCTACACATTTCTCAACAGAGTCTAATCAAGTGGGACTGCAAAGTGGCACATGCTTGCTGAGAGAATTTCAAGAGGGGAGGTAAGAGGAGGGCTGAATAACATTTAATAACTTTGAAACGTGATAGCTACCTACTAAATAATGTCATGGTTGGGAACAATGGTATTTCAGAAGCTACTCACAGAATGACTGAATTCATTGTTTAAATCTACGTGAAATTTTATAACTATGTATTGGTGGTGCTCAATAACGTAGAGATTTGAAAAGCTTCTGTTCAGCTCAGTGGAGTGATATTTTTGAAATATTTATCTTACAATAAAATCTGAAGAAAGCTAGAATTTTACCTAGAAATCTCTTGCTCGCAGTTCAATTTTAATACTGTGTTTAAAAATCCAAGCTAACAAATGAGATTTGAGGTTTACAGGATAAGTACAGTAATCTTCTGTATTCACTTCAGAGCTTTTCTTTTACAGCTTGAACTTCGCAAGCCAGCTGGAGCTCTCCCTTTGCAGAATCTGCTAGGGACACATGAAAAACAAATAGGGAAACCTCTCGAGTTAACAGCCACCTCAGCCATCCTGTCTTTATCAAGACTGTGCATTTTTGGCTATGCCAAGTGTCAAGGAAAACAAATGTATACCTACAAGCTCTCTTTAAATGCAGAGTTTAACAGCAAAAGTAGACTACAGCCACTTAGTGTTATCTCCATTGTGTCACACAGGGCATTTGAAATAATGAGAATGTAACCTAAACGATCTTAGAAGTAAAATTGCCTAAATCTAGTTCAACAAAGTTAAATTACTGCATGAGATTGTTTCAAAAGCCTTTACATCATTGCAGATTTCAGTCTCATGTGTGACAGCATCTCCACGCTGAGGCTCCCAGGCCTGTAATCATTTCCCTAAAAGTACTAAAGCCCTTCCAATACGCAATTGCATTACGGCTTGTATAATGGAGTTTGGAACATGCCAAGAAAATGTCTTCAGCCTTACTTTTACAAATATGGCAATGATCAACCCAAAGCATGATGTGAAGGTTGATTATATTTAAAGCAATTTAACATGTTGCAACAACGTTATACTTAATGCTGCCCCATTAAATGAAACTGCAATCTAACAGCAATACAAACATGAGGTCTATGGACCTGGTCCTACAAACTTGATTCACATCAGTAACATTTACCTACATGAGTAATCTCCCCGAGGTAAAGATAATGGATGAAAGGGAAAAACTGAGAAGCTGGTTACAAAACTTGGCTTCAGCAGTGCAATTCAGCAGTTAGGTTCTTACTCTGAAACGGCTACAAGTAATGCCTAATCTCAACAGTGACTCGAGTGTTTCTCATCCGTTTCCAACTCTTTCCATGTTTTCAAAGATTATCATAGAATCATTGAATGGTTTGGGTTGGAAGGGACCGTAAAGATCATCCAGTTCCAACCCCCCTGCCATGGGCAGGGACACCTTCCACTAGACCAGGCTGCTCAAAGCCCCATCCAACCTGGCCTTGAACACTTCCAGGGATGGGGCATCCACAGCTTCTCTGGGCAACCTGTTCCAGTGGCTCGCCACCCTCATAGTGAAGAGTTTCTTCCTTATACCTAATCTAAACCTACCCTCTTTCAGTTCAAAGCCATTACCCCTTGGTCCCATCCCTACATGCCCTTGTAAAAAGTCCATCGCCATCTTTCTTGTAGGCCCCCTTCAGGTACTGGAAGGCTGCTACGAGGTCTCCCCAGAGCCTTCTCTTCTCCAGGATGAACAACCCCAACTCTCTCAGATGGTCTTCACAGGAGAGGTGCTCCAGCCCTGTGATCACCTTCATGGCCCTCCTCTGGACTTGATCCAACAGGTCCATGTCCTTCTTATGTTGGGGACCCCAGAGCTGAATGCAGTACCCCAGGAGGGGCCTCACGAGAGCGGAGTAGAGGGAGAGAATCACCTCCCTCGACCTGCTGGCCACGCTTCTTTTGATGCAGCCCAGGATACAGTTGGCTTTCTGGGCTGCAAGTGCCCATTGCTGGGTCATGTTGAGTTTCTCATCAACCAACACCCCCAAGTCCTTCTCCTCAGGTGTCCTCATTGCTGTAGGACACCAAAAAGCAACTATTAGTAAATTCTGTCAGAGTGATTTCCCTGTTCTGTACATCCCTCTGGAGAAACCAGGCAGAGCTGCAGCCTTTTGGTGGCTGCAACCACCACTCCAGAAGGGTCCATTGCCAGAAGGCTAGTTGGGGCTCAGGAGTTGGAGAAAGCTACCCAAACCACTTCCACTCAGCCAACAACTGCTGCATAGCAGAAAGATACACATATTCACAGATATCATATTCATGGATAACACTTTTTTTTGTGAGGACAACTCCAATAGTATTAGGTTAGGGATCTGATCAGTTGTGAAATGTTTTATTTGCGTCATTTGATTACTATTCACTACTGCTTTTTTTTAAATATATATAGGACACATTAAAATTGCATAAATCTAGTTTACAAAAGTAGTGAGAAATGCAACATTGCAATACAATAGCAAAGATAACAACTTAATAATAATTTGTAGATCACAGACCACAAAAGCTCTACAAATAATAGCTTCCTTTATTTATGTTAACAGATTTGATATTCCCCAATGATCAAGATAAACAACTACGCATCTTTCTGAAACAGACACAAGATGGAAAGCAAACAAAACCACAAAAGACCGAAGTATGCCAAAGCAACCTACAAAGGCATTCCCAGAACTGCCAAAACAGGTATTACAAAGGGAAGTTTATCGTTACCACAGTAGCCTTTAGAGTTAATAAAAATGTAACTGCTTCAAAGTACTGTAATTATCACTGCCTAAGCCATGTAAACTCAACTCCATTTATAAAGAAATGTTCTGAAATCACCTGTTACTTTTTAGGGACAGTAGAGGACTCTCCCTTATATTCTGCAATATCATAATAAGCAGCACAGCAGTAAATTATTCTCACTGGTAATGAGGAAAATGACTTTACCAGCCATACCGGTCCACAGAAGACATTTCCTATCACTGAATACATCACCACAGGGTCTTGAGGAACCACAAACCAGTTCAATATACTCTTTAGAGCTCACTCATTATCTACTCAATTTACTGCCCAAGACTTGCAGAATTATCCTAGAAGGGCAATTTTCCCATCCTTAAACAGGTCCTCATAGTTTTATTTTTAAAGAGTCCATATGTAAGGACTTTAAAAACCAATGGATACAGCCTCAGTCTGAATGGGAGGGAAGAGAAGGGTGGGAATGTAGTGGTGGCAATGCTAACACAGTGCTTAAAGGATGGAGTCCTCTGACCCTCCCCAGTAAAACTTCTGCCCCTGCAAGACAAGTAAGAAAATATTTTCAAGGTAGGTACCAGTTAAATGCTCCTGCACAGGGACATACTGAAAACTGGCTAACTGTCCTATTACACACAAAAATAAAGTAATTATTCTGTATTGATAAAGCCACCATGCTGCCATGGTAGTTGGATGCAGCATTTCCAGTAAGAGCTCCAGAGACAATAGAGCTCAAGTAAGCTGAGACAGCCTGGGATGTCCAGAAAGGAAAGACACAAATGCCTTTTGCCAAAGCCCATGAAAAGCTACCAATTTCTCATTCTTACCACTCCCTGCCAATAACCAGTGTGAGTTCAGAAGAGGGCATGGAAATCCACAGCTCTGTGCCACCACTGATGAAGGTGCCACCACTGATGTAGTCCTTTTCAGCAATGCAAAGATCAAGGGTGTCATAATTATATGGGTATGCAGCCTGCTGAGGGTCTAACTTTGTCTGTCAGGGTTAACTCCTGCAAGATCTAACCTTTGGAGGATAAAAAGTTCCAGTGCAGAAGGCTACTCATGCTATCCTAGCTGTCCCCTCAGCATTTTCAGAGCAGCTGATCACAGTTTGCCCTAATGCTTTCAAAAGTGAGCAGCCCTTTAAGAAACAACCCTTAAAATACAACTGCAGACATCTTTAGATTATTTAAACACATAATTGTCTCTGTTTAATGTTTGAATTGAACAAGAATATAGAGGAAATATTTAATTCCACAATTAAAAGGAGATCTGTGTAAGATGCTCATCACCTTGGTAATTAAGCTGACATTCAAAAGTAGACTAAACATAATTACAAAAGCTATGAAGATTTGTAGGTAAACCATCAGCATAGTCACTGTTTTATTTTGTCCATCTTGATATTGCAAATAGATTTTTCTTAAGGAGTTAAACATCTCTTTGTAGATATAAAAGCTATTGGGGGGGGGCAGGGGGGTGACATAAAAGCATAGCCTGAGAGCTATCAAAGTTGAAGTTTAGCTTTGTACTGCAAGTATCTGACCTATTCACTCAGTAATAGGCCTAATCAATCTTACTATCTCCCACAATAGTGATTCATTATAGCACAGGCCTTATCTCTGTATCAAAGTCAAGAAGAAAGGCAGACACAGATATAAGGAAATACTTTACTTCCCTCTGATACGCTGTGCATAGTTTAAATACCAGCACTGATAATATGTTGGACACTCGTGAGTCCCATGTACACTTAATCACTCATTTCCTTCAATGACTAAGAATAATGCCAGAATAATTTAGTATGCTTTACCCCCTACTTCTTCGAAGACATCTGGCACACATCCAGGGAGTGGCACTTCTGAAGCAGGAGGACCATGGTGAAGCTTTGAGGGATGGGGAAGGAGGTCTGAAGGCTGCATAACTGATGGGAAGATTATTGTTGCCTGCATAACTGATAGGGAAAAAAAATCTCCTTCAGTTACAGAGGTATTTCAGAGCTCGGGAGACTCTGAGAACTCTGTATGACCAAGACTGCTTGACCCCTCTGGAGCTAGCCAAGGCATTGTCTCCACCTTCTGCTGCAGGCAGACTGCCTCTGTTAATCTAAGTTATGCAGAGCCTAATTCACAGTTCCATTCGAATCCTTACAGAACTTGGATAACCAGACAGCAGGGAGGGGGGAAAAAGAGCACTTTCACCTCCAACTTGGCTAGGAAACCTCATCCCTCCCTCCCCTACCAGAGGGAATTTTGCTAGGAACAAGTGTGTCAGCATTGGTTCAGTGATGATCTTCCTCCCTCGTGCTCAGCCTGGCCGAGTGGGGTGGCCAGCCTGCCACAGCTCTCCTCCCGCTGCTATGCCGCTCGGAGCCGACTGCAGCTGGCAGCAAGATGAGACCGCTGCCGGCTCTTGCACACACAGCTGGCCAGTCTTCTTGTGCCAGACAGATGTGAGGTGCTGGAAAGGCCCGCCCTTATAACCATGATAAATCTGGAGTTGTATTCGTAGTTATGCCTCTGCTGATGACATCATTTCTGCATAGATATATAGTGGGGGTTTTATGTCTGAACCAGAATCAAGGATTTGTACTGCGCAGAACCAGAACATGGTTTGGGTTTTTTTCCCCCCAAAATGCACAAAACCATTGTTCCACCATATAAAGCATCATTTAGTTGTTTCTAATTTCTCAAATGCAAAGGGACCGATGTAAAAGAACACAGAGATATTTGTCATCTGGATAACATTTGTCACCTCACACCCGTTTTCTTATGGCATTCTCTTTCTTTCTGAGATTAAGACAATTGACCGTGTCACTTCGAGACCATAAATCGCCACGTGCTGCTGCAAAGGATCAGCCACTCCATTCAAAACCACAGTTGCCCGTGTCCCTTTCACGAAGCCCCAGTAAGCAGAGTGGGAGGGAAGTACTCAGTACCTCTAACAAAAACTTTTATAAAACTGACACCTTCAGGGTCTATTTCAGAAAAACCTGAAGGTTAAATCAGGCACCTAGAAATGGTTTCTTTCTAACTTCACTATGTTGAGTTTTTCACATGCAGCCTTCAGAAACACTGCACTTTATCATATCATTTTAAAGGAACTAGGTTATCTTTGGCATGGCAGTTTCCATACATGAAAACACAGTAATTGATCCGAACGAAACAAAAGTGTACCGACCACTTAGCATGTTTTATTGCTTTTACTACTGTGTGCACCTGCATAAGTCCAGGAGTGCAGTCCCTCAAGGCCCAGTACACAGATTTATATACTCTTAACACATCTTAAAAGTTAAGGAAATGATGCATTTTGCTCTCAGAGGGATTTGATTTCTAAAAATCCTAAAGACCCTTTCACTGTCATTCCTGTTATTTATGCAAGAAAAAAGGTACAAACTACGAGTAGCCTGTATTTAAAACAATAGGCTCTTTTCACCTCTGCTGGTAGAAAATATTGACACTGTATTTCATGTTGTTAGCTGGACCCAGGCAGGATGGGGAACAGAATTTCCAAGCAGAACTTCCACTGTGCCCTCTCCTGGGAATGATGGTTCACTGGGATTCAACTGATGAGCAAAATGGGTGCGACAGGCAGACACCCATAGAACTAGCTTCTTCTGGAAAACAGCTACAGTAAATATTTTTTGGCTTGCTCTTAAGATCCAGTAGACACTGTGTTTTGTAGATGCAAGCAGTTAATCCATTTTTGTGCACAAGATACAAACACTGGATTGTGCAGCTGCCTGTATTCTGCTGGTACAAGCTTGCAGCAAATGTATTTCAACTTGCTGGCTCTCTGAAAACAAGAGGGAATGGGACCCTAGATTTGGGTCTGGCCATATGCAAATGAAATCTATGCCATTTTAAAATTTGTTCCATTATTTTCAGTGTAAGCACTTACAACTATTTTGCAAACACCATGAGGATGTCTGAAATCTTGTTTAAATTACAGAACTGAGAATTACAAACAGCAAAACAACTGTTCTTTCAGTTCGTTTCTTAACCTTTTCTTTAGAGTGACATGAAAACTTTCTTTTCTCCCTAGAGCCTTTATACAAGTGTCAGCTTCAGTCATTGCAGTTTTACAAGACTATAAAGTTAGCAGCCTCTAACATCCAATTACCAGCTCCCTACATAAAGCAAAACCAGTTCCCTCCTATTGTATTCATAATAACCTGAAGCTGACTGCATCTTTTCCCTTCCTTGCCTAAACATTAGCTTCCAACTCACTTTCCTTTGAAAACAAAGTGGAAATAAGAAGGATAAACACTCCTAATAATTACTGAGGAGATGAAACTTCATTGATCTACCATATTAAAAAAAAAAAGTAGATGTATGTAGGTGGAACAACTTGGTTCAATTAGAACGTATGCAGTTAAGGCATTTGACTTTTACCTTGCTAACAACTCAGGGTATTTTCAGATCATCTCAGAAATATTTGCACAGCTTTTTGTCTTGTGGTCTCTTTCTTGCTGTCCTTTCAGATCAAAGTCATACCTGAGGATGCCTGGTGAAGCCCTGGCTACCATCTAAACATATTAAGAGACAGTTCCCAATTTCACAGGCTTGTAGCTTAATGGACAGTACAAAAAAAAGGAATGAAGTGTTTATCATCAGTTTTGCAGATGGACGAGAGAGGCACACGAAAAATAAGAATTTTACCCAGGTCACACAGTGTATGTGTTTGCATAATGAATGATATGATGTCCCTGTAGTTGTAGTCCAGCACTTGAACCATAACATCATTTTTCCTTGCCAGCTAAACAAGCTGATAATTTTTTTTCTCACCCGGACACAGTGGACAACCAGCTGAACATGTGGCAGCAGCACATCCTTGCAGGCCACTCACCTATGGCCCTGCATTAGCAGCAGCTTAGCCAGCTGGCCATGGGAAGCAATCATTCCCCTCGAGTAGGAACTTGTGAGGCCACATCTGGAGCCCAGTTTTGCCTTCCCACATACCTTTCATATGAGAGATAGCAGCAGACTAGAGAGAGTTTAGCAGCAGGATGCTAAGATGGTCAAGGGATGGAGTCACATCATGTAGGAGGGGAGTCCTAGAGACCTGGGCTTGTGTCACCTGGAGAAGAGAAAGCAGAAGAGAGATCGCAGAGCAGAGGATACAGAGCCAGGCTCCTCTTGGAAGTGCACAGAAAAAGGACAAGAGACAACACCCACAAGTTGCAGAAAGAGACATTACAGTTGGAAATAAAATCCCTGATGAGACTAGCTGAGCACTGAACAGGGGCCCAGAGAGGCTGGAGCACCTCTACCTTTGGATATTTTCAACACCAGACTGGACAAGGTCCTGGGCAACTTGAGACCACTTGGAAGTTAACCCTGTCTTGACAGGAGGTTAGATGAGCTGACTTCCAGCAGCTCCTTCCCACCTACATTCTTCTATGATTCCTAACTTCTGTGCATCATTTTATTATTCTTACACAGGTATCAGCAACAAAGTATGTGTGAAAGGCAGGTCCATGAGCAACACGACACTTCTACTGTCGCTTGTTTTTAATCCTCTAACATTTTCACAAAGCAGCAGTCAAGATTTCAGTTTGTTGGGTCTCGGACACTGCACAAAATAACAAGTTCCTCGGCAAAGGCATGGCTCACAACAACGGATTTTTGCTGTGCGTTCATGTGAAAAAGTGTTATTCCCCATCCCACTTATCTTTTCCAGAAGTACTGCTTTTTTAGATGAAAATATGCCCAAAAATACATTTTAGTGAGCAATGTTGCTCTGGCAATGTATCAGAACATCAGCTTCCAGAGAGCTCCAGGGCTAAGATCCCACACAGCTTTCAACAGAAATAGCTGGCCAAAACTTCTTTGTGCACAGTTCATCTGGGGGAGGGGAAAGTGATCCATCTACCTCCCCCCCCCAAATTTCTTTCTCTAGCATATGCCTCAATCAGGTTGGCTGTCACACCAGATCATGTCATCGGGGTTATGACATCACATGACTGAAACAGCCCAGAGCAACTGATGTAAGACAGATTGCATTTGACACCCAGGGAAGATTTCAGTCCATGTGCTTGCTATCCTGAACCCTTTGCGTCTAATTACTGTAACACTAGATCAGCAGAATGCTGCGAGCAGGTTACCAAGCCGCTATTCCCTGAATCAGCAGCCTGTGCAGGAAGATCTTGTCCTTTCATAGTCAGCATGCTGCAAGCTGAGACATCAAACTAAATATTGGCAGTAAAACAGGAGGCCAAATCCCACTTCTGCGGAAGCCAAGGCTAAAGCTGGACCCCTCATTTTACCTCTTTAAAAGCGATTCAGAAAATGGTCCTAAGGAACTTACATGCTATACGTGCACCAGGAAGTACAACTCCCTGCCTGTAACTTACAAACCACATATGAATAGAAATACAATGTATATAATAATCTCTCTATTTTACCCAAGAGCAAGACATAAGTCAGTTGTTTTAACTAAGAACGTGTCCTAGTACTACATTCATTTTTTAAAAAGATAAAACTTGGAGCCAGACTACAAACCTATATGTCTTATTTGCAAAAATAGTCTAAAATAAATCGATCTTTCTCATAAATTTCAATTTTTACAATTTTCAAGAAGGAAATACAAAATAGGACTATTTAAATGAGTGTAAAAAAAAAGTTTGAATTATTTATCCTTAAGTGTAGGGATTTATCCTACACTTTCCCATGTACTGTTCTGTTGCAGTTTTGCCAGGCTCCCTTTTTCCATACATCTTTCAGCACTAGAATGAGTTTCTTAAACAGGTGTAAGCCACAGCCCAGCTGGCCTGCCTCCTGAGGACCCTCAGGACTGGTGGGTTTTTTTTTTGCTATAGAATACGATTCCATGTACTTTCCCCTGTAAAGGTATGAAGAGAGCGTCCACTGGGTTTCATCAGAAAAGAAGAAAATACCCAGAAACAGGGGAGGAAGAAATGGGAACTTCATACTATTCAGGGTGACAATTGCTCTGACGTATCTGGCTATAAAAACTTACTCCCCCAAGTTCACCCTGTCTCTCATCCGATCTACACAGATAAACAGCCTGCCTGAGCTGCAATGGGAGCCCCACATTTAGGAGACCGATTAGATTTTCCCTTGAGCAAAACTTATTTCACACTTGGCATGTGACACATTGGCCCCACCTATGCCATTGTTCATGACAAAAAATGCCTTTCTAAAGTTAACAAACTTCAAATGCTTTTCATTAGCAAAGTTTAGATACATCTGTATAACTCTCCAATTACTGATTCATCTACCAAAATAAAAAGTCACCTTATTTTTATTCGGACCTCAGAGATTCAACAGAGAGTCAGCTTTGCCACCTGGGAAACCTGTGTGAATGAGAAGCTGGAGGAAAGATAAGAATTCAGCTGGGGAAAATAAAACTAGTTAAACTGAAAGAGAGATCTTGAAAAACCTTAAGTAGAGTTTTATTCCCAGGCAGTATTACATTCCCAGGAAGGTGAGATAGCTCAGGTATGAAACGCTCTCAAAAAGTTCCCTGCTTCGCACTGCAGGCAAACTCATTTGGTTTCAGCCAGGATAGGAGCATCTATCAGGTTTTCACCAGAGGAGAGCCCCACTAAGTACTTTTTACTCTCCAAATAATTTAGGCATAGAGGTGATCACACAATCATCAATCCTCCTTTATTAGTAGAGATGAGAATCAATTCCTTTGCTGCCTTTCAGACCTTTGCATGTGAAACTAAAACTAATACTGATCTGTTAATGGTCTTGTACATGCTCTTGGCTTCTGCGATCCTCTGCCCCCTAACCTGGTGCATGTGTTTGACTTGAATAACATTGTCCTTGGACCTGTGACAAGTTTTGGCTGGGGAGAAAAGGGGGGCGGGGGGGGAAGTAAAGACATTTTACTCTTAGGAGATGAAATTTGTGCCAGTTTCAAATATGGCCCATGTGAAGGGTCAAGAAAAGTTCGCAGCTTTTTTTTTTTTTTTTTTTTTTTAAGATATAAACCAGAATTAACTTCAAAAATTTACCATGATTTCTGCACATCCTAGGAGTAAAAAAGAGCTTCTGGGAATATCTGTATTAGTCTGATAAAAAGCTATATCACAATTCCCCATGGTTTCTGAGTTTAAGTGCACAAAACCTGCACAGCTTGTTAACAAAGTCTCTTTTAAAAGAAGACAGGCACTGTGACAATGAGTGTTATTTTGTAGATCAGCTCCAATAAGCACAGTGGTTCCTAGGAATGAAAACTCAGTTGAAAGAAATGTATTCATAACTTTTAGGATTCTTTGAAACTAAGATTAAACATAAATCTAGAATAAACACTAGAAACATTAACCTCAAGGAAATAATGACTGCACATAAAAGCTAAAAAACATTAAAAGGAAAATCAACAGTAGTCATCTATAAAAGAAAATACTACAATTGTCTCTGAATTCTCCAGTTCATTATTATAAAAAAAAAAAAAAAAAAACCACAACCAAATCTCTTTGGCTATGTGAACAAATGTTAGAAAAATGAGCAATGACTGAGAAATAATATATAGTGTGTTACTATGCACATTTTTAAAGCAACAAAGCATACCTTACCACAGCATCTGTGCATTAGATTAACCATGAGCGTTACCTAAAACAAAAATAAGCAAAACTATATAGATTAAATGTGGTGTTTCTTTGACATTTTACTAACTTGGATATGCAATCCAAATATAACAGATTGCCTTCGTACACAGTGATTTTATTTCTGCCTGCAAAGGAAGTCATTCAGGGTGGGTATATGAATCTAGGGGCAGAAAAAGCTGTTTAGGGGCCACCACATGAATTTCAAAAGCTTTTGTCACCCAAAACGAGTCCAGTACCTCTCTGATGTAACCACACAGCTTTCAGACAAGTTTGGCTGGTACTGGCAGGAGAAAAGATTTTTTCACAGACAAAAAGTTTTTTAAAAATCTACAAAAGCAAAGCTGGGGAGGAGGGAATTTTCTGGGAGTCTAGACAGGACTCCAAACAAACTTCAAAGACTAACACACTCCCAGTACAGCTCATCAAGGGACCACATGGGCTGCAAGAGGGGAAAAAGCCCTCAAAACCCTCTCAGACATCCTGGCTACCACTCCGAGGAGGTGAAGCCCCGAGACAGACTAGATAATATCCTGCTACTTAAGGCCTAGAAAAATAACCTACAAAAGTTGTTAATTAATTCCCAGCAGAAGGCTGCACAGGCAATGAATCAAAAGATACCACATTTCTCACCATTTGTACTGTTTTCATAAAATAAAGCTAAAAATCTACAAAAGCCTTCTTTTGGATTATGTCAGACAGTTGCCATCTTTGGAGAACTAACTGCATTACTTTCTTACATTATCCATGTTAGACATATGCCCAAGCAGACTTCAGCGTGGCCTCTCATATATAACCGGTTGCTTGCAACAGACCCTCCCCTCACTGAGGTTTACTATCTAAATAAAAAATTTGAACAAGAGCAGTATTATCACTACTTTACAACCTGGGAGGGGGAAGCTGATTTACAGCCACCCATAAATCTGTGCTGGTGCAAAATAATCAACCCAGATCTCTTGGTTTGAACAGGCTTTTTTTTTTTTTTTTAAAGCAAAACCATGTTGATTGATGACACAATTTTTTGCAGATTCATGTTGATCTTAATGAATTGTTTATGTAAAAACAAAAGCTTCATACCATTCTGAATCCTCTTTAGATGGCTTCAGGGAAATAGTAATTATTTCATTTGAAATGACCTTTCATTTCAAATTGTTGCTGAATACAATTGAAAACTTAAAACAGACAAAACCAAGTAAGATGGTTTGATTTTCTCTAATAAAATACTTTGACTCAAAGTGAATCTTTTTTCCAATGTTTTAACAATTATTTTTAAATTTTCTGTTTGTTCCATGCTAAATGCTTTACTTCTCAAAAAAATCTACTATATGCCAATTCTCAGCCACGTACTCCGCTCAAAGAAAAAACCTGAGTGATCCAAGTTCAGATCCACACCTCAAACTCCACAAGTGATTTGTTATTGTAGCTGTATCCCAGTGTAGCATCCTTGCTAGCTATGGCTGAGAAACTGTAGAGGAACAAACATGAATGGAGAGGAGCACGGCAGAGGGCAGCGGGAATGAGAGCAGTCTGGAGAGAAGCCAGGTAAAGGCCTAGCAGTAAGAAAACAGCTATTCTGAAAGCTGGAAAAGGCAACTTTTCTCCACGGACCGTCTCTGTGAAGTAAAACAAAAATCATTCTGGAAGCAGAAGATAGTGGAAAGGAGTGAGGTTTTTATAGCCTGTGCTGGGTTTGATTGAGGACAAACTTCAGCACTAGAGGGATACTCTGATTCATCAGACGTTTTTGTGTCATAAACACCTGGGCCACGTCCACCAAATACAATCCCCATAATTCCCCCTGTGCTCACTGGTACCATGCTCCTCCTTCTCAAGAAGAAATCAGACATTTTAAAACAAAAAGAAACATCTCACATGTGGCTATTCAGAAATATAATAATATTAAATTCATTATTATTTTATTTAGTCTCTTCTAAAAAGAAAAATGAAAGTAACACAGGCAAGTACTTCTGTACCTGCACTACTACAAACACAGCTGTTAAGTCCCTCGTTCACACACAACCAAAGAATAGACAAATATGGTCAGATTCAAATAGAAGTCACCCAGGAGCTGTATTTTGTGTATTAGACTTGGTTCAGCTAAGTTCATTCCTAACTCAGCTGCAATAAATTTACATTATATGTTATGGAGAAAACACAGATGCAAGAAGATACACACAAACTGCAGACAGCAGGTGACTGCTACAGGACCGACTCTGAACTGCAAACTCCAGAAGGGTCATTGTCAAGAGCAGAGGCTGGAGTTTTAACACACATCTTCTTGAGATGGTCTGCAAGCCAGCTCTGGAAAGGTGAGTCTCAATCTGCAAAAGGCATCGTGGGGATTTCCAGCCCCACATCAGCAATCTGGGGCGAGTGAAAGCGGCAGGATTTCAGGCCTCGGATCAGAGAATACAGGTGATTTGTCACAACAGGAAAGCCTGGTTTTAATAATACAGCAAACATCTTACTGTTTCTTTTGATTAACACGGCATTCATTTTGGATTTCTTGCTATTTAGTCTATGTGGGAAAATGATAAAAACCAGACCTGACAACCTTGTAGTTAAGAGTGGACTTTACCTCATTTTAAAAAAGGGCAGCTGCAGACTTTACAAACAGCCCCTGTCTCATCTACTGGTGATGCCACAACCCCTTTACCCCTGTACAACATTGTACCTGCCTGCGCTTTCTAAAGCAACCACAGGGAATTCCAATCTTTATTTATCTTTTAAATGCGAGTGTACAAGTCATTTTTTCCTACACCAGACAGGATTTTTGGAAGGAATATCAGATATTTCATTATATTTTGCAAATTACTCAACTTCCAAGGTTCAGCAGTGGCTAAAGTCCTGCACACTTCTTAATATTTATTTGTATCACAGCCAATAAAGTACGTTCTATTTGTGGAAGCCCATTAAAAATAAAGTCTGAGATAACATGGCTTTTCAAACCTTCTTGTACATTTGGTTTATTATTGTCCCTTCCCTAGCTCTTATCCAAACAGTCCTGACAGCTTGTTTATTGAGAGCTCTGCAGAGGTCTACCTACGCAAAGTACGCTGGTGATAGAATCACAGAAAATCTCTAACTATAGCCTGACCCTAAAAGTAATATATATTAAAATTAAAAATAAAAATCACAAGAGCAAACTGTTTAATTTGTGGACAATACTGTAAAACATTCTTTAGTGGCTCACTGCCAATTAGGTAGGATTTCTACCTAAAATGTTACATGTGACATCTTTCAATTTGATATTATATCACCAAATATATCAGGCAATATAAAATCCACCCATAAAAACCTCTGCTCATGGCATTTTTAAGTAAAAGTAGAACTCATGATTCCTTCTGCTAAAGTTCCATTAAAGCAGAGACATAATTGTTGACATATTCAGTGAAGCTATTCAATGTTATATGTACAAAGTTATATGTACATTTATATGTTATCTATAACAGTCTATATCTATTTGTATAACAACATATATATGTTGTTTTCTAGACAGCTAAACTTTTTTTTAAGTTTGATTCTGGGAAAATGTTCAGTCCTGACCAAAAAAGGCACGTTTCTATCCATGATACATTAAAAGCACAAGTTGCAGCAGTTTAGCTTTCCTAAGTACTACTCCATTAACATCCTCATCATTTACCCAGAAGGAGCACTGGGGAAGATGAAAGGTAGCTTAGTTTCCAGACCTTCTCAAAAAGGTAGTCTGTTCAATGCCATGTGGCCATGGGAGCTGTTTAACGAAGACACTGAATTAAGACAACCCCAAACTTACTTTAGATGTATCATCAGTCATCAGAAGGACCTCTGATTTACTAACAGCTCTGGACTAGACTCAACAGTTACTTTCCAAAACACCATCGCAGCACCTATAACCTGGTTGCAGCAGTTATCATTCAGGGATAGCTCACTTGGCCACTTGCCTTTAACAACACTTTTAAAATACACTTGTAAACACAGAGTGAAATCCTCGCCTTGTTGAAGTTCCTCAATAAGGTTAGGTTTTCGTCTATAGAGCTTAACATGGATAACATGGTTATTAAAAGCAATAATTAAAAATAGGTTTTTAAAGACAATTTAGGGGCTTTTAAGAACTATATATACAATGGAGCCTTTTAAATGAGATCATAAAAGGTTTTATAGCGAAGTACTACGATAGCAAGCACACACTGAGATTTTGTACTGAATCCACATTTAAATGCAGCATTAGAGCATTGCTGCAAGACTCCAAGAAACTAAACAAGCCAGAGAATTTCTGCTCAGAACTAAAACTGTATCATTAATTCTCCAGGAATGTGCTTTACCTTAGCTTCATGCCTGTTACCCAACACTGAAGAGTCTACAGGTTAAATGCTGACCTTGACTTCATTCATCCTTCAGCCCTGCAACAGTAAACCTATTGCTATCCGTGAGGATGCACAATTACAGCTGAAAATAATGGAGTTGAAGAGGTGATGCTAGAACTGGAACTGATTTTGTAGTTCTGTCAACAAGGCAGGGGAGCTATGAAGAAATCCAATTTCCTTTTTCAGTGCTATGGTGGTTTTGTTGAGCTCAAATAAGTTCAACCTTTCATATGTCTTTAAATTTTAAAATACGATTAAGCAAATGTAATTCTGAACCTGTTCATGGAGAAGAATACTAGAAAAGAAATGGTCTTTCTACCAACAGTTGTTAGACATAGATCAGATGTGCCCTTGTCTTATTTGGATCTGGGCAAAAAGGATTTCCCATCCCATGCAAATCTTGGCTGTGGTTCAAAGAAGCTTTCCTACATGTTCTGCACAGAAAAATTGTGACAAAGCAAGAAAAAAAAAAGGGAGAGAGAGAAGACAGCAGTAATGCCTTTTCCTGGGCTGTTCCCTCTTACGTCTAAGCCAGACGGGGTCAAGTAATGAACTGTGACGCCTCCAAGTCAGTTCCTTCCCAAGGCTGCTCTTCAGGGAAAAAACTTACAGCAACTTCCCAAGCAGTAACTCAGGGCCGACATAAAAAAATTCTGGCCCAGCTGTATTAGGAGATCTTTCCTAACAGGTAGTATTCAGCCAGGAGACATCAAAAACTCTGAATTGTAAACCTGTATTTGGGGACTTTTATAAAGGCAATTTTTGACCTTCAGGTTTCACAGCACTGGAGTAGTTGCAGTCTATTGTGCCAATGAGCATTTAGGGAGTTTTAAATCCAGAGACTATTTGGCTGTTGTGCATTCATGCAACTCCCAAGAGTCACGAATCCTGATTAAACGTTTGCTGAAAAGCAGGAATGCTGTGCAATTCCCCAAAAAAAGAAGAGAGCATCTTAGTCTCATGTTGTTTTCCCTGTCCAAATTATCCAAAAGGCATTAGTCCATATAGTGAGCTAACTGCCTGGAAAACTTCAAACTTACAAAAAACAAACCCATTTTTATATGATTTACAAAACTTTTTTAAAAAAGACAATCCCTCATTAAACCAGAAAATAATTTCTGCTTTTGCCACACATGTAACATAAGAATTCCTGAAAATAGAATTTAAACTGGAAAAGCTGACAGGAATTTAGCAGAAAATTTCTATACAAAAAGAAAGCCACGTGCTAGGTAGAAAGGCACCATCCTACCTACTCCTTTCACTGCAGCAGGAAAAAAATTCAAGATACATTTAAAAACTTAAATGAAAACTGCTAAACTAGCCAAATAATCACATAGTCTTACTATACTTAAAAAATAACCAACAATGCATCTCTTTCAGTATAGCACCTGACAGAGCACCTGACAGGCCTATTACCTTAGCACTTTGTGATTTCATTATGCAGAAAACAAATGAAAGCATCACTTTTCCAGATAGCTAATACTGCCTTCTAAAAACACAGTGCAAGTCAAATTCAACAGGACATCATCTTTGTCCTTCACATGGCTCCAAACTTTCCCCTAATTGAAATTTCTTTCAAAATGGTAAAAGTGTCAGAAAACTTAGAAAACAATACACGTGGCAAGGTACAGAAAGTGTTTAATGACATTCAACACCCAAGTCCCTCTCCGATATCTCTGCAGCACTCTGCCTGATTCAGTAAATGAATTCAGTAAATTATTCAGTAAATGAAGCTGGAGCACAACAGATCCAGATGAGCTTCTGACCTATATACAGAGATGTCTTTCTATTAAATCTTACGTTACTGAAGTAAACGAAAAAAAAAAATGGTGGTGTAAAAGTCCCCAGCCCTTTCAGGCACAGCAGAAGTGACAGCACTGCTGAATCTCACTAAGATGTTCAGCATTTGTTGTACCTTGGCAGAAAGAAGCATCTCCAGGAGAAGGCTATCCTTGCACAGGTTGGCTCTGCGGGCAATACTGGATAACTACTGCCAGCGTTTTCCATTTCCATCTTTCCTTTTCCTGATCACAAACAAGAAATCTGCAAGTCCAGGATTAGCAATTAATTCGAAAGCAGACACTTTGTGGAACATATCTTCCAGGATGTATTTGGAAGTCCAAGACAGATCCTCACCAACTGTATGCTGGGATAGCTCTGCTAAATTTAGTAGGCCTATAACAATTTATATTCACCACCCACTTAGATGTTAAAAATTGTCCCAAGCAATCTTGCTTATTTTTCCCATCTTCTTCTGAAATTTTCTTTTCACAAGATGCCAAACAAAGCAATATTTACTCTGTTGCTAATATAGGAAGAATTGTTGTTTATCAAGTCAAAGAAGGTATCTGTAGTATGTTTTTTTGGCTGAAGTACACTAAGTTTAATTGCTGAAATACCCTTAAACTTTGATAAAAAGGAAAAATAACATTCTGTATTGCTAGAGGAATTTCAAAGCATAAAAAAGGCTTTAAAATAACATTAGCAGCTCAATTTCAGAAGTGTCTTTTCAAAAATGTAACCCCAAACATCAGCTATGGTGAGTCCTGCCATTAATCAGCTTATGCCACTGCTTTACATCAGTTGTAAGATCAGAATAATCTTGGCAGGTACAGAGAGGGCACTTCTCCTTCAGAGACTGGGGAAGAAGGGATGAGTTTAATTTCGTATTCCCAACAAAAAGCCATAGAGTTTCACACAATTTATTACAAATATTCTCCATCTGAGTACTGCTAGAAAACAAAGCCTACTGTGACCTTAATTTAGGTGGCAACACCAGCCATCATGTGGGGATAAGACCAGTCTTTTCTGAGGTCCATGAAGTACAACCACAAAAACCTGTTAGATCTGCCCAGACAAGCAGGCAGGAGGTTTGGGGCAGCTCTCAGTGCTGTTACAACTGATTTGCTAAACTCTGACACTTCCTTATCACAAGGGCAACAAGGAATTATTGACATATTTTCTTAAGGACACTATATAGCTCCTCAAATGCTAGCAGCTGGCAGAATATAGAGTTAAGACAACTACCCACTAAGACAACTCTGATAAATAAAAGCTAGATAGCATCTGTCCCATGAAACGAGGGCCTAATCACACATCACAGGCACTTTCACTTGCCATTTACTTCAACAGGCTGAAATGTATTCAAGCCCCCCCAGGAGGACCACCTTCCAGAATCAGGTACTGATTCTCAGTTATGAAATGTATTAAATAAATAAATAAATCACAACCTACATCTGGAATAAATATCAATCAACGAGCTAAAAAACCATAGTATTCAAGAGGCACTTGTATCAACCTTTTAAATTCTCACTTGCTAGTAGAGCAATACATAGACTGAAGCAATGTAATAAAAATGTCTAGTCCCAGATATGGTACTTAAGGGTTAAGTGTACAACCTGTTGATTGCTTAACCTTACCTAAAACATATGGCTTTGCACTTAAGGGTAAACCCATGGAAAGAAACCCAGCGCCCAGAGTGTGTGTGAAATTCTTTGAAAGGTCACTCTAAGGCAAAATGTATCTAAACACTTCGCCTGCACACATTTGTTTCAAGAGACTTCAGTGCTCCCAGTGTGCAAAGATTTCTGAGCTCCCTACACCCCTACTAAAACAAGAGAGCCTGTTTAATAAATTAAGCAAGTGATTCATCCATTAGCAAAGGAATAGTTAGTAACTGGTTTACAAGCATAAGAAATAGCCAAATACTCTATTTTACCGTTCTTTGCATTGTCTAATACTGGATGGATGCTTGTGATTTCCAGCATCTTGTCGTCTTTTCATTGAATAATAATGAGCCAAATACTAAAAACTTCTCATGACTCTTGCACAAGGAAAACCCAAAGGGGCTGAACAAAAAGCACAGAGTAACTCCTGCGTCATCTCAAGTGAACAAGGTGAGACTCAGCCCCAACAAGAGAAAGTCACAGTCTGTAGAATCGATTCAGAGTAAATGACTGCGCTGTGGGAAATATGACTTCTGGCTTAAGTCCTTTCCTTTGTTTGCTTCCTCCAGTGTTCTCAACATACAGGGCCCTTACATGATTTACAGCATCATACATACACATACTAGGCACTACCGTATGTTTCTAATAGCTCTTGTCTGATCTTTGTGCATTCCCTTAAGCAAAATTATAACAAAAAAGATGTGGGGGTTTTGGTGTCCTAAAGGTAGCCATTCCTTTGTATCCTCTACATATTTAGATTTCTGAGTCAATGTTTTTTGCCTATGCATGTATTTCATATCATCTACAAAATATGCATAAAGACCTGTAGGAGTTTAACAACAAGCAACCTGTGGATTCAATACAGTACTTAAGCAGACGCTTAAATTCGTCACTATACTAGAGCAGGAGATGATATCTAAACAAGTGCTCAACATTATCAGACCAGTAATAACACAATATGAAAAGTACAAAGCACCAGTCTGTTCAATACTCCGCAGTACACATTTCCTCCCAAGGAAAGCACAAGTGAGCTCATTCTGAGAGCAGCACTCTGATTAATTCTCTCAAAAAATGTATAAGGAAGAGCAGGAAGGAACAAGAACTTCAAAATCTGCATTTAGAGGGAAGCTATTAATGGGTAAAGCATACAAATGGAATTAGAAACCTTTAGGAAACAAATCTGATAAAGTTACCAGACAAGCATGAGAAAATTTAAAAAATATTCCTGTCTCATGTAAGAAGTAGCAGAGTTCTTTATAAATAATATTATCAATCTTCTTTAGTACATTTTTGTACAAACTCTCAAGAAATCAGTCTGCTGACCTAGAGGATAATTAGTAAGTGGCAGGACACCAGTTTGTGCAACTTGTCAACCTTCAGACTTGCACTCAGAACAAGCCAGCTGTTTTCCTGAATACTCATTTGCCCAGAGCAAGTGACAGTTGAATGTTTGGACAAGTCACAAAACAGACTTTTTTGCATCACTGTATAAATTGGTGCCAATGAAGTAAACTTTTTCAAGATTAATATGCTCACATAACTGGGTGCAGAATATGAACTATTAATTTAGGCATTGATCTTGGGCTCATTGAACTCCCACGGCGCTTAATGAGAAAATGGTCAATCACTTTGATTTTAAGCTAAATCGAACAATCCTAAGTCTACTGTGCTGTTATTTATACTATTTTAAATGGTACTCTCCTGCACAATGTGAATTGCTAACATAAAATCTTGCTCCTTAGAGATGTACGATAAAGAACCACACTGAAGGATGCTCATTTTCTCTTGTTCAGCATGCTAAGCTTATGTTACAGCTAAAACTAAGACTCAAGTTGCTAACCAGTCCCAGCAAAATGATCCCTGCTAATACTACGGCCACGTTAAACATTTTGTAAATACAAATCTGGTCAGTGGGTTCATGTTTGCAGGTACCACTACATGTGTAAGCATTTGTTTAAGGCCAAAGTAGGACTTAGGGGATAAATAGTAAGAGGAGATAACAGGTGCGAAACGTCTTTGAAGAAGGAAAAAAAAAAAAAAAGGTAATTTTAAAATGCTACACAGACAACAGAGCCAAGAAGTTAAAAGTTAAAAATCTATAACTCACTAGCAATAGTAATTCCAGTCGATAATAGATACTTTTGTTAATAGTTACCTCTTGTAGATAATATCTCGGGCACCAAAGCATAAATTATCCATGTGTTGCACAGTGAATTAAGAAAACAGCTCTAGTTAGCTGAAACTGAATGTCCAATTCTGAACTACATATTCTCAAATATATAACAAGAAGTCACTAGTACCTCACTCAACATTACATAAAATACTTTTTTCTGTAAAGAATTTCATATCAGAGTGTAGAGTTTTAGATGCTTGTCTCCGATGAATCAAAATGGGACTTGTGAAGGTTAAGGCCAGTACAATGCTGTATTTTACTCCTTAGGTGGTAACAAAATGATGCTCATGTAAGTAAGAAATAATAAATATTCTACTTCTGTACGAAGTCAAAAATGCTCAATCACATTTTTATAACTTTTAATTCATATTCTTGCCTTTTTTTTACCACCTTTAATATCATACCACTTACTAACATTAAATTTTATAGCATAGTAAAATAACATGAGTAGTAAAGGAAGACAGACAAAGCAATTTTATCACTGAGATTGAATAGAAGTTTGTTAGATGCTATTAGATGAAGTATGATGTAACAGTCATCGGATTGCAACATCACTGGCAACCCAGCATGTACCTGCAAACTTTATTAGTGTTATTTCAGTTCCACCTCTGTGTGTCACCATATAAACACAAATAGTTACTAGTACAGCATGTACATTACTGGGAAGTAAATTTTCTCACACAGGAGGACGCCCTTTCCTCCCCATTCACAAATGTGTCTATTTGGGACTTAAGCGGTGATTGTGCCTTATACAGCTGTCTGCATAACGTAAACTTCATATGCAATAACTAATCAGTTCCTACCAGTCCTGTTTGTTAGCATTTTGCTTATTTGAAAACAGCACTGGTGCCATCCAATATCACACACTGCTAGATGCCTCTGGTTGCTGTGTTGCAAACAGGTGTTTGCAAGCCTGCAGGTAATCAGCACAGGCATTGAAAAGGATTTCCAGTGCTCTACCAAAATATGTGGATTCTAGAGACCCAAGTGACTTCAGAAATCGTTATGGCTTCAGGTCTAGTCTAATTAAAAGGAACTCCTCCCCCTTTTTCCCTGTTAAGAAGCTGCATGAATAGTTTCTATGGTGAATGTTTTGATGCAGAAAAATTTTAGAGACTTGTGGATCTGTGCAAATTACTTACTTGTACTCCAAGTGTAATACAAAGAAAAAATAACCAGGTGTCACAGAAAAGAAACGACTGCATCATTCCTTCAGAGCTTCAACAAAAATGAACCAGTAATAACTAAGACACACTGAAAGATAACCTTACAAAAACAAAAGAAAGAAAAAAAAATACATTTTTCCCATGTAATCACCAAAAGGTCTCTTGAAAGTGTGTAATATAAACCTTCAAAGGAAAATGAACTTAAAAAACCATTTCAATAAAAGCCAGTATTAAAAGTATAATATTAAGCCAATTTGCCCAAACACGCTAAATTCAGAAGAGTTAAATTCATGCTAACTCTGTCTCACATTCCTCTGTGCTGTCCTCCACACTAGATGATGTGGTGACAGACATGGAGGGGTAAAATCGTATCATTATCTTTTGCAAATTGCCAAAAAAGTGATTTCTCACCATATGGGATCTGTAACAACCCTGAAGTGTTTTAGCCCTCTTACATTTGATTGTGCCACACTAGGGAAGGGAAAAAGCAGCCAGCTGCCTAAAATTCACCATGTCAGCAGTTTCATGGTGATACTAATCCAAATGGGTTTTATCTCTACTCTGACATGTAAATTAAAAGTTACATTAAAACCACACATATCTAGATGATATAAAAAATAGATATATACTTGAGCTTGCTTAGTGTTAGTACTGGCGAAGCCTTAAAGCAGAAATCATGTCTGGAAACCTTATCTGAAAATTACTGCCCCAATAGCACAATATTGTGCTTCATCATTAAAAGCCTGAGTTAAGCACTCTGAGTACACGTATTCTAAGTGGAGCATGGCATTGCAGGGTTCTTCAACCACGCTGTCACAGCACACGTGTACCAAATCTTGACACTAGATAAACTCCCCAGATAAAATTGTAGGAGCACAGGCTTTTCTTTTGATTTAAGAAAAGATCAAGACTTACACTGACTTCAGCAGAACTGGATTGCAATTGCCTTGGTGAGCTTGTAGGTCACTGCATTACTTACCTACAGTCTGAGGATATCAACAGGCTCAAATGAAACATAACTGCACTACAAATGAAAACACGCACCCTTAGAGAGTTACAGGCTAGAGCCAAGATGGGACACTCTAAGGGACATCACCCCCACTTCACAGGAGCACAGAAAACTACACAGTAGCCCACTCCAAGTGGTGTAGCTCCCAAAAGACTCTGTTGTCTTCAGGGTACAGGTTACTTCTGAGCTCACGTATTGTATACATATGTATCTATATGTAGGTATACAACTATTTTCAAGAGGCTCATTTTTCCCTTATTTATCCTATAGCAGTGTCCTTTAGACATCTTGGGGGTTTTAACCCCCTTCTCCCCACCAAATTGCTTAATACTCAATAGGAAACAATCTTCATATTTTGCCATTTTCAACATCTACATCTACCCTATGTCCCAGTCTGAAGGTTTAACTAGAAGGTATTTCTCTTTTCACGGAAGTAGATTATCCTATTTGACTTTCTTATACTGGAGAAACCTAGAAAGTGTGTCAGGTCATCTGCAGGACTGTTGACCTTCAGGGTCATGTTGGTACAAATGTTTTCCCCAACAGCATTTCTATTGGGGTCACATCCCTAAAGCTGATCTAGTTGTAGTATATTAGAAGAACTAATTGCTCTTAGTTCATAATCAAAGATAGCATTTACTGAAGAAGATAGTGCAAAGAAGATCTGTTCTTACAGCCCATTCATCTCCTTACTAAGAATATAGTAGAACAATGTATCACTGAGATGATCAGAACTGTGCTCACAGAGACCAACAGCAGAGTGGGGGTGTGTTTCCAAAAGCAAAGTGTGTTTTCCAGTAAGAACAGCACCTACTGATTCCACTATTACAAACCCACTAAATTAATCTTTTCTAGCATTACATTAGAATGACTTTATCTAAATCTATGTTTAAAGAATCTGCTATTTAACATGCTAAGATCTCACTGTTATCAGTTCCATGACAAGTGAATTTACCAAAGTTTCTTTCTCCACAGAACTGATAATACGAAAAAAAGAAAAATGGGTTATAGGACAGGACAGTAATGAAAATGTTGTCTACATCAACATTAACTGGCAAGTTAAATTTTTGAGGTCAGTAGTATTACCATTACACGTAAATTTATATCCTTAAGTGATTTGTTGAATTGAAGTGTTTGTATACCTCTCTTCTTGGAAGTTAGTCAATCATTACAAACTGTTTTTGAAGATGACCTATTAGGTTATATGTCATATATTTTTCCAAAGCTAAATTGTCTGAATTTTGCTAGCCGTAAAAAGGAGAGAAGTGCAAAGATTTTTGTACTTAACCCTCAGTTTCTCTCCTTCACTTTTCCTGGGATATGTAGACAAGACCTCTCTTAATGCAAATCCACTATTTATTATTGTCCTGAAATACACACATTCAGATATTTGCTAATTGTGAAGGACAAATACACCAGTGATTAAGATTAGAAGAGGAAAATGAGGAGTCGTTTGAGGTTTTCTCAATGTATGTGTTCAGTTAGTCATCTTTTCCTGCTACTTATTTTTCATGGCAAGCTCTGAATTTTCACCTGGGGTTCATCAAAGACGTGTTCAGTTTTGTGTGTACAAAGTGAAAGAGAAGATGATGAGGTTATTCTGCTTACTGCACACACTCCGGAGGTAGCTTGTGGGGTGGTCTGTTTAGGTCCAAAAAATTTCTTAAAGGAATAACAGCATCATTAGAACTAGCCTAAACTGACTCCTCCCTTGCAGAGTCTGATCACAAGAGCTAGAGCTGTAATGGGAATGGATGAATTTCTCACCAGGTCGAGGCTGAGGCACATTAGCTTAGGCAGCACCTGAAGGAAGTCTGTACTGCAGCTTTCCCATGCTGTGCTTATTCTCTGGGTAAACAGAAGACTTCAGTCTCCACGGTTGTCAATCTAGCACCTTTAACAAGCAAGAAGTTCATTTTATTAAAGGAGGAAAAACGTAGATTTCCATCACTCCTTATAAAAGAGCTAGAAAATGTCAAACATGTAGGTAAAAGTAATATTTCAAAACGGCTCAAGCCTAAACTCCCTTTCCCCTCGCACCTGCATGGTGATGAACATGTGCTATATGTCTCTGTACTGGCTCAGTATTCAACATTTGAACTGGACCTGCTCCAGCTTTTGAATAAATATCTCTTTTGGGGGAGAGGGAATTACATTCCTTAGTCAAAATACAGTTTTTCTTCTCTTAAATTTTGAAAGAAATGTGTACTTGTGAAACATTAGGAACCAGTCATGAGAAGAACTGAAATCCTTTCTATCTCCAGCCTCGGCAAAGAGCCCTGCTCCTTCTGCAACACATCCGTGACCACCAACCTAACCACATGTACAATTGAGATGAGAGGGCCTGCAGTCAGAAGGTTATTTCTGGGTTTTTCTTTCTAAGTAATGCTTATTTCCAATGGGGGCACTTTTGGGGAACTACATGAGGCGCTATTGAGAGGGATATGATAGCCCATTTGGGATCAAGATGGCAACACCCACTTTGTTTCATGTGGGGTGCTAAATGACGAACAATTTAAGTATCTTGGGAGTCCTCCTGCTCAATGGTGAGAGACTGCCACCACAATTAAAACAATAATAATAAAAAGAACTTCCTTCTGTTCCAAATAGGTCTTTCAGTAAACAGCTGCACTCACAATTCATTAAGCAAGATTACATAGTTTCTATATTTATTAGGGAACATCATACTGTCTCATCATTTGTGCCATGTGCAGGACAACAGATCAAATAATCCATAGGGTAATCTACAGAGATCTACTTCCTATGGCCTACTTGTGCTCATGCTGGGTCTGCTGAAGACCATGACTGCAGGACATTAACCCCAATATTAGGATCCTGCAATCACAAGGTCCTATGTTTAGTGTAGTCAAACCATGGCTTCATGCAGCAGCAGCAACAGATGCTGAGAAAAGGAAGCTAATGCCTGGCTCAGCTTGCCAGCATCAGCTGCCAGTTGCATGCTCACAAGTAAAAGCACGCAGAGTTCATTCAGATGGTCAGCCCTGTCACATCGAATGAACAACACAAACTTCCACCAGTCTGGAAACACTCAACGTCGGTAACTCTGCTGTGTGGGTTACTCCCACAAGCTCGGTTTGTACATGTACAAGTGGTGGTAGAATTGGGTTTCAGAATAATAAGAGCAACTTTAAATTCTAAAGAACTCTTTACAATCCACATTTTAGGTATGTGGTATAAACAACACAAGAAATTAACATATTCGAGAACAAAGAGACCTGTGAAAAAGCATAATGAAGGAAGCTGAACAGAAAAGAAGAAAGGAACAGATGTCAGACTATACTTAAAGCAAAGTTACTAGTTTATTTTCCCACTGATTTGAATATCTAAAATATATGCTTTTGCCAAGATAAACAGGTGATTAAAATATATTAAAAATCCCAGTAAGCAAAGGGCTACGCTTCTATTTGCTTGACATTTGTTAGCCATTCCCAAAGTAACAGCATATGCATAGCATAGCAATAATAATATTAATTTTACAAAGACTGACTGTTTAATTGCAATTAACTGTGGCCTTACAAAAGGAAAGATGCACTCTCTGGAGTACACATAAGCTTCATTTATCCTGCAAGGACAGCGAGATGAACCTGGCATGAAATATTAAGATCACAATTGCTATTGGCAAGCCATCTGACGGGAAGCTGTTAGCTTGAAAGAGCAAGGATTATACAAAGGAGCAAAGAGTAAAAAAAACAGCAGTGAATCAGCTCCACAAAATGTCCTTTCATTGAGAAGCATCAGGAACGGGTGGGCTGTTGGCAGCAGGGGGTGGGCAGGATGCTGAGGAGGTGACAGCCGCCTCGGGGAATGCCAGCGGGTGCCAGGAGGTGCGGGATAACCTCCAGAGGAGGGAAGGCTGGAAGACGAAGGGAGCCGCAACGGCTTAAAGTGACATGTAGGGTGATTTGGTGCAGTCTCCTTTTATTGCAGGCACGCTGCACTTCTTATGAACTGAATGAGTGCCATCTTCAAACTAATTAAGTTTCCTGTCCAAACTGCTCCTGTTGGAAAGCTATTCCAGTGCCTAACAGCTTTTCCACTTTGAAAACATTAACTTAAATTTACTGATGGCCAGTTTAGACAAATTTAATTTTGCATTAGCATTAATCTCTGCCTCAGTTACATTCCCTGCCTTTCTGGCATTTATGAGGAGAAATACTTTATTCATATAGAGCAGTAACATTCACTGTAGCAAGCACTTGGCTTGACTGAACAAGCCATATCTGAAGTCTCACCAAGGAGCCTGTCCATATCAGTGATGGCCTTCAGAGTCATAAACCAAAGTTGTTCAGAGAATTCCAGAGGGAGTCTTTCCAGAACCTTTTACTTTTATACTGAAACTTCCCTGCTCCACTATTAATATTGGTTACCTGACAGATCCTAGGCATCATGTGCCTTTCATCTGCCTGCCCACATAGATGATTCCCAGTCAATATCCTGTTGCTCGGTAGACTCCCGTTTCCCTTCTGCTTTTTTTCCATCTTCTCCATGTGTTTGAAAATGGAAAAAACACAGAGGACAGAATCTTACCTTAGAGAAATCAGGCACAAAATTCCTATTTACCTGGAACAACAAGCAAGCAAAGGAAAAGGGTTCTTAGGAAAACCAACTGTGAGATATAAAAAGCTTCTTCCAAAGGGACAGAACTTGGGCTGGACCAAGAATTTCCGTCAAGATACACCAACTTACATGGTGGGCATAAATGGGATTTAGAGCCTTGTTATGAGAAAAAGAAAATCAGGATGGGTACTAGAAAAAAATGGCATGAAAGGAAGAGAGGGAGCACATTGCTAAATGAGAACATGTGAGATGGGCTGGACAGGGGCACAACAGCAGCAGATGAAGAAAAAAGCCAAGATCATAATCTTGATGCTGGGAAAGGAAATCTGCAATCCTGGGAAGACCACCTATACAAGAAACAGGGGCACACGCATTCTATGTGTAAGGCCGCTGGGGGTTTCCTAGCTCCTCGTCTTTCTCCTCCCTTTGGAGCTGTGAACCGGCTGGCTGGAAGAGCCAGCAAAGTCCCTGAGAACGTTAGCAGCCCCTGTGGTATGATCTGCTCTGAGAAATATTGTAAGTACGTGTTTATGTATTTTGCTAACAGTATAGCTGTTGTGCAACATGTTTATGCAATAACTGCAAATAATGTAAGGAGGTCTTTGAATATGAGTTTATAGCAGTTTGTAAAGGTAGTGGTTTTCCCTGGATCCTTGGGGTTTGTTTGGGTTTTTTTGTTTGTTTTGGGGTTTTTTTGTTTTGCTCTCCTCACTTCAGGTGCAATATGCAATTTCTTGATATAATGACAGATTATTACAAGCACTGTTTCCAATACACCTTCCAACTGAAGATGCATCTTCTCCAAGATCCGATCAACGCATTTTAAAGAACTAAATTTCATTACAATGCCACATAAATCAATCTGATGACATGACCAGGGCCTAAATTTCTAGTCCTGGCATGCTGCAGTCAAGTTCATTCGTCTCAAATTTGTACTGACTTCTGTGGGAACCAGATTTTCCCCATGTTGTACGTGACTGAATTTATACTCCAGCATATGAAAGATGTATTGATCACCCTCCTGGACATTTGATATGAAAAGCTAACTAGAAATCCTGAATAACAAACAGCAACAAAGATGCAAAAGGAAAAAAAAACAAAACAACCCAGGTGACCTTATTGCTACACAAGCAAGGCTTTAATCAACAAAATTAATTTATGTTTGAAAAGGAAAAAATCCTTGGATTTTAAAAGTGCTGGTCAGAAATTCTTTAAAAGAGTGAGTTTCCACTGGAGAACGCCAAACCTGCACAATCAAAACATTACCTGGAGATAGTTCAATTCTGAAATATTTGCTGCAGAGCCCCACCAGGGTTATGATGGGACCCTCACTGCTGACTACAACCCCACCAGGCAGCCTTGCTAGGTTAACGGGGAGTTTGCCCTTCCAGCTCTCAGCCCTTTGGCAACCTGCCTTCCACTTCCCACAGCTCCCAGTTGCCGGCATGCCCCCCCTCCAGTGCAGCTCCCCTGGGGGTCTGCTGGGAAGCAGGGCTCTCTGGCTCCCCATCAGTAGCTGATGTGGAGCCAGAGCCTGCAACCATAGCTGAGCCAGACACTTTGGAGCCATGGCTCCTAAGACTTCCAGTTTCCTGGCTTCCCTTCAGCCCACCTGGCAGATTAAAGGGCAGCCCAGAGCTTGGAAACATCATTCCCAGGACTGTCTCTCCTAAGGAGCCCCAGCTCTCCAGGCCGATGGCTCCACACGCCCCCCAGGCAGCTTGCCCTGAGTTAAGGCCCATTCCCTTTACAGAGAATTTCACAAGTTTGGCTTTCAGTGCAACCCTGAACAAAACCACAGCTTTTAAATGCCCTAGCCCTCCACGAGTGGTAATCATCTTTCTCCACACAACTCAAGTTTTAATCCTTTAAAAACACAAACAAGTTAATTCATGGGGGAGAACAGGAGCAAACAGTTCCCAGTTTTGTAGATTAGACAGATTCTCTGCTTGCGTTTGTGCCTCTGTAGCTTTCATGGAGCTGCCTCCAAAAGGCACTGCCTGCTACGCTTTTCTTGCGCTCACCTGCCAAACCCCTCATGTGTGCCAAGAAAGGTGCCGGAGACATTCGGGCAATACTGTGCTGCTACACACCAGCAAAGCTGCAAAATGGCCCTGGAAGTGACAATTCCCATTAAAGTTCTCAGGAGTGGAAAAAGATCCGGGACAGAAAATAGTGGATGTAATTTTACAGCTTTCCAGAACAGGTTATATGAAACAAAGAATGAAATTAAGAATAGCATTTGTCCTTCGAAATAAAACATAACCTCAAAATAAGAAACTAGCCCTGAAGGTTAAGAAATGTTTTATAACTTCATCACACAAAACCTCCCTGACCTTCTACATCAACCCTGAGGTCTCCCCTCCAGGATGGATGCTTTGTTAAAGCAGTTTAACTGGAGTCCTATTAGCTTCGTCAAGAGATCTCACTCTCTCTAATTTTTTTAAATTATCAGCCAGAGCACTGTGCACTGCCTTTGAAGCCAATGTATGCAGATGGGCTCTAATATGTTTCCCTTCAGAACGATAGGGCCCATCAACTGTCCCTTGAAATACTTAAAGAAAAACACAGGTGTTTCTCTGGCCCACAGGAAGAGGAAATACCACACTGATTAAAACTTGAACCACACTCACCAGGACAGACCTGAACCTCCTCCCACCCTCTTCATGCCTCCCCTCCCCAGTTCTTCTAGTCAAATGAATGGGCAAACATAATTTGTAACTCATCTCAGGATTTGCAAATGTAATTTGATAACCTCTAATGAAAGCCAGGGAGAGCACGGGCGGAAGCAGTGCTGGCCCACAGGGATGGGGTGAGTGTAGGTAATCATGGTAAAATAAAAAATAATTTAAAAATCACTCTGAGAAACACATCAGATTCCCAAGTTAAGACACCATTTCTTATTCCTAGAAGGTCTTCCAAAACGCCCTTTTACAAGTCCTTCATCTTGTGGTGAGCGGTGTGAGATTTCATTCTGCTCCCTCTCTCCCCTCACTTTCCCTACCCTTGCTTCATTTTTTGCAGCTAGACTGAAACACACCCTTGAGCACTTAAGAGCTACACACCCTGTTTTATATTAAAATATATACACATATAAAAAAATCCCAGCTCACTGTTTCCAAATGTCTTCTCTCCTATGTACAAACCGCCCACTGTTGCTAGCACTGCGATACAGTAGTGTCGCGGAGCCCAGTCGTGATTGACGTGCATTACGCCGAGCTGCATAACCCAGGCACAGCCTCAGCCCCCCAGAGCTTGCGGCTCTGAACCGCTGTGAGTGCTATCGGCTTGCAGAGCCCAGAAGCAGAGAGACAAAGAGCCTCCTTTGGGATCAGAGTCAAATTTTCTTTTCCTGGTACAGCAACGCCTTTTGGAGCAGGAAGAAAAGCAGGTCATGCGAGGGCTCTGCTCTCCTCTTTGTCCTCCCCAGAAACTAACAGCTGATGGATCCCAAATGCATTCGTGGTGTGCAGAGAAAGCGTTAAATAATGAATTCTTTTACACACATAATGCTTAAGTCTCAATGAAATCACATCAGCTTTTCTTTCTTTTCCCAAAATCAGGCCTACCAATGCTTTCTTTCTTTAAGAGCCAAACAACATTCTTGGATAGCAGTTAATTTATCTCAAGAGGTGTAAATCACCACACTCTATCTTATTAGAAACATTTGAAAGAGGGCAAGTGCTTTCAAAGCCATAAACTTCAGATTCCATACATGTTCCAAAGCTGTAGTGAATGCACATTCCTGATTCAAACTGGTTTTAATTTGCAGTCCCTTTAAAGCACGAATGCAAAAGCCTAAACACTAAATCGACTTAAATAACAATAACAAACCATGTAAAAAATTGTCCATTTGCAACTTTTTTAAATAAACTGAAAATAGGAATCACTCAAATGCCTAAAGCAATGCAGTGGGTGTATGTCCGGTGCAAAGGTAGCCTGCAGCTCCTGGGGAAATGCAGTGTAATCACTGCTCCACCATGGATTATTTATGGTCACAAGCCTGACAGAGCTTTATAAACTAAAGCAACAATTCTCGCTGCCTGCTGCAAAAGGCTAAAAATCCCTAGACACAATGAGAACAGCAGAATGAAAACCACATGACAGTTAAAGAAAAAAAAAATTGCCACATCCTTTGTGAACACAAACAATTAAGTCATGAGGAGATAAAAAACATACCTGAAAGCACGGGGGTGGGCGGGCACATGCCATTTGCGCCAAAGTATGCAGTCATAATTTCTCAGCAGCAACAGTTATGGTGACTGGCAGAGCGCCCTTTGCTCTCCAGCAAGCCTTTTAATTAAAGATATTGGCAGTTATCTCTAACCGCAATCACTGTCCTGGTGATCAGATTGGAGCGAGTGCTGCAGCACATCTCCCTTAGGAAATTATGGCGCCAGCGCTCAAAAGGCAGCTATGGTAAGAGCAGAGTTTTCAAATACGTGTTAAATATACATACCCACAAAAATTTGTGTTCAAAGGTGCGTATATGAAGCGGATAAAATGCACTCGCTGATGCAAACATACGTGTGCTTGCAAATGCCTAATTAAAAAATTAGGTCTTTGTGAAAGCTCTCAGGGAACAAGGACTACTGAGAAACACTAGTGTTGGGAACTGGGGGAGTGCAGGGCAGGTTAAAATCAGAACTGGGCGGGAAATGTTTTTCTTCCCACAGATAATCTTTAATGATGGAAATCTTTTTCCATAGGAGTTTTCAGTATTTCATTAGAATTTAAAATCAAAACAACATACTTTTAAGGAAAAATGGAAAAAAAACCCAAACCTCTGAAATGTATTATTTCCTACAAAACTTTGCTTTAATAAAAAAGTAGACTTTTTTCCTGAATGCAATGTTTCAGCCAAGCTTATTTGTAAGGCATCTGGAATTTACAGTATTTTACTAACCCAGAGGAGATGGCTTGCTGCTCTGTATTCAGAGAAAGCACCTTTTGTCAGCAGCTGGGGAATAGCTGAATAAAGAGCACAAGAATAAGTGACATTTAATCACTGAGAAGCAGCCTTCTTTCTCTCTAATCCATTGTTAGGAGAAAATGCTGCATTATTGAAAGCCTATTAGTGACAATATGGACTTGTACCGAAACATGGGACACGTCCAGAAGGTTTACTTCAAGGTACTAAGTGTTCAAGAAATATTATTAAACTCAAGTATTATCACTTAGCAAATTGATTTTAACCCCTCAAAGTCCATGAGGCAAACTATTCAACCTATGAGCAACCTGATCTAACGCCAAAGCTGGATCTCACTTCAAAGCAGGCACTGCTTTGAGTAGGGGGGCTTGGACCTGATGACCTACCTTTCAGCCTAAGTTGCTCAGTGATTTTATGTTTATCCATCAGAAATCTTTAAAGACATTGAATTTATCAGATATGCAAATCACAGGCATTTAATAACAAACCTTTCAAACATTACTCATTGGTTTACCCTGCTTTTAGTACAGGAAAAAAACTGAGCAAAAAGTGGAACTATAAATAAGCTGCCAGGGTTGATAACGACTTGCAACCATACATTGCATACATATATATTATACCCAAAGTATAACTATCTCCCACCGGCCAGCAAACATCAAGAGGCAAGAACAATGAGAAAAACATCTAAGTGGGCTTTAAAATCATGAGTTTCCTAACAAGTTCGAACAAGGATAAGACATGCCATGACCTTACGCAGGCACAAGCCTTGTGCTTCTCGGAATACACAGGGACTTACAGTTCTGTTTTTCTCGACAATCCTCAAAATACCATATGATGAGGCAGTAAATTCTGACAAGTTAGTCTTTATTAAATCCTGATTGCTATCCTTAGAAGCTAAATTAAGTAATTTCAAATCATTACCTCTGGAATGATGAAAATATGGTGCTTAGATGGAATTAGTGTGGAAAAAAAACCTCAAATTTTTTTTTCCAGTAGGAAAAAAATGCATGTCACAGGTGTTCCTGCAATAATAACACCTCAAGCTGTGATGTTTTTGGGTCAAAGAAGGTGACAGAGGTCAGATCAGGTCAGTACCTTGATGTGAGACCTCCAAGTGAAGGCAAAATGCTGCAGGGCACACTGACGGTGGTTCCCTGAAGGTGACACACAGCCCTTCGAGCTGCACTGCAGAGATTCATGACTCCAGGAGGCAGTGGAAAAAGCAAGTCAACAGCGGCACAAGTTACTGTGGTTTTGCATCTGCTGCTTACCAGAGGAGACAGGTCTTAACCACTTGTGGTTATTCAAAAAGAAACAAGAGTTGTTAATTCCAGTGAAATGGAGCAATTCATTCAAAAAACAACCCAAACTCAAAAAAAAATAACTAAGCAGAACAAACAAAAAACACAAAACCCAAGAAACCCTCAGGAAAAACAGCTATGAGAAAGCAGCAGAAACAAGGAAAACCACTTCAGGAAATGGACATAAAAACAAGTTGCTGCAAGGTAAGTGAGGAGTGTATTGCTCTCTAACAGTAACTGCTTCTGCTTGCACTCTTATCCAGCAGCTCCCCCAAAACGATGCGTTCACTTGCATCTCACCTCTCTGGACTGAACTCTGAACGTTGGCAAGGGCTCAGATCAAAGGGCTTGTTATCTGCGACACAGGCCTCCATAGAACAAAGGAAGTTTTCATGATGCTTTCCATCTCCTTTCTTCAACCAAAATGAGGAGAAAGTTATCTCAAGACAGAAATAAAATCCATCTACAGAACTGCGGCCTTCAAATTCTTTTTGTTGTTTTTTTTTTTTTTTTTCCCTCTACATTCTTCTGTATTATATACCAGTTTATGTGCTTTAGTCATGGGATAAGTCTCCCAAACCTATGGATTACCAGAAGGATGAAAGGCAATGGTATACAGGAATAAAGACTTGTTTTTACCTTTGAAGTGAGTCACTAAATGTTGCCAGCTTGGAAAAAGGAAGAATACCTTACCCTTGCAGGCCAACATAGCTACTGTGGATTCTTTCTCATAAATAACTTTGCATGCAGCGTTGGTACTTGTATAAACGGACATCTCTGGTCATACACCAGCAGCCCACACCTGCTGTGTATCACACAACCCAGCCATTGTAGTTCTTCCCTGAACACCACAAAAAGAGATGATAATAGGGAATAAATAGGGAGTTACCCTGAAACAGGCCACAAAATCCATGAGAACCTGCTAGGTATTAAGTGATAAGACTTTCCACGCTTTTCCGAACCACTAGCTCAAGCTTTTACTCTGTACCTGTTGCCTTATTTTATTTTGTAAAGAAGACATTTACACAGACAAGTCTTGAAGGAGAAGCACAAAACTCGTTTCTACATGAAAGCATTACTACACAACAGATACATAGGGAGCTCTGGCTAATAGAAGTCAAAAGACAGGAGTTCTTTTGACTAGTTTTTGCCCTGAATACAGACAGATTTCCACTGTATATTCTTGATTATGCCTTCTTGATTATGATTCTTGAACCTGCCCCCGCACATGACTTTGGCAAGGGGTTCCAATATGCGAGCCAAGGACTGAAAGACAGTGCAAGGCAACTGGCAGTGGAAAGGTATACTTTCTATATTTGTTTGTTTGTTTTATTAATGTGCTTGCCAAACAGTGAACTCTTTCTAAACCTTCTTCAAATCTGTTTAACATTAGCAAATGACAGATATACGAAAAATACCTGCATTTTCAATCAACTGCAGCCTGCCCCAGTCTCAGGTGCACAGGTGTACATCACTAAGGCTGACCCCGTTCACAAAAGCACACAATGTAAATCATCAGATCTCTTGTAAAATCAGCAGTGCAGCTGATCTTACAAGATACCAAGACCCACACCTGCATTGCTGAAAGCAGGAGCAAGCCCTCAGCGTATGCATACTTTTCCCCCTCCATTCATCTTTCAGATTTATTCTTGTCACTAACAAAACCTATTTCCTCTGTGAAACTTACAGAAAATAAAAAGAATAGCATGGAAATAACTTGATAAATTGTACGTTACTTACAGCCTGATCAAAGCCCGCTAAAATTCCATGTGAGTCTTTTTGTTGACCCAACAGACTTTGGGTCAAGCTTTTAAGCACTTACTTAATTTCAACCTTGGCATTTAGAGTGCCTAAGTTTTCAGTACGAAAATACCAAATTTCTGATGTTTGGTGTAATCTCTCTGTTTGACTCAGTCACATTATGGATTTAAAATTTGTAAATGATCAACACTGAGAACAAAAACAGTAAGGAAAACACATATTTATTTCCAAATGGGAAAAGCATAAAGCAATCGTGGAATACCATTGTCATGAGAAGTGAAATCTGGAAATTTGATTCAGCACTGGATTATCAGCTGGTCCCAGTGCAGCACTTTAATACCATTTGCTATACTTGTTTTGGAGTTTAAAGCCAGGCCTGCGTTACATAGGACCTGGCAGGTGCTTTTTGTTTCTTTATGCATGGTTACATATAACAGCTTTCTTCAGGCCATCGGGTAGATCTTTACAGCACATCTCTCTAATAGTTGTACAGACAGAAACAAAGTAATAAATTATTAACTTGTTAAGAAATTAAAACCACCTTTCTCTTAAGCAGGAGGGTGCTGTTACTCTTTTTTCATTATTTCCATAAAAGATGGAAGTAAAACATAACACAAAAAGCACTACCTGCCTTAGCACTATACTGAAGATTATTAAAATTGCCGAACTACAGAAATAGTGTGGAGCCAGGTACAAATTACTGGAGGCCATAAAGATTCACCAGTTTACGTCTAGAGCAAATGTAGCCCTATCAAAGCAAACACAGTGTCAAAGACAAGAATTACAAGAACAAAACTGATAAAAGTTAAAATCAATTACCACTGTTCATGTACTAAGTACCTAGCAACTATATCACATACCTAGAAATCATACTGCTTGTCCCATGAGAAAAATTATTCCCTCCAGCTACGACAGATTGCCATAGCAAACGGTGAATTATTGCAACTCTTCCCATTTCTCATGTATTATAATTTTCAATATAAAATTAGTGCCAAGCAGTCACATTTTTTGGCATCTATTTTGAAAGTGAATCCTTACAATTTTCTACTTAAGAGTTATTAACATCAAATTAGAATTTCAATCTTCCTATTTATGTTGATATTACAAAAGTAGTAAATAGAGACTTTTACAAAATAAAAGTTCTTCCAACAGTTTCATGCAACTGCCGAGACCCAATGGAGAGAACAGAGCAATACAGGAACCATCTCTCGAACCCAGCAACCTGCCTCTCACAGTGACCAACATGGGAGCTAAAGAAGGAAAACCAAACCAAAAAAACTCCCCATGTTCAGGCAGGAAAGAGAAATCTGCCTTCAAACCACATCCAGTCAGGGCTATGGAAGGTGTAAGAGTTGGACTCTTATTTTTTTTGATGTTATCTACAGTTTTATGCCAACTGCAATAATTCAAAGTTGCTTTAGCTTGCAAGGGATGGCTTAAAGTAATCATTTCTAAACAAACTAAAATTAAAATCTTATCTGAAGTACAGAAAACACACAAAAGCTGTTCTGGTCTCCTTTCTGTACAGGTTTTGTGCCTGTCTCCACCTCTTTTCTAGTTTTCAGTGTTTGTTTGTTTTTTTTAATTTGCAAGAATATAATCTCTAAAAAGAAACTGGCAACATATCCATTCAGTCAGATGGTTGTAAAACCAGCTCAGCCTATGACTCTCCCTCCAGCTGAAAGTACAAGTCTTCTGCCCAAATGATTATTTCACTTTTGGAAAAAATCAGGTGAAAGAACATGTTTATACTATACGGGTCCAATGAAGTAGAAGCTCAAACAAAGCTGAACAGGTATTAATATCCATTATATAGGAATTTAAAAGACAAATGTAATTTGGTATATAACTTTAATTTATATTTTAAGAAGTCAAAATCTCCAATTTGTAATCAAGGACAAAGCTTTTAGAATTGAGACCATGTTGGTGCTCTCTCATCACACAGCGGCCCAAGTTCAGGGCATGAAATCACCTTGGTTTTAACTCTAACAACAAAGCACCTAAAACACACTTGTGACTCTATATCAGTATAGTTGCAACTCCTGGAGCAAACCCTGGAAAACAGAAATAAGAAACATGCTTCAGGGAAGCTACTAAGGACAAAGAGAAAACCAGACAATAAAGAAGGAAAATTGGAAAGGAACAGCTTAATACATTACCAGTTTTCATAGCTTTTGTTATGGTTTATATAATATTTTTATGTTATGACATTGAACACAGATACAACGGGAATAGGACACCATCACCCTTTGTACATTAAAATGGTACATTTACTAAGTCTGTAGCCAGGGCTTTCCCTTACTGTCTTCTCACTAATGCTGTACTCTGGCATCCTGGTTGGCAAAAAAGACTTACAGTTTGATTCGGGACAGCTGAAAACTAATGAAAGCTAAGGATACTTTATATGAATGAAAACTAGGCTGAGTGCTATTCTCAGTCTTGCTATTGCACCATGTTATTTTGACTTTGATTTCCGTGTGCCTCAGTTTCTCCAACAAGAAAGCTTGGAATTTCATGTAAACTTGGAAGCACTTTGAAGTCAGCAGATAAAAGGAGCTCTATAATGCAAGCCTATTATTATTTTCTTTGTAACACAGCTCATTGCTGTTTGTGGAAGAAAAAGAAAATAAATTTATATACTAAAGCCTTCTGCCTCAACCAATCTCAATATTCACCCTACAGACCTAATCCGCCACTTACTAGAGCCAGTGGAAAGACTTCTATTGACTTGAGTAGGCTTCAGCTCACATTCCTGCTAAAGAAGACAGGGTGAGTATAAAGGCTCTGCCCTATGAACAGAGTATATGCTGTTTCAGCTACCTTTGAACCTTAAAGAGTTGCAAGACAGACAAATAAGAGGCCATAGGTAGTAAATACATTAGATCTGACTTTTATTAAAGAGGAAGATTTTTCTTGTGTGTGTTCTGTACAATGGGAATGGCATAGTAATGCAGAATAGATGCCATTGCTCACTTCAAAATCCCCAGGGAGATAAGCAAATTGAACATGTGAAACAAACACACCGAATTTTCGTGTCTCATATTTAAAGCATACCAGTAAAACAGGGAGGGAAATAAGCAATTAATCTAATGTTCATTCAAGATTTGTTTGGACAATGGACTGGGGAAAAAGTTGGAAAGGAGAGAATCAGGCCCTCCTTGGGAGCATCCTCAGGCACCTGCTGCACCTGGATTTTCCTGTGAAATTATGTGTTGCAAGTTTCAACTTTGTGTGTACAAACCCACCCCATCAAGGTCTTGGCTCCTTTATCTTTGCCCATTTCCTGTGATTCCAACAGAAATACTCCTGCTTTACTTCAACACCCTCAGCATCTGCCTGCTGGCGCCACGACATTGCTGATTTTTAACTTGACTTGCCAGGTACCAGCTGCACAGTTCATTGGCTAACATAAAATGGTTAAAGTAAAATGAAAGACAATATAAATAACCCACACTTCTGGCTGTGGAATGACTAAAGATGTTTAGCCCAGCCATGATGAAGCAGGTCTGCTCTTCAGGCAAATCGATTACAGTACATGACACCAAAAAAATTTCTGTATAAATATCTCAAAAATATAGCCAAGAAGTATACACTAAAAGTAAACGGAGCACAGAATGGACTTCAGTGGCTCTCCTGCTGTCTAGAACTTTTCCATTAGGAAGCAACTAAAAGCAACTAATAGACAGGATAACTAAACTGGAAGTTGAATCATTTATAATCAGTTTATATGGTCTGGTTTTCTCTATGCACTACAAGTATTCTCACCGCATTTTCACCTTTCCTGAAGAAACTACTGAAAACTAAAAACCATATATAGTTGGTTTAAAGCTTAAAAATGAGAACAAGCTGCTGTTCAGAAAGTAAATAATTTATAATAGATTCAAACAATTAGGATTAACCAGCTTCATTAAAAAAAAAAAAAAGAATGTTTGATTATTCTGGGCTGTGTTTTGGAAACCATTTCTACCTTATTTTTCTTGGTAACATAATTTCATGCTACAAAAAAGGCATCAAACGATGAAAAGCATTTGTTTCTTTCTAGTTCTTAAGTAAAACCAGCAATGTTAAACAGGTCAGATATAATAAATACAGCTATTTCAAGGGAAAGAAAAATGTTTTCCTGTCCTAACTTTGAGTGACAAGAGAAAATTTTTACCAGCTTGCAACTCCACTTTATTAAAAGTGTTCAATTTTATTTAATTGGATATATATGTATATGTTATATTGGGCTGCTTTGTTGCATTTTTCAAATTAATCATATACCATAGAAGAAACATTTTAAAGTGAGTGATGTTCTAGACACCTTTAAAAGTTCTCGTCTGTGGCAGCCACAGTCTCCTACCCCATATTTTTAAATTTTTGATACTTGGATTACCCCGGCAGGAAGGTGATAGTCCTTGAATAGAGCTTTTTGTTCAGTGTTCTAATAGCTTCCAGCGCTTGCCCCAGCCCACAAGATACATACCAAATTTAGTTAGACATCTAGGCCAGACGTGAAGAATTTCTCTGTCAGATCTAGTAAACTCCACCAGTTTAACATTTTGGCTTCTTGAGGGCAAGGAGGAGACAGCGAGGCAGCAACAGTGCCTTGCAGCAGCCCAGTGACAGTTCTTAAAAGGAAGTTAATGAATGAGGCTACTAACCTCTGCAACCCCTGAAACTTTCCTATTTTAGATTAAAAAAAAAAAATAAGAATCATCCATCTTTAGCTGTATTCAACCCTATATCCTGCAAATGAGGGCTGCTAAGAGATGCTTGCTATGTAATAATCCCAGAGCTCAAATCCACTGCACATTTCCCTGTGAAGACACTAAAGAAATTTCAGTCAGCTTGAAGCAACTCTTCTCTTTCCAATTTGTTTTAGATTTGTTACCAAGAGTTTAAACCTAACAGAAGGAACTGTTAGGCAATTTGTACTCTTGCATTAAATTATTCTGGTTTTAACCCATTTTTTTGATCTTCTACTCATCATACTAATCTTTTCCCACACAGAACTGGTACAAAAGGAATAAATTTCTATTACCCAAAATTATTTACCAGTTTGAAAAGGGGAAAGAGCGCCGCGGAGAATCCCACAACCAGAGCCTGTGAGAGCCTGGCCTTGCCTCCTGCTGAACACGCAGGATGGACACTCCAGGTGGGAATCTCCTGCAAGATATTTTCTTACCCACAGTCCATTCTTAAGAGGGTTTGAGCTTTTGGAAGAAGCCCTGCTTTCTGGGCTGGGCAACTGTCTTGTGGGAGGAACTGTAGAGGCAAATGCTTGCAGAGCACTGTGAAACCGCAGGGCTGCAATGGGGAGATCTGCAGCAGGGCCAGGGCAGCGCAGGGCCTTCTGGGAGACCATGAGAACTCACTGCTGAATTCCAGCCTGGTGTTCCTCATTTGGAAGTAATTGCCCTGTGCAATCCATCAGGAGGGGCCAGAGAAGATATCTTTGTGAAGTGGAAAAAAATGAGTTCTTAATTTATACATGACAATTAAACCAAATTGGATTGATTTCTTTTTTTTTCTTTTTTTTTCTTTTTTTTGGAAGACTTTAAAATGAACTATAAGTCAGAAGATCTGCCAAGGCTCCCTTCCCTAATTAAACACATAACTTGTATTAAAAACCTTTTTAGTCCAGCTGCTGAGAGACTGTGGAATTGCAGAGATGTATGGTTTGTGGGAAACATTGTGTTCCTTCTTGAATTCTTCAGCTTTCACAAAAGACAGCATGTGAAAACTTTCCATAAATACAAACTGTTTTCTAATTAAACTACTGTCACTTCTACATAATGAGTTAGCAAACCAAATGAAAGCTTAGACAAATATTTTCAAAGTTAAAGTAACCAGTTTCCAACAAAATATGCAACTTCTCACTATAGCCATACCTTTAGTAACTCAAGCAACAGTTTTTTAAAAATAAGTAATAAAATATCCCCGATTTAGATAAGGCATTGCCACTGAAAGACTACAACAAGCCAAGGGTATGGGTAATACACCAGAAGGCTTATACGATGAAAGATTAGAGTAACCAGATTTTCTTTTAAAAAGGTGAAATTCCACTTTAGAAGGAAATTCTTGTTTGGTCTTTAATTACCTCCATCCTACTGGAACTGCACATGGAAGTTATATGAAATATTATATACTTGCACAAGACAATAAAGTGTTCCTTTTGCTGCATTTGTTGTTTTATTACTATCAGATTGGCTTTCTGCAAAAAAACAGCTCTGCAGGTATTACATACTCAACACTTTCTCTAGCTTAGAAAAACAAAATAATTGAGAAATACCAAAGACCTAATCCTGTGGAAACAGCTCTTTGAAAAATCCAACTGTTTTCAACCTTGAAGTAGCCAATTTACTTGTACATTTCTAAAGTACAGCACGGGTCAGGACTTTCTATAGCCCACTCTGGCTAACTCACACTTACATCACTGTTTCCAGTAACCCCATGTCAAATTTGAGGCGTGCTGTCAAACATCGCCTTTGGAAGCCAGCCTGACCCAGTTAATGCCTTATGCAGAAAATCCTTCCTACCTAGTTGGAATCATTTTAAATGCACAATTTAATGTATCAAAAACCTAACTGCTGTTACTGTTCCCCAAACAAAACCATGTGCCCTCTTTTACACTAACTCTGTTACAAAAGGTTTATTATATCTCTACAGCCTACATTCATTTTTGTTGTACTAGATTTTCTTACATTGAGTTGCAACTAATAACCTGCTTCCAGCTCAAGAAGTTCCCAGTCTGAACCTAGGAGGATCCAATTCCTGCAGTGTTTTTTTACACTGTTTTCCAAGTGTCATCTACTGGCCATCCATCATCAGAGACAAGCTGCTAAGTTACACGAGTCTTTGGCCCAGTCTAGTAGGCCTGTGGCCATCTTCCGAACCCAAAGACTATTAAGCGATCAAGCATCCCACGGAAATCAAGTAAACTATCCTGGTTCCACAAACAACAAATACACACTGAAGAACAGATCTTTAGCAGGGAATTGGCTTTCACACCCACTGACGTTAATCAGCATGCCTTCCATTGTCAGAGACTACCCAGATGAGTTTTCATCTTTTTTCCATAACAGCTGGAGGCTCTGAACGACCCATTTCTGCTGTGCTGCTCACACCGATGGCAGAGACGGGTACTAAGGGGAAATGGGCTCTTCTATTCCCATTAACAACTGTCAGCTTCATGTTTTTGTAATGCAATCACCTTCGCACTTCTCAATAGAGAAGTCTCTTGCACATAACAGAGTGGCATTACCCTAAGTAACAGCAGCAACAAAGCAGCAGGCTGTGAGGAGCTCAAGATAACATCAGCCTTTGGAGATCTGACCTGCTCCGCTTGATCCGAGCTAATGAAATAAAAAAGTCACACTATAGCTCTTCCATTCTCATCGTGAAATTCTCCAAACTGTTTCCCAGCTCACCTCCTACCAAAGCAGCACTAGGCACCTGAGAGCATGCACTGAAAAGATTTCACCCTGTCCTTTCACACTTCGGTCATCATTACACAATCTGAAGTCTTTATCGCAGAGCATCACAAGCGGATTCCCCATGGTCTTCCCACAGTCTAACAGTGACACCAAGAAGATGTAGCAAAGGCTAATGGAAAGCCACTTGTGCATGGGCTGCTATAACCATTTTGCAAACCTCAATACTTGTTTTAAAGACATCTCCTGATGTGAAAAATGGTTCTACTTCGTTGTTAAAAAGAGAATGTTGCAGACAGTTAATCTTGACCATTTATTTTATATCATCCAAACCAAAATATTGATACATCTGGACAAACTCAGTCCAAGAAAAGAGCACCATTCCCAAAGCATTCATGAACACAACCAACAGATCATAAATCGTAACTATCCAGAACTGACCGCAATTAAATAATCTGTCAAGGGAGGAGGTAGGCAGCCATTCTGGCTAGGTTCAGACTGCTGATAGAAATTCAGAAAAGGCTAAATTAAAAGTATCAACAGTTTGTTGGATTGGTGTCTCCTGAGTCACTGAGTTAAGCAGTCTAAGCTACAATAAACCCCCCCAGGGTAGGTCAAATATTTAGTAAATTGTTGTGCCCAAGAGACTCTCACAAACTCAGGAAAAATCATTTATATGCTTCAATCAGACTCAGTTCAGGACAGCGCTCTGTCTGCACAACTAGCATGTTCACAGAGAGGGATCTTCTCAGGTTCAGTGGCAGGGAAATTTAGGGTGAGTCCATCCGAAAGACCTCAGCTTGAGTTATTCCATCTGTGCAGCCACCTTGCTGGTAATGGTGAAAAAGGTGACATTATGTCAATGCTTAAAGAAGGAAATCTGTGCTACAAGCACAGCACTGCCAGCTATGGGATCATGTAAGACTATTAACTCATTTTAAAGAGAATTTTAAAAAACAAAGGGTTTTTCTTTTTAAATCAAAATCCTCCAACACCTCCAAATTTTCTTCTCCTGTATTAAAGAAATTCCAAGCAAAGTTGATGACCATGGGATTCCTGGCTCTGAAAGCAGGGGAGGATCAGGGTAGAAAGTGATCACTCCGAGTGCAAGACAATAGCTGCACCTGAATGCCATTACTATTTAAAAACATTACAGGTAGAAGGAAAAAGAAATTTCTAGACAGAAATCTGAAACATAATTCCAGCTCTGCTGAGATCAACAGTTTTGCCATGAACTTCAAAGGAATTGTGATTTCTCCTCTCTCCTCCCCCCCCACCCCCCGTATTTTAGAGCTAACAAAACCAGCAGAACTGAAAAGGATTTTAAATATTACTACATCCCCCAATTAGCAGACACTTATACCACTTAATAACTTCAAATCTGCAAGAAGGACTGAGCCTGCAGTCTATTAAAATAAGAGTATTTTAATTGCAAGATGGATTGCTAAAACGGAAAATGCTATTGCAAGCTTCTTCTGGATGCCACCACTTCTGCTGGGACCACCAGAGAGCAGCTTGAGCCACCATCCATACAGTTCTTTGGTGTCTTTTTCATTGTAACAGCACCCTAAGACCCAGGCTAATAAATCTAGCTAAACTATTGTTTCCTGCTTGGTAATTTTTGCTTTACATCTCTGAATTGGAAAAAATTGGGGGTTTTTTTACCCATACAACTCACATGCCCTCCCTTTATTTGGGCATCTAGACTTGATGCCCACAGCAATTGCTTGTCATCATACCAAGCACAGGAACCCACAAACTGAGTTTTAATATCCTACATTAACAAAGGTGCACATATACAGAGACAGAAGCAGTTGCTGGGAAGGATCTAAAGCACTCCTCTGTTTAAATCAATGCAACCAACTGCTGAGAGCAACATGCACTCTTTGCTCTTCAGTGAATGTACTGAGACACATTCATTGTCTAGTATTTATTCAGAGTTCATTTCTTAATCATAATATGGCCTACTTCTAAACTACGCAGAAACAAAAGTCACATTTACAAACCCCAAAGTATTAAAATTTATGTAGGCATATAACTAGTGTTTGATTAAACGTCTCTTGCATGGCAAAAGATAACCACGGGATTTCACTTTATCCTCTATATGTCTCTAAACTACATTAATTAACTGAAACCATGACCTTGATATTTCCGTTACAGTACTATTTTAAAAGTGAACACAAAAGCATGAATTCATCTAGGTATATATTTATTTTTATGAAAACACTTCTTGGCAATCAGCAATAAGATCTCACTGTTGTACTTCAGTCTGACCTCAAAAGAAAACTAAACAATGATTTCTGTACCACTGTGCAAATTATAAAAAAAATGAAGTAGCATTCCTTCCCATCATGTCTGATTTTACAATAAAGAGGTACTTTCCCGGCATAAAAACCCCTCAACATTTAACATTCCCTTTAAACCATCTACAGCAAGTCACTCAACCTGAACATAAAAGTTGGGCATTAACTGACTTTATCCATTTTCCTTTTTGTACAAACGAAAAGAAACAATCTACAAGTGAGGAAAAACCCATCAAGCTGAACATAACACATTCAGATTTTGTGACTGTTGGATCATACAAAGCTGTGTGTGTTACACAGAGCTTATCTGTAATTAATAACAGATCTGGATTTAGTTATGCTTATTTACACAAACAACCTACAAGCAAAGCATATGCAATGGTTAATAACTAAATGTAAGCATCTGTAATAACAAATCTATCAAGTGATACGAACAAAATCACATTCTTATAAATTGAAATCTCAATTTGAATAATGTAAATAAAAATTCTCCATCTGAAAAAGTCTCAATTTGTTTTTTTTCCAAGAAAGAGAAGCATGTCCAAGTTATTCTGTGAATTTCATAATTCTTATCAGTTTTTTTTTAATTGAAAAACTAAGGAGAAGTAAAGGTAGTAACCCTGCTATCATCTTCAGTAATAATCATAGCAATATTAGGTAAAAAGGTTGAAAACAATGTCATTTCTTTCATTTGAAGCACCACTTCAAAATACTGCCTTTAAAAACTACTAGTTTTTTTCTTCCATTGGCACAACAGCAGCAAAAGCCACACTGCATGACTTTTAATATCATTTGCATATTTTCATCTTTATATAGACATGCAGATAATTATGGCATTTCTGTCACTTAAAGCTTCACAGTTAAAAGTCCACTGGAAAAAGTACTCAGAGAATCTCCAAAGAGGCTATGAGCACACGCTTGATTTTCACGTGAAAGTCATTTGAATTACATGTGCCTACGAGTTCTTTTCACAGCACTGTGCTCCTGACAGAATTTATCAAATCAATGAGCTCCTTGGGAATGAATAAAGTTATGAATCAATATAATAAACAACGACTGTCCTGGTAGCTTAATACATCTTATCATTGCAAAATAACGATAGGAATGCGCCGCATCCAAGTGCCCGCATGATTGCTATTTGTACATCTGGTCAGGAAGCACAATGCAGCCACTGCTGACTCCTTGCAAGCCTTAAAGCCCAGACAGAGCTGCAAAGATAAACAGTGCTTTTGACGAGGCACTCACTTTGATGAAATAAGATTTATTCTCAAGAATTACTGGAGCTGCTCACAGCTTTCAGGAAGAAAATAAAGAAAAGGAAAATACATAGGCTGCTGGAGTGAGACTAATGATGATATACGCTTGACATTAAAACTGTTAAAACCAGGCTGCATGTTGGTAAATTGTGTCATGTGCCTGGGAGTCTGGGCACTGGCTTTTGAGCCAGGAGCCTCTTGTTTCTCGTGTTGCTTTTAACAATAACTTCTTTTGTTGCCCTTGCCAAGTCATTGCTCCACTTCTGCTGCAGTGAGATGGGGCCAGGGCTTACCTACCATTCGGAGGCTGTGAGCTTCAACTAATATTTGCAACATGCTTTAAAAACTGCAATCTCACCCTGCAAGTTCTTTGAATTATTATGATGAAACCAGCATTGCAGACGGGCAAGTGACAGGGGCATTTGCCAATGGTCGGAAGAAAAGAATAGATCCAAGTGCCGTGATGTTTTGCCCAACTTATCCAACACAAGCACAGCAAAAAAAATATCACTCCCTTTTCATTCAACTCCATGCTGATGTTCATGTTCTTGCTCATTTATCCACTATATCCATTGTTTTCTTCTGGAAAATAAATAGCAGAAGAAAAAGCTGTGGTAGTCGGGCACTGTGGCACAACCTCCACTGTAACAATTCAGAGGACCGCTTTAGTGAACAGGCAAGGAGAAAGGAGTCTGCAATTGAGTGACTTCCCACTCAAAGCAAAGAAAAGCCATCAGTTACCCTGCAGATATGGTCTTCAACAGTGGGTCCAACAAAAATGAGCAGGACAATCACTGAAGAAGAGATGAGGATCCTCACCTTTTTGCTAAGGGAAATCTAACAAACCTGTACTTTCTGCAACCTTATTTCCACCATTCTAAGTATGGCAACTCCCGTTCTGTAGATCTTTGCAAGGGTGCTACACAGAGCAGAGCTGAGGTCACGCTGGAAACATTGCCACTTCCCTCCCTTCAGCTGAAAGCAGGATCAGCTGTACCACAAGTGGCTGAACATCCTTAAAGACCATAAATAACAGCAATTCCATGAAAGCTATTCCATCATCTAACTAATGGTTTGGTCTATATGTCCCTTGCTGTTGTATAAGACCATAGCTAGTCCTAATCTCAGCGGACAAGAACAACTACTACCCTCCTTTTTGTGGCAGCTCCTTAACATATTGGAAGCACATTATCAAGTCTGCCCTCTCATGTCTGCGTGTAATAAATTAAATTTAATAACAACTGTTTCATTGTTCAGTTCTCTTACTTTTGCCCCCAGCCGCAGAGATTAGGGTTTATGAAGATCTGCCACAACAACAGAAAGCAACAGGCCGAGTTCTCATAAGAAACAGCCTGAGTCGTTGTCGCCTTTCCTCTCCAGGTGGCAATGCCAGATGCTGTGCTTTCCTTCAGTAATACAACATGACAAAGTCTGGAAGCACAGCACTAGAACTGAAGCAAAGTCCAGATAATTTTGCAAGACCAAGAATCGTAGCTAGTTACACAAATAGCACAATTCTGGTGCTGATAGCCTGTTGCCCTGCTGGGAGAGCAAAGCATCCCACCTTCAGCAATAAAACCTTTGCTCTGATTTCAGCCCTCCTGCAGCATAATCCTCAAGCAAATCTTCCTTTCTTCCCCAGTGAACATAACACCATGTGCACAGCATTCTCCATGAAGGGGATCTAGGGGTTGAGTACTTTGCAGAAATGCAGAGCATCTTCAGTCATACACGCTCTAGAGAAAGATACAGGCTCTGTTCATCTGAGAAAGCTGGGCCACATATTCATTATGCCCTGAATCACCTCAAAATTATGTGTATGTTTTTCTTAATTGAATTGCAATTCTTTAAAAATATTTTCCATCTCTACCCCCTTATGACTCATTCTGAATTACTCCAGCAGCAGCAGCTGCTTAGTCTTACCTTATTCGAAAAACAAAACCCCAACAAACAAAAAAGCCCAACCCCCCCAAAACCCAGCATCGAGCAATTCATTCGGCAGAACTTTGGAGAGGAAGTGTGAAATCTCAGACCTGCTGTGTACTGGAGTTTTGCACGCACTTCAGTGACATCCAGATTTCACCTCTCATAGACTTACAGCTGCGCAATGTGTGTATAATGTGTCACCGTGGATATTGGTCCAGATTCCACATGCTTCAAACAGAAGATTTATAAGGTAAAGTGCCGTGTAAGCCAGCAAAGAGAAAACAGACTCACTATTCGCTCATTTTAATACCAGCTTGAAGGAATTACACTTTCTTCCAAAAAGCAGCTGTGGGGAAACAGAACAAACTGCAGATTATCTCAAAAAAATAAAGGCTTCCACCATGGAGGCCTTCAGTCAGGTGTCTTCCTAGCTCCTGAGCAGAGAACACAACAGTTCTTCCCCAAATAACAACAGAGAGAAATTACAACTAGAAAACAGAAGTCTGTATTAAATCATTTCCCAAATTAAACATGTTGTAATAAAAAAGGAGAAAAGGGAGTAACTACAGAAGGCCTGAGCCAATTCACTCTGCAAAGACCAGCTGAATCCTTACTCCAGCCCCTGTTGTAAATGGGGTATCTAGTCACCAAGTAGTAGTGAATTCAGTAGTCACCATAGTCATCATGACTATGATGCCACCTACCCACACCGGGTCCTTGGGCATCATGAGCTGCAGAAACCAGTGCCTCGTCCTGCTAGTGCAATGGACTGTGACACTCAAGATGGCAGTTTGATTTTTTTTTCGGTTGTTATTATTCCTTTTTAATCATAATGCAGAGAGCATTCAGAAGCTGCTACCTCAAATTCATTCCCTGGGAAAATGCCTGTTTTCTGATTCCATACTTATTTCTTATAGATTCCTACCCTCGCATATGAAGAGAGAGTAACCCAAATACTATCCCATCAACATTACTGATTAATTAATATTAGCAAGGGAGAAAACTTTAGCTAATACTGTTATAATTACAAGACTAAAAGCAATGCCTTAGTATTACCAGCCCACCAGAAACAGAACCACCATGTTAAAGCAACACTCTGCTACCTCCTGGAGGAGCTCAAACAATGGCTGCATTGTTCAGCAGCCTCATCTCTGCTGAAGGCCACCCACATCTTCCCTACTCCAGGGAGAAGTCAAAATCTTCCAGCTCAATAGACATCCAGTCAGAGGAGAAAGCATCTTTACAAGGCTTGTTCATTTTTCTTGGACAAGAAGAGAGTTCAGCCTTTGCCTTCAAGCCAAGACCCTGAAAGGAAGGGAATGAGTTTGAAGTTCCTGAAGATGGACATGCCTCCAATGCTCAGGCATCTTGTATCACACAAGATTGATTTCCTCCAACTACAAGAGGCCTCGGGTGAAAACGATGCTTCACAGTCACATGGCTGGGAGCCAGCATTAGACTGAAACACAAAGAACACATCGTGCTTGCCTCAAGATGTCAGGAGCTTTTGATAAATTAAAATTCATTTTGGTAAATGAAAAATTCCTGGAATCTTTTGTACATGCTAACATGTGCAGTAATATTTCAAATTTAAATAAATTACACAAAAACAAGTAAAACATGAGTCAGTCCTTCCAAAAATTGTACAAACTCCCCCATTTTTTAAAAGTTTAAAATGTTCTATTACTTTTTTACCAGACCTACTATAAGAAAGGAAAACTAAATGCAACCAACCCTAAAAGTGTTGGAGAAATGGAAGGGGAGAGGAAAACAACAGAAATAAGCTAACGTGCCAGATGAAGTCCAAACAAGCTCTGTGCAAAATCAGCTGTGGCTCTGGGTACATAGCACCAAATACTTGCCATGGCGGGGGGAACAACAATGCTGTGAAGGACAGAGTAGATCCCACAGTGTACAGACACATCCTATGAAGTTTTAAGAGTTTCCAGGATTCACCTACAGACCAAAAGAGGTTCTGGAAATAAGATTTGCCAGGTGTGCCAATATAAATCAGGATTTTTAATATTTCTTCTGATGTCCCATTAACCTCATCAGTATTTCCATACATGTCATCTGGCAACCTTCTCAGGATGTCCAGTAAAACTAGGAGACACGTGTTAACGGCAGAGAAGAACAAGGGAGAAGCCCTCGCAAGCCTGAATTCAAGTCCTTCAGTTTACCATGCCTGGAACAGGGGAAGGAGAACAAGGAGACAATGGAAACAGCTTGTGTGTAAAATAGGCATGGAAAGAGTGAATGCAGCCCAGACGGATGAGGTAGCCCAGACCCTGCACATTGCTCCAGAGGAGAGGGATAGCACAGGAATCACAGCTGGGGTGGGGGAATAAAAAGAATATTCTTTTATCACGCTTACTTCAAGATAAACTTTCTGTAGCCTAAAATAACCACTCCTGTTGACATGCATTCACATACACTGCAAACTAGTATACTGATATTGCTCATCTGGAAGGGATGCAGTCTTGTCATGGATGTAGGGCCACACTTCATACTAAACGTTTCACAGCAGCCAATGCTGCATGGCTCACAGCATGAGACCTGAACTGCCTTCATTACAGCAGGAGACACACAAGAATTGCTTGGGGCTAGCTGTACATAAATATCTACTGCTATCAAACAAATTAACTTCTCCTTATATTAAAAAAAAAAAAAATTCCACCACCGTCTAATCAGTATGCATTTGTCCCTTGGAAGAAAGCTTTTTTCTTTTTTTTCTTTTTTTTTTTTTTTAATGAGAATATTTCCAACAGGTATCAGGGAAACTTAATCAGTCCTTAGAAAGTATTTAGCTATAAAGAGGTGCATAGAGTCATTGCTGTCTCTATCCCACAGCAGAAATGAGATATTTCTTGAGAGCTGAAAGAGATATAGTTTATCGTGTCCATTGAACACCTGCCTCCACTTAACCCTTTTGGGACTTTCTGCTTCAGCTAGTCTTTTCAATGGGGTTAGTAGATCAACAGGGCTCTAAATTCTTCAGAAACTGTTTTCCCCCTGCCTCTTTTCAACAATATCTTACCAGACAGTCTTTCAACACAGGGTCTCCATCCTTACGATTTTCGAAAAGACTCCAACTGAGGGATCACAGAAAGTCAGGACAAGGCAGTTTTGTTTCTGCCAAGTATTTGAGCTCAGATACCCCCTGTTCATTATGTCAATCAGTTGTCTGGGCTAGGTCAAGAGTTACTCGTAGATCCAGATGCAATATACATTTTACAGTGGCTGTCTTCTTGCCCTGCTCACAGAAGCAAAATGCCCCTGCGCCTTCATACGCTACACACTGTTCCATATCCAGGCACGAATGTACAAAATTTTTGCAATATGTAAGTTTAGCAATCCACCCAATGGTGCATTTCCAGTATACAGACATCATCCTCATCTCTATATGTAATAAAATTTCTAGGAAATTTCTTCATGTACTTTTGTTTAAAAATAAAAATTATGCACAAAAGCAAAGTGTGTACTGAGGAAAAAAATAAGAAAGGGAAACGTCACAAAGGAAAATGAGCTTGGGGCTTCATTAACTTGAACGTCAAATTTTTTTCTCTTTTATTGGTATGTTCATGTAAAATACTTGAACTAAGTGGACAGCAGTGCTCAGAATACAGTGAGAAGCTGACAGCAGAAATTGGGTCCTCTGCCTTTGCTGTTTACATAGAGCGCCGCAATACGAGAGGTGCTTTAAAGAGAGATAAAGATGACATTCACCCTAATCAAAACTGAGAAGCTTTACTTCTAAAGAAAACTCGAGATAAGATTAACTCAGTAGCATTATCTCAGCATACAAGCGTAAGTGCGCTCTATTTATTTACATACTCTCTTCTGAAAGGTATTGAACGTTCCTAGTTGTAAATCGCAAAGCTCCTTTCCCCAAACAGTCTGTTTAAATAAGACTAGGATTGTTACAGATTTATTTTTTTTAAGACTAAATGCCATATAGTCAGAATTGGAAGGATGGAGTTGCAAATGTTTGTCTTTTAGTGCCGAGTGCTACAGAAAGCTGGCATCAAAAGTACAATAGAAAACAGAGTTTGGTGGGAAGTTCAGATGCTTGACTACCCTGCTCTGAATAGAGCAGAAAACTTCTATTAGTTCCCCGCTGTTTCAGCCAGGCTAGGTCAATTCCCCCGCCACGCAGCCAGGAGACTTTTCCAGTGTTATCAGCATTAACCCTCTTCATGCTGCTCAACAGAGCTGCCTTGGACAAAAACGCACACTGCTTGGTGCCAAGAAGTACTGCCAAGAAGCAGTGCTGCTTTCCAAAATTAAGTTCCAAGCTCTGTAACATGTAGAGGCCAATTATTTTAAAATATGGGATAATATACACATTCTCAGTCCTGTGCCCAGAAAGCAGGCCATTATCTGGCAGCATTTGCGATTACATTAACTGCAGAAAGTGTGAAAATTTGTGTCACAGAGAAAGACGACCAGGATTTCTACTCTGTGTTGACAGAATAAGAGCAGCTTATAACTAGTTGGAAACAATTCATTGCTTTTTCATTGCAGAACAGGACATGTGAAACACGAAGTGCTCAAAACAGGAACAGTTAACCCAAAGTACATGAAAAAATTGCTTCAAGCACACCCTATGGAGGAATGGGGTGTTCATGCTGCATGTTAAGTATGGCACAGCTGATTAAAAAACATGAAATGCAGCATTTTATAAACACTAACTCATGTCTATGGTTATATGTTACCATATCTCATCATTTTTTGCTATGTCATACTTAAAAGTTGAATTGAGTACCTGGTGCTTTAGCAATGGTGTCAGGGAAAGTACCTGCTAAAAGTACTGCTGGGCTGGTTTGGATTTTTTCAAAGCTACACCCCTGAACAGTCCCACCTGTGACAAGACCAAATGCTATAGGAGAGTAGCATCTGAATGCTAAGCAGCTAGTTAGAGCAGGTGAGAAAATTGGTTTCCTCACCTGAGGACATTCTTTCTTCATTGAAGTATTTCTTAAACAAATACATTGCTGTAAATTTGAAATTTCCAACTAAAATCAGATTTTTAAAAAAATTGGGCAATAAAAAGTAAACCCAAACAGTTTGTCTACTAAACATGTGAATGAGGATTTCTTAACTAGAGTTTGAACCCCACTCTGAAAGGGAACGGGGTTGAGCTCCTTGTCCTTCGCACAGTTTGGAGTAAGACACCAGTGGGAAGAGTTAGTTTCGCCTGGAGAAGAGGTGGCAGGAGGCAAAAGCACTCCTTCATCCTCCTCGCCTGCATCCACCACCACTGCCTTGCTGCCACAGGCTGACAAACTGCTGTTCATCAACAAGTTAACAGCTTGGAAACAACCAGGGGACAAACCCCAGGGAAGTATCTTAGAGGAATGTAGAAAAAGACGTCTTGATCATCACCAGGTAGGAGTAACAAGCTAGAAGGAGACACACCAGACTGGCAGAACCAAGGACTAGTTAAGCGGGAGCTGATGGTGCTGGGAATCCAAAGGCTCGCACAAGCCAGACTGGACCTGGAGAAATGCACATGCTTTGGACGTTTGGGTTTGTGTGTCCCTTTACATGTTTCTGCCATGCCAGAAATATTTTATGGCTTCAAATGTTTTAACAATGAAACCCTGCATGGAGAAAAATCATGTTACAAGGCAAAAATAAGGGGTTGGAAGTACAGAACTGGGTGGAGAATGACAGCAACAGGGATGCTGGGAGTCTGCACAGTCTTTAGTGTTTTGACACCCTGAGCATAAAACCAAGATTCAGAATCTAGTATGACACTGTGACTCTCTGATGCCAGTGTGACCAGCAGCTTCCACTATGCCGGTACAAATGCACATGCCCCGACAGTTCTGCCACCCCTTCCAGGCTCCGTGCGTGTGGCCTGGAGGTGACAGTGCCCATGTGAGCAAGGGGAGCTCAAGGTTTGAATCTTGAGTAATTACCTCTTTGTCTGGTGTCATCCTAGACAAAGTTATTTAGCCTATCTCTCCATTTCCCAAGTGAACAATGGGAACAGCAACCTTTGCCTGCCTCAGAAGGAATGTAATGAGGAAAATTATGTCAAAGATCATAAGGCTTTGGGGTATTTACAGTGATAAGAACAGTGTAAGTACAAGAGGATAGGAAAAAACTGTCTTAGCCAAAAATCAACATGGAAATCACTTCTTCACGGGGCTTTGAAGGGCAGCATAGGTTCAGTCCAGCAGTAGTATTTAATAAAATGGATGATTACTAACCCTCTTCATCCCTCCTTGCGTTGTCAGCAAATACCTGCACAGAAATAGAGCTGCCTCTGAACAATGCTTCCTCTCTAGGCTGAAACTCCAAACAACCCCTCACTTTGCTTGCTTTAGTAAAATTTTGGCATCCCAACGCACCAATGCATGGTCCACTGCAGAGTTTTTTGTTTCCCCTGAAGCAAAGTGCCTGAGTGCCAGCCGGGGGTATGCACACCCACAGCCTCCTGAGGAGGATGCTTCCCCCAGGGGAAGAAGAAATGAGTCTGCTGTGCCCATTTAAAATACTTTCTTCCTCTCCTTTATACTCAGTTAAGACGACACTCTAAGCGCATGTTTAATACCCAAATGTGTCTTTCCAATGGAAAAAAACACATTTAGAAAGGCTTAAATGGCTGTGGGAAAGAATTCGCATTCAGGAGAGGATCCAAAATGGTGGCCACAAATCTGCCCTGTGGATTTTGGGCAAGGCAGAAGAAGAGTTCAGGCTGTCTCCATTTCTGTGCAGCTGCAGCATGCTGTGCAATGACTGAAAAAGTGTCTTCCCACTTACCACAGAAATAAGTAGTAAAGTGTCAATGGTGCCAAAGCTCAGAGGATGACAAAGAAACCAACAGAACAAAAAAATCAGTTGCTATTTTTCCAAACAATTCTAGGAATAAAAATATGGTTTTATAGATTTAAGTAATTTTTCTTATGAAAAAAAAAAAAGAGTGCTCAATACCAAAAACTTATAAAAACTTCAACAAAAGCTAATTTCAAAGAGGAAAGCTTTAAATACCTAAGAAACAGATTTTTATGCCAGCAAGCTGAGCAGCAGGCAGGCTGCCACGTGCCAGCAGAAGGGATTCACATATCTGTGAAGAACTTGCTCCATTGTTTAAGCAACTGATTTGCTGAGATAGGCGAACTGCAAAAGCCAAAGGCCCTGCGACTTTCCTCCAGTGTGGTAGCCGCATCTAGGCATAGGCATACCACCAACTATTATTCTATTAACTACATATGGCAGGGAAATGAGGGAGGAAAAACACAATATGCCACAGTTCTTTCCCACAGAGACTTAGCAGTATCAGGGGATCATACTGTGTTATTTAAATTTGTGAGACTAAAAATACTGCTCTTTATTGCTCTGAAATTTGGAGACTAAGAGCAGTTACACGATCTGAGGTAACAAACCTAAGAACATATCATAGTTCCTTCCTGTGACCTGAATTTGGTATGCATTATTTTTCTGCAGACCTTTTTCCATTAGTAAAACAAACAAACAAGCAAGCAAGCACATGCTACTAATTGTATTTACCTTACATATTATCAACCAAATCTATATTTGGGGTTCTTTCAAGACCACCACCAAGGCTCACATTACAGGGACTTTGCATTCAGTAGAGAAACATAAAAAACAGGGGAAAAAAAAAAAAACCAGAAAAATCTCGCAACTTTACTACTAATGAAATAGATGCAGGTTAAAAATATGTCTATGAAAATCCAGGAGGGAAAAAAGATACATTCCCACCTCAAAAGGGGAATCTCTTTTAATCTCGTATTAAAATAATACTCTCTAAGGCAGCATTTACAGGCAGCATCTGAGATAATTAAAGAATGATGGCAAATGTGGTCCCACCACCCATCCCCTCCTCCAGTCTAGGAAACCTGAAAATCTGCACAGACGTTTGAACACGACTGAGATCACAGAAACAGAAGCGACATCTTCAGTCAGTAGAGGTCTGATCCAGAGCAAGCTGAAAGACTCCCATTGACTTCCCAAGGTGCTGGACCAACCTGTACATCCAATCCACTGCCAAGGAGGACTTGCTGCCAGAAATATATTCCCCCGTAGTTCTGCCCAGTCCAATTTAAACATCGCAAGCAATGTAGCTTCAATAACATCCTTGCAAGATTATTCAGTCCAACAGATTTTACTCTTAGGAAACTGCTTCTGAAATTTAGTTTAGGCTTCCTTGTCTGCATTTCCTTCCTCCTATTTATAGTCATGTCTTCCTTTGCATTGCCCTAAATAATACCCCCTTCCCTGCTAGTAACACAAATCAAATATGTGTGCACAAAAGATCATCCCTCTTAACTTCAACATGTTTTCATTTTCCCTAAATAAAAACAAATCACAGAATCAATTTTGATGTTTTTCCTCTAAAGTTTCACCCCAATTTGTTGAAAACTTTTCTAGTATTAACTTTCCCACAGCTATATATAACATTATAGGTGTGCTCCCATGACAGCTGCAGAGAAAGCCCGCTAACCTCACTGAATCTTGTGTATATTCGTTTTCAGGTTCCTTTCAGCCAAATATCAGAAATCAGGTTTGGGTGTGGCTTTTACCACTACAAGACACTGTAGATGAGCTGGTTCCTTTCATGTGCAGGAGAAAGAAAAACGTTCAGAATTAGGAGAAAAACCCAAACACCTCTGCAGTGCTCCCCAGTGTAGCACTATATATGTGTACACACACACACACTTGAATAAATTATGTCCAAGTTTCATATTAAAGGCCACTGTGTTAATGAGCAGTTAGGGCAAGAGATGAGGCTGGCACTGAGAACCAGAGAGGTTAAACTGCAGCTCTGTTCAGGGAAGTTACACTGGATGTTTCCTTTCTCTCTGCTTTATTAACCAGGCCGTGAGCTTACCAGGAGCAGTGGCCTACAGAAAATGTCTTTGCATCATGTGCAGCTTAACAAGGCCTTGAGGAACTACTGTAAGAGAAACAGCAAAACCCACTGAGAGAAGTAGAGCACATGTGCATAATGTAACAGAAAGGAAAACAGTCCCACTCCAAGCAGGAGGCTGGACTAGGTGACCCCAAGTCCCTTTGAGAAGCATTACGAGGATTCTATAAAATTCAGGCGTTCTGCATCCTGGAAAGTAGTGCGATTCTGGCACAACTGACTGACACCATTACATGTGACACAAAACTTCTCACCTAGTCTAATTAATAAATATTAAAAGGCTGAGTTTGATCCTTACAGAACAGTGAGCAGCAGCAGACTTCACAAAGAGGGTGATGTTAGATGGAAGTTACTGTGGCAAAAAAACATGCTGGGGTTTCCAAGGGAAGGAAGAAAAGCTAAACTAGTACTCAGACTCATGAGATTACAGTTCAGTCCATTTGAATAAAAAAATTCAGTATTAAAAAGGGGGGGCAGTATGTGTATATATGTATTTGGGGGGAAGGAGGAAGGAAAAAGGGGAAAGTAATACTTGTTATCTGAGCAGGGCATGCCTTTTTTTCTTGGCAATCTCTGCCTCCTCTTTTCAACAGACACATCCTTTGGGGCCTAAATTGTGAGTTAGACACATGTACACAGAGAAACAGGCCTCTGTTTTCTCTATAACGACAGACTACTTATTTTTCAGTACAGACAACCCCTCATATCTGGTATTTAACTTATATGTAAACTAGTCCCAGCAGAGCTACCCCTCTTAATGGCTCACACAACTTTGGAAAACAGATTTTTTTTTTTTTTTTCCTGCTCTTGGACTAGACTCATCACTGATGTATTAACTCAAAATGACAGTGAACCTAAGTCTATTCGGTTTTGTGGGTTGGTGTTGAGTGATTAGGCTTCTTGGCAGACTTGAACTACTTGGGAAGTCAGAAGTGAATCAAAGACTATTACACAGATACAGAAAAAACACTAGAGATTTTGACATACTCAATGCTTTCAAAATGTTTGATGTTTTGCTGTTCTCAAGTGACTCGTGATTAATAAAGTAGACATATTTGTCATCTCCTTGGACAGAACTAAAAATGTACTTTGTTACGAAGAAAGCCTAATAAGCTTTTAGAGAAATGCCACAGGTGAGTACCACCCACAGCACTGCTGTCCTCCCCCAACATGCAAGAGAGATGTGCAGTGCAGAAGCTCTCTTCCTCGTATAAGAAGTCCCGGGAGCAAGGACAGAAAAGGGTTTCAGGATCGTGTACTATGGTTTAGATCTGAATGTTTGTTGTCTGTGAGCTTTCATATCAAAAAACATTTTATACTCCATCAGGTCTTCAGTGAGAAACAATTTAGGTATGGTACTATTATTGCTTTAATTAATGTGTACATTTGTAAAGGCCTGAAGAAATAGGTGAGGGAAATATTCACAAAGACTAAATAGAGCCTAGGGAAGCTAGCTTCTCTAGGATCCCTTTAGAGTCACCAGGTTAATCAGGGTAAAATAAATGTGGCAGAGTTCTCTTGCCATCACCCTCCCCAAACCCAGTCCTAACAGATGTAAACCTAATCTCTTGTTAAAGACCTCTAGCAACACAGACTTCACAGCCTCCCAAGACTGTGAAGGGCTTTATTCTCCTTACCCTGGGAAGTTTTTTTCCTCATATCTAAATTAAATCTACTCTGCTGTAAATTAAGCCAAATATCTTTTGTCCTAGCAATCACTGCCATTGGGAATAAGCTGTTCTCTTCCTCCCTGTAACAGTTTATGTACTAACAACTCATAATATCTCTTTTTTCTTTTTTCCTTTTTGGTGATGCAACCTCTGTTCATTCATCCTCAGGGGGCATGTTTTCTTAGCTCCATGATGATTCTTGCTGTTCTCACTGGACTTTCTCCATCTGATCCATACCTTTCCCAAGATACACTTCCCAAAACTAGGCACAGTATTCCTCCAGTTGAGGGCTCGCCCATGCTGAGCAGAGGGACAGATGACTACTTGTACCCTGCTGGTTCTATTGCTGTTGACGCAGCCAAACACAATGTTTGCCTTCTACTCACAGTACGCCACTGTTGACTCTGCTCAATTTCTTTTCCGTGAAAACTCCCAAATCATTTTAGAAGAGCTGCAACCTAACCACATTCCTATTCTGTAATTTATACAGGTGATTACTCCTTTAGAAGTTTAATATATTGCACTTATTCCATTTCATCGTATTTCTTCTGACTATTTCTCCAGTTTAGCAAGATCATTTTAAAACCTGCCTGCCTGCCGATACCGTCACAGTCCTTCCCACCTGTGTGTCCTCCAGCACAATTGCTATTCCATTTCCCAGGTTGCTACCAGAAGTACCAAACCACTGGGCCCAAGGCTTTCCATTTATTTAGAGGCTCTCCATTTTCCCTGCAAACCCTGAGAGCCATTCTTGGCATGCAATTACTCCAGTTCTGCCTGTACTCTATACTAGTTCACTAAGACCCTCTGTCTGTAGATGACTTGTAGGAATGTCACATGAGATGTGACATCAAAAGTTTACATGAACTCAAGATATCTCATCTCATGTTCTCCACAAGACTCAATAAGCTGCGCTAAGAGGAAAGGAGATTGGTGTGACAGGATTTGTTCTTGACAAAACCATTTTAGCTTGCTACTTATCTCCTTGTTATCTTCCAGCTCCTTGCAAATAATTTATCTGTTGTCAAGCAGATTGATGGATAATTCCTTGGCACTTCTCTTTTTAACAGGCTTTATGTAGGTAGGTTTTTTTTTCCCCCCTTCCCTTTTCTTCCCAATTTTCTAGGCCTACCCCCATCAGTACACAAAGACAGTGGCTCTCACTCCTGAGACTGACTGGGACTAAACAACTTCCTCAGAGGTTAAAGAATTGACAGGAGCAATCTGAAAACATCTAATTTATCCAAGTATTCTCTATCTGTTTTTTCTTATTCGAGACAGATTGCAGTCCTTGCATCTTAATGTTCATTGTGTCTGCTGTTTTTTTCAGGCCAGGGTAGAAAGCAGCACAAAAAAAGAGCATTAAAGATGTTAGCCTTTGGTTTCACCTATCAAGAATTTTGCCTGTGCACTGAATCACAAGTCAGCATTTCTCTTGGCTTTCTCTTTTTCTGCTTCTCTCATTATCACTTAGAGCTTTAGTCCTGTTCTGTGCCTTAGCTCTTCTGATTTTGTTGCTGTGTTTATCCTAAGCTTTTGTAGCCATCTCTGCTAATCTCATTCACAGTTTTTAGATGCCTCCCTCTTGTGTTTGAGGCCACCATCTCTCTTTTATTCACACCTATCATTCCCATATACTAAGAGGATGTCCTCACATCAGAAGTATAATCTCTATAAGCAATTACACATTCCCTTAAATACTTCTTCTCTTTAGATTTGCTTCCCATAGGATCTTATTTAAGAACTTTAGTCTACCAAATCACAGTATTTTTTATATCATCCCTATTTCCTAAGGATTTAACTCCATCATTCAAGACTGTTAATCAAAATACTTTCAAAGTCAAGATAGCAAATTTAAAAGCACTTTGTCATTTTATATTTGATAGCTATACGTTCAGTTAAAATTTGAACATTACATGATAAATGGAAGTGCTCCTTGGAAAAATATATTCAGCATCAAGTTATTTATCATGTAGGCATATGTGAAGTTGGGGTTTGGGGAGTGGGGTTGTTGTTTTGGGGCGTTTTTTTTTTTACATAGCATCTCAGTTGTTACACTTTAAGAAGTGTTTCATGCTACTTACATGATGTTGAGAGTTCATTTTTTTTAGCAGGATATATTAGCATATAGGTAAGACATCACTGTTTGTTGTGTGGATGATTGGCGTTCTGTTGTTCTCCCTTTGCTATATAAATCTGATTTTTTAGATTTCTAAATATAGATTTGGGTTTTAGTTCAAATTTGCATTTAAAACAGTTGACACGTCTTACATTGATTTGAAATGCATGAAGCACCATATAGGACCTCACTCTCATCAGAGTGCTGCACACCATGACCTCTTCATGCTCTTTCTTGATGGTCAGGTGGCAGTCAGAACTCAGGGACATGGGTTCTCTTTTGGGATCTCAAACAAGCTATTTTACGTATGCTCCTCTACATGTATCTAAAAGGAGAAAAATATATAACAAACTCACAGCAAGACACAGTGAAAAATTAAAAATCGTTTACAAACAGTTCTGAGATCCCTTGATCAAACCCACTGTAAAAAATTGATAACTTCTGGATACTATCACTAAGAAACAGCAAAGAAACAAAAATTGACCACGCTATATTTCTTTTACATGGAACATCGAAAAGATTTGCTTTTTTCTAAAGCCTGCCAAACTGCAATAAGAACCATATTTTCTGCATGAAATTTAACACCCAGAAGAAACTGTAAAGGACCAAAGGGTCTCCTGTCCCTATACACTTATTACTGCTGTATGCTCCATGAGCATATGGAAAGAACACTCTCTAGTTTGCCTTTTGGGATGTAAATACAGATAAGTGCATTCATCTGTATGCTGCAAAAAAGAAAAAACAATAAAAGAAAACCTACAGATCTTATTAAATGAGTTATCACAAAAAATATGAAAGTGGCAGAAGTACATTGCAGTACATAAGTTCAGGCATATAATTTTTACATGCTTTATATGCCTTGGTTTTTATTGGCATTTTCCTTTAGCTGCACTGCCTATTTCTCAGGGCGCAATGAAAAAAAAGAACCTGATCTTTTGACACACAAAATTTATTTAAGTACTCCCCATTCTGATACAATACATATCAATGGACTAACCTACATATTATCAGCAGCCTTCTTGGCTGCTGTCATTCAAGAAACAATACCAAAGTACGACAGGTGTTCAAAACATGCTTTTTATCCTTCTTCTGCTTTCCATCATATAGCTTTACCTACTACAGCTTCAGATAAACCAGAAAAAGTGAGTGCAAATATTAACTATAATATATAAATTGTGCGCGTTTCTCTACGAGCGCCTCCTCTTCCACACCTAAATCATTGAGAAAAAGCAGCTGCTCCAGTTCAGAACAGGGTAAATCCAAACAGATTACACTGAAGTACTGCCTTATGTGAGATTTAGTAGAGACCACAATAATCATAAGTCTGATCCCCTGCATGACACGTGCCACAATTTCCTACATCCAGCAATTCTTGCACATAGCCCGCTGTGGCTGTGAGCGTATGGCTCAGAAAGTCAGCCTTGATTTAAAGGCTTCCAAGTGATGAAGACTCTGCCACAGCAGTTGATCATTTGTTTTCAACACATAGCTCCTTTCAAAATGAGAAACTTGCAAAAGAAAATTGAAGTTGGCTCCCTTTATTTCAAGCTGTAGATGTTAAGAGTATATCTCCATTGCAAACCACAGTAACATGGAGAATTCCATGAGCACGCTGGGCACCATTTCGGTGCACCAGAAGGTCCACATGAGCTCATAACTGTTACACAGAGGAAACTGCCTTGCCTGAAGCATCATGCAGCTATAGATAGCCTATGCCAGCCACCCAAGGTAAATTATGTGTTTTTACACTAAACTAGTCTGATTTATTTTTGCAGAGTTAAGTCTGTGTATTTAAAACAAACTCTGAACAAAAATATCTTTTTTGTTTATAAGAGTTCGCTTTCCAAATAATTTCTACACACTTGTCCCTAAAGATAGCATTTTCCAAACAGCTCGGTCCTCTGGATGCTGATGAATCCTTTGGAAATGCACCTGGGTGACTACAGGACTTTCAGTCATGTCACTGTGACTATTAGAGGTTCAAACCTTAGCAGCCATCCATCTGCAGTGACCATGCACATGGATCCCAAGGAAGGTAACTGCACCAGGGAACGTGTTCATACTGAAAGAGCCAATTTCAGGATCAGGCCTTAGCCTTCATATTGTGGTACTTCAATGGAAAACTACAAAGTGAGATTAAGTCTGCAGCAAAATGAGGACTCCTCCAGCACAGGACTAGGTAAGGAAGAACAAAAGCTGTTCTCATGCTAGAGAATACCCTATCATCCTCCTTTCACCCCTATCTCCCTGACTGCTTTTATGAAATTTAATCAAAAAAATATATTTTGTTATAGTCCAGTCTTAAAGTTTGGATGAAACCAATTGAAATCTCGAATGGACTGTAGCATGTTAATGATACTGTACTCTCTTTTGGCTTCCTGCCAACGAGTGAACAGTGCCAACATTTGCAGACTTCCAACAGGAAATTAAATAACTGCCCTGTTGGAAATATAAACCCGTTTACAGTGGTCAGACTTGCATTTTCCAAAACAATGATATAGCTTGTGCACGTAAAATGCTAGGAAAATTTGTAAAAAGATTTAGCCAAATGAATATGAAACAAAGCCTTATGAAAAAGTGTTTTGCACAGGTCTACAAATTATAGCTTTGTCAGGTGTATTTCCTGACCTAAGGCTTATGTAGGAACAGTTATAAGGGTCTTCACTGACTATGCTGTACACACCCACCCCCACCACACACACATCCACCCCCCCATGGCTGATGAGGGAAGATTAACAGAAGACCTGCTTATTTCACAATTTTCTATATTCTTTCATTTACTTCTTGAGAAGCACTTTGGGCAGCATATAAAGTGCCTGCTGGAGACTTAGGAGAATCTGTGCTTTATTTTTAACCTGTTGTGTGACTTTTGGTCAAATCTCTGCTCTGGGCTACTGTTCCTCCTCACACACTTGATTATATATTGAAGGAAGAGGCAAACTCATGTCCCCATTGAAGTCAATGGAGTTTTACCACTGCGATCACCACCACTGAGATCTAGACTATAAAAGTACCAGTGAAAGGAGCCTGTTCCTTACCAGGCATTTGTACACAACCTGAACTGTGGCATAAATCAGGTGCAATACACAGTAAAAACAACATTATTCTTTAAGTGTTATTCTTTAGCAAATTTGATTCTCTTCTTCATCACCCTGCTATTGCAACCTTTTTCCTCTGTCAGCTCCTTCAAAGTACTATGCCATTTAGAGTCAGAAACAGCACGGACACGCAAGCCAGGAGAGGAATAGAAGCAGCACCTAAGGGATTAGAAAGTTGTCCTTCACATTTTTGCCAATACTAAGATAGTGACAACTGTAGCGTTATTTCCTAATACTATTTCTTTTTAAAGTGACACCATGCACTGGTGCAAACCAAGTACACCTTACCTATTTGTTGATGAAAACTTCACTACATTCACTGTAAATAGTCTAAAGTTGCAGGTATAGAGTACTTCCCCCCCCCCCGCAATAGTGCTACCTAATATTTTTGCACAGTAGGGCCTTTCATTCAAGCATCTGAACTTGTATTACACAGGTGGGTAAACATTATTATCCTACTTCACACAGATTGGGAAGGAGAGAAATTGTTGCAAAGTCAATGGCAAACCTGAAGCAGAATAGCATTCTCTGCATGGCAGTCTCCTCTGAAGTCAGTAGTCAGCTTTCTGGAGTAAAGACAACTTGCAAGAGACATAGTTTGTGGGATCAAGCCCACTAAGCAAGTTCTTTCCAGTAATGAAAATCATATGGGAAAAATTGGTTGAAAAAAAACCCTGTTTCCCTAAGAAACACTTCTAGGATAGATTGAAGATTCACAAAAAGATACAGATTATCTGCATAAGATCTATATATTTTAAAACCTCACTTATAGTTTTATGTGTACTTACATAAAACTAAGAATTTTACATGTACTTATGCCAGCGAACTAGAAAGACACCTCTACATCACTACTTTTATTGCTCCTTCCCTTCTTTCTCTTCCACCACACAAGTTGGGTTGAGGCCCTTGAAAAATGTGATCAGTTACACCATTACCCTGGCATGCAATGAATTATTTGCATCTTTTAGATTCACATTCGGCATAAGTCATTTGATGTGTGAGCAGAAAACTAAGCGAGGAAAAAGAAGCATATTTGCAAGGGGCAGGAAAAGTAGCAGCAGGGATACAGCCTTAAAAAGTCTCTCTGAGATCTCAGATGCCCCAGAACATCACTAACCACTGGTCAGGTCTCACTTTCAAGTCTCACTCTTGTAAATGAAAAACAACGCAAACTCTCACTCACTTAGGCCCTGATCCAGAAAGGCACTCAAGCGAGTATCTAACTTTAAACACAAAACTAGTCCCATTTAAATCAACTGGACGTCTCGACTGTTTACAGTTACAATATACGTTTAAGTGCTTTGCTGGATTGGGGCCTTAAGCAGAGATTGTTATTTAACACTTTCTTCAAGGTATCTTGCCAGTTTCTTGTGCCTCAACAAACTTAATCTATTTTCCATCCACTGCATCTCCTGTTGTTTCTTGAACAAACACAGATGTCCCCAGTCTGAACACTTCAGATTCTGCCACCACAGTAATCTAGGAACCAGCAGATATTAAATTAAAAGGCAAGTTACTGTTTTCAAAGTTTTCCTGAAGACAAGGATAAATAAGCAATATTTGCTGTCAATGGAAGAAAAAAGGCAAACACAGGCAGTGGTGCATATGCTGTGCGGCAAAGGGAGACGATAGGAAAGGGGAAAACAAACCAGCCCTGCGGAGGAGGTAACAGCTTGAGGCATCTTTCCTCACCACAGCAATTGCCTCCGTAAGAAGATTAGCAGGAGGAGTTCTCACTTCTTGCTGTAGCTGATAAAGCACCAGAACTTTCCATAGGACTTGCCTGCTGAGAACCACCAGAGACATCTGCAGCAACGCCATGTGGAACAGCTTTTTCAACAGAAGCAGAGCATTTCCAGGACCAGTGTGCACAGAATGGCTTCTTCACCAGTCTCTATCTGATGCAAAGACTCGTTTACACAGTCCCCAGCCCACGGTGACAAACCAGGGACGCACAAAGACGCACCCCGGTTGGATGAGACATGATCACAGCAGATGTACCAAGAAGCACTGGCAGCTCTTTGGCCCCTTCTCCTCCCAGCCCTTCCACCACAAAGAAACTAATCACACGGACAGCAATGGAATTATTTAAGTAATCAAAGGGAACAACTTCTTTTAAATCAGAGCTGAAGAAACTGCTTAGACAGACCTCAAAATAGTCAGCAGGGGATCACTTTGAAAAAACAAGACTCCCAAGGACCGTGAAAAAAAAAAAACACACTGGAGAACAGAGATTAGAAAAGAGGAAAAAAACAGCATGAAGAGGAAGAAGTATCATGTGCTCTGCTAACTGCACCTCTTAATTAAAAGAATACAACTCTGGCTCAGTGAACTGATGTTACTGCACATCCCTGATATAACACATATTTTTAAAAGGGATACGTTCCTGTTCTTCAAAATGCTGAAGGATTTATATTCATCTGGCTACAGTATGTTACAGAACCAAAGACATTACAAAAATATAATCTCTAGAAAGCCTGTGCTGTTATTCATATATTGAAACATAAGTAAGATATTATTGGTTTGGAAGCTGTCAAGATACTTCTCTGTGTGTGCTGCAACAGAAGTCAGAACGAGACATTATCCAGCCTCTATGAAAGGCTTCCATTGGACACTGGAAAATTCAAAGGCCAGAAATCCTTTGGGGTGTTGACATTACTTTGCTAAACTAAATCATTACAAGTATAGTTCCCATTCACATAAAACTAATTTTATTTGAGATATAAAGCTTCTAATATAAACAAAGGTTTTGAAAGAAAAATAGGTCAATTATTCTAGCTGCCATGCTACATAGTGTTGCAGCTCTGTCATTTGCTAATAGCATTACAGGGTTGGGGCACGTGAACATCTGTAATTCTGCTCCCCAGTACATTCTCCCCTGAAAAAGTAAATTGGTACAGATGGACTTTTTTTTTTTAATAACCCCAGTCACTAAAAAGTGGAAAATAAGAAAAAGCACTGGAAACTACATTGTCATTAGCGTGCCTGTATTGTATTAGGCCAGACATGTCTCTGCTTGGAAACAAATTGATTGCATCTCTTGGTAAATCAGTCACACTGTGGATAATATACCAATCATTCCCTAGATTAAAGAATAAGCATCTGCTTATAAACACAAAACAACTGAAGAGCACTTCACTTGGCACTGCTACACAACTTAATGGTATGTTATATTTCTCTGCTGTTCATCACGTGCACATAAGAATTGAACCATACCACATTTCTAACACCAGGTCAGGGTGTTCATTTAAAACTAACTGCCCTATGCTTTTGGCACATATACAGAAAAATGCGTTTAAATACATTTTTTAAAACAATGCATGCAAAGTATGTCATGGAGCACTTATCAGTGACTACTGCTACCCATTCATGATTTCTAAGAGCTACCCTTCCTTCCATCTGTTCTTTAGAAAGCAGCTCAGCTGAGCAGGCAAGCCTTGCAGCATGCTTGGAAAGTCAAGAAATTTGAAGTCTTGCTGAACCAAAGGAACTGGAAACTTTCAAATCATGGACTCTTCAACAAAGACAATTATTACCAGCATCAGTCACAGTATGCATTTATTCTGCATTTACATTAGTGTAAGGAAGAACAGGTTTGGTCAAAATATCTTCCTGGGACTTCAAAGTTTCAATTAAGCAAAGCATATCCCAAAATTAAAGGGATGTTAATAGAAAACATCTAAGCAGATGTTGGCTGACACAAGAATACACTAAAACCCAAACAAAACTCCAGGACATTGAATTGCCAATAGAAACGATTCATCAGAGTAGCTCAATAGCATAGCCCCAAAGTGCGCTCTACTCCTCATAAAAGAATGCGAGTGAAAATGCAGCTGCACACTGGATCAGATGATGCTTCCAAATACTCCTGGCATCTTTGAATAAGCCTTCTACCAAAGACAATATAAATCACGAAGTTCAGTGTACGCCATTTCACCTCCAAATCTCAACAAACAACAGAGTTCCATAGAGGGCAAGTTCATCATTAAAAAACACAGAACAAAAAATAACAAAAAACCCACCCTGGAATGCAGGCACTAACACTGAATTTCCAAACCATCCGTGTTTGTGCTCTCCAGGGGTGACCCTCCTGTATATTGTATCTGCAGACATACCAGTATCCAGATACAAGGGAGATGGAAACCCTAGAAATGCCTCAGATTAAAACTGGCCCAGGACAGAACCTGTTGGTACAGGCCAGAAAAGGGCTGCCAGAACCTCGCCTGCCAGGTGCACCCCTTTTCCAGCACATTTTCACCTGGGCTTATATCCAAAATAAACCACTGAAGTCTCAAATCCCAAACATCAAAGATGAATGAACATAAAATATCCCAAATGCTTCCTAGTTTGGCTCAAACTAGTAAATTCTGCAGAACTCAAGCAAGGATCAAATCTTGTGCAACAGGAAAAAGACACTTTAAGCTGTCTTCCCTTTCACTTCATCTGAACAAACGTTTGATAGATTCAGGCAAAACAGAAAAATCCTGAAGATTATAAAATCCTTTTTCTACATACACAAAAATCACTCATTTCAGAACTCTATAAAGTGATGAGAAAACTCATAAAAGCCAAAGAAGCCACATAGGAGACTAAAAACAGGAGTTGTTTCCCAATCAAGAGAGCTAATTTAAATGCACAGCATTAAACATTTCCTTTTTTATATCTTTATATTCCTCCAAAATGTGAAAAGTAAGTTCATGCTCAGGGAACTCCTATTACTCTCCTTGAATTGCACATGCAATTACTAAATATAGGCTTCAAGAAAAAATATTGTCTCAGGTAGTAACAGTTTTCATCAAATACTGTAAATGCTTTCCTGACATACAAATGGATTTAAAATTTGGAAATGAAACTGCTTATTTCAAGTCATACATTCAGTCTGAGAAATATTCTAGTAGAAATAAACAGCATCTTGTCACTAGGATTTGACTGAATTCTATACTATTTATTACTAGGCAAATGAGATGCCTTTTAATTTCCTAGTATATATTCCTTTAAGAAAAAAGACAGGATATTATGGTTAAGGCTGGTAGAGGGCATGAGAACATATATGGAACAAGAAGTGTAACCATTTGCATTTGGCTATTCATTTTAACCCCATTATGGTATGAAAGTCATGCAAAAAAGGTTGGATAATATTTTGTTTAGTGAAATCAAATACCCCCTGAGCAGATATTTTCCTGTATGCAAAGCATTTGCTCTCTCCCTTCCCCCAAACAGCTATGCAAGAATAGACATTGTTTTCTCATATGGCAAGCGCTTTAAATGACAGTCGCCTTTTATGCCTGAAAGCTGAGACAGCTACACATCACAGTATGGATAGCACAGATCAAAACTATCCTTTCTCCCATGGCATTTGGTGCAGGAAGCAAAAGCAACACTATATTCTGCTTAAAGACAAAATCCAAAGTATTCAAATTTCACACATTCTGCAGCAGACACTTAACATCTATGGGAAAAAGGGCACCAGCAGAACTCCAGACTATCACCATTCGTCAATCAGTTTTCCTTTGCTGCACAAACCTACAGAAGAATAACCACCTCAGTGGTACCACCATACATTTGAACAACATGAAGTTGATGGGAAACGCTCAGGAGTTACGCCAGTGTAATGGAGAAATGTGGCAAAACAAAACACCTCTCCCATTTCTTTAAAGCACCACATGTACTTTAAGTCCCAATGAAGTCAATTAGAAGAATTGCACTTCTCTGTTCTTCGGGATAAAGTATTCTAGGACAGTCAGCACTGAAATTGCTTTCTATAAAAGGACTCCCCTTGTTCACTGCTAGATGAAGCGTGCCTGGAAACAAAGTAGCAAAATTATTTTCTATGTAAAAAAATGGATTTGATTTTAAAAATAAGGAAAATATATCAAAGTAACTTTTCAATTTACCTTCTATGTCTAGTAGTAACAAGTACCATCATTAACAGGAATGAGTTCGTGCTAACTGTTTCAAGATGCACCTTTTAGGGCAATAACATCACACTTGAGGGGTGGGCTTGCACCCCACATGATCACTTTCACATTGAAAGAAACTCTATTTTACCCAGAAGTCCCAAGAAAAGATTAGAGAGAGATTCCACTGAGTGCAAAATTAAGACAGATCAATCTTTTTTGAATGGTTAGATAATTCACTTTTTACCCCTTGTTTAAATAAAACTGATACGCTGAATAGCTTCAGACACCTGTATTACTTAATATGCTCCAGTTCAGAAGAAACAACTTAGAACCCAGGAACAATATAGAACAAATACAAATCTAGTGCAGTTAACATTTATTTTTAACAAAAACAGTGATCATTAAATATATATATATTTGTAAGAAGATACAATGAATCCAGCCTGTTATTTCCAACAGGACAGTACTTCCCATCACAAGTCCAACATAGTAGGCATTCTTTTACATGGGAAATATTTTAGCTGACTGAAAGCAATTGCCCGCTAAATTTCCTAAAAGATGCATTACATGTATTCTTTAAAGGACTTTGGCAGAAAATCTGTCAAGCTCTGTTGCTCAGATTGACTATTTTAATCAGCATTACTGAATGAATGAGCCCCAGAGGATCATAACCATTTGTAGGATCTTTAAGACAGCAAAGCAACTAGAGATCAAAAACTAGTATTTCCTTCCTGCACCTCAGTCATCTTAGTTGTAATCACCAGCCATCTCTGGTGTCAGTAATTTACAGTAAAAGTACAGTAACAAATAGCAGAATAATACCAGGCCTTGATACCTGATGAAATGAAAGCTAAATTAGCACAATAATCCTTCAAGAACATAAGTGCCTTCTCAAGGAGCCTGACACTAGCTTATACAGGCAAGGGGAGAAAAAAAAGTGTATCAAATTAGCTGCAGTGGGATAATGCAACAAAAGCAAAAGAAAGTTGAGCCTCCTTATCACCACATAACTATCCTTTGCAGTTTCAAATGATTTTACAGTTCTTCTGACAGATATGTACATAGACACCTCTCAGCAAATTACATGGAATATATACACACTTAATCCCCTACTTGCAACGTCGAGACAGAATTCTTCCCCTTAGGCTTTTTCAGTTATTACAATTAGTCCATGTGAAGATACCCTTGATAATCTTAGGAGATAATAACTGGCAGGGGGAAAAGTGTAACAGAACATCTGACAATTACAGGGTTTGGGTAGGGGGTTTCTGTAGAGCTGACAAAAAAAAAATACCTAACGTACAAAACTGCACAGAACCATACGCACTGCATTTTTCCCAAACCAAAGGCAGCGATAGCATTGCTCTCCCTGCCATGACCCTTGCCGGATGGTCTGCAATGCCTGAGGCAACAGCTTCAGTCATTTATTGACACAACAGGAAGAACGATGCCAGTTAAGACATTTGTGCTGCATTCAGTTGAAATCTTCTTGAAAAAGGGAACCGCTCTTAGAGCTACCCATGGATTTTTAAAGCTGGATGGGACCATTATACCAGAGGTACCCCACAATAAACATAATGCAGGCCAAAAAAATCGCCCAGTACTTAAGAGTACTCCAAGCCCGGAGTCTTCAGAATGGCCTTGAATGAGAGAACTGAACAGGCCCCATGAATGATGACAGAGCAACCTGAGATGTTCAGGTTCCCCAAAATCCTTGTAAAGGTCTCACATTTATAGGAGCCACTTCCACCTGCAACCCTCACACAAGAGATTGTATTACCCAACCAAGAGCGTTATGGCAAGGAATGACAGCGAGTTTGCAGGTAGTCTCTCTTTCTTTATTGAGCAAATTCTCTGAAAATTAACTTTACCTACTATCGACACTGGGAAGACATTTTTCCCCTTCCCCCAATACCAACTATCAACTTTTTAAATTTTCAAGACAGATCAAAGAACTTCCCCAGAACTATTAGGACCTTCACAGATAAATACGTTTTGAAACCAGAGACACAAGTGTGACCACTGCCAAATCTGGCTCCCCATTAAAACCAGTTCAGGAAGAAAGGAATGGGACAATTATCTTAATACCCAACCTAATCTGTCTCACCCTGACTAGCATAACCAACAAAAGAAACCAAAATCAGTCTGACTTTGACATTCCCTGTAGATTTTCAGTGTGCAATGAAAAGGGTTGATCACAGAGCTCCTCATATCTGGACCATATTTGCTGAAAAGTAGGAGACCAAAGATCTTAAGAGAAGTCCATATGGAACGTCAAATTTCTGCACATAGAATTTTCTCAAGTTTTGTGAACGTTTTACTACTGCTCAGGGTTCACTACACAACCAGTCGTAAGAGTCAGAAATACTCATTAGGATTTAAAAGAAGATTGTGTGTTAAAAAAAAAAAAAAAATCACAAAACCAGAATGTGAGAACATAAATCATGTCCTATAGACTCTCAAAGGAAAAATAGCAAACCAGGTATCATTCCCCCACTACGTAATGGAAGAAAATCAGGAGAACATCTTCTTTTGATCCCTGATGAATTAGAATTTTGCTAATGATTAAGATTTCTCTATAGTGAGAGGATGCCTTTACAGCTTCTTCCCTTGCCTGGGCCTCTTTTTGGAAAATTTACATAGCAGTAGGGGCTAAAAGAAGCAAAAACCCTTCAACAGTTCTTTTTAGCTGAGCATCCGAAGGCCTTCCTAAAGCTCTTTGGTGTACTAAAAATCTGGTTTATACACATGTAAAATACTACTGTTCTTAATGTCACGAAGAACATGTGTTTTTCAACATATAGCAACATACTGTACACAGGAAAAATAAAGGGAGAAGATAAATAACGACAACATCCAACTTACGGCCTGGCAGTGGAATGACCCATAACTTATGAGAAACAGAGTCTAGAGCTATGATGGGCCTCCATTCGCTCTGCTGGGGAAGGCACTATGCTCCACTACTGCATGCACTAGCATGCATTCTATTATCCCACACCAGGTTCCAATTATTCATCTCTTACTCAACTTCAGATTTACTTATTTAAAAGGATACAATTTTAACAATAAATCTCATGGGCAGTGTTAATTAAAAGCTAAATCTTGCCCTGAGCTGGACTTCCAAAGTCTATGAGAATGTTCACAGCCCATTTATTTATTCCAGCATTGTGTCAGTTATTAAACTACAGTAAATTAAAAACACAGTGACAGACCAATAGCTAAAATAAGTGAGGCTTGTTGCATCTCACTTACAAAGGCTGCCAGACTTGGGCTCTGACAGACTGCCAAGAAAAGTGAATTTAAAAGCAAGGGGCCCTCAGTTCAAAAACATCCTATCATGAACATGAAGTGTTTCAACCTCAGAGATGCCAGCAGCCCGGCATTCTCAAGTTAATCATAACTGCTTCGTGCAATACCGGGCAAACGGACCATGCGCTCAAACCACAGCTCCGGACCATTCAGAGCTGTAAAAAGCATCAGCCACACTACTAAGATGCCCCAGATATTAAAAGGAAATCGATGAAGAGGCTCAAGCCTCACAAGCATCTACACCAGCTAGAAGGGGGCCAGCTTTGCAGCAGCCAGTTTCCGGGAGGGCTTCTGACATACTGCTAATCAGAGCAAATGCAACTCTCCTGCCCCGCAGTAGCAAAATGCACCAAATGCCCAGACAGGGCCTGAACAAAAGAAGAACCCACTTGGAATTTCAGATTTAATCGTTGGCTGATAGTTACTTCTAAACTACCACATTTTCACTTCTAATTCCCAGCTTCCCTCTTGCTGCCAGCTTCTCAGCTGTGGGATATTACTAGCCCTCCAGGGCTGCTCAGCTCTCAGGGGCGTTCTGTGCTTCTACTCTTCATAAAAAAGCAAAGGGCACACAAATCAAAACTGGGAACCATTTTTTTTTTCATTTGGAGAAGAGCTTTAAATGTAGGAAGAGAAAAGTGTTTAAGACACTAGAACAGTAAGTCAATGGTCAAAAGCAAAGATCCACCTAGTGCTATTCTGTGACCTTTTGAAAGCATTTAATGACATAAATCCATTTCCCTGACAATCAACTGGGAATTAAATGACCTCTTGTCATTCTCGGTGAAACACACTGAAAGCAGAGCTCAACGTGGTGCTCTCTATGCTCAGCTTGTTCTGGAGAAAAAGAGATGTCTCCATCATGCTACAAATTTTCACTAAGTTCACAGAGAGATAATGTATTAAAAAAAAATCAAAACATATGGAATGAATAATTACCATATAAAATAAAATTAAAAACTAAAACATACAGAATGCTTGTTACTTATACAGCACATCAAATATTTCAGAGTAAACAAAACAATTACAAAGATACCTCCTTTTATTTGAAGCCAAGTTAATTTGGGAGAAGAGATGTTCAACCATGATAACTGATCTCTTACAGAAAAAACTGGGAGAGGCAAAAGCTGTTGTAAATACAGTGTAGACTCCACAGTGCTCAGATATACAAAAACTCTATAAAGGTGTCACAGATGAAAGTGATATTCACTGTACAATAAAGATGATACCTCTCCATGAAGAGAAAGGTGAGGTAACAGAAGTTTTGCAAAGATGACTTCACTTGATCAAAAATGGATCTAATCTTAGTTCTAACGCTTTTTTTTTTTTTTTTTGTCATTTGGCCAAGCTTCTGGCTTCTCCTAGAGACCACTCTGTGTACACAATCACACTTATCTTTGAGGACAGAATTACTGAAACTGAATTCAGCAGAAAGAAAACAAAACCCCTCTCCAAGTTACATATTCCACAAATGTTCAAAGGTATGGATGCTGAGGTGGTGAGAGAGGCTTGTACATTTTATTCGGTGGCTGCTGCTACAAACACAATGACAGCATTACAACACAGCATTTCTCCTCCTCTAACCAAGTCAAAAAGGTGACTTACCACTCGCTTTGTAGCTCAGAGCAGTAACGAGCACAAGCATAGATAATTTTTTCTGCAAGTGGAAAGAAAACTTAAAAGCTTCATCAAATACAAGAATCGTCTGGAAACATTCAAACCCCTTTCAGTTTGTAGTGAGAGAAGGTCAAGAATACACCCGCCTGACCTCACGGGGTGTACTGAGTCTGGACTAATCCCTTCTGTTTTTTTCCAGACCTCTATCTCAAGGACTTCAACAATTAGCAGTTCCATAACATGTTCATATTTGCAACAAAATGTCTCTGGCAAGCTGTTTTATATTACCCAAACACAATCAGTGCATAATGTTGTGTAAGAAAAGCTGGTACCAAGTCTAAGAAAGAATAAAGAGAAGTGCTCACCACAACCAACAGACTCTCCTAGGAGAACATCAAGACTCCTATGCCCTTATTTATGTGCCTCAAACTTTTTAAGATGCCCATCAGCCCAGCCTTGTCACCATACTCTGCAATTCATTCTACCATCCTGGCATTTTTTTGTTACCCAAGAATCCTTATACATACATGACCACCTTTACATCCCCGCTTTTAAGCGAAAGCCTTCAGGAAGAACAATCCTATCCAGACACTCACATTCTGTTCAAAATCAGACAAAAGCTCTCTGGAAGATGGTGGAGAAGCCACTTTAATTGAAAATACTTTAACATAGCAAGTGTCATAGTAACTTTTCTATAGTACTAGTGCTAAAGGAAATGCTTAGATGAAAACAAAACAAAATACTAACCTGCAGCCTCTGCCTAGCACAAATTAATCGGTGTACTACTGGAAGCATTGCCATTATTTTTCAAATAATGGTAGTTACAAGGTTGTAACAATTTAAAGAAACAAGGAAAGGTGGTGGTGTTACTATTAAGCCTTGTTAGGGTCCACTCTTGCTCTCAGGTCTGAGCCCACATTCTGCACTCAAAAGCTTGTCAGCTGGGCTAACGAAAGATAGCACTTTTCCCTACAAATGCCATTCCTGCCTTTTACCTAGACGTGGTTAGGAGACTGAAGTACAAAGACAGGTTCTTTTCAAAGTGGTGTTAGCCAAACAAGAAGAGATGAAGTACCAGACATGATTTAAAAAGGGCTCTAGTAAAATTTCTCACTCACTGTATCAGCTCAAGCAGCTTCATTTCTCCTGACCAGGTTTCTGAAGCCTTTGGACTGATCTGCACCCTATGCCCTTTCTGATGAGATTCTGAGACATGCTCGGCTCTCCCAAGTAAACGTGATAAGAGCTAAAGGTCCTCATGAGTTTTGAAAATAAGGCCACACAGGTCATAAAATCCCTCCTTCTCTAGCATGTATTCTCAGCACTGAAGCACACAGTTTCTCTACAGAGTAGCCATTATGTTCTGTATTGACCAGCTACAACGTGGACACTCTCAGGCAGCACATTACACTTGCACCATCAATCCTTTAAAGCGTGGCTTAGCATCTTCAGGAGGGACTGTGCCGTCTCCTTCAGAGGAAGACAAAATAGCTATCTCTCAAGAGGAATGCTCATGCTGTGAATCTAGAAGTACATATCCTTCCAAAGATAATCTCAAGTTCTAAGGGTAAGAAAAGCATACCCTCATATATTTCCAGTCTCTAGAGGGAATGTGCAATGAGGTTATAAAGTTGCCGAACATTTTTGCTTGCTTATCTCTGATCTTTCAATTTCCCATGGCCTGCTGCTATGCTCCGAGACAGAGCTTCACCACCCCGTTTTTTTCCCAGATCTGCACGGAACAGATGTTCAGACCTCTGCTGCAGACAGAGCAGAGCATCTGGGAACAGGACAGGAGTACGTACAACTGACACCCCTTGGAGGAAAGGAGCAGAAGGTCACAGGAAGCCATCGTGAAGTATCAGTTTCAACAGATGAACTGACCAGTTTGAAAAAAAAACTTTTAATAAAATGCAGGCTTCCACCAGGGCCTCCACCAACTGTTTTCTCAAGAACTCATCTAGTTATGAAACTTTACCATTGCATATTGGGATGGCAAAGTCCTAACGTAAACCAAATATCTGTTACAGAGTGAAAGCATGTCTTTGTACAACACAACGCAGAACAGGGCAGCAGCAGCAGTTATAAAAAACATGCAACATCTGCACAAAGTTACCAGCACTTTTGCTCAAACTCTTCAGGAGGAGTGTGTCTTGCCTATACATACAGTGACCTGCCTCAATTATTTTTTTTTTTTAAACCTTCCCTGACACCAAGGCCAGACAGATCTTTCCCTCCGGCACTCCCAAAGTGCCATGAGCATGCCCAGGCTCCCTGCCTCCAACACAACAGAAAGTCCTGGGTGGCTTAAGCCATGCCTGGACCAGCACTACTGAACTGGTATATAATTGTCCCAATCCAGCCGACAGGGACACACTGCCCAGACCTTGCCAGCATCAGCGATACAGGATACTTCCCGCAAGAGAGAATTTTTTGTTGTTCTTCAGTCTCCTGTGAAGGTGCTCTGTAGCACCTCACTGATCAAACACAACCAGAGCCTCTATGCAGCTCTCTGAAGGGATTTTAAAAGAGGATATCAAGTACAATCACCCCGTGGAACTCAGTAGAAGTAACAAAGCAGACTTGACCTAGGCTTTCTTCTGCTTTAGAGCCTATTTCATGCCTTCGGCATGAACTCCAGCTAATGACTTGTTGAAATACATTAAAAAAAGCCTAGCATTGTACACAGCACTGCTGAAACACAGTATTGGCCCCACAATTAATTTACACCCGTCAGTTCCACCTCAACAGGAGTGATGTGGCTTTCTGTTCCTGTTGGTGACCATTCTGCATTATTTTTCAGGAATCATATCTAACTAATCACCCTCCAAACTTGTATCCATCCCAGCAACGTGCACCATGGGATTCTTTTCACACGTCACTAGCCATTTCCTTTCATATATTGCTCTGCAGATTTACTTGGGAACAGTGGCACTCCAATGTCTCCACTTCAGGAGGAGATCCTAGAAAGCAATCTTCCTCACTACGGGATGCTGGCATGGAAGTATGCTGAGAAGCCTGCGTTATTGCTTTCCCTCACTAAAGGGTTCCTTTCTAAAGCTACTTCTTTTTCCCAAGCTGTCTGACTTCGCCAGAGCACCATTTTCAATATCACATTGCATTAGATTCCAAATATACGCAAGTTCTTTTATTTTACATTATATTCCCAAGAGGACCTAAAAGCACTTTACTATTCTTTACCTAAAAGAACATTTACATAATGCTAATATTTAGATCTTTATTATTACATAATACACTAGTATTATCTATTTAAGCTGAAATGACTCAATTTTTTCAACTTAGCAAACTTCATACCCTCTCCATGAATTCTGTCATTTCAGCCCAATTAAGACAGTAGACATGACCAAGCCTCTCATATGCCACACTCCTGGCAAGGGGGGATGTGCAGCAACTCTGCTTGTAAGCAGACAGAAAAAATTATAACTTCTGCAGCAGCTGACCAAATGAAATTTTACACCAAATGTAAAATTTCAGGAATTTCAGAATGCTTTTCATTCATCATAAAGTATGTAAAACTGCAATCACCAAACCTACAGAAGCATCCTTCAGCTAACACCACTATTTTGTTATTATTTCCAAAGAATCATAGACAATTGCTCTCATTTATTCATTTCACTGTTTTTTTCATTTATAAATGAGCAGATTCATTGACTTTCAATATCTCCATGATTAGAATGAAAAAGAAATCAGGATGGAAGAAGCCCTACAAAGTCACTTAACTATTCAACTGTTGCCCCAGCCCTAATCAACCCAAAATTTCTTTAAGCTCTGCTTTCAGGAGTTGGATCCACAGCCTTCCCAGTGCTGCACTACCCTTACCACTAGAAACTGTTTCCTACCGCATAAGCAGATTCAGATTTCATATAAACCTTCCCTCTGCTTTCAAGTGCAAGAGAATATTATAAGATAACAGTTCCAGTTTGCTAATTTTTAAAAGCAGAAACTTGGATCGAAGATAGCATCTTAATAATAAAATAATTTAATCTGATATTCATTTAAGTGTTTCAATACATATCAGTCTCTGCCAAAATGTAAACTGCATTATCACTGTCACGCCTCTACCTACACAAGGCTGGGTGTGAGACTTCCCAGCTTTGCCAAGGCCAGCCCTGACACAGGCTGCCTCGTTTCTTTTGGTTCAGGGAACAACTTCACTAGTGAAGTACCAGCACGTATTACCTGGGTACTTACAGCAAGACGAGAACATCACACTGAAACAGTAAATAAAACACATGACTTTGCAGCCCAAAATAATTGCAGCTTACAGTCTACCAGATATTACTAAATATTGTTTCTTAAGATACCAAATTTCAAAAACGTGCACAATTGTGTGAACATAAAATTTGCAATTGAGGATGACTGAGGTTTTTCCCAGGGCTTGGGGAAGAAAAGGTTTACACTTTTTATTTTTTATTAGTTAACTTTCTAGATATTCCTGGCTTGCAAGACAATTGCTATGTGGAAAGCAGCTGCATTTAGTTAGAGACTTTTAAAAAGTTTTCAACTCTGAGGTGCTCTTTTGAGTCTCAGAAGACTGCTGCATTTCTGCATGTGTTTCCAAAGAGTGGTATCTAGTGTCACACCTCAGGGAAGCCCCTGCCCCCGCCTTTGCCTAGATTTAGGTATTTGTATTTAAAATCCATACACAAGCTTTAAAACCCTCCCCTGCCCAGATCTCATTTCCAATGCTTTAACTTCAGGTTCCTGTGTGTACATAATCAACACAGCAGTTTCAGTAGACATTAATTATAGAAACATAGACATTAATTAGAGAAACAAAGAAACAATGTCCTGAAGATAATTTGCTGATACTTCAAGCAACTTTTTTCAAGAAATGCAAGACTACAATCATGGTGAGTCAAACAGTCACATCTACTCTCATCTTCTTATAGGCTTATGGCAACAAAAGCATTTTGTTTGTTTGTAAACTCCTAAGTGGATACTGGCTGGAATTGCAGCCTGTTGACCTATGGATGAAACAATTAACCACGGGGGTATTACAGGGACTAATCAAGAGCTGTGGAACTTTAGCTCACAAGAGAGAACTTTCAAGGAAATCAACAGTACCCCCTATAATCTGAAACATAATCTAGAGATCTGTGGTTTTACTATATGCTTTTAAAATGCTTTTATACTATTCACACTTCTTCCATTGTGACTCCTCATGATGTTACATGATACGGAATAATAAAGCTGAAGTGGTAATATCCACAGTCAGATACTGCAAAGAATGAAAAAATGTCCAAGTTAGAGAGCTCTGTTATTTATATTCCCATTAACTTCGTGGTTTTATTCAGAACACTTGGGCCAGCCTGTGAGCACCCTTGGGAAGAGCATGCATTAAAGATGGCATGAATGTACAAAGGAAAATGCACTTTTTGTTTTGTTTTGCTCTTTACAAGGAAAGGTCATTGACAAAAAGGAAGCAGCAGGAGACAGGGGAAAAAGTAAAGAGGAAAAGACAAAAAAGAGCTTTTGGAAGGCAACACAGCAAAACAGTTTTGGTCACTTGACAATATCTCAACTAAATGGACGACTTGGTAATAATCCCCCCAAAAGAGATGTGACAATAGCTGCGCAGGTTCCTGGCCTCCAAGCAGATACACATCTGACTTGTCCTACTGAGCTGCATCAGCCTACTCACACGAGGCCGTTTGTGCACATCTGTATGCGTTTACTGGATCAGAGTGTCAAACTGGAAAGTCTCTGGAGTGGGAGTCATATCTTCACAGATGTTTGGACCAAACAAGGCACAATGAGGCTCTGATCCTTCTGGACCTCAGGGAGCTAACAGCCCAAACTACTCTTCAATATTTTCCTTGTGTTAGACTGTCAGATCTTGGACTCCCAGCCCATCTTTTCTGGTAGTAGAAGTTAGGCTACTACCAGAGATGGACTTTCATTGCAGTCCTTATCTGACATGCCTGGGAAAAAGAAGTCTTTTACTTATTTAGTGGTCCATATTCTATCTTTTTGAAAAATGTGAGGATAAAAGGGTAGGGATTGAAGGGTTCTGTATGGTTAGTTGGGTTTCTGATTGAGCAAAATCTACTCACCCAGCCACTATGGTTATCTTAAAGAAATATGTAAAACACTTTATAACAGGTTTTTTGTTTGTTTGTTTTTTAATTAGAGTGTTAGATGTTCGGGTTCCCTTATTCTTCTACAAAACCTAGATCTTTAGCAAGTTTGGGGGAAAATGTAGTATGTGGTTGTAACATATGTGATAGATGCCTATCTATAAAAAAATAAATAAATCATTTGATCTGCCCATGAGTCAATATTTTAAGTTTTTGCCAAAGATATTAGTTAAAATACCAGAAATATTTCACTATGGAAAGTAATTGTGCATAATGACTGTATTAATAGTCATACATAAAGGTGAATTCATATAATGAAAGACACTTCCCAGCAGAATTCACAGTAAATAAAAAATGGCCAGTTTTGGACCTAACATGATCAGTTGCTTTATGTTCAAGGGCTTTTTTTTCCCTTCCAGGCTCTTAGAAACCCACAACATTTCACATTATAACCCTAAAGTTTTGAAATTAACTGAAAAACAAGAAAAAAGATGGCCTGTCTTTTTTCCGCCCCTTTTAAAAATATAGCTATTTGTTAAGCACATACAGCATTCCCTGGAGACACTAGAAAACAGCATTTGAAAATTTTCTCATTGAGATGTCACAGAGAATTCCTACCCTAAGCTAGAACATCATCCAGCCATTGCATCTGCACGAGGAGACTCCTGTGTCCAACATAGTCGCACTGTGGTACCTCGAAGTCATTCAAACAGATCCACTACCTAACACACAGTCCCAGGTAATGGCATCATTACGGACACACTGTAACACAGAGAGAAATTCAGGCACAGGCATACGACAAGAGCATTGTATCTGTTAGCTACGACTGACTTTTTAAAGGCAGTTATCCTACAGTATCTGCAATTTGGCTTAGAGGTTTTATAACCACAGCTTTTTCAGTTCTGAACTGCTAGGTATTTAAACTCATCACCTTTATCTCTTTAGTGTTCACTTTTTTCCCTTCTTTAAATACTAAATATAGCCATATTATCAACCAGGACTTTTCAGAAGTGGCTTGTGATTTAAGTACCCATCATAAAATACCTTCAAGGAGACAGAGTTCATGAATATCCACCTCTTACTGAAATTCTCATGCAGGCGTCCAAAAGCACTGCTCACTTTTTACTGACTTGGCCTCAGAAATCAGTCCTTCTTGCCTAATTCCATCTAGGTCCCTTTATGCATGTGCTACGCTTTAAACATAAATCATTTGCAAAAGGCTGAAATCAAAACCCTAATAAAACAGAAGGATCGCAAAATAAATATTACTCGTTAAAACTAAATCAAAGAGGCTTTCTTTAAGGTTATTGTTAAAAAAAAAAAAATTAAAAAAACCTTCTTGGACGACTACAAGGGCGATGAGATGGCAAAACATCCCCCGAAGCTGGAGCTAAAGGACAAGTCATCATTGATACCACCACCTCGGGAACCATCAATCACGTATCAAACGCGGGACTGCCTGGGAATGGTTACGCTTAGCTCATAACTCGGCCAAACACTTGGAAAGGCTTTTTACGAAGCAATTAAACACAGATCGAGTATAAAACTCGGAGTTCGTTAACGGGAAGGGGGGGCGGGGGAGGGCCGGAGCCGCCGGGCTCTCGGGCGGGCGGCGGGGCCGCGCAGCCCCGCAGCCCCCTCGGCAGGGCGGCGTCCCGCCGGCGGGCAGCGCCGCGCTCCGCTCATCCCCGCGGCCGGGGCAGGGAGACCGGCCGCGCCTCAGGGCCGGCCCCGCCGCGCCGGACCCCCGCGCGCGGCCCGCGAGGCGGCATCGACGGCTCGGCCGGGGCTCGGTCCCGGCCCCCTCACAGACGCCCCCCCCCCGTATCACCCCCGTCCCGCCGCGGGCGAGGGGAGGCTCCCGCGGGACAAAAGCCGGGACGCGGCCCCGCGCACCCCTACCTTGCGTGGCGTCCCCCAGCTCCGCCCGGCTGCCCGCCCGCAGCAGCAGGAGCAGCGGGAGCAGCAAGAGGCTCCCGTCCCCGCCGCCCGGCTGCTGCATTCCTGAGCCGGCGCCGCGCTACTCGCACATCCACCGCGCAGCGCCGGCGTCCCGGGCCGGCCCGCGCACCGCCGCGGGGCCGCGTCTCCTCCCGGCGCCGCCGACCCGTCCCACGCCGCGCCCTCGGGGCTGCGCTCTCCTGGCGGGCGGGGAAGCGAGCGCGGGCGGCCGCCGCCTCTGCCGCCCTCAGCCCCTCACTTGTCACTTTCCGCCAGCTCCGCTCACAGACCGGCCCGGCCCCGGCCGAGCCCCGCCGCAGCCCGGCCGAGCAGCGCCCCCTACCGTCCCCCCCGCGCCGCCGCCTCCCGCCCCGCCCCGGCCCGGCCCGGCGGCCGCGGGCCGCAGGGGGACGCTCGGCTCGCCTCGCCTCCCCCCCGCCGGGCGCCATTTTCCCCCCCTCCTCAGCCGGCGGCGCCTCTCACCTGCCAGCCCTCACGGGTGGCCGTCGCGTCCCTGCCCTGTGAGCCAGGGGCCATAGGAAGGGGAGGTGCCGGCCGCTGTGCCCACACGGCTGAGGTGCCCTTCCTCGCAACCTACCTCGTTCCTTCCCCTTCCGAGCAGGTGGATTTGTGACAGAACCAGTTGGGGGTACCATGCCTTCCCCTCCTCGTTTCGCTTTCCAAGGGTCTGCTGCTCATACAGTAAACGTGATCCCTGGGATTATTGCACCTGGGGGGGAAACACTCTTCCAGACAGAGTTGAGTTTTGTTACTTGCTGCCTCCATTCCTAATTTTCCAAGGTCTCCTCCTGGTCTTCCCCCCTTGTGCATGAGAGCCAGAATACCTTGTTGGCAAACTTCACTGAGGAAGCTCCCCAGCCACAAAGTAAAGGATGCCGTGTCAGTAGAGAGGTGCTGAAATCACCATCTCAGGGTGTCCGACACAACTGCAAGCACAGGTCAGCCTGTGCCTGCCCCCCCCCAAAGCCTCCCAGAGGGCTCATGGCAATGGGGGTGGCCAGCAGTCGGGAGCTACCGATGCATGTCTGAGCCATGATGGAGGCACACGACTGACGCCAGCCACCTTCTGTTCCTGGGAAGGGCATCGCTTACTGCCCAGACGCAGCCGTGGCTCTGGGGAGGGCAGCTGGTTGGTTTTATGGAACTTAAAGTTTATCCCACTGAGCTCTGTGGATGTACTGTTCTACTTTTTAGACCATTTCTGTTGAAACAAAGCAAAGAAATTGAGAACTAGCAGTGTGGAAAAGTGATTTCTCAACTGTTCTTCATATGTGGGCTGATAGTCAAGAGCTTCTGATTTTCCCCTCACAACATTTCCAATTTATTGGATCTTTCCTACTTTTCCTGTCAGTCAAGACCTCAGTTTGCATCTTAGGAATCATTTTTAACCCTCTCTGCCTTAGTGAAATCATCATTTAACATACTAATTTCTCCTAGTTTAGCTTTTATACTAAAAAAAAGAAGCCCGCCTGAAAAGGAGTCAAGTGTAGCTACTGCCCAAGATCATAAGTGCCAAGAGCAGCATTTTAATCCTGCTCTCATTCCCCCATTCTCCAGCACGTCTTAGGCCAGGCTGGGGACCGTCCCCACGAGCATCCTTCCTACACAGCTGTGGCCTCATGACAAGGGCTCAATCAGCCCATGACATGGTGCCCACGACCAGACCCCAAACATGCTTTTCCCTCTTGCTGGTGATAGGAAGCTGAGCTTTGTGGGCAGGAGGGTTGCAGTTTACTCCCTTCTGCCAACACAAAGTACCAATTCACCATACATTATATCACAGCTGTAACTGTGGTCAGGCAGATTCGATAGTGGGTAGCACTGTTCTGCTGGAATTGAAGGACACTGCCAAAGCTGGTTGAAGCTACTAAGAGTGATAACTGCTTTCCATTGAGGAGAATGATCACATTCCTGGCATGCTTAGATTACGTTTAGGATTTCAAAAGTCAGCAACTGTTTAATAAAAAGTTCATAAGCAGAGTGGAAACAAGGACAAGATTAAAGGAATTTCCTCCTCACTTCCTACTAGATCAGATCTCACGCCTCTTAGGCTTGCTTTCTGCCATATGAATCTTGTATTTCTTGTCAGATGCTAATAGAATTTCAAGAGGAGGAACAAACCCAGATAAGCATCTGGCTGCATGTTAGGGAAGGAGGCTGAGGTCTGAAACCACCTTCTCCTCACTTATAAAAACATCCACATATTCCTTCTCGGATCAAGGAGGACAATGACAAGAGATTATCCACTTCCTAGTGAAGACTGACCAATATACAAATATGGATTAAATGGAAGAGGCAAGACAAGCTTGCTACTGCCAGAGCTGTTATAGGATCTGGGTGTGACACATGGTAGGGACTGTCTGCTGCCGGGACCTGGGTGCCTATGTTTGCAGCATGGTGGGGTTTAATTTCTGCAGCATTAGACAAAGTAGCTCCTTGTTCGAGGTGCAGGACTTTTTGCCACCTTGCTCCGGAATGCCTTAGGATGCAGTTTCACAGAATGCAGCCATGCTGCCACCTCCCTCCCACACCTTTCCTAATCATTCATTCCCAATACATTCTTTGTGTCAGCTCTAGTAGTTGCACAGCCACACAGGACCTGCCCTTTCATCAGCAGTATGAGCTTAGGTCAGCTTAAACCAACCACAAAGCCAAGCCCTTCCATACCAGCCAGACATGATTCAAATCAAGGTTAGAAATGACCCACACCATTGGCTTCCCCAGGCAGCTACATGATCTTTCCAGTCCTACATGTTGTTTCTGACACAATGAACCAGGCGCTGAGATGGTTCAAGAGCTAAGCTGACAGATAGTTACCTCTTCAGAGCGGAGATGTTCCTGCCAATTTAGGTCCTTGAACCACCTTTTTCCCAGGGCACAGCAAATGCTCTTTGGTCCTTAAGGGACAGGGAGTTGAAGGGGTGCCACAGCCAGCAGAACAGGGGTCTCACCAGCCAGAGCCTGTCTCACTAACCCCAAGCAAGGGCCAGATCCAACCAAGAGTCTAGATCATCAGACAAGATCATGGTGGTGAGGCAGGTCTGCAATCAAGCTGAGAGATCAACAACAGGTCAGGGTCCATTCCAGCAATGGTCACTGGGACACAGCCCAGTGATTGCCAGGGAGGTCCATAGTGATAAGACAGGTCTGAGGTCAAGCAGGGAAGTCTGTCCACATGTCAGGGTCCAGACCAGCAGGGTCCATAGCCAGGCACAGGGATATTGGAGTTACAGACTACTAGTCCTCCAACATAGCTCAGGCAGGGGCTAAATGGGGGCCAGGCCTGAGCTTAAATAGAGCCCCTGGGCAAGGGTAGGGTGGGGTTGGAGGCCCCAGATGAGATTGATCAGTCATTAAGAGCTATGAGTGCCCTCAGGGTCCTGACGCTTATAATCTAGATACAGGAATACTAGAGCTAACGCCAGTGAGAAGGTCAGGCTGTACAGCTGGGATAGAATTTCTGCAGCACCAGCCCAGGCTTGCCTGCCCTGACCCTCTAAGGTGACATTTCAAGTTACTTCTAAGCTGATCTAACAGCAAGCTGCCTGCAATTAAAAAAAAAATCTCTGTTGTTTCCTGTCCATTCAGCCAACTGGTCCTGTGGAAAACTAACCCTCTGATGAGAGAAAAAAAAAGCAATGTTCCTCCAGATCATCCAGCTGGGTCAGCTTCCCCCCACAGCTGCTGGGATGTTAGATCCAGCAGAGGCAAGTGGGACCCTTGTTCAGGGGTGAGGTAGGAGCAGTTGAACCATTGCTTTTGGCAGCAACCTGCCGTTGGACTTGTTTAGCTGTAACACAAAAGTGTTTCCTCAATCGCTCTGTTTGTTGTGTAATGAAGCGAGATGTCCATGAGGTCCAGATACCTCTGAGCTGGGCACAGGGATAACCCACAGTGGGTGCCTAAAGATACAAAAGAAGTCTATGGCAGATGGGGAAACTAAATGCAGATTCCCCAAGTCTTCAGCTAGCTTCTAAGTGTTAGATACATGCAGTGTGAAAGGATAAATCATTTATAATTAAAAAACAAACCACTTATTTTGAGCTGCAAATCTACCAAAGTGCATGCAATTAGCAAATATAAATCACTTCCTGGCTTGAAGACTGTTCAGCACAGCACATAAATGAAAGTTAAAACATACGTTTTGGGAATACATGGTACATCTGCTCTCAATCTGCAGCATTTTGAAATCAATACAAATATTCTCCTTACTTTTTCTTTAACGTGCTGCAGTCTGTCATACCACAGTGGAAGAACTAAAAATATATTAAACAAAGGAACTAGAGTGGACACAGCCCTAAACACCATAAAATGAATAGCACAGAGTATTCATAACGATCTGATGGCAAAAAGTAGTCGAGGTAAGGATAAGCACTGGCTTGGGAGCACAAATTAGAGAGAGTTTCTCCTACGTGGTCTGCAGGATGCTTCAGAGATGTAATGCACAGATAAAGCTTCAGAAGGTGACTCTGGGGAGAAGAATCAACTGTTTGATGCATGTCTACATATTTTAAAACAACGAAAGGCTTGTAGTCAATATCTTTGTGGAATTAGTTCCCGCAGGGGAAATGTATTACACACAAAACTTTTTATTCTTTTTTTTAATGAAAAGATAGCAGAGAAGCTGACTGTCTGGGAATGATTTGTAAGTACAATAAACCTCACAAGAGGATGATAAGCAAAATATTGTAAGAGAATAGTGTCAGAAGTACAGCAAAATAAAAGAAACATTACACATTTGTAGTTACTGACGTGTGTTCTTAAGTATCATGTCACATTATAAAAGAATCCTTGTTTTCCTTTCCATCTTTCACTAATATTCCTATTAATCTATACCAGAGTTTTTTCATTTCAATTGTTTGAGGCCATATCAATCATCCTTTGCCCATTTGAAATTTAACTAGAATTACACCAATGTGTTAAGACTTCCGGAGAGGAACCTGGAGATAAGGCTAGAACCACTCGTGGATTCCTAGCATCTGTGCATCCATGGAAAGACCGCGTGTAAATCTGATTTCACCACTGATTTTTAGATGCTGACATAATACGGAAAACAACAATTGCTGGTACTTTTTAAAGGTTGGAGATTTACATATACCTTTTCTTACACTGTCAATTCTTTAGAATAGGAATTCTGTCTAACTTATGTGAAGACATTTTCTCACTTGATGCATCCTTCATTTTCTAGCTGAGTTTTCAGGAGCAAGTGCAGTATAAATAATAACACGTTTCTTTAAAAGGAACAGGAGATACGAATGTAAACGTTGTGAATTCTCTAAAAAAATCAGCCGCTTTATAGAGACTAGGCATGTACAAGACAGACATATATCTTGCTAGGCAATTTTTTCTGGCAAGTTAGATTTGTTGTAAAAGTCTGTTGCAGACAGTTTAAGAAATACAGATATTGGCCAACATGCATGTGAAAAATTTTGCTTTATACAATCACGTAGCAAAAGCTTTCCCTTTTGTTCATAACTGCATGAGAAAATGGTTGATAAACCTGGTGATCATGACAGAACACTATTAAGCAATTAAGACTGGTTTCAGTATTTGTGTGTTCAGCAGAAGTAAGAAAAGACACCAAAGACAGGGAGGTAATGGATTGCACTTGACGTGTTGTTTTAGTTAGGAGTTAAATCCAGCACTAGTCCTTGTCAGGATGTTTCCTGACATGCCTTTCACTGCCTGAATCAGGCAGCTCAGCTGCAGACATCATGGAGTAGCTCAAGGTACGTCCACAGGCAGTGGGATACACATCCCCTGCTGGGGGCCTCATTTTATTTTGAAGGTAACAGGTTAAGCCAAAGAGTAGGTGCGTTTGTGCCAGTCTTTGCAACAGCTCTGTCTCCTTCTCAGGCTGAAAATTTTTCTTTGCCTTAAGAGGAAAGCAAAGGCCTGGCTAGCCGTAGGGAACGGTGGAAGAGAGCACCATCAGGGGTCAGAGGACAGGTTGTAGCCCTGGGGAATGACAGAGGGAGTATCAGGAGGTGCAGTACAATCTTGTTCAGATAATCTAGTTCAGTCTGTGATCTGGGAGTACTTTGAAAATTGGCAGGAGACTACGGAAAAGATAAAAGGAAAAGCCTTGAAATAGACCACAGTTCTTTCCCTTTCATATGGGTATTACACTGGAATTTTGTATGTATAGCAGAAGGACTCTGTTCTTTATATCCTTGAATTACATACCTCCATAACATGTAATGTTACCCTTCTGGAAAAATGAGGGTGATAGAATGGGACACAAACACCAGCAGCTACTTAATAACATATGCAAATATTGGCACACTTATTATGCATTGTTTTTGTTGTTGTTATTACTTTATTTTTGCAACTGTGTGTTGACACCCCAGCATTTCATTAAATTTGATATCCATTGTGCTGGGCACTTTCAAAGTGTTAATTTAACAATCAGACATGGTACGGAGCAGGACGGGCAACGGGAGAAGCATGTAACAGCGATGCTCCCAAGTAGTCACACAGGCTGGTCATTTACATTTCAGGTGCTGAGCTTTGTAGTTATCCTTCAGGAGGAAAGAATTGCAAATGTTTTATCTCTGACTTTCTCATTAGCCCCAGAAGTGAGTCTTGAAAAGAAGGCAATGGATTTACAGCTTAGTTCAGGCATGACCAGGTTGTACTTTTGCAAAATATCTCAGGTAATTTCAGGTGAAACTCCTCCTTAACTTCAAAGGGGCCACGATTCCTCTTGCAGAGTTGGTTTGCGTTTTCTACAAGGAATCATTTAACCCAATCCTCAAAAATCTGATTCAGGGAGGAGGTTATTAAGGCAATAGTTTGGAAAGCAACTGCTATTACACACTCAACTGTCTTAATCCATGACTTCACACCATTTGCAGGTAGCCCCAGACCAACCTGTAGTAAGTCATCCTGCCAGGGAAGGGCCATAGCAGTCATCAGCATGAACAAGGGAGATTTCACCACCTCCCTAAACAATATCATCTTTGTTACCAGGCATGTAAAGCAGTAAAATACTTCAGTCATTAGAGGAAGAGGAATGTCACAATTTTTGCAGGAGAAAAATAGATTCCAGAATTCGTGGTTTGATAGGTTAATAAGAAGGCCTGTACATTTGCCTTTACAATTTATTTACTTGTAAGTCTACACAGGGATTTTGTTAGGGATTTGGCATCTTAAACAGGTTTTTATTCCAACAACATTTCAATTCACCTTTAAGACTTTCAATTAAGACAAACTGAACAAGAGATCCATCGGTGGAATTTGCATGGAAGTAAGCGGGGGGTTGGCAAAGTCATGATAGCAGGTTTTAGGTATCAGGTTTATAGACTTGTATCGTACTATCTAACATCTCGTATTTTCCACTAATTTTGCATGTAAAACTTTTATTGATATCAGCGTGAGTTTAGCACGCCACTAAAATGGAGACTATGCCCCTAGGACACAAAATGTTGTAAGGTACCCCATTTAGTTATAACAATTTGGCTGCACTAAATCTTGATGTTGAATGTTTGGTTTAGTTCCCCCATAAACTTCGTCTGCTGGATTTATATATTTTGGCTCCTTTTATTTTGACTCTAGTGGCTAGATTTGCCATGGGCTTAAGTGAATGCAATTCCACTCACACCAGCAGCAAATCTGCAGCACAGTGGGTATTTCTTGTTATATAAATACGGGGCCTCATCTGGCAAGATGCTGAGCGGACTAACTTGGTCAGGTTTCTGTGAGATCCGAGAGTGCTCAGCACCTCGAGGGAGAAATTCCAGACCTTGCAGCAACTGAACCTCCACACAGCATGTCTGTGGTCATTTTCTATAGCCCTTTGTCCGAATCAGAGTACACAATACATTTGCTTATCATCTTTTTAATCAGAAACACAAAAGCTAAAATATTTATTTTCCTGGCTCTTATAAAAGCACACCTCTATCTGCAACAGAGAGTTATGTAAATTATGAGGATGATGGAGGGGTTTTTTTCCTCTATAGCTCTGTGAAATTTAGCTTTCAGTCACATGAGTGTGGGGTTTTTGAAATAAAGCAGTATTTCAGTAATGGCTTCAGTGGGATTTTTTTAATTCTTTTGCTCTATTTAGAGGGGTTTTTTAAATCCATTTCAATTCCAGTGAAAATGTCTCTGATCTGATAAAGGAGATGAAGTCACTGCATAGGCTTACTATTTTATTTCCATAAGGTTTGAAAGTTTTGTTCCCCACAGTGTTTTGAAGCCCAGGAGTATTCATCTGTTTTGTAAAAGGAAAGTTCTACGGAGCAACATTTGGTCACTGTTGTCTGAATTTCATTATTCTGTTCTCCAGACTAGCAGAGGGGAAAAGTGCAAGTTAGCTGGGTCACAGTCTGAAATGTGAGAGCAGTCAACTTTTTCTGAAGTTTATGGCAATGAAAGGAAATTTAATACTGTTCAAAAGAGAGATTTAAAGTTGCATCATGTGAAAACAATTGGAGAAGTTTAATCCTGAGGTCTTGGGTTATTTGGTAACTTACATGACCATTTGTCAGCCTGCAAAAGATGAAGTTGGCTTTGCCTCTGTTAACAGTTGGCCTCTGTTTTGGAGTGGTATTGCAATGCCAAAGGAACAAGTACAAGTTATATTGGTTTTATAGACCACTACTAGTTCTATTCTTCTTTATCCTTTCAGCTCATGACATGTCTGCTTGTCTCCTCTGGGTTGCCAGTGCAGATCTCCCACCGATCTCAGCAACACGTGCTGACAAGCCTTTCATGTAAAAGGGACTACAGAGCTTGACAGCTTCTTAGACTTTTAAAATGCTGAATACATATCCATAATTTAACCTTTACCTCTCAGACTGCTTCAGGACTCATACATTTCATTGTATGTGGAATAAAAGCAATGGGACCCTGGGATGTAACCGAATACTTAATATTTTGTAATGTTTCTAGTCTATCATTTATGCTAAAAGATGTTGATTAAAACATTCTTTACATTTGTATCAGTTTCTATGGAATAAATTAAACTAAAAATCTACAGAGCTTTAAATGCACAAAAATTAGAGATGTTTTCCAGAATGTTTCATCACAAATTCCATCAAATAAGCCTTAGCAAAATCTCTTACTGTTAAGAAAATTATCTTAAAAGGTAGCCTGCACCTCCCTATGTCATCTCCTTCTCCTACCACTGATACATCCTCTCTGGTTTTGGCATCCGCATCAGCGCCTTCTGCGTTTGGCCGTCACTCAAGATCTCTTGACAGAGATTTAAAATAATGCTAATCATTATTAATGGGAAAAAAATGAACAGTGTCAAAATAAAGACACCTTGGTTTTGAAGGACATTTCATATGCTTTTGAATACTGCTTTGAGGGAGTTGAGTCCCACAACAAGACTAACTTTTAAGCAGATCTTTGGGGTCTGTGTTGTTTCCAGGTATCACTGACCCATGCAGCTGGCAGGAGTGCTGGAGCTCAGGGAAGAAGACCACGTACATAGCACAAACATCCTTGCTTCTACTTCTGGGTTAAATATTCCCCGTTGCCCAGCAGTGCCTGAGCGCCCTGGTGCATCCGCGCCAGGGGCTTCTGCCCATGTTCTGAGCTGGGCGAGTACCGAGCTGCTCCCGTCAGGCTGCTGCACGCTCACCCGGGCTCCGCAGCAGAGCACGCTGGTTTGCGCACAGGGTCGTGGCCATGTAGCTGCCATGCAACTGGACAAGATGTGGTTTAATCCATCCAGCTCAGGTTTGCAGTGACTGATGAGCCTCTTTCCCTTTGTTTCTCAGTGCGATTCATTTATAAGTTGCTTATACCAGCGCTGAAAATAGGGGTTTATGTCCTTTTTTTCCCGGTCAGTGCTTCATTGCTTCAGCATTCCTTGCAACGGACAATCACTGCAGTTTTGTAAAGTGCGGGAGTGAGGCAGTCCCCTATGCTGTTGCTACTACAAACACTGCAGTTGCTATGGAACATGTTCTTTGCTTTAACACAGCCATACACATTACAACATCTTTTAGTAGGACAAACCTACACAGCTCAGGCTACGTGGCCAAAACTCCCCCAGGCTCCCAGCCACCCTCAGCCAGCCCAGGAGGAGCCTCCGCAGCTGAGGTGAGCCAGAGGAGCCACCGTCTCACTCTTCTCCCGTGGGCGCTTTCCAGGGACGTTACAAAAACTGCAGTGCTTACCTTTTCTGCAAGCTCACCTGATCGTACAGTGACTCCTCAGACATCCACACTGGAGTTCCGCAAAGGGGATTTTAGTCAATGCTGAAAGCACAGACCAGAGGAGGGCCTGCAGATGTTAAACTTCAATATTGATCTTGAAGTCTTGTGTTCCCACACAGTACTACAAAAGAGAAAAGAAATCTAGAGGGGGAAAAATATTATGTACGCAGAAGATGGCAAGCTGGAAAACTGTGAAGGAGACTGAAGAGGAAGAAAAGCTGGAAACAAAGAAGAGAAAGAAGAGAGGAGAAGAAACTCCAAAAGTTAAGATGAAAGAAAGATCCAGTATGCAAGCACTGAGCTACAAAACCATTAGGCATAATTTTGCAGGAATTAGTACATAGTGAGAGGAATCTGTAGCACTTCCTTGGATCTAAAAACCAATTCCTACAAAACACCAGCGGCTATGCTGTTTAGCATCAACCCACTTGGTAATGGCAGAAAAAATTAGCAGCATGTTATTTATATATGAGCTGAGGTATATTCTGTACCTTCTTTCTACCGCACAATAAGTTTAACATACATGCACGGGGGCATTCAGCTACTTAGTGGGTTTTCAAGGCCTGTATATAAAATTGAAAAATGCAGCTCAGCTGCTTTTTATAAGACATTTACAATAATGAGTTCAAAGTAGAACATACAATAGCTGCTTAAAAATTGACTTTGATTCCCTCTATAATAGAGAGCTTACCAGTACAGCCTGGGTATTTGAAACCACTAATGTCTAGTTTAGTTTTTGCTGCTGTTTAATTTGCATGGATCTATTCCATCTCTGCTTTCCTTTTTTTTTTTTTTTGGTGAAAGCAGAAAAATAAAATGTCTTTTACATTGCTAGTGCTGCCATAAATGTTACCAACAGTAAATGCTTGAAATGCTGCCAGAAGTTCTACTATCCCACCTGCTACTGCGAGCGAGATACTAATTAACAGCGCTGTACATCTAGCACATTTTTGCTTGCAATTTTGTTTTGCAATAAACTAAAAAATAAATGGCTTCAATTTACATTAAACATTTTGCTCAATCAAAATAAAAAGTACAACAATGAGGAAGCTTATCCTGACAATACAGAAGCAGAAAGATTAGCTTTTTAAAAATGCCTCCCTGATTTTCTCAAATCAAAACCATTTGCCAAAGCAAACAAGTATCTGCAGCATCACAAATCATGATCCATCTTCACCGGGGTGCACTTACGGAGAGCAGCCCCGGCTCCACACGGCGCCTGCCAGCCCCTGGCATGAGTCCTGGCCTTTGCTCAGCCCCCAGCGTTGCACCCGACCGGGTGATGCAGCCCAGCGCCATGGCTCTGCACGGTAGATGCCCAGGTTTTGGCTGGGGGGTGTCTTCATGGCTCTCATCACATACAGATTTTAATCGCACACACAGAGAGAAGTCTAAAATGTTGGCAGCTAGCATCCAACAGCATGTTACTATAAACAGAGCAAGTTATAAACTAGCTGGGTGTGTTACTGAAACACAAACACAGCTTTTATGCCCTGTAGAGTCCCTTTACTTCTGCTGGGGCAGCTTTGGCCATATTCTGCCGTATTTTATTCTGTGTCATGATTCTAATGACCAATATCAGAATCCCCGAATATATTTTTAAGCAAGATGATACAAACAGCACAAGTAATGATACCCAGCAGTTTTGTGTCCTTCATCCTTTATACGTGCATCTCAAAAGTCTCCCACCATCCTTCCAGCATCCGTTGTGACTCCAGTTTACTGAGTTTCCCACCTCCTCGCAGAGCCCCCACCTCCCCTCTCCCTCCTTGCCCCAAAGCTGCTGGTGTGGCTGGTGCTGAGCTGCAGTGCCTGCGCACATGCACAGAGGCCAAGGGCAGAGCAGCCAGAAGCTGAGGTCACACCACAACTTTTCCCTTAGGAAAATAAGCAGAAGAAGGAGTAAACAAAAAAAAAAGCTTTCCAGCAGATCCTTCCACAGCTGACCAAGCGCGGCTGCTGCTGAAGTTGCTCTGGGGCTAAAGAGTTATGGCATCCCCTTTCACGTGTGGAAGTACCAAACCCTGAGTTTGGAGGGCTCCTACAGTGTCAGGGATCACGGAAAAGAAACTTGACATTAACAACAGTGACTGGAGACAGGATGAGCCAGACCTCTGCCATGAGCCAGACCTCTGCCATGAGCCAGACCGCTGCAAGCACTGCCCTGCCTGCTAAGAGAGGAGGAGGCGAGAGGAGCGGGTTTAGGAGCTCTGTGTCGCACCACACACCCCAAGGGGCAAACAGCAGAAGACTGTGGAGAAGTACCAGAACCTCATGCCTTTCTTTTGAACAAACAATTATAAAACAAATAGTCCCACTGGCATGAGAAACAATGGTACTGGGCTTCCTATGGGTGTGTGTTTTGGGCATGGAGTCCTGTGTGGATTCACTGATGTCTAGGAAGGGCTGATCTCCCAGAGCTGCCATTCTTCAGCAAAGATCTCACCAGGGTTTCTCTCTCTCTGCCATTCTGCTGCGAAGTGCCATTGAACTGACAGTATTTAACATCTTTGCCAACTCTACATCTGTATCCAATTCGAAATATGTCAACAGATTTCCTGGTGTCACCTAGAAGAGACACGCAAAGGTGGGGTGACTGCATAGGACTCTTTAGGAAACCAGGCTAAAAAATTCACAAGAGTGATGTGCAGGCAGGTGTGATACCCATGCATTGCCCATTAAGAAGTTAAACTCGGGAGAAGTTTCCTTTGATTGCAGGAGGTGGGAGGGAATCTCTGATAATAGGGTTTTGGTTTGAAGACTGAAAACCAGAATGTCGTAAGAATGTTTAACAGAATGATTTTAGTTTTTAATAAGCTTGACTAGTTGGTTAAATAACACAGGCTGAATGCTGCCATCCGGCGTTAGGAAATCTGTCCTTAAGTTATCTAAACTTACTGACTTCTCTACTTTCCCTACAACCTAGCATTTCAACTTCCACAAAAGCAACAATTTTATCAGGAGGACACTCAAAGCTAGAAACCAGTAAGCATGGGGTACACTCTGACCTCTCAAAATTGGTAGGAGCTCATGTGCTCCTGAAAAAGGCAGTCAGGACCTAACTGGGACATATCCATTTTAGCATTCTAATAAACTCCCATTTAGCTATTTAAAATAACACTTACATAACTTCTTCAGCCTAAGCTGCATATAACTGATGCTTTCATTTTTCTTCACCCTGAAAGATGTAGGCATCTGGAACTAGACGGGACCATCATTTAAACATATATTTTTTTCTTCTCTGTCATCCAAGTGGCCAGACTCTCAAACTTTGAATTTCTTACAAAGGGAGAAACACCTCTAAACTGTTGCTGACCCAAATTAAACCCCAGCATTGTTTAAAAAAATCACATTCTTTCATTTTGTGCCACAGATTGTAAGAGCTGAGCATCCGATTACTGCCATCATAAAATTTCTTCTCTGAGGTTGACTATAATTACAGAGTATTTTAATGCTTTTGTCTTTGGGCTACACTGGGACAGGATAGATCTGTAATCTCTGTCTCCTGTTTCATCCACTTTTGCACAGTCAGAAGGAAAAGATACAGAAAACTTTCTCTCTCCTTCCCCTCTTTCAGAACTGAAGTGTAGCATTAGCATAGCCAAAACCAGACTGCAGCGATACACTAGGTTCAGGGAGGGAACATTAGTAACCTGAGCAAGAAAATGCTTATAGACGTGCTTGCCTTGAAACAAATCTTAAGCTCAGGAAAGCCTCTCTCTTGGTAAGGATCTTGCAGGCAGGTGACCCCAAAGGAGAAGGCAAAGCCCCATGTGCTACTCCCCCGGTCAGTGCTCCCTCGCGCGAGGGATCCTCCGGCCAGGGCCGGTCTTCAGCTTCTGCTGCCTTGATGCCGAATGGCTGGATTATGTACCTTCCTCTGAGCGAGTCACCCCCCAGCTCTCAGCACTGGTCAGAGATAAAAGCTGTTTCTCATTTCAATAGCAGCTGTCTCCAGCGCTTTTCTTTATCAGATTTATTCTGCATAATTGGATCCTGCCCCACCTTGCTTATGGCTCCTACCAGCAGTCCAAGCCTTGCTGCTGCCAGGAACAACTGCCTAAGTCATCCTTCGTGGAAGTGGTAGAGCTGATCATTTCTGAAGGTCTCCTGGCCTCGCCACGGGAGGTTAATGGCATTGTGAAGGGACACACATGACTGGTAATTTTGTGCCAGAAACAACACAAGCACTCTGCTTGCAAACTTCCTAAACTCCTCCACTTCCCTCCAGCTCCTCCCGTCTCCCAGGAGCGGTGGATAAACAGAGTCAAATGATTCAAAGCTTCGCATACAGTGACATAGGACTTTCTTTGCCCATTTATTCCCTCCCCAACTTACCTTTTTTTTTTTACCTTCCTTTCTGCCATGGATGCGAGGAGGTTCACTGGGACCTGAAAGAGTGGAGGAAAGACCCCAAGGACTCCCCATACAGGGAGCTGTACAGCACAGCGGCAGCTGCAGCACATCTAAAAGTTACCCTGTGGCACCCAAACAGGCACCTCAAGGGAGCAGAGCGTGGAAGGTTTTTAATAGTCCTTCCAGAATGGCTTTCATAAAGAAGGCAAGGGAGCTGATTTGATTTGATTTGATTTGAAGTTGGTACAAAGTCTTTCTAATCAATGCCATGATATTAAATATAGCCATTAAATACTGCCAGACTCCTCTAATGTTCATCTCATCCCGACTACTTCTAGGGATGGGGGTGTGTTTGTATGCGTGACACCAGATGTGTGAGTGGCTCCTCTGTACTGGATGATAGCCAGGAGGGACTGATGGAAGTGCAAAGTTTAACCCCTGGCCATTAGGGAATGCCCTGCACTCAACAACTAGCACCCTGCTATTGTAAAATGAAAATAAACAAGTGGATAGAAAGGTTGAAATTATGGAAAATTGAATGTGCCACAGGCAGGATTTCTTCACCAGCCTTTGCCTCACTGTAGTTTCGCTGGTGCGGTGCACAGCATTGCTGCTTTGTCCAGGAGCTGGTGGGATGCCGGGAGACATTACCCGTGCCCAGCCCCTGTGCGCAAAGGGCTGCTGTGCTGGGGTTTGTTTACCAAGATGATGCAAATTATAACCCGTGCCATTGGAAATGGGAGGATGGATATTTAATAATGACTTCAAATGCCGTACGAATCCCATCTAACGGCTGCAGCTTTGGCTTCTCTCACACACTGTTACACAAGCCTGGAGCATGCCAATGAGTTTCAGATCTGGACTGTTGCTCCTTGCTAGGATTCCTCATCCTAATTAAAACTTAATTTGTTCCCTGTAATCAAGCTGCATGTGAGTATATCTGAGTGTTTAGCCACAGAGGAAAATGTGAGTTTACAGAATTAAAGTGCAGGTGGGATGCTGTGAACAGCAGGTTCTGCACTGCCATATAAAGCCATTTCCCATAATGGGAATAGGGCCGTTATCTCTGTTAATTCTGGCTTGTAGTCACAACCTGTGAAAACAAAGGCAGTAAAATCCAATCTGTCACTGTTTTGAAGTTTTTATCCCTTCCAGTCTCCATATATACCACCCCACTCCCCCCACCTCCACCTCAGTGCCAACTCCTGATCCCATCTTGTTCTTGCCACGCTTCCCTGACCCTGCTCCTTCACCCACACTCCTTGGCCCAACCCTGGGTCCTGCTCCTCGCTGGTCCCACCTCATGGTTTCTGGGATCCTCCCAGAGCCTCCCAGATCCTCCCAGAGCCAGGGACTGCAAGGGAATACTAGGGGAAGGGCTCTTCTGATGGTGGAGAAAGTGCACAGAGACACTGGGATGTGCTGGCGGTCCCACGTGCCTGGACAGTGTGAAAACATTAAGGAAAAAAAATGAGAATTGGTTTATTTGATTTGATAATTGGCTTATTTCATTTGCAGCCACTTTCCTCGCCTGGGCATAGCTGTCAGTGCTGTGACAGAAACATGCTGAATAACACATGCTTTTTACAGCAAAACTGAGGGAACAGATTTTTTTCAGTGGCAACTGGAAATTTTGCCCAAAACTGCATGCTGAAGATCTGGGGATTAGACTTTGGATTTATCACAGGGAAATACCCCACAAAAGCCAGTATTGTGCGGCGTTTTCCTGAATTGTTTTAGCCAGTCTCAAAGTGACCTTTCCTTTACCAGGCTGGGTTTCAGCTTTGTGCCAATACTACGCTCAGGAGACTCCGCTTAGGGAACAGCTTGGCAGCCTCTGCACTTACTAAGGACTTGAAAGATGCAGTAATTTCGAATTGTGAATGAATGGCCAGATTAGAGATGAAATCATGCCAAAGTGAGGTGTACCATGACCCTGGGTCCATCGGAGACTGCCCTGAGACTCTTTACCAATGCTGCCATCTAGAGAGAAACAGTCCATCTTCCATGATCCTACAGAAGAACAGGATTTCAGAGCTTTTCTGCCTCTAGCACAAGGGTTCAGCCTTTGGTGCTCACTGACACCCACTAGTCATCACCCCGTGTGCTGGGAGTCACCCTGGCCTGCTAACTTGGCTTCTGGCAATGGCAGCTCTGCAAGACCCACCAGATTGGGACAAGAAATCACTGAGCAGCGGCTCGGTGGCTGGGCTGATTTCTACTCCATGTACAGCTGCGCTTGTTTTTGTCAGTGAGCTCTTGTGATGTATTTTCATTTTTGTGCAGTGGAAACTGCGTGCAGAAATCAGATATTGCATTATGTAAACTTGGGGTAAAGATTAAAATGTATACGACTAGTGAGACATCTGGATCTAATTGGGTTCCTCCGGGACAGGAGTCTATAGCTTTAGTCTGAAGAGAAGCAAAGAAAGAGCAGGACCAATTTTTCATGCAAATACCCATCTGCACAGAGGGGCTGAGTCTCTGCAAACACCTCCGTTGCCACGTCTTTGGCAAACGCAGCCCCTTAAGTGCCGTACGGGCTGACCGTGTTTCTCTGTTGTTGCATGCAGTCACTGACTTGGAAAGAATCTGCTATAATACAGCCCAGGGGTAAAAGTGAATTTCCTGAGAAAATTACGACTAACTGAACCTTGGCACGTAGAACGGAAGTCTCCCGTATTCAGGGCTGTACCAGTTATCCTTAACCACCAGCCACTTCTCCTGCATTTGCTGTATATTCAGAGACTTGCTGGCACTCGGGCAGCTGCCGAGAGCTGTGTCCTGCTCAGTGACCCAGTGGGCAAATCCGCCCAGGCTTCCCCAAGAGCAATCTTTTGCCCGTAGCCATCTCCCTCTCCCGTGCAAGGCTCCAAATCCCGCAAGCTGAACGGGCAAGGGCCGCACAGGCACAAATTGTTTGTCATGGGGGAAGGGTTTCGACAGGGGGGAACAGTTTGAGCTCCACTTGTAGGCGCAGTGGAAAGGAACAGTTGGAGGAACTGTAGCTGAGATAAAGCCACGGGAGTGCAGGAAGGTTTCCATCTCATTCTGAAGCTGCTGTAATAGGCTGGGAGCCCCAGGAGAGGAGAGCTGCCTGCCGCCGTTGAGCCATTAGCACCATTATGGGCAAGAGAGCAGTTTTTAATACACAGAGTTTGACTGAAAAGCGCCCATGGTTCCAGTAGAAGGAACTTGGGACTGACCTGCTTTAAAAAGAGGCCAACCATAAACTGTGGGGTCACTTGTTCACGCAACGCTTAAAAGGCAAATTAGAGCAGCCAAATTGTTTTTCCCCCACTAATCCCAGCTTTCTGGTTTAGTGCCTTGCAGCCGGCGCTGAGGAAAGCCTCCAAGACCTGACCCTGCCAAGTGAAGCGCCGGGCTCGCAGGCACAGGACCCCTGCACAGAAAACACGGCTCTCCCGAACTCGGGCACAAGCTTTCCCCGGGTCACAGCCGCCGCGCTGCCGGACGACAGTGCTGTACACACGCACACCCCAACGGCTGATCCGCTGTCTGCAGAACGCAGCCCGCGGGTCCTGCCAGCACAGCAGCCTAGCACAGCCTGCCTGTGGGCAGCAGCATTTCGTACCTTGGCCTTTACTAATGTCTCCTTTTTTCTCTTTACCCTAAGCCTGATCCAGATCATTTTATTGAGCAGCTGTTAGGGTGCTAACACAATTTACAAAATGTATTATTTGCAATTCTAGTTTGTTTTTATAATTGAATCAGACTGAAGCTCTATGGTGCAAATGTAAATTCTTTTCTCTCTTAGCTTAGTGATTTTATCATCACCAATTGACATTGTTTTCAATTTTGTTATTAGCTGACTGAGAGATCAAATGTTTCCATGCCATATGTGTCCCTACAGAAGAAGCTGTCAAGGAGATTTAGGCTTGGTCTTTCAAATGCTCAGAAGAAAGGAGACTCCACAGATTAATTTGGAAGCTTCCTTGCTGACGGCATCTGCCCGTTCCTGGCCACACGGCTCGCGCTTCCAAACCGATTCATTTGGCAAAAGTCACAGGAGCGTCCGTGCTAACAATGCCTGACATGCGGCATGGAAATGGAGTCCTTCATTAGAGCTCCAAATACTCCGAGCATTTTCTCCACTGAAACAATTACAAACCTCCTGTGCAGATTAAAAAGGGAAGAGTGAGCCATCTCTGTGCTGCAGAGCAGCAGCAAAGAGGTGTTTTTATCATAGCCCAGCACTAAGTGCTCTCAGGGAACAAGGGCTTCTATTAGAAGACTGAAATAAATGTTTGCCAGTAAAAATGTTGGAAAAAAATCAGAAAGAGGGTTTCACAGCAGTGATTCGCTTTTGAATAGAGAGGCAGCCGAGTCCCACATGAGCTGGGCCAGGGAAAGGGGATGGAGCAAAGACCTGACAACAGTGTGAAAAGCAGCAGGATTTGGTCCCGTATCCTTGATGCTTCTCTGCTGCAAGTGCCAGCGCAGCAGGAGCCAGGCTGAAGGGCCCCACGGGACAGTGCACAAGGGGGACGTGCGGTTGATGCCACCCAGAGAAAGGCTGGAAGCAAGCATTTACCAGTGAGAGGCTCCGGGTTTCACTACCAACCTCCAGCTCCAGCCACCCATCTCTTTCGACAGAGGAGCTCAAAGTTGAACAGAGCACCCAGCTCACACTGTGGATGTGCCTGGATTGCACAATTTCACTTTGATACACCTTGCACTTACACGAGGACAAAAGTAATGAATATAAATTGGCCGTATTTAACTGCCATTAGCTGGGTTTGGCATGCAACTCAGGTCTGATTTAGGGGTTTTTTTTCCCCCCTTTCTCCCTTTAATGGAGAAGCCACAGTGTTTGCTGGGATATTGGACTGCTTTAGTTGTGTTTCATTAAGCGACATAGCACAGCTTGCTCTGGGTAAGGCTTTTGTGCTCCCTGTGAGCAGCACCCGCCTGCTGCTCTCTGCACCTGTGTTGCCTCCCAGGAGGTTTTCCTTTTGCTCAGCAGACTGTGAACAGGAGGAATCAGCGGCTCAGCAGTGGCTGCGGGGGTCCAAGGTGCAGGAGTGAGTCCCACGGGAGCCCAGCTGCACAGGCAGAGCTCTGCACCAGCACACAGTGATTCTGGTGACAGCCGCTGGCCACTTGGCGCTTTCAACACATGGACTTTGGAAACCAACCTTCAGCACCTGTTTTTTCTGAAGATCCTGATCACCAAAGCTCCTCTCCCCCACCATGTGCTAGGGCGCAAACTCTGGTCTGTCTCTATGCACATGGGTTGTTTGGGTTTGGTTTTTCCTTTTGGCTTGGAGTGGAAGAAACCCATGGGCCACCGCTGCTATTTTTCACTGTAAACAGGAATCCTTGTTGCTATAGTTTGTGGCCAGACCCTCACCACAAGCATTGCTTCCTCAGACAGATGACACAGGGTTTATTCAGATAATCTCCTGGTGGTTTTCTGCATTGCTGACCTGAATCCATCCAACACAGAGGCCATGGCTGGTCCAAAACCAGAGCTTGGGGTGGACAGGGCTGCGGTGGAAATGGCACAGCTGCAGCTTTCCCCCAGGCCCGTTTCTCCGTGCATCCCTGTAGGGATGGCTGGCCAACGGGGACGAGCAGGGACAGGAGCTCTGTGCCCCGGGCCCAGCAACATCCATCACTAGGGTGCAGGCAGACAATGAGCAGCAACAGGCTGCGAGGTTTTTTGGTTTTTAATATGCTCCACACCAAAGCAGCTCTGCCAGCAAAACTGTTAGCGCATATTTAGCAGAGAAGTCTGTCAGAAGAGACACCTCACCTCTGTGAGGAAGACGAGATAAAGAGCTTTTTGTCAGCACATCAGCACCTACCTCAGAAGCGTTGCTGGCAGGTCCTGGTTAGGGTGAGGGTGGGATGTTTCACATTCCTGGAAAACAGAGCTGTTCCCTCAGGCCTGCCCAGGGACACAGCCTGAATTTCAGCTGCATGGGGAGTACCACCACAGCAAGGCCCCGCACTGCTGAGCCCAGCCAGGGCAGAGGACGAGACGGGGCATGAATGCTGCAGGGATTTGGGTGACAAAGACAAACAAACCAAAAGGGGAAAGTCACCTAAACTCATTCCCACTAATGCAACTACTTTTATTAACATAGCTTAAGCCACAACAGCCTGGAGGTGGAGGACTTACCTGGGGGTGTTTTCCAGACTCCCCCCCCATTCCTGGAGGGTGTCACCTCCAGGGATGAGGGGCACTAAGTCAGCGGCATGAGCATGTCTAGACCACTCCAGGGGCTGGGAGCAGGAACACAGCTCAGCTCCAAGGGGATGGCTTCCAAGAAAAGGGCAGGAAGGGGCAGCTGCAGGGCATTAACATCAAACAGCTACAACTGTTTCCAAAGTGACCCTCCCTGTGCCCTTGGATAAGATATTGCACATTAATGCCTGCAAATCTGATTACTCCAAGGATCTTAATATCCACGTTCAACCAAACAAGAGCTCATCAGAACAATCTTTTATTCTTCAAAAGGGAGCCTATCATGATATAAGAAAATAAAAGAGGACTGAACAGTAATTGTAGCTCATATCACTTTAATATCCTGCAATGCTTGTTATTGCTCATTTCTGTGTGGAGGGTTTGTTGTGGGTTTTTTCTTATACAGAAGGCAAATGGAGATCAATTTACATAATTTGTTTTTGAAAGGGAAAAAATCCACCTAAGCGAAAAATACTCAGCCTTAGTACACAGCCATTGCTTATTCCAAGACATCACATTTAAAAGACTATGTATTAACAAGGATAAAGTATTTGTGCTTCTTTTCCGGGAAAGTTTCCAAGACAGAAAAAAAATCTCTGTATTTTTGAAGAATTTAGTCTCTTTGTTATTTCTAGAGCCTTTTGTTTAAGAAAAAAAGTACATATGCTAAACCAAAAGGCTGCACTAATGAGCACCATACACAAATTGCCAGCAGTGCTGTGTGACGCAGAAAAGCAGCACAGCAATGTGCACACAAAGTGTTGACAGGGGCTGGGTTTTATTGTCTATCCTTAGCAGTTCAATAGTGTTCTTAAATACAGAGATAAAATTAGTATTCCTCTTTTAATGACAGATTTGACAATAAAAGGGGAGACAGGCTGACTTCCTTCACTCGGTGTGCACTCCAGCACGATGTCTGACCCGGCCTTTATGTTATGACAGTCGGACCGGTGCGGCCGGTTCTTTCATGAAGCTGTGAAAGTTTCAGTGCAATAGAAATGAGAGGTGCCAACATGACCTGCAGAAAGGAAAGAGATGGCTCAGGACTGCGGAGCAGAGCAGCACGCTCAGCCTACGCACGTCGCGTCCACCCTTCCCTCGTGGACGTCCGGTGTCAGCCCGGGACACCCAAAGCTCGGCACGCTGGCCAAGGGGCTGTTTCAGGTTCACAACACGAGCTGCGGGACCAGCGAGAGGGACGGCGCAGTGAGGGATGCAGTGTTACGACCACATGCAGATTTGGAGAGAAAACCCAAGCACAGCTCCGGTGTTGCTGCTGCCACCCTCGTTGTGCTGTACTCCAAACTCCGCTCCACCATCAGCACAGGACAGTTAAGTTGTAAGTTTAGTTCATGCCTCTCAGAATGTGGGTTTTTTCTTTTTAGTCTTTTTGTCAATAACAGCACAGTAAGTTATGCAAAAAGAGCTCACAGACTGCTGCAGAATCTAAAATGAGGATTCTTTTCCTCCTGTGCCTACTAGAGAGGTCAACAGCATTTTTAAACAATGCTGTCAAGAACACGTATTAAACTTAGTACAGAAAAGGTCAGTGTCATCTTATATACAACTGCATCCTGTTACCCCCTTTTTTTTTTTAAAAAAGTATTTCCCAAATTTGGTATAGGAATGACCTCATTTTATCCCTAGCAATGCAACGTTTCAACTAGAAGGTCAGTTCAGGACTGAAACAGTGTCCTCCCACACCTGCAACCAGCCACAGATGTAACATAAACAAACAGGAAAACTAATGTGCAATTGCAGGAGCAGCTGTGAGGGATTCTGAATAAGTAACACTTGTTCCTCACAGAGCCTTTTTTTTTTTTTAAAAAAAAAAAATCTATTTATACTGGGATTAAAGATACCAAAGCCCTTCCTTCCAAAATACCCAACACCTTCACATAGCTCTAAGCAAAGCAGTGCTAAGCAAAGATTTAAGCTTTTTAGGAAGGCTGGGAGCCAGCGGCGCCATGACTGAGATGCAATGCTTACTTGTGGGTCTTCATGTATCTTCTGAGCATCCTTCTCATAGCTGTCAATGTACAGCCGCACAGTTGCTCCAGCACTGCCAGTACCGCTTAGTCTGAAGATGATGCGGGAGCCATCAGAGAAGATGAGCCGCAAGCCCTGGTAAGAAAGAAAGGGAGGAGAAGAGTCTCTCAGCTACGCGCCTCTTGGGGACCCAAGGTATTTTCCATGAGACCCAGCATGGCTATGCCTGACCTGCACGATCCCTGAGCTCCTCCTCTTCAGGGAGCCACAGAAGGCTCCTCTGTTATCCTCTCCCCACTCCTCGTCTCTCCTAACCCACTCTGGAGAACTTGCTAGAGCTCCACATGAAGCGCGTTGCTGCTGTAAGGTCCCTCGCCCCAGCGCTTGCTTGGAAGCAAGAGCCAGGGACTGATTCTCTGACTGGTTCTCTGACCGATTCTCTGTCAGACAGCATTACCAACCCACTGCTCTTCCATGAAAACAGGATGTAAAGAAAATGCTCCTGTCATCCCACAGGCAAGGCAATCATTCCTGCAGGATTTCTCCATTATTCCTTCCCACTTACTATGCTTCCACATTATGCTGTCAAACCAATCCATCTACAGGACATTTTTATTTCAATAATCTCTGGTGACAGGTTACTCATCTCTCAGGTATTTAAGACCCCTGTGACTTCTGGAGCCTGGAACTCAATCCCTCGTTACAGCCGCTCTGCACTGCTGCCTGCCCTCTTAGGGGCAAGCACATGAGGAGTGCCATCAGCTCAGGGACAAATGCATCTAGGGAGGATTCGCTTGCAGCAACCTGGGGGCCTAGGGCTACAGACAAGACGGTACCTGAACAGGATGGTTTGTGTCTCGTGCTGCAGGGGGGTTTCAACCCTTCATTCAGCACAATCTGTTTCTTGGCTGCTGACCCATCGCCCAAAGGATCCCCCTCAACTCAGCTCCTTAACTCCTTCCCCTCTGGGGTGGCTGTAGGGAAGCTCTGTTCCCACTCCAGGCCTTGCTGGGGCTGGAGCAGCCTCCAGACCCTTCCCTCTCCAAGGCAGCAATTTCCCTCACGCAGGGCAGGATCCCACCAGCAAACACAGGGCAGAAAAAATTTTCCAAGGGACAAATGCAACATTTGACTTTAAAGCAGGTGCAAATGCAACGGACAAAGATTAAGCCCAAAATACACAGTGCAACACCCCTCTGAGGTCACGCTCAGCCCAGGCGAGGCTATGCCCACCTGGTTTCTGGAGACACTTCCATCCACTGGATCGTTGTACTCAAAATTATCAGCTTTCTCAACCGTGTAGACTTTGTCACCACATGATAACTGCTTCCCCACGAAGGAGCGGTCAAACATCACAGTCTCCAAATCCTTCATCATTTTGTTAGCTGCATCTGCATCCACCTCTTCATAGTCATATCTACAACCAGTCACCACACAACAAAGATTAGGAAGGGGAGGCTGTAATGAGTAGCAATGTTTTGTGATGCCCTTGTTTAAACACTGAGGTCTGCCCCATAGATGTTCTCCACGCCCTTACTGGAAGGGAGGACAGGAAGAAAAGAGGAGGATCTGTGCGCAGCAATATAGCTACGATTCAACAGAAATCCGTGGGATACACTGCAACATACCACAGACATTCGGCGTCAGGAGAGATGAAAGCACAAATTGTGCTGTCTTGACCTAGGCATATCGAAGACAGAGGGCTAGACTCCAACATCGCTGACTGCAAAGAATTTATTCTAATTCTGCCGACAGGATCTCAACAGGTTCCTCACGATAACAATTTTGCCTGAACATCCTCGTGTGCATCCCCGCAGCAAAATGCCGGTGTGATTGCAGCACATGATAACATACCAGTGCCAGCTTTGATCTCATTAACCCAGGTAAGAGAGGCATCACAGAGCGGCTGAAGCACACATAAGGATCCGAGACTTTGTACTCTGATTGCCAGTGTGATTTGCGCTGCTTTTATTTGCCCAGCTGGCTAGATGAAGCACGCACAGGCTTGCTAACCTGCCTACCATTGCACTTAGCTTGCTATGCAGCCATACCTCTGGTGCTAAAAGACTGCCTTTTTATTCTAGACTTTGGCATTTTTTCCACAGGTTTAAATGCCTCAAATGTATGCTGGCTTTGTGGTGTGGGGGGAAAAAAGAAAGAAGGGGGAGGGGGGGGGGAGAAGGAAAAGGCAAGTTCTTTCTTTTGGCAATTTGAGACAGAATTTTCACGTAGGTCTTCCAAGCTGAAAGATTTCTGCCTAATGCTTTCATTTCAGATGGCATTCCCACCTCTGCTTATGTGCAGGTTGGTTCTCACTCCTTCCCTTTTCAAATTCCATGTCTACTGCAGTTTAAGTTAGAGTATTTTGGGACTGGACAGAAACAACCAGGTAAATAATGGCCTAGGAGCTGGGCATCCATTCAACGAGACATTGCCATCACTGAAGATATTACAAATTAACTTGTGATTTGTGGTCTCAAGAAACATACTGTTCCAATGGCAAAAAAAGACTCTTGCAAGAAAAAAATCTCCATTAAAAGGAAAAAAGATACCTTGCAGATATAAAATGTACAGTCTTTGCAGACTTTGATACTTACTAGATTTATGTTTAGAATAATAAATCCTAAACTGGACATCATGGAAGGTCAAGGTGAATACCCACTGTTTTAGTTAACCCAGATATGTTGCACACTGCAGCAAACTGCTCAGGGAGTCTGAAATTACTGCAGCACCACAGACACAGCAAATGTCACGAGGCGGGAAGAGCACTGCAGTAGCACATGCTGGTGCCATCAGTGCTTGGGGCTCTGACCTTGGAGGGTTGAACACAGGACAGAGGTAAGTGTGAGGCGTCAGGAGCGCCTTCCCCACCTGGTGAAGAAGTTCCTGCCATATTTCTGCCAGTGATCCTTCATGATGTCCTCCACGCTCTGCTTGCGGGTGGCTAGTATGGACAGCCAAGCCAGGACAGCCCACAGCCCGTCCTTCTCACGGATGTGGTCGGAGCCTGCAGAGAGCCACAGGAGAAACACATTTCCCACCTCTTTTCATGCGAGAGTCTGCGCTATGGCCCTACCTTGTCTTCTCTCCTCCATCCAACTGGCAGCTGTACAAACTCACAAATGGAAGCCATTTCATGAGCTTGATCCCTGCTGTATTGTTAAAACGGTTCAAGATATCATCTGCTTTTAGCTATAGCCCAAATAAAACGTTCGGCCCCTTTTAACACACACACACACTCATTGTTCACAGATCCTTAATTCTGTTCCCAAGGAAGTAATGGGGAATGCACTGTAAAAAGGTCATCAAAAAAAAAAAAAAAAAGACAAATGCAGAGGAACAGCTCAGGAAAGACTAACATCAACCTCTTCAAGCAGCTGTCATGTACCGTCTGCCAAATCAGCATACTCTGACCAGCACATATTCTGGCTGAGCACCAAGAAAAATGTCAGCCCTCGCTGAGGAAGCTAAACCCTAACGACTCTGAAATTACCCCACAATGGCGAGAAGAGCAGCCTGTCAGACAGCACCGGCCACTGGGGCTGGCAAACAGCAGTGCAAGCAGAGACTTCATTCGCATGCAGAAACCAGAAGAGCGCCTCATGCCTGCTCTCACTGCCATACACCAGGCACTGAAAGGCCGCAGAAGACCCTGTTTTGGCTACAAGAGGACCCCTCCAAAGCAAGCACTGCACCGAGAGTAGGAGGCCATCAGAGGCCAGCCCAGCCTTGCCCCGGGAGCACAGCAGACAGGGGCTGACAGCGTCGGGGCAGGGACTGCACAGCACCGAGGCCCTCGGGAAACCTGAGAGGGTATTGCAACTTAGACAGCACCCTGAACACCTAAATTAAACGAGGGATCAAATGGCAGCCCAGAATACATCCAACCCAGACTCCATGCTTCTGGCTTGTGAGTTTGATGCTGTGCCCCACAGATGCACAACTTCTGAGTTTTAGCCTTCGAGCTCTGGAAAACCTCCAAACAGGTATTAATGAAATCCCAAGGAGCCAGGGTATGCCTGCTGATGCAGAGAGCACTCCAGAGCTGCCATTTTACCCTCTCAAGATTGCCAGAGTGGACAATCATCTGGGGAAAAAGGCTGGGGGCTGGGGCACGGGATATGTGGCGCTTTACACAAATCCCACTATTGTGGACGCAGCGATAAATTATCCTCGTGGTCCTTTACAGCGGAGAGAGCTGTACAGAGGTGATGGAGAGGAATGCTAAATAAACAGAAGTCCCATGTGATGTATCAACTTATTGCTGGAATAAAATACCCAAGAAAGCAAGCAGGAATTCTGTCATGTCGCATTACTCTAATTGCTGCTGGACTCCAGTCCCACCGGGTCACAGTTTGTTTCAATTTTTACTGGGTCTATTTGGCTGCTCCTTCACCTCTCTCCCTTTCAGCACTCACATTCTGTCCGGCTTCGAACGACTCCTCATCAACTTACTATCAAAAAACCTTCCTCACCCCTTTTCATTCCTTAAAGTGCATTTGCCAGACAGACAAACCCCCTTTGCATTATGGGGGGTGGCTGACACTCCTAGGCCCTTTCCTAATCTGTCCCCCCCAAAACTGCTTCAGTCCCTGGCCACTCAGATGTGGAGCTGCATGGCCAAAATCTCAAACCTCTCTCTCAGCCCCTGCTGCAAATGGAATCAGTCACTTTTATTTGTAATGTAGAGTCACTTACCTATTGGGGGATGGAGAGAAACTATGAGCTCATTGCTCATACAATAAAAGATGGAAACAATTTTAGAGAGCTGGTCATTAGAGACCATCTCCTATCAGCAGCTCCCTGAATCATTTGCTGCTTTTTGTTTTTATTTATTTACTGAAATGCCGGTGCCCTCTCATTAGCCAAAGTCCAGAACATAACGCATGCTGAAATCATTTAGGGCACAATTCCAAAATCTTTCCTTATTCACAATTTCCTCCAAGATTTCTTTACAGAGATACCACATTTTCTGAAATTCCCCTTTCCTTCCAACCTGAGGCCAAATCCCACATATCAGAATAGCATTTGATTGTGAAAATATTGCCACTGAAGACTGCTTCGGCCCCACAGAAAACTTTCAGCCAGAATCTGTGATGCCATTTCCTCAGCTACAGAAAAGCTGGGCTAATCCTTTCGCGTCAAGTTGTGCACCCCAGTTCCATAAAGCACTTAATTTCAGGCATTTGGGGATTTAAGGCCATCCCTGCTCTGTGAGACACCCACACAGAGGCTAAAATGTTTTTCTGAAATAGGGGGTGGTGGAATGAAAACATACAAGGTTTGAGCCTGAAATCATTCAACCTAAATTCCCTCAAGACCCTGTGTCTTGTATATCCTACCAGCTGCCCCCAGTCTTCAGGGGTCTTTAGAGAATAGGAAAAACAAGATCTTGGGGAGAATTCAGAGCAGATGAAGCTCAGCCTTTGTGCATGAATTAGGTGCTGACCTCCTGCATGCAGGGAAGGTCCCATTTCCACAGTCAGGATGTTAAAACCATGTGGTAGATGCCATGGGAGAACTCAGAAACTGCTGAGGCCTCCCGGGAACACTGCGTGTTTTGAGCACACCGCTCCGATGCAGAGCAAAATCTGCTCGCTTTAACTTCCCTGCACAAATAATAGTTTTGTGTCACGTGCGCACCCCTAGTAAATTCCTTAAGATGTTCACTTTGTTTCTCAGTAACCTAATAACTTGCTTAGACTGTTCAAAGGCAAGTGTTAATTTAAACTTTACAAATCATACCTTGTTTTTATAACAGGAAAATGAGGGTCCTATTAAGCTCAGAGATTTAATAGTGACCTGAAACCTTCCCTAATAAAACTGCATGCTCCAAACCATATTTCTTTCCAGAAATGAAAACATTTAGAAGGTTTTCCTGGCCACCAAGAGTTGAAAAATACATTTAACACTGCACTTAATCCCCATAGACTCAATGACCGGGCTAGTAAAGAGGCCCTTAAACTTCCTGCATATCTACATATGCCTTCCTAAATAACTGAAAGGAGAACTAGCTCTTGCCTGACAAAACTTTTACCATTGTGTTCGTTTCCACCAGTGATTCTTGCAAGCTTTTTTTTTTTTATTTTATTATTTTAGAAGCATTAACAACTACACATGAAAGATAAATCCCAAGCTACCCAGCACAATAAAGAACTAAGAAGAGGAATAATACCATCATTGGTGAAATCAGGAACGCTGACTTACCAGTACCAAAACTTTCCTCTCCACACAAAGACAGTTTGTTTGCATCCATCAAGTTTCCAAAGAACTTCCAGCCAGTTGGAGTTTCATACAAAGCAATCTTTGTAGCATGGGCCACCCTTCAAAGGTAAGAAGGCTAAGTCACTTCACAGCTGGACTCTTAGCACTCCCATGTGAAATACTGCTGGAGGACCTTCAGGTGCTACCAAGCATCTCTTTTGGGGTAACACTGAAGGCAGGTCATGCCACTGTTTTCGTTTTTTTACAACGAACAATTCTTTGTACAGCAATGTTTGGGAAATGGGTGGGAAATGGGTGGGATGCGCAACTAAAGAATAAACACATAGCTCTTCTAAAGCAATTTTAAGCTGTAGATCTCAAAGCGTTTAACAAAGAAAGTATTGCTATCAAATTAAAAAAAAAAAAGGGGTGGGGAGGATCATTTGTTTGCTTTTATCTGTAGAGAAAAGAAAGAGCCAAGAGCAGACCCCAGCTCTGCCATGTCTCCAAACAGGATTTAACTCATTAAACTTCACTGCCTCCCCTGGCAGCCAGCCCACAGCAGCCCTGGCACTGCTTCACCCTTCAGGCGGACCATGCACTCACTCCCCACTACAGACACGTGTTAAGCCACAAAAAAGGGACAGTCCCTCTCCCTGGCAGGGCTCCCCTCCCCTCTCCCACCACGCACAGAGGGAGATGCTACCTATCAAGAGCTCCACTGGTGGGCATGCTCCGGGCAAAACCACGGACTCCGGTCTGCTGGAAATAAGGGATACTGAAAATATTGGCAGCGATGACGGCGACAGAGTCGGAGGGGTTCACAAAGAAGCCGTGTTTCCCAAGAATCATGTTGCGATCCTGGTGAAGACAAGAGAGAAACAGCTCTCATCCCAGCTTAGCATAAAAAGACTGCAATAGCAGAAGTGGTTCTACTTGGCAGGTGCAGCCTATAAACCCAACAACTCTCAGAGATTTTTGACTGCACTGAAATAAATGCAGAGTTTTGGAAAAGTTAAATAGCAACACCTGTATAGTATTTCACCTTCCTGCTGATTTTTCACAGCCTTTAAAGCTACTTAAATAGAGTTTGGAGTTCATTATTAACACAGTAGCCAACTATTACCATGGTGGCAAACTGCAGCAATTCACAATTACAGAAGGGAGAGAAGGAGAAAAAAGGTCTTTGCCTTTGTCCTCCTCTGCTTAAAAGCAGCTGAGCGGTCACTCCCCCACAACTGACTAGAGGGAAAAAGGGTAAATACAGAACAGCCCATTTACCCCATCTCCATCAAAGGCAGCTCCAAAGTCGTACTCTCCTGTCTTCATGGTCTGGACCAGATCAGCAGCATAGGTCAAGTTGGGGTCGGGATGGTGGCCACCAAAGTCCTCTAGCGGGATGCAGTTCACAGCTGAATTTGCTGGGGCTCCGAGCTCCTCACACAGGATCTTTTTTACATAAGGGCCCACAACTATCATGATAAAACATGAAGAGGAAACAAGTCAGCTTGTTCCCTCAGGCAGCTCTGCACCAGCCGCGAAACCACCCAGGCCTCCAGTCTGCTCGCTTTGGGTCAGTTTATATGGTTTATGGTACTAAAGCACAAGCGCTCACATCAAAAGCCCCAAGCAGCACGTAGGTGCGCTTAAGCCTGATCCATCCAGGCACACAGGCTCTTGCCAAAGCAAGCTTTTCAGCTAAGGGGCTGTCCCACTAAATAAGTGAAACCACTCATGGGTTTAGAAGTGAGGATGAGCCTATGCCAGGGGCTCAGCCTGTGAGCCAGGACCCCACTGTGAAGGGCTTATGCCCCAAGTGCACTGAGGTATTAATACGACAGCCCTATATAACAGAACAAAATGCACGTGTGATTCACAGACATCCAGCAGTACAATAGGATTTACTGCTCTCAGATGCTAATAACGTAGACAATAAAAAATAAGTGAGCATAGGAATGGGAATGGCCTGCAGACAACAGAAACAAGATGCTAAGAAAGCTAGGGTGCTCCTGAAAATGTCTACTGAAAGAGACTCACAAGCTTGGCATATATATTAAATTATATAAAACAGTCCAATGGTCCCATTTTTGTACTCAAATATCTATGGGCAGACCTTTGCCTAACCACTGTGACCTCCATGTTATACCAACTGATGCAGTCTGCCAGGGCAGCTCGGATCACAGCATCAGCACTAACCTCCTCTGTCTCTCAGGTGTGTATTGACGTGTGTGAGCCGTACAGCATCCCCCCAGAACCCCAAACATTTCCCAAGTCCAAACATTTGACAAAAGAAAACAATGTAAAGCCATAAAAAGTTTGCCTGCAAAAAGAAAAATGCAACATGTTGCAAAACAAGAAACAAATGTACAAATGATGGATATAAATATCAGAAAAAAGTTTTCTCTCTGAAGTAGGTGCCAAAGCCCCAGGGACACCTGGCGCCCTGCAATCCTGCAAACCCAAGTCCACCCGTACCTCCGTGCATAGCATCTATGCGAATCTTGAGGTGGTTTTTCCCTGAAAGCAGTTCCTTTAACGCACTGAAGTCAAAGATGTTCCTCAGCATATTTGCATAAGCTTCTACCGAGTCCACAATTTCCACTGGAAAAAAAAGTAAATAGAGACCAACTCTCAGAGTCTGAAATCTTTGCAGAAAAACGGTTTTGCTACATGTGGCAGTGTGCTGACAGTCCTTAGTGCAAAGAGCCAGGGCTCAGCATAAAGCCTTTAAACATCCCATAGAATCATTTCATAAAGACAATAATAATGGTCCTATATTAAGAACTTAATTATAGGCTGTCACTGCTAATCAGGTTACAAACCAAATGGACCAACAAAATCCTTAAGACAAACACTGTTCCCAGCTACGGCTCCCTGGACTTCTTTCAAGAGGGCTCAGTCCCACTCCACTTACCTGGAGAGCAGGATTAAAGGAAAGGGGGGGGGGGGGCGGGGGGAAATAAAAACAGATCTCCAATTTCCACCACAGTCAACGGGAACTGTGCACCTAATAGTTTGAAAAAGTTGCACCTTTGCAACTAACAGGCCATCTAAAGACAGAGCCATGAAAACCCCATTAACATAAAAATCCCACTATACAGAAATGGGGACCGAGAGAAATACCAACTTTTATAATCTTTTGATTTCTTTTTTTTTTTTTAAATTACAAGCACAGGTCACCAGGAGATGGTGAAAAATACTTGTAGTAAGTGTTTTTCGAAAGTCTTTTTTTAATGTATTTTCATATTTCACTGCTAATTGACAAAAGTCACGTGTGAAATGTAATGGCTTTCACACTCACAGAGAGAGCTTTTATATGTGAAACCATGGAAAAAAAATCAGTTACAAAGATTAAACACTAACACTATAATTTTTAATTAGGAAAATGCACTTTAACTGCAGAGTTGTGTGTTTGGCAAGTACATCTTAATAGTAGCCTTAGAGACAAAATAGTCTCTGATTTTAGTGAAGTTTGATGGATCAGATTTACTTACTGAAGTACAACCTTTTGTAGGACAGATACAATGATATAATTAAAGTATCTACACAAGGTAAAATGCAGGCCAAAAAAAACCTCAATGCCAGGATGCCAGGAGCGATGTCCTTGCTTGGATTATCCAACAGATGAGAAGGAGAGGTCAGAATGGCCACGTCTGTCCTTCAGAAACACCAAATGTCCTTGCCCGTTCATGGCAGGTCCACACTAACTCCACCTAAAAAGCAGCTTTCCAAGAGGAAGAACAGTTGTTTACCTGTAAATGGTTTAAATTTGTTCTCCAAGTCAAACTGCTGTTTCCCAATGGTGCTCAGGTCCACCTGGAGATCTGGGCAGATTGCATACTCTTCAATTTTCTTGCTGATTTGGAAAATTTTGTCCGTGATACCTTCAGGAGCAGGACCTGCAAGATAAAATGGTCACGGAGGAAGACGTTAAAGAATCAGACTGCAAGAGAAGTACACTTCAGAAGTACAGCAAAAGACCCGGGGCTGGGAATACCTCCCTTGGGGCGGAATATCAGGGTATGAGGGGAGCAGATCAGTCACTTGCTCTGTTTAGGGAAACCCACTGCTCAGGGCGCTGAATCTCTGTGATATTAAGACAGTTAAATTAGGTTCCTCGGGGACAACACAAGAAATGGCCAAACAGAAACAAAGCAAAGCAAAATGAACCAAGAGACCTTACCTCCATTGGCAATATTGAATTTAATGCCAAAATCCCCATTGGGCCCACCAGGGTTATGGCTGGCCGTCAGAATGATGCCACCGATAGCTTTGATTTTCCTGATGATGCAGGACACCGCTGGGGTGGAGAGAATGCCGTTCTGCCCGATGACCAAGCGGCCAATCTGAAAATTAAAGAGTAAAACAAACTACTGTGAGTCCCAAATCCTAAAACCAGCAAAACTGCCAAACCCCCAAACGCTGCCGACAGGTAAACCAGAGCCCCCAGGAAGCGTGCTGATGGCAGAGGTGCAGGCAAACAGCTTGTTCCTGGGAGGCTGCCGAAGCTCTCTGCTGTCTACAGTGAAAGTCAGCATCTGACCCTGCTCTGTTGTGCCTTTTTAGCGTTTTCCTTTACAAATGCTGCAGCTCAACTGAAAATGGCAGCTTGCACTGAAGAGCTGAGCTTTCAAGAGGCATCTAAACAACAACCAAAAAAAACCATGCCAACCCCCCTTCGGCTATGGTCTTGAACTTTGCTTTCAAAAGACACAATGGGAGTAAGAGAAGCCAAAACAAAACAACAATCAAACATCATCACTACTCCCATTGGACCAGCTGCAGATTCTCTTACTCTCAGCGGGTAACACACCTCCTTCCTATAAATTTAGTAATATCACTGAGATTAAATCCAGACCAATGTGCTAAGCAATACAAGGTAATCAGGATCCGGTTGCTGGAGTTCATGTAATAAAACAGAAGATGAATATTTTTCTGGAAGAACATGCTCCTTACTATAGCCCCCAAATGAGGTGACAGAGATTTAAAAAAATACCAGACTACTCTCCATCAACTGAGGAGATTAGACCCTGTATACGACTGAGAAAAGAGGAGGAATTTCATTCAAACGTAAGATAAACCAGAAAATAAAAGGCAGTGTTCCCAGACTGAAGGTCCACATTCGGTGCTAAGCCAAGGGCACTGGATGACTGTGATTCCTCTCCCGTGGCACTGCCTGGTGCTAAGCCCCAGGTTCGCTGCTGATCGGTTATTACATGCTACAGCTGTCACAGACCAGCTGGGCGAGCGACACACTGCTAAAAGAACTGCACCTCTAGCAAACAACAAGCATAAATGTGAAACAGCAGTTTAAAAACCCAAAGTGAATGCCCTTCTTTCAGCTGCCCATAGTAGCTAATATTACAGCCCTCACAGTGCCTATCTACCAGGCTGATCGCACTAGTTTATTATGCCATACATTTAATTTGAAGTAGCCCAGCCTACATGGGTTTTGCTTTTTTCCCCCATTCTCAGTCCAAACCAGTACACCTTGTCTCGTGTTTTATTCCAGCCTCCAAGTCTTGCCCCTTCAGTTTCACCGAGAATTAATGCAGTCTCCAGGAAACTCAACTCTAAAACTTCATCTTTTGTTTCCCAGCTTCCCTTCAAGAGTCATGTCCAGCTGCAACACCCCTCTGCATCGGTGCTCTGCCAGGCCTCGAACGCAGCTCAAGGGGTGCTGCGGAGGACTGGCAAAACAAGGGAGCCTCTCTCCCAAACCACGCAGCAGCTGCGGGAGAGCTGGGTGAACACATCAAATCCACTGTCCTTACACAGCTTGTCCTCCCAGCACACCTGAACCACGGCTTTTGCATGCATATCACTGCTCCTGTGGCAAGGAAGGAAAAGATGCAAACACTTGTCTCCATACCAGCTGCCCTCTGATTTGGGGTCCTCCTCGGCTTTCAGAGATTTTTGGCGTCATTCCACCCCATCCAATACTAAATCCTTTGCGGTAACCGCTGGAAAACGTTGCTCAGTATAGCAGTGTGCTGAGCAATTTGCACTTATTCTTTTTTAATTCTCTGGAATTTCTTATGAGAAAAATCTAAGGATGTAATGATGCAGAAATACCTTTCACAGTATGCTCAAAACAGACCCGTTCATGAACAGACCCACTTTATGCAGCAATTTTTGCACTTCGAAGCAATCCAAGCAACTCTTCCACCACCCTGGTTTTACTGAAAGCCCCATTAAGATGCACACAGGCAATAAAGGAGACCTCCTGTGGTCCCCCTCCTTCCCCCAGTAACGCAGGCTGATGCTTTCACACCGAAAACATGCTTTCCAGGCCAAGGAAGCTGGTGTCTACAGCTCCATCGTGTCATCAGCACACCCTTCCAGTCCTCTTTCTGTACAAGAGATGCCTCACAAGAACAACCTCACCAATCCCATACACTGTGCCACAGTTACAGTCTCTGAACAGAGACACTTCTATTTATACAAGTCAGGTGAAGTGGACAAACTACCTTGGTCATTTCCTTTAGCCAAATAATCATCATTTAAAACACGTGATGCGATGCTGCCGACATAGCAAGTGTGCTTGGTGCTATTTGCAAATTCTGCTGATCCCACATTGGTAGAGGTAACTACCTATCACTGCCACAGACTGAAAAAATAGATTTTCGCATACTCCAAACATGATATGCATGCCCTCCTTGTGTTTTTTTTTTTTATATTTGAAAACATCCTTGCACTCATCCCTTATATTCTATAGAGCAAGATGAGCACAATGCTTATAGTCACAGGTATTAGCCAAACTGTATAAAATCAATGAAAAATATCAAAACCAGCCGTGAAACTGGATTTTAGCCAGACACGGGCCACATTGCTGGAAAGAAGTGCGTGAGAAAAGACTCAGCTGCTGAAGAACAGTCTAATCTCATCTTTACCAGCAGAAAATCTGTCCTAGTGTCAAGCAGTCCAAGCAGCAGGCCTGGCTCTTTGTGCACATTTTCCAGCTCTCCTGCTCAGCCCATACACTGACTTAAGAGGAATACATTAATTTGCAATGCCAAAGGATTTTTTTTTCCCCCCAAGGTGGAAAATATGTTGATTTAAAAACAAAACAAAACAAACCTCTCTCCTATTCTCCCATTCACTACTAATTACCCTGTTGTAATCAGGTAAGTCTTTCTGTCAAACAAATTCCTAAGAGCCAGGTCTCTTAGCGTAAAGTTTTGCTCTGCACTAAGAGATCCAGGACAGACAGCAGAGTCTTTTATTCTTAAAAAGCAGAAGGAAACAAAGACAAAACCCCAGTGCCCAAGAGTCTTGCAGTGCACGAACCGTGCTCTACTGCAAACAGGCAAGCTTCCAAAATACAGGTTTCCAGCACAATCGGGGATCACCGCAAAGGTTGCCACTCACTTCCTAACTCTCATCTTATTTCAATTTCCAAAGGCTCCCAGAGTACTTATCACATAGCCACAACTTATACCTGTTGAGAAAGAAACAACCGTGTTTTGCCTTTTCATTTGCTGAGCAGCTCAGACCAATGCTGAATGAGCTTCTGCTGAGCTGCCATTGAACAGCGAGCCATGGCTCTACCAGTTACTTTGCTTCTGAACAGTATCAGGGTTTTATGATCTGATGGAGAGACTATGAAATGCACAGGTGCCGATAGCTTGTGGCATGTCAAAACACAAAACGAGAACACACAAAAACCAAGCAGTATTTATTTTCTTTGCTGCATGTGTATTCCCACATACTTCTATCCAACTGCATCACTTAAAAGTGGAAAAAACAGTAATTTCTGTACTACCAAACTGATTTTCCATTAAAAAGTTAACTATTAGCAGTTGAATAAAGTCTTTGGGGAAATTAAATCTCATAGTGACTAATTTATTATGGTTTTCTGCATTTATCAGCTACACAACTATAGGAATTTAGTCATTTAACATTTACCAACCCCATTGGCAGCAGCCATTTGGACTATCAGTTCCACTGCAGACTTATTAAGGTACCTCCCATCACCTCCAACTACCATAGAAGATCCTTGTCGATCTCTTAGGTCTATGGAAAAAAATATACTCTGGATAAAATTCTGCAAATAGTTCATCTTGGATTCAAAATAAAAGGTCTTCTTCCGTAATCCACTGGTTCCTGGTTTCTGATCATTGTAAGGAGCTGTTGGCATGGTCAACAGAGGCAGAGGAGCGTCTTCCATTTTCTTTTTTCATACAAATGCATTTAAAAAGTAAATTATGCCAAATACAAAAATCAATCTTGACACCAGCGATGGCCCACCTATTAGACAGAAGTTCAGTGAAGTTGTTGAACACCCAAAAATAGCTCCTTGAACCTTGATCTGAATGTGGTTTCTGTAACTGAAGACGTTTTCTTGCACTTGTTGTGGAGGATCAATGTCACGGAGAATACACAATTCCACGCTGCCGTCCCTCACTGAAACGGCTGGGAAAAGGGGATTTTTGTCTTCTTTATCATCTTCTGTTCTCCACAGGCACAGCTCCTTGCCATTCTGTGCTATCACCCACCGGAGCCCAGCACCGTCAATCCACCCAGTTTTCCCTTAGGGCAGCAGTGACAGGGGAGGCAGTGAGCAGCTCAGCCCTCTGCTCGGATGCACCGACGTGCTGCCCCGGCGTGGAGCCCAGCGTTTTTGCCAGCCAAGCAGATCTGCACGGCAGCACCAGGCCGCTGGCCAGGGCCGGCTGTCATGCCGCTCCCTGGGGCGGCAGGTCCCTGGGAGGTAAGCCTCCAGCAGGCATGGCAGCACTCTGCTGGAGTTATTTTGCAAAGTCTGGTAAGTTAAAGGTCACTCTTAAAATGGAAGGCAACAGATCTGTTACTTAGTTTGCTCATACGACTCCTGCTTTGACAATCTGACTTCTCCATGGGTTCCCTCTCAAACACAGGGACGTTATCCATGATGAATAGTGGGTCAACTTTTGTTTGACTAAGAAAAACCCAGAGTAGCTAAAAAGCCACAAGAGCAATGGTTTCAACTGAATACCCACACAAGTCTCACCAAGGGCAGTATATGCACCTGGAGTTATAAAAAACATAAAAAAACTATCAAATGTTTTGGAAAACTGCATCTGATAAAGCTATTCATTCTGGAGCAGCTTAAACACATAGAGAAGAAACTCAGATACCAAGAAGCTTTTGTGAAGCATCACCTTCCTGAACATGGGGAAGGTAACTTTGAATGCTAGACTGAAATTGGAGTTTCCTCCAAACCACTTCAATAACATTCGGAGTCCTCTGTCCAAGCTGCTGGAAACAATTTATAGATACTACTGGAGCAATTAAAGAACATACGCTTTGTAATGACTCAGTTTGTGGCATTACTAAAAAGCAGGGGCGGGGCGGGGGAAGGAGATGTGTTCACAGCTGAATTGTGACAATGTATGAAGGCACTCACAGGACTGTTTCCTTAGGTGCTGATTCTGTCATTGCTCCAAAAACTGACAGATTTTCTTCCAAGGGGTAAAGAGATCCTGTTATACTCATCAGTACATTAAAATTGAGCAGGATAATTTGTATGAGACTGAGGGGAAACATCATGATTGAAGGCAGAAAAACACCTTTGAAGACAAAGGCTCTGCCTGACGTTCTGCAAAGGTGTCAGCCAGGTCCTGTGAGGGAGCTGAGGAGACAGGCAAGCTCTCGTGTCTACTCTCTAGGGAGGGGATTTAATTCCCAAGGAAGGGGAATTTAATTCAGGTTTGTTCTCAGAAAGCAAAGCTATTTCAGCCATCTGTGGGAACCCCAAAGGCTGCTGCCCCACGCAGCCACCTACCCAGGCTTGCCCAGGGGGCGAGTGCTGGCTTAGACAAAAGCCAAGACGTTGCAGAGCGCTGGCCTGAACACACTGCACGCGAACCGAGCTGCCTGATCCATCCAGAGCCCTCTTGTCTCAGTGCCCCAGAAGCAATTTATTCTGCATGGGCTCAGAATTTGATTCCTTAATTCCTCTCTTTTCCCCACCAAACCACACCGAAGCATGTGTCCTGCAGAACTAGGACAAGACATATTTTAGACTAACAGCGAGATTGCCTGGGTTATGCAGCTAGAAACAATTGGTTTGTATTTTATACATCCATGCTATTTCAGCATCCTGCAAGCTGAGATTCCCTTTATTTTCATGCAAAGGCACAGGTCTCCCTCTAGTGGCACAGAAAACAAAATCCAGCCCTCAAAATGAGCTATGGGGAGCCTCACACCAGACAGTCCCCTGGCAGGAAAAGGCCTAAGCAAGCTTTTTCGTTCTTATTCCCGGCGAGATAAACTTACTGCCCTGTGAAATGCTGCAGCATTAAGTGACAGGAGGAGGGCGCAGGTCACCTACCAGCTCCCGCAGCTGGATGGAGAAGATGCACATGGACTTACTGGCAGGGAAAAGGCCTATGTAGGGTTTGGAATTTGTGCGTGTAATTAAGTGCACATGTATTGGACAGAGGAATCAAACTAAATTAAGCTGGAGAGGAAGGTGTTGATCATTAGTGCCATGCTTATGCACATAGAATGAAACACGTTCTGTCAAACAAAACATAAAATAGTCCACATAAAGCATAGGGACAAGAACAGCATATACCAAACCCCGCCTTTGGGGCGCTCACCTGGTCCCAGGGCTTTTCTGCAACACGTGCATCACTATTTGGGATAAACTAAATCACCAATAATTGGCCAAGCAGGACTGGTACAGGGGTTGGTGATCACATGGTTGCCAGAAGATTCAGAGGTAAAAAAAGCTCACCAAAGGTGGATCCTGACCACCTCTAAGGACTGGAGCAGAGACTGGGGAAGCGTCATTTGATCTGTAATCTGGGAGGCTTTGCTTGGATGACTGTGATCATTTCAGATCGCTTACAGGCTAGAAAGGAATTCAGCAGGTCATCTGCTCCCTCCCCAGAATGGGTGCAGGATCAAATACACCTAGGGCATCCTCCAGAAAGTTGATATAACGTGTTCTTCAAATCCTTTTCTCCAGGTAAGCCGTGCCAGTGCATAATTAGCCTTGCAGTTAGAAGTGTTTTCCTACAATCTGCTGTACATCTTCCTCGCTGTGGTTTCAGTCCTCCTGAGCTGACACAGAAAACAAATTCATCATAAACCTCTTTCTGACAACTACTCACACATTAAAAAAAAAAATCCTTTAGCATATAGACTCTGAGTGCCCTCTCTTTGCTACAGTAAACAACCCCAACCTCCTTAACTTTTCCTTGTGGTCATATTTCCTAGGTCTCTTATTCCTCATGGCAGTCACAGGCTGGTGAGGGTGTTTCTGCCTCCAAACAGCCAATCTGCCATAGGCAGGGGCATTTGCTACCTTAGGTCCCCTTTTACTATCTTGCACTTCAGACATTCAAGAACAGCTAAAACCATGAACTAACTGTTGACTTTGGTTAATGATAAAAAGACAAACAAACAAGACTATTTTGAGAGGACTTAAACTTCAGTAAAACATTGCAGAGCACACAGCTCCTGCCTTGGCTCAATACTGTCGGTCCCTGCCCCATCCCCTCTCCCATCTTCCCTCATCCCACCCACTCGGGGCCTCGGCCGCCTGGAGCCTTCCCCAAGCCTGGGACCAGACAGCCAGGCTCTCCCAACCTCCCACTCCAACACTAACTCATCCTCAGCGCAGCCTTCCTCGGAGCTACATCTTATATTTTGACATTCAGGCAAGCAAAATAGTCAGGGGAGGGAAAACCCACTGTGCAAAAGCCAGACTGAACAGTAATTTTCTCTTCTTATCCCTTGCAAACACCCTTGGGTCAGGCTTCTCCAAGGTCCAGGATGCCCTCTCCTCCATGTGCAGCCCCTCTCTTCTCCTTTCAGCTTCTTCCCATTCCTCTGTCTCGCACTTCTCTCTCCCCATTCAGCGGGCATTACCCTTATGCTCTTTTTCTGTGATTAGTCAAAAAGTTACACTGCATGAAACCCCAGGGAACGAACAGAGTCAAATCAGGTATTTTGCACTTATTTTGTGACTCTACTTCAAAACAGAAATCACACCTCCCTAGCTCCTGCACACAGAAAAGTTCTAGTCCCTGCACTGCTGCCTGCACACGCACTGTAAGAAGGTGCCAAGAGCCCCGAACAACCCCACTGTTCAGCTGCCAAAACCATGGACTTTCTGCCCGAGTACAACTCTGGTCCAGGCAGCCACTGCTGTGTGTGACATTTGGCAATGCCAAGACAAATGGAGCCAAAGTAAAATAAATAGACCAACTGCAAGCCTATCAGTCATACAAGGAGTGCTGCTCCAACTGCAAAACTCTTTTGTTTCCATAAGAATTAATTAAAAATCTAGGTTTTGAAGCTGCTGTAGAGATTCCAGAGAGGCAAAATATTCTGGCACCACCTCGACAGCATGAGTGCACATAAATGCAACCACGTACATACGAGTCATTCCAGAATTAAGAGACATTGTTCTGTACCTACACCGCACCCCAGTTAAAATTAAGAGACAAGCTAGATGGGTGGCAGAGAAAGGGCTCTGCAGGGCTAAGGATGAAACCACCATCTGCAGGGCTGCTATAGATACTGCGATGAGCTCCAGGTTTGTCACACTGGCAGGGGCTGGTCCTCCCTTTGCCAGGAGAGAAGTACACACCAGCAACCAAGACTGAGAAACTTTCTGTTCAAAGGTCAGCTGTTGAAATTCAAAGCACACACAAATTTGCATATTACCTTGGACTGCCCTGGTGTTTCCCATCCTGCCCCTGCACCGGGGGACCGGAAAGGGATTCCAGCTGGTTTACCTCGAGCAAACCCAGGAATGCTCCAGGATTTCTGGCCCCAGCCTGCTGAGAGAGAGCCCCTGTCCCTGGATCCTCTTAGAAACCAGCACCTGAACCCAAAAAATCCAGAATTACAAAATGCAGACAAGGTGTGGAGCAGAGGGAGGGTACTGGCTGGCTCAGCCAGATGCTAGCGTGAGGAACAGAGATGTATCTGGTTAAACCTTGCAGGATCAGGGACAGAAGCTCTGGTCTGAGGTGCACAGAGCCAAGCTGCTGTCTGGTAGCAAGCCAGTAACCCACAGTATGTATATGTGATGGTGAGGTGGCTATACACAGCAGGGAATAGCACGGATAGAAGGGGAGAGAAGGGAGACATACACAAGCGTTTTCTCACAGACTTACTAGGATGTGGTAGAGAAGCTTCGTCTGTGGGCCCAGGGGTAAAAAGAGGCTGAAGTACAGTAGCAGGAAAGAGGGCTGGAATGGCTGCGGAGAGGTCACCTAGACCCTGCCCTAGGCAGGGTCAACCCTACCCAAACCATTCTCATTAGAGGTTTTCCCAGGCAACGCACTCCTTTCATTAGCCTTAAGCTTCCGAAACATTTTCTAATGTCTAACCTAAACCTCTGCTGTTGCAATTTTAATTCTTTCCCTATCCTCAGCAGGCCAGAGAAGAATTTATTACCTTCCTCCCTGCAGCATCGTTGCAGACATTTGCAGACTGCCAGCATGCTTCCCTATCTCTAGGCTAAGTTCATTCCTTCCTCACCGGCCCCATCTGCCCAACCTCAGGTCATTCCTGCTGGAGTCTCTCCCAAGCAGACTGCATCCTCTCTGAGGGGTGGTACCCCAGATCAGGACCTATGCTCCTGGTGAGACGTTATCTCCTGGGTTTCACTTACAACAACCTTATTTAAAAATCTAGGAATGATGTTTGTTTTTCTCGATAACGGGATGATACTGCCAACAGTCTTTGCTGTCTACTCATCAGATCTGCTGCTTAGCATGTTACTCTGCAACTTGTCCTACGATTATAAATGTACATATTACATTCATATTTTATTACTTCTGCCTATGCATCCTTCTTTGCACCTCTTCTGACTGATATCCTATATTATTTCTCTTTACTTCTAAGATATGTTCCAGCTCATCATCTGAAGCATTAATTAATATATTGGTTAGCTGTGCACCTGGTGCAGTTCAGTCTTGGCATAAGACATATGGGTAGCACCCATTCAGTCCAGCTCACCTATCCCAAACTTTGCCTCCACAAAGAGAATGCATTGGACTCCGTCCTGCTGCCCCACCAGCACAGCCAGAGCTGAGCTTTCTGGTTATACAGAGTCATTGTTCCAGGAGATTACAGTTAAACCCCTGTTAGTATGAATTTCAACTCTGTCTGCTGGATTTGCAGAGATTAACTGCAAAGCACCTTAGCTCTTCCTTTGAGCTGGAGTTTCATTATTGTAGAGTTTAAAATTCCAAAAAGGCACTGAAACTGGACAACCTGACCACTGCCTTAATAACCTTCAATTGTATGCTGATATAAGCCAATTAACTTTACAGGCAAAAAGAAGCTAAGCTAGTGTAAAAGCAGTCTCCAAGCTCTAAGAGCTGCTGCATGCATGGTTGTGTTCTAAAACCCACCATAATCTGAAGCCAGGATATATCTGCACGGGAACGCTCATGGCACAATTGGTATCTATTTCCTTACTTCACACATCAAACTTCAATTTCCCCTTCTGCTTCTGAGAAAAACAGTAACATAAGAAAGACCAGAAATTGAGATTTTTCTTAATGGCCTGTAGGATCTAGCATCACTGCATCTAATTCTGGTACACAGGGATTGCTCTTTGGAAGAGCTTTCTTTATGATCACTTTAGTTTGATGTTTTTAATACCAGGAGCTTTTACTTAAAAGGAAGATCTGACCCTGAGGGCTGAGGGAGTCTATTCTTCAGGATAACAATGCCAATTGCTGAATGGATAAAGGTCTGTAAAACAACAAGGCTAAGGCTGACTACACAGTGTTGTGCAGAGACAGGAATAAAAAGAGATGTCGGTAACAGGTTTCTTAAAAACTAGGTAAGAAAAACAAGTGAGGCTGAGATAGGGGTGAGCAATAATGAACACTTCCCATCAGGAGGCCCAAAGCAAATCACAGACGTGCCAGTCCCACTATGCCCCTTCCACAGCCGGGATGCTGAGGCCGTGAACGCCTCTAGCCGGGACCAGAACATGGCTCTCCAAGCCTGCACCGCACCGTACTGCTTATTACAGGCTCAGCGGCACTGTCAGAAAGGGAACCGGTCTGGAGGCTATGGCAGAACAGCACACAAAAAGGGAGCAGAGCTACAAAAGTAGAGCAGTGGCAAATAAAGAGCTGCTGAGCAATGCAACAGAGTTTAAACACTTGGTTTCCCTGGGATAATTGAGTGGGGAAAAAGGTTAATAGCAGCCAAGCCAGGAAACCAAATTTTCTAGGGTAGAGAACAGTTTTTCTAACAAAAGCACTGTTTGTCCTGCAGCAGTAAAACAAAACCAGGCTAGTATTTAACATGCAAAGCACTGCCTGGCATTCAAAACACCTTCAAGCAATTTGCTTTAGTGTAGCAACTTTGCAGCACTTTGAAATCTGTTTATTTAAGAAGGAACCAGGGGCACAGTAAATTTGTTGAACAGGGGGTGACAATGTTAGTGAATCCACCTGGTGCTAGCTATATGATCAGATCTAGATTTATAGCTTCAATTCCGTAATTTTTGCATGCTTTTGACGTAAAGCTATTGTACAGCCACAACTCTACTCTGACAGGTGATGCTCCAACAGGAGCTTTTAAGCCTTTATTCATGTAATTAAAGAGTCAGACTCACTAACTATGTGGGAATAACATCAAGGAAACCTGGCACAACAGACCAAAACAAAGCAGGCAGGCTGCACTGGATGCCAACTGAGAACGGCAAAACCAACAATCTCCATTTTAGTTTACTTATATAAATAGGATAAACACTCCTTAATCGCGCAACTACAAATTGAGTTCTTGCTAGTCAAATATAAGTCCTTAGTTATATATTAACCATTCCAGATGGAAACAAAACTAAAACTCACTTCAGCATCCTTTCCTTTTACATTGTAAAACTAACAATCATAAACTGTAGTCCTCAAGGTTTCTCCTGTGGCTCGAGAGGACCATTTAACCAGATCTTAAAACTACATGATTTTAAAGTATTAATCCAAACACCTCTTAATCCCTAGGACAAGAAATACAGTTTTCCAGCACTTGCTTTGGCACAGGTGGCTGGCTGGCCGACTGACTTTAGATGAGTGCATACAGCCTGGTGTAACATACCCTGTCAATCAAGCAATCAGAAGAGCTATGTTAAAAAAGACTGCAGCCCAAACTTATCTTCATTATATCTTATCTTCTTGTTTTCAGTTTTACCACATTCATGCTATAACTATATACCAGTTCTTCCTCACATACATTGTAATAATCAGTTCTCTACGGACAAAACAGCGCTGTTGGTTCAGGTGTCCAGATAGGGCAGTGCGGCCACCTCTGGAGTTTTCTCTACATTACTCAATATTTCTCAGCATGAGATTACTGAGTCTTTCTCTGAGACCTGGCTGCTGGAATCAGGAGACCCCCCAAGAGCCTCAGCACTCACATAAAACCACAGTCTCCAGGATCAAGTTACCATGTGTGCCCTGTACTGCAGTACACTTTCTTACCAGTTAACAGAAGTAGTCCACCTTTCTCTTTGAAGGGTAGACAACTTCCAGTTACTTCACATTTATTATGATGAAACAGGATTTTCATAGGCTCTTACTCAACTACACTGTGGTAACTATCAGGGAACTAATACTTGCAATTACAGACAAAAACCACAAAGCAAGCATCCCCTAACCATTCCAAAATAGGAAAGCAAGTACGTAGAAATTTATCAAAAACTAGCATTTTGCATTTGCTAAAGAAACCTCGTATTTTTAGTCACCTCATTTCTTGGGACCTGACGGTTTTGCCATTCTTGAGTTCGGCAATGCAATACTTCCACAGTCTTATATAGGCCAGTGCCACTCAAACTTAGCCAGCAACTGTATATCAAGTTTTCAATGGCTCTGTACTCTGCAGACCACTTCACTGTACCTCCTTCTGGTTACTTATTCAGGCTTTACCTACTGTTCATTTATTAAAGAATTCGGGGGATATTTTGCACTTCTCCTCAATGCTCCCTTATGAGGTCTTTTTCCTCCTCTTTTTTAAATGGGATACTTAGATCTACGATTTTGCAGTGCTTTTGACCTGCCAGTCCTCTTTGAATCTCTGGAGGGAAAAAATGGGGTAATTTCATGGCACTCTACAGCACTCTGGCAAGCCCATACCACTACCTCTGTCTTCTGCTACAACAAAGGTATAGAGAACCTGCGTCAGTAGATGACTGGTAATGCTGTAATATTGCCAAATTTTTCCTTGAAATAGCCTAACATTTTGTCTCGGGCCATGGCCATTATCTTGTTTTATAAATAAATGATTCAGAATGAAAAGCTTTTAGAGTAAAACTTCTCACTTCAAATACTAGTGTCTTGGCTCTTAAACCACATATTCTTCCACCTGTTTTCTTCGTCTACCTCCCGTTTCCTTTCTTGCCTTTCCAGAACATTTTTCTGATTTTAGAGCCAATTCTGGCCTAGCACTTTGAATTCACACAGACAAAATACCACAGGGCAAATGCCCATTAGCAAGTGCACCCCTTAGGACCTGCTTCTGCAACTCTGGCAGAAAGCTCAGCACTGTAATGCTGCACATACATGAGTGTCTGCACAATCACGGTGGAGTGACTGGCCCTCGACCCTCTCCCAAGAAGACACCTAATCAGGCCCTAGCATGGTTTTACCTTCAGGCCCTTGCTTACTTCTGGGATCGAGCTGAGAGACAGATGATGGAGAATCCCTCAGTGCCTGGAAGCCTGCCTCATCCCACCAGGCCCTGGGTACACATCCAAAAACCTGTACAAACTAAGGCTTTATCCCAGGGAACAAGTCTCCCAGTCTGTTTTTCATAGGGATCCAAGGCGCTGTCTGTGCATGCAGTCAGCTCCAACCCTTTCAACTCCGAGCCCTTCTTAGAACAAATAAATAAATCAGTGTCTGTCGCTGTTCCCGTCAGGGAAGGCTGCACGATCCATCACTTCCACAGGTGCACACAGCAAGGCCGATGCTGCTAAGGGATGCTGGGACATAGACTGAAAAGTTGAACAGCTACCACAAATCACAAAAGACAAATTTCTACGTGGCTTAAAAAGAAACAGTTATTTGCTTCTTTATGCCAGAAGAAGGCAGCAATCTCAAATTAATTTTATTTTTTCCTTAAGGATCCAGACATTTAAAGGCATTGAGGCACCTGATTATCACTGGGAAGCTGAAATAGATAACTCTAAGGTTTTACCCTAATGTCCAACACTAACCACCAAGCATCCTCGGTCCACTCTCTCCTTGTTGGTCTGTGAGGAAGAAAGTTTGCTACTGATGAGGAGGAGTCAGGTGTCCCAGGAAAAAAGGTTTTTCATTTGGAAAAGACAAAATGTAGGGAAAAGCCTCCCTTTGCAGATTCAGCTTCAGCACAGCTACCCCTACCAACATCATGTTCCCTGCTGGGCTTCTCTTGGGTTGACCAAACGACAGGACCAAGACAAGCCAGCAGTTTGGCTTGTGCTGTTAGCTGGAAAACACAACTACCGCCCAAAGCGAGGAAAAGCAGTACCAGCAAAGCCGCGCTTACTTCCCCACCTCCGCACTTGCAGAAGTCTGCTCCTGCACGTACCGAAGGGAGGTAAAACTACCAGGTGATCTTTACTGCGCGACACACGAGCCGTCCCCACGCTGCGCCTCGTCAGCTCGTGTGTCATCACCGATTTTACTTCCACGCCACGGCCACGCAAAGCGCCACCGAGCTCCTGCGCCCGCTGTCAGCTCGCCCGCTCCCCGCGCAGGGCGGCGCTGCCCGCCCAGCCCCGCCGAGCCGGACCGGCCCCCGCCCCGCGCCGATACCGCTCCCCCGCCGAGGGGCGACGGTAAATGTCAGGGAGCGCAGCCCGGCGCCCCCGCCCGCGGCGCCGGAGCCCTACCCCGTTGGCGGCGGCGATGCGGACGATGAGCTGGATGGCGTCCCTCATGTAGAAGCGGCCGTCCCCCCCCACCACCAGCGTGGCCTCTTGCCGCTCGGCCGGCGGCACGGTGGCCAGGATGCTCTGGATGAAGTTCTCGGTGTAGTGGGCATTGCTCTGGAAGACCGTCACCCGCTTGCGCAGCCCGCTGGTACCGGGTTTCTGGTCGCCGTAGGGCTTGGTCTTCACCGTCGCGATCCGCACCATGGCCGGCCGCCGCTGCGAGTTCCGGGCGACCGCGGCTGGGGCGGGGGGAGCCGCAGCCGGAGCCGGCCCCGCGTCCCGCCACCGCGCCCGCCCCTTAAAGGCGCCGCCAGCCCCGGGAGAGAGCGGGGGATCCCTCCCGCCCTGCCTTCCCGCTCTCGTACCGGCGGTCAGGAGGAGGCGACGACAACGACGACGACGGCGGCGGCCTTCCCGCCGAGCCGCGGATCTCTGCGCCAGGAGCTGTCAGAGGATGGCGGTGCTGCGCTGCCAAGCACTGTGCGGGGAGAGGAAGATGGAGGTGCTCTGTCCTGGCGGGGTTTGCACAGCACCGAGCACCTCCACGGCCTGGCACTTCGCAGGGGCCGGGCCCTGTGTCCCTACGGCCACCAGCAGGGTGTCACCACAGGCCGGTACAGCCAGGCTCTGCCCCCTGGGCCGCAGCTGACCGCCGGCCACAAGCAGGAGACCCACCCGAGGCCCCCAGAGGGGCGGCCTGGGAAGGCCGGCGCTAGCAAAGCCAGGAAGAAGCTGCATTTTGTTATTATAGCTCCAGTTGTCAAAAGAAAGATAACATTCCAGAAATTCAAATTACAGCTGTTACAGACACTGTTTCTCCCAACTGATCCCTACTGAAGAGGCTAGTACCTGTGCTCAGCCTTAAAAAGAGAAGCTAGAATGTTTTTCTGCCTTGGAGGTACATGCACTTGGTGCAAACTGGAAAAGACTGTGCAGATATAACCGAGATCTCTATTCTCATCTCCTCCAGGGCGGCAAAGGTAGAACCTACCATGGAGAGCTAGCCTATGTTCCCACCTAGAAAGTTAGATAATTAAACTCTTCCTAGCAGCACAAGGATCAGAAGAGAAGAAAGGTTCCACTCTGTATTGCTGCGTCATGTTTAACTAGACCCTACCTGCAACAAACCCAAGTCTTTTCGTGTGCAATGATTTCTCAGCTCAGTACTTCTTCCAGTTTTAATCATTCCTTTCCTAAAATGCAGGAAGAGTACCGTATGGATTCCTGCCACATCTTACAAGATTGATTTTATAAACAAAAGAAATGCAAATAATGGAGTGCTCACTTTGTACTGCCTGCTGTATACACAGAGTGTCTCATTACTTCCCAGCTCCTTCTTCGAGATGTAGCTAGGAACTTCTGATGTATCCACACCTTGCCTGAGGCAGCGTTTACAGAGTTCAGCTGTTTGCTAGAAATTACCAAATATTTGTGGGGCCTCTTACTACAACTTCAACTCCTTTTAGACAGTTCTGAAAATGAAAATGATCTCTGCTGTACCTGCTAAGAAAAAAAAATGGAAAACTTAAGAGATCACCAGTAAACCTGCCTGAGGACTCATTGCTGAGGTGTGTAAATCACAGCCGGCCTCTACCAGAGCTCTCATTTTGTAACTGACATTTACTTGCCCAGTGTACAATTACAGCAGAGTGACAGCAGAGCGCAGGAGTTGCTGGCAGATAAATATAGCTTTTCAAGACTACTTGCTGCTCTCGCAGATGAGGTCACATACATTTAATGTCTATTTTAAACTCAGACACTTTTCAAGCATCCAGTGACCAGGGTCATCATTTTTTTCCACATTAACAGACATTTATACAAACTAGAAAAACATAATAGGCTGAATATTTTTAGTACCTTGAAGCTGTTTTTCATTGCTACTGCAGCTTAAACTTGGTGGACTTTAGTGTCCTTTTTTCAGCTGCCCTGGAAATAATTAATTCCTGCTAACAGTCAAGAGCCTAAAACAAAACTTTCATTTTCCTCAAATAATGTTATTTCCTCATTGCATACGAAAAGGCAGATTTTATTTTATAAAAAAGCATATAAAACCAGTAATTATTCAGAAGAAGTGTAAGATGAGTATTATCATCAAATGCTGAAAAAAGCAAATAAAATTTTTTAAAAAGTGAAAGAACCAAATCCTTTATCAGGTGGCAAAATAAAAATCATGAACCCCACCCCTTTATACTTCTCATGTCAAAATGACCATAGTATTTCATTAGAAACCCATCAGACCAATTTAACAAAGCAAGTTTCTCCTCAGTGAAACAGTTCCAGCATGTGATGGAACTGCATAACATGTTATAGAAAATAAGAGCATATTTAGGGAAACTAGCCTTTATAAAACACAATTATGTTACAACTGTCAGCTATATTACTGAACAGTACTATTTTTTATTGTGTCTCAATGTTTTCATGCCAATGTATGTCATTAGACAGTATATGATGAATACTCTGTCAAAGGATTTTACATACTTACAGTTATTCCATCCTTAAGCTATCACTATACATGTTTCTTAAAAGCCATTAGCAGAAGTGTGATACCAGAAATAAGAAAGTACTTATGTGATTCATTGGCTTTAACAAATCAAACTCTGTCAAGTAGAAATGTATGCCAGCTTTTTGAGAGGGACAAGACTAGAAATTGTCTAGAACCTGCCAAAAAAACTTCCTGGTTTAGTCTGAATGCTACCAAGAAACAGCTCTCTAACTAGAACGTTTAACGTAAGAGGGAATGCACACAATTATAAAGCCATTCTTCCCGCTCGTTCAGCGGCATCACATGCTGAGAAACCTGTATAGAAGAGAGAAAACAGGTCAAATAGTTGTTTACTGGAGAACTGCATGTACGTTACCTGACGTGCTATGTAAGCAAAATGAACTGTTTCAGTACTTACATCACCACCATTAGATGACAAACATTCAGCATCTATAATGACAGCTGGCATTTGAAATTTACTATTGAATTTAATCACATGACAGCAAAAAATCCATAAGGGACACTTGAGCCTACAATTTATACTGAATGAAGCCAAAATTAAGATTAATAAACCACCTTACAGGATCAGGCTATAGATATGTAAAGTGTCAGCAGCAATATTAGAATAGGCCCCAACCCTACCAGTGTCATGGGACTGTATCAATTTACAATGGTTTGAATGCATCCACACTGGAAAGCTGTGAAATATAAAATAGTTTGGATGCCTCTTCTTGTAAAGAAAGAGACCATACTTTTAGAATAACAAAAACTGGATTTGCTTCATAAATGAATGGAGAAAAAGATCATTGGCATTTGTAATGCATTTTCAATCTCATTCTATCCCTTGGAACCCTCATTTAGAATTTTCACTAAAGCCTGCCCAGCTCTGGAATAGGGATCAGCAGATCAAATTGCCTTGTGGCTAAACATGATCCATAAGTCAAGTTTAAAAAAAAATTAGCCATCTGCAAATCACACTGTATGTAAGGAGTGCAATACGTGTGTGTGTGTGTATATATTTGTCTCTGCTTGATCTGTTTCTCACAGACAGCTATATATCTAATTAAAATTTGCTAAGTAAAAATAAAAAGAACAGACAGCCTTAGAAAAAGAATATTAAAAAATATTAGTAAATGATACATGTATTGAATGGACAAACAGGCATACGTATGAAGAACTGAACAGCTATGGACTTTCATAGCAATCTGCACAGGGAAACATGGATACATCAAGTACATGTTCAGCTTTGAAATATCAAGAACTATATCTGATCTGTACTGGTGATGAAGATGCCACTGTCCACATGCTCATTATCATGATAAAAGACCTGCAAAAGGAAACTCTAAAGATGTCACGATTTTTTCTTTTTGCTTAGATTTTGAGTTGGCTAAACAATAAAAATCTTACCATCATGGATTTTGGTGCCACTTCCACAGCAAAAACAGTAAGTCCCCTATTACTTAGGCAGTTCTTACTCTGCTCATTGTTGACATGAATAATCACTTTGTTTTCAGACTGCAAGTGAAAAAACATGAAGGAACCCATTAGTCTTAAAGGTTAAGTGGCTGCTCTTTATGTAACAACTACACATTCCTCTTAGTTTACATAGTTTCAAAAGGTGACTAGACAAATTCATAGTAGGTTTTAAGTACAAAGAAAACATTTCTGTCTCAAGTAGTCCTTGAACTGCAAATCACTAGATGCGAGGACCGTGATCTGGAGAAGTGTCACTGGATGCTTGCTCAATTTTTGTTTGCAACATCCCCTACAGGCCATTTCTGAAGACTTCTTTAATAGAGATTTTAAAAAATATTTGACAAAATTAATTTAAGTATAATTACTTGAAGAACAGATTCTCTTGCTAAAGCTATGCAAGAAGGATCCAATATATAAAACCGAAAGCTTGGGTAACAAAGTTCTTTAACCACCAGTTTATCCCAGGCAATACTCAGACACAAGACCTAGGGACATGCTACTATACCCCGCTATTCAGTTGTCTCTGGATAAATCCAAATTTGACAGACACGCTGGGAAATGTTTGATTTAGACAATGCTATCCAACAATCTCTCTGGATTGAGAAATGGAATAGAAACTCTCTACACGAAGAAGCTACTATTAGATTGGTAAGGACTGACCTGAAAAAAAACAAAAAAAACCCCAAAAAAACCCCAAAACACAACAAAATAAAAGTTATCTCTGGTGCTCACAGTACAAAGGGTTTGTGGACAGCAGAGTACAAATATGGTAATTCTTGAAGTATGGTACCGTTGCAGAAATGTAAACACAATCTAGTGTTAAGCTGCTTATTACTTTGATCTAACTGCTCTGGCATCACTTTGGTGAAGTCCTCATTTCTACATGGCAGTGAGATAAAGGCAAACAAAGGAACTATCTCTACAGGAAGATACTTATGGCAACCGGAACAAGGTCACAGATATTCACCTAGCACAGAGGCTATATCATAGTAAGTTTGTGCTTTAGATGATAGGAAATGCCTCATTAACTATTTATTTTGGCATATAAATGGGCAGACAATAGACTTGGTACTGCTTACTCCCTGAGAAATTTGAGGCTCTGTATGCAATGTCCTTTAATCTCCCCAGCTCACACCCTGACTAGGGAGGGTCAGAAGACAGACACCTTTCTCCACCCACTGATTAAATACATATGCAAGACTAAAACAGAATCCCTTAGGAACTAGCATATTTCCTTAATTTAATTACAGAAATAACAAAGAAACAATTATTTCCATTGAAATCATCAGTACAATAACTGAAGATATAATCAAGCTGCTTGCACTGCAGGAAGCTTAGAAGACAACAGATGCATGAAACTGCCTTTTTATTTCTTTCCAGACATTTACAATACAAAAAAGCCTCCAGTCTACAAATTCTAATGAGATTTTCAAGGAAGTACAACTATTTGCTTCAACACAGAACAGAGGTATTTATGAAACCTAAATGCTGTAAATGGCAGTCGTCAGTGATTTTAATCAGACAGTATCCAGCTGCCTCCGAACAGACCTCATCTCCTTCTCTGACATATCCCCAAACATATAAATAACTCCAGTATATCTACCCTAAAGGGCGAAGTGCAGATCTAAACCTGTAGTTCCAAGGAGCCTCGGCATTCAGTCCTAATATTAGTCCACCAACCCACCCCCTTTTGCATGTTTGTCCATTTAAAAATATACTTCTTGCTGTGATCTTTCAAGATTTAAAGCATCTTAAGTTTAGCATCTTACTACAATCTTACTACACTGTGTTTATTTACTCACAGTTCCTGATATAAATGAAACTGAGAATGAACAGCACGTTCATTAGGTCTACGCAAAAAGATTTAAAATCTCTGCTTCTCACCAACCACTTTTGCTTGCATTTACAATTGTTAACTTGGATTAGTAAAAAAGTAGACCTGCTAGCCAGTTAACAATTCATCCATAATATGCTTCTAAAACACAATCAATGCAAATCACTGCTCTTTTACTTTCTTATACACACTAAAAATATTAAATAGTGTAAATGCTGTAGTCTTTGCTCTTTCTGTAATTGTATTTCCTGTTCTTAGTATTTGTTTTCTGGTATTATGAACATATTATCTCTTAAATAATTATCAAAATATTGAAAAATTGGAATGTGAACACAAACAAATATTCAGATTCTATATGATACTTAAAACTGATTGCCTCATTATAATAAGCTGTCCCTTCCAAGAACATTGATCCAGACTCTTCTGAAGTCTGAGTCGTATGTCAAAAAGAGCTTTGCATCAGGCACTTTTTAAAAAATGAACTAGATACAGAAACTTGATATCAGAACTATCAGAAAATTTAATTCTCAAAAATGACGCTAGGAGGGAAGAACAGTAATAATAGACATTAATACAAAGTACCTTACAGAAGTCTCATGCCATACCTTATTTTCAATAACAGAAGTGATTCTCCTGCCCGCTTTGTAGGTATAGATGATTATGTTTTCACAGCCATCCATTACTTTGGCCTCTCCTTTATTAACAACAGACTTGCAAATAGCCCTGTTGAGTTGCCAGCTCCCTGCCTCTAAATATATGGCTTTAATTCTGGGTTTGCATTTTTCTGCATAGATGTCGATGACAAAGGGGCATGCCTGCAATGGAGAAAATGAATTTTATCATCACTTTATCTGTAGTTTTTCTCCTCAGATTTCATCCACAGCTCTTAAGTATTTTCATATATGCTGTGAAGTAGAATTACCCAAATACAAGTATGTCACTGAATATTAAGTATTCAAAACCTGAGAGCTGTGGCAATCTTTTAAACCAAATGAAAGCTCAGGACAAATAAACATTTTTCATGCCAGTCACAGCACATTTGATACGCAGTTTGGTGCATTTGGCTCCAACACAGCAAACCCTTCCTTGGATAGCAAAACATATAGGAATTAAAATGAAGTATGAATGTATTTCAGTGGCTGAAATAAACCCATCTCCTTTACCTGTCACACTCTTGCTATTTGTGCCACTTCATACAGATTTAAAATATCTGCAATGTTGCATTAAGCAGTCTGCTCTTAGAGTGTCTTGGCTAAGATTAGTACATGTAACAATCAGGAGTTTGCATTTTCTTAGTAATAGTGCATCGGTTTCTTTCAAATGGCTATTGGAATCCACTAGGATTTCTCAGTTCTGTCTTTAATTTGTTAGGCTCGATGCTCCTGAAATATCAATCTCTTAAATCATCTGAAATCAAGGAATTAAAGGGTTCTGTTATAGACACAAGTTAAGTAGATATACATTTTTAGATGAATAACTAAAGCATTCAGAGACAGAAACAGTTGTCTTTTGGAAAGCAAAGACTATAGCCATAAACCACAGCTATTATAAGGCACAAAATACCTTTTCAAAATTTCTAACTTGATAAAAACCTCCCCCAAATCTTCTTTCTTAGAGGATAGCTCCCTCTTACGCCTGAAATGCAGAAAGACAGTTTTGTAGTTGCTCTGCTAACCATATTTGCAGTAAAAGGAGAAAGTGCTACTCATTAAGAAATCATTCACCATGATCTCAATATTTTCACTGAGAGACAACTGAAGTCTTTCTACCCTACTGAGTATTTTTCGTTCTGTATATATTTGTTTCACACACATATGTTTTTATATGGTGACTACACTGACCTGATCTAGTTTAACAAAAGTTAAAGAAATAATATAATCAGATTATGATTAAAAAAAAAATCAGCTTTTCTTGGAAAAGTTAAATGATTAAATTATCTGCATATTTAATGCTTTCTTTAATTTTTATAATTTCTTTTCTATTCATTAAAAGATATCCTCTTTCTTTAGTGAGAACTATTAACACCAACACTGATACTGTTTCTGAATGAATGAATAAATAAATAAATCTATAAGCACACAGAAACATTAGAGAAATAATCCCTGGTCCTGTAAAGTAAACAGTGTGCCACCAGAAGCCCTTTCATTAAAATTTTTTATTGAACACCTTCAGATAGTGTTTGTGAAAGGCAACAGTAACAGAAATAGCCATGTCTGAAAATTATGAACTCTGAATCATGTGGAAAAAATGTTATCTTCTCATTATCTGCTGCTGTTGTGGCTTGGGCCAGGCAAGTGATTTTTTTAAGCAGAGCAAGTGCTGCATTTTATAGGTTTGCTGACAGGTCACAGTTTATGATCACTATCTTCTTATCACTTCCCACCAGCAAGGTGCGTGAATTCTTTCAACGGGTATAACCTAAGATTCCTTCCTCTACAACCCCACAAAATACCGGCTTTCTCGAACGCAAAAGGCAAATTTCCTCTTTCAGTAATGTTAGTGGTATCCTAAGAAACAGGATACCATAATGACTGAAAGTCATAGTGTAAACCATGTACTAACAACGTTTGGACTGCATCACTGACCTACTGAAATCAATTTATGACAGACAGAAACAGTACTGCAGTTAAACATGTGCAGCAAGTTGTATGTGAAGCAGTTATTTTTGCTATATGGCTATCATACCTCTGTCATTTCTAATGCTTTATTGTAGCCCAGAGACAATAAAGTGACCCAAAGGTCACTAGGATCCCCTTCACGGTCATTGGCTTCCATGAGATTCAAATCCATAAATCCTTGTCTTGTTAGTTCATTCTTCTTCATATCAAAATTCTCTGTTTAAGAAGAAATGTAAGGTAGCACTTAAACGGCTGTTCTCTTTGCAAACATCCCTTATCCTTCCAAAGCCAAACTCCCACTTTTGTTAACAAGGTTTACAAGATGGAGCCATCTTGCAGCCCCAGGCTCTCCAATATTATTTGGGAAAGAATGTCCTTGGCCAGATCCATGCTCTTTGCAGAGCTTCCCTGTGGATTTTAGATAATGACTAGAAACAGCTGGCCCCATGTATAACCCAAAAGAGGGCAAGATTTTGAAACAGACAGAGTTCATATTGATTCTTTTTTTTCTTTTTGCTAGCAGTATATGTTGTGGTTGAGATTTGCAAAATGGGGTATATTAGGAATGGGAAATGAAAGTCTGCTGGGGCGAGCACCCCTAGTGCTTGAGATCCTTGATATAGAAATGATTTACTTAGTTCCTAAAAAGCAATAAAATGTCAGTAATCCTAACACCCCTCTCTTGATAGAGTATCATAGATCGACCACTCTCATGTCAGCAAACACATAATTGAAATGTCCTTGTGTCAGAGATTTTTTAAAATGGTTTTCTCATCTTCATAACAATGCTAAATCTTTACTATATATTATTAAAAAGGGATTACCAATTTAATAAATCTATCTAAGGGTACAGATGCTATAATAAATGGCTTGAACTTTGGTGTCAAGATTTATGATATTCGTCTGAACCCTTCAACTGATTAATGACCTGGTAAAACATTCACCATATTCTCTTCTTTCCTCTCTTATACACTTCACACACACACATACACCCCTCCTACTCATAATGAGACCAGTGCACAGGGGCATAACACTGACAAAGTCATAAAGCGTGGAATAGCATGTACAGGCATGAAAGGGACAAGAAACTCATACATAGAAAAGTATTTTTGTATGAGCTATCATTTAGGAAAAAGTCCAATATCTTAGAGTGTTTTAGGGAGAAATAGTTAGCAGGGCTTGCCAGATTTAAAGTATTTTGGCCCAAATTAAACAACGTGTCATAGCCTACAAAGGAATTACATCAAACATGACATGGGTCGATATATAATGATATGCCATACTGGCATGTCGTAAATGAGTTGCAGAAAAACTACATTTCTTATAGTAACTTCTAATTTTCATCCAATGGCTTCTAAATTTCCAGTTTGTTCACTCACTGCAGCTAAACTGCCAATGCTTTGAAACCACTGCTTTCATGCACTATATTACTAGAGCAGCCTACAGCCACTGGTGGTTGTATTCTCCTAGCCCTGTTATGAGGTAAATATGTGCATTCTCAAGGCATTTGCAAGCTTAAAGCAATGCCACAGAATTCCTTTTTTCTTCAAAATTGACATTTGTGGCCCAACACTGCTCCTGCAAGCTGGCAAGATGTCTAGTAACATTGATGAGATGTATCAGCAGACAGAAAACAAAGTGCAGCTGGAAGAGTCTTAACTGTCTGTCAGCTTCCTCGTCTCACTCATGGAAGTCTCAGAATCTCATGGCTGTCACATAACACGATATGGACAAACTGACAAACACCATATATGAACCTTCAACAGACAGATTTTTAATGAAAAGCCATTTTTAAAGCATCATATACACACTAATTAAATGTCCCTCTCAACACTTTGTGAGATATGAAAGCAGTATCAGCTTAATCTGCAGAAAGGAAATTGATTAAACGAATACCTGTTATAGCTTAATTCACCATATGATCCATGATTAGAAAACCTGTAGTTTTTGGCAGCTATAAAATCTTTCACCTACAAAACTTTGGAATTAGCAACGGAAGGAATTTTCTCATCAGAAGGTCAGTGGCATACAAACCAGAATGAAGCAAAACAAAGGACAGGAGACTGGAAAAGGAAAAAAAGAAAAACAAAGAGAGAAGAGAACAATATTGACATGTGTTCTTGTTATAGGCTACAAAATACTCAAGTTTTTCTATACTATATACATAGTAGGATGCTATAAACAACAGATTGCAAGTAGATTGATAGCCTTAATTAGTTGTATCAAGCACAGCAATGAACTTACCCTTACATACAGCCCATGCTTCCTCATCACAGTTCTCACCACTAGTTCTCAGTTCAAAGAAATTGTATTCCTCCAAACTCAGAAGGCCATTTCCGTCCAAATCAATTGTTTCAAATATATCCAATAAAGCAGCTCTAAAAGATTAAAAGGCAGAACTATTTCCAAATAATTCTGTCTCCTTTACTGTCTCATAATATTGTCGATAACTATTCAGTCTATTTGAGAATATTCTGTACAAACAGTATTTTAGTAACATACAGCTTTTAAAAAGCTAGATGTTATCTGGAGCACACACTTTTGCAATAGTTATCATGCCTACTTGGGAATACGACTCACCGGAACTCTTTAGTCAGAGCCAGTTCTCCATCTTCACCTCTGTACACCAGTTTTGCTTCTCCAGTAATTTGTGTTTTTACCTTCTTCAACCTACAGCCTGTTGTGAATGGGAGCAGCCAGTAAATGCCTGATCCAAGCTCCCCTTTCCATCCAGACATCTACTCTTAAAGGAAGAGAGACAAGTTTGTAAGTTATCAAATGATACCTTTATTTATTACTAGTAATATTCATACAAAAGTGATTAATTACTTGAAAACACTGGTAATGCTAGGTTCTTTCCTTAAAGAAAACCTGTCTACAGCGAGATGCTGTGTGATGCCATTTTAAAGACACAAAAACTAGTGAATCTTTTAGTTATAACAGAAGTTAGAAAAACATACAGGACCAGAGATGAGGGGAGAACAGTCATTACTGGAAATGTCTAATAGCAGTCCTATCATTTTTCGGATTTGTAACATTCTTTGTTAAACTTTAAAACAAGAGCAGCCAGAAGCAGGCTGACAAAAGCCCCCGAGTTTTCAATTTCCTCCCTGATTTATCAGCTTTGTTCAAACTAGCAACAAAAACTTCCCATGTAAAAAGTCACAAGTGACTCAGGGTTTAAGAAGCGAGCAGAGTTCCCTGTGGCTTGGAAGGGAGAAGTAACTTAATGCTACCATTTCTCCTCCCTTATTTCTGCCCCAGGATAAGAATATTCTGTGCGCTATGAAGTTCAAAATCATATATATGGCAAGGAGAAAGAAAATTAAAGGAAATTTTACCAAATTTTACCTTTGCACTTTTGTTTTTAAAGGTGCAGGAATACAAGTGAGTTTCCACAGAGTATCTATACAGACAACAGGCAACTCAGCAATACTTGCCAACACACCACATGATAATATGGTCCTCACAGGAATTTCATTGAACTTCTATACAAGTGGCTTGCAATTCAGCCCATCCAAAGGGCATAACTAAGACAGTATTACATCTTGCCTTGTGTAAGTTCTGTCAATTTTGAAAGGGAACATGCAGAGAACAAGTGTTTCTTTTCTCCTTTAGTCTGATTAGGTACAGTTTGAATTCCTTCCAAACACTGGGAACTCACCCATGCAGCATTAACACTTACACTAAAAATATAACAATTAAAATAGGAATACAACAAAAATATCTAACCTCTTTGTTTTGTTGTTCAGTAAAGCTCACAAGCTGTAGATTTTCTTGGGTTTCATTTTCCTTCAGAATATACAAAGCTGTATCCACTGACAACCAATGACAAGATTTTCCTAAAAAGAAAGACATTCCCAACACAAATGCTTAATAATGGCACAAAATTGTTTTTCTTTGAACCCGAAGTAGATATTTCCATGGTATTTATAATATTGATCCCTGTTAATGTAAGATGGAAAAAAGAATCCATTATATGTTATCGGGATTTCCTTCCTATTTAGGTCAATCAGATAAATTGTTCCAAGTCTTGTGATTGTCTTACAGATAATGATTACTATTAATAGTTCTAATATTAAAACCTCTGATAGTTAAGGAAGCTATTTTCCTTGTTTTCTACCATTAGTACAACATTATTATTTATTACTTTTCTTTATATCAAGGCTCCTAGATATTTGCAATTAAGGATGTTAGCAAAATTATATCATATTCTCTTCTGAAGTTCCGCAAAATATTGTTAAACTCACCTTGACTGGAAACCCAGATTATGTGCAAAAGCTAGGATGCCAGAAGATGTAAGTCTCAGAAGTATAAGTTTCAATTATTTTTAAGATTTAAATAGCAAGATCCCTCTACATGGCATCACTAGTTGTTCTTTGTTTGTCTTAGGTTGGATTGGAATGGAGGCCTGGTCTTAATTATGTTAAATGGACGCCATTTGAACCTCTTTGATTTCTTGTAGCTGCTCAGTTCCTGAGGGCAATCGATCAATGAGCTATTTAGTGGTCTTCAAGTTAATCATACCACAGCAAAACAATGAATGCAGGGGCTTAGTTTTTCTACAGTTGGGAGTCAAGAATACTAAAGAGTGGCTACACACCACACAACTTTGTTAAAAATTTGAAGATATTTTTCCTTTCTCATAAAAAGTTAATTGCTCTGCTAACATGAATCCTTTCCTTACATAATAGTATTATGCCTTCCTCCTCACAACAAAACACAAAGATATTTCTATATACAGGACAATAATGTTGTGCAAAGGTAGAATTTTTTTTTTTTTTTAACAAAAGACAATTAAGTACTCTTTTGGGTACACAGAATGTCTAGACAATCCTGTAGCATAACTATTCTAAGGCACAGTTTAAGAGAGTGCCACATGAAAAAAGAAAAGTTATGAGCAGAACACTGAGACATTCTGTTACTCAAATCTGTTAGCATCAGACCACATTTCCTCACCATTAGAAGTCTGTTGATGAGCTTCCTATTTCAGCCAGGTAGTAACTAGAAAATGACTACTTGCTGTCAATTATTTGCAGTGAAGTTTTTATTCCCAACCTCAATCAGAATCAATTACCAACCTGCAGCACAACAGCCAGTCCAGATGACTCTAAAACATCTTTGGGATCTACTGGCTCCTGTTTCACAGGATTAAAGAGGAAATAATCTACTTGGGGAAAAAATAATTTCCTATGTAGCAACAAGATAAAGCTCCTTGGTAAATCACCGGAGAGAACAAAGCCAAACAAAGCATTTGGAAAAAAGGAGCACAAAGGCTGACTAATCTTAGGTGGCTCTAATGCAGGGCTTCACTCTTTTAAGATGAAAATTAAAATAGGCAAACTAAGCTCTAAATCCCTCAGGCAAAATTCATAATCAAAACATCAAGATACCATACTGCCATAAGAAGCCATAACCTATTTTAAGTATTTACAAAAGTATTTGAAGTGAAGAATATTCACTAAGTTTTGTATTGTTGTTTCCCACAAAGTGCATTAACACCTTCAAGAGAGATACTGCAAACAGTGCTAACATTTGAATTTTGTAATAAGAAACTTCACAAATCTATGGCCAAAAGTAATCTAAGAGGTTGGTTGAGTAAAGGGAGAAAAATAATGGACTTAGCCGATTTTCACTGCCCAAGCAGTGAGCACAAAATGACTAAGCAGAAAATATGGTGTGACAAGTTAAGTTATATTTTTAATAGGACTCTGTCAACAGAGAAAAGTATTTCTATATTGCAATATTGCGAAGTATTGCAAGTGAGAAACTGAGAGATGCATCAGCAGAAGAGAAAATATTTTTTATAGAGGAAAATTCTCCAAAGAAATACAAACACACTTACCTTCTACCTGACGAACGTTTAAAGGCTTGATGGTAATACATACTGTAGACCTTTGAGGTAAGTGCAACTTATACTTGTGACTAATGATTTCACCATCTTCTTCTAAGTAGAAGCATCCTTTGGACTGTGCACACTGCCATTCCTGGAAACCAAGCAAGTATTAGATGTTGCCTTGATCTTTGATTAAGATAAAACACCTTCTCTGAAATACAATAATTTGATGATTTATTAAATCCTGCATAAAATACACAAGATACAGCACTGATCTTCTACTCTTTTTTTTTAAATTAATCTTCTCAAATAGTCCTTTTTGTAGTCAATTTTTGCAGAGCAGTTAGTAACATTGTTTCACTTGTGCAAATGCTTGAAAACCATACAGATTACCCCATGCTCCAATAGTTGAAATTTGAATTGCCATGAAGAATCAAACTGATCTCGTGAAATTATCTGAACTGTGTGATTTACCACTGAAAAGCTGGAATTTTGCTACCTTAGTTTCATCAGGCCAATCAAGCAAAGAACATAATTGATTAGCTGAACCATGAGGAGTTTATTTGCTCAGACAAATCACAAACACAAGTACTGGTCAAATTAAGTGGTTCTTCTTGACTTCTGTCAAAGCTATTGGAAAGACATAAACTGAAAACTGCTGTATTTGTGAATAATGTGGTTCCTAGAGAAGCCATGATTTTGCCAAAATGCTAAAACAGCTACATGCGTCAATTTTTTTTTTTTAAACAGCAAGTCCCAATTTTCAATTTCACATATCATTTGAATGATATTTCTTTAGCAAAATAAAAGTCCTTATAGACATATTGTATGCCTTGAGAAAGAGAAGACATTCTTGATTTGCCTTCCCTGGTCTGGATTAAGTCCATCATTTCTAGTCACTTTCCTAGCAATGGAAGATGAATCGTTTTGAGCAGAGCCTAGCAGAAGGAATCTTTCAGTGTAATCTCAGCAGAGAGCTCTGTCCAGGTGGCTGTACCAATGCTTAGTGTTCAACGTAACAGGTAAGCTAACACAGATTTGAGAAGAGAGCTTGTTAAAAAAAAAAAAAAAAAAAAAAAAAAAGTCTGCATGCAACTCCCAGAGTAAGGAGGCTGACTACTAACTCCATCTAAGGTCAGTCTTCATCAGAGTGCTACATTTCATTTCTCCTCTTAAAGAATCGGTTCTCATTACAATGCATTCACGCTCAGTTGATGGTACTTTACAGTCAATGACCTAAAGGTGTCAGGCAAGAACTGGACTTTGCTAGTGTACACGCACCCAGGATGCCAAGTAACACACTTGTAGCACTGACCCTGAATTTAGATTTCTCCGTTCAGAACTCTAAATTTCTTAAGAATATAAATTACTCAGGAATTATGGATTTAAAAGCCTTCAGTCCTTGGCGTACTTTGAAGTACAAATACTATATACTTTGCAATGCACTTTCTGCTGTTCTTTAGCGGTTTGGGATTTTTAAAGAAAATTAAGACTTTGCTAAGGAAGTTCTAAGAGACTTCAAAAGTAAACATACTTCCTCAGAGCACGGGCTATCAAAAAGACAAAGATCAATTAAGCTATCTAAAAGAAAGCAGGACATCCAATCCCTGATGGAAACTAATATCCAAGTCCCTCCCCTCCCATAATCTTTTCCAGTTAAGATAACATGTTGGATCCGGGACCTTCATGAAAACCTATCTTCTCTACCATCAGAAATGCAGAGGAAACAGCATGCTGTTAGAGGAACAATGATTTCATTGCACCAGCTACATCTACACTGCAAAATAAAAGACAGCAAGAAGCAAAGTGAAGCATTCAACACCCTATCATCCATACTGTTTAGTTCTTAGCTCATTCCATGGCTCTGTTTCAGATGACTACAACTTACACTCTTCAAGAAAATGTGTACACAGTTCAAAGGATTTTTCACTTCAGGCACCACTTTCAAAAAGGAATATGGATGTAACTGCACTTGATTTGGCTTTCTGTCACCTACACAGTCAACATCATCCCATCACGTTTTACAGCCTTGCACACTCCATGCCATGACCTACCCCATAGCTTGTAACATGTATTCTTGGCTGGGATGCAGAAACATAAGACTATGAATGGCACTGGAAAATATAATTTCTTAAACCCACAACACTACCACATGGGTTCTAGGAAAAAAAGCAAGCCAAGTGCCATTTAAAGTGGACACAGTCTGCTTGAGAGGGTACTAGGCCTGAGCCTTGTGGAAGTGCAGCTACCTATGCTCCTTGGTTCAGAGTCAGAGACCAGTCCCTGACCACCTTTTATGTAGCGGTATAGACCTAATTAACAAGGCCACCTAAAAATTTTATACCAATCTTTATCCATGAAACTAGATTTCTAGTGACGGGATAAGCAAAAGGGGTCCAATCACAAAGGATAATTAGCAAAGAAGAGAACAGAGACAAAAAGTTATTGGAACTTAATGGTGGGGGTTAAAGGTTAAGCAAAAGATAGGGTTCTCTCAGTCAAACAAGTGGATAATAGGAGTTGATATTAACATTAGAGTCAGCATAAGTCAGTGCTAGAATTCGAATACATAGTTTAGTCTGTTAAATCATTCTAGTACTATTCCGTTCTCAGTAAACTGTTTATCCCAATACTTGCATGACTCCTAACTTTGTCTAAAGTCCATATGTAGTAAATTGAGGTTTTTCCTTAAAACTTGACACAGCTGAGATAACTGGTTGTTAGTTCATTTAATCTCTAAGCTTAATACCTTACAAAACTGTTTGAAAAATTAATGACATTTCACAAAGGTCTAAGTCAAAAGGTACGCTAATGAAGCAAAATGGCTGGTTTTTGAGACATAGGAGAGCATAATATAATTTTAAACAGCAGTCCAAATGTGCTACAGCTATTAAAAAAGATACTGTGACAATTTTCACATGCAAAAATTACTCTAACAACCATGTTCTATTCCCCCTTTTTCACTGTGACAGTGGCCTTCAAACCATCATCTCACAGACAGTCCATGGAGAGTAGCTTTGTCCTGTTTGTTTACCTTCCATTTTTCTAGCTGTTATTTCAGATGAAAGACTATCTTTTTTGCAGTTTCACATTCAGATGGACATTTTTACAACAGGGACACGAAACAATCCAAGTAAGCAGGGAAAATATCTCAAAATAAAATGTGCAGGTTAAGATGTGAGCAACAGTAAGCAAAAGTTCGACAGTGCTTTAGGAATCAAATACTAAACTGTTATTCTTGCAGAGGGCGTAAGGTGGTGCTATATTCTCTAAATTATCCATGTCAAATTACAAACAGGTAGATAACTTGGGAAGCTAAAAGATGATTCTTCTGGTTTGATTTTAGTATGTCACTTCAATGCATAACAAAAGTTGTCAAGTAATACCTAACATAGTGGGAAATGTTTGTATTAAAAATGTTAATCATAAAGAAATGTTAGGGACTACCTGTTGCTGCCAGTGCTGGTCACTGCCCAAATAATGCATTCTATTGCTATTTCAATTAAAGTTATTATTGAATAGTCCACACACTTATGCATAATTCAAAATAAAACACAATGTTTGTGAGAGAAATTGTTCCTATGATGAAAGCAAAGAACTTCAGTTCAACGCTTTGTCTTGTACAAACCTGTTCCATATGCACAGAAAAAGTCTTGCTAGTTCAATTGCATGAGGCTACTTCACCGATACGAGTGGGAGCATATAACTGTTTCTTTCAGGAAAACAACTTTTCTCAGTTATTTCTTTTGCTACCCACTGTGTGTATAGCTCCTTCATTGACTTCAGCAGAGCAGAATGCAAAGGTGAGAATCCTTAGCAGGGATAATTTAACCACCCAACGCAAAGAGAAAACTTTAGAACATGATACACTGCTTTCTTTTTTTGTTAATGTCTTTCAATCTTGACTAAAACTGACAAGAAGAATATTTTACAGAAATTTAAGATTTCCATTAGCCACGCTTTAATTAATTGTGATTGAACTACAGTTGAAGCCCAACAGGTAAGCATGTCATTCATGCACATCTGTAGCACTTCTGTAACTGTCTATTTTTTTCCCCAAAAGCTATTTACATGGCTTTGAACATGTCACAAAACTCCACTGACAAAAAGAAAACACATGGAAGAAAGTACTATAAATACATTTCATGTTTTCTAAGGGTTTTTAAATTTAGATGTTCACCACATTTTGACTTCCAGTTTTCCTCTGTCAGAAATTTAACATTGGCATTGGTTCAACTTCATTTTGGCAATATTTTCTTACTGTCCCAAAAAGACAGGTGAACTGCAGAAAAAAAAAAATCTGAATAGAAGATGAATAAGAAAAATTGTGGGGTGCTAGATCCTGATCCGCAGCCCAAATGAACCACTGTGTATTTATTCATTGATTTTGACAGAGTTTGCATTGTGCCCTTAATAATTAGGGTTAAAAAAATAGTAGTTCTACTTACACCTTTTCATGTTTATTAATTGATTTCAGGTTTTCTATGATGCTAATCAACAGTAATCGATATCTACAGCTACTTTTTTTTCAGTCAGTTCTTACTAGCTTGTAAGAAGAAAGAGGAATCCAATATTGGGAAACTGTGTGATGGTTTTATATACTACATATCATGTTTGAACAAGGTGAAATTGCAGGTTAAATTGCATGGAGGTCCAGATACCTAAACAGACTGCAAAAAATTCCTTTGAGATTATGTTTTTAAATTTTAATATAGAACAAATGTCACTGTATAGCAATGGTGAAGATATAAAGGACTTCAGAGTTCAATAACAAATACAGAGTTGTTATTTGAAACAAAAATGTAACTCATGAGAACAATCAGTTCAGTTTTCTAGCAGCAGTTATACTATGTGGTCATAACCATTTTTTCCCTTTCATACAGGAGTCTCAAGGTGCACATTTTTAATGTATCCTAGCAGTTTCCAGTTAATGTTTTATATTTCTACAGCTATTATTTTCTGTTGAAAGAAAACTAGTAAAGGTTCAGTCAAGAAAGGGAAAACAAAGGAAAAAGATCAATATTAACACTCTACAAATATTGACTTAGCAAAGTGACTTTGTTGTCTTTCTCCCACAGGAATTTATATTGAATGAGTGATTTATTTAACAGAAAATGACGATAGAACATATTAGTCTAACTAAAAATCAATATTTTCAGGCTACAGCATATATTTACAAATTAATGCCCAACAAACTGAATATGCTCACAGACCTGTTATTTATTTCCAATTACCTTTCATATAAAGGTTTATGATACACAATCTTTCAGACTACTAAAGCATTTAAAGTTCTCACCAACCTAATAAATTATTAAATTTTAAATTTCTCAAAGAGTCATTAAACGTTTTATCCAACAGTGGTTTCATTTATAAAAAAACATACTTCGTTCTATTAAACCTTCACACCTGAAAAATTATTTTCAATAACTAGATGTCAGCAAAACCAACAGTATATAAAAATGTTAATAATATGTATCAAGAAATGTCTCACTAGTTTATAGCTGCCCTTGACAAACTATTAATAAAACATAAGCTAAAAATCAGAGAAAAACGGTTTCTTATTTAAAATGCAATAACATATGTGCCTAGAGGAAAACAGCATAATTTCTAGCTTACGATACCTTTATTGTGTCTGGCTCAATTAGCTTTGTGTTTCTGTTGCTACTGGCACCCATGCTGACAGTGGTAGAAGTGGATGCTTTGCAACTTTGAGCTGATGAGGGTCTTGAAGGAGTTCTGCTATCACCTATAAACATAGATATTTAGTTACACTTACATTATTTCAACCCAATCCTAGTGCAATTTATCATAAAGCCTTACGTTTATAGCACACAGAGAAAAAAAATGGATGATGAGCTTCAATCAGATAAGCTGACTTCCCTTATAATTATATAACATTTAATAATTCATTAGCCAAACACCTGTACTTCCCTGACTGTACATCCCGGGTGAATGGGCATATCAGTGGCAGAACCTTGGAATCCAAATCTGCCTGAAGGACAAGGAATTGTTACTACATGATTCCATTTACCTTGGAATCAAGGTAAATCTGTCCTAAGTGGATAGGTTTGCCCTACTTCTAATTTAAGGTTATTTCTTTCCAGGACAATGTAGTTTCCCTGCCAGATAGCACATCACTTATGCACAGATGCCCAATGCAATTACTTCCAAGACTTTACTTTCTGGTTCTTATGTTGGGGCAACTCTGCTGGTACAATTGTTGATTTAGCTACATAAACTCAGTCTTCATCACTGTTCTGTCATCTTTGCACCTCTTCAGTATTGCCTAGAATTGAAGCAGCTTAAACAGTGCACACTACATACAAATGCAAATATTTCATATATGGTACCTTTGCAGTCTGTTAGACTGTGGTCTTTTTCCAGTTTGGGAAGGTTTTTAAGTATCTTTGTAACTTCAGGAAGAACATTAAACTCTCATATTGATTGTGCTTGAAAAGTGGCCTCAATAATTGAAACAAAGACTGTTTATTGATAAATGTTTAAGGTTTCATCTCTGATCTGGGAAGGAAATAAATATCTTGCCTATGCTGCAACATCTGATCATTCATTTTCTCTCTTCCCTCTGGACTGTGTCACATGAGAGCCAATGAAATTCACCCTTAAGAATTTGAGAGCTTGTGCTGGTTTTGGCTTAGATAGAGTTAATTGTCTTCATAGAAGCGAGTATGAGGCTATGTTTTGGATTTGTGCTGGAAGCAGTGTTGATAACACAGGGATGGTTTAGTTACTGCTGAGCAGTGCTTACACAGAGTCAAGGCCTTTTCTGCTTCTCACCCTGTCCCACCAGCGAGTAGGCTGGGGGGCACAAGAAGTTGGGAGGGGGCACAGCTGGGACAGCTGACCCCAACTGACCAAAGGGGTATTCCAGACCATATGACCTCCTGCTCAGCATATAAAGCTGGGGAAAGAAGAAGGAAGGGGGGACGTTCTGAGTTATGGCGTTTTGTCTTCCCAAGTAACCATTACGTGTGATGGAGCCCTGCTTTCCTGGAGTTGGCTGAACACCTGCCTGCTGATGGGAAGTAATGAATGAATTCCTTGTTTTGCTTTGCTTGCGTGTGTGGCTTTTGCTTTACCTATTAAACTGTCTTTATCTCAACCCACGAGTTTTCTCACTTTTACTCTTCCAATTCTCTCCTCCATCCCACTGCGGGGGGGAGTGAGCAAGCAGCGGGGTGGGGCTTAGTTGCTGGCTGGGGTTAAACCACGACAGAGCTTCAGATCATAGATGCAGCCAAAGTCCATTTGAACATGGGGGTCAGATATGCTACTGAGACATGAATGCGATTGCCACAGTAGAAATGAGTCAATAACATTCTCACTAATCTGAGAAAAATTAAAGAAATACTCAACTGTTCATTGACTCAGAGCATGATCTCCAACAGAATGAAAACTCCCAATATGAAATATAAATACCTTTTGTTGATGCTAGTTTGTGATCAGTTTTCCTCAAGACTCTTGGTGATGGTTTTGACACTGCTATCCCTTCAGAGGAAGTTTCAACTTGACTTCCAAACTGCTGTTGCCTCAATCGACTATCAACTTCCAGTTTCTCCCGTGCAGTCTTGCAGCACTGCTCACTGGTTGCCATGTATAAGTCACAAAACTTTAGATAAAGAAAAGTAATCTGTTAAATGAAACATTCTTTCACACAGTTTTAAGGATTAAAATGTAACATGAGTAAGGAAAGGACAGGTCAATAGATGTAATGCATTTTCTCTTAAAGCACAATATTAATTTTAATTTTCGTTTTCATGAATCAGAGCGACCACTTAAGTGACACAGTAAAATGGAGCCATGATTCAACAAGGAGGTCCAAATATTGAATAAAAATTTAAGTGCAGCTTTCAACCCAAGAGGTGATATATATTCTTTCTAGATATTTGAATACTGATTTTTTTTTAACATATGATTCTTAATAGGGGGTTGTTTTTCTCCTGTGAAACTATATTTATGTACAAATCTTTGTGGACTGTTTATTCAGTTCAAAACTTAGTCATTGCTTACAGATGATGTCAAAAAAACTGATAAGATGTTGCATCTTGAAAATAAGATGTTCAACATATGCAATAACGTCCCCCACACAAGAAATTATGAAATGTCACAAACATAGCAACTCCCACTGATTAGCTAAGTTTGCTGTCAATTGTCATCTTTATTCTTCCATTCCTTTAACTCTTACCTTTAGACATACTGTTAGGCTTCGTGTTTACTACTAGGCTCTGCCTAATACATTAAGTTCACTTGCAGCAAGTGACCTTTTCAAGGATAATAGCCAGATAAAGTGACTGAAACAGAAATATATACCAGCCCACGTTCCAGTAGGCAGCTGGGGGGGGCCTGGGGTAAGGTCATCAATAGACCAACACATGGAGGTGGTATGTATTGCGTTTGATAATGCTAATACTGTCAATAACATCAAGCCAATAACACAAGAACAAATAATATCGCTCTGTTTGCCATACCTTGTTGTAGTCAAGTTTGCCACTGCAGTTAAAATCAGCTTGTTTAGTAATGGTACTCACTTCATCCCGAGTCATTTTTTCACCTCTCTGCAATAAAAAAAAACAATTCAGTTAAGGTTCCTAATCAAGAATGCTGCTCACCTACAGCACACATTTAATAAAAACACAAAGAAAGATTCTTTTAATATCCTTTCCAGGAATCTTATCTTGCAATAGATTTAAATGGGTTTCGATTTGAATCAACAAAATAGAGGTCAACATCATAAAAAATTATGTCCTTACAATGCTACTAAATACTGAACAGATGAATTGCATCAGTGTATGCAATTTTGTGGTGTCTTCTGGAAACCTACCATGAATGACACTTGCATCAATTATGGAAAAAAAATCTTCCATAAACTGGGGAATCCCAGCTCTCAGTCTTTCTTACTTATACTGTAGCATGCTAACAACAAAGAGCAAAGTGAAACTAACCATTATGAAGTTATTTACTTGAGCTATGCCATTATACCAGTCTACATCTGTAATTTAGTTCACTAGAAGGGTTATTCCAGGTATGAATTTGCCTTGCACCTATCTCTACTTGGAATCATTAGAAGCCAAAGCAGTTTCTCTCCTTTTGGAACCAAGTCTGAACTTGCATGTCAGAATACCACCTTGAGTGCCCCACTTGCAATGTGGACACAAGGTACATCTCTCAGGCAGAAAGCATGTCCTCCAGCAATTTCCTCTACACAGTTTCATAGGGCTGTTAGCAATGACAGAGCAATATACGACTGCTGTACAGAAATCTACTTCACACCACTTTTCAGCTACAGATGCATGGTGTAAACTTGGGACTGAAAACTAATGTGAACTTCATTGTTGGTAAACATGTGATGTGGACATATGGTCCCGGAGCCGTAGTAGATTGCAACAAATCAAATCCTGATCCTCCCCTCTTGGAACAGCACCAGTTGCTACTGCAAGCACATCTAGTAAATTCTTCAGTTTTGGTCTCTATGAAGCAATGCCCTGACTTTATGTTACAATACACAGTTCATAGCTCTTCACGGCATAACTACAGTAGCACTCAACATGTGTTACTTCTGTCTTTCATTATATAAGGAATATTTCCTTACCATTGCAATTATATCTTTTTGTTCATGCAGAATGAGGATTGAAGGTTCTGCCACAATGTTTGAAGTAAACAAATAATTTTGTTTTACTGGGTCAACCACAACAAATATAGTATGTAAATTGTTTGTTCCCTCTGTCCCAGTTTGCTCTCCTCTACATTTCCTTAAATTTTTTTTATTCTCACTTTTGAGAACTCTACTAGGATTCTACTACTAGTCCATTTTTAATTGTTACTGCTCCCTAGTGTTTGTGCCTTGCAAGATGATTGGCTTTTACAACGAAGGGGGTTTTTTTGGCTGTACAGAGCAAAAAACCTGACAGAACAGAGAAAGAAAATCATTGTAATCATCTGTGATGTACATCTATGTAGTTTAAAGTCAGAGCATCAGCTCTGCACGAACTTGGAAGACTGTTCTGTTTCAGGGGTTTTGTTTGCTTGCTTTGCAGATCCTCAGAGGACCTAGAGTTTAATCTTGTCAACACTCGTCATTCTAACATACTCAGGCTAATATTTTCTTTAAAGTTCCATCTCCTACAATCTCATCATAAAAATCTCAGCTGCTATTTTGAAAAAAATTCTTTTCTATCCTTTCAGATTATACAATGAAACCTAAAAATATGGTGGCAGTTCAGCAACTAAATAAGAAGTTCCAGATATTTTTTAACGTCATTATTTTAAGCCATATTAATGACATGTACAGGTAAGCCTTATGACATTTGCATGCTTTGGGTTGATAATGCAGAATCTCTAACCAAAGTATTGACTTATCCTAGCACAGTTTACTTTAAGACCCCAATGAACTAACTATACAATCCAGTGAAGTCATTGGCGTGACAGAACATCATAGCTGTGATAAAACTAAAGCACTGACCTTAGTATTTCATGTATAACATAAAAATATTATTTTTTAGCCTCGTATCTGAACATACATAGACAACAACTTGCAAGGGGAGAACAGCAAAGGTATGTCATTAATTCTCTTGGTAAAAGTTCATAACCCCAAAGGGCTGCAGAGGGCATCTGTAGAGAATAGAGGGATTTGCACTAACTGAACCAAGGGAGAGACATGTGCTTCCCTTTCTGTTGCTCCACTGCAGTATAGACGGGGTTTCAACAAAGCATTCTGTGAAAAATATTTTTCCTGCCAGCTTCCACCTTCAAGACACAATTGCTGAAAGGGATAGACAGGTTATCAACTGCAAGAATGTAAGGGGAAAAAATGGAAGAAAGAGCAGATAACCAAAGAAAATTAGACATAAAATTAAAAAAAAAAATCCATGAATCAGTTATTGATTCTTTTGATCAGGAATAAGTGTTTACACATTCAGTATAGTTTTACCATCTAATTTCCAAAACCTCTATTAATGGTTAAAGATGGATAATTAAGTTTCTACTGATACTTACCGTTGTAAGAATTTTATAAAGTTCATCATGTGAAATATATCCAGTGTTATCTCTGTCTATTTTTCCAAATGCTTTGAGCAGTTCAGGTTTTGTAGCTGGTTTTTCTTTTTTTAAAATAGTACAAAAATCATCAAAATTCAGTGTAGTCGTTTGTGAAGTCCAATATTTATTAACTGTCTTCTGAGATGGATTTCTTCCAGCCTGTTGAAGTACTGAACAATAAAATACAATATTAACTATATATTCCAGCTGTCAGTAAAGGAGTTTTCTCAAAACATCCTTTACTCACTTTCCATGTTCAGACCTTTTTTTTAAGCCCAATCAATCCAAGGGAAAAGCAGGTCTGAAGGACAGTTTTGCTTATAGTCTCAATCCTGTACTCTACTGATACAGACTGACTGTGACCTTCCCCGGCCTTGAATTCTGTGGTTTGTACTAGAGAGGTTCAAGCAGCCTGAGGGGCAGATGAGCTCATCTGCATATTCTTTTGAAAGGAGTCATGAAACAGGCAGTGCCTGGCATCTTAGATCATCCCTCACGAACTATGATCCAGCACAGAGATGACATATGCCGCACTGCTGAGAATCACACCCACTTTGTTCTACAGAAAAAGGAAGAAACCAGAGAGCAGGGTGTGACTTTTTGTAACACAACAATATCACAGGAAATATTTTGCTTACAGCTTCCACTTACTCATGTGCACTGTTCTACTGAACTCAATGGGATGTCTCCCTTAAGTAAAGTTAGCAGGTTCAAATCATTAATTAAGCAAAATATCCATGAATTCAAAGACAGTCTCCTCAAGTGACAAGTGTAAAATTCAGCCCAGTGTCTGTATCCCCTGCCTTAATATCAAGGACCTATTATTTGGAAGCTTGCACATTATTAGATTGGATTTCTACTGAGATCCACATAAGTCTTTCCATTTACTTTGCAAAGAACTGAGATCTAGTGTAAAATTTATCTTAAACAATCTTTTATGTCACATCTATACATTTGAACTTATCAATTCAAATTATGAATTCAAAGCATGAATTTCAAATGTAAAGGAAATATGATACCAACAGACATACATTGCTAAGGCCAACAGCAACCAGGCCCACCTACACCTGGCATTCTTCAGAATGAATTTGCCAGATCTAATTAGCCTCTTAAAAGTCTTTACGGAAAACATCCTTTCATCAGTTTCCAGTGTGAAGAAGGCATTATGTCAAACTGAAATTAAATTCTAATGCACAGTCTATCTGAAACTGGAGAGATGCTTTTATATTCTCCCATATAATCAAGCTTTTTAGGGAAACGCAAAAGATCCTTCATCTTTACCTAGGCTGGCAGTTTGATTTTTAGCCAACTGACCAAGTCTATACTGGCTGAGAGCAGTTCAGTAGCATCTGTGAAATGAGGTGGTGGCATCGTTACAATTCTCAGTAGGCAACTGTGTCACCATAAAAACAAACAAACAAAATCAGACACCTTTGTTGCTAATCTCTGATTGAATGCCAAGGACTAGAAGATTTCTGCCCTGTCACCTCTACAAGTGGAGTCAAGAGAATACAGCAAAGCTTATATCTTTATCCATGCAATGCTTGGGCACATAGCAATTGTTTAAGGATTTCAATATCAAGGTCAGCCAAGGTAGGGCAGTTACTCTGTGTATTTGTTTACATGGCTAGCCAAGTTCCCTGGAATGTCAATATAGCACATTATTCACTTACATTTAACAGAGTATCCTTCAAATATACGACAATTCTGTATTTTTATATATCCTGGGAGATCAGCACTTGCCATACCCTACATGCCTCCCAAGTTTGTATTTTTGAAAGTTCAATTAGACCACACCTTTTATTTATACTTCTTTATAGATTGATTCTGCTAAATACCTTAAGTAATATTACACCACAGGAAATGAAGCTACTGTCCATGAGTAAGTAAAACTCCTACAAATAAAATTTCACAGGGCCAATCTCTAACTGAATATTTCATAGTTTAGAATATTAGCCAAACATATGTAGCAAGAAATGCTCAAACACTGGCACCACTCATTTGATAAATGCCAGAATTTACTTAAGATGCAATATAAGTCTACAATAACTCTCAATGCTTACAAATTTTAAGAAAAGTTCTTAAGTATCTCTGAAAAGACTGGGAGCCTGAGCAACTAATTGCCCTTTCTGAGTTGACCTTGAAGCCAAAATGCCCAAACACTTGCTATGTAGCAAACTGGCATATGGATAGAGATGAAAGCCAAAGCTTATATAAAAGAGATGACATTTGTTCACACCACTCCTATCTTAAAATCCAGATTATCCAAAACTGTCATTAGGATGTTATAAAGGCACTTTTATTACAGCTGAGAAAGCCTGGATAACACTAAGTCACATGCTGAAAGAATGTGCTTGCTAATGGGTAGAATTTCATGTACTGGTGTAGGGAAAGAAGCTACAAACAATCAGTGCAACGGAGAAGTACGCTCAGCTTTTATAGTGGTGGTTTCCACGTGGAGACCTCACGTATTTTAGGCACAGGCAATGCAGCCATGAGTGAGAAATATTTCCTCACGTATGCAAAAAAGGGATAGGGAAAAATTTGTTGCAGAAATGTCACAATCAAAAAGCAGTACTTAGGCCCACCTCAAGTAAGCAACAATGCTACCATCAAATTTGGTGTTGTTAAACAACTCACTTAGGTCCCCTGTAAACTGTCAGCTAGTATTGACTTCTGCCCATTCATACTGGTGATTTACAGATGAAAAGCTCTGCATACTATTCCCACTTCCAGGAGTCACCCAACACCTAGCAACAAAGATTAAGGATTTGAGGAAAATTAAAAACTTTGAGGAATGGTAGTTTCTATAAACTTTGAAAAATCACTACGTGACATATTTAATAACAGGTAAATGTTCAAAATGTCTTCAAAGATACAGCTGCCAACACTTGAAATCTGAACCCTATCTAAAACTACTGTAAATTCCTTAAAACAGTTACTGAGTTTATGCATTGGGATACTCTCACTACTGAATTGCTGACTGCTGTTTGTAAACTACCCAATGTAATCATCACACACAATAGTTATGGGGAAAAAAATATCTAATCATTACCTAAACTGAGTTGTTCTTTTGATTTAATATTTTCTAAACTGCTTTTAAAAACAGTTAGATAAGCTGCTCGGCAGTTCATGTAAAAGATTTCTTCTTCGGCATGCTGGGACTTCTTTGCTTGGAAACTTTCTGAGCGTGTGACTGTCTGAATGGAGAGGGATGCGTTATTCTCAGGACTGCTGGCCATTCTGTGAAGAATACAATTACAGTCAGAATTTGTTGCTGTCTTGTCTATTTAATAATGCCTCTGCTTTGTCCTCTGAAACACAGACTAGCACAAATTATCCTAATATCTAGGTCATATGTTTTCCATTCTCTAAATCTGGGATAGGAATACTTATCTACGCTTGTAAGTAAGCACCACGAGATCCACAAACAAAAATAGCTTGAGCTCTACTTATTCACAATTTATTCTTAATTGGCAGTAAAAAGTTTCATTTTATTGTATTTTATTTTAATTCACACACTTGATATCACAATGATTATATAGTCATGTTATTTCAAAGCATAAAAACAAATTTTCAAGTTACCTGTGATATAAACCATTGCTATCCATGTTTAGAAATAAACCACTAGGGCTTGTCCTTACAACACATTTCCACTAGAATTTCTACTCTTGCCACATTAGCTAAATTCTCCTAATGACAGAAACAATGGGAGAACTTGTACAGAAGCACACTTGTTGCCTCTGATGACTTTACTACCAGTGTCTATGCCTAGCATGATTTGTCGCAATGGTAAATTAATGAACATACCATACCTCCCGCTGTTTTGCTCCCAGTGCCACTCTCATCATTGCTACAGTTCACTAGCAGTAGCAAAGGTGGAGTATTTTTAGGAAAAAAATAATGCCAATTTAAACATGACCACAGGTGTGAGAGGCACAGAATTATTTAAAAGACTTTTCCACCAAACAACAGTAACAAAGTAAATATTATTGAGAATGGATGCAGCACTTATCTCATTGGAGAGAGCTCTGTAGCTGCATGATCACGACTGACTCATCTTATGTCTGATTCTCTATTACATTTCTCAGTGTTAACAGCAGAGTTAAAGCCCCCTTTGTCCTCCAGTGAAAACTACACGTGAGCATGTTTATATTGAACTGCATATTTGTCCGGATTTCCTCCCTCACTCAAAAGCTGACTTTCATATTTCCAAGACTAATTTAGCTGGAAAACTGGGTAGCTTTACATAGCTTCAGCAGAGACACTGTGTAATGTCATAAACACCATATAACATTCAGTGTTAAAAAAGTGATATAATAATTATTAAACTGATTATATGCTTGCTTCTGGTGCCAACCCATACCAGAATGGGCTTTTGTTTTCCATTTTTACAGTTATAACTCAATAAAACATATGCCTAGTAGTAAAATTGGTCAAAATTGTAACCCTTAATCCTTCAAGTATGTGAAGTTAAGCACACAATTCTACTTTTAAGAGGTATCTAAATATAATTAATAGAAATAAATAAGTCTGACACTAAGAATGTGCATAAAACTTTGCATAACTTAGGCCTTTTAAGTACAAAAAAATCACCCATATAATTGTAAATGAATGGAAAAATACAAAATGCATTTTTTCTGAATTATTAAAACAATTCAAAGCAGTAACTAATACTGTTTGCTCACCAATGGCCAGTAAACTTTAACAGCAGCTTTCTGCTTTTACCAAGGGTGATTAAGGTTTTTAGACGGCCACCACAGAGGGACACTAAATCGTGTTGTACTGTTGGTCTAACAGCCTCCATATTATTTTACCCAATGTTGACTTCAGAAAATATATTCCAGTATAATAAATTGAATATCTCAAGTTCAGCAACAAGACAACGACATCATAGGGTCCCCTTCAGGACTCATTGGATTTTTACTCAGGAGGCCTAAATCACTTGCACCTTGTTGAGTTATATAGGTCTTTTACACTTGGGAAAGAAAGATAATAATCACTTATCATGGATGAAGTACCCTATTTATAATACACAGACCGCCTGCCTGACACTTTAATATTACACTGGCATTAGAAGGACCCCATAGGGACACTGTGATACAGTCTGGTTACTGCAAACGGGTGTCACTATAATTAAGCACCAGTGTTACACACACAAAATGGAAGTGGGTTAAAGTCAAGGAGGAAAAGAAGAATAAATGTTACTTTTCCAGTAACTAGTTTATAAAATGTGAACTCTCGTTTATAGTCCTTAGACTTCCCATTACCAAGATATTTCTTACATGGGCCACAGTTCTGCCAAGAAGTGCTACCAATACATTGCTCAGAAATCCAGTGAGCAATAGCTTAGTGACAGCACTGCCAGCAGCCCCATGGCTTAGGTTGTTAAATTTTTACTGGACAAATGACACTTAGACAGAGGGGAGCAATCTGGCCTCAGCTGAAGTGGGAGGACGACACAGCCTAACTATTACTTTCAATTTTAGTTGCTATGTTTCTAACAAATAAAAACCGTCTTCCAACCAGGAATTAAGCCATACCCTTCTTGGCCATACTGACCTTTCCCGCCGCGAGGCCGAGGTCCACCTCCATCCACAGCAAACGCACACCGGCAGGGAAGCTTTGCACTGCTGCTTCTTAACCTTCCGAGCCCAAGCGCCCAGGCCTCGCTCACCTGAAATGAGGAAACTCTTTTACCACATGAATCTCATTAACCTCCCTCTCCGGTGGGCGCAGGGGTCTTCTCGGGCAAAATTTACCATCCACAAAGAGACGTGACAATTCCCTTCCCCCAGCCCGTCAGACGGGAATGAATTCTCCCGCCCGCACGTCGGGGACCCTCCGCCCTGCCCGGCCCGGCCTCCCCAGCAGCCCTGAGGGGCCAGGCTTGGCCACACCTCACCTCCCGCCCAAGCTGGCCTGGCACAAACCTTCTCGGGGGGCGGGAAGGCCGCCACCGGCCCGGCTCCTACCGTCGCACAGCGCCGAGCGCGGAGGCAGCGGGGCCCGACGAGCCGGTCCCAGCCCCGCAGCCTGACGGGCGCAGGCTCCCCCGGCCCGGCCCGGCCCGGCCCGCTGCCTCCGGAGCCCTTAGCCCGCCCTGCCGGGGCCGCGTCCCGCCCTCTCAGCGCCGTTTCCAGCCGGCGGTGTTTGGCCGGTGCACGACGGCGGCGGCGGGAGATCTGCAAAGGCGGCGGGAGCGGCTCCCGGCGCCGCGATGTCGTAGGTATCGGGCACGGGCGGCGGAGCGGGTAAGCTGGGCTCTAGGCGCCACTCCCCGCCTCCTCCCCGCCGGTCGCCGCGCCTCTCCGCAGCCGGGCGGCCCCTGAGGGCGCGCTGGGAGGCGGCGGAGCGGGGCGGGCGGCCGCTGGAGCGAGGGCCCGTGTGGGACGCGGCGAGGCGGTGCGCTTCTCCCCGGCGGCCTGCGGGCTTCCTATACGGCGGCGAGCTTGTTTCCTGAGGAGAAATGTACTCCTCGGGTTATCCCGGAGAGGGGAGGAGCACGCGGTTGCGTGGAGAAGGGCGGGTTTTGTTTCTGGCTCTGTCTTCCAGTTGTCGGATGGGACCGGGAAACATTTAAGATGGTGGCTTCTTGGGGCAGAGCCGTATCCGGACGGAGTTTGGGTGTGCGATGCCCACTGGCATGGGTAGTACTTTCTGTATGTTACATGTATGTTTTCGGCTTCCCCAGCTTTGGAAGGGGGAGTTTGTTTATCTCTGCACGCCCCATGGATTGAGGCTGTGTGGCAGGGGGTGACAGGAGCCGTGTCACGGATGGGTCGTGCTGAGTTTGGCACCTGGGTTTTGTGCGGCAGGCTGCTGTGGGAAGGTATCGCAGGCCTGCGGTGATAAGGGCATGACACCTCCCGTGTCCATTTTCCATCAGGCTGTATTTCTTTGTATTGCCTCCAGTGGGAATAAACCCTGTTCATCTCTCTCCTGTTCTTTGCAATTTATCAAGCAATAGTCATGTAAGTCTGATGCTGTTCTTGTATATCTTTTTGCTAATTGTGGGCTTCTGAAGAACAATAAAGAAAATGTGTAGGATATTGCTAACTTCAACAGCAGTAAGGTGAGGCCATAAGACTTATGCTGCCTATATATAGGCTTAGGATATTGTCCCAGTTTACAGCTGCTTATGCGATTTCAGAGATAACATGTTAGAGCTAACATAGGTTCCAACTTCTGCCAGTCTTTCTCTTGACCACTGGAAGTTGAAGTAATCATGCCAGACAGTAGTAATACAAAGGAAACATCAATACACAAGCTTTGATTTTTTTGGTATTTAAGTCTGTTTCTCACTGATTGCACACTGAGTTCAACTACCATGTATGCTGAACACAGAAAATGATCACATATTCTTTCTGCTTTTCTAATTAATAAGACATTCTTTCTGGCAGGTTTTGAAAATAAAGCAATATGTAAATAGCATAGAGATGTTATCTTTTTTCCCCAGTGAAATCAGAAACTCAAGAGGAAGCTAACTGAAATGGCCTCAGAATGCACTACAATACTCTCTAGGGTATTTTTAATGAAATAATGTAATTAAGTCCCTGATGCTCTCTGTTCTTTTTTGTGCATTAAATCTGTATGTGACTGTTACCATTGCATTCATTCATAAATGAATTGTGAAGGAGAGAAAGTGTATGTGGAATTAAAAACAATATAAAAAAATCCATTTCTTTATAGAAAGTTAAATTGCATACCTGAACTCTTACTGTTAAGCAGTTCCTCATGTAAGTGGTTTCACTATGCAAGTGAGTAAAGGTCTCCCAATATTAGCGAGGAACTGACAATATGACCTGGAATGATAGATGAACAATACGCTATAGAAGTAATATGTAGTTCTTTAACTTGATAAATATTATGGGCAAAATAATCATTGCAGGTTGTACAGCTAACTATAAACATGTGCCATCATACTCTGCATAGTTAAGAAAATAAATTAAGCCTTGTCAGGGAATTTTGAACAAATTCAAGGATAGGAAACTCAGGTAAGTAAGTTGTTGTGTACTGTCATCACGTATGCCTCATCTTTCTGTCTCCTTTTCTTGTTCACACTCTGATATTTGATTCTACACCATAGCCACAGCAAGGCTTTTCCAGCTGTATAAAAAAGATAAACCAAACTGAAGCTGGTGCTCTTCCTCCATGGTGTTTCCTAAAATACTTTAGGAATTTTGTTTGCACCTAGATGCGCATATTGGTTTTTTTCCACGTTCATCTTTTGAAAGATCTGAGAGAAGACATTTTGGCCAACTGGATCTTCATGTTAGATGTCTGGATGAATTTTGTTTCAGTGCTCCTAGCCAGGGACTGTGTGTAGGCTAAGAGCACAAATTTTAACTTATTTTGAGATTTACCTTCTCACATTATGGCATCAGAAAGGCAATCATTAGAAACAAACCCACAAGTAAACCAGGCTGCTGGGTAGGATGGTTTGGGAAAAGCAAGGCAAAGTTGACCTGAAGCCAAAATTGTATCCATGCAGCTCCTTCCAACGTTGAAGCGCTTGGCTGGAATGAGGCTGCCTCTTCACTGCCATAGCTCAGGGTGTTTGCAGGGGTTTTGCAGGCCAGCAGAGAGAGATTTGGGCTGTCTGCAACTCTATTGCTGTACACAGTACTTGACAGACTTTAAAGAACATAGTCTTGACCAGTCCACAACTTTCTCTCTAAGAAATTTTCTAAATTTTTATAATTTAGTGGGATTTTCATGTAGTTTCTCATTTATCTTCATCCTACAGCTATGTTGAGTCCAGATTCTGCTTTGCTTTGGCTTCCAGCTTCTTTTGAAGTCCATCATAAAAACTTCCATCATAACATGCCTTAGTATAACATGCAAATACATTGGCCCCTAGAGCATCCTTTCAGAGCAGATGTATTAATAAATATGTTTCTCTGCTGCCACTGGGGTGGAAGATGAAATGGAGTCTGCATTCCTTAAGCAATATGGGTTTCTATTTAAAAAAGAAATACATTGTAAAGAATTCCATCAAACTGTTACAGCTTTGACTGCCCTTTGGCAAGAAGTTCACACGCTTTTTTAATTTAAATGTTACCTGTTTACTTGGCTTTTTTAAGATAGAATACTTCTCTTGCCCTTTTTGTAATAGAGATGGTTGTAAAACAGTATTCATATAAGACTGTAGCCTGAGTTATGTTTCAAAGATGTGTTTTCAATCTATTTTTCCAATACTTTAATTTACAGTTTTGGAATAGTAACATGAATTTAAAAAGGATATGTTTGGAATGAGGTCATCTTAATTCCTTACAAGTCAAAACATTCTTTTCCAAGATGAAAACTGTGAACTAAGTTCTTGAAATATGATGTATTTTCTAAATCTTGTTTAATTTGATATAATATATATGTTTCTTGGGGACTGTTCTTATAAAGATTTTCATTTTTTTTCCTTGTTGTTTTATATAATGCTTTAAACTATTGTTAAGATTTAGGAATGTGCTTAAAAAGTTTCAGTTGTCTCTGGGAAAAATAGTCTTAATTTATGTTGACCTTTCTTTCCTTTGAGCATTTAGTCTGCATTCAATAAAATTTTGATGACTGCTCTTTAGAAGACAGCTGTACGATATAAAGTATTATAAATATTCAGCTTTCCTCTTCTAGCGTTGCCATTAACAGCTGGGCATCCAGTTCAGCAGAGCAGATTTTGCAGTGAGAGCTTGGCATGTTCCTGAATCAGTATAGTGAAGAAGACTAGAAAATAGTTTCTTATGGTTTGGGGACCTGTAAAGACATAGAGCATCTGTTCCCCAGTTAAGTCATAGTCTGGTAGCACTGAATCATGTTAAGAGCTAAAATGATGGGAAGAACTACTTTTTTCACCTTGGCTGTACCTGTGTTTTAAATGCCTAATATATTATTTCTACTAATGGCAAAATAATTTCAACCCTTGCTCAGAAGGTATGTAAATGATAATGCTTTTGCATTTTTTTATTGTTTATGGTCTTTGACAAAGAGACAAATATACAGTGCGATTTCACTTCATTGTCTTGATTTTTATCTCTAGTATAAAATGGAGAATTGGGTTTTCTTATGTAAACACTTTATCCTTCTAAACAAGCAATGTTTTTGGTACACAGTATTTTAATCTGTTAATGTATTTGCTTTGGATGACGTTGGTTTTCTTGTGTAGTATAAAAAAATGTGAAACAAGAGGAAGGAAAATGTCTTTAAAATTACAGATTATAGACCTTACTAACAGAAATCTTTGTGTCTAGATGACCATAAAACTTGTCCATATTTTCCCTTGCAGAGTTAAGAGAGCATTGAAGTTGGACACTGTTAAAAAAGATAATGTAAGTATTTTTCGGTGTATGGAATCATCTGGGCTGTATACATATGTATGTGTGTATATATATCTATATGCACACATATGTGTGCATATAAACATGATATTTCATTAGAGCTGCATTTATATTGTTACAGATTGGATGTTGTCTAGAAAAATCTTAATAGGGCACAAAATTACTGCTGAAAATATTAGTATAAAATTTATTGTATTCCATTTGTCATAGAACTGCCTGGCTTTAAGTAATGTACATCTGCATGAATCACTTGAAAATAATGGAGAAATATGCATATTTTTATTGCCATCACTATTTACCCAAGAGCTGAATGAGTTAAGATCCTTGGTGAAATCATTTATTAGAAATTAGCTCCATTATCCTGGAAGCAAATGTTCTGCCATGTAATTGTACATGTAACAATATGGAATTATGATAATGCTGTAAGCTGCATATTATAAACTGCAAAATTGAAATGAAAACATTAAAGGCATTTTCATGTCAAGGATATAATTACCTCCCTCAGCTAATCTGGCATAATGAAACAATAAAGTACTAACACTGCAATAAATTTCACCACAGTTATCACAATAAAAATAAAATTGTACTGTTGCTATTATTTTTTGTAAATGCAGCTATAGTATACTCCTAGTACCAGCATGTCATGACATATGTCAGTTTATTATCTGCTCCTACCAACAGTGGGTGTTGCTGCAGACATCAATACAGAGGAGCTTGTGAGGATGGCAATGTTTAAAGGAAGGGAAATTTTGGAAAAGTATATAAAGAGAAATAGCTGGTCAGCAAATGAGCTTCCAATAAATCTCCACGTCTGTGTCATTTTGAAGAGATTTGTTTATATGCAGCACATATTTGGAGGTCTCACTGGTATTTAGCAAGATAGAAATTTGCAATTTTAAAAATTTTCTAGATACTTTTTTTTTTTTTAATTTAAACAAAGGTGGCAAAATACCGCAGTGGCACTAAAAAAAATCATTAGCAATTTAATTAGCAGCTTAGTGTACCATTACCCAACTTGTTCTGCTCAGAATGCAGCTGTGACTGTAATTTTGCATCTGTTTCTTGGGCTGTAGTAACATTTTTGTAGATGAGTGGTCCAGCTGAAATTACATGGAATTCTTTTTCTGCCTTGAAGCTATTCCTTCCCTGTCCCCTCCGCATAAGATAAAAGGAAAGAGTTACTTGATGGTTACCTGCATTCAGGTTCTTGTGCAGCAAAAAGCATAACAAAAGCCCATCTGAATGATAAAAACTTTTACTGGAATCTCAGTAATGTAGATTTACACTATGATTTTTAGTTCATACAATGCCTCTAACAGATACATGTCAAAGATTTAAACTGTACCATAATTAAATAACATTATAGAAGGTAGGAAGGAATATAAGGTAATAAACACTCACGATTTGTGTGAAGTATCTGTTGTAGCTCTGCCACATCCATTGCTGTTTCTACATTTTCTTTCCTGTTATTTGGGAGGACCTCATTCCACCTGCTGGTCAGACTACCCAAAGCATGTCTGAACTAACCAGATCAGAAATGAGTATTTTTAGATTTTGTAATATTAGTATGGTATCATAAAACTCTTCTTCCTGGAAGAGAAATTCTTACTGCCAAATAAATACTGTCCTTCTAAGTACTACAGTAACTTTTTCCAGGTAGCTGCTCAAAGGAGTCTTAGTTCATATCCAGAAATATGGTGGCTGAGGTGACTGCTGTTCAAGCAGGAAAAATATCCTAAAAGTGTAAGCAGATTGGACACTCTCCCTGTTACAAAAGAGTTTTGATGACATTTAAATGCCTAAAGTGGCATCAATACTTTATGGTAATTAATATTTAATTTAAAAAATTATTTGAAACATTTCTTCAGCCTGCTTGAATGTGGCAAAATATTGGTGACAACAGATTTTTAATAACTGATAGACTGCAAAAAAGAGTATAAATGGCCAAGGCGAAATTATTTAGAGTATTCAAGACTAAAACAAGACAGAGTAATTTCCAGGAGCTATAAGAAAGCTAGGTAAGTGGGCAGCAAGTTAACTCTTTTGAAATACTGTGTAAGTCATATTACTGATGACCAATACTAACACTGTTAGGTACTAAATTAAGGGTAACCACTCAAGGCAGAGTAGAAGAAAAACATCAAAATTGCAGTTTAGTGTAAAAGTGCAGTAAGATATACCAGAAATAGAACAGCAAGCAGCACTAGAAGTATAATGCCATTGCATAAATCAGTATTTTATCTTCACCTGAATTAGAATTGAATGTACTATCACTCTGTTTTAAAGTATAATTGCAGAAATTATACTTTGAACCTGTATCATACTGTGAAAGACAATGAGTGTGAACATAGGCTGTAGTACAAGTGGCACAAGAAATGCCTTCAAATGAAGGAGATTAAAAGATCAGGATATTTTAATAGGAGTTCAGTAGTGAAGAGCAGGAAAGGGGTATAAGAATATGCTGTATTCTTTTTAGAGGGAATATTGAACATTCTTTATACTTTTATATAGTTAAGAGGAATTTAATAATATTGCAGTGTGGAAAACTGAAATAATGGAGACTTATCTTTTATACGACATGTTAACTTCTAGAACTCATCCTGAAATTTTGGTGAAGTCAAGACCGTAGTAGAAGCTGTAATAAAAACACTCATTCATACAGATAACAAGAGTATGCATATCCATGTAGGTGTGAAAAATAGGAGTATTGTGCTTCAGGACATTTAAATCAACTGCTAACTGTCTGGAATTGAGAAGAAAACTTCTGAGGGTTACATAATTGTCCATTATACTTCTAGGTACAACTTGTATTCCTAGTTTTGTATTTATTGCCTCTGTAAATGTATGCTTTTTAGAAGCAGTTTCCTTATAACACCTTATAACACCTCAACAATTTAAGATTAAATATGTACACATTAATGGTTTCTGTCATTAATTTACTCAGTAATAAAATGTAGCTTTTTCCCAGGTTCTGGATTCCTGCTAGATTGTAGAGGCTTTAAGTCACCTTTGTACATGTAGCTTTGTGATCTGATATGACTTACATCCTGATATGACTTGTAGCTTTCACGCATTAGCTGGTGAACCTGATTATTGGCCTTAAAAGTACTGCTTTTGCCACCTGTACACCCCCTTTGAGACCTAAAATTGCTGTAGTTAAATTTTCCAGGGGATATTTGTGAGACCGTAAACCTCTGAGGTTCAGGCCTTCTCAGAGTTGTCTTTCCATTCTGTACCATGCTCTGGACTCCAAATGCCTTTGCTCTCAACCCTGTCCCCAGTAGACCCTTTTCCCAGAGCATGCAGGAGATTCCCGTGCTGAGGAACCCTTACTGGACTTGAAGACTCATATGCCCTTTGTTTAATCTGGTTTAAAAAGGATTAGCATGAGGGTCTTTAATCATATGTTGTCCTGTTTTGCTGGAATAAGTATGAAAAGGGAATAAATTAGTTATTAATTTGAAATTGCAGTGGAAATGTCAATTACCAAAGTGCAAATATCAAGTTGTCTGATTTTTTTTTTTTCCCCCCTGCCCCACCTTTGCTTAAGTACTGTGCGTTCTTTAATGAAAGGTCCTCACCTTGTATTTCATTCATGGTATTGAAACAGTGTAATATGCTTACCTATTATACTTTTTCTAACATTAATAAATGGAATAATAAATTGAACTTAAAGAGATTACAGAATAATCAGTACAATAAAGCTTACAATGAAGAAATACGGTATGAAATGAAGTGACTGTAATGAGTGACATGAAGACAAACGACAGATATTCAGTTTTACAGGTGGAATGAGGCTCAAGTTGGTAGAAAAGGCTGGTTGGTTGGGAAGTGGATGAGTTATTCCTTTGCTCGCTACAGTTGCAAAAATAGAGATAAATGAATTTGCTCCTCAAACTCAAAGCCCCAGGATTGTAACAAGTTAAAAAATGAAGAAATCTCTTGTTCTGTTTTTCTGTGGTCTTTGCTTTGATGATACTATGTTTCCAAGGGGGGGGGGGGGGAACAACCAAAAAAACACACTAACCCATAGAAAAAAGTGTCTGTTTTACTGCATTTAGACAGCCCTTCTTTAACCCCTTGAAAAAATTTTGAAAAGGGCTGGAAAAAGTGGTTTTGCACAAAATGTCCCTTTATTCTTTGCACGGCAGATGTTAATACAGTGAAATCAGTTGTGCGCTACTTGCATTCTCCTCTTTAGAGGTGGCTAGTCTTGGTTGGAAGCAGCAGTTTACATGCCTACTGACTTTGTCTCCTTGAAATGAAAGGTAGGCAAGAATGGGAAAGCTGTCATTCTGAAGCTGTGTTTTCCAGCTTGCATATGGTATAGCATATGGTATACATAGGTACCATATGTACCTATGGTACACCATACATATGGTGTACCTTCCAGCTCTTTTGTTTTATTATTGGATCGGCTGGTTAAGTAACAGTGAAGTACTGTAGGTCTGATAATCTGCATATGGCTTAATACTTCCAATTCAGCTCCCTGGAAAATCCTGTAGCCCCTTGATCAGTGGTTTCTAGGAGTGTAAGATGACATTAAGATGCTGCTGATGCCAATGGAGTCTTCTTCAAGTGCTACCTATGTTCTATTTCTGTGTATGTCTCCTTTTTGACAGTCATTTATGGTGTTATTTAAAGCTGCTAAACTTCTTAGTTGGAATCAAGTTGTTACTGGAGTGGAAGCCCTTTATGTGCAAACAAAGAGTGGGTTTGGTTTGGTTTTTTCTTCTGTATATTAGTGGTGCAGTGAAATCCCAGTTTCTGAGAGTTGCAATTCAGCATCCAATCTAGAGAGTGAGCTGTGTCCCAGATAATCCAAGTTAATATTTCAGAATCGCAGACTAGTTCTTCTGAAAACTTCTCTGCACAATTCCTTTAACATCATTAAATAGCTTCTTTTATATCATTAGACATATTGAAATGCTAAGCCAGAGACAGAATTTTGGATTTAAGGGACTCACCTGGGGTTTTTTTAATTAACACTTGTTTAGAAAATCATTAGAAATAACTGTCTTTTGATAGAATTAAAGTCTAAAAATACTTCCTTCTAGTTCTTGTGTCTTAAGTTCTCAATACTGTAGGAAAAATAATACCAGGTTTTGACTGCTTTTGAAAAGAAAAAAAAACAACCAACCAACCAACCAAAAAAAAAAAAACAACGTGTTCATGCCAGAATACCTAAATGTCTGGAAATCACATACTTTTTGTTTATGAAAACTACGAGGCTCGTGTTAGAAGGGCTTTTTATTTTTTTGAGTAAAACTAATGTTAATGAGGAATAGGAGCAATAAAGAGGTTTGGTGGGCACCTGGCAGCCAGCAAAGGTCAACCCACCACAACATATAACACGGGCTTTCCATAATGGGAGTACATAAAGTTAGAAATTACTTAGAAAAACCTATTACCAGATAGTAAATGTTTAGAGAGGCTTTGTCTGGTTTGGGGTGCAATATGTAACTCTACTGATAGGAAAGGTAGAGGCCAGAATGTATTCAGTTTGCAGAAGGGAAGTTTACCACTGTTGTAGGTTTAGGTGGACATAGATACTTCTTTATCTTTAGCCAATATTCATCTAGATTTTTTGTCTTTTGCTACATTTTAGCCATCTGATGCAACACCTTTGAAGATCAAAAAGAAAAATTTAAACTCCTACTCACCGACAACAGGAACACGCCAAATGAGTCCATTTTCATCTCCCACGAGTCATAATGCACAAAATCTCAGAAATCACCCATCAAATGGTTAGTTGAACATTCTGTCTTTATAACTGCAACATTTTTCTGGTTATTGGCTTGATTTAGTAACTTATGTCTCATGTGGTATGTTTGATTTCTTTTCCTCTTAAAGAATTTTAATCTTTTTTGGAAAAGCTGATGTTGATTTTTAAAGCTTGAATCTTTTCAGTATAAATCTTGGGGGTGTTTATGAAGCAACTTGTTTATGAAACAAGTTTTGCTTTCTGTTGATCAATATTAAAAATGTTTGACTTTGGCTCAGCAAAAGAAACCTGCACTGGCATTTTTGTCAACAATTCCATTAATTCCACTGGTTAGGCATGTTTATGCTAGCAATGTCCTTTGCTTTCTAAGTCCCAGCTTTCATTGGCAGAACTGGTATGTGCTACTAACAGTGACTTTGTTCTTCTTTGGATTATATGGGGAGATGTTCTGAGGTTGCTGTGTGCTACTTCAGATTATTGCAAGGAAGTCCTGGTTTACTCTTGCAAGGCAGTGCAATCCATTGTTTATAATACACAGTTGAGATCTGGACTGTCTTGTGGTCAGGAGAGCTGGAAAGAAAAGATGTGTGCAGTTGATGCATGTTTAGTTTTGTGGCCTTTTGAGAGCTATGTTGAGATTTGCAATGCCAAGTCCTGATTTATGTACTTTCGGTTTTCTGGTAGCAAATGCTTGCATGTATGCATGCATACATACATATAGCATTTCTCAGCTCTGAGTCTTCCTCTATGAATATTGAAAGTTACGTAGATTTTATTAAATCAAAGCTAAAAGGCAAGTTCAGTTAGTTTAACTCTTCTGCTTTGCATTCTTTTACGATTTTTTTCCTATTGTTTTTCATAGTAAGGTACTTCAAGGCAATTTTTAATTAATCTAACATAACACTGAATGTCATTAGCTCTCAGAAAATATGCCTTTTTATGATTATATTATTTCCAGCTCACTTTAGGCTATATGTCCACTTAGTTACACAGTCACAGTTTTTGATGCAAACTATGACTGCTCAAGAAGTATATTTTCAGTAGATTAATGTGCTTTTATGGCTATATATGTTGTGGTCTTTTTAAGTGTTAAGGAACCATTAGGTCACCTGGTGTGACTCTTTCATATTAAAAAAAAATATATAAAGAGAGTGTCTTGTCATCTTTCCAATATATAGCCCAAGAGCTTTTATTTCCTTGCAATATAACTCCTAGAAGATGGTTAAGTCTTGATTTGAAGACTTCAAATTATTTAAAAAATAATAAAAATAATAAAAATCCATCACTTCCCTTGTATAGCAAGTTCCTTGTTCAATTACCTTTGCTATTAAAAAAAAAATTCTCCTGTCTGATTTTGAATTTGTCTGGCTTTAATTTTCAGCCATCAGTTCTTGTTATGCCTTTTTGTTGGGTTAAAGAGCTTTTTATGCCCCATATATTTTGGAATTTATGTGCAGTAATTGAGGCCTCACTAACATTCATGAATTATGATGAGTAGAAATATTCTGAGCAGGATAGAATAACCACTGTTTGAAATTTATCTAGATGTCTGCAGGTTTTTGCACTAGCTATTGCACCATATGCTCTCATGATGGATCTGCAAAAGTGGATTTTTCCTCCAGGAAAAGAGGGATATTTTTTTTTTTTTTTAAAGTAATATGATCAAGAAATTTTGGGATTCTGTCAAAGCTGGCTGACCAAAAAATGCAAATTACTGGAAGCCTTCAAGCTGAAAATACTACCATCTGTGAACGTTACATCCCTTTTCCTTATTAAAAATAGCAGAGTACTTGAGGAAGCATGGAAGTATCGGGTGTTTTGGTGGCAGTATAGCTATGCATAGTTACAGGCCTGTGTGCGGAGGGTTTGTTTTGTTTTTTTCCTCATTAGTAGCCATGCTAGGAAACTAAACAGAAGCAGCTATATCCCAATTCTTTATCATGCTGCCAGTCTTCATTATGACCTGGCTTTGTGTCCTCATTACCTGTTTGTCAAATGGTTTTAACACAGTCGAGTTTTTCATGAGCACTCGCTGCTGGTCAGAATATTCACAACTTTTCTACCAAGTTCTCTGCTTCCAGTTCTCCCCAGAACAGCTGTTCTTTTCCGCCAGTGCTGTGCTTTTGAATTGGGCATTTGCCCCTGGAACTAGTATAAAAGTGACTGTTTCAGCCATTGACATTCCAAGAAGAATTATACTAATTTCTCCCCATTCTTTCAGTGAGCGATAGCACGTCTCAACTAGTTGTGCAAACCTGGTATATTGAAAGGACCTGTATTTTAGAACACCCTTGCCTTCACAAAATTTAAGATATATGCAGTTGATGCATGTTTAATTTTGTGACCTTTTGAGAACTATGTTGAGAATTGCAATGAAAGGCCTGGTTTATGTACTTCATGGTTTGGGGTGGAGGTAGTAAGCCTCTGTCTACCAGAAATTAAGGGTCTTTGCCACAGTGCCTACCCTGTCTTGTGAACGATTCCTCCTCTCAAAACTAATGGCCTCTTCTTGATTCCTAAAAAGATGATTATTTGGCACAGTGGGTATCTCCACACTCCCACTTACTTCACATCCAGGAATCTTTAGTGACATTTAATCAGCCCTTTAAAGTATTGACCCCTGCATTCTTAAAAGACTATAAGCGGTTTCCCTTTGGGATTATTTTCCTCTTCAATGAAGTTGCTTAAAGCATTGTCTTAAATATTCCCATAGATATCCCTGGTTGTGTGTTGAATTTTCTCCTCGGAATTTAAACCAAGTTAGATAGCAATCTAACCCCACTGTTTTCCAACTTTCTTCTTACTGTGAAAAGTAACTCTTCCAGTGAGTAACATTCTGACTTAGTTTGTTAGGGAATTTATGTCTTTGACATGTAAATTTATCTACTCTATTTTTCTGCAGAGAGAAAGGTATTTTCAAAGTATTCCCAGGTCAGATTTCTATGGCAGTCTCTCCTTTCATCAGTAAGAAGGAAATTTTGTGTTTGCATGTATTAACTCCTATACCAGTCTCAGGATTTGCTGGTACTTCCTGGATGAAATGAAGAGCCTATGTGTCTTTTTTTTCTTTTTTTTTTTTTTTTAACCTCGTGGTAAATCCTGCACAAAGAAAACTTTCAATGAGTTACCAGTAGGTTTTCCCTGGCAGATCAGAGATATGGCTGTTGTTAGTGCAATCAGTTGGTATGCCTGTACTGGCATCTGTCATGTCATGGAAAGGTCAGTTCATACCATACTACAATTAATTGTTTTGTCATGATGTGGCATCCTACATGCTCACCCAGAATGGAGCAATAAGTATTCAAATTCAAGCAAAGTGACTGCATGTTATACCTTGCCGCTGATGATCACTGAATTAAGATTGCCTATATCTTGAGGGAAGAATCAGATTAGAACAATATGTGTCACCATTGACTGCAGTCTGAGGCACTGGGAGCAGTAAGCTTTCTGTTAGTGTTGCCGCATCACAAAAGCAGTTCTGAAAAAACCCTACTTTTTTTATATATAAATGCAGATTTTAATTTGGTGGCTGTCTGCAGAATATGAAATTATACCTCAGCCTGGCTGGATATGCACCTGCAGTTTAACACTTAGCTCTGCAAAACGCTTTATAATGATAGCAGTCAGATATAAAATTAAAAATGCTATGGCCCTTTAGATATGTTCTCTTGAATATCCCTACATGTTTGTAATTACCTGCTTTAAGGACCTCTTTCCTTTAGTTTTAGTCGATGCCTTTGTGGTGACACAACACATGAGAATACACAAACGTTTAAATCTACCACAAGTTTTAAAACTTTTGCAGCATCTCTGCATTTGCATTACATGCCTTATCTCTTAGATGAAAGAAAAAGGGGGCAAAATGCCTTGTATTAAAATGCCTGTATATTAGGATGTCAATGGGAAAGGTGAACATGTACTGTATTTCCATACTGATATTAAGTATGGACATAGGGGAACATTCTTTTTGCCTATAAAAAGACTGATCACATGATCTTAGCTGACATTTAGATGGATAATTATTCAGTAATATAGTACTAGCCGTCTTTTTTTTTTTTTCTCCTATGTTCATATAGCTACAAGATGGTGGTATATAAGACTTCCTCTTATACCACAGGTTTCAGGTTGTCCTTTTAAACCCACAATTTCTTTTTTCCTTTTGAAAAGACACTTTTATTTTAAGTGTTGTAGTGTTTTAATAGATTATGCATATCACCTGTAAGTGAAGTGTTAGAGTATAATCTGTATTCTATTTTTCTGTGACCAATATGTAAGAAAACAACAGAATGAAAACTATTTACAAAATTAATGCCATTAGCTATGAAAACTTACTTTGCATTGTGCAAAGTACACAAAGTTGCATGCATCTGTCTCACTGAGGAGACAGGCGGAAATTTTGTTGTCTTACGAACATGACTTTCTTTTGAATAACAGTGTGGAGGAATGCCTCAAAAAAGACTAAATACCTACAGAATGCTAAGATTGTTCGAAAGTAACATTTATTTTAGGAGAAGACATGAACCAACCCAATTATAAGATATTGTGTCTTTATGATGTTGTCCAGTGTACGTCCTCGTGGGCTGCCTGATAATACGTATATTGCCTAACTACCCAAAATCTCACAACCCATTTATGACATAAATTTCTAAAATAACAGAATACTAAATCTTCACTAGTTTCTCATCATTGTTGGCTAACATATTTTTAAGATTTATTTTAAATGGATTTGGTTTTATTCAAATCAGTCCAGGGTTCCGCCATTCCATAGTACGGGTCTAAAAGTAGAATCTGTTTGATAATTGATGACTTATTTAAGTGCAAGTTCTACGAGTACTTAGATTTAAAATGAAATCTTTTGGGGTCTTAACCTTTAGCTACTGTAGTGGAACAGCTTAAACTTTTATAGCACCTTGTCATTCTGAGGTATTTCTAAATGTTTTACAAAATATTAAAATTAAAAGTTAATTTATCCTTGAGTGCTGATACGTGTATGTAATAATTCAGTTCTAGCAAGAAGAAATCAAAGTGTTTAATGCTTAGTGTGGCCTCTCTTTTTTAGTCTGTCAGAAAGGAGACGTATTACAGTGAAATGTGAAAAGCACCTCATTCCAGAGGGCCTGTTCTAGGATCAATGCGTTTGTTAAGGCCACGGTAAAGACCGGTTAGTTTCCTCCAAATCTTGCACTTAAAGGTGAATTTCACCTTACAAGAGCAGCTGTTCAATATGAAGCATTTGTAAGAACGTGTATGTTGGAAAGACAGTAGATAAGAACTAATGTAAAATACCTTGTGAACTTCTTTGGCACCAGAAAAAGAGATCTTTCTTGGGTTTTGGGTAGATGAATATAGTCTGATTGTCTACAAGTACAGTGAACTCAAAAGCTGAATTACTGATATGCAATTCTAAGTCATTAATTGTCGAATGCACTAATGATCTCATTGTTTAAGGGGAAAACTGTTTTCAGAAAAAAAGAATGAATGCATGATTATGCCTCTCCCCCTTCATATGTATGCATACACCTCCACCATTTTGTCTTTAATGAGTATCAGATCCAAAAGAAATCCATTGCACGGGAGAATAGAACTGTGTCCAAAAAACGGAGCTTTTACATTGCAGTAGAAAATGAGAGACCGAGTGTGTGACTGATACTGTTGAGGGGGGAGATTCTTAAGGTGGGACTTACAAAAACTCCACATTATACGATGTCTTCAACTTCAGCCACAACTAAATAGAAATCATTTCTGCTATTCAGATGTGACCTCTTTATTGCTGGAACCTAGACAGATATAACACTTACAGTGTTGAAAGGTGACTGTATAGATTGTGTGGAGCACAGTACTATGAATAGTTATGGCCTCACTAGTTTCAGTAGGTTCACCAAAGACTATTGTACTGTTGGATCCTATCAAATGTGACAGTATATACTATTTTTTAAGTATTAGTTAGGACAGATGCAGTACTTTTTTCTGCTAGTACATCACCCTCCTGATATGCTAATTGGAGGGCAAGCAGAATTGACAAGCTAATGAACTGACTTTAAAAACAATAGTAATTGATACACAAGATAAAATTTTAATCTGTTTTTGTTCTAATGTGATTTCTGTCTGAATTGTATAGCTTGTGATAAGTTGTGTAAATAGATGGAAATTCAGAGTGTCTTTTGTGATCAGAGGTGTATTGTTATACATAACGATATACATAATGAGGCCTTTTAAGTGGCTGTTGAACAATCTCAAGTAGATAGCAGCCAGTGAGCCAAAGATGTTATTTTAGTGCAGCACTTTCTTAATCTAATCAGCATCACTGTAAACATCCCCCTGCTTTGGGAGAGCAGTCTGTGTTAGATGCTTATCTTGGAATCTGGTCATTTAAGAATGCCCAACCTACAGTGACAGAAAGGCAGTCCACCAGTTTACCAACACCACATGTGAGCCTAGGTTTTATTAACAAATCCATAGGAATGGACTTTCGTGGTAATATCCTATTCCCGTTTCCTCACAGAAACATCCATCTGCTCAAAATACCAGTGCACTGAAATGTAGAAATATGACTCGCCATGCAGAATAATGGCAACTGGCATGTGATTTATCATGCCCCATCATATGATAAGCTAGAATATTATATTGTCAATATAGCATGTCAGAGCCTTTGGAAGTAATTTGCAGTATCTCTGTGTAGTTGTTTATAAGATGGAGTTGGGGGCCAGGCACTTTTTATTAAAGGAAAATGGAGGTTTCATTGCTCAGTCATTACAGTATTTTCATGATAATGCTCTGTGCTAATATGCTGTATTTAGGCAGTTAATAGGATGAAAAGCTTCTGAGTAGAACACAGTAACTATGTGTCAGAATTATACTAACTTCCAGTTATTAATACCAATACTAATATTAATACTAATCCCAAGGTTTTCACAAATATAAATGTAATGTGAATCGATGAGAGGTCAAATTACAAGAGAGTAAATTATAGTGAACTTAGTGTGTTTCATTAGAAGGGAATCTGTCCTGCTTCATAAGTGCGTCTTTTTTTTTTCTCTTCCTAAAAGATCATTGAACAGTCAGGGTTCATACTAACACCTTTTTCATGTGCTTCAAATACCCAATATCTTATTTTGATCTTTATTGTTTCCTTTCTTTCTTGTGAACCTCTTAGGAGATGGAACTGAGCAGAATGGCTCAGAAAGCAGATTATCCAGAAGAGGGCAGCCTCAAACAGAGAAGGATGCGTAAGTGTATTAAGTGTGTTGTGGGTGCAGTGCCGTGATTTTTACTTGTGAAAGATTAATATTTCATGGAGAATTAAATTAATAGCTATTGTTTTTTAATACTTCTAATTCCACAGAATTGGATATTCAAAGGCACTGAATAGCAGGATTACAGTTATAGGTACAGATTAATGCAGGGTTTGCAATACAACTGTCCAGCCAGTTCTGCCTTTCACTGGTAGTGTGGGGCATATGACACTGCCAATTACAGGAGTCACGCTTATAGTACTATACAATGAGGTATCGTAATTAAACTACTGAAAGGAAGGTGTGTTTTCCCTTTCCAGACTCTTCTGAATGAGTGCATTCCTTTACCTTATTTTTGGAAGCATTAACTGCCAGGGCCAGTAATGCAGGGCATTTTTTGATTAAAAACTAGCCACAGATGGTCATGGTGAAACTTTATGTTTGCTTTGCAAAACCTTTTAAAATTCTTGTCTTTTCTGCCACAATCTTGTGCTGTAAACTGTAAGTTTCCTGACATTAATGGACTTTGGGCAGTCCACAGTTAGTAAAGCACTTAAATGTTTCAGGTGAAGTATCTGGTAAACGGCTTTCCTAAACTGGATAGATGTGAGGAAGAACTGATAAAATGTATTAGAAGTAAGGCTGCTAGTGTCTCATGTTGTTAGTATTGCTTGATCTTTTCTGGTATGAAAAACATATTTAATTGTTTATAACGTTGCCAAATCTCAGGTGAAAAGTGAGCTGAAATTTTCTGTGCCAACAGTGAGGTGTCAGGCTAAACATGTTATGTATTTCAGCCAAAACAAACACATCCATCCCTAAGAGTTAGACAAAGGAAATATTTGTTTCATCTATGATAGAACTTGGTGAAAAAGTGGAAAGCTGTGAATCTCTGTAAGTTGGATTGTATCAGGGGTGCCTTTCATGTTTGTGGGAAGTTACCTAATTCGGAAGTCCTGGAAGTTATGAATTTTTTTAATACAGAAGTTGTATATGCTCAGTAAAACTACTTTGAGTTTAAGCTTCAGTCTAGCTAAAAATCTGAAGGTTTCCTTTCTCAATGAGCATGTTCATAGTCCCCCATCCATTTCCATCCTTTTTACTCAACTGAAATTGCATTCAACAGAGACTCTTGTGATCTCTTATTAGCAAAATTTAAAAAAAATATATATTCTCATTCTTCTTCAACACTGTCTACATTTTTGTTCTTGAAATCTTACTATCCTGTTGTGTTGTCCTGCCTTTTTAGTTGGTGCTTCAACTTGTCCTCTGGTGGAATCTTGACATATATCTTTGACATCTATCCAAGAAAGTCTAATTCACAGCTGAGCATCAACATGGCTATACCACATCTCCTCTTCTCTCCTCTACAGCATTATATATTTTTTTTATCATTCTGTGTAATGTGACTGTCTTGTATTTCATTCAGGCCCGGTGCCTGTGCATCCAATTCCGATTGTTATGTAAATTCTCCTGCCTGTAGGTCTGGCACACTTTCTCTCCAAAATCTGAGGTGCATTTCCTACGACCCCAGTTTGTCACTAAGAGCTCACCTCTCAGTGTAATGCAAACCTCCATTGCCTACATACTCCTTTGTTGGGCAGCTTCTTTGTACTTCCCTTGTGTTACTGTTTCTGACAACAGGTCGTACTATAAGTCCTGTTGATATTGAAGGCAGAGTGCAACTGCTGTGCTGCAGCTTGTGTCACTGGAAGAAGTATCACCATGCTAGTGCAGTATTCGTGCAGGCTAGTTAGCCAACATTAAAGAGTTGGGGTTTTGTACTTGAGTGGGTTTCTTTCATCATATGCTTAAGTACACGTTGATTCTGTTATTCTGATTCTGTGTTCTGTTGCATGTATTAAATATTTGTATCACAGTTGTACCTGGTGTCCCCGATGAAAATTCCCTTGGGACTAGATATTTCATGCATGCATTTCTTTTTTACTAACAAATAGTATTTGTGACATTTACTCAACTAAATATTATGTTTCTGATGTTTGAAGTTATAGCTCTTCCTTTTGATTATTGCACTTGAACTCTCAATGTGTTTGTTGGGTTTTTTTCTTGTAATCAATGCTTTCCCCCACCACTAGCTTCAAATTTCTTCATTGTAGGACAGTATCTTCTAAATGATGGAGCTTGACAGATAGTAGAATTGTTTGCATGGCATGTTAGATAGTAAAAAGTAAAATCTTACAGTTCTACCAGTGGAAAGTTGTAAACTGATTAATTGGAGGTTTTTTTGTGGTTCAGTAAATCCCTTGGTCAATACATATAGACTTGTTTCTCAGTGATAGTAACCTTGAATTGAGAACAATTTGAGTAGTCATAGTCTTCATTGACCTGTAAATGTTTGCATTCAATAATTCAGTATGTTTTTAAAAAATTGCAAAATTTTCAGAAGACTAGCAATTAGTGACATGCCAGTAAAACACATTTACAAACTAACACCTGCACAGTAATATTTATGTGAACTTCCATACACTTTATTTTTACACGTGGAAAATACATTGTACAGTACATTGACGTTAGCATTTTCTTTTCTGCATAGCCTTCTGTTGCCATGTTGAAAAGCAACAGTGATAAGTTTTTCTCATACTATAGTTCTCTTTCTAAATTTGGGAGTTCTTGTAAGGGTGATTCTCCCTTCTGTGGGAAGAAGCAGTAAATATGTTATTTCTCTGTTGTCTCCATTTGATTGTCATGTTTAATTGCTTCAAAGAGAAAATAGCCTAAACAATCACTGAAAGATTTTTTTTTCAATACATATTCAGTGCAAATCCTTAATCATGCATTAAAGTCTGCCATTTAGATCTAATGTGATTGGATATTATTTTAGTTTTTATTGCAAAACCCATTAAACTCTGAAAGCTGACCATCTTTACACTAGTAGTAAAATATATTTGTGACTTAAAAGGGGAGATAGTACAACAAAGCTGAACAAATAACATCATGCAATGTTGTCTCTACTGGGCTCAGTTCTAACTTCTCGTGTTTCCTATGGCTACAAGCAGTGTCGTACGGTTTTACAGTCTGTGGGTTTGGGGAGCTCATCCTCTTAATTAAATTCTTGCTCTTAGGAACAAGTGAGTTAAATTCCTGTTTTTACCATTGTCTTCCTGCACGATCATAAGAAAACCCTCTAATGTTGCTGAACCTGAGTTCCTATGCTTAAAATTAGGATATATATATTTTTTTGGCAGTTCGCATATAAATCCTAACCAAAGGCAAGTTAAATTTGTTGTTATATGACACAATCAGGTTGCACAGCCCATCTGGTCACAGCTGATCTAGATCCATCCTGATGGCAATGTGAAGAAACTCTGGGAAACATCTTAAACACTGATTTGCAGCAACTGGTGATGTGGCTAATTGAAATTGTTTTATTTTAACTTTTTATGCAGGTTCATGGAATTGCAGTCCAAAGTGAAAAGTTCATTGGTTAGAATTGTGAAAATAAGAGCAAATCTGACAAGTCTACAGGTCTGATTTACGCTGATTTTTTTTAATCTACTCTTAATATAGGATTTGAAATAAAAATGAAAATCTTATATGCAACATTTGAGTTTTAAGAAATAGGAAAGCAAATAAAATACTTGAAACCAGGCTGGTTTGACTTGGAAATCCAGAAAATACAAAAAAAGCCCAGAACTTGGTAGATTTTTTTTTTTTTAAACTAGAGGAGTTGCTTTTTCAAGTACACCAGTTTTAATTTGTATCACTCCTCATTTTGTACACGAATAAAAGCATATGAAGTAGTTATCAACTATTATTTATAACTTGAAGTGTGAATCATTACTGCATAGATTTTTATGTCCTTGAAGTTTAAATATCCCTTTGTGTTGAAGTGATTGTACTATTTAATTTACTACTAATGTATCATCATTTAATAGTCTGTTTAATACATGCTAAAATGCAAATCACTTTTCTGTTTTATTCACATTTTGTTTCCTGAATAAATTTAGCACAAGGTTCGTTGCTGTATATCAATATCTGAGAAATAATTCAGTGTACTCAAAGTATTGTATTGATTTATTTTACTTCCATATGTGGTCTGACAATGTTTTATTTACAAAACAGACTGATACTAATTTAAAATATTTTAATTGAAATGTTAATTCAGAAAATGCTATTGAAAAATCCTTTATCTTTCTCCTGATAGCATATGGTTTTAGGTCTACCATGAAATGCTGAGGAGTGTGTTCAATAGAATCTTAAATGCTTGTAGATTCCCATTTTACTGACATATTATAGCAAGCTTGTACATGTGCCAAGATTGCTTTTCTGGGGATCAAGTGTTAATCTGTTTAAACAGCTGAAGACTTACGAATGAAGCGTAAATAACAGGAGATTTTTAAGTAACACTTTAAAAGGCACCTGAATGCCATTTTCAAAAACAGCGTATGTTCTTACACCCTTAAACTTTTTAGTCCCATTGACTTTCTGTGAGGTGGAGTCTCATGCATCATTTAGAGCCTATGACAAATTTCCAAAAGTTCTTTCTTTCAGATGTTTTTAATAAGTTGTAGATGTCTAAGTAGGTAGTTTGGGAATGAGATTTAACAATGTCTTTAATTATGTTTTTTTTCCAGGCTTTAGAGGGCAGTAGAGAGCTTGAAAATATTATTGGTGTCTCCGACTTGTCTTGCATCTTGAGTGCTGAAGTGCAGAAAACCCAAGTGCTAAGTAAGGAGGATTTCCAATAATATTTATCCCCTTTATAACAATTTAACAACGATCACTCCAAACGTTTCCTAGAGTCATACCCCACTCTGTGTAATAATGGAGTGTTATACCCCAGGACTCCAACGTGTGCGTTCTTCTGGTCAGGACAAATGCACCTTAAATGTCCTTGTGCATCCAACCAGGGACATAAAAGAAAGGCAACCCCAACGGTCCACTCTTCTAACTCACAGTCACAGATGGGGAGGAAAAACTTGCAAGAGCAACACCTTTTCTTATGTAAATAGTTAGATACTTAGTGAGTAGTTAGCTAGCGATGAGGCTAAACGTTTGCACTTTGATTGCATTGCCTTTCTTCTCCTTTTGCAAGGAAGTTGTTTTGTTTGCTTGCCTGTTAGGAGGATTAGGCTGAACATAGATTTCCAGGCTTTAAAAATTGCTATTCATGTGTCTTTAAATGATGGACATACCAGATGCTTATTGTGTTGGGATAAGGGCACTTTACAGATGGTGCATCTGTAATACTTTTCCAAAGGAACCCAGAAAGCCAAAGATTTTTGGTTTTATGTGTCCATTTTTAGGAAACTTTTTATCCTTACTCCAAGTCGGAGGTTCTTGGGACACGTGAATCCTCAGCAGCAAAAAGTGCATTCATGCTTCTCTTCCCAACTGCCTCTGCAGCTAGAAGGGGAGTATGTTGATGGGGAAATATTCTAATGCAAAAAACTTGTGTTATGGATAATATCAGGAAAAAAAAACCCTATTTGCTTTCAGAAAGAAGAAATAAAAATCACCCTTACCAGGTCATTCTTTTAAAAGTGGTGAAAGGTAGCTGTAGGCATCAAAGGGGCCCCTATCTTTATGCTTCAGAACAGTCTGTTCATTTGTTTTCACAATAGTAACACCTTTTTATCTATACCCACATGACATGTTTGTGGTACAGGTGTGTGTCTAAGACTGCATTTACCCACCACTGCTTCTCCTCAAACGTTTACTTATGTAACATTGTTCTTGTAGACTTTTCATACCAACCTCTGATAATCCAGTTTATAGCTGACTAGGGAATATGAATAATATATGCATATACATAATCCCTGTGTCCAGTCTTTGGACAAGTATGCAAAGAAGATAAAACAGTTTCTTAACCTGCAATAAAGGTGATGTTTTGCTGGTATACATTATTCTACAACCTGGTTGCTCTGTTTTCTGCAGAGTATAAAAACACTGGAACTAGCTATAGGAGAGCAAAACCTAGGGTGACTGGGACTGCTCCTTTGTTTGCAGTTGGAAACAGGTGGACAGTAAAGCCACAGGTGCTAGAGAATTTTTCTTACCAAGGAGCACTGTGACTCTTCTCATGCATTAGATGCATGCACCCCAGCAGTGGAATTTATGCACCACACATTTCCAGCAGCTACTGCTGTTTAAATTACCATTTCTTTCCTGACTTGTATTCCCATGCTTATTCTGTTCTCGTTTTGCATGTGTACACACTGTACTAGTTCCCACTGTAATGCATATAACCAGATGTTTTCTTATACAAAATGAAGTTTTCTGAAAATAGTCTGTGTTTACATTACTACCCTACACTGTGGATAGGGCAGTAAGACTGCCCAAATGAGATGTCAGACCCGTTGTTGACATTTTCTGTTATGTCCACTCTTTCTGTTAGCTTCTTGTTGCTTTCAAAACGGGAAAGAATTGTCTTTCCCCCCCATCTCTGAATTGGGAATAAAGCACCATGTCAGCACTAGAAGACAAAAATGGGAACAGAATGTGGTATGAGGCTTGTAAGCACAACTTCTCAAAATTCTGTTCATTTTGAAAATGTTTTGTTAACTTTTTTTGACCACAATACATAGATGAGGGGGCGGGTTTGTCATCATTTGAAGAAAAATACAAATGCTTTGAAAGTGAAAAAAGAAGCATAGGCATTATTTTCTTTGAAATCTCTGGGGCAACATTTATTGATTTCAGATTTATTTATTTGACTAGTGAGTCAAGCAGAAGAACTGAAGCTGTTAAAAAGAAACCATGGAAAACTTCCTGCCCGGGGTAAGGAACTCTTTATAACTCCTGTGTAACAGATGTTTTGTTGATTTCTTTTAGTTGATTCCTTTTTATTTCTTTCCACTTGAAATAAGTTGGGTAACCTTTAGTATGTGAAAATGATGATAATCAAATGTGTTTCTTCTAAGCATGCTGGCTAGCCTAAACTTTTGCACTACTCACATGTAAATTTCATCTTTTCAGCTATTTTCATTGTATTGGGTATTTCTCCATAAAACTGTGCAAGAAGAAGAAATCATGAATGGTCTGGCGCTTGAGGCGTGGTCTAGAAATAAGTGCAGTCAGGTCCTAGAGAGTTTACATACCTTTCATGTATATCAGTCATCCTTGTTCTTTCTCACTCTCCTCCCTCCCCCTGCATTTTCAGTGTGTAAGCCAAGTAGCATACAGTCTTTGCAGCAAAACCTTTTTCACCTTATATGTAACGTGAGGTATTTAGCACACTCCAGGGGACTGTGAAATCCTAACTATTAGGTTTCTTCATAACTAGTGCTGTGAAAATATTTGAAGTTGGTGGCATTTAATATAGTATGGCCCACATAGTCACTTTAGTGCCTTGTCTAGCTGGGAAGGTGGTGGGGGATACACACAAGATTTGTTTTTTTGCCTGACACCCAGTAAAATCAACAAACATTCACCACCGATATTCTGATATTTCTGTTATCTTCATGCGTTCTATCTTAAAATAGAGCAAAACCAGAATCAAAATTGGTGATGGCATCTCTACTGCTTTGTCTGCCAGCTGTCCCAACCAGCAAGACTGCTTCATATCACAAGCAGCCCCTTTGATTTTGATTGTATCTGCTCTTCCACAGGCCTAAGTTCTTTCTGCTGTGGGGAATTCTCTTAAAGGAAAGAAAATTGACCAAACTTAAGTTTCCTCAGCTCCAGCAGATTACCTCAAAATGAAAAGTAGTGACATCACTTTTTAAGGGATTTGGCTCATTTGTGCAATCTGCTATTTCTGATTTACAGCTCCCTATGTCCTTCTGTTCAAATGATCACAGCCCCTATCTGGCACTGATAATGGTGAACGCTATGGGCCATTGCAGATTTAAACAGTCATTGCTTCCTTTGTGCAGTGCTTTTTAATGGTCACCAGGATATACATTTATAGCTCCATCTTTGCTCTAGAAACTAGCCCCTAACACTAAACATATATCCGGTCTTGTTAGATGAGAAATGAGATATTTTGTGAAAGTAGGATGGAAAATAGAATTATGAGTTTAAGTTGACTAATTTTGATGAAGTTTCAATGTCAATTTTGCTTTAATAAAGAATAAATTCAATTTTGCAGTCTTGAAAATACAGTAGTAGGAGAGGCGAAGAAGTATGTGATAAAAGAAAAGCATTTGGAAATGTTTTACTTTGCCTTTTAGTTTTGGATGTGTTTTTTCGTAATTATTTTTAATTAGTTATGCTCAAGGCTTAAAACTTATGACTGTTCTGTGGCTCGATACAGATGGAATGTCACATTATCATCACATGGTGAGGCATGAAATTTATTTACTTTACATAAACAACCTCTACTTAAAACAACTTAATACAAAACATTTCTTGCTTAATGGGCAGCATTATGTAGGACTCAGTATATAATGTTGTGTGACCAGCATAAAAAATGGCATCATTGTTTGTCCATGACTAGCATTTACAGTAAACAAAATGTTTTTGAATAGAATGTAAGCAAACTGTAAAGCAGCTGCCAAGAGATGAAATCTAGTTGGTATGTTGCAGTCCAAAACATGCTTTATGTGTGTTGAGACTAAATGTGTAGGTTGTGATATGCATATTTTAAAGGAAAATTTAATAGGTTCAGAGTTTCAAGGAGGGAAGATACCATTCTAAACAGGAGAGCTACTTAAGCTGGTTGTTACAAATTATACTAATACTTTGCTTCCCAAAAATAAAAACACTGACATAAATCATGTCCATGACTCCGTCTGCTGTCCGAGTAAGGAACAACAAGAGAGTGTTATAGAAGATCAATACTTGCAGTGTTAAGGAAAACTATTTTCAGACTGTATCTGTAATGAAATAAACACTTTCTTTTCTGTGGTGTTGTTCATCCTGCCAAGCCCGTGGGCAAATATGATCACTCCTCTTAAGTTTAGTTCTAAACATTCCTAACTTTCGTATTGTTTTTTAATACAAGTGACTGAAGTTTGCACTCTTTGCAACAGTAGTGGTGGCTTTCCAAGAGACTAGATCAGGGTTAACTAGATGGATTTTCATTTAACACCACTTGAAATTACTAATGAAAGCAAAGCTGAAGAGATTAGGGACCAAGTAATACTGAGTTCCCACTCGCCAATCTAAGTTTTTGAAGACTGCCTATATATGGTGAAACATAAAATCCCATTTCAGAAACACTGCAAAATATAGATGCCTCCTTAATAAGCAGAGTTCCTTCTCAAAACAGATAAGATGGTAAGAATACAATATTCCACAGTTTATCCCAATTCATGTCAGTTTGAGTTTGGACTTTGTATTGGGTCTTTGTGTACAAGCAACTAAATAGCTTGGGTCTGGTGGGTTGCTGTGAGTGAGGGTAAATCAAGTTTACAATATATTTCTACTTCATTCTAAAATAAAGTAGAATAAATTTGTTGACTTTTAGACATACTTGGGTGTCTGTCTCCCGCCTATCCTTCCTCCTCCTCCTCCTCCTCCTTTGGGATCTTCTAGGGAAAAGGGGAATACATCAGACTTTAGATCTATATTTTCAGGAGCATATCTGTGGATTTTTCTAACTGTAAAAACCCTAACCTAAAAACCATAGTTTTTTTTCTCAGCCCACCTTTGTATTCACTTGCAGGGAAGAAATGTCATTATACCTTTTCTGGGAAAAGTAAGTCTCGTGAACTGGCTGAGCAGAAATTTATTAAGTGAACTGAATGAGTTCACAAGTAAATTTATTCAGAAACTGAGTTTCTTTCCAGAGTTTCCATTCCTGGAGAGCAAATGGAACAAATACCATGATTACCTTTGCTTACAGCAAATACTCACTTTTCAGGGAAGTGATGAGATGGATGCAGGGGTTGGACCTAGGTATTGGGAACGGCCTTTTTACCGAACAAATCTGTAGGCCTCTTTCTTAAGAACTGATACATGAGCTGACTGTAAGGATGAACCATATGCTCTAGCTTGTGCAAACCCTACTTCTAGGCATTTGTGACAGAGGCTTTTCTGAAGTTCAGTTCTTCCATGTTTTTAATCTGTTTGGAAAAAGCTGCTAATGCTGACACAAACAACAGTTCCTTAGTTCTACCAAGGTCCTTTCAGTGAAATCCTAGGCTTCTTTCCAGCAAAAGTTTAACAAGGTCTCTCCAGCAGCCTTTTTGTGGTGTACATCATCTCCAAAAGCAACAAAGATGATGCTGAAGGACTTTTTTTCAAATAGATTATTACTAGATGGAGACTTAGAGCTCGTGTTTGCAAATGATATGCTTACTTAAGTTCTTAACACTAAAGGCCCGGTTTGATGCTTTGCCACACATCAGAAATGTCTGCTCTGAGTTAATGTCCCTACATAGCATTCGGAAGAGAGATGGCGGTCATCAGAACTCTTTCACTTAAGTCCTGCATGCACCCAAGATACGAGTGCCCTCTTGGCCTACTCAGAAAGGCTGTGAAACTAAGACAGAAATTGAATTAAGAATTAATATTTTCTGAAGGTCTGAAAATACGCTCTAAGGCCTGGTATTCAATTGCATTCAAGTTCAGTCAACCTAGTACCAGAAAGCCTGTATGCCCAAGGCTGTGTAGGCCAGAGCTGACGTTTACACGGACTGATCTGTAATGCAGCTGCAGTATGGAGTACATACCTGCCTTTGCCACAGGACGGGGAACCCTTAGGCCAAGAGTCTTCTCGTGGCCAAAAGCGGAACGAAGGGGCTGCAGTTGTGCAGCACATTGCAGGATTTCCTCTAGAAGAGCAGTCACCCTGACTGGCACGACTTAGGCCCTTAAGGTGCAGGGGAATGGCAGATTAAAGAGAGAGATTGTGCAGATGCACTGCACGCATTCCCAACTGGTAGATGATTCCTTGGAGCTGAAACCAGCCGATGGAAATGAGTGTACCCTTTGAGCGTTATGTTCTCTCATTGGTGAGACAGCTTCAAGAAATCATAATTTGTTTATGTGGTGCAGGAGGGAGCCTGGCCTTGTTCATCTGCTCTTCCGTGTGGAAGATCTATCTGTACTTCTGGTCACAAGGCTTTTCTACAAGTAGGCATGGGGAAAAGTTAATCTCAGTTATGTTTTTAAGTTATCCCTCAATGTGAACACTTGTAAATGGGACTGCATTAAGCAAAACAGAATTAAGCCTGCTTCAGTGCTGAACATGTGAGTGTATGTTTGCACACGAGGACTTAGTGCAACTCACTTGTTTCGTTTACTCATAAGTTATTTGAATGCCCCCATGCAGAGACCCAGAGAAATCGCTCTGCCCTCCTGCATTACAATCAAAACTAATTGTGAGAGTGCCCCAAAATGCACCTTGAGGAGGAGTGCATTGTATTCTGATCTGTATCGTGTGGCTTAAAAGCTGTTGTTGCTCAGGCTAAATTTGACTGTACATCTTCTCTCATTCTGTGCAAGCGAGTCTTTTTTTAGTTTGTAACCGTGCAAAGTCCTTTACAGTCTAGAAGAGGTAACAAAACCCACTTAGCCTGGTACCCCACATCTGCAATGCTAGTGATTTTCCTAGGACAAGTGAGTAACCTTCTCTACTGAAAGAATGCTACTGAAAGGTAAAGGAGCTGGCGGACAGGTTTCTGTTTGACCCCCAAATGCTGCGCTCTTTCCCAGCAGGTTATGGGTTTGTTGGGTTCTACCTGCACCTTAAGAATGCCTATTTTAAAATACAACCTGAGGTTTGAGAAGCGTCTGGGTCTGAGGTCACCAGCGTGATAAGCTTTTTGGATGGAAGGAAGGGGGCAAATTATAAACCTCTCCAATGATTTAACATCCTCTGCTATGTAGATGAAATATTAAGCTATTAACTTTTGTGGCAGATACAGAAATGCACATGAGACATATGACTATAGGCCGCAGACGTATATACATATAGAACTGTCAACCTGCATTTTATGTTTAGGTGTCAGCCACATTTATTCATGAATTTCACACTTGTGTTTATACTCTATTTTCCTGTGTACCTTTTTACAGATGCAATAGCTATTAATTTTTAATTCTAGTGGATCTAGACTTCGGAGTATTAAGCTTAATGAAAAATTAAAAAGAATTGTAGTTCTTTCAACAGCTACATGTAGCAACTCGTACATGAGAATAAATACTGCTTTCTCCCATGAATATAATTATTTTAAATAAAAAAGAAAAGAAACATTCGTTTGGACTCACTTAGTAGCAATTATATGTTTAAGAGGTGTAAATAACTTGCTATCCAGACATTACAAATATCCAGGTGCTCTGTATGTGCTGATGACAACAAAATTGAAAAGAAAGACTGTAATAATTCTGACTGGTTTTCTCTGCAGAAGATATTGATTATTTGTGTGTGGTGAGAGATTTGGAAAATTCAATTAAAGGAGTTGTGCAAAGGTTTCATAAATTTTCCTTGTACAGCGTGTACACAGACATTGTTGCGCATTAAATCAATGCAGCACTTCACAATATATTTTCTTTGAAACATAAAAATAAATAACATTTAAACAGTTCTGCTTACTACAGAAACAAATTTTATTTTCTGTGAAGCATTCAGTCATGTGCTATCACTGACTCATACACATTTGCCAGCTGTAACAAATTTTATAGACGTTTTCTCCAGAGACATAGCTCATATACTATGAATTTTTAAATGAGCAAATGGTGAAGAAGGGATGTCAGCAATATAAAAATTGATCAGTTAAAAGATAAAAGCATAAGTAAAGAGATTTGTATGGTAGTCTTAATAGGTTTTATTAAATAAAAATACTATAAAAAGACAGTAATGAATAGACTGAAGGTTTTAACTGTGGTTGAGGTGGAGAAAAATTATTCTGGCACATTTAGTAGAAGATTGGTTTTATATCACCTGACAGGTGAACATTTTTTTTCTCTCTGCTTTTTAGATCTGTAAATGTTTTAGAGCAGTCAAACTTGGGAAAGAATGGTGGTGGAAGTAGGAGGGGAAAAGAAACTTGGGAAGATTCTACCCTTTCAATGTCCCTGTCCTGCAGGCCAGGGACAGGAGACACCATGGCAAGGGGCAGCAAGGTTCTAGCAACCCACCCGCGCAGGGGCGAGGTTTCTGGCGAGTCTCCAGCTGCTGCCTTGCCCTGTGCAACCCTAAAACACCGAGGTGAGGAGAAGGGAGCAAGCTGGTCCTGCGCCCAGCTGGTGCTTGTGCCGCAGTCGGCTGCAGCCCAGGCGCCTTTCTGGTCGCCTCCGCAGACCCCTTCCTTTCCTAGCCACTCTGGTCACACCAGACTTTCATACACAAGTTTTCCTAATGTTCTCTTTGCTTTTATGTAGTTTAACTTACTTAGGAGTTCTGCATATAAAAAGATCAGAGAGAGAAGGGTTGTTAGGGTTTTTTTTGACTGTTTTGTTGGCATTTTTAAAGAACAATTCATTATCTTCATTACCTCATAAATTTAAAAAAAAAAAAAAAGCTTAAACTGCTACAACAAGCATTGTAAGTTTTTGGAACATATAAGTAGTAAATCATATTAGTTGAATATCTAAATCTTAATGTCATCTGTAGAAATATTACTATAAATAGGGCTGTTTTGTCAAAATGTGCTGTCATGGTATATGTTTGGAAAGCAAGCTGAGTTAGTGATGTTTTATGTGAATCCGGGCAGCTTACATTTTTTAAGACAGCGTCTCAGAGTGAAGTGCAGATCTTGGCATGGTTGCTTCGGCATGTGTGGGTTTTTTAAGTACTGCAGAGTCAGAATGCTGCAATCAGTGATTAAAGGGTTCATAAAGACTGAATTAGGAAGTTGCATTTAGCAGAAAGAAACCAAAGAATAGCAACTTGTAATTAAATGTCAGTCTTATTCTGTTACTCGTCATACAAGACTGGACAGTTTCCTATTTTAAGCAATAGTTAGTGGTAGGTTTTTGATGATAATCTGTGTAAACAAATGGTGTTTATTAGGTATAATGCTGAAAAGCTGTACCTGAGGCAAAGTTGAATTGGATGCCTTTTGCATGGAGTAACCTTATGAAGACCTAGCTTAGGGCAGATTTTCTGTCTTGGTCTGGGTCAGCTGCAGGTAACGTCACTGGCACCTCATGTCAGATCCACGGGCAGGTCTCCTGTGTCACATCACATACAGGAGGCGTGTGACACCTAAGGCATCACAGCATGCCCAGTGAGGAGAACTGAGGAGAGTCTTCCCCACCACCACCCACGTCTTCGGTGGCTTTGAAGCCTCTCTCTGTCTAGGTTTATTTGCAGCCCCTTCCTCATAGTAGGAGTCTTTTTAGCTATAAGCCGCTGTAAGTAAATGTTTGTTGCTCTCAGTATGTTTAATATAAAGCCAGTAATTCTAAATTCTCTCTTCACCCTTTTGTGGTGGCAGAATCAAAATGCAGTACGAACCATCAGCAGACGCTAAGGGTACTGAGACCAGAGCTGATCATCTGCTGCAGAAAGCCATTCAGAAATCTTGGCACTCAGATGCACCTGCTTCCAGACCCTTTCCCCCTACGTTCTCATTCCCCGAGTTCCTTTCTACCCTTGCACACTTTTCCTCTACTTGTTCCAGCCCTCTGCTCAGCCCTTCACCCTGGCCCTGCCCGCCTGGCGTAAGGGGCTCAGGTGTGGTCGCCTCTCTTTTTGCCATCCCCTCAGAGGAGCCAGGGCATGGTTGTTCCTCTCATGCAGTCCTTGATTGGATTCTGCTGAATGTGCTGATATGGTCCTGATGGATTTTTATTTATTCTTTTATTATTAATAACAAAAAAGAAGGACCAGCTTCTAATACTCGTAACACATTCTGTTCTGCTTTGTCATCATTGGTAATGATGTAGCATATGTGCATACACTCACAAGTAATTAAGACCATCTCCTAAATTACTGTTGAGACACAGCAACTGTATCAAGTAAAAGGGGCTCTGTTAACCACTGCAGTAACTTATTTAACTCATATTTGTGCAGGGATTTTCACAAATTCTGTAATAACACCATTGTTCTGTTTATCAAAACCGATTTTCCTCCTCCACAGGGTATGTTCAGCCTGCCAGTAGCGCTGCGTTCCTGAAGTCGCTCCTTGACTGAGGTAAGCAGCCCCTCGGTCTGCTGTGTGGCTTCTCCACATATAATCTTAAGGTATAATCTTAAGGACTGAGGTACTTCAGTTTAAAACATTTGCAGACTGATCTAGTATGTAGGCCTGCAGTCAAGACTGTAATAGCTCGATGGGAAAACAGTTGTTACTCTGCACGCGCTATTTCTTGTTACTGGTTCGTTAAGCAAAATGACATATTGAATCTGTAGAAACTCTGTCCCACTCTAAAACATCCGACAGCATTTCTCCTCATCAGCCTTATCAGTTTCTAACTGGATGTTTTTTCAGGAATGGCAATTCAGCTGTAATACATTTAACGAAAGCAAGAAAATTTGTGTACTTCAGATTATGCCGCCTTAAATGCCAGGGCTGATGCCCTGGAGGTCACCAAGGAGGCTGCCTGCTGCAGCCCTGCTGTGCTATTGATGGCAGCAGTACGTCACTGCCTGGGCTCAGGCCTTGCTTTCCTGCAAAACTGCTGCATGCACCCTTCTGCACTGTTATTGATGCATAGGTAGACGCCGCAGCTCGCTCCTGGCAGGCTGCACACAGCCAGCCAGGAGCCAGCCACGGGCCTCCAAGCGGTGCTCTTTTCCAGGAGAGGACAGCAGGCTGCAGGGCAGGTGGTCTGGTTGAAATAGCAGCAGCAGCAGCTGCCACAGCAGCCCACTTCCAAGCACCCCCTTCCCCAGGAGCATCTCGCCCTCCTGTTCCATCTCTGCACGTGCACCTCAGACAGGCTGGGCTTGCTGCTGACCAGTCCTCTGCATCAACTTCCTTAGCGTTCCCAGAGCAGGAAGCATAAAACGATATACTAACGGGCACCTCAAGGCATGTTTTATGGGTTTTTTAATTCTCCCTCCTTTGGCTACTCGTCTTTGTTCCAGTGTTGTAAGCAAAAGCCCAGTTAGTGACTGACCTTGTCTATCATTGTATATTGCCTGGGCATGAGAAAACTGGTTGCTCATATCTTTCATAAAGTCTCGTGAGGCAAAGAAGCCTCTAGAGATGAGAATGTCTGCAGGTTATATCAGTTCCCTGTGCAGTGCGAGAACCTCCCTCCTTCAGAAAGTTAAAGTATTCTAATTTTGTAATCGAGGAATATGGAAAAGTAGCTGTACAGATTCTACAAGCTGTGTAACTGAGTGAGTGCAGGGGTGAGCTCAGACACATGCATTTTTCTTCTCAGTGAAGGTTAAATTTTATTTTGTAATCACAAGTAACCTAGCAGCAAAAAAAAAAACCCCAAACTTTAAAACCCTGTTTGTTCACAATGTTACCCTAATACTTATTAGCTGCTTCTGCCAGAGATTCTACTCCTTACTCCTTCCAACCCAAGTACCGCACCAAAGGCAGAATAACTGAGGGATGGGAACCAGTGTGGGAGAGCAGAGCTAGCACCCTGTTTAGCGGCTCATTTTCTCCACTCAGCATAATTTCTGAGCCCTAAAGAATGCAGAAAGTGACCTTTCTATGGTACAGTAACCAAAGTCTTGCACTGGCTTATTAGCTTGAACTAAACTTGTACTGACCACCACTCCAAGGCTTCAATTCCAAGTCAGCTCGGAGAGCACTCATGTCTCTACTATCGGATAGCACTGTCTCGTCAGTGAATATTGGCTTTGCACCTTATGGCCAAAAAAAGACACATGTACTTTTTCTGGTCTCTATCCCTTCCCAAGCACGACCAACACTGTACAGCCCTTTGCTTTCCGAGTGTTTAAAAAAAATAGAGTTGTGATAGCTAAATGATGTTTTAGCAATTATTTCTCAACATTTTCTACCGATAAAAACTACAGCATTTCCTTAAAACATCATAGAATGTTACTGCAGTTCAAGGGAGACCGGCTGCTGCTCTGCATTGCCTTAGGCTGTATGTGTGTCTGTCTGTCTGTCTGTTTTTCTTATGCAGCAAGGCTAGTACTGGACGTAGGACAGACATGTAATTCTGAAGAGATCACATGAATGATGATGCTGTTGTCTAATTGCTATTTATTTTAGTCATTCCTTATCTCCACACAGGCATTATGTGAAAAATGCATTCCACATCAACCCAAAGTTCTACATCTGCTTGACTGTACTTAAAAGGAGAAAAAAATGACTGTAAACCTATCTCCCCAGCAAATACCAGTTTGGGATTGCTTGTTGCGCTAGGCAGGTGCACATCTAGATAAAATTTCTGGCATCTATTTAAACTTAACAATGTGCACAACCAGATAATCTCAATGTAAATAATACATCATGGTTGTTTTATGCAAGCCTGTGTACAAAATGCTGATTTAGGTTTGCTGCTGCATGGAAAATATAGTTTATTTTCTGTATGTTCTTTCTGCAAATATACAATTATGCTGCCTTGTGGTTTTAAAAAAAAGACCAAAACACCACCGCCAAAAGACCCACTATAACCCTCCCTCCAAGAACTGGGTGAGAAGAAACCATGTTAAAAGATGAACTTTGGATCCCAGGCCTCCAGTGGGAGATGGTTGCTTCCTGCCGGGGGCGGGGGGGGGGGGGTGTGCACACTCATTTAATCAATTCATCATCCCCCCAAAAGCTAACAAAACATTATTTAAATTAACACATGTAGTTTTGCAACAGTCTGCCTAAAAATTTACGACTTTTTCTAATGATGATTGGGCTCACAAGAGAGAGGAAGCTCTATTGTGCAAGGAATTACTCTGAGTGCTGAACACGTTTAAGTTGTTTGAAAAACACCAATTTCCCTGTCTGTGGCTGCCACAGTTAGGGACTTATTTGTCATCTATGAAGGTGGTTCCTCTAAAGTCAACCCAAGACACTCTATATAAAGGTATCAGCTTCAAGCCCACAGCGTTAAAACACACGGCTCTAATAGCATTTGCTTTTTAGGTCAACTTTTAGTTTGGTATTTAATGCTATATGGGGAGAGTTGTGATAAAACGGTTTCTTCTCTTTTTCGTTATCCTCAAAACCTCCTCTCCACCCTAGTGAATACCCTGCGTCTCAAATCGGTGAGTTAGTTACGTGCAACCTCCCTTGTGCTGAAAGAGAGCAGTAGAATGCTTTTTTCTTCCCCCGCAGATAAAGTTCAACATAAATGCACACAATTGAGTGTCCTTTCTTGCTGCTACTGTGAAGTACTGTTACTCCAACAGATAAACTGATTTTTGCAACTAAAATTCTGAGAACCAAAATGATAAATGTGTTCCAGTTTGTGGTTAAACATGTATGCACTCAAGCTTTGGGAGTTTTTAATTAATAAAAATGTTTTTGCGCTTTAATGCCTGTGCGGTCTGATTGGAAAAAACGCGAGTAATTGGTTGAAGGGAACTGTGTCAGTTACTCTTTTTGCTGTACGGACAAGATTCACCAGCTGATTGCTCTGTATGATAATGCAAGGGTAGCCTGAACCAGCAATAGTTTATATAACCTGACTGTAACCACTGTAGCTGGAAATTAAATAATTATTGATCTGAAAAGGGTCTGTAGATGAACTGTATGCCAGTCTAAATCACGCTGTCCTGTGTAGTCTTAGAAGAACAAAATAAAACTTTTACAGAAAATAATGGTAAAGGTGATGATGGACGACAATGAGTTACAGCAGTAACTTACACCATGGCAATTATTAAATACCATGAAATGTGGTATTTAATCATTTTTTAGGGAAACACAAAAAGTTATATACTAAGATTCTGCTGCAAATACTCCTCATACATGCCTTAGCTATTTAAGCAGTTACTGTTTCTTTGACCTCCTGGTGTACCAGGCTTTTGCCTTTCAGAAACAGCTGGGTCCCTTAAGAACCATTTCCAGTTCCACACAAGGTGGATCGTATGACTCTCACTTTATCACCCCTGGAGGCCATCTCAAGGACAAAGAAAAGAGATACACTCAAAACTAATGTTTTTATATGGGTGGGAAGGATCGCACGGTGGTCTCGTGATGAACACAAGAGAATGGGCTGATTAGAACCTGAAACCCTTCTGCTTCCTTCCATCTTAATTTGCTGTTTCACACATTATTTCATTGGAACTAGACGTTCCTCAAGCTGCCTGAACTTTTGGCAGTCTTTCACCCAGCGGTGCTTAGAGGGAGTGGCTTTTAGCTTTCACAGCCTCTGGAGACAAAGATTCCTATTTATGCATCCTGATACACATCAATGCCACTAGGCCTACGCTTCTAAAAAGAAAGGCCATGCTGTGGGCAGCGCTCTTGCATGCACACCCTCAGAAAAATTCTAAATACTTGTGAAAATATTCAAGTTTTGTTGTTTTATAGTGAACTGTTACAGTGTAGGTAAACTGCTAAACTGTACTCACCATCGATAACATTACACTTGCTACTCCAGAGCACCTTCTTTATTTTGTCTCAGCTGCCAGGGGTATAATGCTGGCTGTGGTTACTTTTCCCACAACAAATAAAGCTGGAAAAACTGAATAAATACACTCAGCTTGTACAGACTTCACTTACAGTATTCATAAGTCACACAGTTGGAAGTTCCCAGAACAGCTGATTCACACACTCACAACCCATGCTGCAGAGACAGCCCCAGAATGTGCTAATGTCAATGACAGTTTGGTATGTGACAGAGCGCAGTGAGGTCAGGGGAGAAGCCTTTAAACAAGGAGGGGTTGGCTTTTTAAAAAAAAAAAAAAAAATATATATATATATATAGTGTCAGAGCAGAATTAAGAAAAAAGGATAGACTGACTCCTAATTAAACTCTACTGCCATGAACTGCTTTATGATTTATTTTCTTACTACATGCTTTGTCATGTATATAATTATTCAATCAATTTGTATTCTCTGAACTATTGGCATTGGAGGCTGTACTGTGCAGAGGGAGAAATTGCAGAGTTTAGTTCAGTTTACATCTGCAAATTACTATGCAATAGGGGGTGTTTTTCATTGGGTTTTTTTTCCTCTTTTTTTCTTTTTTTTAAAGAGCCTAGTACCTGCTGTCAAACTGCACTGCAGTACCTCAGCTATTATTTCAGTAAAACCAAGATTTTTTGGCTTTTCAGTCCTGTTAGAAACAGTTGGCGAGAGTCATAAGACTACGCTAGTGTTAAAATCAAATCACAGCTGCTGATCTGCAGCAAAGGAAGAGATGTATTCCAACCCGCCGCATACACAAGGACCTTTCCCTTTCCAAATGTCACAGCCTCTCTTCTGCGCCCAGCACTAACTTTGGTGCAGCTCTGTGGCTTATGCGATGCTTCAGCGTTCTGAAACAATTGCCAGTGTGGGAAATAAGACGTACTATAATACAAGAAAACCAGAAGGCTGTGGGTGAACTGAAGCTGCTACAGAACTGCGGTCTGGACATGCTACGGAACTTGGGTCCATCTCGTGGCGGAGCATACAGGTCTCCAGCCAGTGACACTGCTGGAAGCTGAGTTTTCTTCCCTCCAATCTTAGCTGAAGAACCAAGCACTCTGCTCAGATCACAGCATCTGCAGAGCACCTCACACTGACACACAGACTTGTGCAACAGCCTGGATGAACGGCAGCGTGCTCTATGAAACAGCAATGGAGGACAGTGGCTTGACTACATGAGACAGTTTAAGTCATAAAACAATTCAGCAAGACAACTTAAGAGCCACCAGTCAAGAGTTTCTACTTAACCTGCACTACTTCACTCATTCACACTTTTTATGCTGGGAAATGTGTAAAGTTAATGCTAACAAAACAGTTTGCTGTTTTGCTAATACAACCGGGGTATTTTAGCATTAATTCAAAATTTGGTCCTTTATTAGGTATTTTAAGTTTACAAATGGTAACAAAAGTATTACACTTCTGAAGAAAACACACCAAATCACATTTCCAAGTGCTCTTCAAAATACTTCTCCTTTAAAACAGTCTTGATTATTTTGTGATTAAACATGCATAATGTGTTTCCTGCTTTTCATTAGGTTACAGGACTTGTATTACATCACAAACAGGTTTACCTGCAATGCCAGACACCGTTCACTGAAAAGACTCTGTCCTTTCACAGTTTAGTCCTTGATCTTCACGGGTTGATTAACTGATTTTCTTCTGACTTCTACTGTTCTTTGAGTCCCAGAGTAAAACAACATTAAAATACACCAAAAATAACAAAAAGTGTAAGCAAGAAATAACGGACACAGATACCGGGAATAAATCCGGTAACCTCTGTGGAGGACGCACGGCAGCGCTCATTACAGACAGGACGCCCATCAGGGTTACGGAAAGAAGAAACTGTAAGATAAGGAATGATACATTAGCTAACGGTGATTTAACAGCTCAAACGAGTAAGCTGTTACTTTCATTACTTGGGTGCCCTGTATTATTCAATCTATACATAGATGACATTGCAGAAAAAAATTATAGCACGCCTCTACACTGAAATAGTGTGGCTTTCCCTGTTTGGGGCTTTGAACACAGTTATGGACATAAAACTGGTTTATGCAAGTACTTCAGTCCCATGAAGAGCTGCAAGTAAGAGTTATAGGAATTAAAATTGCTTACCAGACTCCTGACAATCTTGGGAAATGACTTAAGCCAAGAAACATATCCCTTCAGGGAAAGGGAGAACGGCTTCAGCTGCAGGTCCTCTGCTGAAGTCTTCTCAAATATGGAAAAGGAAGCCACGCAGACTGACAGGAATGCCAGCATTGTCACCGCGTAGGCCAGCAGCAGGCCATCCTTCAGTAGCAGAGGCAACATACTGTTAAAACAGAATTACCCACAGAAATGATTACACACTCTGAGTTATATTTTAAAGAACGTAAAGAGAAGAGGAAAAAGAATACATTTATTTACTAGAATTGGCAAAGAACGCAGTTTTAAAATAATGTTAATAGTGTCCAACTCACCTGAAAGTTGATACAAGTAAAAACCACGTAGCCATAAAAGGGATTTCATTTATGATTAAGCAGACTGGTCTAGAATGAAAAGAGGAAAAACAGACATGCAAACACTGAAGTGACAGCACTTTGTCCCCTCAACCTTTCACATGGGTGCTGCACTCCCACTCCTCTGGGAGGCTGGGCAGAGCTCTGCCCACTCCCCACTGGCACGGGCTCAGAAAGTCCAGGAAGAGGCAGCACCCAAAGCGCTGCATCCTCTGCTGGGGCACCCCGCTCCCCCCTACACCCCACTGAGCCCCAGCGTGCAAACGCTCTGCCCTGCACAGGGGTCTGCAGCAGGAGAGCTGCTCAGCAGATCGCCTACAGTGCGTACCGTTGGCATGCACAGCCAGCCAGGCTAGCACCCGCTCTGTGCAACAAGGCTTCTTGTTGGCTTTGAGGAGCAGCTGTACTGCAACTTCTAGACAACTGCCTATAGAGGCAACAGGAGTTCTCTAACCACCAGTTGAGCCTTCCTGGCAGGCATGAACGAAAAGTGTTAAGAGGGCTGCCTCTCCAAATCTTCCGTTATCAGACGTTACTTTTGGGTACCCGTAGGACATCCATGCAGAAGAGCAAAGCTGCTGACTGCCCCTGCTGCCCTCACCAACTTTGGGTCAGGGGATGGGAAAAACATACCTTAATGACAAAATGAGAGAAGGCCCCTTTACCGATGCTGTTAGTGAGGCATCCATCGCCCAGTTCAACTTACCGCTGGGCTCCAGCCTTGCTGGGCAGCTACGTGCAAGACTCTGCTGTCTGTGGCAGCATCACCTCAACCACCCCCACAGCCAGTCTATCCCTGGACAGGCAGCTATGCTCTGTGCCACATCGTACTCCAGGAAATGCAGTCAGAAAACTGGCCCAGAGAGATGAGTGAAGCAGGAGAGAGGTTTGCGTTTATATACTTCCATTTACAAGTTACTCAGAAAAGCAAATGTGTAGAGTTTTTAAAATCAGATATATTTGTAAGTAAGAAAGCAGCATGCAATAACAAGATGAGGAAAAGATCAAAATATATCCGCAGAAAAATAATTTACTTACACTGACACTAGAAGAATAGATTTTTCATGTACTTGAAAGGAGAACAGGAAAAATGACAATGCACAACTAACCTTAGAAAAGGGAAGCAGAGATGTATTGGTATATGTGACTGCAATGCAAAGCACTGTTTTAGTTTCTCTGCTGGCATAGACTTTACATGGAGTGTATAAGCTAAATGATCTGATTTTTCTAATTAACTGCTACATTTACTCCAGTGCAATTTACAAGTACACAGAGCTGCTTCTGTAACCACCTATACAGACTAAAAAATACATTGTTTGAAAGTTTACCCAGAATTATTCAGAAAGCACTTCATGTAAAGAGCCCTCACTCTTGCTTAGCTCTACTGACAAGAGCATCCCCACCAAGTAAATGCAATATTCACATACATAAGCACTGGCAAAGTTCAGTCGTGGTGAGAACTACCCACCTTTTTGACATAAAATTTAGCTTATCATCATGAACAGCCAATACATCAAAATAAACAAACTGTCTTTTTTCCCCCCACCAAATAAAAACACACTGTAAAATATAAACCAATTCTTAGAAAGGATAAATCTTAGTTTTAGGCAATGTTGCAATAAACTCTCTAACAGTACTCACATAAAATTAAAATTAGAAATTATCTTGTAATTCTTGAAACCTTAGGACCAGCTCCATATAATTTTGATTTCAAGGAAAATGATTTTTGCATGTAAGTCATGTTAATGTACTTAAATTCAATGATATAATATGACTAAGGAAAGGCAAACATTTGGGAAAATAGTATCATTTTCTTTTCAAACTGCTAATGAGGTTACAGTGTCCCTCTTGGGACTTTTTTATTGAATTTTGCAGCCAATGCAGTAAGGAAAACTAGCACTTTGGAAGCTAAACAAAAAGAGGAGAAATTCCAACTCTATATGAGGCTTTAATGTGTACAGAACCTTCTAAAGACTCTTCAGAGGAAGATAATAAAAATAGAGCATAAAATAAAGAAAACTGAGGCTAAGGAAAAAAGTCTGGATTTAAAAGACAGGTCAGACTCCCCTGGACATGCGATAGCAAACCACTTTTTAACCAACCTCTTCAGCAGAAACAGAACAGCATTTAATGGTACATGCACTTCTGCACATCGCAGCAACTGTAAGTGGAACTGTTGGTCACACACCAGTGCTGGATACAAAATAAGGAGCAATTAAAAACATACACTTACCAAAGCAAATTTAAATCCTCGGAGAGAAGGCTGGACGGTTAGTTTTATACAAGTAGGAAGCAGGCTCAGGAATGTTACAGCAAAACTAAAGAATTTTGTAAGAAAAAACAGTTTTAATACCTGAATAACTACATCCATGATATCATATAATCACTTTTGAAAACTATGTAAGTTAGGAATTCAGCTGTAATTTTCAAAAGTACAAAATCACTCAAGGAGACTCAATCACAAGAGAAGAGCATGCAGTGGTCTTCACTGACATAAGCCTTTTGAAAAAGGAATAAAGCATTTCCATTAATACTTCAGACTCTGTAGACCTAGACTTGAATTCTCCACTTAGTCAAAAAATGGAACTGTGAACTCTGACTTCTAAAAGCACTAAAAGATGTAATTCTTTGAAGAGGAAAGCATGCAAATTTTAACTCAGTTTTAACCAACCAAGTAGCTTAAATCACTACATAAACAAGCAGGAAATTTTTCAGTCATAAATATTCTTAACACTTGAGAAACTCTTATTGCTTGGGAGAAAAGTACAGTACAGGAAAGAAAACAGTTTTTCAATATTTTAAACACCACTTCTCATAATTCTTTGACAAAAATTACTCATTTTGCAAAAAATAATGCAAATAAAAAACTACCTAAAGCACTTCAGTTATGTCTTACCTGAGTTTTAATTGAGTTTGAGGTGATATTATATTCTTTATCTTTATAAGGACACTTAGACTGCACCAAATATTGGCTACTTTATCCTGGAATGGAAAAAAAGGTAATTAGTGATAATTACATTCATTTAAACTTATGTTTGTGACAATAATGGGGCTTGGGAGGTGTGGGATTGTTGGGTTTTTACCATGATACTGCAAAAAGACACTTGCAAATATACAGCATATTCTTAGATGTACTTTAAAATATTCTGATCTTCAAAAATGGAGTCTCAAGAAACTCAATTAAAACGTTCTAAAATAACTGAGAAATCGTTCTTCAGCACAGGAGACTACTTCTTAACTCATGAGATCACACATTTTGTGAAAATAAGGCTCTGAAACTATCTGTCCCTGATTAAACACTGGCATATATGAATCTTTTTTCAAATGTGAAGACGTTCTGTATACTGTCACATTTCATTACATACCTGAATGTATTTAGCTGTGCTTACTGCTTGCTAGCAATGACAGAGTTAACCTCTAATAAATCAAGAAGTCTAAAGACATTAGCAGTTGTGCTAGGATCACTTTCAAAATTAAATTTGTAACTACGGCTATCATGCTCATGAAACTCATCCCTAAACAGCTGCTTGAATCACAGCTGTGTAGACATAACAGCAAGAAAGCTACTAGCACCAACAACTGAGCCATCTTCCTCATATGCTCACTAGCAATACAGAATATGCACTTCAAATCTGCTGAGGATTACAAGTGAACAGAGGGTTTGGCAGCACCAGCAAACACACAGGACGCCTACTTAATAGCCAATACGATTTTACAACCATCAGCATTTGTTACTGCTTCTGTAAATGGGAACCAATTCAAAGAACCTGTTACACGCACCCCAGTATAAATTTACTGCGCATTGCTTACGTGGACAATTTCTCATTTTATCTAGATTAGCATCCAGCAAGTCACCCCCCTGATCAACTCAGAAAATATTTGGGCTAATATTAGACTAAAATCCTTAAGCTCTTTCAGACTCACTGGTTATTGTCATTTACAGATTTTATTTTTTAAACTTCATACTGAATAAAAAGTGTGGTGGTCAAAACTATTTATTTATAAATTCCAGATAATTCCCAAGGAATAGGGTTTGTTTGGGGTTTTTTGATTTTTTTTTTATTTTGGTGGGGGTTTTTTTGGTCAGGGTTTTTTTTGGGAGGGTGTCTTTTGCAGGGGAGGGGGGTGTTTGGTTTTTGTTTGTTTGTTTGTTTGTTTGTTTTTTAAATAAACTAGTAGCGAATACACTGAGAACACTTTTGTAATGCTGCCTAAATAAAATGCTGCCTTTGGTACATCAGCATGAACTTTTGAAGAAAAGTGCCAGTCGTGATACTATTTATATCTAAAGAAGATTTAAAAAAAAAAACCAAACCTTCAGATGAGTCAAACTATGTAAGCATTTGCTTAAATGCCTGTGACACCAAAACTGAAAATTTTATTGGTTAAACTTGAAGTTGAGAATCTGCTTCTAAAAGTGTAATATTAAGACTCCTGCCCTAATTAAGCAAAACAACAACAACTCACTGTTACTTGGGAAATGAGTACCCTTTCTTTCATCATCGAGACTCCTGTGGCATTAGCATTAGGTAAATGAGTAATTGCTTTACTGGATTACGGCTGCAGTACTCAGCACCTTGCAGCATGCAAATATCGATAGCCTGAAGAAAAGTAAAAGCAGAACTGGCCTAAAACTTTTGCAAAATATTGTGAAAACTTGCACTGAAAATACAAGGTGGATGAAAAAGGAAGTTCTAGGCTGCACCCAAAACACTATTTTTTAATCTTTTTTAAATAATGAACCCCGTTGAAAATAGCTGAGCAGAACCAAAGACAGAGCCTGAAGCTGTTAGCTTTTAAGGTTACATCTTCTGACACTGTCAATTACTATGGAATCCATTTCAATGGAAAAATGTATGGATTGAAGTATGGGTTTGATGATGGGATAAGTGTTGTCTACTCATATAATATCCTGGAAGATGCCAGCTGAGCTGGGGTTAAATACTGGATTAAATAACTGGCAAGAAATGACTGCTGAAGAAGCCATCTCAAATTACTAGTTCTGTGGTGTGTCTCCCACATGAAATCCCTAAAGGTCACAATGAAGGTTTCTCAAGGGATCTAAGAATACAGAACATTTACAGTGGGGTGGGGGAGAAGAAAACATGCATGCCTCAAACAAGCCTCGGTCAATGGGAAAGAGTCTTCTGAGTACTTGCATGATTTGTTCCATGTCGGTACAGAACGGCAGCCAGCAGACAGCAAAGGAAACCACCACTGTCCCTGCTATTTTAGTTAACAATACTAATCTGCAATCAAGAGAAAAGCTTACATCAGAAAAGATAAATCCAGGTACTGGTAACAAAAGTCAGTTCTTCGTTTATAGCATAAACCTTTTTCTAAAAGAGATACAGAACTGAAGGTAACAAATCTAAACAAAAAGAGCTACCAGTATCACAGAAAGTTCATCATCCCCAGATTAAGCGAGAACTCCATGAGAACCATAGAGCTACTGCTGTCAATCTAACCTGCTTGCCCACTGCAGCCCAGATTGAATTTAGCTTACAGAATGAAGAATGCTAAGAAAGGACACCTTAACAGATTTTGCTGTTTGTTTGGGGGAAATACTTAATGTAGATCTCAACAAGAAATGTTTATTTTGCATGAGAGGAATACATTACAAGGTAAGTACCTCCCACTAGAAATTTATTCCGAAATGACCACATGCAAATAAGGAGAATCACATTCTCAATGCCAGGCTGCCTGGGCATATTCTTGAGAAAGATGAAATGGTCTGAAGTCACTTACCCCTTTCCTTTCAGTCCCTTCTTGAAGCACTTTCCAAGTAAATAGCAAAAAAAGGGCAGAGAATGGTAGAGTTCCATTTGCTTATAGTTTAAGGCCAAGCAAAATGCTACTGACCCCAAAAGGTCCCAGTCATAAGACAAATAAAGTACACCCCACAAGGCAAAGCCAAGGCTCACTGAGTTGTATATGGTTTTTTATGTCAAGGACAAGATACACCTCTTAGTACTGGGAGTCAGTAATGAATGCCTTGAGGGACAAGCGTAAAATAGCACGCAAAATAAGTTTTTCCACATTAGTTTTAAAAACACATCGCCAGTTGTGACTATGTTGTTTACAGACAGAAATAATTTTACTCCTATTTAAAGTGTAATTTTTATATTTCCAAGGCTTGATTCAAAGCTTGCGCAGGCAAAAATGAGGACAAATAGTGTGTTCATGTTAATCATACATGTAACATACACTCAGTCAACCAAGCTTTTGGTGACAGTGATGCTACTTGGTCAGATACATCAGGGTAAATATTTTTTCTTGGTATTTACGTGATTAAGGATAAAGCTTTCAAGAGCCTCTCCTCCCAGCAGATACGTGCAGAATATTCAAACACGTCAGTATTTATATATTATTTAGTTCAAGGACTCCCAAGGTTTTTGTGATTATACTCGCAATGCACCCTCATCCATGACCAGTTAGTTCCCTTAGCTGCTAATACTGTACAAACAATGAATAATAGTTACTAAAAGCAACATTACTGCCTTATGACTTTGAGAACAGGTTCCCAAGCTCAGTAGAGTTTGAAGAGACTAAGCTACACTTACTATTAAATTGCAACAAAAGATTAGTTTTGTCTTTTACTCTTATTTTTACACAATGAGAGAAACCAAGTGAGAGATACTTGTATTGTCAGAAACTTCACAATATTTTGTTTTCTCTTTGTCCATATAAATAGCTGTGATAACACATTCAGATTGTCTACATTGTTTTTTGCCCACTCAAATTTCCCACTCAAAATCACCATGTGTATTTGAAATCTCATCAACAAATTGTTATACCAAAAGGCTGTGATCTTGTAGAGGCCTGCAGCAGCAGTTAAGGTTAAATACATCTATTGACTTCTCAGGAGCTGGTCACAGATAGTGAAGTTATTCACGTAAGAGTCACAGGGCTGGAAGAGACCACAGGAGACTATGCAGAACATCTGTCTGCTTCAACACGGTGTCTGCTGCACCTGTGTCATTCCTGACACGAGGTTTGCTGAACCTCTTCAAAAGATCTAGATGCTGCAGATTCCACAACATCCACAGACAATCTATTCGAGCATTTCACTGTAACTGTGGTTCAAAAGATTTTTCCATGTATTTAAAAAAAACAAATATTCCCTGTGGTAACTTAGGGCTGTTACCTCTTGCCCCATCCAACATAAGAGACACAGAACAGATTATTGCCTTCCTCTTTGTACATCGTTTACATATTAGAAAATTGTAACCCTGTGCCGCCTTCTGACCACCAGCTTCTCTCACTTAAGATGAGCTGCATTCATTCCCATCCCCATTCCTGTAAGCAATGTCTCCAGATGACCTACATCTTTGAAGAGTCAGACCAAAAACAGAATTTCAGAATTCCTGAACTGTAACTCAAATATCCAATAGCATTATGATTTTTTTTTTCCTTCGAAACCTGCTTTCTAAGGTATATCATCTTCCAAGTTCACCATGCACTCTCTTGGAAGAAAACCACAAATTAGTAAACTATTTGATTGTCAAAAGTTCATTTAGTAGTAGATGCTGAGATTCAGTCTCTCCTTGGAATATTTAAATATCTACATTTATTACAACTCCAGCATTGCGTCCCTCTGGCTTGATGGCACTGAGCAGCACAGCCTGGAGTAGTTAACAGCATTTGCTCATTGATGTGCAAAACAAGTATAAAAACAGAAATCTTATTAAAAAAGACCCACCTGTGAAGGTGTCTGTCACCAATATTGACTAGTTAGGTCTGACGGCCTAACTCGTATTAGATGCCTAGTTTTTAAATGGTTAGGCATTAAGTGAATCCAGTCTCAAGTAATTGTAAAGGCAAGACAGAATGGCACATTTTATAGGACTGAACATTTTACACAACTACACTTGACACACTCCTCTGCCACCTGGAAGAAGATCTAAGGTGATTCTCTTTCCAAACACAAATCACAGGAGCACAAGCCATCATTCTTTTCACTGTCATAGTACCATTGACGTTTTCTGCAATAAAGTGACTGACAGAAATACAAGCTTGAGGCACAGGAAGAATGCCATTCATGTTTGGATTGATTTGTCCCAATATCAACTATTTATCTCCAATATATTTCAGACTTACAGTTTTCTTTACTGAGGGGCAGAAGCCCTTTCATATACAAAGGTAACCCTTTTCCCAGCTAAAGACAAGTACTAAAGAACAGTGTTACTTTGTGAATGGAAATTCATTTCACTGCAGAACAAGGATACTGGAAGTGTCCGTGGTCAATAAGAATGAGGCCTGGATAAAGCAGTATACAGAGAGCACTGGAAACCTGGAAAGAAGGATCAAAATAAGAGAGGGGGAAATAATTACTTCCAAGTTAGACATTAGACAGAGGAACTTATACTACTTCTCCAGTACAAAAATTTGCCCCTCCATGGTGCATCCTATATGTAGGAATCTTCTTTTCTACAAGCAATCTTCTGTCAGTAATATTTTGAGGAATAAAAAAGGATAAAGGTTTTCCATAAATAAAAAAATATTGAATGGAGACCAGCCTGCCCTTTGCCAACCAGCTCAAAGATCACCCACACCCATCTTAAACATTGAAACCACTCCAAAAATCAGAAGACTTATTATTCCAAAATGTATTGGTTCTACCATAAGGAGTGTGCAAGACAAAGCAGCTCCTAGATTCCCCCATGTCACAGCACGAATCTTGTTTTTACTACCCGAGTAATAAATTCAGAAAGAAATATAATTCAGGAGTTCATGACTACTAAACTTCAGAATATCTTATTATTGTTATTGAAAGCACTAAAATAATTGCCATAAGTTAATGGCTTCTTTTTTTCTTTTTAACTGAAAAGCCTTCAATACGAGATATACTGATTGTCACCAGTTTTTCATTAATTGAAGCCATCACCACGTTCTATGTTTTAATTAACTCTCATACTGTTACATTTCTACCCTGTTTTAACAGTATGTTTTCTTTGTTTTTTAATTTACACACACCAGATACTTGCCTTCTTTTTAGTAGATGTTTCTTTCAAGGAAAAGCAATATAAAATAACTGCAGGAATATAAACCAGCAAATCAGCAACAAACACTGAAAAATAAAGATTAACTTTACGTTAGAATCCTCCCACACACCTCATCTTAATGCTATTCAAGTTGTGTATTTTCATCTGGATTGTGAACCTTTGACTCTGCTTCTTAATGCTCCACATCTTGGTTGTCTTTGGTGTAAAAAAACTGGGATGATAACAACTACACAGTGTTGGAGTGAGACTAGTTGCCTACCTTTTGAATGTGGGGTTTGCATTTGTATCGTCACTGAAAACTTCACTTTAGTCATTCAATTCAAGGGAAGATCAGAAGTCATGTGATTATAGATTCAGCTGAATATGTTTTCTATTGTCTTACATTGCATTACAGTATGTTTCATTGTTTTAAAGACAGCTCAGGTTTGGCAGTTATACCAAAGCTGTTTTTTTCCAATTGTTTTGGGAAAGACAAAGGGAAAATATAGGCAAATAAACATTAAAATATCAGAAAGTTCTTCATTAGAATAAACTGGGTAGTTCCACTTCAAAGGACAAAAAGAAATAGGTCTACAGAATTTGATCTTGCTAATGTTTCTAACGCTATCATTTCTGATGTCCAAAAGCTGCTGCTTCCATGTGTTCAGCTGTTTTGGCTTCTGGCACAGCCTCAGTCAATAAGGCAGCACACTCTAGTTCCTCACATGCCGAAATGAGAGAAGGCATTCTTAATTCTCAAAAGAAATCAACTACGACTAGATCCAGTCAAGTTGTTTGATGGAACAGATACTCTGGAGACACAATTAAGCAGCTCTAGATTGTAACAATCTCCAGTGTATCTGTGTGAATTACTAGTGATGGGGATAAATAGACTAAAACTATTTTTCTGTCTTTGATCATCTGCCTACAGCAAATATATGTAAGAGGATCGACAAGAAAACAGAACCAGCAGGTTCGCCTGCTTAGAATTATGTCAACTCCTGCTCAAGCTTAAACCACCAGGTGAATTCTTCTTGTGTGTTGTCTTAAGAGCCTGAGGAAAACCTCAGGTTATTTCTATAAACCAGTTTCAGGAAATGTGCAATTATTCCAAGTGGGAAAGTATACTTTGCCTCTTTTTAGTCATGGGCTTCGGAAGAAAATGTTTAAAGACATCAGTTATTCAGTGATGAATTGTTTTGCAGGATTAAGCCACAATTAAACAAATATACCCAAGGCGTTAGCAAAACAAATACACTGACGCCTAAAATAAAGGTGTAATAGCAACAGCTGACATTGACCATTCTGAATTATTTTAATGCATTCTTCTAATGGCTATTGTTAAAAAGTGTTTATCAGTTCTCCCAGATCCATCAGTGGTTTGTCAAGAGAGTTGATTTCAAAATTAATAAAGACCATTTCAAGGGTAATTAAGTTCTAGTGATTTTTTTTTTCAATTCAATCAATTACTAGAGACCAGACCGAGAGGTTTGTGAAGTACAGACAAGCTATCGATGAACAACAAATTCTGCTGTTGCAATCAGAAAGCATTTTGTGGAACTCTAGTGTTATGCAAAGCAAAAGACAGATTTAAAATGAAAGAAAATAGTAACAGGATAATATGGCATCTGCCATTGCTTAGAAAACAAGAGCTCACTGGCCACATTGTTTGCTGTCCTACTGATACAGCTACTGAATTAAGTTATCTACAAATTTCTTTCTGCACCTGTTTTATCCTTTTCTTTGTAGGGGTGGTTCAAAATAATCAAATGGTCAGAAGAGTGACTGCAGGAAAATGAAATTTAATATAAAAGTGGTAAAATACATTTTTACTTTTTTGTTAACAGAAGTTTATCTCTAGGAAGTGGTGACCGTTTGAAAGAGAAGTGACATCTTTAAAAATATTAAATATCTCTCCCTTTCAGATAAAGTATACAGCTCATAATAAAGATCTCTGAGACTTCAAGAGGCTGTTAAGTCAGTGACTGCCAGTCCACATGCAAAATAATTTTACAATAAAAATGAAGCTAAGCTGAAAATGAAAAGCGTATTTGTCAGAATGGAAGGGAAAACAACAATATTATTTTCAAAATTAAAAAATGGGTCTATGCTACAAAAAAAAAAGTAGCTTTGTTTTAGAGTTTTTAGTGAATCAATTGGGTTGAAAACTTGTTTGTATATTTTATATTGATCAGCTTCACAAATGATGGCAGACAAGAAAAGAACACAAGAGTTTGGTTCATAAATGGACGTGCAAAGCCACCCAAGTCAAAGAGCTGAGAATAAACTGGTGAAAACAGAGAAGCTGCATGATATTAAACATGCTAAATTAGTAAGCAAGACAAATCTGTATGATCATCCTAAGGAAATATAATTTTCCTACCTGTTGTACGCATAAATAACTTATGTGGCTGACTCTCATACCCCCGAGATGTATGCAGAGCAATCCAATCAGGATTTATTAACTTTGCACTGTAAAACAAAGTACAGACACATCAAAATGTAGACAGTTCTCATTTCCCTTTACACTCCTTTCAGCAATAAAGATGACAGGCACAGGAGCATATTCCAAGAATTAAGATGAATGAGAAGAAATATTTCAAAGAGCAATAGTGATCAATGAAAGATTTTCCTCACCACTAGATCAGTTTACACTAGAGACTTTAGCTGCTATTTCACAATTAAAAAAAAAAAAAATCTTTGAAAACAGTAAAAATGGAATACAATATTTATTAGGACAAGATAACCACCTTCAGTCTAGTTCCACTGACTTTTAAAAAAACAATTGTAAATACCTTTCATACTTAAGTATTAAATATAAACCATTTACAATTCACATAGATGCCCCACATAACTGTGCCTGTGCACTTTAACCTACATTCTTATTCCATAAGTCTCATTCCAACAGCAGTAAAGCCCTTGTGGAAAAAGTATTCCAATAACAGAATTCTATTTACATGATATCCAGTCATCAAATGTCACTTGGGCTCTCAATACCCGAGAGCTTTCCCATGCGATGCACCCAATTCCTACAGCACTTTTCTCTGTGCATCACTGATCCAACAGCGGCTTGTATGGAAAGCTAAATATCTAAGTCACATCTACATCTGCTAAAATTTACGGACCTGGCAAAAAGAAGAATGTAACCCTGCAGTCCCCCTTGCAATAATTACAAGACAAAAAAATAGCAGTATTGGTTTTAAGCAACAGGGATACACTGAAAATCTACTTCCCTAGCTTTAAAGTAGCAAACAATACCTCCCATTTCATCAGCTGCCCAGATTGGTAGTATTAGCTACTAGTTTTTCTCCTCAGGAGAGGGGAAAAAAAAAAAAAAGGAAGGAAGAAGAAAGGAAAAAAAAAAGGTGAATTTGGAGTTTTATATTCTCCACAAAAGTAAGTATTTAAAATAATGAACTTACATGTAAGCACATACAAAACTGTGATAGGCAGTAAGAGGTGGATAATCAAGGCCCCAGTACAGTAGGTTATTATCACTTGTATTGAAGTACCTAAAAAACAAAATTAAAGAAGGATCTACATTTACAGCTTTGTTTCGGCCCAAGGAAAAGGCTGAATATTAAACCAAATATTTTTATCAACGTATTCAAAATCCAATATAGAAGTTAGCAACTTCTATATCTGCTTTACTTTCCTTCACAAAAAAAAAAAACCTCAAGCAACAAAACAAAAGCAAAAGTGATTCAGAGTACACTCACTTGTGTTCACAAAACAGATTTTAAAAAGCTGCTAAAGCTTACTTACCCGAAGAGGGAAAATCCCTGACGTGAATAGTTTGACAAAAATCCAGAGACTAAGACAAAGCCTGCACAAAAATAGTTGTACACATCTACTGTAGCTCTAAATTTGTTTACATGGTAGGCTTTGCAGGTCCTCACCTCCATCTACAAACCAAACCTACATTTTTCATGCGTGTCAATTATTCCAGAAGACAGCAGTCAACTTGCCAAAAAGGAAACAAAACCAATGCAGTTAAAAGGAAATTTCAAAATAAATTGAATTCACTAGTGATTTTTCCTTATATTAATCCTAGATTGCTTTTTTTTTCCTGGACTTGGACAGCACATTTAATATGTGACAATGACTTCTGAATAGTTAAATTTTATCTGCTACTCTTTTAGACTGTAATGTAGCAAAGTTGTGAACTGCTTCTACTCAACAGACCTTAATATGAAAATTCTGAAAAACCAGCAGTTGAAGTTATACTGCTGGAAAGCAACTGATCAGAAGTGGAAAAGGGTGGCATAAAGATATTACAACACAGACAAACATAAAGTAGCATAGGTCTGGAAGAAAACTATGCCACAGCAGGTGCACCTAGGCAATGCTGACAGCACGAATGTAAGAGTCAGGGGGCTGAAAAGTTCCTTAGAAGGCAACACCAAGTTATCAGAGTAACACCTCCTGAATAACCAACACAAGGTCATGAACCTCAATCAGATATGTCAGCCACAACCACTTTACCTAGTTCCACCTCAAAACTCAGGCAGACCACGTGAGAGAACAGAAAAGTATTTTCCCATTTGTAATTATATCATGTCAGTATTTCTATGGAAGGTTGGCAGCACTTAAAATTAAGTCACCTCTTCCAAATGAGAAACAGAAAGTTTTATCCAAGGAAAACAGAAGTTACAAAAATAAGGCATCAGACCCTTTAGATCTTACAGTGAAACAGATTGACTAGTCTACTCTCACTGCCAAGGGACAAGGTCTTGGCTTTTCCAGTTTCTCTCTTCAAATGCAGCCAATTTTTAACATTTATTATAGTAAATTATATTTCAATTCCTTATGAGCTGCCTGAAATGTCTTATGAACTGATGATAAATCATATTTCTTTGAGTTGCATCTCTGCTTCTTATCCTACGATTCAAGATTGCTCATGCCAAGGCAGTTCAGATTCTTCATGCAGATTGTAATAGTCTGCAACTTAGTAATAAACTTCACAGTTTTGTTTAGTTTTTTTTTATTTTACCTTCCATAAACTCATAGTTTCAACAGAAAAAACAACTCCTGTACCCAGTAATATTTAGCAAAAAAGCATTTGGTTTTAATTAGCAGTATAATAACAAAGGATATTCTTAAAGTAGCCTTTAATAAATAATGTCAAGGCTCTAAAGAATAATATAAAAAAGAAACATTTAAATTCTGGCTTCTGTGTCAGAGAAATCTCGCACAAGGTAACTAAGTACAAACCATACTGTACTTTACTGCAGCATTTTTTTAAATAAATATTTGGTTTGGATCAAAGAAAACAAGCATGAAATATGCAGCTGCATTACTTATACATGCCTATTTAACAGTAAACGTGACAACTAAGTCTGTGAAAAGATCAAGAGATCTTATAGGACTATGTCCTCATGAGAGAGTTACTCTCTATATTCACCTAGACAAATTTACAGAACGCGTGCTTGTTGCATAGACAGCTTTTCTAAATACCAAACAAGTAACAGCACTAGAAGTTATTAGAGTCTCAACTTCAAATTTGAACACTATTTTTACATACCGGAGTATAACGTCTTTTCACACTGCCTATTTCTATAATACAGGAGGGAAAAGACAGCTTAGTGTTCAAGAATGTAATCCCTTGCATGTCAGCCAAGATGTTCTTTTCCAAATGCCCAAGACTGAATATGACTTTGCTGTACTAGACATTCAATTCCCAAAGCAGATCCAATCCAAAAAACTTCTGTTAAAAATAAAACGAAGAGCAAATACAAGAAGACTGAGATGCCCAACTGGCAGCCCATAGGCTAAACCCAGCCTGCAATATAGTTTCATCTGTCCCCTGGGAATGCCTAGAAATAATGACTGCTATAACTCTTAATTTTAAGTACATATAGTTCTGCGTAGCAGAGTGGATCAAAGCTGCCAACTCTATTAGTATGTCAGCTCTCCATTATCCCAGCTCTGGCACAATGAGGGGTTTGGATATCCCAGAAAAACATGGAAGAGAAATTATAATATAGATACAACGGGATGATCTGAAGTCACAATATAGAGTCATCTGCAGAGTTCCACAGAGTGCCACACTTTCAGAACTGGCCCCACATATATTTACAGAAATACAATTGAATTAATATTCTATTCTGTCATATCGGTCTGTTCCCCAACTGATAGCTGAGGAAAAAATTACACCAGACAAAGAGAATGTCACTATCGCTCTTGGAAGATGACCTGGAGTTCCAATGCATTCCAAATTGTGTTGTAGCATATATATGGACTAAATAATTTTTACCATTCCATGCAAGCTCTAAGGAATATTAGGAATAATGTAAAAATAAATATTTGGAGTGATTTTCCTACTGTTTTAAGTGATCTGAACAAATTAACTTCACTATCCTTACATCTAGATTCCAGGCACCCACATTTTAAAATCTCTATTAAGAACGTGGGTGAGAACAATGAACTCGCAGGTGTAAAAAATGACCAGTGCCTCCAGCACAAGAGTTCAAGGCTCTGCATTTACTGGCATGCCCCTGCCTTTTAGCCTAGGGAAGATGAGCAGAGTTTGGTTTGGTTTTGTCAGTGCTGATAATCATGAAAGTTTTTGTGCATTAGAGAACTGGAACTCAGGAAGCTGAACTGATTTTTTTCTAAACCAGAACAAGCTTCTCTATGATCTCTTACATAAACCTGCTAAAAAATTGCTTCCTGATCTTTCCAGTCAATTCAAAACAAAGCTGGAGCTTCACAACAGAGAGACCTACCAGTCAGAATATTTTGTTATACAAGCTCATAGCTAGCAAGTCAAAGTTCCAAATTTTAGCTGTTACTTCTTTTTTGTGAAGAAAATAGTACCTCAGTCTAAGAACAGGGTGATATTACTACAAAAGCAGTTTTAGAACAGTTCAGAAAACAGTAGAAGATGTTGCAGAGATCTTAAACTTGAAAGTGTATTAAAGTCAGATACGAACCAAAGTTTAGTTACATTTAGCCCTTTGTAACCTGAACTACAATAGCAATACGTACCACTGCCTGATGGGTAAATTGTAAGTAACTTCTTGCCAGTGTCTCTGAGCTTCATAGTCTCCATACATAGGCGGCTTTCCTGCACCTAAAAAGAGATGACAGAGTATTTAGGAATTTATTCGGCTTATGCAGATTGCTTTTCCTCCAGGTATGTATTTGCATATTAATATATTACTAATTTTATCCTCCATTCCTCTATGATATTTGAGAACAAAATAGGGACCTCATCTGCTATGCAGTCTAACAGGGAATCAAAAAAAAGTTATGAGTTTTTTTGGCTTTCTGGATATTTCTGCAATAAGCATTTATCAAGATACTCCACTGTGAAGAACTGCTTCCTCATCTGACAAAAAAAAAATCATTTCCAAGTCTAGATGAAAAATGTGGCACTTTCTCTGAAATAAGAAAATGTACATAATGAACATCTTATACTGATTTTGTGTGAACTACTATGCTTCCTTAGTATATAATTGACAATGTTCTCATTTGTATTTCAGCTGTATCGTGGTACCTTGCTATTAAAAGTAACAACCAGCCTTATTTTTAAATTTACTTGGAACTAGGACCTGGTGCAAGCCCCTCAATTCCTCTCCCTTTCCTCTGTCGCCTCCTTTGCAACACTAGCAAGAATAGTGCATCTGTCCCTCTCCCCATGATTCTTAATAAAGAGTTAAGATGAACCATTTACTAAATCAGGCCATTCAGTACAGGGAATAGGTTTAGAAGAATTTTTTCTTACAATCTACAAAGCTTTCTAAATAATAACTGCTCCATTTTGGTTTACAGGAATTCTCTCTCACACATTTTTCAACTGAGTGATTGTTATGTAGCAGTTCTGCAAAGTGAATTATGTTAAAGGACACTTTTCACACATGCATACATAAGTCTCTCAGGAAACTAAGATTTTTTTTTTTCCACAGCAAAAAGCTTTATCAATGCAAATACTTCAGATGCCTACTCACAAACAATTCCCTCAACGTAAGCCTAACTCTGATAATGGCAGTATGTTAAGCATCTTTATCACAGAGTTTATTTACTTCTATTAACCTGTGCTTATTGAGAACAGAAACTGGACTGATAGTACTTCCAGCAAAATATTGACACTAGCCAGACAGAGATTTAAGAGTTTCTTTAAAATATAGGAAAGCCATCTATATTTTTTTCACATGATCTATGTTTGTGCGAGTCACACAAGCTCAGAAGAAATGAATTGGCTTCAGAATGATCAAAAGATATCTTAATCCAAAGGTTCGATTACTAAAAGCTTAGTAACTTAGTTTGAGTATGCATATTTAGCTTCCATCTACAGCAAGCATCAAGTATACAGCCAAACAGAATTCAGAACTGATAAAAATGGAGTATTTTATTTTAAAAGGATCACGAATACCTTAAATTTAGAGTGGCCTTATTCAGTTTTATTGTTACCCTTTTTAAGGGTCTGAAGCTGCCTTTCAACATGAGTATTTAGCTTCTACTCATTTAGCAGGAGTTTGACAATCCATGGAAAAAAAAAATTATGCATTGATCTATGAAGCCAAATTTTTCCTCAATAATTCTCCAAGACCAAGTAATCTAAGGTCATTGTAAACAGCAACCTTTCAAAACTAAGTATTAGTTATCTGCTTTCTCACCATCATGACCCTAATTCCAGAGGCAGATCTAAAAGCACACTAGACAGCAAGCAACAGAATGGAAATGATACAGCAAATCAACGCTATACAGTAAATGAGGGCAGAATTAACCTCCTTGCTTCTGGCCATCCATGCCACGCGTGGTTTCAGAGTATGCCAAATCAGCATTTCTACCAGAGTCTGCTTCAGAGAATGATGAGTACTTCTAATCTTTGCTCAATTTTATTGCATTGAGCAGCAGTGAAAGCAAAACAACAGGACCACATCAGTTTAAACATTACCCTGCCTGATTTTTTTTTCTTGCTCCTGTCATTAAAGGTTTATTACATCTGAAGGAAATCAAAGAGGAAAAAAAAATTTCTGGTGTACTTATGCATTTGATAGCTCTTTCTAACATTCAGGTTTGTCTTTTTTTTTTTTTTTTTTCCTCAGCCAGCCAGTGCTCAAAGTTAAGCACATGCTTTAACAACTTGCTGGACTGGATCAGACTCAGCTTTTCCTATTCCAAAAGAAGTTATATGATCGTTCTGTTAACTGTTATTTTAGTTCAGGCATTATTTTAAGACTCTCAGAATCTTGATTGGTTTGAAATTAGATCAACTTAAAAAAATCTAGTTAGCAATGTAATTGTAAATACTTGCAGTGCAACAGAAATTTAGTACTGTGCAGCAAAAGACAGGGTGGTTTTCTGCATATAAATGGGTAGGAGAGAGCTTCAGTTACCTACAGAACAGATCTCATAATGGCATTTTCAGAACGCAAACTCAAAATAAAACAACTGTGTAAGAAGGTATGCATGCAACTTCTCTTCAAGCAAATTCCTTCAAGTAAATGACACACAGAAGTTACCAGTTTAAAGTCACCAGAATATTACTGAACACCTCCAGCTACTCAGGGATGAGGCTCCCAATTGCCTTAACAGAAACTCAGAGTTGGATTTGACTGAGCTTGTGATTCTTTTAGCTGATGGGGACTGAAAGTAATGGTTCTTTTTTTTTTTTTTAATTTGCAGAGAGCAAGCTTATGCTAAGTGTAGGAATGGCATCGAGAGGTTTGGAAAAAAACTTGCTAGTTCTTTGCAAGCATTATGAGATAGGGAGGAGAAAAACTCGTCTATTAAAAGAATATAGCTCTAGTTCACGCTGTAAACAATCTTAAGGAAGTATAGCTACAAGGCAGAGTATAATTGCTCACTCCATGTCACCTTTACACCATCTTCATTATCACCAGTACAGTTTTATCTAAATATAAATTAAGGCTATATCTGTTATAGAATTTAAGGGACAAGATTAAACAAATGTACAATTGGACTGCAATAATATTCTGCAGCTACTAAAACGACAAAGGCATAGGGGTGAACAGCCAGCTGTTCTTTGGCTCCTCCTAAAACATTACTGACTGTCGACCCCCCCAAAAAAAAAAAAGTTGTGAGGTTTTTTCAGCGTTTTGTTCCAAGCAGCTGCGATGTTAATCATCGCACACTTCAGAAAAATAAGAACAAGGTATTACACAAACCTTAGGGAAATAGAGAGGCACTAAAATATGACAATACTTGAAATAACACATTGCTTCCTATTTATGATTTTACATGCAAGTTTATTTTAATTTATCACAAGCTCCATAATTCACCTTCATGTGGCTGTTTTACAGACCATGAACATGTATTACCTGAATAAGAACCAAGCGATACAGTCCAGCGTACAGTAAGTGCTAGTAAAACAGTAACTGTCATTAAGCTCCACTTCTCCATAGCTGGTCTTTGTAACAAGCCAAAAGGTACCTGAAAAAACACCATAAACATTGCTACAATACTGTCCATATTTTTGTTCCTTAGGCATTTAATGGCACTACTGATAGGCTTTCTCTCCACCCAGAAGCATTGTTACTATCTTGCGTCTGGAAGCACACTGCAATCAGGAGGGAGTTTAAGTACTGGACAATTTCTAACCATGAAGCCAAATGCTGCCCAGAAGCAGCATTTCTCCCACTTCTGAGCTAGAAGCTGAAAAGGCATCTGATAAAATGCATAAAAACAACAGTAAGAAGGGTAAAAGATTTCAAACCACTTAAGAGAATTCAGATAGCAGATCAACACTACACTGTACATACTTAAGCATCACCTTAATAAGCCCCACACAAGTTGTTATGCAAGTATGGAGCATATTTCACCTCTAAGTGACAAGAGTAGATTCTACAGGAGACCAGTAGAAAAGATTGTAGTGGTAGTCAAAATATTCATGCCAACCATATGTGTTACGTAGCTCACAAACTAATATTTGACACTGAACAAGAAAAACCTCTTCAAAGAAGTCTATAAAAATTCCTAGATTAATAACTCACTAGAAAAAAATTATTGTTAGCAAGCATATGATTCTGAAAAGTGAGTAAATGCCCCAGTATTAAGTTAATGCCACTTATTTTCTCAATTAAGAATACCACAGCCAAATTACACAAAATGCAGATCTGGTATAGGCTTCTCTGTTGGTTTAAACATACTCAAAAACGATTTAAAAGTTAACTACGTACTGGCAGGTATTATGCTGGACCAGGTATTGTCTGTTCTTCTGCAGCCATTAAAAAAGCACAGAGCCCATCATAAACTCTGTATTATGTGTTCTAACTAATTCCACAGGAATACAGTCATGAGCCAGTACATACTAAAAAAATTAAACGCGTACTGTCAACCTAGGAATGCAAACATCTGGCATTAAAGATGAAAAATCCCTGATCTGAATCTTACTTCAGTCTCTTCGATATTCAAAAAGGGGCTTGAAATTCTACCTTCTCCCTTCCCAAGCATAAGCACACTATCCATCAGCTACCTCTCCCTAGAGGATAGGCCTATAGACAGAACCTACCAGGCTCAAGAGATCTCCATTCTTCTACCCAAAAAGGCAGGACTGATCTCCCACCAAGCTTGCCTGAGTATACTAAGGATCCAGTAACGATAAGAAACATTACTAGATCTGTCAAATTAAAGGCCACATTCATCAAACTCAGAAATCAAGAAACAGGAAAGTAATGACATTGCCATATGCAAAAAACACTAACTACAGAATATGCAAACTTCAACCCAGAGAATCAAAAATATTTTAGTCCGAGCTAGGAAAAAAAAAATTGAAGAAACTACTCCAATCTTGACAGTGATAGACAGCAGTAAATCCAAAGGCTGTACTTCTGCCAAATCAGCAGCAGTTGCACCATTCCCTCCAGTCAGCAATAGATACATGACAGAAGAGTGGATGAGCCTAGGTACAACTGCCAAAGACTTTCCTTGCAGAAAAGGCATCACCTGATTTAAGTGAATTTAATATACTTGCCACTGCCAAAACAAAGCCATAAAACCAAATCCCACACAGCAGCAGTACTGAACTGCCGTTTTAGTAACAGACAAGCAACATCTAAGACATGTTTAGGTTATTCTGCTCAAACTAAATCCATATTTATTTACTATTCACAGAAAGGTATGACCCAACACCATCACCAAGGGGAAAAAGAAGTTACTTTAACAATATAAATCTATGACAGTAGTATATCACCATCTATAGGTAGAAACGTGAACACTGATATTTGCATGTTTCAATGCTACACCTGTGCCTAAATGACAAGATAGGCACATTTATCTAAATAAAAAATACTGAGGTCAACTCTGTACATCATTTTACCCTAAGTGAACTCTCGTGCTTCCTAAACTTGGCTCCAATAAGACCAGAGTCCTATATGACTTCTAAAATCAAGTGTCACAAGCCTGGCCTTTCCTTTCTATGAAATGCTCGCATCTGCCCTTTCTTTCTCTCTCCAGTTAGAACAATTATTAATTAATTATACCTTCTTAATTCCTACATAATGCCAGTCTCACCTACAGACAGACTCCCCTGTCTCTGTTCCTCTCATTTCCTTCTGCCATTCCCTACGTTTGGAGTAACTGTCATTTTCTAGGATATTGAGTTTCTTCTTTCTCTTCTCTCGAAAGTGGTTCTTAAAATATTCTTTCCTACTTCTTTTTCATCTTCAGTAATTATTCCATACCTCCTGAAACAAAAGCCATGCTTTTATAAGATTCTAAAGCACAGATCTCTAATTTTGGCTAACCCCTGGGTAACAATGTTAAACAAATAGGACTTTTTAGGAGATGATAAAGCTGGTTTGGTCAGCCTCAAACTTTTTACCTTCTGCCTCTGGATGGGCAACACTAGAGGGTCTCTCAAGTGAGGTGCCACCTATAAGCATAAGGTGAGAATCGCAGCTCCAAAAAAACACGATCCTTCCACGCTGCCTACTATGAAGATGCAGATAAATAGCACCGATACAAACCACACACTCCTTCCCAAAGGGGAACTTACAGAACTCAGTCACAGATGCACAACCCTTAATGTAACACGTTGTTTTTTAAGAGAGATGCCAGCGCTGCAGCTGAGCAGCATCCTTTCCTTCCTCAAAAAGGCAAACTCTAAATGAAGATTTTCATTTGTTGAAGTGATACTCGTTCTATAAGCCCACTGCTTCCTCACTCCTTGTCAGAAGACGTATTTATTTCTCAAATTTCCTCATTCATCCACCCTCCATTCCAGCCGCCTCACAGAGAGACACGAGGGTGAGCTGTTGCAGAGGGACTTGCGCTGGGGCCTCCCTGCTAGCCCAGCCGGGCCGCCCTCACCCGCCAGCGGGCACCGCGCCTCCCCTCAGCTCGTTCCCGCCCCGCTCCAGGCCACCCCCTCCCCTCAGCCCCCCACCGCCGCCCGCACCCCAGAGAAGCGCGGTACATCCGTCCCGCACACTAGCACCGGCTCCCCGGCGCACGACAGCGGCAGCGAGGCGGCCCGCCGAGCCCCGAAGCAGCGGCCAGAGCCTTCTCCGCCTTCGCCTTCTTCTTCGCCGCCGCCCCCCCCCCCCCCCCCCCCGTCCCTTCCCGCCGCTCTGGCGCGAGCCCGCGGCTCCTTACTGGACACAACCGGCGCGCACGCGCTTCCGCGTTGGAAGCGGCTTCCGGCCTCTGCCGGCTGGCGCGCGCGCCCGTGAGGCCGTGCAGGCGGTGCCGCGCGCATGCGCGGGGGCTGTCTGCGCCTGCGCAGCTCCGCCCGCGGCGGGCGGGGAGCGGGGAGCGGCCCCGCCGGGGGGACGGGGCCTGGGGGCGGGGGGGAAGGAGCGGGCCGCGGACCCCCGGCCCACCTCGGAGGCGGCAGGAGGCAGGTGTCGGGGAATTTGGGCGTGCAGCGCGACAAGCAGCGTTGCCTCAGGAGGCCGGGAGGCGCGGCTTGCTGCTCGGCCGCTGTGGGAACGGTGCAGGGGCCTGGTCTGCGCTGGCCGGCCTGCCCCGGGCTTGGTTTCGCCCCTGCTGGTGCCGTCAGGAGTGGATGCGCCTTCGTTTTTTTACCCTGCTCGCATGCATCCCTTCATGGCGCTGGCAGTGCTCACGTCTCTACTGCAGCAGATCAGGGAAGTGGGAAAATGCAATAGTGGGTATTATTGGTAGAAAGCACAGTCACACAGGAAGACTGGCTTTTCATTCAGGTGACAAATCTAAGTGTTTGTTTGTTTGTTTTTGCAGAAGGAAGGGAGCAGCTGGAAGGCTTGTTCTTCAACCACTCCAGAGAGCTGGGAAGCAGCGCCTCAGCCTTTGTTTGGGAGGTGATGTCTGGGAACCAACATGAAGAAGAAAGATCTTGGGCACCATAGGCCTCTCTTTTTCAACCTTTCAGTTTTACCCTCTTTGATTCTCTTTAAGGTCTTGACAAAGTACATAGGATAGCATAAATGATTCTAGATCATCTTTATACAACCCTTACTGATATTTAAAAGTACGGACTCTGTTTTTCTTTAGATTGCTCTATTTTTCTTCTAGTTGTGTGTCTTAACTGAGGTTGGGATATGAAATTTAGTAGGAAACTGATTATTTTTAAAACTAACACCACATACTGGGATTTTCATGGCCAGACCTTCCAGATGAACTGCCAGTGGTGCTCTCTTTGGACTGGAATCCCAGGACTGGAAGTTGTAAAGGTTTTAAACCCAACTGCTACAAAATGGAAGCATGGTCAAGAAGTATCTGGTCACTGGGAGTAGAAACGTTAAAGTAACCAGAGACAATAGGAAAACAAAATTCTTCATTGATTTTATTTTTCCCATGTGCAGGTTCTTTTCAAAATGTATAAACATTAGGCAACATGCGGTATTGCATACCACTAGAGATGGCTTTTCTTCCTTGAAGTTCTTCCAGTGCAATATCATATAGAATACTAATTTCCACTATCCCAACCATTGTCAGTTGAGTGCCAATTACTTGGCCATCCTGGTCCCTCTTACACCTGCCGTCATTTCAGCATTCTCAGCAACTGTCACTTGTGAGTGTTACCTCAGGCAGGACGGTATGAAGAGACTGGAAGTTTGTGGTCTTACACAGGTAAACGTAACAATCACACTAGTCTGCTGGCCTGTCAAGGTGTATGGAGCCATGATCCTATTGAAAATGGGAGATTTTGATCATCAAATTTTATATATTTTACCTAAATCTGTTATACTCAATCACTCGTATTGCTGCTCAATAAAATACTTCCATTTTAGGATATTAATAAGATGCTAAGGGATGTCTGGAGGTGGCAGATCTGTAAAATAAGCATAGTCCTAAAAATCTGTCAACTGCAAACTAAATTAGAAGATAGGAAGAGTTGCGCCTCCTGAAGCCCACCACGGCTTTGACTTTGGCGTGGTATGTGACACTGAAAATGCGTGATGCAAAGTGAGTTCCCAGCCTAAGCCTGGGGGAGAATCCCCACGGCAGGTCCCTATTTTAATTTCTTCTCTCCCAGTCCCTGCCTCCTTTCCTTCTGCTCTTCCTTCCAGGATTTTCCATGCCCGGAATTCCCTAAAACCCGCTCCCAAACCACGAGGCCGGGGGACACAGCAGAGCAGTACTACACCACCCCCAAGTCCGGGAGCATTGCCTATGGGCTACCGGGCTCCTACTGCAAAAAAAATAGAGTTTTTAGGTTTTACCTTGCGGGTTATTGATAATTTGGTCATGGAGCCGGTATGGGTGAGCCGGAGTGCCCGGCTGCACCTTCAAGTGCATTATTTCAATTAGCTGAGCGCTCTTTGTTGCAAGGTGAAATCATTCACTCCCCGGGAAAGCTTTTTTATTGAATGCTTTCTAAATACTTGCATTGGTCACGTCGCCTGGAATTGAGTCTCTGTCACTAGTATTTCTGCGGTGACTTTGACCAGATCAATGACTGGAAAAGGCATTAAGGACACATTGATACCGCGGGGTAGTAGACAAGGGGGGCTTGGTTTTGGTGCTCAGTAGTAAAGAGAAACCGATAATGAGGAGATAAACGGCTTTTCTTAACCCTTGGCGTTCTCGGGAGGCTTCAGCAGGTCTGCCGGCTCTTCTCCTCCACCCGGCTCGCAGGGCCGATGTAAAGCCGGGCGGTGGCAAGGCAAACGGCTGCCGGGTGTTCCATAAATCTGGAGCGAAATGCGGCCGGAATAAAGAGAAAGCCTTTCCCAGGGCAGGCGGGAGGAAGGGAGCCCTGGAAGGGGCTGCGGCTGTGAAAAGTTGCTTCCCAACTCATCCAGGGTTTCGCCTCTGCGCTCAGCCGTGACGCAGCGGGGAAACAAACTCTGGGGCCGTTTTCAATTGTAGATTCACCATCTGCGCCCCGACAGGGTCACGGCACCGCCCGTCGCTCGGCGGGCAGCTCTGCGGGGCGGGGGATAGGTGCGGGCAGGCGGCCGGGCTGCGCCGGCCCTCCTCTGCCGGAGCGCTGCCGCCACCGTTCCTTCGCATCTTCATTTCCCTGGCAAGAGAAACCAGCGTGTTTGAAACCAGTACCATAGCCCGCAGGAAGACTGATTCCGCGCCCCCTCCCCCCGCCCCGAAAGCACTAGCACTTAACAAAGTCATTAGGAAGGCTTGAGGTTTGGGTTTGTTTTCTTCAGTTCCCGCGGCTCTCGGAGCAGCCCTGGGCGCGGGGGGCGTGGGCGCTGGGGGACCGCGGAGCTTCCCCCGCCCGCCCCGGGGCCGCTCCTGCCTCCGCGCCCGGAGGATGCTCCCAGCGCGCCCTAAAACAGGACGAGGCGTTTCATCCCTTAACGGAGAGGAGAGGCTGAGCGGTTTTCCCGTGTCCCGGCTTTTCCCATTTTGCTGAAGCTGAAGGCAACAGGGATTTTATTGAACCTGGAGTTCAAGGACGCTCCCTCTCACGCTTTGCCGTCTTAATAAAGTTGTGAAGTGCCTACTTCCTCAGCTTGCTTACCAAATCCTGAATTAATAAAGTTTACTTAGTTATTTAAATAGATTAAATGTCACATTTTAAATGGAAGGGGAAGGTTCTACCTTACTGACCTATTTTTCATTTCTGATTTAGAAAAAGGCAAGATTAGCATGGATATTGCATTTTCAAGGACCTCGCCACTATTAAATAGACTGTTAAGTGCATTTTATGGCTGAAGAGTCTGTTCCCAGTTCAGTCTGGAAGACGTGCTAAGTTCATCTCTACCTGCTACATTGAACATTCACTGACTAAAATACTTTCTGTGGATGTAATACCTATGCTCTGTATCTTTTAACTACATAACGCTTAATGTTTTAGGACTAGTAAAACGTAATTCAATAAAAGTCCTTGGAATAGAAGTGTTGGCTCTCTGGAAAACAGGATCGCGAGTGTTTGGCCAGTTGCACGGATTCCCGGCTCGGGGAAGAGGTGAGATCAAGGGAAGGGAGGCTGCGGGATGGCAGAGCGGCTGCGGGGACGGCTCGGATGCGCACGGCTCCGGACGGCCTCTCCCGCGGAGACTTAAGCTGCGCGGAGGTTTAAGCGGGCGCGTATCAAAGGCGGCCCCGGGGGACGCGCTGAAGGACGGCGCCGTGCCCGAGCCCAGCCTCGCCCGCAGCCGCGGACCCGCGGGGCCGGGCGGCGGGACTTCGGCGCGTTACTGGCTGCGCCGCCTCGGCCGCTGCCTTTTCAAATCGCTTGGAAGTACACCCCCAACATGGCAAAGCTGGTTTTCCGCCTTCCCAGACCAGGCTGGCCTCCCAGGAGCAGTCGAGGACGGGCCCCGAAGCACGCCTCGGACACGAGGGAGCTTCTGCAAAACTGCCCGAGGAGCCTCAGGAGGCAAAATTCCATTGAGGTCCCCTGTCCCCCGAGAACTGGCCCCCTGCCCCGGACCCGCAGGGGGTGAGGAAAAACCCCCACCCCCCTCAAGCAAGTCTCTCTTGTATTTTTCCCGGAGTGGGAGCCCCCCGAGGGCCCCGCGAAGGACGAGGGATGGCGCTTCCCAAACAGAAACCCGCGCCCTCCTTCCTTTGTTTCTCGCCCAGGACACGGGGCCCGGGCCGGTGGGTGGGGACCGGGGCGAGCCGCAGACCCAGCGCCGGGCGGGAGCGGCCCCGCGGCGGGAGCGCTCGGAGCCCCCCCGCGCCCCCCGCTCGGAGCGGCCCGGCCGCGGGGAGCCCGGTTCGGGCAGCGCTGGGGATCTGCGGGGTGGTGCGCGGCTACCCGGGCAAAATCCCCCCGGTACCGCCGGCGTGGACCCCAGCCAGGGAAGCGGGGAGCCTCAGTTAGACACCCTCGGGGCGAGAGCCGTCCTCAAACGCTGCCCGCGTCCCCAGGGTTCCTGGTGTCACCAGTGGGTGCCTTCCTCCCGCCACCTCTCCGCGGGACAGACCGTGTCGGGGCACCGGGAGGGAAAGGTCTCTGACGGGCATCTCCCCCCGACTCCCCGGGACGCTGCCGGCGGTGCCCCCTCCGCGGGCACCGGCAAACCGGGCCTCAGCTCTGCCCCCCCGCAGCTCCGGAGCGGGGGCTCCCATCGCTCCCCCGCGGGGGGCGAGCGGCCGGGCCCGGCTGCGCGCCCGCTGCCCCGCGGCTCCACGCCGCCTCGACCCCCGGGGGACGCGGCCACCGGCCCCGCTGCCGCCTGCGGGTCTCGGCTGTGCCGGCCGTACCGGCCTCGGTGCTGCCAGCCGGGGGCTGGGGGGAATAGCCCGAGCGCTGGGACTCCCTCCTGAGAAACAACGTCCACGCGCGATAAATAGACATTTTTAAATAACTGCAAAAGATCTTTTTCTGCCTTTTCAAATGCTCGCCGCGGTCTTTCAACACCCATTAGCCTGTAACTTTCAGCCCCGCTCTGTGCCCGGGGAGAGATGCTATAAATAGGCGGCGCGGAGAGCGGTTAGCGCGGAGGCGGCGGGAGGGGAGTGCAACTCCCGCGGCCGCGCAGCTCCCGGCCCCGCCGGCTGCGAAAGCGAGAGGGTTCCCCGGGAGACCCGCATCAGCCGAGGAAATGGCCCTGATGAGCCCATCTTGTCCTTTTTGCAAGCAACTTGGTGGCTTAGAGGATTAGGGCCAGATCCTATCTCCAGCCTATTGCACATTCTCCGGCACCTTCCCCGGGCGGAGAGAGCGGCGGGTTCGCAATTGTAATAAATAATGGGGAGGCCGGGGGGTGGGGGGATAGCTCTGGGTAAACTCTCCGGGCGGCGAGGATGGTCATTTTCCCGGTGCTTAGGATCTAGTTACTTTCAATACACCCCAGGGACCGCCACGACACGTCTTATACTAATAGGCATCTGTCACCGACCGTGTCAAGTTTTGCCATATGCGTCAGACAAGTTTGTGGAAGGAAAAAGACAAGAAAGAACAAGAAAAAGACTTTCTGTTGCCTGGCTGAAGCGAGTGGCTGCGGAAGCTTCGCGGGGAGATGGTGGCCCCGGCTGTCCCCGGCTGTCCCCGGCCCGCCACCGCTCCCGGCCCGGCTCGGCGCGGCCGTGGAGGGCTGCGCCCCTCTCTGCTGGGCAGCACCATGCGGTGAAAGCTGCTCGCCGGCCCGGCTGCAAACCCTCCCCCGTTTGGGGACCGACTTCTCGCACCTCCGGGGCCCCCGAGCCCCGCCTGGTAGCTTTGCGCGACCCGCCGGGACGCCCCGTCGTGCCGCCCGCTGCAACGGCGCGCCCGGCCCGGCCCCGGCGCGGGCGACTCCGGGCACCGGGGCGGCTCCCGGCCCCCCGGGGGGCTCCAGCCCGGGGCTGCGGGGGTGCTGCCGGCCCGGGGCTGCTGCTGGGCCCGGGCTGCGGGGGTGCTGCCGCCCCGGGGGGGCGCGCCCGTTCCCCGCGGGTGGGGCGGGAGCTGCCGCGCCCCCTGCAGGCCCCGCTGCGCCACTGCGGCCCCGCCGCCGCCACCGGGAGCCCTCACCTGCCCGCAGGGCCCCGCTGCCGCTCCCGGCCCGGCCCCGCGGCGGCGGGGAGGCAGCGGCTCCCGCGGGGAGGCGGCCGCCGGACGGGAGCTCGCCGCCGCCGCGGCCCTTCCCGAGCCCCGCGCCTTGCTGTGCTGCCCGGCCCCGGGAGCCGTCGCCGTCGCCGCCGCCGCCCCTTCCCCGGGAAAGGCTTCTCCGGCGCCGCAAGGTCCCGCCGGCCGCTCTCCTCGGCGATCGGGGGGAAGCGGGGGAGAGAAAGAGAGGACGGAGGTAACCGGGGGAGAAGCGTTTCCCGGGGCCGCGCCGGAGGGAGGCGGCGGGGAGGAAAGTTGCCGGTTCCGCCGCCGCCGGCGCGCAGATGCCGAGCCCGAGGTATTGCTGCTATGTGGGGAAATATGAGCGAGTAATTTTATAAGTAACAAAGGCTGGGGAATGGAATGAGCCCCTGTTATCCGGTGTCCTCTGGAAGCCCTGGATCAGCAGCTTCTTGAGCCTAAAAGTGAATTCAAGAAGAGGCTCCTTTCTCTTTTCCCAGGGGTATCCGCTAAATATAGAAATAACCTCCGCGCGTGTTGCACAAATCACCTACCATTTGCTGTTTGTGTAAAACCGATTAGCCAGACACAACTGTGAAACAACTTGTTACTTTTATAGCCGCCCCGCACAAACAAATTTAGACCCGTTGGGTTTCGGCGGGGCGCGGAGCCGCGGCGGGTGCCCATGTAGGGCCCTGCCTGACACCGAATCCCCGCTCGCTTCAGGTGCCCGCTCTCCCTTTTCGTGTCAGATGATTAGCGAGTCCTTATTTATAAAGTTCAACCTATCTCATCACCGGGCCGCTTGTTTTATTTTAGTCTATGTATGCGGTGGTATAAATATTTACTTAGGAAGAAATAATGTTTACTGCTTACCAGGAAAGCAAGGACTTTTTTTTTTTTTTTTTTTTTTTTTTTAAATCCCCGTTCCCAGCGGGTGTTGGAGGTGAAAGAAGCGCCTCATCCAGCTCCTCCCGCAGCGAAACCCGGCGCCCGCTGCCTCCCGCCTGCGTTTTGCGCCGCCGGTTTTCCTAACAAAGACAGCGAATTATTTGGGCGGAAAAGCAAAATCCACGGAGGTTTCCAAAGGCGACGAAAATTCGACGTTTTGCGAGGGAGAGAATAAAGTAGCAATCACTGTCAGTGCACAGCAGAGACCGAGTGCCCGAGATCTCGCCAGACTAAAACCCCCGAAGCGCTGCTTTAAATATTGTAATGCGCTACAGATTTTAAAATTTTTTTTTTTCCTCTTGGCGATCTCTTTATTTTAGCCCTGAAAATGCACATAAATGTACATTTTTTTTCTCAGCTTCCCTTAAAAGTTATTAGGAATTAGCTGGGAAAGGCCATTCCCTTTCCGTGGGAACGCAGAGCCGCTTCTTTAACACCGATCGTTTTCTGATCTAAAAGAAAGATCCGCGCTCTCACACCGCACGGGCACGTCTTTAATTTCCCCCCCCCCCCCGCAAAATAAATAGTAAACGTCCCTTAGATCGCCCCAGCGTTTTTTATTTAAAACCATTTCCCTTATAACTAGCCACGAAAACCAACCCAAAGCGTACCTAGTCCGGCCGGGAAGGGGCAGGATCCCGCCGCGCCGAGATGCAGAGCCGAAGTCTGGCTGAGAAAAATTAATATATTTAGGGAAAAAAAATTACGGCGCGGTTGAGGGAGTCTCGGCTCTGCCGGGGAAGGTTTAATTTTGGAGGAATCGGTGTGACGGCGGCCCCGCCGCGGCGGCCGGTCCGGCAAGGAGCGGGGCCGGTCGCTGTCGCTGCGCGGCCGCGGACGGCGCATCTCGGAGCGGCGGAAGGTGCCGGGAGGCCGTGGGAAACCCGGCCCCACCGCACCGAGACCGGCGAAACCCAGCCCTCGGCGGGAAGGAGAGGGCCGGCGCTCCGCGGCCGCGGGCGCTCCGCTCGCCCGCCCGGTTCTCCAGCCTCCGCGGCCCCCGCCGCTCGTCCTTCGGGTAGGTGCTCAAAGATAACGCCTCTCACACAAAGATGGGCAGAGCATTTTAAAAATTTATTTACAAAGTTGTGTACAACACGAAGGGATAACATTTAGAATACATATATTCATTCATATATAAACAGACTTCTATAATAGAATGACAGCTTTTTCCTCCTTTGTTTTTTTTTTCTCCAAAATTCATTTTTTTTCTGTTCGTTCGTTTAATATTTAAAATTTCCCCCGCTTATTTTTTTTATACATTTTTTTTCCTCGTTTGTTCGTTTATGTCGAATAAAACCGCTCGGAGCGCCGGAACCTTCAAAAAAAGTGAAAGTTCGCTGCTCCTAATCGCGACCGTCATTTCGCCTCTTTAGAAAAATAAAAACCCCGAAAGCAACGTCAGTGATTTTTGATACAAATATGTACAAGCGACGGCGGCGGGGGGCCGACGCCCGCTGCTCGGAGCCCGCCGCCCGGGCCGGGCGGCCGCGGAGCCCCGAGGGGACGGCCGGCGGCGGCGGGGCTGCGGGGACTCCCCGGGGCTGCTGCCCGGGGCTACCGCCCGGGGCTACTGCGCCGGCCACTTGGCCTGCACGGCGGCGGCGGGGGCTGCGGGCTGCAGGAACTGCCCCGCGATGATGTTGGTAGGCACGCTGAGGATGGGGGCGATGGCGGCGGTGGTCCTGGCCAGCGCCAGCGGCTGGTGGGCCATCAGGGCCGACTGCACGGTGACGGGCGGCCGCAGGAAAGTCTGGGCGCTGGCGGCCGAGCTGGCGGCCGGGACGCCGATGATGTTCTCGATGCTGAAGGAGGGGCGGCTGCTGGGCTCCGACTTGACGATGGAGCCGGCGGCGCCCAGGCTGTTGAGCTGCAGCTGTAGGCTGGGGCTGAGCTGGGAGTTGAAGGCTTTGCGGCTGAGCTCGCTGGACGGCAGCAGCGGCACGGCCGGCGGCAGCATGGGCCCCACGGGGGGGATGTAGGGGTACTGCAGCGCGGCGGCGGCGGCGGGGTGGGTGTAGGCGCCGGGGTGCAGCCCGTAGGGGCGGCCGTAGGGGCCGGCGAGGCCGTAGGCGCCGAAGCCCTGCATCATCAGCGCCGTCTGGTCCCGCAGGTGCTCCTGCTGGTGCCGCTTGAAGCGCTTCCTGCGGCGGAGGAAGCTGCCGTTGTCGAACATGTCCTCGGACTGCGGGTCCAGCGTCCAGTAGTTGCCCTTGCCCGGGTTGCCGGGCTCCCGGGGGATCTTGACGAAGCAGTCGTTGAGGGAGAGGTTGTGGCGGATGCTGTTCTGCCAGGCGGGGAACTTCTCCCGGTAGTAGGGGAAGCGGTTGCTGATGAACTCGCAGATGCCGCTGAGCGTCAGCTTCTTCTGCGGGCTCTGCAGGATGGCCATGGTGATCAGGGCGATGTACGAGTAGGGCGGCTTCACCAGGCTGCTCTTGGGCATGCTCTGCCCCGCCGCCGCCCCGCCGCCGCCGCCGCTCGCCCCCTCCTCGCCGCCCCCCTTGCCGCCCTCGGCCGCGCCGCCGGGGGCCGCCTCGGCCGGGCTGCCGCTGCCGCTGCTGCCGCTCTCCGCGCCCGCGCCCGCCTCCGCGGGCAGCGCCAGCTCCGCCGCCTCGTCCAGCGGCAGGCGCGGCAGGGCGGCGGGGCTGCCGGCCTCGCCGTCGCTGTCCTTGCCCAGCCCGTCGTCGCCCTCGCCCACCACGTCGATATCCACATCCTCGGCCGCCGGGACGGCGGGGCCGGACATGTCGCTGGCGCTGCCGCCGCCCGACAGGGTCATCCCCGCTCGGCGGACGGGGCGCGGCGGCGGGGCCTCCCGCCCGCACCCGGCGGCGCGGCGGGCTCCCGCCGCGCCCCCCTCCCGCCGCTCCTCTGACCGGCCCCTGGGGCTAGACCCGAGCGGCCCGGCTGCCCCCCGCGGCGCCGTCCCCGCGGGGCATGGGGCGGCCGCGCCCGCTCCTCTCCCGTCCGCGGCGTCCCGCGGCGCGGGGCTGCCCTGGCCGCCCGGTCACCTCCGGCTGCGCGCCCCGCTCCCGCCGCCGGGCATCGGGGATCAGGCGGCGACGCTGGCTCCCGCCCGCCGCGATGGGCGCCCGCGGGCGCCGGGCATGGGGCCGCCGCCGCCGCGGCTCCGCGGGCACCCGCCGCTCCACCGCTCCGCTCCGCGGCCGCGGCCCCGCCGCGCACCGCTCCGCCGCCCTTGGCTTTTTTTTTTTTTTCCTCCTCTTTCCTCCTCTTTCCTGTTTGGTTTTTTTTTTCCTCCCCCTTGGCGGAGGGAGGGGACGGAGCTCCCGGTGGCCGGGCGGGGCGGGGGCAGGAGGCCGGGGCGTCGCGGGGCCTCGCTCGCCACTTTGGAAGCGCGGCGGTCCGGACTGCCTGATAGATTACTTTCCCGTTAAAGATATACTCGGAGGCGGCGCCACGTGACCGCGTGACGTCAGGCGCCCCGCTGTGAAGTCATGCAAAACTCGAGTTGTTTCTTGGACTGTCAACAAAGAGCAGCGGCGGCTCCGCTCGGCCCGCCCGCCCCGTCGGGCCACCCGCCCCGCCGGGTCCCCGCCGCCCGCAGCCCGCCGGGACCCGCCGCCACCGGGACCCGCCGGCCCCGGCAGCCGCCCCCCGCCGCCCAGCGCGGAAAAGTTGCCGCCCCGGGCTCGCCGCCGCCTCTCTCGGTGCGGCGGGCCCGGAGGCCGCCGCGGTGCGCTCGGCAGCGGCCGCCCCGGCCGAGCGCTGGCTCAGCGGATGCCTCGCCGTAATAGCGCTTAAAACCACCAAGTTTGGGCTCTGAAATCACTTTTCTGTGGTTTCCTATTTTTTTTTCTTTCCAACAGCAGCACCAGCTGGGAACGGAAGATCAGAGAATGGCTATTGATTAATCTATTAGGTTAGTTGCAGAGAGAAATAAAAAAGGCGTAAAATAACAAAGGGAAACTATAAATAAAGAAGCTTTTAGCCGCTTCCTTTTTTTTCCCCTCTTTTTTCTTTTTTCTTTTTTTTTTTTTTTTCCAGAGGTGTTAACGACTTAATCATTGCGGGCGTTAGCATATGAAAAAGTAGGAAATGAGGGAGTGTGTGTGAATGTGAGGACGGTATTGACGCGGCCCCAGGTAAGCCCCGGCCCGGGGAGCGGCGCCCGGCGGGGCGGGAGGGGGCCCGGCCGCCCACCCCTGCCCCGTTGCGCCCAGCAGAAGGAACCCCCGCCCGGGACCTCGGCCGCGGGTGGCTCACGGGGCTTTGCTTTTTAATTCGTACCGCCGATACCCTTCTTGTTGTAGTTCTCGCACGTGTTGTCGGCTTTCAGTAAACACAATTACGTTAGGAAAATGCCCCAGGAGCGAACAATTTCCCACGAGCGGTTCTGGTTTAGGAAAGGCAAATAGCCCCCGTCTACCCTAAAGTCCATCGGCGCCTCGGAAATGTCGGTGCCCCGGCCTCCCCGGGAGCCTCTGCCCGGCCCCGACGGGTCGCTCCGGCCGCGGAGCCTTCGGGCGGGACGGGCGCGGCCCCCGCGGGGTCCCTGCCCCCCCCCCCGTCCCGCTCCGTTTTTACGCGTTTCCCGGCGGATCTCCGCGCCCCGCGGACCGTGGCCCTGGCCTCCGCACCCGCGCAGCGCCCGCCCGCGTGCACACTCACGTACCTGCCCGCGCGCTCACGCACACGCGCGCTCGCACGCACTCGCGCTGCCTCCGCGCCGCAAAGGCTCTCCCGCGGAAAAGGGAGGGAAAAAGGCCAACTCCGCAGCTCCCGGGTTCATTTGTTGCGCTTTTCTTCGACACAATAAAAGTCAAATTAATTTATTCATACCATTAATTACGGTGCTTAGCGTGAAAATAAACGTTTCCCCTCGATTAGGGCTCTGTTGTGCTAATCCCGTGTTCAATCCCGGCTGCCGGCTGAGCGGCCCGGCCCGGCGGGGCGGCCCCGCTCCGCGCCCCTCCGCGCCCCTCCGCGGGCCGGGGGCGCTGCTGCGGCTCCCAGGGCTTCAGGCAGCGAAGTTTAGGCAAGTATTTCGGAGCCCACCCGGCTGGAAAGTGTGTAGGAGCCCACCCGGGCGGAGTGGGGAGGGAGAAAAGCTTTGCTAAAAATCAGGAAACTTTCCTCGAAATATCCCGGGAGCCCCCGAACCCACCGAAGTTCAAGGGCTGAACGCGAGCAGGAGCAGGGGCTGCTCCCTGCAAAGCAATAAAATAATTAAAGCAACCTATGCGGAGGTGGAAACCCACAATACCGACACGGCCAGAAATAGAAAGTGGGCGCCCATATAGACAGATAGATTTAGCAACAAGAGAAAAACAAACTGTATCGTCCGGATCGATACGGAGTCAAATAGAGACACGGCAAGCACCGGGGAAAGGGAGGATGGAATAAGTTATGATAGAGAGGGAGAAATTAATTACAACTCAATTTGATTCTAATATAGCAAAGCAAGATCCTGGCTGCGAAGCGAGTTAAAAATAAATCCGGAGGCTGAGCCTCGGGGGTGGGGGGGGCGCTGAGGAGGAAAGGCAGGGCTGGGGCAATTTCTGCTTCTGTAATCGTTTTAAAGGAAGGAGAAACCAAAGGTGTCCCCTTTCATCTCCTTAAGCCTATTACTTTCACTAATGAGTTATATAAATCGTTGACCTGACCTGGATTAAACCAGCATTGTGGTTCGTTATAAACGTGCGGGGGTAAAGGGGCTCGCGGGAGAGGGGCTGCGGGTGAGAAATCCCTGTAAAATAAACACATCCAAGGGACGGACACACAAACGAACACACACACGCATCCCCTGGCCGTGGTCGCAGCGGGGCGAGCGGCGGGGCCGGAGCTGCGGGGCCGGGGCGGGATGGGCTCACCGCCGGCCCCGGGGCCTAGACCCCCCCGGCCGGGCTTTTCGCTAAAGATTCAGATTTTCAAATATATCTGCTTTTTTTTTTTTTTTTTAAAGGCCTCTATTTGCACGTGTTTGGTTTCTTTTTTCCTTTTTTTTTTTTTAAATTGTAATAAATCGCCTGTAAAACCGGCAGACCTCAGTGTAAAACGAAATTGGTCATGTTTCCAAAACGGTTTCGGATTTATTTGTATTGGAAATGTATAAACATCCATTCTGTAAAAGGCAACACGTTTAATTAACGATGAGAGAGCAGTTAGGGGCAGAAAGCTAGTAAAATTGTGTGATAAATTTATGGCATTGTTAGCGTGCTTTTAATTATGGCTATTATGTTAATTATTTCACATTAGCATGGAGTTATCAGCAGCATGTCAGATTTAATCAAAACGAGCCTTTCTCTCGAAAATTGTGCTTTTCATTCGCCGCGAGGAGAACGGGGGGTCCCGAGCCGAAGCCGCTCCCTCCCCCCCCCCTTATTTATTTAAAAATAAATAAATGAAGGCTTTTAAAAAGAGGACTTCCCATTGAAAAGAGTGGCTGGACGTGATCCGGGCTGGTGCAGGCGGCAGATCCCTTTAGGCTACCTCGAGCAGCGCAGGGAGGCAGAGGAGAGAAGCGACGCTCTTGTTTTTTAGGAATTCACCATTTTCACCCCCTCCGGAGAAGGCACTTTATCATTTTGGATCATTCTGTCAAACAATATGATGTTGCTCATTTTTATCTGTCCCGTTTTACAAAGCCCCCGTTCACACTGCTGGCCAGGACAACACGCCTGAGTACAAAAGAATAAAAGAGACAAGCCGGGAGAATATAGGATCGCTGCACGGATCAAAAAGGAGAAAAGAGGAGGAGGTGTGTGAGTGTGAGAGCGTGTGTGCGCGGAGGGGGCTCGCAGCGGGCCGGGGCCGGCTCCCTGCCCGCCGCTGCCCCGCAGGAGCGCAGCGGTGGCTCCCGCACACGCTCCGCAGCCCCCGGGGCCGCCCCCCGCTCCCCCGCCGGGGCCGAGGATGCCGGGGAGGCGATCCGCCGGCTCTTGAAACGCTTTCGGCGCTTCCGTGCAAAAATAAAAAAGAAAATAAAATAGAAATAATTTTTTTAAAATGCTGGTTCGGGAGCGGCGGGGCAGGCGGCGAAGTTTTGCGGGGTCCGGTCGCGCCGAGGTGCGGAGCGGCCCCCGCCCGGCGGGCAGCCCCGCTCCCCGCCACCGCGCCCGCGGAGGGCCGCGGCGGACGCCCCTCCAGCCGCCGCGCAGCCCTCGTAAATCACGGCTGCCCTCCCGGCGCTGCTCCCCGGCCTGCGCCGCCTCCCGCGGCTCGGCCGCTCCGCGAAGCCCCGCGCAGCCCCGCGGAGCCCGCCCGGCTCTGCCCGCGCCCTGACGAGCCCCCTCCTCCGGCCGGCCCAGCTCCCCCTTCCCCACGGGAGTGGGGGGCTGCGACCACGGCAGCTGCTGGCTTATTTTTAGAGCATTTCCATTCCTCCAGTTAATTTTAGATCGATTCATTATTTAGCCCCAGTTCGCCTTTAGGGAAACCCAAGCTGGGGGCGGCCGGCGCTCCGCGGCCGCGGGACTTTCCCCCGTGCGGGTGCGCGGCCGCGCAGGGGAACGCAACTTCGGGACCCCCCCGGGGCTGCTGCAGGGGCGAGGGGCCGGCCGCGCCCCGCGGAACCTGCGCCCTCCCCGGCGGGGCACCGCGCAGGGGCGGAGCGGGCCGGGCCGCGGCACCCCGCGCTGTTTGCGCGCTGTTTCCGCGCTTTAGGCGCTGCGTTTCCCGCTGAGCGCTGTGCGGGGGTCCGGCGGCCGCGCTGAGCCGCGCAGGTCGGGTTACACCGAGGCGCAGATTTTCCATGTTCCGCGACCTTTTCCCCTTGGGGACGCAACCCCAAACCTCCCCCCGCCCCTCTTAACCGGGCGGAGGCGCCGGGGCTGCCCCGCGGTCCCGGCCCCGCTCCCCGCCCGGCCCGGCCACGGAGGACGGCGGGCGGGGGGAGTCCCACACCGCTCCCCCCCCCCCGAGGGATGCGGTTTGTATATGCATGTATATACGTGCATGCATATGCTCCCCCCGGGCAGCCCCTCGCCGTCGGGGCCGGGGGAGCGGGGCAGCCCCGCAGCGTGTCCATCCTCCCACTGCCCCCACGGGCGGACACGGGTTTCACCCCGAGCTTCTCTCTGCTCTCTCCTCGCTGTTGCTCAGCCAAACGCGGTGTTTATGTGAAGACACGAATCGCCTTGGAATGCGGTGTTCATTTTCCGTTGGGTGCGTATTTGCACTGGCTGTTTGCTTCCTTCCCGTCCCCTGGGAGCTGAGCTGTGCAGGGGATGGATGCTGGTGGAGGGCACCCGCGGTGCTGGCTCTTACTCGGCTCGCAGGGGGACATTCCTGTATTGGACACAGGCAGGAACATCCCGGGGACCCCACAAAAGCAGGCAGCAGTGCTCAGGTGTCCCCATAATGCAGCCTCTTGGGACTCACAAAATAAACCCAAAATCGTCAGAAGAGTGGAGCCCAGTACAGCTTAGAGATTCAGGCACTTTACAAAGGAGGGAGGGAGCAAAATTAATGAAGTTAAAACACAGAATTATTATTGGGAAAATTGGGCTGTGTGAGCAGAGGAACTCTGCTGCCTTTTGTGCAAGATGGCTGCAAAGTTGGTTAAGATTGATTAAAAAAAAAAACCACCAAAACCAGTTGTCAGTTTTTCAATAAAAAATCTGTTTATTCTTCAGATTTTCATTTTGCAAATCCCCACTCTAAACAAATGGATAAGTGTCCCCAATTTGTGCCTGCAAGCACCCCTTGCCCGCTCCTCAGTCCTGCACAGCCCCGGTCATCCAGCAGCGGCAGTTCCTGGAAGGGCCCTGCTCACGTCCCTGTCCATCTCCAACAAAATAGCTAAAACTCATCCTCTAAACACCCTGTCAAATCCCTGTCCCTGGAGGAGGCTCCTGTGAGGCTTAATAAATATACAGGGAGAAAAAAAGCAGAGGCAAGTATAAAAAAATATTTTAAATTTGCTTTGTTTGACTTTATCGAGGGAAGGGATGGGTGGGAAGGGGTGACCCTGGCCCAGCTCCTGGGGTGGTGTGGGAGGAGGCACATGGCAGCCCTCCTCCCAGCTCTGCTTGCAGCAGCAATGCCGAGGTGCGATGTCCTCACCCTCCGGCTTGCGCTCGGGGAATGGCTGGTCAGTGAAGGGATGTGCTCAGGCCATTGTTGCTCCTTCAAAATCCAGGGTTTTCTCCATGCATGGAGGGAGAAGGGAGGCTCGATGGGCTCGGAAAGGAAGATACATTTAATATGAAGATGCCTTTATTTGCTTGAGGAAGGGGAGTAAATCAACATGACATAATATTTTTCCCTTCATCTATGAATGCCCCAAAGGGATGGTGCAAATGATGCCAATTTGGTAGCAAACATGGGGACATGCGTCAAAAAAGAGGGGACACAACCCACAAAGAAGGGACACAACTCAAAATGAGGGTCCACAGAGAGGCAGTGGTGGAAGCTCATTTCAAACCGCTCCCCATGTGTGTTTTTATACTGACTTTGCAGGTAGGCAGGTGTGAGGAAGGCACAGTATTTTTTTTTTCTCAGTTATTCCCTTTGCCAGTGAGATGCAAATGGCTAAGAAAGTTAAGAGGATTTCCAGGGATGTGAGGAAATCCCTTTGCCGAAAGCAGCATCGCTGGGAGCCCTCCATGGGCTGGCCCAGTCCTCTTCCCAGCGTGAAGCTAACGCGTACTTAACTCAGAGGCACTCCCGTGAGATTTTGCACATTGTGTGAGCGCCCAAGGAACACCACGAGCTGATTCAGGATTTATTTTTATTAACTAGCACAGCCAGAACGTCGGCGGGAGCCAGCTCCCCCTCCACGTGCTCTCATGCTTCCCAGGGCTTCATTTGTTTGTTTTTTCCAGGATAGTTTTGTAAGCCGTTCCTCTGGCTCATGTATAACACCCTCGATTCCCTTTATTAAGCACAGAAAGACAAGAGGTGAATTATCGCTGTTGTTAATAAAATTACTCTGCTAATATTTTTCCCCAACACATTGAATATTATTGATATATAATGGATGAAACCCCTCCTGATGCAGGAGGCCGGCACAGGGCCTATGCATCACTGCAGCTCCATGTACACCATCCAAATGATGCCTTGGTGGGGCGTAAGTGGTGCACAGGCCTTTTATGGGCCTTCTGCAGAACAGTGAATTTTACCCAAAATGCAGGTTAAAACCCATGCTAGGTATTAATGTAATCAGGTCCATAATCTCTCTATCAAAAACTCCCCAAGCACTTCTTCACCTGTTAAACCAGGTAGCTCCTTATCTGGAGAGTGCTGTAATGCATTTTAGGGGACTCTCTGTTTTTTTTTTTCTGTAAAGAAAATATGCATTGCTAAGCCTCTGCAAGTCCTGGCTTAGCGGCAGAGGAAGGGGAGTCACTGAAGGGCCGTCCTGACTTGCCACATGTCTGCACCAGTCCAATGTTTTCCTCCTCCACCTTCTACATACAGAATTGAGTTATCACAATTTTTCTGTGAAAAGTGGGTGTCCTCCACAAACTTCTTGGAAAGAGAACTGGCAGCTTCAGAAAGAAGAAAGTCTGCTTTTTTTTCCCTCCAAAATCCATTTTTTTGGGCCAAAATAGTTTTTTTTCTTATTTTGGGGGGCAACATGGACCATTTCCAGCAGAGCTGCTTCCTGCCATTCCCCACAAAGCTTTGTCAGTTTGACCATGAGGATACTTTTGTGAATTCAGTTTAGATCCTTCACCTTATTAGAGGAATCTTTATTAAACAAGTATTTGAATGCCTTCCAAGGCATGTTGTAAAACCCTGCTGATTTCAGAAACTTCTTTGAGGGATCAAAGGTAGCACAGAGCCTGGATGAACATTTCCAGCACTTGTGTGATGAAAGCACATGTTGGCAACTTAGCTGATACCTAGGACAGGACAGATAAAACCAGGGAGGGTTTTAATTTTGACAAAAACATTACAGGGTGGTATCTCCAGTTGAAAGGGGAGGATGTGAAGAATCAGCATTTATTCCTTCAACCACATCAACCTTATTTTTTTGTTGGATTTTCTGCTTTTGCCCAGGTAAAAAAGGTTTCCAAGAGAAATTGCAGCTAAGGAGGTGATGAAACAGTGTATTGAGCTCGTCAGGCAGTATTTACAGTCTGTAAATAAAGCTTATTTAGGGGCTCTTGTTAAAATATTACATGATAGAGGAGTACAACAGGCACGTTTAAATGGATTCTAAGCAACTGGGCAGAGAGAAAATATGTCTGTGGGACCATGAAACATTTATCTGTCCAGAAGGAGAGGGGAAAAAAAGCCAGGAATGATCTATCGTAAGGGAGGAAATCTGCACCTCAGCATTTGCCAAAATGTCTTAATTGCTTTGTAAACTCATCTAAATAAATAAAACGTGGGGGGCTGTCGGAGCTCTCTGCTACGGACGAGCATGGTTTGCACGGCAGGAGGATTGCTTGGGGATGAAAGACCTAATCCTGCCCAGGGCTGGGCGTGCACCGTCTCAGGGCTGCTGCAGGGTTTATCGCAGCCGTGTCCGCCCGCTGCCAGTGTGGGAGGATAGGAAAGGTTTCACAGCTCTGGGCTTGGAGGGGGTCATGGAGGTGTGCAGGGGCTGCCGTCCCACCAGCTGGGCAGCTAATGCAGGGAGTGATCCCCTGCACCGGCCCTTGGCCATGGACAGGAGTTGCTCTGGCGGCTTTCGGCTCCACTGGAAGCTCTCACAGACGTCGTGGCTCCTCTTTACTAATTTTTTTTTACTGCTGCTTGTAAGTTTTACTGGTGAAAATGGCTCTGTGTGATACTTGTAGATCATTTACTTTGAGGACTCACACAGCAGAGGTCTAAGAGGGCTCCTTCTGTTTCCTTGGGTTTATTCAAAACTTTCCAATTTGTGGGTTTTTTCCCTACTTCCCTTGGGAAAATACTCCACTGCCTATGAGACACTTTTCCTTGTAGTTGGTCTACATAGGCCATATATTAATTTTGTCTCATACTGCTTGTTACACCTCTTAGCACCAATGCAGAGTTAACGTTCATTCATAATAAGAAGACATTTGTGCTGACATAAAGCTTTCAAGCCAGTGATCTCAAAACACCGAATGGAAATGAATGAATTTAACTTGTGCAACTCATTTAACTACAGAAAAGCATTATTCTTCCCCAGTGCTGCAAGGGGAGATACTGGGGTTCACATGGAGCAACCCCAGTTAGTGCCCAACACTCAGGTCTGTCCTCATGGGATTGCACCCTTCTGCAGCCTCTGCCAAGTCCTCCTTGTCCCCTGCTTTTACTCTCTGCCCTGCTCCAAATAAGTGGGTAGATAGATAGCTTTCCTCCTCAAAATCCAAAAGAGATTGTTTCTCAGGGCACGAGGACATGCTACATTTCACCCTAAGAACATGGGGTCCCCAGAGCACAGGTAACTGCACCGTGGCAATGAAAAAGGACTTTCTGGATTCACTTCCAATAAGCTCTTATTTAGTCCTTCGTGGCTCTGGGTTTGGAGGTTAATGGCTGATACTTCAGCGCAGGCTCTGCGCTCTCCAGCCTTTCGCTGAACTGCCCAGAAATAGGATATGGCTGCAGTTTTTCTAAGGTGAATATAGTCATTAGGTCCCTATGCTCATTGAGACCTGCTTCTGTGTACGTGTATCTGTAGCCTGGGAATGCAAATTTTAACTAATTGGACTTTTCTTGCGATGGGGTTAGGACTCACAGGACACCAGGTCAGATCCTGGTGCTGTTTCAGGATGGGGTAAAGCTTGCACGGGGTTGACAGGTGAGGAGGTGGCTCCTCTCTTATGAGTTTGGTTTGTTTCTGGAGTATAACTGACTTCTGTCTACACCTACAGCCAGCAGTTACAGGTCCAGCTTTGTTAGATCTGTCATGGTCTTCCTCCAAGCGAAGGGATGAACTTCCTGAATATTCTTTCAGCCCTATAGCCTGTGTTTCCAGAATTACTCGGCATAGCATTTAAACCATGTAAATTAATGGGACTTAAATATGTGCTTCAAGTTAACTGTATTCTAAAGCCGAACTAGAGTTTCATTTTCTAGATAAGTCTTGTTAAAATTTGTAAGGTAAATTTTCATCTTCATATATATGAAATATGATAGTTCTTCCTTGCTTGCTTTCTCCTGATAGATTTTACCATTTTATTTTCATTTCTTAGTGAACCTCAAGCTGGAGCAATGGTCATTCCTGTATTGAAGCCGCAATGAACGCAGCTCCTGAGTAACTTCAGTGGTGGCTGGAAGGGTCCTGCAGGGCTAGTTTGTGTTAATACATGCTGCTCACAGAGAGATCATGACCGGAGGAGGGACACGGCTGAGACTTTGTCACAGTATCCTGCCGGTTTGGCTTCTATTAACCACTAACTAATGGCCCAGTCCTGCATCCCTTATACGGACAAAAAAAGGACATTTTCTCAGAAAGCTCATGTGGTTGCTTCTGTTATAGTAATTATTTGCATGAATAGAGGGTCCTCGAGTTGGTAAGGATTTTTCGGGCTGTCATTCTGGGAAGAACATATGTCTAGCATAGCTTTAGCTAACATGTCCTGCATGTTTTACGTGTTTCTTATGTGTGTGAAATGTAATATACTATGTTTTGGAGTCATGTATTTAGATATGATCTCATATAAGTTAGGCAGATAAATATGTTCATATCATATAGCACTGACATACTTATTTTCACTTAGGACTGCTTGTATTCAAGGACTTCTTTCTGTGCTTGGTAGAGTCAGTGGGATCCTTGTTATTGGCTTAGCTGGATCATAATTAGGTCCAAATTTTCCCTTCAAATTGCAGCCATCTGTTTGAAAGAAAAACATGCTACGCCACGTAATCATTATGTTTAAGTCAAACCTTAATGTTAGATATGGATCCATCCTGTCAATGGCAAAAAGATTTATGCCTGTCTATACGAGACTAGATAATCCCTTGAAACAGGAACGATGTTTTATTTTCTATCTGCCCATGACACTTCAGCGGTCGGTCTCTGGGGTCTTATTCCTTCAAAGAATGATGTGAAACAGGCTGGGCTGCAGCTCTTGCTCAGGTGAATGGCACTTCCCTTTGCAAACAACTTTGTGCAACTTGCTGGCAGAATTACCTGGACAGAAATCTTTCCTTAAATTTACCTTTCTCCCACATTACTTGCCTGAATTCATGAAGCTAAGGAGGAGGAAGAGACAGGGAGACGAACATCCTGATTCTGAAGAAGCTACAAATCTGAAAATGGAGAGGTTTAAAAACATTCAAGAGGAGAAATTAAAGAAATAAATGCTAGATATAGAAGTCAAACACACACTGCCCGACGGGAGAGCAGTGCTTTAATGGCATAATTAGTGAACAATCTTGCTGAAAGGTCTCTCTGCTCACTGCCCCTTGGTACCTTACTGTGCTTCTATGGTGCAATATTTGTTCTTGGTTTCTTCTGGTAAAGTTTATAGGTGCAACTTTAAAAAAAGAGGGAGTATTTTCTGTAATTATTTGTTAACCAATCTACTGCAGTAAATTATGCCCCAGCCCTGTGCCTTTCTGTTTAACACGAATCAGATGAGAGCTTCATATTTAGTTTAATAAACCGTAATTTCTGACAAAGGTAACTGTCACCTTTTGTTTCATTCTGCGCGTTTATTTTTCAAGCACCAGAGCTGACCTCCGAACTCAATCTGCACTTGCCTATTGATGCATAAATATCTGTAATATCACAGTAAATTAAATTCAGTTTTAAAGGGTTTCTATTTAACAATCTGTCAGAACTTTCACAGCACTTGATTTCTAGTTTCCTCTGTCCGCTGACAGGTTTATCTCAATATGGCTTGATTAATGAAACCTTTTATTTGGAGTAAGCATACCTATTATTACCATAATCTCTTAATGCCTGCTTAGGCAACATTGTACTCTGACAGCAGGGCTCCAAAAACTTCCAGCCCCTTCACTACTTGGCAGTGAGATTTGGGGGCTGGGGAAGGGACAGCACTGTCCTGCCTTGCACTTTCAAGGCGGGTGTTTGCAAAATCAAGCAGCTTCCCAGTTTAGTGGGTTTGGCAATGTTATTTTCAGAGCAGTTGGTGTTAAACAAGCCTTATTACAAAGTACTTTTACTTAAGCTTAGCAAATGTACATTTCATTTGTGATTAGTCTTATCCCAGGAATGCAATAGATGTTCTAAAGATAAGTTCTTAGGGAGAATTTGTTGAATTTAGGGAAAAAATACTGTAGCATAGCCTAGAAAAGTTTAGATTTGGATATCAGAGTCACTGACTTCCAATCCTTTGTTTTCCTATCATATGGCCCCGGGTAAATCACTTCATCTCTCTGTGCTGTAATCCCATCTCACTGATGGTCATGCGTAACAGAGTAAATAGAGTTACACCTATGTAAGGCAGAGCAAACTGCTCCAGATGAGAGAAGAGTCAGGGCAAAACATTTCCATTTTTCTCTGTTGAGTGGGAATAATACTTACTGCGCAGAAGGGTTTGGAAGTTGCATTACTGATTCCACCACGCTTTCAGCATGCAGCATTGCTGTTGTTACTACAGACTGCTCTGCAACAGTGACTTGGGTGAAAGATGAGGTGCTTTGATACCCTCAACAAGCCAGAAGCAAGGAAGTAACCAGCAAGTTACAGCCCTGGATTAAGAAAAGGTAAGGACTGTGCTTTTCAACGCTGAGAGATCTTTACGTTTAGACAAGTTAATGAGAACTGCACCTTTCCCTGGGCTCCCCAAGGATTTTGCTCCTTCCCAGCTTGTATGAGTGGTGGGTGAACTTGCAGCCCCACAGAGAGCAATGGGAGCTCTGACACTGACTTTGGCAGGGCCAGGGTTCACCAGGAGTTTGATCCCATTCTTATTCTTGCTTACAGCTGGGGTTTGGGCTTTTTCCAAGCTGCTCGTCCCTGGGACTTCTTTGTTTAAGATGTGATTGTCAGACTCTGTCAGGTTCTGTTGCGTCCACTGCTTCTGGAAATGAAGACCCCACCTCCCAGCTTGACCACCTAAAAAGAGACTGAATGATCTAGGTGGGCTCTGACAGTTGGTTGTCTCCAATTTTGCAGGGACATCCTTTGCTTTTAGCTCTCCAAGATCTCCAAGAGATTCTCTAATTGAAGTCCACATCTGGCTGGAGTCAGGGCCAAGTTCCTACCAGTGTCAGTAAAGATTTGATTGCTGTGCATGCCAACGTAAGGATCATGTGTAAAATATCACACATGATACGTCACTGCAAATAGTCACAAATCCCTTTTGTGTAGAAATATAAAGACCTACCATGTCAGCATTATGTAACTATTCAAGATGAGAATAATTTTTAAGGTGATTTGTGTACTTGTTTCTACGGAATGAAAATATTTCAAGAGGTTTATTTCATTAAGACAATAATCAGCATCAGGAAATACATTCTCAGTCCTGCATTAAAACCCAGAGAGGCACTGTCATTCCTATATAAATAACTCACGTATGAGGATTATATTTATCTATCAGTGTACACATACAAAGAGCACATACAGAAGCATATCCGGTACTTTGCACATATATACTTAATCACAGAATATTTTTATGGTATAAAAAGTTGGAGAAACTCATTAGAAGCAAATTGTATATTTTCAATCAATAAATGCAATATGGTTCAATGGCCCTGCATACAATGTGTGCTTCTGCGGCACCAGGAGCAATACTTTCAATAGACGAATGCTTTTGATTGTCATAAAAATGTTTATTTGCTAGAAAGTACAGACTTCTGCTCATGAAATCCTCCTTGTAGAATTATTATAATTCTCCAACACGTTTCAGACTTTTTGGGTTGTTTCACACTCTGCTTTTTAACCTTCAACAACAAATATTGTTGTATCATGAAGACAGCAAATCCAAACAATTACATATGTAGTCCAAAGGCATACACAAGAAAATCAATATTTGACATCTTTGCAACTCCCTCTTTGGAGCAGCGCTCAATAGCTCTTATTCATTATACACTTATATCTCTTTCAGATTCGCCTTTGTCACCAGAAACCCATTTTTTTTTCTCCTTTGACTTCCACATAACTTCTTTGCCCTGTACTTTTACAGATGCCTTCTGGCTATAAATACTAATGAAATCTCTTTGCTTAATTCAATTTTGCTGGTACACTTACAGTTATGACCTAACTTTCCCACGAGAGAGACTGATTGAACATTCCAATACCTTATGGATGGGAGCAAACACTCCACAGAACTGGACTGACAATTTCCATAATTATAGAATTCACAGCCTAATGACCTTAAAAAACAATAAAAAGATCTCTTGTTAATTCCATTTCTGTTACTGACATTCAAGATATTTCATTTTTCACAGGACAACAAATTTACTTTTTATTTTCAAAAGAGCAGTCTATCCTTTTACCCTAGATTAAATTTTCTGAATATTGAAGGATTTCATTGAATATTTAGCATTTCTTTGTCTTTTAAAAGTTAGAATATTTATGATCCTTAGAATGCTTCTGACTGATTTATAGCAATCAATTATAAGAGTACGTTTTCAAATAGCCCTTTTAAAAATGAAGAATAGAATAATTAAAAAGATCAGAAGTCCTCCCTTGCATATAATTATTTCATTATTTCATTACAGTGCAGAAATTGTTTTTGCTGACTGTGAACAATTTTAATTGAGCAAAATCTGTATTAATATACGATAGCAAGCAGTTCTTCCTAAGAAATAAGATCACTAATTGCCTAAATTTTTATTCAGCACAGTGAGCCTTAAAAGCCACATTGTAATATAAACCTAATCACTAGGTAGAGCCGATACTTTTGCCATAGTGGAGACATTCCCAAAGCATAACCTTGCTGTACAGCTAATTCATTCCTTCAACAGGTTTATTGTTGCATGAAACATTTGTTTGGGTGCTGGTTTGTCGCAGGCTGAGTGCAGAGAGCTTTGCTGCCAGCCTGCCCGTCCTTGCTTAAGCAAGGCTGCCCATGCCACATGGCCCGGAAGATGGCTTGTGCCACCTATGGCCACCTTGTCCCCATGTTTTGGTGGGGACGCTGCCATGGGGGGCCATGTGCCTTGCCTACATTGTTCTTGTTCCTCACTTACCATTGTCTGTCTCCTCTCTCCAACTGCTCTGGGGTTTCTATCTGCCCACCAGAGAGAAATTAAAAGTGGAAGCCTGACTTTGGTGTCTTGAACCACCATGTGGATGAGGTCTCCTCTCACTATAAGAATTTGAGGAGTTTCTGATGTTGCTGAAAGGTCTAAACTGTACATACTCCACCCTGGAGCACCCAGTGGGAAGGCAGTGATGTATGCTGCAGGCTGGGTTTTGGGTGGGCTTACTTAGACCAGGAGACCAGTTCTCAATCTGCTCATGCTGCTGTTGATCTCTGCATTGGGTGCTGTGGTTGGCTGGACACCCCCAGGTTGGTGTCTACCTAACAAACCCCAGTCAACTCCAGGCACTAGGAGGAAGCTCCAGAGGAACAGAAGGGAGTGCTGTGCACTTAAACTGGGATGCTAATACTTGTTTCACTGTCACTGATGCCTTCTCTCTGCATGGAGGGATTTGGCTTGTCCTGGGGACTCTCTCTGCCACCTGTTGAAAACCGCCCTTGTGCTGGCTGGACTGAAACTCCTTTGGCCCCATGTGACACGCCAAATTGTTGTCTGCTTTGCAAACACACACTGGGTCACTGGGCCACAATGGTCCTTCCTGGTGCTTGCTGCAAGGGAAGATGGGACTTGCAGGAAGGGTGAGCTTTGGCTGCCCCTGATAGTGTGGGCACTGACAGGGGCTGTATAGGAGGCTGTAGGGGCAAGACTATAGGGGCAAGGGCACCCACCAGCTGTTGCTTGCTCCCAAGCCCTCCCCAGCTGCTGGGGTGTAATATTCCTGCATGCCAGCCACAGGCAATCCATTCTTGTGTTCAGCTCCCAAGTTGAGCTCAACATCCCAGTTGAGTTAATGACGTAGACCAAGAAATACTGGTGAGGTTGGCTCAGAGTCCTTTAACTTCATCTGAGACACTTTTTTGGAATGAAGCAAAGTCTTTTCAATAAATAATAACACCTTAGCTGGGACGGTGCTGGCAGACAGCTTGCGACAGCTTCTACCTAAGGTCTCTGAGCTTGACAAGAGGAGCACGCAAGTCTGCATCAGAGACAGCACAGTGCCTGGAAGTGCAGATGTGGTGTTATCAGGAAATGGTCGCTGCAGGGGAAATCTGGAGTCTGTCTGATGTGCAAGTTTCTCCTGTCATGGCATAGTTGCTTCCGGGGTGCTGGAGGAAGTCGCAAATGGGGCTGCTGCTGGTTTGTGAATAAAGCCCTTTGTCAAGGCTCAGCTATGCGCCCCCCCCAAGACTGGCTGAAGCCCATGCAAAGAAGAAAAGTGGAAATTAAAGATAAAATTCTGAGCCAATGCAGCAGCCTTAATATAGTGTCTGAATGGGAGAGAAAAGATTTACAATTACCTCAAAGTGAGGCTGGAATTTTCCTCCTGAGCTCATTGCTTTCCAATCCCACTGTGAAGTCTTAAATGCAGTTTTGGTGCCGAATTAACACTGTAGGGTTAAAGTAAGAATGGTAGAAGTACTAGTACCAATAACACCCGGCAGCAGTCAAACACAGCCACATTAAGGATTGCCTGGCAGCAGATGTGATGTATCCCTCTGCTATTCTGTAGTGGCAGCCTGCAGGTACATAGTTATAATTCCTGAGAGAGGCAGGCTCTGGAGATGACAGACTGAATAGTTACAATCTATCACGAAGAATTTTCAAGGATGAGTTAATGATTTTGCGCAATTTCCAGACCAGTTAGCAGAAGCCTGGAAGCCTGGAAGCCAGAGTTTCCCTGGGTTGCATCTCTCCAGAACAAGTAACTGTTTTTCCCTTGTGCCTCAGTTTCCACATCTATAAAATGGGTAAAGATCCTGCTTTTTCTCTTAAATGACTTAAATCTATTTCAGAAAAGTGCTGTATAGGAAATACCCCAGAGCAGAAAAGGGGGTTATAATCAACCTGACTTTTCTTGCTGTAAAATCAGTGCTAAAACTAGTCTTAGGTTAACGCTTTTGTTACTGCTGAACAGCTATATCCCATGCTTGCCTGAAGAAGGTAGACAGTGTAAGACATGGAATTTGTCTTTCTTTCTTAGTGACTTTGATGTCTGATATCTGTGCCCAAGTGGATACATGAGCGTTTACATTTCAAGCATCCTGTTACAGATCCTTGTAACTCAGCCCTGCTCCCTGCAGGGCAGGCTGCAGCTAAAATTCATTTTTGGCACCCCAACGAGATATGCACAGTAATCCAAGCTATTGATGCTGTTAAACAGGCCACTTTGTGTCCGCTGGCCCAGTTTGTACACAGGACATGGTCACACACACCGTCCCGGGGCACTGACTACTGTAGGATTGAACTGGGGCAAATTTACTATCCTCTTTTGCAGGTGGCAGTGGGAAATACTGGCAACTCCTCTTGTACGTGCTTGTTCCTAGCTGGGGTCTGCTGTTGCATGCATGTTTTTTGTGCATGTGAAAAAGTCTTGCACCTTCCCAGGTGAGCTCTGCTCTGCTGCGGGCTTCCCTGCTCATGGCCATTACAAACAACAACTTCACAAACTCCCACAGTAGCTCAATTTCCTTCCCAGTCTCCACCAAGTTGGTTTGCAGAGATCTGAAGCTTAGTTTCCCAGCCTGTAACAAACTGCTAACAGTCTGCTCTTCCAGATGTTGGCTGGAAAGCTAAAAAGTTGGGAAAGAGCCTTGGTGACTCCACAGTCCATCCCTCCTGGGTATTCACTGGAGCTGCTGGCGCCCAGTATCCTGCTCCCTGGGCACCAGCCCTGCAAGGCTGGTCCTCGCAGTGCTCCGGGACTCTGGCAAGGAGAGGAGACTCCAGCTGTGCCCAGACACATTTCTGCAGCACTGACCCTTGGCTCACAGCTCTGTCCTTTGAAAACTTTGGCACTTTTACTCTGGTGAGCCCTCTTGGTGCTTCCTCAGTGCCCAGGGTAATATGTAACAGGTCCGTTCCCTCGCAGTCCCAGGACAGCTGTGATGGCAGTGTGTGTTACAAAGGATTTGAACTGCCATCTGTGTCCTTTGTGCCTGCTCATGGCTTCTCCCCCTGTGCCCAGGAAGATGGAGAAGGTTATTTGTCTTAAGAACATTTTCTCCTTTTCCCTCTTTGTTGTGCAGCAGTGTCAACAAGCAATTTGCTCTCTCTAGCATAATTCATTTCTGTTTGAGCCCTAATTGTCCCTCCCTGTACGTGGCTGGCTGCTTGCCTAGCTATTCCCAGGCTCTCCCTGGGGTGTTTCACAGAGCTCCATCGAAGCAGGGTCAGCCCTCGGCTGCCAAGTGATGGTTACTGTGCTACTCGTGTGCCCCATGCAGAACAGGGACTGCTCTGAGGGGCTCCCATGGTGCTCGATGTGAGTGGGGATGGGGAGAACTCCAAGCAAACACTTTGGGGCAGTTTAAGATGTGACTGCCTCCGAAATAACTGTTGTGCTGGGAGGCTGCTACTGCCCAATTCCCAACCCTCCTGTGGAGTCCTGTTCAGAGGAGGGCAGCTCTGACAAGACATGTGGGATTGGTACTATCTGCTCATCTGGACAAGAAATCAAAGGCTTTCCCAGCTTCCTGTTTGAGATGTCTCATTTGACCCCTTGCAAATAGTTTATTTGATGTTTGTGTAGCCTTGAGAAGAGGAGACATGTCAGGACTGAATTATCAGCATCTGTAACCTGAATCTGGTTTGTGTAGCCCATGTGGTGGTGGCAGGCAGGGCAGTGTGTGCTCCTTGGCATTCCAAAATGGACCTGCCTGTAGCCGATTGCTCCCTTCTCCCAGTTCACCCCATTCCCCGACATGCCTGTGCATGGCAGCTGGTGCACGTCCACTGGGGCAGAGCAGGAGAGTGAGAGCGGGGATGTGGGCCTTTGCTCTTCCTGCACCACCACTGCACAGCACCCATCTGGGTCCTGGCAGGAGCCTGGTTGTGGCAGAGGGACCTCAGTGCGGGCTGAGCTAAGAAGCGGAGAAGGGGGAAAGGTGCCCATCCTCTATGCTGCTGCAGCTAGGCTGCCATCAGTACCCAAAGAAGCTCCTTTAAAGCTAAACTCATATAGGTATACACATCCATTCAGTCTGTAAAAGAAAAAGAAGTCTAATTTGATAACATTATACATAAAGCGTTTTCTTGACTTAGATATATTCTAGGCGTGCCAGTTATATAATACGGAACAAGCAGGGGGAAAGGACTTGATCACATTCAGATGATACTAAATTATCTTATGACACAGGCTGTATCTTTTTTACAACAGAAAATGGAAACAACTGTGTCCTTGACCTTCAAAAAGGAATTGACTTCCCTAGCTTAACTATTCAAACAAACAACTGTGTACTCTCTTCAATTCCTGTGATAATTTTGATTTACTGTAAATGACTGAATTTAATGAACTAAATTATGCTATTTAAATGCATTTTGTGAATGGTATTGTAGTTTGTTACTAAGCATTATGTCTATGCTAAAGTGTGCTGTAAATGATATGATATGGAACATATGTGCTGTATTCATAATTTAACTGTTGCTATGGAGTGCCTTCTTCAATAGGCTTCTTTGAAAAACGAGTTCTTTATTTACCTGGTGAAATGAAGGTGATTTCTCAGCAAATCTCTAGGTCTCACTGACCTTGACAGAATTACAGTGCTAATATTTTCACATGGATGAACTGTTCTTCAATAATTTTTCCAAAATAGATGGCACAAATAGGTTTTCCACTAATGCTGGGACATATTGCATGTTTTCTAATCTCACTTTTCTTTTTGTTTGAACAAATGTTTATTACAGCTATTGCAAAATGACTCCCATCCTCATTAGTGATAACAGATTTTCGAGTTCAGAGCTGGATCTCAGGGTCTTGGACATGATTTCCACAAATGCCTCGAGCCTGATGCTGCAGAGGCGGCCAGCACCAGCTCCTGCATCTGGCCATGCGATGCAACGTGTTATGCTCCTCCTTGGAACTGCTGCCGAAGCACTTTGTACATTTGAATTTCTGTGTTTATGCTGATTTTTTATATTGAACTGAAGCACTAAAACCAATGGTTTTTTTAAAAATGCCACTGCTGCAGTTTTTGTTTGTCACTGTGGTGGTTGTGTTGTGGGGAACAGGGCTTCAAGGCTGCCTGTTCCCCATCTCCTGTGATCTGCCTCTCAGTGTCCCTGGGAGCAATAACCGTTCAGCCTTGCGGAAGCACCAAAACCATACTCAGGTCTGCATAGAGATGATCTGTGGCTTTTCTAGAGATCCAACCTGATCTTCTGCAGAAGCTCTGAAATGTGTGCTCCTGGACAGACACTTCTTGCTAGCGGATCCTCCTTATTCTACTGCCCCTTTTGCAGCTTGGTTATGAGATGGGAAAAACACCCCTGTATTTTGGTAAAGCACACTATCAACTAGCCCAAGTGGTTGCTCTTGATAGCTTTTTACAGTCCTAACCCTGTATTTGAGACTTACTTTCAGATACATCAGCAATCAGTGTCCAGAGCATGGTTTAATACCTGGTATTAATTAGACAGGATACCACTAATAAAAGACCAAATCCTGATTCTAGCAAAATCTGCAAATTAAATAGTAATTGGAAGCGGCAGGAACACATTTCTTTAGCTAACTAGATCACTTACTGGACAATATGTGAAGTTTGGTTAAAAATTTAAACAAACTGTACAACCATCCAAATATAGCAGCACATTGGCAGGGTACATTTTCTTGTGTAAGAGATGGATGCATCATTTAAGTGCAGAAATCCAACAGATACTTTGGCAAGTTGGTGCTATGTACGCTAGAAATGTTATGTATGATAATGTAACATTTAAAGGGAAAAGGCTACATAAACAGGTATTTTTGATACTGAAGGCCACAAATTTGACTCTTGTTTTGCTGGTATTGGTTTTTTTGGCACTTAAAGCCAGGTTCAGCAGAGCTAAATCCAACAACTGTAGTGGGTCCTGCAACTGTCTGCGAATTCCCTTCAGCCATATACACTTTTTCCTTTAATGCTTCTGTGCTAGTCAGGGCCACATAGCTGGTGGTCACAAATTAAGGATGTTATATGTAAGATTATATATAAAAATAATTCTAATGTTTTCAGGACATGATGGGAAGTTGAGTAAAGTCTCTAGAATTTCGATGGCTACTTTTAAATTTGGAACCTCATTTCAGATTTTTCTACTTCTCTTCTTCTTTCCAAAGGGAAAATGGTAATATTTTTTTGAGAGCAAATAATAATGCAAGAAAATTCTGGCAACAACAGGGAATGATTTTTACAATATCTAGGAATGTATCAGTCTTCATACAATGTGCATTTAATGGGTCAGATAGGGACACTCTTTAAAGTACTGATGAAACCTTGAGCCATATATAATACCACCTTTTAACTAATTTGAACGTTCACAATAAATTATGGCTGGATTTCATAACTGTTCATCAACCATCAGCTCCCAAGGAGAACAGCTGAATTTTCTGAATATTGATTCCTTTGGAAAACCTAGCTCATTTTAACTATATTTTGTGTGCTACCATTGCAAACAAATGTAGCAAATATTGTAAGGTTTTTTTGATAGCCATATTTCCAACAGCGTATATCACTGTTGACATTTTTATATGTACAAAGGCTCCTCCTGGAGGTCAGTTGTGTTGTTAGATGCCCTGCTCCACAGTTTAGCATACTCAGGTGGATTTTTGCAGACCAGCCTCAGTTCCTGCATATGTCAGAAAATGTACTTGAAAACCAAACTGTCAAAAATATAAAATCAAACACATGTGGTGTGCTTAAGAAACTCCTGCTGAAAAGCCCATTCCTAAATGTTTACTAACCAAGTGGAAGTAGGTCTGTCAGTTTGGATGTGTCTATAGAGGAAGAAAAACCTGAAGACAATTTCATGTTTTCACTTTCTCTTGAAAAAATAAACGGAAAGGTCTGCTGAAGGAACCATGCTCACCCCTGCACGTGCATGAACAGCAAGGCCTCCTCCAAAAGGGGATAACGCTTCCCAAGGCCTGTCTAAAATGAGTACCCCCCCCGCATCTCCTCCTGTGGGGAGCTTGAGCACATAGCCAGTGTGTCCAGGAGGATGAACAAAGTTTGGGCCTGAGTTGAAGCTCAGGTCATCTCCTTCCTGAAAGGCTGTGGGGCCGAGGCTGAGGCTGCTACTTCAGTGTGGGCGGTGCTGGGAGCAGGCTGAGACCCCTGCCCACCTCCCCTGCCAGCACAGCTCCGCGGAGGCGTTCGTTCTCTAGCACTTTGTCGGCTCTGTTTTTATTTTGGGTTAATCAACTGCAAACCAAAATGATGTGCAGAAAGTGGATAAGGCCTCTTGAGCCAGGAATTACCATGGCATGAGCAGTCTCCCCTGGGTACCTGCTCTGCATTGTGTACCATAATTGTACGAGAGAGAAGGAGCTATTTTTCAGCAAGTGGCTATTGGATACTTCCTGTGCTGCATATCAACAACCAGATCTTGACCCAGAAATGTCAGTCCCCGCTCAGAGCAGACAAGGAAGCATAATTAGAGATGCTCTGGCAACGTATTTTAGCACTGACGGTGACAATGTTTAAATTTTTAATCAGGCATGTAACATAAAAAGCACATAACATGAAATGTGAAAAGAAAATTGGCAAATACCGACGTGCTGTTTGACACTTTATTTCACTGAAGGAAGTGAACATCAATAAACATTATTTATCATAAATGACAGAGAGGAAGGCGTGTTTCTAATAAAAACCTTCACATTGCAAGGTGTGAATCTCATAAAAGCACCCTTATAGTACTGTAAAAGCGATGCTGGTCCAGATCACAAAAGGAAACACAGAGACCTTTCTTATGAAGCTGTAATGTGCACCCAGATGTGTTCCCTCATGACAGCTGGCTTTGAGGTGCTGAGAGGTCTGCCCAGGGTGCAAGGACCCTCCTCTTTTACCTGCCATGTCCAGATGTGGCACAGCTCTGAGCCCTATGGCGGGTGACACAAATGTACCTACATGTGTGATACAGCAAATGTCCTCCCAGGTCTGGGGTTCAACCCTTCAAGAACCAAATATCCTATGACAAGTTTTGCTTAGTGCTGGCAAACATTGATCTCACTAGTCAGATATTTCTAGCTGGAATATTAGAGACAAACCTAAGAGATGGGGTGGGGTGCAGCTGTACTGATCCGAGGTGCAAATGGGGAGTTGTTGTGTGACCCCCTCACACCAAAACTGTATTTGCAAAGCCTTTCAACACCAGTCTCCATAAACTGTTTGGCACTTTCTCCTGCCTAAATCCTGTCCCACCCACCATGCTTATTTGATGTGGGCTCCGCTGAGTGAGGCCGTGTGGTGTTCTGAGCCCGGAGAAGCACTGAGCTCGCTTTACAGGACTAGATGAATGCACCCAAAAATTACTCGAGGGAAGTGCTAAGGTGCCAATCCAAGCACGCCAAAGTTAGAAAAGGTCTGATTTAGGGCTATTCTTGTCACTTTAATTTGTCTCTGTCATATGCCCGAATAGAGAGTCTCCAACTGCATGATTCCAGCTTCTGCAACAAAAGAAGTACAAACTTAGAGACAACAATCCATTTGTGCAGTACACCCTGTGTGTGACTGCTTCTGAAGCCCATGTGAATGTATGTTCACGCTCTGCTCACTTCCCAGTCTCTGGACCTCCTCTCTGCCTTCTCTAGCTGTAGTTCTCCCTTTCCTCCCACTTGAAAATCCTCTTCTCATCCAGTCCTAGTCCCTGACATCTGCCTCCCTGGTCCAAGTTCCTGCGTTTGCCTCCTTACTGCCAGGTCTGACTCTTGTCTCCTCTGCACCGGGGTTATGTTTTCCTGGTCTGTGCTGTTGGGATGTTGTGGGGGAAGAGCTGAGAGTGCAGGAGGGAGAGTGGCCTGAAGTAGGAGGGAGCCTAGGAAGCCCTCCTCAAGTGCCAAAGCTGTGCGCTGCTCTTCTCTTGCTTGCTCTGATGGGATCATAGTTGCTTGGTTGATGGGAGCTGTGAGGAGGAGCAAAGCCCTATGTGCAGAAGACAGAGTCTTCAGAGGATGTAGCTGACAAACCCTAAAACCTCTAGTGAGTTTTTTACATTTTTTTTTTTTTACTTGACCAAATCCAGACAGTTTTTGTGGGAAGAGTCAAGAGTTCATTCCCAAAAGCAATGGAAGCCTTACAGCCAAATTTTAAGTACAAACCACAGTGAAGTTAGATCTCCTCAATGAGATGGTTGTGAGATTTCTTTTAATGTTGGCAAAATAAAATATTTTGCCTTGTCCTTATTTTAAGGAAGATGTGAATTCTGCCTTTTTTTTCTTCTTTTTTTTTTCCCTTCTGAAATGTAGTAAGATAATCCAGCTTGAGGCAGACAGTCATCATGGGATGTTTCATCTCGATGGGTAAAGGCTGGCAAAGATACGGGCAACTGAAAGCAGACTTATACAATGGGAAGTGTCAGACAAGCTTAACTGTAGGCACTGATCTGCCTCACTTTTCACGGTATTCATAATAACGCTTTTCATGGGAGCTTGCCTGGGTTAAGTCCTGGATGATCACAAGCCTGCATGTTGCTAATAATAGCATCATTGGCTAAAATATCCCCATTTTTGCTGAGTTTCATATTCCAATTTTGTGTCTCTGTTTTGTCCTGCTTTCTCTCTTTTGTTTTCCATTCCTGTCATGCTGCTACACTAATATTTTCCATCTTGGTTCCAAGGGCTGCCATCATTAGCTCCTGCACCACGTGAACATTTGTGTCTCTCCATCAGATTTGTGAGGAGGCTGCTATGGCATGGCCAGCTCTCATGGCAGTGTTTCCAGATAGCAGATGGTGACAGCTCAGTGTTGTCACCCGAGGCAGCGGGGATGAGTTCCCTCTCTTGGAAGCATGCACTGTGGCTGAGGCATGCGTTCAGACCGTGGCATGGCTAGAACCGGTCAGAAAGCCTAGGAATTTGTACAAAGAAAGAGAATAGAAATTATTTTTTTTCCCCTAAGGAGGAGTAGTTTTGCATTTATTTCAAATTGAGGCAACTGATAAAATGCTCTGTTGTCAGCCCTCACTACCCAGCAGGAGTAGCTGTTTCTGTTACCTAGAGACATTACTGCACAGTACCCCAAATTAAGTTCCATCACACAGTGCTTAGTAGTTATGATGAAGGGTAAATTTGCGTCATGGGAGGAAATAAGAGAGTTTGTGACTGGACTGTTAGTCCTCCTTTAGACTCCATGGACTTGGTTAAGCACAAGACAGTTTATCCTGGGCTGAAATTCCAGCTGAAAGCCAGGAATTAATATTCATCCCAGCTCCCTACCAACTTTTGGGGCACTGGACAAACATTTTCAGACCAGATCCTTACATTTGATTTCACTGGGATTTAGATACGGAGGGATTTGGGTCTTAATCTCTGCTCTAGTTTCCCAGGTGAAAGACAGTAGTAATATTTCTCTGCCATACAGCAGACTTGCAGTGAGTAATTATTTCATATTTGTAGACTGCTTTAGAAAGAATGTGCTCCATATTGCTGACATTATTAACTTTTGGAGCCTAGGATGGAGCTGTAGAAGTGCCTCTGTGCTGTGCAGCCCTTGCTGCTCTTGAAATCCAAGGAATATTTAGAGAGTTTGACAGGAAAAACTCTTAGCAACAAAAAGAAATCCTTCCACACAGCAAGAATTTGGGGAAATAACGGAGAACTATCAGTACACAGCCTGTTTCCTTGTTGCAAAGTGAGTGTGTTTCCAGCTCACATAAAAGCCCTATTTACTTATCTCGTCAGATGATTTTGTGAGTGTGTTGCAGAGGGTAGGAGTATGCCAGGGTAACTGAGTCGACTTGCAGAGAGGACTTAATCAGGCAGCAGACGTGTAAGTAGAGGTCAGGGTTAACATGGAGAGTGCACAAGGTCTGGTGAGCGGATGAGATATGCAGAACAACAAATAAATGTAATGTGGGACAAATCTTAGTAATATGGTCATAGAGCTCAGACCTCCCTCTCCCCCAGTCATGCATGTCAATGCAAGTTAAGTTAGTACTTACATATTTTCTTCCACAGGAGTGAACTTTTGAATAGACTCCATCAAGTCCCAGCTTATTATTTTAGAAATGAGAGGTATGTCCTGGCCTGATCACTCAATCCTCTGAACGTGTAGTGACAAAATTTCTTACTAAATAAAACATCCCTCTCTCTGTATATATGTCTGTACGTGTATGTGTGCATGTGCGCATGCATGTGTGCATGTGTAGGCATTCAAAATTCTATTGATTTGATGTGCGCTGTGCAGGAATGTGAAGAAACAAACCCATAACTTTTCATATAATGCAAAGAAGCCTTAGGCAACCCATACAGAACTGTCTTTTAAAAATGTTTTCCACTTCAGCATGCATCCACTGTGGCCATGCCATTTAACATTTCAGCTGGTTCCTATTCTTTTTCCTATTCCTGTTGGGAAACTGTTAGGTATAGAGGCACTGGATTTAAAATTTTGATTTCTGTTGTTTGCAATGGAAATCATGACCTGGCTCACTTTGAGGCATTCAAAATGAAGGTTGTTATTTTTTTCCTTTTCTTGTTTTTACATAGTTTTCGATTATTTCCTCTTGCCTTGTGCTATTTTAAGACGTTTAACTAAGTGGCTCCAGAAGAACCATTCACAAATAGTGTTGATCTGTGTTTTGAAAGTTTAACATACACTATCAATGCACATTTACATACACCACTGAAATCCGGCATTTGGGAAATTAAAACAACAAAACTTGATTGCATATCATGATTTCATATTTTGCAGATGTTAATATTTAATCATATGCAGAGCCATTTAGCTTAAGTGCATTAATGTAACTCATTTAAAAGAGGCCAGTAATTGTCCTATTAACTCCCAGCCTGGATGTTATCCATGCTGCCCTGCTGGTAAGGCCAGAGGGAGAGTCTCCTATTGGCACCCACAGAGATTGCTCTGATCTGTTGAAAATCCTGTTAAAATCTAATTACTTAGGAGAATAGGCCAGGGAATATCTAATGAGCTTCAGGAAACCCACTGAAAGAAATTCTCTTTTAATACAGACTGAAACATCTTCTGTGTTTCAATTACAGTGATACCACATGAACATAATTACACTTGTATAGAATGGGACTCTTCTTTGTTATTTTAATTATATATCACTAGATTTTTCTTAGTCATGGAAAAAAATAATTTGATTCCCCATAAAAGTTAAATGTTGGTGAAAAGCTTAGCGTTAAAATAAATGTAATCTTTGTTTATGATAATTTCTTCTTTGTTTTTTGAGAAAATGTTACTAAAACCAGGTCACCGAGGGAAGCTGACCAACCAAACACATGCTGGGGAAGCCCGGGGAAGGCGGAAACTTTGTTATACCTATGCGAAAGATTTCAGAAAAGGTCACTCATTTCTTTGCCTGCATGAAATTTGGCCTTACTTTTGTTATGGTAATTTAAGCTGTTGACCATAAGCTAACAATAAAATCTCATAGCAGCAGCGGCAGCAAAACAGACTCCTCCTTCCAACAGAGGGGACTATTTGCAATTTCTTCCGCTTGCAGTCTCTTAATTTTGTTCATTTGAAAATTCCCCTGCTAACATGACCAAAATTATCAGTGATGGCTCTCTACAGTGACACAAATGGCGCTGCTTCTGCTGAAGTCAGTGGACCTGTGCTGCTTCGGCCCATTGGGAAAGACAGGGCATGGGACTGTGCCGCTTGTGGGTTTGGCCCATTTGTTGTGGCTGCCGAAAACCCCAGAGCCAGAGCGGCTGATCCAGACGGCCTGGAGCATTACTGCAGCTGCAGTAACTGGAGTCTCCCTGAGGAAGTAGTGCAGCCCCACTGAATTTAATGGGATAAAGCCTTGAGGAGACAGTGTAGGCCCAGGTGAGGCGGGATGCTGTGTCTGCCTGCCTGAAGGAACAAGCTGGGCAGCAGAGGTCTCATCCCAAGGAATGTTAACCCAATGATTTCTGCCTCAGCATATGGTCAGACTGGTCCCAGGACAGGGATGGCAAAGCAGCCAGTGACAGAGGAGGTGTTGGATGACTCTCCCTGTCCCCATTCCCCGTCCCTGATCCTCAGCCCCTTGCCCCAGCTCCCTCATGCTGCTGTGAGAAACAGCAGGGTGGCGGGAAAGCACTTCCTTTGCAGCCAATCCCAGGCTGCCATCTGTCTGCTCCTGACCAATCCCATGTGAGGACCTGTGTTCCTGACCAATTGGGTGCTTCCGTGCTGCCTCGCTGCCCCTGAGGAGAGGTGGCAGGCTGAGGGGCGCTGAGGTGGGGCTAGTGCCATGTTGGGTGCCAGAGCGCCTGTGTGGGGAGAGCCTGCCATGGTCTGCTCTTTCCAGGTTGGCTTGCCCACCCTGTTTCAGCCAATGCTGAAGGAGGTATAAATGGAGCCTGGTTGTACAGATAGCGACTGGCAGAGGTGTCCCTCAGGTATCTGACTGCCGTGTGCTGGGGCAGGCCGTGAGCTGCACTGAGATTTACATAAGGGGGTACCTGACTGGCGACTATACAGAGTGAGGCACAAAGGTGTGAGGGGAGATTCCCCCTCCTCAGAAGTGATACAAACTTCTTATAGACTAGGGTCTGCTGTCCACCACTTCAAACTCCTGCCCAGGGCTTTATGCTGTGATGAAGCTATTGCAGGTGGTCTGGCAGAGAGTCAGGACAGCAGAATAGCTTTTAAAAAGTTTAGAAGAGGCTGCTATGAGCAGGAGTTGCCTTTTGGGCTAGTCTGACTTCACAGGAAGTTGGTCTAATGTTTGCACAACCAGGGACCCAGGTAACAAGCCCTTAACTCTGTTTTCCTTGTTTTAGGTGGTGCACAGCCTCAAATTTGTGCCGATGTTTTTGCTTCAGTGCTGACCCTAATGTCTTCCTTTCAAGGCATTTTGGTATCAGAAGTGTTTGAACGGCAGACAACACAGGTAGCGTACACAATACATTTCTACCTGATATACAGCTCTATATTTTAATTTCCTTAGTTTTCTTTTTTTCATCAGTGAATGCATTTTACAAGCATGACTCTCTTGCTCTGAAAATAATGTAATATTGCAATGCAACTACATAAATGTGGAATGATGGAAAACATTAGCAAACTCCATTCTGGATGAATCCAGAGGAAGTCCTAATGAAGACAATGTAGTTGTATTTTCTTAGGATGTTGGGGGCTGAATATGAAGGGTCAGAGAAAAAGTTGTAGAGCTACAGGTTGGTAAAAGGTGACCTCTTTAAAAGGATTTTCTTAGAAGTTTAAGTAATAAATCTTTGTCCAACACTTTGTAAACATATTTACTGTGTTCATTCCGGCTATCAAATTCAACTGAGTGGGATTGCATCCATTATATTTGGTATTACTGGAAGTGAGGAAAAAAATGTGCTCCCTCAAGCTGAACTCCCACTCATCTGCCTAGAATTTGAAGGCCAAGTGCCTTAGAAGTCCCATAAAAAATCTATCTGTAATATTCCTCAGTGCATCGTTCAAGTTCTTTTTATACTATTAAGATGCACATTTAACAGGGAGAAGGAAACAAACTTTGGGAAAATAATAAGATTTGTCTGAACTGTAAACTCTATATCAGGAATTGATCCAAACTTTGATTTTGCCCTTTATAAACCACAAAATTTGATCTAGATTCAGAGCAAATAATTCTCAAATTCTGAGGCTCAGTTTGGTGTGGAATTACTGAGTTTTCAAAAATCTAACCCAGGCCCTCGGGTAGGAGAGCCCTTGGAGGTGATACTGGCACAGCTTCAGCTAGCATGAGAGCTGAAGAACCAGAGGGAGCTCCTAGGCACTGCAGTCTCATTCACTGAGTGATTATTGTTAAAACTTCTGCAGTCTCTTTCCTGAATCTCATCCTTAAAAGATGTCACGTAAAAATGGGGTATTCTACCTGCAGAACAAGCAAAGGAGTTTAGAGACTATGGAGACTTATGGGAAGATGAAACTCAGTGACAGGAGGGAAAAAAAGAAGGGTCAAAAGTGGAAAGGAGGGAGGAAAATGGCTACTGTGAAAGACAATTAAAACCACTTGAAATGTTCCCACCCCCACCCAGCATCCTGGCTTCAGCTCTGTGTCAAATCGTTTCTTTGGAAAAAGAGCCAGTCAGAGTACATTCCTCCTCAAGTCCGAGCGGTTGCGTTATAAAAATGGAGAGTAGCATGTAAATCATTCATGGAGACAGGGAAATAAATAACCCTTTATGCCCATATAAATACTGATCAGATGTTCATAAGGGGAATTTACATGAAGTTTTATTCAGTACTGTCAGCCATTCCTCTGTCTTCCATCATTCCTGCCGTGAAGACAATTCAAAATATGGCGGTGGAGAGAGCAGCCTCTCCACCAATTGATCCACAGCACATCATGTAGAAAGCTCTGAACTTGCCCTCAATACTGCTGTTATTTTTATTATGGCTCTTAGCCAAGTGAGATCATTCTTCCTGGTTTGCCTCCCAAGAAATAATGGGAAGCAGTATGTTTAGTCAGTGGATTGATTCAGTGATCTATTAGTCTAATCCTGACTCTGCCAATCATCTACTAGCTGACTGCAGGCAAATCACGCCACTTCTTTGTGCCTCTGTTTCCTCTCTGACCTTCTGTCTGTCTTGTTTATTTGGACTGTAAGTTATTGAGGGCAAGGGCTACCTCTTGTTGCTTGTATGTATGTACCATGTCTAGCACACTGGGACCTCTGCGATGGCTTAATCTCCAAGTGGTGCTGCATGTAAATAATAACATTCAGCTCCTCCTCTAGGAAGTCACAGAAAGAGAATGAGTTGGCAGACTGGTGGCAAGCTAGAAAGAAATGAGGAAGAGCCTCTAATGTGAGCTATTTTGCTAGGTGCTAAACAAGCACAGAGCAGGAAGATATATCCCCCGCCCCACAGATGACGATGTAAGGCCACTTTGACCATCACAAGCCGCCCTGAGTTCCCAGTGTCTGGATTCACAACTTACGGACACTTACTGAGCATCAGGGACTAAGCCGTATGCAGTCATGAGGCAGATCCATGCCATGTGGCAAATGGAAACTAAGGTGACTTACTTGGCCCAAACTAAGCTAAATTATGTGATGTTATATTGCATCTACTGTGAATAAGGAATACAGCTGAGGAGCTCCTGCAGGCCAAGTGAAAAGCTGTGGTAACCCAGCCTTGGGTTGTTCAGCTGAGCCCTCAGATTATGGCTATTCTTTCTAGAAGGATTAGGTTGAAATTTCTTTTGGTTTTGGGGAACTTCATGTAATGGCAAGATTCATACCTGTCAGCAGGGCTGTACCAGGAATGTTTTTCATCAGTGGCAATACTGTCTCTTCCCAAGGATCCTTTTAGCCATCATTTTTGTTTTGAAGCCCCTCTTTTAGGTGCAGGGATGACACCAGCGTTAGGTAAGTTTTGGTTGTACTTGGCATTCCCTCAGTAGACTACCCCTCATGGATACTGTGGAAAATTTCTTCATTTATTTTATGTATGGCTTTTTTGATAGGCCTGATGCTTTTTCAGAGATGTTTCAGATATCAGATTCTAGAAATATCTTAAACTGTCTCTGTTCTGTTCTAGTGGAAATCAGGCATGGAGATTGGGCAGTGAGTTCCATAGTGGAGCCTAGGATCTTGTTTGCTACTCTGCTTCTGATTGGCTGCTTCTTCTTTAGTCCCTGGAAAAGACAGTCTAAAACATGAAAAGAAAGAGGATGATCCTGCATTGTGCTCCATAGCTTTTAATATGAAATTCAGCATGTTGCTTTGTTTATGTACTAAGCACCAGGTTTCAGAGACTTCTTTTAATTCTAAGTATAACCTAATAGTTAAGAAAAATTTTGTTTTTTGAATCATTCAATTCAATCACCGGTTACTGGTGATTCTGAAAACAGAATTGACCCATCAGATGCAGATAAATAACAACTTATGTCCCTTTGTTACAAATGAAATAAGAAAATTGAAATTATAGATGTTGTATGATATTTTCCTAATGGGATGATGCATCAAAAATGGTGCTAGGGATGTCCAGAGGTAAAGGAAGTAGCTACTTAGTTCTGGGCTGATAGACTCATTTCTCTGTGGGATGGTGAAGATGTTTTGTAACATACAGAGAACAGTGAGCTATATTTACCCTATCCCAAATAGCATTATCCTCAAAATACAGCGTAGAAGTTTAAATAAAAACTGATGTTTTAGGCAGGTCCTGTACATCTGTGTTAATGGCCATTTGAAGAGGACTCAAAAAAAAAAACCAATCTAGGATGTATCCAGTTTCACTATTCAAAAATACATCCTCAGAAATGCTTCCTAGTGGGGTAAACAGCAACAACTTTTGTAGTTATTTATCAAGACCACAATAACCACAATTCTGCATTCTGCCATAGCCCTTTATACCAGATCCCTTCACTGCTGTGAGGGACACTGCCCCATATATGATGGCAAGCTTCTGAAATCATAGAGTATAAGGACATTATAGAGCAATAATTTGGGCAATGTTATAATCCTGATGAATGGGAATTTATGGAAGCAGATCCTACTGGTTTTAAAGGGAGTAACATGCATAAATCCCTGTGCATCAAGAAGATTAAACTAAACTCTCCAGTTTTAATTATCGGTTACATCACTTTTTTATTTGTCATATGTCATACTTGGTACTCAGTAAGGGAGCCTCGGTACAACTGCTGGCCCACTCTTCTGGCAGGCTGGTGGGTAAGGGCTTGTGAGAGTGGCTAACACCTCTCCTAGGAACAGATGAACTGGCTGTGTGTGTTCTGATAGCCACCTCCAAATTGCATGTGTTCATTTCAGTATCTGTCCTCCGTGAGTCTTGTTCAAAGCCAGTAATTGTAATATTAAAAAAATACTGCAAAATTAGAATGTGTGCTGTGCTAAAGCTTTAGCGAGCTAATCTCTCAATACAAACTATGTTGTCTATTGCCACAGCATCTGGAGTCGTACAAAAGGTAGTACCAGCTCACGTAGGTATTGCACAGACTGGACAGACAGAACGGAACAACCCAGATTGTAAATATAGGCTACTTCTGTTTCCTGTGGTACAAAATAATATAGGGAAACGTCCTCAGCTTGCATAAATCAGAAATATTCCATTCAAAAACTTCAATTCGGCTTATTAATTCACTTGAATTTTTTGGTGCTACACTTATTTATGCTAGATGACAATCTGCCCCATCATGTTTTCAATTGCCAAAGAATGATGATAGTTAAAAGCTAACACATATGTACTACAGGTACTGTGAAGCAGACATACTGTGAAACACTTGGAAAGAAATTATTTGAAAATTAAAGCAAATCTAAGCCTGAAATCCAAACTCTGATTAAATTTTAAAAGGTTTGATAAATAGCTTTTAAATTAATTGTGTCTAATATGTCTATGTGTGTATTTTATTTCTTGATATGTTTTCTTATAATATACTTTGCCTAATATCTGAAATAATTATTACCTTTTTCTGAAACCTGCGTATTTTCAGTTTTAGTTTAGGTCTTGCAGAGAAGTAAATCAGACAGAAACATAAACATAAAATACAGTAGTTAAATATAAAAATTTAAGTACCTTGAATCAAAAATAATAAGATCATTGCTATGAAATTAGAAGAGACTCATCAAAGTAAAAGTAACTGTGACTAAGGACTATGAAAATATAAAGGGATTAACATATGTGGTAATAGGGCAATTAAATCCTTAGCTTTTTCACTGTGATGATTTTATAGCATCTTCTTACTGTTGCCAGTTTGGAAGCTGCCAGCAAATATTTTCTTAATTGCAAAAGGAGACAATATGTGTCCCACTGTTTCATTCATAACATTTGATTAAGTTAGAGGCTGCACTTCTATTTGAGAGAACAAAGAGTTTGAGATGGAAATAGCAAAGACACATTGTGCGTTTGAAAAAAGATCCCGGGAACAAATGATTAACCAGAAATTTTACAGGGAAAAAAAAGTCTACTTGTCTTGACAGAATAGCCTGATCCTGTAATAAACCCTCCCAAAGTCAACAGTTCATAAAGTCTTTTGTTCTAGTAAAAGGGTCTTTAATTTTTAACACAAACTCACACTTTGGTATGCATGAGCTTAAGTAAAATTAGAAGACATGTATATAATAGGATTTAATGGATTATCATCTGCATTTTCCAAAGATGTCAGCTTCTCTCGGCTCTGATGGAGTAGCACTTAATGTAAATTTAATTTGAAGTGATGTATGGAGGGCTTGAGGTGGTACTCTGTGATTCCCTAACTGCCTGGAGAGGCTCTGTGGGTAGCATCTGGATTTGGCTGCTCCACATGCCCAGCAGCATCTACTAACTAGGATTAATGAGGTGGCCTGTTCACCAGTGATCCAAAGGAGGTATGCTACATTTACTCCCAACAATATGAATAGGAGGGCCAGTTTCCTTTGGGGGCACACTGTTTGATGAAACTTAATGATGGTCTTGATATTAGGTGTAATAAATATACTGTGTAGAAAGCACTTTTGCTTTGTCAGATTTAAATGTTATTTAATCATAAAATGGTGTTTGGCTTAGCAGGGCTGAGTTAAAGATCATAATGGCCTCAGATGACATCTTTAAAGCTAATATTTTGCCTAAGTTAGGAAATAAAGTACCAACTTAAAAGATCTAGTATTTACCTTTGAGTCAATTTTTTTTCAGTTTGGGGAAGAGAGGGAGAAAATCTCTGCTTGCCTGCAAAGTTATGAGACAGTCTTGAAAAATATCTTTGCGCTTATCTCAATGTGTTTATGTAGAAATCAACAGCTATTAACTTAGGCAAAACTTCTCAGTGTGGTCTCAGCCTCATTTAGGCGTCAGAATTGTATTTTGCCTTTGTGTCTAACAGAGCATTGAATGAAATCGCAGCTAATTTCAAATTCCCTTTGTCATCATGGTTTTCAGCCAAAAGTCTATAATAAATGGTCAGAAGATGAGCTGAGACTGAATGAATAGTGAGTGGTATTCATCAGCCAAACATAGAGTCCAGATCCAATTATATGTATTCATTAAGTGATAATGATATCATGGTCTTTAACTAGGAAGAAAAGAGTGTAATTGAATAATAACAGTTGTACAATCCCAGCGGAACACACTTTCCATCCCAGCACAGCGACCCTCGGGGATGATGCAGAATTGATGGAATTCTATTACTCTTTGATAGATTTATTATGAAGGGCTGAGTGGACTTGCTACTCCACTTTGTCACTCACACTAATCAGTATCGTAAGGCCCCGAGCGTGCAGGCTTTTGTATCCCTTTGACAAAGACAAGGTTAGGGGAGGATGACAGACACCCAGACCTTTACAAACCCATACCGCAAGATGAAATGGGCCAGCTGAGCTCTGAGCTGGGACAGAATTTTAATTTGTTTATCAATGGCTCACATGTGCAACACCATAAGGATATTTGTCAGAGGAGTAACACTGAAGCTAAACTCTTTTGTTTGGCAAGTGGAGCTTGGAAAAATATTTATTGAACTGTAAAAAACAGGGTAAATGAAAGGAAGGTGAAAAGTCTAAATGGAGTGGAAAATAACTTGCATTACTGTGCATAAAGTATAAGGAGGATGGTTATCTTTGTCTATTTTTGTTTGTTTCAGCTGAAAGAAATTTACTCACAAACTACAATCTGATCTCTTGTTGATTTAGATTCTGGGGGGGACTCAGACAAAACAGAAGTGGGCAAAATTAATTTCATGTGTTGTTTTTTATTGTTGTTTATTTATAAGAAGATTCCAGTTCAGACAGATGGCTTGCTCTCATGCTTTTTCACCATTAAATAACCAGCAAAGTAAATAAAATACCCTGGCCTTAAAAGCTGGAACTTGTAAATACAGTCTTGGATTTATAAAAACAATCTTGTATGTGTTCAGGTGTGGCTGTTTCTACTATTCGTCGTTCCCATTCAAATGCAGGCAATAGGCTCTGTCAGCATGGTCACTAGCTATCAGAGACTGCTGGATTCAGAGAAACAGACAATTTGTTGTGCTTCTGATCTGAACAGGAGCTGCAACCAACATTGGCATAAACAAGGCATTGCATAGGAGGCTGCTGCCAGGGTTTGTTTTTTGTCAGTAGTGTTGAATGATAGATATTTCCATCCTTTTCTTCTCTCTGAATTGCTTTTCTTTTTCTTTTTTTAGTGTAGCATTCTGCATTCTAAGAGGGACTTGACAATTCAGAGTCTGGGTTCAGTGTCCCTGTCCATAAAAACAAATAACTTGAGCAGTGCTGTTGTCCTGTGTGGATTTGCCATGCCAGCGCCTCTGTCTCTGGTTGGGATTTGTGTCAGAGGCAGCACAGTCAGCTGTGACTGCAGCAGCAATTGGCTTAGTTGGCTTCAGGGTGAATGTGCACTGTGGACAACGGTAAAGCAGAAGCGGGGATAACAGTGACCAGAATGGAAAGCATGTAGGAGAACATTAGTTTCCCACGTTTTGTGCTGTGGATTCTCTCCAGGCCTCTTCTCCCACAGAAGCTTTTTTTTTCTTTTTTCTCTCCAGCCAAAGGCACAGTTGTGTGGATGTGTCTGCAAAGTTTGGTGGCCCTGCTGGGTACACCTAAATGGCAAACTGAAGGAGCATCTGGAGTGTGGGAAGACATGCCTGCGCTGATTATTATCTTGCCAACAAAATCAGTGAAGGGAAGATCACCCAGGTTTTACCATATGTAGCAACCACAGCACAGAGTTGCTGGCTGGCTGGTGCTTGGGTCTGGAGCCCAGGCAGAAGCCTGATACCACATCAGCATGACTACTATGTGTTTTTTGTTTTGTCTCTCTTGTTCCCCCTGCACAAGTAATTCTGAGGCCTGGCAGTGGACTCTTGCTGTCTTCCAGGACCAGCCACATCCATAAACTCCGTGTTTACTGGGGTTCAGTGAAGTACATTTATTTGGTTAAGGTACCAGGGAGTGTCTGAATATTTCAGAACTGAAAATGGTTGTCTGCACTACAAATAAGACCGGCCATGATAATGGCCATTCTGCGTGCTTTCCTTTGTATGCTACAACTGTGTGTCTTCCTTTGGGTTGGATGGGGAGTGCTTGCCCACGCAGGCATTTTTGTCACTTCTTTGCATCTTGCACAGTTATGGGAGCAATGAGCAGATGGTAGCATTTTGCATCTGTTTTGCAAGAGGATGCCCGGAAAATCAAGTTCTGTAAATGGAGTACAAGAAGGGTAACCCTTTTCAGTGCCATGCATTGTGGTGACAGCATGGGATTTCACAAGCCTCTCTTGCTTTCTAGTCTCTCCCAGGGCCTGGCACAAGTGCCTGTGAACAGCCACTTCCTGTCCTGCTCTGCTTTGCTTCTCTGCTTTGGCACATGGTGATCAACAGGTGTAATCAAGTGGAAGGGGGTGTGCAACACCATCGCTCCCACAAAGGACGACTTCCTGCAGAACAGATGTCATTTGCAGCGCTATGCTGCCTGCCCATCTAAACCCCTCGGTGTCTGGCCAAAGACCCGACCAACTTGCAGGCAGGCACAGTGCCTCCCAAACAGATGGGCATGAGCATAGGCAGGCCAAGGACCACATGTGAACATGAAATATGTTGGAGGCGGGCAGTATAAGCAGCCAGGAACGTCACAGTATCTTTCACTCCTAACACCTTCACAACAATGGCAAAATCAGATCCAGCTTAGAGGTGGCTCAACTCTCAGAAGCAGAGAGGGGAAGCAAGGAAGAGAGAGAGTACAGAGCCAGGCAGAGGGGTTACCTGGAAGAAATGTTTTAACGATGTCATCACTCCTGCTTCAGCTAAGGCAGAGGAATATGTATAGAAGAGGCAAGAATAAATGTTTGTAGCTTAGCAGTATGAATCCTGTTTCTGTGATTTGCTGAGCAAAGTTATTGTAATGAGAAGAGGTGTATACATACCTAAGCAGACTTTGATAGAGGACAAGAGGAGAATAATTTGAATAGAAAATCCAGCATTAAAGCTGTTGTCAGTTCACAGCTGTCACAATGAATCCATTCACTGTAACATTTCTTGTATAGTTCCAAACACTGAAGTATCTTGCAATTTTAAAAATTGTATTTATTAAAGAAGAAAGATCTGGAATAAGAAAGAGCAACTTACGGTCAATAAAAAAGGCCAACGGTGCCATAGAAATGTTTTAAGTGAAATCTGCAGTACATCGACTAGAAGAGGAAGATGTTCCAAGAAGGAAGTCTCGCTAGCTATTTTCCTGACAGGTTTCACTTTCAAATGGAAGATCATTTTCCATCAAAAAACACTGTATGTGTGCTTGTCATGTTTTGATCCACTGTGTTGGCAGAGAACAAGTGATTGCATGAAACTTATTATATGAGTAGGATCTTTGTATTGCAGGGTGCGAATCAGAAACCCAAATGCTAATCCATGCTCTGTGCTACCAGGAAGAGGCAATGGATTGAATCTCTTGACACTTATATCCTCTGAGGTCAGGGAGCTGCCCTGATATTCACTGCCGTAACTGATATTCACCACTGTAACTGAAGGCAGAATCAGGCTCCCTGGATTTTCACAGGTTTAAATCAAGGCAGCATTCACTTCTGGATATATATGTGGTTAACAAACATACCAATGGGAGCAGTGATGGGGGTAATTCAGGTGGATGTTCTTTCATGGGAGATACCAAAATAATGATTTTATCTTGACCAAATATTTTGTTATAGATGATACCAAGCTCCTTGCTCCTTTGGAAACAAGGATTCACATTCTTAGGAGAGTACGGCTGTAAGTAACAATTGGTTCCTTTGGGATCTCCACACCACTGTAACAGAGAAACCCCAGCACTGCTGGCATGGCTGGTGCAGAGTACATGTGCTGCAGTTGAGTGAGGTGGATGCCTGTAGTTCTGCCAATAAAATGGTATGGAACCTGTTCCTGTGTGTGTCCTGGGATTTACTTCCCACGAGACAGTACAGTGTACACTAGCTGACTTATCTGTGAACCATGGAAACATTTTGAAAAGGTAAAGCAGACAGTACACTGAAGAATCATTTGTCACAAGTAATTGCAGGCAGTCAGAAAGAGCAGAGAGAGTATATGAATCATGACGTAAAAACGGTGAAGGGCAGGCATTTAGTCTGGTCTGTGGCTATAAGTGCAGTGACACAGGTTAGTCCTGGCATGATATACAAATGTTATGTGCAGAGGGACAAGTACAATGAATAAAGAATTCCCGTTTTCTCATTATCTCATGCAGCGGAGAGGTTTTTTACTTCACACATAACTCATGACTTTTAGTAGGCAGGAGATGGCTACATTGAATTAGTGGGAACATTTTGTTTCCTGAATTTAAATATTCTCCCTGTGACAATTTATTTCCAGTGTAAAATCCTGGTAGGATGCACAGAGGCAGGGAAATTAGCCCAACCAGCCATTTCAGCTGGCCAAACCTGGGACTGGGTACAGCAGACCCACCACCGCCAAAGCACCAGACACAGACAGAGTCTGGCAACTAGACTGTTGATAATCCTGACAGACTGTCAATCAGGCATCAGTGAGCAGTATAGATTAGGTTTGGCAACTTCCTGGACTATAAGCAGGACAAGAGCTCTAAATAAGGATCATTCATTAGAAAATAATAGTGTAAAGAATTAGAAACAAACAAGACAAAATATTTTTCTAAAACTTTTGCTTCACAAATCAGTGTTTCCATTCTGAAATATTAAAAAATAATAAAATCCCTATAATCTAGATAAGGAGAGAAGTAGATTTGGATCTAGAGTGAAACCTATCATTCAAAAAGCAACAGCTGAGAAATCATGTACAACGCTATTGCTTATGAATTTGTTATAAAGGTAGATGATAGTGGGAACTCCTGTTCTTATGTCTGCTTCAGGAATTTATTATTTATGGGCAAACACATGCATGATACATAATAACTTTTAGTTGTTCTGTAATTCTCTTCACTCAGACATCTCAAAATGATCTGTAAATGTGGGTAAAATTATTAACTCCATTTTAGAGGAAGAGGAATTGAGGCCATGCCATTGGCCAGCAGTTGTCCATGAGGCATGGCTGGATTGAGGTGCAAACACAGCACCTCCAAGTTCCAGTGCAGAACTGGACAAAAGGTCTTTGAGTGTGGGATAAATTGATTTCTCTTACTCCAGTTTTGCATTGGGATAACTCCATGGGTTGAGACTTCTGATTCACAGTCCCATTTGGATTTAGTCAAAGCAGTTGAAAAGGTTATCACAACTATTTCTCCCCCATGACCAGCTGACAGAGTCAATTTTCAGCCTAAAATACTTGCATAATCATGTGAATGACAAAAATATCTTTAAAGTATCTTTAAACTGTTCCAGCATGATTCAGCAGAACTCACAAGGTTGCACTCTCAGTTACTGGCACCTAAAATGTGAAGAGCTCTGCAAAGCATGTAAGCCATGCCACCCAATAGTTAAAATGTGCCTGCTTCAGACTGGCTCAGTATAAGCAAGCTATAAAAAATGTAGATTGCTCACACCATGCAGCAGAAGTTTCTTGCAACTACAGTGTTCTCAGGACATGAAATACTGGACACAGCACCAAACAACTGATTATTATCTTTGATGAAAGTACTGAAGACACTGAAAGCTCTGCTTGTTGTCTTGTCCAAGTATTTTCTTGTGCCACCCCATAGACTTAGCCACAGATTAGGCTGTAGATTGCATATGTCTCTGTAACAAAGTGACAAAGTAGTTACTTAAGAAATGCAGCCTCCTCTTCCTCCACAACCTATCAAAAATAAACTGTATTGGGTAGTGGCAATAGGAAATGAATGGCTGGGCTTGATATCACAGGTCATAGTGTAGTCCATCAGCTTTCCCTTTTCTGCTGACAGCCGATTGTCACGGTGATTCAAGTAAATGAGTAGCACAAGCTGAAAGTTCTCCTTTTAAAGTGAAAATGGGAGGGAAAGAAGTTTCCAGAAAGTTGAAATATCCTGTTTTGACATTTTCAGAGCAAAAAGTGGAAATTTCAAATGTTGAAATTACTTTTCATTTCAAATATTCAAATTCTGTATTACATTTAAGTGTTGTTAAGAGATAAAAAGGTCAAATTCTAAAAGGCCATGTTAGAATTATTGTTTCAATTTTCAACTGAAACTATTTTCCACCTTGTACAAATTTTCCTTCATTGAAAATTTGAGGTTTCATTTCTGATCATAACAAAGACAAATGTTCAGACTTCAAAATCCTTCGCTTAGCTCTACCATGAATCTCTTCTCTCCCTTTCCTCAGAATGGCTCTCAGCTTGAGTTGTGAGAAGCCCAGTGGAAGCAGTCAGGAATTTTTAGGAACCAAAGAGTGTTCTTAAACCAAACCATGATTTAGCCTTTTTGGAATACACAAACAGAATCGATGAATCAAAACTTTTTGTTGATGGATAAAATAACAAATAAATCCTAAGCTTCTTCAAAACAGACAGAAAAAAAAACCCTCCTCATTTTTCTCAAATCTGTTTTTCTGTATACCTCTGTATAAAGCCCAAAAAAATAAGAGTCAAGGATCTTTGTAGACATGTTTGTGTATGTTTATTTTCTAAAGCTAGTACTGATAAAACTGAACATCTGCGTTACTCTAATTACTATGTTTCCATTTCCAGTTTTGAGATTATAGACACCAGTTCTTACAGTTTCACCTCCTTTCTATTTTGTCTGGAATTGACTGTCATCTCATCTGTCCTCTCTTCTGAAATGTGTATTTTCCTAGCTGTGATCTTTGCTGTAATTGGGTTATTCTCTAGCTATTTCTGTATTGGCTTACTGGGGTGGGGTCAGTCTTGGTGCCTTTAAAAGACTAAAACTCTGAACTTCAGTGGAACTGAAATCTCACCTGAGTCTGCAATCTGTATAACATTTTGTAACCCATTTGATTTTTTTCTTCTCATCCATCTCATGTTTCTCCTTTGTTAAGCAGTTGCAGTAGCTACCTTTGAAGTGAAGGATCAAGCTCAAAATCTTACTGTTTTACAAGTGAAAAGAGAGATTTGGAATGTAATGTCTTTTTCAGCCTTAACAATAACATCACTGCCAGCAACTCTATAACAAGGACTGCTATACTCCCACTCCTACTTAGTGGCAGAAATTGGTCTGTTTTATGTCCCTGCTCAGACATTTCCATTCATCTCTGCCTTGCTTTTAATGGCCCAATCTGTACCACTCTCGTTAGTCAGTGTTTACATTCATGGTCCATTTGGGTGGAACGATTTCTTACCTGAGATTTGCAGAGCCATTGTTCTGCTTAGGTTTTGTGCATTGACTTTATTTTATGCTGAATCTGGCTATGGGTGGCCTTGTGTTTTAAGATATCGGTATGTCTAAGAGTTGAGTGCTGTTGTGACAAACACCAGCTTAGCTAGCACACGACCAATGGTACAGGCAGATCCTGTAGCACATCACTGTGTTACTATACCCTGCTTATGAAAGGGTCCCTATCACCTGTCTAGTGCCATACACAGAGTGTAGACTGGTGCACTTTTCCCTCCAGGACTGCTTTTGAAAGAGTTCTGTGGGTAATCTAGACAGTGTATGCCATATAAATAGATGAAGGTTATTCTGGGTATCAGCACGTCCCATTTTTGCAGGACTCTAGGAGAAGGTTGGGAAGATAGATGGAAGAAAAAAAGGATGAAAAAAGACTTTCTGAGCTTATTGTAATGTATCTCTTTTTTGAGGCTGCCAAGCACTCTTTCCTTTTCAACTGTGGAGTTTTCCAGTCTCAGATGAAGCTGAAGAAATGAGTTGATATTTTTATTGTTAACAAATAGCCCATCAGAGATGACTTTTGAAAACAGTCAGAATACAGTGAATTACATACTCACCAAAGGGTGGCTGAGTCAGGCACCTGCAACGTACAAGAACCCCTGTAACTGTAACAATTGAGCAACTGAGACCATTTTATTTCAGTCAAAATCTTAGTGAAGAGCTGTTAATTCAAAGTGATTTAGTTTTGGATTTTGTTTGAGGTTTTTTTTGTGTGTTTTTTGTTTTTTTTTTTTAAATTAGGCTGTTTTTTTCATTGCAGTTGGTTTAAATTATGCATCTCAGCTGCTGATTTGATTTAAATTTAATAAGAGTTATTATAGGATAATTAGATACCAAAGGACTATTAAGAATGTTTTTAAATTTAACAGTGATACTTACTACACATCGATAAACATACTCTTAATAATCAATTGGCCTTTAATCACACAATTTTTTTGTGAAACTTACGTTACATCTTATTCAGATATAATTTAAACTGAAACAGATACTCAAATATCTATTATTGTAAAACAGCAATTTGTCTTGCCTAACCACTGCTTATATGAATAATAGTACATAGCTTTTTGATCTGAGTAATACAATGGCCTGGCAGGATCTAGGATGAGCAGTGCTGGGCAGATGTGGTACAATTGAAGGGTGGAAAAAGTGGGAAAATTGGATGGAAAGATGGAAATTGATGGTGAAGCTACCTTTGCTTTCACATTGCTGACATTTTTCTAGTCATGGCTGCAGATGGGTATTGAATAGCATTAACATATTGATGGTGAGCAATGCAGACTGGAGAACGTTGTACTGTGTGCCATATTTTATAGATTACTTGCAATTTGGGAGGAAGGGAGAGATAAGACCTAACTTTACTTACCAAGGACCTGAGCTTCAGAGGTTGTAACTCCCGTTGAGCATCTGTGAGGAAATAACAAGGGTGTCTACTTGACTCACTGTTTGACATATGCAAGGGTAGGTAGAGGAAACTGTTCTACATGGTAAAGATACATGGCCTTAAGAGGATGTATATCAGATGAGATGATAAGAAACGGATCTGAAGGAAAAGAGGGAAGAAGAGGAGTGGGAAGAGGGAACCGCAGAAAGTAACTGGTCACTTGAACAAAAAAAAGACCAACCTCAATGTATGCGTGGTTTATCTGCCATTGGACCCCCAGCAGGGTGAATGCTCATGACCTAGCAGACGTGCAGCCAGCCAGGTAAGATTAAGCCTAGTCAGGCTGACCTTCTTCTGTCTGAGTGCTGCCCCCTTGCAGTGTGCTACCGAGGAAATCCATAGTAACTGGATTAATGAAATTCATACCCACTCTACCCCACTTACTCTTATTCCTCATTCTGAAGACTCTTGTCATGTAAAAAAACTTGAAAAAAAACCTGAGCAAGCAGTACCAGATTCCAGCTCTGCTGTGGAAGAGCAGCCTCCTAAAGCCAGGTGTTATATCATATGTACAGGTGTTTGGATACATAGGCCTGTTTGGCCTAGATGAGTGTAATAACTATGTGTGCCAGAAACTAGAAAGAGAAGTGAACCTACTGTAGCACCTGTATATCAGGCAATATTTTCAAGGTAATGCAGAGGATGCTAAAGTTTGGTTGGTCCTGATTTTGGTCTGCTTCACCTCACACACCCTTTTTTAACAAAATCATTCTGTTTTATTTAACAGGCCATTTACATCTTTCATTCTTGGCCATAGAATATCACAGATAGGTGGGAACTTTTCCTAGGCCTTTTCTGAAATACAGGACTGTATGCCCTTCCTACAGTTACCAAATTCCCGGTCTGAATGGGATTTCAGTACAGTAATGGGGAAGTTGGCCACCATTTAATTAGCTGGTCAAAAGAGAAAAGAGAAGTCACTGGCCTGCACGTGATAGAGGTCACTGGCAGGAGTGATAAATTTATTGTCTGTTTCCATCTTGGCTTCTAGAGCATCATGAGCATGTTGTGTTCCACCTTTCCCTTTCACAAGCATCCCTGGACAGCTGACCCTCATGTGCATGGGCACAAGGCAGCTTGCATCCTTGCTAGGAGGTCATCCTCCAGCTGAACTCAGGCTCTGCCTTTAGACCCTCTGTGCAAGCTGTGCACCTTCATTTGTCCTCTGTTGGCATGATATTGGGAAAAACATGTATTTTGCATTTCAGTTGCCTATTTTGATTGTGAACTCTGAGGAACAGACAGGCTGTTGCTACAGATATGTTCAGCACTTTCCATGCTTACTTCTCTGCTCAGATAGGTCTTCCAAGTGGCTTTATAATGTCAATAAATAATCATACTAGCAAGAGACTAAGGGCCAAACCCATTTCTGGCTTTATTCCTATGTTGTCAGTCTGGAGTCAGCTGTACCATTATCTTTTCCATGGTGTCGTTCTTTTCTAGTAAAATTATAAGGTGAAACTGCAGTGGATTTATTGATTTTATTTGATTTCTGTAAGTGATCTAGCATCTACTGAAGTAAAAGACAAAGTCCTGTGAAGAGGAGCAAAACCAAGCTCAGAGCTGTTGTTGATCTACCTCTCTGGGATTTGATATTTTTTTTTTCCATTAAGGTTCTGGATACCAAATGTCAGCTTGTAAACTATCTGTAGCTCCAAACGTGAAGTCCATGAACAAATTCCTACTGACTTCAGTTAAGAACTTGGAGAATAAGCCCCAGTTATTAGGGAGCTATTGCCGTATTTGTGAGAGGCAGCAAGGTACAGTGTGGAATTTCTCAGTCATCAAAAGGGTCACAAAAGACAATCAAGGAGATCTGAAAACTGAAAATGTTATTATAGTCTGAGGCAAAAACTATTCTTAGTCTTCTATTCTCTCATCCTTCATGCTTAAGTATTCCCTGTCAGCTTTGTAAAATACATGCACAAGTACATTACATTGACTTACTGTTGTTACCCTTGGTACAGGTGTGGTATCTTACTGTTATCTCTATGATAATGTTTTTATAGAGCATAAACCTCATGAAGCTAGAATAGGTGTGAACGACTAATCATGTGTGGTTGTCCCTCTAATACTAACTTAACCTTGCAGCCAGCAACAGTGTTTGCATTAGAATCTCTTGGGATAGGTTCGGGGCTTTGGTATATTTTTAAGAATCACTGGATATGAATTTATATGAATTTGTTTAAGTAATCTCAGGGTCAGAAGGGCTGCTACAAATGCAGCTGATGTGGGTTATGATATCTGCTTCCTCTGCAGGTTATCAGCCTTCAGCTATGACAGCACAACTGCTGGTGTAATGAGTCATTAACCCAGCTCAGTCAGAAGTGATACTGCTTCAAAAAACCTTGTAGTAAAACTCTTTAAGCTAAGCCAAATCATCTGACAGATCTGGACTAACTAATGGCTACCTGAACAGTTGTGCTGGCTGCTCTAAGGTGGTGAAAATCTCCAGTGGGTGTTGAGGGAGTAGGGAACTGCAGCTGCTACCTAGACCAGCTACAGCATCGTGGTACCATGTTAAGTTACCCTTACAACTAACATACTTACTCATTCCTTCTGTACAACGCAAAGAAAATGACCTGGTCTCAGGATGTCGCAGGGTCTGGTTGGTTAGTATTTATACTGCTCATACATTGCTGCCTGAAGGCTATATTTATTCCAAACCAAATGTGTTGTGATTCCATATGTTCTTGAAGTGAAGGGATAGCTCACGTCCTGTACGATGCCCTGTCAGACATTATGAAGAGGGAGTATTAGGGACAACAAAGTATTTGTTGCTCTAAAATTGGGAGGATTGTTGAACTGCAGCAAGGGAAATTTGGAAGGTTTTAGCCTGTTTTAAAAAGGAATTTACACATGACAAATAGTGACATTTATAAACTGTTGGAGAGGGCCCTAAAATAAAGAGAATGGAGGTTGAAAATATGAAGACCAGCCTGGAAGGAGATCAGGAGGAAAGATATTAATAACAAACCCCTCCCTGAAATGCAGAGAAGTAATAAAAGAACTCTGAGAGCGTTCTTATTGGTGGATTTTTTTTGCTATGACCCTTCTCAGAACGTTTCATTTAGTTCTGCTGCTTTACAAAACACTGTTGTTGCATAGATGGGTTGTGCACGACTACAGGAAAAAGGACAAAGCTCTCTAGAGCAAAGCCTTACAGCTCAAGGTAAAGTCCCTCTGCTGTCAAAAGGGTTCCTTTGGGGCACACTCAGCAAGACTCCTCAGCTTTGTATGGAAAGCTAGTACAGGCTCAGCACATTTCTTCCATGGCTCTGCAAGACCGTAAATACAGAGGCTAATCAGTGCTTGGGCAGCAACCTCCAAAGCAAGGGGTAGAGTACAGTTCTGAAGAGATTATTATGGACATCAATGGTTTCACCCTGTGCATCTGGCATAAATCTGCGGCCTTGAAGAAGTATGTCACCTAGCAGTGTAGTACACAAGAAGCAAGTCTTAAGAGAAATGAATTGGATTCTCTGCCTCCTTCTGCATCTTTAAGAGGAGTATTGCTAAATAATCATTACGAAGACTACCAGTTTTATATACATGCGTGTATATGTGTGTGTGTATACACATGTACATATATATATATATAAACCCTGTTGGTACCTCATAATACAATTCTTTAATGAGGAAGCAAAGGAGTACTGGTCAGAAAAGATGCACAAGAAGATGAAACTCCAGCTTACCTTCATAAACAGAATTTGTGGGTTTTAGGCTATTGGTTTTTTACATGTAAGCCTTTGATTTGAGAACCACCAGCATCCAGTAAACATCCAGTGAACATTATTGACAGAATAATTTTTCAGGAGGGAATCACAAAAATTGCATTGACATCTAGACATTGTTAATAGTTATTTAGTATAATAATATTCTAATTTTTTTTACTTAAACAAAAGCATTTTCAGATATAACTGAAAATGTTCAGCTCTGATTGTGATTGGAGAAGGGATGTTACTGACTCAGAGGTAGTCAGTACTTTCCTTTCTGCAGCTATAGTTGTCCTATAGTAATACAAACAAATACTGTACAGGCAGCATGTGTTAGCTTGAAATCTGAAACCAAGGTCTTGAAAACCTGGGGGAATATCTTTTGATTTTATTTTAGATAGCCCTGGCATCTTGGCTACAACTGGATTATTACATTCACTCTTCCTGCATTCTTTTTGAGGTCTCTGTGAAATACATTTTTCACTTTCCCTTCTGAATAGCTGACACTATTGTGGTATCACAATATGCTGCTAAATAGCTGATTGCTGCTGCTCTGTATGGGGCTATATTTCTGATGAATCCCAAATAAATCTTCAAATAGAAAACGCTGCATAATGTCAAATTATCATTATTATTACAGATCTGGAGATTCCGTTAACAATATCATAAAACATCAATAATGTGCCTGAGATTCTTCGAGGTGTAAAATAAGTCCTTTTGCAAAGGGAAGTCACTCTCTGGCATATGAACTGGCTGTGGAGAGAGAACCATACCCCCTGGTATTTTGTTGTTCCCAAGTGAATCCTATTTCCTTTGAGATTTGAGTGTAGTTTAAATGGTGATTCTCTGTAGTTTCCAAGACCTATAACAATTTCTTCTCCCATTTTATTTTAACAGGTCTAATAAATCATAATCTGGTGTGACTGGGGAGCCTTACAGCTATGGGGTTTGTAAGCACCATAAAACTTTCTTCACTGCTGGTTAGCACAGATGGGAGCAGAAGCAATCCAGAGCATGTCAAGAATCTCTCTCCCTTGCATGGATAAGCTTAATAAGGCAAACTTGTTGTTGAGGGAAAGCACTGAACTGATTCCAGAAACAATTAGGAAATACAGCAAACAAATAAGCCTTGGTGATTTGAATGACTCGGGTGATCCACCTGATTCATATGCTAAACCCCACATTTTCCTTAGTTACAGACTTGCTATTATCTCACTGAATTGGAGCAAAAGCTTTCAGAAAATCACTGCCATTCACTCATTTTAAGAACTGTTACAATAGATGCTCATAACTACAGTAGGACTGTTAGAAGATGTGGGCCAGCTTTATCAAAATGGATAGAGAGTTTGGAAGCCCAGTCAAGAGCAGTCCTAAAAGGAGCCTGATTTTTTCCATAAAGTGCCAAGTTCCCATCTTCTGAAAAGTAACAATTTTAAAAGTGCATGCTGATACTGTGACTGCATTTTGAAAATCTTGGCCATGTGATTTGGCTGTTAGCCAAACTAGCCACTAACTACTTTTTATTTTATTATAAAGCAAAGACAAGGCAAGTGGGACTCCCATTGTCTGGCCAACAGACTGCTCTGCTGCCAACTCTGAGAGTATTGCTTGAATAACCAGAGACCTAAAATGATATTACATAGCCATAATTCAAGATTAATCTACTTTAAGGAAACAAGATACTCGTTTTTATATTACAGCCAAAATAACCCCCAACCCTACATTAAAAGGATATTAAGAGCCCTTGCAGTGAGAGAGTCCTGCAGAAAAAAATGGGAGATAATTATGTTAATTATGTTATCTCTAAATGCTGTGCTGTAATGTAAAAGGGAGGTAAATTAGAGCTGTTTGAAGCAAACTTAATTCTGGTATTCCTGAATGGGAGCGTTGGAGTTTATTATTTTAAAGTTGATTTTATCTGTGTGATTTCCTGGGCTGTTAAACAGACAAACTGGGTCTGACTGGAAAAATCTTGTATGAAACACCATATAGCTACTGCTTGAGTTTGCCTGAAGAGCTAGTATCTTTAGATTCACCACAGTGACTTGGAGCTTGAGTTAATGGATTGATTAATAACAGAAGGTGCCATCCTGACGTGTGAACCAGAACAGTACTGGAATGAGACATACTTTGGCACTGGATTGCACAGATGCTTGCTGAGAGTAGAGGAATTTTGACATACAAGAAGCCTGGATTCCCCTCATGTTTCAAGATACGGCCACAGTCTTTTCCTCTGACTCTCTCATTTCAGTCCCATCCACTTCTCTACTTTCTGTTTTCTTCTTGGATTAGTCCTGCCTCTCCCAAACATTTCTTATCTCTCCCCCATTACTCCCTCCTTCCCCACTCTGCTTTTTCCTGGCTCTTTGTCCTTATGTGGAGAATTTCCATTAATTTAATCTCAGTTTCTCTCTTAACCTCATGATCTCAGCTAATAAAGTTCTTCATCTAATATCAGTCATGCCCTAATTTCCCACCTGCTAGTTTCTTCCAGTCCTGCAGTCCCTGGTCCAGTTCTCCTTTCTGCCAGCTGTTACACAAAGACTTTCACCTGCTCTCCGTGTCCTGGTCTATACTGGTCAATGGTGCCCCTCTCTGCAAGCCTAAGGCTCTTGTCTCCTGGGTGTCTTACTGCTTTTTGCTGCTCAAGTGCTAGGAATGAAATAACTGACAGCAGCAGAAGGAGAGAGAGAAACTTCGTGAGACTGGATTTCAACTCATATCTACAGGATCTGTGAAATGCTTGCCGACAACTAGAGGGTATCTTTTTATTTCTAGGTTTTAGTCTTGGCCTAATGTCAAACATTTAATGTTTCTGAAGTCTAAACATACTTTAGGAGAGGGTAAAAACATGACCGTGTAAACTGCCACTGGGGAGAAGACTTGGGTGAGATGCTTCCTCCAGCCCGTAGCTGTCATCTGGGCGCTAACCAGGAGGGGGGGATGTTCTATGGGAGGACGGCGCAGGTACAGCTGCTCAGCGCAGCTGCTGTGCTTCAGGATGCAACAGGGCGGAAAAAGCGGAGGGCAGAGTTGGCAGAAAGTCGAAAAGATCCCCAGTCTGTTGACATCTCTTTTTTTTTTTCAGCTTCTGGCTTAAAACTTGGGACTGCTGGACGATGAATAATTAAGTAATTTTGTAGCTCTGCAAAAGTGTCTGTAAAAAGGACACTGTCTGAGACCTATAGTAGATGACAATGTCACAAGTACTAGGGCTTGAGGGCTTCTGTCACCATTGCAAGTTCTGTCATAGTGCTGAGCACTACGGAGAGCCTTTCTGGAGAGCCACATCCACAGCCATGTGTTCAGTTAGTGAGTAAACTATGCTGCGTTGGACTCCCTTTCCCCAGCTGGGAGGATCCGGAACTGCACCCTTCATGGTGTACTCTCTTTCAGCCTTGTTACATGGCATGGTCATCATGGATCAAACTGTCATTGAGCAGCCTCATGGTACAACCCTTAACCAGCTCAGCACTGATGAGGCTTAGCACCTGAGCTCAGCACAGGATGAGGCTAGGTGTGTTGGGGAGGCAGGCTGCCCTGGTGTAGGTTAGATCCCGCCCTTGAGTGATAATAAAATATGCATGAGGTTGCTTCTGTGAAGCATGGTGTGTCCAAGAGCACACCCAGTGGAGACAGTGTGATTTCGAACCATTTGCGACAGGAACCAGAATGCAAAGTACCCTGTTGGTCCTAGTACTTCTTTACCAATCAAACACATTAAAGACAAATAAAACCCAATTACAAAGCAGATATAACCCAGAGTAACAATTCAGATAGCACATGGGATGAAGAAATAATGTAGCTAAAAAGTCATAAAAATGAATACTATTTGATTAGATCCAAACTAGTGGTATCAACTGATTTTGCTCATTTAACCTGTCTCCTGATCGCAGTACAGCCGTCATTTAGCTGCAGGGTGGATGTGTTCGTACCGAACTATTAATCTGTTTCAAAATGCCATAACATTTCCATGAAGAACTTCCTAATTTTTTTTTCAGAAATTAAATGTCTGTTTAAAGTTCATTCCCTCCTGCTGCAACTAATTGAAATGAGATTTGGTTTATCTTTATGACATGAAAATGAGATTGAGTTTCATAATAATAACAATAATGATAACTCTATAGATTTTAGGACTAGTAGTTAATAATTATAGTAATATGTGGAGATTAGAAAAGAGTAATGCAGCATAAACAGCCCATTGTTACTTGTTGAGATGTGGGATTGGGTATCAGTTAACACCATTTTTCTTATTTGTATCTGTTTTCTGTTCTCATTGAATTTTAGTCAAGTGCATTAATTAATTTCACCCCAGTATATGATAGTTTAAGAAACCTTTTTTGAACTAGTGAACAATCTAACCCATCAAAAAAGGAAAATTCTTGAAAAGCAAAAAGCTAAGGAATATAAACATTCATCAGCCATTTATCCTCCTCAGCTCTCCTGGGGGTATATGATCAGGAGTTGGCCCTGCAGGCGACTGTAGCTGCTTTTGCTGCAATCTGAAGGTGAACCTGAAGGTTCTTCATTCCCAGTTGATGCACTGAAGTCAGGAAGGGACAGAAAGGATCAGTGCTTTGCCCAGAGACTAGTCCAGTGGCTTGCATGCTAGGGCAGAAATCCTGGGGGTGCTTCCTAGTTCTGTTTGAGGACTTGTTTTTTTAATCCAAAGTCTTTTAAATCACCTAGTACCTAAACCTGTACAAAACACTGGTAGAATGAGCTCCATTTAGAAGTGTTGTGAGACTGGCTGTTGTGCCAAAAACCTCTGCTAGAAAAGAGCAGATTTTTTTGGAAATGCTGACTATGTCTTTCTGTATATATATACGTATATGTGCTGATTATGTCTATATGTATATATACGTATAGACGTATCTACATATAAAATACATACATGTATTTTAATGATTACTCAAAAATGTGTTTGTTATCTTTTGAACAATCCTAGGAGTTGTCTAACTGTTATGATTTGGGATATTTCAAAGCTTATGCTGCTTATTAAGAGGATAATGATTTGAGGAAGCAAAGCAGGAATATACCCACGCAAAATGAAAGGGTATCTTCCAGAGGAGATCTGCATGTCCATTTTTCCTCGTGGCAGTTTTCTTTTTTTGTTTTACCTTCTTTGGTTGTTTTTATTCACTGAAGCTGAAAGTCATACAACCCTCCATATGTGGAAAAATACAACCACCTCTGATTGTATTGCCTTTAACCATGGTGAGATTTACCTTATAATATAAATAACTACTGATTGCACCAGGCTTTTTGGGAAGTAAGGCAGTGTTTAATGTCAGTCGACAAGAATCTGGTCCTTAGTGCGTTGAATTGTAATGCCTTCTTATGACAGGAGTCAAAGAAAAACATAAGGCATGCACTGTATGGGGAGACAGATGTCTGAGCTAGCTTTGCAATACAACAGTATGCTGCCACGAGCAGACCAGTGAGATCAGGAGAGGTGAGGAGCCAGCAAACACAGCCCCTAGGTTTATGTTTTAAATGATTTGTATTACTCTGTAGAAGAGATGGGAGAAAATCTGGCCAGTAGATTTGAGACTCCTGACACTTTATGAAATTCAGATTTCTCAACCAAAGCAGGAGAAAACAGATCATGTTATGGATCTCCATCCATGGTAGGTACAGATCAGCACAATGACTGTAAAAGCTCTCAGCACTCTTAGATTTAGGACCTTTTTGCCCTGGGGACATATACCAGCCCCTCTGTGTGCCTCACAGGAGGACAGAAGAGGCTGAAGATTTGATGAGGATGGGAGAGGGCTGGCCAGGAGGGAAGCTGCCCATGTGGTGGGGGCTTGATAGTTCGGGGAGGAAGGGAATTGTTGTTATTAGAAGTAGGGTCTCCAAGGGGGACTCAGCTGAGCCCTTTTGGGAGGGAAAGGAAGGAATTAGTTGACACAAAGGACAATTGGCTGTAATGGCTCTTTCAGATGGTTATGTTTTATTGTGTAAATTCATGTTTATAGGCTTTTTTAAAATGCAGATTAAACACCTAGCACTGCATTTAGATGTTTTGAAGAAGGCATGTCATTGACTCAACAAACCACTGCCTCTTCTTTTAAGTTGCTATGTTCCTTCACGCTAAAATGTGTTTGGGCAATGTTTAATGTGTGTATTGCATAACCAAAGTAGTCTGTGATGCTCCTAGCAGAGCTAAGGCATCAGAGGAGATACACCAATGAACAGCATCTGTGAAGTGTCTTTGAGGATATAGACCTAAAGATTGCCCTTATTATTGTGCATATGGTTATAAGATGGAAATGAATGCACTGCATTTGAGTTGGAAACCAATATACTGTTTAATTGTAAGTGCTGCCTTACGAAGTATGGTTTAGATTTTGTCTGTGCAAGTTCACTGACTTTAGTAGGACCAAGTAACTTCAGCAGGATAAGGTTTTGTTTGAGAGAGTCTTTTACACATGCTGTTCTGCTTCCAGAGCTGTAATCTATCTGCTCTTGCTTTTACTGCTGACTCGTGGTAGGTTCAGTGAGGAAAAACATAGGCCTCTGTTTTTTTATTACCCCTATGATTAGCTTATAGTATGGACAGGTTGGCTTGAATCATCTCTCATGATGGTGCAAATTATAAGTAACTCCACTGAAGTGATCGGATGGACAGACACTTCACACTGGTTATCACTGGGGGGAAAAGCACTCCTGCTGTTTGCCAAATATTGTCCTTAAGAACAGAAATTAGCTATAAGCAGGAGTTAAAAGGTTTTTAAATAAAGGAATAGATACTTTGTTCTTTGGGACTTAGTTTCTAAATAATGAAGATGATTCTAGCTGTCTTGTTGTGGTAGGCTGAAGAACCAGGTCCAACTATTCCTCCCCAGTTTAGGGGAATCAGCAATTCTGTGCCTTCTTCCCATCATTCTGCATCTTGTGGCAGTGCTACTGCCCAGAGGGTCCTCTTTTCAAGAAGGATACCTTTCTGAATGCTTAAAAAGATTTTTTTCTCTCTTTAAACCTTTCAACACCATCATCCCAGGAAGTTTTATAGAAGATGAGATTAAAATATGCTTTGAAACCTTTGAATGGTCAGGATGGCTTCTGTGGGAGCACATGGGGACCATTCTGTCCCTTCAGAGAAGACTGTCTGCCTTGCCAGCCCTCTCGCCTGAACCCAGGTCTCTCACGTGAAGTGAGAGCACAATCAATAGGCCACAAGGGCAACCCCAGAATAAATTTTCAAAGACGTTCTTAACTGTCTTCACAATAGGAGATATAATGACAGTGCTGACATGGAATGGCAATGAAAGACTCTGTAATAGGGCTGGTCAATTTTTTTCTGTGTTAAAAGGAAAATTAGGTTTTCTACTATGAATATTTTTCATGACAGGTGCCCACTTTCCTCTAAGCGTGACAGTGTCTTGTTAAAAAACAACACTTCCAAACTGATGTATTTAATTTGAAAATGAATGTTTTTCATTTTTTGTTACCTGACAAGAAGTAGGAATTTTGCCAGGAGAAAACACTGATGTAGATGGAAAAAAAGACATCATTTTCTTAGGAAACAAATTACTGTTTTCTGTTTCAGTCTGCCTTGTACCTACACCTGTAGACAACTACTCAGATCATGAGCATCAGTGATAGCCATTTTAAAATTAAGCCATATTTTTGGGAGACTGCATGTAAAAAATGCATTATTAAGAACAGCTTGTGCATATGGGAGTTCCTAGGACATAATCAGGGAAAGTGACAGAACCAAATTTAATTTAACCAAAACATTTAATTCATAATACAAATTAAAATTCTGTCAAGAAACATGGCAAATTAGCTCACTCTGAGCTCTGTGGTCTCATGGGACTTGCAGAGTCCTCACCACAACTAGTTAACACTTAGGATATCTGTGACTGTAGCACACTCATGTCTTGTATTATGGAGATCAGAGCAGAATCCAGAATGCGACCAGTTCCATCCCCACTGGTTTAAATATATATTTGTCAGTGTTTTTTAGCAGCTGCTTCAGGTATATATGGAAACCAGTGGCATATCTGTTCATTGCACAGGAGGTGTGAATGAAGTCTGGAGGATAGCCTGATGAGCATGCCTGGTAAGATAATGTATGATGTCACTTGCGACTTTGTATTTCTTCGCTTGCATTGTCCTGAGCTACTCTAGCCGTAGTTGAATAGTTAAGTATAATTCTGGTATCTTCTGAAGAGAGAAAAGTTGCTAGATAAGGGACAAATCTAGCCATAAGAATAATTTCTGTCCCCCCATAGGTGGTGCACAAATTTGGTATTGACAAAAATATTTGTTGAAACATAGTGGACTCAAACTACATAGTAAATCTTTCAAATAATGTTGAACACAGAAAATGTTAATCTTCATTATCCAAGGAGCCTGGCTTGTTCATGTAGCATGGTTTCTTCTATCACATTTTTAATAGATTTAGACATGTTAAAGCTGTAGGAGCTTACACAAAGAAAAAAGTCTCTTTAATGGCATTGCAAATGTTCACCCAGTAAACCAGTGCATTTGGCACATATTTAATAAGCCTTTGAGCAACATTCCCTGGAATCACTAAGAATTTCCTAAAGGACAAAAATCTCATTATATTGTTAACTTTTTAGTGTTGAGGTCCCCATATTTACTGAGATAAACATGTTGTATTCTTTTAACACGCAGTTGAATTATCATAAATGTTTTTAAAGGATGGCACCTCAGGTAGTTAATCAGATTTTAATTTCTCCTGTTGTGTTTCACAGAAAAGGAGGTCTTTGTTTTTCCTAGTGAACTGAATGCAAGCAGAATGATACTTAGATTTCTTAGAACTAACCTCAGGAGGCATTGTAGCGTCAGTTAAATGTATAAGGTAGCCCTTGGGGATGAATACAACACTTATTTCTACCCAGCAAACCATGTCCTGGTTGGTAGCAACTACTGCTAAAAGACTGACAAGGCAAAGCTTTTGATGTGTCAGCCAAAGGTAGTCTTGGTAGGCTTATTGTTTTGCTATCTGTGCAACACTCTCCACCACAGTATGGGGTAATGTCCAGAGGAGTCGCAGCGTCCACACCAAACCCCTTGCTATGGCAGCAGACACTTCAAACATAGTTTCATGAATAGGAGCTCATTTGACCCTTGACCACAACCAGCCTCTAAATTGGCAGACAGAGAATCAGAGTAATTTGTATCATTTCAATTAGTTACTAGCTGCATAACAGGGAGGTCATGACTTTTTTGGGATGATTATTGCCCATGGCAACCAAACTTCAATGTACCATCAGTTTCCAAATACTTTCACTTAATAAATGTAAGTTCATAAACAAGGCCCAATTGTTGGGGACACAACAAAGCTAATTATCTGTGCTGCTACCAAGTGAGCGGAAGATGACATAACTTTGTCGGCAAAATCCTTTTTATTAGCAACAAAAAAAAAGTCGCTGATAAATGGCTCTAATAATGTTGGCTGAATGAACAGTATTGATCTTTGACTATGTAAAATGGCGAGGAAAGGCAAGTTTATATAAGAGCACTGTTGTTGTACTATTGAAAGCAGGCTGGTTTTGTTTCACAGTTTGTTCTATGCACCAAAATTCTGAAATTCTAAAATCAATGTTGCCATTGTTGGGCCAAAACAGCACACCCTTACCACAGACAATGCAAAGAATTTCAAAATATAGATAGCTCCCTGATACATACAGATCGGATTGTAAGAAACATTGGGTTGTTTTTCCTACTCGAAGAAAGGGCAGCTTGTTCCAGGGTGTAGACAATGGTGTGTCTACATGCCTGTGAAACTTCATGAACCCAGTGCAATAATTCAAGCCTTTGATTTGAAAAATGTTTTTTATGTCTTCCTCCACATCTGCAAATACCTCCACTTTCCCTTGATGCCAGCCAAGAGTTGTTAGCAGGCGAATGTTTTCCACTTGAGGAAGAAAAAAAAAAGTTAGTCACGTACATAAGTTTTGCTATTTGGCTTTTGTTTTTTGAATTAAAATAAAGGTTTCCTTCTTTCATGTCACAATCTATTAGCCACTGGGATACCTGGTATCACAGTTCTTTCCCCTTCACCCCTGCATTTGTAGCAGATTTGACGGTGTGTGGAAACCAACACAGGCACTGCGCTGTGACTGCGTCACCTGCAATCAGCCGGAGATGCTGCTAAGATTAATCATGACAGTAGGCAATATTTCCAACATTATTAGAAGAGAAACCTAATATTTTGGGACATCAGGGATCTCTGAGCTGTTGTCCATCAAACTGAGAACCTTCATTTTCTACTCCTTGGATGGGTAACCTTAAGTTTTAACCATTTCACAGACAGAAGATTCATACACATAAACACACAGGCACACTCAATGTACTGTGCCAGATGTGTAAAGTTAATCCCGGGTGCTCTTTGTAGTTGCTCTCAGATAGTTGTACAAATACGGACATTGTGGTCAGACCAAGTCTCTGTCTCCTCTTTAGGTTTTAGTGAGCCACTGTTCACTGCCTTAACTCCTTACCCTTTTGATAATTTGTTTATAAATCTGTGGGCATTTGCAAGACATAAAGCCAGACACTGGTGTTTAGATAACATCTGTCCATTCTACTGCATAGACCGCGAAGCGGAATTCATTTACCTTGCTGATGATCTCTCAAGTACAATTTTAATGAATCATATTTAAAGTATGCTTGAATTTTGAGGCCTTAGGTTGTACAGAAAAACCGCTATGATGCTTAATGAGTCTAGTTGAGCTGTTTAGACAGCATTATTTTTGAAGGATAGAGTTAATGCAGCTTTTGTCTGGAGCTGAAGGAGTGCAATATCCACGTTAATGGGCTGGGAATTTTCATCACAGTTTTACTTTTTTTTGCAGCTGTTGGTTGTAGGTCAGTGACATAAATTTTATTTAAGGCTTCATTCTGCAAAACTTTATTATGGATGGTAGAGATTATTGTCAGTGGTACTGGGCACAGCAGTAAGTGCAACCTTTCACGCTAAGGACTTGGAGGGTCAAGCTGCGCTCTATTTGCAGGACTAAGCAGTGCCTCAGGTTAAAAGATATGGGGGACTTGGCTCTTACACTTAAGGAAAATCACCAAGATCATGTACAGCATTAAGCACATTTAGTCCCTCATGAATGCAGTGGGAGTTGAAGGCACTCAGCACCTTCTGGGATTTGGCCCAGAATAACTGTTTTCAAATGAGACTGCAATCTGTGATTTTATTTTTAAAACAACTGTATTCCTTACTCAGAAGGGAAGGCTGACATTGTTACGAAAAAAAAATCAGGGATTTTGTCCTCACTCAGCAGAGAGCCTGAACAATTGCCCTTTGATTTATAGAGAAAGCTCAGTGCACAAGTGATCTGGACACTGCAGATCTGAGATGGATTTGCATGTTTACTTTCAAGCCATGCCTGAGGAGCTAGCGAGAAAGGGTCTTTTTTAAAATCACCACTGCACCTTTGACAGAACTGCTCTGCAGAATGTTTTGGGACCTCCTCATTACATTTCAATATGTTGCTCTGAGCTCATACACAAAGATGGAGGTGTTTCTGGAATATACCAGACCTTTGGTAAGGAGCTGTGCAGATATAGAACTAGTAATTTCCTTCTCTTCTCATTTGAAACATCATCCTGAGAGAGACTGAGCTTCCTTGCTCTCCACAGATTCAGTAAGTCAAGTGCCAAGACAGTGGCTTACATGCCATTTTCTTCACAGTTAAATTCCTCTGGATTTCAGTGGCAGCCAGCCTCACCATAGCCCCTGAAGTAACTCAGAAAGGCTTTCACGTATGGCCCATTATGGAGCTCAGCACCCCTGCAAGAACTGCACATACATATCTAGCCATGAGAGTCAAAGAAACAAGGCACTTCATCTGGGATAGAGCCCTTAATATTCTCCTAGCATTCAAATTTAGTGACACTATACAAAGTCATTAACAAACTCCATAAAGCAAAATGACTGTTGAGGCAGCAAATAAAATCCAATTGCTTGTGTTCCATAATACCTTCCAAGTAAACCAACAACTCCTTCCCGTACTGTTTCTTCCCCCCCCCTCCCCTCCATGATGCATTTCTGAATATTTCTAGAACCTTTTCACATTCCTTTGGCAGCTGATCCTATCCCACCTTATCCATCATCATTGCTGCCTTGAGAGCTGATTCATTTATCTCATTGCTTTAACGCTGTCACCTAGAGCTTTGGATACATAGACCCAATTTCTTGGATTTGGTCTTTCATGTGGCCTCTTCCCTGCTGGCATCCACTCAATCATCCCTTCTGCCAGCTGATCTTCTAAGCTCCTCATATGTCATACACTTCTCAACCACCTGGTGGTTGCACACAGTATCTACTTTTAGATCTTTTTTTCCCCCTGCATTCCTTGTTTACTATCATATAATGTGGGATTCACCTTTTTGTGTCTTTGCATCTTTGCAAGACTGCTTTTTCTTAATTGCAGACAGAGCACAGCAACACAGCCAAATGGCAGTTTTGTGTCTGCTCTTCTTTATGTTCAGAATACTTTTTCACCTCTGGAAAATAATTTCTGATGCCTATGAAATTCAGTTTTATTCTACACCTCCTTTTCCTTCTTATTTTTGTCTTGCTGTCTTGGTCCTAAATAAGTTACTTACACTTAAAAATAATGTATGTACTCTCTTCTCTACCATTGCCACCAAATCTCCCCTGCTAGCATATATTAGAATGTTATCTTGTAATCACCCTTGTTTTTCACATGCCACAAACTCTGACTTTGTTAGATGAGACACTGCCATTCAAAGTTCCTTTCTTTTCATCTGCTCGCCTTTCCACCAGCCCCAACACAATTAATATTCTTTGCTGCAGGTAGCATCTTCTGCATATTCCAGCACCTTTTGCTCTCTGAACATAATTCTTATACAACTCTTGATATGATAAGTCATACTGGCCAGAGTTAACCTTATTACTAGAGATGTACTGAGCAATCTTGCAGTCATGAGATACCAGGGATATTTCAGTAATGGGAAATCTGCTTCCCATACAAGATTGATTTTACTTATGACCTTTAGCTGGAATGATACCTGTAAATTCTTATCTGCATTAATTTCTTGTTTTCTCTTGTCACATGCTGTCAGTATATGTGTATCTTGCAGATATGAAGTATTAAGAACTGGCCACGCAACATGCTCTCTGTAAGGACTTTTCAAGTTATTGAAATACATTCAATTTTATTGGTCTAAAGTATCTGGACTTCTGTACTGCCCTTAGGACATAATGGTTAAGAAAGATACAAATTCTAATACTGACTTTTCCATTACTTACAGACTGAGAATTATTTCAGTGCATCTGCTTAATGTTTTCTTAATGTGAGTTAGTAAGTGATACATGGCCACTGTACTGTTTGCTAACATCAGGGTTTGAAGAAATGAGATTAAATTTTAAGATAAAAAACAGGGTTTAATTTTCTAACATAATCTTTTCTTCCAACATGCTTTTTGTGGCATCCCAGTCACACAGAGTATTTGAGATTCTATTTTTCTCCTTCTGACATAGTTTGTTGTCATTGCTGATAAGTTTGAGTTCATCAAACTGTAAAAATGAGTCATGAATTAAGGTTGAATATTCCCTTAAAGATGGATTACAGCTCACACAGTAAGGTATGCTTATTAGAGAAATCAGTGTGGAGGTCCTGTGGCCATTGTTATGCAAGAGGACAGTCCCCTTTGACCTTAAAATATATGTGTGTGTGTATAGATGAGAGGACCCTTACTGTGTCTTACAGAATCTTTCACCATTAATTAATTTTGGAGACCTTATGTGGAAATCAGTTTCCTAGTCCTTCTTTCTGTTTGCCGTGGACAATATTTGTGTGATACTTCCTTAAACAGATTAACTTGTTTAAACTTCTGCTCCTTTATAGACTGTGTACAGTTGAGTGGCTTATTGTCTATAAATAAGAGATGAAATGCATTACAGATCATTTAGTAAAACAGACATCCCATTTCCTTATTGCTGAAAAGATTACAAAGGAATCTTCCCATTAGGTAAGATGAACGCTGCCATCGACAAAGAAATCTATCCCTTCCATCCTTCAAACTCTCTTCATGCTGGTCACAAGACCCGTTAAGTATTTTCTTACTTCTCTTTGCAATATTTAAATTGCTCTTGGATATTCTGAATTTAGTTCTGGAATTAGGAACAAATTAGGTCAAAGAAACTATATGAATGAAATATCCTGGATCACTCTCCAATAACTTAAGAACAGCGCTTCTAGAAGTTCAAATGGCATAATACTGAATTCAAACTGCCAGCCTCATTAGTCAAATCATGTTGTACACATGGTTCCTAACACGAATTAAAGAGAACATCTTCACAGATAAGGCAACCTCTGCCATGACTGTGTTCAGTTTTCCTCACAAGATCTCTAGCCAGATTGCAGAAACACTCCTGTGTATTGCAGAGGAGAACTGAAATCTTTATATCAAGATGAGTAAGTAGTGCATTGCTTAGAAGAAAACTGGAGCTGTGAAGCTTGATGGGACTTTACATTTTCATTTTTATACTAGTCTCCTTTTCCAGTGCAAAAAGGATCAGGGACCATTCTTTATAATGCATCTGATGGCTTTCTCTTGTATCATGGAGGAAAGCGCTCATGAAGAAGACTTAAGTAATAGTGTGGGCATGCTGTAATAAAAATGTTTTCTCACTGCCTAAGATTGGTGAAAAAAATTTAGAAAGGAATGGAGAATCATCCTTAACATTATATCAATGCTAGGTGCTATTCTTGTCTTTGACCTTCTGGTCAGTTCTAGTTGCTGTGTTTTGAAAAAGATGTAGCAGAAATATCGAAGATCTCCAAAAGAGCAATAAATATTGTTGGAAACTTGAAAAGCTTCTGTATTGTAGGATCTAAAATGTGGTTTCTGTGCTTAGTTCGACAAGAAGGTTGATGCTATTTGTTATGTGAAATGTATACAGTAGAAAAAAATGGTTGGTTTAAATTTTGTCCTAGTACCCAAACAAGGGAACCTTTGCATGGATGTAACACTACTGAAAACAAAAAGCATTTTGAAAATACAACATACTGGGTTATGGAGTTCCCTGTGACTAGACAGTGAGGCAGAAAAGGAGAAAAATAAAAGATCAGGCCATGGTATGAAGAATAAGAACATCTGCAGATACATTAGGTAAGAAAGAAATATATAAGCCCTCTTACTTCAGAATAAAATCACCTGGTATTAGGAATTTCCCCAATGGGTATCTTATTGCATAACTGTCCATTATAGGGATTTTATATCTAGTACTAGATGGACCATTGGTCTTATTTAGTATTGAAACTCCTCTCTTTCTTCCATCATTTTCTCTTAGGGATACTTCCCATCAAAGTCTGCAATGTCATTTGAGTTAATTCATTAATTTTCATTGGCTTCTTCACTGTCTTAAGCTGGGTGCACTGACAAATCAATTGGGGTATCTTACAACAGTTGAACCTCATTCTGGATCCCCACTGAAGGCTGCTTGTCAGCTGGTCCACCTACAAATGGCTACCTGATCATTTGGGTTGAGGAGTCAAAGTTGGTCATGTAGGAGACTAGTCACCTTGATCACTCTTGTGCTGGTAACTGCAGAAGCTTAACTGCATTCCCCACCTAATTCAGTTTGGTTTTAATTGTGTTCTACTTCTGTTTATTTCTCCAGTACTCTGCAAAGAATTTAGCTCCTACTTTTCTGTTTATCCCTTAATAAGGTTGTTGTGGTTTAACCCCAGCCAGCAACTAAGCACCATGCAGCCGCTTGCTCACCCCCCACCGGTGGGATGGGGGAGAGGATCAGAAGGGCAAAAGGGGAAAACTCGTGGGTTGAGATAAAAACAGTTTAATAACTAAAGTAAAATTAAAAAAAAATAGAACAGTAGTAATACAAAGTAAGCGGTACACTGTACAATTGCTCACCACCCGCCGACAATGCCCAGCGCACCCCCCAAGCAGCGATCGAACCCCTCCCCGGCCAACTCCCCTGCTTATATACTGAGCATGACGTCACGTGGTATGGAATAGCCCCCGCCCAGTCTGAGTCAGCTGCCCCGGCTGTGCCCCCTCCCAGCCTCCCGTGCCCCTGGCAGAGCATGGGAGGCTGAAAAGTCCTTGACCAGTGTGAGCACCACTTAGCAAGTACTTAGCACTACTTAACAAGAACCAAAAAGTCAGTGTATCATCGACATTGTTCTCAACCTAAACCCAAAACACAGCCCCATACCGGCTACCAGGAAGAAAACCAACTCCATCCCAGCCGAAACCAGGACAAAGGTCAATAGGAGAGTTTTCATTATCTCTTTCATTCTCTTATCTGCTTCATTTCTTTCTCCTAATTTCACCAGTTATATGAAATCCATTTTTCTACTGACTGGTTTTTAACAGGTCACAGAGTGAATATCACACACATTTTGTCCTGGGAAACCTATTTGGGCCCAGTACGAACTTCCCAAATGACACCAAAATACATGACTTTGCCCTTATGTATTTCATTGTATTTAATTTTTTAAATTGTGCATTATATGCACCTGACATACTGACTCAGTACAGGGCAATAGATAATACAGCAAAACTACAGTGAAGATAAATTATTGTCCTCTGATCTAGTGACAAAATTCCTTTCACATTTTTTCCTAAGTTTTCCAAATACAGCTTTATAATTTCATGTTAACAAAATAATGAGAAGGGAAAGTAAAAATAGAAGCTGAAAGAAAGGAGGTAGAGACTGAGGTGTGGAACTGGAAGAATGGGGCTTATTATGGCCAAAAGGGAATGCAAGAACATCATTACCTAAAACCAGTTCTTTGCATGCCAAAGGAGGAAGGGTGAATGCCATGAATTTTTCTTCTAGCATTTCTAAATGCTTGTCTTCTACCTCGCACACTGTGGTCCTGTGCAAGCAATGACAGGTCTCTTCTATGTTAATCATCAGGGATTGCTTTCTCTCTTCTTAGGCAGCCAGTCTTAGTTATTGCTTGTTTCGTATCATGTTTCTCCTGGGTCTAGTCTTCTTACCTCTTTGGAGTTCTAGGAATGGCAAGAGTGACCATGGCCACCAGTGCAACCTTATGTCAACTTCAGGTCTTCCTTAGTCTCATGATCTTTCTCCCAGGTCCTTGAGTGCTCTGTGATACAGACAGATCCAGGACTTCAGAGCAGTGGAAAGCATCTTCTTAAACTGCTCAGAACATGGTAAGGGACTCAGGTTTTTTAATGTCTCTAATATATTCTCTCCTGCTGTCAATGGTGACTAGTCCTATGCATCCTTTCATCAGACCGTCTGCATGTGATGTCATGAGAACATGCTGATTTGAAGTGTTGACCCTCAAAGCATAAATCTTATTGGTGTCACAGCACAGCCATGAGTAAGGAGCTGAAGGGTAAGGCTCAGGTCATGTAGCCGGGTCACGTAGCCACAGGCTATGAAGAAAGGTCTCACCCTAGATACTATTTGCTTACCCAGCTACAGTGAAGCTATAGAAAACACAGGTGCAGACAGTTGCATACTAAGGCAAAGCTCCCATGTCAAAATGTGATAATTATGCCTTAAGAGGTTATCTCTGATTGGCTGGCAAAGAGACAGGGTCCCAAAAAGTACCATCAGAGGGTAATTTGGGAAAGCATGGAAGATTGCAGCACTCTTGGGGCTTCTGTGGTATTCTTAGCCAGGAAAGAAGCTTTCACCTGCAACCCGGTTTCCCCTCTGACTCACCCCATTAGCTGGAGCACAAATCCTATCTTGGGTTGAATTGTTCACTGTGTTGAGTAAAGTCAGGACAAGAGTAGCACTCATATCATACCCTAACATAACAGTGTAGTGAAAACAAGGCCTTAGCTTTTCTTAGACTGTTTTCAGTCAAGAAAGGAAACTGAAACACTGTAAGGAGTCCAACATATCCAAGAAAACTGTAAGTACAGACACCTTCAGTTTCATTGTCAGATCTACAGGCAGCTTGAGACCTACTAATATTCCTTGGTGTTAAGATGGCAATATACGTAGTATTACCTCCTGCACAGTATGTCCTCTTCTTTTTCTTTTCCTGTTCTTCTTGGAGTCTCTAGCTTGAGCGCTTGCAGTCCCTCGGCCTTAAGCTGGCTTTCATATTCTTGGATTCCCAGAGAACCTGGCTTCATGCTTTCAATGCCATTTTATCACCTTTTTTACTAGCCAGTATTTGAAGAAAGGAAAAAAACCAAAACAATAGGCAAAGAATTACTCTGAGCATTTTTTTTTACCTTTCTGAATGTTTTAGGCTTTCTTCACACTGCTTTTGCTTAATCACTCCCGCCAGCTTCATTTGGAGCCTACAAGATGATGGTCAGATCCAATTTAACGTCTCTGGAAGACTCTTTGTTTTGTACAGTGATGCTAGGAATTCCTCCTTACTATCACACAACCAGTTAGAGCCTTCATTTAACGAAATGTGGAGGAGCTTGTGCAGTGTTTTCTGCCATCAAATGTGTAATTCACAAAGGTACAGGACTGTGGCTGTCCAGGTGCTGCAGGCTCCATCACCCCAGTACTGCGATTAATAGTTTGCTGCTCTTGCAGCAAAATTGTGGCTCTGGGCTTTGTTCTATTTTTACACTCATCCTATATGCATCTGTTCTCACTTTATTCTACATCCTGTTGCCATCCTCCTGCTCATCTGTCTCTGCCATCTTTAGACATCTTCCACTATCAGGTTGACACCACTGTAAATTCACTGCCATCAAAGGAATTGCTTCTGAGTTATGTCAGTAAGTAAAGACTTTAGGCCTTTGTTTTTTCTCTCACACCCACCTTTCTTTTCTTGCCATGCACAATTGGACCTTCTCTCAAGTTTGGATGTACACTGGTCATCAAAATTCTTTGCCATCAAATGCCACTCTAAAGTCGTTAATGTCCTTATCACTCTCTTTCTGGGCATTCTTTTACCAAGTGTCAGTGCAGTATGGGATGCAGAGTATGATCTGAGGAGGGACATGTCTGTGATCTGCCCCTCAAGCTGATGTGCTCACTGACAGCATGCAACGTAGCTTCCCTGCCCAAGAGGAAGAACGTATTTTGTTTGAGGCAGTGCAGGGATAGACCAAAATAATACAGTGAGTTCTGGGCTCTGTCAGTGTGTAACACGTGCCCTGTTCCATATTATCAGGTTTCTGGTTGGTGTGATACTATCAGCTGTACTAGACATCACAGGTTACCACTTGGAAACAGTGCAAAAATTTTAGGGGCCTCAACTTATTTTCAGAAAGATGTGGGCTGTTAGGAGCCCAGGTCTCATGGAAAGCCAAGAGTATTTTGGTTCACAGAGTCCTAAATTATTTCTGAAATGGAATTTAAGGTGCATTTTCAAAAGTCCAATGTGCCCTCTTAAGTCACAGACACTTTTGAAATTTCAAGTTTAGATTCATATTACCTGAATATTGATACTGGATTAACTAAAATAATGCGATTGTCAATGTGACTCCAAGATTACATAAGAATTAATGTACATACATACCTAATTGCATAAGGATTACATAAGAAAAGTGAGATTTCAATTGTTTTCAGGAGTAGGCTCAGAGGTGCCAAACCTGCAAAGTCTCTGGTTGTGGAGTGCTCTTATGCTCAACACTTATAAAAAAGTGCTGGCTTCCACCCGTGAGTAAGTGCTAGTTGGTCCTGACCTTGGCCCTCAGACAACTGAAGAAAATGGTATTGCTCCCATGAAATTCAGTGATGCAGGGTCAGGCCTCAGTCCATTCTGTCATTCTTGTTCTAGCATGTATTGGCCTTGTGTAAAACTTTGGTAAAATAATAAAAATGTTCTACTTACATAAATGCTTGATAAATCAGTGCCTCTTAAAGTGATATTTCCTTGTTCCTGCTATGAGCTTATGATGTAGTCTCATGAAAAAAAAGAAACAGAATATAAAATGTGAAAACTCTGTCTGAAGAAGGTCCAATCTGTCATCACAGGATACACTAAAATTTCCTTAACTCTTGCCACAATCATGAAATCCACTATCTAAAATTCTGACATTTTCTCTCTAACAGAAAACAAAGGAGAGCAATATGCACAAGAAGGCAGTAGGAAGCCTGAAGCTATTAGCATGTCATTGTCAAAGGCAGAAATAAAAACCACAAAAGTTAAAGGATTCTGGAATATAGCAGGAATCTCCAGACATGAGTCAGACACTAAAAATGCCCAAACTCATTTAAAAAGCTCTTTGTCACAGTCCAAAAAAACAACATTTTCAGTGTTTTTCCTTTTACTTTACATCCCGCTATTGCAAGTACATGGCTAATTATGATCTGAATGATATCTATTATTCCTGTGTCCTTCTAGATCAAGCCGGATGTGTTCCAAATATGGCCACAAACATATTACAGTGTCCAGTAAAATCAAAAGAATAAGATAATTCTGTTTTAAGGGTTAATGGTATTCACTCCCACTCAGTTTGACTCACTGGACAAAAGCTCTAGTGTGCCTATTCTAGGCAGCTGTGCTGAACAGTAAAGATTTGGAGTCCTTTGTAGGCTGGAGAAAAATAAAGTCTTTGTAAACTTTTTATTTAGTATATTCTACCAAACACCCATGTGTAACAGTTAAAACATTTGGAGTTGCAACAGGCTAAGGAAAGTTTGCACAGATAAACAGAGTTATTCTAAATTTTGTGCCTACTAAGGTCTGAATCACAAAGTCTCATTGCATTTCATTTAAAATGTATGTGCAAGAAATCATTTTTCTTACCAGGGCCATTGTGTTCTTTGGGCTTTGTTTAATCATGTTAAAAATGTTAATACAAAATAGCAAAATTATGTATGGTTTGAATCACTGCATGTTTACAGTAATCTGTGAGTGATCATGCTTTAGAAGAGCATTGTTTTTATGCTGGTATAATTCTCTTTACTTCATTGATGTTGTTCTTGGTTTATACTGGTGAAGAGTCAGGCCCAAAGCCACTAAAAAGCAAATACATCTAGGCATATTCTTTCATTATCTGGATATATCACTTTGAAACAAAATTAGCTTTTGCAATATTCTTTCAGCCTTTGCATGCCTCAGCACTTCCCCGGTATCCTGGCTAGGAAGGCACTAAAATACTTAAGTACAGAGACAGCACAGCAGAACTACAAGGAATCTAGCTTGATGGGTTCCTCCTCAGGGCTAAGCCGTATTAGTACAGGGGTTTATAAACCCCTCTGGATTGATTCAGGGTTTGCTTCCTCCACCATAGTCTAAAGTATCTAGAGCCAGGACCATGGCAATGTTGTCAGGCCAATAAAAATGAATATGGCTATTTTTATCACCCAGACAACAGTCATAAAATAATGGGGGAGATAGAAAGAGATGGGGGGCACTGGCAAAGGGCATTTCAGCCCACTATGACCTTTACCTCCTTCAATGATCTTGCAGGATGTCTCTGTTCTGAACATGTGCATCTGAGGCTGACTGAGATGACTCGGAGACTGTGTCAGGTGTTAAGTCAGTCTCTTCATTTCTCTATCTAGTTACTCAGTATTTCACAGCCCATTTTATGAGGTGTAGTATTACTTCTATTGCAAAATGTTTCCTTTTCCAGCAGCTGTCTGCTGCGTTGAGTACCCATTGGTGGCTTTTTCTGTCCCAGGGCAGGCTGTGTTTCGCTGGGATCCTATGTTTATTTTCCAGTTTTTAAAGTGTCTTGTGGAGTAAAGACGTCACAGAAGTGGTTTCCCCAGAAATGAAAAGCAGTGAGAAAATTACCTGTGTATTGGACTGATGACCAAATCCTGAAGATCTTACTCTATTTTCAGCCAGTAAAATTCCTGTTAACTTGAACAGGAATTTATTTCATTAGGACTGTCAAAATTTTGTTCAGAATTCATGATTCAGGCTATAACTGAAGTAGGTGCTTAAGCACATGCATACACCCTATTGAGTTCAGGGACTCAGGAACAATGTAGATATTTTGCTTTAATTTAAATAGGTTCTTAACAAAGAGTACATCCCTGAATACCACAACCTGTTGTTTTTAGTGTTGGTGCCTAGTATTTCTCAAGTGCATCAGAAATGAAATGTTGATACAACACTTAAATCTGAGGTTTTGAAGTAAAGCTTTGTTTTTAACTAGGTGCCAAAGTATTTGCTAAGTTTTGAAGAAAAAACCTAGTATTTTCTCTAGGTGTTGAATAATCCCCATGTTAATAAATATTTTCCTACTTTCACTGATGCATAGATCTTGCCTCTTCCAGATATTTCAGTCAATACATAATGTCGTTCCTCACTGTATTTATTAAAAGCACAAGAGATGAAGGCACTTATTTAAAAAACAAGTTAAAAGTATATGTAATGTTATTTTGGTTGCAATTATCTCAGAAGAAGGGTTGTGCTTCCTTTTCAAACTGATTTTGATGTACAGATTTGCCAAACTATCTGAAAGCCGCAGACACTTTAGCATTCATGACACTATTATTCACTACCATAAATCTAGATCAGATATGTGCTGTCTGAATTGATAGTGGGTATTCTGTCTGAGAAAAATGTGTTCCCCTTTAACTTTTAGCAGTGACATTGCTTATGTTACATCACTTTTCATGTTATTATGCATCATATTGGTCAAAGATGTCATTATTTATAGCCCAGAGATTGTGTCACTATAATTAAGGTTGTGTTAGGGTTTATATTACCTTATAAAAGCTCTATTTTCAGGAGCTTGTAACTCCATTACCAAATTCATTTTGGCTGTGAAGCTTTCAGTTGGGGAGTATAAGAAATAAAACACACTCTTGCAGTCTAAGTGGGTGATGGCCTCTTGTCTTCCAGTTTGGTCTCTGCTAGTGTGACTTCCAGTCACTGCCATGTTTTGGGTTGTTTTGCTTTAATCTAGCATGCATTGAGAGAGAAACAAGTTCTTGCTTTTTTATATTTTTAAACTAACAGACAACAGGAACAAAGTATGGGTACACTTTGTGAATCTGAGAAATACCTGTTCTTATCTTTGGTACCTCCTGCAAGTTGCTTAGCGCCAGCAGGTTTCTGAACTGATCTAAATCACCAGGGCAGTGTGTGAGTATGGAGACCCAACCACAGACAGCAGGTTGCAGTGGCAGAGCCACAGGCTACAAACACTTTGTGTCACGGTCTTGTACCATAACTCCCAGGTCCTCTGGGTGGTACCACTGCTGCCATAGTGCAAATAGAAATACAGGATGAAAGAGAGTGTGCTGCCCTTCCTAAGTACTAAATGTCATAACCAAGCCAAATCCAGATTTGGTTCAAGTGGGTACAGCTCTTCTATGACAATGAATTTCTTTGCTTTTTGTCGTTTGAATGTCTTATTATAGGGCTATAAAAAGTTCTTTCTAAACAACAGCACATCAACACTAACTCTGTAAGTCTGTGGACAGAGTCTCAGCTGGTGCAAGTCAATGCAACTTCCCTGAACTACATAGAACTACTCAAATGTATACCAAGGAAAGCTGTGGACCCACTGTTTGTGGGGTTTTTTTGTTTGTTTTTGTAGTAAGGATGTAAGTACAGTTTATTTAGCGCAACCCTCAAGTTTGGAGTGATTTGTCACAAAATGGACATACTTAAAGTCATAAATGTGTTGACTAAAAAGCTCAGATATTTTCTTTATAGACTAAATGTAGAGCCAATGTTTGAGTAATCCCTTTTATTGGACTAACTGTACACTATTGACAAACCAGCTTTCTGGGTATAGGAATCCATTCTTTAGAGTCAACCCCTTCCTGACCTGCAGGGGAATTTTGTATATCCCTAAAGCACGACTGTCAATATTGCTGCATTAGTCCAATAAAAGGGATTACTTGAAACTTGACTCTAAATTCTGTCTCACTAGTAAAGGCAAGTAATTAAAAATATTGAGTTGTGTAACAAGACACATCGTGTATCGTGATGTGCTAATAACCATGTCCTTCCAAAATGATTTGCTGTATTGCTTCCAATGTACACAATGAATAAAAACAAGTAGGAAATTAAGAAAAAAAATGACAAGCAACAGCCCATTTCTGATTTCTGTGTGAGATTAGCCAAGCTGAATATGCAGACAAGCAAAAAGAGCAAAGAGTTAAGCATCCTTTCTCCTCCCAGGAATGGCTAGGTCAGATGACATTTTCAACAAGGCTTTCAGGCAAAATTCTGACTCCAAAATCCACACTCATGCTGTGTAGTGGATTGCTATCTGAGCGTTCCCTTTGAAAATTTGAAAACTACTCGCATAGGAGGAGGCTACTCAACAGAAATAAAGGTATCGGAGCATGTGGTCCCTAAATATTACAGACTTGATTAGGACTCAGTTGTAAACAAGACAGCATTAGTACTAAGCATAGAAACTACTATTGTGTTATGAGCCCTCCAGCACAGAGCCTGTCCTTTTGTTCTTGTGTATGTAATATCCCAGACTGCTGTATCAGGAGCTGAAAGACCTTTTTACTACCCTTGTTTCTTATGAACACTTGTAAAACCGGGAAAAAACTACTCTTCTTTTCAACAGCGAAGTTTTTCCTTGACCCATTTACTTTGTAGTACATTACAGCAGGCCCACAGCTGCCCAGTGAGGACTGGGTCGTACACTCTATGTTCCACCTAAGACCAAGCCTGGACTCTCAGAAGTTGTTAGAGGAATTTTGCTTCCCATTAGCCCCAAATCCCTCCACAGTGCTATCAGCTAATGTCTTGTCAGGCAGTGCAGTAGCATTTCCATAGCCCTTCTGAAAAGATGGCCGAGCAATGCCTGGGACATGTGCCATTCCACCCCGGTGTCCCTCCTTATGTTCTTACCTGGAGGGCTGTTGCCATCACAGGATCCCCAGATGTACCAGTTTGGTTTGACCTGGTAAGAGGATGAGAGGACTCAGCCACCTGTTAATACAGGTGATACACGCTCTGAGGGTCTTGTGCACACTGCCTGGGCATTGCTGACAACTTGGCCCCACCTGAGGATGCAAATTTCCTACTGTGCCAGGGCACAGGAATCCTGTCCTGGGTCTTTGTTGAAAACTGCATGTTGGAACTCCCTGAAACCAGAACCTGGAAACTAAAAGCTGCTGAATTTGGGGAAAGTTGGATTTGATTAGAGCTTTACTGCTTAGGCCATTTTCTTCCAAACTACAAAAGAAAAAGCCAGCCTTGTTTCTGCCATTCTTGCTCACTGCAGAGCAGTACTTCTCTTTAAAATGGAGTCCCTGACTGACAATTTTTAGCACCCAGCTCGTTACTGTTGGCAGTGGTGCAGGAAAGGGAGAGCAGTAGTGGGGAGCATCAGCATAAGTGCTCCACTGCAGTGGGTTTGTGATTAAAGTAGAACAAAATGTTTAGATTCACCCTCTTGTTTTATTACATATAACTTAATCTGTTTTCTTCCCCCTTCCCCATTTCTCCTAGAAGGTGAGGAAAGTGCACATATTTTTTTTTTACTAGCTTTATTTACTTGGGTGCTTCAGGATACTAAGTTATGACAAATTCTTCTCTGCAGTAGCTTTTGGCTTCCTTCTTCTTTGAGCTCTTTAGACCTTTGAACTGCTGCCATTACAGCTGCCTCTGAGCCTGTCATGTGGCTGTTGAATTGAGCTTTTGAGTATGCCTCTGCAATGCTCTCATTCCTAACTGTTGTACTTTTAACAGTATCATTGTTTTGAATGAAATAGCACTTCTGTGCCAAAAGTGGAGGTTATTTCTCCACAGTACATTCTGGGCAGACAAGCATTCAGTCTGCCTGCTCTCCAAGCCAGTTAAGAGCCCTGCAACCGCATTAACACAGTATTGCGCCTGAGTAAATAAACTGGATTTGTATTTGGGCAAAAGTTGTCTTGAAGCACTTCACTGATTCATGGCATAGTCAGAGGCAGCTTGTCTCTTCTGAGAATGTTCAGGATGGATATATTTTAACCAGTGGGATATAATTTAATGGTGATTTGTTGTTGTTGTTCTTCTTATTATTATTATTACATAATACTTCTATCCCATTAGTGACTCTGATGGAATAAGCTTTTCACTGGGGTAGGCACTCTGCATTCACATTGATCAGAGAACCACAATGTTAACAGACCTTAATCTTGCAGGCATTTACACATATTTTTAACTTTTTACAAAAAAGCAATCAATTGACTGTGTATCTTAATCAGATGTGTGAGTGTTTTGTAGATGGGGACATTTAGAGCTCACCAAGGTTGGTCTTTGTTTCCAACATGCATATATACATATAGGCAGTAAGCTAGAGTCCGAATTAATGCAATAGTAGCATTATCTAGAGCCAAAAAACACTCATAAAAGATCATTTGGTTGCAAAAGTCAATTAATGAATTTTCTTATTGTTTAGGTAGGGCCTCTCATCATTATAACTAGAGCATATATCCTTGAGGAAAAAAAGCAAAAATGTGTCTTGAGTGCAGTGAGTTAAATACACAGAGACAGTGCTGCAGCCAGCTATCAGTAGGACAAATTTCAGAGACAGACCTGGGGGAAACAATTACTACCTGATGTTTTCTACAAATGCCACTTCAGAGATGAATACGATGGCCTACTAGATTTTGGTTTTTTATTCTCTTTGAAGTAGGAGCATTAAATTAAAGCTGAAGCAACAGAGCACTTAGCACTCAAGCTGGAGAACACATGATGAGTTTTAAAATAAATGTTGAGGAAAAGACAACAGAGAATAGAAGAGGCTTTGTATCATGTTAGACTTCGTTTTCAAGCAAAACTAAACATCAAAATATTAGAACACAAGCACAAAAACTCATTGTCAGTAAAACTAATTAGTGTTCTGCTGCTTAATGCAAAAGCCTACATGATGTCTTGACCTTTTTTACACATTGTGTCTAAGGTTGTGCAATAAAACAGAGGGAAGCACAGAGTGCCTCCAGTTAGCCTCAGAGGTTTTCTTCCTTACGGAGTTCAATTGATCGCAACAATACAGGCTATGTATAGAGCCCTTTTTTAAGGCTCTACTCGTAGAGCTTGAGCCAGTGAATTAAAGCAGTCATGCCGGCAAATAGTTTTCACTAGAATGATTGCCATTCCATTTGCATGTAATCTTGCATTTTAACAGTATACACATAACATAGATTAAAAGATCTTAGAAAAGTAATTTCTTATGAGACATTCCCACAAACCCTTCCTTCCTTGAGTTTTTATGTAACTAGTCAGTAGACTGCCCTCTGAAACTGATAGCCAAATCTGTTTCATATTGCAGAAATACTGCACTCAGTAATACTTTGTTACAGGCTAATACAGTATCTTCTCAGATAGTAAAAGGAGCTAAAAAAACTGTCAGAATTTCGGAAACACAGTTTACTGCATTCTTCTCTTAAAAAAAAAAACCCACCTTTAAATCAGTCAAAAGTCACTCTTAAAGCAAAACAAAGACCCTGGTCCTCTTGCTGGTGGCATAGAATCCTTAACTTCCATTCAGTCACTATTGGATATGTGGATCCCTGAACTCTGGATATTTCCATTAAAAGTACCTAGACAGATTTAAGTAAGCTTAGTTTAAAATTTCCATTAATATTTGGTGTTGACCCAAATGGGTCTCTGTTGAAATCATTGGTAAAATTCCCAATCCAGCACAAAACAACCATTATTCCACTACCATTTACAAAAAATGCTATTCTTAGTGTATGAAACACAAAACAAGTAAATGTGAATCAACTAAAAGTAATGCCTAAAAGTGATTTTGAAAGAAAGGAAAGAAGGAAGGCAAAGAAAATATGAAAATTACTTAGTTTTACTCTTGAGCTTGAAGAGAGATTGGAAACCTTTTATAGAACCAAGAATGTGTTTCTTGTACTAATACAAAATTTGTTCCAAGGTTTTTACTAGTACAAGAAATCAGAAATGTTCTACAGAGACCAACTTTTCAAAATGGAGCCAGCAAATTGCCCATTTATTTGAGTAAGACACCTTAGAAAAACTGTCAGAAGGACTGTAAGTCACTCTGGGAAAGGGATATGAACTTCTCCTTGCTTGGGCTACTGAAACACTCCAGCTAATCTGTTTGCTGAAGGTGCATCTCTATGCCTGGTAGAAAGACAAGGTAGAAAGAAGATTGTTGTGTAAATTGTAGAAAGATGCAAAAAATCATGGTCACAATCCAGGGGAAGTTTTGCATTTTATCATTCATGCTTAGCTGCCAGATGTTGCTAGAATCAGGCTGTCGGTGGGTACCATTTCTCACAGGAGAGAGAAAGTCTGTGTTAGGATCCTGTTATGAAGAAAGGAAAAAGCAGTTCTCAGTGTTTGTTATTAATAGTGCTCACTGATAATGCCAGTAGTGCACGTACAAGCTGTATTTGTGAATGAAGTGCATGGTGTATTTCCTAAGGTATTAGTTGATAGCCGTTGTGATGGTTCACTATACAAACTCCATGAGTCCAATTTTGAAACATAAACACTTCACTCTGTTGTCCAAATCCTTCAGCAAGGTGCTCCGGTTGCTATTAACATTATTAAGGGCTGCAGGATGAAATATTAGAGGTGATACTACAGTATCAGAAAAGGCTTGTAGAGCAGTTAAAATTGAGGGACTGTTGTGGGAGTTACAAAACATACAGAATCCCTGAATGCCTACTTACGCACACTCACATATTCCTACCAAATTCCCGAGGGTCTGTCTACCACAGTTTGGAGCACATAATACAATTGCATTAAGGTATTACAGGGACACATGGGGAAATGAGAGACATTGATACAGACAGAACACGAATTGGGAGATGGAGAAGTGGTTTTGTGTGACTATCTGGAAAAAATACAGCTGTCCAATTACCAGTTAGACTTACTAATTCTAGCCTGAGGTAAAATACTCATTCTCCTCACCCATTTGTTATTGCTGCTCCTAAACTCTTTCATTTAGAGTTTCCTTGCATGTCAGGATCTGATCATATAGAGATGTCAGACTGAAGCATCCAGATTTGAGAAGAGGGATGGAGCTGTTGTTCTATTGACTGACAAACACAACCACAGGCTTTTCCTTTCTCAGAATTAACCTCCCGGGTTAGAGAGTCTGAAACTGACCTCCACAGAAGATAATATTTTCAATTCTGTGATGTGGTGGGTTGAAATTAAACATTTGCTAATTACAAAGGTACTACAAGCCATGCCAAAACCCTTTTTTGTTGTCTGGAGAGTTATAACAATCCTTTTCTGGCAGTTAGTTTTAAGATCATTAAATGATCCTCATTTGCAATATATTTGCAGAAGATTACAGCCCATCTAAATTGACCCTGAAGGAAGACTTATTTCATTAATGGGCTGTCCTGTGCTAATGCATAAAGCTAGAAAAATATATCTATTAAATTCTTAATGTGTAAATGATGTTTCTGGCTTTCTTCTTAATTACAAAGCAAAATGAGCCTGAAGTGCACTCCGTCTAGGAAAAAATGATCAATTTAATCCATCTTCCAATAGAAAACTTCTTCAGTAAGTTCCAAAATTCCAGCTATCCTCAGCTAAGGCTGAAGCCTTATTGCTTTGTTCAGAAACACAATAAAATGTGCCAACACAATTTATTTTTTCCCTAGATTCCAATGAACAGAGCTTTTTCATATCAGTTTAGTTTACTCTCTATCTGTTAAGTTTTTGAGGAAAAAGCTAATGCAAAACCTGGATGAGCAGTGCTTTAGAAATGAATAATGCCATGAGATTATGGGTTGATAGGGTATATGCAGAATATTAATGCAACCCATAGAAAGAGATTTACAGTACATACGGATTTGCAATGTACTCTCTGTACAGAACCACCTAACTATGCTCTGACTATCATCACAGTATAATTCCCAGACAAAATAAACCTTACTAAGGTGAAGGTAAGGTTGTAAATACATATCAATAATTTAGATGAGGAAAGGAAGGTAATAGAAGAGTGCAGTTTGGAGAGCCAAGTGAATGTCAGGAAATTAATTCTAAGTTAGTGTTACACTTACAACAACCAAACAATGGAAAGTGTGGAAATGAGGGAAAGCACTGCAGGCAGTCTCCTGTCACTCTGAGCACCCTGGGGTCTGCATGGGAGATATGCTTTCGATGACAAGTATCCTAGCTAGCTGACATGTTTAATCTAAGATATGTCTGGTTTAGCCACAGCCCTTGAATGGCTGAGGACCTTTTAAATCCTCTGTACTTTGGCATTTCACTTTCAGCTGATGACATTTTAAACTGTGTCCAGTTTACACAGCAGAGTAACTGTATTGTAATGAGGGGTTTCAAATGTCTGCAGATGCAAGTAAATGGCAGTAAAATTTTCCAGGGCATGTCCTGAAAGAAGTTGATTCCACCTTCTTTAGATTTTTAAGGTATTCCTATAGTTGACCATTGTGCAATAAAGGAAAGACGGATCCTGTGTAAGGAAATACCTACTGTGCCATCTAGGTATGCTCAGGAGCCAGGGAAAAATGACAAGCATCTTCCTAATGTATAGGTGCTTCTTGGAGAAGGCCCCATTGGTGACTCCCTCTTGTTTGTGTCAAGCTGCTCTGTCAAGAGCCTCTTCCTTGATTTTGGCTGCACAGAGAGCTTATTCCTCTGATTCCAGGGGTTCAGTTATTGGGAGTGAATACCTCATATCTCCCCTTGTGTCAAAGAACAGGCACCAGAGAATCAGAGCATGCCAGTCATTACAGATATGTGAAGACAAAGGAGGCCACCAGAATAACGGGGCTTAGATTTAGACTGGGGACCTAGCGTTAATTAATACGTTCGCAGAGCATGATCCTTCCTTCCCAATAGTTGGCTGGCTTTCTGCACTAGCTGATGGCTCCAGTTGTCCTACAGAGTAGATCTGTAGGGAAGTGTTCCTTCCCCTTGGACAGAAGCTTTCCTTCCTCTACCTCAGTTCTTTCCCTTCACAATAAGGTGTTTCCTCATTGCGTTTCTTCCTTCCAAGCTCCTTGTATCTGCCAAGTATTTCTTGTGGCCACCACCAACATGGACTGGAGGCAGCAACAATAATAGCAGGAGCCATAATGCCAGATAACATCTTCCTCTTCTTTTATACTGCTTTTCCCACAGTTCTGGCACTGCAGAGCAACTGCACCACTTGAACCTTGAAGTGACAAAGTTGTGTGTGTTTTGTGCACAAAAATGTCTCAGGAGAACCTATTCAGCTCTGTTTTCTGGTAGCAAGTGAATGACCGTGGCTCAGATATGTGTCGATATCTATGTTGTGTTGCAATTCAGCACTTGCTGAACACACAGTGTGTAGACGTGGTGGACTTCTGCCCTATCTAAAGTTCAATTTCCCTTGTAGGCAATGCCTGGTGGAACTCCATCCTTGAGAATATTAGGGATCTATGGGTCATAGATCTGCCAGGCTTTAATCCTTTCCATAAAAGCAGGTATTTGAGGAATTTCTTCCTTCAGTTGAGTATCTATGTGAAATTCAGCACCTTAAAAATATAATTATAAAACAAAACCAAAGTTCTATCATTTTAGAGAACAAAATCTACTCGTGCTTTGAATTCAAGCCTCCTGAAGTCTCAGTTATATTTCCAATTTATTCCCACTTATTATTGCTACCATTTCACTTAATAAATTTGATATTTAATACTTTATTCACACATTTTATTTTTGCACCAATTACAGGGAAGACAGATACATTGTTCTTACAGTTTTCTGTAATCTTCAAGGCCTTTTTTCTCTTGTATTTTTTATTTCTTTAAAAATAACAATCATCTTGGTATTTAAAGAGAATAACAGCAGGAGCAACATTCTTTTAACACTTAGGGTATATTTAAATGAATCTTTTCACTTCTCTCTGCTAGGAAAACAAAAATGGTGAGAGAACATCTTCAGAGTTTATGCCCTTGATAGGTCAAATGAAGTGTGTCTGAAACTAAAGAAGTCCTACTATAACCATGCCAGCGGAAATGAAAATTATACCACTCATACTAACAAGTACATTTCCAAAGGGGCTGGAGGTATTAGAAGACTCTAAACAGATGCCTCTGAACTTAAAATACACTTAATTCCAAAGGCTTGTCTTGTAATTAATTTAGCCAGCATAGAACCTATGAAGAGAATGCTGGGCATAGCACAGCATTACTCAGCATCCACAAACTTCAAGGAGCATAAAGACAAGTAATTTAATTTAAAAAAAACATTCACACTCATTTTTCACATTCATTTCCGTCAGGACCATAGTGGCAAACATCAAGGAAAACATTCTCCAATTTATACCTTAATCTCCTGCAAGAAAAATATCCATCTGCTATAAAAGGAAAGTGCACACATAAGCCACATCAAAAGGATATCACTCATACTTTAGTTTCAGTTTTTATTCACATTAACTTGGACTTGCGGTATGTAAGTCTGTAAACAGCCTATCGAACAAGTGAAGCTTACTACTGACTGTTTTAGTAACACATATTTGAACCGACAGTTTTAACATGCCTCGTGTTAACGCAGCTTGTATTTCATTAAGAACTACCAAATCTCAGCTGTTACGTGAGAACTGACAGCTGTATTTTTCTAGCATTAACTAATGTGCAAGGGGAGAGGAGTGTGGGGACTCTAATGTGCAGTGGAGAATGCTGAACTTTCTTGAGCTACTGGTGCAAGTTGGTTTGCAATCCTGTTGCTTTGAAAAAGTGATTGGTATGACAAAGTGGCCGCTGCATGCTGTGTTAATAGAATAGAGGCTGCTGCTTCTTCCTTTGTCCAAATGTTTTTTCATGTTGGAGCGTGATGAGGCAAATCCTCTCTCCCCCATCTTGACCTCCTCCCAGATGATGTTTAGCACAAGCAAGCCCAATGCTAGGGAGCTCCTTGTGGGTTTATGGTGCTTGTGTGTAAAGCTCCATGACAGAAATGACAGTTGCAGATAGAGAAGGTTACAGATTGAGCCTGTCATTTGTAATGATAATTAAACATTCTTAAATGTAGTAGATCTAAGGGCCTCATCAAAGATTGACATAAGTTCTATAAAAAAGTCTTTTAAAAGGAATTGTTAATAAAAAGAGATACAGTTCACTGTTTTAGGGTGAGCATGCCTAAAAGTAGTTCTCTAAGGCAGTGGAAAGGTCTTAACTTGGGATTTCTGACCCTCCTTTCCCACCTGCCTGAGCTGCTCTCTCTTTGGAGACTTTGGCTGTGCTGCAGGGACAACCCAGCTGACAGCAAAACAGCTTCTGGACTGCTGTAGTTCACAGCCTTACACATGAAAAGAAACTGGCAGGTATTTCTATTGGTTTGGTTTATAAGTTGAAGCACTTGAAAAGTTGCTTCTGAAGCAGCTGAACAGTCTGAACAGTAGGGTAGGTTATTTGTGAGACAAGAGCACAGGCGGCAGGGTGTGACAGGTAAGGATAGAGACCACTCTTGTCACTTGATTTTATTCTGCTTTAGGATTTTCAGAGGACATCACCTGAGCACCAGGTTTCCATGGAGGATCAGTGGGTGTTGACCGCCCTCTTCTCTTGTAGTTGATAAATCCTTCTTTAATAAATATTTTTGAATCTACTAATTCAATACTTATGATTTGAAGAATTCCTGTTTCAGAAGTGCTTGTATCTCGGGGGACTTCTTCAATGGGACAAACAATCATTAGGGAACCAGCTCTTGATGTTCGGTAAGAACTGAGCCCCTCACTGATACTGATGCCTCTGAGAATATCCTCAGTTGTGAAGCAATGACCTGGGCTTCAAAATTTCCTTGCTGCTCCTGTTGTAATCCTGTTCAGGTTAGTGCAGTTAGTTTAGCTTAGGTTGATCTAAAATCTAGTGAACATTATTATGTCTGTCTGTCATAATTGTTATATAATGACATAATAACTAATTGTAGAAGCTGCTAGGAAACATGCTAGTCTTGTTGCTAGTGAGAAGCAATGGGGAGGAGGGTGGGTAACCATAAGGCAGTTGAGACTAATATTTAGGAAGGAAGTAAATCCAGGTGCGAACACATACGAATGGGAAGGTCTGAATTTCTGCTGCAGGAAATAGTGATGACAACTCAGAGCTGTACTTCGTCCTGACACAGCAAATATGGAAAGAACAGGTTTATCTCTTTGCTCTTTCTATAAAGTGGTAACAATGAATCATTAGCAACATCTGTGCTTAATTATTAGGTTTTGATGTTGTTAACCTACTAAGGTAAATAAGAGACAATCCTGCTTCTGAAAAAGTCCTTGCATCAGGCTCTCTTCACATTCAGGTAGACCTTATTATATGAATTCCTTTAACCTTTCTCACATCTTCTTCCCTTTTTTTTTTTTCTTTTTTCCTTCTCTCAGTGAAAACTTAGATTTTTAAAAGCATGTTTTTTCTGCAAAATAGGATAAGAGATAATTACAGGAGACTTTGCGATGTTATTATCATCCTAGTATAGTTAGCTGTGGTTATTTCTCTCCCACAATCTGAGGTTGACCTGTACAAGTTACACCAAGAGAAAACTACTGGGCCTTCTCTTTGCTTATATTGTAACATCAAGAGAGCCACCAATGCAAAGCTGCAGTGAAAGACTGTTTTGCAGTAAAGACATAACTTTAGACAGCCATGTAATTTCCTTTTCATGTTGGTCCCTGACAAGAGACAATATGTTATAGTTCCAGGAATGGATAACAGGGGGAAGAGGGGAAAGTATGATAGCTTTATTTTAAAGTCTGTACAATCCTGCTTTATTTTTAAAATAGCTTTTTGGAGTTAGCTTGGTACTGTGGTCAATAAATTATAGTATTTTTCCCAGATTTGCTATCAGTTAAGTGACTAGTCCAGGGTGTTTCAAGACATCTGGTCTGGTTTCCTGGAGGATTATGGTTAATAAATACTAGCATACAAAAGCAGTTAAACACTTGTGCTTTGCCTTCCTTATAATCTCATATTTAAGATATATTATGCCAAATTCTTTGCTACTTATGGATCCTCTCTAACCTCAGTGACGAGTTTCCCATTGCTGTTTATAGCAAATGGATCTATCTGTTATAGTCCAATCAGTCGTATTCAGGTCAATAAAAGAGCACTATACACTTCATTCAGTCTTCTTAAATCAATAATTTGCAGATTGCCTTTTGAAATTGGCTCTTACATTTGTTTAGGGAAATTTTTAGTTATGCATGTGTTAGATCAGGGTATAAGTATGCAATTTGTTTTCTGAACAAGTGATAAGAGACGATGTATATCCAGGTTTGAACATTGGTTAGAAAATTCATCTTGTGGAGGTGATGGGGAATTATACTTCATCTGTATTATACTTGTATTGTACTGCATGTTTCCTGTTAAATTTCTCATTAGGCTTCATTTCTGTGATCTGATTTCTTACTTACTTTTTATAAAACATTTAAATTAAAATTCAGACTTTTGACCAACAATAGCTCAGACTTTTATAGGAATATTACCTCATATTTAGTTACCTCTGCCCTGAGTTCCTACACTTCAGTTTTCTCTCTAAAATAATTAATTTCCTTTAGTTTTGCTCCTTCTTCTGAAAAGCTTTGTATTTGTTCTGAGGGACAAACATTTTGGGGAAGTCTTAGAAATTCTCTGCAGATGTTCAGATGCCCTAGTGGTATTTGGATATTACGGTGATTGATAAGTAATGACAGGAAAATTCCCTTGTAGGGACCCCACGTGAGGATTATTCCCTTCTCTCCATTTCACAGGTGAAGTTGTTCCCTCTGATGTCAGATATTTAAAAGTTCATTAGGTAGCCCAGCATCCCATCTTCTCTCCAGATTAAGACTTAACTTTGTTCAGATGTTAAAGATGACACTATCCGAACTGCACTTTTGCCATCTTTGCAAGTGTTCGAGTACAGTAAGCAGCCTAAATATGATACATGAGCCAGCAGTACCTCAGATCATTTAGATTCTACCTCACTGTAGCCAGAAATAGGAAATAAAACTTGCAATCTGACTGTTTTCATTGTATTATTATAACAGAACAACTGTGAAATATGTAAGTGTTTCATGCCTTTAGTAATATTATGAAGAGTATTACCACTATCTAGGTCTCTAGTAAATCCTGCAGAGCTCCAAATCATTGAGTTTTAAAGGAATCTCTCATAATCACACCAAAATTCAATATAACATTTGTGAAATTAGATTGGTATATGTGCATGTGTATGTGTGTGCATGTAAATCTTTAATATTTTATCCTTAATATGCATATAATAGTGTATAAGAGAGAATTTTCTCTTCTGAGCAAGACAATTTCAGAGAGATGAGAATAGGATTTTTACTGTATTGGTATTCATGTGATAAATCATCTTATATTGCTGCACTCTTGAAATTAGCAGATGAAATAGCATTGCACAATGAAAGGTACAATATTGGGAAATTAAATTTATTGATAAACATGGTCTTGGTTATTATTTTATTTTTCCTAACCAGGTATTTTGCAGGAAAATATACATCTTGTGTTTACTTCTGTTTGTTAATGCTTTGATAAATCAGACATTTTTAGTATTCTATCAATGGCAAAAGTCTAATTGCCTTATTGTATTCTGATTTATTTCTTTCCTTACTTTCTTTGCATCTGCAGCCCAACAAATGAGTCTCCAAAGAGATATATGTTATGATACAGTGTCAGTGAAATTAATCCTGATCAATTTTAAAGTTCACATTTTTATTTGATGACTTTCCTGGGAATCACAAAACTGAGATTGACTCGGTCTCTTTTTGTTGGTTAAATATTGTTTGAGAACACTGGATACAGCAGCAGAAATCTTATTATGATTCTAACAGTTCTGCATCTATATAAGAAAAAAAACAATATAAGCAATGATGTTTTACTAATTAATAGACACCAAGCCCTGCTCTTTGCTGACACCAGTTAAAGGTTCTCAATAAGGGTATAATGGTGAAGAGTGTTACTTGCCTGAGAACACCTTACCTGTGCGAGGGGTTGACATATAGCCTGAGGTCCCTGTATGTAAGTAATGTAGCAAGATAAATACATATGGCTTTTTAAAACATGTTCAGAAAGCCAGGCTTTCTCTTTCCTTTAGGATTTCAGTCCTGCAGCCCTTGTGAACACATATTATTTCTAGAAGAAATTGGAGGTTTAGGTTATTAAGGGAAAGCAGAGATGGGGTAGTGCCTCTCTATTTTTTCCACTCTGTTTTTACTGGAAAATAGTTTGTTTGTCAATTTGTAAATGCTTCCACATCAGCCTGAAAGAATCACATAGATTAGTGTTAGAAAATGCTTCTATACAATAACCATTCAGAAGTATAAATCAGACTGTGCTTGTATTTAGGTAGCTTTTGGGGTGGTGTAATTTATTTATTTATGTATTTGATTTGCCAACAGAACTCGTTTTTTCAGGTACTCATGTAGGCGATTCTTTTGACCCAAAGGAAACAAAAGACTTACTGTTTTGGTTTTGTGATTCTTGCCTTCTCTAAATCAAAGAAGATGGGAACGTACAAGAGTTATTGCTATCAAAAGGAAATAATTATATTGTCCGAAGTGCACAACAAATCACATCTTAAGCCATTCTCCCCACTCTACCCCTACCTTGCTAAAGTTTAAATAGCATAACCAGTTTCTGTGAGGAAACCAGATTTTTATTTTTTTTATTGTTAATGTCAAACAAACATTTATTTCAGGTGCAAAGCCTCAGGATATGTTAGTGAAAACAGTGGCACTGCTGTTCTATTGCTTACTGCCCACTAAGTGGGTGGGAAAAGGGTACTGTGACCCTTTTACCCTTCCCACCAGTCTCCCTAACAGCTTTGGCCTTCAGGTCAGCTCAATTTCCCCTCCACTGAGTGGCCATTACTGTGCGAGGCTGTGATAAATGCTTTTTGTAAGGGACTGCATTGCCGGCAGCAAGCGCTAGGGAAGTAGGTAGCCTGGACCAGACAGACTAAGCCGAGAGACAGATAGACTAACATGCCTGCGCGCTAAGTGCCTGTTACCTAGCAACATGACGGAGATCACAAAAAAATGAATAGACCCACAAACAAAAATGAAAAGGAGATAAAAAAGAGTAAAAGTCTATGGGGCTCAAAGGTTAATATTCCTCTATCTAATAACTTAGTTTCAGAAAATTGCATTTTAACCTTTTCGAAGCATTCAGGAGAGAGATTTCTTTGAAATTAAATTAGATCACATTTGTATGAAATGGGGGGAGAGAAATTAAATGCAGAATTTATTATTTTTTCCATCTTCTGACCCAGTATTTCTGCAATTCCTTGTATCTTCTGTTGACTACCACTGCTCCACTCGCCTTCCTGACTGCATGTAGCTAGCAGCCTGGTGTAGAACTATTGATGGCTCCAGAGGGCTGGCCAGTGTGAAGTACTATGATATCATTTTGTATTTTTGTTGAATTTTCTCTTAGGGAAACAGAAAATCTTCCTCAGTGTGGAATAATTAGATCTTGCATCCCCTCTGTAGTCTCCATCCATTTCACACCTCTCAGAGAGAAAGAGCAGGGAATGACATTGAAAGTCACAAAGCAAAGGCCTGGCAGAAGCAGGAATGAGACCTGGGATATGTGGCTTCTGGTTTGGGAGTCTCACTGCTTTCTGTGACATTCCCATTCTTGCTATGCACCGACATCCACACCAGACTTGCAGCTTGTGGTGTGCCAGCCCTCCTCCCACAGCAGCCAGCCTCCACCCCAGGTAGAAGTGGTCTGAAAGCTGGAATGCAACTGGAATTGACTGAAAATGGAGAAGCCTGTGGTAGAGTAGAATCTAGGATCATATTCCCAGGAGTACCTCCTTTAGTAAATAGTTTTGCTTGCTCTGATCTGTTTTCATTTAAAAAAAAAAAAAAAAAGTCTTTCGGATAAAATAATTTGTGGAGGGGAGCTGACATCCATTTCTGTTAACTCCATTTCTGATATAAGCACATGGAGCTTTTACCTTGCCTTCCAGCTCCACAGGGAACCATTATAAATTCCCTTTTTATTACATAAGCCTTATTTAAACCTCTGGATCCAAATTCCTGGTCCAGCTACTGTGGTGTAAATCTGGAGTAACTCCACATGTTCCTATGGGATTATTTTGGGTCTGTAGCAGCATGTGGGGGGCAGGATCCAGCCCATGAATTCTTTAGCTGCCAGGGAAATCCAGATAAAGCGATTGTTCTATTTGTGTCATGGCTGTTATATTTAACTTCACAACAGAATGCCTTTAAACTTTACTGCCATCTTTAAACCAATGAGCTGTATGGTTAACTAATTTTCTTGTGCGCTGTATAATACAGGATCGATAATGCTGTTTCCTCACATAATATATATGCTCTCTTTCACTCACTCTGTTCATATATATCGTATAATTACAAATACTGAAATTTATGAAGCATGTAAACCCGTGTTTTAAATACAGGAGATCACTACAGTTGGGATGGTTGCTATTATTTAACATATTCCAATCAACATCTTCCATTGGAGACGGAGAATCTGTGAGTATATAGTGTTACTGTATAGCAGGTGAAATGGTCCCATGCAGGGCATTCTGCTGGCTGAGTCCCACAGTGCTGGTGCCCACCAGCCCCTCTGCTGAGCAGCCCAGCACCTTCTGAGCTGGTGGGAGAGGCTGAGAGAGGATATGAGCCTCCGGAGGCTTTCCTGGGGGCAGGGGAATGAAGCTTCAGCAGTAGCTTTTTAAATCCTTGCACCCTTGGAACAGGAACCAGGAGACGTATCCAGGTTTTCCTTCGTTTAGGAAAAAAAATAGTTTGCTGTATCATAAAGGCCATGATTTTAAGTGACACTACGCTAATATCTTATTACTAGCTTCAGAAGCGGCAATCACGTACTTTATTTGAGCTGTTTCCCTATTTCTTTCTCTGCAATGATACAGATAGTAATGAAAGGGCTAGAGCTAATTAAAAGACAATAATTTCATGAAGGGGTGGTGATGATGATGAGGCAATAAACTGTGAGAACAAAGCTTGAGGGGTTTTAATGACTCATCAACCCCTTGATGGGAATTTAGCCTTACAATCACTATCCATTTATAATGATCAGTGATATACCTTCCTTAAGAAAAGGAAAAACTCACTGCTAATGGTGCCTGTCACACACTGGTATCTGATGCCGAGTGGCCCTTGTGTTTACAGTGTCCTCAGCTACTTCCAGGTTACAGCGCTCAGAGTGCTCAATATATCGTAAGTTAATTTATGGTGGTTTGAACTCTTGCTGTGTCAGAGCCTCAAGGAGTGCAAGTGACAATGTTATATCAGTTGTGTCTGGATGTGACTTACGATTGATAAAAGGATGAAGAGTCAGATCAGTGGCAATGATATAATTATGAACGTGGAAGAGATTGTGCTACACACATGAGAATGCCAGTCTGCTAAGATGGTCTTGGAGGACCTTTCCTGAGCCCTGCTGCAGGATGAGGTTACAGAGCCAAGAGGTTAATTAGGTTAAATGCATTCATATATAGGTTCCTTGGGAAAAAGGTCCCATCTTCCTATCTTGTGTGGTATTGCACCCAGCCAGACCTCTGGGTAGCAGGACTCAGGGCTGTCCCAGGTTCTTGTATGTGCTGCAGCTTCAGTATCAGTTTTGCAGGTACAAGAGGTTCTGCTCCAGTAGGAGCTAAGTATCTGAAGCAGAGCTCTGCTATGTGTACCTGTTCGCAGTGAAATGAAAGCAGCAGGGAGAGGAAGGAAAAAAGGCAAGTGGTAGAGGTTTCAGTCTTATTTTTCTTAGGTGAGATGATCCCAAAAGTCTGAACAAAAAATATCCCAAGGAATTGGTGAAGAAAAAAAACACATTTAAAGATCTCTTTCCTTTTGCAAGCTCTGTTTGCTTCTTTTCTCTCTCCTGAATTCCCTGATGCCTCAGAGACACATTTGTGCAAGGGAAGGAGTATTTCTTTGACCTTGCCATCTCTAAACTGAAAACACAACAACATGTATATTAAGAAAGAAGAAAAGGAATCCATCCATACTCACTGAACACACATTTTTCCCCAGAGAAATGACCAGAGGACAAATAACACATACTTCATGTGCCATTGGAGGCACCCAGATACTAATGATTAATAGAATAGAATAGGTTACATTACTGTCTACAGCAAATCCACCTAACTGTAATTAACAGCTGCTTTTTCTGGCATCAGGCTTCTTCCATCTCTCTCTTCTCTGTCATTCTTCCCTGTTTTTTTTGCCTTTCTCTTATTCCTTATTTTTTTTCATTCTCTCCCTGTTATCTCAGTGCCTAGTTATCCACTTTCACCTGATGACCAACTATTTCCCACTTACAAGTGCCTACTGGCTCTTTTTTTCTTTTTTTTTTCATTTTTTTCCCAAACATTGTCTGTCCTTCTCCCTTTTCCATCATTTCATCACCTTCCTCTTTTCCTTTATTCTTTCACCTTGAATGGTGAGTTTATATCGCTGTAATTTTTATAGACATGAGATATCTATACTGTGTATTTTGATAGGGAGTGAGAGACATGTCTTTTTGGAGTTGTGTTGTAGCGTGCACCATGTATTATGGCTCTTTAATGCCTCAGAGTCCTCTGATATTGACCCAGGCTCTGCTAGCCTCCTTGGGTCAATTTTATTTACCATTCCTTCCATTGGCTTTCTCAGCGAGCACTAGGGGCAGCCTGGCAGTGTGTTTGCTTGGCTCTCTTGGCTCTTAGCTCTTGTGAGATGGTGAAGTCTGGAGAAGCAAGAATCTGGGGCAGAGTATTATAATAAAGAGATGTCCTAATGGTAATTTAGGGAGATTTTGGATGACTGCCTTTATGAAAGTTTTCTAAAAGGATCCTTCCTTACCCATCATGTCAGATACATGGAGAAAAATGTAGGAGCATTCTGGTAAGCCATAATAGAGTTATTTGTATTCTGTTCTGAAAATGAGGTTCCCAAATGTAAAGCATACTTCACTATACGAAACATACAGAAATGCTTCCAGTCCTAATGTTTGCATCAAAGTGAGATCATTATGCTCAGTCTTACTTTGTAATACTAATAAACAGAGATTTAGAGAGCTGAGATGGTCCAGTAAGGGTTGTGAAACTCAGTTGTGTGTCCATACATACACAGTGCAGCAGCTTGAATTACAAGTTATTGCAAGTGGCAAATGAATTTGCTATGTGTGTCTGAATTTGGGAGGCAGGGTTGTTTAAGCTCTTTGTAAGAAGTCTAGTTTCCTTAATGCATCTTAAGGTTTTAACTAATAGTCAAGCTCTTTAAGTGGTTGTGCTTATTAAATTGGTGCAACCCCCCATGCAAATGAAACTATACCTGTCTTGCTTGCACATACAAAGAAACCATGAGAGTAATGAAATAATCAAGGATGTACACTAATTTAAAGTACATTCTCCTATGTTACAAGGGGAAAAAAAGCACACAGAAAATGATTCCAAGTGAGTCACTGTGTCTCTCATTATCATTCATAATTTGCCTTTGCTATAATTCACATCCCTTCACAAAATAGCAACATATTAGTTAGAGCTTTTAATTAAAACCCCAACACCTGCAGGTGAGAAAACACAGATGGATTCCCTCCTCCATGGAAACACTCAGTTACATGTGAACTGGCCACAGAGCCAAAGAGAGAATAGGTGTTAAAATAACACTCTGCTCCTCACAGTGACTCTATTCATTCCTACAGACACAAACATACCTTGAGTGTGTACACAGCTTGCTCCATAGCTTAACCCTTTGCCTCTCACTTTGTCAGCTGTAACATGCTACCTCCATCAGAGACAGGTTTGGTTCTCAAAATGGCATTGAAAAAGCACAGTTGTGGGTTAGATGTGAGCTTTGGATTCCTAGCCTTGCCAAAAAGGAGATTTTTATGGTTTCTAAATTTACCTCTCTCTGCTAGATCTCTGACTGGCTTTTCCCTTTTCTCCCGCTGCTCTTCTGGAACCATGACTCAAACTAAGATTCAAAACTTGCTAATCCCTTTCTGAGCACTGCAAAATGACAGAGCAGGATGCAGTAAAGCTGCTCACTGCTATGTGCACATACACCCATACCTATATAAGATCATCTATATCATATTTCTGCACGTGTCATGACATACAGATAAAGCCTGATCACCAGCATCACTGTTGAATAGGCTAGTTCTCTAACATACTGGTTCTTAGTCCCAGTGAGCTCCCATTCAGGAATACTGGGCTGATGCAGTGCTATCCAGTTATATTAACTGTTTTTTCCATGACTACTATCAGTTGCAATTAAGAATTAAAACTAATGGCTGTATTACTGAGCAGTTTGGGGGAGCAGATGAGAACAAAGTTTTATGTTGGGCAAATGAAGCCGGTGAAATGTTAATTGTCCATATTGGACACCATAACATTCTGGCTTGTTAAAATTGACATAATTTCTTTTTCTGTTTAAAATATTTTCATTATATCAAAGGATGATGAATGTAAGGAAAAGCACATTTTTATGTGCTCCTGAAGAAAACAGTGTTAACAGTGCATCATTTAAGGTGCAAAATCAAGCACCCAAAACTGAAGAATAACATGTAAGTAGCAGAGGTTACTGGAATTCACTGGGAGTTTTTATATGTAGTCTAACAAGATTTAAATCAAGACCAGTAAATTTCACATGTCATGTTATATACCACAGAGAGTATAGTCCATTTTAAATATTAGCCTATTGATCTCAGAAACCCAGAAAGGATCAGCCACACCACATGAAAACTTTAATTATCTCTTAAGCTGTCTGAGACATATCCCCAAAATTCACCAGTGCTTTCATATGACTAACCTGAACTTCAACATAATGTTTGAAGAGATTATACACTTTATACTTCTCAAGGTACTGCACTCTGCTATATAAAACACCCTTAGCAAGAAGGGTTTCTGTCATACAGTTAGAACTGAAACACAGTTTCAGTCAATACAAAATTCCCCACGCTCATGTCATGTTATGTCCAGCACCATCTTCTTCCCAAGACACCTGAACCAACCTTTCTCAGGAATCAGTGCATTGGCCAAAGGAGCAGCAAGCACACATACCACAGATGAGTTAGCTTTTTTTTTTTCAGACTATTTCAGAAATTTCTGTGTGGCACAGCGTTGTGTTATGCTGGTATTGGGGAGTTTCAACTCTCTGCCAGCACCAGTCTGTTCTCCCATTTCAACTTCTGCCAGACTTCTCTCAGCTCCTGGTATCTCGTAGGCTTTCACTTGAAATGGCACAGAAGCATGAAGGTCTGCTGGTCTTTAAAGATACTTAACACTTGTACTTTATTTGGAGGAATGCTCCTTGCTTGTTTATGTGTGATAAATAATTACTTGAATTCATAATGTGATTTTAAAGCAGTTAGATACCAAAGGATTCAGGCCTCGTCTAAATATGTACATTCAACAGCAAATGTCTTTGTCTGTATCTTTATTAAAAACCAGAATTTTTTATTCAGCTGTCATAATGTTTCATGCTTTATAATCCTTCCTCTGATTATTCCATTGTATCTGTGTGTTTACAGACAACATATAACAGTTGCTTTTGAACTACTTAGGAATGAAAGCCTCTGAGTTTAAATATGAAAACCTAGTCTTTCATTTAGTCTATAACTGTCCCCTCTAATCTAAACGCTATCCATTCATAATTCCTTAGGCAAATGAAGGATTCAAAACATTTACAGTAATTTTACAGGTGGACTTCAAACTTGCTATATAACAAAAGGCCAATTAAAAGTAGATTTGTAGTACACTGAGAAAGCAACTTCTCCATTCCTGTAAAGTCTTGTAACTTATAAATAAGTTACATTTGAATTATAACTGGCACATTTTTATAGTAATTTTTAATGTAAATATTATGAAAAAATTGTAGTGTTATCATTCCTGCATGTTGCAAAAGAGAAGCGCATGGCGTGATGCACGCTTTAAGGGTTAGAAGGAAGAAGAGATGGGGAGGAAGGAGGTTAGGCCTGATGGTTCAAAGGGCTGGTGACTGCAAGTGAGGCACAGAAATAGCTGTGTTTTGTGTGTCTGAGCAAAGGTACAGGGGTAAACTAGAGCTAAAAAGCTGAGTTTTATGTTCAGTGGTTTAGTACTATGAAAGACTGATCAAAAGCAAGGGACGTTGGGGAATTAAGCAAACCAGTAAATAACAGTATCTGCCAGGGTCTAGTCTTAAAGAAAGTGTTTCTTTCCACCTAAGATTCAGAGCCTCAAATCATCCCCTAATGGTAGAAGCCTACAAATATTCTTTGAAAGAAGAGGAATTTAACTCTTTTTAAAAGTTGAGCATTACGGGACAACAGAGTGATCAGACCTCTTTGCTCAAGTAGTTGAATTCAGTCTCTCTCCAGTCTCTTTGGATTCTGTCCTGAACCTCTACCTTGACAGCAGTTTCCCATTCTGAGGCTCAAACTGAAGAGTTTCTCATACTGATCAAAGCAGACATGAAGGTAACCACATGGAAGGGACTGATGTTCCACCTAAGATAGTGTGGCTGCAGTGCATGACCAGCACCTAAGACTGCCTCTGTGACATTTAGGTTATAACATTATTTATTTCTGTGAGTGTTCCACAAAAGAAGTCATGGGAACTGGCCCAAATGATTCATAAAGTTGCATTACTTTGACCAAAATTTTCAGTAGACATTTCTGTAAACTCGGGCTTAGCATATATTTTAGTACTGTTATTAGTTTATAATCTGTACAAGTTGTACCTCCACATTGATTTTGCTTTCGTGTGGAAGTATGAAAGGTATGTGGAGGTATGAAATCTCGTGCTGTTCTTGAGATACTGATGTGTAGATAACTATAGAAACAAACAAACCTGAGAACATACTTCTAAACTTAAGTTTATCTAATAAATAAAAGAACACTGTATGCCATTATGGGATTGCATGCTAAATACAAAATGTTTGGTCTCTATAGTTCTTGGAGAGGACTCAGTGGTAGCTATTATTTCTAATCCCAATTATAAGTACATTCTATTTACATATGGCCTATAAAAGCATTCCCCATCCTTTCTTACCCAGCCAAATGAGGAGTGGTACTTTAGGTGTGTAAGTTCCGTATGTAATTTATTTCCACACATAAATGCAAGCACTGAAACACCTTAAGATGACCAGGCAGAGGAACTGAAAAGTTTGGACAGATAGCAAAAATGAAAAATTTTATTTAAAATATATTCTGTTAAAATGTAGAATATTTTTATCTATTAGAGATTTAATATGATGGTATCGGATGTCTTGTAAATACTATGAAAGGATTGCTAAAATACATGGAAGTGGTCCTTGGCTCCTCTGACAATTCAGCTTCTCTCTTTAATTTACACCACTGAACTATGTCTGTATTCCTGAAATCCTTCTGAGTTTCTAGTTTGGGAGCAATCACTGGCCGCATCCTAACTCCTGACCTGGATGAGACTAAGACATACACCAGTCTATTCTTTTCTCCCTTGCTCTCTTTTCTGCTTTTCTATGGAGAGGAACCCTGGGTGCAGCTGATCTCTAACGCTCTCCAGAGGACCCCTCATCCTGGGGCACGCTCAAGCATGAGTGTGTCTCAAGAAAGTCTTTAGGTGCTCCAAACCAGCACAGCTCCCTCAAAACTATTTTTGCTGACACCAGTTCATATTTCATCCTTATCATCTCCCCTTCCTGTGCCCTCTGAAAATTGTGACCTTTCACTTGTCCCCAAATTTACCCATTGTGTGCTAGTGGCTGTATATTAAGTTACTGAAGTTGGCACTCCTCTCTCTACCATATTATGAACTTGCTTTTCCCTGTAAGTGTCTCAGATTCAACCACAACCTTTTTCATTAGGTGGTGAGATATGACGTTTGGTGTCTGAAAATGTTAATGAGACAGGTTGAGCATTTTCAAGCAAGTGCATGCAGAAGGGTGAAATGAGGTGTGAATCCATGCTGAAATTTGGTCTGCTGTAGCTAGGAACTGACAAATTCAGTACATAGCTACAAAAAAAGGAAAAAAATAATGTTTTCCAAGCATTGGCCTGTCATTTTATATTCACTTTTCTACCTAATTAAAAAAGATTCCATAGGAAAGACTTCCAGGAAAGGACAGGAGTGTTTCATCTGTATAAGCACTCAGAAGAAGCAGTGTTAAGAGTGAACTCTGTGGCCTGTTCAGTCTATTTAGCAAGCTCTGAGATGTGTAAGTACATTATCTGCAAGGCTGGTAAAGAGCGCTTAGGGAGGATTTGTGGGTCTGTGGGAAGGACAAAGAAAAATGTTTTCTAATAAATTATTCACAATCTCACAATCCCTTTTGGGCAGATTGTTGCTCTGTTTGCCCCAATGCTTCACGTCTTTTCTCTCTGCATTCACATGCACATAGTTTCTCACCTCCAGAGAGCAGCAGAGATCTCAAGCAGGCTGCTGCAGCTAATGGTGGCAATTAATAACTTGTCATAATCCTAAGGATGAAAGGGAGGGCTCACTATCAGCAGTCAGGTCATGGCGCTTCTGTAAAGCAAATGAGGTGCAGGTGTTGTCCAGATTTAAGAGCTTTGCTAGACTGTCAGTACACTGCAGTGCCAAGCCATAGACAGACTATCACCCTACAGGTACATCACTTACTGTACTAGTTTTCATGCTCCAGGTGCACGCACATTATACAGCCTTCCTCCCCCCCCTACTGCTGTTCATTAGTGCTGAAGAGGAATCCTCAGAACATTTCAATAAATCATAACACAGCACAGTTAATTCCAAACATGTAATTGCGATTTGCCTATATATTTGCATATACGAGGCAGACCAATGAAGCTTTATTTTGCATTTGTAAACAGAAATGTGTTTGGAAGTGAATGTGTTATCTTTTTCTTTTAATTCAACATTGTACATAAATAGCAGCTTGGCTACCTAATAACATTTTAGGTCCATGTTCTCTATTCAAGCTTGAGAAAATGAAACCTCATTATGCCTTTCATTAAACAACAAACTACAGAATCACTTATTCCTAGACAGCTTGGTTGGCTTTTCCTTTTTCCATTCCTGTGGGTCAGTTCTGCTTGAAATGAACCAAGTTTACAAATCTCTACTGGTTTGTACACTCCTATTATGCATACTAGGTTATGCATTTGTAACTGTCACACAAGTCAGGGTGATACAGCATTCTCATCTGACCCTATTCATTTAAATGGGTGCGTCTTGTTGACATTGATTCATGTTATAAGTTATATCGATGCATTATAATCCCTTTGTGTCACCCCACTGGTTATTTCTACTAAAATGTTGTGAATAAATGCTGGCAATAATGGTCAGTAGGATTCGAAGCTGTTTTAAAGGATGTGGAGTCCATCTGAAGTCCTGGGTCAGTGCATTACGCTTGCTTTTTCTCTGAAAGACAATTAACATGCAAAGTGTCCTATTCTTATGCATTTGCATGGCAAAGCGTCTACCATCTTATTAATAATTTGGGTCTGTGCATTCCAAATGTATATTGCACTCAACTAAAGGGATAAGTAAACACGATTATGCATGCATGTAGGTCTTTATCAAGGTGTGGTTGATAATGTTTTAAAGCAGAACTATTTCTCATGAAAATAGCTCCTCTTAATAGCCTCTGTCTCTTTATTGTGCTTCTTAGCGAAACATAAATCACTAATATGTTTTCAGCTGCAAACTACTCTCTTTTTCCATTGTATTCACAGATTTAGTGGCATTTCAAATAGATAAACACAAGCAACATCTATCAACACTACAAAAAGGGGGCCTTAATCAAAGCTCCAGGTCCCAGGTCTCAGCATCTCCATTTACCTTGAGATAAATCCATTGGTGTGACCACCACTGCACAGGGTGACAAATCACCCTAGTCAGCTGAGCAGTGCAAGGGCTTATTGGCCTTTCTTTAAGTGGTCTTACCCTTCAATGAAAAGGATGGTGCTTGTCAAGCAGGGCCAGATTAAAGTTAGACAAAAAGAAATGATCTGTTATTAGAAAACTCCGATTGAGAATCACAAAACAGGAAAGAAATATGAATAAGAATTTACAGTGAGGATGCTCCCCCCACCTATTCTCATCCTCCCCCAAGCAGAAATTAACTTTAATTACTTTCCCAGCTTAGCACATTATGAATGTCAAGACAACGATGCATTAACATTAAATAAATATGTGGCTCCAGGAATGTGCCTGTTGGAGTGCAGGAGAAGGGGAGCCTGTGCCTGGTGGGCCTGGGTTGCTGAGCTGCTCCAGCTCAGCTCGAGCGCATCACAGGAGTGCTTCCTTCAGGTGTGGCAAGGTCATGGGATGCTTTAGCTGTAGAACAGCTGGATACTCAGCATGGAATGTCTCTGAAGAGATCCATACCACCACCTGTTGAAAGGCAGCATGCTCTGTGCATGGATAGCTGGAAATGAAAGGATTAGGGTTCAAAGGGAGGAGAGCAACAGATGTATGACCAGAGTCTTAGCTGGGTTGGTCAAGCGCCTGTTAGTGCCAAGGGCAGATTGGAAAGGCTCTTGATGGTTACGGGGCCACATTCTGACCTTATTTACAATGACACAACTGCAAAAGCATCAAAATCTCCTATCAAGTTTGGCCGTTAGTATTTTAGCTTACATAGTTCCTAAAAAGAAACTTGAGGTTAAAAAAAAGTATATGCAGATAAGCTAAAGCCCCCTGAATGTCATTAAATTATCTCACATAATAATGGGCAAATTCTTCCCTCTAAGAGTATCCAAAGCCTCTGCCTTGTATTCTGGTGATCCACATAAATGTAAGATTGTGTTTTAAAGTCTCTCAAAAAATCCTACTTTTAAAAAGGAAATGACTGAACAGACAGCAACTGAAAAAATGCAGACCAAACATACTTGGATTTCTGAGCAAATATTTGCCCATCCAATTGGTTTGTTTGCTAAAGAAATTCACAGTGAGGGTCTAGTGAGACAGTAAAAGGAAAAAGAAGGAAATGGTTCATGTTTAGGTTTTTTCATAGGGCCAACGTATATGGTTGGGTGGGTGGTTGTGGATTTTGTTGTTTTTTTTTTTCCCTTACCATTGAGATTCACGCATTTAAAATGCACTTGGTTTGTCATTATTTGATAGACCGCTATAGAAAGATTAATCTTCTGTAATTATTTGATTTGATAAATGTCTACACAGCCCAGCATAAGTTTATTTTCTATTTATCCTGATCCTGAAATTAGTTGCTAAGGGTACTCAAGAGAAACACTTCAGTAATTATAAACAGGTCCTGACAACAGACATTTAAAATTGTAATAATGTAAAATGTAATATTTCACATCAGAACATAAAATTGCACTGGTAGGGACACACAAAGGAAGTACATACTACTTTCTTATACATAGTCCTGTGCATAAATAGACATGGCATTTGCAGGCATATGTGCTTCAATATTTTACTTTTTTAAGGTGTGGATGGTAAGATATAGAGAAATTAAGGGACTTGCACAAGATCACAACAGAAGCAAGCAGCAGAGGTAGAGAAAGGTCAAGGTTTCCCAACTCCTTAAGTGGAGAGAGCAACTGTGCTATGCCAATTTATGAAGTAACCCAAAATTAATGTTTGTATTGGTACCTTAAAAGCCGTATCCAAAGTCCAGTGAAACCAGGGGGAATGAAAGACTTGGTTCATGGTTACTTTATGATAAAATTGCTTGTCTTCACATTCATCAGCAAGGCAGGCTTGTACCACAGGAATAAAGAGAGGGTGGTAGTGCTGCATCACCAGGTGCTATCAGAAGGCCTGCTGAGATATGTCAGCATGGCTATGATACGTCCCTTGTGCAACACCACAGAAAAAGACCATACTTAAGTCTTTAAGGTTGTAAAGTGCTTTGAAGAGGCATAGTGTACCATGGAGGTTGAGAATCGTTGACCGCAATCCTTAGGTGAGGCCAAGCAGCAGGCAAAGATGGATTGAAGCTGATTTTTCCCTCCTGGGCAAGCTGTGTGCCAGTCCGATTGACCTGAGCATGTTGGGGCTGTAGGGCATCCCAGGGAGTCCTGGCCAGGCCATGTAGTCTTCAGCTGTACATGCAGTGCTGATGGTCAGGAGGAAGATGACCAGCTGCACAGGAGTACTGCTCTGGAGCTCTGCATTGTTTATTGCTGAGAGCGTTTGCTGTTTTATGAGGCACCTACACCAAAAGGCACAACATAGACAATTAAAAAGTATCATCCTTTAAATGCCTTTTAAAGACAATGCAGTCACAGTTACTGTGGTAGTCCAGATATAATAAAATATCTATTTAAAGATACAAGATGTGTAGATATAAAATATCAAGTAATGCTCAGAAGTTAAGGGAACATAATAATTATCCGATAAAATGTCTAATATACGTAGGCATAGCCTTAAACTGCCATGGTGATTGCACAGTAATTTAATATAAATTGATTAAGTACATTTTTACTGATGCTTAAAGACTAGTCATAGCATGGGAAATGATGTTTTGTTATCAGCTGTTACTAAATATACAGTATTTGCTGGAATAAATGCAAGTGTTAGCTTTAAGGCACATTATTTAAACGGTATGCAGCTGCTGTTTCTGCACTCCAGGTTGAACACAATTACCAAACACCTGATATTCATTGCAAAAATGGGCATAAATTCTTCTTCTTTCTCCACTGACCAAAATGTTCTGCACAAAATTGCTGTTATTGATAGGTCTCAATCACCCTTGATGCTGGATCATATATATCATTGCAGTTCTCTTTTTCTGAACAACAACTAGCTGTGATTGATAGATAACTTGCAGAATAATGCATGCTCCCTGGTGAGACTCTAATACAGTCTTTGGGGTTCGTCTTCATGGTGTGAGAAAAAGACTCAAACTGTTTAGGAGCTTCAGGACTGAACCTCTGCCACAGAATCGCAGCCAATGTATCCAGCTTTGGACTGCAACCAGGAGAGTGGGTGAGCCTCTGCATCCCCGGCCCTGCCGCAGTCTCACCCGGGGCTCTTGTTCCCCAGGTAGGCACTAGCTGTGCCACATAGCTGATGTGCTGCTCCCGGAGAGGTGAGCACCTGGTGGCTGAGCTGCTCTTGCAATGCTAAGCTAATTCATACAGAGAGTGGTTAAGATTTGGGTCCACATAAGCACTGAGAAGAGGAATTCTCTTTGAAAACATGTGTTTATCCCTCTGCCCGAGTCTTGTGGGGTGAGTCAGCAAGTGCTGCAGTGGAGTGGTTTGGGAACAGCTGGCAAAACTGAGGGGAAGAGTGAGAAGGGCTTTAAATCATTAACTACAAAAAGTGAGACTACCAAGACACAGACCGAACATATCTATGTGACTTTCTTGGGACTGTCTGTGAGACTGTCTTTTGTTCAAACTATAGTGTTCAGCCAACAGGGGTAATTCTACTGCTCGTGCAGTGGCACCTTGCAGTTTCAGCTCTGGAGGTGTTCAATGTAAATGCTCGTCCCACAGCTGTTTCAGAAACCAGCAGGTCCTGTCAACCATAAAGGCTCAGCACACAGGGGTACGAAAGAAGAGCAGAGTTGTCCCTGACTTTAAAACAGTTACTTGCACCAATGTAAACAGAGGGGAATCCTCACATTCCTCATTCATATAGGAAGACACCTTTTGCCTTGTGGGGTGATTAAAGGCAACATCTCATTTGAACCAGAGATACTGAAATAAAGATCACTCCAAATTATATCTCCCAGTCTGTAATAAAATTCTTCTTGATCTGCAAATAAGTAACCCCTGGACTAGCATAACCTGCCAGATCATTAGGTTATTTTCTATTATGAAAATGGCATGAATATTATTAAAACGTAAGTATAAATATTTATGCTGATATAAAAACCACTATTGTTGTTACTATTTTTATTATAATACCTTAGAAGAGATGCCAGATAATTACAAGATTCAATAGGTCACTAGAGGTAAAGATGGGAATTTTTCTGGAGTTATCATTTCTGAATACAAACTGCAAGCGAAAGTATAAGGATTTTTTCAAATCTGAAAAGTCACTATTTCTCTTTTAAAGAAGAGAACATATTCTCTTTTAAATCTTTAAAGATCATCTGTTCTGCAATGCCTGCAAATCATCACTGTTTGATACTGGTTTGCCAAGCGAAGAGTTCAGCTATCCATTTTTCTGCTGAACTCTTTCCATCTTAGCTCATACCCTCACCTTCTCTGCTTGCTTGTGTTGTTCATCCCAGACACTCTGTGTGATACTCTGCCACATGGACTGTTTCCACCTGTATATCCAGGACCAAGCATCGGCACGCCTTGGTAGCAAAAGTGGAGTTTTGAAGTACTAATGTAAACCAAAGTAATAATAATTGCAAATCTTATATTCTGAAGCACAGAGTTTGATTCAACAGCCTTTTCTGAACTGAACATGAAGAGGGTAGAGATTTTTGCAGACATAATCTCAAACACACACAAAACATGGACACATGAAGAAATGCCACTTCCATGAAAGCAGCCCTAGGTTTCTGAACTATTGAAGCAAGTATTGCTTCAAAGACAGAGCCTTAGAAATTAGGAATGCTGAGTGGATGGAGTAAGTCAGGGGTTTTTAAGTGTATGGGTAAAATAAATGTTCATTCTTTATATAAATCCTAAAGAAGGCCGGTTTCTCTAAATGTTGACTCTTCAGTTTCAACCAGCTGCTTTAAAATGGAATTAAGAATTTTTAGCAGTTATAGTAAAAAAATGTAGTTAATTTAGTTTAAACAATTACATTAAAAACTTATTAGCATAGTATCTGAGTCAAATTCATAATTTTACACAATACAACATATATTGCAATTGTATAGTTTAGGCACTGTGCAAGTAAGACAAGAGCAGGCAAAAGCACACTGATATACCCCCAAGAGCTTGGAAAGTCTCTCTGGCAAAATGCTGGGCAGAAAAACCCCAGGATGTGAGGTAATTTGAGGTAAATAGATCTTCAACATATATGTACAGTGGAATTCAAGAGATGCAACACAGCACAACATCAAATGTCATAGTGATGGTTACCCACTATGAAAGAAAGGTGTAAAATAATGTTGGTTTGCTAACTGTGGCTAATGTAACAAAATTAGTTGGGGATGCCTGCTGGAAAATCATGTTAGCAGCTTTGGTGTGTACATCATACAAACCAGAAGGAATAGCACATACAAAATGTGCACACAGAAAAGACGGTATGATGGGACTCAATGGGCTCCTGACTTGGCTGGCTTGTGTATGGCAGACTGGTCAAGATGTGAGTTGGGTTTGAATGCAGGGAGGAGCAATCAGGACAGTTGCTGGCACAGACCATTCACTGTGCATATTAGAGAAGATTTGACACTCTTGGGATTAACAGCACTTGTAAAGCATGTGGTAGTGGAGAAAGCTCTGTGTGTGTGAGCAAGTGACATAAAAAGAGAGATTTTTGTGGTGAATCTGGGAAGAGTGTCAAACAGTATAGAGCAGTGACATACCCTGTTCGGTAAATAAATCCTGTCATGAGCAGTGCCTAATGTTTCAGTTCTCTTTCTGGATTGGTGCGTGTTTTTCCAAAAGGAGAACAACTGAGACTTGTCTGTCTCTAAGGGTCTTTCGCCAAATAAATAAATCTGAGAGACCGGAGTCATAAATATCCACTTGGTATTGAATGTGGGTCACCTAAGTTAGAATTTTTGGGCCTTTTACTCTCTAGGATTTTTAGATTCTTATTCTGTGAAATGGGGGCTAACATCTCACCTCTGTAACTGTCAGTCACTAATTCATGCTTGTAAAGTGCTGTGATCTTAAAGGTCTTTTCCAACCTGAATGATTCTATAATTCTTTGAAAATTAACATGCAGTTGGTTAGCAAAATGTTGTATAACAAATAGGAGTATTGAGCACAATTTAATAGTTAAACTATGTTTTTATTTAATGTGTAAAATTCTTCTGTTAGATCTGAATTTGAGTTTCTTCCAAATAGGGACAACTCCTGATTTTCTTCACTCCTTACGTACTTTGTTGGCTCTTTGAACGGTGTTGAATTTTACCAGCACGCTATTCCAACTGTTATTGAAAATCACAAAGAGGCGGTCAACAAATACTTGAGTGTAGAATTTCTTATTCTTATGATTTCTTTACTACAGTGTCCCATCCAAGACATGTTAACAACCGCCCTATGTTCTGCCTAGCTGAGTCACTGCTTTTTAGTGAAGCTCTTTGCAATGCAAGCAACAGAAACTTCAGGGAAATCAATATGGCTTTTAACCCAGCTATCAAAAGTGTTGGAGGTATTTAGGTCATTAAATGGCAGTGGACACAAGTAAAAGCCTATATCTCACATCATTAGCAGTAAAGATGCTGTTTAATTTTATTTGCTAAATCACACAACATATACAAACTGCACAGGAGATTACAGAGGTGTGGAAAACTGATTCAGCAAAAATCCAGTGAGGAGACAAAGTCAAAGAATGGCCAAATTTCTGTGATTTCAGTGCTCAGTGCAAACTTGTTTTATTGAATTTTACTTTTATATGCCATATGAACATTTCATTTGCATACAGATTGCACTCCATCTTTACTCTAAAACCGCAGAGTCAGCAGTCCTCTTCTGCAGACAAGGTGTGGTACAGCAGCATTTTAAAGTACTCTTGTTAAATTTTAAAGCAAGATGCATAAGCTTTTGGTCAATCTGCTTCGCAGTTACCATATACATTCGTCTTTTCCATCACAATACAGTGATAGCTGGGCGTTTGATTTTACTTATTCCTTTTAGGATTGTTTGAATGCTCACAAATGAAGCACACACATCTAAATACTTCAGCTACTCCATGCATAGACCCCCTAGTAAATCCAGTGCTCATCACATGAGGTTTCCCTGCCTTGCTAATGCTCCTGCAACTCTAATTGTGAAAGCAATGGCACAGGTAAAGCACTGCCAGTGCAGTGTTTTTGTCACAATGTTATATTCACTAGAGGAGCTAAACACTTCAGCTCTTATCGTTGTTACCAGTGCTAGAACTGCATTAGAGTCAAACAGAGAGAAAACAGACAGTGCTGAGCAGAATAAAATGTAAATAAATCCAGCAGAAGTACTACATGCACTGTAGTAGCTGTATTGTATGGTAGATTACCATAACACCATTTTTTCTCTATGAACATAGATAATTCCCAGCTGCCCTAGTATTTTTTTCAGCAACCAACTCTTAATTTATGAGTTCTAATAATTCTATTCTGAGGCTAAACAAATAAATACACCTACCAGACATTAGAGAACATGACAGAAATTACAGCTAGTATTAACAGTTGGTATCTGCCATGCTAGAATAATAGAGATGATAGTAGTAATACATAAATACATACAGTGAATATCACTTGGAAACTGTTGATGGTGTAACCACCCTTATGTGATTATGCAGAGATGCTGTGTTTTCTGAAAACACTGGAATTTTTGGACGTCATAATTAGTGTCGGCAGTTAGCAATGCAAGCCATCATGTCTTGTAATGTCAGTAAATGGAAAAAGCAAATAACATGAACATGTTAAGGATATGGCTGTGTCCCCAAAATCTGAGTCTCTGGAGGCTCCATTCGGCCTTGCACTTTGCATATAGTTACGCTAAGTGCACACAACCCTTGGCTGCAAGCCAGATCCGTGCTATTGTCCTTACAATGTGGCATCAGTGTTTCACATACAGGATAACAAACCAACTGCTAATGGTAGTAATTAGGAGCCTTGGGGGTGATTTATACCTTTTGTCACTGTTCAAGCAGTGTAAGTGCTGAGGTTTGCAAAGATAACAATTATTGGTTCAGGTGATGGTCCTTTCATCAGCAGGCCCAACAGCAAGATAGACATCTGATTTTTAACCATCAGAATTCAGAACTGAGCTTAGTAAAAACATTCTTATGAGTGGAACGAATGTGTCCAAGCATTTGGTCTTAATTCAGCTTTGAAAATAAATACATAACCAAAAACTGACAAAGTGGCAGAAGATTGTAGAAATGTGGCAGGTTATAACTCTAAATTGCTGATTATTTACAGATATCTAAATGTATATGCTATATTATTTATATACTATATTATTTATTTATCTTTCAGAGACAGAGTAGAAGTACAGCACTTAATAGCACTAACTGCTCCTTATCTGAGAATTTCAAATATTAGTGAACTAACTCTCTTTGTAGTCTCACATTACTACCTGCAGAATTAATGGAAACCAGCTGATAAAACTCTCAACACAAGTCTCTACCCAAATTGTCACTAATGTCACTGTAGTTACTAGAACACCTTGTCATAGCCTAAGTTCCTCTCAGCTGAGCCTTTGTTTACTCCGAATTACACTTGGGCAGACAGCAATTTACTCCCTTCCTTTAAACCTGTATTACTGAGAGCACCATCGCTACTTGGTTTTGACACAGCTAGGATTTGAATTCTGAGCTGCTGAGTATTAACCTCATGTTTTCATGGTTGCATGGAGCCTTTCCCTTTTTCCTAAGATCTTAATTTTATGCATTAGGTAATGCATGCAAGTGTCAATGTGTGTTCCCTGCACTGCTGATTTCAGTGATTGCCAGTGGAGTCTGGTTTGCATCTAAACACCCGATCAGGGCCTTGAGTTACCCATCATGTTGAGACCCGCATGTGCTACTGAGAAACATCTCATTCTGAAACAGCTTTCATAACTGTTAGAGAGAAGGCAAACAGTCGAACCCAAAGTTAAAACATATTCTAAAAATACTTGCTTTTGCCAAAAAATGAAAATTCTTCAAACTTAAATTTCTTGGTTAATCTTGTTCTGTACGGTATGCCTGTTCGTGTGCAAGCTTCATTCTGAGAAGAGGCAGAATGACCTCCAGGAAAGAGCAGGATATGTTTTAGAAAAGGGAGAAAATGTGATAGTCTGGAAGCTTGGAGTACAAGATCCAATCTCTCTCCATGGATGGCAAGAGCATGTCAGACATAATGGAATACTAAGAGAAGGAACCTATTGCAGGCTCAGGGGACTTCAGTAAGATAGCATTAAAAACTTTACTGTTATTAAATCTTGGGAAGCTGTAGATAATTTTGCTTTAGAGGAGCGTGGCTGCTGGTGTGGTTAAAAATGCTATCGAAAAATCCACTCAGGAGGAATCCCTCAATAAAACAGAAACAATTGGGGCTACATTGGAAGTTCCTGCTAAGGAAAACATCATTTGGCAGAGAAGATTGGAGAGGCTGGAGAGTGACAGGAGCAGTGGAGTTTTAGGACTGCAAACGGGTGCTGAGGGAAATGGTGGAAAGACTATTGAGACTTTATTAACTGCTACATTGGGGATCAGAAATAATACTCCCCACAGATAGAGAAAAAGCCTTTCACAGACCAGTGAAACATTCTGCATTAGCTGCTATGCTAGGGAGAGGGAAGAAACCATTCTTTTTCTCTGAAATCCCTCAGATTGGAGTAGCAAAGCAGGTAACCAACAACAAAAAGAGATGTCCTGCCAGTGAACGTTTTCATACAGGAGGTTTTATGATCAAGGAAAATTATGACATGTACAAGTAGCAGAGAAACAGAAAATTGGGTTGTATATAAATTCTTAAAAGCTGCTTTCTCTTTTGATTACTGGATAGCTAATGACACTGTATTCCCTGACTCCCCTTGGATGTCTGGCATTTAGTCACCAGCCTTAGTTTACCACCTCATCCAGTACATCTTCCTCACTAAACACAAGCAGATAAGGAAATTAAGAGAAAAATCAGCGTTTAGAATCTTTAGAAAAAGATAGAAATATTTGGAGGTATTTGGATTTTTTTTTTGGAAAGGTAAGACATGTCTGAAGAAACAAAAGACTGTCTTTTTATCCCTCGAAATATGTGGCACTGATAAATACACTACTTTTATAAAAGGACAGCTACACAGAAGTACGAATGCAGTGGTATTGCTCTTTTTATTTGTTTGCTTTTTTATTTTAACAAAATGAGTGCTGTAGCATTACTCAGGCTACAGAATACCCCAAGTTCATAGCACAAGGGTGACTAAACAGGCTGAGGAGAGCACACCTGTACCCAACCAAATACAAAGAAAGTCACCGCGGAAAGACAGTAGTTGTGATCGTCTGGGACAAAATACATCTATACTTTGTATAGCTGGGGCTGAATGCAGAAAGACACAGTATAGATGAGCTCAGAAGGAGAACACCACCAAACTGGAGCAAAGTGCTAGTGACAGAGGAGGAATTGCCTTTGTTACTTGTAAGTGTATTAATTTTCTTTCCATTTGTGTATTGCGTAGAGGCTTTTGTCAACACAGTCCTCTTTACCATATATCATCTCTTTCTTCATCACATTCCTAATAGACATAGTTACTCCAGCAAAAGTTTGTAGTGTTGGCTGCTTTATCCCAGTGAGTATCACTGACTGAATTTGCTATAATCCTGCAAAATGTTTCTTGGACGTTCTGATACTGTTGGTAGGAGGCAGAGGGCAGAGAAACACTCAGTGGTGGGAAGCTGTGAGGGAGTTGGGAAGGAAAAACAGAGTTTTCTAAAATGTTTTTTGTGCTGTGCCTTGAATTTGATCTATTCTCTTTGAAAGAAGAAACTTCCTGCTGGCACAGTGGGGTCTGGAGGTTTATTTCTGTGGTTTGTTCTTCTCTGAGATGTTTCCGTTCCTGGAGATCCAAATCTGTTCCATGGCTACATCTGTAAGTAGTTTGGGGACTGTCCCCATAAACACTTCAGTGTTACATGTATCAGTTAGGTCCCCAGAGTCCTTAGAGGTTGGCCAACTGGCTAGGTGGGCCTTCTTTCCTTTGAGATTGAGCTATCCTAAATTCCAGCCTTGGCATCTTGTGAGAACTGTATGTGTCTCCTAGAAGTCTCCGTCCATGTCTCATCCAATGAAGATTCCCATTTCTCATGCACTGGAAAAGCTGCATACCTAGCTGCTGATAACTGTGCAGAAAATAGTAGAAGCTTTAAATTTTTAGGTTCTTTCAGTCTTCACCTACTGTACTATTCTTAAAGTCTTACTATGGGTGAGGGAAAAAACCCGTCTACTGTACCAAAAATAAAAACTAAAGCATGAGAAAAAGTTTATGTATGTAGCTCAGAAAGTGAAATGGAAAATAGGAGGCAGAAAGTGAATGACAGCCACTAAAAGGTCATTTCCACTTTGAAGAACAGAATCGAGTTGTACCAGAGACGAGAGCATAAAACGTGTGTTATACACTGCCTGCTCTCTGTCCTTCTCTGTTTCTGCCAGAGTTTTCTTGTGCATCTGTCATTGCTGAAATTTGTGCGATTTGGTTTTTGTTGGAGTGATATTTACAGAGGGAAAGAGATCCGATAGTTACATAGCTTGAATACTACCAGACATACAAAGGAAATACTTTCCAAAGTTCCCAATAAAAATAGCGTTCTATTACTGTTTACAAGAGCATAATGTAAGCCATGCAAAACTGCCTTGCTTTCAAGAGGACTTTCACTGTCACATTACACAACAGCAGGTGAAATGAAATCAGATTTCCAGCTGCGCTGTGCACTTGGGACCATTGCTTAGGTTCGCTGCCCTGTGTTGCCTGATGGATATCAGGAGTAAGAACCAAGAATCTGCTCTTTCAAAGCTATTTTCTTTGAATTTTAGTGGCGAGAATGGTCTTCCATTACTTAACAGTGAAGACAAAGGTAAGGAAAGAGCTGGATTTTTATCAAAAACCTCCTTCAAAGCAAATCTGCCCCTTTTCTAATACAGCTGTGAGATCCATAACATGAAGTACAAGCAAGGGACCCCATAACAGCTATCACAAGACCAGCATTTCAAAACCTCCCTTTCTCAAAAGAAACCTACTTTGGTATGGAAACATAAAAAAAAGAAAAGCAAGTTTAACAAAAAGAAAAGTACTTTAATGAATTGCAAATAGACTGTAAATGACTATAGAAAAAACTGATGGTGTGAACAAAGTACATAAAAATCCTGTGTGCATACACTGTTTATAAATCAGGCTCTCACCCACCATACTTGGAATAGACATCCAAAGGAACATATCAAATTACATAAAAGGTCAGTGAATGTAAAATACTGAACAGACTGTTATGGGATCATTTTTAATCTTTTTCATCATCTAAAAACTTGTAGGGAGGGGTAAATTATATTAAATGAATTGAAGAAGCTAATGAGAATTTTTGGATTATAATGCCAAAATCAGGAGACTTTTTTTTCATTCTAAAGATCTGGCACTTGCTGGAAATTCTGTCCAATTACTGAAGACATTTGGGAAAATTAATTTTCTGCTTAATTTTTTTTTATGCACTACTGTTTTTTAAAAAAAGAAACAAAGTTTGAAAGTATTTATAACATTATTGAAATAGATAGAACTCCTCATTCGATCATGGCAGAACTCCTTTGAGATGGTGTTAGCACTGTTTTAGAGAGGAAAGCCAAGGTTATGGTCACAAGTCCCATGTTATACCTGCATTCTGCTTACTCCAGATAACAGCTGAGGTAGGGAAAAGCAATCAAAAGGTAAATGAAGATATCCCATTCTGGCTTAATATTTTTATTTTTAATTCTTTGAAGCCTCACCTCTAACTCTATGTTTAGACACAAAAAAGCGTGGCTTGATTTCCAGGACCACTGAGTAGTCGGTGATTACTTCTTCCCATAGGAAGCAGAGGAATTTGATGTAGAGGAGGGTCCCTCTTTCCTTCTGTTTTTTTTTTCTTTTTGTTTTCTGACTTGTCATCACTAAGAAGAAATTCTTAATTTGAGCTTATGGACCCCTGGTAAAATTCTAGAGAACCAGGAGGTCTGAGCTTTTTTATGTGTTGGCTTTTAACTGATGTAGGGCACCTTGAAGATTACAGTTTGTTTTGGCTTAATCAGAAATTTACTTGGTGTTAGTTCTCTCAAGCCTGCTGGGTAATGAACCCACACTGCCTCTGGTTTTGAAACCTCTAATGAATGGGGGTTTTGTATGTTTTATATGTGTTTCAGGAGAGAAAATAAGAAATAGCTCTTTCATCCCAATCCATCCTATTTTTTTGTGAACTCGATAGGGGCCACATTTTCTTAGTTCAATGTGTCTAGATGTAACATTTCTTGACTATTCTGTCACTTTATGATCACTTGAATGAATAATGCTATAAAAATCATATAATCAAAGGTGTCCAGTTGCAGTGTGATGCATCAGTCGTAGGGCTGTGACAAGATGAGAGATGTTACTTACATAGTAGGAAATAGAAGTACTTAAAAATTAACCCTCTTCTGTTCGAAGTCTGGATAATCCAAGCCAGACTCGTGACTCGGCATCCTCACTGTATGATATTGCATACAGCAAAATCAAGACCTTAATCTAAACTTTGTGACTTATGTCCATCCTTTCACTGGATTTCTTTCTTCTTAGAAATCTCTTTAATTTATCTGCTATTTATCTTGAATTTTCTTATTTTTAAAAATTAACTTAAAGCTAGCTCAAAATGAAACTCTGGTTTGGTTCTGAGACCATATAGCACTGCTAATTATAGCCTGGATGAACACAGACTAGCCCCCTGAATTCCTCTCCAAAGCCTTTTTTCCTTCCACCTCCCCTTCCAGTGTCTGAGCGTCTATGCAGATTGCTGTAACAAGTTATCCCAGACAGTCCTACAGTAGCAGAGAGTTTAAAAGGCATATTGAGGACAAGATTGACTTGCCAAGCGGTCCTTCTTGAATATGACCAAGAATATTTTAATTTGGACTTTTCCCAAGAAATTAAATTATTTGTTCATAAATATTTTTCTTGAGGTGTGTATTGTTTTTGTAGGTGTGCTTTTGTGTGGCATTTTGTGGGTGTGTGTACAGATGTATGCGTATGGAGAGATATATTTGTCTGTATGTCACATATTTTGCACTTACTGCTACTAGCTTTTTATATTTTTTCTCTGGGAACATGCTGTGATAGCTTCAGTATTTCAAAGAGCATGCAATCCAAAATCTGTCAGTAGGAAATATCTCTTTAAGGAAGAAAATGTGTTTTTTGTTAACTTTCTCAATCTCTCATTCATGCAGCTCTCTGTTGCATATATGTGCTGTTGCAGAGCTTGGGGTGGGGGTCCAATGACTTCTGTTTATTTCACTGTTTTGTAAATACTAGTTAACAAGAGTGATGTTGAAGCTGTGAAGTTTAAATCTGTATGTGAGGTTCCTTTCTGAAACTAGAGTTTTAAAAGTTACAATTCAGACTACCGATTTATAGCCGTCCCTAATGAGTCACTATTCACCTTGCAAGGAAACAACATACATTGTCTTGTCATATTAGTTTTAAGTGATTTTGCATGCCTACAGGAAGACATTTAGGGAGAAGAATCCATGCAATTTCTATAGCATCAAAGCCTTGTTGGGGTTTCCAGGTGACTGAATTCAGGTTTATTGTTGGTGAACTTGGTTCCCAGTGATCTATTTACTTCTAAATTAGCATCTCTATTGCAATGCTTAACTCTTACAGTGTGCTTTCTAAACATACACTAATTTGGTCTCACACCATCTCTCAAACAGGAAGCCGGATAATGAGGTGTGGGATCTTTTCTTTTCCCTTTTAACTGTATCGTTATTAATGCCCGAACTATTCTGAGTTTATATAACAAAAGGAGACAAAGCACATCAGTTCATCAGGAGAGAGAAATGCGTTGAGGCCAGCCCCATCTGAGCCTTCTGGAATTCAGCTGTTGACTTCTCTGTATTGACAATCCCAACTTCCACAAAATCCATCCGTCTGCCACAGTCACTAATAAACTACAATATGCTTCTCTGATTCTTCTTGCCAACTCTTTGTTGCTTTTCCTTGAATGAAATTTTTATACATTTTATAAAACACCTGCTAGTCTTCATCTTCTATAGGTTAACAAATAGTTTCTAATGTGAACTTACACCTATGCTTTGCTGATGTACAGATAAATGAAATATACACACATTTTATTTGTCTGAAACAGTGGTTTCCAGACTGTCTGTAACTGACTCACAGAATTACTCTATGCATCTTATGTTGTGTGTCTGATGCATGATTAAGAGATGTTTCTAGTGTTTTCAGATAAAAATTTGATCGTTATGGACAGATGTTGAACTGGGAGAAGCGTTAAAGATGGATAGTTGCTTCCAGTCAAAAACATTTTGGAACAACTTGATTTTAAAATATCAATTATCTTACAAAAAAAATGTATCTTTTTGGTGTGTCCTAATCACTTTAGTAAGTTCAAGGTATAATTTTTCCATGTCCTCTTTATCTTCATTCCTGTTTAAAACTTGGAATACCATTAAGGTCATACTTCAAATGCAGTAGCAGCATGGAACTCCATTTTCCTCTCTCTGACTTCTTATAAGAGCAGTAAGTACTATAAAATATTCTGTGCCATTCTAACTAATCACCCCTCTGGCATTCTGAGCAAATGCAGGTTAATGGTGAATCTTTTAATATTTCTATTAATTAAGTATATTATCCTAATAACTCTATTGTCAATTTTTCATTGCTAGGTAATGACTGGAGCTGGGTTAGCTATTCCTAACTACTAATGTATTTAAAGGAAAGTAGAGTTTTTTGTTTGTTTGTGAATGGCCTTCTGGCAAAGTCTAATTTTTACAAACATATTTGTTATCTGAAATTAATTTATGGATGTTCTGTGCAGACATGATTGATCAGAGGCATATTCATCAGAGGGTGTCGCTTCTTTCTGGTTTGGACAGGGGCATTTACACAGGTTATAGAAAAATGGCTGTTGTAGGTCTTTGGTTATAAGAATTAATATTTGAGGTAGAGTTTTCATCCTAGTCATTTTATTAAATATCACACGTGTATATATGGAAATGAGTACATAGTTGGTGTATTGGTATTTTAGATAGTCACTATGACCTATGCATTTGCTTAAATCCATAACATGAAGTTAAGAGGAGGATCTCTGGAAAGGTTTTAGATTTAAGCACTACAGAGGGGAGGAAGGAGACAGAGTAATTCAATCAGTGACTGTAATTCTTATTCTAATAAAGTTTCCTGTTTGGAACTGAAAGAAAGGACTCCTGCTACAATTGTACATGTGTTACGGTGCCACGCACCATAATGAGGTAGAAACAGAAATGCGGCCAATTCAATAGGACTTTCGGTTTGATGAGCCCACAGAAAGATCTGAACATAAGGATTGTTTCACAGAATCTGAGCAGCAATGAAGCTGAAAATATCGATTCATAAATTTCCTAGGAAGATGAGAAGAACTATGCAATCATTCCTGAAAAGTTGATGAACACTTCCATACAAAAATACAATACACTAATAGGTGTGTTTGTACAAAAACATAAAGAGATGCAGAAAACTTTTAATGCATTGACATATGAATAAGCAGAGGAAAATGTCCTTAAGGAAACACTAGTATACAAATTTTAAAGGAGGAGTTCTAGGAAAAATTGTGACACTTGGTTTGACTTTGAAAAAGACAGTGCAACTGTCAGCACAGTTCAGGCAAGTGAGAAGTTACCCCAAGAGTGTGCTGAAAGAGTGATGTAAGGAGATCTGCAGGAATTCCCAGGTGCAAAATGAAGGCTGTTAAAAATGCCTTTTCCAAGAATTTAATTTCTTGGTCAGAAATGTAACAGGTAGATGAGGCAAAACAAAAGATAGGAGGATGGCTGAAGTCTGAGGCAGTTGTGCTGGAAACTGAGAACGTGGATGCTGTATTACCGCCATACTTAGATGCCCTAATTGTGGGTCAGAAGAAGACTGTACAAGCACAGCTCAAACAGCTCATCTGTTCCTCAGACTGGAGACGTGAGCTTGTAACTGATGGGGAAGCAGTGAGACAACAACAGTGGAGGGAGTGATTTCTATTTTCTGGGATTCATGGCCTATGGACAGCATTCACGAGTGTTTTGGATTGACAGTCTTAATATTTGCAATGTAAGTTGACAGACATTTGCAGTATGAGGCGTGGTATTTCCTTGATCTCATGCTGGCTTTCCCAGCCAGAAGTCCATGTGCCAGCCTGGGCATGTGGAAGGAGGACGCAGGACATACCCAGGTCTTGTTGCCCATCCTGGGCAGTGAGTTTGCACTGGTAAATCTCAGTCACATTGGGCATGCTGTCCATGTGTAAATCAATTGTCCTGAAAATGTGCAGTGAAGCTTGCTTGTCCCAGATGCTTTAGACTCACTGGATGTCAGTCATTTTCTTCATGCACAAGAAACAGTTTTCCAGGCTGCCCACAGGGCCTATTGGAGCTGTGGCTACTGGCTACTGCAAATCCCAAACAAATGATAGGAGAAGTGGTAGGGCAGTGGGTGAAGTGTAAAGGCAATAGAAGAGGTAAGAATCACAGTACTTTCACATTTAAAATTGATTCAAAAATAGAAGTGGCTGTGATATATAAACTTGAAGAAGGTTAGCCTTAATCTCTAGCTAGACATTTTCATTGCCTGAGTAAACTTTGAGCTCATACTAGCTACAGAAGCAGGAATTTGGTATTAATAGAGACACTTGAGGCAGTTTTCTTAACTTAACCACCCACGGTGTCATGGGGCTTTTGCAATGAAGCAGTCTGCCTAACAGAAATGACTTAGATGCTTAGAACAGCTTAGGTCCTAAGGGACCATCTGTGCTGACCACAGCTGCTTCCCAAAATAAAGGAAGAGTGTAGAAGAAAACTATAATAAAACAGAAAAGTATAATAGAAAACGTGAATAAACAGAGTTGTATACCCCACAGCATTTGCTGAAGGAAATCACAGATACTGCAGACTTCAGTGGAGAATCTTCGTAAGCAGCCCAGGTGCTGTGTAAAGCTCCCGGTGCCCATAGGTAGACAGAGACACAAATAAACAAGTATTTTCACTTTGCTTTACATAGCTTTACTGACATGCCCACAGGGGTTTTTGTATTTTTGTAAAAGTATTGTGCATCTAGGTTTTGAGTGTATTTTCCCACAAAACTATGTGCAGAAAATCTTTTCTTAAATGCAACTTCCTTGGAGATGCAAGTAATGTAAATGACTTTAAAAAAGCCAATTAAATGTATGATTGAATGTCAGCTTTTCTGATTGCAGCCTTCATTAAGAAACTGGAAATGTGAGGTATTTTTTTACCTAATATTGAACACAGTTAATTAAAAAGGTAAAGATTACATTTTGCTTCAGTTAATTTGAAATAAAGAACCTCCATTTAAACAATAAATTTCAGATTTTAGTTATAGCAATTAATAGACCAAACTGTGTACTTAAGGTTTTATTATATTGATTCTAAAATAATTAGATTAGCAAACACATTGCAAATATATTATCTAAAACAAATAACATTATCACCACACTTTTTGTTATATAGCACAGCAATAAAACATGTAACAGTATAATCTAAAGCAATCTTGTAAAATTAATAGTCATAGAGCATATATTACATTCTTGCACTAAATGACAAAAGCCAGCATCATGATTATGTGGACAGTTTTATACTGTGAGGCTTGTTAAATGTTTTGGTGTAGAATTTGTAAAAGTTAAGACACGTCTTTTATGTTTAGCAGATAATTTTAGTCATATGTGTGCTTACTGGAGTATTTCCAAGCAGCCCTGTTACTAAGCTGCCCAAGTAACCTTGTTTTAACTGCATCTCTCAATCCCTCTCCCATCAAACTTTCACATTCTTCCTTGCAAAGCAAATTGCAAAGAGTGTTTCAGCAGTCGCCCGAGACATCAGTTTTAAAAGCCTTAAGGCTGTTTGGGAGGCCTTTTAAAAAGCATGACATTCAGTCAAAGTTCAGTGAGGAAAGTTTTAATGAATAAACTTGGTAAATTAGAAAGCACCGCAGCAGAGTGATTAACTCTCATTTGTGCATTAGTGTTAAAATTAATTAAAATGTTTAAGCCGTAGGAGGCAGGTTACCTCCTCAAGACCTGGCTTTGCCCTCGGAGTCAGTCTGGATCCAGCAGCGATTCATCTTGCACAAGATGAGAGGAGGGGTAAAAGAAAAGAACAGCCAGGACAAATGTGTTTTCAATGGTGCTTAGCTGCAGGAAGGCCATGGAGACCTCAGTGCGGCGTTACTGGAGTGTGACATAATAATACAGTAGGTACATTGGAGGGGATATGCTTTGGAAAGAAGATGACCCTCCTTTCACACGGATTTCATCTCGACTTGATGTGACAGAGCTAATTTCATTACCAGGCGGCATGCTGGATTGTGCTGCAGTGTAAAACAGACTGCTGGAAATTAGCTATCTTTTTCTGATTGTGTTAAACTGCTCCTGGTGAATATAACTTTCTTACCGAGTACCATGAAATATATGATATAGTGATGTAATTTTATACTTATAGCTGTTGCCACCTAACAGTCTTTCACTGCATCAATTAATTACACGAGAAGTCTGCTAAAGTATCTAATATACTAAGGAATAAGGATTTGTTTTAGTGCTTTGCTGGCAATACATATTAGCAACTGATTTTGTAAGAAATCATAATGTTAAATTCCTATAAACTTATTTTCTTTTAAAAATAATTTTAGATTAGTTTCTTTCAAGAACCAGGAGCCTGTATTTCTTCCTATCCAGACCCATTATGATGTGGCTGTTTAACAAATCTATGCTGGTTTGGAATTATAAATGACAGCCTATTTTATAAAGAGAAAAGTCTTCTTTGACAGCAGAACAATATCATATGAGTAACAAATGGAAAATTGTGTCATACAGCTGAACAGTTGTTTTCACATGTTCACCAAGGGCCAGTTATTAATTTTACATTGGTCAGAATTAAGGATTTTGGAGAAATTCATCTGAAACTGAAAGTATGAAAAATTTCTGCTCAATGAAAATTACCATTATTTGCTGTAGATCTATATTCATAACTTTAAAACCTGGCAGTCTTTCCTATTTTTTTTCTCTATAGATTTCTTGTCAACAAGGGTGTCAGAGGTCAATGTCAGAATGCCCCTCTGGCACCCATTAACTATAACCAGAAAACTTGTTCACTATTGATCTACAATGTCTAAATATCTATTATGTTGGATATAAAAGGTGGTTTCACATGTTTCTAAAACAGATAATTCATAAAGGCCAAAGGGTCAGGTCTACTGATATATTATTGTTTCACTGTATCAGTGACTACAAGTGCAGAAGGGGAATACGCCAGGCTAAGTGTCATTGAACTCTTGCGGGAGACAGTTGTGTGCCTCCATGCACGCTGCCCTCCCATTCCCCACCACAGCCCCTTAATGCTATTTAATGCTGTTTGCTTGTGGGTTTGGTCGGTGTTTTACTCTCTGCTGTGCTGAAAGGAAGGTGCCTGAATGAGTCATGTTTAAAGTTTGTGTTCATATTGTTGTAGCCAGAGTTCAGATGAATCTGAAATATAAATGAAAGTCAAGTCTCAATATCGAAACCTCTGCCTCCGGCAATTAAATGGGCCATAGTCCAGCCTGCTGCCTGTACAGCACTTTACACCATGATGATCGCACAGCCAGGGCTCTGTGTGTGGTGCAATTTGATTATTACAAGAACTGTGCACAAAAGGGCAGAGTGCCCATGGGTATAAGTTGTCACAGTGCCGTTGACTTCAGTAGAGCAATGACACTTGATGTACACAGAGGATCTGCCCCAGAATACTTGTCAGACTGTGGCCATAGTTCCAAAATCATGTGTTTTCTGAACAGACACTTGTGTAATATCATATGAATGATTTTGTTTGCTCATATCAACTCATCAAATTTATTGAGGCTCTTTTAATCTCCTCATTATTTAACTATTGAGATGCCTCTGCTCTGCTTAACGCTCAAATGCAGAGCAGAAACAACTGAATTTCTTTGTTCTGCTATTCCTACAGCAGAGCACAGAAACACTGTGAGGATGGAGGACTCGATTCAGGGCTTAATTCCCCACCCAGTCCTGTGAATTCAACCTTTGAGACTACGTGGCGCTTCCCAGAAGGCACCTATTACTTTTGCAGGATGAGACCCATAACAAGCAAACCCTCTTCGGAAGGTAGCTGGTACTATACACTTTAATGGAGCTTATGGCCTTCTAGCAAGCCCCCAAAATGGTTCATATTCTTCCAGGCTACATTTTTGAAGAAAGTAAATTGAGATGAATCATGCTAAGATGAGATAGTTAAAATGTCAGGCTCGATAAGTTTCAATGCATCCTTATAGCTCTGAACACTAAAATGCAACTGAACATTGGAATAAGGGAAACAAGAGAGAATCAGATAACTAGTTCTGATAGAGGGGAAAAAAGTAATTTCTCTCTGCGCTGCTACACCATGGAAATCCACATAGTACAGTTTTAGAGCTGTACCTTAAAAAAAACAATTGCAGTTTCTTTTTATCACTGGTCTTGGTTACACATCACTGCCTACTCTATGACACACTAGAATTGCAGACTTTCTGAGGCAAACAATACACCACCAGCTTTATTTCTGTTTACAAATGTTACCTGGGGGAAATGTGCCTGTACCTGTTGGATAAATTACAAATCATCAGCACTAAATATGACCCACAACAGTAACAAAGAGGGGAAAAGGGAGCGCTGTCTGTACGTATTTGGTATTAGAGAGGAGGAAACTGCCTGCTCAGTATACTGCTGTTTTAATCAGTTAATGAAATTACACTGCTATAATGTTTAAACTAGAGCTGTCTATGTGGTGTTTCCTCAAGCACTTTCTTGACAACAGACACTGCTTCGTTTATGCTTATCATAATATTTGAAGCTAGGTTGAATTAACTATTATTATTCTTTTAAATGGCTCACTGTTAAGTGTTGAACCTGTCACATTACCAAAAATGTAAAATGCAGGCAGATTTGTGTCCAAGTGGTTTTCGTATGGGAAAGGCACAGTGTACAGAGAAGCATTGTGGCTAGTGGCATATGAACCGCCTCTTAGTCCAAGCCTCAGAGATGATGCACAGCTGAGCTGACTGAAGGAAACCTTTGATAAGAACCAAGAAGGCGGCTTGTGTTCTTATTTCTAAAGCAGTAGCAAGCCACCACCTAAATCACTCTGCTACCATGTCCCTTTTCCAAAGGTTGGGTAGGACAGTTTTTCCTGCCATGGCCAATGAAGTCAAGATTGGTTACATGGACCTTGTACCATGCATCTAAATGAAGCAGTCTTCGTTACCTGATCATGATGTGGTTGACCTTGACCTGGTCCCAAGACCATTAAAGCCTGTTGCAGGGCTTGGGCCCAAGCCCATTGTAACTAGATCACAGACCTGAGCTGGGCATGCCAAGGCTTTAGGTTTAGCTGCAAGGATAAAGCCAGGCACCAAATAGGGTCAGGAGAAACAACTGTTTTACCACTGGATCCTCTCACGCCACTCTGGCTGCAACACAGATGGGCCAGAATGAAGGCTATCACTCCTAGTTTATAGCCATTAGCAATCATGATTTCCCTAATATGAAACAGAAATAATAGTATTATTAATAATAATATCAAACTGACACATTATTAGCCTCTACAGATGGCTCTATTCCTCCTAATAATTTTTATTTTTATTTGATGTTTGGAGATGCTGTAAAAAGTGACTAGTGCTTCAAAATGTGACCTCTGTGGGGTTTAAAACCTACTGAATCAGATGAGATATTAAAGCATTCAATGTAATGTATGACTTAAAGCTATGTTTTTAAAACTTTAATAGGAAATGTCTGATGCTTTAGATTACTATTTCTTGAAGTATAGTAGGCTGAAGAATTTGCTTCAGAGGGTCTCTTTATATCCAAGAAGAGCTACGGTGAGAATACGCAGTATGTTCTTCTTTCACCATGCCTCTAAATAGATGTAAAGGAATTAGCGTGTATTAATAATACATCATGTTTCTACTTTGTTTTATACTATTGTACATATGTTCTTATACCACAATCAACACCACCGTATTTAAATATCTCCAAGCAGTTCATTAAAGAAGGTGATTAACATCTGTCATGTGTTTTTCCCTCCTCCTGTCTCTGAGGAGAGGAGGATGTTCAGTGGCAGACCTGATTTTGGTAGGGATTTATCGTTTATATGGGAGGCTTTTTTATTTTGCTGAGGTTTTATTTTATTACACAAAACTACCTATTGGGATAAATGTTTGCAAAGGCAACTCCAGAAAAGTCTGCTTTGCAGTTGAAGGGAAAGGTGATGAGATTTAACTTGAGTGAATGTGTCCAGAGACTCGGGCTGGTGTGTGGTGGGAATACTGCCACGTCCTCACCTGCCTGCTGGGAGACCTCCCATGGGAGTGCGAGTGAAGGTCTCGACTGTGGCTTGTGTCTTAGCACTTCAGACCCTCTTGGACATCCCAGAAACATTTTGAAGATAAGGACCAAACAGAATCTGCTTTTCACATGCATAATAAAGGCTGGGTCTCAGGAAAGCTCTGTGGCCTCCAGGTTTTCTTAAACTGCCAATAGACTGGCTTTGGAGGGGTTTCCCATGCATCCAAGGCACCTGTACTGTAGTCAAAAACTTCAACATGGCTTTCCCCCCTGCCCACAAGCACCAATTCAGTGTAGCATTGGTGGCAACTTCAGCTTGCTTTCCCTGCCTGCTCCTCCATGAGCAGATCTCATCTGGACTCAGAGGCGGTGGGCACTGTGATGCCCACTGTGCTGAAAGAGGGCAGGCGTTTCACTTGAATCTTGCTAGTTATTGAGTCTCTGTTGTCTGACTCAGTCACTCCACGGTTAAATATGAATGTGACTAAAACATGGCAAGAAACTGGTCCTTTGGGGAGCCCTTCAGTAAAAACCCTCAGTGGAATGAAACAGTTTCTTGCTGTTTCTCATTGCGTATTTCCCTGCAGGAAGGATTCAAATAAATCACTTTGCTGTGTTGCCTGGATTTCTGACACTCTTTAACTGAGACAGTAGCATCTCAGGACTAGCAGTAACTAGTATTACATGTTAGGTAGGATCCAGCAGGATAAGAATGCATATCCCTCCCCATCTACTGATGAGGAAGTAAAAACAGTCCCTGTAGTAGCAACACTGTACCCTGAGAGCTTGCAGGGTGCCAGATTGTTGTCGTCAGCTAGGTGAGGCTGTGTTTGGCCTCTGGTAACTTTTCTGTGAGCTTTCAAATGTGTGAAGATCTGATATAGACTGACATTTTCATGGGTATTTTCACTCTCAGCTGGATTATTGTGTGGGCAAGCCCTTAAATCAGGTTTGCTACAGCATTTTCCCTCATAGGATCTCCAAATTTGGAATGACTGTCGTCTCCATTATAGTCATTTTGCAGCATTAACCTTACTCAGTTAAATCTTCCTAATTTTTGCTTTCAATTTTACTTACTCATGGTAGCTATCCATGAAAAGCAGAGAGATTTGTCTGAATTTCTACATCATCTCTGCAAGCTTTCATACTAACTATAAGACCACTGGTAGCTCTTAGTAATAAATTTACCTCTGTCATAATATTTACTAATGCACCTGGCTCACATTAATTGTATTCTGTTTGCTTTTCCAAAGAGAATTTGATGGCTTCTCGATGACAGCGTAGTTTTGTACCAGCTGGTTTCCATAGACAAGCCAGTTGTTATTGTCTTTGTTGAGTTTGTACTACCAGCTTCCATCAAGGGAGGGAATTTTGTAGCCAGTTCGTTTCACACTGAGGGGGGAGATTGGGAAGTCTGATCCCTTCCTTGACTTTCCCAGTGAACAAATCCTTGGACTTTGAAGAAGGTTTTCTGTATGTCCAAAATCTGTATATGGGAGAACAGGAAAATAAAGGACAGGGAGAAGATCTGTGTGTGCATATGCAAGCCCATGAACACACGCACACAAACACACACACACAGTCTTACAAAGATCCCAGTGGGGAACCCACACTAAAGGTTAATGCAGCCCCAGGCTGTAATTAGCCTTTTGCACAGAGTCTCCTTGTTGTGGAATCTCTATTTATGAGGGTTTTCAGGGGCAATGAACCACCAGTCCCCTCCCCCAGTACCCCCAGTAAAGCCCACTGGCAGGAAGCTGGCAAGGATGCTGGGGTTTGGGAGGAATGCTGAGGAGCAGGGCTTCCCCTCTGGGACTCTGGCAGGTCCCTTAGAGATCTCAGGGATTCTCAAAGACGGAGATAAGAAAAATGCATTGCCCTGCTGCATGCCTTTTTTTCACCAAGTAAGGGCTAACCTGCCACCCTGATTTAGAAATTCATTGTCGGATCAGTTGGTGACAGCAAATTTGCCTGTTAATCATATGTATTGTCACTAGAGACAGAATTTTCACTGTCCTGTTTTAGTTCACACAAGAAAGGTTCTGCTTCATTCAAGTACAAGAATTTAAAGGAATTGGAGAGCACGGTAAATATCAACATTCTTACAAACTCGATTTCATGCTGCTTATCCAAGTTCATCTTACAAAAATCTGCTGTCCTGCTATTTGGCCGTAGCTGGTTGTTGCAAGGCGCAGTGAGGATATATTGCAGTGATAAACTCTTTGGTGGCTCGTGGAGTCAACTCGTAGGGTCATCCCTTTAGTAACTAGTGCATAAAGTTGCATCTATTTTGTTATGATGTGCGTTTGCAAATCTTGCATGTATTGAAGTCAATAACACTATTGAATTTTACAAAATTAATTCCATTTGTTTTTAAAATTCAAACAAAATATCTCCTCTACTGAGTATGACCCGTTTAGGAATCTGCATAACATCAATGCACCACTAATGAATTCCTGCAACAGCACAAAGAGGCCGGTATTTAGGAAAAAAATCATGTAATATAACAATGCAAAAACTAGAAGGGAATCAAACTTCATTTGATTTGGTTTAGTAATCTCATGCAGATGCTCTAAGCTCAAAGTGTTTTCTTGGTGCATGGAGGGAGATGGGGGAATGCACCGCACCATGGCATAGTTCAGGGTTCTCTTCTATTAGTGCTAAGTGGAATGACATTGGATGGATAAACTGAGATAACGTTTTCAAAAGGCAAATCCCACAATATATTGAAACCTCCTGGGACCGCGTGTAGGTGTTGTCAGCTCCACTGCAGGCACAAATGTGAACTCCCACCACTGGGATATGTAACAATTTGTAATGCAACAATTAACAGAAATATTGACATAAGTATGTACTCAGCAGGGAGCTGGTATCTCATAGACTCACTAGAGTGACTGTAATACAACATATACAGTACCACATCAATTCTTAATGTGGGCTAGTTTCCTATATAAATTACAATGAAAGCATGCACATATGTATACATGCAGAAGGCTACTTGTATGGGGTGGCATAAAAAATAAAACTTCCCTTTCAGATCAGGTTCTTTTACTTGGTTGTGGGGAAAGTATGTTATAAAAATGCATATTTTTTAACATGAAATACCCGTCAAATTGTATTATCGTCATTGCCAATTTCACAACTGGCAAACCGTGTTAAACATAAATCTGCAAAATTATAATTAGGAAAACATTTTGCAAACCATTCTCTTGGGGATTTTGTGGTTAGTGGCA